>OY856352.1:20040000-24840000 GCA_963693475.1 Ectropis crepuscularia | reverse complement strand
ACAGATTTATCAGATAGATTCATACCAAAATAATATAACTAGTTGAGACGATATTGAAAAGCTTGAAAGAATAGCAGGAGAGATAAAATAAAGCATAAATATCGCTTTCTATGAAACTCACTTGAAAAAGAAGTATGTGAGCACCAACAGGAACCTGAAAGAGCATATGACCTGAAAAAAACATGCTTAAAAACGGACTGACAAGGAAAGGGGGCGAAAAAGCATGCAATGTTTCACTTCCAACAACTTCGCTTTGGAGTTTTAATCATACTATCCACGATTTAGCCTCTGTTGAAGCAAAGGAGGTTTGTGCGGGTACATAATAGTAAAATAAAATAATAGAAGTTATGTTTCTGCATTCATCATAATCAGCCCACGTTCGTCCACTGCTGGACATAGGCCTCTCCAATAATATGCCACAAAGCCTGATGCTTGGCTTTAGGTTTCCAACCACCAACAGCTTTTTTCCGTATAATAACCGTCCCTTTAACTAGTCTCAAGGCGTCCTACACTACGTTTTCCGATTCTAGGTCTCTATCTCTACTCTAAAACCCATCTACTCCAACGATTATCAGGTTTGCGGTAGATGTGACCGGCTCACTGCCACTTCTTTTACTAATACGCTTAGCTCGTCCGTGTCCGTGACTTAAGTTCTCTGACAAATTACTTTATAGTGGATGAAATCTCTCAGAAAACCTCAAGCATAGCACTTTCCATAGCTCGCTGGGCGACTTTGAGCTTACGGACTATTTTCATTGTCAGTGGTTACGTTTCAGCACCGTAGGTCATAGCGGTTTGGATGCACTTGTTGTACACTGTTGTCTTCAGACACCGTGGGATGGGTTATAGAAGACTCGATGAAGTTTTCCAAATGCTGTTCAGCCCAATGGAATTTTCTTCATGTCCTCACTCTGAAAGATATTTCTATCCAGTTCGAGCGTCTGCCCTAGGCAAACATGTCTCGAACAGTATCCACAGTTCCATTGACTGTAATCGGTTCTGGAGCAACAATCTAGATGCACATGACTTTGGTTTTGTCCAAGTTCATCCAGATACCGTTGCGTTGAGAAAAGTTAGCCAAGCCGTCCAGCACCAATTGTTAGTCTCCAGCCATTCAGGAATTATAAAAATGTCATCTGCAAATCGGACGTGAGAGATGGACTCACTATAGATGTTGTTATCACGTCTAGTGCAATCCAGCATCTTAAACATATCTTCTACTGCGTTGGAGAACATTTTTGGCGATATTTCATCCCCATGCCTCGATGCAGCGGAATATATTTTGCCTGCTGGTTTTGAACTTGAATCGTCCTCGTAGCGGCGTCATATTGACCCTTCATCACCTCAATGTTTCGCCAGTTAACCTGGGATCGCTGTAAGTATCACAAAAACGCCCAGGTTTTGGGGTCAAATGCATAGCACAACGCTAACCAAAGGAGCAGATTGTACTCTTTGGTCTTCTGTAGAATCTGCAAGCGTGTGGATGGTGGTGCTATTACCACTAAGAACCCGGCCCATTCTAGGAAGCTCCAACAAAAATAAAAGTATGATGGATCTTGAATTTGGGATGAGATTTTCAAGGATTTTTTTTACATTAATATCAAAACTATTAATAAAGCGCTTTGTGGCCCAGATCTGGACGATGATAACCAAAAATGTTCAAGATTTAAAAAAATTATTATAATATTTTTACATATTCTTTGAAAATTATTAGATAAAACCTTATTCATAACTCTCAAAAATATTTTTTTTATACAATTGATCATTTAAATTTCATTTAATTTTAATTTTACTAAAAATTTCAAAATAAATTTCAAAACTTTTACAAATTTAGTGGTGAATAACTTGATAACTCTTGAAATAGTGAAAAATGTGCTCTGTAAGTCGAGTTGTTCATGTAAACACAAAAAAAACAACATTTGATATGTCGATTATCACAGAAACCATAAATGATTTCATACATTTTAAGCCATCATTCGAAAAAGGGCACTAACTATCCATCAAAACAGTTTTGACCTGTACGCTTACTCCAAATACTGTCGCTACAGAAGACGTCAAACTTTCAAATGGCTGCCCTGTAAAATTGGCATTTTCGAGATGTCAAGTTATTCACGCTATATAACTTTCTAACATTGCAAAATAAAATAATTTGCATTTGTTTAAATTAAACCTACCATTTACCAACAAAGCTGACTCGGAAAATATTGCAATAACGAAATAGTACTTGCGTTTCGTTTTAGTGATCCGCGTTAGATTGAAATTGAATATGGATGTTATGTATATCAATTGCTTTCACATTGTCGTTTATTTACTACTGTTACATATTTAAATAACGATAATTATAAATACGGCGACAAAGAAACTATCAAAGCATTTAATAGCAATGCAAACAAGAAAGAAGTTGGCATGCAATTGTGAAACGAAACGTTTTCACAAAATCCAAATAGGTCAAAGATCAGTGTCAAACTGTCATAAAAAAAGTAAACAAGCAAAATGAATGGTTTTGTTCTTGTTTTCTAAGCGGTGTAATATTTATGTATTATTCACTACAACACACTCCGATTACCAGATCAAATGTTTCAATGACGGAATTTGTGTTGGTTTCAACAAAACTGAGAATTATGTGATTCAGTGCTCCTAATTAACTGTGACTATGTGACTGTCTCAAAGAGGCCGGCAAAACATTCCACAAACGGATTCTATTATCTACACTGATTTAAGTAATTTTTAGTAAACAATGATAGGATGAGCGATACATGTGCGTGATGGTAAGCAAGAAAACATGCTTGCCTATAACAAGACAGTGTCATAAATTATTGGAACATGAAGACAAGTCCAACTCATTAGACCTAGCCCTGCGCTTACTTATTTTAAGCCTTGTGTAGCCTATGATAATTCCATCCGAGAACCATTTTATGGTAATCAGTTGGTAGTTAGAAGTACTATTATTCCTATTTATTCTGATAAGAAATACGTTTTGAGAGATAATACCATAGTTCTTTCTTTTCTTTTCTGTTCTAATCCGAAAGAAAACATGATTCTAATGTACATATTTTGACAGTAAACATAACCTTACTTTTGGTTTAACTGTAACTCATTTTTGGTATTTAGGAAATTAAAAACACCAACAGCAGACGTTTTTAGAAGCATTAACAATCCTAATTAGACACTATTCATCTCTACGCACTTTCAGTATCAAAAAAAGTTTCACAGGTTTTTCAATGTATGGGACGTGGGCATTGTCCTTTAGTCGAGTGTCTGCATTAAATTTTAATTGAAGTCGGTTTTTTTGGAGGAGACAAATTAGTATTGTTTAGTATTTTGAGTTTATTTTAATTTATTGAGATAATTTTAATTAAAAAAGGAAAAAGTATAGTAGTAATAATTTTATTAAACAAGATTTAAAAAAATATCTACTTATAACTAACCAAAACTTCTAAAACATAATATTACTCAAGTACTGGGTGTTTTAAATAAGCAATTAAATTTAACAATCCTTGAATTGCCGTTATTATTATCAAATAAACAAATAATTAGTTGCTTAAATTTACTGATATTAACGGATTATTAAAACGTGAAATAGAATATGATTGGTTTGACCCAGTTTAAATGATATAAACGCTAATAGCACTGAAAAAGCATATGACACGCCAGTATTATATTCAGGTAAACTAATAAAAGGCTATTTTTGTGTGTAATTAAATTTCAAACTAATTGTAGATACATTGCAATTATTAAGTAATTACTTACTGTAGTAAAAGTGAATAGTAGTAGTTCTTACACAATTTAGACTTGGGCTTGATCGAATTATTCTAAGAATATAATATAGTGCGTCACTAACATGTTCACCTTAGCTTTGAAAATGCTCAGATTGTATTTATTTGGAAACACTAACTCGGGTAGAAACACAGTGTCGCAATGTAAATGTTAACGTTTTATGTGTGTGGATTAGACTTCAGCCCCGTGAACAAAATGTACGTAGTAAATGAACCACCAGGAGACCTATATAGGATGATAGAAGAGTATAAAGTAATAAGATTCAGCACTATGCCGTCACTTATAAGCTGTCCAACTGAGTACAGTCGAAGAGGGGGGTTGCAACCCTCGATCATTTCTCCTTGTCGCATGATTTTTGTACGGCATTGCGAAATAATGGATTAGGAGAAGTATTGATGAGATTGAGAGATGTTGTACTTTGACCACTTTTGATTTTAATCTTGGTATTGATAGTCTGTGAACTGTGTAGTTCCTAGAGAGAATGGGAGAGAATCAAGTCGTTAGGCGCGTTATGGTCTCAAGTGGATGAGAGCTAGGTGGTATCCCATGAAAATGAAGACCCATGAAGATGAAAATACCAAATTGATTGATCCGATGAAAAAACGATTGAGGAAGCTTCAAGTCTCTGTCCCATAGCTGTGCATATAGGTGTTAATTGTTGTATAATATTTTGTTATATAGATATTAAGAGAAGTAAAATGTTTAGTCTCCTATATCTCTAGCATTTGTATTTGTGGTGTGTTCCGAGTTAGTGTTGTGTGTTCATGTCTATGCATTGTTCCTGTTGTGTTTTTTAAATTTTTTAAATTTACTTCTTGTATTGAACTAAATGTATCTGGCATTGTGTTTCGCTCGGTCCTGTGGCTTGAGGCGGGCTGCAACAGTCTTCAACACGGGCCATCCTAGTGAAGACTGGTGTTATGTACCTACCTAAGCAATTTCTCATTACTTTGTTGTGTACATTTTTTTTTATTTATTGTTACCACGTTTGTTCGTAGAACCGTGTGCACGCTTAGAATTAGATTTTATGAATTATTTAAGCAGTGTAACAATGAATATAAATAAATAAATAAATAAATAAATAAATAAATAGCATAAAATAGTTGAAGACTGAGAAGAGTGGCGTCTTTTGATATCAGCGGCCAGGTCCCACTTTGGGTCGTTATGCCAAGTTAGTATAGTCCTTTAGTTTCATAAACTAACGCGATAAACTACACGAACCAGCAAATCTAGATAACTTTCAATAGTTTAATAAGAGGGCCACTGAAAACTGTGACGCAACTAAACTAAAAAACTATCAGTAGCTCCACAGTCTAGTTCAATTATAAATTAGTCGTTTCACAAATAAATAAAAGCAATTGCTCTATGAAGCTCACATCACATCACATCAACAGCCCACTAAACGTTCCCACTGCTGGGACTCGGGGCCTTCTCTCGCAAGGAGAGAGTTAAGGCCATAATCCACCACGCTGGCCCAGTGCGGGTTGGTGGATGACACATGACTTCGAAAGATTCTAGGTACATGTCGGTTTCCTCACGATGTTTTCCTTCACGAGATTGTTGGAATTGCTCCTGGTCCTCTGAGTATTTTCCCGGCTGTAAATACACACATTTGAAAAAAAAATATCTTGAACATGTTGAGATGTTCCAATCCTACTAATGTTATAAATGTCAATGTTTGTATGATTGCTGCTCAATCAAGTCGTAACGTCTGAACGAATCGAGCTGAAATTTGGAACATAGATTATCAGTCCAGAAGAATACACACATAGGCTTCTTTATTCCCGAAAAAATAACGAATACAGGAACTATGCGCATAAAACCTTGGAGCACTGCTAGTAAAACATACCTATACTGAGGATATACCTCATCCGACAACGTGCACTAGGCAAGCGTGGTGGTTTCCGACCTTGACTCTCTCCTTGTTGTGAGACAAGGAAACATAACCGTAATCCAACAAAAGAAAGGTAACATGGACTCATCATCATCATCAACTAAAGCCTACTAAACGTTCCCACTGCTGGGATTCGGGGCCTTCTCTCGCAAGGAGAGAGTTAAGGTCATAATCCACCACGCTGGCGCAGTGCGGATTGGCAGATGACACATGACTTCGAAAGATTCTAGGTACATGTCAATTTCCTCAGGATGTTTTTCCTTCACCGTTTTAAGTTAGCGGCATTACGCACATGACTTCGAAAAGACAGTGGTGCGTGCGAGGTTTTGAACCCGGGGTCTCCGGATCGGCAGTCGCCGTTCTCCCGACTAGACCAGCCATAACTAAAATGGACTTCTCATTTTAAATTGAAGCCGTACGACTTTGTAACTGTAGCCGTGGAGACCTTGGATTGTTGGGAAGCCGAGACTAAAGGGTTTCAGTTTTAGGATTCCTTACCCAAAAAAAACGGGACCCTATTACTGAGACTTAGGTGTCCGTCCGTCCGTCCGTCTGTCAACAGCCTGTACCTCAAGAACGGTGATAGCTAGACAGTTGAATTTGTACAGATGCTTCTATAACAACATAAAATAAAAATAATATTTAAGGGGGCCATACAACAAACTTGATTTTATACCGTTTCTTGCCCGATTAGTCAAGCCAAGCAAACTAGATGGCGCCACTAGTAGAATAAAACGCCGTTAGAATCATAATGTAAAATCAAAATTTTAGTGAAACTTCTTGGATGAAAGCTTGAAAATACTTATATTGTGAACTACGTGGGTAACACCACGGGTTGTTGCTAGCCATAATATGTATTATGGCTCTTTATAACGAATAAATACTTTAACTTCGTCCCGTTTCTGTTTGTTCCCAAAGAAACTATTGAACCAATTATTATCCATCCGTCTACTCTACATTTAAGCAGATTCAAAATAATCAGAATCCGTACCTTTGCTTACGGGAATACTCTTTGTTATTAATTAATCGAGCTGGATAAAGGGCCCCCAGAATGGCAAATTAGCTTCGTCAGATCTTTGACACGCTTTGTCTGCTTCTCTCTGGTATATAAACCTTCGTAATTGAGCTAGTTTTAATTAGTAAACTACAGAAAAGGTTTATTTAGTTAATTTATTTCGGTTTAGTACAAATGCCATTTTAACGAGATTTACTACTGAGTTTCATAACTTTTTTTTTTAAATAGTGTGACGAAACGAGCTACACATTTGCCTCCTGATGGTAAGCAACATGCCTGCCACATAACAGCACAGTGACACGCAGCTATTGGAACACGAAGAGTCCAAATCATTACCTAGCACTGCACTGCGCTCGTCACCCAGAGATCTAAGATGTTATATCTCTAAGCCCTGGAAACGTTGCCCTTCAAACCGGAACACAGTAATGTTTGCACATTACTGCTCGGCGGTAGAATAACTGATGGCAAAGGTGTAGTACTTCCCCAGGTGGACTCTGCTAAGAGTCCTACCACTACAAAAATAACAATGGCTGTATGAATTGGAAAACACGAAATTAGTGACTGATACAATTTTATACTACACTAGCTGTTACCCGCGACTACGTCCGCGCGAAATAAATACAAACCTTTATAATATAATCATCATACAAACCCCACACGCACCACTGTCTTTTCGAAGTCATGTGCGTAATGCCGCTAACTTAAAACGGTGAAGGAAAACATCGTGAGGAAACCGACATGTACCTAGAATCTTTCGAAGTCATGTGTCATCCGCCAACTCGCACTGGGCCAGCGTCGTGGATTATGGTCTTAACTCTCTCCTTGCGAGAGAAGGCCCCGAGTCCCAGCAGTGTGAACGTTTAGTGGGCTGTTGATGATGATGATGATGATGTCATAATTATGTCAAATATTTATAAAAAGAGGTTGGGTTACTAATTAATTTTAAACTATTATTTCAATTTGATTCCTGAACGACGTACGGGGACACATCAAAAAAACAAGTGGCTGAAAATTTTAATCGGTAGTAACGTCAAATGCTTGACTGGAAATTATGTAGAACAGTTTATATGAGAAAACAAAATTGTTGTTTTTACTATCTTCTTCGCAACTGTTCCATATTTTCTCACCGTTTAAACTTTCTTTATAATACGACAAACATTTCAAAACCAAAATCAGCCAAATCAGCCAAGCCGTTGTCGAGTTTTAGCGAGACTAACGAACAGCAATTCATTTTTATTTATGCAGTACTAACGGCCCGTTCCAGCTTCGCTCGGATAATAACCTAGATACCAACTGCAGCGCCATCTGCCGGGCTGATTTGTGAATCTAAACCATCGAGGGCCCTACCCAAACGCATACAGAAAAAATCATTCAAATCGGTTCAGCCGTTTAGGAGGAGTTTACTAACAACGAAAAGTGGCATTGATTTTATAAATCGGAGAAACACTGTTCTCGTCGACATCGTCATTAGTGGTTGCTGGTTTTGTGGGCGTAATCAGGGTGAGATGTGAGCACAAAGCACAAAGATCACGGTTTTTACACTTTTTAACGTAGATTGCACAATAACTCATTAATTAGGACCGAGCAGCGAGTTCGTGGCACCGATCTCACTTTAACCAACGTTTTGAAATACTTTCACATAGACTACACAACGATCCAACTCGATCGGTCGCTACCTAGCTCTCGAATCAATCACACGAAACTGCCCGCCTGCTTAAAAAGTGAAGATGGCGCCTCGATCACGCTCGCGACTTGTGTAGTCTGCTCTGATTGGTCAATTCAGTTACTATAGTATTCATGACTTTTATAAGTTAAGTTTTTAAAATCGTAGAAAGGGGTAACAAATTCAATAACATTAATTTAAGATTTTTAAGAGAAAGTAAAATGTTTAATGTACTTTACTTAAGAGTGCGCCTAAAGCCAGGAAAAAATCAGATTTCACCCGCGCGACGCGTTGCTTAATGTGATGAACATTAAGTCGAGAATAGCATGACACAGTTTGAAGGAAAAATCAATATTTAATCAGGAGTCCATTTTTGACCAAGTTTTATTTAATTACTCAATAACTAAACATAAATTTAAAAAAGTATTCGGTTACTTTACTAGAACGTACAAATAGGAATTTTATTACCAAAAAATAATGTGGGGTCATCGCTGATAATTTCGAGTACTCGAATTAAAATGGGTTTTTTCGGTGTCATTTTTATTTTTTTATTGTAAAAAACTCTGATCTATTTTTAAAATTCTATTCGGTTATTGTGCTTCTTCTTAATTGTACCCACATGTCAATATTTTTTTTGTCATAGTTTTTAGTTTCTTAACTTCAGTGAGCGGCGTCGAAAATGTCCTTTTTTCGTTTTCTGGCTTTAGGCGCCCCCTTAATGTTATGGACGCAAACTAGAACCAACACGACACTAGCCTTATCCGACATACACCTATATAAAATGTTATACATATATTATACATAACATCATCTATTATTTAGATACTTGCGAGAAAAACTTGTCAGCTTGTATCACCCTTGTATAAAAATGGGGGGGCTGAAAATAACTTTTATTGAACACTGACCGCTCCCTGCGGTGTTTATTTTGCCGTGTTTAAAAATATAGCCTATGAATGTGTTATTCCAGGCTATTATCTAAGAATGTTACAAAATTTTAACCCGATCCGTTGTCACGTTAGTGAACCTATGAGGTTTAGATGGGAGAGGTAGATGAAGGGGAAATAATAAGATGTTATAAATACAAGTATATTACAAAAGAAATAAAGATAAAAGGGAAGTAAAGTGAAATTAAAAGAGTGTAAAAGAACAAAAAGAGGGCTTAAGTGAGTGTAGTGGCTTCCAAGCAGGTTCACAGGAAGGATAGTCCGTGAACGGTAGAGTTCTCAGCCGGCAGCAAGGAATGGCTCCACCCAGCAGCAGAGAATGGCTCCATCTTGAACGGTAGGGTTCACAGCCGGCAGCAAGGAATGGCTCCAGCCAGCAGCAGAGAATGGCTCCACCCAGCAGCAGAGAATGGCTCCATCTTGAACGGTAGGGTTCACAGACGGCAGCAAGGAATGGCTCCAGCCAGCAGCAGAGAATGGCTCCACCCAGCAGCAGAGAAAGGCTCCATCTTGAACGGTAGGGTTCACAGACGGCAGCAGGAACGTTCAGACCTTCAAGGTTTATTGGTGATGTTGGTCACTTGGGAGTCCACTGTTCTTTGTGTTTGCTTTTTGGAAGCCAGATTCTCACTGCCCATCTCAGCCTCTGAGATTCATAATGAAAACTTTTAGTCTTTTGAATCTAGAATAAAAAAACTTTATTTTAATATTAATAGTTCAAAGAGGATTAGGTCTAAAAACTATACGACCTTATGAAAAAGGGTAGAGGTTGCTAAGCGACGAATGATGTTTGAAGTATTGACATAATGAAATTATGTAAACAAATAGGATTTTAGAAAAACGTAAATATTACAGGTTTAAGTGAGATATATAATTCCAGAACAATATCATAATGATGAGAAAATTATTCTTTGTCGTATGGACACAACTAAAAGGAAATTAGTGATATGAAAATTTGGTATGTAAATATACGCATCTCTCCTGAGTGATGAAAAGTGGTGCTTTTGGAATGAAAATAGGGATGTACGTTTACATATTGTAGTCAATATGTAACGTTACATATTCCCCACGACTGCGGAAATTTTACGCTTCGGTAAAATTTGGGAAGAAGTTCTAAAGGGTTTAAGAGAGGTATTACCTTCACACAAACAAATCCATTCAAGTAACCTTTCAAGTCCTTTATTCATCACTTCCATTCTGTTTGGGTGTAAGTTCACATTCAATGACGAACACTCAAAGCATACACTCTCGGCGATGGCAGGCTTTTTTAAAGAGTCATCAACCGCTCTAATAATCGGCTTATTTAAAGAGTTATCATCCGCTCTGTGGATAGAAGAAAATAAGAATGATAAAAGGGATGAACATAAGGGCTTGATAGTTAGGCTTATTTATAGAGTTATCATCCGCTCTTTATAAGGGGAAGAAAGTAATTAAGGATGAGCATAAGAGCTCAAAAGATAGCATGAGCGGTAGAGCTCAAAAGCTAACATGAGCGGTAGGGCTCAAGATATCTTGAACGGTAGGGTTCAAGATAAGAGTATGAGTTTAGGGCTCATACAAAATCCAAGAGTTAAGTACTCATTGGTTAAAGAGTTAATGAGTTTAGAGCTCACTAACTTGAGAAAGTAAGAAAATTAGAAAAATACTAAAGAGTAAATAAAATACTGTAGGTTAATGATGAGGAGAGATCATGAGGATGAGGAGATGAGGAGAGGAGAGGATGAGGAGAGATGAGGAGAGGGTGAAGAGGGAAGTTATTATCCAAAGAGTGCCGAAAAGAAAATATTAAGTATATATACTAGTGTAAGTATTTTTTAGAATTTAGAAGAAATTCAGGGGTTGAGGGATCAAAGATTGAGCAAGAGAGGGGGGGTTGTTTTTGAAGGTTGGGCGCCAAATGTCACGTTAGTGAACCTAAGAGGTTTAGATGGGAGAGGTAGATGAAGGGGAAATAATAAGATGTTATAAATACAAGTACATTACAAAAGAAATAAAGATAAAAGGGAAGTAATGTGAAATTAAAAGAGTGTAAAAGAACAAAAAGAGGGCTTAAGTGAGTGTAGTGGCTTCCAAGCAGGTTCACAGGAAGGATAGTCCGTGAACGGTAGAGTTCTCAGCCGGCAGCAAGGAATGGCTCCACCCAGCAGCAGAGAATGGCTCCATCTTGAACGGTAGGGTTCACAGCCGGCAGCAAGGAATGGCTCCAGCCAGCAGCAGAGAATGGCTCCACCCAGCAGCAGAGAATGGCTCCATCTTGAACGGTAGGGTTCACAGACGGCAGCAAGGAATGGCTCCAGCCAGCAGCAGAGAATGGCTCCACCCAGCAGCAGAGAAAGGCTCCATCTTGAACGGTAGGGTTCACAGACGGCAGCAGGAACGTTCAGACCTTCAAGGTTTATTGGTGATGTTGGTCACTTGGGAGTCCACTGTTCTTTGTGTTTGCTTTTTGGAAGCCAGATTCTCACTGCCCATCTCAGCCTCTGAGATTCATAATGAAAACTTTTAGTCTTTTGAATCTAGAATAAAAAAACTTTATTTTAATATTAATAGTTCAAAGAGGATTAGGTCTAAAAACTATACGACCTTATGAAAAAGGGTAGAGGTTGCTAAGCGACGAATGATGTTTGAAGTATTGACATAATGAAATTTTGTAAACAAATAGGATTTTAGAAAAACGTAAATATTACAGGTTTAAGTGAGATATGTAATTCCAGAACAATATCATAATGATGAGAAAATTATTCTTTGTCGTATGGACACAATTAAAAGGAAATTAGTGATATGAAAATTTGGTATGTAAATATACGCATCTCTCCTGAGTGATGAAAAGTGGTGCTTTTGGAATGAAAATAGGGATGTACGTTTACATATTGTAGTCAATATGTAACGTTACACCGTTTAGCCATTCCGACGTGATTGAGCAACAAACATCCAAACTTTATACTCGCATATATGCCCTTAATATAATAAAATTGATGTGTTATAATTAGAAGTGTCATGTGTGTAGCGAAATTACAGGGCAAAAATGTTTTCGTTCTAATAACGGCGTACACAATACATGAGTGTTTTTTGCATGCATCCTGCTTCCCATGAAGAACTTGCTCGTCCCATCACTATCTTACTAATATTACAAACACTAAAGTTTGGATGGTTGGCTGTTTGGGTGCTTTTTAGGGTTCCGTAAAATAAATACGTATTCTGTAAACCGCATCAAGATTTTTGACGAAAATATAAAAAAAAAAAACTATTGAGCGTGCTCCGTACTTAGAACTGGAACTCGTTTTTTTTTCCTCAAATCCATACGTGTGGGTTGTCTTTGTCTTTAAAAATGATGTTGAGGTTTCTAAGATCGTTTTACTTGCTGCTACGGAACCCTTCATGAGCGAGTTCGACTCGCACTTGGTTGCTTTTATTGTTAAATTCTGTCGTAAGAACTGAACAGAGCTTATAGGTACATTGAAATAAAATGTATAGGTTTAGATGAAACTTACATAAAATGTAGTTGTATAATACTTAGTCTGAGATAGCACTTAACCCACTTTTATCCCAAAACTGGTAAATGTACTTAAGTGATGTCGTCGTGAAGACCTTTGGTTCTTGGGAGGCAGAGACAAAGGGGTTCCTTTTGGAGTAAGGGCGCAGGCTCCGAGAGACTACGGGTGACTCCCGCTCCGGTTCGTTCCTGGAGCAAAGGTTGGCCATTGCTATTCAACGTGGGAACGCAGTGAGCGTCATGGGTCGGTACCTTTGCGGTGGGAGTTGGTGGAAGTTCGGGATGGGTTAGTGGGGGTTTAGTTTTAAAGGAGGAAATTTATTGACAAATGGGTATTGACAATGAACTTAGGTGGTTCAATTTAGTTGTAGTTGACGTTCTTCCCTTAGTTATGAAATGTCAAAAATTACAATTTAAAATTATTGAGAACTATATATGGGATAGATTTTTTCTAAATTCTATGCAGATGAAATTGCGGTAAGATAAATTATGAAACATTAGTGAGTACAGGATAATAGAGTATTAGTATATATAAAACATTAGTAATGATGACATCCTGAACGATGACATTTCAAACCACTTATCTTTACTCAACTAATTCTATTTTGAAACAGAATTGTGCAACACTTTTTCCTGGAATTACTTTCCGAAAAACCTGAACATTATCAGGAGTAATTTTAATCGGTTCCGTGTTTTCCTAGTAAAGACTCGTTCACAACATAATCTGTTGCTTATCTTCAATTTAAAGAACGATAATTTAATGCGGTTAGATAAATTTTGTTGGAGCATCTATCAGAACTTACTCATCTAAAGGCTGATTTAAACTGAACGAACATAGAGCTAGAGCTGGAACAAGAGCATTATTTCTCGATCTTTTAGTGTAAACGAAAGATCGTTCTTAGCGTTTTCCATAATATATATTCCATAGAATCTTTGCGAACGCAAACAAAATAACGAAAGAATGCTCTACGTTTGTTTACACCAAATTAATTTGATACAGTGGGGATAGAATGAGCATTCGCTCGTCTGATGTAAATCGGCCTTAATACGTCAATAATTTAAGTATAGTAAAAGTCCACTAAATGTTTCCACTGGTCGAACTTGGGCCATTCTATCGCAAGGAGTGAAGGCTATAATTCACCACGCTGGTCCAGTGCGGGTTGGAGTATGAATGAAGACCTCGGTATGTTCTTGGATCATGCATCCTCAGCATCCTAACAATGATTTCTTTAATTGTTGAAGCCATTCTCAGTTACTATTTTATACAACACTAGCTGATCCGTGTGCGCGTTGCTACGCCATCTATCGAAAATTAGACGTACCAATTTAAATTTTAAACAAATTCGGTTACTTTAGGTTCTAATCACGCAACCTTTAACATATGACAAATGCTGTCACGCAACGAAAGCTCTCTAAAAGCAATTTTTTATCCGTTTTTGTTACATTTTTCATTCATGCTCGGCTCCTGTTGATAGTAGCGTAATGTTAAATAGCCTATAGCCTTCCTCAATAAATGGACTATCCAACAGAGAAATAATCTTTCAATTCGGACCAGTAGTTCCCGAGATCCTAGCGTTCAAACAAACAAACAAACATACAAACCAACAAACAAACTCTTTAGCTTTATAATATTAGTATAGAAGTATAGATTTATAAATATTGTCCATGAATATTTTTATTTAAATATAAAGTTACGAGCCGGATTGAACCTGCTTTCTGACGATTGCGAAATAGGACTTACCGTTGCAAGTAAACTGTTTTTTTTCCTACATTTCGGAGAGTGTGCCGCGGACCAGAATGATTTAATACCACTTCGTTTTTTTATCTTATTGCTTGTAGCGCGACTTCGTTTCATGGGCGATTTTCCAAACGACGTAATAAAGTAATGACGTTCTATGGACATTTGACTCCACTACCGTAATAAGAAAATCTTAAGTGTGGAATGCGTTGCCTGAGTGAGTGGATGGTAGATATAGTTTAAATGTTTGTAAGGCACCATCATGTTTATCAATTTATTCTAGATTAAATAAATACAACCTACAATGGAATACCATTGTAGGCCACATTGTCACTAACCTCTGGTGAAAGAGCGCTACCACGCAAACCTTTTAGAGATAAAAAAATAGTATCCCACAAGACTGTAAATAGGTAAGTATTACCTACATACAAAAAAAAAACTATATGAATTCTGCGTTATAACAGATAGCTTATTTTGATATAATCACAATAAAGCAATCAATTTCGAAATTACCAGTAGCGTGTATTAACTAAAACAAAGTAATCTTATATCTAGTACATAATACCATATACATATTATGTACATACATATTTAATTTTATATCGACCAGCTAGTTCTAATTTGTTTTGTCTGTCAAGGACGTTTAAAAAAAGTCGGACGTAGTCTGGCTAAAAAACAAGTTGTGTCATATTGAGTCGGCCAGAGCCTTAGAGTAAGAAATACAATATAGAGTTACAAAGTTCCTGACTACTATAGTGCTTCTCGTTCTTTCAATTTCAATTCAATTTTCAATTCAATACTCAAAAGGTGTTGCCATAAAGAAAACATTCCACTGGATAAGGGTAGTGCTAGGATAGTTGTACGAATTCAGCCCGTGTTCTATCCATTCTAAAATTACATTACAAAAAGAGGTTTCATGTAATATAAATAAAATAGGGGGGAGAATAATCAAAAACTGGACAATAAAATATTTAATTCAAATTGTACTTTACATTCAATATTATAATAAATAGTTTGATTGACATATAGCAGCTAGCCTGACTAACTCGGAATTTCCGTATAGAACAAACATTTTACTTTTTCAATATTCGAAGCCCTTGTTTAAGTAGAGATACTACTATTAGATGTTGTGGTAATTCAGGATAATTGATTTATTTTGTACTTCATGAAAAATATTGCGTTATTATTCACACAATGTTTATCCTATTCTTCAGAGTGTCACATCTGAAAAATGATAATTAATTTGGATGAATAAAACAATCAAAATTATAACTAGAAATGTAGTGATAAATTCAAGTTGCGTAATTGGAATTGCAAAAGGGTTAAATCACAGGTGAACATTTGTATAAATCTTTTTTTAGAGCTTCATCATCAACAGCCCACTAAATGTTCCCACTGCTGGGTCTCGGGGCCTTCTCTCGCAAGGAGAGAGTTAAGGCCATAATCCACCACGCTGGCCCAGTGCGGGTTGGTGGATGACACACGACTTCGAAAGATTCTAGGTACATGTCGGTGTCCTCATGATGTTTTCCTTCACCGTTTTAGGTTAGCAGCATTAAGCCGCATTATGCACATGACTTTGAAAAGAGTGGTGCATGTCGGGTTTGAACCTGGGGTATCCGGATCGGCAGGCGCTGTTCTCCGGACTAGACCAGCCGTAACTTTTAGAGCTTAGTACTTCATAATCTACTCACACAACGGACCTACTTTTCACTAAAAGCATCATTCATTCTCATTAGAATGGGACAGGGTCTGTATAGGATAGTGTAAGTTAATTGGAGTTTGATGCAATTTCCACTCCAGAAAACAAGAGTTGCAATGTCAGTGGGAGAAGAAACAGAAATTGAAGCGTAGGGATTGGTAACGGAAAAAAAACTGGCAGTCATAGAGACTGACGATAGAACTGAAAATGTATAACTCAGTACTTGACAGCACACTTTGGAAACTACGCAGGTGAAACCGGAGGGCGCTTCTGGTTTGGAATAAAACTTTAAAGCATTGTCATCTAAATAAGCCTTCTCTCAAGTCAAGGCCATTGGCTATCTAGACTAAAGATGTGTAATGGTAACCATGGTAACACGCCATGACTATCTAAAAATGTTTACGCATTTGTGGCCATAGCTCCGAGTTCACCCGAAGATTTATTTCATTCCCAAGCATGATGTTTGACCTCAATTCACGGCCCACGAAAAATCTGTATGTAATGCGCCAAAGGAAGCTTTCACTTCAAAAACTAACGAATGCTAATCCGCAGGCAAAATCTAGAACCTACTATTAGTAAACGGTCAGTAAATAAACTGTCAATTATGTACCGACTTGTATATTTCATGGGTAAATTTGTAAGAAATAACTGGTCACACTTTTTTGTTTGTTTTGTTATATAGGTTATGTTTACATTTTACATATTTTGCAAATTTTGGACTAGATGCAGCCGTTATGGTATAAATTTATATTATCATTATCAATTTTTATCAAGTGGACATTTGAAAATATTGTCTACTTACGAGTAAAATGAGATTCCATTGATTTTTCTTCACTTTCACATTTCACTGCGGATATTTTAGCTCAAAACACAGCAAACACACATTGTTAATTTACAAAAACACAAATGACTTACAAGTCTTTCACAAACAAGTTTCAAATATTATTATAATAAACATAGATGAATTAAATCAATAAAAATCAGAGTCCAAGCTTTGAACAGACTTTTGTTTGGGAACCGGGTGTCAGATTTGAAAGCTTAGCCAGAGAAAAACCCGGCCACGGTGATAAGGACGTAAAATCAGTATCTCTTTCTCTCTTTTTCACAAGTAATAGGTAATTAGAGTGTCTCGTTCCCGCAAGTTGTGACGTCACTTATTGTGCCCCCTGGGCAGAGCGCTGTCACATACAGCCTGACACGCACACATTTGCTCACTGGTCGGCCATTATGCGCTTAAAATTCAGCCACCAACAAAATGGGGTTTTTATTATTAATTATTAAAAAATATATATGGGAAACCGGTTTGTTATCTGATTTGCCCATAGATACGTGCAATTTATCTAATATTAGATAGTATACTATCATACTTTGTGCAATATATAATTTATATATATATATACTTTGTGCAATGTATACTGTGGATACAATAATATACACAATCCACTATGTTACATGTTAAATCGCTAAGTTACGGCTGGTCTCGTCGGGAAAACGGCGACTGCCGATCCGGAGACCCCGGGTTCAAACCCCACACGCACCACTGTCTTTTCGAAGTCATGTGCGTAATGCTGCTAACTTAAAACGGTGAAGGAAAACATCGTGAGGAAACCGACATGTACCTAGAATCTTTCGAAGTCATGTGTCATCCGCCAACCTGCACTAGGCCAGCGTGGTGGATTATGGCCTTAACTCTCTCCTTGCGAGAAAAGGCCCCGAGTCCCACCAGTGGGAACGTTTAGTGGGCTGTTGATGATGACTATGTTACACGCTGCTTCTATTTTAGTCATTACGTTGGAAAGTTTTCATTAATTAATGTTTTATCCTCGACTGATAAATAATAAGAATTGCTTTACATGAATACAAGTGACAATACAAAATAATAATTTAAAAAAACGAATCTCCGAATAACCCACCCTTAACTGCTCCCGGCGCAAAAGTACCCATGATGCTCGCCGCATTCCCACGCTGAATGGCAACCTTTGCTCCAGGAACGCGCCGGAGCGAGAGTCACCCGTATTCTCCCTGAACCTGCGCCCCAATTCTGAGAGCCCCTTTAGCCTATGCCCCCCAACAACCCAAGGTCTCCACGGCAATCAGTACAAATTCGTAATGCGACACAAATATGCCATATTTTCGCTTCTTCTTATCAGCGGCATCCTCTGCCGCAGCTGATGGTGAGTTGATAGTGCGATCCAGGTGGCTCGCGGCGACAGTGTTGACGCAAGTGGCGTCCCAAATTAGGCACTTCCCGTTCTTCTAGGGCACCAGAGTCAACCCATCCGGTCTCTTGCCGTCCGATCTCCATAGGCCCGGTGGCTCAAGTACGCATGGAACGCCCGTCGATACTAAGGCTCTCCGAACTACGTCATTGAGTGCATGGTGTCGCGAGAACCTTCCTGTACACCGTCGACAACTCAAAGCGTGATGGCCATCGGCTTCTAACAGGGAGCCGCAGGTGCATATGTGAGGTTCACACACCTTGCAGCCCAGGCGGAGAGCCAGCGCCACGCGCAATGAGTTGTTTTCCAATAAGGTGCCTAGGTTAGGAGAAGGTAGCGCGTGCAACCAAGCCCCAGATTCAGGCTGTGAGACGGCCCGGAGTCTGGCCATATCCGATCCCGAGGGACATGCCCAAAGTTGTGCTTGGACCCGCTTGACCCCAACATAAATAATTAATTTATCATAATAATGTGTTTAATGAATTTGATGGTTCTTTTCTGATGATATTTCGTCTATTAATTATGCTCGTCTAGTAATTAGTAACTCACACTTATCTAGCACTAATTACGAAAATTAATTCTTATATAATTTCATTTCAAATATTTTATAATCATAAGTACAAAACATTATCCCAAAACACTTAGAAACTTTTAGGAAAAAGCGTTTTTCTAAGTTCTACGCGGACAAAGTTACAGGGAAATGTTAGTTAAGAATAAAATGGACCAGGATCGACAATATTATCTCTTACAAATCACACAGATATCTCTTAACAATTATTAACTATTTATTATTAAAATTGTGTCGTGGATGCCATGGAAAACACACAAAGAGTAATAATGGAATAACGAACATTCATCCCCAGAACAGATCATTCAAACATTTACCATTAAACACTTAGGCGCCATCAAAACCAGATACATATAAGAGCTTAGAGCGGTTATATCAGCTAAAAGTTTCAAGCAGCGCAAGTATACCTACTAGTGGTAGGACTCTTGGCAGAGTCCGCCTGGGGAAGTACCACACCTTTGTCAGTTATTTATTTATTTATATATAGCATTGTTTCCAGAGAAATTACAGGGCTTAGATATATAATATCTGGCGAAGAATGCAAAGCTGCTTACAGAAGCCAAAGATAAAAGTTGAAAGCCAGAGATAGAAAGCCAGAGATCTAAGATATTATATCAACTTTGATATAATATCTTAGATCTCTGGCTCACGAGCGCAGTGTAGTGCTAGGTAATGATTTGGACTTTCATGTTCCAAATATCCAGCACATTTCTTGCTCGTCTCGTTACTCTATGATATAAAAAAAAAATATTCAAACTTCGAAAGCAGGTACATATTTGTGCAGTTTAGTATTGACAAATTGAGCCCTGGAAGGCCATAAGATCATATTCGAAAATGTTCAGAGCGCTTGTTCACAACGACGTTGTTCAAAATAATGCAGCTTTAGAGTTCCGCACTACAGCTAAAACAAAAAGGAAATCGCAAATGATATCAATGATTACTATCAACCATTTCCAGTACAAATAAAACGCCCGCAACTAAATCCCCAAGTAGATAAGCGATAATTTGTTAGATATAAATAAGTTCATCATCAAACTAATGACACAAACAAGACGGTAAACAAACCGACACTTGTGCTATCAACACGTTGCCAAAATGTTTAAAATAAGTGCTTTAATTTTGCTATCAGTAGCTGTACTTTCCCATAGCGCAGACTTAAGGAAACACCTAAATTATGTACCTAACAGTGTACATTTTGATTTAAATGACGTACAAGTTGAAAATGAAATACCCAAACCACAAAATCCGGATAATTTACATTTTGAACACGTGAAGTACGCAGAAGATCAATCTGAAAATACTGAGTCTAACAATAAGCTGACAATGTTTGGATATCACATGAAGATTGGAGTGCCCAAAGCTATTGAGCAGATGATGGCTGAGAATCTACAGACAAGAATCATTGGAGGAAGTCAAGTTTCTTCGGTTATTCCCCATCAGGTAAGAAATATATTGGCGCGTCACCGCCTCGGGAGGGCCTATCCCTAGGTGGGGTGTTGGGCGGCCCTAAACGCTCGACGCCCCAGGCCCTCCAAGTGGAGACGGGGTGCGAGCCTGAGTGGCTCGCCCCCGTGTCCGCTTCCTTCTCCGCGGAGGAGCAAGAGGATCCATACGGTTTGAGTTATCTGAGTGGACATGACTATAGCCTTCACAAATAAAATCCCGTTTTGACTTTTCAAAGCTACCCTAATATTTTATATATTATAATGCATATTGTAATGCAAAAAAATATGTATTTGAAAAACAATTTATGCAATTAATTATTATTAAATTGATTCTTTCGATATTGTTCCACGTAGCATTCAAGGGTCTTACACAAATATCATGGACTCGGTTAAGTATGGGCTTAAAATAAAATGTTAACTTTTGTAAACTATAACAGAAACTATATTAACGTTAACCAAATAATACTCTTATAAATTATACATAAAAAAATGTTGTTTTAATAATATAAGTATAGGTATAAAAATAAAAAATAATAAATAACTGCATAAGGTATAAGTAATGACAAACAAAGTATTTTAGCCATTTCTTTATTTTATAACTAATATGTAATTGTTTTTATTAATTCCAGGCTGGCATCATAGCTCGTCTAACCAACAATTTGCAGTCAGTGTGTGGAGGGTCTCTGCTGTCTAACACTCGGGTCCTCACAGCGGCTCATTGCTGGTGGGACGGGGAAAACCGGGCCAATCAGTTTACTATTGGTAAGCACCGTGGCTTTAATAATATAACCAAAAAAATTACAGCTGGTCTAGTCGAGAGAACGTTGACAGCTGATCAGGAGCCCCAGGTTCACATCCCTCGCGCATCACTGCCTCTTCGAAGTCATGCCGCTAACTCTAGCAAGCGAAGGCGGGTCGAGTATTGTTGGGGCCAATCTTGGGCTCCAAGCTGCTGCTACAAATCAAACTGGGCATATACTAGACCTACATTCGTACGCGTCTTACCTATAGTGTGACCAGTAAAAAAAAATAGACTTCAAGTAAAGTTACTTAAAAACGGTGAATAAAAACATGTGTCTATCATTTTTCGAGGTCGTATATCATCCACTAAGCCGCACTAGGCCAGAGTGGTGGATTACGGCCTTGGCTCTCTAATTGCGAGAGAAGGCCCCGAATCCCAGCACATTTAGTGAGGTGCTTATGCTAGTAATATAACTACGATCCAAAACGTGAAAAACACCGGAGTTCAATAAAACATCCAGCATTAAACATAGCTAAAATACTACAAGCTTAATAAACTCGCAATCATCTTACTGAAAAGAATGACCTAACCTTAAATCTCAAGGACTGGAATTTGAGTAGGTAAAGAATTGTGTCGTTCTGGTCTTATTCTATCTCAGAATTTATTTTAAAAGTTTCACCGTTTATTTTAAAATTACAACAAACAATGTACGCAGTACTATCTATAAAAAAAGTAAGCTTATTTAATATTATTGTGGATGCCATATAGCTTAACTTATAACTTATATAACTACCCATACATGCTTTGACACATAAAAACTGAATAAACATGGCAAATTGCAAATGGATGTAACTAACGTGTTGTTGTATAATTATACAATTATCATGTTTTTGTTTTCAAGATTGATTGTTTTATTATTACTACATGCATTTCATGACTATAACGTCTGTGTTGGCAACGCCGTTAGCTCATATTGCAAATTATAATAAATAAATAAAAGAATTGGCAGTCATAGGAACTGCCAATAGAAGTGAAAACTTATAACTCAGAATTTGATAGCTTACCTTGGATACTACACGGGTGTAACCGGAGGGCGTGGCCTCGCGATCTTGGCATGGCCATCTAGAAATGCGTTTGCATTTCCCATTAGCTGATGCGTTTCTAGATGGCTATGCCATGATGGCCTGTCCACGCCCTTTCAGCATTTCCCATTGGCTGACGTATTTCTAGATGGCCAATAGCCATGGTCCCGAGTTTACCCGAAGCTTTCTTATCATACCCGAGCGTGACGAATGAATTCTATTTACAGCCCACGAAACATCTGTCTAGGCGCGCCTAAAGAAGTTTTCACTTCAATAACAAAATGCTCTGAACATTAATGATATCTATTTTTATTCTAGTGTTGGGATCTATCACTATCTTCACCGGAGGCACCAGAATCATAACAACAGCTGTGACGATGCATCAAAGCTGGAATGCCAGAGACATTACTAATGACATTGCTATGGTCAGGATAAACAGCGTCACTTATAGCAGTAAGTATTCTATTAATATTGTATAAAAATGATAACGATTGTATATTGTTTGATATCAAATCACAGCTTAAAAATAACCTGTCCTGGAATATTAAATAGGTTACTGTTGAAAAAAAACTAGAGTTCCTGAGGGTATTATCTAAGTTCAATATAAACGAAGTCTCTTTTATATCTTTATTTTTTGTGTTTTTTTTAACTTTAATAGTTTAATACATTTTTAATACAATTACACAACAATATTTCAAATACTTGAAAATTGTACTTATTTAGATACACAAATACCAATGTAATATTATGTTCATTAGCCAATAAACAAAACATTACATACAAGAAAAATACCCAAAGATAACAATAGTAGGTAAATTATCTAAAAGGAAAAGCACTATATTATTGATATTACTAGATTGCTAGCTTCGGCGATTAATAATAACTCATTGACGTGACCTCCAAGGAATGATTACAGTCATGGAAAAATCTGGATCTTTGTACAGATGTTTCACAATTCGTGTAATAATAGACAAAATTAGGCTATTTTGGTGGATACTGGTTAGTTGCTGGCTAGATCTTTGTCAGTACTACGACGAGTCATTTAATTGGGCAAAATCCTCGCAATGTATCAGCTTATATGGCGTAAAATCTGCAGCCGTAATTCATTGTCGTAAAAGTAGACATTTTCTTTATCTTCGCATAATTTTTTTGTAACTTTATAGTATGACAAGCAGGACATGTGCCTGATGGTAAATAACATACCCTACCTAACACAATACAGTATCCAAATCACTGCCTAGGATTGCACTGCACTTGAATTTTAGCAGACCCAGGAATTGAGTAATCTTATGCCCTGCAAGTTATCAAGAAACATTTATATTCAAAATGTTTACATTTACATTACTGCTATAGCTACCATAGGTGTGGTACTACTACCTCAGGCGGACGGAAATATGTTATGTTAATAATATGTTATTTTTCAGATACCATTAAATCGATTGCTTTACCTACTACGTCTGAAGCAAATTTGAATTTTGCTGGAACTACTGGTACACTTTCTGGTTTTGGCAAGATTAGAGATGGTAAGTTTGGATTTTTAAACACACACCACCCTTTTGCCCAAACTAAGCACTCTTTACTCCATGTCACATCAAACCAAGATAGCGAATATAAGATATATTTAATCTGAGATACATAATGCTACAAAATCATATTTTCTTCACAACTTGTGTAAGCCCTGTGCAAATCTAAGTACAAGAAGCTATTTAAAATCGGTTTAGAATTTTCAACATTCATTCAAAACACGAACAGTAACTGCAAGATTGTAAATGTTACCCTGCTGAAATACATCGAGTATAATTTTATATTGTCCGAAAAAATAAAAACCATCTTTCATTAAAATGAAATTCAGACACTCGACTCAATTTCATTATATCTGTTGAATCCACAGAACAGATAGAATCTACCAATCAAGTCATCCAGAGATTTATTGCATAGCAAATTGTACTTATTTATTGATAATTCAAAAACCACCGCACCGATTTCGATAAAGTTAATATGGGATAACCAGTAAACTATGATCCACTCAACGAAAAAATAATCATCAAAATCGATTTACAAGTTTGATTCGATTCAATTACACATTTATCTGAATATTTTGCAATCTTTTTTCAATCTTCATTTTGATGCATAATAAGTATGTATTTAACACTATATAAGTATTATATATATCAGCTATCTGACCACCATCATACATGCTTTGCTTAGTTTGGGGTCAGATGGTGACCCCATCAGGTCAGATGGTGAGGGTGGTGATGGTGATGGTGACTGGTCAAGTGGACTGGTCAATATTGGTGGACAATTCAGTCTACCAATATTAATTAATTTATTTATTTATTGCCATTACGTACGTTCAAAGAAATTGATTTTTTATTACTAGTTTTAATCCTAAATGTATGGTCTTATTTCAGTTCAAGCTGGTTCAACTACGAATCTCCATCAAGTGTCAGTTAGCATCATAACCAACGCTGTCTGCCAGAACAGCTACAAGACCGTCACTCTTCACAGCAGCCACTTGTGCACCAGTGGTGCTGGCAACGTGGGCAGCTGCGACGGAGACTCCGGGGGCCCTCTCACTACCACTCATAACAAGAAACTCATTTTGGTAAGAATTATTGTTGTTGAATAATTCAAACAGGACTTAATTCCGATTTATATCATCTCCCTCTGTCTTATTAACTTTCTATTTTAAAAGGGAAGTAATTTAAATCACGATGGAACCCTGTATAATGTTCTCAGTATACGTTTATTTTCCAAAAGTTTAAAAACTACGTTCATAATAATAGTAGTTCAACACTAAGACAATAGTTTGATATAGTTGTGTACACAGATTACAGAAATAAGTTGTGTACATCTTGCAATTGGGTTGATGACTAGGTCAAAAATATACCATTCTAATCAGTCAGTTAGATTATGGAAAAATATGGGACACGTATTTTTTGTTTTGTCAAAATATCAAACATCGACAAAGATAGGTCATCAAACTTCCGGGAGTTGTGACGACATGACTACGTGAAAATCGTATATTGATGTGACGTCACTTGAAACGTCTTAGCTCTACACCGTTGTTATGTTTTTTTATTTGTAAAAAAAAGAGAAAATATGTGTTCAATTTATTAAAATATAATCTATCTGATGAACTAATTAAATTTTTTAGTAGCCATGTCTATTGAGTGTGACCCCGTAAGCCAAATTTGTCTAATAAAATAATAAAATTGTTGCCGTCAATTGTAATTGCAATTGCTTCAGAGGTCTACGGAGAAATACTCTTATCAGTTAGTGAACCACCTACTGTAGTTGTGAAATCATTATTATATCAGTGTGATGTGTAATGCATCGCAATAATTGGCTTAAGGTAAACAAGGATTTATCTTGCAATGCATATAACAATCACACGTGCATGCGATATTGCCGGATTGATAATTATAATTGTCGCTAAATACGTTTATGAAATCAGAAGTTGAGTACTCTACCACAGAGTCAATACTCCTTAGCGAAGGAGTGTCCACAGTAGTAACACGAGCTTGCAAACAATACTTTCCTTTTTGATTTCAAACTTCGAAATTTGGTAAATTGTTCCATCTTGGCAGAAACTTCATGTTTTTGCACAGGCCATTTATGATTTATTTTTTTACTATTTAGATGTAGAACATTCGGCGAGCAGCAGTGTTTGCACACTAAAAAATGAAGAGAATGAAGAAGATCGAATAGGTGACTTATGGGCCAGTGTGTTGCTTGGCAAACGTAATTCTAATTAACAAAAGCAAATGATATGGACATTATTACGTTAATTTGACGTTCTAAATAACGGATCTTACTGTAAATGTTTAGTGTTTTAGCTAACTAAATCGTATTCAAAATCTAAATTTGACACGTTTTTATGGTCTCTTTGAGTTTACGAACGTGAACATTCTTATGTCGATTTAAAGTGTTTTGTGAATATTTAGAAACGATTGTTAGAAAATGTAACATTGTTTTTAATTGATCTCATTTCTTTTCTTTTTCCAGGTCGGTGTCGTCTCATTCGGTTTGAGCGAGGGTTGCCAAGGCGGCCATCCATCCGTCTATACCAGGGTCACGTCTTTCCTCAGCTGGATAAACTCCAATATGTAATTGGATAAATATGATAACCATATTGTACTCTCAGGCCAACTCTGATGATGCAGCGAGCCAAATTGCGCTTTGGCCTCCCCACGGCGGGAAGTGTCATCGCTTTCAGTCTTATGATCTTTGGAATAAAGTTTATTTTTGCATAATTTAATCATATTTTGTTTTTTGGACCCTTTTTATTTTATTTTAATAATTATGGTACGTATTTTAGCTCCCTGAACTCTTAAACAATCAGCGTTCTTTAAAATTATTGTGAAATTAAATATTTGGAAGTTTGTCAAATTAAGATATTGTTATTTGATTAAATGTACCGATTGCATTGATTTGAATCTGAGTAATATTTCTTATCTGCTAGATAACTGCGTTATCAAATACACCAACAACCATAGCAATGTTATTAGATATCCAATAATTCTCATGTTAGCAGAAACAAGTTACACAAAAACAATCAATGTCGCCGTGTCATTAAACGGGACGGTACCTACATTGATAACGATAAGTGGATAATATAAATGAGATCAATATCGCTCTGATGTCAGAGATACAGCTGAAAACAGGTTCATTGCTACAATCAAAATGCAGAAAGCAACTGCGTTGGTTTTGTTTTCCTTATTAGCACTTTCTAGAAGCGCAAATTTTGATCGCAATGATCGATTTTCCAAAAGTGAAATTTTTAATTTAGAAAGAGATTCAGATAATGTTAAGTTTAATGACAATAAAATAAACGTGGTAAATGGTGGAAACGATGCAGCTGATGTGAATAAACCTACCGTTGAAGTAACTACGTTTGGATATCATATGAAGATTGGAGTACCTAGAGCATTTGAGATACTAAAGGCTGAAGGTCAGCAAAAGTCTGCGAGGGTCGTAGGTGGAAGTCAAGTTGCAAGTGCCTCAGTGATTCCTCATCAGGTATGATACTGTATTTTTATAGTAGCAGTGTTTAATTATAGTAACTAAATTACAAGAGTAATTTAATATACTATATACATATCTAATATTACCAACGCTAAGCACATCTGAATCATCCATAGATTGATCACAATCTATAGACCGTCCATTGTAGGATACATCTTTATTATTTAATAGTCACTTGAGAGAATTGATCTTTTTGTATATTTAAGTACAAAACATTGTTTGGCTTCTGATAAAGACACTATTGTATTATCAAAAGAGATTGTAGATAACTGACGTAAAAAAAATGGTCACAGTATCCATGCAAGAGGAAAAGGTAGATGATACACGGTTTTAAAACTGCTATCCATTTACTGTACTCCTGATTAAAAAAACAACGACGCAAAGTTATATACCTTTTGTTCATCACTCGTTTATATGTATATTATGTGATTAAATAACATAATAAATAAACTACACTATAAGCGCCCGGCAATTTTAGCCGCATCGTACCCTTTCCGTTGTAATAAATTTCTCGGGATAAAAAGTAGGCTGGGTTATAGGTTACTAGGATTATTTAATAAATAATTCAAATATTTTTAAAATGTTTGAATTGAGAAAATATACTTACAAATACTATAAATAATGATACTCATCATCATCATCAATCGGCCTGTATTCGTCTACTGCTGGACAGAGGTCTCTCCTATGATACGCCACTCAGCCCGTTCCTGGATTTTACTTCTCCAACCGCTGCCTTTCGAATATCATCACTCCGTCTAGTCTCAGGGCGTCCTACATTATTTGCTACACGTTTGCATATTCAAGATCTCCAGAACCCGTCTGCTCCAACGGTTATCGTTTTCGTTAACGTACGTAACGTTAATGTAGTCATTGATATATTTCCTATCTGTCAAATATCAAAATAAAGTCTCATTAAGTACCAATATAAGATTGCTTTGATATTCAAACTTTGAGAACCATTTTGTGGTTAGGGTAATAAATACATACTTACATAAGTTTATCATCTAACGTCGTCATTTTATTAACTAACGAAAATCTGATTGAATATCTGACTGAATCTAACTTCGATTATAAATTAACGATATTTACAATTTTACACTGACAAATACACGTCTTTCTACAAGTATATTGTCTAAGACGTTCCCTAAACATCTCAAGCCCGATTACCTGAATGTAAACACGAGTAAGACGTCTTCACATCAGCAGATGTGTCATCCCACATCATCCTGTTTGTTCTGGGCTCGGGCATTATTCTCAGCCTTTGTTAGCTGTAAGTTAGGGCCTGGACGCGTTGACAACTTACTTGGAAAATGAATCAGCTGTACCGATTTGAGATAAAGTCGGCAAAACAAAGCGTATCATAAGTAGAATAGAATTGCAAAAAAGCCCATGGGCAAGACACCTTCGTTCGAGAAAGATTTCAAAGTTCGCCAAAAAATTGCTAGTTTATCGATTTTTCATCGGATAAATTTCTGAGAATGTCAAATGATCTGCATGATCTAACACCACCTTACCATTTTTTCTTGTAGTCGTAGCTCAAAAAACGACGTGGTGTTATGGTTGACGTTTTATAGACTTGCACAAAGAGGTATGACATCTTGGCTGTGGAATGCGTTGTCCAAGTGGTGTTTCCGTAATTATTTCAGTCTTGCAGTTTTCAAACAAAAAGTGAATCTTTTTTTTTTATAGAATAATGTGACTAGCTATTGAATCATCAACAGTCATAATCATTAGCTAGCACTGCACTGCGCTCGTTACCCAGAGATATAAGACCTTTTATCTCTATGCCTTGTAATTTCACTAGAAACAGGACGTCTACTCTGTTTCTACGAAAACGAAATTTCGAAAAAAAACTCGCGACTTTCCTGCTCTCGTTCTACTTCATTTCGTCCGATACAACATTGTTTGACGTTTAAATGTTCTAAGCATACTCTAATTAGAGTAGGCTTACAACATTTAAACGGACAAAACGATAGATCGAAGTAGAATCCGAGTTGGAAAATCGCGAGTTTATTTCGAAATTATGTTTTCGTTGAATTAGAGTAGACGTCCAGGACTCGCGCACGCTCCACCACAGACTGCAACGTCGCTTAACACCAGACGAGTGGCGAGCAAATGTAAACTTACAATATTTAAAAAAAGGATTTAGATAAATTGTTTTGAATATTGCAGGCTGGTATATTAGCTCGCTTGACTACCGGTTGGCAATCGGTGTGTGGAGGATCTCTCGTCTCCGCCACAAGGGTCCTCACCGCGGGACACTGCTGGTGGGATGGAGAAAACCAGGCTAATTTATTTACTATTGGTAATTAATTATCTTTATTTTATTTTGTCATTGTTTTTCGTGTAGAATATATAAGCGAATATTTAAGTAGTGGTACTAGTGGTCACCCATAGAGAGAAATTTTCCCGTTTTTAATTGATCTATAATGTACTTTTATTCCATAACTTAGAAAAAAATCACAATTCTGCACTCCATCCACTATTAAATATACTATACGGATATGTGGGAAATTGTATTCTTCTTCGCCCGCGCAAGTTACGCAAAAATGAGTACAAAGTCTTTACTTAACATATTAATGTTCAGATATACACTCACAGGCACAATTAACCGCCCACTAGAGAAACTAGGAGAACCCGAACTAGGAGAATTAAAATTTCTCCTAGTTCGCAGAAATTGTTAATTTTAAAGCAAATTGTATGGCAGTACCTACGTTGAAAGTTATCATTTTAACAGTAACAAATGAAGATATTGAAAACATAAGCGGTTTTTAAGAATAATCCCACAAAACCGATGTTGTCAAAAATATCAAAGTGACTAAAACTAGGTGGGTAAATATGTATACTCACAGGCACAATTATTAACAAATTGTGCCGGTCTTGCGTCATACAAAATTTTCATTTTTTTATTTCATTTTGCACTGAAAATACAACAAAAATAATACGTCTGGTTAGAAACGTGTCCTATGTATGACCAATTATGATAATCCGGCCAGAAGGCTATAACATATCAGACTACCAACTAGTATCTGGCACAGTTTAACACAATAAATGGCGGCTAACCGCTACCTAAATAGGTCCTGACCCGTAACTAGGTTGTCCGTGTAAGTAGTTAGAAACTACGGACCCATTACATCCAGAGAGAACAAATAGTTGAGCAAAAATGTAACGGCACCCTGGATAATGGCTGTTCCAGTCAAATAATTATCTTTACTTACCCATACTACATTTCAGGCTTGGCAGCAAGCTTCTGTGTATACTAATTTTAATTGAATTATTGTGTCACATCGTTATATATAGGTATAAAACCTGTGTATACTTTTGTTTTGTGAATAAATTATCTTTATACTACACTTTTACAATTTTTTTTTTGTGGTAGGATTCTTTGCAGAATCCGCCTGGGGAAGTACAACATCTTTGTCAGTTATTCTACCGCCAAGCAGTAATGTGCAAACGTTAGTGTGTTCCGGTTTGAAGGGCAATGTTTCCAGCGAAATTACAGGGCATAGAGATAAAACGTCTAATATCTCTGGGTGACGAGCGCGGTGCAGTGTTATGGTAATGATTTGGACTCTTCATGTTCCAATAGCTGTGTTGTTATGTGGCAGGCATGTTGCTTACCACCAGGCACGTGTCCTGCTCGTCTCGTCACTCTATACCAAAAAAAAAACGAATTTGCTAGGTAATCGGTTTTTTAAACAAATACACGGGTAACTCACGTATAAAATAGTCAGAACAGTCCGTTTTATACGAAAGTTACCCGTGTATTTGTTTAAAATGTGTAAGAACCACGTTAGTTTTCATACTAAATCGGTTTTTTATTGGATGCATTTCGGAGAGCCTCAGCTATTCTGCATGATCTAACACCAGTTCACTCTTTTTTTCTATCGAATCGTTCGTAGCCCGAAAATGCAACATATTTTTTATTTGCTTTTGTTCACAACAACTCGAAGGAGGAGGTTCGACTTAATTTTTATTATAAGAATGTCTAGGCTGTGGAATGTATTACCTGAGTGGGGGTTTCCCGATGGTTACCATCATGGTATCTTTCAATCGAGAGTGAATCGGTTTCTTCTAAGTAAACATGCTCCATCGTAGACTGCATCGTCGCTTGAAGTCAGGCGATATGGCGGTTTAGTGCAAACCTGCAAATTTTAACAAAATGTTTCATCAAAAATAGATCAATTCGTTTTTTCTAACATATCTTATTATAAACAAAACCTATAGTATATTTTTTCACAATCTTGTTTTTTCATTTAAATCTTAAACCAGCCATTAAGTATTATCTATTTTATTAGATAGCATAATCTTTGACATTTATAATATACTGCGTGAATTTGTTCTTGTCCATTTCCTTCTTTTTTGTTCTTGTTTTAAAAAATTTCAACAATAGTAACAATTTTATTGAAAAAGTTTAAGTTCTAAGTTAAATTTATCGTCAAATTATTTTAGGTTTAATGAGTATAAATATAAGTGAACTTAAGTTCCATAGAAAAAATTAGATAAAAACGAAGCTTTGATTGCGATAAAGTCGTCATTTGTTTCAGAATGTCTGTTTTTTCAGATTTTGTCTTTTTGTTTACAATAAAATTTGTTGAAATAAAAAAATACAACAACGATTATGAATCTATGTTGTGTCCGAGTAACAAACCTTACTCCATTTGTTGTGGAAACCAGATATCATTTGCAATTTCAAATTCCTATATTCAGATGTTCATGACGCTCACAACGCATTTTTTCAGCTTATTACGTACTCTCATGCATACACGGAAGAAAAAAAAAGTAACGAGATTTATTTAATATATTTAATTGTATTTCTCAGTGCTCGGTTCCATCACGCTGTTCACTGGAGGCACGAGGATTGATACGTCAGCTGTGACCGTCCATCCGGAATGGAACGCACGAGACATCATTAGTGATATCGCTATGGTAACAATTACCAGCGTCACTTATACCAGTAAGTATTGATATTAGAAGAAGAGTTATTCTTAAACTAGTATATAAGTATATAGTATTCGTATTTAAAGTTGTACGGTACACACCGTCAGTTTCTGTCCCTCGAATTTAATGGACTGTAATTTTATTTTAAACTTTAGAAAAAGAGGTGAGAAGTGATTCTTTCTTTCACAAAACAGAAGCACAGAAGATTTTCCACCAACTTTTTAACTGCTCCCGCCTAGCGCACCACAAATTAGTGACCTCTGGACTTCTCCTTGTCGATTTGTATGTAGAAGCCCCAGGGCTTCACGAGGTCTTCTTGAGAGGTGTTGCTGCTTCAGTCGTCGACGTGTGACTGCCGGTCAAAGGTCGCAGCCGCAAGTATTGGAGGGAATCTCTAATATTCATAAAGATCGAACAAAAGTATTAGTTATACTTCTTTAAAAGTAAAACTTTTTAAAGACAAATTTTTTTTAGCGCTTGGCCTACATATTTTTTCGCAGGGTGTAAGTAAGATTGATCTGTTGTCACGCTCTGAGGTGAAAAGCTCGATCGGGTGAACTCGGGATCGTCGAGTACACCCGAGGGAGAAAGATACAGTCCACGCTCTTCATTGACATGTCGCTGTGTTTACTATTATATATAATACAAAAATAACTTTAATTTATGACTTGTTTCTCTTTTATACTACATAATAGGATCCATTATAATAAATACTACATGATACATAATAATGCTTACTATTCGAAATAGATAATACTAAATTACGATGGAGATTGAAATATTCATTTCGGCCGTGGGGTTTTAAGCTCAGTTTTTTTACATTTAAAGGGGCTTTCGTTTGACTTCGTCTTACCAAGTAGTACGTACAAGGTAGGTCTAAGATACTCATACTCATACTCATACTCTTTTATTGATAACGAGTGGTTACATGTCATATTAAAGGCTATTAAAAGATAATTACAATTCCAAATCAATGATAAATACAAGTTACATGTCAATTCAATAAACCATAGAAATAAAATTTAAATTAAATTAAAATTCAAAATTACATGTCAATTAAATTATGTTACAATTAAAATCCAAAATTACATGTCAATTAAACTACATTACATTTAAAATCAAAATTAATGTCAACAGGGTACAATTAATAAATACTTGAATATTACATACACATTCGTATTATCCGGGTATCATTTCGCCAATGCTGTAGAAACTTTTTTCCACAAGCCACTTTTTTAAACGCATCTTATAAGATTCTCGAGACGGAGCATCTTTTATCTCGTCCGGAATGCGGTTATAGACCTCCGTCGCCAGCACGTGTACCTGTCTGGACTCCTTCGTGAGACGACGCGCGGGCGCGCACAGCACGCGCGCGTGTCGCGCGCTGCGCAGGCGCGGGTACTCGTCCAGGTGGTCCCAGGCGTACAGCGCCGCCTGCAGGATCACCATGCACGGCACGGTCAATATGCGCATCTCGCGGAACAGGGGCAGCGCCGATTGGTCATCCCGCACTCTCGCCATGGCTCGCAATGCTCTTTTTTGAATTCTGAAAGCGCGCAACCAATCTGCAGAGCACCCCCAGAACTCTATGCCATATTGTAAGAGAGAGTGCACGGAAGCAAAATAGCAATCGCGCACCATGCTCCGCGGTAATATGGCTGACAAGCGCCATAGAGCGAAACACGCACGTCCGATTTTTTGACACAGTGTGTCAACATGAGTGGTCCACGTAAGGGCACTGTCAATTTGAAAACCCAAAAAAGGCATGACTTGTAAATGCTTCATCGCCTCGTTTTGAACCATTACATAGAGCGGATCGCTTTTATGCCCCGATAAATCAAATTTTGTAAAATAAGTCTTATGCACGTTCAAAACCATTCCATTGATGTTGAACCATCTGTATAAGCCATTTGATACCTCGTTCAATTTTAATTCAAGCTCCTTAGTAGTTGGTGCTGTGACTATCGCTGCTACATCGTCGGCAAACATTAGTACATGTCCGTCACGCACGCTGTCAGGTAAGTCGTTAAGGAGAAGGGAAAACATGATATTGGAGAGCGATGATCCCTGTGCTACTCCAATCACAGTTGTGAACGGCTGCGATTTTATCATACCGCCTTCCCCCACAACCACCTGGCTGCGATCGGTCATAAACTCCCTCAGGAGCTGCAACGATTTACCATCAACACCGTAGTGAATACAATACGATGACGCCATCGGCCGGTTCCTGCGGCGAGCGTTGGCTGCATCACCGAAGACCATCCGAGACTTCAACCTGCAGATGGCCATCAGGGACAGAAATGCGGCCGTTGTGGAGGCTCTGGGCCGGGAGGAGGCGGCTTAGGCAAATGACAATTAGGCAAAAAATCGATGTCGAGTCGATTACTCCCGGAATAGTCAACCGGTAGTGATCGGCTCAATAGACGAGCTATTATTAGAACTAGAATTAGGTTTAACATGTTCCCAACTCCCCCCTATTTTCCTCATCTTCTCCTAATCCAAGACAAATGTAAAAAAAAAGAATTGAAATGACAAAGATCACGGACCCCGGTGTCTGTGGAGTGGCTAATTTAATTTTTTTTTTTTTTTTTATAAAAGTGATGAAACGATGCCACCTTTTCTTCACTACCTTTTTTTTCAAGTTTTTTTAACACGTGTACCTAAATGCTATTTGTTAAATATATTTTGTCAAATATTACAACTAGTGTCATAGTAAAGTTAATATATTTATTCGTTTAGTTTTTAATATCAGTTAAGTTTATCGCATTTTTTTGTTATTTTAATGTAGCGGTGATCTCATCGATAATAATGTCTTGTTAAATAAAGTAATGTGAGTAATACTTAATGTGTCACAGCCTTTAAAATTTGGGTCTCTCGACACAGGCTTGCCTAATGAAAAAACCAATAAAAATATTAAACTTAATCTTTCATGAAAGTATTCTGTAAAAGTTTATGATGAATGTTATGTTTTCTTTTTCACGTTTCACTTAAGTAATTTATGTCTACGTAGTTTTATACATTTACCTATTATATTTTTTATACTTCAAGACATAAATATCGTTACCCTGAACATTTGTACTGAGCTAATAGGTCGCATTATACTCGAAGTTATGGACGAAAATCTGTTTTTTGCCAATCATTTTTTGTGTTTTTGTTATTTTACAATATCCGCCCATATTAATGTACCTACATGTTAGATTAAGAAATTTTCATACAACATCTTTAATGTAGTAAATTTGCTATAATTCCAGATGACATCCAGGCAATTCCTCTTCCAACGTTCAATGAAGTAAACTTAGACTTCGCTGGGATGACTGGCACAGTTTCTGGTTTCGGGAGAACGAGTGATGGTAAGTTCACATTTAATATTTACAAATTTACATACAATTTTTCTAGTTCATAATTATTAATAATAATTATTTACAATCAACTTTTCTAAAAACAACAGTCCAGATTAAGTCACAGATTTCCCCCCGCACTGACATCTGGCGAATCAGATCAAAATACTCGCTGCGCTTTATGTACATCCAAAGGATAATCTGATTGATCAAAAACCAACCTGCTTAATGGTAATCCCTTCTATCAATAAATAAATCTTTTACCTCAAGCAATGACCAGGATCTCCTGATACGCCAATTTTTGAAGTGAAAGCTCCGTTTGGCGCACCACATACAGTGAATTGACCTCAAACATCACGCTCGGGAATGAAAATAAAATTGCATTAACTAATAGGTGTTGTATTAGGTCGGGTATTACCGCCAAACTTGAAAATCTATTTCAAAATGAAACGAAATTTCGGTTCCAAAACGATAGAAACTTGATCTCGCACAAGGGCATTTTCAAAATTAGAACATGTTATAATAATGTGTTATCAATTGAGTAAAAGTAAACCAATTTAATAAATGTAAGAATTTATATTGACAACTGTTCGATCTTTGCCATATAAAATTTCACAAAAGAATGCTCTTCAACGGCTTAGCTCCATCTACTTATAGCGCCAACCCCTCTAAAACTCTTTTGAGATGGCGGGTAGAAGTGAATAGTATCCCACCGGCGCCCTCTACACTAAATTACACATATTTAGACTCAAATCCCAGTATTAAAATATTACTATAGTGAAATACACGGCAAACAAAATACAGGTGATAACACGGCCCTCCTGCGCACGCTGCCAACCTTGGCAGTGTCACAGTCTGGTGTAGTTGCTGCGAACAAAATGCACAATTATTCATTTTATCAAAGTTAATTTTACTCTTCCAGTAATATCCACTTAAGATGAGTAACTTTCCCAAGCAGTTGCGCTGTCACATTGTCGCAACTCAAGGTACGTCATTAGATTACCACATTCTCCATAAATCCACTTAAGATGAGTAATGAATAGCTTTCCCAAGCAGTTGCGCTGCCACATTGTCGCAACTCGAGATACGTCACTACTTTACCCACATTCTCCATAAATCTCAAACATACACCTTTCCCTAGCTGCCGCCTGGTAACTCTAGATACGCGGCATTAAAGTCAAAGTCAAAGTCAAAGTCAAAAGTCAAAGTTCATTATTTTCACTCTTAATGCTTTCTCTAGCAGTTACACTCTTAGGCCGACACAAGGTACGTCAGTTTATGTCCAAGGTATTACGGTTTCACTCTAACGCTTACTTTGTCAATGGATCGAAGCCATTGCACTTCACTACGTTATTCAAACGTTAACTCATCAGCAATCAATCATAATTCCCCAAAAACATCCTAGAGCCATTGCACTGCTCGATTGGGTTTGACTTTCAATTACATATATCTCCAAGTCTTCTAATCGTACCTATTCAAAGGTTTCATATTTCTCACATATGGCCTTCTATGTAGTTTTTATAAACGCTCCCAAGTGATATTTATAGCGAATTAAAGGGTCTCATTTTTTGAAACAATACCAAAACAATTCATTGGTAACGTACATAGCTCGGCATCATCTGACTAAAATCTTTCTAATTTCAACCATAAGGGTATCTTATAACTGCACTGAATATAACCACTTTGTAACCCAACTACGGTAACCAAATTCAAATCAAAGATGTAACACTTTCTATTACTGTATTATGTTTTAAAATGCATGACCTTTTTCAAACAGTTTCCCTGAAAGATATTTAAACCAATATCTAACCGATTTACACTTTTTATCTATAGTTGCTGTGCCTCGCAACAACTCGTCCACAACATAAGCTACCCTCTCATAAAGTTTCGTAAAACAGTATCCACAAACTTTAAAAAAACCGAAGATGTTTCATTCTACGAAATGTTCTGATTGCAGTTCCCGGAATTGAAGGTTATTTTACAGTACCCCTTTACGAGATAATAATTAATAGATTTAACTTGTCGGTGATTCGCAAAAGTTTCATTTGAAATGCAATGTTAGATAACAAGGTTAAAACAATTTTATACATCGTTTCTTCAAAGTAAATCGTAATATTAAACTGTTGCTTACTTACGTGTACATTACGCACTTACTGAAACCACTGATCCAAGAATAACATTTTTAACTAACTGCGGGCGACGCTTGCTTTTCCGATTATTTCTCATCACCGTTGTGTTGTGATTTCCAGGCGTGGTGTTCATAGCACTTCTGATGTTATCAATTGAGTAAAAGTAAACCAACTTAATAAATGTAAGAATTTATATTGACAACTGTTCGATCTTTGCCATATAAAATTTCACAAAAGAATGCTCTTCAACGGCTTAGCTCCATCTACTTATAGCGCCAACCCCTCTAAAACTCTTTTGAGATGGCGGGTAGAAGTGAATGGTATCCCACCGGCGCCCTCTACACTAAATTACACATATTTAGACTCAAATCCCAGTATTAAAATATTACTATAGTGAAATACACGGCAAACAAAATACAGGTGATAACAAATGTCTAACATATACCTAATAATGATTATAAATTTCACAAGAACAAAAGCTAAGAAAACAAATACATTCCTAATTACTACAAATGGTACAAACAGATGGTTAAATATAAACTTCTTTACTGAGATATTAAGGAAAACTACCCACATTATAACGGCAAAACACGTTAAAACTCACACCACAAGTGGTAGCTTTATTGCAACAACAACATCTAAGCAAACAGCATAAATAAAATTTGCCTACATTCAAGCACACATAAAATAACTAGGTCTCCCACTATTTAGGTCAACAAAATAAACTCAGTCCTATCTGTATATTAACGAGTATTACTTTATAAACCGTCAACAATAATAACCACCTCTCTCTCAGGGACAAATTTAAACAAATCCGCCTAAAATCTGGCTACAAAACGGAGACTTACATAAATAAATAGTTAACATTTATCGAGAGAAGGAAAACAAAGGCAATCCAGGCCCCCAGGTCCCATTTCAGTGCTATTATATTAATTAACTTAATATTTCTAAGGGCCTTCAAAAATTGCGCCGCAGCGCCTCTGGGTAAGGTTTCTGTTATCTATTCCATTTATTTGGGTATTTTGTGCTTTTAAAGATACTTCCACGTAAAATTAGGCCAAGAATACACCAGTCTGCAAAAATACTAAAGTCCTGTGTAGTATTTGTCAAATATTATTCTCGTTGTACCATTTTTGACATACATAATTATTAGTGCAGTTGATATTAGAAAGTCTACATAGATATATATTGCTAACCAAACTTTTCAAATATTCCGGAAACCTAGGTAATTTTGAAGTGAAAACTTCTTTAGTCGCGCCTAGACAGATTTTTCGTGGGCTGTGAATTGATTTCATTCATCACGCTCGGGTATGATAAGAAAGCTTCGGGTAAACTTGGGACCATGGCTATTGGCCATCTAGAAATACGTCAGCCAATGGGAAATGCTGAAAGTGCGTAGACAGGCCATCATGGCATGGCCATCTAGAAACGCATCAGCCAATGGGAAATGCTGACGCATTTCTAGAAGGCCTTGCCAAGATGGCGAGGCCATGCCCTCCGGTTACACTACACCCGTGTAGTTTCCAAGGTAAGCTATCAAATTCTGAGTTATAAGTTTTTACTGCTATCGGCAGTTCCTATGACTGCCAATTACTATATGACTGCCGATAGAAGTGAAAACTTATAACTCAGAATTTGATAGCTTACTTTGGAAACTACACGAGTGTAACCGGAGGGCGTGGCCTAGCCATCATGGCATGGCCATCTAGAAACGCGTTAGCATTTACCATTGGCTCGCGCATTTCTAGATGACCATGCCATGATGGCTGGGCCACGCCCTATTAGCATTTCCCATTGGCTGACACATTTCTAGATGGCCAATGATCATGGTCCCGAGTTTACCCGAAGATTGCTTATCATACCCGAGCGTGACGGTAGAATTCAATTCATACTCCACGAAAATCTGTCTAGGCGCGCCAAAAGAAGTTTTCCCTTCAACAACGCATAAGTAAGAGAAGTTAAGTTTGGAATGGTTTTATTTTTGTTTACACTTGACCGCCGTCTCGCCTGATATTAATTGACGATGCGTGCTTACAGAAAAGAAACCAATTCAATCCTAATTTCGAAATCACCAAGATTGTAACCATCGGGAATACCCCATTCAGGCAACGAATTCCACAATCAATATGTTCTTCAAAAGGAGAGGCAAACTCCTTCGTTCGAGGTTTCTAAACATTTTCAGAACAATCAAATAAACAAAGACAGTTTCCTTTTGTGATTTCTTAAGTTTGAATATTTATATTTTTTTACCATTACCTAACGTAAATAAAATAAATGAAATCGTTTATAGTTTGTAAAAAATTGATGGCGTAAAAAGCTGATATTCCGTTAAGGCCGATTTACATCATACGAGCGAATGCTCATTCTATCCCCACTGTATCAAATTCGTTTGGTGTAAACAAACGTAGAGCGTTCTTTCGTTGTTTTGTTTGTGTTCGCAAAGATTCTATGGAATATATAATATGGAAAACGCTAAGAATGATGTTTCGTTTACACTAAAAGATCGAGAAAAAATGCTCTTGTTCCAGCTCTAGCTCTATGTTCGTTTAGTTTAATACGGCCTTAAGAAAAGCCAAAAAAATGTATATCCTTTGCTTTACTTTTAGAATTCTCCTGAGTCGCTTTCACACATTTAAAATATTTGTATATACGTAAAGGTATTTCTCTTTGTGTGTGAAAATAATGTAATTATCTCTCGGGCAATTTCCTGCTTGATTTACCAGTTTCGTAATTCGTTTTGATCTGAATGATGAATTTGATTATGGGCCCGTGTTATTATAATTCGGTGGAATAAATTGAGGGGAGGTTCAGATTACAATTTTAAATGTGTGTGATTTCTTATTTTCTTAAATCCAATCGAAAAGCTGAGTCTTTCTTTCCAACTTTTGCAGTCATATTTATTTCTGTAATCTGTGGTCATATTAAAGTCTTTAGAGGCATAATCTACTAGCAGTATGTTTCTGATTTGCTCAGATATTGTCGTATAAAAACCAGTACCTGGGTGACCGAGCTTTGCTCGATTTAAATACTAAATATACTTAGATACCTACATATAAAAAACTCCAAGAAATAGATTTCTTAAAATAAACGAATTGAAAAAAAAAAGAGAACCCGTCTGGATTCGAACCCGGAGCTACTAATTCGTGACCGCTATGAGCGCCCGACTTCCCGTCTGAGCTAATTATGCTGTCGCGTCACGCGGCGGAATTTACCTTCACATTCTAATGTCTAATGCAACAGTTTTTCATTGTCTAAAAACGCGCATAATATGCGTTTTTTTTAAATAAGACCTAGTTAGATCGATTTATCGTCCCCGAAATCCCCTGCACACATAATTTCATGAAAATCCGTCAACCCGTTTCCGAGATTCAGATTCTCTATATATATACATATTTATATAGGTACAAGAATTGCTCGTTTAAAGGTATAAGATTACTCAAAATAAAGTCCTATCTCTCAAATTGGCCCAAATTACATACAAATGACAGCTTGTGCGTTGGTAATGGTATCTTTACAGAGTCCGTCTGTGGAAGTACCACACCTTTTGCCAGTTATTGTGCTGTCAATAAGCAATGCCAAAACATCACTGTGTTCTGGTTTGAATGGAAATATTTCCAGTGAAATTGAAGTGAAGCCCTGTAGCTTAGACATAAAAATTCCTATATATCTCTAGGTGATGAGTGCAGTGCAGTGGTAGGTTATGATTTGGACTCTTCATGTCCAATGACCTCGTATCACTGTGCTTTTATGGCATGTTGCTTACCATCAGGCACATCTGCTTGTCTCGCATTCTCGTCCATTCTATATTAATAAAAAACTTTTTTTAATATCAGTTGGATTGATAAATAGTTGGCTGGGAATAACATCATGACACTGGATTTTATAAATTAAGATTTAACTTTTACGTTTAGATTAGGTTATTTATATTAGAATTGCAACTGCAGTGGCTTAGTGGCTATAACGTCAGATTTTACAACCGCGAGGTCGTTGGTGCCAAGAACAACTGCGCCTCTGAATATTTTTCGAAGTGTATACTTACAATTCATTTACTTAACTTCATCACCACCGACTGGCTTTGAAAGTGAAACGAAATATTTTCGGTGGAGTCTATAGTTTCCAAGAAAGTCATCTTTCGAGACAGGCGCTCTTGCGAGGCTTCATGGATCGGAGACATGATGGATTCTTATCAAATGTTTGAAACGAATCTCAAATTTTGTTCTATGTAACGGATTTGCTTCATACCCACAACACAGGTTGCCCTAGTGTGAGTTCAAATAAACGTTAACATTCACTAATAACAACAAACAAAATAATAAAAACTCTTTTTTTGTATTTTTGAAATAAGTTAATTAAACTAACAAACTAAGTTTTCAGTAGTGTTTGTGAGCTAAATAAATAAATTTCATCATCATCAGCCGATTTAGTCCATATCTAGATACAGGCCTCTCCCATATCTTGCACACAACTCGATCCTCAGATGAACGTTTCCTCTTGTCTTCCATATATCGTCACTCGATTCACTCTCAGGGTGTCCTACGCTACGCTATTGCCGATTCAGGGCTTCCTTTTAAGAACATGTCTACTCCAACAATTATCGGTTCTGCGACTGAATTTAATTTTGTCTCAACTTTTCCCCATCCACAGCTCAATCGTCGACCACAACGCACCTCCACCAAGTGTCGGTGAACATCATCATGAACTCGGTCTGCCAGGCCAGCTTCCAGACGGTGACTCTTCACGGCAGCCACATGTGCACCAGTGGGACTGGTAACGTGGGCAGCTGCGACGGAGACTCGGGAGGGCCTCTCACCACCGTCTATAACAATAACAGGGTTTTAGTGAGTACCATAAATACACTTTAAAAAACTCGACTCTCATAGGGAACATTCCGGCACAGAACAACAGTAAGAATAATGTTGTTGATCTGGAGCGGGAATAGTGTAGGAAAAGGAGACAGTCATTTGCTGCGAATTTGTCAGTAATACCACAGTATAAATAAATACTACGTCTACAGTATAAATAAATACTACGTCAGCCCTGAGCCGCACTCCTGGAATACTAACATTGTAATGTAGGCCAAGCAGGAGCGCGCTTCCCGCGTCTCACCCCGCACGCTCCGCACGATTGCACCATCTAGACGGCTTCATCGAACGACTGTATGATTTAATAGACTGTGGTAATACTGACTGAGACCATAATAGTCCGAGATCCCAGAGCTCCCAGACGTCAACTATTTTCTGATGAATGAAATGTGGACAACATACGTGAAAATCACTTATTAGAAAATACGTGAAGTAAGTAATGTTTGAATGGTGGCTTCATTACCCCTTAACTCAAAATTGGCCGTCTAAGCAAGTTAGCGAGTAAGCATGTGTTCTTAGTACTTACTAACTCTACTCAATCGTCCTCATTTCATTCATCAGAAAATAGGTGACGTCTGGGAGCTCTGGGATCTTACTCTATAATAGTAGGTAGGTAGTAGGTAACACTACAAAATCCGTTGGATTATTGGATTGTGAAAAATTTAAGTGACACGTATTGTTTGGACATTGTTTTATACATTTTTATTGCTTTCCAGGTTGGTGTAGTTTCGTTCGGGCTCAGTGAAGGCTGTCAGTTTGACAGCCCGTCGGTTTACACGAGAGTTACCGCTTTCCTCAACTGGATAAACGCTAATATGTAATGGAATAAAGTATGCAGTATGCATTTTTGCATTTGGATTTTTAAAAATATTAATCTTTTTTATTCTTAAGACATTCACCCGTTTAGTGTTAAAATTTTAAGAAAGAAATTTTCATTTATTAAATACTCATAGTAAAATTTGTAAGTTTAATCCCAGTATTATTTGACAGGAAGAGATGGAAGAGTGTCCATGTGACCGGCATGATATTTAGGAGCTCTCTTTGTCGATCTCTATGACAAGGGTCCGGATTGAATTGTTGTATTTGTTTGTTTTAAGTTGTATTTGTTTATATTTAAAAAAATATCGTTTTATAATATAATACCCCGTTTACATGATTCCAGTCCAGCGACCGAATCCAGCGCTGGATTGCTTACTGGAATAATGGAGACCGGCACTGGAATGCATCAATCCAGTGCCAGTGCATTCCAGTGCCAGTTTACATTATTTCAGTAAGCAATCCAGCGCTGGATTCGGTCGCTGGACTGGAATAATGTGAACGGGGTATTACACTCTTTATTAAGAAAACAAAAAAAAAAAAAAATCAAATTAGTAACTTAGAAAGTATCAGGTTAGGCTTTGATTTTGCAGCTTGGATGCATCCAATCCAATAAAGCAATACCATTCAAGCAACCTTGTAATCATAATTATAAACTACACCCCTTCCTTAGGCTCTATCTAATCCAATTTTAAGCAAGAAAACGAATTGTTATTTTTTACGCATACAAATGTTACTAAATACATTTTTTTTTGATTCAGCAATGTTAAACTCATTCGGTTCAGCTCTGGTATACAAGCATCATCACGTGACAGTTTAAAACTTCATCTCAATTGCATCTATCTACTGCAAATCGTTATCTATACTAACACTAGTAGAAGAAAAGTTTAATTTGTTTGCACCTGATGAATACTTAACTAATGAAAGGATTTAAAATTTTCTGTTCCATTAGTAGGCATGTCCAATTGTTATTAATTTAAGCTCGCGGACTCTTAGCAGAGTCCGCCTGGGGAAGTACCACACCTTTGCCAATTATTCTACCGCCAAGCAGTAATGTGCAAACATTACTGTGTGGCAGGCATGTTGCTTACCATCAGGCACATGTCCTGCTCGTCTCGTTACTCTTTATTTAAAAAAAAAAAACTTGGTGATCTTGTGAATCCCACTGTGTGTGCTATATAGCACCAAGTTAGCTTTAGCTTAGTAACTTAGCACATAGGTCTGGTTTCTGGTATATAATGTGATCTTGACCATCCTTATTCTATACGGCTTTGCAAGTACTACAGTATAAATGATCGCACACTTCAGTGTGATATCAGAAACATTAAACTACACCCAGGAACTGGCAGTACACACATTTTCGCAAATCGCTATAAATATAGTGTAATACAGCAAATGATCGTGATAATGTCGGTGTAGAACTGCGTAATGCCTTAATAAATCATATCATCTAATTACTCTACTTGGACGCGTGTTTACATGTGCTTCAGTTAAAACCCGTACGCTAAACCAGGGAGAGTCAAATGGAGGACTGCGGGCCGGATCCGGATAGCCGCGTCAACCTGTTTAGCACTGATCCAAATTTTATTACTGTGAGTATATTAATTATCTAAAATGAATCGTTATTTTTACCAATATGAAGCCCACAATGGTAAGAAATGTATAATATATTAAAATAATTGTAAGAAATATCCGGGATCATTACTAATATTTTTAAAAGTGGAAAACTGACCGAGATGGTCTTACTATTTTTAAGATACGGACCACTAATTGAATGGTGATCAGAGATCGCCAAATAGATCATTTTAAAGTTAGCTTAAAGTAAAATACATTTGTTGGTAATGATATTATGTTAGGTGTCTTTACCTATACCCTCGGCTTCATCCGCGTAGTTCCGGTTATTTTCCCGCGATGAAAATGAATATAAGTGTTATTCCAGACTATAGTATATCTGTGTTACATTCTAACCTTAATCGTCGAAGTGGTCCGATGTAATTGAGCAACAATTAATATCTAAAGTTTTGTATTTATAATATTAGCAGGATGTTATCTATCCACCAACCCGCACTGGGCCAGCGTGGTGGATTATGGCCTTAACTCTCTCCTTGCGAGAGAAGGCCCCGAGTCCCTGCAGTGGGAATGTTTAGTGAGCTGTTGATGTTGCTATCTATAGCATATTTACCAAAGGAGTCATGATTGTTGATCAGTTAGAGATACAGAGCCAACGTTTCTAGATTTAACAAACGTTGCACCCTAATTAAAGCGGAAACACTGCCCTTATCCCTGGAAATTCCGCACGTGCCTAATTACCCTTATGTTTATGTTGATAATCATGGAATGTACGAGTCTTCTGCGAGATTTAGCCCAGAAATGAACTGTGGAGGATAATAATCTTACTCTGGCTTGTTTGCAAAGTTAACCTTCTCTATGCCGAAAAATGTTTTCATAACTTTCGAGATCTTGGCTTCACAAACGTTGAAAATTTCTGTAATATTTGACGTTCACTACGTCAATACCCAATAATGTAACAGCTTTCCTTATGCTAACAATCTTTGACAGCTTTACTAGTACTTAGCTCTCAAAAAATTAACGGTTATATTTTGACTAAAACCTTGACAGGTTAACTAGCTTATAACTAATATTCTGGCGTAAGAGTGATTTGAATTTGTAAATTATAGTTAAGTTTATAGTAATAATATAGTTAATTTTTAGGGTTCCGTCTCTCGAAAGGAAAAAAGGACTCCTACACCTTTTCACTTTGTTGTACGTCCGTCCGCCTGTCTGTTTAATTGGACGTACTAATGGGAAATAACATTTTAGATCCGTTCAGTAATTTTAGTATTCATCAGCTGCAAACAAATGAAACTTTTCTTCTACAAATGTTAGTATAGAATAGATAACGAGTTGCATTGGTAGATGCAATTTAAAGTTTTAAACTCCCAGCTTAGGTGACGATGCTTCTACACCAGAGCTGAATGGAACAACTTTAACATTGCTCAATCAAATACGTAATTACTTATTTATCAACCTATTAAGTAGGTCAGTAATCGATAAAAAATAAATTCTGTCAATATGCATGTTTATACACTGTACATGTAAATACACATGAAATATGTGTAGATGCTTCTATGCAAGAGTGTCAATGGCAACAGTAAAAATATCGCAAAATCCTTTTTTAATTTTCGTAATGTCAAAAACTTCTCAACGTGGCTAAGAAAGAAAGAAATAGAGATAATTTATTTGTTCAAAACATGAGTAAATTACAAACACACATAATGCATGATATATGCATAGTAGGTCACAAAATTTCAAAGTAGCTTGTCGTCATGTTTTGCCTGATATGGTAGGCATACAAATATTTTTCCAATTCTTGAATGATTGCTAAGGTTTATGAGTCTAGTCACAAAATTAGCTTAAAAACTCACTCCTTATATTATAATCACCTTTCAATTACATGGATACAAATTTCAACTATATGGAAAGAAATTTCCACTTCAAAAATGATGACAACCATCGACACAAGTTATGTTTTTTCACATTCACTTGTAAAATACCGAGTACCTCGTTAAAATTTTCCGTATCTACGAGTTCCGCCTCTAATCCGTTTAAATTGAATCACAACAGATCATCCGTGGAAGCGGCCTGATGATGCTAATCTAGCACCTGAGGAGTTATCTGCGGTTCTCCGACGTGGATTACCGGGGGTGTAGAATGCTGCTATCTGTTCCGAACACTAAATCCTACTAATATTATAAATGTCAATGTATGGATGTTTGGATGTTTGTTGCTCAATCACGTCCTAACGTATGAACGGATCAAGCTGAAATTTAGAACACAGATAGATTATAGTCTGGAAGTACACATAAGCTTTTTATCCCGAAAAAACAACGGGAACAACGGGAACTTTGCGGGTAACACCGCGGGGCGCTGCTAGTTCTAGATAAATCTTCTTGTTTACTGCCGAAACTAACTTACTAAATCCACCTTTTAGAGTCACAGTGAAGTCTTAAAAAGTGATTAAGGTGATGGTAAGACTAGGATGAAATAGTAAAAAATGTACCTATGTTATTACAATAATAAACGTTGTACCTAGAACTAACAATTTATGAAAAATGTATCTTTGAGTTTGTGTTTGCAGTATTCTGAACATTTATTTTGTTCCAGGATTACGCTACCAAGAAAATCACGTTTTTTGAGTATGTTCAAAAGTCGAAATAAAATCAAAGCTTAATAATTAGTTCAGCAATGTGAAGTTGTAAAGTAAAAGACAGTTGAGTAATTTTGAATCCGATAGTTAGTGCTATGTCTAACGTCTTTAGTGGTCACTGATAGCAATTACTTTTTTAAGCTTTCAGTGGTTTTCAGTTGCTTAGTACGAGTAAGTAATTGAGTAACGCGCCGGGTAGGGTTTCTATGTACTGTGTGTTACAGTTTTAAAAGTGCGAGTGCGAGTTGGACGTGTCCATGAAGGGTTCCGTAGCAGCAAGTAACATAAGACATTCTTGTAGTTCCTTGTAACTTTGATCGATGTTTTGATAATACTGTATTTATGACGATTACAAAAAAAAAAACTAGATCGAGTTCAAACCAGTTTTTTTCGGAAGTTTGAATGGAAATGGACATCTTATACGTTTTTTTAGTTTTATCATTCTCTTATTTTAGAAGGTAAGGGAGTTATACACATTTTACCACTTTGGACGTGTCTCTCGCGCAAATTATTCAGTACATAAAAAAAATATTTTAGAAACCTCTACATCACAATGACGACCTATTAATAGACACCCCACACGTAGTTATGATTTTCATGAAATAAAAAAATTGTTGAGTTTCAGTTGAAAGTATCAGGCACCCCCAAAGTGTATTGTTTTTTTTTTAAGTTATTGTGTAAAAATTTTAATGTGGTTCACAGAATACATCTACTTACCAAGTTTCAACAGTGTAGTTCTTATAGTTTTGGAAAAAAGTGACTGACATACGGACGGCCAGACAGACATGACGAATCTATAAGGGTTCCGTTTTTACGTTTTACTCTGCATTATCTATTCTATGGTTTTACGGAACCCTACAAATGGATTAACTGTCTGGTCACCATAGTACAAGCTTTAAATTTTACGCTTTACAAAGGTAGGGGTTAAATACATCGTATTATTTGTTTCTTATTTTCCGCTGTAGTATTTTAAAAACTAAATGCTATTCATTGAATGTTAGCTAAATTAAAGTTAAGTAAAGTTGTTCAATTTTCTAGCAATTTATAATATTATCAAAACAAACACCTCAGCATTTTAAATACAATCCTAATAGGGTTGCCACTACGTCCCAAATCTCATCATCTCAGCTTATTCCGAGCGTCATTTTACTAATCCAGCCCAATAAAGTCGGCTCGCTCACTTGACGTGCAATATTAATTAATTCTTGGCTTAATAATTCACCAACAATAAGGGTGAGTTTGCTCCGTGATTAATAGATTGTGCCACCCCTGACTAGCGTCAGATTAAATTCTTGGCTTGGTTCTAATTGCGCTGTAAATCTGGGCCTGGGGCGACGACGGGTTAATATCCGATAAGATTCGGGATGTTTGATTGTGGTTCGGGCGTGTACGTTGACCTTGATCGAAAAAGCACTGATAACAAAAGAACGACCGTCTTTCAAGCCAGAGGCGTTCCTCTGAAGGCCGATTTACATCAGACAAGCGAATGTTCATTCTATCCCCACTGTATCAAATTCATTTGGTGTAAACATACGTAGAACATTCTTTCGTTGTTTTGTTTGCGTTTGCAAAGATTCTATTATAAATATGGAATATCTAATATGGAAAACGCTAAGAACGATCTTTCGTTTAGACTAAAAGATCGAGAAAGAATGCTCTTGTTCCAGCTCTAGCTCTATGTTCGTTCAGTTTAAATCGGCCTTGAGAGGTTTGTTGCTTATCCAATGGCAACTTTGTAATTAAACTTTTCAAGGTCACAAGTGAATAGGTATTTGTAGGTCAGCGTACATCACCATCACGAGTTAGTCAAACACGACCTTATGTGCGTTAATTATAATTATGTATTTTGGAATAAACAACATTAACTAGTGAAGTTTTCTTAACTTTTGTATTTTGTCCCGGCTCTAGTGTAAATGGTACGGTGAAAGTTACGGTCCTGTCAGGAGAACGATGACTTCTGATCCGGAGCGCTGGTTCGATTCACACGCACCCCATTGTCTTTTCGAAGTCATGTGCTTGCCGCTAACTTGAAAATAGCTCTCTCTGTGCGAGAGAAGGTCCCGAGTTCCAACAGTGGGAACGTTTAGTGGGCTGTTTATGCTAAGTATAAACAGAGATGTTAGCTTGTTTTAAAAAAAATATTTGATGAATCGAAATTTCGAAGTATCGGAATTTCAATCGAGATGATGATTACAGACTTTAAGGTATGTGGAATCCTGTGCTATCCCTATCATTCATGTTCTACGTACCTGTTAAAATCCACAACCAAAGTGATAGCTGAGTATCACTCTAGTTTACAGAGTCTTGCACGCAATCATGATGTCACTGTGGAGTGGACCAAAAGCCACAGTATATGCCAAGGAAATAAAAAAGCAGACGTACTTGCCAAAGCAGGTTCAAAGAAAAACATCATGGCAGATATAGCAGAAATGTGTAAGCCTACTGCTTCAGAAACGCGGAACCTGCTATGTCTACACACAGAAAAAGAGCAACAAAAACTTTGGGACAAATCCATAAAGTGTAAACACACAAAATATGTGTTCCCATTGATGGATAAAAAAACAACCAATAAACTCCTAAATTTATCAAGACCAGGTCTCCGTCTAATTATAGGCCTCATCACTGGCCACTGTGAGTTAAACTACCACTTTCACAAAATAGGATTCACCGACAGTCCCCTTTGCAGGGGCTGTTTGCGGGAGAATGAAGCCGTGGAGCATGTGCTCCTACGCTGTGAGGCCACGGCAAACATAAGATTAAGATCAGGACTCCTTGAAAGAATTCCAAATCAAGTTTGCAGAGGCACAACACCTGACGAAATGGGAGTGGAACTGGTATGCCGGCGACCCAAGGCCGTGGTCAGCTATTTTAAACACACTACACCCCTAGTTCTAGAGCACAATACACCCCTAGCGGGACGTCAGTGCAGGCCTATCACCCCCACCCTGAATTAGAATTAGAATTAGAATTAGACCTGTTAAAAATAAAAATTCTTCTAAGCTATTTTCTAGGCATACAATTTGAAATGCGTAGCCTGTGTGGGTTTTTCCCTGATGGCTAAAATCTTCTTGTCTTCAAGTTGCAAGTTATTCAAGTTAGGTTTATTCTAAAAAAGAGCCGAAGTACAAAATATGTATTATTATATTATATAATATTAAAAATATTTTTCTTTTAATATTTCTATTAAAAATAAAGGAAAATCTCATTGAAACTCCAAAGAAACGGAGCTCCACTATATAAAATATATTTCATGCACTACAAACCAACCTTATTAAATCTCATAAACCTCTTTGTGAGTACACAAAGGTAATCTTAACTATACAAAGAAGGGTAAAGGTACGTCCCAGTTTGTGGAAGAAAAGAATACATCAGTGTGGGTGTTTTCTGTTTGTGTGACTTTTCATTCTTTGAATACAATCTCGGCCTGTGCCTGTGGGCTTATACCTACGTACTACTAAAATTAACTAAGCCTGATGTCAAAGGAATAATCGTCTAATGTGACTCAGGTCTATGAAAACTAAACCAAGAATACTATCAAATTAGAGCCCCATTTTAACTACACAATCTTATTTTCGTAAGTTTTCAAATGATCTCGATCATGACGCTGTATTTGGGTGGCGATGCCATAAAGCACAGATTAGATACCCTTTTGATGGGCGATGATACGAATCTCGCCTTAATTCACAACTCATCAGGGCAGGGCAGGGCGCAGGACGAGGTACAAAACCGCGCTTTTCCGCGCTTGTGATTATAGTCTAGTCAACAAGTTCAAAAACGTGCTAAATAGAAATAAAGTAAATAAAGAAACATATGCGTTATCTCATTCGATTCGGAATGACGTCTAGAAAAAATGTTTTAAGGGTTTATTGTAGGTTAAAATTAGTTCATTAATTTAAATGTAATTACAACAAAATAAGATTACTATGATTTCTTATATTATATTTAGTAAGGGCACCACTCATTTTCAACAAATTGCCACTGTTTATTCGAAATTGGTACGATTTTGTCAAATTTATAATTTATTTTATCCAATAAAAACAAAAACGAATTAAAGGGCGTTGCAATAGCAAATGTCTTTAGATTACGTTTACTGTGCTTACGTTTACGGCTATTTTAAAGCTATTTATTGTTAGGTTAGTGGAGCACAACAAACTAAGGATCAAGACCTATCTAGAGTACACGTTTAAATATAATTAGTACACGTGTTCGTGTGTAAGCTCAGTAATAGTACGACGGAGAGATTCTGCGAAACAATTTCAGGAATGACGTTGAAGCTGTTACGTGGAATAACGTATTCTATTTATAACAAAATTATGCTAAACATAACATACAGTATGTGGTACAGAGTAAATTTTTACCTGGATTTGATATATTCCATTCGTCGGTCAAAAATTTACCATTCTAATAAGTCCGTCAGCTTAATTATGAAAAAATATGAACACAGATTTTTGCTTAGACCATGAAAATTCTTTAGTAGATTTTTTTTCCCGTCACTTTTTTGTCGAAATCGTACCATAAAGTGTTACTAGAAACTTCTTAGTATTGTATCTTCGTCATTTTTGTGGTTACAAACCTCAAATGGAAAAAACGGAACCTTTGAAAACTTCGTCAGGAAACCGACGTGACCCTAGAATCTTTGATGTAATTTTCTTTTTTCAATAAAGAGTGACGACGACGAGCAGGACATGTGCCTGATGTTAAGCAACATGCCTGCCACATAACAGTACAGTGACAGGCAGCTATTGGAACATGAAGAGTCCAAATCATTACCTAGCACTGCACTGCGCTCGTCACCCAGAGATCTAAGATGTTATATCTCTAAGCCCTGTAATTTCGCTGGAAACGTTGCCCTTCAAACCGGAACACAGTAATGTTTGTACATTACTGCTTGGCGGTAGAATAACTGGCAAAGGTGTGGTACTTCCCCAGGCGGACTCTGCCAAGACTCCTACCACTACTAAATATAATGTCATGCGTCATTTACCAACCTGCACTGGGCCAGTGTGGTGGATTATGGCATTGATTCTCTTCTTGCGAGAGAAGGCCCCGAGTCTAAGCTGTGGGAACATTTAGTAGCTGTTTATGCTGATCAAATGTATCTGCTCACTCTAGTTAAGTGTAATTTGAAGTTTAAACTTTTACTATTAAAACTATTAAGTATACCCATTTTGGTAGTATAATCTTAAAGACTAAAGACTGAACTAGCCTAGTTATACTTTCACTGATATCTCGCGTCATCAAGATGACCGCTAGAGGGATAATTTTAGAGGATATGTCCCGTACTACGGGATAAACTGAGGATTATTATCAATACTAGCATTTTCTAGATCATTCGAGTTTCGAAACCGCCTTAGCTTTAACTAAATGCTCTTTGTTGTTGATATTTCGCTCTTCTTGTACTCGTTTGGAATTATAAAGAGACTAATAGTAACGCAGTTTTAGTTTTAGTTTAGACAGCGAAGGGCTGGTTATATCTATAGTTGTATAAAAAACATTGGCAGTCATAGGAACTGCCGATAGAAATGAAAACTTATAACTCAGAATTTCATAGCTTAATTTGAAAACTACGCGGGTTAAACCGGAGGGCGTGCCCATGAGCATGAAATGCTGACATATTTCTAGATGGCCAATGGCCATGGTCCAGAGTTTACCAGAAGATAGCTTATCCTTCCCGAGCGTGACGCTAGAATTCAATTCACCACGTAAAATCTGTCTGTGGCGCGCCAAAAGAAGTGTTCACGTCAAAAAATCTTCAAGAACTAAAATACTCGTTTTAACATTATATTCTACTAGCTGAACGCGCGCGCGTTGCTACGCCATCTATCGAAAATTGGGCGTACCAATTCAAATTTGGAACAAATTCGGTTACTTTAGGTTCTAATGACGCAGCCCTTAAAATATGACATTATGCTGTCACACAACGAAAGCTCTCAAAAACCAATATTTTTCCCGTTTTTGGTACATTTTTCATTCATGCTCGGCTCCTGTTGATAGTAGCGTAATGTTAAATAGCCTATAGCCTTCCTCGATAAATGGACTATCCTACAAAGAAAGAATCTTTCAATTCGAACCAGTAGTTCCAGAGATCCTTGCGTTCAAACAAACAAACAAACTCTTCAGCTTTATAATATTAGTTTTAGGTTTTTCGGCCGAGGGTAGCTAATAGACAACACTTAGTAAATTTGCTTATCAATTTTTAATAGTTTAAAATTAGTTCTAGCTAGTTTTTATCATTAATTTATGTGTATATATAAGTGAAATTGAATTTTACCTGCCGGCAAGTCTTTTCCTCAAGATTTACACACATTGTCAACAGTTATATTCACAGTTTGAGTTTTCACATCATTACACAAAATGGAGGGCATTAAAGAATCAATATCTCAATTAAGTCACATGTTTAACATGAGATTGACAGATTTTGAAGAGAGGCAGCGGCAACTTTCAACTCCAAAGTCCCCAATTGATGGGAGCCTCTTTGCGGATTTTATTGCTTTCAAGGACTTCACATTAAGTTCTCTAAAGGCACTTCAAACACAAGTAGAACTTCTATCTCAACAGAATGACAACTTGGAGATGCATACTCGACGGAAGATATTGCTTTTGCATGGTGTTCCAGAAGTAAAGGGTGAAGATGTGATGGCCGTGACTGGAAAGGTGATCAGACAATCTCTCAAGCTGACTGAGTTTCAGGACAGTGACATTAGCCGATGTCACAGAATGGGAAAGTCCTCATCTCTGGATCGTCCTAGGCCCATTCTCTGTAAACTTAGGGAAGTATCCTGCCGTGCTAAGTTGTGGGCCTCAAAAAAGAATCTGCGAGGTTCCGGTATTACGATCTCCGAGTTTTTGACAAAGGTTCGTCATGACATATTTATGGAGGCTCGGAAACGTTTCGGTGTGAAGAACTGCTGGACCTGGGACGGATCGGTCATAGTGCTAGATGCGAGCGGCTTGCGGCACCGCGTCTGCTGCTTAGCCGACTTAGAGAGGTATGGCAATCCGTCACAGGCAGTCGAGGCTGGTACGAACAACGTTGAGTCTGCCAGGACTCCTGCGGTGACCGCTGGAAATAGCCCGAACGTAGCCAGGGCACTTGTAGCTGGCGACAGGCCTTCACGACGCGTGCAGAAGCCCAAGATTCATAAATAGGGAGTGGACTAAGTGTGTTTTTTCTTTGTTTACGTAAGTTTTGCATTTAGTGTCGCACATTCTTGTGATTCACTGTTAATATTGCTACCTGAGTTTATGTTATTTTATATATGTTATAATCCCAGTAGTTATAGGGTAGACACTTTATATTATTGGATAATTGCAGGTACAGCTCGAAACTTAAGCACTTCATTTTAGTATTTTGTTTTGTACTTTTTTAAGTTGGTGAAGAATCTGACTTATCTGACATTGACAGTTGTATGTTTTTGATGTTGTGTTTCTGTAATAGTGTTTTTTATTTTTTTTATTTAATGGTTATTGTTTTTGTTATCGTAGAAAGTTAATAATCCACTGAACGTCACTCAACAATAATACAGCTTAGTTTAATGTTTGTTGACAATCTAATAATTTTAGGACGTTACACTGTGCATAACTTGCTTTTTTTTTCATGTTATAGAACGTATTTCCGGCAGGTATTTTAAGGTGTTATTGGCTAATTGTGTCATTTAGTATAGTTTTTTTTTGTTGTTTTTATAGCAATAAGTTTATTTAAAAATATTTATTTTACATAATAATATATTTATTTATTTATTATACATATACAAAATATACATAAGTACCTGATGATAAATATTTTCAGCGATACTTCAGCTGATAATGACAACTGTGTTTCCGTATTCTCTTCGCCAAATAGTAGCTCTGATAACAGCTTCGTTAATATTCCAACCCTTTCGGAACTCTTGGAGACTCAATTTTCTAATGTACCTCATAACCTAAACATTATCCATATAAACGCCCAAAGCATTCCTGGCCATATTGCAGACATACAAGCAACCCTTGATAACAAAAATATTCATGGAATCTTAGTTTCTGAAACCTGGCTTCATTCTTCTCTACCATCTATCGCTTTCTCTTTACCCGGTTTCAATCTCATTCGTAATGACCGAGTTGGACGCGTTGGCGGGGGCGTTGCCATTTATCTTCGCAGTCACATTTCCTACACACTTGTTAGCACATCCCCTCAACCTCCACCCGATCATATCGGTGAGCATCTTTTTTTGGAAATTATTCTTTCTCACACCAAAATTCTTCTTGGTGTTTACTACAGTAACTCTTCTTCCAATAACTATTTCTCATCATTCGAAACTATTTTAGAAAATATCATTCCATCTTATAGTCATACAATCATCATGGGCGACTTTAACACCTGCCTCCTAAAATGCGACATTCGTTCTTCAAAATTACTAAGTTTAGTCCAGTCTTGCAACATGCACATCCTCCCCCTTGAGGCTACTCACCATTTTCCTAACTCTTCTCCTTCCCTTCTTGATCTTGTTTTAGTATCTTCCCCTCAGCATGTTGTAAAGCACGGGCAACTTTCTGCCAATTTCTCATATCATGATCTCATTTTCTTAACTTATAAAATACGTCCCCCCAAAACCAAACCGTCAGTTGTTGTGCAGCGCAATTTTTCTAGTATAGTCCAAGAAACCATCATAAATGACGCATGCAGTATTGACTGGTCGCCGGTAACAAATGCTAACACGGTGGATGAAAAAGTAGCAGCTTTTAACTCCCTGCTTACACAACTGTACGACGTACATGCACCGTTAAGAATGATTAAAATCAAGCATGTTCCTGCACCTTGGCTCACCGGCGATATTAAAATGCTGATGCACAAGAAAGCTGTGGCAAGGACTAAGTTTAAAACTCATCCGAATGACATTAATAAAAACAAGTATGTGGAATTGCGGAATCACTGTAACAAGGTGTGTAGAGATGCTCAACGACGCCATATTTTCGAATCAGTTCAAGATAAAGACCCGGCCAAAGTTTGGAAGTTCCTTAGGACATTGGGAGTTGGAAAATCAAGACAAGAATCCATGCCTAACAATTTAGATATACATGCGTTAAATAAACATTTCTCTGTGTCTCCCACAATGGATCTTGCTTCTAAAAACAGCACTTTAAATTGTATTTCCAACATTGCACTTCCGGATTTACCCATTTTCAACTTTCGTCAATTTGCTGACAGTGATGTCAGGAAGAGCATACTCTCTATATCCTCAAATGCTGTTGGACTAGATTCAATAAGCCGTAACATGATCATCCCTATCCTTGATCCTTTGCTTCCTATCTTAAGTCACATTTTCAATTTCTCAATTTCCAATGGTGCTTTTCCTTCCTCCTGGAAAGAAGCACAAATCATCCCATTGCCGAAAAAAGCAAATCCCCAATCTTTTTCTGAATACCGGCCCATTTCTATTCTCCCTTTCCTATCCAAGGTCTTAGAGCGTCTAGTTCACAACCAGCTAAATTCCTATCTCACTAAAAATAACCTTCTCAACCCTTTTCAGTCAGGTTTTCGTCCAGGGCACAGTACGGTTACAGCTCTTGTCAAAATCACTGATGACATTCGCCTGGGTATGGAAAATGGTAACTTGACCGTGCTGGCGCTTCTGGACTTCAGCAACGCCTTTTGTTCCGTAGATTTTGATGTTCTCCTTGCAATACTTCGCTCTTCCAACATATCTCCTGCAGTAGTTGACTGGTTTCAAAGTTACCTGTATGGGCGTCGCCAGAGAGTCCGCCTTGAAGACAAATTCTCTTCTTGGTGTACTACTTCGGCTGGTGTACCGCAGGGTGGCGTCTTATCTCCCTTGCTTTTCGCTCTTTTTATTAATGCAATCTCTCGTAATCTTTCGTCATCCTACCACCTTTATGCAGATGACCTGCAATTGTACTGCCAAGCTCCGTTGGGCTGGCTGTCAGAAGCTATCGAGACTCTAAACGATGACTTGCGTCGCATTCTACAATGGAGTGTTTCGTTCGGCTTGAAGGTGAATCCTACAAAAACCCAAGTCATCGTCATGGGAAGCTCACGTAATATCAATCGAATTGACTGGAGTTCGCTTCCACGTATTGTTTTTGATGGGGTCATAATCCCCATAAGTAAAACTGTTCGCAATCTAGGAGTTATCTTTGACCAGAATCTGTCATGAGGGCCTCAAATTGCTGAAACAAGCCGCAGATTATTTGCGTCAGGAGGATCTTTACGTAGATTGCGTAATTTTCTGCCAACTACTACTAAGATTGCGCTGGCACAATCACTATTACTTCCTATTTTAGATTATGCTGATGTCTGCTACCTTGATCTCACAGAAGAGCAGCTATCTAAACTTGAGCGCCTTCAAAATTACTGCATCAGATTCATATTTGGCTTGCGTAAATATGATCATATTTCTAACTATCGCACTAAGCTCAAGTGGCTGCCAATTCGTCGTCGCCGGGATGCTCACATACTCTCCCTTCTATACAATGTCCTTTTCCTTCCCTTGTCTCCTCATTATCTGCAAGAACGTTTTCAATTTCGCCACTCTCTTCTCCCTAGATTGCTGAGAACTGCGGATAGCCTTACGCTTGATATCCCTCAACATAGTACATCTTTTTACTCATCCTCTTTTACTGTGAGGGCTATCAAGTTGTGGAATGAGCTACCGTTAGAAATAAAACGTGCCCAGTCGCTGGATGTTTTCAGGCTTCGGGTTAAAGAGTTATATTTAAAATCTTAGTTACTGTTACTACTATGAATAGGTATCTATCCTTTAGTTGTGAAGTTCTGGTACTTATTTATTATCTTAAATATGAGTAGGTTTAGGTACTTATGTAATATTTCAGCGGTGTTTTGTGTATTTACTTTCATTCTATTTAAATTGATGTGTATATATTTTGTATGTATTCTTAGTGTAAGTAAAATATTTTAAGCATAGTTGTTATAATTTGTTGTCTATTTATTATATTAATTTACCTAAAATATTAAGAGCCGCGTTATTGTATTTATTCCTATCCGTGCACGGTTGCCTGGAAGAGATTGCTCTGAGCAATAAGGCCGCCATTTAAAATGTCAAGCTTGTGTTCTTTGTTTCTTTTGTAATTTTTATTTTGTGGCTTTTAATAAAGAGTTTTCTTATCTTATCTTATCTTATCTTATCTTATTAGTAAAGATTACTCGCATTACCTCGCGTTGTTCTTGTTCTTGTTATTTTACTGGGAAAGTAGCCGACGTGTTAATCCAAACTATAATCTGAATGTGTTTAAAAAAATTATTTTACCCTATCCAATTAGCCGTTCCGACATTATTGAGCAACAAACATCCAAACTTTGTGATTTATAATTTTAATGGGATTTTATTTACCAAACCAAAAAACGGATTGTTTTTAAAAAAACACTTTAAAAAACAAATTCGGTCACGATTGCCGAAATTCTAAGAAAAAAAAATAACAGACACTAAGATTGACGGTTCAAAAGCACTCATGGTACTAGGAGAGTAAGATCCCAGAGCTGCCAGACGTCACCTATTTTCTGATAAATGAAATGTGGACGACTGAGTAGAGTTAGTAAGTACTAAGAACACATGCTTACGCGCTAACTTGCTTAGACGGCCAATTTTGAGATATGGGATAATGAAGGTACATACAAACATTACTTACTTCATGTATTTTCTAATAAGTGATTTACACGTATGTTGTAGGCAAAATCCTTAAAAACAAGGTCCCAATACTCCCAGACACTTTCCGTCGGCCGTTTTGCTTAACAACTCCAAAATAATAACTTAACTTCACTTAAATTCTCATACTCTATTTGTAAATGAATAATGAATGTGGCCGTCTAAGCAAGTTAGCGAGTAAGCATGTTTGTGTTCTTAGTACTTAGGTACTTACTAACTCTACTCAATCGTCCACATTTCATTCATCAGAAAATAGGTGACGTCTGGCAGCTCTGGGATCTTGGACTATAAGTACGTCTGAGACAAACTGATTTTCTTTATCTGAAAAAGGCATTGTCCTTACCACAGAAATCTAAATAATAAGGTAATAGAAATGGCATAACTCTCAAATTACTTGCAAAACGCTTGTCGCCACATTTCCCCTACCCCCGCGATCACTACTACATGCGCGTAGTATTCAAATAGAGCTCAACTCACACACCAATAGCTGCACATTATCAACCTGGGTCTGTGATTGCACCACACACATCCATAAACGCTTATCAGTGAACCTACTAATACATTGAAAAATTAACAATTTTTCACATATACGCTAGTGCTTGACAAAAATTAAAACATATCGATATTTCAAAGTACGGTCCAATTTTAACATTCGATAAAGGTTATTACTGATTTCATTAATTAGGTGTATTACACTACAACAAAGTCGATATGGCTACCTATAAAATAAGTGAGTCACATGGGGTATACTATTGTTTCGAAAACTGAACTATGTAATTCTGACACCACATGGGCTTAGGTATAGTTGAAGAACAAAGGTTGTTGTATATTTTGTACATCGAGCAACTCGATCTTCCGCGCAAGCACGGAAGGGAAGTAGCCTTTGCTAAAAAATATTGTTCAAATGTTTCTGTCATTTCTTGCGGGAGGGGAAAGTTGCACACTAGCGTAAAGCCGCACTATTGCATACATAACATACCTGTACCGATCCATTGCCGACCATACTCACACAGCCAAATCACTAACACATAAAAAATAAAGCACCATTCACAAATCTAGCCCCGCCCTCAGTGTATTCCACGCCACAGTATATTATCAAACTCCATGGTCCACGCGGACTTGTACTTTGACAGAGAGGAAACGCTGTGTATGTATGCCTACTCCCTTCCGTGTTGCTCGCTGATTTTGTATGAAAACTAATAAAGTCTTAAAACTAAAAGCTTACAATAGATAAATACTGCCTCAGTTATCTTAATATTTATTTTGCACGGACGAACAATCGCGCGTTATAGCCAGTATGTATGTACTTTTGTTAATAATTAATGAATTATGAAGTAATGTTTACCGCGAATTAAAATTAAAAGATTGTACGTACGGGTGTAATGTTAATTGCGTACAATTTTTTTTATCGATTTATTATGTTACTTTATCGATAAAACTATGTAAAATTTAAAATAAAATTTTCATCGTTTATTTTTGGGAAAGTAAAATTGGACCGTCACAGCACTAACTCACAATCGCTACCTGCGGTTGTACCATGGAAGATCAGAGGTTATGACGATATCTTTAATTTTACATTACATTGCTGTTTATGCTTGTACCACTTTAGATGTTAATTAATGTATGCAGCAATCGTATGCAAAATGACGATCACACCAAAAATTTATAACTATCATAGTGAATCATTGGGCTCCGTTTATTTTATTAAAAAATACAATTAAAATAAAATAAAATACCTATCAGTGAAATGTAATCTCATTATTGGTATAATTGCAAGTTGTGGAAGAACTTCCACAGTTGTTTATGCTGCATAACACAAGTTTTTAAAGATGATTCACGCCTGCCGGTTCGAACAAGACTAAACTACAATTCGAGCACTGGTGGCCTACAAGTCACCTGTGCGGCGACAATGTCACGCGGTCATGCGACTTCTAGTACCTTATTATTTAGATTTCTGTGGTCCTTACAGAAAGCATACATCTAAAAGCGCTGGTCATAGAAATTTGAAATTCAAAATGTTTGTTCTTTAAACAAATGAAGTGAGGAATGCAAAAGGATTTTTTGAAATTTGACTTTTATTATTATTGTGGTCATGTCATGCGTGTTTATTGTAGTTTGTTCACTGAACGCTGGGTATAAATTTAAAATTTTATTTTACATGTTTATGAAAATGCAAAAAAAAGTTCCGCTATCAGAATAATTAAGTTTTTTCTTCGTTTACATTTTTACAGAATTCACCTGAGGATATCTATACACGGACACGGATATCACCGTGTGGTAAATACCCTTTGTTTGTTATTCTACAGCCAAGTAGTAACGTACAACCATGACTGGGTTCCAGATTTCCAGAAGGACAATATTTCCAGAGAAATTACGATGCATGGAGATAAATTCTTTTATATCTCTAGAATACGTGCGCATTGCAGTCTCAATCCATCCCTCCAGACAAAAAAAAATATTTTAGTTAAAAAAACAACGAGATTTTCTATATATTAATTTTCTTGATAAGTATTTTAGTACCTAGAGCCCAAAAAGGATTGACGACAAACAAAAGACAAATTAACTTTGTAAAAGAAGGCTCAACTTCAAACTCCAAGAACAAGCCTTACTCAATCCTGGGTACAGCACCTGCTTGGACTATTTTAATGGACACGTTTGAAAAGCACTATAAAATCCCAGAGGGTGTGGATCTTTCGTTATCCAGACCGGACATTTTCCTTTTTTCTAGAGCTACGAAACGCATAGTCCTTGTATACTGTACCGTGAGAAACTAATATACCTAAAGACCACGCGATGAAACAAAATAAGTATTACGACCTTCTAAACGAATAAAAAAAACGGCTATGTATTTAATTTATACGCTGTAGAAGTAGGAGCGAGAGATATACCAGCAAAATCTCTCTATAACCTGCTGAAAAACCTTGTCTTGTCCAGAAGTGTAGTAAGTTCTATACTAGAACGAATATCTAAAGCTGCATTAGTAGGTTCATATCGGATTTGGCTGGGCAGGGAGAGAAACACGAGTGAAGGTGAGTGTTGATGTACGTCAGAAAGGGGCCCCGTTAAACCTACGCCCGTGTCACAGTCTCGGGATCTACTCGGGATTTCTCTCTCTGCCACACGAATGATGAACCCGGCACCCGCACGGTGAATCTATCGAATGTTAAGATGTTCGTCAGTCTATACTGTGTATTCGAATACAAATTTGATTCTGTTTTGCATCGAATCGTCTACAAACTGACAGCTTCTAAACTACATAATATTGAAATATGATTACCTACATGTTACTGTAAATTTTTTATTCTATTTTATAATAATGTATAATATCAATCAAAATGTAAGATGAATGTATGATATCCAGTAAAACGAGGAAAAAAACACTGGAAGCCTGTGTTTCAGCTATCATATTTTTTGCGGAAATCAATATATTGTTCCACGAAAGTACCGAGTCCTAGCAGCGAAAATAGTGGGTGGCATTACATTTGTGCCAAAACTTTGATTTAATTATAATACCGTCTGAGTTAAAATTTAATGCAATTAAAATTTTAGAGAAACAACACCTTCATTCAAAGGTATCAAGAGATTCCATTCCAGACACGAGAAATTGTAAGCCAGATTTTGTGTTTATGTAAAGGTACGAACACAACACACGCATACCATTGTTTTCAAATTTAAAGCGTAAATCAAATTTGCAATAATACCTTAACATTTAATTAGATATTAAAAATATCAGTAGGTATAGAAATAACGTAGGTACATGTAAACATACCATTTATTATGCTCACGGCTAGTAATCATGGCTTTCTTCCACAAATTCAAAGACAGTTAAACACATAAATTACCAATCCTGACCACATCCTCACGGGAAATTCTTTTAGGATATGACAGTTTCCCCACGACGTTATTCCTTCAACGTTAAAGCCATATATGATAATAAAGTACATCAGTTCTGGTAAAAATGTTTGGTACAAATAGGGTACAATCCTCAAAAAACGAAGTAGCCCGTTAGTTAGATTGCCAAAAAATATTGTACACGTATTTTTTCTTTTGTTTCACAAACAAAAAATGACGAAGATACAGCGCATCGAAGTTTCGTGTGACGTCGCGACCCCCCACTCTCGAAGTTTGATGGTCTATATCTTTGACGATTTTTAATATTATGAAAAAACAAAAAATACGTGTCCAATATTTTTCCATGATCTAGCTGACGGACTTATTAGGATGGTGTATTTTTGACCCAGTCCGGTACCCTATTGTATTCAACTACCTCGCTACTTGACGACCATGGCTTCAATCACGATTTGACGGTCCATAAATTAATAAATTTATATAAATGTGTCATCATTCTTGTCCTTCTATTCTGCCAACGTAGTCCTTGTGGCTTCTGAGTAAGATAACTTATTAAATGGAGTCTTCCCGCAATAACGGTTATATTGTTTTCTACCAATCTTACTCTTGGATGGAGGGCGCTCTATTTAACTGCCCTTGGCACTAATTCACATTTTTATTCGACCTGACAATCTGGGGGTCTACCGCCTAACGAAAAACGCTTTGATGCTTTGACGCTTTGGCATCGCCGTCTCTTTCATTTCAAGCGAGAAGAAAAGAGACAGCAATGTCAAAGCATCAAAGCGTCAAAACGTTTTTCGTTAAGCGGTAGAAGCGCTGGTCCTAGCTATGTCTCCTACCAAACTTGATTGTAGTGTTTTTTCTTGCAAAATGTAGCGTTTCAAAGCTAAATTGTACTAATTAACCAAACCTTATAACCTTATAACCTCAGGGCACATCTATTGATTTATATCGATGCCTACTAGATACATTAGTATATAATGTCCATCCACATTACATCCGATATACATCGTCGATATACATCCTAAACGGTCAGTCAAATCGAAAAACATTGAGAGAAAGCTAAACATTATTTTTAAATACCTATTCAACGATACCCCTCTTGACATATTTTGGTGATTTTCATTTTTTTAATTTGGACAATATGGCGTCCTGAGTCCGCCATATTGGACTTACACTAATATCATGTCTTTAGTGTCACTCGCCAGGTGAAGCTGAATCGATTGACGTGTGAATCATAAAAATCGGCCCAGGTGTTAGGTCTGTATAGTGCTTCAAAGGAACATACATACATAGACTGTTAAACACATTACCACTCCTTTGCGTCGCGCAGTCGGGTAAAAATAACGGCCTATACTTTGTGTATACATTTTGAGAGCCTAAAAAGCCCACAGGACAATAATAGTAATTCGGATGAAACATCGATAAATGATCTTTTGAAATAGTGCCTTATCAGACTGTTTATAATTAACTATTGAGAGCTAAACCGAGGACTGGATTTGGAGGCACAATATTGGAAAGGCTTTTGTCCACCAGTGGACGAACATGGGCTGACGATGATTGGAATAGATGGCAGAACGACGAAGCATAGCGACGACAAAGCGAGCTTTCATTGTTGTCTTGTCTAAATAATGTATCTTTACTGGTCATGTCGATCACACTAATACTGAAAGGTGAAAATTTGTGTGTTTGTTAGTTTGTAAATATATTTGTTTATTCTCTCGTATCCCAGTAACAATTTAATCAATTTTAATGAATGTACGTAGTAAGGACACTATCTGTATTAACACATAGACAACTTCTCATCCCGATGAAGTTAGTGGTTACTAAGCCATAGTTTACATCGCAGGGTGAAAATTGTTGATTGAGATATGCTTCTAGTTAGGAACCTAGAACCTAACCTATAGAACTTATTGTATTTTTGTCTCCTAATCCAAAAAACATGTAAAAGAAGATGTCAAATGACCAAGGTCGTGAAATTTTTATAAAATAATTTAGTAAAAATTGGCGAACAATTCTCACACAACACCATCTGACCCCAAATTAAGCAAAGCTATGGCAATACTATGGCGGCCAGATAGCTGATATACATATTTATGTAGTTTTTAAATATACACTTATTATACATAGAAACACCGAGACACAGAACAAATATTTGAATTCATCACATACATATTTGCACTAGGTGGGAATCGAACCCACCCGACCGTCGGGTTTGCAGGCAGAGTTACTTCACACTTAGCCACGAGGTCAGTGTCTATATACATACATATATCCTATCAAAAAAAGTTTATATAACTTTCCATTCGCTTTTGATGTAGGTTAAGAATAAGGTACAGTATAGACAGGCCCTACACCCCAAAGTAAGATTTAACACGACCTATAAATTATTCGCGACGTAGAAAGATCATTTATCTTCAACACACACGACGAAATGAGTCCCAAGATATGGGGGAATTTAAATATATCCGTTGGAGCTGAAAAGCTATCTGTTACGTAAATAATATAGGTATTATATTTTAATCTGTGTGTTACCCACTGTGGAACTAAGGATAATGTGTTTACTGGTTTGATTCAATCATGGATAAGTTGCGCTATAATATCTTTTGATACTAATGAATGGTCGCCAAGTCATCGAAATTTGCTCATAAAGCTATATTATTCTACTCTCAACTTGGCCACAGTTACTAGCTATTATACTACTATAGTCATTATAGTATTGTCCAAGTGTATAGGTAAGTGTTGTATTTTGTATCACCAAAATAGATTCACCATTAGCGGAGCTATTGCGTAATATACTTACAAAAAATTGGCAGTCATAGGAACTGCCGATAGAAGTGACTGGCCTCGTGGCTTAGTTGGTAGTAACTCTGCCTGCGAAGCCGAGGGTCGTGGGTTCGATCCCCACCCAGTGCAAAAATTTGTGTGATGAATTCAAATGTTTGCACTGTGTCTGGGTGTTTCTATGTATAATAAGTATGTATTTAAAAACTATATAAGTATTATATCAGCTATCTGGCCGCCATCACACAAGCTTTGCTTAGTTTGGGGTCAGATGGTGTGGTGTGTGAATTGTCCACCAATATTTATTTATAAAAAAAAATTTATTTATAAGTGAAAACTTATAACTCAGAATTTGATAGCTTACTTTGGAAACTACGCAGATGAAACCGGAGGGTGTGGCCTGATCATTATGGCATGACCATCTAGAAATCTACCAGCATTTCCCATTGCATGACGCATTTAGATAGCCAATGCCTATGGTCCCGAGTTTACCCGAAGATTCCTTATCATATCCGAGCGTGACGGTAGAATTCATTTCACAGCCCACGAAAAATCTGTCTAGGCGCGCCAAAAGAAGTTTTCACTTCAAAAATGTGTGTGCTTACCGCACGGCAGAAGCGAAAACTTCAGTGGCTACATTTTGTATGTTGTAGTTTACTGTTTTTTAAATATTATACAAATTAAAAAAATACATAGTAAACATAGCAACACAGCAGTGCAGCTCAGTTGTCTGTATCCTCGCTCGGGTACCCTCGGCGGTCCTGAGTTCACCCAACCGAGCCTTTCAGCTCACAGCGTGACGGATTCCCTTAATATATTATCCCATAATTATATTCTGCGGAAAAATCTTTGCGCGGTGCGCCAAATAAGTTTTCACTACAAAACAAAACACACACAAACACACGTCTACACAAATCTGCATAGGCGACGTATTCCACAGGTTAGATTGTCTTATCTAACTTTGTGTGTGTATACACACAGACAGTAGTAGTATGTTGTAGTAATACTGAAGCGTAACTAACAGTCCGACTCGCACTTAACCGAATTTTTTAATTCTCAAACAACTTTCAGGGATAAAACTTTGAGACCGCCCTGAATATAATGTCTGAAATAATTCACGACCCTCTTTGTGTAAACGATACATGGGAAGTTAAACGCCAATTTAAATGTAAACTACTTGTACTTGTCCCGGTTCCCAGATTACCCCATGGGGTTGCAAACTACTAGGTTAATTTACCCCAGAGCGGGGCAAAAACTAGTGAGTTGGGTACTCATTTGACTAATGATACGTGAGAGGTACGGTACATTACACTGTTTAAAGTCATTGCGTTAATCGTTCAAAGCTTGTAGTATTTTTAATTACACCAGTTTTATATTACTAGCTGAACTTGGCTTTAATAAAAGTTGTCGTTCTAGATTAATAAAACATTTCGAAAATGTATTGGTGTTGCTATGCAATCCCAAAAACGGTAAAATTTTTGAAGAAAGACAAACTGATTGTGATTTTTCGTTGTTGTATCGTCAAACAAAACCAAAGAGATAAAATTGAAAACGATGCTTGGGTAATATTTTAAGAAGACACATATTTTGGACCAAAACAATACAAACATTCCTTTGACGTATCATTATTTATTTTATAACATATTTGCTCGTAAAGGGTCTCTTATTGGACCAATTTCTGTATCGTAATGTATCTTATTACGCACTAGTGCTGTAATGTGTAATGTAAAACGCACGGTTTCAAAATGCTCCGTCCACAGACTAGGTAGAGAGATATGCTCCGTCTAAAACGAACGGTACCTTTTTAAATCTTAGTAAAGAGTTTTTATGTCGGAAAAGTGTGGTCAACATTTTATGAATAAAATTAACTTTGAGAGGTAAAATATAATAAAGAATTATTAAATTCGTTAATTTAATTAATTTAGACCATAAATTACTTTAATTTTTCTGTAACAAAACACAAAAATATTAATTTACTTTATTATTAATGGCATACCGGCTGGTTCTGTGCCGTTGCTTAAAAAAAAAACGCCGATGCGCGCGCATTGCTAATCTGTGATCCATATAGTGATTACTTACTCTGTGCTGTGCTGCTGTGATCTGTGATCAAGTACCTAAATGTTATTCCGCGCGTTTTTTTTCGCTGTATTGTTTTTATTTGAAAATGTCGTCAGAGTTAAAACGTCGTATGACATACGTGCGCTTTGATAATTACAGCCTCTGCTAATTATAGCTCTCGCCTTCGGCTCGAGCTAACAATAAAGCCTCGGCTGTAATTATCAACTTACCGCACGTATATCATAATGTACTATTGTATTTCAAAAGACGTCAAGCATATTTAGAAAACATGTCACACTATCGGTATCTGTCAATCCACACTTGAGTAACTTACTGGATTTGGGGTATAATCCCTCGTGATAAGGTGCTAGTATAGATTTCAGATCTCTGCATAGCGTAGTCCATCATCATTACTAGCCATTTTTTATCAAACTGTTGGGCTTAGGTCTGTTTTTGTGAAACTAATTAGTCCTGTGCTAATTGAGTCCAGGTTTGACTTGCGATAAAGTTCAATAAAATCGATACGACAACATCGATCCATCTTTACCTGTCGCCAATATCGCGACCTGCTTCAGTTGCACCAATGCCTATATACGTGACTCGCAACCTACATGATAATTTCATAGTCGGCTTGGAGGTAAATCCTAGACTAATGGCCCTATATCGATCGAGTTCCTCTTACGACGCCGTGGTGACCTAGCTATGGTTATTGAGTCAACAGTGCGGGAATTTTTAGGACTCTTTTGCAAAGCTACCTGGGAAAATACCACACCTTCGCCAGCTTCGCCAGCAATGTGCAAACGTCACTGTGTTACGCTTTGAGGAGCAATAATACCAGATAAATTACAAGGCATAGAAATAAATCAGCTAATATCGTTGTGTCACGAGTGCAGTGCATTGGATGGTAAAGATTTGGACTGTTCATATCCCAATAGCTTCGTAACACTGTGTTTTGTCATAGGTAGGCATGTTGATTACTAGATTACCACCAGGTATCTGCCTCGTCCTGTCTTGGTATACAGTTCGAAACCCCTCGGGTAGAGCTAGTCACCTTACACTCCGGTTACATTGCATTGTGAGAACAAACTCTGACTATATTATTTTCTATCGAATGTTTGTTTCATTAATGTGAAATAACCATCGATGTTTAGAATTACGAATTGAAACTACCAAACCAAATCCCGACGTCACTTCGCAAACGTTCGATTCAACACTTGTCCGTTATTAGACCGCTTGGCTTTCAACGGCTTTACAATATAGTCCGCATAGTTTGGGAGCTAATGTTAAATAGAGTCACAAGCATAATAAAAATATGCTATGGTAATATACAGTGGCTGCTCTTTACTGTCTAATTTTTCTCTGTAAAAAATCTTTTGTATTCAAAATCAGGATAAAATGGCTAATCTAAAGATCACTATTGGAATCATACATATTTTATAAAACTAATACATACTAATACTATACGCCAACGCTAGCGGTTGTCGCAGAGACCCGTTCACCGACGTTGGATGTAAAAATATTACACGAGTCTACATTTAAAATATACTATCTAGAGACAGGGAGCATCATGGGCCTCCTAGTCTCATTTGATTTTGAAATATTCAAATCGTGACCGGTCCCGACCGATCAAATACTGCTGTTTATTTATCTCTATGTGTAGGTGGTAGGTGACCTGATGTACTAGTATGTTGAGTCTCATTTCAACTGATGTTGAACAGGTCAGTTCATTTTAGAAATGTATTAGTCTAAATGCGTTATTACACCACTCGTTATGCAGACGGTCTTTCTCTAGACTGTCTTAGAGTCTAACTTTTGAGCTTGCTGTTACACCAGTCTGAAAAACGCGGGCTCGACGACTTTTAATATTACTTCTTTTTCTTTACTGCACACTATTATGGTATTTATTCATTTAAATTGAAAAAAAATAATTTTAAGCATTTAAGATAAGTATAATAACAGCGAGGTCAAAATTAAAATTAAGGCATTCGAACTCCGAAGAGCCAAAACACAAAAATAGAAATTACCGCGAATACGAATGAACTAATCACGAACCAATGAAATGATATTTTAAGACTATATGTGAATGTCATTGTCATGTATTTGTCGGTCTAACAGTATTTGCCTTATTACACTACTCGTTATTCAGACTGTAAGCCAGTAACACTCGCCGAACCCGATCTTGCTGTCTGAATGCAGAGTCTAACAGTCTGACGCTTATTACACCACTCGTTAAGCAGACAGTCTAGAGAAAGACTGTCTGCATAACGAGTGGTGTAATAACGCCTTAAGGTCTAAGTCAGGTGCCTTCAGTTTAAACAGTAACTTTGAGATATGGTTGAGTGTAGTTTTCAGTGTAATGCATTTTTTTTTAATATAGACTCTATCCATTAAAACATGAAACAAGTGTTTTAAATTCTGCCAGCACTCCAAGTATTTTTTCAAAAGCAGATGTACAAGTTTTTTAACAGCATTTTTAACTGTCTTTATAAAGTTTGTTTATAAACATTGTGAATAAACCAACATGCATTTTGAATCTTGCCAGGCCATGCATCATGCGCTAACTTTCGCTAGGGCATCATGGTGGATTATGCTTTGGAGATTACATGTACTTGTAAGCCATGCTTCTATGTTTCAGCATTGGGAGCATTTATTAGTCTGCTTTTACTTAAGAATGTGAATTGTGCAAAAAATAGCAAAGGGTGTTGCAAAAATGTAATGTTTCGTGAAAACAAAATTGTGTCGTGAAAGGTTCGTCCCGAGGCTCTGTCACTAACACGGCCACACGTTTTGTACGTTATGCTGCCAAAGCCGTTTGCGGGATGCGACCATGTCAAAGTTTTGGGTGCCATTAAAATTGTTGTTGCCCAAACTCTGGCGTGTTTTGTTTTTGGTTTGTTAAAATTAAAAGGATTTTGTTTAAAACACGGGTGTCGTGAATGGTGAGCGATATTACACGTGTGTGATAAAGTCTGCTATACTGTGTGTACTGGGAGCTTAAAGGTACAAGAGACCGCGACACGAGACCGCGACAGGCACTTGACACTATGGAATTGTATGGACGCCAGTTCGCGCCGAGACCGCGACAGGAGACCGAGACAGGTCGCGGTCGCGGTCTCGGCGCGAACTGACGTCCATACAATTCCATAGTGTCAAGTGCCTGTCGCGGTCTCCGGTCTCGGGCTCCTGTCGCGGTCTCGTGTCGCGGTCTCCGCGCGTACTTGTACCTTTACTCTGATCACAGGTGGTACTGGCAATTTATTTGTAGATTCAGAAAAAATACTTTCGTTTTTATTTTGCATACATATTTGACCACAGACTACCTGTAATAATTATAACTAACAGCGCCCCGCGGTTTCACCCGCGTAGTTCCTATTCCCTATATTTTTCCGGGATAAAAAGCCTACGTGTTCTTTCGGACTATTATCTGTGTTCCAATTTTCGGCCCGATCCGTACAGATGTTATGACGTGATTGAGCAACAAACATACAAACATTGACATTTATAATATTATATCATTAATAAAATAATATTGGTAAGATTTAAAAAATAGGTATAAATTACTTGGTAATAACCGTCTTGGTGATCTGTGAAGTGATTCCTGTTCAATGTAATCGATTTCTTTTAGATAAGCGCACTCCACGTTAGACCGCATCGTCGCTTTACATCAGGCGAGATGGCGGTCAAGCACAAACTTATATTTGGTTTAAAAAAGTTTGGATGTAATTTCACACTATACGTGAAAGAAACTGCGTATGTTGTGCTGTTAAAGGGCAGACGTATGACCATTTGTGTTAATAAAATTATGTAAGTAATTTCGATCTAACACACTTTTCGTACAAAGCAAAATGTATTATTTTACAGGATTAAAACAATAAATATGCAATTAATTGAAATAATTGCTGGAGATAAATAAAAACCGGACACCGACAGTTTATACATCTACTTTAATAAGTGCAGTCTAGCTTGCGACTGCTAAAAACTAACGTAAGTACAACTCATAATCGCAGTGTAATAAATACACAGTCATTTCATTTGTTTAAGAATAGGTAGTAGGTACCTAGGTACAGTCTAAGTAAATAATACTTGGTAAGACAATTGTCAATTAAAAAAAGTTTTGAGAACATTAACGTATCATGGAGATTTGAAAACAAAAATCAAAGTATTTTCAAATCGATAATTTTTATCGATTCTGACACGGGTTTTAATCGTGAACTAGAATAAACGGCTGACTTATATTTTAATAAATAAATAATAATAAATAAATTCTTGAAAATACCATATTTTTCGTGAAACTAGTCGGTTCCTTCACAATGTTTTACTTCAGTGTAAAAGTCAATGTACACTTGAAAAAATACTAAGAAGAACATGTTGGATTCAAAGTGTAGTCAAAAGCCAGATTTTTTAGTACGTTTAAAAAAATCGATGTTCTTACTACTACTAGACCACCACGACATAAAGCTAAAAGTATGAATGGCCAATTGCCTCACAAAATTTCAATAAGAAGCCCTAACACACGGTCTGATTCTCATATAAATATCACCAAACACCGAAGCTAGGACCGATATAAAAGAGCATCGTTATACATTCATGAGCGCTTGGTTCTTTGACGCTGTAGTCCTTTGTTTTTCTCCAATCAGCGGTAATTCAATACTGGGGAATCTGGCAAGGATCTGATTGCGGCTCGAGCCGTGAAAATCTACTCGTAGTTGGATTTAGGCCCGATTTGCAAGACAATCTTAGATGATAAATTGAAGGTTGATTAACATGCATTGATCAGAACTATTTGTAAAAAAATTGTCAGTCATAGGAACTGCCGATAGAAGTGAAAACTTATAACTCAGAATTTGATAGCTTACTTTGGAAACTACACGTGTGTAACCGGAGTAAAAAAGTATATTTAGTTTCATTACAAATTTAAGTTACGTACGTAGGGTAGGTATAAGATAAAAATGTAAGTCGGTGAACCCTGAATCTAATAGACTACAGGCCCGTGAACAAAATCTACGGGTCAAATGAACCACCAGGAGACATATGTACGATGATAGAAGGGTGTAAAGTATTAGGATTCAGCACCATGCCGTCACTTGTAAGCTGTCCAACTGAGTGTGATGGAAGAGAGGGGGTTGCAACCCTCTACAATTTCTCCTTGTCGCATGATTTTGTACGGCATGGCGAAATAATGGATCAGAATAGGTATTGAAACTATATGGAACCAATGCCGTACTTAATCAAATGACCAAATTTGCTCTGTAAATTACTCGTACTCTGTAATTTTTTCCGGCAAACTAATAATTAAAAAGATAAAATTTATAATTTTTATAGTTTCAATACCTCTTTTAATCTATTATTCCGCAACGCCGTACAAAAATAATGCGACAAGGAGAAATGATCGAGGATTGCAACCCCCCTCTTCAATTGCACTCAGTTGGACAGCTTACAAGTGACGGCATAGTGCTGAATCTTATTACTTTATACCCTTCTATCATCCTACATAGGTCTCCTGGTGGTTCATTTGACCCGTAAATTTTGTCCACGGGCCTGTAGTCTATAACACTAAAGTAACATGTACAGTGAAAAATCAAACAAAACATTATTTTATCATTTGACAGAAAGAACTGCATTCAAACATGTCGGAAAATGTTTTAGCCACACACGAGAATCATAAATATAACACTAAGTACGCACCATCATGCCATCAGAGAGCTGTTTTTTTTTAATACAGAGTGACGAGACGAGCCGGTCATGTGCCTGATGGTAAACAACATGCTTGTCACTTAACAGCACAGTGACACGCAGCTATTGGAACATGAAGAGTCCAAACCATTACCTATCACTGCACTGCGCTCGTCACCCAGAGATCTAAGATGCTATACCTCTGTAATTTCACTGGAAACATTCTGAAAACAGCTGTTTTTTGAATGAGAAATTTGAGTATATAGAGATGTGAAAATATTAACATTTACAAATAATATGTTCATCAAATTTCACAAACAAAACAATAAGTTAACGTCACTTGTGGCGTAAATCGAAACAATTGAGGTCTAGTTTTTTTTTCATGTGTCATTCTAAAAAAAATATTGATTGTTTACATTTATCTTTTACAATTCTGGTCCCCTGAGTCGACGTCATAAACTAGTAACTAACTAGTAAAAAAAATAGAAACAAACTTGATAGCGTATGGGTTGCGCTTTGTAGGTACTAAAACCCTTCTATTTCCACATTACACACAAACAGCCGTATTCCGAGCATTTACTCAAAACTTCCCGTGAAACTAAAGACACAGAATCGTAAAATACAAGCGTTGCTATAATATCAGATGAAAGAGAATAAATCGGTGTTAGCAATGCGCCACAGGTAATGTGGTTAATTTAAGGTTACTTATTTAGAAAACAAAATTTTCCACTCAATGCTTCCTAGATAGACTTCAAGATAAAAATATGAATCATGGTAAATACCTGTGCTGTGATTTGGAATCTTCGTGTTGAAATTCTTTTGCGTTGCTATAATATCATAAATGAAAGAGAATAAATCGGTGTTAGCAATGCGCCACAGGTAATGTGGTTAATTTAAGGTTACTTATTTAGAAAAAAAAAATTTCCACTCAATGCTTCCTAGATAGACTTCAAGATAAAAATATGAATCATCGTAAATACCTGTGCTGTGATTTGGACCCTTCGTGTTCAAATTCGTGTTAAGTTACGGCTGATCTAGTCGGAAGAACGGCGACTGCCGATCCGGAGCTCCCGGGTTCGAACCCCACGCCCACCACTGTCTTTTCGAAGTCATGTGCATAATGCCGCTAACTTCAAATAGTAAAAGAAAGCATCGTGAGAAAACCGTCATGTACCTAGAATCCTAATCTATCCTTAGTATTTCCCCTACCTGCACTGGGCCAATGTGATGAATTATGGCCATGACTCCTTGCGAGAGAAGGCCCCGAGTCTCAGCAGTGGGAACATATAGTGGGCTGCATAATTTTGTTTTCGTGTTGAAATAGCTGCGAAGCTTTCTGTCCCGTTATAGGTATGCGTGTTGTTTATAGAACAATTAGTTGGTTGTCCAGTCACTTTAAAAAAAAAACCGTAAACAACAACAGTAGACTTCCACTGCACCAAATTGTAGTGAGTCATTTCAAACCGAGGTGTGTTAAAGCTTTGGAATGTTGTGGAATCTGGAACACTAACTAACAGCTTGTCTTGCTTTGATTGAAGATTAACTCGAAACTGCTCGAGGTAGGAACTCTCTCCAGTGTTTCTCAACTTTTGTTATGCTCCGCTTCGGCATACTATCGCAAAACTAATTAGATAGTACAGAACATTTCTGTTAGCTTGTCTTTCGTTGGTTCCAAATTCAAGAGAAACCAATATCAAGAACATAGATGTTGTAAAGCAGTATCTAGTGTTCTCTGTGATTTTTGTTTTGGTTAACGTACTTCATCATATACTAAATCGTCGTTATACAGATGAGATGGCAAGCTGATGCAAACTCATAATCATTTAAAAAAAAGCTTATGCTTTTAATTGAACGTCCAAATTTTGGAAATTACCAGGCAAGTTTCAACAAGCCAAGCCGTCTCATATGTGGCAATCAAATGGGCAGAATTTACAGAACAGCTTATTCAATATACCTGTGTAAAACCGTAGAGTACATATAGTTATTAGGTATAATACCTACTTATACCCAGTGAAAAGTGAAACAACAACCTTTTTTTAGGGTACTTAGTGAAAAGTAAAACCAACAATCATCTTTTTTTGAGGTCCGGTCTTATTCAGGACTCGTAAATGAGAATCACTGGCCCGGTAACATATCCGTATCTCTAAGCTTGGCCAAAACGGCTATTACGAAGTCTGTTTGGCAAACTGAGTGGCTTGTTAGACAATCACCTTAGAATGTACGGATAAAATAACTGTAAATAACATGACTGCAAAAATCAACAGGTAAAATAACATTATATATTATCTAAGGACATTTGGGTGATTGAGAGGAGTTTAACGATATCTTAATTGTCAAAATCCATCCAGGCGTTTGGAAAGTACGTGGGAATAAACAAATTTAGGTACATACATACAAGATACGCGCGAAAAACATAACCCTTGTTAAAGTCGGGTAATTACATAGTTTGTGAGAAGTTGTTTCAAAGCAATGATGGCTCAGTCAGTATTGGTTTATTATCTGAGAGAATGCGTTCTATCCAAGCGGTCAAGCACACGCTGTTCAAAATATAAAGAAAATGTGCGTGTTTAAACTCGCACGACAGAAGTGAAAATATATTATTTATATGAATTTTGTATTATGAAGTACTAGAAGTACCCGTGGTTTTACCCGCGTAGTTCTTCTAAAATTTAGACTATAATCTAACAGTGTTTTACATTTCTGCCCGATTTGTTCATACGACGTGACTGAGCAAAAAAACATCAAAATATCCAAAAGTTGGCTTGAATATTAGTAGGATAAGAGGATTCCGCGACGTTGATAACCAAACACTACCCTCCCGGTTGAGATTACGATGCTTTTCTTAATTTCCATACCATACCGAACTATTTTTGCATCGTCGTCGTAATAGTAGGTATGTTGTTATGTTACTAAAGAATTTACTGAACGCCAAACGATCGCTTTATAGTATTAGAGTTATAAATCATGTAATGGCGTAGTATAGGCGTATCTCTCAATGACATATATCGTACATTACAGCAGCGACGTCTCATAAATAGGACGTTTCGGATATTGTCTAGACCGTTTCATGGCCAAGTGGTATCGAAAACGATTTGCTAACATCGAGATACGGAGAAAAGAAATGACATAGAATTGTTGAATTATTCTTTTTTTTATAAGCTTGTTTACTCGATGTGAATTAATTAGTTGTAAATTTGAAAAAAAAAAGTTGCAAAATTTCACGGTTTTATCTTCAACAATGACGAAGTTTCATACCTCACTTTTCACTCCTTCTACACTTTTTCTGCGTTAAAAAGTAGCCTATGTTCTTTCTCGGGCTCTAATGTATTGTGTGCGATTTTTTTTTAATTGGTCTGTAGTATACGCGATTAAACGTAACAGACCGACAGAATTAGGTACTTTCATATTTGTATTATATTAAGTGTAGAGTATGGATAAAGAAGGAGCGCAGAATGCTATTTTATTAAAGACTAGCTGAACGCGCGCGCGTTGCTACGCCATCTATCGAAAATTAGTCGTACCAATTCAAATTTTGAACAAATTCGGTTACTTTAGGTTCTAATGACGCAACCTTTAACATATTTATGACAAATGCTGTCACGCAACGAAAGCTCTCTAAAAGCAATATTTTTTTCCCGTATTTGTTACATTTTTCATTCATGCTTGGCTCCTGTTGATAGTAGCGTAATGTTACATATGCCTTCCTCGATAAATGGACTATCTTACAAAGAAATAATCTTTCAATTCGGACCAGTAGTTCCAGAGATCCTTGCGTTCAAACAAACAAACAAACATACAAACAAACAAACTTTTCAGCTTTATAATATTAGTATAGATACGCATAAAAATTAAAGATACATGTAATCAACAAAAAAATTAACACACTAACATGGATTAAACACACACACGCATCAAACACACACTCTTCTGTTCATTTAAACAATTATTTAATATAAATTTCCACCGAAATTTATGTTCCACGCTTCATTGAGTATTAAAAACTAATTTTTCATAAAAGATAGATAAAGAATATTTCAGATAATGATAAATCTATTATAACGTGACGTTTGCTCCATTCACGCGCCCGAATTTGAAACCGATGCATCAATCGAGGATAGAAATAAATCGAAGGCACTATTTATCTTCTATCTTCATCGAGTCTCGCGTCATGCTATCTAGATGGCGATAGGACGGGTCGAGATAGCTACGTCAGGTCATAGGGGAGCATTCATCAGTAATCTCGCTGAACTATATGGTTAAGAATATTATGTACTTACCCTACATTTTTACAGAATTTTGCTCAAATCGAGACTTCAATGTCTAGAGTAAATCCGAACTTTTCTGATACATTTTTGAAACGCACAGACAGATTTTTCGTGGGCTTGAATTGAATTCTAGCGTTACGCTCGGGAATGATGAGGAATCTTCGAGTAAAGTCGGAACCATGGCCATTGTCATTGCTGCCGTATTTCTAGATGACCATGCTCATGGCCACGACCTCCGGTTTGATCCGCGTAGTTTCCAAAGTAAGCTATCGAACTCTGAGCTCTACTTCTATCGGCAGTTCTTATGACTGCCATTTTCTGCAATAAATGGAGTGATGGTACGAGCAACATAATACACAATAAATAATACATCGTCGCTTAAGATCAGACGAAATGACGATGATATAAACCTATTATCAAAAATATAATGTTTACATTATATTATGTAAGTTACGGCTGGTCTAGTCGGGAGAACGGCGCCTGCCGATCCAAAGACCCCGGGTTCAAACCCCACACGCACCACTGTCTTTTCGAAGTCATGTGCGTAATGCCGCTGACTTAAAACGGTGAAAGAAAACATCGTGAGGAAACCGACATGTACCTAGAATCTTTCGAAGTCATGTGTCATCCACCAACCCGCACTGGGGCAGCGTGGTGGATTATGGCCTCTCCTTGCGAGAGAAGGCCCCGAGTCCCCGCTGTGGGAACATTTAGTGGGCTGTTGATGATGAATGTTTACAGAATTCGGAATGCTAACAATTTGGTTTCAAATTGCCTTTTGTAAGCATTTAATTTGCAACAGTTTATTTGAAACAGTTGCAAAACGAAATTCAACTGAAATGGTGTACATTTCAAAGGTAAATATCGATGGGTGTTTAATTTCAAATGCCGATTGAAGCTAAACGTATAAGTACTTATGCTTAGAAAATGTTTGCACTTGTTTGTAGTGATAAGGTTACTTTGCAGTAATTGGGCTAACAACCGACTGACAATTAGAAATTAGACTACAAAAATATGCCACGTAAAAAACTAACAATGGTGATATGAAATTCTATAGAACGAATCTGAATCGGTCTTTTTTAGGTAAGTACGCCACATCGCATCGTAGCTCGCTACGTCGCTTAACACCAGGCGAGACGGCGGTCAAACTCCCAAAATTTTGACATGATAACGTCTTATAATTCGATGAAGCCGGCTGCACGCCCACAAAACATGACGTCATATACCGTTACCGCGTTACCGTCGGTCGTTACAGTCGGTCGTTACCTCGCCGCATGTTTGTTACAGTTGTATTAAATTATTTCGACCAGTAGTTCAAGCGGGGATGTAGCTCAGTGGTAGAGCGTTCGCTTTGCATGTTAATTGCCCCGGGTTCGATCCCCGGCATCTAAAAGCTTTTTTGCATTGTTTTTTGCATTGTTTTGATTGAAAATGACTAAATTCTACTGATTAATTTTTACATACAAATCTATTAAACAAATGAATTTAAAATTTTCTTTTGAAAAATGCTACTATTCCATCAGTATTTTCTTAAGACGTTGTCACGTTCTATCGTCAGTAAACCGACTTTACAGACAAACATTTTTTTTAATAGGTCTTGATTGTCTCTCATTACCGAAATACCTGCTAAGCTTACTGTCTGTTTTGAAAATTTTAAAGTTGTTACGAATCTTAGACGTCTTAGAGTAATCATTAAAAAACAGCTACTCCTTAGAGTAGTAGTAGAATTTACAAGCTCAGCTACAGCTTAAGAGCTTGCAGCAGATTTTTGGTAGATATTTGAGGCAAGCTGAAAACTTGGAGCGTATGTCTTCCACGTAGGTTGGATGGGCCGGGGTAGTGAATAGTGGGGCGAAATAAATCGGTACATTGTTCAACAAAACTATTTTTGAGGTATGCAATTTTTATATGTAGGAGTTTAATATTCAAAAGCCAAAAAGATAATAAGCCAGATGATTAAATTTAGTCCGAGTTAAAAGTCACCAGACGTGTGGAAAAACGTTTGACAAAAAAATTTAAAACGGGTTTGAAATTTTAATTATGGGGTACTTACTATTTATGAAAAAAAAATTGGGATTCTCAAAAATACAGATAATTTTGGTGGGACTTTTAACTTGCCAGGTGATCTAAATTTAGGGATACATTTTGCCCTGCTACTCATCAGCCAGGTCTGCACCGCCGTGTTGGGATATAATAAAACTATTCAAAATTTGCCGCCAGCTCTTGGAAAAAAACATTCAGACTAATTGAAACCCTCACTCCCAATTTCTAGAGTTCTTTTTCTTAAGTCTGTAGAAAAAAACCTATGAAATTTACATTGTAGTTCCGACACGAAGACCTATTCTTTATGAAATGTCACGTTTTCTCCACTTTCCCATTTAAACTTGGCAAGGGAACAGCAAACAGGAAGTCTTCTGAGTTATGTTTGCACAGCAAAACGCAATCTCTATGTTAACACGATGTCCGAGATATGCTAATAAATAGATTGCTTTATTTCTCTGCGGGAGGGAATAAATAAGATTATTTGAGCAAATAATAAAGTAACTCTAGCTGCTCCCTGCGATTTTACCAGCTGACTTGACTACAATATTCCCGTGAGCTTCTACAACCCATTGCTATTGAAATAATATTTAAGTTAAAATGGCTATTAATATCATGCTATTTGAATTATTCTTAATTTCAATCAGACCCTCAGCTCTTATGAAGAACCAAATTGAATGATAAACATCCACACCTCCACACATCCAAATGTGTTTGGGCTTAATTTTTAGAATAGTCAGTGGTTTGAAATCGCACGTAGGCTACTTTTAGTCACGGGAAAAGCACGGCAGCGGGAACTACGCAAGTAAAACCGCAAGGCACTGCTTATCTTACTGATATTAAAAATGTCAAAGTTTGAATGTTTTTTTTCCTTAATAACGTCGGAACTTAGTTAATTGTATTGTGGAATATTACATGCATGAATATTACATGCATTGCCATTTATTCTACCGCCAAGCAGTAATGTGCAAACATTACTGTGTTCCGGTTTGAAGGGCAATGTTTCCAGAGAAATTACAGGGCTTAGAGATATAACAACTTAGATCTCTGGGTGACGAGCGCAGTGCAGTGCTAGGTAATGATTTGGACTCTTCGTGTTCCAATAGCTGCGTGTCACTGTGCTGTTATGTGGCAGGCATGTTGCTTACCATCAGGGACATGTCCTGCTCGTCTCGTCACTGTTTATCAAAAAAAAAAAAAAAATTAAAAAAATATATAACTATAAAAATCGCAAAAACGGGGCGCTGATAATTATTAATATATTAAAAAGGAAATGAGTTTACATAACTTTCAAACACGCTGGCATGTGTACCTACTGATTGATACATTTTGTGATATCTAGACACTGGTCAATTTTTTGTATTAATAAAAAATAACGGATATCGATTTCTTTCAAATTTCAAAATTTCTTTTTGTGTTCGCATGCATATGCTTTCCGAATGGTCCTATATAAATTTTATCGAAATCGGCCGGCTGGTTTGTGGAATATAAACAAAAAACTAAAATTTTGTTACAGTTTTGTCTGGATGACATGGTTGTAGATTATACAAACGTTATGAAACTCGATTCTGTCAACACGAAACTGTGTAAATGCATTGTTGAAAACTTGTTTTGCACTAAAAAGGGTAAAATAAACCCTTTTTATACAAAAAATCAAACCGACTTCAAAGCCACAAATATGTACTCAAAAGCGAAAAATAAGTGAATATAATTACTATGTATAAGCGCTACTCACTCATCTATTTGAAGTCGGTGCCAGCCAAGTCTTACAAGTAGTAGATAGATACTTACATTTGCCTACTTACTACGTACATTGTATCTATCTATGAGCTTTCTGATTCGACTGGCACTGCCTTCAAATAGATGAGTGAGTAGCGCTTATGTAGTAATTATGTTCATTTATTTTTCGCTTTTGAGTCCCTATTTGTGGTTTATTTTTTTGTATAAAAAAGAGTTTTTTACTATTCAATAGGATATTTATTGCAATTCAGCGGAGGAAGTAATGCTGCTAGCATTTTGGGCTCCTTTGCGCCAGGAACAGTGCAAGGCGGGTTATGTAATAAATAGCATGTTACGTGAAATTTAAATGCCAGTGTTATTTTTTGTGTCTTTCTTACGTTTAATTTTAAGTTTTGTTTGTAAATTTTGGTATTCTGTAACTTCATATTAAATAAAGATCTTATTAATTTACTATGTTAACCGAATACCAAGTGTAATTGTCATTGTAAGTAGCCTTTTATTAAAATAAATAAAGTGAGCTATATACTAAACTGTATTCTGTCTTTACTTTCTTATTGTGGACCCATGTCGTAGGAACCCCAAAATGATTACACAATGTACAGTATTAAGACCTCACAGTCGGATTCCAAACACGCGCGTCCCTCTTCATTAGGGTCCATTGTGGTGCAGCCAGCACGCATGACGCCAACCCTTCTGGCACTTCGATAACAAATAGAAAACCTCACATATGAATAAGAAATAATAAAATACCAAAAATAGACAACCAAATCTCTTAACTTTTCCTCGGTATTTTTTTTTATTATAGATCGACGAGACAAACAGCACATTTGTGCCTGATGGTGAACAACATGTCTGCCACATAACAACACAGTGATTCGCAGCTATTGGAACATAAAGAGTCCAAATGATTATCTAGAACTGCACTGCGCTCGTCACTCAGAGATATAAGATGTTTTATCTCTAAGACCTGTAATTTCACTGGAAACATGCCCTTCAAACCGGAACACAGCAATTACTGCTTGGCGGTAGAATAACTGAAATTTATCACAAATACCTTGCCTTGTTTTCTATCGAATTGCTTGTAGGTCGAAATGGCGACATCGTTTCAACGTTGATGTTCCAATGAGACGAAAGAAAAAAAGGTTTGACTAATCCACGTTCACATTAAGCAGTTCTAGGATGTAGATTTGACTCCTCCATGTTCATAATAGATCATCACAGGTTCATTTTAAATGTCTAGGTCGTGGAATGTTTTTCTTGGGTGGGTTTTTCTCGATGGTTATAATGTTGGTGTTTTTTGTCGACAATGAATCGCTTTCTTCTAGGTAAGCACGACACACGTGTAAAGTAATCTTCGGAATCACAGCACATTTTTTTATAGAATAGAATGACGAGCCGAGCAGAACATTTGCCTGATGGCAAGCAACCTGCTTGCCGCATAACAGTACAGTGACACGCAACTATTGGAACACGAAGTCCAAAGAATTACCTATCACTGCACTGCTCACGTCACCCAGAGATATAAAATGTCAGTAATAATAATAATACATAAGTAAATCAATTATTAGTTACGGCTGGTCTAGTAAGTTACGGCTGGTCTAGTCGGGAGAACGGCGCCTGCCGATACGGAGACCCTGGGTTCAAAACCACGCAGATCACTGTTTTTTCGAAGTCATGCGCGTAATACCGCTAACTTAAAACTGTGAAGGAAAACATCGTGAGGCATCTGACATGTACCTAGAATCTTTCGAAGTCATGTGTCATTCATCAACCCGTACTGGGCCAGCGTGGTGGATTACGGCCTCGATTCTCCTTGCGAGAGAAGGCCCCGAGTCCCAGCAGTGGGAACGTTTAGTGAGCTGTTGATGATGATGACGATGATGAAATCAATTATTAGTTACGGCTGGTCTAGTAAGTTACGCCTGGTCTAGTCGGAAAAACGGCACCTGCCGATAGACCCTGGGTTCAAAACCACGCAGATCACTTTTTTCGAAGTCATGCGCATAATACCGCTAACTTAAAACGGTGAAGGAAAACATCGTGAGGCATCTGACATGTACCTAGAATCTTTCGAAGTCATGTGTCATTGATCAACCCGTACTGGGCCAGCGTGGTGGATTATGGCCTCGATTCTCCTTGCGAGAGAAGGCCCCGAGTCCGAGCAGTCGGAACATTTAATGAGCTGTTAGTTTATGTTGTGTGTAAATCAATTATTCTTTCAGGTAGTTACGGTCATACTTACTTGTTATTAGTAAAAAGCACACTTCAACCCGGACGCAGCCGGGATTAGCCAAACAATTGTGGTACAAAAGTGGAAAAAAGGAAAATTCTAAAAAACAATTAAAAAAAAAAGACTTCTATTTATTTTAAATTAAATTTGGACGCTCGACTATTTTTCACAATTTTTGTGAAATCGTTTAAACTAACTGTTCCAAAAAAAAACACTACTACTCCATAGTATGAATTTATCGTCGAGATAAGCAGATTTTAGATTTTCGTTGAAATTTCAAAAACAGCTACACTGATTTCGATAAAATTAACCTCTGAAGCATGATCTACCAAACAAAAAAGCGGAGTTATCGCGTAACATAACCTAGAACCTCCTACTTTTTTTTAAGTCGGTTAAAATATCGTGCATTATAGAGGTGTTTAGTAGTGATACCTATGACTCTTTGCAGAGTCCGTCTGGGGAAACACCACATCTTAGTCAATTATTCTATCGCCAAGCAGTATTGAGAAAATACTGTGTTCCGGTTTGAAGGGCAATCTTTTCAGAAAAAAAAAAATTGGTTGCCTGTAAAGTCGGTATACGGGCGAAAGTTTTAAGTGACAACGACTTTGAGTGGTTAGCCCGCCTAAGAGCGAGAGAGACAGACATAAAAAGTGAAAGGCACGCGTCCCTCTCACTCGCTCTCATTGTGAGCGCATAACGTGAGCGGAGCGTAACGCAGTTTCTTGAAGTGTCACCCGGCAAACCAATTTATAAGACGTTGTCACGTCAAAACACAAGTAATAGAATTAAATCACATTATGTCTCTAGGTAAAGAGCGCAGTGCAGTGTTTGACAACAATTGGGGCTCTTCATGTTCCATTAGCTGCGTGACACTGTGCAATTATGTGTAGGCGTGTTGCTTACAATCAGGCACATGTCCTGCTCGTCCCGTCACTATATATTAGGTACTTATTATATCAATGTTTCATCATTCCACAGTTCAGAATAAAGCTTGAAACATGGAGCTCTTCAAAAAGAAATACCGGCAAATACGCTTATACCAGTTTGTCCAAGATATTTCAGAAGAGAGGCATTTTTTGGACAAAGTGACGCATTTGTAACGGCCTAGAGCTTGGACCCTGGGTGCTATCATACATTGTATTGACAGTAAGGATGTAGAGATTTTCTATCTTAAGGCTGAATTCACATTGTAGTCTCTTCCAAATCACTGGATGCGTCGCTTCACTGAAACAAACACCGCATTGAAAACTTTATTTTTGAAGTTGGTAAAAAAATTAATAACATCACACTCCAAAGATTTACTCAAGACAATTTATTTTCAAGAACAGCCAAATTAGTAAAACATTTTTTCGTTTGTCCGTCGACATAATACGAGTTTTTTGATACATAAGTAGTGTTATTAGTGTTTACTTTAGTGAGAACATTTAACACTTTTGACAGTGATTTTTACAAACAGGTTGTGTAACCCATACCACAGATCAGAAAATAGTTACTTCGTAACAGATGCATCACTGCCATACAAAAGTGCAAATACCTACACGATAATAACCTAAACTATCGTATACTACTTACCTACTATTACTTGCAAGCAAAAATACACCTTAACACACCCACGTAGAGTTGTAAATACCGTGACTTGTCGTCTGCTTACGTCACTGACCAAACGTGCTAGGGTTGTAAGAAATGGTGGAAGGTGGTAGTAGTGGTAGGACTCTTGGCAGAGTCCGCCTGGGGAAGGACCACACCTTTGCCAGTTATTTTACCGCGAAGCAGTAATGTGCAAACATTACTGTGTTTTTTTTTAAACAAAGAGTGACGAGACGAGCAGGACATGTGCCTGATGGTAAGCAACATCCCTGCCATATAACAGCACAGTCACACGCAGCTATTGGAACATGAAGAGTCCAAATCATTACCTAGCATTGCACTGTGCTCGTCACCCAGAGGTCTAAGATGTTATATCTCTAAGCCCTGTAATTTCACTAGAAACATTGCTCTTCAAATCGGAACACATTAATGTTTGCACATTACTGCTTGGCGGTAGAAGAACTGACAATAGGTGTGATACTTCCCCAGCCGGACTCTGCTAAGAGTCCTACCACTACAGTATTCCATTAGACAAGCCCATTCATTTGATATAGAGGTAGGTTGTGCACCGCACAAAAATAAACCTTTTTAAAAAATCGACGTCAAACTTATAACACCCTTTTTTGGTCGGGGGATAAAAAATGATTCACAATTAGCTGAGCTATCACGAAATATACTTACATCCAATAAAAATTAAGGCCAGAACCAACTCCTTCTTTGAATCCGGTAAAATTTTTTTTCGGTTTTTTTAGGTAGGTAGTATGTTTTATAGTCAATTAATACTGGAGTATATTTTAGTCCTACAATGTAGGTAGTTGTAAGTTGTTTTCATACCGTCGAATAAATGAACAAATTAGTATCATTCAGTATGTACATGAATATTCAAAAAAGTATGTCGTCATAAATTATATTAAACTTAATGAGACATAATAAAGATGGGATAAAAAGGTATTTTAGACAAAATAATTTGTATGCATAATCTCTACTGTATCTTTTCTAAACAGATATTATACAATATACATATTACACACTACTGTTTCTATATTCTGTGCGATTGAAAACTACCAAAATTTGGCTCAAAAATAAATATTAACAATAAAAACACTTCCCTTGCTTCCTGTTTCGGCAATTTGAAATAAGATAAATTACTACTACATTTTAGTGTCTTGCTATTGCAGCCATTCACAATATTACAATAATGCCGCGACATTATTTATGCGCGCACTCGGTGTTCGTTCGCACGTCAACTCGGGTAACCGGCCGGCGGCCTTGTGATTTTAGTACACCCGGGAGGACCCGAACGAGTAGGTATTTAGCTCGCGCCGTTTAGCCAGTGATGAGGGTGTGCCCATACTGTTTTTACTGCATTCCAAGTACCGTCGCACAGACATGAAAAATAGATCCGATACATCACATACCAAGGAAAATGCGCCCTTTCAAAGGGATATATAAATAAGTTATACTGTTATTCTTGATACTTTACCAGCAATTTTCATTGCAGCGTTTTTATGACTTGTTTTACAGATTTAAAAATAAACTGTTAAATATCATCTGAAAATATTTCGATCTTACCATGGTTTCTTAATTGATGAGTCAGTGTCAAAACGAGATTTATATCTAAAAGGAAGATTTGTATTTGTGTTGGTTATGAACAAAGTTAAGAAATGCTGGATAGTTAGTTTAAAAAAAATCAAAGATGGAATCATCAGAAAACTCATTATATCATTTAAAAATGCCAAAGTGAAAGGTCTGGTATAACATGAAAAACAGTAGCAAATCACCTGTTCATAGCTCAATGGTCAAACAAAGCTAATCATGGCAGAGTCATTAGTATGCCCGCTACGACCCGGGTCACTTCGTATCAACTGTATACTATTCAAACTGTGACTGCGTGACCCATAACCCTTGCCTTCACTCGACTTTCAGGTCAAACTATCACAGCTAATGGTTATCGCTTTGTAATGAAATCTCGATTAAGATTCTGTAGTCACTAATGACTACGACGACTTATTTCCAATGAATATGCATTGTTGAACGTGGGATTTGTTTTATTATGATAAATTTCGACCCGAATTTGTAAATAATTAGTGTTACCGTTTAGTAAATTATATATTTTGCAAGTGGGTACAATAGGTTGTTTAGAAAGAAAAACATAGGTAGATTGATTCTTTATTGCACTTAACTTAAAATTAACAAAACAAATAAGGTTTGAAACATTTCGAAAAATATTAGCGAATATGTAAAACTTCTCACGATAAAAAAGTGTGATTCTTTACTCGTTATTAAAAGATTATCCCCATGTTAATGTAAGAAAATATTAGTACCTACATACTTTGTATTGTGTCTCTAAATGGAAGTATCTATATCTACAACGAAAGGAAACACAGTTTTTGTTTTTTGCTAACGAAACCCTACTACTCGTAATATTAAATAAATAAATAATCTTACATTTCAAGGTCTCTAGATCTATCAAATCAGCAATTTTATTAGTAGTGGTAGGACTCTTGACAGAGTCCGCCTGGGGAATGACCACACCTTTGCCAGTTATTCTACCGCCAAGCAGTAATGTGCAAACATTACTATGTTCCAGTTTAAAGGCCAATGTTTTCAGAGAAATTTCAGGGCTAAGAGATATAACAACTTAGATCTCTGGGTGGCGAGCGCAGTGCAGTGCTAGGTAATGATTTGGATTCCTCATGTCCCAATAGCTGCGTGTCACTGTGCTGTTATGTAGCAGGCATAATGCTAACCATCAGGTACATGTTCAGCTCGTCTCGTCACTCTTTATTTAAAAAAAAAACAAGAAATGTTGGGCCTTACACTATCTTCGACGCTCAAGTATGGAACCTCCCTATGTCCTAAAATCAGGCTGTCTGGGAATAAACTGGGAATCGTTAATAACTTGAGCAGTACTCAACACTGGATCAGGTTCTCTACTTGTACCAAGTACTTCAGGTACCAACGTTTAAATAGACAAATTACTGCAGTCACATGATTCAGAGTTCAGACAAGTGCCAGCTGGAAGTAGTCCACAGAGAAGAGAGTGCAGGAACTATAAATCAAACTGGTATCTTGAGACAACTTTAAAGGTGTCAATATACAAGTATTTACAGACTTACAGTTGGGTACCTCGAATTCCGAGATTCTTACCTAATTTAAGCTTAAATTACTGGACTATTAACATCGACGTAAAATGAGTTGTTTGGCTTAATGAAGTGAAAACTTCTCTTGGTGCGCCACTTACATCAAATTCTGAGTTATAAGTTTGCATTTCTATCGCCAGTCCCCATGACTACTATTTTTTTAAACTCCACCTTGTGGAGTGATCTGTAAAGTTGTGCAGCCTGATTTCATCTTCGACATATCTGAATAGTACAAGTAGATGGTCAAACAAATACCCTGCTTACATAGCCGACCAATCATCGATGTACAAAAAGTTTTACTTTAACTTGTTTAATGAGTTCTCATTAAAACAGCGTAAGTGACTGCAATGTATTTGAAACCCTGACAGTTCCAGTTCTTTGTTTCCAAAACCAGGGTGTCTACAAGTTGGCAGTGAATAAATACCTACTTTACTTAGCATAAAGCATGAGCAGCCCACTAAATGTTCACACTACTGAGACTTCTGTCTCAAGGAGAGAGCCAAAGCCATAATCCACCATGCTGGCCCAGTACGGCTTGGGGGATGACACATGACCTCGAAAGATTCTAGGTACATGTCGGTTTTCTCACGATGTTTACCTTCACCGTTTTAAGTTAGCGGCGACGTTACTTTAGGATACTTACATTTGAACATGAACGTTTTCCCCCAAGCCATTTCGTCGCCAAACATAGTCTACTAGTACAACAAAGTGAATTGGGTATTTGTTAAAATGTTTTTTCACCAGACACCACAATAGCGTAAAACTACTACCACCGTTACTATAAAAACGTAAGGTGCTTTTACGACAACGCAGACCTAATCGAAACCGGCTAAGTTGAAACGAGTATGTTCAAAATGTCCATTTAGCGTTCAGGTCACGTGGCACCCGCCATGAGGTTACGGAAATGGCGGCCAGGGTCACGGACGTGATGGTGCCCTTGCGATGGAAGGTTAATTTTCTATGGCGTTTTAGATGTTTAGAGGTTATTATTTTGTTATTTTTGTTGTGTAGTGTGTTGTGACTCTCAAAACTCAACTTATCTCTCAACCAACTTCCAAAAATGGACGAAATACGCAATTCAGTTATATGTTTCATATTATTTTATAAAAACTATAATTAATAGTACTATTTACTATTGCTATTTACTACTAACTACTATTTGTGGTTTTTTAAAATGTAATTACGTTACGCGATAGCTCCTTCAATAGGGGAATAGATTTTGATGATTAATGGTCATACCAATTACACATACGCAGTGCAGCTAGTAGAAGAAGGAGCAGACGAAAGATACTGTAGAGGTGGGACTCTTTGCAGAGTTCACTACGGGAAGTACATCACCTTTGCCAGTTATTCTACCAAGTAATGTGCAAATATCACTATATTCCGGTATCCTGCAATGTTGCCAGATAAATTACAGGGCATAGAGATAAATCATCTTATATCTCTGGGTGATGAGCGCAATTCAGTGATAGCGATTTCGACTTTTTGATTTTAAATAGTTGCATTGTACTGCTATGGGCCATCGGGTTGCTTGCCATCACGCGCAAGTATTGCTTGCCTTTTCAGTTTATAACAAAAATAGTACATTATGCTAAAAGTGCGCTAAGTTGATAATTACAGCCGAGGCGTTATTGCTAGCTCGAGCCGAAGGCGAGAGCTATAATTCGCAGAGGCTGTAATTATCAAAGCGCACGTATGTCATACGACGTTTTATAACATATTTGCGAGGAAATAAATAAAACTCTATCGACATTTTCAAATAAAAACGTTACAGCGAAAAAAAGGCGCGGAATTAATTTGTACTGGTTCAGTTGTTCAAAGATTAGCAATGCGTGTGCATCGGCGCCTTTTTTTTTTAAGGAACGGCACAGAACCAGCCACTACCTATGGCATTAGTAATAAAGTAAATTAATATTTTTGTGTTTTGTTACAGATATATTGTTGTAATTTATGGTCAAAATTAATTAAATTAACGAATTAAATAACTCTTTGTTATATTTTACCTCTCAAAGTTAATTTTAATCATAAAATGTTGACCACTTTTCTGACATTATAACTCTTTACTAAGATTTAAAAAAGTACCGTTCGTTTTAGATGGAACATTTTGAAACCGTGCGTTTTACATTATACATAACCGCACAAGTACGTAATGAGATACATTATGATACATAAATTGGTCCAATAAGAGACCATTTACGAGCAAATATGTTATAAAGATATTTATTTGTGATAGTTTACGAAAGTGAAACTAGTACGAGTACTATGCTACTATGTGAGTTCGATGACCTATTCACGAAACGATCGTAATTTAGAGACATAACCGGAGCGTCTTTGATTGTGACAGCGTTTCTCAAATTTCATGAGTCATAGAATCCGTCGGAAGCAGCGGTTGTAAGGGACATGTGCCAAATGTCGTTGTAACAGTAAATCCGTGTCTGCCTAGATCGAACCCAGCCCGGGGCTTACAGACTCACTGGAACATGCCACCGAACCCTACCCATCATCACAGTATTGAAGCTTCAGAGAACCTAATTAACTGAATATTAATTGCAATGAATAAAATACACGTGATGTAACAGAAAATTTTAAGATTTTTTAGAGCCGAATATGTTTGAATGTATGAAAAGTTTGTGAGGACTTGGAATCGAATTGTAAAATATTTTGAATAGATTATAATAATAATAATATAAGCCTTTTATTTCCAACAACATATACTTTGAATAGATTAGAACAACTCGTTTATTATCAATGGTTATCGGTAGGTATTACATTGATAATTAATAATTTAAATAACAAGAAAGAAACATCTATACTAATATTATAAAGAGGAAAGATTTGTATTTTTGTATTTTTGTATTTTTGTATGTATGTAATAAACTCAAAAACTACTGAACCGATTTCAAAAATTCTTTTACTAAAAGAGAGCTACATTATCACTGAGTAACATAGGCTACTTTTATTACGAGAAAAAATTAGAATTACTTTCATTTTTTTACTAAAACCAACGCAAGGTATAAAAAAAACAGCCATAAAATGGCTTTCATCGCATACGCTGCGGAAAGTACCAATGATAGAACAAAACAATGTTCTACAATATTATAAAACGTATTAAAATCTACAAAAAACCTCGCGAGACCATATGTCTAACTACTGTAATTACGTCGCTACAACTGTTTTTTTATATTTTAAAAGAAGATAAAAATGCCGATCAAATTCAGACCATGTTATCCATACATTTGTATTAATTCTTATCCAAATTAACTATTTCGTATTCAAGATTGCTTTAATACCTACTGATTCCTTTTTGAATTATTAAAATCGGACATTGCATTCAAAAGATATTACGAAGTTAAAAAATTCCATCCTGTCGAAATAATAATTATCGACGCGACGGGCCGGCGCGGCGCGCCGACTGTAGCGCGGCGCGGCGCAACGTGGCGGTACAATGCCAGCGATACAAATCAATGGATGTGCCCTGAGAACCTTGAAATTGGTAATAAATTTCGTCTCTGTGTGTATCGTAAGTGGTTTACAAACAACCAATCTACTTGACCCCTATAATCGCTAGCGGCGAGATTTGCTGTGGTTCTACTTATTTTGGTTGTTGACAACGAATAATGATAGGTAAAAACGTCCGGCGTCCACCGCGTCCTGCAACCGACTAGAACGGAAAGAGTGAGCTCACTCTTCCCAACTTTGACATGATTACGTGCGCTCTGAAGTTTGGGAAGGCCAATCTTGGGTTCTACGATCTATGGTAGATGTAGAATTAGGAAGAGTGTACAGCGTTCATCCTTCCCAGTCAGAGTGTTGTTATCTCAGAATACTTTTTTATCATGTACCGCGTTGGTACATGGTTCCAAGACTTTAAAATCGTGTAAAAGAAACTTACCAAGCCGCATGCCGAGACGGGGGTTTGTTACAAAATTATAGCCAATGGGAAATCCCTTTGAGAGAAGCTTCAATTTCCCGGTGTCCGTTGAGGCTAAGAGTTGTTTGTGGTAATATTCATCGATATAAATCAATAGATGTGCCCAGAGCACCTTGACATCGGTAATAAACTGCGTCTCTGTGTGTATCGTATCTGGTTTACATAAAACCAATCTACTTGACCCGTACAATCGCTAGCGGCGAGATTTGCTGTGGTGCTACTTATTTTGGTTATTGACAACGAATAATGATAGGTAAAAACGTCCGGCGTCCACCGCGTCCTGCAACCGACTAGAACGGAAAGAGTGAGCTCACTCTTCCCAACGTTGACATGATTGCGTGCGCCCTGAAGTTTGGTAGGGCCTATCTTAGGTTCTACGATTTATGGTAATATTATTATTTTGTTTCCGCCGTATTACATTACAGCTAGCCGTTTTGAAAAATAGTGCCTTTTTGTAATGCGGCGGTTCAACGATTAGCCGCATTGTCATTGCGATACGTTCTTCAATAAGGCGGCCCACGTTCAGCCGTATTGTATTACTGCTTATATTATAGGGTGACCAAATTTAAAAAAACATAATTTAAATAAACAAAATCAAAATTAATTTCATTCATCCGAAAAAACTGACCGATTACTTACGGTATTCCTTAATATTTTTTTACAATATTTTACCTCTCTCATAAAGTTTGAAAGCCCATAAATTGATATCGGTGACGGTACACCTAAGAAACATGGTGCACTTCCATAGACAAGGGTCTATCATCCAGATTTGACTCCGGGTGGGCTCCCGCCAGAAGCTCTGCGGTCAGCCCTGAGTGTCGCTTCTCCATACTCAGCCTGCGATACACTACGGCTACTTGCATGGCTTGCTCCACTCAGGACCTCCCTTGAGCTTCTGGCTCCCGCATTTTTTTAATACACTCCAGAGGTAGTAGCGCCAAGACTATATGGAGTCGGTGTGCTCCGAGTCGGATCTGGGTCTCATGTAACCAACCCGGTCCGATTTAGTCTTAACAAGGTGGACGGTGGAAACGAAATAGTTTCCAAGTAACACCCAGGGTGACAAGTGACACTCCAATAATATTGTGTACAATCCCTCCGAACTCCAGAATCCACTGTCACTTTAGCAATTTAGCAACACACTTGCAGTACCTATTCAATGCCATAGTTGTTGTTATGTCAGGCAGTGCCATGAGTGTTAAGAATCGGAACTAAAAATTGTGAAAGAGGCGGCTAATCTCTCGCTTTATTACTTAACGGCTAGCCGTGTTGAATGACGTATGGCGTCGAATTCATTCCGGCGGTTTTTTAATCAGCCGTATTCAATCCGGCTGATCGTTAAACCGCCGCTTTACAAAACGGCCCTCAACCAACTAAGCCACCAGGCCAGCCAGTTTAATGTTTTTACTCTTTAAAGTTTTGGTTTCTAATTTTGATAATTTGGAAAAATTTGGTCATGTACGTTTCATTTAGCATACCTACTTAACAAAAAATGTTGACCCCGTGCGAAGCCGGGACGGGCCGCTAGTAATTAATAATTTCAGCTGTAAAAAGGCTGTGTAAAGATTATTTTTTAAAATTTATAATCGAAATAATAATAATCAATAATATAAAAAATTAAAGTGACAATAGCAAATATTCTCGTAAATTGAAACAATAGATTCAACGATCCAAGAGTTAGATCATTATAGTCAATGGTCAATACTTATCAGAAAACTAGCAGCCCACCCCGGCTTCGGCCGATATGTATGTATAGCCAAAAGCACTCGGAGATCACGTACATTTCCAACGTTAAAAAATATTTAGTAATTAATTCAGTGGTTCCTGAGATTAGCGCGTTCAAACAAATACACTTTTCAGTTTTTTATATTGATGATGATGATGTATAGAGAATAAATACCTTTTCGATGTAGTACCAGCGGACTGTGCAAGTGTCCTGGATTCTTCTGTATACTTTAGTTCTACATGTTTAAGATCTCAAGTGCTTCAATACTGCTTCGAATAACACAGTGCTACGTGATACCACGGAGAACGCATAAATCAATCGAAACTAGGCACCGAGAAGCGGGGTAAGATGGCGGGTGGACAGATGAAGACACGATAAGGATGCCATGATTGGTAGATTATTTATCAATTAGTAAATTTATTTTAGATAAAAGAATAATAAGTATTATAAAAAAAAATATTATTATTACAACGAATAAAGATAAGAATATATAGAATAATAATAATTAATCGTCATCATCATCATATCCTTGTTCACTTTTTGATATAGGCCTCTTCCATTATAATCGTAGTTTTGAAAGTAACACTCATAAGGTGCGTTAGGGAAAAATGATGAAAGTATTTGTTTACAAAACGTGCGCATGCATCTCGAAAAACCGAAACCGATTTTTTTTTATATTTTTTTTTTTTTTTTTATAAATATTGGTGGACAATTCACACACAACACCATCTGACCCCAAACTAAGCAAAGCTTGTGTGATGGCGGCCAGATAGCTGATATAATACTTATATAGTTTTAAATACATACTTATTATACATAGAAACACCCAGACACAGTGCAAACATTTGAATTCATCACACAAATATTTGCACTGGGTGGGGATCGAACCCACGACCCTCGGCTTCGCAGTCAGAGCTACTAACCACTTAGCCACAAGGCCAGTCGATTGAAGTTAGCTAGTCAACATTTTAGCAAAAATTGTTACTAATGTTAGGTTAATGCTTCTTGCGTTGAAGATGTTGTACACTATGGTTGGAATTAGGGGATCCTGTCTTTACGCAGAAAATTATTTGGTCGATTATCACTTGCCAACCAACGGTTTGCCTAGTTTTCACTTTGACAACAAACGATTGGCAAATTTTTGTATGACAACGTTTCATTTGGTAGTATTATTGTTAAGCTGATTATTATAACGACACAACACGTTAAGTACACTTATCATTTGCCAAATCCTTCACTAGGTCAGACAACTTTTAGACGAATAACGTTTCGTCTGTGTAACAGTTCGCTTTTCGTACATTTATAGTATGATAAAAAAAAAACCCATGCAGTTTTACAGCAACATAAATCTACAAACAGATTTGCAAAGATTCAAAGTGCAGAATGAAGTTTAAGTGAAATCGAAAAGAAACGGTTAGGTAAAAGAATAATAATAATCCAATAATAATAACATTCTGTATGTAATGTATCTCAACTGAAAATGGCATCCTTGTAAATAAATTTCTTCAAAATTGATCGAAGACTCAGTATAGCAGGTTTTTCGAAATCTAACACACAAACTTACGAACAATATATGTATAACAAAATGAATATTACTCTAAATGTAACATTCACTACTTGAACGTCGGTCTTTTGAAAAGTGTCATTATAAAAAGTAGACGAAACATACAGTTGGCAACTGTTAGGTTGGGAAATATAACAAAATTATGTGATAAGTTGGGCAAATGATTATTCGGCGGAATAAAATTCTGCAAAACGTAAGTTGGCACGTGACAATCGGCCAAAATTTTTTCTGCAAAAGGGCAGAGAACCTGAAATTAGACTTCTTAGCACGACAAATAAAAGGTTTCTTGCGTGCACTCATAAGTATACGTACACGTTTTATTCTACAGCCTCTTCCTGCTACTATTACATTAATCGTCACATCATCAAGTTTCAGGGTGTTTGATGCTACTTTTGCCGATTCGCGATCTCCACTCTAGGGCATTTCATAGGACCGATAACCGTTGGATTAACGGTTATTGGCCCTACGACAGATATGAACAGCTTAATGCCACTTCAGCTTGCTAATACGTTGAGCTATGTCGGTAAGCTAGGCTCTTTGACTGATGCCTTCGTTTTGGATGGGGTAAAATAAAAACAATAAACTCCGAGTATTGTTTATTCTACAGCATGCTGTGTGACTTCAAACGTGTCTATAGCTATAAATACAAAACAAAACTGTTTGGTTTACCAGAAAACAATACATAAATACAAAGGTCAACACTGTCAGTGTCTACGTTTCAGCACCATAGGTCATGACCGGTAAAACGCATTGATTGATTATACATTTTTTGATTAGGATTTAAATTATGTGGCATTTTGGTTTTTTGGTTTTTAGTGTACCATTGATTGATAATAAATTTTTTGATTCGGATTTAAATTATGTGGCATTGTTTTTAGTGTACCATTGATTGATAATACATTTTTTGATTAGGATTTAAATTATGTGGCATTGTTTTTAGTGTACCATTGATTGATAATACATTTTTTGATTAGGATTTAAATTATGTGACATTGTTTTTAGTGTACCATTGATTGATAATTCATTTTTTGATAAGGATTTAAATTATGTGGCATTGTTTTTAGTGTACCATTGATTGATAATACATTTTTTGATAAGGATTTAAATTATGTGGCATTGTTTTTAGTGTACTTATGGCCCGTTTACCACAAAGAGAAAGTCAATGCTATAATGCACTACGCTGGCGTAGTGCAGGTTGGCTGCTGAAACAAGTCCTCAAAAGATGTTTTTTTTGCTACCGTAATAGATGTAAGATGTTTAAGCAGATCTTTATTTTCGTTAGTTTTATAGCAATATTGCATACCGCGATTTCACTCGTTTCCAACTCATTTTTATTCAAGGATATAAAATAGCGTTTATTGCAGATTATTTTCTATTTATGTACCAAGTTTCATTCACATCTCTGCAATAGTTTTTACTTAGAGTAACAAACATACATACATACATACAAAATGTGGGGTATCATTATTATTACGAGTAATATCAGTAAGACTTGTTTCGTTTGTGAACCATGGAGACAAAACATTGTTTCCGGAATTGTACCGCCGTCAAAAATATTTATCATTCTTTACAAATAAATACATATAAGATATGTGTCGTATCATTCGATTTAATCGACTATTCTTTCCACGTACCTGTAAGTTGTGGAACGGTTCACCACCTGAGACATTTCGTCTGATATACGACTGAGGTCGTTTCAAACTAGGTGTGTTTAGAGTTCTTTTTGTATGTTAACGGAGTGATGACCTTGATATTGCAGATGTTTATTTGGCAACGGTACATTTATACTTCGGATACACTTCGGAGAGTTAGTTAGTTAGTTAGTTTAGCGGGGCCTTTTCCGCACCTAGCCTCTTTATTGGGCCGTTGTACGTGACTCATACTTCCGTTTACTCCAACCAGCCCAGGCTGTCCCAGAAGGCAAGCAACCTGTTAAAGTTGCGACAGACATCCGGAACAGACAATGGAGATTGGAGGAATTCTGCCCGTTGATCTGCCACACTGCTGCACTCGACAAGTACATGCTGTGGCGTTTCTTCTTCCTCCATGCATCCTCTGCATAGAGGACTGTCTGTTACACCTATGGTATATAAGTGCTTATTTAGGGGACAGTGACCAGTTATTATACCTATAACTTTACGAATTTTGTCCCTGTTTAGTCTGATAAGGTTGCGGGCAAGTTTTTTAGATGCTTCCGGAATAGCATTTTTTGTTTGCCTGCATCCTTCGTTGCTATTCCATTCCGTTAAGTGGGCTTCTTCGGTATTTCTACGCAACCATGTTTTTATTTGAGCCTGGGGTATAGGCATAAGTGGTTCCGGTCCATGTACCTTTGTCTTTGCTCCCCTTTTGGCCAGCTCATCTGCTGCATTGCCTAGTGAGTCGCTGTGTCCTTTGATCCATTGGAGGGTTACTGTATTCGCACCCGTTATGGATTGGAGTGCATTATGGCATTCCAGTATTAGGACAGAGGTTATAGTATTATTTTTAAGGGCTTGAAGCACAGAGGCGCTGTCGGAGACAATTTTGATGTTTAGGTCTCCAACATCTCTGGTTGCGACTGCCTGTGCTGCCCTGGTGATGCCGATACATTCAGCTTGAAATATTGTGTTTAAGTTGCTTAAAGTGTTTGATATCCTTATGTTTAAGTCATTTGAGAAAAATGACTTAAACTTAAATGGCTGGGAAAGCCTCCTAAAGATGAATCTCGAGGAGGCCGAAGCAGCCATTTATAATAATGTCACATCCCGGGTCATCAAGGGAACCATGACAGGACAGTATATGGCAGCTTACAGTGCAGAAAATGGCGAAATACCCGGCACCCAACCCAACACCCTATTTTTAGTGCATACTCAAGAGGAAAAGGAGACCCTGACAAACCAGGGTTACGGGTCAGGCACTGGGTCACGCATCCTTACCATTCATGAAGCGCAGGGATTGACATACGAGTCGGTAATCGTAATTAAAACTAAGGCAAACATGAAGCTGCACGAGAGCGTGTCCCATGCGGTTGTTGCAATCTCACGGCACACGGGGACCTTCACATACTACGCTGACGACACCGACGACGCCATCGGTCGGTTCGTGCGGCGAGCGTTGGCTGCATCACCAAAGACCATTCAAGATTTTAACCTGCAGATGGCCATTAGAGACAGAAATGCGGCTGTAGTGGAGGCTCTGGGCCAGGAGGAGGCGGCTTAGGCAAAAGACGATGTCGAGTCGATTACTATCGGATTCCCAACCGGTAGTGATCGGCTCAACAGACGAAATCGGACTGACTAGCTTTAGAATTACGTTTAAAATGTTCACCACCCCCCTACTCCCCCCCTTATTTTCCTCTTTTTCTCCTAATCCAAGAACTATGTTAATAAAAAAAGATTATTGTAATGACAAAAGTCACGGACCCCGGAATCTGTGGAGTGTTTAGATTAAATAAAAAAAAAAAAAAAAAAATAAGTCATTTGAGAAGACACCAGCTCCTGTACCGCATGCGGTTTTGGAGCCATCAGTATATATCCTAACTTCTCTGCTGCCAGAGCTATCTTTCAATTCTGCATTGAGTTGGATATTGTATCTACGATCAAAGACATGTTGGCATATTGTTCTATCCATGGGTGCCTCAAGAAGCGGTATGTCTTTCATAACCCGTTCTAGAACTTTTGAGTGTCGTGTTTGTATGTTTTGTTTCCACAGCCCATTTGCTTTAAGTCTTAGGGCGGCTGCCGTAGCCTCCTCCTGTATAACTAAAGTTCACTTCGGAGAGTGTGCGACTAACCTGCATGATTTAATACCACCTTGCCCTTTTGTTGTTTTGGACTGCTCGTAAATCGAGAAAGCGACATCGTTTCCTGGTTGATGTTCCAAAGACACGACCAAAGAGTTTTGACTCTACTTTTATTACATCTGTGAAATTGGCGGCCTGAGAGGATTTTCCCCTATGGTTACTATCTTGATGTCTTCAAATCAAGAGAGAATCGGTTTCTTCTATGTAAGCTCGCTTCATCGTAGGCCGCATTGTCGCCAAACATCAGTCGAGATGCGATGGTCAAGTGTAAACCTATCCAATTAAAAAAAAAAAACGGTACTGTAGCGTGTTGCACAAATGAGAGGTTCAAAGGTTTTAAATCTTCAGTGCTCTTTTGAGTATTTTCCTGAGTGTAGATGTATGAGCTTGTCATTATCATTGGCTTTAACGATCTAAGAAAAAATGTTAAGAGCTAACGGTCTGCCCTGGCTTTCCCCAAGGTACCTACATAATACAGACTGTAGCACGCAAGGATCAAAGGTGAAACAAGTTTTGAAATCGGTCCAATAGGTACTTCCAGAGGCTAGCGCGCCTTCAAACAAATAAACTTATTAGCTTTATAATATTATTAAAGATTGGTAACGGTTACCGTGTCGAAAGTTCAATTGTTTTTCCATCTTAATAAATGCTCAAAAGCACCTATACAAGTTTTCCGTTTTTTTCCTACTTTTTACGTACTTAGTGGGTAAACAAAAAAGTACCGAATAATGAACTTTTAACATTTTTCCAACCCTAGTTGAAAACTACAGAAACAAAATTCAAATATTCGACGCAATCTTTTAGGTAATAAGCTATAGCGAGCACTAACTCTGTTTAATGGGAAAAGTTAAACAATTTGCGAGTTGTGAAGTGTGTTAATGTTCTTGACGTTTTAATTTCCCGGTCGCGCGAAATATGCCGCCTTTTCGGTTACAAGTGCCAGATGTGCCAGTTTTGGTGGTTAGTGTGAAAGGATTGTTTTGATTTATGTGCACACAGGGACAGGGAGCCCATATGGGATCGGCGCCGGATACGACTCATCATGTGAAAAAAAAATTTACAAAAAAATTAACCTACCCTTGTGATGTAGGTAGGCTTGATATTAATATTGTACATGTGGGTAAATGAATAAAGGTTGTTGTGTCACCGACTCGGACGTTTCAATTATCGCTCCACGTTAATTAATCCTAATATTCAACTGGCGACGAGGAAAATCTATCAGATTGTTTGTGTCGACGTGTTTTTTACTAAGTGATCGACGTAGATAAAAATGCCGATCGGAAAAGTCGAACATTTCGATCTATCAAGCAAAAAGTGGTCGGCATACATTAGACGCGTGGAACAATTCATAACCTTAAACGAAATTAAAGCGACGTTACATGTGGCTACTTTAGTGACTTTGGTCGGGGAGGCGACCTATGATCTTATGTGCGATCTGTGCGCCCCTGAACTTCCCGAAGGAAAATCGTTTAGTGAGCTCGTGAAACTCGTCGGTGACCACCTCGAACCGAAGCGCTCGGAGATTGCGGAGCGGCATGTTTTTCGCCTTCGGAGACAAGAACCGGGCGAAAGTCTGAGCGACTACTTGCGGACGTTGAAGCAATTGGCCAGTACCTGCAACTTCAACACCGGCTTAGAAGAGAATTTGCGCGACCAATTCGTGTCAGGGCTGGCCAGTGACGAATTGCGGTCGCGACTCTTCGCCGAGACAAAGTTAACGTACAAAAGAGCGGTGGAGTTAGCGTTCGCGCTCGAAGCGGCTGAACAACATTCCAGGAGAAGTAGTTCGGGCTGCGCGGCGCCGGCGCCGGCGGGCGCGGCCGGGCCGGCCGAGCCGCTCCACCGGGTGGCGGCGCGCGGCGGCGCCGGCGGCCGGCCGGACCGGGCCGGCGCGCAGCCGTGCTGGCGCTGCGGCAGGGATCATCGTGCGTTTAATTGTCGTTTTAAAAATTCTGAGTGTAACAAGTGTGGTAAATTAGGCCATCTTCAAGTGATGTGCAAGGGTACCGCGACTGCGGAGAAAACTCAGGGCGGTGCACAAAAACGGCGGGAGCAAAATTACTTGGATAGTGAAACCGAGTCGGAGTACGATTTGCACAACCTCAAAATTTTTAATCGAGAAGACAAGCCCTACGCCGTGCGAGCGAACGTGAACGGCAAGGAGGTAACCTTTGAACTGGACACCGGCAGTAAGTTGTCTGCGATCAATATGCAATTTTACAAAAAATATTTTTTCAATTTGCCTATGACAAACTTTAATGTTCGCATGCATTCATATACAGGAACTTTAATCGAAGCGGCAGGCTATATTCTTGTCAATGTAGTGATGGGCACACACAAAGCGGGAAATCTTAAATTATATGTAATTAAGGGTGGTGGACCGCCTCTAATGGGCCGCTCTTGGTTAACTCGATTAAATATTGATAACATTCAAATCAGCGAGATGATGTTTAACCTATCGGGAGATAACCTAGTCGCAGAGTTAAAAAGTGAATTCCCCACTGTGTTCGCCCCGGGCCTAGGAACGTGTACAAAGAAAATTGCATTAAGACTTAGTGATAAAATGCCGGTATTTATCAAGGCGAGGTCATTGCCCCTAGCGCTGCGTAAGCCAGTGGAAATTGAACTCAAGCGGCTCGAGGCAGAGGGTACGATACGTAAAGTCGACTACTCCGAGTACGGAACACCGATTGTCCCTGTTTTTAAAAAATCCGGTGATTTACGAATTTGCGGTGACTATAAGGTCACGGTTAACCCTAAACTGACTCGAGAACCGTACCCCTTGCCTCGAATCGAAGAATTGTTCGCAGCACTTAGCGGCGGTGATAAGTATTCAAAAATCGACCTTACTCACTCGTATCAACAATTATTATTGCACGAGGACGCGCAGGCTTGCACCGCAATCACTACACATGTAGGTACGTACGTTTATTTACGTACGCCGTTCGGTTTAACTTGTATTCCCGAAAAATTTCAAAAGTTTATGGAAGAAACCTTAAGAGGACTCAAGGGGGTAGCGGTATTTATTGACGATATTGCCGTCACCGGGGTAAACAGAAGTGATCACATTGTTAATTTGAAAGCTGTGTTACGTCGTTTACGTGAGGTCGGTTTGAGAATCAAACTCGAAAAATGTGCTTTTATGCAAGACAGCATATCCTATGTTGGTTTTATAATTGATAAAAATGGCTTACACCCAGACCCCAGCAAAGTTAAGGCTATAACTGAGGCTCCTCCACCGACTGACATCGCACAGCTGCGATCGTTTCTCGGTTTGGTAAATTATTACGCAAAATTTATTCCGCGTCTTAGTACGATACTAAATTCCTTGCATCGATTATTACGTAAAAATATTGCTTGGGCCTGGACAAACGAATGTGATATAGCTTTTAAAATGGTAAAAAAGGCGATAGCGGGCAGTGACGTGTTGGTTCACTACAACCCAGAACTACCTTTGGTGCTGGCTGTCGACAGCAGTTCGTATGGCATTGGAAGTGTGCTCTCACACCGTTACCCGAACGGCGATGAACGTCCTATCTGTTTCGCCTCGCGCACGTTGAACGCGGCCGAGCGCTCCTACAGTCAGCTGGACAAGGAAGCTCTGGCGATTATAAATGGCGTCACAAAACACCATCAATATTTGTATGGCCGCCATTTTATTATTAAAACGGATCACAAACCGTTGACTTTCATTTTTGGCCCTAAATTAGGGCTTCCACAAACGGTCGCTAGCAGGCTCCAAAGATACGCGACTAAGTTAGCGTCGTACGATTACGAAATACAGTTTGTTAAGTCCAAGGACAACGGGAACGTAGATGCGTTATCTAGACTTCCTCTGCCACGCGAACATAAGTTAATCGATGACCTGGGTTCGGTGACGTATATCAATTACGTCGAAGAAACGTTTCCTATAAGTGCGCGGGAGGTGGCGATGGCTACACGAAAAGATTTGGTATTAAAACGCATTTGCAATTATGTTATTAATGGGTGGCCGTCAGTAGTAAATTCAGAGGATGATAAACCATATTTCTTTCGTAAAGATCAGTTATCGATAGACAAAGGTTGTCTATTGTATAGCCACAGGGTGATCGTACCGGAGTCGCTACGATCGCAAGTTCTTCGCGAACTTCATGAGGGACATTTAGGAATAGTAAAAATGAAAAATACTGCGAGAAACTATGTGTATTGGCCGAACATAGACTCACAGCTCGACGCGCTCACCCGGGCGTGCGCCGCGTGCGTGCAGCAGCGCGACGCGCCGGCGCGCTCGCTGCTGCACCCGTGGGCGTTCCCGGCGCGCCCGTGGCAAAGGGTGCACATAGATTTCGCGGAATTTCAGGGAAAACATTATTTAGTGAGCGTCGACGCTCACAGTAAATGGATCGAGGCACAGTACATGCCGAGTACGAATGCCACGGTAACTATTTCAAAACTACGTGAATTGTTCGCTCGGTTCGGATTACCGACGCAGGTGGTGAGCGACGGAGGGCCTCCGTTTACGTCCAAGGAGTTCGGTAATTTCATGACCAAAAATTTAATTACACACACGATAACGAGCCCGTATCGAGCGGCCGGAAACGGGGCCGCCGAAAACGCAGTGAAGTCGGTGAAGCGGGCTATGAAAAAAGCCGTGCACGACGGTGAGGACGTCGGTACGGCGCTCAGTAAATTTTTATTTCACTATCGGAATAGTGCGCACGCGACTACCGGAATCGAACCGGCCGTCGCTATGCTGGGGCGTCGCCTCCGCGGGCGGCTCGACGCGCTAAAGCCGAGCGCGGAGCGAGCGAGCGAGCTCGCCGCCGAGCGCACCGCGCACCTGCGCCCCGGCGTCGAGCGGCACTTCGCCCCGGGCGCGCCCGTGCTGGCCCGCGACTACCGCGCGCGCGCCGACAAGTGGGCCGCAGCCGTGGTCACCGGCCGCGAGGCGCCGCTCACCTACCGAGTCCGGTGCGAGGATGGTCGCGAATTAAAAAGGCATGTCGACCATCTGTTACCGGGCAATATTGTTTCTGCGCGATTTTCATCCGCACCAAAGGAAGAAATCGACTCCACGGTTAAATTAGACGATGGTACTGACGAAAACCCTGTTAATTCGGTACACGAAAAATCACCATCGCCATCGCCTATTCAATGTAATGATGACGTTATTTATAAATCACCACCGAAACCGAGTCCATCGATCGATACATCATCTGTAAAACCAATCACGCCCGGTCAGCGCCCGGTGCGATCTTGTAGACTAAATGTCAATAAATATAAATTGTAAATTTTTGTTTTATATTTTTATGTATTAAACTACTTTGGTTAAGCATATTACTTAGTAAATTCAAAACGGGAGTTAGGTATTGCATTGGTTGCAGATTCATTGTTCTTTGTGTTCTATCTATCTATTGTTCTTTGTGTTATATCTTTTTCTTCATAACATACGATAAGCCTTATCTACTTATTTTAATCCACGTACCACCCAATGTAATTTTTTTTAGCTAAGTTGTTTTCTGTTATTTTTCTTGTATACATAACTTTGTCTTTTGGTTAGCAAAAACTTTTTTTAGTATTATTAATTATTAATGTTTTCGTATGTGTATTTTTTTATATCGCTGATTTAAAGGGGGACGTGTGATGTAGGTAGGCTTGATATTAATATTGTACATGTGGGTAAATGAATAAAGGTTGTTGTGTCACCGACTCGGACGTTTCAATTATCGCTCCACGTTAATTAATCCTAATATTCAACTTTTACAAGACTTTAACAAGAATTTTGAGGTTACTTTTGACAAAACAAATCATAAGTGAAGCTTTATCATCTAAACATTTTTGCGACAGCAGTATAAAAAAAAACTATGAACTAGTGAAATCAATTAATAGAATTGGTCTTAAAATAAGTCTCAACTGATGTTCCAGTTTTCGAAATTGCCCCGCAATTAGCGGTAGCTATGTAGTATTCATACTATAATCTATCTGCGTTCCAAATTTTAACTCGATCTATATGTTTTGACATGACGGTAACACCAATATCTTCGTAGCAAAACAAATTGAAATCTGTGTACACAACTCAATAACATTATAATAATTAAAGTCAAAGATCAGATTGAAATTTGGAACGCTGTTAGATTATAGTCAAAGAGGATACATTATACTTGATCTAAGGTTATATATAATCTAGAATAGCATATATGCTACTTTCTGAAATACAATGAATGATGGTTAAATGATTACAATATATTATTCGTATAAATTTTACAAAATAGAAATAAAAGGACGAGTAGGGGGCTACAGGTTAAAAATACTTTACAACTTACTGAAAATAAAATTAAATCAGTCTATCAATCAATTAAGTTTTTCCAAACGTTGCATACTTCTAGACACATCTCCGTCGACTTGCGGTAACTATCTTCCTAACCCTACGGAAAAAAGAATTACCTATATGTGATTTTTTCCAATGAAATCATGCAAACACCTATTTACGAAAAGCGACTGAGCCATTTCGGAAGTATAACAACTCAAACATCGTGACCAACACAAGATTTTTTAAATATTGCAAGATGACACAGTTCGAAATAAAATGAATGCCATAAAAAATATTTTCAAATAATTGCAAATTGTTCCAAACAGTACTTACCTCAATTTAAAAAAAAAAACTTGAAATCGGCGCTGTATTTATTATTAGTACTTCAGTGATATCGCAAGAGAAATGCGACCAAAAATGAACTTTTTAAACTAACTCCGCAGTACTTACGTATTTTATGTTCCCTCTGGTTAATATCCTATGCATTGGAAGGAGGCAGGTTCAAATAAACTTTGACCTTTCACTTGAGACCTTTAGAGTTCCAGCGTATACCTATCGAATTTCTGAGGTGGAAGCGAACAATTTAATTGCAATACCAACGAAAGCGTTACTAACGTACATTTTGAAGTAAACGTGTAAACTTCAGTAACTTTTTTAGTTCCGTTATTTTAACTGTTAAAAGATTATGTTTGTGAAATTGTAGAACAATTTGGCAGCTCATAACACGGTTTGAGCCAAGGTGAAGCGATTGAGATTTTCCCGATTGGTAACAATTTTTGGCCAAGTTTTTTGGACTGAAATCAAATGGCCTGATTATTCAGATTTCGATTAGGAAACGAAGTGCTTCTGCTCGCTTCCCTTCCGATTGGGTTGTTTTCGTTCATTGAGTTTTAATAACAATTTTATTTTATTTTGTCACTGCTGATTCGTTTTGAATTCGTAATAAGATAAAATTATCAACGAACTTAGTATAAATATTGGTAGGTTTGTTAAAAGAAAGTTTCAATCACTGCCTCTAAAAAAAAAAATTCACATAATTCGAAACAGGCATTATACACGCACTCACAGTAAAGTTAGCAAGTGTGGTGGATTAGGCTTGGAACGTCTTTTTATACGGTTTATATGCAAGTATGTACTTAAATACTAAGTAGAAGAACCTACAACTTAACACAGCCAGCCAAATAACCATACTAGCAGAGCCCTTTATGCTCTTTACTTAAGTGCGTTTTCTCTTATGTAGTTCCCGTTCCCGTTATTTTCCTGCAATAAAAAGCAATAATTAGACTATAATCTGTGTTGTAATTTCAACAGGATCCTTTCAGCCATTCTAATGTGATTCGACAACAAACATTTGAAAATCAAAATAAACATATTGGTACCATGACCAACACAGTCCTAAGGGTAGGTCTACTGAGGCACTGTTAAGTTAACCACTTTGTATAGTCCTCTGAATTTTTTAAGGATTGCATTTCTAACAAAACACAACAATTTCTAGCCTCAAAGTAATCAAAACTTGTACTACAAATAAATGGCAGTCATAGGCACTGCCGGTAGAAATGAAAACTTAAAACTCAGACTTTGATAGCTCACTTTGGAAACTACGCGGGTGAAACCGGAGGGGGTGGCCATGACCGTGGTCATCTAGAAACGCTGACGGATTTCTAGATGGACAATGCCCATGGTCCCGAGTTTACCCGAAGATTTCTTATCATTCCCGAGCGTGACGCTAGAATTCGATTCACACCCCACGAAAAAATCTGTCTGTGGCGCGCCAAAAGAAGTTTTCACTTCAAAAACAGAAAACTGATACAATACTTACATAATTTTAAATACCTTACTGATTATAAAACAAATACACGGGTAACTCACGTATAAAATAGTCAGAACAGTCCGACTCGAGTTTCGATCGCGTCCGGCGATCTTCTTCAAGGCGAGTGCGCGCGCATGTTCGCAGCTCGATTAGCACCAGTTTCGAACGCGTCCGGCGATCTTCTTCAAGGCGAGTGCGCGCGCATGTTCGCAGCTCGATTAGCACCAGTTTCGATCGCGTCCGGCGATCTTCTTTAAGGCGAGTGCGCGCGCATGTTCGCAGCTCGATTAGCACCAGTTTCGATCGCGTCCGGCGATCTTCTTCAAGGCGAGTGCGTGCGCATGTTCGCAGCTCGATTAGCACCAGTTTCGAACGCGTCCGGCGATCTTCTTCAAGGCGAGTGCGCGCGCATGTTCGCAGCTCGATTAGCACCAGTTTCGATCGCGTCCGGCGATCTTCTTCAAGGCGAGTGCGCGCGCATGTTCGCAGCTCGATTAGCACCAGTTTCGATCGCGTCCGGCGATCTTCTTCAAGGCAAGTGCGCGCGCATGTTCGCAGCTCGATTAGCAGCACCTGGTGCTCCCCGAGTCGGACTGTTCTGACTATTTTATACGTGAGTTACCCGTGTATTTGTTTTAAAATGTGTAATAACCACGTTAGTTTTCATCCTTACGCCTAAATCCTTCCTAAAACCTTATCTACGCAAAACTTAATAGAAAACTTAACATAATCAACAACTCCAAACACATCTGCAGAAATAAAATAAAATAAAAAGTTACCTCGAATATAGAGATACTGAGGATATAATAAGAATTGTTAGCTAATTTGAATGACTATTTTCGATGGTGTCTTCCACTAGTGATTCAACATTGTACAATTAGGCATAACTTGTGGTCCACACTTTCGCAGCATTCACATAAACACTCCTTAGAAGTGCGCACGCGAACACACACACACAACTTCCCAAAATCAAGCCCACTCACACAACCCACTCATGCACACACAAACACACATCCCCTACTGCCACACACAAACATGTAGTTGTACTAGTTGTTTTTTCTTCTTAATTTCTTTGAGTACTTGATTCTGGTTCATGGCTACCCAAATAATATTAGTTTATACATCCAACTGCAATAATTGTATCGGAAGAGCACTAGTCATTGCAACACAGGGTATCCTACAGCGATGACTAGTGTCTGAATGTTGAAGAATGTCCATGGAGTTAATCGGTTGAACATCTACATAATTATAATAATCTTCACGAATATTGATAAATTTAAATTGCATATGTGTTATTTTATTGATAAGATAATCCATGTATTTTAATTTTTTTTGCAAATGTAATTATTTTTGTTTCAAATAAAATTATTATTATTATTTCATACCTTACTGATTATACGTAGAAACACCCAGACCGAGAACAAATACTTGTACTCATCACACAGATATCCTATCTAAACTTTCACATTTATGAAACTAGTAAGATATGTTGAAACATTGTAATTTCAGCGTATGAAAATACCTGCAGCAGTTTGTATTTTTACTTACACATTGGGGAGGAGGAACAAGGAGGTAAAATATGAAACGAGAGGTCCGCTGGGGCGCACTCGGTCACAAATTGAATGAAACTGACTCTGGGACGCCTCTAACCGTGAACCTGCTTTAGAGATTCGGGGCTTGTGTGTTGTTTAGATTCGTTTTGTTAAGACTTTTGTAAGTAACTATTTTCTGAACTGTGCTTTTGTTTTAACCGAAAAAATGCTAGAGTGTATTGACCAGAAAAAAAATTGGTTGCCTGTAAAGTCGGTATACGGGCGAAAGTTTTACGTGACAACGACTTTGAGTGGTAAAAGCGAATCGGCGACTCGGGCATGGTTAGCCCGCCTAAGAGCGAGAGAGACAGACATAAAAAGTGAAAGGCACGCGTCCCTCTCACTCGCTCTCATTGTGAGCGCATAACGTGAGCGGAGCGTAACGCAGTTTCTTGAAGTGTCACCCGGCAAACCAATTTATAAGACGTTGTCACGTCAAAAACAAAGCAATGATTTACCTCTACCTATATCTGGTGCCATAATACCTGGCTACACGAGGCTAGTTTTTCAAGCTAGCAACTGAGTACTTCTAGCTTCGTGTAGATAAAACTAGCGTTGCGTAGCGTTGTCTACACGAAGCTAGAAGTACAAGCTAGCTAGCTTCCTGACACTGGCTCGCTATCCTAGCTTGAAAAACTAGCCTCGTGTAAATCGGGCATAAATGATGGATTTATCGTTGATACGAGTATCTAGTAGGAAACGTGAGTAAACGAAGATTAAAGTGCGAAGGTAGCAGCATTTATATGTCGTTCTTTATGCTACTTAAAAATAGACGATATAACATAATTAAATTTACAATATGCTTATGATTGCTTATGTGTGAGCACAGTCCAATAAAACATTGTAATTTACTATGATAGTATTAGTATATAATAATGTACTGGTTTTTATGCAGGATGTGTCATTATGCAGTGGAATTTAGTTTAACATTATGTTAGTCAATAATCATGATTAATATTCAATATGATGTTTATCTTATAACGTTTCTTTTAAATCTTTGTTTGTAGAGCTCCCGTCTTCTTCTAATTCTTTATCATTTCACTGTTGCCTAGAAGTTATTGCTTTAAAGCTATTTTTAGCTTAAGAATTTTTTGTTTTACTGGGTAACAAAAAAAAGGTGTGTGCTTAAGACCACACACGGCAGAAGTGAAAACTTCATTAGCTGATTTTTGTATTAGGTAGGTATGTCGTATTATAATAAATTATTATGGATCGTATTAGTTGAATAAACGAGTAAAACAAGCCAGAAATCAAAGTAAATATTTATTGAAATTTTATTTATATACAAAGTAGCTGTTACCCGCGACTTAGTCTGCGCGAAATAAATACTAAGGTTACTCAGGCAGTACTTATTTGTATACCCAGATTGTATACACATTTATGGTTAGTAAAAAAAGTGTCCATGTTCAAAAAGTTGTTGGCCGGGGCCGGCTTTTTAAAAGTTACTCCAACTTTGTATGCATTCACACGGTGCACCCCTAACATTGTCCGCAAAAAGGTTGGTGGTGGTGTAATAGGATTTTTGTTACCGACTTTCTCCTGTTCCGTCGATTCCACATACACTACACTGGAGACTCCACTACGAATTTCTGGGAATAGTCTCTTTCTCTTATAAAGGGGTTTTCTAAATAGTTTGTAAGAAACATTTTCACTTGGATTTGGCTTCAATAGTTTTCTTTTTCTGGTCTGTTCGACGGGGTCACCCCCGTCGCTAGCGACGCTCATATTTATTTATACTATTGACTATATTATGTATACAAAACTAAATATTTACACGAAAGAAACGAAATATTTACACAGCAAAACTAATTAATTTGATTGTGAAAATTATAAAGCACCCGTCGTGTTTTCCCGCCCAAAGAAAAGTCTTTTGAAGTTGGTAGCCGTCAGTGTTGCCACTATGATTTTGAGCTTGTCGCCAGATAGTTATGAAACAAAGTCGCCGGTTTTGATTGAATTATTAAGGGAATAACAGTCTGGAAGAATACATAAGCTTTTTCCTTCTCCAACCTTCTACACTACACTAGTATATTCCCCTTTGTCGGTAACACGTCGTCTAAATCCGCTAAAAAGGTTTTAAAAATTCGCCAGTTTCAGCGACAAAGTCGCTAAAGTGTCAACACTGGTAACCGGTAGCGAGCAGCGAGAGAGAGAGAGAGAGTATCTATTGTCCCATATCCTCCTCTAACAATTATCTTTCTCGGTCTGGCACGTTTGTTGACCACATTATCTTTCTCGCTCTAGCATCCCGAGCTTACCCGAAATTTCTTATCATATCCGAGCGTGATGATCACGTGATCATCAATCCATTTCACAGCCCACGAAAATTCTGTCCATAGCGCGCCTAAAGAAGTTTTCACTTCAAAAAGAGAAAAACTTATGTTCTCTGTCTAAACTAGTCAATGATAACAGAAATTGTGCGTTGAACTTATGAGGCGTTTTATACAGGTCGAGTTTATTCCCCGAAAAAACCTGGAAACACCATTTGTTCGATAAAAATCACCGACATCGATGACAGAATACGGTCACCCCATATATTCCGCAATATCGGCACTCACAGAATATCTTTCTTGGACACCCGCCCCAGTATTTGTGACGCCTTGGCAATGCTGCCTCGGTAAATCAAGCTTCTGTGTTGCAATAAATATGGGACCTTGGACCGATACACACAAAATAACTTCCTTGTTGATATACCGTTGTACAAGCCGTAAGGAAGGAAGTTCCCGATGCTGCATTATATCAATAAAAAGGTTCGTCTTGAGTGATCCAACTTTTTTGTCCAACCGGGTTATCCTGCTCATATTGTGAATGCAAAAGTTTGGAGGTTTAAGTATTTTTTACTCAATCATGTCGAAATGCCAGAACGGATCAGGTTGAAATTTATATATATTAGGAAAAAACACTAACCGACTTCAATTGTAGTGGTAGGACTCTTAGCAGAGTCCGCCTGGGGCAGTACCCACACCTTTGCCAATTATTCTACCGCCAAGCAGTAATGTGCAAACTTTACTGTGTTCCGGTTTGAAGGGCAATGTTTCCAGAGAAATTACAGGGCTTATAGATATAACAACGTAGATCTCTGGGTGACGAGCGCAGTGCAGTGCTAGGTAATGATTTGAGCTCTTCATGTTCCAATAGCTGCGTGTCACTGTGTTGTTATGTGGCAGGCATGTTGCTTATCATCAGGCACATGTCCTGCTCGTCTCGTCACATTTTATTAAAAAAAAAAAAAAATTAAATTGAGACACTCGACCAAATTTCATAAGAAGCCATCTCGTATAAATAAAAGAAAGCAAATCTTAGTATTTTGTTCCAATTTCAAAATCCAATAAAAAAAAAAATGGGACCACCTCTGAACTATGACCCAATAAACAGAAATAGAATCATCAAAATGCATTCACAATAAGCGGAGCTATCGCGTAACATACAAAAACATACAACCGACCTTCGACCTTTTTCGAAGTCGGTTTATAATAAAATAAGATAAGATAATTTTATTCAACAGCTATTCAGTTACAAAAAAATCTGCGGCTCTGCCTTCTGCATTAGTGTAAACACTGTGGCACAAAAGGCAGCGCTTCCATTATTTCACTTAACCATAATGTTCAACAACCTGTTAACTTTACGTTTATAATAATAATAGGTTTGCACTTGACCGAGATGGCGGTCTGATGTTAAGTGGCATACGTTCTACGATGGAGCGAGTTGACCTAGAAGAAGCTGATGCACTATCGACTTGAAGACATCAAGATTGAAATTAGTAGTGGTAGGACTCTTAGCAGAGTCTGCCTGGGGAAGTACCACACCTTTGCCAAATATTCTACCGCCAAGCAGTAATGTACAAACATTACTGTGTTCCGGTTTGAAGGGCAATGATTCCAGAGAAATTACAGGGCTTAGAGACATAATATCTTAGATCTCTGGGTGACGAGCGCAGTGCAGTGCTAGGTAATGATTTGGACTATCATGTTTCAATAGCTGCGTGTTACTGTGCTGTTATGTGGCAGGCATGTTGCTTACCATTAGGCACATGATCTGCTCATCTCGTCACTCTATCCTATATAAAAAAAAAAAAAACATCTGGAAAACCCCACTTGTCAACGCATTCCACAGTCTAGACGTTCTTATCACAAAAGCGGGGTCAAACCTTTTTCGCTGAGTTTTTGAGACATCAATCATGAAACGATACATACTTTTACGCTTTACATACATTTGAACTTTTTGTAACAACGCTGAAACTCTGTTTTGGTGCCAAGAAATGTGTACAAAATATACCTAGATGTGTCTACTGGGAATTAAGTTCGGTGTCTTCCGCTCTTAAATGAAACACACTACCACAGAAGCATACAGGTCGCCTAAAATATAAATATTTGAAAAGTTTTGCCTCATCTACGTAAACTATTGGAGTGTTTTCTCGTTATCTAGTACGTACTCCGTCGTAGTAAAACTCTTAAATCTTAGTTATAGAAATGCTATTTGCCACACATTACTATTTTTATTGGTTACTAGTAGCTTTCACCTACCTATGTTCTGATCTCGTTATCTTCACGGGGTAAAAATAGCCTATGTGTTTTTCCATACTCAAAACGTAGCCTATGTGTTTCTACGTATCAAATTTCCGCCTCAAAGAAGAAAAGTTATAAACATCTACATAATATATTTTACATGGTATGTATGTATATATTTATTTTTGCCATTCAACGTGGCAATGTGGTCAGCATTTTAGGCACGATTTCCACTGATACTGATACCTTTTAGATTAAGTTTATGGACATATTGTAAATAAATATAATGTACTTTTTTACAAATATAATGTTAGTAAGAAGTAATTTCGTTTCAATCTTATCATGACTGGCTTTAACTGAAGAGAAATGTCGTGAGGAAACCAACATTTTTCAAATTATAATAGATCTTTCGAGAACTTGTACTGTCCACTTAGCCGCATTTGGCAACCGTGTTAGCTTATAGCCTTGACTCTTTTTTTGTGAGAATAGAAAATCCCAACCGGGAGGGAAAAAACCCAAGGGAAAATAAAGTGGACTGTTTATGCTTCTGTTCTTGTCTGACTGACCAGCCTGCGACTAATCAAGACATGTGCCCACTTGTCCTGATTAGTGTCAAGCCACCTATACACACTGGCCCAGTGGAGGCCAACGCCAGTGTGTGGAGGGTCGTTTTGTGATCACTCGCGTCGCTCGCCTCGCTGGACGAGTGACGGCAAGTGGCCAGTGTGTATAGGGCTGTTTTGTCTCGACTCGTCTCTCGTGACCGGTGTCGGTTTTTGTGCACAAAACAAAGGCGCTCGCCGAGTAGCGTCCTGTTCTCCTATTGGCCTACCTCGTTTTTGCCTGCGCTGGGCCAGTGTGTGGATGCTACGTTTTGTCGACACTCGCGGTTGGCCTCCACTGGCCCAGTGTGTATAGGCAGCTTCAGACACTGCCTTGCCTTCTATGTCTTCACCTTTCTGTAATACTTACGAAATATACCTATTGTTTTCTGAAAAAGCAAGCAACTGTTTTCAAGTTAAAATTAATAAACTCACGTAGTACTTAAAGAATTTTAGTATAATTGATAAAACAAAGTGATATAAAATGACAAAATGACAACTTAACGCACTGCTATAACGTCAGTTTCGGAACGAAATATCGTCGATCTAAGAATAATTATACTTCACAATTTTCTGATTTTTGTAGATTGAAAGAAAAAAAAGTTGAGAGGTGTCAAGGGACACCCGGATGGAATGAAGTTCTTGTCGATTAAGGCGGGTAATCCTCCCTGATCTGAGGCCAACGTTATAAGTAGAGGCAGACACGATATCCATCGGCGTTACGACAGTAGTGAAGGAATTGTAATAAAAAATTAAGTTATAAAAATATTTTTTTATTACTTATTAACAAATATAATGTAAGTTAACATAAACTTAAGGAGTAGCATTGAGGTTTTATATAAACATTATAACAATGATTCATTATTATCATTCCGAGTGTTAGCCATTCGGATTGCATTTAGAAACAGTACTCATATTAATTCCAATGTTGCCTAGGTACAAATATTAGTTTTACGAATGAAATTTGTCGAAATATGCGTCAATCACACCAATCGATACCAATCGAGTGGAAAAACAAGTACAAAATCAAAAATTTTGATTTACCCCCAACTACCTCTGATTTGTAATCTGTATAACATTGAACTAATTCAAGCCCTTTCATTTGATACCCATATTGAGGGAGTAGTGAAACGTATTTCGCCATTTTGTGGTGGCAGCTTTCTTGGATTTGAAATTTGTCATAGTGCATAGTATTCTATTAGTCGAGCCCTTTCATTTGATACCCATATTGAGGTAGTAGTGTCCAATCACACTATCAGTTCATTACACGCAACGTGACGTACTACGTCTGAACTACGACGTAAAGTGTAATCCTGGATGAATGGAACAGTTTCGTGACTGATGCCTGCAGCTGAATATAGTAGGATGAAACCCATTGTAAATGGAAGAGAATATGACAAAAGTGAAAGAAAATCGTCAAATAATGTATTTCGGGTTTATTTTGCGGTTCTGAATGATTACTTTACATAAATTCTCAGTGTTCCGTATAATCGGGCAACATTATATCGGCCATCGAAATCATAGCGGATCTATGGTTGACAGCCGGCTGTGACTTATACGTTTTCTTTGTTCGCGGGAACGACGAGTCACGTTTTCTTTTTCTAACCTGTTTGTTTTTCGGGATAAAAGCTTTAATATTGTGCGGGAATACGTTATTAAAGTCAATAATTACTACTGGATTAGTGCTGGAATATTATTTGTGAAGTGACCTACTGGATTGGCCTTCTTCTACAACGCAGGATCGTTCTGGGGCGGGAGATCGTCTACGGAACTGTCTGGTTTGGTGTCCACATTTTCCAGATTCCTCCTGTTCCCTATTCCTAACAACCAAACTGGGCTTTGGACGACGCCGGGAACCCTACGTGATTTCTTTTCGGTACTTTGTTTGCAATTAGGGGGTAAACTTTAAAATCGGTATATCTGCTTAATAATAATGTTTAGATCTCGCTGATGGGCCCCGAGACGGTAATTTCTGGATAAATTATTGAACATTTTCTGGTAGCAGGAGCGCGGTTAGCCGTAAATACCCCTTTTTTTGTTTTTAGTTTTCTGGGAAAATATATCGGGTAGGCCAAATATTTGGGGGTTCCCAGTTTATAATTTCTCCCCAAACTGTCGGGAAATTGGTATTAAGTGGTATCCGGCTTAATAGGTTGCGGATATAATTGTTGTGACATTGTCCGAACTTTAGGTTAATTTAAAATTTAAATTTAAATTTAAAAATGGCTTCGGATTTGGCCAACCAGCTCCGGTGGTTTGAATCCTTACAAGGATTGGTCGGCCGGAGGGACCGGGAGGAGGCGCTATTAAACAGGGCAGAACACCTCGACAGGCGCCTGGAGATCGCTGAGAGGAGCACAGGATTGCTGCGGGATGCAAGGCCGCCTCCACCTGAGGAGCAGATGGAGAGGATCGACGCGGACATGCGGCGCATCCTGGATGTGTACGACGAGGTCTCCGAAAGGGTTCGCCAGCTGGAGAGGTCTCGTCAGGGAAGGGCGAACTCGGGACCCGTCATCAGGGATGCGGGTTCGGGTGTAGTGGGACGCCTTCCCACCCTGGACTTGCCCAGGTTTACAGGTAACCTGCGGGAGTGGAGCGGCTTCCGGAGCATGTTCGCCTCTCTCGTGGATTCACGCACCGATTTAACAAGGGCGGAGAAACTGGCCTATCTCCGCACGTCACTGGAGGGTGAGGCACTCTCCCTGATCCAGCACCTGGAGCTGGATGACGACAACTTCGGCACGGCGATGGAGTTGCTGGAGACGAGGTTCCAAAATCCTCGGCTCCTCGCCGACGCTCACGTGTCACAGATACTGGGGCTGCCGAAGGTGACTGAGAGGTCTCAGTTGAGGCCATTAATCCTCACGCCCGTGAAGGTGGCGTACAACGCCTTGCGCAGCTTGGGACTGCCAGTAGAACACTGGTCATTTTTGCTGGTCCACATTCTGCTGGGCAAGGTGCCGCTGGAGTTGCGCGCACGGTTTGTAAAAGATCAGCCTACCTATAAAAAACTTTTGCCTAAATAAAGTGAACCTAGTGTGTATAAAATGTAATGTGCTTTTAATCCTGGTTGAACGGGACCAATATTGTAAAAGACCGGTATCACATATAAAATATATATGAGAAACTAGTCTACCTAATGTGTACTATGTGTAATGTGTCTTAAAAGAAACTTGCTAATCATCCTGGTTTTACGGCACCAAGATGAAATGATCCGGAGTATATGATTCTTGAGTGTGTATGAGTATTGTGTTATTGAACCTAATATTAACTGAAGAAACAAAATGTGTAAGTTTGATTTTACAAATGACTCGAATGAAGTGAAGTGTTATGATGTGATTCTCATAGACTGGAGAGTGTCCTTAAGAATTATAAAACTTTTCTGGGAGAGTGAACTCAGGATTTATACATATAGTTTTTCATCCTGGTCACCTCATCAAATTGTACTAGCTGAAGGCCGTACAAAAAACACAAAATATAAGCTGAAGGCTTATAGAAAGAAATTAAAGTAAATAAAAAGTAACAAAATATGTAACAAGAAATCTAATGATGATGATGATTGTATGAATAATATATGTATGTTGGTCCAGAGTAATAAACTAAGATTAAAGAAGTTAAAATTGTAGAAATCAATTATGATATAAAAGTAACTTACCCTGTTGTAGAATTAGAATCACCTTGTAGGAATTTGAATTGTGTTGTAGAAATAATTTACCCTGTAGTAGATATTTGAATTGGCCATGTGATCGTCTAGTAGTAATATAGGACTCTACATTGTGATTCGAGATAACCCAAGCAAGGAATTTCTGTCAACCTAAGTAAGTATGTATAAGCCTAACAACTGCTACGCCTAACAGAAGCACAACCATTGAATTTATATTCCACATTACTCAAGTCTCCCAAATAAAGATCTAGGTACAACAAAACATCAGGCAGGTATTAAAACTTATCTCCCAGAATATTTTAAAAGTTATAAGTTAGTTGTAGTTATCTCTCATCAGTTTATTTAGAGACAATTACTATAATTCAAATACTTCGTTGTTATCAAGTCTTCTAGCCAAGATAAATATATTTTGGATATCCTTCAGTAAAATCATATTAGGTTTCAAGTAATAATATAGATGGCGTTAAATTAAAACATGTATTCATTTGAGTTACTTTCTCTGGCTAAATCATGGAAAACTAATAATACCAGCGTAGAGAAAAAAGCACTAGACTTAAATAAAATTATTTCTTATAAAAATGTAATATTGAGATAAAATATTCAAGTGTATTTTTGAGAAAGTGACTTGTATGAACATTAGCTTTAATTATGAGTTCTATAGAATCAGAATAATAGTTATAATTAACAGCATGGGATTTTATGAATCAAAATTAATTTTCCTTTCTACATATAGAGTATTACAAGCTTAGTTTTGAATGTAAATGTGCTGTTAATTAGAACATTGTCTATCTACTTGTGTTTGTTCTTAATAGTAGTAAAGAAAAGAGTTGTTAAGATTTGTTTTGAACGTTTATTTATTTAAAGTTTAATAATTTTGTTATGTATTATTATTGGACATAAATTTGTAGAGTTTCAAAGTTTTTTATTTTTATTTTATTTTTTTATGTTTTTTGTTATTTCAAAGGTTATTTATTGTATTTTTATATATTTTGTCCCTACAGAAGCGCTCCACGAGGATACCAACTTCCGGATTTCAATGACTCGACCACCCTTCTAAGCTAGACAACCAGAAAGAAGGGCAATAAAACTGGCGCCATCAAACGCGTATTGGAGCACGGGCTTTTTGTTTGTACGAATTATACAAATCAATTTGTTAGATAAGCCTCAAAGTTAAGCTTCCCATGCATTCTTGAAGGTTTTAGCTTCTACTGAGCTGTTATATATCAATGTAGAGTTGGCAGACATTCCCCATTTCCGTTAGGAAGGTCTAGCCTAGATGCAACCGATCCAATCAGATAATTTAAGGACATAGCTTAAAACTTCTTCAACCTCATTTCAGCTAGGTATCCGAATGCATTCACGTGAATGACTATTAAAAGGATGTCCGAAAATTAGCAGACTTCTGCATAAAGTGATAAGTATTGTTAAACTTTCCAAGGTACATGGAGAATCTCAACTCAGCGAGACTATCGAACAAAATTTTAAAATAAACTTTTAACTTTTTAAGAATTGGTATTAAGCTGACTATGGAACAACTTTATCTTCCAGCTCAAATGTACACAATTAGTATAAACGATCTCGTGACGTTAGATAAACTATACTTGTAACAATTTACGTTCCATCAGATAATCGATGGAATTCAAATTTAATATTGATCAACATATTTATCAATAGAAACCAGTCAAGCAAAATAATAATAATCTTCATCTACGTTTAACATCATTGGATATCATGTTTAACCTACATGATATTTTTTTTAAAACAGTTCCTAAGTTAATATATCTTCTCGTCAGATATACAGAGCAAAAATGTATTACATTCAAAGTAGTAAAATCTCAAGTAAGCGATTTTAGCAAAATCATGCAGCACAGTAAACAAATTTTACACACAATGGAAATCTCATATATGAAAATAAGACATACTACACACTTTTGTAGCGAGTTTCTTACAACGTTACACTTGTAAACTCAAACATCAGATTTTGTTACTCTATTTGCCGTGTCTATACAGCTATGTGGAAGTATGCACTTTACATCAGGCAAGTTCACAAATTTTACACAAAATGAAATCACGTATATGAAAATAAGACATACTACACACTTTTGTAGCGAGTTTCTTACAATGTTACACTTGTAAACTCAAACATCAGATATTGTTACTCTATTTGCCGTGTCTATACCGCTATGTGGAAGTATGCGTTATTCATCAGGCTAATTAACAAATTTAACACACAATGAAATCACGTATAAGAAAATAAGACATACTACACACTTTTGTAGCGAGTTTCTTACAACATTACACTTATAAACTCAAACGTCAGATAGTATTACTTTACTAGCCGTGTCTATACCACTATGTGGAAGTATGCGCTATACATCAGGCAATAGTGAAATTCCTTCAACATAGTTCTAACATCAATTAGTTTAGCGTTATGCTCTTATACAAAGTATATGTCGCTATGTTATTTTAACCACTCTACATCAGGCAAATGTGGAAACAAGATATACTAGAGTTATGACGACAGCCAGCGCTATACTGTTATATTACCTATAGAGTTCTCCATTGTACAAGGATCAGTGAAATATAGTTATAGATTTTTCGGCATATTATCTAGTTAGTCAAGGCATAAATCCAATGCAGATTATGAGTATATCACAGATTACAGAAGTGGAGTATATATCCAACTCACCGAAGTTCGCTTCTCCTTATAATTTCTCATGAATTTACCGTAATCCAGCAATATATTGTCAGCAAGGCTTATGGTAGGTACTTTTTCTTTATTCTCTTCAGGTAAAAATATCACTTTCTTTATCAATTCAAAAGCTAAAAATTTTCTTTGCTTCCATCTCATGTCGGGCTTTTTCTAGAATTTCCATTCTGTCGGACTTCCTTTTTTCGAATCCCCCATAAAATTCCATGTCATCAGCCAGAAAAACAAAATCCGTCTTTTTTTCAGCCATACCATCATAGAGCAATACAGTAAAGAGGTCGGCATTCCCGTTCTACCGTGCTTCGTGAATTCTTACGCCCGTCTTAGCCATATATCTGAGCAAAGATCAATATCCAGATATCCAGAAAGATTTATCCAATAAAATAATGAATTTTATTCAAAATTCCACTAATTAATTCATTAGTTTTTCCAATCTTATATTTTCTAATTTTTTATTTCATCATACATTTTTAAGCTTGGCAATTCTCGTTCCGCTCTGTCATCTAGGTTCGCGCTATTATGTAAACAAACCCAAAATAAAATTTCGACGGGTTTTTTCTTTATTACAGGAATCAATCCGAATAAGTGATATCTCCAATTTGTGAATAGTGCATAAATTGCTGCATTCTAAACTATGTACAGTATTGCATTCAGTGCTCATCAAATTCGCCAAGGACATCTCGCAAACTTCCTGGTGTTTTGTGAAACGTAAATACGCCGCAGATCAATTCGAAAAACAACGACGATATCTTCTGATACAAAGCAGGTACTCATCAGGATAATTCCTCCGTTATATAGCTCAAAGTTCTCAATTAGTTTCAGCAAAATACCCATTCCAATCATTTGTAATCATGAATCTAAACAATCATTGTATAGTCTGCCTTTGACTCCATAAATCCTCCCTAACAACTAACTACATAACAACAGATCCTTTACAATGTTACTCTTCAACGCATAATACAATAACAACTATTGTTAATACACAATACAATAGTTGGTTTACAGAACTTAATACATAGATCATTCCTTGATAATAATATATGGATTCAAATAAGATGCATTGCCTGTACATTACAATCTTTATACAATAAATTCAATCCAAGCTACTACAACAATTTACAATGAATTTCACTGAATATTCATTCAGTTTCTGCATGAACAAACTTCTTTTAAACAAGTATCAATAGATTTCCAGAACAGTTATTTTAAAATCACTAAAGTTTATACCTTTTGTGTCCACAGAATGACTGTTCAGACAGTCCCGACGTTACCCAGACAGTCTCACACCGCTCTTCATCCTGAGTCAGGCGGAAATCCATCCACTGGACTCTAGATCACTCAAAAGTCGCCGGGGACCCAGCCATCCTCTGGCTCTGGACAAGTCTTCATGCTAATATTATTATAAATCTGAGGAAAACAAATAATTTAAATATCACAGTATAAATATTATAAATATATTTATCTATTCAAAAAAGTGAGTAATTATTTATTGTTAATTTTTCTTAACGGAGCGTGAACATGATGATAATTACTCCGTTCTTGTGCTCTATGCCCCTCTCTACTGTTACGTGACCACCTGGTACCGTCACAGGTTCGAGCGGGAAAGGGGCCTTCACGCCGACCCGAAGGTCTTCCCCACGTTCGAGGAGCTACTTCGGGTCCTGGAGTGGGAGGCGAGGATGGTAGAGTCGGCGCCTCAGGAGGCGCAGCCCGCCGCTTCAGCTCGTGGCCCTGCCGGAACAGGACCGCGACCTACCAATTCCCGCACTCAGGGTGGGGTAAAGCGGACGGCGACGGTGACGAGTGCGTCGGAGCAGGAGTGCCCGAATTGTGGCCAGCTTCACGCGCTGGTGCAGTGTCCGGCCCTGCTTGCGAGGACGACTTCCGACCGACGAGGCATCGTTCGGAGGTTGCATCGGTGCTACGGGTGCCTGGGGGGTCATTTGTACAATGACTGCCCCACGGCACGGCCGTGTCCTGGATGTGGGGGACCACACCACCAGCTCTTGTGCACCAGGAGCGATGGTGCTGGTCAACAGCCCTCAGGGAGGGGGCCCTCCACGGGCGGGGGCGCTCCCACGCAGAGCCACGCATTGTACAACAATGAAGTGTCTACAGCGTGGAGCACACCCCCTCCACCCCAACTCCCGGCAGCACCGGGCAGCCCAACAAGGGGCGTCCTACACGTGGCTCGGTCACCAACCTCACAGCCCGCGCGGACGCGGGCGAACTGGAGAGGTGGAGGGGTGATACCGGAGTCACCACGGGGGCCACCTCCCCAGCGTTATCCTTCTCCGCCGCTGGATCCGCGATTAATGCAATGGAAGGCGTACACGCCTCCCCTCCATGAGCATCCGAGGCTGGACTACCACCCGCCCTACTTTCAGTATGGCAGGGCAGCTGGATATGCCCCCCCTCCGATGGCCCTTATGACTCGGCAGCCATACTGGGCTGGGCCCTGTAGTCCGACGGGTTCGGACGGGCCTCGGAGGGATTGACTAGCCTCCGTTCCCTTGGCACAGGATCAACCGGTGGTCCTGCTGCCCACCCTCTGGTTAAGGGTTTGGGGTCCAAGAGGCGACTACGTCCGGATACGAGCGCTCTTGGACACAGGTTCCCAGGGGTGTATTTTGACAACCCGGGTTGCTCATCGCCTGGGCCTGGCTAGGTTTCCGTCACCGACTCCGTTGCGAGGAGTCGGGAACACAGAGGTGCGGTTGGCTGGACAGACCCGCCTCTCCTTCTCGTCCGTACATTCCTATTCGGAAAGGATTGCGGTCAGGGCCACCGTCATGGATTCGGTTGTCGGTTGGCTTCCTCAGGCGGACATAGATCCGGATCTTTTGTCCTGTACTAAGGGTCTCAGGTTGGCGGATCCCCGCTTCGGGATGGCGGGTCCGGTAGATCTTTTGTTGGGTTCTGATGTACTGGGTTACATCATGAACGGGAAGCCTAGACTGTTGGACCAGTCTTCGCTGATGGCGCTGCCCACCATCTACGGGAACGCCATTTTGGGAATGGTGGATGAGTGGCAGCAGTCGAATCAGGCTTCTTTTACGGGAACGGCCCTCGCTCAGATCATGCAGAGGTTCTGGGAGATCGAAGAGCCGCCTACCGTGTCTCGGCTGGATCCCGAGCACGTGGAGTGTGAGAACTTTTATCAGGCTCACACTCGGAGAATGGTTTCTGGGCGATTGGAGACTAGGCTGCCCTTCCGGGATAACCCCCCGCGTCTGGGACAGTCTCGATCATTGGCCGAGAAAAGGCTCAGGTCCATGGAGCGACGCATGGCTCGAGATCCGGTACTTCGGGAAAAGTACATCGAGTTCATGAGGGAGTATGAGGCACTGGGCCACATGTCTCCGGCTCGCGACGACTGGTCGACCATGGACCACTATTTTTTGCCTCATCACGCTGTTTTGAAAGCGTCGACAGGCAAACTCAGGACGGTGTTCGATGGATCCGCTCCGACTTCGACAGGAGTGTCACTGAATCAGTGCCTCCACGCTGGACCGAAGTTACATCGGGATATTGTAGACATCATCCTGAATTTCCGTAGGCATCAGGTGGTGTTGGGAGCGGACATCCGTATGATGTTCCGACAAACGGTCATACACCCCGAGGACAGGAGGTTCCAGTTGATCCTCTGGCGGGAAAGTCCTCAGGACCCTATGATGGTGTATGAGTTGAACACCAACACCTATGGGTTGAGATCAAGCCCCTTCATTGCGATCCGCTCACTGCTGGAGTTGGCGGAGCAAGAACGGGCTCGGTACCCACGTGCAGCCGCAGTTCTGGAACGCGACCTGTACGTGGACGACGTTTGCACTGGTGCGCAGACGGTGGAGGAAGCTCTGTTGCTCCGGGATGAGCTTACAGAGCTTCTCGCATCTGGAGGCTATGAGCTTCGGAAATGGCTCTCTAACGACCCCAACGTCCTGGCTGGTATCCCGGACGATCACCAGCAGGATCCGGGGCTCTTCGAGGAAGGTGACGATCCGCACGGGATTGCGGTTCTGGGCATGCAGTATCAACCGGTTGCTGACATCTTCACCTTTCGGGTGGCACTGGAAGCCACACGCGCGTGGACAAAACGGACGGTTTTGTCCACCATCGCCAGGATGTTTGATCCAAACGGTTGGATCAGTCCGGTTCTGTTCGCAGCCAAGTGTCTGTTACAGCGACTTTGGACTCTGAAGGTCTCATGGGACGACCCCCTGGTTGGAGACTCGCTTAACATTTGGCTTCGTTTAATATCTGACCTCGAAACGGTCAATCGAGTGGCGTTGCCCCGGCGCATTCTGCCACCAGGCTGTAGCCGGATCAGCCTGCACGGGTTCTGTGATGCGTCCGAGCTGGGTTATGCCGCATCTGTGTACTTACGTACAGTTGACGCTGGAGGCCACGTCAATCTCACGCTCTTATTGGGGAAGAGCAAGGTAGCTCCTATCAGGACACGACTCACTATTCCGAAATTGGAATTGAACGGAGCCACATTACTTGCTCGGCTGCTTAAGCACGTATATCAGGAACTGTCCACCTCGATAGACATCCGGAATGTCTATGCGTGGTCAGACAGTCAGGTCGTGCTTGCCTGGTTAAGAGCAGCCCCTCACACTTTGGAGACCTTTGTGGGAAATCGGGTTTCCCAAATCCAAAACATTGGACTGGACATGGTTTGGAGACATGTCCCGGGTGAGTTGAACCCCGCTGACTGTGCTTCGCGCGGCTGTTCCGCGCCGGAGCTAGTTGATCACCCCTTATGGTGGGGTCCGGACTGGCTGCGGGAGCCAGAAGCTTCCTGGCCAGCTCTCGGCGCGGACTCGGAGCGAGCGGAGCTGCCCGGAGTCCGCGTGCATGCGATTGTGGCGGAAGTGCCCCCAGACCCTGATTGGTTGACGGGTCGTTACAAACAGCAAGCTGGATAAATTGCTGGGGGTAACTAGCTGGATTAAGCGCTTCATCCACAACTGTCGTCACCCTCGTCAGAGGAGGAGTGACCAGATCGCCACTGTGGAGGAGCGTCGGAGTTCCTTGCTGCACCTCATTCGGCTGGTACAGGGTGAGAGGTTTCCGACGGAACTTGAGGCGCTGCGCTGCGGTCGCGCTCGCTTGAAGGGTGCGGTCGCTAAGTTGAACCCTTTCACAGATCAGGATGGTCTTCTGCGCGTAGGAGGTCGGCTCCGGAAAGCCAATCTGCCGTACGGCAGCAGGCACCCCCTGTTGCTACCTAAAGGAGGTCCTCTGGTGGACCTGCTGATCTCCGATCGGCATCTCGGTAACGCGCACGCTGAATGTGGCGCGCTTCTCGCTGTGTTGCAGCGTGAATTCTGGATCTTGTCGGCTCGCAGGGCGGTCCGAAAGGTGCTGTTTAGATGTGTCCCTTGTTATAGGCTCAAGGCGTCTACCATGCAGCCCATGATGGGAGATCTTCCTCCGGATAGGATTTCTCCCTCGAGGCCGTTCGACGGGCTCGGAACGGACTTCGCTGGGCCCTTCTCGGTCAAGTCATCGACGTTGCGTAACGCCAAGGTCGTTAAAGCCTACCTGTGCGTCTTTGTGTGTTTGGCCACCAAAGCAGTCCACCTGAAGCTGGTCTCTGCGCTGTCTACGGAGGCCTTTGTCGCGGCGCTGGATCGCTTTGTAGCGCGAAGAGGAGTACCCTCTTTAATACGTTCGGACAATGGCACAAACTATCGAGGAGCGGCGAATTATTTACGCGAAGTTAATAATTTTTTAAATTCTGGTAATAATAGTTTAAGTCTGGCTCTCGCCCAGCGGGGAATCAGCTGGCAATTTAGTGTGCCGGCCTGTCCTCACTGGGGAGGAATTTTTGAGGCTGCGGTGAAGTCTGCTAAAACCCATCTCCGCCGTGTCATCGGGGAGACCGTGTTAACTTGGGAAGAGTTAGTTACAGTACTTTGCCGCGTGGAGGCAGTGCTTAATTCCCGTCCTCTCTGTCCAATCTCGCCTGACCCTAACGATCTAGAAGTCTTGACGCCGGGTCACTTCTTGATCGGTCAGCCTTTAACCGCGTTGCCGGAGTATCCCTGGAAGGATGAGCGCCCCGGACGCCTGTCCCGTTTTCAGTTATTGCAGCAAATAAGTCAAGACTTCTGGAGGCGCTGGTCGGCCGAGTACTTGCATCTGTTGCAACAACGGGTAAAATGGACAGATAGGACGGATGCCCCTCGGGAAGGGGACTTAGTATTATTAAAAGAGGCAAATTTGGCCCCCCTACTCTGGCGTAGGGGACGTATTTTAAAATTGATATCTGGTACTGATGGCACACCCCGCGTGGCGGAGATTCTGGTTTCTGGTTCCAGACTTCAGCGCGCGGTGTCCTCTCTGGCACGCTTGCCTCTTTATTAGATATACGTATTTTTCATGGTTAAAATTTTATTCAATTTTATGGCTATTTTTGGTAAAGTTTTTTTTTGGTTTGATTTCCACTTTCGGGTCAAAGTTGGGAATTTCGTTTTATTTGGGGTCCGGATACTACTAAATACTGATTACTAAAATTGACCTGGAGTTCAATTGGTCGGGGGTTTTGTTCCGTATAATCGGGCAACATTATATCGGCCATCGAAATCATAGCGGATCTATGGTTGACAGCCGGCTGTGACTTATACGTTGTCTTTGTTCGCGGGAACGACGAGTCACGTTTTCTTTTTCTAACCTGGTTGTTTTTCGGGATAAAAGCTTTAATATTGTGCGGGAATACGTTATTAAAGTCAATAATTACTACTGGATTAGTGCTGGAATATTATTTGTGAAGTGACCTACTGGATTGGCCTTCTTCTACAACGCAGGATCGTTCTGGGGCGGGAGATCGTCTACGGAACTGTCTGGTTTGGTGTCCACATTTTCCAGATTCCTCCTGTTCCCTATTCCTAACAACCAAACTGGGCTTTGGACGACGCCGGGAACCCTACGTGATTTCTTTTCGGTACTTTGTTTGCAATTAGGGGGTAAACTTTAAAATCGGTATATCTGCTTAATAATCATGTTTAGATCTCGCTGATGGGCCCCGAGATGGTAATTTCTGGATAAATTATTGAACACTCAGGAAAAAAAGAACAAAATTATTTTTCCTTTCCAATCTTTCCAATTATTGACCTCTCCAGATTTTCTATGACACTAGAGTAGGATACAATCCACAGCTGATTAAATTTTGAGTTCTGCGCCACCTATTGGTAATTATAGGAACTTTGATGTGCAAGTCGAGTCGGCAGTGGTCGTAGTATTGGTCTAGCCTCTAACCAAATACTCATAGGGATTGTGCAACGCCATCTATTTTTAAGCGCAAGAGTCAGTTTGTAGTGATAAATCGCCAATAGAATTTTTTTTTCGTTATTGTTTGTTAGAAAATACTTAGATTTAAATTAAATGCGTTGATAAGAGGGATCCTTTATAAAAACTATTATTCTCAGGAAAAAAATAACAAAAAGAATGTTGAGAGAAAAAAGAACAAAAAGAGTCTTGCGGTAACTACCGGGGCTCGAACCGGGGGCACCTATCCTCATAGGTGACCCCTTACTTACTAATTGCGCCAAACGGTCATTATTTTCATGGGTGAAATTTGCTATCGTATTCTAATTCTTCTAATTCTATGACGTCATAGGCACGAAACGTTACAACTTTTTCGTGAGAATTTTTTCCGTCTAGCTCCCTTTCATAACGCGCGATAAGGAACTTCGTTCCAAAAACATTTTTTTATAGGCTAGAATTATGAGACGAGCAGGAGCTGACACATAACAGCACAGTGACACGCAGCTATTGGAACATGACGAGCCTAAATCATTACCTAGCACTGCAATGCGCGCGTCACTCAGAGATCTAAGATATTATATATCTAAGCCTTGTAATTTATCTGGAAACATTGCTCTTCAAACCGAAACACAGGAATGTTTGCACTTTTCTAACGTTTGCAATTAAACCTAAACCGTGCCGAATTTTCGAAACAAATAAGATATCCACGTTCGAATTGAGAAACCTCCTTTTGTAGTCGGTTAAAACAGTAAACAACGAAACCCTTGTTCAAAAACGGCTTTAACCTTTTGACCCCAAGGACAAAATGACATTTCTGTACCCTGTACGCCAAGCGTACGACACGTAGCACAAAATTAAAAAAAAATAGTGCTGTCACCATTTGATATCTTCTAACACAATATTTTGGAACAGTGCGTTTTTTAGACAACTAAAGATGTCGTTGGCGCACAAGGCTCGCTAGCGCTTGTCAAGTATAGGTGACTCTGGCGGTCAAAAGGTTAAGTATATAACGTCGCTGCAAAGTTCTGATGTAGCTTATCGGATTTTCATCGGACACATTCCAGAGAGTAGGTATGCCTTTGATCTGCTTGATCTAATCTCACCTGGCTTTTTTTATCAGCCAGCGTGTGACTTAGGAAACGACACCGTTTCATGGGTGATATTCCAAATATTCGAAAAGAGAAATTTGTCTCCACTTTTGTAAAGGCTGTGAATTACGTTCTCTGAGTATGTTTATCCCGATGGTTACAATCTAGGTACCATCAAGTCAAGAGTGAATTGGTTTTTTCTAGGTATACACGCTTCATGGTAGAACATATCGTCACTTTACAAAAAAAGTTCCAGCTACTGATGCAATTGACAAACACACTTTTAAAATGATTCAGACGAATTCAAAACCTTACTTTCAACGTCGGTTCAAAATACATCAATGTTTTCATAGGTTTTCACGCAAAATGTAACCATATTCCGATATTTCACGGTACAGCGCACTGCAGCAGGGAAATTTCGGAAGTATCGGAAATTAGCACGTTGCGCGACGCAACGACGGCTCGTAAAGACGCCTGCATTTTTGCTGTACCGAATACTTACTGGGTTGCAGATTATGGAGAAATAATAAGTCAACTTGGCTAGCTTGTTGGTGGTTGTGGTGGTGGTGGTGGTTGGCTTGTTGGTCTGCCTGCGAAGCCGTGGGACGTGGGTTCGATCCCCACCCAGTGCAAATATTTGTGTGATAAATGCAAATTTTTGTATAGTGCCTGGGTGTTTTCCATGTAAAATAATGCATGTATACAAAAATATATTAGTATTATATCAACTATCTGTCTCCCATAGTACAACTTTAGCGTAGTTTGGGGTTGGATGGTGCTGTGTGTGAAATGTCCACCAATATTTATTTACAACAGATTACTACAAAAAAATGGTTGTCTGTAAAGTCGGTTTACTGACGATAGTTGAACGTGACAACTACAACTACGCCTTAGAGCGAGGTAACGCCGCATGACGTCATGCGGCGAGGTAACGGCGGTAACGGCGCATGACGTCATGCGGTGAGGTAACGGCGGTAACGGAGCATGACGTCATGTTTTTTCGTGCGTGCAGCCGACTTCATCGAAAAAAGACGTTGTCACGTCAAAAACCGAATAGTTTTTAAATGATGATTTAAAAATACCAATATAACAACAATTGCCGACAAACAGTAATGTGAAAACATCGCTGTATTCCGGTTTGAAGGGCAATTTTTCCAAAGAAATTACAGGGCATAGAGATAGAAAATGTTATATCTCTAGGTGAAGAGCGCAGTGCAGTGGTTGACAATGATTTGGACTTTCATGGTTCGAGAGCTGTGTGACTCTGTACTATTGCAGGTGTGTTTTTTACCATCAGATACGTGTCCTGCTCGTCTCGTCACTTTATATTATAAAAAAAAACTACAAAATTTGCAGAAAGCTTTTAAAACTTTTAATACAGTTTATATACTAATGATTTTTCATTTCGGAGAATTGATCTTGCATGGTAATGCCACCACCATGTTGGACACACTTCCAACTGGTAGTGGGAATAATCATCTTGATTATCTATACATTTTCACTAGTCTATGGATAAATCAGATGTGCTTATGATAATTTTAAGTGCGGTTCTTATTGTAGGTAGTTTTGTTTTGTTAATAAATCCTCTGCACGTTGAAAAAAAACTACATCTATAGAAGATCAAATGTGTTTTACGGCTGACGAACAAATACCTATAGAACAATATTTCCAAGTAAAATAGATGAAAACCTACAAAAAGAAAATCTTTGTAATCGAAAACTATAAATTTGCAGAAAGCTTTTAAATGAGCAAGGTCTATTTTCATCTGACAGATTTGATCTTGTAAGTGGTATGTAAAATGATGCCTTTAGAGATAGGCTGCAAAAATACCATACCTAATTGATCTTTAAGCTTATTTTCATCTTTTAAGTAATTGCATAGCGATGAAAACCTATTTTTGCAACTTTTGACACAGTGATTCTATTCCATAGTGTACTTTTTCGTAGCTCCCCTTAGTATAAGAGGCCTTAATAGGTTGAATTTTCAGCAATTTTTTTTTAGGTTACGTTAGATTAGATTTTTTTTCGGATATATTATTTCGGAAGTGTGCAACTGATCTGTATGATTTAATACTACTACCTTATATCGGTAAAAGGCAGTCGAAGGTGTTAAAAGCGACCTCGTTTTATGGTTGGTGTTCCCAAAAATCGAACGAAGAGGTTTGACTCTAGTTTCGTGATAATAACGTCTAGGCTGTGGAACGCATTGTCTGAGTGAGTTTTTCCCGAGGGAACAAACTTGGTCTTTTCAAGTCGAGAGTAAATAATTTTCTTCTAGATAAGCATGCTCATTTTATGAGTACGTATCATCTGTACATTTTCAAATATCATAAAACATTTACAAAGCGCAATCAAAATCCTATAATCTAAGCACAGCATCAAACTTCCATACTATCTTTCGTCCCATTATTTCAACCGCATCAAACCATTTATTTATTTTAAAAAGTGGCTTATTTTTTTTCAGTAAATTTAACAATAATAGATTCAGTAGTTTCAGTAGTTTTATGAAAGCGTAACAGGGCAACATAAGGCACCAAGTCCTAACAATGGGAACATTTAGTAACCCTGCTTCTGTAGCGCCTACAATATAGTGTAATGGGATTACATAGTCTTTTTAGGGTTCTGTACCCAAAAGGTAAAAATGGGACCCTATTACTGAGACTTGGCCGTCCGTCCGTCCGTCTGTCACCAGGCTGTATCTCAAGAACGATGGTAGCTAGACAGTTGAAATTTTCACAGATGATGTATTTCAAACTATATAAGTATTATATCAGCTATCTGGCCGCCATCACACAAGCTTTGCTTAGTTTGGGGTCAGATGGTGTTGTGTGTGAATTGTCCACCACCAATATTCTATTGCCGGTATAACAACAAATGCTAAAAATAAAATAAATATACCATACCCATACAACAAACTTGATTTTTGACTGTTTTTTGTTCGATTAGTCCGTTCCATGGAAACTAGATGGCGCCACTAGTACACTAAAACGCGCATTCGATCTCGTCGTTAAAATCGTAAGGTAAAATCAACATTTTAGAAAAACTTTTGGATAAGAGCCTGTCTGAATTCAAATAAAGCCAAAGAGATTTTGGCCGTTTATTTGCTAATGGTACGGAACCCTTCGTGCGAGAGTCCTACTTGCACTTGGTCCCTTTTATTTTCAATTCATATATTTCTGTAGTTGTCTCTCTGTTGTTTTGGATTTGACTTAAGACCTGGAATTGCATTGAGGAAGAAACGATTTGTCGAAGATTTCCTGAAGCTCGAATAAAACTTTTTGGTAATTCAATGGAAAAAGTAGTTGAAAAGATTTACGAGAGAGTACCTACGTACGATTTTAACAAAAACTAATCTCCAAATCGAATTGTAAAAAAGAACAAATTTTACATTGAGATAGTTTTACATTTTTTTCGAAAATGCAACACCGTTTCATGGTTGACCTGCCTAACAAACTAAGGGATTGAATGCGACTGTCGTGATTTGAACATCTAGATGGTGCAATATGTATGTATGTTTACTGAGTAGATCTCGGAGTCCGTCTGGGGAAGTACCACATCTTTGCCAGTTATTCTACTGCCAAGCAGTAGTGTACAAACATTACTGTGTTCCGGTTTGAAGGGCAATGTTTCCAGTGAAATTACAGGGCATAGAGATAAAACATCTTATATATCTGTGACGAGCGCAGTGCAGTGGTAGGTAATGATTTGGACTCTTCTTGTTCCAAGAGCTGCGTGTCACTGTGTTTTTATGTGGCAGGCATGTTGATTACCATCAGGCACTTGTCCTGCTTGTCTCGTCACGCTATACTTAAAATAAATGTTTCCAAGCAATTTTGGTATTTTCTTGTCGTCGAAAATTAATCTGTTTCTTAATAAACGTGCTTCATGGTTGACCACCTACTATCAGGTCAGGTAGCGGTCAAGCGTAAGTATAATTGTAACACGTAAAACAAACTTTAATACAATTTAATGAAGACACGATCAAATGTCCTTGTATAGTCAAACTTCAATAAATTAAATATTGATGAATAATTTTGTAAAACATTTAAAATTACTTATTGACACTTGGCAATTGGCACATATTGAAAGTGAAAATTCACTTTCATTAGACTATAGATGGCTTTTAAATTTTTTACAGGCGCGGCAACTAGAGTTTATGTCTGATTCTCTTCTAAAAATTGGAATGAGAAAAGTATTTTTTCAAGTCGTGTGAAATCTAGACCTCTGATAATTTTGAACTTTATTTCCATGACAAAAGAAACACTGAATGGATACGTATTCCAAACCAGGTAAAAGTTACTTGGTATTTGTACACCAATACAGGAACTCACCAAACAGTTTGAAAACAAACTTGGAACGCGTTTTATAGATTTTATAATCGGTCAGTTCTGGACCCTCTCCAAGTAAGATCCGTTTTTTCGGGTTCGAGCCCAAGTTATAGAAGGTAAAGTATAAAACATATTAACTATAAAACAATTGAAAACTATTCACGAAAATAAGGATGATAAATTGATGAATGTAAGTACGTTTGTGTGGCGATTAGAGGTGTGCTAAATGAGTACTTCGTTGTATTCGTTACAGTGATTACAGATACTCTGAAGTACTGATTACAAATACTGGCTCCAAAGTACTTTTGATTTTGAAATGGAATTGGAATTATAATAGTAGGAACTAGGAATAGTTGATGTGAAGATTGTGAGGACATAAAAAAAATGACGCAATTACTTGTTAAAAAATAAATGTTTATTAATAAGATATTTATTAATGTGATGATTATTTTTATGATATAATTATATTATATTCAATGAAAGCTACCATAATTTTGGACCTTCGTAACTTAAACCCTGATAAAGAAAAAAAAAATTGCGTTGAACTTAGCTATCTATCTCTATAATTTTGTATCTCTATAATTATGTCGAGTACTCTGTACTTGTCAATAGTTACCTACTCTGTACTCTGTATTACAGTACAGTACTCGCAGTACGAAGCCACCGTCTGTATTATTGAATTGAATACTACTTAGGTATTAAGGAACGACATGAGTACTTGTCATCAGTACAAAGATTTAAGTAACGGTTACAGGTCCTCTCATAAAGTAACGGGTGCAAAGTAACGAGTACAGTACTTTGGACACACCTCTAGTAGCGATGCTTAAAGTCTTGACCATCGCCGCCACGTTGTGTCAGGTTTGCGTCAGACACGTTTCGGTAAGTGTGTAGGTCAGTGTAGACTGTAGATGCTTCAAGTACTGTTACCCCTTTTTCTGTAATACTGCTCGTAGCTAGGGAAACTGGAATCATTCCTCGTTGAGATTCCAATGAGATTTGACTCTACTTTTTTAAAGATACCTTTGCCAGTTGATTTAACGTAGTCTTTTCTATCCACCCAACTTTGGGCAGCTAGCGCTGAAAGCGCAACACATAACCAAATTTACTAATTATAGGTACTCATGCACATTACACATACATAGAGCATTTCTACATCAAAGTATTCGATACTAACAGTGCCCTGCAATGTTACCTGCGTAACTCCCGTTATTTTTCCGGGATAAAAAATTGCCTGTGTTTTTCCAGACTATAATGTAGACTTGTTGAGAACGGTTTGTGGATACATAAATACGGTAAAGTCATGGAGTATTCTGTTCTTTCCGTAAAAAAAATGTAACTATATAAACGCTTGCATATAAAAATAAACAAATAGTGTTATCTATACCTACTAATATTATAAAGCTGAAGAGTTTGTTTGTTTGAACGCAAGGATCTCGGGAACTACTGATACGAATTGAAAGATTATTTTTCTGTTGGATAGTCCATTTATCAAGGAAGGCTATAGGCTATTTAAAATTACGCTACTATCAACAGAAGCGGAGTATGAATGAAAAATGTAACAAAAACGGGAAAAAACATTGCTTTTTGAGAGCTTTCTTTCGTCGTGACAGCATGTGTCTATCATTTAAAAGGTTGCGTCATTAGAATCTAAGGTAACCAAATTTGTTCTAAATTTGAATTGGTACGACCAATTGTCGATAGATAGCGTAGCAACGCGCGCGCGATTCAGGTAGTAATATAATAAGTTTTTAGTTCATACAAAATATAATTGATATTTAATGTTAATTAACATTTCACTACTACTTACTACTCTGGAAAATAATTTCGTATTAAAACCATCAATCTAAACTATTGCTACCTTTTTCCTTAGTGGTTGGTTTTTAGTTTTAAGTATTTTTTATATTATAAATGCAAAAGTTTTAATATTTACATGTTTGGATGTTTGTTGCTCCATCACGTCGGAACGAGAACGGCTGAATGAATCGGGTTGATATTTGGAACACAGTCATATAATAGTCTGGTATAACACATAGGCTACATTTTGTAGCGAGAAATTTACATGAACTGTAATGTTCATATTGCGCGGAGCATAATCACGATATAAATAGTTGTTTAATTACCTCGACGTTTCAAATTATGTGTAAAAATCGCAAAAGCTTATAAACAAATATTTGCTTAAACCAGTGCACCCTCACTCACTCAAGGTCGCGCGATTTTAGCCTACCGCTAGACCGTTCCTTCCAGGAAACAAGTGACAGTCGGTTGTCGGACGCACGGCTGAGGGCTGAGCGCTCGCGCAAAACGTTTCGCGCGCATATTGTTATTAGATATGTCGTAAACCCTCCGCGCTAGACAGAGACAGAGTTACGCATTAGAAAGAGCGCAAATGTTTATTTGAAAATCGCGACAGGTATTGCGAGCTGAATTGAACTTTGTTGTGTCCCAGCAAGAGTCGCTATTTTTTTTTTGTAGCATTGAGTGACGAGACGAGCAGGTCATGTGCCTGATGGTAAGCAACATGCCTGCCACAAAACAGCACAGTAACACGCAGCTATTGAAACATGATAGTCCAAATCATTACCTAGCACTGCACTGCGCTCGTCACCCAGAGATCTAAGATATTATGTCTCTAAGCCCTGTAATTTCTCTGGAATCATTTAAATAATTGTTTTTGGTAAGTGTGGCTTCTGTACTAATATATATTCTGTGCTTAAACTAGACGATTAAAACCGCGTAGCACAACTAGTTTTACATGTTTTTTTGTTGGACTGCGTTGTCTCATGCCTTGGACTACAACTTTTCTCTTTCTGTTGCCAAGTGGCTGCAAACTGGCAAACCCGAAGGCCGTTTTATTCCGTATTTTTATGTGATTCGAATTTAATTCCTGTGATACTTGCTGACGACTTTTTTATTGAGACCCGATATTACCATGGGGATAATTGCCAGTTTAGTGACGTAGAAATATTTTTACACAGAAGTGGCAAGTCGTTAGTCAATCGTCTATCGACTTACCATTTCTGTGCTTACCAACTGCATAATACATATTTAGTCGACGTCTATCACAAAATAATTAAGCATTAGGCATCTGTAAATATGGCTAAAAAGATGGCCATTTCATGGTCATACGGTCAGAATCAAGGTCATAATCTATCACGCTTCTCAAGTGCGGATGACGTAAATCCTAAAACAATGTATTTCATAAAACAAACCAGTTTCTAACAATGTTTATTTTTACTGATAAAGCTAGCGGAGATCACAAATTTGTACGTCTGCATTTGCAGAAACACCAATAAGAGTACGTACGATTCAAACCCACGACCTCACGATTGAGGATCCTACGCTTTCGCCACTAAGCTACCAGGGCTTTCCATAGCCAGACTTGTACTTAGAGTATAATTTATTAAATACCTCTAAAATGACGATACAAGCAGAGCATGTACCTGTTGCCTGATGATAAGAAAGATACGCAAGTAGGTATGAGTGTCACACAGCTATTCGAACATAAAGAGTCCAAATCATTACCACTACACTGCGCTCGTCAGCCACAGATGAATGAGATGTTTTATCTCTAGCAATAGCGATCCGATACTGAGTATGGGATCGCGCCCGCTTGCTGTGTGTCAAGGCCGATTTAAACTGAACGAACATAGAGCTAGAGCTGGAACAAGATCATTTTTTCTCGATCTTTTAGTGTAAACGAAAGATCGTTCTTAGCGTTTTCCATATTCAATATTCCATAGAATCTTTGCGAATGCAAACAAAACAACGATCTTTCGTTGTTCTACGTTTGTTTACACCAAATGAATTTGATACAGTGGGGATAGAAAGAGCATTCGCTCGTCTAATGTAAATCGGCCTTCAGGTTGCATACAAATTCGAACATTACAAAAAATCCCGTCTCGGATCGCTATCGCTATCGCTATCGGATCGCCTCTGTGTGACCCGGCCTTTAAACCGGAACACAGTGAATCACAATACTGCGAGGGTATAGAACAACTGGCAAAGGTGTGGTACTTCCCTAGGTGGACTCTGCAATGCGTCCTACCACTACGAACTTTTTACAAAACAAATATAAATGTAAAAATGTACTCTACTCTTTTACACGTTAATGATTTAACATGTAAAATAGTAGATATTTAATAGAACTTGTAGTGGTAGGACTCCTAGCAGGATCCGTCTGGGGAAGTACCACACCTTTGCCAGTTATTTTAACGCCAAACAGTAATGTGCAAACATAACTGTGTTCGGATTTGATGGATAATAGACTACAGGCCCGTGAACAAAATTTACGTAGTCAATAAACCAGCAGGAGACCTATGTAGGATGATAGAAGGGTATAAAGTAATAAGATTCAGCACTATGCCGTCACTTGTAAACTGTCCAACTGAGTACAGTCGAAGAGGGGGGGTTGCAACCCTCGATCATTTCTCCTTGTCACATGATTTTTGTACGGCGTTGCAGAATAATAGATTAGAAGAGGTATTGAAACTATAAAAATTATAAATTTTTAATTATTAGTTTGTCGGAAAAAAAATTGATTTTCCGACGATTTACAGATTAAATTTGGGCATTATTGTACGGCATTAGTTCCATACAGTTTCAATACATCTCCTAATCCATTATTTCGCAATGCCGTACAAAAATCATGCGACAAGGAGAAATGATCGAGAGTTGCAACCCCCCTTCTTCGACTGTACTCAGTTGGACAGCTTACAAGTGACGGCATAGTGCTGAATCTTATTACTTTATACCCTTCTATCATCCTACATAGGTCTCCTGGTGGTTCATTTACTGCGTAAATTTTGTTCACGGACCTGTAGTCTATAATGTTTCGAGTGAAATTACAGGGCATAGAGATAAAACGTCTTGTGTCTCTGGGTGAAGAGCGCAGTGTAGCGCTGGGTATCTTTATGTTACAATAGCTGCGTGTCACTGTGCTGTTATGTGGCAGGCATGTTGTTTAGCATCATGCGCATGTCCTACTCGTCTTGTCACTCTATAATATAAAAAAAAAAGATGTGTGGCACTCGGGGACTGCCGCGGTAAAGCTATTGCATGTTGCTAAAGTAAACGAGTCGGTTATTCAGTGCAAACTAAACTTTTATTGGTGGACAATTCAGACACAACACCATCTGACCCCAAACTAAGCAAAGCTTGTATGATGGCGGCCAGATAGCTGATATAATACTTATATAGTTTTTAAATACTTATTTATTAGCATTATTACATACTTATTATACATAGAAACACCCAGACACAGTGCAAACATTTGAATTCAACACACAAATATTTGCACTGGGTGGGAATCGAACCCATGACCCTCGGCTTCGCAGGCAGCTACTACCAACTAGGCCATGAGGCTAGTCAATTGATTGCTATTGAAGTAACTTCATACATTTTACACAACATTCCAATGTACCATCTATGGATTATAAATTACATACTACATACACATCATAAACATAGATGTCATGCCATAAAATTTCTTTAGTACCTTCACTAGCAGCCATGTACTTAGACTCAGTTGTGGATAATGCTACAGTATTTTGTTTACGGCTAGACCAAGTGACAGGACCTCTGTTCATTATGAATATATAGCCTGTATTAGACTTCCTTGTATCCATATCACCTGCAAAGTCAGAGTCAGAGTAACCAACTAATTTTGCATTACCCTGATAAACAATAGACATATCTTTTGAATTAATTAAATAACGGATGATTCGTTTTACAGCTATAACATGTGAAAAATCTTGGTTATTGACATACCTACTAACAACATTTACAGCGTATGCTATGTCAGGTCTAGATACAGATGACAAAAATAACAATGCTTCTCTACATGGGAAATTGATAGGCTCATTGCTTGTATTCTTAGATAAATAAATAAATATTGGTGGACAATTCACACACAACACCATCTGACCCCAAACTAAGCAAAGCTTGTACGATGGTGGCCAAATAGCTGATATAATACGTATATAGTTTTAAATACATACTTATTATATATAGAAACACCCAAACACAATGCAAACATTTGAATTCATCACACAAATATTTGCACTGGGTGGGAATCGAACCCACAGATAAATGTACATTTACATCAGCAGGGGTATTACTACTTTTTGCATCTGACAAATTAAATTTATTTATTATTGTTTTAATGTACTGTTTTTGACTTATCCTCATACAGTCTTTTTCTCTATCTATTTCCATACCAATAAATGAATTAACATTTATAATCTTAATATCAAATGTTTGTTCAAGAATATATAATATTTCAGATAATATTACTTTACTTTTAGCTAATAGTAATCCATCATCGACTCAAAAAATTAACATTACTTTTATATTTTTAAAATGTCCTATAAATACACTATTATCAGATGGACATTTTTTGAAACCACAAGTGTCAAGAAAATGATACAATTTCTCATTCCAACATCTAGATGATTGTTTAAGACCGTATATAGATTTAATTAGCTTACATACTTTTGAGCCTTCCGTGCACTTTCATAACTAAGTTTTGTTAACTGGTTAAGAAAAACCCTTTTTTATTATTGTTTTCACAACTGGTTTTTAAACAAGAATACGAAGTGTTCATTCATAACTGACAATCACAAATAGTTAAGAAACGAATAATTATGATTATGTTTTTATAACTAGCTACAGTCAGCAACAACATATTTCCTTTAACCTTAAATCAAACACTAAATGTAATTTAGGTAAATTTACTTAATATTTAAATGGGGCAATTATTTCTAAACAATGTCCAACAGTGATAGACTTATTTGTTAAAAGATGTATAGTATCCGCAATTTCTTGGTCAATCTCTTGGTAATTTTTGTTCGATGTGTTTTTGTTTGTTTTGAACGACATTGAAATTTTTGTTTCTTTAATAAGAACATTCAGAATTGTTGCTACCGACGGTTTTTGGCGTCCAACCATTCTATTAAGTCTTGCGTGCCAGCCTTCTAGATTGTTGGTGGTTCGAATTTCCTCGCCGTAGCAGCACCAAGTCTTGATAAAATTTACGTCGCTGAACCAGTAACGGTTTAGGTAATTGTTGAACTTTATCACTGCTTCAGTTTTCGGGGATTTGGTCATTGTATACTTGTAACCTGCCATTACATATCTCAATGGCAATCGGGCTAAGCCAGCACATCTTGCAATATGTCGTCTTTGTATTGTAGATTTAATCCCTAATCGTTTCGCCTTTTTAAAAAGGCTGGCACAAAAATGATAATAACATCCTTTCATTACTGCATTCGGAAAAATTTTACGTATTGCTTTCATTGCTGAGATTTCGTAATCCAGTGTCAATTTTACGGGGTTCCATTCAGGAATTTGTGACTTTATCATTTCAAATATAAGTTTGTAGGTATTTTCAGTTTTATTATGAATGAAACCAAAGAATAAAGGTACAATTTTTTTTGTTATTTTATGTAGTCCATGAATGGTATATATTTGTGTGAAAGGTTCAGGGCAAGACTTAAAAGTTCCATCCAGAAAGAAATGTTCGAAATTGTCCAAATACGTTTTTATATCAGAAGAAGAAAATATTAGAATCCTGTTGTTGGTGTCATTGTCGTTATAGTCGGCTAGGAGGAAGTTTTTATATTTTTTTGGTATTTCTACTTTAGTTGGTGATTCAAAATGGGGCTTAGAAACTCCTAATGCCTTATTTCTTGCTTGGTATAGACCACTTTTAATATTGTCAAATTTTGGTAAGTCAGCAACTAAGTGCACGCCATCGTCTTCCAGTTCGCATACTACTTCTTCAAACTGTTTTTGTATTGGATCGACATTAGCTACTATTTTAGTTTTCAAATCTTTCATTTTCTTCAAAACTAGATATTTTGCACTATTAGGTAAACAATCAATATCGTGCACGCCCTCTTTAACTATATGGTTTTCATTGCTTAATGTCACATTACCTTTACAACCAGTTTTATTGTAGCATTTCCAAAAAACATTTTCGTTCACATAAGTTTTAATTTTATGGTACTGACGGCCGTCGTATAGTAGTTTCTCGCGATCCCTTTTTGTCGTTATGAACTCAATGATGGGCTTAGAAAGCGACATAGTTTATCACTTAAGTTTTCGGTTGTTATATATTTTATATAAATTGCACTCAATTGTCAATTGCAACAGAAAACCAAAGCAGAAAACTAAATAATACTAAAATGACAATGTCAATGTCATGCCATTGCAGTTTACATATCAATAATAGATAATAATTTATTGAGATAAGAACCTCAACCGTTTTCCGCATGCAATACTCTCGATAAAAACTCTAACTCTGTTGTTAGGGTTCCGTAAAACGTAAAAACGGAACCCTTATAGATTCGTCATGTCTGTCTGTCTGTCTGTCTGTCTGTCTGTCTGTCTGTCTGTCTGTCTGTCTGTCCGTCCGTATGTCAGCCATTTTTTGCCGAAACTATGAGAACTACACTGTTGAAACTTGGTAAGTAGATGTATTCTGTGAACCGCATTAGGGTTTTTACAAAAAAAAGAAAAAAAAAGAAAAATTAGGGTTGCCCCCCATACTGCGAACTGAAACTCAAAATTTTTTTTTTCATCATACCTACACGTGTGGGATGTCTATCGATAGGTCTTCAAAAATGATGTTGAGGTTTCTAAAATCATTTTCGCCTACACTGAATAATTTGCGCGCGAGACACTTCCAAAGTGGTAAAATGTGTGTCCCCCCCCCCTCTAACTTCTAAAGTAAGAGAATGAAAAATCTAAAAAAAATATATGATGTACATTACCATGTAAACTACCAACGAAAATTAGTTTGAACTCGATCTGATGAGTAGTTTTTTTTTAGTACGTCATAAATACACTATTATTGAAACTTCGACCAAAGTTACAACGAACTACAAGAACTATGTGTACTATGTATATTATGTTACTTGCTGCAACGGAACCCTTCATGGGCGAGTTCAACTCGCACTTGGCCACTTTATTTTTATTTTGATTTAAGGTTAAAGGAAATATGTTGTTGCTGACTGTAGCTAGTTATAAAAACATAATCATAATTATTCGTTTCTTAACTATTTGTGATTGTCAGTTATGAATGAACACTTCGTATTCTTGTTTAAAAACCAGTTGTGAAAACAATAATAAAAAAGGGTTTTTCTTAACCAGTTAACAAAACTTAGTTATGAAAGTGCACGGAAGGCTTTTGAGGACTGTGTTTCCAATCCCTCTGGCACCTCCATGTATATGTTCTCAGAGAGCTCGCTATACAGGAAGGCCACCTTTACATCAAATTGCTCGATCTGTAGTTCATCTCTCGCAGCAATGCTGAGCAGCACCCTGATGGAATCGTACCTGCTAGTGGGGGAAAAGGTTTCATTATAATCTAAGCCCTTGACTTGTGTAAACCCTCGTGCACACAGTAGTGCTTTGTATCTTATAATTTCTCCATCTCTATTTATCTTTATAGTGAACACCCATTTACAAGAGACAGGCTTTTTCTCTGTTTGATCAGTCAGTATCCAAGTTTGATTTTCTTTATGTGACTGAAGCTCTTCAACCACGGCTTTCTTCCATAGATGAGAGTCAGGACTATTCATCGCTTCTTCATAAGTATTAGGTTTTTCCAATTCTGTGAAATTGACTTCTAAGTTATTATTTCGGCGTGGACGTGAATTGACATTTCTCTGTTCTTCTTGCTCCAAAAGTATAAGCCTCGGAGGGTTGTAAGTTTCATCAAGTTCTTCTGAACTCTTCATACTATCATCTGAAGTACCATCTTCAGGTTTATTGTCTTGTTGATCGAAGACATCTTGAAACTTATCCTGTGAGGTAGACCTTGGAAAATTATCTTCTTGTTCAGTTGTCATTTCTACAAAACTGTGTTTTTCTTCTGATGTACTACTACTTTCATCAAACTTCACATCCCGGGATAATCTTTCTTGTATTTTCATCATACATCCTGTAATTTTCATGGTCATATTATGTCATATCCAACTAACAACATCTTCACACTTTTCTTAGCAAGCTTTCTTCACTTTTCTTTTGGTACATCTACAAAACCAATAGATCCAAATATTTAACAAACGCACTTTGTTTATTCATAGGTAATTCATAGCCATTTACTCATGGACGCATTTTAGAAAAGTTATGTCCATTTACGATTTACGTCCATAGTCCATAACCCATAACCTAATTCTATTTTTTATTTGAAACAGTGTTACCAACGCCTAAAAATAATTATCCTCAAACGACACATTTACTTGAAAATCCCCTAATTTATTTGTAGTAAAATATAAAATTAACACTTTTATTGAAAAAATATTTAACATAAGGAAATCACAAAAAATAGGCAGAACTAGTAGGTAGGTTATGTTCCTATTTTTTTTTTATTTGAAGTTGGTAATTTTGTAATACAGTATTTTATCGAAACTTTAATTTATTCATAAAAAAGGCAATTAATTAATCTTACTCATTTATTCCAATTCCAAAAAATGCTAGTTACTATTTTTTTTTAAAAGAAATGCAATAAAATATTTTACACATATATTTTATTTGAAGTAATTTTTATATACATACTAATAATATAATACATTATTACGCTACCAATTTTACAATAGATGATTATTCAGAGATTTCACACATTCGGAAACAATGTAATAAACCTCATTCATTTATACTTACTCATTAACATCGTCATCAGCCTGTATTCGTCCACTGCTGTTCATAGGCCTCTCCCATATATTACGCCACGCGGCTCGATCCTCGGTCTTCGGTCTCCAACCGCCATCAGCCATCTTTCGTATATAGTCACTCCATCGAGTCTCAGGGCGTCCTACACTACGTTTTGGTCTCCATTTTCCCCCCGTAAATTCCCCCAAATTTACCCCCATGGCTTTTAAAACACCCCAAATTTGGGCGGAAAATCCCCAATCTGGCAACAGTGCTTATGTCACCATCCGAAGTCAAATGACCAATGACAGAGCGGAGAGGCAGACAGCCAGACGTTACGGCACAGAATAGATAATAGTTACATCTTCCAGCCCTCTTACTTTCTTGTGAAGACAAGAAAGAGATGCACGATGCTCTACGATGTTTAAAAATTCGGTCTCCAGGCCCGCGATAAAAGCTATGCAATAGCTTAAAAAGAATTACGTACTCACCCATAATATACAATTAAATTATTATGAATTAGAACTTCTACGAAATAAAGCTCTATGTTTAGGGAACAAAATGAGTCGCCGACAGTTGTTGCTTAATAGTTATTTGTAATTGAATCGCTTGAAATGCTAATTTTAATTGAATTCGTTGTAGAATGTTATTATTTGTGAAATGACTTTTCGATTTGCGCTGGTTGTAATTCAGAGTGAACACCGTATTCAAATATTTAATTTTATGCTTGAAGGGGTTGTATAGCAGTAAAGGCGACCTTTGTTTCAATAGTAGTCGTTTTTCTTAAAGATAAATAAATATTTCACTGTGCTCAATGAAGAGTAAGTATATCAAACTTAAGGCCTGTTTTCATTTTGATTAGTACGCGTGCGAGTGAGTAGTGCAGGTGTTGAGTGATTAGTAGAAAACACGTGTGGACACCGATTGATTATTGCGAGTGCATAGTAATCAGTCACTCGCACTCGCAATCGTACTCGCACTCACACTCGCAATAATCAAAATGCAAACCGGCCTTTACTAAATTATTTGCTCAATGTTTTTAGTCAAATTTAATTCAAGCTAAAAGTCTGACAATATTTTGTCAAAGTTCATCATCATCATCAACAGCCCACTAAACGTTCCCACTGCTGGGACTCGGGGCCTTCTCTCGCAAGGAGAGAGTTAAGGCCATACTCCACCACGCTGGCCCAGTCCGGGTTGGTGGATGACACATGACTTTGAAAGATTCTAGGTACATGTTGGTTTCCTCACGATGTTTTCCTTCACCGTTTTAAGTTACCGGCATTACGCACATGATTGATTTATCAAAGTTAAATTGTTCTTTTTTTTATCGTAGTAGTAGTAGTGACGAGCAGGATATGTGCTTTATGGTAAGCAACATGGCTCCCACATAACAGCACAGTGACACGCAACTATTGGAACATAAAGAGTTCAAATCATTACCTAGCATTGCACTGCGATCGTCACCCAGAGATCTAAGATGTTATATCTCTAGGCCCTGTAATTTCTCTGGAAACATTGCCCTTCAAACCGGAACACAGTAATGTTTGGACGTTACTGCTTGGCGGTAGAATAACTGGCAAAGGTGTGGTACTTCCCCAGGCGGACTCTGCCAAGAGTCCTACCACGACATACAACTGACATGTTCATAGAATCTTTCAAGGTCACTTGTGTCATCCACCGACCCGGCCCGGGCCAAACGCATGTTCCACACACCTAAATATTTTTTACAAATTCTTATTGACTGTTTTGCCTAAATGATTTTTTACAAATTCTTGTTGACTTTTTTCTTATGATTTTTTTAAATCGTTTATTATAATTGTAACACCTACATTTACGGATTGCTAGCACCCCCTCAAAGTTCACAGGTTTTCGTTGTATACTATATTCTCTTTTGAACGTTACTTTGTCATCTACGCTTAACTTTGGCTCGTATATCGAGTCCAAAGCTAAATTAGCTCCCAAAAGGCAAAGTATCCTCTCAAAGGTGCGAAGGTATTTTAAGTCTGAACACTAGCATGCTCATGTTATATCAAGCACAGATTCGCTCTTGTATGGAGTAGGTACGGTACAAGGTGCGCACCTTGGCGATGGATCAGTTATCAGCTGGAATCAGTGCCGCCATGATTCCCCATGCTAAGAACTTCAACTTTACCCATAGTATGGAAAATAAGAAGAATAAGAATAATTTATTTCATCAACAAACATTGGTAGATCAATGAATACATTTAAATCGTTCAATAATTATATCTGTAAACTTGGTAGGACGAACTTGGCACCCAAACTAGGATTATCCTGTGCGATGGGATACCAAGGCCTTCCCCCGACTACATAAACTTAGTTAACCACATTTTAATTTTATTGGATTAGGCAAATAAATTGAATTTTATAATTAACATAATCTGATTATTTTACAATATATTCGTATTACTTTAAAAAAATATGGATTATTATGCATTAATTAATTTTACAACGGTACATTTTCGAAAATCTATTGACACCCCATGCATAGTTCCCGAATAGTTGGGAAATTATATTACCGTAACACATTAAGTAGTGTCGAAATCTATAATGTTAAAATGCTGAAGAGTGTATTTGTTTGAACTCGCTAATCTCAGGATTTACTGGACCGATTACAGTAATTTTTTCACCGTTGAATATGTACTTGATCCTTGAGTGTTATTCGCTATATTTTATATGTGGAACGGGCGTAGCCGGGGCGGACTGCTAGTAACAATATATTTATTTAAATTTATTACACAAGGAGAGTCAATCTATAAATGAATAAAGCCACATCTTGCGACTAAAACTTTAATGCAACAGTCACTGCGAGAGACAGCTCCTTATGTTTCCACTGTTCTGCATTGCTCCAGCTTATAATACAGCTTCAATATAGTTCCAATATAAGACGGAAGTGGCGAGGCAAATACAAAGCTTTCATGTCCTTCACTCAAGTGGAAATGTGATATTATGCATATGTATAAACTAAGTATCTACTTTAAGTCAATCGCATGATATTGGATTTCAAATGCAGCTGTAACTTAGTAGAAGAACGCGCCTTTTCCAAAGCAGGTAGTGTATTGCGAGAATTGTTGAGTGAGACCTTCTTTTAAATTTTTTAACAGTTTTTGGTAGGACAAATCTTTTAGAACGTGTCACTGACATGCTAATGTTGATGCTTAGCGTCGGAGCGATAGTGGAGCAATGTGACGTGTCTTGCGCGATGATGGGTAAAATCCATGAATTAGCATCACCGACCTATGTAATAGTAGTTTATTTGTATTTATTTATTATCGGATACACTTCGGAGAGTGTGCGACTGATTTACATGATCTAATACGATCTTGTCCTTTTTTATATCGGAATGCTCGTAGCTCGAAAAAGCGACATCGTTTCATGGCTGATGTTCCAAAGACAAGAACGAAGAGGTTTGACTCTACTTATGTGATAAGAACGTCTAGGCTGTGGAATACGTTACCTGAGTGGGTTTTTCCCGATGGTTACAAACTTTCTGTCTTTAAATCGAGAGTGAATCGGTTTTTTTTCTAGGTAAACACGCTCCATCGTAGACCGCATCGTCGCTTAACATCAGACGAGATAGCGGTCAAGTGTAAACCTCTTACAGTAAAAAAAAAATTGTAGATTTACAGGAGATGTATTGTGAAACATTAGAGATGCTTAATACTGAAATTCTGAGTTACACATTTTCAGTTTTATTAGCAGTCCGTCTGACTACCAATTTTTTATATCATCTCACCTGATGTTAAGCGACGATGTGACGATCAAGGTATGTATTCGTGATGTTTGTTGCTCAATTACTCTTTGCAATTGTAGCAGAGATTTCATGGGGAAGTACCACACCTTTGACAGTTATTCTACCGCCAAGCAGTAATGTGAAATCAATACTGTGTTCCAGTTTAGAAAATAATTGTTCCAGAAAAATTACAGGGCACTGGTTATGGGGAATGCGAATGCATTATTCGCATCTCGCTTCTCATATCATGCTGATTAACATCAGGCACATGACCTGTTCGTCTCGTCACTCTATCCTACAAAAAAAACACATCGGAGCTTCTGAATGAATCGAGTTAAAAGAAACAGTTAGATTAAAGACTGTAATAACATATATTCTACCTTTATCTCGAAAAAAAATAACTAAAAGAGGTGCTAGAGTATGTAATATTATTGTTAAAAAATAACAAAGCGCCTTTCAAATTCAGATCACGAAATTAGTTTCCCATGCATGAGTGGTCCTTGTAAATCACACCGCCATTTGTCTCGAGAAATAGCTCAGAAACTTTTTATATACCAATTTGCTTAAAAGCTCTTCGCTTCCAAGGGCATGGCTAATCTATTTTTTTTTAGAAGCCGGTGTACCTGACAGCTTTGTAAGTTTTTTAGCTTTTTGATGGCTCTCGTTAGGCGCTATGAAAATTAGCATTCGTTAGGTAGCCCTCCTGTTTTATATATTGTCCTGTTTGTAATGTTGACTTAATTACTGGATGTTATTTTCAAAAGTTGCACAGTGACCACATTTGAAAATCTCTTGTAGGTTATGTTATTGAAAACTGATATTTTTTTTTATAGTTCGCCTTTCAATAAACAATCCTACTAGTTTTAAACAAATACACGGGTAACTCACGTATAAAATAGTCAGAACAGTCCGACTCGAGTTTCGATCGCGTCCGGCGATCTTCTTTAAGGCGAGTGCGCGCGCATGTTCGCAGTTCGCATGAAACTCGAGTCGGACTGTTCTGACTATTTTATACGTGAGTTACCCGTGTATTTGTTTAAAATGTGTAATAACCACGTTAGTTTTCATACTAAAATCCTACTAGTGTTATGAATGTCAATGTCTGGATATTTGGATGTTTGTTGCTCAATCGCGTCGTAACGTATAAACAGATCGGGCTGAAATTTGGGACACAGTTAGATAAAATAGTATTTTTTATAATAGGCTACTTTTTATCCCGGTAAAATAACGAAAACGGAAACTACGGGGGTAAAACGGCGGGGCGCTGCTAGTGCATATCTAAAAGCGAAAGGTTTCACAAAATCTCAGAAACTTCAAATGAAAATCAAGCGTGTAATATCGGGGGTCCCTACTAGTCTGTTACAAATATTGTGTTTTGAAATAAGAAAAAAAGGGTCAGAAAAAAAGGTAAGAAAAATCGGGTAACGAGTTCATATTTTTTCTAGGTTTTTGTATATGACTGCCATCTGGCTTGATGTGAAGCGACGATGTGGTCTACGACGGAGCGTACTTACCTAGAAGAACACGATTCACCCTTGATTTGAAGACACCAAGATAGTAACTTCAGTGTCTCACATCTCGGTCTTACACTGTGATTTGAACTAACAATAACCAGACCCTGCTTGGTACTGTGCTATAATAATGATTTATTACTTTATCAGTCTTCAGTATTGCTTCTCTCGTTTTTTGAAATAAGAAAAAAATGGCAGTCATATGGACTACCGATACAAGATCAGCCTATATTCGTCCACTGCTGAACACTGGCCTCTTCTATGATACATCACTCAGCCCGATCCTCAGCCTTACTTCTCCAACCGGCACCAGCTGCCTTTCGAATATCGTCACTCTATCTAGTCTCACTATCCTACACTACGATTGTCGATCAGGCTTAATGTTGCACAATAGGTTTAGCTACAGATGTACTTATATTGCATGTTGTTGACTCACGAGATTTCATCCTTCCAAAAAACTTCTAACGGGCAATCCCGCTTTGTAGCATTGGCGTCGCTCCAACGCTACGCCCCTACAACAGAATGTCAGTGACCCAAGCCCACTAAATTTTCCTATATCAAAAAGTGCTAAAAATGGCTGTAGAAATGTACACTTAAATAAATAAAAATACAGCAAACAATAAAGTTCACTTGTTTCGTGTGTTGATCATTGCATGGCCCGTATTTATTTGGTTTCAACTTCAAGAAAGTTGCCAACTTCTAATTTTATTTAACTTTACCGTTATTTTGAAAAGTATTTATAACTTTTACCAAATAAATAAATAATTGGTGTTCTTTTTTTATTAGTTTATTGTGGGTAAAACTTGTAGAAGTATAAGTAGTAACTTTAAGATAAGATACAATTTTAAAATAGTATTATCTTCAGAAATTAGTTGGATGTGTTTTTTTAGAAACTAGCATGTTTTTATGCTGCTCACATACAAGCTGAACTGATCTTAATTGATTCGTAAGGTTTTTTAAATGTTTAATACCACGTTGAGACCGTAAACTGGACAATGTACACAATGATACCTTAACTATTCTTGTGACTCAATAGGTAGCAAATCTACCTGTAATCTACCTATTACTCTGCATGTTAGTTTATTTAAATCAATTTACAATAAATCCATTTTGGTAGCATAAAATAAATTATTTATTTAATAATTATATTAATTTATAATTGTTAGGCGGTTAGTGATGGTTAGAAACAAAAAGCTGAGGATCTAAGAGCCGGTTCACACGGCGCCGCGCCCGCTCGCGGGCGCGGCGCCGTGCCGCGCGACGGTTTTGAGAGGGTTCACACGGCGCGGCAGATTTCCATAGAAAATTGAATTCAATACACACGACGCGGTTTACGGCCGCGGCGGCTGCGGCAGCCGCGCGGAGCCCGGGTGGCTGCGGCAGCCGCGCGGAGCCCGGGTGGCTGCGGCAGCCGCGCGGAGCCCGGGTGGCTGCGCGCGATTCTTGCGCAGTAGCTTTCCGGAGCAGAAACCGCGAAAACCTGCGGTCTCGTGAGTATTGAAACAAAACAGTCGCGCGGCGCGGCGCCGCGCCCGCGCGCGGGCGCGGTTGGTAGCCGCGCCGTGTGAATTGGGCCTTTGTTTCAATACTCACGACGAGACCGCAGGTTTTCGCGGTTTCTGCTCCGGAAAGCTAGAATCGCGCGCAGCCACGCGGGCGCCGCGTAGCTGCCGCAGCCGCCGCGGCCGTATGCCGCGTCGTGTGTATTGAATTCAATTTTATATGGAAATCTGCCGCGCCCGCGCGCGTTCGCTGTTGGCAGCCGCGCCGTGTGAACCCTCTCTTAATCGAGAGCGAGTAGCGCAATGTGAGTTAGAATAATGCAATAGTGTTCCTACTAGTACGTACATCGTATGTATATATTATGTAGGTACAGCTGCTGATGTACATAATTCGATGCTCACAAATCTGCTTTTATCTTGAACTTCACTTTTCACTTCGTCCAACTAAGCTTTTCTACGCTAATGATAGTTCTTTTGACTTTCTAAAAGCTCTAAGTCGTCATTAGTCGTCTTACATTTAATTAAGCACATCAAATTATCCTTAGAAACTTCAGCTACAAAGAGATTGGCAGTTATTTTGGCGTTAAGCCAAATTCTTAATGTAATTGTTTGTATATGAAGGATAGAGTAGAATCGGGAGATTTTTGGCAAGAGATAACTATTGTTTGTTTACTGAATAAGAACGGATGTCTGTGGAACAATGGATAGATAACCACGGGTTTTGATAGAAAGGTTGTTCTGTAGAAGTTTGTGTTTAGTTTTTTTACATAACTTGGAACTCTTTCCGAGCAAAACATACTGATGATAAGCAACACGGCTACCCGTAAAGACATAGTACCATGCAACTATTTTAAAATGAAGAGTTTAAAATACTGCCTAGCATTACATAGCGTTTGTTACCGTGGGATATAAGATATTGAATTGTGATTTCTTTAGAGATATTGCCCTTCAAACCTAAATACAGTAAAATTTTCACATGGCTACTTGGTAGATGGTGTGATACACTCCAGGTGATCACTGCAAAAAATCCTACCTAAGCTTTCTTGTAACAAGTTTAATGGTTTGATTTGTGATAGAAATATATAGCTTAACTAATTATATATTATATTTTTTTGTTGGCTGTGACATACGGATGGACAGACAGACATGACGAATCTGTAAGAGTCCCGTTTTGGGTAGGGAACCCTAAAAAAATACAAAAAACTCACTAGATCTAGTGACAAAGTCACAGCAACTAGTAAAATGGCAACACTGCGTGCGTCTGACGTCAGTGACTTTTTGCAGCACGCATGCATCCTGCATGACGAACGCAAGACTGTCGTATCGCTGTCGCTTCGTGGACACAGATTTCATTATTTGTACGCAAGATGCAAGCAAGATGCATGCATCCGACAATTGTCGAAATCGTGCGGATGTCGTGCAGCTACGTGGACAGTTGGCCTTAGTTTGACAGCGGTTTGTTCGACGTTAGAATGTCGGACTAGGATTTAACAACTAACTTATCTTACCATATTACTAAGTTATAGATTCTTGTTTTTCCGAACATTTTCCATTTAAAAGTCTATTTTTGTTTTCTTAATATTGTGTAGTTTGAGTTACCATAATAATTAAAACTTTACTTATAGATAAATACTTATATATTTTTAAAGTGTGATATAGTTTTAAAGTCAGAAGCCAAAGAGCTCTACTAACTTAAACTTACTCACTATCTAACTTACAGACATACGTAGAAACCTTAAAGTCGGGTCACACAGAGGCGATTCGATAGCGATAGCGATCCGATAGCGATAGCGATCCGATACCGAGTATGGGATCGCGCCCGATTGCTGTGTGTAAGGTTGCATACAAATTCGAACATCACGTTTGCTATCGCTATCGCTATCGCTATCGCTGTCGCTGTCGCTATCGGATCGCCTCTGTGTGTGCCTTTAAAACTTTCCAGTTTCCATTCACTTCTAAAAATATTCTATTCTAAACGATCATATTCCTATAAAACGGCATATAACACAATTTTAAACAATCCAAACCCTGTCTTGCAGTTCGTAATAAAACTAGTCTAGCTTAAACAACTTTACACCATTTCTCAGCGAAATAATTTGAAGTGCTAGGCACAAGAGCGAGTTCGGACGGAAACTGCCGAGGTAATGCGAAACTGGGCGAAATAAATCCCCAGTTTTAGGCAAGTTCGTTTTGTGGGAAAGTCGAGTTTAGTTGTGGTGTAGTAAGTCTAACTTTTTGTTTCACATTTTAGGAAAACTGGCCACCGTTTTTAGAATAACACTAGCGGCCCGCTCCGGCTTCGCTCGAATAATAACCTAGATATCAACTGCAGCGCCATCTGCCGGGCTGATTTCTGAATCTAAACCTTTCAGGGCCCTACCCAAACGTATACAAAAAAAATCATTCAGCTCGGTCCAGCCATTTAAGAGGAGTTCAATAACAACGAAAAGTGGCATTGATTTTTATTTATATAGATATTTAGTATATACCTATATGACTATATGAGAGTGGATTTTTTTTAAGAACAGAGTACAGAGAACAATATACTCAATCGTTTATTGCTTCATTATGTTACAGATAGATTTGGTACAAAATTAAGTCGCAACAAAATGTCAATCGGGGATTACAATTTTAGTCTCGTTTTGGAGTGAAGGGTTACAGCGTTAACACAGAAGGACATGCGTCTGATTAGCAACGTCTCTGCTCATAACAGTACCTACAGCATCAGAAGTAATTAAAAAACTCACTAATACAAACAAAATAAAATACATTAGAAGCACCTTGCGGTTTTCCGGCGTTTTCGTTTCCGTTGTTTTCCGCTATAAAAGTAGCGTTAAAATTCTCCTATTCCAGACTATAATCAAAGTCAAAGTCAAAGTACTTTATTCATAAATGTACAATTTACACGTCAATAAATAAAAAATAAAAACAAAAGAAAGAGCATACAAATTGTATACATTTTCAAAGTTTGAATTGACTACTTTACTGTATTATCATAATTATTGTACAGAAAACTGTCAAGCATTATATGAGTATAATATGTTTTTATAACAATTGTACTGACCCATGTCAAATATCTAACTCTATAATAGTAATCTAACTCTATTCCAAAGTTCAACCAGCTTCGTTCAAGCGTTTCGACGTGATCGATCTACTTTTCACCAGTGATTCACAACCTTTACGTGAAATGTTAAATGCATTTAAAGAATATAAAGCACTCCAACCATATACATATATATCATCTATTACTCAGATTCGCTGTTGATGGACATTGGACACGTTAAAAGAAAAGTCATGAATAATCTTAATCATTGCAGAGCACTATAATACTGGTCTCTTCACTCAGATACTGTTTAATACCTAAACCAGTTTATTGCCATGGTTCATGCCCTGTAATTTTTATAGAAACATTGCCATTCAAACTGAAACACAGTGGCACATTACTACATGGTGGTAGGATAACTGGCAAAGGAGTAGTATTGTTTTAGGCTGACTCTGCAAAGAGTCCTTCCTACTACTACGATCTTTGGAAAACATGTGTGTTATCCACCAACTCACAACTAGTCAGCGTGGTGAGTTATTGTCTCGACTCTATCTTTGTGAGAGAAGGGCCCTTTTTCGAACAGTGGAAGCATGAAATGGCAGCTTACATGGTAATACTAGTAGCACCCCGTGGTTTCACCCGCGTGGTTCCTTTTCTCATTATTATTTTCCCTGATGAAAAACCTATGTTTTAATCTAGACTTTAAATCTATCTGTGTTTTAGAGCACAATCCGATAATTTCTGATCTTCAGACGTGATTGAGCAACAAACATCCAATCATCCAAACTTTCGCATTTAAAATATTAGTAAGTTTAGGAGAATACCCATTTCACATAATGTGTCGTATAGTTAGAGATTTCAACGTCTGAGTTAACAATATCAATAGAGTTAAGAGTAAGTTAGGGGCGAGCCGTAAATACCTTGTCAACTTGTACAGTTTCAAAGTCATAACAGTATTTAGAATACCTTTCGGTACAAGTAGAATCCGAACCCGTATTTAGGTCAATCCTCAAGTTAGAACAAAACGACTGGAAGTACATTTAGTTTCGGCTAAGAGTGTAGTTAGGCGCAGAAACTTTGGGAATGTTTGGAATTCTGTTAAACTTTGGCTGCTTTAGAAGGGACACAAAGTTTTGTATTTTTTTTTAACAAAATTGCCTACAAGCTCGCCCATTTGATAAAATTGCATAATTACAATCAGCATATTTCGGTTGCTATGACATTTGACTCATGATAATAAATAATTGTTATTATATTAACAATGGGTGCAAAATTATTGCTGATATATAAAAATACTGGTTTAAAATAAAGAATCAGTAGAAACAGAGTAAATTCAAATGTAGTGCAAATAGGGAGTTGAATATATCACTGGACTATTTCTGACAAATTGATGGACGAAATATTCTCTTGGCGGGTTCTGTCTTCTTTACGAATACGAAATATGATTTTTATATATATATAAGAGTGACGAGACGAGGAGGACATGTGCTTGATTGTAAGCAACATGCCTCCCACATAACAGCACAGTGACACACAGCTATAGGAACATGAAGACACCAAACCATTACCTAGCACTGCACTGCGCTTGTCACCCCTCTGGGTGACAAGCGCAGTGCAGTGCTAGTTCTATAATATCTAAGATATTATATCTCTAAGCCCATTAATTTATACCACCTTGTAATAATATCGATTTATCTATAAGTGAGGAAAACGCTGTGGTGTTTTAAAACCCAAACTCAACTTAGAGGTCAGGGAGGAAACCCCAGGGAGCAAAAGGGCTCGTGTTGGTGGCGGAGTAACTTGATGGACCAATGTCGGCGACTGAGACGTCTGCGAGCGTCCGGCGTCTTCTGCTGGTTGTTGAGAAGGACTAGACTGGAAGAAGCTTCATAGCAGGCGGTATAAAAAGACGGTTGGACGGGTGTTCTCCTCACCAGCGACACCGACGTCCGTAGAATAATGCACAGCGACTTCTTCAGTGTACTAGCTTTACAGCGGAGTGAGGTCGATATTCCAGCTCAGTTGTGGTCATTCAGCAGGCGAGGTGATATGATGCAGTCGCAGGAAGATAAGAAACGTATAACGGAATGTTAAGTTGATGAAACACCCCTGGAAAACCCTTCCTGTACTGCACTAAATGATGTTTGCCGCCATAGATGGTAACCATCTTTAAAAATATAAAGTAAGCATACTTAGTAGTTGTATTCAGAATGACCTTTTTACCTAGTCAAAGACACCACTGGTTTCCCATAAAATATAAAAGCAAAACAATAATCGAAAGCACACACTAGCGTCAGAGAGAAAAAAAACATTATTTTCTATTCATTTCAACCTTTACATAGTCCACTTAAGTGGATAAGAACACTTAGGCCAATACTAGATGAAATATTGCCATTCCCAGAAAAAAATATCTCCCAAAAATGCGTCACACAAAAGTTCGAACAAAGTCAAACCTTCATACGAAATTTCCTACGTTTTACACATTATGTGCTATTCTTTATCGGACAACGAGCTGATTCATGTGGCTTTCAAGCCAAAATCCAGGCCAAATTTTATGTTCGCCACAAGACCACTTCCCTCAGTCCGATAAAGGAGATTTTCTTACAAATTCTGCCTAGTAATGACCCACTGCGTAAGTTAATGGCGGCGATATTCCGGTATTTTCCGGCCACAACCGGTTTGGTGCTGCTACGCACTGGCTTTGTCTAGTTTTCTCAATGTGCCGTTAAAATGAGAAGGATGGAGATAATAGCTCATAAATTTGTTTTATTACAAACACGACGCAATAATGTATTTTGATTGTGTGAGTTTGTGGGTACGAAAAGGAAAAGGTTTTGGTTGTAATGCACTGAAATATATATTTATAGTCGTGTTACACTGTGATTTGAGCACACTTTATGCATACTATCAGGTATGTAAGGTTAGTATATTTTGATAAGTAGGGCCATGCACTACAACAAAGTTTGATAGGCAGTAAAAGACAAAAATCTTCTTTCAGTTAAGTGCAGTCCATCGTAGAGTAGACAGCATTGTCATTTGATCACAGGACCAGTAACTACCCTGGTAAAACCGTGGATGTTTGCTAATGCTATAAACAGTCAACAACCACATATCATAAAATAAGGTAAGATTTTTGCTTTTAAACATTTTATTTTAGTTGAGAGTTTCGAAAGATTTCAACAAAATAGCAGAAATAAATAAGCGATCAACAGAATGGCCGTCCGTTTCAGAACAAACTGCGGTTACATTTTGTGCTCAGGCGGTAGGAAATCCCGCAACATCACTGGCAATACTTCTTGCTACAAGGAAAATATTTTCCTGAAACCCGGGAGAGTACAACCATGGTCACACTTAAACGATATACGCGAATACGATACTAGATCAGAAGTACATAATACTACTAATATTCCTAGTTTACATTAAGAAGTTTGTATGTTTGTTGCTCAATCACATCGGAACAACCGGATCGGGTTAAAATTTGGAACACAGCCAGATTGTAGTCTAGAATTGTACAATTGTACAAGTTTTTCATTTTAATTGAAAAAAACCTTTCATACTTTCATAATCATTGTTAATTAAATAAATAAATGAATAAAAAGTGGTGGACAATTCACACACAACACCATCTGACCCCAAACTAAGCAAATCTTGTACTATGGCGGCCAGATAGCTGATAAAACGCTTATATAGATTTAAACATATACTTGTAATACATAGAAACACCCATACACAGTACAAATATTTGAATTCATCACACAAATACACAAACACGAATACATCACACTGGATGGGAATCGAATCCGAGAACCTCCACCTTGCTGAAAAAAAAATGCCTGAAAGAAATTGCCCTCAGTAACAAAGGCGTCACTCGTGATGCTAATTTATAAGTATCATAATGAAATAGTTACATTTATCATGTTACAATAAAAGGTTTTCTATCCATGTCATTAATTATATACCTACTATAATGAATATACTGACAGATCTTGTAGTCAAACCAGTCGTATAGATTTAACCGAACGTTAAAACAAAACTGTTCCGTTTCGAAATAAAAACGTACAACTGTAGTCTTAGTTCTCTTTAAAACATCAAGAAACTTGTAAACTGAGTGAAATGTGTCCTAATAAAACTGTGTACGTTATATTCTCAAGCCTGGTCTTAGAGGTAAAGCCTCCACTCTTTTGCAAGCTAAAAGAAGCGATTATATATAATATATGTCGCAGCCGGATTGTATAATCTGCTGTATTACATTACGGCTAGCCGTTTTGTAAAGCGGCGGTTTAACGCTTAGCCGGATTGAATGCGGCTGATTAAAAAACAGCGAGAATGTATTCAACGCCATACGTCATTCAATACGGCTAGCCATAATGTAATAAAGCGAGAGATTAGCCGCCCCTTTGAATTTTTTTTGTTCCGATTCTTAGCACTCATAGCGCTGCCTGAGATAACAACAACAGTCTTGCTAAATTGCTAAAATGACTATGGATTCTGGAGTTTAGAGGAATTCTGAAACGTCTCACCTTTGCCTACCTGAGTGTTACTTGGAAGCTATTTAGTTTCCACCGTCCACCTTGTTAAAACTCAATCGAACGGGGTAGGTTACATAGGACCCAAATCCGATTTGGAGCACCCCGACTTCACCTAGTCTTGTCGCTACTAACCCTAGAGTGTAATTAAAAAAATGCGGGAGCCAGAATATCAAGGGAGGTCCTGAGTGGAGCGAGCTATGCGAGGCCAAGCGAAGCGAAGGGGAGCGAAGCGAGACGGTGACCTCCGTAGTGGAACTCAGGCGGAGTATGGAGAAGCGACACTTAGTTGAACCCCCGCATTGCAAAACGGCTAGCCGTAATGTAATACGGCGAATTATACGATCCGGCTGCAACATATATACAGAAATCTGTACAAATCACAATGATACGCTGAAACTTGATATTGTACTCACAAAATTTTGAACGACTGATCTAAACTATTTCAAAACAAAGTTTCTTTTAAAATAATGTTTGAGTTACATTGACATAGTACGTTTTGGCTTAAGCAGAAACGTTAGTTGTGCGATAGCGTTGTTGATACACAATATTTCAGAAATTAAAGAAGTATTAGTTTTCGCGTGTGTGCACACATACACACACTCAAACTCACAAAAACGCACCCTTTTTTTAAGTGGAAATTTTTAGATCTTGTAGTATGTATGCAGAATGAGTGTGTGAATAAAGACTGTGCGAGACCTTCAATGTGTTGACGAAACATTGCGAGAAATTGACGATCAATTATTACTCAGACAAACGCATCACACTTATATGCCTTACATTCGCAAATATGGAACACACTTCTGTTCTAAATTTCAACCCAAACAGTTCAGCCATTTGCACATGATTAAGCTACAAACATTCAAGCGTCCAAACTTTACTTTTATTGTAATACTAGCGGCCCATTCCGGCTTTGCTCGGATATTGTCATTTAAAGACTAATAATCGAAATAAAAACTATCCTATCTCTCAAGTTGGACCAGACTGCTCGCGGTGTGCTAATTTAATTTAAAATCGGTTTAGTAGTTTAGGAATCCATCGCGGACAAACATCGTGACAGGAGATTTATATATATTAAGAGAAGATTAGTAGGATGTTCTCCTTTTTTGCGTCGAGGGTAACACTTTTTCAGCCCAAATTATAGCTTGCGGTGTGAGACTAACCTAATTTTGCACCACTAAACTTCCATAAAACGTTATTTTCATTGTTATTTCTACTCTTAAGCCGTATCTCGCTTCAGTTGACAATAATTTTCACTATTTCCTTAATGTTTCTCTTCATTTACGATTAATTTTCTTATGTAAGACTCGTGGTAGTAGTACCTACTTCTGTACAATACTGAGAGGACTAACATTTAAAATACCCACATTAAAAATACACAGTACGTTTAAATATCCAAGCCCACAAAATGTTCCCACTGCTGGGACTAGAGAATTTCTCTCACAAGAAATAAAGAAGCCAAGTGTGAGTTGGACTCGCCCATGAAGGGTTCCGTTCCAGCAAGTAACATAATATACATAGTACACATAGTTCTAGTAGTTCGTTGTAACTTTGATCGAAGTTTTAATAATAGTGTATTTATGACGTACTAAAAAAAAACTACTCATCAGATCGAGTTCAAACTAATTTTCGTTGGTAGTTTTCATCGTAATGTACATCATATATTTTTTTTAGATTTTTCATTCTCTTACTTTAGAAGTTAGAGGGGGGGGGGCACACATTTTACCACTTTGGAAGCGTCTCTCGCGCAAGTTATTCAGTGTAGACAAAAATTATATTAGAAACCTGAACATCATTTTTGAAGACCTATCGATAGATACCCCACACGTATAGGTTTGATGAAAAAAAAATTTTTGAGCTTGAGTTCTCAGTATGGGGGGCACCCCTAATTTTTGTTTTTTTTTTAAAACTTTTGTAAAAATCTTAATGCGGTTCACAGAATACATCTACTTACCAAGTTTCAACAGTGTAGTTCTCATAGTTTCGGCAAAAAGTGGCTGTGACATACGGACGGACAGACAGACAGACAGACAGACAGACAGACATGACGAATCTATAAGGGTTCCGTTTTTACGTTTTACGGAACCCTAAAAAGTCGAAGTGGTGCGTGGTGCTAACCACGCTGGCCCAGTGCGGGTTGTCGGATTTGCATGATCTAAAAAAAATATTCTTGGAACCGATTGTTGAGAGCTGCTTTCCTGACGATATTTTTCATTACAATCAGTAGTAATGCTCCGATTTTATAGCTTTCATTTAGCTCTGTTTCATTTCGTGAGAAAATTAAGCAATATCCAAGCAAAGATCATTTTAGTTAGGGGGTAGACTCACGAGAGAACTGAATAAATAAAATTAAATGGCGTGCAAAAATACAGCCTCTTAATATATTGTAAAATTGTACCTTTTAACTTGTAGGTCAACATTGTTGTCATCATTATGGAAGCTTGTTGTATAATAATAAACTAAGTTTACTATATGTCATCGTACAATTTCAAACAGGAGGTCTCGCATCCCGTCTCCAGTGGAAGACCTGGAATGTCGGATGTTTAGAGCTGGCCGGCACTACAACTAGGCATAGACCTTCTCGAGGAGGTGACGTGCTATTCCCGATTGGTTTCCAGCGCGTCAGTGTAACCGAAGACGGATCCTGTGAAGTAGGTCAGTAAAGTGCGGAGGGAATGGCAGGGTTGCAGTCAAAGACAATATCGACGGTTAAAAGGAAATAGGGTATAAGCGCCAAAAAGTGAAATGTTCAGGAGAGCCGTTCAAAGTTTTGAATTTTAGAAAAACTGACTTATCTCTGTTATTTATTAGCATTTTGTGAAAATTGCAACAGTTATAAAATGAGAAAAAAAATGGGGCAGTTACCGGTATTGTCAGTTTCAATGATTTGTTGCTATTTAACGTGGTTTATGTCGCTTATAGCAATAGCTTTTAATTTTCCAATGAGGTAATATGGCGTAAGCGACAAATGACAAAATAAAATATGAATGGATAAGAAGCTTAAACAACATACCGATATCTCACGTCGCGAGGGAAAAGGGGTATAAGAGACTAGACAGTTCAATAAGTGTTATGGGAAAAGAAGGATAAGGTACTTTTCACAGTGGTTGTATAACAGATAATAGAACACAAGTAACAGTCGACTTTTACAAAAAACAGAATCATAAGACATTAGTGACACACAATGTAGCTTGAAAGTAAAGGAAAAGAAGGATAACTAACATCTGGCATTGCGTGAGTCTAAGGAAATATAGATGAAAAGACATTTCCTAAATAATGAAGTAGCACAACCAACACGATCTCGTTTAAGTAATTCTAATTTACGCTAAATTAAGGTAGATTTAAGAGGTAATTGTTCGTTTTTTTTTGCATTATTTTCATGTCACCTTTTCACTAACAATCAGATAGTACGATGTTTTAAATAAAAACAAAACTACATTTCTGTTATTATTTTTAATTACGAAAAATCAAGGCTAGAGTTGGTAGGTATCAAGCTACTAATTTTCGGAAAAATAATACTTAACCTAGTAGGTAGGCACATAACTAAGGAATAAATTTAGGAGGCTTGGTATGTATTCGTAATGTTAAACGTTTAAAAAAATAACAAACAGTATAGAAAATACTCTCAAAAATTTGCCGGGGCGTACGATAACAGTCCGGTAAATCAACATATTTCGTTTTTGATACGACTTCAATTCTATGCTCGGGTGCCTCCGAGTCCATCGAGTATTTGACAGTTGATGATGTGCAGTTCATTTTAAAAGTAGCTACTCGTATTTTACTAATCTAGCCAACATGATTACCCACGAAGAATTATTCAGCGAGAAGGTCCCATCTCTTAAAGTCTGTGTGATTAACTTCTCCAAATCAAAAGGCTTTGGATATTGCCGTCTGAAACATTGTATATTATTGCGATGGAGCCCGGATAGTGGTCACGAAATCACGAAGGCAATCATAGCGACAGCCGAAGCACCATCACGATGCTTCGGCTGTCGCTATGATTGGCTGCGGTTTTTTCCTCTGCTATGCTCTTTCAGAACCGGTTTGGTTGGTCGAACTAGGAACGGGGTATCCCCAGCTGTCTGTTGCATTTGTCAGGTCGTGCGAAGGGGCTCTGAGGAAGCTCAGATTTTCTCCCCTATCTTCGTACACGACAACCTCGTGATGTTTAGAGGCCTCAATGCAACCCAGCCGGTATGCGACTTTCGCTCTTGAGTATTTGATTGTCATCGCATCCACGCTTATCCCCCGGGGTATTTCACCCGCATTTCTGCTAAGATGTAAAAGCAGCGCACTTGCCTTTATGAAAGGCGTCCGACCTTCTCAGTACTCTATTATTGCAATCGAGAAACAAAAGTTTCTCGATCGCACCAACCGAAATCGGTGGCCGTCTACCTCAAGGGTTGGATTTCCATCCGGCGAGCTTACCATTGGAATGGTCTGTCCGCAGGCTTCATGTGAACTAGCTGTGTAGTTCGGAACCATCGACCATCGACCAATGGAAATTCACATTTCTCCACTGACTCCGGCGAGAGCTTTTAACTGATTTTAACATAAAGTTTGACCACTGTGTCTTCTTGGTTTAGTATTTGCATGTTATTATTACTGGTATCTGTTGTTTGAAAGGTTTAACTAGGCGCAAAACGAAAGTGATTGCGTTGTGGTCGGATGTCGTAATACTTTTGTCAACCTTCCATCTCTCGATTTTCCCAAGAGAGACCCGCTGCACATTGTTACATCTACTATGCTTGTGCAGAGTTTGCCTTCCCTAACGATCTCGAAGGTTGGTGTATCGCCGTAGTTATAAATAAGTCAATTTCGTTGAACAATGAGTTTACGGCTTCTTCTCTCTCATTTTGGGATGTGCTTCCTCACCAGTGGGACTACGCGTTCACGTCACCAGCAACAATAAGGTCATTTGTCGCTAGTTTTTTGCTGAATACCATAATCCTGCTGAGGAAGGGTTCGACTTTTTGGTTCCTTCTAAGTAGACAGAAATTACTCCCAGTTTCCGTGCAGTTCTTGAATTTGGGTGGCAGGTCTTCTTTTCTTGCCTTGCATTGTGTCCAGGAGTGGTTTTTTTCCGCAGTATCTGCAGGACTCATCCCTTTCCCGGGAGATCGCCTTTGTATGGCCAAAACCTAGGCACTTGGAGCACTGCACCAAGGGCGAATGGTCTGCCACTGGTCTGGAGTCTGGAGTCCTATGTAGACCTTTTTGGCTTCCAAAAACGCTCTGTGAATGCGAGGTGAGACCTCGATCAGTGGATGACACCCATGTGAATTACGCCTTTTTTCCTGTGTAGCACTCTGATTGCGCTCTCTTGTCTGATGTCGAGCAAATCAACCCTCTGTAGCAGATGTTTATGTTATCTTTGTGATAAGACAAGACGTATCGAATGATGATCTGTGGATTACCCGCTTTCACGGTTTTCACCTTTAGAAACTTGTGTTGCTGCACACGATTTTTGACCAGGACAAAGTCTTCCTCTGTGCTACAATTCAGGATGACTTTCCTGTTTCGACCTTTTCGCACTTTGTTAACTCTTGCTCCAGTCTTTTTCGTGTGTACTTTAGTGATATCAAATGTCATAAGCACGGATTTGGAATAAATTCCTCATTGTGTATCACAGTATAAATGACGTATTACTTTGATCGTTGATCGTGGAAGTAGGTTGTAATCGACTCCATGGTATGTCGATCAATTTAAGTAATAAGGGATTAGCAACAAAAATGTGTGTATATTCTTAACGGAAGTGAGGAATAACCAACCACGTGATATTAACATTAAATTAGGTAATAGGGTATAACCGACAGAGTAAAATAAAAATGAATTTTGGAAAAAGGGTACAAGCGTCAAAGCTATGTTCAATTATTAAATGGAAATAGGCTATAAACAACGTTTGTATTTTTTGAGGAAATAGCTTAGAAGGCATAAACAACCGAAAACTGGAGACCCCTATGAAGTAAAAAAGCATTACCGACAACAAATCGAGAATAAATATTTTTTGCAGGGGTACAAGCACCTTCATAGACAAAATGACCTGAATTTACGTCGGTTACGAATAGTATAACTAGGGAAATGTTGTTTTTTGCTCGGGCATAAGCGCCAAAAAAGTCATCGTAGAGCTATGGGAGTCAGCTCATTCGAAAGAGCGGAAAATTTTAAGTAAAATGGCATTTAAAACTGATTTTTGACCAAAATGTCGCTTATGCCCAACTTCCTTTTAACCGTCGATATGGGATCTGCGGTCGCAGTCGCATGCGATAGCGGTTTCTCCAGCGGTGGGTTGCCGTCAGAGTCAGGACTCTGACGGCAAGCCAACGCTGGAGAATCTTGTAGGGTCTTTAGATGGAAGGGGCACCAACTTTCTGTCGTGTCGAACCCCACATTTAGAAGTGGTGGAGTCTTAGCAAAGTCCGCCTGGGGATGTACCACATCTTTGCCAGTTATTCTACCGCCAAGCAGTAAAGTGCAAACATTACTATGTTCCGGTTTGAAGGGCAATATTTCCAGATAATTTACAGGGCTTAATATCTTAAACCTCTGGGTGAGGAGCGCAGTGCAGTACTAGGTAATGATTTGGACTTTTCGTGTTCCAATAATAGCTGCGTGTCACTGTGATGTTACGTGGTAGGCATGTTGCTTACCATCAGGCACATGTCCTGGTCGTCTCGTCACTTTATACGATAAAAAAACCCGCAGTATCTTTGCTCGGCAGACTATGAAAAAATGCAATTCCCCCACACAAAGAATAAGTTAATTTATAATACATCGATTAGATTATAATCTAACGGAAACTTTACGGTGATATATCCATCACAAATTGACAACATTTTTCATCCGAAATCATTTCTGAAAAGAAATTAAAACTGAAAATGGTAAATGAAAACACGCTGTCATAAAAAGACGCTGATAAATTTTCTGAAGAAAATTAAGCAAACATTTTTAGCTCTAGTGATTCGGAATGATCCACAGTATAAACTTCCGAACGCAGAATACGAAAGTTACATTTTAATGAGTCACTTCAATAATGTTAATGAGTTAGCTACGTAAATTGTATACCAATCCTTTTGCAATGCCAGGTGAACCAAATAGCACTTTATTATGGCCACGTGAGCAAATGCGCAGGGAGATTTGAACTCGGGAAACGAAACGACAGAGGTGAACGCTTTATAGAATTCGCTTCCGAAAATGACCTGCTGATTTCAAATAGCCTTTTTCAACACCACCCGCGAAGGCTATACACTGGGGTATCACCCGATGGAAAAACCCGCAATCAAATAGACTACATCATGATTCGATCACGATGGAAATCATCTATAACAAATGCCAAAACATTACCTGGAGCGGATTGCGGGTCTGACCACCAACTTCTGATATGTAAATTAAAACTAAAACTAAAGGCAGCCAGAGTCATTGAAAAGTCAAAGAAGCTGATAGTGAGCGATGTTCTGGGTTTCCGTTCGGTTATCGAGCAAAACTGGTCACAGTGGGCTGAAGCAGATCTGGTTAATAAAACACCAGATGAGCTTTAGCATCGAGCAAAAACGCTCATTGCTACTGGTGTGCTGGAGACTGCACAACCAATTGCAACCCAAAAAAGGCAGCACTGGATGACTGATGGCACCTTTGAACTCGTCGAAAAACGCCGTAATAAGAAAGCAGCGGGAATCAACATTAAGGACCTCAATAAAGTATCGGCGCAAATTCAATTACAATGCCGACAAGACCATAATGCCTACCTGCAAAATATGTGCAAGGAAATTGAAATCCATGCAGACAGATATGAGTCTAGAGACTTGTATCACAAGATCCGTCTCATCACGAAAACGCTGTCATCTAAAACCTGGGAAGATCAGAATGGCCAAGTAGTCACTGAATTGGACAAAATTTCGGAAGTTTGGAGGATTTACTGTCAGTCATTATTTTAGGATCATCAGTCGCTAAATTTCACTTTCACGGATCCCACGAGTGATATGCTCGAGCCAAACATTCTAGAGTCAGAAGTAAGAGCCGCCATTAAACATCTTAAGAATGTAAAAGCCACAGGGAAAGATGAGATCCCAATTGAAACTACACGAGCGTTGGGAGAGCGTGGCGTTCATATCTTCCACAACATCTGTAATAAGATATGGCTCACAGGCAAATGGCCCTCTGAATGGGCTCACACAGTCTTCACTCCTCTTCATAAAAAAGGCTCTACAAAAAAGTGTAGCAACTTTCGACTTATAGCTCTAATAACACACGCAAGCAAAATAATGCTACACAATTATGTGTAGCATTATTTTGCTTGCAGTGACAAATATGCTTTCAGTCGCTAAAACGAGCGACTGAAAGCATATTTGTCCAGAGAAATTGCGCCAGAACAAGCCGGATTTGTGAAAGGGAAAGGAACCCGTGAACAAATTCTCATTGTTCGTCAAATTATTGAGAAAGCTCGAGAGTTCAACAAGCCGACCTACATATGCTTTGTTGACTTTTCCAAAGCGTTCGACTCGGTGAAATGGCCAACGTTGTGGAAAACACTACTGGACATGGGTACACGACAACATCTCGTACACCTACTCAGGGAGCTCTATGAAGAGGGAACAGCTTCTACTAGAGTACTAGTCATCGTACGTGACGTAGTACTCCTTGGGTGGTAAGTATTAGGTATATGAAATGATTTCCATATACTTTCGGATATGCTCAGTGTACTCGTCGTGTGTGCGTAAAAATAGCTATAGAGCTTTCCGCACCATCTACGCTAGTCGGTAAGCAATACTAGCAATACTAATAAGGCTTAGGAGTATACAGAGGTATCACAGAAGTTTAGCTTCAGTGACTTCCTCTAAACGTTGGTTTGAATAAAAAATAAAAAAAAATATTGGGACTCATAGGGACTGCCGACAGAAGTGAAAACTTATAGCATAAAATTTTACTACTAAACAGTACATATTACTTACAATTCCACTGTTTTTACGAAGTCTGTTTTAATATAAATTACCTAAATTTTGATTGTTTGTTTATGAAATAGTATTTGTATTGTGAAATTGCTCATTGATACAAACTAAAATAGAAAGTATTCCCAAACGCACAATTATGTTCATTTGATTTCTTATGTCGTCATAAATAGCGAAAAGTTTTGTATCGAATAAACTTTGCTCAAACATTTGTCAGAAAAAAAAAAAAAAAAGTTTGCCCAAAATAGTATATAGTTGTTTTTTTTACTTTATAGTGTGTGCGGTCAAGTGGGTTAACATCTCGCCTGATGTTAAGCGACGATGTGGTCTGTTATGGAGCATGATACCTAGTAAAAATCTATTCGTTCTCCATTTGAAGACGCCAAGATTTTTACCCATTGGGAAAAATCCACTTAGGCAACGCATTCCTAGCTGATGCTCTAATCAGAAATGATACCTAGAAAAAAATCGATTAACTTTTCATTTGAAGACACTAAGATTCTAACCATCAAGCAAAAATAAGACAGATTTTAGGCTCGCACAAACTTTCACCAAATATAATATTTAGAGTAAGACAGCGAGTCAAGTTTTGAATGCGGGTAATGTTCCTTTCTGAATATTTTTTTACTGTGTCGCCAATCGAAGGCATTTAATGTTTGCTGTGATTAAAGGTGCCTCGGAGACCTTCCGGATATTCCCGAATGTATAACGACGATTTGTTTACTTGGTCACTGTGCATTTTATGAAGTGAAAAGCGTTCTTCTTTTGATGATTATTTTTTTGTTTGGTAGATCCTTCGAAGGTGGGTAAACATTTTATCTAAATTAGTGGGGTGTTTTTTTTTTTCAATTTCAAATTTAAAATCACCAAATACTACAATTTGCTATGTTTTTACCTGGACGACGACTAAAAAAAACTGTATATCTAATTATAATATAATGGAGAGAAGGGTCATCTATTTCGGATCAGACCTGCATGCAGCTATTGTGACATGATGTGATGTATACAATTATTTAACTGTCCTATAATTTCAAACCTGCAAATCGAAACACAGTGCTGTTTATACGTTACTGCTTGGCAGTAGTATAACTGGCAAAGAAATCTTCCCCTGGCAGACTTTGCAAAGAATCCTTCCTTTGCTTTTTACTAGGGTTTGTTGAAGTGGAAAACATACAATACTGATTCATCATCATCATCATCAGCCTATCCTAGTCCACTGCTAGACATAGGCCTCTTCCATGGCTAGCCACTCAACCCTATCCTCGGCTACATGTCTCCATTCACTGCCTGCTGTCTTCCGTATATCGTCACTCCATCTAGTCTCAGGGTGTCCAACACTACGTTTACCGATTCGTGGTTTCCACTCAAAAACACGTCTACTCCAACGGTTATCGATTGCTATAGCTCTCTACATAGCTCGCTGCGCGACTTTAAATTTGTGGACCACTTTAACTGTCAGTGTCCAAGTTTCGGCACCGTAGGTCATGACAGGTAGGACACACTGATTAAAGACTTCTTGACAATACTGATTAACCAATGCTAACTACGACTAGGTATTACAGTATCAGTTACTGCTGATAAATTCTATCTAGAACTCTAGATACCATTGTCCAAACACTAAGTGAGATTACACAATTGACCTAGTTCCGAAGTTACACTAATGGCCCTAACTGCTTTAGTTTCATCAGACGGTCTCAATTTCGACTTAGATCAATTAAATAAATAATTTACCAAGTTTCCGTAGACAGTATTTTTTTACGTAGTTACCAGACTTTACTATGTAACGCTGGGTAGTGTATTTATCTTATACTAACAAAGTCTCGTGGTTTTGCTTGCATATTTCTTGATCCTGTTATTTTCCTGAAATAAACATTGGGTTATGTGTTGTTCCGGACTATTATCTATCTAGGAACAAAGTATTATTGGGATTTCTTGAGAGTTTTTTGACGTGATAACGTCTTATAATTCGATGAAGCCGGCTGCACGCCCGCAAAACATGACGTCATGTAACGACGTTACCGCCATAGATTAGATAATATTTACCGCCGTTACCTCTCCTTATTACTTTTCGCACCATCTAGTGAGTGAAATGTGTATTACGTTCAAGGAGTCTGTCCATGTTTTAGAAAAGCGACGATATGAAGTTAAGAAGTTGTGCTAGTACAATGATGTACCCAGATATGGCGCTTTGAACAGCTTTTCAAAAAGCTTCAGAATGTTTTACCTAGATGGCGCTTAACACAAATACTAGACGTTGTCACGTTCAACTATCGTCAGTAAACCGACTTTACAGACAACCATTTTTTTTTGCGTGGAAGGGTAACAAACATCCATACATACTCACAAAATGTTGAATTCACAATGTTACAAGCAGTGCCCCGCAGTTTTACCTGCGCAGTTCCCGTTCCTGTCGTTCCCGTTTTTCAAGGGATAAAAAGTTGCCCATGTATTCTTCCAGACTATATACATATAATCTATCTATGTTCCAAATTTTTGGCTGATCCGTGTAGTAGTTTTTAAGTGAAAGAAAAACAAACATCCATCCATACATACATCCATACATACAAACTTTCTCGTTTATAATATTATATGCAGGACTTGCACTTGAGGTGGTTTTATCTACGTAGTTTCCGTCTTATTTGTTTTCTTGCAACAAAAAATAGCATATTATTCTAATTATATTCTTGACTATAATATAATTGTATTCTCAATTTCAATCCGATCTGTTCAGCCGTTCTAATGTGATTGAGCGGCAAACATATTAGATGTTTGCCGCTCAATCACGTTACTCTTACACTTCTCGTATTTATAATATTATTGGGGTTAGGACTAGAATTCTCTTATAGCGGAGTTTGTAACCATACTTTTCCGAAAAGGATTACACCGATTATTTTATTGAATAATTGATACACAGAAATCTAAATAACTTATTTAGATTTCTGTGATTTGATAAGTGTGAGCATAGGACGTCAACTAATTTTAACCCTAGTCTTATGTGACAAAAATAGGACCACGCTAAATGTTTTTTCTCAACAAGCATGTGTTTATAATGTTTTGAAATTTAATCAACATCAACATCAACAGCCCACTAAACGTTCCCACTGCTGGGACTCGGGGCCTTCTCTCGCAAGGAGAGAGTTAAGGCCATAATCCACCACGCTGGCCCTGTGCGGGTTGGTGGATGACACATGACTTCGAAAGATTCTAAGTACATGTCGGTTTCCTCACGATGTTTTCCTTCACCGTTTTAAGTTAGCGGCATTACGCACGTGACTTCGAAAAGACAGTGGTGCGTGTGGGGTTTGAACCCGGGGTCTCCGGATCGGCAGTCGCCGTTCTCCCGACTAGACCAACCGCAACTTAATACTACAATTAAATAACCCTTAAGGTTCATTTTCGCACCTACAACTCCGAAAGTGTATCATGCGCACAAAACGCGCGTTCCACTCCGCTTCTCCGGCTCCGCTCTGATGCTACGCCCCAACGCTGCTACTTTTAATATGTCAGTGACGCAAATTCGTAAGAATTTCCCCTACCATTTTTTTTTTTTATAAATATTGGTGGACATTTCACACACAACACCATCTAGCCCCAAACTTAGCAAAGCTTGTACTATGAGAGCCAGATAGGTGACATAATACTTATATAGTTGTAAATACATACTTATTATACATAGAAACACCCAGACACAGTGCAAACATTTGAATACATCACACAAATATTTGCACTGGGTGGGAATCGAACCCTCGGCTTCGCAGGCAGAGTTACAACCCACTAAGCCACGAAGCCAGTCGATAAATATTTGTATTCATCACACAAATATTTGCACTAGGTGAGGATCGAACCTACGACCCTCGGCTTCGATGGCGGTTAACGAAATTCTTACTCCAAAAATACTATCCCACTACAGCACTGAAGCCAATCAATACAAGTCTATAAAACTTTATCTATTTTTCATACTTCATTATCAACTCCGAAGATACAGATACCGAAGTTTCAAAGTTTCAGTCGTCAGCAACGAGGAAGTTCCTCCGAAATGTGTGAAGTTTCAACGGCAATGGACTATAAAGTGTCTGGGCGGTAATTAACGTCACGGGGAATAACTATGGCTTGTGTTATGAACGAAGTTGCGCGACGTACTTGTCGGTCGATGTTCAATGAGGTGACTCGAATGGATTTCGGAACGGTCAATGTACGGGTGTAATACTAGCTGCGTTCCGAAGTGTAACTCGCGGTTTAATCTAAGCTATTTGGTAGGGTTTTTATCCCCTCAAGGTGACGACTGACATGAGTATTTTGGTCGTATCGTATGTTCGAGGCGAGCATCGATATAAATCAATAGATGTGCCCTGAGCACCTTGATATTGGTAATAAACTGCGTCTCTGTGTGTATCGTAAGTGGTTTACAAACAAGCAATCCACTTGACCCCTATAATCGCTTTAAAATCGCGTTTAAAATGTTCACCACCCCCCTACTCCCCCCCCCCCTTTTTATGTTCCTCTTCTTCTCCTAATCCAAGATCTATGTAAATAAAAAAAGATTATTGTAATGACAAAGGTCACGGACCCCGGAGTCTGTGGAGTGTTTAAATTAAATAAAAAATAAAATAAAAAAAAACCCCTATAATCGCTAGCGGCGAGATTTGCTGTGGTTCTACTTATTTTGGTTGTTGACAACGAATGATGATAGGTAAAAACGTCCAGCGTCCACCGCATTCTGCAACCGACTAGAACGGAAAGAGTGAGCTCACTCTTCCCAATGTTGGCATGATTGCGTGCGCCCTGAAGTTTGGGAGGGCCTATCTTGGGAGCCAAGCGTGTTACGTTACGGCATTACCTGACTGACCTATACCCTTGGTCGAGGCGAACACTATGCTCGACCGCGCTCGGCTCGTAATCGCTAGAGGTTGTACTGACCTAAAATCAGGGCGTAACGTAACACTCAAAGGGATTTGCGAAAACACCGACAACCGAGTACTCGCTGTAGGCACGCTGTACTGACCAGGGCCTCTACTCTAATTCAACGAAAACGTAATTTCGAAATAAACTCGCGATTTTCCAACTCCGATTCTGCTTCGATCCGTTGTTTTGTACGTTTCAATGTTTTAAGCCTACTCTAATTAGAATATGCTTAGAACATTTAAACGTCAAACAATGTTGTATCGGATGAAACGAAGTAGAACGAGAGTAGGAAAGTCGCGACTTTTTTTTCCAAATTTCGTTTTCGTAGAAACAGAGTAGACATCCTGTTACGGCTGTGAAGTTACGGCTGGTCTAGTCAGTCAGGTCTAGTCAGGAATTTTTTTACTACAGGAAAATAGTGGGAACGGAAATGCGCGGCTATTTTTTTTTTTTAATATAGAGTGACGACACGAGCAGGACATGTGCTTGAACATGAAGAGTCCAAATCATCACCTAGCACTGCACTCCGCTCGTCACCCAGAGATCTAAGATGTTATATCTCTAAGCCCTGTAATTTCTCTGGAAACATTCCCCTTCAAACCGGAACACAGTAATGTTTGCACATTACTGCTTGGCGGTAGAAAATAACCGCGGAGCTCTGCTAGTTTAGTTACAGACCTAATCATTTTCTCCTGAAAAACATAAATATTTGTAATTCAACTTAACATAATAATTAAACTCTGACACTCGACTAAATTTCATCATTAATTTATTTTGAATTCAACCAAAACTACAGCGAGGTTTCGGAAATAAATGATGATGTCATCGAGGAAAGTAAGTATTTGGCAGTAATCAGTCATATGTTATGTCTTCCTTGTCGATACTCATTACTCAACATTATAAATAATTTATTGATGGCCTTTTTAAAATTGGCCTTGAAAAATAACATATCTCAGGAACACTATTTCCCCTATTGAAATGAACAACCGAACCTATATATTTTATATTGCACTTGACCGCCATATTGCCTGATATCAAACCACGATGCAGTCTTCAATGGAGCGCAATTATTCAGAAGAATCTAACTCTTTCTCTAAACGGCTTAAAAGCACAAAAAATATTAATCTGGAAAATCTCTGACAATGAAAAAATGAGGAAAAATTATTTTTCTTTTGGTTTTTGTACGTCAACTATGACACGATGTCAGTTTTTTGATTAGCTCTACAGAAAAAAGTATGGTTGTATTAGAATTATTGATTAGCACCATAAATGCACAAATGCACCATAAATGTTATTATCAAATTAAAATTTATGGAGCATTTTTCATTCACAAAGATTTCGTAATTCTCAATTTAAAAATAATGTCATAATATTTAATCTTATTTTTAATCACTTTCTTTTTTTAAGACCTAATTATACCCCAGCACTATACATTTTTCTAGCTCCCGTTATCAAGTGGATCGGAACAATAGTGACGTACCACAATAGTAGAACACTAACTTGTACAAGTGAAGGGTAGATATGTGAGTGAACTTTTGTTCCGACTCTATTGTGTTGGATACATCTGTGAATTTCCGAGTAGTGGCGTCACCTTATCCTGTTTTGGTGTTTATTAGGTACTACCGAAATGTTCAGATGAATCGGATAAATGAACCAGAGAGACAGATCAGTTTCATTGCAACGAAGTGTTTGGTAGTTTCACAAAAATGTGCTTGTTAGTCGAGTAGCTAAAAAAATAAAATTTAAATTGAAGTCAGTTTTTGACGTGACAACGTCTTATAATTCGATGAAGCCGGCTGCACGCCCGCAAATCATGACGTCATGTGCCGTTAACGCCGTTACCTCGCCGCCGGCGTTACCTCGCTCTAAGGCGTAGTTGAAGTTGTCACGTTCAACTAACGTCAGTAACCCGACTTTACAGACAACCATTTTTTTGTTTTCACGGAGTAAATTAATTAATTTAGGTATTTAAAATTTAATACAACAGAGTGACGGGACGAGCAGGACATGTGGCTGATGGTGAGCAACACGTCATAATAATGTCAAACAGTAATAGAGTAAAAATAAAGTATAGCATGAAGAGTCCAAATCAATAACTAGCAGTGCACTGCGCTCGTCACCCTGTTATCTAAAATGATGTCGCCTTACGCCCTGTTATTTTCCTGAAAACATTGCCCTTCAAACCGAAACCCAGTTATGTTTGCGCATTACTATTTAGCGGTTGAGTAACTGGAAAAGGTGTGGTATTTTTCCAGACGAACTCTACAAAGAGTTCCGTGCTACATACATACTAGAGTTGGAAAAAAAAATGCCAAACATTGAGTCAGTTGAATATTGCCAGCAATTTTTCGAATAAAATAGGTGATATAGTACTTTTGCTGGTACATTTAGCCCGTAATTTTATTAAAAGTTTAGCGTTTCCATTCGTAAACCCGCGGGAAATGATTTATTATTACACTAAAAAGTTTTGCTGGATTTTAAAAAATAGCTGCGGATTAAGGTAATGGAATTCGTTTTATGTTAACGGGATCCAGTTTGTTTATTAAAAGCAATTTTAAGGTTTGATTTTTTTTATAAAATTCAACGAATTTTGGTAGGTACGTAATGCAATAATAGAAGTGGAATGTTCACTCGATTTTTCTGAAAAACTTAAGCTTTTGGCTATTAAAACTATTGGCTTTAAAATAAGCTTGTGTTACCTTACCTTTACCTTTTTACGTATACGTTTTGATATACAGTAAAAAAATGTATACCTGGTTTGGAATAGCACATAAGTTACTTTTGAACGCGGGAATGTAGGTTCCGCATGATGCTGCCAGTATTACGTAAAAAAGCGAAGAAATATTGGCTCACGTAAGCCTTTGAAAATTGATTAAATACAGTGGTAACTACCAAATTTTTTTTTTAATAGGGCAGAGCCTTTATTAACAAAACTAAAATACAATGAGAACTACACTACGCTACATACCTAACAACTACTTACACTAAGCACACCTGAATTATCCATAGACCAATGAAGGTCTACAGATAATCAAGATGTTCAAGCCCACTACCAATCGGAAGCGTACCCAGCATGCTGGCGGCATTACCACGCTGAATGGCAATGCTTATGCGTTGGGCCAAATAAACGCCAGCATTTTGGTCACGCGTCGCATCGACCAAGCGTTCGGAAAGGCTTTTGAAGATGAGGTGAGCTCCCGGCCCCCACGGACCCAATGTCTCAACCCCAAAGGCCTCAAATATGTAACCTCTTCCGAGGGTTGCATATTTGCGCCGTTTGAGTCGCTCAGCTGAATTAGCCGCTGCACCAGCCTTACAATGTGTCTCTGGAAGATGTGATGGTGCCAGAGTATCGACGCAAGTTGCGTCCCACACTAGGGGCCGACCCAACTTCCAAGGCACAACAGTCATGCCGTCAGGTCTTTTGCCATCGTCACGCGCAAGCCCACTCGGTTCGAGTATGGCTGGGACATTGGCGGTGGAAAAAGCCCGGCGTATGATGTCGTTCAGGCTGGCGTGGCGGCCAATACGACCTGCGCTTTTCGAGCAAGAGAGACCGTGGTGACCGAGTTGGTCGACGGCAGTACCACAATGGCAGCGATGGGCTTCATAGCACCTCGCACCCAAGCGCAAGCTAACAGCTAGACGAAATGCAGTTGGATCTAATAGGCTACCGGTATTGAAAGATGGCAAAGCTTGTAACCAAAGGCCCGATTCCCACACAGACACAGCAAGGATACGAGCACGATCCGCGATACTAGGACACGTATCGAGAAGAGAGTTCCGTGCTAGATCGCAGATCGGTCGATCCCACTGTCTCTGAGATGACAGACATCTGGGGAAATCGTTGTTTGGACAAGCCAGCCTCCAAGCATTCTTAGCCTCGCACAAATTAGCTACTACTACATCAGAATATTCCGAAAGGCCTAAAGAGGGTGCGAGAATTTTGTCTATTAGATTTTGAGTACTATGAACTGAGGACAAGAATGCCGGTAAAGCTACACTTGAAATTTGGCGGACCCCTAGGCCTCCCAACCGTATGGGTAGTGAGGCTTGTGACCAGGCCCTCCCACTCAGATCCACATTCAACACCGATATTAGAGATTCCTTTACGACATTGTCTAAGCTCCCAAGGAGCTCACCATGTTTCCACAGTGGACTACACCGTAAAGCGTACATAAATTTCGGAACAAATAAACATTGCCGAATAATTGTAAACGCCATATGGGCGTTTACTTTGAGTAGCCTATCGGAGGCTCTCGTGAAATTTTGAATTTTTTCTTCGACAAAAGATGGTAACGACTCTTCTAAAATCGGTGAACCCAGGAGGCGCAGGGAACATTTGTCAACTGATTTGATGTTGGGGGCCAGATCATTAAATTTCTGTATTATCGAATCTTTATCTGGACATGTGTCGCAAACGAAAAGTTCGCATTTTGAAAAATTTAGTTCTAAACCAATCAGACGAAAACCGTCTATGAGTTTTTGTAAATCAGTTAGAACAGTATTCACATCGCCCCCCAAAGTTCCGTCGTCCAAGTACCAAACGTTTAGTTTGGACTGGAGACGTTGAATGATAGGGTGAATGGCCAAGGCGAAGGTCGCAGGGCCGAAGGGATCACCTTGTTGACAGCCGACGGAGGATAACATATGATTGTTTTGATAAGTCAATTTTGCGGGCTCGCCATAACATTGCCAAAGAAAATTGTACAGGTCAGGAATTTTATCCTTCACTTGGGCCAACAAGGCTCCTCGATCAACCGAATTAAAGGCGTTTTTGACGTCCACCTTTAACAGCACCTCTCCCCAATTTTGGCAAAGGAAGGTCCGGACAGAATGAACGGCAGCCTCACATCCACCCCGCGAACCAAAACCGAGTTGTATTGGTTGGAAAAGGGAGCTCAAAAGAGCAACCTTTTTCCTACAACCCACCTTGGCAGCAAGGCGACGATATGTGGTGCCGACAGCAATTGGTCTGATCCCACCATCTTTTTTGGAAAGTGCGCACAAATTGGCGCCGTACAAAACTTCGACAATGTCACTACTGACTCGACCAGATAACATGAGGTTAACTAAAGAGGTTAGATCTCTCAAGAGGGACTCTGCTACCTCACCAGAGCTAAAAGATAGAAGATCTTTTAGATGTTGAGGTGTCAGGCCATCTAGGCCTCCAGCTGAGCCACTCAAGAAAGATGTAATCGCAGCCGAAACCTCTTGCGATGTGGCCTCAATAGTGACGTTATCTGATTGTGGTGGAACAGGGAGGTGGAGATTAGCTGTTGCGGGTGGATGTTTGTCACGAAGTGACTGAATGGTGTGTGGTGTGTTCGGCGCAATGGTGTCACTGGAAAACAAAATACGTGCAGCGCCTTTGATGTCGCCATCGCTAATTTTGTTCTCTACAATCTTAATTATAGCCGAATCAACACTACTTTTAGAATTTTGGTTATTCCGCTGCTTAGGCGGAATAAAACTACTCAAATCTAAAGGGTTTTCCACGGAAGCAGTGTACTTTACGCAGTTCTCCTTTACCCTAGTGGTAAGGGACTTTTTGTTCGACGGTTCTAAAGGTACATAAAGCACACTGTATGGGAAACTCAGTAAATGTTCCCAGGCATCTTTCGAATTTTGCGAAAGAACACTTTTGATAACTAATGATAAACTTTGAGCCACCAAAACACGAGCACCACGCGGGATGCGCTTAAGGACCGGAAATGAATTTTTGAGTGAGCTCAACACTTCCCAAAAAGGTTGGGAAGGCGTAGCAGCGCTCACGGAACTGCCACTTGTGGTCGACTGACCCGTAATCGGAGCCGAAAGCGGAATTTGTAATTTGTTGTGGGATTTAGCCTGGTGAATTTTGACCCCTTTTTGGCCTCTAAAATAACGGGAACATAGCTCACACTGTACCTTGGATTCCAGAGACACCAGATTAGTCAACGCATTGCGTCCAACCGGGGTGCAAGATGCCATACTATAGCTAAAACTAAAAATAAATAAAATTATCTTAGTATCTCTAAGACGGCCGCAAGACAGCGAGACGTCAGGCGATGACGTTGCCTGAGCGCGCAGGCTCGCCGGATGGCGTCGTCATGGAAACAGAAAAACACAACTAAGCGGTAATCTGTCAAAATATATGGAAATTATAAGCGCTATGAAAAACTAATATCTGGTCTATCCCCAGCTCTACAAACAATACCTTGCAAAAATCCCTAAGTATACTTGCGGCTGGTACAAAGAAACCAGCTCAAAAACGAAGAATAGCTGAAAAAAATATTTGTCGAAAATTTGCCAACTTGCGTTGACAAGTTCGTTTTTTTTTTTTTTTTTTTTTTTTTGACTACCAAATTGACACAAACGCGTAAAACAATACTATCAAGCTCGAAACTTCAGAACTCGAAATTTTTATTTTTTAGATTAAAAATAGTTGTTTACCTGCATTGTGTGTTCTAGAAATATGGATATAAAAATAAGGATTTTTGTTTGTTAAATTAAACTGATAATCTAACATTATTTGAATACAACTATTGTGTTAGTGGTTCTATTACGACTCAAATGATTAACTATCTATTAAATTAATAATCGGTGGGTGCCTTTTCTGGCCCGTTTGTTAGAATCATTTTTGATTTTTTGTTTGTTAATTTTGTTTTGAATTTGTATTTGTCACCCACCAGATACCTACGTAGAAGTCGAAGCAATGATTTTGTTATACTAATTTTAAGTTGTTTCTCGCTTATGTGAAATGTAAAGTTTCTTGCTGAGAAATAAAATTCTTTAACCAGAAACTCGAAGTCACGGCAAGTCAGGTCGGGAGAACGGCGACTGCCGATCTGTAAACCCCGGGGGATCTACCGCCAAACGAAAAATGTCATCGCTTAGATGTTTCTCTCTCTTTTCTTTTCGCTTGAAATGATAGAGACAGCATTAGCAAAGCGCTAGCCGATTTAGTTAGGCGGTAGACGCGCCGGTTCCACCACCACTGTAATTTTGCGTAATGCCGCTAACTTAAAGGCCTGTTCACACCGGAGCGGCATTCGCTGCCGCCTGCGGTAGCGAAACCCGAATGGGTACGCGGTAATATTTCTGTTCACATCGAAAATACCGCGTGCCCAGGTGGTACGTACAGAATACCGCGCGAAACCCGCGCGGTATTTACCGCTACCTACAGCGGTAGCGAATACCGCTCCGGGGGTCTACCGCCTAACGAAAAACGCTTTGACGCTTTGGCATTGCCGTCTCTTTCATTTCAATCGAGAAGAAAAGAGACAGCAATATCAAAGCATCAAAGCGTCAAAGAGTTTTTCGTTAGGCGGTAGAAGCGCCGGTGTGAACAGGCCTTAAAGCGGGGAACGAAAACAGCGTATAAACCACAGAAATCTAAATAATAAGGTACTAGAAGTCGCATGACCGCGTGACATTGTCGCCGCACAGGTGACTTGTAGGCCACCAGTGCTCGAATTGTAGTTTAGTCTTGTTCGAACCGGCAGGCGTGAATCATCTTTGAAACTTGTGTTATGGAGCATAAACAACTGTGGAAGTTCTTCCACAACTTGCAATTATACCAATAATGAGATTACATTTCACTGATAGGTATTTTATTTTATTTTAATTGTATTTTTTAATAAAATAAACGGAGCCCAATGATTCACTATGATAGTTATAAATTTTTGGTGTGATCGTCATTTTGCATACCATTGCTGCATACATTAATTAACATCTAAAGTGGTACAAGCATAAACAGCAATGTAATGTAAAATTAAAGATATCGTCATAACCTCTAATCTTCCATGGTACAACCGCAGGTAGCGATTGTGAGTTAGTGCTGTGACGGTCCAATTTTACTTGCCCAAAAATAAACGATGAAAATTTTATTTTAAATTTTACATAGTTTTATCGATAAAGTAACATAATAAATCGATAAAAAAAATTGTACGCAATTAACATTACACCCGTACGTACAATCTTTTAATTCGCGGTAAACATTACTTCATAATTCATTAATTATCAACAAAAGTATATACATACTGGCTATAACGCGCGATTGTTCGTCCGTGCAAAATAAATATTAAGATAACTGAGGCAGTATTTATCTATTGTAAGCTTTTATTTTTAACCCATTGTTCCGGCCAGCGACGCCGCCGGCGTCGCGACGTTACACAAAAAAATTATCACTCAAAAATGAAACTAAATTTTGTGTGTCTGTAAACGACAATGTATTTATTCATATAATATCCTATCTCTTAGGCATCAAAATAAACTAATCATCGAGTATGTACATCATGTAAAAATAATGTTTTAAAGTCCCAAAAACCGGTTTGGCCCAATTGGGCCGCTTGGGGCTAGACTAGTTAAGACTTTATTAGTTTTCTTACAAAATCAGCGAGCAACACGGAAGGGAGTAGGCATACATAGCGTTTCCCCTCTGTCAAAGTACAAGTCCGCGTGGACCATGGAGTTTGATAATATACTGTGGCGTGGAATACACTGAGGGCGGGGCTAGATTTGTGAATGGTGCTTTATTTTTTATGTATTAGTGATTTGGCTGTGTGAGTATGGTCGGCAATGGATCGGTACAGGTATGTTTTGTACGTAATAGTGCGGCTTTACGCTAGTGTGCAACTTTCCCCTCCCGCAAGAAATTACAGAAAGATTTGAACAATAATTTTTGGCTAAGGCGTGGAAGTTCGAGTTGCTCGATGTACAAAATATACAACAACCTTTGTTCTTCAACTATACCTAAGCCCATGTGGTGTCAGAATTACATAGTTCAGTTTTCGAAACAATAGTATACCCCATGTGACTCACTTATTTTATAGGTAGGCATATTGACTTTGTTGTAGTGTAATACACCTAATTAATGAAATCTATAATTACCTTTATCGAATGTTAAAATTGGACCGTACTTTGAAATATCGATATGTTTTAATTTTTGTCAAGCACTAGCGTATATGTGAAAAATTGTTTATTTTTCAATGTATTAGTAGGTTCACTGATAAGCGTTTATGGATGTGTGTGGTGCAATCACAGACCCGGGTTGATAATGTGCAGCTGTCGCTGTTGTGTGGATCTGTATTTGAATAGTACGCGCATGTTGTAGTGACCGCGGGGGTAGGGGAAATGTGGCGACAAGCGTTTTGCAAGTAATTTGAGAGTTATGCCATTTCTATTACCTTATTATTTAGATTTCTGTGGTATAAACAGACAATTACTTAAAATATTTCGATGTCATGTGTCATTCACCAACGCACACTAGACCAGCGTGGTGGACATTGGTCTTGACTCTCTTCTTGCGAGAGAAGGCCCCGAGTTCCAGCAGTGGGAACATTTAGTGGGCTGCATCTGCTATGCTCGAAACTAAGAAATTCGCAATAGATTGAAAAATCAAATCGAAGTTCACTTTTCAAAACTAAATAAATCTGATCCTGTGACAAAGTAACACTTTACTCTGATTTATTGCTCAAATACGTGTACTAAGTGAGTAATTAAGAAACATTAACAATTAATCATACCACAGCCACTGCGTCGGCCCTCCCACTACTTAAGGCTATTCGGGCTGAAGGATAATTTACGCGCCATTTGCCACATGTGCAAGGTAAATGTTATAAAACCAAAACCATACCCTCATTATTTTTTGACTACTTGTCAGTTTTATGATTATTGGAGCTAATTCTTTTTTTAATACACTTAACGAAAATCGAACACTTTTACTTTAGAATAGTTACAAACAATAAAACATTTGTTTTGTTTAAATTTCAAATCAGAATATCGAATTGATATAAAGCACAATAATAGAAAAAGTAATTCATATTATCAATTTCTTAAGTTTAATAATTATAAGTACTTATCGACGTAAAAACAATATCTGTGAAAAGCACATCACAATAAAAAAATGCTTGGCCATCAAATTTTATTTGTATTGAATTTGTTAAAAATTAATTTCATGCACACAGATGCAAGTCTAGTACGGCAACGACGAATACGAACAAAGTATATTCATATTTATTGGTAAAACCGATTTACACGTCAAGTAGATTGTTAATTATTACATAAACATGTCATAAACAACATTAATACCTTAATAAAGCTTATGAACTTCCTAAATAATGATAAGTTAACAATAATATTATGTAGTTACAGTTGTAACTCAAGGAATTCCTTCACGTCATAAAATGAGTGCTCGACAAGCCAGCGCTGAAGGCGATGTCTGAAGCTTAACAAGCTGGGGGCCGATTTTACAGAGTCCGGTATATAACAATGTCTATGTGTACATGGACGAGTGTCATAATACAAGTTCTAACAGTCAAATACCCATCTATCTATCTCTATCAATTTAGTATTATTTCTACGTAAAAAAAAACAGTTCACAAATCTCAGTATAATGTTATATTGTGGTCAAGTACGCTGATGTTATGCAAAACCATATTAAAAGATGCAAACCGTACAAAGATATTCCTAGAGGTCGTATTAAAATTCTCGTCATTTCGTTATTTAAATGATCAAACATTACTCATCACGGAAATTATGATGAAAGGACAGTATACTTCAAAAGATTTCATTAAGGAAGTTGCTAAGACAAGAGGAAAAATGGGTGACATGTACAAACTTCTTAATTCAATGTCTAAAGTATCACAGCGAAATATTTGCAGATAGGTAAGTAGGTACATTTGATTCGATGATAGCACAGAAAAGAAGCGATAGCTCATTAAAACAGTGATAGATCAGTGAAGTGGTGATGGCTTAGTAAAGAAATGATGGTTCTGAAATTGTGTTTTTTTATTAAACCAATGATTTTTAGTGAAACAAAAATAACTAAGTGCAGGAACGTAGCAATGTTCTGTGAAACAATAAATAATATAATTAATATCTCAGTGAAACCGTGATGACTCAGTGAAATGATCATATTTTAGGTAGTGATAGCTTAATAAAACAACATCGTTTCAACTATTTGAATATAGTCTCAACTAGATTTGTCTGCCCTTCTGCATCTTTATACTGTGTCTACTCTTAGCAAGATTTTAATTAACGCTTCGTACTTAAAACCTAGTTAATAGGGCAAATTTTTATAAGTTCTGCTATGGACGTCGTCGAAGTTTATCATCTTTTTATAACTGAGAGTTTATTTACTGGTTCGCAATTTATCTCGGGCTTAACGGCGTTTTAAAATGTACACTTGTTGATTTTGGAACGAAAATCTTAATTATTATTAAAGCCTTTAGAACGTTACGATTTCAACATGTTCTGCTGAACTTTCAGCATTATTTTCGAGGTTATTATATTTTACGTGTTTGAAATTAAATATTTCAAACACACTAAATTCACATACACATACACACTACATAATTATGGAACTGATTGTTTGTTAGAGTTCGGGCTTTCAGTAACTGTTCAAAATGCCATACAACCCAGGACAGAACACAACTCAATTAATGTATTGGATTTGATTTAAGTGTAAAAAGGCACTTATCGCAGTATTTCAAAACATTCAAATAATATTGGAATTAGAAGACAGTAAAGGTAGAAAAGTAAGTTATTTTTTAAATATTTTTAGACTTTATTTATAGTAGTTATAATAACAATTAATGCAAAAGATAAGACAAAAAGAAAAAACAATTTAGCTGCTGGAAAAATAAATCAAAAACCGAATTGGCATAGGTATACATTTCCGACGTATGTGAACGAAAAAATGGAGGAGTCATATTTTGTAAAACCTACATCAGTAGCGATGCATTTTAATACAATTTTAAACACAAATGCAAATAATTAAATCGTATATTGAAGTTTTAGTGTAATCGTGGCCACGGCCGTTGTAATACGATTATAATAATGGGGCATTTCACGCCAAGCGGACAACAAAAAAATATGAGGTCGTGAATTTTGTTCAAACTCTGGTCAGTTATACTTCTAGTAGACGTGGGTGTATACACACAATTTTTTTTTCATGTGTTGTTTTATTGCCGATTTATGAGCTTTTAAAAAATAACTAAAAATTAATTTATGAATTTTTGTATGCTTCTTACTTGTATCAATTAATTATTTAAAACAACTAAAAATTACTGTTTCTAGTAGATAAAAGGTTGTACTTTTAATTTTTTTGTCGAATTCGAAATTTGAATTTTTGAACATATTCTAAACCGGAAATGAAAATTTCAAATCAATTTTTGAGTAATTTGGACAGTTTTTATTTTAAATATTTTTTTCTTGAATTAAAGCTTTAAGTATACATAACTTCACAAAAAAATTTAAAACATGATTTTTGATAGTTTGCGACTTAGAGCAAATAGAGTACATACACATCGCTAAGGGCACGTTGAAAGCAATCGGGTTTATGCGCTAAGATGCTGAAAAAGTACGCTATTAATATTTCAATCCTTCATTAAAACATGCAAAAATATAATATAAATGAGTTTTTAAAATAAAGTATAATTTACAATATAAAATTCGAAATTTGAATATTTTTACGTATCGTAAACCAGAAGTGAACATTTCATATCGATTTTTATTTTAAGTAATTATTTTATTTAAAAAAAGAATGTTTATATTTATATTTTCGCATGTTCTTATGAAGAAATAAAATATTAATAGCGTAGTGTTTTAGCATCTTAGCGCATACACCCCTTTGCTTTGAACGTGCGCTTAGCGATGTGTATGTACTCTATTTTCTCTAAGTCGTAAACTATTAAAGCAGAAGTTTTAATTTTTGTTTGTAAAGATTTACTACATTTAAAGGTATAAGAATAAAATATTTACAAAAAAACGAGTGTTGAAGTTACTCAAAAATCGATTTGTAATGTTCATTTCCGGTTTAGAATATGTTCAATGTTTACGATACGTCAAAATATTCAAATTTCGAATTTTGAAATTCGAATTTTTTATTTTAAAAACTCATTTATATTATATTTTTGCATGTTTTACTGATGGATTGAAATATCAGCGACATCGTTTCATGGTTGATGTTCCAAAGACACGAACGAAGAGATTCGACTCTACTTTTGTGATAAGAACGTCTAAGCTGTGGAATACGTTGCCTGAGTGGGTTTTCCCCGATGGTTACAATCTTTGTGTCTTCAAATCGAGAGTGAATCGGTTTTATCTAGGTAAACACGCTCCATCGTAGACCGTATCGTCGCTTAACATCAGGCGAAATGGCGGTCAAGTGTAAACCTATAGAAGTTAAAATAAATAAATAAATAAATAAATCATATTAATAGCGTACTTTTTCAGCATCTTAGCGCATAAACTCGATTCCTTTCAACGTGCTCTTAGCGATGTGTATGTACTCTATTTGCTCTAAGTCGCAAACTAACAAAGATCACTTTTTTTTTTTGTGGAGATTATGTATATTTAAAGCTTTAATTCAAGAAAAAAATATTTAAAATAAAAACTGTCCAAATTACTCAAAAATTGATTTGAAATTTTCATTTCCGGTTTAGAATATGTTCAAAAATTCAAATTTCGAATTCGACAAAAAATTAAAAAGTACAACCTTTTATCTACTAGAAACAGTAATTTTTAGTTGTTTTAAATAATTAATTGATACAAGTAAGAAGCATACAAAAATTCATAAATTAATTTTTAGTAATTTTTAAAAGCTCATAAATCGGCAATAAAACATCTCATGAAAAAAAAATTGTGTGTATACACCCACGTCTACTAGAAGTATAACTGACCAGAGTTTGAACAAAATTCACGACCTCATATTTTTTTAGTTGTCCGCTTGGCGTGAAATGCCCCATATATTAAAGTATGTAATTGCATAATAATATTGATGATAAAGGTTTTAACAGGAATTTGTACCGCAAAAGTTTAAAAGGTTTATATAATAATCTGTAAATATAACAGTCGTCATCATCACTCAGAGCCTTCTTCGCACTTCTGGGTATAGGCCTCTCTTTTATCATGCTATCTTCCTCACTCTTGTACCAGTCGAGCCCAGATCCGACCCTCGATAAAAACTATAACATCGACCCATCTTGCAGTACTAATAAAAATAAGAACACATTGACTAATACATAAAATAATTTATTTCCATTATTCTTTGACTCAGCAAGTAAATAAAATAAAATCACCCCAACAAAAATAAAAATCAGGTGGTTTCGAAGTAAACAAGATGCCCCAATAAATCCCAGGAATTTGAATAAACTTTTTACAGGACAGCTGTCGTTTTACGCGCCCGTAAAACCACTAACGACGCAGTGTGTTTCCACCATTACGAGTTTTACGCGGGTCTTAGCGTGGTGGACGTACTCCAGGCCAGTATTATAGGGCCAATTGAAAAAAAAATATGATAAAACGATAAGGTGAAGAGGAGGCAACAATAAACTGTATGTGAACCCCAAGTGAAGACGGAATGAAGTTTGTGCATGACTATAACCATATCAATAAACCATACATGACAATTAAAAAATAAGTTTTATTACACTTTTTTTGGGCTAACAGCACAAAAGCGTGTAACGCGCGGTTAGGAATTAAAAAAAAACATCTAGTTAGTAGTAATATAGTCAAACGGGTCTATGAATTGACTTACAACTTTACAACCCATTGCATTACAATCATTACGAGTTTAAAAAAAGACGTTAAAAAAGGAATTGTGTGAATTCGTTTTGAAAATTAAATGAGGTGGAATAAGACGAGGTTATTAAAATTATTAATCCACAAAGGCAACTTGCAAGCAAAAAAGCTTAATTCTTCGCAGCTTTTAGGAAGATATTGGCAGCTTATAGAAAACTTTAAAATGAATATAAACTTAACATTAATAATCACTTTTTCCTCCATCAATAAGGCTTTAGGATTTATTACGTTTAAAATGTCCTAGGTAGGCAATAGTAATAGCTCAGGGGTAAAAATACGAGTACTTTACTTCCAATCACAGAGATGGAAGTAGTCTGGATTCAGATTAGATTGTTGTTTAGTTCACTTTGGTTAGGGAGCGTTTTCGTAAAATTTTGTAAATATTTTAAATAATTATTATAATATGTTTTACCATAATTGTGCGCCTTTTTCATATACTACCTTACCTTAGTTACCTTATTTACAGTCCACGGCTCGCCAACATTTTTTTGGCGCCTAGGGCCTACATACAACAAATGCTGAAGAAATAACCTTAAGCGGCGGTGGTGACCGTTTACCAACAAGTTTCCGTCAATACCTTATTGTATATTTATTTAAACCATTATAATACAATTATAATTGGGGCTAAAATCGTTACGACATTTGTGTAAGAAGACTATATTATAAACGTGAAATCTCTTAAATATGCATAGTTGGATAGCTATGTTTATTTAAGAGATAAAACCCCCCTGAATCCACCCCCATAGTCAGAGATGCAGAGGTCTCAAGTAATTTAGGGTACGTTTTATATCTAGCCTTAAAGGTTAGATGACAGCTACAGGTATTATGTTTACAGATGAAACATGTAGTAAAAGTCGCAGGTCAGACGCTAATTCTCTTACTCATAGTAGTTTCCTTTGTACGGAAAGCGAGTAAAACAAACTGCTCTTTTCTTGTTAGTTTCGCACATTTCTTTTAGCGTAAAAATTTAAAGCGAATAGTAACACCGCATAAGTATAAGACTCGGGGTATTTTATAACAAGGAGTGAGTTATAATCCACTACATACCGCTATAATCCACTACGTTGACCAAGCGCGGATTCTCAAAAGACACACAAAACTCACACTAAAACATTTTTTTATTCCCCACGATGTTTTCCTTCACCAATAAAGCCAGTAATGTTGATAAATTTGTACATCTGCACTTCAAAACAAATAAAGCGCTTCGACCCTAAGACCTTAAAATACGTGAAAACAAACCTATGTGGAACAAGTTTGGATGTTTGTTGCTCAGTTACGTTGCAACGCTTGGACAAATCGGGTTGAAATTTGGAACACAGATAGATTACAGTCTGCAATTACACAGCTGTTATTCCATAGTGCAATCATATCATCCCAGGAAAATAAAAGGAACGGTAAATAAACGGGTGAAACCGTGGGGAGCCTACGTGTAATTCACTGACTAAAATGCTGAAAGTAAAATTCATTTTACAAATAGTTTCAGGACATGTATTGTGACGTCTGTTAACATGCAATTCCTGAAGGTTTGAACCATAACTCTCCAGCTGTTACAGATTATCAGTCAGATTCACTGCAAAGCATTCGCAAGACTTGGGCCTAGCAGTGGAAGTAAAAAAAAATCTGCTTATGTAAAGTAGGTAGAATAGTAGATCCATGGGGGTTTGAAACGGTAGGGGGCACTACTTGTGGTGCCGAGTCCGATCTAATCCGACTGTCCCACCAACGTTACGGCGAATGTGTAAATGCATTTCTTCCACGTAAAAGAACAAGGTTTGTGTACTACTTAGATACGCACGGAAGAGGTAATACATCTTCAAATTTAGTAACACTGAAACTATAATGCTTCTTTTCTAGATCAAAATGTATAGTTTAGGCAGTAGAAATCACTTGAGGACATACATTGTACACGTATTTTTTTTTCTTTCAAAAACAAAAAATGACGATTATTTACTTTTTAGAAGTTTCGAATGACTTCTATATACGATTTTTAAATAGACTGGATGTCACAACCCTGGGGGGGGTTCCTTCCTCTTTAACCCTCTTGAAGTTTTATGGTCTATATCATTGTGGATTTTTTATAATTTGATGAAACAATAATACGAGAAAAACGTAAAAATACATATTTTTTCATAGTTTACCTGACAGACTAATTAGAATTGTATATATTTGACCCTGTCATCATCCCTATGTCGTAATTTGTGTAAGTGTAAGGCCAATCGTCTACGTAGCCGTAGCTGCACGACATCCCCACGATTTCGACAATTGTCGGATGCAAGACGAATGCTTGCATCTTGCATACAAATAATGAAGTCTGTGTCCACGAAACGACAACGACGCGAAAGCCGCACGTCTTGCGTTTGTTCGTAGGATGCATGCATTCGACAAAAGACGCGTGCGTGGACAGTAGGCCTAACTGTAAATGCATGCCAAACAATGACGATAAAATTTAGTGTCATAATATACTACTACGAGCGCACTAAAGAAAGTACAAAGTGTTTTTTTTTAGTAGTTGTAGGACTCTTCGCATAGTCCGCCTGGGGAAGGACCACACCTGTGCCAGTTATTCTACCGCTAAGCAGTAATGTGCAAACATTACTGTGTTCCGGTTTGAAGTGTAATGTTTCCAGAGAAATTATAGGGCTTAGAGATTTAACAACTTAGATCTCTGGGTGACGAGCGCAGTGCAGTACTAGGTAATGATTTGGACTCTTCATGTTCCAATAGTTGCGTGTCACTGTGCTGTTATGTGGGAGGCATGTTGCTTACCATCAGGCACTAGTCCTGGTCGTCTCGTCAATCTTCATTAAAAAAAAATAGTTGTCTGTAAAGTCGGTTTACTGACGATAGTTAAACGTGACAACGTCTTAAGAAATCAGTACGCTGATAGCGCGAGTAGTGATACCGCTCGACTCGGCGGGTGGCGCCCTCAGCGCTCAGCTTCGTCCGCATGGCACGGACGACGAACTAACGGTAACGGTAACGTTACGTGACGTCATGTTTTGCGGGCGTGCAGCCGGCTTCACCGAATTATAAGACGTTATCACGTCAAAAAAAAAAACTTTACTTCAAATGTAAATAACATAAACGGTCGATTTGATAAACATCCTCCTTTTTTGAAAACCGTTAAAAACTGCAGGCTACTACTAAGGTACTACTCGGTTAGTATGTGAACTTTAAATTTCAAGCCTAACAGTGTGTTTCAATGTAACGTTTCTAATAGTGAAAGTAATAACCTACAGAGCCCAAAAGTTTTATTGTCATAAAAGTCAATTTAAAGTTCTGTTATTTCTCATGAGGCTCATATTGATAGCCATCTGGCGTAATGCGAACTACCAACTGTTTCACTCTAGTTTTACAACAAAATTTTAACTTTTGAATTGAATATTTGACTGCGATATTTCACTTGCAAAGTTTTAGGGCCGATTTAACCATTATAAAATAACCTTAAGCGAATCTTAGAAATCTTATAGATATAGATGGATAGACTCAATCTTCGCGGTATCGTCGAAAAGGTTAATAATAGTTTGTAGTGGTAGGGCTCTTGCGTCCGTTTAGGACAATACCACACCTTTTTAGTGTAATGTGCTTGTAATTATTACTGTGTTGCGATTTTTTAAGAGCAAGTGGAAATAAGAGCTGCTAGAGAACTTGACTTCGCTAAGAGATAATAGTGTACATTATGGAACAAGCGTGTAAAGTTAAGTTGGCGGTAATCATCAATACACACGTGTATCATACAACGTTTTTCAACTCATCATTATCATCATCAGCCGCAAGACGTCCACTGTTGAACATAGGCCGCCCTCCTAGATTTCCACAACGAACGGTCCTGCGCAACCTGCAACCAGCGGTTTCCAGCGACCTTTGTGAGGTCATCTGTCCATCTAGTGGGAGGCCGTCCAACACTGCGTCTTCCGATTCGTGGTCGCCACTCGAGAACCTTTCTTCCCCATCGGTTGTTAGTTCTGCGAGCGATGTGGCCTGCCCATTGCCACTTCAGCTTAGCTACTCTTCGAGCTATGTCGGCTACTTTCGTTCTTTTGGGAATATCCTCATTACGGATTCTGTCGCGCAAAGATACTCCGAGCATAGCTCTCTCCATAGCTCGCACTTGTAATTCTTCAACACACTTGTAAACTAAATAATAACAAATAATCAATTCCACAGTAAAAAACAGACTTTTTTTTGTCATTATACTTAGTGGAAAAAATAATCAGTTTTCATGTTCTGCGCGCGTAACTATAACAATGGCTATCAGCCATAGAGTAACTAATGACTAAGTGAATGTTAGTGAAAGGTTTTTTGACTTTTTGTGGATAGCGTTTTAGCTACCTACAAAATGTGGAATTTAAAGTTTTCTTTATTACAAAGAAAATAAAAATTAATATTTGTGTAATTTTTTTATTTTTTAATCACGTACAAGTTGAATTAATCTATTTAAATACGAAGTTGCATGACGTGAGCAAACAATAGCTATATCAATTAATTTCTTCTATTGAACACCGTCTTTTTGGTTTCGAAACCTTTTAAAGAAAAAAAAAACAACTCGACCAAATAAAAAAACTCTATAACTCACTTGTGAGTATTAGTAATGAAAAATTCACAGTATGATTATAGGTGTCATAATTTGTTAGCCAATTTCTCTCAAGCTGGTTGCCTTTTTTTTAAGCTCTTATAGCAAGTCTACACATGATCTGCCTGACTGACTTGCCTAACGTTTAGCGACGATGCGATCTACGATGAAGCGTATTAACCTAGAAGAAACCGATTCACTTTCGATTTGAAGATACCAAGATTGTAACCATCGGGAAAAACCCACTCAGGGAACACATTCCATAGCCAGACGTTCTTATCACAAAAGTAGAGTCAAACCTCTTTGTTCGTAGAAGAGATTGCTCTCAGCAATAAGTCCGCTATTTCACAAGTGTTTATTTGTGTCAGAATCAAGAAATTTTGATCTATGTACCGTAGATTTTCTTTTTTAGTTTTTATATGGTTAAATCGGACCAAATACTAATTTAAAAGTAAAATTAATTTTATGAATTATGTAGATTTTCTTATTTAATTATTTTGAACTAGAATAATTACAGAAAACTAAGTTGGAATCACTTAGTAAGACGTGATTGGAATTTTAAAACTATTTTAAACGTTTATTTACTTTCAAAAGTATGACTTGGAACTTGTGACTGAGTTTTAAGCCGATTTATGGAAGTCATTATCGTGGGTCGAGGCTTGTACCTAGACGGAGTTTAAGGGAGGCTGTGGATGATGATGACTACAATAATTATGATAATGATTTTACGTAACCAAACTACACACACTATTTCCTCGTACCTATTTACTTAAAAAAAAAAACATTATCACCATCATCATCAGCCCGTGTTCGTCCACTGCTGGACATAGGCCTCTCCTATAATTCGCCACTCAGCCCGATCCTCAGTCTTACGTTTCCAACCGCCACCAGCCGTCTTTCGTATATTGTCACTCCATCTAGTCTCAGGACGTCCTACACTACGTTTACCGATTCGCGATCTCCACTCCAGAACTCGTCTACCCCAACGGTTATCGGGTCTGTGACCGGCCCATTACCACTTCAGTCTGCTAATACGCTAAGCTATGTCGGTGACTTTAGTTGTCTGACGAATTACTTCATTGCGGATGCAATCCCTCAGAGAAACTCCAAGCATAGCCCTTTCCATGTCTCGCTGAGCGACCTTGAGCTTTAGTCCCATTTTCACTGTCAGTGTCCACGTTTCAGCACCGTAGGTCATAACGGGTAGAACGCACTGGAAAAAAAACATCAGTAATATGTAAATAAATATTATACACAAAAAACTTGCAGCACTTTTTAGTTGACGGTTGCCGATGACCACATAAATTAAGTTCTCCTGGTTTGCTCGCAGTAAAAAGTAGCTTGTTTTATATTGCAGATTGTAAACTAAATCCATAAAAAAAATCTCGGTGTCAAAAAATCAAAAAAAAAAAGTTATTGTTAGTTCACATATGTGACTTGGAGTAGAGTTTGTTTGCAATAAATAAATAAATATTGTTAAACGTTTCTCACACACAAATAATCTATAATTTTTATATAATTTCAATTCAATAATCAGACCGTTGCAAAATGCTAGTATCGATGCACTTGTTTATACGTGGCAACCCGAGAGTTGTGACCGGAAAACAATAGGCAACCTAACATTTGCATATTCTATGGGCTCCATACTTTCGATTGGTATAGAAGTTGTGTAATAATCAAAACGGTGAATTTTATTTTTATTTTTTATTTATTAATTAGTCATACTCCAGACTAAAATTTGTTAGGCAACCCATATGCAATACATTTATTGATCTATTAAGTTAAATATAAAATACGTTTCATTAAATAAGCATCTCGATGAAGGTCGTTGTATGGCGGGATCTCCTACCAACACTAAAGTTATTGTTTCTGACACAGATTACTTCATTTTGTTCCTAGTAAATCTGTACTTAATTTTACCGAATAAAACTTGAAATAAACACATTTTTGTAGTGATAGGACTCTTGCCAGAGTCCGTCTGGGGAAGGACCACACCTTTGCCAATTATTCTACCGCCAAGCAGTAATGTGCAAACATTACTGTGTTCCGGTTTGAAGGGCGATGTTTCCAGAGAAATTACAGGGCTAAGAGATATAATATCTTAGATCTCTGGGTGACGACCGTAGTGCAGTGCTAGGTAATGATTTGGACTCTTCATGTTCCAATAGCTGCGTGTCACTGTGCTGTTATGTGGCAGGCATGTTGCTTACCATCAGGCACATGTCCTGCTCGTCTCGTCACTTTTTATTTAAAAAAAAAAAAATTACGTACTTAAATAAAGCACGGCAGCCAGGCCAAGGTTCTTTTTTTTACACTCACAATTTCAATTCCGATATCAAGCTCATAATGATAAAAGCTTACTAACGCACTGAAGTTTTACGTGCGTAGTTGTTGTTATCGCCTTTTCCCGCAATTAAAGGTAGTCTATATAGCTTATAGTTTTTGTAACAAAAACGTCTAAACATCTAAAGTTTCGCATTTATAATATTAGTGTGATTAATAGGATGGTATAAGCAAACCATTTTATCAAAGCAAAATTTGTAGTGGAAGGACTCTGTTCAAAATCTGTCTACGTAAGTACCACACTCTCCACTAGAAAAATAAATTAAGCTATTCTCTTCACTAAAATAAAAAAAATCTAAATAAACCAGTTAATCGACAACAATGGATTCAAACCTATTTTTCTATTCAAGATAAGTCCGTTTAACTATTTCACCGCGTTGAATAAGATTGTGAATAGAAAATTGTAACAATGACTAACAATTTCCATTCAAATCTAGCACTAATATCTGTTCCGACCTAAAAACGGCTGAATGACTCTGTAGGGATTTCTCAATGAGAATCCGGTTCGTACCAAGAGCGAGCATTAGCTGCTTGAAGTTAATCTCGAGACAGAGGCACACTGGGATTGGATTTTACAATGAAAACGCTTCTCTAAACTATAATATTACAAAGAAGTTATTTTATATTTATTTTTAAATAGGTATAGAGTGACGAGACGAGAAGGCCGTGTGCCTGATGGTAAGCAACATGCCATAATGTCACAGTGACTTGAAGCAATTAGAATATGAACTGCGCTGCGCTCATCACCTAGATATATAAATTGTTTTATCTCTATGCCCTGCAGAGTCCCCCTGGGGAAGTACCACACCTTTGCCAGTTATTCTGCCGCCAAGCAGTAATGTGCAAATATTACTGTGTTCCGGTTTGAAGGGCAATGTTTCCAGAGAAATTACAGGGCTTAGAGATATAACATCTTAGATCTCTGGGTGACGAGCGCAGTGCAGTGCTAGGTAATGATTTGGTCTCTTCATGTTCCAATAGCTGCGTGTCACTGTGCTGATATGTGGCAGGCATGTTGCTTACCATCAGGCACAAGTCCTGTTTCTGTGCCATGTCTCGTAACTCTTTATTAAAAAAAAAACTCAAACGGGATATGATGTTTTGACATTATTGCTTGGCGGATGTTTTTGTTATTTACATCACATTAGAATAACTGGCAAAGGTGTGGTACTTTCCCAGGTGGACTCAGCAGAGTTCTACCACTACAAAACAGTTTCAGATATATTGAGATGACTCTGCTAAAATCATAGGTATGGTGTATACATTTTACTGCAATTCAGTTTAAACCTTAAACACAAAAACGACGGAGTGTTATAAATTTGACGTATCGGTGCCTCTTTATTTGTGTCTGTTTGTGGTATCGTAGTTCCCGAAAGGACAAACTAAATTTGATTTTTTTGGTTGAAATATTAATTAGAATTAGTGTTCCTAGTTATGTTTAACAACATCGATTCGAAATGGGTGCGTTTCACCCATTTCAATTTTATCAACTATTTTGCTAGCCATTTGTTCCCATTTTTAGGAGCTAAATGGCTATTTGTTACTTGCAAACATAGGTGACCTACGTGTGACCTAAAATTTTAAAAAAATTCGTTGGAAAAAAATGGTAAGTAAGTAATATTAATTTACTCGTAGGTATACTTGTAAAATATAGATACTAATATTATAAACCTGATGAGGTTTTTTGTTTGAACGCGCAAATCTCAGGAACTACTGCACCAATTTCAAAAATTCTTTCACCGTTGTTTATTTACGTGATCCCCAAATGTTAGAGTTGTATATTATGTGCAACGAGCGAAGCCGGGGGGAACAGCTAGTTATTTATACACGGTTATTGGTAATCAGCCTGCATCCTTCTAAGGGGATGTTAGGGACATTAAATACGACTACTTTTGTTCTACAACTTTTAAAAGTTCGTATATTTGTTTTTCCAAACCATATAAAAAAATGTATTTTCCCGGTGTAAAAGCCTCGAACTCTTCGTAATAAGAGTGCACGCGCTCTTCAACACTCGCCAAATTACGTGCGGAAGTGAATAAACATTAAACAGCCGCTAAACAGTGTTAGAAATGACAACAAGCACTATTTTTTTTGGTATATGTATTGAGTTTTAACAAAATCGTTGAACAAAAGTTGTTTGTATAGATGTACAGAACATGCTCTTAAACGGATACAGGCTGAGTACCAGTAACCCTGTATAAAGCGAAACATCACTTTGAAATTTAATTCTGTTAATATACATATAGCACATCAGGAATGAACAAAATAATTTGTAGGGTCAGATACTTTTTTTTATATGCCAATATAGCTATACCTATCCTGAACAATTTATATATCTTCGACTTACGGAAGCTTTGAGCAAATGTTTGGAATAACAATAGACATTTACGACATTCCGGAAATCCACTTTTATCCCGTAAAATCTGCATTGTATAATAAAAACCTGAGCATGTTGATTTTGGTTACATTTTCTCATTTTCCTTGTTAATTTTCGAGTTTTTCCCGTGACTCGAACACAATCGAAAGAATTCAAAGAGTTAAAATCTGTAGAGACGACACGTCTCAATAAACCTTAGTAACATTGTTCGCAAGTCTTTATTCTATCTTTCCTAATATTCTAAAACTAGAGGTTTTTAGGGTTCCGTAAAACGTAAAAACGGAACCCTTATAGATTCGTCATGTCTGTCTGTCTGTCTGTCTGTCTGTCTGTCTGTCCGTCCGTATGTCACAGCCACTTTTTGCCGAAACTATGAGAACTACACTGTTGAAACTTGGTAAGTAGATGTATTCTGTGAACCGCATTAAGATTTGAATAAAAAAAATTAAAAAAAAGAAAAATTAGGGTTGCCCCCCATACTGAGAACTGAAACTCAAAATATTTTTTTTCATCAAACCTACACGTGTGGGGTGTCTATCGATAGGTCTTCAAAAATGATGTTGAGGTTTTTAAACTCATTTTCGTCTACACTGAATAATTTGCGCGAGAGACACTTCAAAAGTGGGAAAATGTGTGTCCCCCCCCCTCTAGCTTCTAAAGTAAGAAAATGAAAAATCTAAAAAAAATATATGAGGTACATTTCCAAGTAAACTACCAACGAAAATTAGTTTGAACTCGATCTGATGAGTAGTTTTTTTGTAGTACGTCATAAATACACTATTATTGAAACTTCGACCAAAGTCACAACGAACTACAAGAACTATGTGTACTATGTATATTATGTTACTTGCTGTAACGGAACCCTTCATGGGCGAGTCATAATGTCACAGTGACTTGAAGCAATTAGAATATGAACTGCGCTGCGCTCATCACCTAGATATATAAATTGTTTTATCTCTATGCCCTGCAGAGTCCCCCTGGGGAAGTACCACACCTTTGCCAGTTATTCTGCCGCCAAGCAGTAATGTGCAAATATTACTGTGTTCCGGTTTGAAGGGCAATGTTTCCAGAGAAATTACAGGGCTTAGAGATATAACATCTTAGATCTCTGGGTGACGAGCGCAGTGCAGTGCTAGGTAATGATTTGGTCTCTTCATGTTCCAATAGCTGCGTGTCACTGTGCTGATATGTGGCAGGCATGTTGCTTACCATCAGGCACAAGTCCTGTTTCTGTGCCATGTCTCGTAACTCTTTATTAAAAAAAAAACTCAAACGGGATATGATGTTTTGACATTATTGCTTGGCGGATGTTTTTGTTATTTACATCACATTAGAATAACTGGCAAAGGTGTGGTACTTTCCCAGGTGGACTCAGCAGAGTTCTACCACTACAAAACAGTTTCAGATATATTGAGATGACTCTGCTAAAATCATAGGTATGGTGTATACATTTTACTGCAATTCAGTTTAAACCTTAAACACAAAAACGACGGAGTGTTATAAATTTGACGTATCGGTGCCTCTTTATTTGTGTCTGTTTGTGGTATCGTAGTTCCCGAAAGGACAAACTAAATTTGATTTTTTTGGTTGAAATATTAATTAGAATTAGTGTTCCTAGTTATGTTTAACAACATCGATTCGAAATGGGTGCGTTTCACCCATTTCAATTTTATCAACTATTTTGCTAGCCATTTGTTCCCATTTTTAGGAGCTAAATGGCTATTTGTTACTTGCAAACATAGGTGACCTACGTGTGACCTAAAATTTTAAAAAAATTCTGAAATACTGAGAACTGAAACTCAAAATATTTTTTTTCATCAAACCTACACGTGTGGGGTGTCTATCGATAGGTCTTCAAAAATGATGTTGAGGTTTTTAAACTCATTTTCGTCTACACTGAATAATTTGCGCGAGAGACACTTCAAAAGTGGGAAAATGTGTGTCCCCCCCCCTCTAGCTTCTAAAGTAAGAAAATGAAAAATCTAAAAAAAATATATGAGGTACATTTCCAAGTAAACTACCAACGAAAATTAGTTTGAACTCGATCTGATGAGTAGTTTTTTTGTAGTACGTCATAAATACACTATTATTGAAACTTCGACCAAAGTCACAACGAACTACAAGAACTATGTGTACTATGTATATTATGTTACTTGCTGTAACGGAACCCTTCATGGGCGAGTCCAACTCGCACTTGGCCACTTTATTTTTGTTAGCACACACTAATTCAGGAACTACTGGACCGTTTTTTTTTCCATCGTTTGATATTCACGTGAATAGTGCTATTATAGGCTATGTATCGAAGCCGGGGTAGTCCGCTACTTTTAAAATTTTTGTTTTCATCAATGTCATATCCCGCTAATATTTCACATCTTTGTATTATTATAAATGGTAAAGTGTACCTATATTGCTCAATCACGTCGCAACAACTGAAAGGATCGTTTTGAAATTTGGAACATAGCTAGATTATAGTCTGAAATATCACAAAGGCTATTTATTTATTACTTTTTATTGTAGTAAAGTAACAGGAAATGGAATAACGCGAGTAAAACCTAGGGACACTACTAGTAGAATTTAGTATTTTATAATGGTATGACTCTTTGTAGTGTTCACCTATACAAGTATTATATCTATGCCAGTTACTCTACCGCTAAGCAGTAATGTGCTAACAATCCTGTGTTTCGATTTTAAGGGCAATGTTTTAAAAAAAAATACGGAGCAATTAGATGCTTTTTTTTTAAATAAAGAGTGACGAGACGAGCACTCCATGTGCCTGATGGTAAGCAACATGCCTGCCACATAACAGCATAGTGATACGCAGCTATTGGAACATGAAGAGTAGGTACCTAGCACTATACTGCGCTCGTCACCCAGAGATCTAAGATGTTATATCTCTAAGCCCTGTAATTTCTCTGGAAACATTACCCTTCAAACCGGAACACAGTAATGTTTCCGCATTACTGCTTGGCGGTAGAATAACTGGCAAAGGTGTGGTACTTCCCCAGATGGACTCTGTCAAGAGTCCTACCACTACTAATAAAGTTGTACGTTTAGCTCGGCCTGTCACCCTATACTCTCTCTCCTTTAAGGTTACCTGGAAGAGCTTGCTTTCAACAATGAAGCCGCCAACTGTCGCACTATTTTACAATGTAGTGTTATTTTTTTTGTGTCAATAAAGATTGTCTATCTATCTCTCTCACTCTTCCTTGATAGATGTACCAATGATGTTGGGTAGCTTACCTACTTTTACTTCTTCACTTCTCTCTATACTATAACAATATAGTTTTAAAAATACGAAGATCACTAACAATTTCTCCGTGAAAAAATAAAATCATGCCACTTCAATTTTAAATATACCAACGAAAAGATAAAATAATGTAATATTGCAAAAAAGTTTTCCGGTATATGACTCAGAACAAATATACTGCCATGTTATTTTGGAGAAAAGAAAACATAAATTAATGGGAGCCGCATAGAAAATATGAATACACTTCATAAGAAAAATAAAATAAATATTTGGGTATTTTTGTTTCTTATTAGAAAATCCAGTTGTATTAAAAAAACTTTTCCTATAAAAATTCTTAAGTGCCGTTATCACAAAATTCTCAAAAAAAAAAAAAAAAGTCCGCGACAGGCACTTGAGACTATGGAATTGTTACTTGAGCCAAAAATCTGTCAAATGAAATTGTAAGTAAAAAAGTGTTCAACATCAATCTCTGACTTACGTAGAATCCCATTTTAGCCGGCAATTTAATGTCTATCTAAAATAGATACAATTTTGTACGTACAACGTACATATGTATACTACTTACTGGTAGTTTTAGGAGGCAAGGTCCTTTAATATTAATAGTAAAGGGGCTGTTCCACATTTTAAATTAATTAACGATAGCTTACACGTGATATGGTCAGTTTAGCTCACATAACACTTGGATTACTGGTGAATATATTAAAAATAGAAAAATTTTATCATCAATTTTGTAAGCATATTAGTGAAATGAGAAGTCACACGCTAAGGAAAGAGCTATGGTCGTTGTGACTCTCCTCCATGAAATTCGGAATGAAATTATTTTACACATGACCAAAATCAAAGCAGCAATAGTGGCAACGGGCCATATAGCCATATAGCCAGAAGAACTGATGACCATTGGGGTAGATGAGTTCGTGACTGGTCATTGCATTTCGGTAAACGTAGTATCCAGACACTTTACAGCCAGTGTAATAATAAACTGAATGGGTATTCAAGCTTAGTGGCATGCATTAGGTGAAGCCAACGTCCTGAAGTGGACAAATATGGGTGATGAAGATGATAATGTGTTCAATGTTTAAATCTATGGTCAAATTGAGAATTGATTAATATTGCTTTATGGTGGAATTTTGACCACATAGTGACCATTAGTAGATAAAATAAAATACTATACATATTATGTTCTTGAACATTCAAAGTAATATTTGTATAAGATTTCGACACAAAAATCCTAAATTCGCTCATGCACGCTGAGTCGTTACATTCCGATCCTGTGTGCTGTACAAATGTATTTCGTGAATTCCTTGTACGGCTAAAAATACACCAGGTAACCAATATTTATGTAGATTCTGGATGTAACCAAACAATTTGTTATTATCAGTAACATTATGAAATTAAAAATTAGTAAATAGTGTCAAATAAATTCTGAAAAACATGAGCTATGACACATTTCAAAGCAATAATCTAAGGCGTGCTGTAGTCAGTCCAGTCCAACTTAAGTTTCAGCCGCTAAACCAAACAATCAGCGGTCACACGCGTGCGCTCCATTTGAAAAAGGCCGCCGTCGTCGCAGCTCAAACTTAAGTTGGACTGGACTGACTCTACCATACGAGAGTTACCCATTTAAAAAGCGTTGCTTTCGAATTTTCGTTAACTTATTATAGATCTTGCATTTGATAAAACATATTGTAATTTTTATCTTGTTTTCTGACTAGCATGACACCCTACCTACGCTGTCAAAGAGTTTAAAAGTTTCAATTACGGTTTACGTTCTCTACACTTAATACAGACATACAAAAAGAACAGACACCACAAAAAAAAAATTGTTGATATTTTTGCGTTGCTCTTGTGACGTTTAAACGTTTGTTTTTTGTGTATTTGAGATTCAATTACTTAAAAAATATGTATGCTTCAATGTTATAAATAACGACGTTATCGTTTACCATCTATTATAATGAAAAACTTAAAACATCTTTCATTCTTTAAATCCTTCGTTGGCATCTATTTAAGCTGTTTCCCTTAGACTTTTTTGTATGACAGAACTACACCATGAGTATACCAAGTTTAGTAGCAGTGCCGAGCAAAATTACGTGCATGGTTTCCATCTTCGTAATTTTACCGGGCTGAAAAGTAGCCTATGTGTCTGTTTAAGCGTTCCAATGGGATTGCGCAACAAATATCAAAACTTCCACAATTTATATTTATAATTATTTTTGCTTTTTTTTTACTAAGAAAGTTCTAATGCGATTATATCCTAACCCTTAAAATGCAGCATGCATTCTAATGCATTGTTTCAAAACTTAGTTTGAAATTTTGCTCGCGTCGTTCCAAATGAATACTTAGAGCCGGTCATGTCCCGTTTCTGCGAGCAAATTTGACTCCTGAAATTGGTATATTTTGGTTTAACTTTGCTTAAACTAAAAACAATGGAATAGCTTAAATATTACAAAGACACGTAAATACCTTTAAGAAAAAGACGGTGTTGTGTGAAAGAATGGGGCTATACACCACGAAGTGTTCCCACTTTGAGAGGCTGGAGAGCTCAGTAGACTTGACTTGGTCACCCATGCTGAAGCTAAGATGAACCCGCGGTGGGGCTGCTCGTCTAGAATTTGCTTCCAAGTATAAATAGTAGTTGCCTCTGCGGCGTAGGCTTTCCCTAAACCTTTTAATTTATCTTTCTCGCACGCTTTTCGCATTCAGTGAGACCTACTCCTCCGTTTCAAAATGACGCTCCATCTATGTATTGTTTGGTCTGCCCGCCTCTCCTTTACTTACTACCCCTGAGTCCAACAACCCTACGATATTGAAAATACGGCGATTTTTTTTTTTAATTAAAGAGTGACGAGACGAGCAGGACATGTGCCTGATGGTAAGCAACATGCCTGCCACATAACAGCACAATGACACGCAGCTATTGGAACATGAAGAGTCCAAATCATTACCTAGCACTGCACTGCGCTCGTCACCCAGAGATCTAAGTTGTTATATCTCTAAGCCCTGTAATTTCTCTGGAAACATTGCCCTTCAAACCGGAACACAGTAATGTTTGCACAATACTGCTTGGCGGTAGAATAATTGGCAAAGGTGTGGTACTTCCCCAGGCGGACTCTGCTAAGAGTCCTACCACTAAAGAATTATTATTCTATTATTCGATTCGATTATTCTATTAAAACTGTCTCACAAAGAAACAAGTAATGAATCACACATACGTGTGCAGTGTACCAAGATAAAATCGACGCCATAAAAATGGCGCGACCAACGCAAATCAACTTTATGTCCCATAAAAATTCATACAAGTATGAAACGCTGCACGTCTGATGTTGTACGTTTTATTGCTGTAGGCTTGTCTTGTCTCGATGTTGAAGTGAGGAAAAGCTGAGAGGCTGAAGTTCGAGCAATAAAGTTTTTAGGTGCCGATGTAATCAGGGGAATGGGTGCGTAAACAAAAGTGAGATACGGGGGCCTGCGTCGGTGACGAAACGAGTTTTCGTTCTGTTTCTATTTAATTTGTATCTTCTCAGAGCTTGTACAAAATTAAACATCAATACAATAAGTACCTATATTTTAAATTAAATTAATTGTTTCAAATTGTGTGTGTGTGTGTGTGTGTGTGACCGGTGACCTGAGTCACAGGCAAGTAAAGCAAATAGGTGCAACAAAAACATTATGTGCAAAAGTTACTTGCCTACCGCAACTGAGAAATGAGCTGATAACTTTCAGATAGGGTAATCGATTTTGATAAAACTCCAATAAGACTACTCTCCAACTCTACTCTACTACTCCAAGTCTAATTCACCATTAAAACAAACCAAATCAAAATTGATTTATTCGTTGGCGAGCTACGATGCTATTGATACACACGCACAATCAGTGAGATAAAAGAGGAGAATCACACATTTTCACCAAGCAGAAATGTTACACAATTTACTATGTTCCGGTCTGAAAAGATTTTTTTCCAGTAAAATTACAGTGCACAGAGCTTAGAAGTCAGAGCAATAAACTAGTGTATTTCTATTTTAGCACAGCGTAGTACTAGGCGGTGATATTGCGACTCTTCACGTTCAAATACCTTCTGGGCATTGTGCCGTTATAAACAAGCGATTTACTTACCATTACGCGCACGTTTTGCTCGTCCCGTCCATCTATTTTATAAAAAAAGTAATAGTTTAAAAATACTAGAAAAACACGCTTGCCTATCTTCTGGCTCCATCATCAGATCAGTTCGACAGTACCATATTATCAGTAATACGTAGCCTAGTGGTCAAAAAGGAAATTAAACGATTTTAATATAACGTGCACTGCTTAGTGAGATGTACTCGTATAATAATATAGATTTGGTGACATAAATATGTACAACTAGCGGCCCGCTCCGGCTTCGCTCGAATAATAGCCTACATATCAACTGCAGCGCCATCTGCCGGGCTGATTTGTGAATCTAAACCTTCCAGGGTCCTACTCAAACGTATACAAAAAAAAACATTCAAATCGGTCCAACCGTTTAGGAGGAGTTCAATAACAACGAAAAGTGGCATTGATTTTTATATATATAGATACACATCTATTATATTATGTATCTACACAGATATTTATGTCATCGTACAATTTACAAAAACCACGATATTATAATCTCACGCGTTAGATAATAAACTGACGGTGTTGACAATTTTACAGTTACATAATATATATAAAATATACACACAGAGAAAAAGTGGTGTATAACATACATGTGAATTCTTCACACAAATATTTTCCCTGTGTGAGAATCGAACTTATGATCTACAACTCTGCATACAGACTTTCTATGAACTAATATGCAAGACTAATGCTAGCTAATGTTTGAAAATAATTTTATTAAGAATTGTTAGGCTTACTCTTACTTACACAAGTTACGGCTGGTCTAGTCGGGAGCACGCCGCCTGCCGATTCGGAGACCCCGGGTTCAAACCCCACACGCACCACTGTCTTTTCGAAGTCATGTGCTTAATGCCGCTAACTTAAAAACGGTGAAGGAAAACATCGTGAGGAAACCGACATGTACCTAGAATCTTTCGAAGTCATGTGTCATCCGCCAACCCGCACTAGGCCAGCGTGGTGGATTATAGCCTTAACTCTCTCCTTGCGAGAGAAGGCCCCAAGTCCCAGCAGTGGGAACGTTTAGTGGGCTGTTGATGTTGATGTTGAGGCTTAACTCTTGATAGCTCGTTCGCTTGATACTAAATGCCCATGTAGACAAAAATTGCAAACATGCTTATCCCAAAAAAAGTGATTTCCGGGATAAGTATGTTTGAAATTAATATTACTTTGGTTTATAATAAACAAATACACTTCTTAATATTTATCGAAACATCAAACATTCCCGAAAACCGATTTTCACAACAAAATCTGCATTTCCTCAGCCCAATTAAGGCATCTCGAAAATCGGATTGGAGGGAATTTTTCCCCGTCTTGTTACCAAGCCATGCAAAAAATTAGCCGCGTTTCGGCGCGAAACGCTCCTTTACAGTGGCCCTATTAACGTGAACTGGCGGACTTTTTAAGCGTTACCTCCACGAGCGTTTGAAAACAAAGGTAAGTCAAGTCGCGTAATAGCAAACTTGGGCTTTGTGGCCATCGTAAGCCGTATCGTTGATTAGCACTAGACGAGATGGCGGTTAAATGTATCATCATCATCAGCCGCAAGATGTCCTCTATTGAACATAGGCCTCCCCCCTAGATTTCCACAAAGAACGGTCCTGCGCAACCTGCAACCAGCGGTTTCCAGCGACTTTTGTGAGGTCATCTGTCCATCTAGTGGGAGGCCGTCCAACACTGCGTCTTCCGGTTCGTGGTCGCCACTCGAGAACTTTCTTTCTTCCCCATCGGTTGTCAGTTCTGCGAGCGATGTGGCCTGCCCATTGCCACTTCAGCTTAGCTACTCTTCGAGCTATGTCGGCTTCTTTCGTTCTTTTGCGAATATCCTCATTACGGATTCTGTCGCGCAAAGAGACTCCGAGCATAGCTCGCTCCATAGCTCGCTGTGTGACTTTGAGCTTTGTTATGAGGCCTACAGTAATCTAGTAAGTAGGTTAAATGTATACCTAACAACGTTTATTATTTAGATTATTATAGAAAAGTATTTTTAAATTTATTTACTTTAATTTGCCTGCTCACAATCGCTTTATTTGAGTAAAAATATTGCAATAATTAACCGTAAAATACCACTGTATCGAAGTCACTGTGAAGTCAGGACTATGAATCAGGACTTCAAAAAACTCCGTTTAACGTTAATTAAAGATAATGATTATTTTTATTTGTTGTTTTGTTTGTTATTCTATTGTATTAATTTATCAATAATAAATATTATAGGTACTAAAATGACTAAAAAAATGTGTGACTGACGTCGAAAAAAAGTAAGTTCAAATGTTTGACGAATGACGCTTTAAAATAAATAAATAGTCAACTACAATTGAGCACGCATACCTACCAATGCTTTGTGTCCTTTACTATGAAAATAACTGCCGAATTACAAAACCTAATTTGCATATTTAGTCACCATTATAAGTCACCATTGAACATTTTAAACCTAGTTTTTGCTCATGTAAGCCTCAAGTAAATGGGTATTTGAAATTCAGTGACCTCTTTTGATTTAAAATTAATTTTGATTTACTAAAAGTTTGTGGAAACATCTCTTTCTGTGTCGGTGATTTTATTTACGAAAATTGACGGCTCTTTTATGTTAAAGCAAATGTTTGGCTATTTTTCTTTCTTTTTGAAAGTCGATGTTGTTATGCCTAGTGCGTAGATACGTAGTAAATTGGTTGCTTTCACATTACAATATTTTCAATATAGTTATATTTAGAAGCCTAACGATAACTTTAGAAGGAATACTATTGAAATAGGTAATATTATTCTCTACGGAATCAAACGTTCCACACTTTCCATTTATTTCGAACCAAATATGTCTTGTGTGACAGGCGACTGAACATTTTGACATTTGGACAACGTCTTCAAGAAGAATGCGCGCACTTGTCCGTATGCGCATTTGCTGTTGCACGCTGTTTTACGGAATTTGGTAATCTTCTAACTTTCAGAATAGGTTAGAAGACATAAGATGTAAATAAATGTATCTAAAGACAGCGTTAGAAACTTATTAAAAGTTTTCATGTTCAAAGTTCTGCCTTTTGCTGTTATCCTACAAATATTTTAAATTCAAAAGTTTGGATGTTTATTGTTCAGTTACATCGGAATGCCCGAACCAAAGGCTGTATAATCTATGGTCCAAACAAATCAGGTTGAAATTTGGAACACAGATTGTATCCTGAAATATCACATATTTTTTATTACGGGAAAATTTACAGGAACTGCGCAGGAAAACCAGCGGGGAGCTGCTAGTGATATACATAGTTACTTATCGTTAGACGCCTGCTTTGCTTGTCTCGTCACACCCGTCTTTGACCAGGAAAGATAAAAGCCTTTTTGCGTTAAGCTTCATGGCAATTGCTAATTAGACATTGATATAATTTGCGGCGTAGTCCGGGGGAATACATGGTAAATCACCACCACAAATATGAAAATTATTGAAAAACATTATTCTCGCATAAATTACTACAGTTTCAAGCGGATAGCATTCGTGTACGCCGATGGCTATACAGCGATGACATACTAACCACGCTTCAATTTGCTTCTTATTTTAATTTATAATTTAATCATTACGTTCGTATTGCTACAACTTGTTATATCTTTTGTTAAAAAAACATTTTTATTTTGTACATTTAAAAATAATGTAGGTACAACAAAAAAAACATTTAATTTTCTTCAACAAATTAAATATGAAACAAGAAAGAAAGGCTACGAATTCTAATTGCAATACCTACTGCATATTCGTGACTTTCGTACTATCCGTTCGTGTACCGTCCTGTCGTCTGAGAAGTTGTTGGGAGTAATAGGTCGAGTACCTACAAGTCACTACTAGGGCTCTCACCTCGTTTTGAATCGGACTTGGTCGGACGTGGTGGCTGCTCGTCACTCCATCCAGATATAGGTCTTCCCGAGGCGGTAACGCGTCTATTGTTTCCAGCGCATCACTGGAGCTAAATGCGGGGATTGTTCCTTTGCAAGGCGGGATCACATGAGCGCTGGCGGTGTCAAGGTCGTTGCTCGAATGCGACATTGATCCTACAACTCTGACCCCAAACCACGCTGAAGTATCCTGTGGGGATTTTAGTCGATACGGGCACCGTTAGTATTCTAGAGTCCTACCCACCCACCGTATCCCAGCTCGACGGACGGTGTGTCAAAGCATTTCTCCCGCACGAAAAAAAAACTCTTACAGGAAGCAGGGTTCCGCACGCACAGCTATGTTAGTATTTACATTAATACTTATATTAATTCTATATTAGCATTAATTCTATATTAGCATTATTATTTATTATCAAGATAACAATTATATACAACTAATAAAAAAGTAACTATACAAATTTTAACCAAAAAATCATCCAATTTGTAAAAAAAGAACACTTTTCTTCAAAAAACACTTTTTCAATTGAGTACTCAATTTACTGTTAGGTAAATTCATGAACTCAGCTGGTAGAAAATTAAAAATGCTTATTCGTTCATACAAAGAACTGTTTCAGTCTGTGTTGAATCTATTCCCGAACAAGCTGATTTTTATTCAACCAAAGTGTTAGATAAACACAGCACCACACCTGGTCGCGAATAAATCTCAAGTTGAGTCTTCTTGCGGAGCTGTAACAGACACTCGCCTTGTTGTTTACGCGATGAATGAGGGAAGTGAAACGTACTGAATACTGTTTAGAACTTTGGAACGTTTTAGTAGTTTGTTGATGCAGAATAAAGGACTTCAATAAGTTAGAATTACAACATAATAACATTTTTATGGAATTTAAATGTCTGTTTGTAATTCTATATTAATAGCTTTTCACTAAATTCATACCAAAACATAAACTTACACACTTACAATTTTTTAAATTTCTGTCTGTCTACTTGTTTCGCTTGGTTAATCTCTCAAACGTCTGGTCCGATTTCAACGGATCTTTCACTGGTTTAGCTGATGTAAGAAGAAGAAGTAACTTGTTTTTGGAAAAATCAAACCCTCTGTTTTTGACGTGACAACGTCTTATAATTCGATGAAGCCGGCTGCACGCCCGCAAAACATGACGTCATGTGCCGTTAATGCCGTTACCTCACCGCCGGCGTTACCTCGCTCTAAGGCGTAGTTGAAGTTGTCACGTTCAACTAGCGTCAGTAACCCGACTTTACAGACAACCATTTTTTTTTCATGGGTAACTTAGCAATTCCACAGACTCACGCCGTAGTCTGTAGAGTTGTCCGTGACCTTTGTCGATTGGGTTTTTTATTTACATATAATACCTATCTTGGATTAGGTGAAAAAAAGGAAAATAGGGAGGAGTAGGGAAGCATTTTTAATCTAATTCTAGTGATCTTCAGTCCAATTTTGCTATTTTCTAAGTCGCCTCCTCCCGACTGAGCCACGAGAGCTCACTACAGTGATCGTGCACAGAACACGTATTATTTCCAACAAAGCACTCAGCACTTCGCACTTCGCACTCAGCATTCTGTTCACTATATCAATACGCCCACTGTAACAATTGTAGCGATTAGACACCGAGGCATGATACAGATAGCTCAAACAGAATCAAAACAGAACAGATCTAACTTTCAGCCTGACTTATTCAGTTCTACAGAAGTATTACAGCAATAAATATAAAAACTTTCACATTTGTGGTGTTAAGTGGAAAGAAGATTCTTAAGATACCTTTTAAGCGAAAAACAAAAAACTGACTTAATCCCCAAGATGAAATATTATCCCCGTATGTAGATAACCCTTCGAAATCAGTATTCATCACGCGACCGCCACAGCCGGCAACAGATTGGTCCATTATACCCCACACAATATGGAGGTAAAATTCTATGCGAAAAGGGTACACTTTCGGGTTGAAAACTATCTCCCGGGATTAGATGGTTTTTTGATTTTCGGGATAGAGCGTCCTATTTTCAGTTTTATTTATGACTTTGTTACGGCGTTCTGGGTTAGACGCAATGAAATGTAAACGCGCGAAAACGTGTAGACCAATTTGTATTTAAATGTCTAATTGATTATAATCACAACATAAGGTTTTAATAAAAAAAGACAATGTCTCAAACTCAAATTCCTTCATTGCTTAATTTGTCTATCACGATGTGGATCCACCGTCTCCGAACTAGTTAAAAACTGTATTTCGGAGTCCGGTGGCCTCCTCCTAATGTGCTTGTTGAACATATGAACATATTATGTAGATTTAAATTTAGAATCAATTATAATGGAAATGTTGAATAAAAACCAAAACTTTTTTTAGAAATGCTCAGACTATAGTATGACGCTTCTCCTTGCTATGATTCTATGTACGCGATTGTTATTTAAGCTGATTGTTTGGAAAAGGTTGCTCTCAGCAATAAGGCTGCCACTTGGACTGCTAGTTCATAGATGTTTTAGTACTATATTTCTAACTAGCGCTCCACACCACGCTTTCACCGGCTACAGTTTATGTGTAGACCATATGATTATAGACCATAATATACCTACCAAATTTCATCCAAATCACTTCATCAGTTTTTGCGTGACAGAATTACAAACAAATATCCACACAAATTTTCGCGTTTATAGTATTAGTAGGATTGTTTGTGTCACAATAAAGAGTTGTATATCTATCTAAAACAACCCATATAAATTTTATTAAAATCGACCGGGGATTTTCAAATAATATGAACAAAAAACTAAGATTTGCCTACAATTTTTTCTGGATGACATTGTTGTAGATTGCAAAAAAGTTATGAACTTCGATCCTGTCGACACGAAATTGTGTTAATGCATTAATGAAAGCTAAGCAAGTTAGCAAATAAGCATGTTTGTGTTCTTAGTACTTACTTACTCTACTCAATCGTCCACATTTCATTTATCAGAAAATAAGTGACGTCTGGCAGCTCTGGGATCTTCGACTACTAGTTGATAAGTAGTATCTGTTAGACTTGGCTGGCACCGACTTCAAATAGATGAGCGAGTAGCGCTTAGCTAATAAAATATAGGTAATTAAACTAATTAACTTATTTTTCGCGTTTGAGTGCCTGTTTCTGGTTTTGAAGTCGGTTTTTTTTTTTTTTTTACAAAAATATTTTATTTGTTTAATTCTTTGGAACATCAACCGCGAAACGAATTTAGAGGAAAGAATACCCTAAGATATCAAACAAATTAATTCGTTTTAAAAACTAAAAACTATACCTAATATTTTTATTGTCAACATATTTACCTACAACAAGCGGTGTCCCATGGTTTCACCCGCGTAGTTCCCATTCTCGTCGTTTCTTTTTTTTTTTCGAGATAAATAGTAGCCTATATATTCTTCCAGCTATCTATGTTCCAAATTTCAGCCTGATCCGTTTTGTAGTTTTTACGTGAACGAGTAACAAACATCCATCGATCCACCCATACTTACAAAAGTTCGCGTTTATAATATTAGTAGGATATTGTTAGTAAAGAAGGATACAAAAATAAAGTGGCCAAGTGCGAGTTGGACTCGCCCATGAAGGGTTTCGTTGCAGCAAGTAACATAATATACATAGTACACATAGTTCTTGTAGTTCGTTGTAACTTTGATCGAAGTTTTAATAGTAGTGTATTTATGACGTACTTAAAAAAAGTACTCATCAGATCGAGTTCAAACCAATTTTCGTTGGTAGTTTGCATGGTAATGTACATCATATATTTTTTTTTAGTTTTTTCATTCACTTTAAAAGTTAGAGGGGGGGGGAACACATTTTTCCACTTTGGAAGTGTCTCTCGCGCAAATTATTCAGTGTAGACAAAAATTATCTTAGAAACCTCAACGTCATTTTTGAAGACCTCAAGATCGATGGACATCACAGACGTGTAGGTTTGATGAAAATTTTTTTTTTTTTGAGTCTGTGCTCTCAGTATGGGGGGCAACCCTAATTTTTCTTTTTTTTTAATCTTTATGTAAAAATCTTAATGTGGTTCACAGAATACATCTACTTACTAAGTTTCAACAGTATAATTCTCATAGTTTCGCCAAAAAGTGGCTGTGACATACGGACGGACAGACAGACAGACATGACGAATCTATAAGGGTTCCGATTTTACATTTTACGGAACCCTAAAAATGTAAATTGTTACCCCCTGTTCTCCAAATAATCCAAACCGACCTGAATATGGCAATGGCCAACCTTTGCTCAAGAAACAAGCGGGAGCGGCAAAAATCCCTGAAACTAAAGCTCTGATTTCCTAGGATAGGGGTGCCACTTAATAGCGGCCGCAATATAGCGGTGAATGACGTCACTAAAACGTTGTCTATGTAAACCAAATGGCACGGTTTCCTAGAGGACGGTGGATGACACCGTAACGTCAAAAAGCGGTGCCGCTATTTGAATGACGGCCCTCTTGACGGTGTCGGATAGTTTGTGAACGTTTTTTTAACGTAAGCGTATAGCGGCGAAGGTATATCGATATATTTTAATTTTTTATGACTGGCGTCTGTACGACGTATAAAATGAGTTCTAATTCCAACTGAAGTAGCGACGACCTACTAAAATTTCAAATGCGTTTTCTGTATCACTCGATTTGAATAAATGCTGTAGTGGTAGGATTCTTAGTAGAGTCCGCCTGGGGAAGTACCACACCTTTGCCAGTTATTCTACCACCAAGCAGTAATGTGCAAACATTACTGTGTTCCGGTTTGAAGGGCAATGTTTCCAGAGAAATTACAGGGCTTAGAGATATAACAACTTATATCTCTGGGTGACGAACACAGTGCAGTGCTAGGTAATGATTTGGACTCTTCATGTTCCACTAGCTGCGTGTCACTATGCTGTTATGTGGTAGGAATGTTGCTTACCATCAGGCACATGTCCATCTCGTCTCGTCAATCTTTATTTTAAAAAAAAAATCTTTTATGCTATCTGCTGTTTATCTTTATTTTTCTATTCTGGATAGTTCATCCTCCAAGTAAATGATTAAACGTATATTATACTACACTTGATTAAATCAAGGTCGTCCATTTTTCTCTCCTGCTTGTGTGTGCAGTGGAACTTTCCACATGTCGTCACCGTTAAGACGGCCGTCTTTTTGCGTCTGTAATATTACGGCCGCTATATGACGGCACCGCTATCCTAGGAACCCAGAGCTTAAGAGCAAAGTTTGTCAAATTCCTCTCAAAACTGCAACGACAGAACTCCAAGTAAGCTGTCCGAATACAAAACTAATTCATTAAAAATCTAGCATTTCCATCTTGGAGTGACCAGCGAATACCAGATTGGGAACTTTGGCAACTATCCCCAAGTTTCCAAACTTGTTTCAACTCCGGCGGTTGGACGCATGCCAACGACGGATTTGCGAACGGATTGAAACTTGTAAACGGAGACGTTTGGTTTGAGTTTTGAGTTGTCCATCGGATTTCTTATTCAAATACGATGTGTTTTATTTATGCATGGTAGCTTTTTGGAATGAGTTATTTGACCCTGTCGAGCTCTTTTTAAATTAAAAAAAAGAGAAGATTCTCAATTCGGTTGTTAGTTTTTTTTGTATAGTCTAGTCAACTTAACGTAAATACTTAAACGTATTTAGATTCCACTATATTTTTTTTGTTTAAAACCTTGGTACAAAAAATATAATATGTCGATTTTTCATAAAGTTATACTAATGTTAATTAACTAATCTTTTTCCGGTATCTGTTTTTATAAATCCTCTTTGCCACGTGTGATATGACTTGACCCTCTCCTCCCCATGAACACCTCACTTAATTAATGGACGCCCCTTAAAATTAGGTATACTTTAACGGCTTAGTAGTAAGTCTAGGAGCCAGAAGTCGTAGGTTAGATTCTCATCCAAGATTAATATGACTTTGATGCATTAAAATATGTATTCTGCGTCTAGGTGCTTCTATGTAGATATCATAGGTATGTTGTCTAATACTATATAGGTATTTTATGCGCTATCTGGCATACATAGTAAATTTGACTTAGTTTTTTTATATCATGCATAGGTCGTCGTTTGACCACCAACTCCCCTGATGGTTAACGACCATGTGTTTGAAGATAACGCACGCTGACCTAGACCAGACCTATACTCTCTGACCTTGAAAAGGTTTAGATTGTATCTCTCAGACCGCCAACTTTTTCCACATATTAGTTTGGATCTCGTTATCTTAGCGTGAGCTAAGTGCAAAAAATTCTTGACATCATTCACTTTTTGTACGTTATACTGTACTATTTGAGGTTATTTTATATTTATTCTCGAATGTTTTGAGCACTGCCATGAAATCCAATGTTTATGACGTAATTTGTATCTGGTACAAAACATTGCGGGTCTCATCACGAATTTCAATATTCAAGATCTTGCCGAATCCCTCTTTATTCAGTTCTCCGGGCGGATGGTATCAGCTTGGAGTAAATCTAGCTCGTATTTTAGCCTTGATGTAGGTTTTACACTCGATCCGATACGAGAGGATATCGTGCCGTTGTTACAAGCATAGGGCCGTGGAAGACAGTTGGAGATCTTGGGATCTTTATTGACACATGTAACTAAAGGGCAAGAGGTGGGTAAAAAGGATGTCCGTTACCCACCTCAGGAACATCTTTACTCTTTACTGTTGTTAAATAATTAATAATCAATATTTCAAGTCCAAAGAATAGCAAAAAACTTTTTTTTTTAATTATAAACTGGAACTTAACCGCTGTCTCGTTTGATGTGAAGTGACGATGTGGTTTAAGGAACCGTTCACTCTTCATATTCAATAGCCTAGGGGATCTTATAAACTGGAGTCAAACCTATTATAAAGTAGCCGTAGTATACAAAATCAGTCTGACCCGATCTGCCGTTCGAACGTGGTGCAATAACAAACAATCTAGGATCACAAAGTTTCACTTGTATGATACATGTAGAAGCAAAAACAAGTATGAGAGTCTCGGCAGGAGCTTTTGACATTTTGTAGCATATTGTTACAAATTTTTAACTACCGTTTCATAAACAGAAATTCAAAACTTACCTGATATTTGTGAGTGAACTCAGAGAAATACAATTGAGTTTCAATCTGGTTTTGTAACATAGTATTGAGACACAAAACCTACTCCAGTGAGACTTACCAATTTGTTTTTGAAGTGAAAACTTCTTTAGGCGCGCCTTGACAAATTTTTCGTGGGGAATAAATTGAATTCTACCGTCACGCTCGGGTATGATAAGAAATCTTCGGGTAAACTCGGGACCTTGGCGATTGGGCATCTAGAAATGCGCCAGCCAATGGGAAATGTTGACGCCTTCCGGTTACACCCGTGTAGTTTCCAAGGTAAGCTATCAAATTCTGAGTTATTTCACTTCTATCGGCAGTTCCTATTTTTTTTGGACATCATTTATTTGTAGTTGCATTGTGCTGTTTTAACGTTTCTTAAGTACCTATACAAGCTGCCTACTTTATGTTTTCACTGCTAAAAAACGAGATTTTCTTTCTTAAAGAAAATTCAAGGCCATAATCGGCCACGCTGCCAAGTGGAAGTCAGCGTTCTCTAAATGTGCCTTTTTCGCCATGTGTCACTTTTTTCTATTATCCTTTACCATCAAAGCCAGTGGTTATAAAACAATTGTAGTTTATTTGTTGAAAAAACTCAAAAGTGCAGTTGAAATTTGAGCTTAAGATTGTGAAATTGGATATTCTAGGCTAAAAGTCACCAGGGCTTTGCCATAGTGTTTTTAAACAATCGAAACCATGTCATCTCACATACTGCCACAAGGCCCCACTGCACCATTGATCCAGCGTTCCGTAAACGTGACAAGACCGTCAAGTTGCGGTCGTAAAGTAACGTCATTTGTTAGGCCGTGTGGCGTTATTATTTACTGTTATGGAGACCTTAGTACGGGTAATGTGTGGGGTAAACGGTGAACCGGCTGTATTGAGTGAAACATGGAAGGAAGCGCTCTTAAATACCATCAAAGTAAATACAGGCCGTGCCGAATTCAGGTTTATTATTCTTTGTGTTGTCTACGCTTTGTTTTTGTGAGAAAGTTTCTACGATGGTCTACGGTTGATCGCGTAGAATTTGATTTGTAGCGGCTACGCGTTTGTAGTACTCTACTACGAGTGATGAAACTTTGTTGTAGAACTAAGTTTACTTGTGGATTTGTGATTGTGGAGCTGATACTAATCTAAAGTACAATTGTGGTAGATTTTATATGGTAAAATGATTACTTTAGATACTGGCGAAGAAAATTAATTATTAATTATAACAATTCTCGTCACCAGCGGTGCGCTGGTACTCTTGGATATCTATGAGATTTCGTGACGGCGGAGCGGGTGGAATTTAAATTATAGGAACAAAAACAATAAGAGGGTGGAAGACCCTGGGGTTTGGCCTTTTCTCCAGAAACACAAAAGAAAGGTCCTACCTTAAGAATCCAGCGTCCTCCGGGCGATTGAGCGGCAGTTCTTCTTCCTCAATTATATTTCCTTCAGCAGCTGCCTTTGAATTGTGTGTTGCGAAATAATCTTGTGGTGCGGTGCGGTACAAATCGGTAACTTTAACTGGTGCGAGGCGAACTTTATAAACAGCTGGAGTATAAGTTACTTTTAAGAATGCGCGAAAAGAAGTGACGTGCGCCCTCGGCGCGAAATCGGTTAAATACTGCTCCGCGGGACGAGTCACCCGAGAGTGGCGTGAATTGTCAGGCGAGGTACCCTCTAAGTGACTCAGAAAAAAAGAACCATCCCCCCGGCCTTCAGGAGTTGTAGGCTCCTGAACTAAAGGGAAATAGGAATAGGAGACAATACAAATAAGTATTAGATGCGGAAAATATACAAATACATATAGTGTGGATAGGATATAGGTTAAACGGATAAATTGTTTAACTTGCGGGTTGGGTGAATGATGCGGGTAAAATCAATGGTGCGGGTAAAACAAGGGTGCGGGTTGGAGCAAGGGTGCGGGTAATAATGCATCCAGTGACTAATCACGGATGTCTGGAATAAATAAATATTAAATACGCATGTAAAAGAGAATGAAAAAAAATAAGAGTGTGAATTAGATTTACACATGCTAAGTAGACATGCGTAAGAGAAAAACAAAAGGTGCGAATTATTGGGAGGGTAAAACACACAGTTTTACCACTGGTCGAATGTAAGTGCCATTTTTTGTGCGTATCTCCACAATACGAGCGATGCCGTCCGAAGAGGATTTAATATCTTCAATTATACCTAATGGCCACTGTAGTGGCGGTGAATTTTCTGTTTTAAGTAAAACTACAGTGCCTTTAGTTACCGGGTTAGTTTTAGTATTCCACTTGACACGAGTTTGGAGCGTGTTGAGGTATTCCCGTCTCCAACGGTTCCAGTATCTCTGAACTATGCTGTCAACTAGACGTTTGTTGCGGATCAAGTCTACGGAATCTATGCGCGGATCGGAATGAAAAGAATCTAATGGACCTTGTGTTAGAAAGTGCGAAGGGGTTAAAGCTTCAGGTTCCGAGGGGTCAGAGCTTAACGTGGTTATAGGTCTTGAGTTAAGGATAGCCTCGACTTGCGTTATTACTGTTAGCATTTCTTCGTACGTGAGGAGAGCGTTTCCTATAGTACGGCGCAGGTGGACCTTTAGAACCCGGATCATACTTTCCCAAGGTCCGCCCATATGGCTAGCGGATGGTGGGTTTAGAACCCAATTTATACCTTGATAAAGGGTTTCTTGTGTAAAGGAATCACCGAATGTTTTGGATTTAAGAAATTTATTAAGTTCATTGAGTTTTGTTTTCGCGCCTATAAAATTTGTTCCGTTGTCGGAGTATAGCGAAAGGACTTTTCCTCGACGTGCTATGAATCTACGAAAGGCGCGAAGAAAGGAAGCTGTTGATAAGTCGACGGAAATCTCTATGTGTACTGCGCGGGTTATCAAACAGGTAAATAGCGAAAAATAACAACGCTCCCTTCGTGCACCACGATAGCGGCTAATGAGAATATCTTGTGGACCCGCATAATCTACGCCCGTCCAAAGAAAGGGCTTTGATGCTTCGTTTACGCGAACAGCGGGAAGAGAAGCCATAAACGGCGTCTCTGTGCGTGGTTTAGCTTTGAAGCAGCTGTTACAAAAATGAAAGCGTTGTTTGACAGTACTGCGTCCGGATATAATCCAGAATTTCTGTCTCAGTAACGACAATAATAACTGTGGCCCTGCGTGTAGGTATTTGCGATGATAATAGTCGATGATAAGATTGACTATATGATCCTTTTTCGGGAGAAGAATTGGATGCTTACTATCGAATTCGAGAGATGAATTATGTAATCGTCCACCGACGCGGAGGATGTCATTTTTCAAAAACGGAGAAAGCGGGAGAAGTTTCTTAGAGGCTGGTTGACCTTTTGAAATAGTTTTCATGTCATTTTGAAAATATTGTCGTTGAAGGGCTTTTATAATCGCAGTCTCAGCAAAGTGTAAATGTGTAAGTTGCATTCTATCAGTGCGGGGAAGTTTCCTAATAAATATATATATATAAACGACGATGCGGAGAAGCTTAGACCAAGAAGAAACGCGCTTAGCTAGAGAACATAGAAAAGGTTCTGGATCATCGGTGACAAGAAAAATGTTTGCCTGCCTTTTAAGCTCTAACAGTTTTTCATCTTGTGCGGGATTAAAAATGAATCTATTAATCGGCCATGTGTGTACTTCATTTAAAGCCCACGGGGGGCCATGTAGCCACAATTTATGGTTTAAAAATTGACCAGGTGTAAGGCCGCGACTTAAACAATCACTAGGATTCAGTGCGCTTTCACAGTGAAAAAAATGGTTTGCGTGAAGATTGTCCTGTATTTGAGAGATACGGTTGGCAACAAAAGTGTCGAATCGATGCGGAGACGAATGAACCCAATGAAGGGCTACTGTCGAATCAGTAAACGCGAAAATTTCATCTATTTGACAGCGGCAAGAAATAGTTTCTATCATAAATCGAAGCAATTTGGATAATAATAATAACGCGCACAGCTCTAAACGAGCTAAAGAGACAATTTTGAGCGGGGCGACCTTGCTCTTTGAGCCTATCAAATGGACCTGGTTATTACCCGAGGTATGTTGAGTGGCAAGGTACACGGAGGCACCCATCGCCTTTTCTGAAGCATCTGCGAACCCTAAGAGTATGACGCGAGAGTTAGGCCTAATACCTACAAAACGGGGTATTTTAAAATTATGTAACGTAGGGAGCTCCGTTAAGAAGCGTTTCCACGCTAAACAAATGTCCAGCGGTGGGGTAGAATCCCAGTCGACGCGTGCCGTCCAAACAGCTTTTATTAATAACTTTGCGTGTAATATAACAGGACCGCAAAACCCGTTAATGTCCCATAATTTCGCGACCGTCGAAAGCATAAGGCGTTTTGTGCATTTTGACTGCGGGTTAAATTTTACGGCAATAGAAAACTCGTCTTCGACTGGAGACCAAATTAGGCCTAAAAGCTTCATATTATCCTCTTTGTCGAATTCGATTTTTGAAGATAAACGATTTTCCAGTGGAATCGCTTTTAACACTTTAGGTGAGTTGCTCACAAATTTAACCAAGTCAAACCCACCACGCTTAAATAACTCGATCAAATCTTGTGCCAGCTGAGCACCTTCCTCAGCGGTAGCTACCGAAGCTCCCAAGTCGTCCATGTATAAATTATTAACAGCGGTTTCCGATGCGTTTGGAAGATCAGTTTCATCTTGAGCGAGTTGTTTGACTGTTTTCATAGCGAGGTACGGCGAGCATCGCAAGCCAAAGCAAACCCGATTAAAGTGATATAGTTTGGTGGTAGAATCGCCGTCAAATTTATATAGAATATTCAAAAAACGACGGTCTTCCTCGCGGATTCCTATTGCTAAAAACATTTGTCTGATGTCAGCGGTCAGTGCGATTGGAAACAATCTAAATTTTAAAATAATCGCGGTTAGATTAGCTTGTAAATTAGGGCCGGAATGTAGACAGTCATTGAGTGAAGCGTTCGTGTCAACACATTTTGCGCTCGCGTTCAATACAATACGTAGCGCTTTGCCCTCCCGGCAGACGCCATGGTGCGGAATAACGTAATAATTTTTATTATTTAGCGGTGGTGCAGGTGATAATATACCCTCACTAATATAATTTTTCAAAACAGTGTCATATTCCATTTTTAAGGCGGTATTTGTTTGGAATTTTCGTTCAAGGGATGAAAAACAGCGAGAGGCTACGGTTAATGAATCACCCAACGTCACGGTTGATTTTATAAATGGTAAAGCCGTAACATACTGTCCAGTAACTTTATTGCGATGCGTGTTTGACGCGTAGAAGTTTTCACATTCTTGATCCCTTTCAGACAAATAAGTTTTAGTGGGTACCGATTCGAGATCCCAGAACTTGGAAACTAAACTTTCAATTGAATTACCCTCACTCGACGAGAAAAGTGAGTGATTGTTTTCATTATTGTCTGATCCATTATGAGCCTGTAACGTAGCTATTGATCCTAATATTACGTATCCAAAAGCAGTTTCCAAAAGATCGGGACGCCCTGGTGGACCCAGCAATTTTCCGGGTCGTAATATCTGTAAAAAGGCTTCAGCCCCCAACAAAATATCGATCTCGGCGGGTTTATTAAAATGCGGGTCTGCCAGCTGGAGTTTACCTATATAAGACAGCGGTGAGATGTCAAATTCACAGCTGGGCAAACAACTTGAAATGGTTTTAAGAACGAGAGGTTTAATCCGCAAGTTAACGTTTCTGTCATATTTAGATACCAACGTTACGTCTGTATAGCCTAATATAGACTGGTAGCTGCCACCAATTCCGTTTACGAAACGGTCAGTATCATCGTGAAAGATGTTAATACCTAATTTCCTGCAAGCGAAGCGGGAAATAAAATGATTTTGCGATCCATTGTCCACGAGGACACGAACTTGAATCACGGAACCGTCTCTTTTGCGAACATCAGCAAGAACGGTACCCAACAAAACATTTTGAGTTTTTCGCAAAGATTTTGAATTTGCGTTCATACTACAAAATGAAGCGTCATTATTCGTCGGTTCATTCAAAAATAAATTTGAAGTAGCGTTATTATTCTGAGCAGCCACTACTGGACTACGACTGTTATCACTCGACGGACCGGTTCTACTGTTATCAGCTTGAAAACAGAGTGAAGTGTGGTGCTTTTTTTTACAATTTGCACAAGTTCCCTTAGACCGGCATGCGTTTGAATTATGTTGCGAACTCAAACAGTTAATGCAAGCGCGTAATTGTTTTACATGTTCGTAACGTTCTCGAGCGGTTAAAGTCCTGTACTTTTTACAGGAATACAAGTGGTCGTGTTTGTCATTGCATAATGTACAAATGTTATCGCTTACTAAGAATGCGCGTGAATTATTTTTCGGAATGTAGTTTTCTGACAGCTTGGCTCTCACACAAGTACTTGAGTTTTCACTCGTCCTATTCAAAACCTTAATACGGTCGCGAACAAATTTAGTAATTTTATCAAGCGCAGGTATTTCCGAATCGCGGTTATCCATTTCGAATAAACGTGCCGAATCTCTGTCCAGCCGTTGTAATAAAAGGTATGACATGACAAAATCGTACAAGTCGGGTATGTTTAAGTTAATTAATGCGAGATGCGAATTTGAAAATTGGTCGATTAAATATTCTAAGTTATTAGCGGTGGGGGAAACAATGGGCTTCAATGAGAAAATTTGGTTTAAATAAGTACTAGCGAGATTTCTCTTATCTTCGTATTTAGAAACGAGCGCGTTATATATTGTTTCATAGTTTTCTTCACAGGGTACGAATCCAATGTATACTTGTTTCGCTCGACCTTTCAATTTACTAGTGAGATAAAATATTTTTTCCGTTACGGAAAGCGATGAATTTAAATGTACAGCCCTTTGGAAAGTAGCATAAAATAAAGGCCAGTCGTTTGCATTTCCGTCAAATTCCGGTATTTCTATACGAGCTAGCTTAATATTTTGAAATGTTTTATCTGGTTTAACCGTTGGTGTGAGCGCTGTGGTTGTAATAAACTGAGAATGTTTACGTTTAACACGACAATAAAGATCTTCAAATGCGAGCCATTGATTGAAATCCGGAACTGAATCCTTATCAATTTTCAATAATAAAGATTCGATATCTTTCACGCAAATCTGAAAGTTACACCTGATTTCTTGTAAAGTCTCAACCGAGCACAGAAATTCTTCCAATAATTCTGGGTCATTCAAATTAGCACGCGATTTATCGTATATTTGTTGAAGACGCTCGAAATATACTTGTCTTTGACATTCCAATAATTTTAATTTTTGATCATTAGACGACGTCATCGTGATCAAATCCAGACAATAGGTATGATCCAAACTCAAATGTTAAAGTGATCGTACAAAATAACAAAAATGCGAGGTAGGTAAATAAATAATTTCCAACGGCGAACGAGATAATATAATGCGTTGGTAATTATAAGTGATTTATGTAGGTAGTCATTAACAGAATTGAAAACGGTTTATAAAAATTGCGGTGTAAATGCGAAATTCGAGTTTATTAGGCGATGCGGTAACCAAAGGCAATGTTTGACTTTTGAATGTTAAATAATTTAAATAAGCAAATATTATTTATTTAGAGTGACGAGACGGGTAACGACAAATCTGTTCATAAAAGTCAAACGTCACGAAGTTGATTGAACATGAAGAGTCTAAATCACTGTTTGACACTGCACTGCTCGTCACTTTGAGATTTTAGGTGTTATATCTCTTAGCCCAGTCGTATATCTGGAAACTTTGCCCTTCAAACCGTAACACAGTAGGTAACTGCTTGACGGCAGAATAATAGGCAAAGCTGTGGTACTTCCCCAGGCGGGCTTGGCAAGAGCCCTACCACTACAAAACGAACTTGACTTCAAACGAGAGACACACAAAATAGGCGGTAGATAAATAAATTAATAGGAATGGGGTAAATAGCCACGAAATCTCAGGATAAACAAGGCATCCGAGTGACGAAGGACCATTAAATGGCGAAGAAAATTAATTATTAATTATAACAATTCTCGTCACCAGCGGTGCGCTGGTACTCTTGGATATCTATGAGATTTCGTGACGGCGGAGCGGGTGGAATTTAAATTATAGGAACAAAAACAATAAGAGGGTGGAAGACCCTGGGGTTTGGCCTTTTCTCCAGAAACACAAAAGAAAGGTCCTACCTTAAGAATCCAGCGTCCTCCGGGCGATTGAGCGGCAGTTCTTCTTCCTCAATTATATTTCCTTCAGCAGCTGCCTTTGAATTGTGTGTTGCGAAATAATCTTGTGGTGCGGTGCGGTACAAATCGGTAACTTTAACTGGTGCGAGGCGAACTTTATAAACAGCTGGAGTATAAGTTACTTTTAAGAATGCGCGAAAAGAAGTGACGTGCGCCCTCGGCGCGAAATCGGTTAAATACTGCTCCGCGGGACGAGTCACCCGAGAGTGGCGTGAATTGTCAGGCGAGGTACCCTCTAAGTGACTCAGAAAAAAAGAACCAGATACTGAATATTATATTTTATTCTCCGGCAATATGAAAGAAAAGGCGCAAATATACATATAAATCATCAAGGCGCGATAATATCTGTATTCTTATTTCAAATCTCTCTATATCGTGGACCGTGTGGTAACTAATCAAAAGGCGCAATGGCAGTTGTAAGAAAATCGACGGTTTTAAAAAAATACTGTAACTAAAATGGGTCATATTTTGCTACTACACTACTGTGTTCCGGTTTGAAGGGCAATGTTTCCAGAGAAATTACAGGGCTTAGAGATATAACATCTTAGATCTCTGGGTGACGAGCGCAGTGCAGTGCTAGGTAATGATTTGGACTCTTCATGTTCCAAAAGCTGCGTGTCACTGTGCTGTCATGTGGTAGGCATGTTGCTTACCATCAGGCACACGTACTGCTCGTCTCGTCACTCTTTATTCAAAAAAAAATGGAGTGAATGGATGAGCAAGCTATGCGCTTGATAGTGAGCTACACTTGCCTATAACAGGACTATGCCACGCAGCTAGCTATTTGAACTTGAAAAATCCAAATTTCTAGGTGCTTAGGACTGCTTTGTGGTCAACCGGCTACATTAACGTTACTGCTTGGCGGTTCAATAACCGGATGTGTTCCCCAGGTGGACTTTGCGATGAGTATTACAACCACAAAAACAATTGGTTGTCTGTAAATGTAAAGCCGGTTTACTGACGATAGTTTAACTTGGCGTCATAACAAAACATTGCATAACGGCATTGCATGAGCGTAACGGGACAATGAGTCATCCTTTTTCGTGTATGCAGCCAGCGTTCGTTGATTTATTAGACGTTGTCACGTCAAAAAATTACAAGGTTTTTTTTTAACTTCTATAAGTTTATACTTGACTGCCATCTCGCCTGATGTTAAGCGACGATGCGGTCTACGATGGAACGTGCTTACCTAGAAAAAACCGACTGACTCTCGATTTGAAGACACAAAGATTGTAACCATCGGGAAAAACCCACTCAGGCAACGTATTCCACATCCTAGAAGTTCTTATCACAAAAAGTAGAGTCAAATCTCTTCGTTCGTGTCTTTGAAACATCAACCATGAAATGATGTCGCTTTTTCAAACTACGAGCATTCCGATAGAAAAAAGGACAAGGTGGTATCAGATCATGCAAATCAGTCGCACACTCTATGTGATGGTGATGATTACGCATCTCATTTATCAAGTTATGGCGATTTGTGATTTCAACAGCGTAGTTCCTGATTCCGTTTTCCCGGTATAATAAATAAATAGACTTTGTTTAATTTCAGGCCATTATCACTATACGACCAAATCAATATCCATTAATTATCTATCTATCAAATTTTATGCAAATCCCATCAGTCATTTTTGCGTGGAAAAATAACTCACATATACATCCACTTATGCTTATAAATTTTCGCGTTTATAGTATTATGTTTTTGTTATAATTTATAATTAGGTAGATAAACAAAAAAATATACTTTAAATAAAAAACATTGATACTTAATTTTGTTGAACCAAATCAAAATAATTACTTTAATCTTAATGTTCGTTGAAACTTTAAAAACCACGTTGCAATCCAAGTCAGGTTAACTTTGGAAATGAAAATAAAATACGTTCAATAAAGAAAGTTTTCGCCTCAGACTTTTAAAGAACAAACTACTGTTTGAGCCACAGGTACACGCATTCCCAATCATTTGGGAGAGAGAATTCATGGAGTTATTTGAAATTATAGCGTCTGGACGCGGCGGCGCCAAACTTGATGCAACTTTCATGATAATGAAGAAGATAAAGCTTCATGCTCCGGGCTTTGAAGTTTTCAAACAGACACGCTTGCTAGCTAGACCAATATTTTATATCCTATCCCATTAAGATTAGCAAAGTACCTAAAGATACGATATACTTACGTTTGAAGCGTTTAATTGTAAATTTAAAAATGTCTGCCAAGTTTAATTAATCATTAATGCTCCTAAGCAAAAAAACTTAAATATTACGTTGAAAACAACAATAAAATATAAAAATGACCGAGAGTATCGAAGTGGAAACTAATAGTTATAATTTAATTTTCTATGATAAAACTTCACTACATTTCATAAGGAGCTATGACTAAGTCGCTCAGTTAACTAAAAGCTAATTTTAGTTGCTTGTTTGATATATCTAAAACCACCACGTTGTTTTCGATAAAATAATTAGGATACCTCGTATGAATTAGTTTCTACAAAAAAAAACAACAATATCCAAATTCAGCGGAGCTATCGTGTAACATAAATAAATAAAGTGGCCAAGTGCGAGTTGGACTCGCCCATGAAGGGTTCCGTTGCAGCAAGTAACATTATATACATAGTACACATAGTTCGTTGTAACTTTGATCGAAGTTTCAATAATAGTGTATTTATGACGTACTAAAAAAAACTACTCATCAGATCGAGTTCAAACTAATTTTCGTTGGTAGTTTACATGGTAATGTACATCATATATTTTTTTAGATTTTTCATTCTCTTACTTTAGAAGTTAGAGGGGGGGGACACACATTTTACCACTTTGGAAGTGTCTCTCGCGCAAATTATTCAGTGTAGACGAAAATGGTTTTTGAATTCTCAACATCATTTTTGAAGACCTATCGATAGACACCACACACGTGTAGGTTTGATGAAAAAAAAAATTTTGAGTTTCAGTTCTCAGTATGGGGGGCAACCCAAATTTTTCTCTTTTTTAATTTTTCTGTTGAAATCTTGATGCGGTTCACAGAATACATCTACTTACTAAGTTTCAACAGTGTAATTCTCATAGTTTCGGCAAAAAGTGGCTGTGACATACGGACGGACAGACAGACAGACAGACAGACAGACATGACGAATCTATAAGGGTTCCGTTTTTACGTTTTACGGAACCCTAAAAAACACGTACCGAATTGAGAGCTTCCTCCTTTTTGAAAGCCGGTTAAAAATATGAAATGTACACTAAATACATTGTGAATGGCATGTAAAATTTTAATCACTCCATACTGTTATTATATTACCCCATGTTTTTTTTATAATGTACGTTGTAAATTTCACCCAAAATGTTAATCATCATTACATACTGTTATTATATTACGCCATGTTTTTTTGAAGTGAAAACTTCTTTTGGCACGCCTAGACGGATTTTTCGTGGGGTGTGAATTGAATTCTAGCGTCACGCTCGGGTATGATAAGAAATCTTCGGGTGAACTCGGGACCATGACCATTGGCCATCTAGAAATGTGTCAGCTAATGGGAAATGCTGAAAGTGCGTGGCCTAACCATCATGGCATGGCCATCTAGAAATGCGTGAGCCAATGGGAAATGCTGACGCATTTCTAGATGGCCATGCCATGATGGCTAGGCCACGCCCTCCGGTTACACCCGTGTAGTTTCCAAAGTAAGCTACCAAATTCTGAGTTATACATAAGTTTTCACTTCTATCGGCAGTTCCTATGACTGCCAATTTTTTTTATCACTACTGTTATCTAAATTTCACCTGTGTGAAACCGGATGGGTCACTTGTTACAAATAAAACACAGATTTTGTCCTTAACACATCCAATAATAACACGACATCCCAACTTTTTCGGAAAATACGGAAAATAAGTAAAAAGTATCCTTCCGTTGTTATAGTTTCGCAGGTATTAGAAACTTTCTTTTATACTCATAATTCGCAATATATCACGGGTTTTATCGTATAAAATACTTAACGCTTTTGTACCTGACCTAAAAATCACAAAAGTCTTTCATCCCAAAAATCCTTTCACGTTTATCATTTCTCTTACCTTTCACTAAAATCTCACCAAATTCTTGACTTACAAAGAAATAACTCGCCTGGACTGAAACGAAACTCGTAAACGGAATAAAACAAAACATTCTTTGAGCAAAATCTGACTCCCTTTGAGCATTAATTAAGAAATGCTCAAATGTTCGGATGCCCAATGAACGAATATGGGAGAAACTGAAATAAAACGACTGACATTAAAGTTTGTGTATTCAACATTGGAGTTGTTATTTGAAAGTCGATCATTTGTTTTAGTTTAATTGTTAGATTCCTCTACGCCAATTATGGCTCGGATGATCATCTGAAACTTTTGGTCTAAAGTGGATTATGAAGGTTCCTGTATCCTAATATTTTAAACGTAGATTGGGTGTCTAGACGTTTGGATATTTTAACGTTTGGGTGTTTGTTGCTCAATCATATCAGAACGACTGACTGTAGTAGGTGTAATCAATTGAGTAAAAGTAAACCAATTGAATAAATGTAAGAAATTACATTGACAACTATTCGATCTTTCCCATATAAAATTTCACAAAGGAATGCTCTTCAACCACAGAAATCTAAATAATAAGGTAATAGAAATGGCATAACTCTCAAATTACTTGCAAAACGCTTGTCGCCACATTTCCCCTACCCCCGCGATCACTACTACATGCGCGTAGTATTCAAATAGAGCTCCACTCACACACCAATAGCTGCACATTATCAACCTGGGTCTGTGATTGCACCACACACATCCATAAACGCTTATCAGTGAACCTACTAATACATTGAAAAATTAACAATTTTTCACATATACGCTAGTGCTTGACAAAAATTAAAACATATCGATATTTCAAAGTACGGTCCAATTTTAACATTCGATAAAGGTTATTATTGATTTCATTAATTAGGTGTATTACACTACAACAAAGTAAATATGCCTACCTATAAAATAAGTGAGTCACATGGGTTATACTGTTGTTTCGAAAACTGAACTATGTAATTCTGACACCACATGGGCTTAGGTATAGTTGAAGAACAAAGGTTGTTGTATATATTGTACATCGAGCAACTCGATCTTCCGCGCAAGCACGGAAGGGAAGTAAGTAGCCTTTGCTAAAAAATATTGTTCAAATCTTTCTGTCATTTCTTGCGGGAGGGGAAAGTTGCACACTAGCGTAAAGCCGCGCACTATTACATACAAAACATACCTGTACCGATCCATTGCCGACCATACTCACACAGCCAAATCACTAACACATAAAAAATAAAGCACCATTCACAAATCTAGCCCCGCCCTCAGTGTATTCCACGCCACAGTATATTATCAAACTCCATGGTCCACGCGGACTTGTACTTTGACAGAGGGGAAACGCTGTGTATGCCTACTCCCTTCCGTGTTGCTCGCTGATTTTGTAAGAAAACTAATAAAGTCTTAAAAATAAAAGCTTACAATAGATAAATACTGCCTCAGTTATCTTAATATTTATTTTGCACGGACGAACAATCGCGCGTTATAGCCAGTATGTATATACTTTTGTTAATAATAATTAATGAATTATGAAGTAATGTTTACCGCGAATTAAAAGATTGTACGTACGGGTGTAATGTTAATTGCGTACAATTTTTTTTATCGATTTATTATGTTACTTTATCGATAAAACTATGTAAAATTTAAAATAAAATTTTCATCGTTTATTTTTGGGCAAGTAAAATTGGACCGTCACAGCACTAACTCACAATCGCTACCTGCGGTTGTACCATGGAAGATTAGAGGTTATGGCGATATCTTTAATTTTACATTACTTTGCTGTTTATGCTTGTACCACTTTAGATGTTAATTAATGTATGCAGCAATGGTATGCAAAATGACGATCACACCAAAAATTTAAAACTATCATAGTGAATCATTGGGCTCCGTTTATTTTATTAAAAAATACAATTAAAATAAAATAAAATACCTATCAGTGAAATGTAATCTCATTATTGGTATAATTGCAAGTTGTGGAAGAACTTCCACAGTTGTTAATGCTCCATAACACAAGTTTCAAAGATGATTCACGCCTGCTGGTTCGAACAAGACTAAACTACAATTCGAGCACTGGTGGCCTACAAGTCACCTGTGCGGCGACAATGTCACGCGGTCATGCGACTTCTAGTACCTTATTATTTAGATTTCTGTGTCTTCAACGGCTTAGCTCCATCTATTTATAGCGCCAACCCCACTAAAACTCTTTTGAGATGGCGGGTAGAAGTGAATGGTATCCCACCAGCGCCCTCTACACTAAATTTTATCAGTCATACCCATTTCTTTCAATAATCAGATACTTGTTCTTTTATGACACATATTTAGACTCAAATCCCAGTATTAAATACAATACTATAGTGAAATACACTGCAAACAAAATACAGGTGATAACATAGGTTTAAAATTTATAATACAATTAATTATAGTCTGGAATAAAACATATTAAGAAGAAGAAGAAGGAAGGTATTTCAAGTCTGAACAGTTGCTTACATTATATCAAGCACAGATTCGCTCTTGTATGGAGTACTGTTCGCACCTTTGGGATGGATCGGCTAAGTATCAGCTCGAGGCTTTGGAATCGATCGAGAAACGTGCCAAAAGGCTCATAGGCAATGATACTCTTGTGCGGAAACGACTTCAAAGTCTTGAACATCGCCGCAAAATTGCTAGCTTATCGGTTTTTTATCGGATACATTTCGGAGAGTGCGCGACTGATCTGCATAACTTAATACCACCTTGCCCTTTTTTTTATCGGACTGCTCGTAGCTCGAGAAAGCGTCATCGTTTCATGGTTGATGTTCCAAAGACACGAACAAAGAGGTTTGACTCTACTTTTGTGATAAGAACATCTAGGCTGTGGAATGAGCTACCTGAGTGGATTTTCCCCGATAGTTATAATCTTGGTGTCTTCAAGTCGAGAGTGAATCGGTTTCTTCTAGGTAAGCACGCTTCATCGTAGGCCGCATCGTCGCTTTACATCAGGCGAGATGGCGGTCAAGTGTAAACCTATTATAGTTAAAAAAAAAAAAAAAAAAAAAAAAAAAATACACTTTTTATCGCCGGAAGTTACGGGAACGGGAACTGCGGACGTAATACTGCGGGTATTCCAAAACCTGAATTAAAGAATTTGAAATGTTTGTAAAATTTCGTCCTCCTTTGTTAAATTAACGAATATTCCTCGACGTATTTTAACAGTAATCAATAAGTGTACAATTTTGACAAAATCATATTGTATCATTTAAGTAGTGGCCATGATTTGATTGTCTTTGCATGGCTTTGATTTAATCGTGTTGTTAGCTGTAAAAGGTTTCATCTCAAATGGTAGGGTGTTTATCAATAAGTGGGGAAGTTGGCTCGGAGCCAGTTTTGATAATGCGTTTGAATTAATGTTGTTAGATTGAGTAATTGCTGTTGTTAGTTTTATTCATGTTTTAGCTGTGTTGATTGTTGTTTGGGCTGCGACTGCGGATACTATTAGGAAATTAAAACATTATTTTGGTGATATTGTCGCATAAGTTTAAGCTTACTGTTTACAGTACCTGTGAGTAGTGTTCACTAACACTTCATCCAAATTCACTGGCGCATTTCTACACGCAGCTTCATTCAGGCTGACTGACGTCCGACTTCCGTCGCGTCGTGCCTTAGGCTAAAAACACGAAACTAGCAATGGACGAGCGACAGCGGAGCGAGAGAGGAGTGACAGCGGAGCGACAGTGGAACGACGCGACGTAAAGGCGGTGGCGACATATACAACAGCATAGCGCAGCACAGCGACGCGCACAAAACGGGCTCGAGCAGAGCGTGTTACGATGTCCGGTAACATGGACTTCGCTGACCAACAAGTTATATTCATTGTTACTCCATCGGTGACGGTGGCGTGTTTCCAACCGTGTTGTAGGAAATTCCACGAAGTATCGGACCGCCCGGAAGACGGACACCGATCGGCGATCGGCGTCCCTTACCCGTCACTTCGTTGTCTAATATCGACGCGTTGACACCTCAAATAATTAGTTGTATTAAAATAATTTAAATGTTAACTTTGAAATTTAAATAAATAATTTTAAAATGCAAAATGTTTTTTTTGCAACTTCTGGACTCGCTCTACTAGCGAGTGTTTGAGCGAGGCTGTGTTTTTGTATACGTCGCCGCCGCTTCGCCGTCGGGTCGCCTTGCTGTCGCTCGTCTATCGCTAATTTCGTGCCCTTAGCTATAACACCAGACTGCACTAGCGACAGCCTACCCCCACCAATACATGTATCGTTCATGAGAGAGTGTATCATATTGAAGTGAAAACACCTTTTTAGGCGCACCATATCCAAATTTTCCATGGGACTGTGAATTAAACTCAAGCGTCACGTTCGGAAATGCAACAAATCTTCGAGTACTTGGATGATCTAGATGACCTTGGTACCTACTCGTAGTATGTTTGGCTTAAAACCAACATTGCAAATTCGACTACAAACTTTTTACTTAAACACTTTTATAATATAAAGACCATTCATCGATATAAAGACTATTACTAAACTAACTAAAGATTCGGCCGCGTCTGGCGGCCTTTTTCAAGAAACTTGCCTTGAAAAAGGGAGCCAAGCACGCGCCTGGTCGCTACTTTTTTGGACCGACCATATCACACGTGAGTTACCCGTTATTTAAATAAATATGTGTAACAACTACGTTAGTGTTCATACTAAAATAGTTTCATTGTCATTCTACATGAATTACTAAAATAGTAAACCTGTTCAATCTTCAATAAAATGGGTCTCTTCAAGAAACACGTCGTTAGGGTACATAGTCCCACCCCTTCGCTGTCAGGGGAAAGGTAAGAAACGTTCAGGGAAAAGGGATTGAATTTAGGGTTGTCTGTTCAGCTGGCGAAATTGAGGGCCGACGGAACATCCGCGGCGTCTGCCGCTGGATTTATAGAATCACGATCCGGAATGAAGCGTTGACAAGATTAATCCATCAAGTATCGTAAAAAGCGTAAAAGTATTTACCTATCTTTTTTGTATTTAGTTATAGTTCATGTATCTACAAACAAGTCAGTAGAAAGGTCTAGAAGTTATGGCTGATCTAGTCGGGGGTACGGTGACTGCAGATCCGGGACGTCTAGTTCAAACTCCACGCACACCACTGTCTTTTCGAAGTCATGTACGTAATGCCGCTGAATTGAAAAACGGTGAAAGAAAACATCGGGAGGAAACAGAAATGTACCTTTTACTTTTCGAAATCATGTGTCATCCACCAACCAACCTGCACTGGGCTAGCGTGGTGTATTATGACCTTGACTCTCTTGTTGCGATAGAAGGCCCGAGTCCCAGCATTGCGAACATTCAGTGGGATGCTTTTGCTTTTGTAGTGGTAGGACTGTTTGTTGGCCTTGTTGTAGAGACCTCCTTAGGAAGTACCGCACCTTTGCCAGCTATTCTACCGCCAAGCAGTAATGTGCAAGCGTTATTGTATCTCAGTTTGAAGAACAATGTTTCCAGTGAATGAAGTCTATTTATTTCGATGCAGCCATGTTCACCGGCAAATAACGTAATGTTGCGTTTACCCGTGAAGAAAGTGTACAAAACGGTACAGATATTGTGGGAACTTACCCATAAAACTTAGGTACAAAATATGTAATTAATGATACTTAGTTTATACTTACATAGTGAAAGTAGTTGAAAAAGTGTTATGTTTAGTTTTCACGGTGACTTAATTGATTATAATATTATGTCCCGTATCAATCCATAGAGTCCCTACTTACTGCTGGGACACGGGTAATAAAGTAAGAAAGTTTAGGCCATAGTACATCATGCTACCTTAGTGGCAGCTTGGCAGACTTCACTTCTCCGGCAAGCAGATTTCCTCACGATGCATTCCTTTACCGCTTTTAAATTAGCATGCATATCACAGATTACAGAAATAATTTTGTAATCTGTGATGCATATAATGAGTTCGAAAAGAGTGGTGCACGAGGAATTTAAGCCAGGACCTTCGGATCGAAAGCTGACATTCTCCCGACTAGTCGAGCCTTAGCTTAAAAGTATTACAATATACTGGCCAGTTTATTTGTCGGTCGTCGGTACTAAGATCGGCTTAGTGATAGGTATTAGTTTTTTTAACTGTGATAGGAATGTACTTTATCTCTGAAATCTCTCTTGAAATTGAGCAACGATGCAATGTACGATGGAGCGCGGTAACTAAGAAAAAAACAATTCATACTCGTTTTGAGATGATTGTAAGCATCGCGAAAATCTTACTCAGGCAACGCATTGCACAGCCCCAGATACTCTTATTACGAAAGTGGCATCAAACCTTCTCGTTAGCGTATTCGGAAGGTCAACAATAGAACAGTGTTGTTTTTTCGTACTAGGAGCAGTCCAAAAGACAAAAAAGTGGCGTTAAATCATACAAATCCGTTGTACACTTTCTGTAATGCATCCGTCAAAAAACCATTAGGCTAACAACTTTGCGGCGATATTTGACAGTAAATGCTTCCAGTACCAAAGAAAGTTTCTCAAAACGACAAAACTAAATGCTACCAAGATTTTATTCTGTACAACATTTAAGTTATATTTATTAAACTCGATTAAGGCCGTTCTCTTGGCAATGCAGCACCATAAACATCTGAATCCAAGGCAGACAGAAATACAGCCTTATTTTGGGTCGTGCCAAATGGTGCAAAGGGCCGACAGTACTTTATGAATAATGACAGAAAAGTTTCGTAATTTTTCCCGTTAGCTCAGGGTCAAACACAACTTTCATTGCGGGAGTAACTGCGGGGTTTGAGAAGTGGAGGACCGTCTGGCCGAATTAATTTGCTTGGAGACCATTTTGCGAAGGAGTAATACAATCCTTGACTGCGGCGATTAATTTTGTGAAGACATTGAAAATTGTAGTCTTGTTATTTATTAATTTTACTTGTTCTACAGTAGAATTTATAACTCAAGGAATTTTATTCTGGTAGTTGTCGTATAAAAATATGACAATTACCAATATATACTACTACTAATACATTTAAGTGTACATTTCTATAACCCTAAAAAATATCTGCCATACTGATCAACGATAGAAAACTTATAACTTAAAAAGTTAAGCTCATTCTGTGACGTATACATTGACTACTAAATTAAACCACTTCTTTCTTGGTTGATATAGCACTAAAACGGAAAATTAAATTGTGTTTAGATTTTAGTTATATTAAAGTAGAAGTGTTATTCGTAAGTACATATTGTCATGAAGTATTTATATTTTCCTCCTGAAAACTCAGAACGTAAATATGCCACGAAAATTAGTGAGTTTGATTTTTGCCAGTGAAGCGAAAATATTTCATTTTGTTAGTGAGATTATTTGATAAGCCAATGCCAATTATTTCACGTATATTTTGACATAAATATCACTAAAATATCTCATTATTGTCAGCCATAGTTATCCCACTGCATCCCACAGGCGCTCCTACTCTCTTATTTGAATGACCCATTTTTAATTAATTAACCTTACTGTTTATGGTTGGTGATTGCTATAATTCATCTCTTTAACTTATTGCAGTTCATATAACTTTTCTATTGTGGGCTTACTATGCTTAGTCTTCCCGAAAACTGATGACGAGTACGGAAGATACATCACAATATCCAGCCAATAACTTTCCCCTATCGAACAGAATCTTAATAAAGTAAACTGTCTCGCTGTTTGTACGATGCAAGCATCCTGTGTTACCAGATAATATTTAGTTATTTTGTATAAATGGAGTAGAATCAAGAAAATATTTGTTTTGGGTTTTGTATCTGAAAGAGCTATGGCTATCGGCAAGAAGCCGCCTTTTGTGACACTAGGTATTTCATAAGTATTTTTAACTTTAATACTCGTACCTATTTCTGTTTGTGGTAAATTAAAAAAAAATGTATGTCTATCTATATATTTGATTTCGTACCCTAATTATTCAACCGAAATCACCTTAGTTGAAACTAGTTAGCAATTAACTAGTTTCACCAATTCCAGAAAGCAGCATCGTTTCATGGTTGACATTCCAAAGACTCGAACAAAAACTCCTAGTTTGACTCCTACTACTACTTTTAGCGATGTACAAACATGACCAAATTGTGGACATCAGGATATCTACTAGAAGCGCCCGGAATCTGGCAATGTTGCAAGCGCCTAAAATGTTTTATACCAGTATTTATTAGTTGATCAACTCATTGTTATTCCTTACGGCTGGCTATCGATCGACTGGAGCGATTACTCGTGCCAGTAACTTGGCCAAATAAGCTCCTCTATATGAACGAATGAATTGGTCTCGTAAAATATGAGCCATTGACTCTTAGGGGTTTACGTACTTTTACAAATTGAGCTGGCAGTTGACGTTTCGAGTTTTTGTAGTTGTTTGTGAATATTGGACATATCTACTTGTAACATTACACTGATGCAGTATAGGTATACCTACCGTTGAACTACTATTCTGGACACTGAACCTATCTGGAGTACCTATTTTAACGTGGTCGTAATTTTTTATCAATTTGTAGAGGCAGGACTTTTTGCAGCGCCACCCAGAGATTTAATATGATATATCTCTTTGCCTTGTATTTTTTCTGGAAAAAGGCAATAGGGTACCGGACTGGGTCAAAAATACACTATTCTAATTAGTCCGTCAGCTAGATCATGAAAAAATATGGAACACGTATTTTTTGTTTTTTCAAAATATTAAAAATTGACAAAGATATAGAACATCAAACTTCGAGAGTGGGGGGTCGCGACGTCACTCGTGAGTAAAAATCGTAGGCACGAGTGACGTCACGCGAAACTTCTAAGCGCTGTATCTTCGTATTTTTTTGTTTGTGAAACACAAGAAAAAATATGTGTACAATATTTTTTAGCAATCTAACAGACGGACTAATTAGTTTTTTTGAGGATTGTACCCTATTCCATCTAATTCATAGTGATGTTTGCACATACTACTACTTTCACTACTACTTCCCTAGACGTTCTCTGTAAAAAGAACAAAAGCAACAGAAATTAAAAATAGCAGTGGTAATAAGTTCACTCTTGACAGCCACAGGGTACAGAAAAAACGCAAAAATAAAGTGGCCAAGTGCGAGTTGGACTCGCCCATGAAGGGTTCCGTTGCAGCAAGTAACATAATATACATATTACATATAGCTCTTGTAGTTCGTTGTAATTTTGATCGAAGTTTCAATAATAGTGTATTTATGACGTACTAAAAAAAAACTACTCATCAGATCGAGTTCAAACTAATTTTCGTTGGTAGTTTATATGGTAATGTACATCATATATATTTTTTAGATTTTTCATTCTCTTACTTTAGAAGTTAGAGGGGGGGGGGGGACACATTTTCCCACTTTGGAAGTGTCTCTTGCGCAAATTATTCAGTGTAGACGAAAATGATTTTAGAAACCTCAACATCATTTTTGAAGACCTGTCGATAGACACCCCACACGTGTAGGTTTGATGAAAAAAAAAGTTTTTGAGTTTCAGTTCTCAGTATGGGGAGCAACCCTAATTTTTGTTTTTTTAATTTTTTTTTGTTTAAATCTTAATGCGGTTCACAGAATACATCTACTTATCAAGTTTCAACAGTGTAGTTCTTATAGTTTCGGCAAAAAGTGGCTGTGACATACGGACGGACAGACAGACAGACAGACAGACAGACAGACATGACGAATCTATAAGGGTTCCGTTTTTACATTTTACGGAACCCTAAAAAGGTGTTTATGATGTTTTTTTTTTTTTATTGCATAGAGTGACGAGACGAGCAGGTCATGTGCCTGATGGTAAGCAACATGCCTGCCACATAACAGCACAGTAACACGCAGCTATTGGAACATGATAGTCAAATCATTACCTAGCACTGCACTGCGCTCGTCACCCAGAGATCTAAGATATTATGTCTCTAAGCCCTGTAATTTCTCTGGAATCATTGCCCTTCAAACCGGAAAACAGCAATGTTTGCACATTACTGCTTGGCGGTAGAATATTTGGCAAAGGTGTGGTACTTCCCCAGGCGGACTCTGCTAAGAGTCCTACCACTACTAAATCTACCTAGATGTGTGTGTGCTTAGGGGTACAAACGATGAGCGTAAATGTCTGTGACCTTGTAAAATTGTGGAGTGCAGTTTTATTTGCGTGTGTGTGACTGATATAAATATAAAAAATAACATTTAAGTAGAGTTATATGTAAGTGTTTTATAGTCTACTGTTAACACCAATATCAACATAGGTTAGACAGTCATAAGAATTACGAGTAATATGAATCCATAATGTCATAGAAAATAGAAAACGTCGGTTACCAAATAACACTTCATGTAAACTGAGACTTTCAAGACAAGTAACAGCAAATTACTTAGGCTCAAATCAGCCAATTTTGCGTCTGAAAAACAGCTTATTTTCGCTAAAACTCGGTATATCTCTCGACGATCTTGCCCATATTCGGAGTCTTAAAAAACAATGACGCCGTTTTCAATCCCTATTTTTCCGTCTTCGAATCTATTGACATGTAAATTCGTTTTTAGGGACCCGAGTCGGCTTGGACTGTTGAATGATAGTATCACTTAGAATTGGTACAACAGTATGAAATAGGATGCGGAAAATATCCCGCAGGAGATTTTAATTTTGACCACGAAACTTTGAAACCACTGCTTAGCACTACCACACCGCGCTCGTCTAGGGAGACGATATAAGTTGAATTATCTATATGCCATGTAGTTTCTCTGGACACAGTGCCCTTGGGAACTGAAACAAAGTAACACAAAAAGTGAGAGTGTTCCAATCAAACAAAATACGACAATTACTGTTTGTAAAGAAGAAAATTGAGCAAAGCAAAAGAGATAGAGCAATATTTATAGTGGTACACAAGACTTAACGTCTGACTATACCGTCTTATGCTATTACATACATATGCTATTAGCGAACATTTAATTATATGTATGCAAGATTTATTTTGTTCCGTATACCCTTAGTTATATTTTTTGTTCTAGTTTAGTGAGAAATGTTTCAAAAACGTAGGTAGTAGTAGGTAACCCAGTATTCTCAGAATTCAATAAACGTAGTTCAGTATCGTATAAATATGGAAACTCTTTGAGTGATGTGATTTGAATTTATTCTGCTCTATTAAAAAACTTGACATAAGCATTTGTTTTTTTTTTACTTTTATAGGTTTACACTTGACCGCCATCTCGCCTGATGTTAAGCGACGATGCGGTCTACGATGAAGCGTGTTTACCTAGAAAAAACCGATTCACTCTCGATTTGAAGACACAAAGATTGAGTTTGTTTGACGTCACAAATATCAATAAATGCTGTACATTGCCAGTGTGAAGTCAGCATAAATTAATTTAATTTAAATTTGTATGTTAGTTATGTTTGGTACGTGAGCATCGAGCACGGTTTTTTATTGCGTGAAATTTACAAGAGCGAGAACTGCACGGGTAAAACCACGGGGAGATACTATCTTTATCAAACATAGTATCTCCCCATAATAATCTTATACCTTTAAACGAGCAATTCTTGTATATACCTATATATATATATATAGAATTTTAATCCCGGAAACGGCTCGAACGATTTTGATGAAATTATGTATGCAGGGAGTTTCGGAGACGATAAATCGATCTAACTAGGTTTCATTAAAAAAAAACGCATATTATGGGTGTTTTTAGACAATGAAACACTGACACATTAGACATTAGAATGCGAAAGTAAATTTCGCGTGGCATAAGCCCATAAGCATAATAGCTCAAACGGGAAGTCGGCCGGACATGGCGGTCACGAATTAGTAGCTCCGGGTTCGAATCCAGATGGCTTCTCTTTTTTTTAAAGTTATTATATAATCTATTACTTGGAGCCTTTTATACGTAGGTATCTAAGTATTTTTAGTATTTAGGGCGAGCAAAGCGCGGTCACCCAGGTACTAATAATATTAACAATACAAAAGTCTGTATGTAAGGTGTTTGGATATTTGTAGCTTAATAACGTCGGAATGCCTAAATAGATTAGTTTGAAATTTGGAATACGGGTGTACATTATAGTCTGAAGTAGCACATTTGTTTTTTTTAACGCTGAAAAATCAATGGGAAGAACGGTTTGATAAATCGGGGACCGCTGCTATTCCTATATAAAAAAAAAGTTCATCACTTATGCTCATCACTAAATGAAAGTGCACTAAATAAAGAACTTTTAATTCGTTGATTTACTGGTCTTATAAGTTTACGTGTGGCTTTTGACGTGCATTCTCGAATTCTATTTTATGTAGGGTCACGAATTATGGGAATATTTTATACCATAGTTCAGATTTTTTATTGCCTTTGTTTGATAGTGATGCGGCGTAAAATGAAAATGGCGTGTTTTACGAGGAACTTTCCATTTTCCACTTCAGTTTTGATGTTTTTTTTTTTAAATAAAAAGTGACGAGACAAACAGGGCATGTGCCTCATGGTAAGCAACATATCTGCCACATGACAGCACAGTGATATCGCAGCTATTGGAACATGAAGAGTCCAAATCATTACCTAGCACTGCACTGCGCTCGTCACCCAGAGATCTAAGATGTTATATCTCTAAGCCCAGTAATTTCTCTGGAAACATTGCCCTTCAAACAGGAACACAGTAATGTTTGCACATTACTGCTTGGCGGTAGAATAACTGGCAAAAGTGTGGTACTTCCCCAGGTGGACTCTGCTAAGAGTCCTACCACTACTATGATGTTATAAGGCAAATAATAACATACATACATTTTCTTCGGGGCTTCTTGTCATTTTAATGTGTTTAATTACATTAATTTTAAATTATATTAATAAATTAACAGTTCATTGTGGTTTTATCTGTTATAGATTTAGGTAAGGTCACATAATTATAAATAAAGCTATCAATTTAGTATTTAAGAACAAAGTTTGAGAAAGGAAGACAGTATACATTGTATCTAGGCTAGGCTAGGCTATGTCAACAATTATTTGGGAGATGTTAATGAATTAATGAATGAACATTATTTATTGTTCACATCAAAAGGATACAAACAATTTGGGAAAAATAGTAAGACTAGTGAAATAACTAGCAGCCTTATGGATAAAAGCGATTTCTACCAAGCAACCTTGGGATGAATAAAATCATGGTGTCCTTACAGTGTTAATCTTTACAGTGTTAAAATTTATATAACATTTCCCAGATAAATTTCCGCTTTCCTGCCTAAAACTACGTACTAAATTGGTAATACTACTGCTTAAAGACCTTGGATTGTCCAGAAGTGCAGTAAGTTCTATACTAGAACGAGTATCTAAAGCTGCACTAGTAGGATCATATCGGATTTGGCTGGGCAGGGAGAGAAATACGAGTAGTGAAGGTGAGTGTTGACGTACGTCAATATAAGGGGCCCCTTTTAAACCTACGCCCGAATCACAAGTCTTGGGGTCTATTCGAGATTTCTCTCTCTGCCACACGATGGACCTGGCACCCGCACGGTGAATCCATGGAATGCTAAGAAGTACGTCTCATACTAAGTTTGTATCTTCAAAAATAAAACGTTAATACGTAAACATTAGAAACGGCACACGTACAGTCGTTACCACAAACAGTTTAACTGCATCAGATAAGCGTGTGCTATCCTTAACAAGTAAGACGCCGTGTCTAAAAGCGATTTTTGACGTTCTATAACTGCGTTATAAAGTTTTGTCAACGAATACGCAACATTTTGAGAAGATAAGTAAGATTATTATTAATATAAAAAACTGTGTTGTGTTCTATACACGGTGCTGCAGAACAATTAATATCAAATGTCAAGGATATTGAAAATCATCACATGAAAAAAATAAAAACATAGGTACCAAGGCAATGGTTTATGTTTTTGTGTGTATGTTTGTCCCTACGTATAATTTCTACACCAAGAGGCTATTTAATCCCAGGGAGTATTGCGTAAAACATGTTTGAAAAATGCCTTTTATACATTTGAATTAAATAAGCTTGCATATTAATATCTGTTGAAAATTATTCTACTAAGTAAACAATCTTCATGTTCTGAACGGTTCGAATCTGAAGTGGGTGATGAAAGGATGTTCTTGTGAAATCTCTTAAAATAAATCTTGAGTGGAAATGTCGCCTAAGCTGACGATAGCGCTTAGTCAGAAGCGCGTACGATTTTATGCGTTGTTATTTTTTATGTACGCATAAGAGATAACAAATCCAATTTCTTAAGAGCAGAGCTATAGTTTGAGAAAATTGAGAGCAAAAAAAATCCTTTTTTCGTCAGAACGTTTCAAATTATTTTCAGGATTTTTTTTTCCGTTTTGGCCGGAAACCAATTATTGTTTTAACGTTTATAGGTTTACACTTGACCGCCATCTCACCTGATGTTAAGCGACGATGCGGTCTACGATGGAGCGTGTTTACCTAGAAGAAACCGATTCACTCCCTTTTTAACTCTTTGCAGTAATTACTAATGTTACTGTGTTCTGGTTTAAAAGGCAAAGTTACCAGTGAAATTACAAGGCTAAGAGATATATCATCTAATATCTCTGGATGTGTAGCGATTTGGACTGTTCTATAATATACATGCCGCAGTTTTTTAATATTGTTGTGGCACTATGCTGTTATGGGCAGACGTATTTTTTACCGTCAGTATATCTTGTTCATCTTCTCATAATAATACACTACGTGAAAAAACTCCGAGTAAGTGATTTCAAAGGAATTTGTTATAATTATTGAAATGTCATATAGGTACTTTTTATTGAATAAATATAAAATCACAAAAGATATTTTAAATTGAGAGTGTCGATAGACAGTCTTGACAACAATTTATACAAGTATTTATACTCGTTTCTATCCGTCGGGTATTCAATCCCAGGTTGTTAACCTCAAAAGTTCGAATAGAAAAAAACTGATCATTCCATTGCCAGAGTAACTTTCCAATATTATTGAAACAGCCATAAAAAGTAGAAACTGAAAATGAACAAAATCCAGTATTTTATCACAAACGATATGGCAAAGTTCCCGTTTCGCTGAAATTGTAATTTATGTATGAGTATTGTCCAGGGACTCTGGACGTGTGCCAACGTCCAGGAAAGTGAAGCATCAGTGAATGGGACTCGGTCTAGTTGAGTAGAGTAAAATTGAGCTTAGGCGATGATTGCCCCCTTAGATTGGTCTATCATATTGGAAAAAGCTTCAAAATAGTTGTCTGACGAACATATTTACAACTGGAGAATGAGAATAAGTGAAGTTAAATTATTATTTTGGAGTTGTTAAGCAAAACGGCCTACGGAAAGTGTCTGGGAGTATTGGGACCTTGTTTTTAAGGATATTGCCTACAACATAAAAATCACTTATTAGAAAATACGTGAAGTAAGTAATGTTTGTATGTACCTTCATTACCCCATATCTCCAAATTGGCCGTCTAAGCAAGTTAGCGAGTAAGCATGTGTTCTTAGTACTTACTAACTCTACTCAATCGTCCACATTTCGTTCATCAGAAAATAGGTGACGTCTGGCAGCTCTGGGATCTTGGACTATGAAGGTAATTTAAAAGATAAGTAATTGAGTCCTTGCACTAAAAGAGAAAAAAATGGCAGTCATAGACTCTGCTACAGCAGCTTATAGAAGTCAGAACTATTAACTTATAATGTTAGTTATATTTCAATTTAATTTGATGTCGTTACTAAATATAATATGGGAGAAGCCATTAGGTATCGATTAACAGTTTTTTTTATATCAAATAGTGACGAGACCAGCAAGACATGTGCCTGATGGTAAGCAACAAGCCTGATACATAACAGCACAGTGACACACAGCTATTGGAACATGAAGAGTCCAAATCATTACCTAGCACTGCATTGCGCTCGTCAAATTCTGCTCGTCACTAGTAAATGTGGGGTACTTCCCCAGGCGGTTTCTGCCAATTCGACAACCATATTTTCTTTTATGTATGACCCCCGTTTTATGGAAAGCCCCCGCATCGATTTTAATACTTTTTTTTTGTTAAAAACCGTACCTATCTACTATACTTCCAAAATGATCCAATATAATTTTTATAGAAATCTGTGCAGCTGTTCACAGAAAAACAAGTACGTATCAATTTCATTTTACGGTTTTACCCACGTAGTGTCCGTTCCCGTTGTTTTACCCGGATAATAAATAGCCAATGTGTTATTCCAAGCTATAATTTAACTGTGTTCGAATTTTCAACCCGCCCTTCTACCACCTAACTAAATTGGCTTTTAAACGGCTTTGGCTTTGCTATTGCTGTCTCTATCATTTATGCGAAAAGAAAAGAGATAGCAATAATAAAGCTAAGATAGTTTTAGTTTGGCGGTAGACCCTCAGATCCGTTCATATCACAGATTAAATTTTTTTTTGCTACGCAAAAAGATCAAAAAGGTCAAATTTTTGATGTCCACTGGCTTTTGCGCTGGATATACATATAACTCTCCACGACAGTGCTGTCATCTGCGTACCCAAAGGTACCGGGCTTCAACAGATTTATTCTCTCACTCCTCTCTACAATTTCTTATTCTATACCTTTCATACATCAATTAATTCTGCTTACTTTTTCATATTTACACTGCTCTCGCATCTATCCTTCTGTTTCACACTAACGCGCTATAATCCGAGATCCTAGAGCTCCCAGACGCACCTATTTTCTGATGAACGAAATGTGGACGATTGAGTAGAGTTAGTAAGTACTAAGAACACATGCTTACTCGCTAACTTGCTTAGACGGCCAATTTTGAGATATGGGGTAATTAAGGTACATTCAATCTTTACTTAGGTACTTCACGTATTTTCTAATAAGTGATTTTCACGTATGTTGTAGGCAACATCCTTAAAAACAAGGTTCCAATACTCCCAGACACTTTTCGTCAGCCGTTTTGCTTAACAACTCCAAAATAATAATTTAACTTCACTTAAATTCTCATACTCCATTTGTAAATATGTTCATCAGACAACTATTTTGTTGCTTTTTACAATAAGATAGACCAATCTAAGGGGGCAATCATCCTCTAAACTCAACTATGTCCTATGGGTAAGAGCGGGAGACTGAGTGAGACATTTATTAGGAAATATTGACTTAAAATTTAGGGGACTTAAGGTTTAGGGGATGATTGGCCTCTTAGATTGGTCTGTCTTATCGGAAAAAGCTTTAAAATAGTTCTCTGACGAACATATTTACAAATGGAGCATGAGAATTTAAGTGAAGTTAAATTATTATTTTGGAGTTGTTAAGCAAAACGGCTGACGGAACTTGTCTGGGAGTCTTAGGACCTTGTTTTTAAGGATATTACCTACAACATACGTGAAAATGAGTTATTAGAAAATACGTGAAGTAAGTAATGTTTGTATGTACCTTCATTACCCCATATCTCAAAATTGGCCGTCTAAGCAAGTTAGCGAGTAAGCATGTGTTCTTAGTACTTACTAACTCTACTCAATTGTCCACATTTCATTCATCAGAAAATAGGTGACGTCTGGGAGCTTTGGCTTACTCTATTACATTTACAAGCTTTTTTTCTTTATAGATACTGTGCTAATACGACATAATACAAAATTCAGAAAAATAAGTTTTCACTTCTACCATGCGATCTTAAGCATTATTGTACCTATTACGTTAACTTATGGATATCAAATAATTATTAATTACAAAATACATCTAAATCTTATATTTGCGCGATTTATTTTGATCTAAGTCCTTGAGGATATGTATATGTACGTTATTTATTTCTGTTGGCGGCACTAGTGCACGTGACGTACCTACCACCGGTTGTTCACAAGATGTGATTGCTCCCTGTACAAAAAAGCCTCCCAACTGAAACAATCGACAATGTAAAACCGCATTGTGGACATCACTAGTCACCAACACATTTATGTTTTTTTATCAGGTCTCCGAGCTGCCTTTGTGTGTCTTTTAAATATGACGTCTTTGGTTCATATGTAACGACGTGGTTGACCAACAAACACCAAATCTTTCAAAATTAAAATATGAATGGGAAAGATTCAAGTTTTTGTTTTAAATCCGAAAAAGTATGACTAAGAAAAGTACTTATATTGAGACGTAAACTACGTTAATATGCAGCTAAGTCTTGATCGCGTTGACGTCTTCAGTGACCTCAAATCCGCAGCTAACCAGCTTTTACAAACATTATTCTTTTAACTGTAATCAACGTGAATTGCGGAAAACGGAAGAAATAAACAGTTTCCGTATTCCAATAAATCTTGCTTTTGTAACGATGGTGCTTGTGGATAAAGTGAAAGTAAAAAGTGAAGCTAATTTTATGGCCTTCACTTTCAATTTGTACTTTGAAATTACGTCAAAGATTAGTGATTTATGATGTTGACCCAGACCAAACCAATCCTGAAAGTATGTTGAATCTACGTTAACAGATTAATAGATTAGTTTCGTTTGTAGTTTTTTATTATTTTAAGTTTTAATGCATTTGAATGTATGACTAACTAGCAGCGCCCCGCGGTCTTACTCGCGTAGTTACCATACCCGTTATTTTCGCGGGATAAAAAGTAGAATATGTGTTTATCCAGACTATAATCTAACTTTGTTCCAAAACTTTAACCAGATCCGTTCAGATGTTACGACGTGATTGAGCAACAAACATCCAAACATTGACATTTATAATAGGTAGGAAGTAGGATTTTTCTGATCTGCGAACAACACATTGGAGATTGACCAGCTGGGAAGCAGTGGGAATCAAAGTGAGCTACTCATTATGCTTAAATAGTTTTTATGGTGTCTGTGTGATTTGGCTGATCTATGACCGAGACATTTTAGATGAATGTACTACAGATATATTTTAAGTCTAGACAAGGTCTTAAAGTTTTATCGGTGTTATTTACAGAAAAATGCAAGGTGTTTTGTAAGCTATTTCTGATCCAAGCATTTAACGATTCAGACATAAAGTCAAGATTAGAAATACTATATTTTTTTTTAATTATTTTACTGCATAAATATGTTAGGTACATATTATACATATTACTAGTAAAGTAATATAAGGATAAGAAAACTACGAGTTTAGATTTAAGACGTGCAAAAGCATTTGCATGCCGTAAGGTTGATTGTGGAGTTCTATATACAATTATTTAAGACCTTGTTGTACCTACCCATTTTCGCAAATAAAGAAATGATTTGATTTGGTTTGATTTGTTAGAAAAATATATTCTAAAGTTAGTAAAAAAAAGTTAGTAAAAATATATTCTAAAGTTCTCAAAGCATCAATGTTAATACTGTGTAAACATGTCTTCGATAATCATGCAATTCATAAAGTCAATTAAGAGAATCAATATTTCAAATTGAGTAATCTTTTGTACTAATAATTTTAAACAATATTGCTCAGAAAAATTCAAATAATTTTAATTTGCCGTCGAAAAAAAAACAATTAACAATTTTCTCCAAAGTGGACCAAAAATCTACGTTTTCAACATTTTCCCTGATAAATGTAACTTCATCTCGTCAAATGTCTTTAAAACTGTTCAAAAACCATCGCTCATAAGATATCTTGGAACATTTTCATATTTGAGCCAAAACTTATTTCATGTTTTTCAGTTATCTACACTTAAATAACACGTTTAAAACGTCGGGAGTTTTTCAGTGAAATTGTGTAGAATGAACATTTTTCAAAGGTCAAAATACTGTGATGGTTTCAGCTCTGTAGTTATTTTAAAATACAAAATATGAAAACTTTATTTCGTTGTTTTTTATTCAAATTACCAAGTTTGGAATTTATTTAAATATAAAAAATCTGTTTGTTGAGGTAATGTTCAAAACAACTGACCTACTGTGCAGTAATGGTAGGATTCTTTGCAGAGTCCATCTGAGTAAGTATCAAGTACTAAGTAAGCAGTAATGTGTAAGCGTTACTGTGTTCCGGATTTAAGGGCAATATTTCCAGAGAAATTACTGCGCTTAGAGATATAATATCTTAGATAGAGAGACGTGAGAGAGGGTGATGAGCGCAGTGCAGTGCTTGGTAATGATTTGGACTCTTCATGTTCCAATAGCTGTGTGTCACTGTGCTGTTATGTGGCAGGCGTGTTGGTTACCATCAGGCACATGTCCTGCTCGTCTCGTCTCTCTTTAATGAAAAAAACACACATTTTTAATCACGTCAAGGGTAACTCACGTGCAATATAGTTGGTCCAGTCCAACTCTAGTTTCGGCCGCGTCCAGCGGCCTATTTCAAGGCGAGTGCACACGCGTAAAGTTAAGGCTGGACTCGTCGCGAGAACGACGACTGCCAATCCGAAGCTCTAGGGTTCAAATCCCACGAACACCACTGTCTTTTCGAATTCTTGTACCTACGTAATGCTGCTAACTTTACAAATGCTGAAGGACAACATTGTAAGGAAACAGACATGTGCCTAGAATCTTTCGAGGTCATGAGTCGTCTTCCAACCTTCACTGGGCTATCGTGGTGGATTATGGCCTTGGCTCTCTCCTTGCAAGAGAAGACCCCTAGTCCCAGCAGTGGGAACATTTAGTGGACTGCAACATCGTGACCGTTTGGCACTGCGAAATGTGCCAAACTTGCAAATATTTTACTTTTTTTATTCAGAGCATATGCTTGAGGCAATGTCATTTTTATATGTCGTAGCTTAATGTTTAAAAAATATAAAAAATATAAGCCAGACGTTTTTATCAGGGTTTTAACATTACCAGACGAGCGCAAATTATGTTTTGCAGAAAAATACAAAAAGAGCCGCAACTCCTTGAAATTTAAATTGTTAGTTATAAATAACTGAAAATAGGGATTCTCAAAAAGAGAGATCATTTTCGATGGAATATCCAACTGCCAGGTGATCTAAATTGAGGGATTCATTTTGCCCCGGATGTAATAGGAGAACTATGTGACAAGTTTTCAGGTTCGCTCAAATACCTACTCAAATTTTGCGACCAGCTTTCGGAATATCAGCTGTCACGTATTAGATACCTGTGGTAAGCATTTTGCTATTATTATCACTTGTTCTAAAATGTAAGTAAATTAAATATCAGTTTTTCCTTATTAACATTGAAGTTCAAAAACATTGATTTAAAATCTCATCAAAAAAGCTGTTATCTTCTCGTTCAGGTAAACAATAGGCTTCAAGAGCATTAAAACGTCACTTCCTGAAAGGAAAACAAATCTTACAGGAAGATAAATGTAGGGGCTCAAACGTGCACCTTGGGGCTTTTGTAAAATTTTCACGATTTTACAACAATTTTGTAAGTATTTCTGTTTACATGGTACTTCACTAGGGAAACTGGCTTCATATTTGCGTTGGGAATTCGAGTTATTTAAGTGAAATCTTCATTAACCTGATTAATCTACATTAACGTTCATCGTGGTGTTTTCGTAGGGAAAGTTCTATCAGTAAATACAGTATCTCATCAATAGGAAAGATACTTGTAAAATTTAACTCACTACCGCTTACCAAATATCGCCAGCGCCGAAGAATAAAGTGACAACTGAAAAAATACGAATTTAAAGAAGTGGAATAATACTTTGTTTTCGAGCCACCTGACATCAATTGTAAGCCCATTAATGTTTTCGTTGTATTCGAAGTTTAAGTTCCACTCCAAGTTAGTTACACTATAATTTTGAAGAAAGTATTCAAAAAACGAGGTTTGGCCGCCAGACGGGGTGACGAAACCGGAGTAAAGCGCTACTAGTAGACCATAAACATTAATTTCATAATTATTAACCCACACACACTTTGAAAGTCATTGCCTTGTACATTTTTTTAAGTTCTTAGAAATCCAATCCAGACAGTCAGTGGTTTCAGTATTCGCTAAACAGACTTAGAATAAAATACGTTCTCGCAACGTGCTTCGGCGTTTGGCTTGATCCAATTTCCGGGCAATCTCCACTGCACGGTGTACAAAAGTGTATGTGCGAATTGCATTTGTACAATTGTACATCGGACGGGTGCAGCGAATGTTTTGAGATTGTGTAATAATAATAGACAAAAGTTTTTCGTGAGAAGTTTTCGGAAGCCATGGGTATCTTAAAAAAAATCCTGCAACTTTTAAACCTCCATAAACTTTTCCAAAGTAGAGTTAATATCACACACAGTATGTACGAATGATTTCTAATCAAAAATTGACAATTATAAAGAGACGACAAATATATCACAAAACTTCCGGAATGAGGACTTGTGACGTAACGTCTTCGTAAGCATCGTTTATTGAAGTGAATTCACTCGAAACTGCAAGCATTGTATGTAACTTGTCTCTTTTTGTTTGTGAAACAAAAATACGTTTAATATTTTTTCATAACGTAACTGATGGACTAATTCGTTTTATTATTACATCACGCTTATTAGAACCCACATGCTGAAACGCGCAAGCTAATATCTTGTGTTTGTACTACAATGCTGTCATTTAGAGAGCAACCTTCGGAAAAGCTACACGATGTAGTTTGTAGGTGTCTCCGTAAAGTTGTAAATACCTGTATAAAAATATAACACATAATCTACCATTGCGTCGGTTGATAGTTCATGTCTTTTGACGTGACAACGTCTTATAAATTGGTTTGCCGGGTGACACTTCAAGAAACTGCGTTACGCTCCGCTCACGTTATGCGCTCACAATGAGAGCGAGTGAGAGGGACGAGTGCCTTTCACTTTTTATGTCTGTCTCTCTCGCTCTTAGGCGGGCTAACCATGCCCGAGTCGCCGATTCGCTTAGGCGCCTGCATACAAGTTTACACGTTGCCAGTTAATTGTAAAACGATTGTGTAGTGATAATGTGAAGGTAGTTTATTTTAGTAAAATTATTTTACCACTCAAAGTCGTTGTCACGTAAAACTTTCGCCCGTATACCGACTTTACAGGCAACCAATTTTTTATTATAAGCTTTTTGGGCGACAGAATCCATAATGAGGATATTCCCAAAACAACTAAAGTGGCCGATATAAGTAAGCAAGGAGTAAGCAAACTGAAATGCCAATGGGCAGGCCACGTCGCTTGCAGAACTGACAACCGATGGGGAAGAAAGGTTCTCGAGTGGCGACCACGTACCGGAAGACGCAGTGTTAGACGGCCTCCTACTAAATGAACAGAGATGACCTCACAAAGGTCGCTGGAAACCGCTGGTTGCAGGTAGCGCAGGACCGCTCGTTGTGGAAATAGGGGGGAGGCCTATGTTCAGCAGTGGACGTCTTGCGACTGATGATGATAATGATGATTATGAACGTGCTGATATTTACAATTGTATGATTACATATACATATTACATTTGTACAAACTAAAATAACGAAGCTTTACAACATCAAAATAGCAAAAGCAGATTTATCTGACTGATTCTTTATATGTCAACGTTAAACTTGAAAATATCTCTAGCTTGTGTCGTGAGAAGTACAGGTGGAACAACAAAAATGGATACCTAAAACCTATGAACAATATCTTAACAATATCTTAACTTGTTACCGAAATTACCGAAACCTTTTTAATCACAGAAGGAGGAAGTTCTCAATTCAGTTGTATGTTTATTTTATTTGGTTTCCTCAGAACCGCTGAACGAATCCAATTGAAGTTAAATGCATAGTTTAAGGGATATTACTTGGATTAACACTTTTTTTTTTAATATATGTATAAAGTGTCGTTATGAGCAGGTCCAGTGCCTGATGGTAAGCAACATGCCTGCCACTTACCAATACAGTGACACGCAGCTATTGGAACATGAAGAATCCAAATCATTACCTAGCACTGCACTGCGCTCGTCACCCAGAGATCTAAGATGTTATATCTTTAAGCCCTGTAATTTCTCTGAACACATTGCCCTTCAAACCGGAACACAGTAAAGTTTGCACATTACTGCTTGGCGGTAGAATAACTGGCAAAGGTATGGTACTTCCCCAGGCGGACTCCTACCACTACATAGATACTACTTGCTTGTTATTCGTGTTGAATCCTGTCGGTACATCGCAAAATGTTGCTAGTTCACTCGTAAAAAGACATCTAAGATCTCTAAAAAAAAAATACGAGTAATGAAAAACATCTTTCTACCGTAGTCAGTAAAACCTTGTTGTGAACTTTGGCACAAAATTAGAAAAGTTTTCTTGCCCATTTTTAGGCAGTATTCTCAACACGCCACGTTTAAGCAACAAGTATTTAAATATTTAAGTTTGTTTATTAACCCGGAGCCTTATTTGCGAAGTGAAGCCTTGGCGAGATGGAATATTCGATGGTATTGCTACGGGGTTTAACTTTGGAACTTTCGGATTTATACGGACAATATTTTGTTTTGCACATTCGTTGAAACAAATAAATGTTGATTGAATTACACAAGTGTTAAATATTGACTGTTTTGCACGATCTGATACCACCTTGCCATTTTTTCTATCGGAATGAAAATTTATTTTTTGTTTACAAACGGCGCTTATCAATTTGATCAATGTCTTATTAATCACTCATTTCAGTCCAAAATGAGAAGCATTGTCACCCAAGCTAGGAGTTAACCTGTGTGATGGCGTGAAATTGGTTGTTGTTTTGGTAGTATGATTTTTGATAATTAAACAGACGCAAAACTAAAAAAGGCAAAAAGTTTTGTTTTACTACTCCCAAACACGCTTAGTTAAATTTGCTCTCACAGTATTTTTTTAAATATAAAACGTTGACAACGCATATTACGTCTGTCATAACATTAATATCTGCTTAAATATTAACCGCTTCAAAGCAAAAGGAATACTGTTTCCACTTAAACAGCTTCAAACAATATCACGACTGGAGGACAATGAAGAGCTATTCAAACTAGGACACCTACGAGTCTAGAGGATTTCCATACTTTAGCAGTTGAGCTCGGATTTAACAATAATTGTATTTTAGGCACAATCTACAGTAACTACAGTAATCTACAGAAATGCTGGTAGATTTACCATCAAGTAGAAATCAACAGTATATCCGCTTGCTTCACTTTTGGCGACTCGATTTAATAATTTTTTGTTTTCTTTTTAATTTTACGACTTTTCTATACAAATTAACTTTAATTTTAACGTGTTTTATCTTAAAATAAAGACCGGTTCAAGCAGACGCCATCAAAATCAATTTAATGGATATAACTTTTTTGTATTTTTTCGTCATTCGGTGTAATATAGTTACCAAAGTGTATCAAGCGGATATGAGGTCTACAAAAATGTCATAGTAGTAAGACTTTTTGCGCAGTCCACTTGGGGAAATACAACACCTTTGCTAGTTATTTTATAGGCATTACTGATTATAATAACTTATTCTCTCCGAATAAACTAAGATCGACTCCAATTTAAAATTAAATGCAGACACTCCACCAAATTTCATAAGAAGCTTTCACTGCATCACCCCGATAAATTAAAGTAAATTTTAGTTTTTTGTTGTTATTCATAAACCGCCACAACAATTTTAATCAAATTTATATGGGAGTACCTCTAAACTAAAAGTATGATTTACCAAACAGAGAAAGACTAACAAATAATGAGGAAAAAAACGGAAAGAGTAAAAAAATAACATACAAACGAATTGAAAACCAACTCCTTTTTTGAAGTCGGTAAAATAATGTGAAAACATTACTGTGTATTAGTATGAATAACAATGTTTTCTGATAAATAATTAATAATAAATAAATAATTAACAGGACAAAGAGCTACTTGTCATCCGGAGATATAGTTAAAACGATACTTGTATCTCCGGATGACGAGTAGAGTGTTGTACTAAGGTGAGTGGCAGTAATTTAGCTAGCAGTATGACGCCATTCAACTATGTTACACTGCCGCCCGATATTGGCGTGTAAATGGCGCGTTTCAAAAGATTTCCCCCTACCCAAAGTGGTCGAAGTAACCAAAAAAGTTTAAAAATAGATACTATTAAGTATTAACTTATTAAATATTAAATTGGATTCAACAGTGTAAATTCGTGGTTGCGTAGTAATATTCTGTCTTTAAATACAGATAAAACAAAATACTTAACATTCTCTATCATAAATATACCACGAAGACATGAGTTTAAGGTAATAGCTCACGGAAATGATTGTTTTGCGAAAGCCTCGGGAACCTGTGCATGTAAACCCTTGGATATGGCTCCATCAATGAAGTATCTCGGTGTCATAATAGACAATAATTTAAACTTTAAGCTCCACATTATAAACATATGTAAACGTATACGTAAGACTTTTTTATCTTCAAGAAACTACGACGAATCGTGAAACCAGAACTTATCCGACAGATCTATTTAGCTCTCTGCCAATCAATAATCACATATTGCATATCATCCTGGAGAGGTGCACCGAGGACAACCTTGCGTCCTATTGAGGTATCACAACGAGCTGTATTGAAGATAGGTACTGGTAGGCCGATCTTATTCGATACCACTCTTTTGTATAGGTCTTGCGATGTATTGACAGTAAGGCAATTATTTGTCTCCAGTATTGTGCTGAAGCAGCATTCATGGTTGGCGTTTGATCCTTCCACTCAGGGGAGTCGGAGAAGGCATTCGGTCTGCTCCGTACCTAACAGAATAAGCACAACTTTTATTCAACGGTTTATTAGATGTTTGGGTCCTTTCCTCTACAATAAAATCAATAAAATTTTGGAAATATATGCATTGTCTAAACATGAGGTTAAAATTAAACTGTCATCGTGGCTTAAATCATTGAATTTCCATGAAACGGAAGGCCTATTAAAAATTGTCAGTTAGGTTATACTAAGCTAATCAAGTAGAAGTTTTCCACAACAAATTCACCCTTTCTTTCACTCACACATCAACACAAACAATCACCTAAACGCAAACACTCAGAACACACAAACATACAGACCCATGCATGCACATATACACATACACGTGAAGACACACACACACACAAAGAGAGGATCAGCTAACTCACTTTTAATATTATTCTTTCAATTATGTAATAATTGCATGCTAAAATTTTAATCTGTGTTGCTTAATATGATGTTAATTAAGTACATGATGGCGATGAAATTGTACCTATGCCAAATAAAATAATAAAAATTTCGTAAATCCTGGGAAATGGTGGCTCAATTTGCAATTTGTTATTGAGTTATTTTTAATAATTATTTTTTTTTCCGTAAAACACCAATATATGTTTGTGTCTCTGAAGTTTTTCTCAGGTTAATGGTGCAAATGGTAAAACTATTAATAATGTAATTTTGTATCATAATTTAATTAAATTCACTTAAATTAAATAGATTGAGTGTCTCAAAACTGACATTAAGTGTGTAAGTAAAGTTGGTGATCAGGTGCAGGGTCATACGCATTTATTGTAATGTCTGCTTATGAAATTGACTGTCGCCTCACCGGCGTGGCTAGTCTCAATTCACTGGATCCGAGGAGGGCGCTGCACGTCGACACACAGGCCTTGAGCCTAGTTCGACGGTAGTAAACTTATTTTTAAGCAAATGTTAGCCACTTTAATCTGTAATAATTTTCTTTGTACTTTTTGCTGAATAAATGATTTATTTATTTATTTGATTTGATTAAAAATAGATACTATTAACCATTTCTGATACTCCACATTAAAATTTAAATGTGCAACAATCACGTATTTTTTATAGTAAAATCCAATATTTAGACTAGCCTAGTTGTGAAAAGTAAATATGGGTTGAATTGTACGTTATCGTGACAGAATCCAACTATTATTGTAAGTGTGTATAGCCACGTAGTAGCTCAGACGGACGGCTATTCCGAGGAGGGAATACTAATATGAATAACATGGATGTTCGAAAAGTACCTTTTTTAGCTACGAATGAGACTTGGGAATAAGTGAGGCATTTACTGACGGACTGACAGAGGCACTAAAGAGTAAAAGGCTAGACAAATAAAAATATGATAATTTTTATTAAAGGATACTATCATGATACTAAAATTAAAATTAAAATATCTGAAATTTTGAGATTTTTTGAAGTGATTACTTACTTAAATAATAGCGTTAAAGGCTTTTTGGTAGCAAAAAAATTTATAAGTTCACGTAAATGACAAAATAATGTCGAGTGCCTGCGTAGCGTCGGAGCGGCGGTAGAGTAAGACAGGGCACGCTTTTTGGATGGATGAAATATTGGTAGCTCGCGACACTGACATTTGTAATAGTAGTACTAATATTCGAAGCTATACTGACTTAATCTGAATCACATGTAGGTATTCCCTTCAGATGTGCCTACTTTTGTATATGTATGACTACTTTTTTGTAATTTACTTTGGATCCACTATCGTAACATATCCAATTTAATGATAATTAATAAAAACTGATATATAAGTCAACTTAATACATTTCAAGTTGGACTCTTAAAAATTCGAAAAAATAAATAAACACCACTATTGAAGCAAAATCTCTGTAATATTTCAGAAATAAAATAACAAATGTTACATATTTATGTGATTCAATGTTTTTAAAAATTGGAAACATAAATAGCCCAGCACAGTTTCAGTGAAAAGTTTAAATGAAACAGTAGAACTGTGATAATTAGAGATATCACTTTAAATTCACCCTAACCACAGTATTGAAAAACTATAACGATATAACTATAACTTTAACTCTTACTTAATGTTTAATAAGTATGTATTGTATTTATAACTGTATAAGTTCAGCAATTTAGCCACCATATTACAAGCTTTGCTTAGTTTGGGGTCAGATGGTGTTGTGTGTAAATTGTCCACCAATGTTTATTTATTTAACTAAACTTAAACTTAAACTCTTTATTTGTGGCTTTTATTGTGTTAAATAACTTGACTTCAGATCAATTCTGTCTTTGTGACGGTCATAAAGGGGTTTGAGCGTCGTTGGCGTTGTTTTTTAATTTGCGCGGCCGGTAATGAAACTATTTTGTGTTTATTTATTTTTTATATTTTGAAAAAAAAAACAACATAAATAACTTTAATTTCAAAAACCCGACTGCAAAACAACAACAGATAAAAACTAAGGACTATTGGGTGATTGAGACGAGTCTAACGATATCATAATTGTCAAAATCCATTCAGCCGTTTAGAAGATACGTGGGAATAAAGAAATTTACAAACATACAAGATACGCGCGAAAAACATAACTCTTCTCTCAGTTGGGTAATTAGCACAAATATAATTATTATTAAGGACAAATTTTTAGGGTTCCGTAAAACGTAAAAACGGAACCCTTATAGATTCGTCATGTCTGTCTGTCTGTCTGTCTGTCCGTCCGTATGTCACAGCCACTTTTTGCCGAACTACTAAACTACACTGTTGAAACTTAGTAAGTAAATGTATTCTGTGAACCGCATTAAGATTTGAACAAAAAAAATTAAAAAAAAGAAAAATTAGGGTTGCCCCCCATACTGAGAACTGAAACTCAAAAAATTTTTTTTCATCACACCTCGAGTAGGTGTGATGAAAAAAAATTTTTGTGGGGTGTTTATCGATAGGTCTTTAAAAATGATATTGAGGTTTCTAAAATCATTTTCGTCTACACTGAATAATTTGCGCGAGAGACACTTCCAAAGTGGTAAAATGTGTGTGTGTGTGTCCCCCCTCTAACTTCTAATTCTGTTCTATTGGATTGGATTGGTATAAACCGTTGGTGTGTGATATTGTGCTCCGTTATTAATTATTTGTTCTGCACTTTAATCATGGCGAAAACGCTTGAAACCTTGGTACGAGGGCTAACGAAGACCGTCGAGGAGTTGGTGAGAAAAATTGATGCACTGCAATCCAAATTAGACATGCAATCTATATTGATTGCGAAACTCACAGAAAACGACCAACAAAGTACCCGTAATTTGCCGATAAATACACCGATCAACACACTGCAATCCGAATTGACAATACGCCCTGGTAGAAATGCCCGGATAACTGCAGCCGCTGCAATCGTGGATATGGCCGGCACCACTAAAAAATCTCAGAAAAATGGAAAATCTAAAGGATTACCCGCCAGTCATACTAACACAGGCGACTCCGTCGCCACCATCGACACTGGCGGCCGGAGCGGCGGCGCGGGAGCGCGCGACCGCCCCACCGCCCGCCGCGGAACCGGTTCCTGGTACTATCGACGGGACTGATGGAAACTGGCAAGTGGCAGGGCGACGGCACCGGAACGCGAAACTACCTAGACCTGTCACTGTAGGTGTAGGTAAGGACGACCACGGCCTGCAGGCGGTTGAGAAAACTACTTATATTCAGGCATGGCAATTTCAAGCGAACACAACTTCTGACCAAGTGAAGAGTTTCCTAAATACGGTAGCTAAGGCCGAATATTTCGTGGAAAAAAGGCAAATTCAAACCGATAGGCACGCCTCATTTGTAATCGGAATGCCTGAAAGCGTATATACTTGTGTTGCGGATCCCGGTGCCTGGCCGGAAGGCATACGCTTCGCGAAATGGTTTTTTCGCGGCCGCTCGCAGCCCCAGCCGCAGGCCGCGGGCCAGTAGCTGCGAGCGCGGACCCCAGCACTGCGGCGCGCGAGCCGGCGAGCCACGAGACCGATCAACAAACCGGTTCTATAACTATATGTTTACAAAACGTACGTTCTTTACGTAGCAAAACAGGGAAGCTAGAAGTACTTCTGCTCAACAGTATGAAGTGTGACGTGTTATGTCTGACCGAGCACTGGCTTAGAATCAATGAATTGAAGAGTGTAAGCATTAATAATTTTATTCTCGCTTCTCATTATTGTAGGCCAAACATAGCTCACGGTGGCTCATGCATTTACGTCAATAATAATATTAAGTTTAAAAATGTGGAACGGTACACTCGGTTATCAGTCGAGCAAGTATGCGAGATATCCGCTATTGAATTGTTAGAACGAAACCTGACTATAATATGTTTATACCGGTCAAATTTGACGAACACTTCCGTGTTCTTTCCAGTGCTTGAATGCTTGTTCGATATGTTAATATATGAAAACATGGAGTTCATAGTATGTGGTGACATAAATATTGACACTATTGAACCCAATAATAGATCTGACATAATGAAGCTTCGCGACCTTTTCGTTATCGTTACATAATTTAGTAAATATTGTGGACTTTCCCACTAGAATTAAGGGTAGTTCTAAAACATGTCTCGACCATGTATATGTAGGTCGCGGGTCAGCGGGCGCGGGAGGCGCGCGCGCGCGGCCGCTCGTGACGCTGCTGTCCGATCACCTCGCGGTGCTCGCCGCCGTGCCGTGCGCGCGCGGCCCGGCCCGGCCGCCGCCGCGGTACGCTAGAAGATACACCAATGCCAACAAAGACAACTTTGTCTCGGCGCTGGCGGGAACGGACTGGGTTAAATATGAGACCAAATATCGGGATTCACCAGACGGGCTAGCTGAGGCCATATCGAATATACTCCAGTATAGTAACGAGACATGCTTCCCTTTACAGTTGACGAACGACAGTAGGAGGAGTGTAGTTTGGGCAACAAATGACATTATTACATTGAATAATCTACTGATTGACATGAACAAACTAAAAATACAATTTCCTTACAATAATGAATTACAATTAAAAATTGATGAATTCCAAATAAAATACGATGACCTCCTTAACCGCTTGATACACCGGTGTGTAATATAGTACCCAAAACTTGGTTGATGACGAAAATATACAAACTTAATTCTGCGGTCGGGTTTTTGGCGGGAAAAAAAAATTTTTCGTGTTTTTATTTGGGAAGCTATACCGATAAATTTGTGTTTAATGGCGTCTACTTGAACTGGTCTTTATTTTGATATAATCCACATTAAAATTGGAGTTCATTTTCAACTTATTAATTATTAAACTTATTAATTTTAAAATTGGAGTTCAACGTTTTGTAAACATATAGTTATAGAACCGGTTTGTTGATCGGTCTCGTGGCTCGCCGGCTCGCGCGCCGCAGTGCTGGGGTCCGCGCTCGCAGCTACTGGCCCGCGGCCTGCGGCTGGGGCTGCGAGCGGCCGCGAAAAAACCATTTCGCGAAGCGTATGCCTTCCGGCCAGGCACCGGGATCCGCAACACAATGGCAGGGCGACGGCACCGGAACGCGAAACTACCTAGACCTGTCACTGTAGGTGTAGGTAAGGACGACCACGGCCTGCAGGCGGTTGAGAAAACTACTTATATTCAGGCATGGCAATTTCAAGCGAACACAACTTCTGACCAAGTGAAGAGTTTCCTAAATACGGTAGCTAAGGCCGAATATTTCGTGGAAAAAAGGCAAATTCAAACCGATAGGCACGCCTCATTTGTAATCGGAATGCCTGAAAGCGTATAGTGCACTCGCTGCTCCAATACGGTGTTGAGATCTGGGGGCGCGCTGCCGAATGGGAGCGCGTCTTTAGAATGCAAAAAAGAGCCATACGAGCAGTTTTAGGCGTGCCACAAGACACTCCATTGGCGTCATACTTTCGGACCATGGGAATACTAACAGTAACGGGTCTGGTGTGTCTCCAGGCGGCTCTGTACGCCAGGGATCACCCCGAAGAGTACTCATGCGTCGGGGACACGCGCGCGCCCGGAGCGGCGCGGCACGCGCACCGGCTGCGCGCGGTGCCGCACCGGCTGACCAAATCGGACAAACTGGTGCACGTCACGGCGATAGAGGTGTTTAATCGTCTGCCGCTTGAAATTAAAGATGCAGCCACGAGAGGATCTTTCAAGAACAAACTTAAAAATTGGCTTATCGAGCAGGCATTTTACCGGTATACTAATCTGACCGACCTAAAATTGATTTGATTATTTATTGTTCGTTAACTGGTTCAAATTTAATGAATAATATTACTACTGTATTGTTTTTTTTTTTTTTTTCTGCGTTTTACGGATTATTTAGATTGACTGGATTAATCTCTGGTTGACATTGTATTTATTCGTTTATTTAATTTAATAATTTATAATTGAATGATTTTTTTTATATTAATCTCTGTTTGACATTGTTATTTATTCGTGTATTTAATAATTTTTGATTGAATGATATTGTTTTTTATATTAATATCTGTTCGGCATTGTTATATATTAGTTTATTTAATAATTTTTAATTTAATGTTTTTTAATTGAATAATATGTATTGTTTTTGTATTAATCTCATTTTGACATTGTTATTTATTCGTTTTAATTTTCTCGTTTAAATCGTTTTATTGAATAAGATATTAGTGTTAAACCGTAACGGATCGAATTAATGGTATTTTTCATATTTTTAATGATGTACACATGATGTACCTATTGTAACTATTTTATGACATGTAACAAAACTGTTATGAATAAAGTACTATGACTATGACTAAAGTAAGAGAATGAAAAATTTAAAAACAAATATATGATGTACATTACCATGTAAACTACCAACGAAAATTAGTTTGAGCTCGATCTGATGAGTACTTTTTTTTTGGTACGTCATAAATACACTATTATTGAAACTTCGATCAAAGTTACAACGAACTACAAGAACTATGTGTACTATGTATATTATGTTACTTGCTGCAACGGAACCCTTCATGGGCGAGTCCAACTCGCACTTGACCACTTTATTTTTTTTACTAACTATATCTAAAGCAAGATACATATTTATTTGAGTTTGCGTTTCTGAAAGTAAAAGAAAATTTTCAAGGGCCATAACTCAGTACAAAGGGGCACATTATGTCAGTAAAACATTTACAAAACTTAAATATGGAATATGACTGTCTTTATTAACCCTTAGCCACCTAACGTGTTTTTAAGTTACACTACCACCTAACGGCGGTCATGGCGACCGCTTATTATTTTCTGTTTTTTTTTTTTTTTAAATACATAAAATGATATAAATGAAAAACGGATCGTAATCTTTATTGTTTTGTTAACAAATTGACGTTAAAAAACTTTGAAAAATAATAGAAATACATTTAAATAATCAATGTTTATAATTAACTTGAACATTTTAGTACAAAATCTAGGCATTATAAAATCTGAGATCTGACAAGTAAATATTTGTAAAATCTAATCAAATCTTCAAATTTTTTGGTAGTTTAATGTATAAACTACTATATGAAACTATTAATGACAAAATCAAATCACAAATTTTATGAAATTGCAACGGGTAAACAGTTACAATTTTTAACGACAGTTTACGCACATCTTTTGCAAACACTCAACGCAAATGGGTTTCTTACATTGAAAACACATGTAATATGTTTTGCGGTTTTTTAGCATCACAAGCTGACCAACTCTTCCTGATTTCAAACCTTTCAATCAGTTGAGGACATGCTTGACTCGTTGCTTGTTCCATCTTCAGTACGCGGCGAATACCGCATCAAAGTTCTCCATGCAAACCGGGCTTGTTCATACGTCGTTCCAAATGAGATTTTACAAGATTTTCAGCCAGTTGCTTCAACTTTTAATGGATACGGATGCAATCAGCAATGTTGGTTCCATCTTCTTCTTGACACTCTGGATCATTATCTTCTATTATCTGAGTCAGACTGACACTCGTCTCTGATAAAATGATTCACTGGGATATTTTCGATGGCGCTGCAGTCTTCGTTTGGCAATTCTGGCTCATTTCTTTCATTTTCTGTATCTGAATCAGAAATTTGTTCTAACCATTCCAATTTGTTTCGGTTTAGTCGTTCATCAGACATAACAAAGCCATAAAAACAAAAAGAATTGATTTTATTAAAAATTACGTAAACACCTAACGGCGGTCACCATGACCGCAAACAAAATATAATTACCTTTAACTCTTGAACGCGCAAACGTGTGAAACGATCGAGCGCACACTACGTACTGGGGAGCAGGGGGGTAAAGTATATGAACTTACAGACGCATAGCTCGCATAGTAACGGAATAATCCAAAAAATAAAAACCGCTGGAGTCACTGTGACCGCCGTTAGGTGGTTAAGGGTTAATTGAATTTTACGGTACATTTGACAAAACATTTATTGAGACAAAAAAAAAACATTTACTTCAGATCACTGTATAATTTTGTAGGAGACTAGCGGACTTAAGTAAAGAAAAGCGACGAAAGTAGTGAGTGCAAATTTGAATTTGGAAAGGGATTTTCGCTTTGCATCTGAAGCCAACTGTCATTATTATGTCTTGTAGAAAATCGTAGACTCCAATTAATTATTTTTATCTTACAATTTTTATTTTTTTATCATAATATTTGTTATTTAATTCACTTGAAATAATGAGGAACGCGTTACTTTGTATAGTATCCTTTCCACGCACAATTCCTTGGATGGGATTGCTCTTAGCCATAACACCGTCAATCAAAATGCCTCATTAGTTGGCATAGTTTGCTATAGTTCTCAATTTTTTTAAATTCGACAATATTTTTTTTGTGGTTTTTAATTTAAAAAAAAAACTGACTTAACATATTATAAATCAACATGCAATCACAAATAATAATATACCATAATTACGTTGGATTAAATCCGCACGCAATTATTAATACATAAAAGTGTTAAATGGTGAAACACGAACGCCTCCGCAATGAAATCACCACAAATTTCGAACAATCCTAACAAATTCCTCTTCAAATTCACCGTCCACTATTCCTAAAAGGTAAAACGACAGCAACTTTCCCTCATACATCAAAGTCAGACCTTGACATTTAAAACACTTGAGTTACACGGGGGCCGGAACACATCCGAAAAATATTGGCGCATCCTTTCCCAATCTGGTACTCTCACGAGTTTGCGCCGTAACCATAGAGATACATTTCAATGGAAATGGCTTCAAAACAAAAACTAAATAGCTCTTTTTCTAACTCGGCCTCGGGTCGGCATGAAACTTAGAACATGGTTAGGTTAGTAATGAAAAGTACATAAGCTTTTTAATCACGAGAAATACTCGTACAAATACACGAACGAAGATATTTGACTCTACTTTTGTGATAAGAACGTCTAGGCTGTGGAACGCGTTGCCTGAGTGGGGTTTCCCTGTTGGTTACAATCTTTGTGTCTTCAAATTGAGAGTGAATTGGTTTCTTCTAGGTGAACACGCTCCATCGTAGACCGCATCGTCGCTTAACATCAGGTGAGATGACGGTCAAGTGTAAACCTTTAAAAGTTAAAAAAAAAAAACAAGATAAACCAACGGGAACAGCTGAGACTGCGCGAGCGAACCCGCAGGATACTGCTAGTAATCAATTAATGAAACAATGAATTTCGTTACCTTAAACATTCTTTTTGGCATGGGTACCGCGACAAGTCCGTTGACAAAAATACCAAGAAACGAGCAGTCCAGGCTCGCTGAACGTCTAAATGGATCGGGATGAAATTTGGAACACAGATTATAGTCTGGAACAGTATATAGGCTCCTTTTAATTACAAGAAAATAACGGGAACGGGAATAGCGCGAGTAAAACCGCGAAGCACAGCCTATATTAAAAAAATGTTTAAATAATGTATTTGTAAGTTTGATGTTTGTATGTTCGCATGTATGTAGCTCAATCATGTCAAAACAGCTAAACGGAGCAGGTCTAAATTTAGAACGCAGTTAGATTATATAACATGAAATAATTATTATTTTGAGAAAACATTTAGCTAGAATATTACTTTTTCTAAAAATTCTGAATAGTACGTTTATGTATTTAGATTATAGCTTACGTAATAAAACGGGAGCTATGCAAGTAATTAATTCCACAGGAATTCCGTCGCTGTGTCGGAAAAGGACAGAAAATAAACTACAGTTAGATCTCTCAGTTAGAACTTCCATGAACTTTAACTCTATGGTCATCACTCAATTATTCATGAGTTTTATACTGGCAGAACATCCTCTTTACGTCGTTAGCTGTGTTCGGAAATAGGGATCCATGTCCGTCGATATTAACCATTTATGAGGTTCTAGGCCTTGGTTTTCGGGTAGCCTAAAACTTTGCCAATGTATTTGAATTAATTCTTGAAATAGGTCTTAAGATCTGAGAGATTACATGAAGAAAATCAAAGAATAAAGCGTGATTGCTCAGATTTATCCTACAGATACTATAAAAGCGAAAGTTGTTTTTTTTTTAACTATTATAGAAGAAACCGATTCACTCTGGATTTGAAGACACCAAGATTGTAACTATCAGTGAAAACCCACTCAGGCACAACTCATTCCACAACCTAGATGTTCTTATCACAAACGTGGAGTCAAATCTCTTCGTTCGTGTTTTTTGGAACATCAACCATGAAACGATGTCGCTTTTTTGAGATGCGAGAAGTCCGATAGAAGAAAGGGCTAGGTGGTATTAGATCATGCAGATCAGTTGCACACTCTCCGAAGTGTATCCGATAAATATAAATTAGATAATTATAAATCCGATAAGTGTTGCTCAATGGGGTCGGAACTTCTTAACGGATCGGTTTGAAATGGAACACAGATAGATTACAATATGGAATATTACATAGGCTACTTTTTGTGCCGAGAAACATAAGGAATGTATAAGCTGTGGTGGTCTAGTGGCGAGAACATTCGATTCACAATATGTAACTCATAGGTAAATAGGCATTTTTCTCTCCTAAAACACAGGTTCTACCTAGTTCAGGCTAACAAAATAATCTACCTGTTTATAGAAGTAAGAAAATATTGTATAGTTGAGATCTATTTTATTGAAATTATTTTATTTTATTTTTTACAATCCTATGGCCATAGGTTCTTACGCCTGTTTTTGAGTGTCACAAGTTAGACAAGATCACGAGTTCAAACTGAAATGGAAATGGGCTTAAACGATGAAGGAAAACATTGTGAACAAACCAGTGGCATGTTCAAAGAATTGTTCGAGCTCATGCGTCATCTGTTAACCAGGACTGGACCAGCGTGGTGTATTATTGGCATGACTTTCTCTTTGTGAGAGAAAACCCTATGTTTCAGCCACTGTTAGAAATCACGACTTGTTCTTACTGGAAAATAAAGTATGCAACTTATGCTCGTCAAACAGCCGGATTTTATAAATAGCTTAACTATTATTTTTTATTGATTGATTTATCTCTCGTAATGTGTCCAAATATATTGGTGGATATAATATCATGACTAGCTGAACGCGCGTGCGTTGCTATGCCATCTATCGAAAATTGGTCGTACCAATTCAAATTTTGAACAAATTCGGTTACTTTAGGTTCTAATGACGCAACCTTTAACATATGACATAATGACATATGCTGTCACGCAACGAAAGCTCTCAAAAAGCAATATTTTTCCCGTTTTTGTGACATTTTCCAGTCATGCTCCGCTCCTGTTGATAGTAGCGTAATGGTAAATAACCTATAGCCTTTCTCGATAAATGGACTATCCTACAAAGAAATAATCTTTCAATTCGGACCAGTAGTTCCAGAGATCCTTGCGTTCAAACAAACAAACATACAAACAAACTCTTCAGCTTTATAATATTAGTATAGATAGTATAGATATAATAACGACGGAGTGTGTTAATTACAGGGTTACTGGTAACGTGGTAACCAGCCTGCATCCGTTTAAAAGGGCATGTTCTGTATATTTAAGCAAACAACTTTTTCATCCCACCACCTCGGAAAGAGTACTTTAGCTCCTCGATATCAGGGCGCAAAAGTCGTTTTTACCCTCTAGAGAGTAAAGTAAATTTGAATTTAGAACATCGTGGGCACTAAGTTTTTGAATTCAAAACATAAATAAACCTATTTATTTCTACCTCCTTGGTGCCGAATTCATATTTTTTTTATTCGTTAAAAACTCAGAGTCGTAACCTAAATTGGCGCGCAATTTTATTTTTGAAACAAGTGATTCTAGCGATCAAGAAGTTTATTTGATGCTAACAGAATTGACTGAAACTGTTAACAATGCGCAAAGCATTTAGTCATTTCCTCGCTAAGGTGGGATGAAAAATTACGTTTTGCACTCGAATGCAAAGATTTTTCACCTTGTGCCCTTTTGATTCCCTTGCTACGCTCAGGTTTCCTATTTTTGATTCCCTCGTTGCGCTCGTGATTCAACTTTAGAATCTTTCGCTTGCTCGGTCTTCAAAATTGAGCACGCGGTTATAAAGCAAGCAAAGCAAAGACTACAACAAATAACTATTGTTAAAGCTCAATACAAATCTAAAAAAAAAATTGCGTTTGTTGTCCCCTTTAGCACTTGTTAGCGGTTATATGTTTATTCACTTCGGCACGTCATTTATCGAGAGTTAAATAGCGCGTGCGCATTGGTACTAAGATTTCGATGCTTTTAGACCGGGCAATACACATTTTTGTTTATTTTGTATCGAAAAAAATATGAATTTTTACAAACTGTGGAACAAAAGTTAGTCCCCAGATAGACTTTGCAAAGAAACCTATACCCGTTTACCCTGTACCTATAATACCTCCTATCATCACAAATCAAAGAGATATTGTTGTTATTATTTGTTCATCGTCTGTTTACCTTGTGAAAGGACGTAATGCCAGTATTATTGCGTATCTGATGATAAAAGATTTTTCTGCCTACGAAGTATAGCCTGACAAAAAAGTCTGTTCAGTTCAATTCTTGGGTTCTTTGGTTGGCTGGTACGACTTTCTCGTTAATTCCGCTAATGTCCGTGTTAACGACAAAGTATCAAATATCCGTAAAAGTTTAATCTGTCAATGTCATAATTAATTAGTTGTGTGACACAAATTTGAAATTGAAGTCAAAATTATTAAGTAAAGTTTGGAAGTGTATTTATTTGCATACTGTCTTATTTACGCTCAAACGGGTAAAGAAAAATCTCCTGCCCTACAAACATGTGCTTAATACTAAATAACGACGGAATAGTTAAACTACGACAGTAAAATTAACAATAATAATAGTCATCATGTGTAATGTTTGTGTAATTACAATCCACACAAAATATCAAAAAAAAAACTAAACCTATTTAAGCAACACAAACACAATTATTTACATGTTTAATGCAGGTAAAGTTGTAATTAATTAAAGGTACTTCAACGTTTAAATCTTTCGCCCTTAGTCTATAAAATTAAAATACAATTTCGAAAATTGCTAATTCCTCACAATATTTCAGATTAACTTTTACAATTTTGCTTGAAATTAGGCAAAAACATGATGAACACAATGTGCCAATTTCAACAGTGTACTCGTACAACCCATGTATTACCAATCAAATAAATTGAATTGATTCCCAAAAGTTTCTACAGTGGCGATACCAATATTTCAACTCTTTTTTGCCGAGCTATAGTAGCCACATAATAAATATTTGCTTAGGTTTAAGTGGGTAATATTGTTTCTTTGCTTGAACCTCAACCGGGTCGGAAAGTAATTCGATTTTTGTGTAACTCATAAGGAAGGAAGTTAAATAGGAGCAGGGAAACTTGCGAGTAATTTCAGATAAAATGGAGCGTTCGTTTTCATCGCAATTACTTAAGCCTCTATGTCTATTTTACTGTCGTGCAGAGACGGCCTTGTCTTCTTAGATTATAGTAGATATATCTAGCATAGTACTACTCAAATTCAATGCTTTTGATATACAAATAGTGTAAATTGGCGAAGCGAAGCGACACGAAAGTCGATATGTACGGAAAAATAATTTTGATAATTCTTTATTGCATAACATGGGTACATAGTATAGATGTCGGTACAGTACCTAATCTTAGGTCGCCATATTTAATACTAGCAGCACCCCGCGGTGTTACCCGTGTAGTTCCCGTTCCCGTTGATCCCTTTGTTTTTCCGGAATGAAAAGTACTCTATGTGTTCTTCCAGACTATAATCTATCTGTGTTCCAAATTTCAGCTCGATCCGTTCATACGTTAGGACGTGATTGAGCAACAAACATCCAAACATCCATACATTTACATTTATAATATTAGTAGGATAGGATGTCGCATATTATGTCGCACACCATGGCAAGTTACTGGTTAAATACGATGACAATCTGTATATATTATAAAAAATTGCCCATAGGGACTGCCGATAGAAGTGAAAACTTAGAATGTTAGTGTTTAGGCCGATTTACATCGGACGAGCGAATGCTCATTCTATCCCCACTGTATCAAATTCACTTGGTGTAAACAAACGTAGAGCATTCTTTCGTTGTTTTGTTTGCGTTCGCAAAGATTCTATGGAATATATAATATGGAAAACGCTAAGAACGATCTTTCGTTTACACTAAAAGATCGAGAAAGAATGCTCTTGTTCCAGGTCTAGCTCTATGCTCGTTCAGTTTAAATCAGACTATAAACGGCATAAATTTAGCGCAATACGTCACTTGTACAGCGACAGATATTATAATACTATAACGCATGTCAATGATGCGAACTCATACTTTTTTTCTTATCATCAGGCTCATGTCTTGCTCGACCCGTGACTCTGTTTTGTTTAAAAAAAATGACGTTTAGCCATGTAAGCTTACTAAATTAGTTGTAAGCTTCAGAAAATTACACAATGACACTGTAATATTGTAAATACCGTCAGATTATACGTCGTAACGTACGTAATCTAACCTAATGTAGGTGAATCTAACACGTTTATTAAAAACTGAAGGTACCTATTTACTATTTTAAGGTATCATACTTATATATGTAAAAGCAAACATAAGGTCAATTTCCCAAAATGTCATTAGAGCTCAAACTAAAGAGAATATCTACAAAGCTCCACAGAGTTTCAGAACACAGGTTTAATTCAGACACGTATCTACGTGAAACACACACTTTGCAACTTAATATCACGTCCGCAATCCCACTGAACGACACGCTCTGAAAAACAAGCAAAGCCGAAATGAGTCGTGTGCGTCACTAAAATAGACCTGTGTAGGTACATTTTGAGAATTGACAAAAAAGGAACTAAAAATAAAAATTGGTGGACATTTTGTTGCATAACAACATATTATCATCATCATATACAGCCTGCAGACGTCCACTCCTCCAAAGGGTTCTACAATGGCCGGTCTTGTGCCGCATCCATTCACCGACTTCCCGCGACCGAGGCAATATCATCGGTCCATCGCGTGGGGGACCGTCCTACACTGCGTCTGCCGGTTAGTGGTGGCCATTCAAGAACCTTTAATCTGCAGCAGTTACAACAATATTTATCCTCAACTAAGCACAGGTGAAAGTTTGTATGCATAGATTGTTTATTTATTTGTTTATCCTTTCACGCCAAAGCTGTAGGTATCGGAATGAAATTGCATGGGTAAATGAAGAGAAGTCTCGAATAAACGTACCTATGTCGTTGTTCTATCGAGTTCCAAAACGTACGCTGTGGTTCTACGGTACGGTATCTATTCATGGTCTCCATTCTAGGGCACTTTTAAACTACTGGCATGCTTCCGCACTCTACCGCGGCTAAGCATCCACCAGCACTGGCTAAGTAAGTACCTACTGTCACACGGACTAGGACTAGGAGGGTAATGTTTTGTCGGTATCCACTAAAACTAGCTGTGTTGTGGGATCTAGGTCATCTGATACAGAATTTACAGCAACATAAGAAAAATGGGTAAATTCGTGAAGAGCTTTAGTAAAATCACATAGATTTAAAACTAACGACGTGTATACAACGTCAAACAACTACAAAATCTGCCAAATAATGCCGTAGTCATGTCTTAAAAAATAAAAGAAAATGAAATTGAAACCCGAATAGTAAACAAACCTTGAAGAAGTGATTTCTAACAAACAAATAATTTGTAACCAATATCGTGCTTTCAATGAATCCGTAATCTCAAGGGGCAACAAACCCTTTTAAAAAAGCTATTTCGTTGGATAAAATAATTGGGAAGCAAGATGAAAAACGACGTTTAAAGGCAGACGGTGCTAACGCTTTTAAAATTACAATACCCCTGGTACTGGCAGCAAAGAAAGTTAATATATATTTTTAAAATTTACTCGTTGCTTTATTATTTGTTTGCTTAAAGTTTTAACAAGACTAAATTAACACGAAAACTACTATACTAAATACTCCCACTGCTGAGACTCAGAGCATTTTCTCACAAGGAGAGAGGCAAGGCTGTAATCCACCGCGCTGGTCTACTGTGGGTTGGTAGATGTCACATAAATCCGTAAGGTTCTAAGTCTAAGTCGTTTTCCTCACAATTGTTTTTTCCTTTGCCATTTAAAAGTGAGCAGGATTGCGTACATGATTTTGAAAATACAGCTGTGGTACATATATACTAACCTACTAATTCAACTTTAAAAACATAAACGCGATATTTTTTACTTATCTTTTTTATATCACAAGCTTGTTTATCTTAACTTGTTTTAAACATAAATGTTTCATGTGTTGGTGTTGTTAGTTTATCTTCTATATCGCGCTACAGTATATTTCAACAATTTTCGTAGAGTCTCTCGATTTTGTATTGGTGTATAGCCGAATTATAGCATAGACAGTCCCGTTTATATTCCCACCACCAGACTCGTGGGCTCGTGGCCTTATCTTATAAGCAGAGAGCTAGGCTCATGTGATAAAATATCGTACGTTAAAATCGTGCCTGCATTTATGACTACCTTTTTAAGCATGAGAAAAGAGCTCTTGTCCCAGTAGTGGGATCCCAAATTGGGCTTAACTTTTTGCTTGCCCGTTCAAGTCACTGTTTTACCGACCAAAAATAGATAAAATATATTTATGTTTTGCAATTTTTAATAATTTTGATTATTCTGCTGACCGTACCGAATGTTCCGCATTAGATTGAGACTGAAGAAAATTTAATTTAAATCTAATTTGCAGTTATTATCACCGTTCTTTTAGCATGCGACGCGTAGACGGCCAAGTTTTCTTGTTTGTTAAATTTTGGATTGATTTATTAAAATGTACATACATATTGGTAGACATTCCTTTCAAATTACCAAACATGGTGTACAACCACCTCTGTGTCACCCATCAAACAATTTGGCCAGATTAGTAGATTAGAGCTAAATCTCTCATTGTAAGAGACGGTATCAAATCCCAGCAGTGGGAACATAAAGTGGGCTATATGAAATCTGTGTCTCTGTGTATCATTTGCGAAAAAAAGGGTCTATGAATGAAGACACACAGCAAAATGCCGACGAAGAATGTCGAGGATGCACCATCTGAAGGTTTCCGATGCCACGCACCCCGATACTAAGAACGTGTAGGCTGTGGAATGCATTGCCTGAGTGGTTTTTTTGCGATGTTTACAATCTTGGTGTCTTCAATATACAGGGTTACTGGTAATCAGCCTGCATCCGTTTAAGGGCATGTTCTGTATATTTAAACAAAAAACTTTTGTTCTACAACTTTCGTTAAAACTTAATAGATAACCCAAAAAAAATTGTATTTGTTGCCCTTTTTTTGTACTGTTTAGCGACTTTTTAGTGTTTATTCACTTCGGTACATCATTTTTTGCACGTTAAAGAGCGTACGCGCTCTCGTTACGAATTGTTACGAAGAGTTCGATACTTTTAGACCGTGCAAATGCACTTTTTATTTATTTTGTAAAAGAAAACAAAACAGTTTTTTTTAAAACTATATAACAAAAGTTGACGTATTGAATGTACCTAACATCCCTTTAAAAGGATGCAGGCTGATTACCAATAACCCTGTATATATTTTTTATAGTATAGTGTGACAAGAAGACGCAGGTAATGTGCCTGTTGGAAAGCAACATGCCTGCCTATAACATCACAGCGACACGCAGATTTAGTACCTAATATAAGGAGTCCAAATCTTTGATAAAGAATAAGTAAGTAGATCAGGTTTTTCCGCACGGTTCCTTTGTGTCAATCGTGAGCAGATGAGGCAAATGTTAGCTATGGTTTTGTGATGTGCCGCTACAAAAGTATGACATTTCCACAAGAGCGACAAGGAAAGAGTGATCAGACCCGTGCTTTCGGTGTAAAGCGTTTATTCTGACTCTATACGTAGTATATGAATGTAAACTCTTTGGTCCAAATCATTACCTAGCACTGCACTGCGCTCGTCACCTAGACATGCAAAACAGAGAGTGAATCAGTTTTTCCTAGATAAACACGCTCCACCATAGACCGCATCGACGTATAACATCAGGTTGGTGTGATGGTCACGTGTAAACCTAAGAGAATTAAAATAAAGACTGGTAAATCCTAGCACGACAATTTTTTCTAGGAGTCAAAAACCCCACAAGAAGAAATCTATTACACATAATATTACACACTCATAAACAAACTTAATATTTCACATTCATAACTACATATAAATGGAGATTGCGGTTTCCAGAGCTCAGAATTTACACCTAAAGTCATACTTTTATTTGTTTCACGAGAATTCTAAGCGAATATTTCGTACTTTTCATGTGCGGTCTAGCAATTTAGATCTTCTATATTGTTTCATATTTCAACTTTGATACATAAAATAATGTGCAAGGTTTAAACATTAAAATAAATTGAATTACACATAAATGAGAAAAAGGATGAAGAAAATACTCTCATTGTATGCGTTATTTTAATCAATTTTCACATAGAAAGGTCAAATTTGAGTTACATTTTTTTATCAGTATTAACCATTTTATTGGAGAAGATATAACCTAGGGGTTAAAACGTGCGATTTACAATAATATACAGGTAGTAGGTTCGAATCTCGTATACACCTCTAATTATTATACAAGTTTCTCATCATTATCTGTAACAGCCTCAAATTTTTGAGAGGGGTCACCAGAAATAATACAATAAGTCAAGTACAACAGACTTCACTAGTAGCGCCTCACGATTTTACTCGCGTAGGTAACGTTCCAGTTATTTACCCACGGTATCAAATAGCCTATGATGTTCTATTCAATATTTTGTATATTAGTGTATATTTTTCAATTTAAGTATATGATGGAACGATGATATTGTCTCGGTCGCGGGAAGTCGGTGGATGGAGGTGGCACAAAATCGGTCATTGTGGAAGTTTTGGTGGAAGGCTTATGCCCAGCGGTGGACGTCTGCGGGCTGCAGATGAGATGATGCTATTTTGGGTGAGAGTCATGTCCCCTGTGACGCACCTTCTTCATCATCGACTTCAATTTAAGATGCCCTCGTGGCTTAGTAGGTAGTAGCTCTGCCTGTGAAGCCAAGGGTTGTGGGTTCGAATCCCACCCAGTGCAAATATTTGTTTGATGAATTCGAATATTTGTGCTGTGTCTGGGTGTTTCTATGTATAATAAGTATGTATTTAAAACTATATAAGAATTATATCAGCTATCTGGCCGCCATAGCACAAGCTTTGCTTAGTTTGGGGTCAGATGGTGTTGTGTGTGAATTGAATTGAACATTATAAATAATGTTCCAGGAGTCTTAAGAGACCATGCACCATCCACGCTTTACGCATATCGTCACTACATCAAGTGTAAGTACCTAACATTGTCTCTAATCAAAACAATCTCGCCAGAATGTAAAATAAACTAACTGCCAAAAGTAAATCTAACCAGTTACGACTTGTAAAACTCTGTATAACCTGAAATAATTCAAGATTACTACCGATGAAGTCGGGGAAGAGCACAATGAATATGAATCAGAGGCGTAATTTATGCAATCGTAAACAATTTATTCATGGAACATCTTTGTCTTTACACCACTGCGGCTGTAAAACCGCTCGGGAAGTTTTGCGTTACTTCCCGCTGACCTGAAAAATTTAAGTCTGTAGTTGAATACAAGAGTGGCTGGATGAAGCTGAAGTACTTTGTTTCTGTGTTTAACGTTCTTAAAGTAATTGTTATGCTTTTTGCCTACACTGTGGCTACACTGTACCATGTAGTGGTCGGACTCTTAGCAGAGTCCGCCTGGGGAAGTACCACACCTTTGCCAGTTATTCTACCGCCAAGCAGTGATGTGCAAACATTACTGTGTTCCGGTTTGAAGGGCAATGTTTCCAGAGAAATTAAAGGGCTTAGAGATATAACAACTTAGATCTCTGGGTGACGAGCGCAGTGCGTTGCTAGGTAATGATTTGGACTCGTTCATGTTCCAATAGCTGCGTGTCACTGTGCAGGCATGTGGCAGGCATGTTGCTTAAATCAGGCACATGTCCTGCTCGTCTCGTCACTCTTTTTTTTGCTGGAAAGAGTACCTATAAAAGCAGTTACGAAAACAATAATGCAGTTAAAGGGACTACCGATAGAAGTGAAAACTCTTTAAAATGCGTATAAAATAAATAAACACAGTGTACATATAGCTCATGGGTAGAGTTTGGTGACAATGGCGCGAGTTCAAAGATTTTTGTTCACCCAAAAACTGATCAATGCGCATAAAGAAGTTTTTACTTCAGAAATAAAGAGATATGGCCGTCACACAGACTGCCAATAGAAGTCAAAATTTATAAATAACAATGTTAATATTAAACGGAACTAACATAACACATAAACTACAGGCCCGTGAACAAAATTTACGGGTCAAATGATAGATAGATACACTTTATTGACACACCAAAACAATAGGATACACAAAAAAAAATTAAATATACATTTTAAACTAGTGCGACAAGTCGGCGGCCTTATCGCTAAAAGCGATCTCTTCCAGGCAACCTTGGGATGGAAAATAACATGAGGATAAGTGAGAAAACGGGGTGCGCAAATAAGATGTAGAAAATGGTAAAGAAAATAAAATTAATTAATAAAAAATAAAAATATATATATATATATATCACGGTTATTCAAATACCTATCATGTTAAAACATAATAAACTAATACATATGGTTATACATAATACACAAAATAAATATGTAAAATACTGTATATCTATGCAATCGATGACATCAAACGACAAACAGCAACCTACAATTTAGATAAATAAAACTGTTTCACATATTTTTTGAAAGTGCAAAGTGATGGAGAAAGCCTAATATGCACAGGCAATTCATTCCACAACTGAGTAGCTCTAAAAGTGAACGACTTGCCGTAGAAAACTTCAGTTCGAGCAGAAGGCATCTTAAAGATTGTTTTTAGACCTTAACGATAGCTCATGGTAATTATGCAAAAAGGTAAAGCGCTCTTTGAGGTACTGTGGGGTGGCAGGATTGAACAAAATGTTATACAGAAAAGACAGTATGTGAGCATTCCGACGAAGGCGAATGGGTAACCACTTGAGCTGCATGCGAAATTGGGACACATGATCATATTTGCGTAAATCATATTTACGCAAATCATATTTAAATGAACCACCAGGAGACCTATGTAGGATTATAGAAGGGTGTAAAGTATTAAGATTCAGCACTATGCCGTCACTTGTAAGCTGTCCAACTGAGTGTGATTGAAGAGGGGGGGGTTGCAACCCTTTACCATTTCTCCTTGCCGCATGATTTTTGTACGGCATTGCGAAATAATTGATTAGAAGAGGTATTGAAACTGTATGGAACCAATGCCGTACTTAATCAAATGCCCGAATTTGCTCTGTAAATAACTCGTACTCTGTAATTTTTTCCGGCAAACTAAGAATTAAAAAGTTAAAATTTATAATTTTTATAGTTTCAATACCTCTTTTAATCTATTATTCCGCAACGCCGTACAAAAATAATGCGACAAGGAGAAATGATCGAGAATTGCAACCCCCCCTCTTCAAATTACACTCAGTTGGACAGCTTACAAGTGACGGCATAGTGCTGAATCTTATTACTTTATACCCTTCTATCATCCTACATAGGTCTCCTGGTGGTTCATTTGACCCGTAAATTTTGTTCATGGGCCTGTAGTCTCACAATACGTCTTCTCTGTATAGTTATAGGTCGCATATCGGTAATTGCGTTACAGAAAACTCGTGTTACTCAAAAAAATTTACCCATCCGAAAAGTGTCTAACGAAGACGTCCCGATCTGCTGTTCCACCGCCGCTCCGACGCTACGCCTCCACCACATTCTGTCATTTACATATTTGTGACGCAAGTTCGTAAAATCTTCCCATACCGAAAAGTGCTCAGCGCGGCTCAAAACGTGTTGTTCACTTCAACAACTGAAACGACTTGAAAATGTAAAAAAGTGATACCTACGTGCAAAATACTTATTATAACTTTATTAAAAAGAAACTCAACTGTAAGTACACACACGTTTTTTATTAATTCGTTACGTTCCACAAATACGTAAAATAGCGTCATAAACAATCGAGCGTTTAAATATAACAAACAAATATAAAATATTCATAATTCAAAAACAGACTGAAATTTAAACCGACACAGCCACACGGACTCAATTATAATTGAATTATCTTCGAAACACACTGCGTAACTTATTATTTATGAAGCGACAAATAACTCAAATATTCGAAAACACAAACCACTATTTAAACATAAAGTAATCATTGATATTACCACTGAATATCATGTGACTGATGTTATATTTATGGTTTCCATGCAAAATACTATACCAAATTAGGCAGATTAACGAAATATTTGACTCAGTGAACCCGTTTATTTATGGTATTTATCCATTTTAAAAATAAATGTGTTAAAATAAAACACTTACTTTTACAGTAACATTAGGAAGGTAACGTTTGTTTGTTCCCATGTTCAATGTGAATTCAAATGTTTGCACTGTGTCTGGGTGTTTCTATGTATAATAAGTATGTATTTAAAACTATATAAGTATTATATCAGCTATCTGGCCGCCATCACACAAGCTTTGCTTAGTTTGGGGTCAGATTGTGTTGTGTGTGAATTGTCCACCAATATTTATTTTATTTTATTTATTATGTATCTGTGTAACGGCTACACGGTTTTAATAAAATTAAATGCCATAGTAAGTACATTAATTGACATTACAACAGAACAAGATGTAATTAAATGTCACGCAACGACTGCATTGATTGGATAGATAGCTTAAGGCCGTCACAGACGCAGCTATTATAATAAATATACATTTTCATATTTTCGTGACGTCAGCAAAATATACCGTAATATATTCATATTATGGCATATTAACATAGCAAGACATATTTTCAGTGTACAGCATGTTTCAAAATTGTCTGATCTTTTTAACCCCCGACGCAAAAAGCAACGGAGTGCTATAAGTTTGACATAACTGGGTGTGTGTGTTTTTGTAGCATCGTAACTCCCAAAAGGATGAACCGATTTTGTTTTTTTGTGTTTGAAGGGTAATGTAGTCGGAAGTGTTCTAAACTATTTTTGTTATAAAACTGTTCAATATGGCCGCCGCCACGAAATGGTGGATGACATATTTTTTGCACAACATTGTATTGATGATTAGTAACATAAATACTTGCTTACGTATTTTTTAAATAATATATCTTCTGCAATATTTGTCGGGTTGTGAATAATAAAACAACTTATGTAGGGGAGGTCAGCTCAAAGCGGACACCTTAACTTTGATTTCCATAATAGATGACAAAACAAACGATATTCTCATAGAGTTTTTGATGAATGGATAAAGAGTTAATTATATTTTCATAACATGTAAGCCGAATCCTCAAATGTGCGTTTTAACAAAATCCATTTAAATTTTTTGAAAAGTTGTCAAAAATCCGCTTTGCCCAAGTGGTCGCCTAAAGCGGCCACAGGGAATGGGAAAAGCGGCCAGCACTATTTTGTCTTAAATAACAGGCCATTCTCTGACATTTACGAGTACCTACTTCTTCAGATTAACTGAGATCAGGTGACGAAGGTCTGGTGTCGATTTTCATAAAAATTTGATAGTTTTTTTGTATTTTTATTGTGTATCTAATCAATAGTGCTGATTATGCATAATCCACAGTTTGGGGTTTCAGTTTATGATTACGTAATCTCCTCACCTATAATATAAACTGATCAAATCAAATGCTCAGATATTGGAATTATGGCAAAGCGGACAGTGGCCACTTTGCCCGGACCGCTTTGCCTTTTCAAGCATTTTGTTTTCAACGTAAATTGCTCTCACTTTTTCTCTACTTTGAAAAGAATGCAAGGCTACACGATCGTTCGCAATGATTCAATCAATTATACAATTAAATCACAAACACTAAAATATAATAAGATTGGGCCAAATCAGCAAATATTTATCGTGCATTTTTTTAGTAGTACGAATAAAAATCATTCGCGTCACACCACGGTTCTACGCATCTTGCGAATACGGTAAAGCGGTGACCCGGTGCGGTGAAGGAGATTGCCTATGCGTCCCAAGTGGCAAAGTTACGATAATATTGAATATAACTAAGTTATAGACCATGGCCTCTTTGCCTCCTATGACCGCTTTGAGCTAACTTCCCCTAAACAAATTAATTGATTTTATTTTTACAATAACTTTGGTCTGGAAACATTATTTTATGCTGGCAACAATTATTATAATGGTCAAAGGGAACAACTTCAGACATTTCGCTGTCTGATGAATAAACATCATGATTCGTCGTATTCAAATCCGTGCTGCTGTATTTCTCAGTAATAATATTCTATCACATTCATAAAAATATCTTGTGATTTTTTTACGTGTTCAAATTGTGTTTGCTTATCGTCAGGGGGTTATGGATGATGCAAAAGCGCCTACAGTTAACTTCACAAAATTACCAGCTTTTTTATGCCGATATACTTATGTATCCATGCAACGATGTTCTGTCTTACCATCAACATTTTTTGCTTCGAACCACACTTTTTGTATTTAAATCCCATTTTCTTTAATAATTTCCATAAAGTCGTTCAACCTCTACTGAATCTTTTTAATTTCCACATTTTTCAATTCTACAAGTAGTATTTATGCAAGGTAGGACTTTTTCGACATAAAATAAATTTCATCATAGATTTTACTTTTGATTGCGCATAAATCAAAATTATCATAATTCACCGTTTTACGTCTATGACGTCGTTTTGAAGGAAACATGAGTTTTTGAGACGTAGAACGTTCACCGTCTTTACTCGTACCATTCATTGTAAGAAAATAAATTTAATTTACAATGCACTTTTATCATATTTGAATCGTTACGTCAGTAAAATCTTATAATTATTATTATTGGCATTATATTTAAAGCTGGTATCACTATCTTACTAACGCCGCACTCGGCTGAAAGACTAGTAGGTATCCATGGCCAAGAATAATAACAAAAAAATGCTGCACTTGATTGAATGAGAATATCAGGTCTTTGTTTGTCTTTTACTTTAATAAAAGGCATACACGTCTAAAACAATATTTCTTGCGCTGCTTCTAAATAGTTTTGGCATTATTAATTCGGAATGTTTTAAACTATAACACAAAACTAAGCGAAGTAATTCACAACGAAATTTGACAATCAAACTGAATAATTAATAGACAAGCATTAGTGCCAACATAACGACAAAGTAACAAGTTAGAATGAGCGCAGGTAGAATGAAAAATGCTGACATTAGATATTTCGAAATGTTATTACGAAGTCAAAGTGACAAAACTGAATTTAAAAATTATAAAATATGTTCTATGGTCAATTTCGTAATGCAGTTATTAACTTTCAGGATAATAAGAAAGGTTGGTTTGAGAGTTATCACGATATAAGAACACAAATAATAATGGAAACTCCATGCAATAGACGATGCATTTGATAAGCCTCGGAAACCGGTCGTCTATTCTGATAATATATGAAAATTTGAAGCAATAAAATCCGAGAGAGGCCCCGCCGGCTGTAAACAAGGCTCGACCGCGGCTTAAACGGTTCAGCCACTACCGGCGGCTGCCAGGAAGGTGCTATGGAATAAAGATAAGGCTTACTGATGGCGCAGCAAAAAAAAAAAATGGTTAAAAATATTGTTGAAGGAAACAGTCTATATGAATAGAATACTGACCTCAACATTACATTTCATCAAAATTTTAGTTTTGATACAATACCTAAAATTAAAGTAGACTACATTAATGGGATCAAAATAAATCTTTATTGCGCTCAGAATAACATCGCAAATGATGTGGATTCCTACCAAAATTACTCGTAAATTCTGTACTCGGGACCTCAATGCACTTTGCCAAGTTACAATCAAAAATGTCAGGGTCAAGTTCTTATCTCAGCAAGTATTATTATGATTACCTTTATGGAATTTTATACAATCAATTGTTTTACGTTTTGTGTCCGATTAAAAGTGGGTGATGCTTATTTTGCATAGAGAATATAACAGTCTGATACAGCCTGATAATTATACCTACTGTAAAGTAATATTAAAATAGTGTTGTTAGGTCATGGACCTGACATAATTTCCTCAATACTCCATACTTATGTAGTTTTTCTATTTGGTATTTATCTATAACTACCATACTTACTAATATAAGTGTGATATATTTCAGTATCGTAAAATATCAGTAGCGTGTATGGTGTGACCCTTGCGATACAGGTCTTCTCTAACGCAGACATGATATCTATTCGTTTTAACTGAACATTTGTATCAAGGCCGATTTAAACTGAACGAACATAGAGCTAGAGCTGGAACAAGAGCATTCTTTCTCGGTCTTTTAGTGTAAACGAAAGATCGTTCTTAGCGTTTTCCATGTTAGATATTCCATAGAACCTTTGCGAACGCAAACAAAACAACGAAAAAATGTTCTACGTTTGTTTACACCAAATGAATTTGATACAGTGGGGATAGAATGAGCATTTGCTCGTCTGATGTAAATCGGCCTTCAGAGTTCTTAGAATTAATTTAAGCTCCATGTAACATGTATAACCACATATAATAATAGTCTGTAGTAGTAGGGCTCTTGGCAGATACCGCCTGGGGAAGTACCACACCTTTACCAGTTATTCTACCGCCAAGCAGTAATGTGCAAATATTATTGTGTTCCGGTTTGAAGGGCAATGTTTCCAGAGAAATTACAGGGCTTAGAGATATAAGAACTTAGATCTCTGGGTGACGAGCGCAGTGCAGTGCCAGGCAATGATTTCCAATATCCAGGTGTCTCTTCATGTTCCAATAGCTGCGTGTCACTGTGCTGCTATGTGGCAGGCATGTTGCTTATCATCAGGTACATGCCCTGCTCGTCTCGACACTTTTTATTTAAATAAAACAAACTTTTTTTAATCGTTTATAGTGCAGATTTTTTCACATGAACTGCATTTTAACTCTCTACTTTGAAGAGAGAGAGAGATAAATAAGTATATACTTTCTTATGTTTGTAACAAAGAGGAAAAATAATAAGTTAACTGAATCAACAAAATATGATTAAGTCATTTTCGTTTATCAACTTACTCGCACAATGAAATGCCTCGCTATTCCGTTTATTAGTTTACAAAGTACCGCATCAAGTTTTTCCCTAATCCGGAACAAGTTGCCCCACGAAGCCTCCGGGCGGAGGTAACTACGTCACTTCCGGCTATTATTGCACAGCCACCATTACCTTTAATAAATCAAGTTGCCGCTTACCTAGCCTATTGTTTTGTTATATAGTTTTAGGGCTATAAGTATAGATAAAAATGGGACACACATGCTGTTTTTATGACCTAGAAAACAACATAAGTAAATAAAAAGAAAAAGGCTTTTCTTAACATTAGAAAGGGGCGATAAGACATATATCCGAATGTTAGCAACTCCAACATTAAATTATGCATAGCGTTTTGAAATCGCAAAGATAGTAATAAATTGGTTTCAAGTGACCTCTACATACTGCCTATCGAACTTCGCGCTATCATAATTATATAAGAAAGCGGATGACCCCAACCCAATCTTTGTAACTAACGATACATACGCAGAATATATCAAAAACCTTTCTATATATTAAACATACTTTTAGTACTCGCCGAGTACTAAATTTGCTATATTCCGAGAGCTGGTAGCAAAATGTTTGGTAGGTATTTGAAGCAAGCTGAAAACTTGTCACATAATTCTCCAATTATACTTAACCCATAACAGAGGTGCAGACCAGGACGTCTACTCTCTTTCTACAAATACGTAATTTCGAAATAAACTCGCGACTTTCCAACTACGATTGTAACTACTACGATCCGTCGTTTTGACCGTTTACATTTTCTAATACTCTATTTAGAGTAGGCTTAGAACATTTTAACGCCAAACAATGTTGTATCGGACGAAACGAAGTAGAACGAGAGCAGGAAAGTCGCGAGTTTTTTTTCGAAAATACGTTTTCGTAGAAATAGAGTAGACCGTCCTGGCTTGTGCGTTGCGGGGCATAATGAATCCCTCGATTTAGATCACCTGGCAGGTGGAAAGTCCCACCAAAATGATCCTATTTTTTGTGAATCCCTATGTTTTAGTCATAAATGATGTCCAAGCCACTAGTCACTAGTGTTTTCTATTAGTAGGTGTGATTCACGATGTTTCACGATGCAGAAGACCGCACCTTATGTTCATTAGGAAAGACCAACGTCGACGATGACAGCGTGGACGAATATTGAATAGGCTGATGATAATGATGATGAGGTGTGATTGATACTTTGCAGTTACACTCTATATAATAAAAGGCTTTTAATACAAAAATGTCATCCGCGAAAATTTTACTGTAAATTCTGATTACTCGTTTACATACGCTCCGTAAGAAATTTCAGTGTAAAATACACACATACACTTAATTTCACACGCCGCCGCCACGCCAGCCAGAACGACAACATACGCCAGGCTTTGAGAACAAGACAACATTTGACAGAATTTTGACACAAATGTGGTAGTGCCAACCTGATTGCCTAAAGAATCATAGACAAGACGAAATACGCAGTGACAGAATAGTAACTGTGACGGAACGTCGGTGGTGCCAACTTAATATAACATACACAATAATAGTGACGATTGTTAACGACGGTTAACGAATCCTATACGAACCACAGGGCTTGTGTTATAGTGCCCGAGCGCAGGAGTACCAATTTAATAAATTATGTTTTTTAGCATGTCATTAGAGTGTATCGTGTCTCAAGCAAAGTTCAGTGTTAAAAGTGGAGATTATGCAATATGCAATAGATTATGTATATTACCACATAAATTATACCTAATTTATGTGGTAACGACTTTAGGTGTAGGTACACTGACAAAGAAATACAAAACATAAAATATTCAAAATCAGAATTTTTATAGCGTAAACTGTGCACATAGATGTTATATTTTTAAAAAACATAAATATACTTAGAAACAATAGTCTTACCCTTAAATTATAAGTTCAAACACATTACAGCATAATCAGCTATTCAACATAATTACCCGAACTTTGATTATTTTCTGTAAGCATTGTAAATGAGGCTCTCTGTCTCTGCGTATTGCACCTTTAAGAGTCACTCGTAAATGATAGAATTTGCTTTTGTTTGTTTTCTTTTAAAACACGTTATCTAAAAAAGATAACATTGTTTTTAATTGGTTCTCTCGCATATACAAATAACTGTACTTTTAAATTTTCAAAAAAAGTTACAAGGCGTAGAATTAAGTTAATATTTTTTTACAAAAATATCCCTGTAACGTCCAGAGGTATTGTCACATCATCAATATTATACTGATACTGGTATCTCCATTTGGTATCGGACAGTATAATTGACACCATTGCCGAACGGAATCCTCGATAGCATCGGTTCTGTTCCGACCCTTTTCAAAAGAAAATATTTAATTGTACACCAAACATTTCAATTCTAAAACTTTAAGTTTTGATAACGGGTAGTATCACACGCGTAAGAATCTATTTGTATAATATTAGAAAAACTTTTGGTGATGTAAATATTTATGTACATATAACACAGATATATCTATCTCCAAAATAAGGAAAAATTGAATACTATAATATTTAATACTATGATACATCAACCACATAAATTTGCATCAATACAAGCCGTTCCCACTACTGGGATTTGGGTTTTTCTAATTGGTGCATTATGGATTTGGGAAGGGGCGAGTCAAGGCTATATAATGTACCAAGTTGACCCAGTGCAGGTTGGCGGATGTCGCATGACCTCGAAAGGATTCTTGTTCGATGTGAGTTGCCTCACGATGTTTTCCATTATCGTTAAAGCCAGAGGTAATGATAAATTTGTATATCTGCACTTGGAAAAATACTCAGAAGTGCAGGCGGGATTTGCACCTACGACCTCACTATAGTCAAATGCACGTTCTAGTCCACAGTCTATTAAATCATACCGTCGTTTGACGTGCCGTCTAGACTGGGTAACAGTGCGGGGCGTGCGGGGTGAGACGCGGGAACCACGCTCCAGCATTGCCTACATTACAATATTAGTATTGCGGGAGCGAGAAACGAACTTTTGCACCTATTGGGAATAAAACCCGAGACCTACTCAGTGGGCAGTTTCACTATCAACAACAAGGTTATAAACATAATTCGCATTTATTTTTACTTCACGGCTTAACCGAGAATGCATAATTTTCTCCTTGTAACTTAGTATTCAGCCCAGGAAGATTTGTAGGTATTACTTCGCACCAGGACCCCAAGATACAAGCTCGGTGCTTAGTTTGGGGCCCGCTTAATATCTTTTGTATAGACACAAATACTGTAAAGATATTGTCAACCTTTTCTACTATCTTGTGAAGTTTTTGTGTATGATGCAACTGTTTGTGTGTAAATACATTATTCTTCTATTCTTCTATAAAGAACATTGAAATTATAAATAATTGATTTGTTTGAAAGTAAGTAAGGAAGTAGAATAAAAATATTATAATTTGTACTATAATTGATTCATCGAAAGTAGATTTCATAAAAACTATTCGCTGTCAACTGCTAACCTACACTGTGCAGATACTACCTACCGATAAAAGTGGAATCTTACAACAAACAATTTTTAGAATTAAACAAGACTAATGGTGTACAATATGTCTCCTATAATATAGCTACAGATATATTGATATTACCCATGACAGTGACGCGAACTCACTTTACTGCTCCGCCGCCGCTCTGACGCTACACAGTACGCCAATAAACCAGCATGTTGGTAATATGAACCCATAAAATAGTCTGCTCAACGCGTCTTAATAAGTTTTCACCTCAGTAAACCAAGTCATGACATTATTGACTTCATATTTGACTGGCCTCGTGGCTTAGTTAGTAGTAGCTCTGCCTGCGAAGCTGAGGGTCGTGGGTTCGATTCCCACCCAGTGCAAATATTTTTGTGATGAATTCAAATGTTTGCACTGTGTCTGGGTGTTTGTATGTATAATAAGTATGTGTTTAAAACTATCTAAGTATTATATCAGCTATCTGGCCGCCATCATACAAGCTTTGCTTAGTTTGAGGTCAGATGGTGTTGTGTGTGAATTGACCACCATCATCTTTTTTTTTTAATTTATTATTAGGATTTATTAACTTATTTCTTTATTACATCCACATTTTTTAGTAAAGTAAGAAAACGACAGTAAATAATAATTAATTAATCACATAACCCAACCCAACGGTACCTGGCACAAAGATGCCCATTACACTGGCAGTATTGCCCCGCTGAATAGCGATGGACAATTATTGTCCCAGGTACAAGCCGGAGCGGGAGTCACCGCCATTTTTTTCCTTTACGCGATTTCCTAACTCTCTAACCATCTCCCGCGCCTCAGTGCCCTGACTGCCCAGCGTCTCCACTGCTATGGGGACAAAATTATGAAGGGGTTCCATGGACACGTACTTTTGCCACTTCTTATTAGCGGCATCTTCAGCTGCAGCTGCTGAAGTGTGGATTGACCGGGTAAGATGACAAGCCGCACAAGCCGCAGCAAGTACTAACACAAGTTGCGTTCCACACCAAACACTTTCCTTCCCTACAAGCAGTGCCGGCTTTAGGGTGGGGCGACGGGGTCGGTTGCCGGCGCCTAGATGGCTAAGGCCGGCCCTGCCTACAAGACACTAAAGCCAGGCCGTCCGGCTCCTTACCATCTGACTTACAAAGGCCCGGAGCCATAACTAAAATAAATGTTTCTGATAACATTAGCCACGTATCAATCATCACTTTCAACTTCGTCAATTAAACTACATGTCACGATTGCCTAAAATCGAGCGCACATCGTCACAAACTTAATACGGGTAATATAATTTTTTGCTGCGCAAGTAAATAAGATCCCTTTTCAAAGGTCTGTTTGATCTATTTTCTCTGGCGACCCATTCTGGTTAGTTCGACGGGCGAAGGATTGGCTTGACACCAATTTGTGATTATTAATAGTTAGTTTATTGATCATTAGGAGGTATAATTGGTTTTGGAGAACAATTCTATTCCATGACCCTTACTTTGTAAAGGGACTGAGCGTAACCAGCCCTCCAGCCCACTTAATAATATAGATAAATAATAACAGAAAACTCGTTATTGTGGTTCAACAAATCAAAAAAAATCAGTAAAAAGCTGATGAATACATACCGTACATATACAGACCACCACAAGTATGTACTTAATATCTACATAATATGTATGTAGTTTTTAACCTTTTGTGTTTCGAACTTATAAATCTTGAAAAGCAAAATATTACACACTCGTATCATAGTATTCTCTTGACCACGGTCGCTGTAATGCTGCCGAAAGGTCACGGTAGTTAAGAGTGCGCCTAAAGCCAGGAAAAAATCAGATTTCACCCGCGCGACGCGTTCCTTAATGTGATGTACATAAAGTCGAAAATAGCATGACACAGTTTGGAGGAAAAATCAATATTTAATCAGGAGTCCATTTTTGACCAAGTTTTATTTAATTACTCCATAACTAAACATAAATTTAAAAAAGTGTTCGGTTACTTTACTAGAACGTACATTTAGGAATTGTATTACCAAAAAATAATGTGGAGTCATCGCTGATAATTTCGAGTACTCGGATTAAAACGGGTTTTATCGGTGTCATTTTTATTTTTTTATTGTAAAAAACTCTGATCTATTTTTAAAATTCTATTCGGTTATTGTGCTTCTTCTTGATTGTACCCACACGTCAATATTTTTTTTGTCGTAGTTTTTAGATTCTTAACTTCAGTGAGCGGCGTCGAAAATGACCTTTTTTCGTTTTCTGGCTTTAGGCGCCCCCTTAAATTATAATGTAAATTATGATAAGTCCTGGATATTGTCACAGTAATATTGTTTTCAATATGTGTCCAATTAATATGCCCGTTACTGGAACTAGGTACTTTAGCTTATTACTATCCTTTATAGGAGACAGTCCAAAACAATTATCACACCACGTCACATTGGCTACGTATGTGAATTAACTGTACCAGCATGTTTTTAAGAAGCGCAAGCAAATCCGCCGTAGGTTCTTCCCAAAATATCTTTCTATTTATGAGCATTTTTGAGTGAAATATTTAATGACTAAGATTGATGATTTACTCCTAACTCACTTTCTCAAGTAATTTAGTTAATTTCGTATCTTACCTGGTTTAGGGCTCCCACACAAAACTGCGATGCAATGCTGCATCGGAGGATCTTGCAATGTGAATTGCTTCGATGCAAATTCGTACGGCAAACCGTTGGTTAGGGTAACCATACCTTCAACGGTAGTCAGCCGTGCTAGACGTGTTTTCGGGAAGAGTAACATGGATCACAAAAAGATTGTTGTACTGCTGTTATTGTTAAGTAGATATGAAAGAAAAAAAGATTTTGGTTTCATACACATATTACAATTATAAATGCTGATGGGAACTATTTTACTCGCAAGTATTATGGGTTGAGAATAATATAAGAAGGTTTCTTTTTTGATTATTTTAGAATGAGCATATCTTCATTTCAAGATAAAAGGCAATTTATTTTTTCAAAACATAAGTTAATTACAAACACAAAATGCATGATATAAATATATGTATAATAGGTCACAAAATTTCAAAAGTAGCTTGTCGTCATGTTTTGCCTGATATGGTAGGCATACAAATATTTTTCCAATTCTTAAATGATTGATGACATAGTTTATAAGTCTAGTCACAAAATTAGCTTAACAACTCGCTCCTTATATTAAAATCACCTTTCAAACCATATAGACAGGTGTCTATATGGTTTGAAAGGTATCTATATGGTTTGAAAGGTATAAACAAAAAATAGAAAACTTTACAAAGTCAAGTCAAAAATAGAAAACTTTACAATGTCATCATATCAAAATAAATCAAGTTACAAAATCACAAAATTACAAAAATTAATGTATTACAAAATGTCTTAAATAATTCCTAATTAAATCTGTCATCATCTTTCTCTTCTTTTGTCTCAGAACTGACTAAAATGGTGGTGACACCATTATGACCAGTATGACGTAAAATCGAAGGAATGCGCGATGCGAATCAATCGGACGTTCTTGCGATGCATTCGTGCGAATTCGGAGATATCTCCGATGCGACGCGAATTCGTGGTTTTGTGCCCTTAAGCCCTTAAGCCCTAGGTTAGACTCAGCAAACGTTTGCTATACAAATAATTACAGCATTGTACGTAATATTGCTATTAAAATGTGGGTTGATGATAGAAGGATGCAATTTACGAGTTATTTGTATTTTAAAAGCTAGAAATATATAAGACTGAGGTTTCCTCGTCATATTTTTTCAAAAGCACACTTGTTCTGGGAAATGTACTCGGTTATTCACGAATATTCTCGCATATTCTCAAAAGATTCTAGGAATACATTCGCTTATTCACGATGTTTTGCCTCGCCGTTTTATAGTTAGCTGCATTACGCATACCTATGACTTTGACTTCGTAGACAGTGGTGCGCGTGGTATTCGAACCAAAAGCTTCGGATCGGCACTGCCGTTCTTCCGATTAGACTAGCTATAATTTAAATCTAGATCCATTCCTAGAATCTTTCGAGAATATGCGTCAACCACCAACTCGCACTTGACCAGCATAGTGCGTTATGGCCTTGAATATCTCCTTGTGAGAAAGCATTGAGTCCTGGCAGTGGGAACATAGTATATAGAGACTCTTCATGTTCCAATAGCTGCGTATTACTGTGCTGTGCATGTGGTAGGCATGTTGCTTAACATCAGGCACATGTCCTGTTTGTCTCGCCTATCTATACTATAAAAAAAAGAAGATAGAAATAGGGGGGGACATTGGAACAAATTAAACATAATTCTAGAGGTAGTCCGATTTAGTCTGTTGAGCCGATAACTATCGGTTAGGATTCCGCTAGTAATCGACTCAATATCGTTATTTATAATTTTCTACAAAATTGAGCTTAAGTCAGGTTTTTTATACAATGATAAAAATACGATCAAGTTTATCAAGTATCCTCTAAAGTCTTTAGTGTCCTATATCACGTCTCAGATAATAAATCCAAGTCTAGACATGTCTAAAGGCTAGGTTTTAAGCCGCCGCGCGTGTATGCTTACGGTATACAAATGAGAGCTCCAAGAATATTTTGTGAATTAATAATTAAAGCTAAATTTTTGACACAGAAAGTTGGACTCGGAGATTTGTTAACATTTATTCTTTATGAAATGTTTACAGACCTATTAAACGTTTTAAACTCAAACAAAAGGTTGTGTTCTTTAATCTCAGGTTTAAAACAAAAAAATAGATAGTAATTTTATCTCACGAACCGACGCAAGCCTTACTTGTGGTAACGATGTGCACAAACACGCTGTGTATGTGTGCGTGACTGTGGACACTCACAGTGCAGCACAAAACGCGGGCGAATGTATTTGTTTTCACCCACACATACACATATTATGGTACCTATTTGTTTTCCTGCACACCTACTTAGCGTGTTACACCTGGTCATGAAAAGCCGTGACGAGCAAGACATGATTGAAGGTAAGCAACACGCGTATCCATATCAGCCCCGTGTCACGCAGGTCTTGGAACATGAAAAGTCCAAATCATTACCAAACACTGCACAGCATTAATCACTCAGAGAAATAAGAAAACTTATACCTGTGCAATGTAATTTTCTCCAAAAATATTGTACCTATTTCTTTCGGATCAAAAAACTTAGTAAAATTAGCCTAGAACTTAAATTATCTAGATAATTTACGAGAGTTTTAAAAAAAACATCCAATCCAATCCCAAGTACCTCAAACGTCCGTCACTGTTTCATCCGGACTTTTTGTTCTTCTCTAGACTAATTCGAGTTATCTGGCTCAGTCATTCCTGGTCAATTTATCTATCTACGCCCACTTTCATCCATTATTTATTAAGGTTAAGTAAATTGAATTTTACTGCAGTGGCTTTGTAGCGAGAACGTCAGAGTGTAAAATAGTGAGATCCCAGATTCAATTACCTTATAAATATTATCCTTATGACTAACTTTATAGACTAACTAACCACTTCAAATCTAGAAACGTCGACCAATCTTATTTTAATACTTTTAATACGTTTGTTGGAAGGTAAGTATCGTAGCTGTGTGGTTGGAGGCCACAGCAGGTGAGGGTCACCGGTATTACGGTGCACTGCTTTCTCCACTTGCCTTGGCCTCAATTGATGGGGCTGCAGGGGAAGAAGAGTACCGGTATTTCGATGCACCGCTCTCCTTGTCTTCTGCAACCGGGAAGTAGCATGCGACGGAACTACATACCAGGGACAATAGATGACGCGTCGCCATCTGACACCCACTCACTGGTTGGTCAGAAGAATGCGAGAGTATCTCTCTAAGCAACGTACCTCGTAGAGGATTTAATTGTACGTTTATAACCTTTATTTTAAAGATATTTTCTTAGAAGAAAACAATTTCTGTTTATATTCTTTTTTAGAATATTATACATTTATTACGGCCCACTCACAAACTAGGGCTCTAGAGAGTACCTATACATATATCACTACTTAGTCTGTGGGATCTGTTATCTTTTGGTATATTGGTTATGCCTGCATTTTTTATTTTTACTAGTCAGTAGTAAATAATTGCAGAATATAAGTTGTTACAGTGGCTGCTAACTAGAAATGAAAACATGAGGAAAACAAATAAAAACTTTTGATGAGTTTTTCGATTCATTCGCACGGGCTTGAAATTCGGTAGGATTATTAATATTGGGCTTACTTTATTAAATAGCAGAATAGCAAGTACTAAATAAATTATTCTACGAACATTGTATTTATTTGAAAAAAAAATCACAAAGCATTTCTAAATCAATTGATCACCTAGCGGTCACCCATCCCAAAATTTATCTTGCTCAATGCTGCTAACTTCGGTAATCAAATAATGAGAACCGATGTTTTCATCAGACCGAATATATTTTTATGATATAAATAATTAATTAATATTCTTTCCGTGCTATAAAATTGTATTACTCCAACCATAAACAAATCAAATAATTGAACCAAACTGCACTTTTACTTTAAATTTAGATTAGTAGCGACTCGAAATTCAAAGGTAGCGCGGATGTATTATTAATGTTATTTTGTGACTTTATCGATTTGTGGTGAAAATCCATGTTTATTTTCCATTCTTAGTGTTGCTCTTACTAAAAAAAGAAAATAAACTTAAAAAATACAATCGGTACGGTACGAGAAAATCACTAAGTACCTACTCTACTTACTACAAAACTGAATGCTTCGTAAGCATCAAGCTCTTAAGAGCACAGTATCCGCAGTTATTTCAACATGAAGAGTCCATATCATACCATCTCTTGGTCCTATGTACTCCATTGAAAAGTTACATTTGGGGTTGCGTTTTTTAGAGGACGCAATTTTATTTTTTGATGTGTAGGGGGGTTCAGTGTTACTTAATAACTTGTTGTATAACTTTTTTATTTATAGTTGTACGACAAAAAGTTACTGGACCAAAGTTGTAGAAACTTTAATTTGCAACAAAAAAAGTTAACAATTTTTTTCTATCAAATAAATAGTTTAAAGGTACCAGTTCGCGCCGCGACCGCGACGCGAGACCGCGACCGGAGACCGCGACCGGAGACCGCGACAGGCACTTGACACTATAGAATTGTATGGAAGCCAGTTCGCGCTGAGACCGCGACAGGAGACCGAGACAGGTCGCGGTCGCGGTCGCGGCGCCAACTGGCGCCCATACAATTCCATAGTGTCAAGTGCCTGTCGCGGTCTCCGGTCGCGGTCTCGCGTCGCGGTCGCGGCGCGAACCGCTACCGAATCGAGCCGATATCGAGAATCGAATCGAATCGAACGAGATATACCGTAGACACCATTTCAACCGCTATTTTCAAGATGGCGGCCGTGAGACAAGTGTTGCGACCCCACAAACTTGTTTTTAGCTTTACACTGACCCCCCTACACATCAAATAAATAAAATTGCGTCCTCTAAAAAACGCAGGGTAAGGCCTAAAAATGTTACATTTCAATGGACTAATGGTTTTATCCTCCAAATTGTACATACAGTTTTGGTCTATCGAACAATACTATTTGGCAAATTAATAACTTATAAATAAAGAGCTCTTTCCTAGACCGACTGAAGAGGTACAGTCCTGTCTCTTCAATACACTGATTTTTTATCATCGTTAGATTTTAAAAAGGATTTGATGACATAATAGATCTCTCTATAACCTGCTTAAAGACCTTGGATTGTCCAGAAGTGCAGTAAGTTCTATACTAGAACGAGTATCTAAAGCTGCACTAGTAGGATCATATCGGATTTGGCTGGGCAGGGAGAGAAATACGAGTAGTGAAGGTGAGTGTTGACGTACGTCAATATAAGGGGCCTGTTTTAAACCTACGCCCGAGTCACAAGTCTTGGGGTCTATTCGAGATTTCTCTCTCTGCCACACGATGGACCCGGCACCCACACGGTGAATCCATGGAATGCTAAGAAGTACGTCTCTATGTAAACAAAAACGACACCGTAAAATCAGCAAAAAAGACAGCGAAAAATCGAGCGGTTGACAATCCATCATCACTAACTAAGGCGTTTTCGGTAAACAAGACGGACAAATTCCGCTTCGCCGTCGCTGGCTTTTTCGACGGCGGAAATAAACCCACCGAGCACATCCGACGTATTAACGATGCAAGCGACGGGATCAAGCGATTCACAATAATTTTAACCGACTTCAAATAAGGAAGCGATTTTAATTCGGTTCTATGTTTTTTTGGAAAACATTTTCTTGCGGCACGTTCGGAGGAGATAGGAATTTTGCTGCAAGGCAGAACTGAAAAAAAAAAAAATCTTTATAACATCTACAATATCACAATACATTTAACACTAATAGATACAACTTATGATTCAATAATTTGCAGAGCAATGCTCGGCTTTACCGCTTAAAGCGATCTCTTCCAGGCAACCTTAGGAAGAACTAAAATGTAAGTACTAGAAGAAGAAAAATGTGAGACTAAAACGAAAAATGTAACAATATAAAACGGAAATGAATTGATAAATTGCCCTTGACTAGTAATACCAACTTTATTTTTCAGATAATCGTACCCTAAATAGTAAAAGTAAGCAATTTGATTTTTTGCAAATTGTGTTGCTTCTATATTATATGAAGAAACTTCATTCCTACCACAGGTCCCATGACACCGCCTCTTTTTTGTATGTGAAGCGCTTGCTCCGTCAATGGTTATAACTCCCGTTAATCGATTTTGATGGATCACGGTTCAGAGGTTCCAAATATTTTTAATCGGTTATTGGAAAGGTGTGTTTCGTTAATTTGACAAAACAATGTGAAATTTAGTCAAGGCTATTGAGTTGAATTTTAAATTGAAGTCTGTTTTTGTTTTGTCGAAGAAAATAAAATTTATACGAAAATAACAGTTTGCAAAAAATACACGCGTCTAGTACAACAATGTAACGGAGAGTATTCACCCTTTAAATCCGATTTTTTTTTTTTTAACTACTATAGGTTCGCACTTGACCACCATCTCGCCTGATATTAAGCGATGATGCGATCTACGATGGAGCGTGCTTACCTAGAAGAAACTGATTCACTATCGATTTGAAGACACCAAGATTGTAACTATCGGGGAAAACCCACTCGGGCAACGCATTCCACAGCCTAGAGCCTAGACGTTCTTACGTTCTTTTCACAAACGTGGAGTCAAACTCTTCGTTCGTGTTTTTGGAACATCAACCATGAAACGATGTCGCTTTTTTGAGATGCGAGAAGTCCGATAGAAGAAAGGGCTAGGTGGTATTAGATCATGCAGATCAGTTGCACACTCTCCGAAGTGTATACGTTAAACAAGTTGGCAATTTTGCGGCGATGTTCAAGACCACTCACTTTTTCTCACTTGGACCATCGCTAAGTCACAGCACTATTATCGTCAGAATGACAAGACACTTTCGGTACGAAGATTACTAGCATGAACAAAGCGTCCTCGCAGTTTTATACCTAAGTGTAGCCTAAAACTCGGGACTTTGACCTTTGGGACGGGACCTTATTCTCTGGACACAATAGACTTTGAATTTTATTGAACCAAGTATGGTTATTTCTTCCAGCAATCGGTCGTATCCTACAGATGAGTGTATTAGCCGAAATAGATAACATCATGCTAACAGCATCATAATTATAGGATATGGTAAAAGTCTGGATGTGAATGTGTGTTATTGTCACATCTTTGATTGTCATACAAATAACTTACAATTTTACTCAAGTAAAATCAGCCTTTTTTGTACTGTTATAAGTTTTCGTTTGACCGATCTACGATGTTGTCTGATTGTCAAGAAGAAAATAATTCACTTTAGAGGTAAAAATACCAAGATTCTATCCATCGGGACAATGCCACAAATATTTAAAATTCTTTTTGAATTCCACTCTATTCTAGGGTTAGGGTGTATATGTGGGACTCGCCATCAAGTGGTCTCCTTACTAATAACTCTGGGAAGATTCGTCTGTCCGCTAATGTGCAGAAGCTACGGGAACTACCTACCCACTTTCGAAATACGTTCACCCAAGTAATAGAAAAAACTGCTTTCACATGATACAATCGGGATGTCTTCGAATGGAAACAGAAATTAATAAAGAAGAGAAAAGGAGAAAGAAAATAATTTTTAAATCAGGTTTAAAATCAGTATCGATTGTTCTAGAATTAGCCTGCGGACTGGATATGCGACTCATTAAGTGAAAGATAAGTTTGAGTATGCGAAAGCTTTGCTGGACCCGGGGTCGATGGTTCTTTGATTGATATTAAGTGTCTGTAACTTGAGACGCTGAATAGGGTAATTAATGAAGTTCTGTGCGAAATTAGCATTATCAACTTTACTGTCGCGTGGAAATTGATGAAGTTTTCAATTGAAATATGTTTAGCAGAAAAGAAAGACTAAGTCATAAAGGGAGTTTGTATAAAGTTAATCTTAAGGGACATTTCTGCCTGAAAAAGTTGAACTTTGATTGATGAAAAGCGAACTTTGATAAATAAAATAAATTAGTTGGTACGTATTTCGTTATTGTTTTAAAACGCACAATTTCTACTTAGGAAAATAAGAACAATCCTAGCCGTCAATCTAATTATAAAGTAGCGAAAGTCAACATTGAAATCCCTGAAAAACCTCTTCCCATAAACCTCCTACACGAGTAAGTATGAATGTTGAGGTAATGCTCATACACCACTTTATTCTGATTTGAATAGCAAAGCTTCCAGAAAAGTTACATGGCAGATACATCATCTGATATATCATCTTAAGTATTACTTGTGTTGAGTGGGATATGTTCACCAATATTTATTTTTATTTATATATCTGGGTGTCGAGCGTATGCACTGTTAAATGAGGATTTGGGCTCTTCATATTGCAATAGCTGTGTGATACTGTGCTGCTATGAACTGGTGTATTGTTACTGCTTGTTCCGAATTTTGCAAAAAAAAATGCGGTATAACGCGAAAAATTGCGACAAAAATATACGCAATCATCAACATTTTGATGAGTCTGAAGAGCGTTTTTAGAAAACAGTTGCTATTAAATTAAACGAAATTTAAGAAATAGAAAAAATAGCTTAGTCGTTACGTATTCTACAATCCATCCTAAGTGACGAACTTCTTAGCATTCCATGGATTCACCGTGCGGGTGCCGGGTCCATCGTGTGACAGAGAGAGAAATCTCGAGTAGACCCCAAGACTTGTGACTCGGGCGTAGGTTTAAAAGGGGCCCCTTAGTGACGTACGTCAACACTCACCTTCACTACTCGTACTTCTCTCCCTGCCCAGCCAAATCCGATATGATCCAACTAGTGCAGCTTTAGATACTCGTTCTAGAATAGAACTTACTGCACTTCAAACATTATCAATGTTTGTTACTTTTTAATTAAAAACTACTAATAGGAACTGAATGAAATTTGGTAAATATATCATAATAGTACCAAAAAACTAATAATTGTATATACTACTTTTTATAGAGAAACAAGAAATCACGTGAATAAAACTACAAGATCATTCAAGTGGATAATAAAGTATTTCTATTTTCAGTAAATACCACTATGTAATGTAAATGTAAATGTGCATGTTACGCTGGTCAGCACAGAACGCTGGTGGACTGGACAGAATCCGAAATGAGTACGTCAGAGGTAGTTTCAAGGTTGCTCCCATTGTCGATAAAGTCAAAGAGAAGCGTTTACGATGGTATGGCCACGTGCAAAGACGCACAGACGATCACAAGACGGTGAAGCTTGCCCTCGCACTGCCTACGACGACACGTTCACGTGGAAGACCACCTTCCACTTGGTTGACAACGGTTCAAAAAGACCTCAAAGATGCTCAAATCGACGGACGCAGCACAAGATCGTGCTCAGTGGAGAAGAAGGACTAGGAAGGCCGACCCCAAGTAAATGGGATAAGGTCTAGAGGGAAGAAGAAGAGTAAATACCACTATGTATAGTATCTGGATGAAATCTGGCACATATGTAACAGTCTGAAATTACACATACTACTCTTTATCCCGGGAAAATAACTGGTTCAAAAACTACACGAATAAAACCGCGGAATTCTACTAGTATTTTAATAAAGCTCTTCACTTTAGCCGACGTCCACGTGTTATGCGTATCCGTAAACTTCTGCCATCTTTCTACACTGTGTACCGTTATGCCTCCCTTGGTACAGTTTTATTTATACCCAGCCTAGTTATTAAATAATATAGAATTAGAGCTCACACATAGTGATTCAGTTGTGAAATATTATTGTGAATCTTAAAGCAATTATTTCAAAGTTTCCTGGGAGACCCTGAAGAGTTCGTATCACGCCGGCGTCAATGACAGTTTCGGAGTAAAGTCGCTTATATATTTTAGACGTAGAGTCATTAATAATAGACTACAGGCTCGTAAACAAGTGGTCATATGAACCACCAGCAACCACCAGGATCTCTCCTTCACCTACACTCAATTGGACAGCTTACATGTGACGGCATAGTGCTGAATTTTATTATTGTAGTGGTAGGACTCTTAGCAGAGTCCGCCTGGGGAAGTACCACACCTTTGCCAGTTATACTAACGCCAAGCATTAATGTGCAAACATTACTGTGTTCCGGTTTGAAGGGCAATATTTCCAGAGAAATTACAGGGCTTAGGGATATAACAACTTAGATCTCTGGGTGACGAGCGCAGTGCGGTGCTAGGTAATGTTTTGGGCTCTTCATGTTCCAATAGCTGCGTATCACTGTGCTGTTATATGGCAGGCATGTTGCTTACCATCAGGGACATGTTCTTCTCGTCTAGTCACTCTTTATTTAAAAAAAAAATATATACTATCTCCTACTATCATCCTACCATGACCCACAAGTTTTGTTCCCAGACCTGGTGTAGTCTATCTATATATATAAAAGCGAAAGGTCACTCATCAAGGAATCTCAGAAACTATAAGTGCTAGGAATCAGAAATTTTGCATGGAGGTCCCTTTTAGCACGTAGGCGCTCGCTAAGACGGGGTTTTGCGAAATTCAACCCCTAAGAGGGTGAAACAAGGGATGAACGGTTGTATGAAAATTCGTCTTATTAAAGTTATCAAATTTTGTGTCTAGACACTTAACACGAAGCAATTAAATGTTTGTTCTATCAATTTTGTAATTTCAAACTGTACGAGGGCGAAATTGTGGTTGAAATGAGGGATGAATGTCAATACGGAAGTTCCCAACCGTTGAAGATAAAACCATGAAACTCTGTAAATAAACACTTGACACGAAGCGAACGAATGTTTGTTCTAGCAATTTTGTAATTTTGAACTGTAGGGGGTGAAATTGGGGTTGAAATGAGGGATGAATGTCAATATGTTAGTTCCCAACCGTTGAAGATAAAACCATGAAACTCTGTATATAAGCACTTGACACGAAGCGAACGAATGTTTGGTCTAGCAATTTTGTAATTTCAAACTGTACGGGGGTGAAAATAGGGTTGAAATGGGGGATGAATGTCAATATGGAAGTTCCCAACCGTTGGAGATAATACAATGAAACTCTGTATATTATAGACACTTGACACGACGAAAATGAATGTTTGTTCTATCCATTTCGCAATTTTGAACTGTACGGGGGTGAAATTGGGGTTGAAATGGGGGATGAATGTCAATATGGAAGTTCCCAACCATTGAAGATAAAACCATGAAACTCTGTATATAAGCACTTGACACGAAGCGAACAAATAATGTTTGTTCTAGCAATTTTGTCATTCCTAACAGTACGAGGGTGAAATTGGGGTTGAAATGAGACAGATGAATGTCAATATGGAAGTTCCCAACCGTTGAAGGTAAAACCATGAAACTCTGTATACAGGCACTTGACACAAAGCAAATTAATGTTTGTTCTTACAATTTTGTAATTTCGAATTGTATGGGGATGAAATTGGAGTTGAAATGGGGGCCGAATATATCTTACGCTTTCAGATCTAAACAACTGAACCGATTTTGATGAAATTGTATACAATTGTTTTATTACAAGCTGTTTTAGTAACCGTAAATGTGTCTGGGTATACAAATAGGTACTGCCTGAGTTACCTTAGTATATATTTCGTGCGGACGAAGTCGCGGGTAACAGCTAGTAACTTCATATTAGCCGACATTTTTGCAATACAACGTCTAACTAGGTACATACTACCTCAAATTAAGGAAAGCTTGTACAATAGAAACGAGATGGTTGAAACAATTGTTTGATAAATAACAAATGTTTTATTTTAAATACACACTAATAATAAATTATTTTTTAAATAAATAGTGACGAAACGAGCAGGACATGTGCCTGATGGTAAGCAACATGCCTGCCACATAACATCACAGTGACACGCAGCTATTGGACCATAAAGAGTCCAAATCATTACCTAGAACTGCACTGCGCTCGTCACCCAGAGATCTAAGATGTTATATCTCCAAGCCCAGTAATTTGAAAACATTGCCCTTCAAACCGGAACACAATAATGTTTGCACATTACTGCTTGGCGGTAGAATAACTGGCAAAGGTGTGGTACTTCCCCAGGGGGACTCTGCCAAGAGTCCCACCACTACAAAAATGGATATATATAAACACCTAAACACAGAACAAACATCTGCATTTGCCACATAGTCGTTTCTGTTTGTAGAGGTGGATGGGTCAAATAAAACTCGCAAGCTACGGCTCAATCGACTTATTCATGAGACTGGTGGGTGGTGAATGTTGTCATCTATTTCTCTTTTCAATATTTTCTCTCTCAGCTTTTTTACCTCTTATGCAAACACATGCATGCACGCACACACACAAACTGGACGGTCGGACGTACACCATCGATATAAATCAATAGATGTACCCTCCCAAACTTCAGGCGCACGGAATTATGTTATCGTTGAGAAGAGTATGCTCAGTTTTTCCGTTTAAGTCGATGGTAGGAAGCGGTGAATGCCAGACGTTAATACCTATCGCTATTCGTTGTCATCAACCAAAATAACCGCAACATACCGCAACATACCTCGCCGCTAGCTATTCTAGGGTCAAGCAGACTGGTAGTTATAAAGGTTGATTCACACATATCAGTGACGGCACAGTGCCGACACAGTACCGGCACAATGCGAAATATTCTTTCATACATTCGCTATGAACGCATCCACACTTGTCAGTGTCAGTGACGACACAGTGCTCTCAATATCAGTGTCAATCACGGACGGAAGGTTGATTCACACATATCAGTGAAGTCACAGGGCCGACACAGTGCGAAATATTCTTTCATATTCATTTCATTTCATATTCTGACTGGCCTCGTGGCTTAGTTGGTAGTAGCTCTGCCTGCGAAGCCGAGGGTCGTGGGTTCGATTCCCACCCAGTGCAAATATTTGTGTGATGAATTCAAATGTTTGCACTGTGTCTGGGTGTGTCTATGTATAATAAGTATGTATTTAAAACTATATAAGTATTATATCAGCTCTCTGGCCGCCATCATACAAGCTTTGCTTAGTTTGGGGTCAGATGGTGTTGTGTGTGAATTGTCCACCAATATTTATTTATTTATTTTATTTATTTATTATATTGTTTTCATACGGGTTTTGTATGATTTGTCTCATGCAAAGTACATGGATTCGAAACACAAAACCAATATGTGGAACAAAATAGGAGCACAAATAAAGTTAGATGGTAAATACCATCACATGGTTTTAATACTTTGTTTATGTATGTATTTGTTGTATTATATTATTTAGCTCCACAGTATTGAACAGAGAGCCAAAACAGCAATCACGATACTTGATGACCGACACGTTTTCACTGCGTACTGACGTGTGAATTGAAGCACTGATACTGAACTAAGCGGACACGTTGACGGAACTGTGTCGTCACTGATATATGTGAATCGACCTTTAACCACTCACGCTACACACAAAGACGTAATTTGTTAACAATTTTAAGGTGCTCAGGGCACATCCATTGATTTAAATCGATGACGTACACATTAAAACCCGAAATTTATGTAAGACAGGCGAGTGGACTACCATATTGTTTTAATTAATTTCACTACATACATTTAATTCTATTTATTCTAAGTAATTTAATTGTGTGTACCCTTGTAAAAACAAGATATTTGCAAACACACATATTAAATAATTAGTGTCGTGTCATCACAACTCACTATAAAGCCTAAAAGGCATGTATGATGGGACACGGTACTCGATATGACCTTAATGGCTTTCATTGTAAAAACTGCCTGGAAAACATTATCCTTATGTTGTGTGATTTTAATCCGATAGTCATCTTAATATACTTATTACTAGCGGCCCGTTCCGGCTTCGCTCGGATAATAACCTAGATACCAACTGCAGCGCCATCTGCTGGGCTGGTTTGTGAATCTAAACCATCCATGGCAACTCTAAACTTTAATAATAAAAACAAAATGTTTATATTTATTCAACATTTTTAGATTTGCCATAAGCTCCGGGAAATTTTAATCGAAATAGAGTGAAAAACATTTACAAAAAAGACGATAATTGATCAGTTATCGAGCGAGATGCAAAATGATCATATTACTAAAATGGTTATTTAAAAATAGAGGTTGGTGATTTAAGGGTAAAAATTTAGGGTTGTATGTATTTTTAATGCCACATAATAAAAAAATTAAAACAAAAAAAATGTCCAAACATTAAAAAAAATAATTAGGGGTGAACAACCCTTATCACTAAGGGGTATGAAAAATAGATAGTAGCCGATTCTCAGATCTACTGAATATGCATGTAAAATTTGGTACAAATCAGTAAAGCCGTTTCGGAGGAGTAAGGTAACTAACATTGTGACACGAGAATTTTATGTTTAAGATATTAAAGTACAGTGTCATGATGTTCATACCCAGTTCACTCTATGCCGGGTAAACCAATAGTCACAAAAAATGTATTTACATTATGTAATTTGATCCAACTTCAGAGACAGGATAGCTTTTATTTCGATTAATGGTCTTATATGACAACTAGCAGCGCCCCGCGGTGTTACCCGCGAAATTCCCGTTCCCATTGTTCCCGTTATTTTTCCGAGATAAAAAGTAGCCTATGTGTTCTTCCAGACTATAATCTATCATTGTTCCAAATTTCAGCCCGATTTGTTCATACGTTAGGACGTGATTGAGCATCAAACATCAAAACATCCATACATTCACATTTATAATATTAGCAGGATGCCCGAGCGAAGCCGGAATGGGCCCTTAGTATTATTTATATTATATTTGACTGGCCTAGTTTTAAGTCTGCCTGCAGAACTGTGGGTCGTGGGCTCAATTCCCACCCGGGCCAATATTAGATAGATAGAAAACTCTTTATTGTGATACAACAAATCAAAATAATTACAGTGGCAAACTTAAGAACTAGCATCACAAATGGCGGCCTTTTTGCTGAGAGCAATCTCTTCCAGGCAACCAGCACAAGGAAAATAGCCTACATACTAATACAGGCAGGGGGAGTGACGTTAATTTAAATAATACTACTAAATATATGTATTACTTAAATAAAATAAAAAATATTAACTTTTAAATATGCCACTACACCATTTAATACTAACATAAATACGAATAACAAATAAAAAGAAACTAAGAAGAGTGTGGAATATTAAGAACAGTGATTCAAAAACAGAACACGAAACAATTACAACTAGTTTAATAAAAAATAAAGTAGCCAAGTGCGAGTTGGACTCGCCCATGAAGGGTTCCGTTGCAGCAAGAAACATAATATACATAGTACACATAGTTCTTGTAGTTCGTTGTAACTTTGATCGAAGTTTTAATAATAGTGTATTTATGACGTACTAAAAAAAACTACTCATCAGATCGAGTTCAAACTAATTTTCGTTGGTAGTTTTCATGGTAATGTACATCATATATTTTTTTTAGATTTTTCATTTTCTTACTTTAGAAGTTAGAGGGGGGGGGGACACAAATTTTACCACTTTGGAAGTGTCTCTCGCGCAAACTATTCAGTGTAGACAAAAACTATATTAGAAACCTCAACATCATTTTTGAAGACCTATCGATAGACACCCCACACGTGTAGGATAGATGAAAAAAAAATTTTTGAGTTTCAGTTCTCAGTATGAGGGGCAACCCTAATTTTTATTTTTTTTAATTTCTTTTTTAAAAATCTTAATGCGGTTCACAGAATACATCTACTCACCAAGTTTCCACGCTGTAGTTCTCATAGTTTCGGCAAAAAGTGGCTGTGACATACGGACGGACAGACAGACAGACAGACAGACAGACAGACAGACAGACATGACGAATCTATAAGGGTTCCGTTTTTACGTTTTACGGAACCCTAAAAACAGCAGTGCTTACAACTTACAATTTGCTAGTGTCGACAGTCTTGCATTGTGATAAATAAACATCTTTTAATTTGCCCTTAAAAACGCTCAAGGACTGCGATTGTCTCACAGGGGCCGGCAAAGAATTTCACAAACAGATTAAAAATTACTTATTATTATTTTTATTTAAAAATAATAAATTATTAGTGTGATGAAAAGAAATATTTTTCAAGCTGTTTATACTTCCATTTGAAAACGGCTCACTACTATTTTAATGGCATTATTACCATACTATTTATACAACATTAGTGTGATCGATAATGCCACTATACGAGTACATAATATGTATATTTTTTTGGACGATGAAAATTTGTTGTATGCAGAGGATAACTACCGCCATTCAATAGGGTAATGCAGCCAGTGTTTTGCGTACCTTTACCATTGCTTGCTAGAAGTAATAATAATTTCAAATCTTAAATTCGTTGACATGTATTTTAATACATTACTTTTGACTGGCCTCGTGGCTTAGTTGGTGACAGCTCTGCCTGTGAAACCGAAGGTCGTGGGTTCGATTCCCACCCAGTGCAAATATTTGTGTGATGAATTCAAATGTTTGCATTGTGTCTGGGTGTTTCTATGTATAATAAGTATGTATTTAAAACTATATAAGTATTATATCAGCTATCTGGCCACCATCACAAGCTTTGCTTAGTTTGGGGTCAGATGGTGTTGTGTGTGAATTGTCCACCAATATTTATTTATTTATTTAAGTATGTACCTTTGATGATAGATGTTTAAACAAAGGACAATGCCCACGTCCCATACATTGAAAAACCTAGCCAACTTTTTTTGATTCTGAAAGTGTATAGAGATGAATAGAATCTAATTAGTATTGTTAATGCTTCTATAAAAGTCTACTGTTGGTGTTTTTCATTTCCTAAATACCAAAAATGAGTTACAGTTAAACGAAAAGTAAGATTATGTTTACTGTCAAAATATTTTAGAATTATGTTTTCTTTTGGATTAGAACAGAAAAGAAAAGAAAGAACTATAGTATTCTCTTTCAAAACATATTTCTTATGAGAATAAATAGGAATAATAGTACTTCTAACTACCAACTGATTACCATAAAATAGATCTCGGGTGGAATTATCATAGGCTACATAAGGCTACTAACTAAGCGCAGTGCATGTTCTAATAATTTATGACACTGTCTTGTTATATGTTAGGCACATGTTTCACTCATCCTATCATTGTTTACTAAAAAAAATACTTAAATCAGTGTAGATAATACTGTTCACCGATATCTTTCTACTGAGAGGATAAATAAAATATATTGTTTGCGATTATATTATATATATTTCTTATTTGATAATAATGTTAAACAATATTTAATAGCCCAAAACTACTACATAGCCAAAATACCCTGCTCGTGGATTTATGTGGTCCTGCTGTCTGGCCATCCTAGAAATCTCACGAAGAACTCTGCAATGCAAGTACAGCAATACTGAAAGATGGCCTCTGCTGGCTGTCCTTATCATTTTCAATTAAAATATACATATTATATATATTCTATTTGCTTCAGTAATAGTCAGCTTGTGTCTGTCTTCTATAAGCAACTCAGGGTTTTAAAATTGGTAATTGCAAATGTTTTGTAGCAAGTTAGCGCTCTCCCCGAATTTCCTGTAGAGTATGAATACTTCATTTGCATAGAAATATTGTCACAGAAGGGAATATCTTCATTGTGATATAACTATTTCATTATTTTGGTATTCAAGACAATGGCCTTAGGAGGTCCATAACAATCGAGCGTTTGGCCCGGTTCACACGACGCGGCTGCCAACCGCGCCCGCGCGCGGGCGCGGCGCCACGCCGCGCGACGGTTTTGTTTCAATACTCACGAGACCGCAGGTTTTCGCGGTTTCTGCTCCGGAAAGCTACTGCGCAAGAATCGCGCGCAGCCACGCGGGCGCCGCGCGGCTGCCGCAGCCGCCGCGGCCGTAAACCGCGTCGTGTGAATTGAATTCAATTTTATATGGAAATCTGCCGCGCCCGCGCGCGGCCGCGGTTGGCAGCCGCGCCGTGTGAATCGTCTCTTTCCATCAGACAACACAAGAATATATATGGTTTTATGTAATTATTACCACAATTATGTACCTAAGTAATAAGGAGCACTGAATCACATAATTCCCAGTTTTGTTAAAACCAATTTAAACAAGAAGAAAACCAAAGTTAGGAAGAAAACCATGCATTTTGCTTGTTTACTTTTTTTTGATTTGTCAATTTGACATTGATCTTTGACCAATTTGGATTTGTTGAAAATTGCATGCCACCTTTTTCCTCGTTTACATTACCAAAAAAGGCTTTGATAGTTTCTTTGTCGCCGTATTTATATATATCGTTATTTAAATATGTAAAAGTAGTAAATAAACGACATTGTGAAAGAAATTGATATACATAATATCCATTTTCAATTTCAATCTAACGCGGATCACTAAAACGAAACGCAGGTACCGTTTCGTTATTGCAATATTTTACAAGTCAGCTTTGTTGGTAAATGGTAGGTTTAATTTAAACAAATGCAAATTATTTTATTTTGGAATGTTAGAAAGTTATATAACTTCGCACACCAGTACAACAAAAAATCACCAATTTTTTAATATATAACTCATATGTCTACACGACAACTATTTTAGCGGGTCAAAAATGGGCATTGTCCTTTTTGTCACATCACAAAAGGTATTTATTAATACGCACAGTAGCAACACTGTCACACAAGCACGTGTCAAATGGCTCGTAACTGGCTCTGACAGTATTCCCAGTTCAACTTCGTAACAAAGACCTTCACGCCCAAAATCCTGTAAAACTGAATAAAGGGAAGCCGATCCCCACAAAATAAATAAAATTAAAACACGACCTCTGAAAAACATTTTCACATTCAAATTGTTATTTATCACTCTCCCGATAAGATACATAATAAACACAGCTCTACCCCGTTGTGCCTCGCAATTATTATTTTACACCCTTTCAACATAATGTCGTGGCGTAAATAATTATGACGTCATAAAATGATGGCGTCAAACCATGAATGGTTTGCGGGCGGGAAACTTCATTATCAGAACCTCGGATTTATTTAAAAGAGATACGTTATTTTAGAATTATTGAGTGACGTATGTGCTGGGAATATAATGAATGGCTGAGCAAATTTCCACTAAGATGATACTGTATATTCGTATTTATGTGTTAGGATGTACAGTTATTGAGATGTGGGAGCATGTAATATGTGTTAACGGCTAGTACCATAGTTTATATTATATATATACTGTAGAAATATATTTTATTTTTCCCGCAACTTCAACCGCGTAGTTCCCGTTCTTGTCATTTTCTGGGATGAAAAGTACCCAATGTGTTATTCCAGAGTATACTCTATCTTAGTTCCAAATTTCAATCAGTTGTTCCGACGCTATTGAGCAACAAATATCCGAACATCTAAACATCCAAACTTTCGCATTTATAACATTAGTACGATAAAAATTATAGTTTTGATTAAAAATAATAGAATAACAAGTATTTTCCACACCTTATTTGTACTGTTTTGTCTTCTTTTCCATTATGTTGTTGCTTAGAAGATATTGCTTTTAGCGATATGCGATATAGCGAAACGTTTATAGTATTCACCCATATTATGCAATCAATTATTATAATTATGATTATTTTAATAGGCTAACTTTTCTAAACATTTTTCACTTATTATCTAAATGAATGGAAATTTTAAATATAATTATTTGCGAATAAATATACTAGGTAACGATTTTATTTCTCGTATACATTTTTAGTAGGTAACGAGCCAATAGTACAGTTCAATCACAACTTTACTTTTCCTTTAGAATAGATCAATAACAAGTACATAAACTTACTAAAATCCACGGACCACGGACGGACCATACAGATATCAAGGTGAGCAAAGAACATGATATAGCAGATATTTATAACCATTATAACTTCTTTATTTTTCAAGTCAGTTGAAAAACTTTATCATCGCTATAAAAATAAAAACCAGACAACATAAAATTAAACTCCAACAAATTACAATTGATTTATCAATCAAAATGTATTCACAATAAATAAAATTGTTGTTGCTATCGCGTAACAAACAAATTACACTCCTCCTCATCCTTTTTTGAAGTTGGTTAAATATGAAAATAGAGTTTTATAATTATACAATCTCTCGTATGTAGGTACGTAAACGGGTTCACTAATGTTTCACAAACATTTTTTGACAAAACATCACTTTAAAACCAACGAATCGCTTAATATTCATTGCAAAAACTTTACAACACAAAAATGTTTCATTTTACAAACAACATTTCGCATGATATTTATTTCAAAAATACCTTACATCAACAAATGTTTTATTTTACAAACCATCATTTTATAACCAATTGCATGGCAAACGTATCACTTAAACAATGTATCGAATGACATTTTGTTTTTTGTCCATTTTTCATTTCATAAATTATTCTTTTTACAAATTTATCATTTACCAAAATATAATTTATAACAAATATTTTAAAAGTACCCGAAACAATGTCTATATAAATTATCAATTCTGATTTGGTTCTGTCATTTACTTTAGACTACCGCTCCGATTAGGGTCTATCACTGAGATTTGACTCCGGGTGGGCTCCCGCCAGAAGCTCTGCGGTCAGCCCTGAGTGTCGCTTCTCCATACTCGGCCTGCGCTCCACTACGGAGGTCGCCGGCTCGCTTCGCTCGCCACCTCCCCCCTTCGCTGCGCTTGGCCTCGCATGGCTCGCTCCACTCAGGACCTCCCTTAAGCTTCTGGCTCCCGCATTTTTATATACACTCTAGGGGTAGTAGCGACAAGATTAGGTGGAGTCGGGGTGCTCCGAGTTGGATTTGAGTTCTAAGTAACCTAATCGTACCGGTGTGGTTACTTAGATATTAAAAAATTACAATATAGTTTTTATGCAATTTAATAAATGTTGGTTTTATAAATTGAAATGTTTCCCAAACAACACATTATAAAATGAAAATTTGTCAAACGTTGGTTTTGTATTTAAGCATTTGGTAGTTCACAAAAATATTAAAAGAATCATTTGTCAAATAATACGTTATGGAATGAATATTTGTCAAATAATTAGTTTGAGATATAACCAATTTGTTAAATATTTTTTTATATAATGATCATTTCACTACCCGTGAGTTTGTCTAACGTTGGTTATCACATGTCGGTTTGTGAAAAAAAGTTTTTCAAAAGAACGGATACCACGTAAACGGCGTGTCCTTTTGTTTTGCACGCATCAGCGACCAAGGCTCAGGAATTTAAATTACTCGTCAGATTTTAGGCCCGTCGTATTTTGTCACGCAACGTTAAAAAAACAAAGCGCAAAGTTGATGAATTTCGTAAAAGGACGGGTTTTGTTGGTTTTTTTGTGATAGTGATTAGTGGGGGCTTTAATTTTAATGTCAACAGTGCGATGATAAAAGGTGTTGAAGAAAAAATAACATGGCTGAGTGATGACGGAGGCAGAATGTGGAGCTTTTACTAAAATTGCTATAGTGGCAAGTCACGAACGGTTTAACCCTTCACGTGCTTTATGTCAACAATCGTTGCTTAAGGACTGGAGGCCAGACGTGCTTTACGCAACGCATAGTTGCGTAAGCAAAGCTCTCTTATTGGTAGGCGGATTGTGGCTTATATACGTCATAACACGTTATCATGTTGGTAATAGTCTGATCGGAATTTCAATTACGAGAAATTTACCGCTAACGCAATGAAATAAAGTTTCATTTGGCCTACAAGAAAAAAAAAACACTGATGCCACCGTGACATTTCTGTGTCGCGGGCTCCGACGCCATTTTTCCCCACAAAGTGATCCGACGCCGACGAGAAATATTCTTTATTTAAATCAGAAAATGAGAAAACGATGAGTATTTTTATTGTTATCTACTAAAAAAAGGATGGTGAGTGTGCTAAAGTTAATACTATGGGTGTGTTGTGTTCTTTTATTAGTGAAAAAACGTAATAACTTTGAAGTGCCGTAAAAAATAAAGTACTAAAATGGTGGCTTCGTTTCGTTCGTTTTTTAATTGTATTTTGAGTTTTATTCGCAATTTCGGTAAATAAATGGATACATGTGGTAGTTAATGTGTATAAGTGCTGGTTAAAATATTTTGTTGTGTGTTTATGTGCGTGTTCTTGTGATATATTGTGACCAAAACTTCTTTGTGACGGCCGTGAAATGCAAACTTTGCATTTCGTGACAGGATTTATTAATGTGGTAAGTACCTAGACATTAACACAGTACTTTAACATAAACTACATTTTAAGGGCTTTCTTGTGATATATAAATGTGTACATATTATTGAGATAAATATCATTATTTATTCACTTTTCCACAACTCCTGCGCATTTCGTTTTTCGTACTCGATCTTACCAGCACGTAGGCCACTTTTAGCGGGAACGTATCGCACGCGCGAAGAGTTAAATGCTTATTCGCTATAATGGATTACTTATTATAAGAAAAAATATTACATTATTTTAAACTAAATGTCAAGCAAAATAAAACATCTTAGCACCTCTCAAATGCCTAGTTGGCTGTTCTCGCTGTTCTATATTTTGAAATTTTAGAATTTGTCAACTGTGCCCTTACATAAACCAGAACGAAATGTGTGTGCGAGAGGTTGTGTTGTGTGTGTGTGTGTGTCGTTGTTTTTTTATATGTTGAAACCTTGGTAGCTTTAGGCGGCTTCTAATGCCCTACACTCGAAAAAGTGTTGGTTATTTTAAAATTCCAAACACTGTACTAAATAATTAGCGTTTAAACAAAAGCAGCCTGCCAAACTGTCGGCACTCGGTATTTTCTCCGAGAAGTGGACAGCGAAGGCTTTAATCCACCTCGAGGATTTGCCAGCAAAGTACAGCTTGGCGGATCACATATATCTTCAAAAACAAAGTCTTTATATGAACGCGATGGTTTTCATCATGATTTACTTCACTTCTAAAGTTAGTTGTAAAGACTTTTTACAGAAAAGAGTAACGGAATGAACAAGATATTATACCCCATTGTAAGCAACACGCCTTTGTATAAAAGCACAATGTCCCGCACCTATTGGAACATGGAGAGTCCAAATTATTACCTAGCACTGCACTATGCTCATCAGCCAGATATATAAAATTGTTTATCTCTATGCATGCCTTGTATTTTATCTGGAAATATTTGCCTTTGAACCGGAACACAGCGATGCTTACATTACTGCTTGGCGGTAGAATAACTGACAATGATTTGGTACTTTCCCAGGCAGACTCTGGTTAGAGTACTACCTACCACTACAATACAGCTATACGAAGTAATTAGATTCGGTCTAAATCTTGATCATTCAACCGGCGTTTTTCTCAAACTATTGTATCGTACTTCTGATATGAAAACATCATTCAAGCCCAGCATTTGAAACGAGACCCAGGTACCAACAATGGCCACTCGGCATTGTAGGCGTCTCAATAGCGAGACATCGGTGAGGGCCAATAAATCTTCTGATAAAGGGTGCTCGGAGCCTTTAGAAACGACAGAGGTTTGTGGGCGGCTTTGATGCGCTCTCGTTAGTAATTGTTGGCGAAATAAATAAAACATTTTGTTGATTAGGTCAGCACTAAAACAATTTTCTCTCTTCTATTACAAAATTAGAAGATTTATTTGATTATGTACTTTGTTCAACTGTTATTTGTACTGTTGTAGATTAGAATTGGTTGTGGATAAAACCAAGATTACTCATAATATGAAGAGCTAAATCAAGTTAATGAGCAAATAACTCCGGTTTGATACAAATGACATCACTGTAGGAATTGTTGAAAAGTGTCTGTACCTAGGCCTCGCGCACGAAAAAACAATTTTATGAGTGAAGCCAAGACAAAAATAAGGCGAAAATAAATGCATTTCACTCATCCACTCCACTGAGGCAGAGGTTCGCCGGTTGGGCTTGCAACCTGTCTCCTCTGTAGGGCCTGTGGCGTCGGCCGTTTAGGACCGTCCGGCATTCCCACCTGAAGATAGGCTTTAGAAGGTGGTGACGCGTCAAGGGTTTCCGGCGCGTCACTGAAACCAAATACGGGGTCGCGGGTGCTCCCCGCGAAGCGAGCTTATAAAGACGGTGGCAAGTGGGCCAAGGTCGTTGCTGTAAGTGCCAGAAATGATCCCGTGACTCTGACTCCTGGCCATGCCGGAGAATCCTGTGCAAGTTTTAATCAGTAGGAGCACAAATCTATTATCCATCCATGATGTTGGACACACCTGACGTTTCCCTGCACGGTGAACGGTGCGTAAAAGCATTTTCTCCACACACAAAAAGGGGCTTGTATCGGAGAGGTGATCGTGGTCAACTAAAAAAATGAAAATACGTTTGAAGGGAATTATCTCGGCAATTCCAGTCGAAAACGCCAAATCCGCAAACACAAACCCAAGCCTACTGTAACACATGTAGCTTTAGTTCTAAGGGATCAGTCTGTTGTAGTATTTGAAGAATATGAAACTAAGTTTATTTTGGCGAAACATACGTTAATAACGATCAAAAGTACCACACACTTATGGTTACTTTAGTAAACTCTAAAATTTTAGGAAATTCTTAAAGTCCTAACTTTAAGAATTTCGTGAAACTCTAGACCACCCGGGAGGTCCCGAAAAAGACAGTTCGATGACGTTGCGCGCAACAAAAGACTAACGTATTAGTCCAATAGCTATACGGTAGCAAACTTTTCCCGTGAAATGCGGCAGTAATGGCTGATAACAAGAATACGTTTCAAAGTAATCTGCTCTGACTCACATAATACAATACCTAAAATGTCAATTCCACTGTCTACAGTTTACATATTCTCGCACACAAAAATCCTTAGTGAAATGTTCAGCATCCAAGCACTAAACAAAGATGTTTGTTTATAGACAGTTGGATGTCTGCCTAATTCTATTAGTTTGCAAAACTATCCTCCAAATGTATAGCAGCGATCGTGTTAGCGTTTCGTTTTCTTAATGCTTCCGCTGATACAAAACTCGTTTCCAACATTGAGAGAAACGGTAATGCGTCTTGTAAACTTGAATGTTTAGCAGTAGTAGAAAGTACACAGAAGCTATATGAGAGTTGTCTGAAGTATGAGCACATTTTTATTATACACACCGTTGGTCAACGCTCATAGTATGAACCAATTTATGGGCAATTTTATAATTTTGACATATTTTTGTCACAGGTATATTTCTTCTATACTTATCACATTTTGAACAAAATGAAACATTTCACTATGCCACCTGTGTTGCAATTAAAAAAAACTACATTAGATTTGCGCACTATAAACATAAAATATTAAAGTTTCCTGACATGGTTATAACTAAATATTGTTTAAATGTGCCAGGAAATTATAATAATTATGTAAGTCTCGTTTTAACACCAATTTAAACATCAACTTCAAACTATTTATTGCCAACCGACAAGTTTTTTTTTTTTTTAAAGGTATAATTTGTGCCTATTACTGTTATTATGAACCCTTAAAAAGAAGCGTTAAAAGCCCGTAAAAGAAAATTTTGAATAAATTAAATGGCGATGATTTGGTAATTCCTGTTCTTTGTTTATTTAGGAAAAAACTTTCGGTATAATTCGCGACTCAACAACCGGACAGAAACAGTCTGTTAGTACTAGTTACTTCCTACATTTAATCCTTATATATAATATTTTTAACATTAGAATTCGTTCAGCCGTTATTATATCACACTAGGAACCGTGGGAACAAACATACAGACTTAGCTTTTACAATATTGATGTGATTAACTTATTATAATAAGTGTCTATTCCAGTGAATTGTTATATTCCTCGCCGTGATACATAAATGCAAATGTTGGTATGTGATACATGGTACATGTACGTGAAATATGTGAATGTTTTTTCTCCGTTTTCATATTAGGGAAAAGGGCTAGGACAACGGATGGCTATGAATTGGATTGATAGGTCTTTGTCCTATCCGAAAGTAGATGACGTTTTTTGTCTGGGGACTACCACGAGATTTTGTTTAAAAGAAATATACCTACTTGCATCAAAAATATTTATACACATAAATATTTCATGATCTTGAAGCAAGACAGATAATAAATAAATATTAGATTGACTACAAGATTTCTTTGTTTGTCAGTTTTTGGCTTTACTTGTTGGGACGTGAAAAAATTGGAAATACGAGTAGCTACTAGTTTTATTGTTTTTTGAGAACGTCTATGCCATGTTTGCTATTCAACGTGGAAACGAGGGGAGCGTCATGAGCACATATGCGCCGTGAGTAGTTCGGGGTGGGTTATTCGGGAATTAGTTTTTAGTGGGGAAATTTATTGAAAAATTTATTGATTGATTGATTGATAAAAACGTGTAACTTTCTTAAGCATTCCATTTTTAAATTTTATTTTATGATTTAAATAAAATTGTTTAACCTTAAACTTATCAAGGTCAATGTAAAGGAAAGTGGTAAAACCGCTGATAAGACCGCGAGGATTGTACGTCGTCTGTAATTAAGACGTCCGTTTCGTATCAAGGTTTAAAAGTTTAGGTCAAGGTTAGTTTTGTAAGAAGCGTCGGTCAATTCATTTGTGATATTTTATTTGAATAAACTGATTCAAATTACTTGTATCCTATATATTTATATCATGAATGTAAACGTTTGAATGTTTGTCTCTCAATAATGTAGTGAAATCCGACGTGATCTGTTCCACCAGGTTGAAGTTTGGAACACGGATTCAGATAATAGTCTGAATTAGCACGAAAACAACATTTATCGTGCAAAAATAACGGGATCGGGTACGTAACGGAACCCTGGTAAAACCACGGAGAGCTGCTAGTGTAATTATAAACTAGAATAAAATAAAAAAAATACAAAAAGTCCCCATCGAAAACGTTTTTAAATGTTGAACTTCATTGTTTCCGGCGTTCATGCTTTTGTGCAAAAAACATTCTATTTTGTTATAGTATCGTAAGAATATTTATGTTGCATTTGACAGAAGACTTGCTATTTATAGTTTAGTTGAATTTGTACAGAACAACGGAATACCAAGGGGCTACCGCCTGACAAAAATGGTCTGGACTTTCATATTGCTCTCTCATCTCTCAGCCTTGGAATTATAGAGCCGACGACGCCATCGGTCGGTTCGTGCGGCGAGCGTTGGCTGCACCACCAAAGACCATTCGAGATTTCAACCTACAAATGGCAATTATTAAAGACAGAAATGCGGCCGTAGTGGAGGCTCTGGGCTGGGAGGAGGCAGCTTAGGCAAAAGACGATGTCGAGTCGATTACTATCGGAATCCCAACCGGTAGTGATCGGCTCAACAGACGAAATTGGACTGACTAGTACTAGAATTAGGCTTGAAATGTTCCCCCCCTACTCCCTCCCCCTTATTTTCCACTTCTTCTCCTAACCCAAGAACTATGTAAATAAAAATAGATTATTGTAATGACAAAGGTCACAAACCCCGGAGTCTGTGGAGAGATTAAATTAAATAAAAATAAAAAAGAAGTATAGAGGGAACAATAGCATAGATATTATAGGTATTTAGTTAGGCGGTCAAACATTATTATTATTATATGTATTATATGGCGGGTATTGCCAACAGTACACGATCACATGAATTACGCGGGTAAAGACTATCGCTCTTTGACTCTTAAAAAATCTTAATATATATAAATCTCCTGTCACGATGTTTGTCCGCGATGGATTCCTAAACTACTTAACCGATTTTAAATTAAATTGGCACACCGTGAGCAGTCTGGTCCAACTTGAGAGATAGGATAATAAAGCAAGCAGTAATGTGCAAACATTACTGTGTTCCGGTTTGAAGGGCAATGATTCCAGAGAAATTACAGGGCTTAGAGACATAATATCTTAGATCTCTGGGTGACGAGCGCAGTGCAGTGCTAGGTAATGATTTGGACTATCATGTTCCAATAGCTGCGTGTTACTGTGCTGTTATGTGGCAGGCATGTTGCTTACCATCAGGCACATGACCTGCTCGTCTCGTCAATCTATGCTATAAAAAAAAAAAAAAAAAAAAAAAAAAAAAAGAGGGTTGTTTTTTTTTCGATTTATAGTCCTTATATGACGAAATCCGAGCGAATCCGGAATGGGCCGCTAGTGTTTTATAAAAAAGATAAAATCGTAGTAGGTACAGTTGAAATAAAGCGAAGATATTTTATCATAAATATTGATAAAGATCGATTAACGATCGATGATTTGTGCAGCTTTATCTGTTTTGTTAGTAATACTATGGTGCTGAAATTAGAGTTTTTTATTTGATCACGTGTAATACTGACAGACAGACAGAAACATTTTATTATCCACGCCAGAAAACAATGGCAAATTAAATAACTTATAACTAGTACCATAAATGGCGGCCTTATCGCTTATAGCGTATTTATATCGCGTATTTCGTCCAGGCAACCATTAATAGCCAAAACATGAGAAAGCGAAAATCAAATTGAGGAAATGGTGCAAGCAGCAAAGCAAGTAACAGCAAAAAGTTAAAAAAGAGTTATAAATAACTCTTATATAAATGTATTAATGTCAAAATAAGAACACTAAAGCAAACAAATAGGTAACTTACTTGTAAATTAATAATGCTGTCGAGTGTACAAGGAAATATAGGAATCAAGAACTTCTGGAAAATGATTAATTACAAGAATATAATATTTTTGCAGAAATACAACTCGGGAACTAAACTGCTAATCCCTCATACGAAGTGTTAGCACGTCCAGCACATTGCGGATCGTTAGTTATTTAAAAGTTTCGCAAACGCAACACTTTGGAGTAAAAGCATTAATTTCCTTTAAGAAATATGTTGCCAAGTTCAATTTCTAACAGAGCTTAGAATAAGGGAAACCAAAAACTGGAATTCTGTTACTTAAAACGTTACTTAAAAATTGAAGTAAGCACAGTTGTCTTTTTGAGTGCGTTTATCGTCGCAAAAATAGCAATTTCATCTTATACAATAAATTTACGAGTTTATACACATGTCACTTAAAGCTTTGAGTAAACATTTAATATAATTTGTCTCTCTCTCTCTCTCTCTCTCTCTTCCTGGCTATATATCCCATATGGTGGTGGGGTCAGCCTTCCCGCTTTTTCTTCTCCACTTCACTTTTTAATATAATTTATAAATAAATAAATCGCTCAAATCAAGCCTTTCCGAGCGCTTGGTCGACGCGACGCGTGACCAAAATGCTAGCGTTTATTTGGCCCAACGCATAAGCATTGCCATTCAGCGTGGTAATGCCGCCAGCATTCTGGGTACGCTTCCGATTGATAGTGGGGTTTGATTATCTGTAGACCTTCATTGGTCTATGGATAATTCAAGTGTGCTTAGTGTAAGTAGTTGTTAGGTATGTAGCGTAGTAGTGTAGTTCTAATCGGTCAGCATTTTTGACACTACACAATCTAAATCAAAACTAAGCAATGTTTGATAGATAGATAGATAATTTGGTAGGTCGTCATTTGTCAAATGCCATATGACCTTTAAAACACATATACTTAGGTACAAAGAAATACGGTATACAAAATTACTTGTCTTAGACGGGAATTGATTCCATGACCAAACCAATAGCTTAGGCGATCTTTACACTGCCCACGCAGCGTAGCGCGTGAATACGTGTTCCATCATTGTATGTAAGTATATCCTTTTGTATAGAAAACACACATAGTACAACACACTGAAAATACATCCAGGCGCGTTCATGCAGATTACGCACGTATATGCGAAGAAACACGCACCGCGGGCAGGTTGGTGTACGCTGACGTGAAACCACAAAACGCAACAACGCGCGTGAGTGCGTGATAAAACCCGCACGATGATATAGATCTGCACTTCCGCAAGTATTCATGCACGTAGATGCATCGTGATGCAACATGCAGTGTAGTGCGTGTTGCTTACCATCAGGCACATGTCCTGCTCGTCTTGTCACTGCACTATAAAAAAAACAACTAAGCAACTAAGCCAAATATGGCAACATTGACTTCGACATTGACAAAGACTGGCATTGACATTGATGTAAATAATCAACTACATAAAGTACACCTTTAAGTACGGCGTGGTTTAGTTATAAATTTTACTTAAATCCTCAAGATTTCATCGTACATTTTTAAGAAACTTTTAGTTATCTTGTTTAAGCAAGTGGGTACCATAAACAATGAAAAATGAAAATATTAAAATAAATATTCTTTCAAAGCGTCAAACAACAATTTTAAACTAAATGCGATTTATTGAATTCAATACCTCCATAATCCGTTTAGAAAAACGAGCAGCGAAAGCTGAAAAGCTAACCGTTTAAATTCTAGAAAACCTAAATAAACGGTTATTTAAATATCATGGTTTGGGAATCGGTTTATGCAAAACGTGCGGATTGAAAACGTTTCATTTAACTGTTTGATTTTTTGTTGTGTGATTTTATAAGAGAAAATTTAACGTTAGTTTTTTCTATTGATAAATAACGTTTTCGGTGTTTTATGGTTTCAGTTGATATGCTATAATACTTGTCAATCTGTGTAATAATCATTTTGTTCGTTTGAATGAAATCAAGGTAAAATATTTCTGTTTCCAAGATAAAAACAAACATAGAATAGTACAAATATATTATATTGTCCAGTAATTACAGTCTGCTTAAAATAAAATAATAATATTTATACAGACCCTAAGTAAGGAAAGTTAGTATTAGGTATATCTTGTTATTGTATTTGTTTGTTTGGTTGGTTGGTAAGTAAATAGATTCTAGCTGGTTGCAGGTTGCGCAATTCTCGTTTGCTGTGGAAATCTAAGGGGAAGGCCTATGTTCAGCAGCGGACGTCTTGCGGCTGATGATGGTGATATAGATTCTTCTACTTATATTATAAGTGTGAAAGTTTGTGTAGAACGATGGATCGATGTTTGTTACTCTTTCAACCGAACACTAATGAAGGGATTTCGGTTAAAATCTAACTGAAAAGCTCAGCTAGGCAATAAAATGGATTATATACCTTTAAAATTGCATAGCACTGAGCTTCCATAAGCGTTTTGCTAACCATTAGGTGCATAATATATGTTGTGTCTCGTCTAGTCATTGTACAAAAAAAATTACGAAACTTAAATTTTAATTATTTCTCGACCCCTTACGTGAAAAAGTGGAAAAGCAAATTTTGTTTTTCCTAATGTTAGATTTAATTTCACAGCTAAATTCGGTCAAAATGATTTGACAAATATGTCTCTGGTGTTTCTTGTAATTTTTAAGTTATTATATAGGATAATAAGTGTACAACATTTGACTGCCATCTGATCTCGTGTTATGCAGTGGTCAAAAAAAGAACACACTTACCTCGCAAAAATACCGTTCACTTTACCGAATAGAGCATACAGATAATGTCCTACACTAGCCCACGAGTTTCCCCCGTGGTATATCACATATAGCCTATAGTACTAAAGGATCACATACATATACAACGGTAAAATATTTTTTGAAATCGGTTTAGTAGTTCCCGAGAACCAGCGCGTTCAACCAAAAAACCTCTTTAGCTTTATATTATTAGAATAGATTAACCGTTGCATTAATATTTCACAGTATACCTGTTGTGTGTAAGCTTATATATATCACTGATCCGTGCTCGCGTTGCTACACCATGTATCGAAAATTGGTCATACAGATTCAAATTTTGAACTTTTTCGGTTACCTTAGGTTCTAATGACGCAACCTTTATAGACATAATATGCTGTCACGTAACGAAAGCTCTCAAAAAGCAGCATTTTTTCCGTTTTGTAACGTTTTTCTTTCCTCGATAGATGGACTTTTTTTGCTTTTATAGGTTTACACTTGACCGCCATCTCGCCTGATGTTAAGCGACGATGCGGTCTATGTGTTTATACTTGATACGTGACATTTAGCCGAAGCATCCCAAAGATGCGAACAGTACTCCATACAAGAACGAATTTGTGCTTGATATAACATGAGCAACTGTTGAGATTTGAAGTGCCTTCGCACCTTTGAGAGGACACCCTAGTTTTTTGGCAGCTAATTTGGCCTTGGACTCGATATACGAACCAAAGTTGAGCGTAGATGTCAATGTAACGCCCAAAAGCTCAATACGGTCAGAAATCGTCAGGGATATACCTCTAAAAGTTGGAGTCAGACTATCCAACAGAGAAAGAATCTTTCAATTCGGACCAGTAGTTCCCGAGATCCTAGCGTTCAAACAAACAAACTCTTCAGCTTTATAATATTAGTATAGATGTATGATATCATTTTAAATGTAAAATCCTATAATCTAGACTACTTTTCAAGTTGATAAAGCAAGTTCCTTATACAGTCTTCAAGATTAAGTACCGACGTTCCTTCACGTCGACGGCGCGAGACTAAGTATAGAGATTTTTGTAAATGTGCTGAAAAGAATGGCTTTAAAAAGAAAATTGGAGCGAGAAAGTCTTTGCTTGCTTTGTTGGCTTTGACATCCTAACTTTAGAAGTTTTATTTTGACAGTAAAAATCTCATAACGATGTTGATGTATTTTGATCAATCAATAGAATGAAAAAGGTATGTAATAGTAGTAATTTATTTCGTGACCAGATAATGTACATCCATACTTAAACAAATTATACATATTTGCTAATTTAAAATTATAATTACAATGCTATTTATAAAATCAAAAATTACTTGAGCAAAAAAAAAGAAAAACACATAAAGAAAAAGAAATGTGCCCACTGGAATTGCAGAACACTCAGGCAGAACAACTCAAAGACTGGAACTGTTTGAAGCAGAAAAAAGTAAGCAAGAAAACTTTGTGGATAATAATATTATAATTTTTTTTAACAAATACATTTCGCAGAGTGTGCCAAAATAGTAGTAAAAGTTGAAAAAACAAAATAACATAATTTAATTGCAAGATTAGCAACATGCAATGACTAATTGCAACAACTACTAAAATTAGACCATTCGAGAAAAAAAATTACATGTGACTGTTTTAGTCTCATTATTATTCTTTGTAAATTACGTTTTTTTTTTCATCATGATCATCGTCCATATACCCATCAGTGGGATAGAGAAGGCTCTCTATTCCACTGCTGGGTATAGGCGTTACCCTTACCTTGCCATCTGCCTCGGTCCAGTGGCAATCGAGTCTAGGTTCGACCCGCGATATTTACAATATCGTCGACCCATCTTGCTGGTGGACGTCCAACGCGCCGCATCCCCTGCCTCGGCCACCATTCTGTTACAGTTTTAATCCTAACAATATGCCCTGCCCAACTCCATTTTAACTTTGTCACTGCTTTTCCGACTATTTTTTTTACCTCCTTAATATTAAATGAGTTATGATTGTGACTGCAAACTTCTAAGCATCTTCATTCATTTTTGTTTGTTAAATAAAAGAAAAAATAATATGACAATATTTTTTCTAATCTAATTGACGAGCTTATTAGTTTGTTCAGTCATCATCTCTATTATTATTAAAAATACGTTCTTAAAATTACTGAAACAAGTATTTTTGAAAGAAATAATTAAGGTGTATGAGCTTGAGTTGTTAAAACCGACATCGAGTAATAACAACGCTTTGATAAAACAAACACACCGACATCGAAACTGACTCCTCAAACATGCCAACAGCTCCGTATAAATAGCATTTAGTTTAATGTTATTTTAGGGCCGTACGACCCATCAACTCTAAATAAACAATATACGATAAAACGCGTCAAAATGTATCCTTAAACGGTTGCTTAAACGTTCCCTATAATTTATAGTCTACATCAATCGTAAAGTGAAAGTTTATGTTAACCACATCCGTTGATATACCAATTCGTGTAAAACGTTTCGGAAAAGTTTTTCGTGCTATTTATAAGATTAGCTACGGTTTAAGAACGCAATCCACTAGCGTCTTAACGTCGAATTTCAACATTTATGTGTTTAAAAATATATTTTTTTTTTCGGAAAAATATAATAATGATTTTGTGATTATAAGTACGTTTGAAGTTACAAACGTCCAATGTTTTTTGTTGACTTGGTTATGGTATCGATAACCGAAATAGCCAATGTAGCCCAGTCAACAAAAGTGCTTAACCTACGATTTTAGTTTTGTCTGTAGAGGTAGGACTCTTGGCAGAGTCCGCCTGGGGAAGGATCACGCCTTTGCCAGTTATTGCACCGCTAAGCAGTAATGTTTATTACTGTGTTCCGGTTTGAAGGGCAATGTTTCCAGAAAAATTACAGGGCTTAGAGATACAACAACTTAGGTCTCTGGGTGACGAGCGCAGTGCAGTGCTAGGTAATTATTTGGACTCTTCATGTTCCAATAGCTAAGTGTCACTGTGCTGTTATGTGGCAGGCGTGTTGCTTACCATCAGGCACATGTCCTGCTCGTCTCGTCACTCTTTCATTAAATTAAAAAAAGATTTCTCCTAACATTATGATTAAGGTGTCATTTGATTCGGAATGGCGCTTAGATAGTTTTTGAGAAAATTATATGCCCACTCGCAAAAAATGCAATAGTTAGTATATTCCGTCTTTGACTGAAAACTCAATATCACCTTCCTTCAGTAAATTAGTTGCTTAAAAATAAGTTGAATATTTAAAAATAAGTTGCTACTATTTTATCAGGCGCCAAAACGCGCGTAGTGCACGTTTGTTTGCGTTTAAAATTTCTATAATTTTTATGTTATCATAACTGTTATTTCAACTGTGTTCCATATATCGACCCAGCGTTATGGAGCAACAAACATCCAACCATCCAAACTTTTAAATTTATAACATTATAGTAGGATGCATAAATATTTGAACTAAACATAGATGACTTGAAAAAAATAATGTTTATGACTGCTTGCCTAAGTCGATCAACATATAAATGATATCGCTAAATCAAGTAAACACTGAATTAGTATTTTAACAGAGGTAGTAAGAAGTAAAGCTCTAATTGTGTTATTAATGAAAATAATACACGTATGTTCACGAAAAAGGGGCTCATAAGCGCTGTCTCCACAAAGCACAGTCATATTTAAATAACGACAGTCTGTATTGGAAATACGTATTATTCATGTTGAAACAGAACATTTCACAGAGATTTAACTAGAGAGGTAACTTCACGTAATTAGACGTAAAGATTTGTGTGTGGAAATATCTCCTTACGTAGAGTTGCGCCGTCGTAGACCCAGTGTAGCGGTTTTGTCAGTCGCGCTACGCCAGCCTCTGCGGTCGCTACGCCTCGCATACAATATGCCGCTCGCTTCGATTCTCTAGCAACTAAACGAACTTCGTATAGAAAACCAAACTTAAGTTTAGTTAACCTACAGTGTATGTGTATTAAAGTAGATATTAAGTGTAATTTAGTGTTTGCTAGTGTATTAAACAGTGAAAAGTGCTCAATTACTCGTATTATGATCGTTGGCCGGCTCAGTTCAATTTGCAGAAACAACAAACGATGACCTTTTCATTTTACAGGTTAGTTGTATTTTTAATTAACACGAGACGAGTAAGCATTTTTATTCGCGTTTAGATACGTTTTTATGGTGATTAAATGGAAGCAATTATTTCAATGCGCAGGCCAGTTTAAACAATTTCAATTTTGTATTAAAATTTTGTTTTGTTCTATTTTTATTTTTACATAATTAAGGCCACGCCAATTTTTGTTTTGTGTACAAAAATAATTAATTGGTTGGTATATTATAGTAAATTAAAATACATCAATACTATATGTCCTCGTACCTTAATTGTAAGTCAAATTACATTTAAATTATTGAAACCTTTTAGGAAAATTCAAACCCGTATGCATGCTATATACTCTCACGTAAAAATATGTATGTACAACGTAATGATAAACGTAAATACTGATTTCTTTATTTAGTTAAGAAATTACCTTAATTATACTATAATTACCCTATAATTATACTTTTTTTTTCAATCTTTTCTATACCTATACATATGTTTCATTTAAAATACAACTCCAGTAAAAAAAAACATTCATCCAAACAGTTACGTCGACAATTTATTTAATTTAAATATTAAGAACCAACCCCGGAATATTTAATCACATACCGGACCTAATGTAAAATGAAATTTCACCCTCACGTATCCTACAGAATTTATAATACCGCAAATGTAGTGCTCAGCCAATTTCGCTCCCTACCTCAAGGACCGGGAATTAAATTTTAATAAAAAATATATTACTCAAAATACGGGCAGATACAAATGAGACCGTATGGTTTCAAGGTTCCTCCTCAATAATTAATGGAAGTTTCTTTCGGATGAGGATGTCCAATTCTCATTTTGTAATTTTGAAAGCATTTCAACGAATTAAACAGGAATGAGTGAGCTTTGAATTGCTCTTTTTATGAATGTGGGCTTTTTCCAGCGTTTTAAATATATTTTTTTAGCTTTTTTCCTGTGTCGTTTTCGTAAATATTTCTCTTGAGTGCTTTTGCTGGGTATTTGTGTATAGCTTGTTTTTTATGAAGCTTTTGTTACTAATGAGATAAGTAGAAAATTTACATAGGAATGAGAAGAAAGCTGAGATTCATTTAATTTATCGTAATACTTTTTTTTTTTTTTATAGCCTAGAATGACGAGACGAGCAGGTCATGTGCCTGATGGTAAGCAACATGCATGCCACATAACAGCACAGTAACACGCAGCTATTGAAACATGATAGTCCAAATCATTACCTAGCACTGCACTGCGCTCGTCACCCAGAGATCTAAGATATTATATCGCTAAGCCCTGTAATCTCTCTGGAATCATTGCCCTTCAAACCGGAACACAGTAATGTTTGCACATTACTGGTTGGCGGCAGAATATTTGGCAAAGGTGTGGTACTTCCCCAGTCGGACTGTGCTAAGAGTCCTACCACTACTAACTTCGGAGAACTAATACTTCGGATAATAATTAATACTTCGGAGAGTGGACTGATTTGCATGATCGAATACCACCTTGTCCTTTCTTCTATCGAAATTCTCGTAGCTCGAAAAAGCGACATCGTTTCATGATTGATGTTCCAAAGACACGAACGAAGAGATTTGACTCTACTTTTGTGATAAGAACGTCTAGGCTGTGGAATACGTTGCCTGAGTGGGTTTTCCCCGATGATTACAATCTTTGTGTCTTCAAATCGAGAGTGAATCGGTTAGGTAAACACGCTCCATCGTAGGCCGCATCGTCGCTTAACATCAGGCGAGATGGCGGTCAAGTGTAAACCTATAAAAGTAAAAAAAAGCCTACAAGATTTCCTTCAAAAACTTAAACCTTTAACCTTCAAAAGTAGTTTACAATTATTTGTATTAGAGCTGAACCAACAACCTACAGATTTACAGACAACTACAATAGTGTGTAGTTTGTATTGTAGTACTTACAAACTGTTGTGGTTTAGTCTATATTAGTCAATTTCGATCTGTACTTATAATATTAAGCTGAAAAGCATGTTTTTTGAACGCGCTAAACTCAAGAACAGCTAGATCGATTTCAAAAAATATTTCACCGTTGAATTTTTTCGATGTATGTGATTGTTGATTGCTATAGGCAATATAGTAGTGGTAGAACTCTTTGCAGAGTCCGCCTGGGGAAGTACCACCACCAACCTTTGCCAGTTATTCTACCGCCAAGCAGTGATGTGCAAACTTTACTGTGTTCCGGTTTGAAGGGCAAAGTTTCCAGAGAAATTACAGGGCTTAGAGAAATAACATCTTAGGGCTCTGGGTGACGAGCGCAGTGCAGTGTTAGGTAATGATTTGGACTCTTCATGTTCCAATAGCTGCATGTCACTATGCTGTTATGTGGCAGGCATGTTGCTTACCATCAGGCACATGTCCTGCTCGTCACGTCACTCTTTACTAAAAAAAAAATACGATTTAATTTTAATCCGATTCGAGTTGGTCGGATTTGAGTCGTGATTGACCGATAAACATAAGAAATGTTTGCAATTATAATATTAGTAGGACTAGTAGGTACTTACATTATATCGCAGTTATACTTGCATAGATTCTGTGCTCGTGATTTAAACCGCTATTAAAGAAGCCTGTGTTTTCTGAGGCTTTATATTTATATTTTATCTTTGTACCAAATTTCGTTGAGGTAGGTATATATTGAGAATTACAAATAATTTCTAACTCTGACTACACATAACTGTGTCAAAAAAACTTACTTTAACACTGTCGTTTATTAGTTACTAGCAACGCCCCGCGGTGTTACCTGCGTAGTTTTTTTCCGGAAAAAAGTAGCCTATTCAAATTTAGCAATATTCTAAAATAATTTGGTAGCAAATTTCGTCACCTAACATTTATTACTTAATATTTATTCCGCAAACATTTCGTTATAATGTGTCCAGTACACTATAAACTATAATAATTATTATGAAATATTTAGGAGATTGGTTAATAGGCAGATAGTCAGATAGAGATTACAATCCTTTTAATAGCATAACTTATCCCTTTCCAAATCTTAATACAAGTTAGTTATAAAATGTCACATTTAGATTTAGATTGAAAACTATTGTAATACTGACAAATATAAATATTACAGTTAAACACTTACTAACTACTATACAAGTGGCGGCAATATTTTTCAGATAGTCTACATACGGTACCATCAACTACATATGAGCATAAGGAGACAGAAGTAATGTTCACTTAATAATGTCAATTATAAAAACTTTACTAATGCATATTTACATCGCTGCCGCGAAATTTTTTTAGTTAATAAACCTTCACTTATAATTTGTTTTGTCAAAACTAACCTTAACATTTTTGAGGGTAGATTCCATATTTTTTTTCAGTCATATCCGGTGCCGAACTTATTTTGGTTCTACGCCGCTTTACGAATTTTAATATGCTATTATACTATGTGATAAAAATACTACTACTATTACTGAACAATTGTGAATATTGTGAAGTTCAAGCAATCAAATGACAGCAAACAGCGGAAACCAACCGAAACTAACAGTAGGACTGTTAGTATAACATGATACTTTAGTATGGATATTTTAGTATGGACTGGATATGACTGACTGACTGTTATTAATAACAGTCCTACAGGTAGTTCCTTAGATTAACAACAGTCTTGCATTGTGATAAATAAATGTTTTACTTTCTCTTTCAAAACGCTCAGGGATCGCGAATGTCTAACAAAGGGCGGCAAAGCATTCCACACAAATAGACTGCCTAAACAGAATATTAGTCTTCATAGAAGGAAGTATTTTATGATGGCGTAGTAGGTAAAGTTGAACGCCACAGCCGTTCTCAAAGTGTGAGGAAGTTTCATGGAAGTTATAGGGATATAGATAGATAGATACTCTTTATTGACACACCAAAAATAAAAATACATACCAAAATAAACAAAACATAGTAAATTAGTTTGACAGTGGGCGGCCTTATCGCTGAAAGCGATCTCTTCCAGGAGACCTTAGGATGGAAAACAACATGTGGACAAATCAGAAAATGGGGTGCGTAAAGAAGTACTAAAAAAAACATAAGTACTACATATATGAGGGTATAAAGTGAAATGATCTTTATGGTAGATAAATTTAGCAAAACCTGTCAAGAAGCAAATTTGATCTAGCTAAAAAAATATGATCTATTAAACAAAAAACAATTATCAAATCGACATACAAAATTGACGGAACTATTCAATATTCTGAAGCATACATGCGAAAAAAATGAATACAGCCGAATTCTGTTTTTGATTAAAAACAGACCTAAGTTTTAACTGAACTTATTGCATCAAATGATGAGAAAAGTTTAGACTCCTAAGTCATAGATACAATTTGCAGCACCAGTGCTGGCTTAGTCCACCTACCGTCTTGTTCAGCTGAAACCTGTCCGTTATGCAAATGAAAGTTATATATTATGTAAGGCAGACTTTAGACAGGCAACTCTGGATTATTAAAATCTGCGGCGTGGGTCGAGTGTCGTTTTCGACCTGGCTTCCATAATGTCAAAGTTCAGATACAGGAAGGGTTTCAATGGCCAAGTGAATTTGAATTTAAGAACAGTATCGTGAAAGTTTAAATTCAGGTGAATGTGTCATATATTTGACATTAGTTATATATTTATCACGGTTTAACAAAAAAAACACAAAATGTAAGGTATAAAATTAAATTAATTTTGGAAACTGATTATATGTAACATGACTAGCAATGACAAACGGTTTTACTCGAGCAGTTTTTCCCGTTCCCGTTTATTTTCCGCGATGAAAAGTAACCTTCGTTTTCACATATTTTCTTATACCAATAACTGTGTTCCAAACTTTAATACGGTCCATTTTTTATAAGTGAAAACAATTGTTAAGCAAAGCAGATCCGAACATCCAAAACGTTTACATTAACAATTAATTATATAGGATTTATTTAACAAATTTACTAGAAGAAAACAGATTCTTGATCAACGTATTTTTAAACAACATCACCATTTTCGGTTTAGCTTCATATAAAAAAAAACTATGGAAACTAGACACTTTTTACATTGCTGTTATATTTAAAAAATTACGTTTTATAAATCTATGTGTTATTTCAAAACTGCAAATAAAAAATAAGCATTATAAATTACTCTTATCTTTCTTGCTAGGTATACGAGCATAGTTATAAGACCAGTATCCCAAGTTTTTCTTTCTCTTTATGAAGAAAAACAATAGGCAATTTTAATCACAGTAAAACTCTATAATCATAGTATGTTTATTGATGACTAGCTGAAGGCGCGCGCGTTGCTACGCCATCTATCGAAAATTTGTCTTACTAATTCAAATTCGGTTACTTTAGGTTCTAATGACGCAGCCTTTAACATATTATGACAAATGCTGTCACGCAACGAAAGCTCTCTAAAAGCAATATTTTTTCCCCGTTTTTGTTACATTTTTCATTTATGCTCCGCTCCTGTTGATAGTAGCGTAATGTTAAATACCCTATAGCCTTCCTCGATAAATGGACTATCCTAAAAAGAAAGAATCTTTCAATTCGGACCAGTAGTTCCAGAGATCCTTGCGTTCAAACAAACAAACAAACAAACAAACTCTTCAGCTTTATAATATTAGTATAGATAGTATAGATATTAAAAGTAACTCATTTATCATAATATTAAGTTCTTTAACTTAAATTAATTAATTGATTCGTCTTTGACACAAAACTGATAACGGGTATTTAATGAGAAATTAGCAAACAGATATTTCAAATTGAATTTATCAATCATACTTAACTTTTATAGCATCAAATGTCAGGTACGTAAATGACAGATACCGTGTAGATAAAGTTCGGCGATTTTACCTGGTTAGTGCCCGTCCCCGTCATTTTTCCGGGATAAAAAGTATGCGTTCTGCCATGGTTTAATCTACATATATGTTCCAAATTTAAATCCGATACGTTAATACATTGCACCGTATTGTGCAATAAACATCCAAACATTGGCATCTATAATATAAGTAGGATTTCCAAATACCTACAGGTATTACTTGAAACATTGTGATTTATATATTCAGATTGATAAATGTTTGATAAAATCGAATTAAATAAGAGTAAATAAAAAAAACAAATTCGTATCAAGACTTACTACTACTTTAAAGTATTCATATAATACTTTAAAACTGTATTTCTAACTATCCCCCGCGGTGTAACTTTAACAGGTTAAAAAGTTTGTGAGATAACTTTTTTAATAATCTGCAGTATTCAGTATTACTCCAAAAATATAAAGTGGAGCATAATTTTTGAATATCGTCGATTTGCTATAGCAAGCTAATTAAAACGTCTAATCATGAAGTTATTGATTCGAAACCCGCTTGCACCACTAAGGCCAATTGTCCACGTAGCTGCACGACATCCGCACGATTTCGACAATTGTCGGAGGCAAGACGAATGCTTGCATCTTGCGTACAAATAATGAAGTCTGTGTCCACGAAACGACAACGACACGACAGCCACACGTCTTCCGTTTGTTCGTAGGATGCATGCATTCGACAAAAGACGCGTGCGTGGACAGTAGGCCTAACTCGCAAGTAGTACAAGTATGTCATCACCCTTTACGGTGAAGGAAAATATCTTTCAAGCATACGTCATGTCATTCGACAAAAAATAGTTATTTAGTGTGGTGCATTATCTCCTCGACTCTCTAATATTTATAGGATAATACCGTGAATTATAGCAGTGGTAACATTAAAAAAACAAAATAACTACTCACACGGAGCTCATTGGAATGATTCATGCACCGATGAAGGTCTGAAGATAATCAAGATGATTAAGCCAGTTCAGTCGGAAGCGTGCCCATTATGCTGGCGGAATTTTACCGCCTAACTGCAATGCTCAACTTTGAGACTACTAACGCAGAAGCAATTTAAAAGAAATGGTAAGATTAGATATTATTGCTATGCATCTATGCATTGCTTTATGCATATCTAGCAGTGTAGCAGTACCCCGAGCTTTCTCGCACGTGTTTCTAGATCTCATCAATTCTCAGAGGGATAAAAAGTAGGTTATATATTAGTCCAGACTATAATCTACCTGTGTTCCAAATTTCAACTTAATCCGTTGTGGCGTTCCGACGCGATTGAGAAACAAATATCGAAATCTTCATTTATAATATAAGGATTACCCCAAAAACAAAGAGAAGCAGTTACCATAACTTTTGTTTTCCCATCGATTAGCTATTCCAAGTTTACACTGCATTGAGTGCTCTGCTGTAAAAATGTAACCAACCTTATATTATTTGTATCCAACGTCTTCGCCGGTTTTATTGCTATCCCCTTTATTTATCTACCAAAACAACAATAATGGTCGTCGGGCGAAAATACACATTACAGTGCGGTTGGGACTGCTTTGGGGAGTTGACTTGATCAAACGAAATTCTCTCGAGATTTTAATCAAAGAAATCTATAATGAAATTTCGAGAGTTCGAGGATTGAAGTTTATTTGTAAGTTTGTATTTTTTGGCAGAATTTAATAAATAAAGTTTTTTGTCATTTTTGTCATTTTTAATTTTCAGCGTTCTGTACCTAAATAGTAGAATGGCGCTCTATTACTAAAACTCAGTCTGTCTGGGACCAGGCTTTATCTCATGAACCGCGATAGTTAGACAGTTTAAATTTTCACAGATGATATATTGTCGCCGCTATAGCGACAAATGCTATACAATAGACAACAACTGGTTTTTTTATGATTTTATAGATAAATAGTTGCGGTATCCGGCTTTGTTTGGATATTGTTATTACCATTAATCGAAATGGATTACCATTAATCGAAATGGATTACCATTAATCGAAATAAAAACTATCATAATATCTTCTAATTCTATTCTAAATTATTCTTATTCTTTCAAACTACACACGGTATTAAAATTCAATTAAAATCGGTTAAGTAGTTTAGGAGTCCGTCGCGGGCATAATATATAACGTGACATGTAAAGGCCGATTTACATCAGCCGAGCGAATGCTCATTCTATCCCCACTGTATCAAATTCATTTGGTGTAAACAAACGTAGAGCATTCTTTCGTTGTTATGTTTGCGTTCGCAAAGATTCTATGGAATATATATATATATAATATGGAAAACGCTAAGAACGGTCTTTCGTTTACACTAAAAGATCGAGAAAGAATGCTCTTGTTCCAGCTCTAGCTTTATGTTCATTCAGTTTAGGCCTTAATGATGGTACGAAACCCTTCGTGCCCGAGTCCGAATTGCACTTGGGTGGTTTTTTACATGACTTCATTCTCTTATTTGTTCACGTAAGTTCACTATCTAATCTAGTAGCTTACATGTACAATAGTACTACTACTTGTATCCAAATGTACCAAAATGTACTGTTTTTAATATGGGCAGAGTTTTTGATAACAAAACTAAATTACAACGAGAATTACACTACACCACATATCTATACTAGCTGCTAACATTAAGCACATCTAAATTGTCCATAGACCAAAATAAAAGTCTAAAGATAATCAAGGTAATCAAGCTTCTGCCAGTCAAAAGCGAACCTAGTATGCCGGCAGCATTACCACGCAGAATGGAAAAATACACACCAGCTACCACCATAGGTCAAATAAGTATAGATGTACTTTGATCACGCCTTTATCGCCTCAATCCCATAATAATAAAACTTATGACATAAAATATTACGAACTCAAATTAACGTAGACAATATTAATGCTAAGTAATTATTTTTCCTTCCAAAGTTCAATTATGGTAATCCCGATCACGTTGCGTTAATTAAATCCACAGTTCATTAAGCCACTCGTAAACTTAGCGATAATTGCCCACGAATAATTTCGCAACACCATTAATTACCTTCTGTCAGTATATTGTAAGACTAATATATACTGTTAGTATTAAACGCCTATAGACTTAGTGTTGTTGTACATATTGATCACACTTTGTAATATTAGTGATCTTAGCTTGAATAGGAACCACCAAGCCATATGAAGGATATACAATTATACATTTATGCAGACTGATCGGTGAACAAGAGATAAAGAAGGGGCCTTAGACTCGATCTCCAACGCGATGGCAAGTCGAGCTCAGAACTAAGTAAAATTACAAAGTCTGCCAGATCAAGGTCCTCTGGGAGCAGAGTACTAAGTGGAAGTACAATGAACGCGATGCTCCTTGCTTGCAGCTTGCATCTCGTCTGCACTAGATGGCCCGAGACGTTTAGAGCCTTCCTGCATCCCACCCAGACATAAGCCTTCCCGAGGAGGTAACGTGTCGCTGGTTTCCGACGCATCGCTTGAGCTAAGTACGAGGCTCCGTCTGCCCGTGAGATGTGTCGGCAAAAGCGGTGACAGTGACAGAGTAAAACTCTGGTTTCCTAGCATAGCGGTGCTGCTTTTTAGCGCCCGTAATACAGCGGTGAATGCCGTCACTAGAACGTTGTCTATTTGAACAAAATGCCACGGTTTCCTAGAGGACGGTGATTGACACCGTAACGTCAAAAAGCGGTGCCGTTATTTGAATGACGGTCGTCTTGACGGTGTCGAAAAGTTCGTGAACGTTTTTTTTTAACGTAAGTGTATAGCGGCGAAGCCATATCGATATATTTTGAGTTTTTTTTGACTGGGCGTCCGTGCGACTTATAAAATGAGTTCTAATTCTAACTGGAGCAGCGACAAAGTACTAAAATTTCAAACGCGCTTTCTGTACCACTCGATTTGAATAAATTATCTTCTATCCTACGATTATTTTTCTGTCTGATAGTTCACCCTCCAAGTAAATTATTAAAGGTATATTTTACTATGAAAGGTGCTGAAGAAGCCTTCAGAAGAAGAGTTTCAGTTGGTAAGGGGCACTATTCCAAGGGTGTCAAGCCCGACATACCCCGCCATCTCCCTGCATAGCGAATGATATTGAAATGCATTTCTCTCACACAAAAAATTACACTAGTAACAAATGATAAACAACAATAACAAATGTTTGAATAATAAATAATTATTAAATTCAGCCGAGTTCCGCGATTTCATCAGCGTTATCTTCTCGCTATAAAAAGTAGCTTAATTAATTATGTTCAATTCCAGACTGTAATATGTGTTACAAATTTTGACTTGACCCGTTCAGGCGTTACGACGTGGTTGAGCAACAAACATTCAAACATCAAAATTTGAACATTTATAATATTATTAGTAAGATTCAAACATTATTTGATAAGGTTTTTTTTTTAAAACTATTTTACAGAGACATACGGTTTCTATTCTAAATATGTCATATCTGAATTGTCCGAATCTTGACGCTTTTCCTTAATACACTCCGATAGGTGGTTGTACAATCAAATGTAAAAACCATCTATCAGAACGCAAACTTTATTGTAAGCCCAAACTGACTTTGCAGACTTACCAAGACTAGGCATAGGACTCGGGACTAAATTGCGAGATTACTAATTAAATAAACATTGGTGGACAATTCACACACAACACCATCTATCTGACCCCAAACTAAACAAAGCTTGTAATATAGCGGCCAGATAGCTGATACAATACTTATATAGTTGTAAATACAAACTTGTTATTCATAGAAACACCCAGACATAATACAAATATTTGAATTCGTCACACAAATATTTGTACTAGGTGGGAATCGAACCCACGACCCTCGGCTTCGCAGGCAGAGGTACTACTCACTAAGCCACGAGGCCATTAAACTATCTACTGCAGTCTGATGTCTCAATAGAAGTAGTTCGTTATGAAAACTAGAATACATTACTTACTTGCTAATAAGTAATACACATGTCTTTCGTAAATCTACTATGCAGATTACAAACATACCTAAATCAAAAAGTTAACTTAATAATGATGGAATCGATATGCAAATGTATTTGAATGCAAAAGAGAAAACGGGAAAGTCGTCCATTCACAAGAAAATAAAGCCGTAAGCAAAGTTTTCAAAAGAAACATCGACTGGGTTTCTTTTTGGATTTTCTTGCAAGTCAAGAAAGTATTCGGACAGAGTTGTCGTAATTTAACTTTTGAGGAGCATCTTTTAGTAAAGACTTTTCTATTTTTGAAGTGGGAATAATAAGCAAGATTGCGGTGTCGTATTTTAAGCCTCTTTTATTTTTAACTGACTTCTAAAATGGAGGTTCTCAATTAGGTTGTATGTTTTTTATAATGATATGTGTATATCACGCGATACGCTCCGCCTATCGTGAATCGATTTTGAGGTTTTTAGGGTTCCGTACCCAAAGGGTAAAAACGGAACCCTATTACTGAGACTTTAATTTTTAGACTAATGTTTAGTTTGCAATAGCAAATTCGCTACTTATTATTGATGTATTTAAACTTTATTATTATATATTTATTATTTAGATATTATAAATGCGAAACATTGGAAGTTAGTTATTCAATCACGTTGAAACGGCTGAAATTTGGATCACAGAATCAGAATCATTTTACAAAGAAATCGAACGATTTCCGACGAGACACAGGAAACATGGTTTGCTTGCCTTCCAACCTATGCAGGTACCTTCAAGTTGACATTCCATTCGAATTTTATATTTATTGAATTACTAGCAGCGCCCCGCGGCGTTACCCGCGAAGTTCGCGATCCCGTTGTTTTTCCGGGAAAAAAAAGTAGGCGATGTGTTTTTCTAGACTATAATCTATCTGTGTTCCAAATTTCAGCCCGATCCATTTATACGTTAGGACGTGATTGAGCAACAAACATCCATACTTTGACATTTATAATATTAGTGGGATAGTAGGATTATTGCTAATTGAATTAAGATGGAATATTGTAATGTATTAATGATGGATATTATATTATATTGACTTGTAACAATATGTTATGAATAAATGATGATTATGATTACCTACCGGGCCATCGAACACGGGTGCTTTGGTAATGTCTTATGTCAAATAACTGAAATAAAAACCGATATCTACATGACGCCTTGGCTGCTGCGAGGAAGACAATTTATAGCCATAGTACTCTATCTAGTTTTGGCATCGGAAATTGGCGTCCAGTTGCTTTTTAGAAGTTAACGTGGTGACTAATCCCTGCATCACGCTTCCGAAAATCACCGCGATCGGCAAGATTTAGAGGAATTCCCAACATGGTCAGATGAATGTTGAGTTGATGGCGTAGTTCGAAAGCATTTCCGTAACTACTACTTCTAAACAGAAGGATCAAATACATCAGGATTTTAGTGGGTTTTCAAATATACCAGCAGAGAGTTTTACATTTAGTTATAAGTACATTAATAAACTGACGTTCCATACTGACTTTGCCACAGGTACATTTATAGGTAGCCTATAGCACTCAAGGATCACATACATATCCAACGGTAAAATAAAAAAGATCCGGTAACTCCTGAGAGAAGCGCGTTCAAACTAATAAATTATTCAGTTCTATAGTATTTGAACAGATATAAAACTGCTGATGTGCTGATAGAAGAGTTATGTGAAATACACATACCTAACTATACAATTTTACCTTTTACCATTTTGTTGAAGAAATTAATTCCCACATGGAGTAAATTTAGGTGGGTTGCAGACGACGGCGAGGGCCGGGCTGATCAATTTGATCGCAAACGGTAACGCAAAGAGAATCCTATACTACCAACGCAAACGAAGGACAAAAATACCACACTGCTACATATTCGTAGCTATCTACGTGCTGGAATAGATCCCAAAAACCAGTTTGCAGTTACCTGATGCGGCAAGCTCCGTCTGCATGATTTTCTCTAGAACAAACGTCGGTCGTGAACTAACTGCCTCCGTCCATTGAGTGCATTGTGTATCGGAAAGGGCGGCCGCAGGCATCCGCAGGTGGATGCGGTCTGTATTACTTTGCGGTTAAAAAGACTGCGCCGCCCCGTCGCGTCGTCTATAAAACGCCTTAACATTCTACGCGGACAAAGTTCCGAGTAACAGCTATTCTTTATATATAATCGTATGTCCTTTATATATAATCTTAAACTATCTATTTCATATCATGATGTAATGATCTTTAACAATGTTGTTGTGCATGGGCCAAAGGTTTCTAACTTGATACCACCAATTTTCGACAGGTGGCGTGGCAATGCGCGCAGGGTAAAAAAGCTAGTTGTAAATACATTTTATTCGTTCACTTACCTTATCTCTGTACTTACGTACGCAGATATGGCTAATTTGGTTTTATTTAAGTTGAACAAAAAATTTAAGAAGATTAACAACTAATTAACTTTTTGATAACTAAAACTTTAAACGATTTAATTCAAATCTTTACGCTATATCTAAGCACTTTTCTTCAACTCCAAACACCTTTGGGCTGTCTTAAAGCAGTTGGAGACCGTAGACCATTAATCTTTCTTTTGAGTCTACATTAGTGTCCCCTAAATTCAGATATTCAGCGTCAAACATCTTTTTATTCAACTTCAAGCCTAAACTGAGGACTTACTGAGGTCGCTCTCGAATAAATGATCAGTGTAACAAAACAAAATTTACAACATCATTATCATGTACCTAATGTGCGTAATGCTGCTAACTTAAAAAAACGGTGAAGGAAAACCTCGTGAGGAAACCGACATGTACCTAGAATCTTTCGAAGTCATGTGTCATCCGCCAACCCGCACTAGGCCAGCGTGGTGGATTATGGCCTTAACTCTCTCCTTTCGAGATAAGGCCCCGAGTCCCAGCAGTGGGAACGTTTAGTGGGCTGTTGATGATGATGATGATATCATGTACCTACGTCTTACCAAAGTCTTACTAAAGCGTTTGGCCGTTTTAGCTCAATTAATCTTAACGGATCGGATTGAAATTTGGAACTTGATTAGATTACAGTCTGGTATAGGGCGTATGCTACTTTTATAGCGGCAAACTCATTATTTTGAAACAAGTAGTGCGGGTATAGGTAACCGCAAAACCGCGTGGGCGCAGCTACTAAGATTTAGCCTTTTAGAAATGCGTATAATAGACTAAAAACAGGCCCGTGAACAAAATGTATGGGTCATATAAACCACCAGGAGACCTATGTACGATGATAGAAGGGCATAAAATAATTAGATACAGCACTGCACTATGGCGTCACTTGTAAGCTGTCCAACTGAGTGCAGGTGAAGATAGGGGGTTGCAACCTTCAATCATTTCTCTTTGTCGCATGATTTTTGTACGGCATTGCGGAATAATGAATTAGAAGATATATATATGTATATACTAGAGGTATTCTACGTAGATCTCCTGGTGGTTCATATGACCCAAACATGAAACATTTGTTCATGGGCCTGTAGTCTTTATGTTGTGTTGTACGAAAATCGTATCCGACCGTATCTCGATTGATTTTAGAAATGTGACCCTGAACTCATAAATGCTCACCTTAATAAAATGATCGAGTGAATTGAATCTTGTTCATCAATCTTCATTAGACGGAATTCGAAATTGAAATTGTTAGTCGTGTAACCACAGTTTTGTAGGTCGTGTAATTATGTTGTATTAATTTAAATTACTTAAATTTGTAAGCGTATTTATAGATGAGAGGCTTTTGTGAAATGGTGATTGAGTTTAAATTTAAGCTTGGAAATTTATCAAATTGTGTAATGAATTCTTTGTTTGTGTTCTGTATTGTATGTTTCTGGTTGTATTTATTTAACGCGATAGCTCGGCTAATAGTGAATCGCTTTTTAATGGTTCTTTTTTTGTTTGGTAGATCATACTTTAGAGGTAAGTATGGTAGGTAGTAAGTTACGGCTGGTCTAGTCGGGAGAACGGCGCCTGCCGATCCGGAGACCCCGGGTTCAAACCCCACACGCACCACTGTCTCTTCGATGTCATGTGCGTAATGCCACTAACTTAAAACGGTGAAGGAAAACATCGTGAGGAAACCGACATGTACCTAGAATCTTTCGAAGTCATGTGTCATCCACCAACACGTACTGGGCCAGCGTGGTGGATTATGGCCTTAACTCTCTCCTTGCGAGAGAAGGCCCCTATTCCCAGCAGTGGGAACATTTAGTGGGCTGTTGATGATGATGATAGTAGGTAGAAATTGGTGTGGCGGTTTTTGAAATATCAATAACTAGCGACCCGCCCCGGCTTCGCACGGGTGCAATGCTGATGCTAAATACTAATAAAAATGGTTATTGTGAGTTATCTCTAAAAGATAGACGTACAACAGAATACATTTTTTGTAGACCTTTTTAAGGTGTACAATACTTCATCAATACATTATGTTGTAGTAGGGTTCAGCCGGCGTTTGCAATTTAAACGTAAAAATTGTGTATATATATGACATCGTTTTAGAAATCTTTAAAAATATCAGTATCTCTCTACTGTATACTATGCATTTATTCTATGTAAAAACCTTCCTCTTGAATCACTCTATCTATTAAAAAAACCTGCATCAAAATCTGTTTCGTAGTTTTACAGATTTAAGCATACATATTTATATTACATAGATTTTACAGATATAGGGACAGAGAAAGCGACTTTGTTTAATACTATGTAGTGATAACTAAAATTTGCTTTCATTATTAAATTTGTCTGTATGACATAGTGCTAGGTTCTCATTAAATTTGGTCGAATCTGAATTTAATTTTAAAACGAAGTCTGCTTCTGTTTTTTGTAGAAAATATATTATTAAAATATCCTTTTATTTTAAAAGTCAACAACATCAACAGCCCACTAAACGTTCCCACTGCTGGGACTCGGGGCCTTCTCTCGCAAGGAGAGAGTTAAGGCCATAATCCACCACGCTGGCCCAGTGCGGGTTGGCGGATGACACATGACTTCGAAAGATTCTAGGTACACGTCGGTTTCCTCACGATGTTTTCCTTCACCGTTTTAAGTTAGCGGCATTCCGCACATGAGTTCGAAAAGACAGTGGTGCGTGTGGGGTTTGAACCCGGGGTCTCCGGATCGGCAGCCGCTGTTCTCCCGACTAGACCACCGTAACTTAAAACTTTAACTTTAAAAGTCAATTGGCTAAAAATACACAACTTAACATTAAATGAAAAACGTCCACGTGAAACAAACATACTTATATTATAAACACACCATTTATATATGTATATAGGTAGTAATGTGAGCATATCAAAGACACATACTGTTTAGCCTACAGCGTTCGCGTTTTCCCGAAACAGGGGCCAAATTACATCCCCAAGGCACCCGACATTAATATTGTCTATAACATAAACCCATTATTCTGGCGCTACCTTTTAACAAAGGAGGGATTTGCCTTGTCTTTTTTAACGAAAGTAATCTTATGGGATGCGTTCACAGGATTAGAATCATGTAAACCATGGAATTTCAGGTACGTTTCGTAAGATTATTCGTAAGGCTATAGTGGTAGGACTCTTGGCAGAGTCCGCCTGGGGAAGTATCACACCTTCGACAGTTATTCTACCGCCAAGCAGTAATTTGCAAACATTACCGTGTTCCGGTTTGAAGGGCAATGTTTCCAGAGAAATTACAGGGCTTAGAGATATAACATCTTAGATCTCTGGGTGCCGAGCACAGTGCAGTTCTAGGTAATGATTTAGACTCTTCGTGTTCCAATAGCTGCGTGTCACCGTGCTGTTATGTAGCATGCATGTTGCTTACCATCAGGCACATGTGCGGCTCGTTTTGTCACTCGTTATAAAAAAAAAAAAAGATTACAGAAAAAATATTGTTGCACATTCGTTACACAGCACTATCTAGTGCATTTGTTCATAATATGCACTAATCTTGCTTTATTTGACGTTATTATAATATACATACTTGTAAAATATTATAAAGGTGAAGAGGATTTTTGGTTTGAACGCGGTAATCTCAGGAACAACTAGACTGATTTCAAGAATTCTTTCACCGTTTGATATATGTGTATTCTCTGAGTGCTTATAGGCTATTTAAATGATGTACTATAGGCGAAGCTGGGATAGATGGGACCCCTAGTTTACCTACATTCATAAATTCTACATAGACGTAGTCGCCAGCATCGTCTAGTCCTACTTATATTATTAAACTAGCTAAAACGTGCGCGCGTTGCTACGCCTTCTATCGAAACTTGGTCGTACCAATTGAAATTTTGAACAAATTCGTTTACAATGACGCGACCTCAAAGAAAGACACATGCTGTCACGCAACGAAAGCTCTCAAAAAGCAATATTTTTTCTTGTTTTTGTTATATTTTTTAGTCATGCTCCGTCCCTGTTGATGGTAGCGTAATGTTAAATAACCTATAGCCTTCCTCGATATTTGGGCTATCCAACAGAGCAAGAATGTTTCAATTCGAACCAGTAGTTCCCGAGATCAAACAAACAAACAAACAAACTCTTCAGCTTTATAATATTAGTATAGATTATTATTAATGTAAATGTATGCACGTTTGTTGCTCAATCACGTGGGAACGGCTGAACGGATTGGGTTGAAAATTTGATAACTATTAGATTATAATCTCGAATAACATAAGCTACCTTTTTATCACGCAAATTAACGCAGTTAAAGCCACGAGGTGCTGCTAGTGCAGTAATAAATTCCGAGCGACGTGAACACCCCCTATTCTGATGTTGATAGCTGCGGATCAAAGGCGCCTAATTTGTGTTTGAAGGAAAGAACCTTGTTAAATCAAAGACTTTGTTTCGACGGATTTTTTCGGTATATTTTATCGCTACGATGTCATGTAAATATGGCAGAATGTAAAACAGTGTAGTAGCTGTTGCAAAACGCTCAAGAAAAGGATGTATAGTTTTTTGAACGGGCAAAAGGTCATATATAAAATTACGTACTTCTTAAACTTAAGATATTCAAATTACTCATACATAGAAGAAAATGTTGATAGAATCAAGATTCACAAATAAATTGCCAATGTGGCATTTTTAGAATAAAAATAAATCTCAAAAAACGATGGTTCTCAATTTCACCAAAGGTAATGTGCAAACATTACTACTGTGTTCCGGTTTGAAGAGCAATGTTTCCAGTGAAATTACATGGCTTAGAGACGTAACATCTAAGATCTCTGGGTGACGAGCGCAGTGCAGTACCTACTAGGTAATGTTTTTTGGACTCTTCATGTTCCAATAGCTGCGTGTCACTGTACTGTTATGTGGCAGGCATGCTGCTTACCATCAGGCAAATGTCCTGCTCGTCTCGTCACACTTTGGAATCTGTCATTATTTTGAAATAAAATATAGTTCATTATTCAAGTGGGTTCGATTCCCATCCAATGCAAATATTTTTGTGATGAACTCAAATGTTTGTACTGAGTCTGTGTGTTTCTATGTTTAATAAGTATGTATTTAAAATTATAATTATAAGTATTATATCAGCTATCTGGTCGCCATAGTACAAGCTTTGCTTAGTTTGGAGTCAGATGGTGTTGTGTGTGAATTGCCCACCAAATATTTATTTATTTAGAGAAAATCACTCACTCTTTAATTGATTCCCCTTCTCTCCTTTCTAGCATCAACATCAATATCTCCCCCAACTCACGCAGGTCTTTTCAAATACATTTTCACTTAGTGTGTATAAGAAGAATACCTCTCTATACAACCCCGTTGTCAGAATGTGTCGCCAATACAATGATTTTATCCTTAATAAACATTATCAATCTATTGATATGTTTGAATGTAATTTAGCCAAATTTAAGCGAAATATATTAGTATTAGGTATATAATTCTACGGCAATTAAGCCTTAAACTCAACAAACATGTTATTAACTCTACTTAAATTTTTTTCGTCATTGTTATAATATACTAGCGGCCCGCTCCGGCTTCGCTCGAATAATAACCTAGATATCAACTGCAGCGCCAGGCTGATTTGTGAATCTAAACCTTCCAAGGCCCTACCCAAACGTATACAAAAAAAATCATTCAAATCGGTCCAGCCGTTTAGGAGGAGTTCAATAACAACGAAAAGTGGCATTGATTTTTATATATATAGATTTTAGTCCACACTGTGTACACATATTTTAGGTATACAAATTAGAACATAACTGTACCTGTTATTTTGTGTACCTTAACAATAAATAAATAAATAAATTTATTATCACAACAAATGCATTTAAAAATATATTTACTGTTTTTTCTGGTAAACAATGAACACTGACTTAATTTACAATTAAAATCAAACGCTTGCTAAATTTCGTAAATTTTGTGACACCAACTATACTCTATGTTCCAATGAGACAACAAAGTTTTGTAGTATCTTTTTTTTTCTTTTGTTGAACCCAACCTTAACTAATTAAACAAATATGTGTTTAATTAACACACAACAGAAGTGAAAACTAAAATAAGAAATAATGAACTATTATTAGAGACTACCAAATAATTTTAATACCTAATTAAAAATAAAAACGATTTATAAATTCTAATTGAATATATCTAGTAACAAAGAGTTTTATACTTTATCTAAGCTAGGAAGCACATCAACACAAGAGTATCATGCGGCTGAATAACTTAGTATCCATGGCCAAGAATCAATTTAAAACAAATGTTTACGCGGGTAACCGATTGGAAATAACGTTTGACTTGCAAATTTAGTATCTGTTTATTTATTTTATAGATATTTCGCTAAAAAATCATATATATGTAAGTGTTAAAGTGAATGTTTTTTTTTAAATATGATATTATAACGAGTGACTAGACGAGCAGGATATGTGCCTGATGGTAAGCAACATGCCTCCCATATAACAACACAGTAACATGCAGCTATTAGAACATGAAGAGTATGTGTACTTACACATATTCTTCATGTTCTAATAACTGTGATGAAAATAGGTATTACTTTCTGTGTTTACATAGCGTAAGCGCTGTGATAAAACAGTTATATGTATATTACAACCAAAACTTTTTTGCAATGGATGTGAAATGCATATTTAATATTTCGTGACAGGTTCAACTCAGCAGGACTTGAGAACTTCCGCCATTTTTGAAATTTGATAAAAAAATGAAGCCACAAATCAAAACATTATCCTTCAACTCTTGCTTGAATTCCTACACATTATTTTTCCATGCCATAGCTCAAAACTCCACGAAAGGCCACCTTGATCCCAGGGCAATAACGCAAATTGTGCGTGGCGTTATTGCAGGTTTTATTCGGGCCAATATTCGAGGCCATAAAAAGGTAGTTCGGCATCAATCGTACGAATATAACGCTGGCCATGGAACGTACTAGGAAAATATTAACAGTAGGAGCAGTTATGAGAATACCGGCATAAGGAGAATCGAAGAAAGGCGCAAGGCCGAAACCAATATAATAACTGATCTGAATCCAAAAGCGCACCATAAACACAAAATTGTATTTCCTACGTGCAGACTTCAGAAAACAAATTTTCAAATGTAATGGTATTCGCTTTAATAATGCAATCCCTGCACAATTGGAAGAAGTCAATGAAACCAAGTTTGAAAATCAAATAAAAAGCTATACCTATTGAGCAAGGCATATTATAATATACATGACTTTATTAAAGATAGTAACGTATGGACGACATGGACGTATGGAAGAGTCAAAATGTGTCGAAATTAGAATCTTGTTATAAGGTAAACTAATATAGATTTACAAAACTTTTGATGTAACATCATTATTGTTTGTACTCATGTATCATCATTTATAGCTGTTTTATTCATTTCGACATTGATATTTGATCTTATTATGTAGGTTGTAGGTACACGGATTCGTTACCTTTGTGTTACGTTACTAAGTGTTCTTATGAATTTATGGTTCAAATAAATTAATTGAATTGAATACTGTTCTTTCGGTTAAAAGGTTGGCTAAATTTAATTGACTGAAATTAGTCGTTACTGAATTCAGTAAGTATGAAGTGCAAGTAAGCTAGCGCACTAAATTCTGACGCGAGGATTTCCTGCTTAGAACTTTCTTCTAAACTTGTTTCTGAATCCAGTCGATTAAATTGAACCATAATTTTGTGAACATGTTACATTTAGGGTAATACTTATTTTGAATATTCATGACAATGAGGCCTTTTCTTTGCATACCAATGAGCATAACTGTTGATTCTACATTAAAGCAGAATATTTTTGAAGGTACACAGTTAACGCACTAAAACTGTCAGTCATAGGGACTGTCGATAGAAATAATAGCTTATAACTTAAATAACATTAAAAATGCACAATATGTCACCCATATAAGCAGCTATAGATATACTGTTGCCACGAATGTTGGTGACTTGAACCTAAAAGATTTTCCCCTAACAAAAAGTGCTCAAAGCGTTTCAATAAGTTTTTCCTTAAAAAAAAAATGGACAGTCATAGGAACTGCCGATAGAAGTGAAAACTTATAACTCAGAATTTGATAGCTTACCTTGGAAACTACACGGGTGTAACCGGAGAGCGTGGCCTCGCCATCATAACATGGCCATTTAGAAATGCGTCAGCATTTCCCATTGGCTCACGCATTTCTAGATGGCCATGCCATGATGGCGAGGCCACGCCTTTTCAGCATTTCCCACTGGCTGGAGCATTTCTAGAAGCCCAATCGCCAAGGTCCCGAGTTTACCCGAAGATTTCTAATCATACCCGAGCGTGACTATAGAATTCAATTTAAACCCCACGAAAAATTTGTCTAGGCGCGCCTTAGATTCTTGAAAATCTATTTTAGTCCAAGACGCTTCAGCTAGGTGTAGTAACCGTAGAACGTGTTTTACAAATACAAATACAAATACAAAAATCTTTATTGCTGTTTGTAGGTAAGATAAGATAATACAAAACATTTTAAAAATTGTTCCATACAAACTGGCCTCTGCGAGAGGCATGCAATATGTCTGGCAAGACAATTTGTTACTTAATTTTTAAATAAAAACAAAAAAAAAATTTTTTTAAATAATAGTCAGCTGATTAAAGTCTTCTTCTTCCTCATCTTCTATTAATTTCTGGTTTTTATTTATGTCATCTGATTCTTCATCTTCGATTAATTTCTGGCTTCTATTTGGTTGTGATATATATTTGTGTGAGATAAATGTTTGGTGAGCACAATTTCGCCATCGTCTTTTACTGTACATTTTTTTTTCTAGCACCATCACGCACGGGTCGTTAGGCAATCGGCTCAGGTAACGCCAAAGTTATTATTGTTATTGCTGATATTACCCTAATCTATAGGGATCGGGAAGTACGGGGATACGCGGAGTACACGGAATGCGCTAAAAGATGGATTCATTTTATGACGGCTGTTCACACCGCGATAGAAAAAACACAACAACGGGGTATAGACACAATAGTTATTTTTCTCTAACAACCAGATAACCGAGACTTTTTTTAAAAATGTGACGAGATGGCGGTCAAGTGTGAACCGACAAAAGTAAAAAAAAAAAAAAAAGATATGACCATGACACGTGTCTGATGGCATAACAGCACAACAGCACAGTGACACGCAGCTATTGGAACATGAAGGGTCCAAATCATTACCTAGCACTGTACTGCGCTCGTAACCCAGAGATCTAAGGTGTTATATCTCTAAGACCTGTAATTTCTTTTTTTTGTATCGCGTATATTTCCGCGTTTGACCACCATCTCGCCTGATGGTAAGCGACGGTGTGGTCGAAGATGATGCACGTTGACCTAGAAAGTACCTGTATATATTCTCTGGAAACATTGCCCTTCAAACCGGAACACAGTAGTAATGTTTGCGCATTACTGCTTGGCGGTAGAATAACTGACAAAGGTGTGGTACTTCCCCAGGTGGACTCTGCTAAGAGTCCTACCGCTACAGAATTTGTGGAAATTTTGCAAAAGAAAATACTCGTACAAACGGATAAGTAGGTACATTATTTGCGCATAATAAACATGATGTTATTTGTTTTAGTTAATTTCTTCAAAAGTGCTCAACCGATTTCGATAATATAATTTATGTCAGACCTTTGAAGTTTTTTCTACTAAAGAAAAGAAAAATTATCGAAATAAATTCACAGTTCACGGAGCTATCGCGTGATATACATAAAAGATGCTCCTCCTCCTTTTTTGTAGTAGGTTAACAATAGAAAGTAATTAATTTAGATGGATACTCAGGGATTGCTGCATGGACGAACAAAGTTAACCTCTAATTGTGTAGAATTCTAGTGAGTCGTAGGGTCAAGTGATGTTGGTCTCACAGGTATTTTTTTTGTTTTTTTTTATAATTTATTTAGGATGACAAGATGAAATAGACAGGTGCCTGATGGTAAGCAACTTGCTTGCTTAGAACGGTATAGTGCCACAACGCTTTTTGAAGATGATTATACCAAATCAGAGCCCAGCACTACACCGCTTTCGCAACCCTTCGTTTCGCTTAATTCTCTGAGAACCTTGCCCTGAAAAACAGAACACTTCTGTGTTTGCGTATCACTGTTGGGCAGTAGAATAACTGTAATAGTAGTGGTAGGACTCTCGGCAGAGTCCGCCTGGGGAAGTACCACACCGGCAATGTTTCCAGATAAATTACAGGGCTTAGAGATAAAATATCTTAGACCAGCGAGCTCTGGGTAACAGTGCAGTGCTAGGTAATGATTTGGATTCTTCATGTTCCAATAGCTGCGTGTCACTGTGATGTTATGTGGCAGGCATGTTGCTTACCACCAGGCACATGACATGCTCGTCTCGTCACTCATTATTAAAAAAAAAACTGGCAAAGTTGAGGTACTTCTCCAGACAAATTCCGGTAATGGTACTTTCAATCTTCTTTAGCTATTTTACAAAATCCTTTAATTTTTTTTTACTTGGTGCTCCTTTGCAGTCCCTATATTTAGAAAGAGAGTACATGTATAAGTAAGTAATCAACACAATTATCTAGTTAATTGTATTCTCGTAAATATCGTTCAGTACAAGGTTTTGGTAGATTAATATTAAATTAAGTGGTTCAAGGCCGATATATAATCATAAGATGTGCCTCGAGCACCTTGGAATCGGTAATATACTTCGTCAATGTGTGTAACGTAAGTGGTTTTCACACCACCAATCTACGTGATCCCTAGAATCGCTAGCGACAAGGTATGCTGTGGTTATTGACAACGAATAGTGATAGGCAAAAACGTACGGCCTTCACCGCTTCCTGCAACCGAATAGAACGGAAAAAGTGAGCTCACTCTTCCCAACGATGATATAATTCGAAGCGCCTGAAGTTTGGATGGGCACATTTTATGGTTTATATCGATGGTTCAAGCCAAAGAACGTTTTGCAAGATGGATGGGTATTGTTTGATAGTTTCGTTAATGAAATGGGCACAAGAGGGCACAACGAACAAGGGTAAGTTCTTGTATGCGAGTATGTACTCTATTGACTTAGATATTGTATCGAAGATATGCAAAAGTCAAATAGGATCTGTATAGTTGGCCGAAAACAATGAAAATGAAAACAACAAAACTGTATGAGATGACGAAAACAAGTACATTGTTTGGTACCTGCTCGGTAGCTATTTATTGAAATAAGTATGTAATGTACGAATGGACTGATTGTAGCATCCAGTGTGTGTAGTATTTTTATAGAAACTTATTCCATACATTTTTAGTTACCATTTTGTGCTATAATCCTACTTATATTATAAATGTCAATGTATGGATGTTTGGATGTTCGGATGTTTGTTGCTCAATCACGTCCTAACGTATGAATGGATCGGGCTGAAATTTGGAACACAGATAGATTATAGTCTGGAAGAACACATAGGCTACTTTTTATCCCGGAAAAAACAACGGAAAAGGGAACTTCGCGGGTAACACCGCAGGGCGCTGCTAGTAGAGGTATATGTTTTTGTGCTGATAACAGTACAATGCCATATAGCAATTTGAATGACTTAATTTTATTCATATCAATGTTGGCAGTGTAACTTCAAAGAAAATATAACGAATATAATTTAAAAACTCAAAAAACCCGACTGCGTAAATAGTGAACCAAAGTACGTACTTACATACTAAAAAACTGAAAAGAATAAAACAAGCACTTAGAACTCTGGTGGTCTAGAATTCTATAAAAATAAAATATATTCTATTATAAGAACACTAGCTGAACGCGCGCGCGTTGCTACGCCATCTATCGAAAATTAGTCGTACCAATTCAAATTTTGAAGAAATTCGGTTACTTTAGGTTCTAGTGACGCAACCTTTAAAATATGACATATGCTGTCACGCAACGAAAGCTATCAAAAAGGTATATTTTCCCGTTTTTGTAACATTTTTTATTCATGCTCGGCTCCTGTTGATAGTAGCGTAATGTTTAAATAGCCTTCCTCGATAAATGGACTATTCTACAAAGAAAGAATCTTTCAATTCGGACCAGTAGTTCCAGAGATCCTTGCGTTCAAACAAACAAACAAACTCTTCAGCTTTATAATATTAGTATAGATAACAACTGAACAGTCGGGATCCATTATTAATCGACATACAATCTAATTGTTCAATGGATCCCGACTGTACGACACTTGTAAGGTGTCCAACTGAGTACAGTCGAAGAAGGGGGGTTGCAACCCTCGATCATTTCTCCTTGTCGCATGATTTTTGTACGGCATTGAGAAATAATGGATTAGAAGAGGTATTGAAACTGTATGGAACCAATGACGTACACAATCAAATGCCCAAATTGAATCTGTAAATCGTCGGAAAATGACAAACTTTGTTCACGGGCTTGTAGTCTAAAAGTGGTGTTGAGAAACTTCTACACATTCAATGGAAAAAATACCCAGATGTGCAGGCGAAATTCGACCCTATAACCTCACATTTATTAATTACACGTCCTGTCCTCTAGGCCACGATTTAACCACTAAGCCCTACGGAAAATGTAAGAACCTAATTGAATTACAAAATTTAATCTCAATACTATAAACGGCAAGCGTAGGTATATTAACACATCCCCAGAGTATAACTTAATTCAACTTCCAATAACCATCCAGACAGACAACAGAAAACGTAATTACTTAATCTATGTTACAGACCCTAGCTGTCGATATTGGGTACTCCTAACCCGGAACAGATCGCCATTCACATGTTTTCATGGCTCTTTTCATTCCTCCCATACCGTTTGTGCATACTAAAGTTGAAAAGTTACCCCATCCTAGGCGTCTACCGCCGAACGAAAAATGTCATAGCTTTGATGTTTCTCTCTCTTTTCTTTTCGCTTGAAATGATAGAGACAGCATTAGCAAAGCGATAGCCGATTTAGTTAGGCGGTAGAAGCGCTGGTCGTAAATACGTTACGTTCTACGGTCGGCCTTCCTTGATTGAAAGCTGACGTTTTAAAGTTAACGACATGGGTTTCGACTCCATGTTACGGCATGATTAATGATTCTGCTTAAGGGGAAAACGGTTTTCTACTTAAAGGTATTCCGCAACTGCAAATGTTTAAAAATATACATACTAGACAGTATATTATACAATTTATTTTGTAGAGTAAAATACTTGAAATAATAAACTCTCTTTGTATTAATGTGAGTAAAAGTTTGAAATTACGTAACCCTATTGAAACCAGCTGCTTTACGACTGACTACCCAAACATACCTCAAATCAAAGCTCGTCAGCACTGAGTGCGTCGTTAAAACTTGCTACTTGATTTAAAAGCCGATGATTTATACCCTTAATTAATAACTTTCTTTCATTTCGGCCTGAAAAACCCTGATAAGACGTAGGCTGAAATTTAAACAATTTATAAGTGGTTTGTTGCATAGCAAAACAAATTTAGGTATTGAGCGAGTAGTTAAAAATACATTGACAAATTACCATAAAATTACTCGTAATTTGAGACATATGTTATTTAACTTCCAAGATTGAAACTATCGTCCAATAATAATCGACTTCGGACTAAGTTAAAAAGAGATCATTCCATCCATCATACCATCGTTTCTAAGCAAAATCTAAGCAAAAAAAGTACACTTGGTAATTAGCCTGGCTCATGTAAAAGAAAATGGCGATTAGTGTCAATAAAATGTATGATTCAAGCAGTTTTTAATGTGTTTTTTTTTAAATTGTAATATCACATGGGAGTATTTGTGATATTACAATTTTACTTTAAAATAAAGAATAGTTTAAAAAACGCGCTATTACAGAAAACCCAGCTAAAACCATTGTATTTTTATCGGTCCTTGATAAGTGTGTAAAGTTTCAAATAGATCCGTTGTCCCTCCCCATTTGGGACAACGGATCTATTTGTCACGTTTAAATATTTCGTTACATAGATACATACATACCAAGTTATTAAAATCATTCAATAAGCTTTCATTGCAACCAGCGTCTTATGACTAACTTAATAACAGTACGCCATGATCCCGTCTACGTAGCTAATACCTAACTTTACAGCTAAGTTTAACTAACTTAGGATAAGGATAACTAAAGTTATGTGGACAGTCGTTAAGATAGTATGGCTTAATAGCTTAAATTGCGTTTTGGTGACCACATTGTAGATGTGGATCGAAGCGAGTTCATTAATTGAAGTTGTAAAACGACTAAGAGAGTTTATGGCATCATAACTACGAAGGAACGTAACGAACAAAAGAAAGAGTCAGAGTTTTATGATAAAATTTTATTGAATCCAGAACCAACGATTGATATGCTACCATTATCATCCATCGGTATAAATCAATAGATGTGCCCTCAAAAACTTCAGGCGCATGGAATTATGTTATCTTTGGGAAGAGTGAGCTCACTCATTCCGTTCTAGTCGGAAACGGTGAACGCCGGACGTTTATACCTTACTATTCGTTGTCAACATCCAAAATAAGTAGAACCGCAACAAACCTCGCCTCTAGCGATCGCTAGGGGTCAAGTATATTGGTAGTTGTAAACTACTCATGCTACACAAAGAGACGCAGTTTGTTTTTTTAGAGACGCAATTTTAAAGTGCTCAGGGTGCATCTGTTGACTTATAAATTCGATATAAATTTATAAGGCAACAGATCATCAGCATGTGCATTTTCTTACATCTATTTTTGAAGTCCAACTTCTTTTGCGCATTAGGGAAATTTACGCGCACATTGTCACAAAACCGTCACCCTGAAGTAATAGAGTAAGATCCCAGATCTCCCAGACGTCACCTATTTTCTGATGAATGAAATGTAGACGATTGAGTAGAGTTAGTAAGTACTAAGAACACATGCTTACTCGCTAACTTGCTTAGACGGCCACTTTTGAGATATGGGGTAATGAAGGTACATACAAACATTGCTTACTTCACGTATTTTCTAATAAGTGATTTTCACGTATGTTGTAGGCAATATCTTTAAAAACAAGGTCCCAATTACTCCCAGACACTTTCCGTCGGCCGTTTTGCTTAACAACCCCAAAATAATAATTTACCTTCACTTAAATTCTCATGCTCCATTTGTAAATATGTTCGTCAGACAATTAAAGCTTTTTCCAATAAGACAGACCAATCTAAAGGGCCAATCATCCCGTACACTCAATTTTAAGTCAATATTTCCTAATAAATGTCTCACTCAGTCTCCCGCTCTTACCCATAGGACATAGGTGAGTTTAGGGGATGATTGTCCACATTTCATTCATCAGAAAATAGGTGACGTCTGGGAGCTCTGCGATCTCGGACTATAAGCTAGTCTACATTTTAATAGATTATAACTCACTTCATTTGAATACTTCTTGCGTTGAAGATACACCGATATGTTAGATTTCTTAGCACGAGGACTAATAGAGAAGAAGTGTTAGCTTGCGTGCGTATATATAACCACATACACAGGCACCGTCCGCCGTGAAAGTAGGCGGGTATGCTTGACTCCTCTTAGAGTGCTGAATGCCCCTATCGACTAAAACCTCCAGAGGTCTCTCCAACAGTGGTGTGGTGGCAGTCGCGCTACGCTCTCGCATTCGACGGCGACTTCTTTGTAAGTAGGTATACACTTTGTATGCTGTTTTTGAAGTTAAAACTTCTTTAGGCGCGCTATAGACAGAATTTTCGTGGGCTGTGAAATGGATTCATCAATCGTCACGCTTGGATATGATAATGGATCGGATCGGATATGAAATCTTTGGGTAAACTCGGTAAAAACGGCCAGGTACCAGGGCAACAGAAACAGTAAAGAGTTTCGATTACCTACCTCCAACAGTCCAGCGTTTATCTCCAGATACCAGGACAACAGAAATATAAATGGGTTGCGTTTGCCCCTAGGTACCAGTACCAGGGCAACAGCAAGTTTTCACTTCTATCGGCAGTTCCTATGACTGCCAATTTTTTTTTTCTTTTACAAGATACTCGAGCGATACTCGAGCGACTTACGATGACGAGTGCGCTGTTTTGCTAAACCGTGATTTTAGACTAGGATTAATTAGCTGCATAGCATGGTGTTGTTATGCATCATAGGGTCTACCGCCTAACTGAAACTGTCATAGCTTTGTCATTGCTTTTTCTTTTTTTGCTTGAAATGATAGAGATAGCAATAGTAAAGCCATAGCCGGTTTAGTTAGGCGATACAAGGGCGGGTCATATCTTGGTTGCCCCGTCACTTGACTCTCACTCTAAATCATAGAAATGGTAGGTACCCTACACTTATTAATTTTGACGATTGTTGTGATAACACCACCACACTCATTGTAAACTAAAACTAAATTGAATCAATTCATTTTACAGACAAGACGTAAACATTGTTTTTTGGTAAAACTTGCAATTTTATTCAATCGAACCAAATTTCTTAATTTTCACAAAAGTCTAACATTTTTTTCTCGATTTACTCGAAAAAAATTTCACAGTTGGTGGTGTACCTAAGTGGTTTTTATGTTGTTCATTAACAAATCAAAATCAGATAACCTGCTTCTGGCGCAAGCTTTAAGCGGTTAATTTGTAGGTATTATTAGACAAAATGGGACAATTTTATATTAAAAATTCGTCGCTATCGTCATGTTGCAACATCCGGTTTACAGCGAATCGGCGCGCGCTGAATCGTCAGAAATGCATTAACGACGTTCATGCAGAGTAATATTCACTAACGACGTTACATATCTGCACAATAAGAGTCTAAAGCAAAACATTTTCAAGGAATATATGTTTTAAAGAAACAAAGAAATAAAATCAAGACATTTTATGTAAATATTTTTGAACAATTCAAATATTTTTTTCAATGACTGACCTCGTGGCTTAGTTGGTATAGTAGCACTGCCTGCGAAGCCGAGGGTCGTGCGTTTGATCCCCACCCAGTGCATATATTTGTGTGATGAATTCAAATGTTTGCACTGTGTCTGGGTGTTTCTATGTATAATAAGTATGTATTTAAAACTATATAAGTATTATATCAGCTATCTGGCTGCCATCACACAAGCTTTTCTTAGTTTGGGGTCAGATGGTGTTGTGTGTGAATGGTCCACCAATATTTATTTAAAAAAAATAAAATGTCTGATCTATATATATAATAAGTGTATATTTTTACAATCGTACAAGTGTGTTAGCTATCTGACTCCCATATTGCAAAATTTGCGTTTTGTTTTGTGAAAAAGTGACAACCTATCACAGTTACACTTGAAAGACGAAGGGGAGTGTAAATGTCGCCGTAAAATAACAAGAACCGTTAGCTGATCAACTTTTGGAAAATAACAAACGGCAGTTGAAATGTATTAGTTAACGTACGTATTTTAGTAAATTCATCAATTTACGGCGTCTTGCCGTTAAATAACCCGACGAAGGCGAGGTGTGCTCTGATTGGGCAGATTGAAATCAGACTGTTTAGGTTACATGGGACCGAGATCCGACTCAAAGCACCCCGACTCCACCTATTCTGGTGGCTACTACCCCTAGAGTGTTTATAAAAAATGCGGGAGCCAGAAACTCTAGGGAGGTCCTGAGTGGAGTGAGCCATGTAAGGCCAACCGTAGGTAGTGGAGCGCAGGCCGAGTATGGAGAAACGACACTCAGGGCTGACCGCAGAGCTTCTGGCGGGAGTCCACCCGGTGTCAAAAAGTGCACCAATATTAAGTTAGGGGCTTTCAAGTTTCATGTCACAGGTGAGCCGTTGTAAAAAACAAACTTTTCACGATTCACCCAGGTGGTCTCAGGAGGTAGACGATAGGTAAGAACTCTGAATAAACACTCTAGCATACCGTTAAGTAGTACGCTGATCAACGATTGGCCCTATTGTGGACGATTTTACTTGCGACAAAATCGTAATTTATTAAATGACGGCCAGCCATCGTTAGTTGATCGATTAACGTAAATTCATTGCGTCAAATAATACATTTTCGGTTGTTATTTTCCGAAAATTGATCAACTACCTAGTGAATTGATCAACTAACGATTCTTGTTATTTTCCGGTGACATCTTATATATAAAATTCTCGTGTCACAGTGTTTGTTTCCTTACTCCTCCGAAACGGCTTTACTGATTTTAACCAAATTTTATATGCATATTCTGTAGGTATGAGAATCGGCTACTAGCTATTTTTCATACCCCTAAGTGACAAGGGTTGTTCACTTAGGCAAAACAACGTTTGCGGGGTCAGCTAGTATACATATATTATGTTTGTACCACATTTAAATGTTACGGCTGTAGGAAGTTAAAGTGAAATTAAATATGTACTAAGTATCTTCATACATATAAAACCTCGATCGGCACTATGGCTACGTTTTATCCTGTTAAAGTTTGTGTTTATCGTGGATAATGTAATGATTAATTATTAGTGTGACTCGTATTTCGCGTAAAAAATAAAGGTCCAGGTTACACCGCAAGACATAATATGTCTAGTTTTTATAAATATTATGTGTTTAATCAATGTTAGGAAGTCATGAAATGGAAGACTCGGGGGGAGCGTCACTTTGAGTGACTCTGTTGACGCCTAATGTTTCTCTACGTCAAAAGTGTTACAATTGTTCCTACAACAACATATCCAGCGTAACTGGCAGTTTGACGTTTGATACGTGTTAGTTTTAATTACAAACAACTTTGTCATGTCAGCTTACGTCAAATTTATGACAGTGACATGCGTGACAGTTCCGTAATTGTTTACTGGATGAACAATTACATATTTGTTGCAATCTAGCTTTTGCCTGCAATTCGGTCGATTTCCTCAATCATAGAAATAACTGATCTAGCTAAAATTTTAAACGTAGGTACATACATTTTAGTCTGGCATCTATACTAATATTATAAAGCTGAAGAGTTTGTTTGTATGTTTGTTTGTTTGTTTGTTTGAACGCAAGGATATCTGGAACTACTGGTCCGAATTGAACGATTCTTTCTTTGTAGGATAGTCCGTTTATCGAGAAAGGCTATAGGATACTTAACACTACGCTACTATCAACAGGAGCCGAGCATGAATGAAAAATGTAACAAAAACGGGGGAAAATATTGCTTTTAGAGAGCTTTCGTTGCGTGACAGCATTTGTCATATATGTTAAAGGTTGCGTCATTAGAACCTAAATTAACCGAATTTGAACAAAATTTGAATTGGTACGACCAATTTTCGATAGATGGCGTAGCAACGCGCGCGCGTTCAGCTAGTAGTCAATATAGATTGTGCAGATATTCCAAAATAATTCTTTGTAGTGGTAGGACTCTTAGCAGAGTCCGCCTGGAGAAGTACCACACCTTTGTTAATTATTCTACCGCCAAGCAGTAATGTGCAAACATTACTGTGTTCCGGTCTGAAGGGCAATGTTTCCAGAGAAATTACAGGGCTTAGAGATATAACAACTTAGATCTCTGGGCGACGAGCGCAGTGCGGTGCTAGGTAATGATTTGGGCTCTTCATGTTCCAATAGCTGCGTGTCACTGTGCTGTTATGTGGCAGGTATAATGCTTACCATCAGGCATATGTCCTGCTTGTCTCGTCACTCTGTATTTAAAAAAAAGGCCAAGTCACAAGCAGCTACTTGTATCGTTATAACCAAACTTGAACAAAACACTACAAACTTGTAACTTACGAAGAAACTTAGAACACCTTGTAAAATGCCAAACAACTAACTTCTAAAAAGCGCCCTAGTTAAGGGGTGGAGTTAAAAAATCATGTTACATTATTAAAAGGGCTTACTCCGCGCCTGTTGATGGCTCGTTAAATATTTAACTGCGTGAATGTTTTATGACCGGCGGAGGAAGTTGCTGACGTCAGCGGTGGGTGAAGAAATGGCCCTTATCTTGTTTAAGAAGTTTTTAAATGTGGTCTCAGATCGGATCGCCTGTGATGGTGTAGGACTCAAAAAATGTAATGTTTGTTTTAACCCTACGACAGCTTAACTAAAACCGTTATGGTTTCGCTGTTGTTATTTCTTTAATTTCCAGCAAAAATGAATTCCAGTCCAGCGACCGAATCCAGCGCTGGATTGCTTACTGGAATAATGGAAACCGGCACTGGAATGCATCAATCCAGTGACAATGCATTCCAATAGGATTCGGTCGCTGGACTGGAATCATGTAAACGGGGTATAAGAAGCCAAATCTAAGCCAGTAGGTACAACTATGGTCTTGACTATTTTAGTTATGCGGTACTTAGGTTTGATTACGTTGAACTGAACGGAGGATCAGTTCAACGTAATCAAACAATAAGCTTTTAAATTTAATTAATTAATAGAATAAGAATAATAAGTAATCCCATCCTACTACATTTTATATGCCTTAATTTGGATGTTTGTTGCGCAATCACGACGTAACACCTGAACGGATCGGATTGAAATTTGGAATACATGTACACATAATAGTCTGAAATAACACATAATAATACTTTTATACCGGAAAATGACGGGAACGGGAACTACGCGATTGAAACAACGAGGCACTTCTGGTTGGTTTATAATAAAACAAATTTTGTACCAAACACCAACTTTGAACTGTAGCTATTGATGTGAAAACTTTTAAAATATTGCTTTTGGAACTTCGTTCACTTGTGAGCAACGTTGTTAAAAGTTAGTTTAGTTAATTATTTTGTTTCGTAACTTAATTTAGGGTTAACATTCAAAAGTGATTGTTATTTAGATAAAATATTTTATTTTATCATCATTTTAGCCTGCTATCGCGTATTGTTGAGTATAGCTCTATTTTCGTGTATGCTAGTGGAGTCATTTGCGGAAATCTGCGACTTTTCAAATCTGCACATTTTTTTCCACTGCTGGGACTCGGGACCTTCTCTCATCAGGAGAGAATCAAGGTCATAATTTACCACGCTGGCCAAGTGCGGGTTGGTGGATGACACATCATGAGCTCGAAAGATTATAGGTACTTACATGTAGGTTTCCTCACAAATTGCAAACACAAAATTTTCCGTTATTTTAACCGTAAATAATTATATCACCTCATGATGTAGAAAACATCATAAGGTGATATAATTATTCCAAGAAAACATGTTTTGAAAATATGTTTGTGTCGTCTGTCAACCCACACTTTGCCAACGTGGTAATTTTTGGCCTTCTGTAATGATGTAAAAAAAGACCGTTAGAAAAATAACTAACATGAGTCAGTTTAATTGTAATAAAAACATTTTATACTCGTAATAATGCTTGACAGTTTTCTGTACGATAATTGTTATAATACAGTGAAGTGGTAATTTTAAACATTGGAAATGTAAGCAATTTGATTGTTAGGGTTCCGTAAAACGTAAAAACGGAACCCTTATAAATTCGTCATGTCTGTCTGTCTGTCTGTCTGTCTGTCTGTCTGTCCGTCCGTATGTCACAGCCACTTTTTGCCGAAACTATGAGAACTACACTGTTGAAACTTGGTAAGTAGATGTATTCTGTGAACCGCATTAAGATTTTTACAAAAGTTTAAAAAAAATACAAAAATTAGGGTTGCCCCCATACTGAGAACTGAAGCTCAAAATTTTTTTTTCATCAAACCTACACCTGTGGGGTGTCTATCGATAGGTCTTAAAAAATGATGTTGAGGTTGCCAATATAATTTTTGTCTACACTGAATAACTTGCGCGAAAGACGCTTCCAAAGTGGTAAAATGTGTGTCCCCCCCCTCTAACTTCTAAAGTAAGTGAATGAAAAAACTAAAAAAAATATATGATGTACATTACCATGAAAACTACCAACGAAAATTAGTTTGAACTCGATCTGATGAGTAGTTTTTTTTTAGTACGTCATAAATACACTATTATTAAAACTTCGATCAAAGTTACAACGAACTACAATAACTATGTGTACTATGTATATTTTGTTACTTGCTGGAACGGAACCCTTCATGGGCGAGTCCAACTCGCACTTGGCTACTTTTTATTTTTTAAATTTTTAATAATTAACGTGTAAATTGTACTTTTATGAATAAAGTACTTTGACTTAATAATTGTCTTGTGGGTCGAGTCCCTACATTAGGAACATGGAGTAGGTAAGTTTATGTTTATACAATTAAAAGTAGCGCTCACAGAGTTACACACGTCACGTTTTTAGATCTCTTTTTTGAAAATTTAAAGCGAGAGAAGCTTCTTAAACAATTTTGAACTAACATTCGGTTTAGTATATATCGAAGTATACTGGCCTTGTTATTCAGTTTGTTATGAGTTTGGTATTTTAGCCATAGTCGTGGTTTGATTTACACCCAGAACAAAGATTTGTGTGTGAAGATATTTGTTTTGTCACTGGGTCATCCACGTTATGTATGTATTTCTGATTGTTTTTTTTTTAATTAAAGAGTGACAAGACGAGCAGGACATGTGCCTGATGGTAAGCAACGTGCCTGCCACATAACAGCACAGTGACACGCAGCTATTAGAACACGAAGAGTCCAAATCATTACCTAGCACTGCGCTCGTCACCCAGAGATCTAAGTTGTTATGTCTCTAAGCCCTGTAATTTCACTGCAAATATTGTCCTTCGAACCGGAACACAGTAAAGTTTGCACATTACTGCTTGGCGGTAGAATAACTGGCAAAGGTGTGATCCTATCACTACTAAAAAAATACAAAATATAAAAATACATACTTGTACAAATGTTCTATCAGTAATCCGATTCCCGCATTATAAATATATTTTCAGACTAGATAGTATTCATGAAAAATAGTTAAGTATCAATATTTAATACGGGATGTATCGTGAAAAGTGCCCTCTACTTTAAGAACGACTTTAACGACCCGAACATTGTCGAAGGTTGTACAATAAAATCCATCGATCGATGTAATTTTAATAGCAGTATATTTTATTGATATTATGGAACATAAAATATCATAAGTTATTTCTAGTTATGATTAAAAGTCCTGCATTCCCTAAAGGGCACGTGGATAAGAATCCACTTCGATCCTGAATTCCTACGGAGGCCTACTTGTGGCCTTGATTTAAATTATTTTTGAAAGTTTATTGAATCTATTAGATGTATTTTTATTTATGGACAATCGACGTCTCGTGAAATCCCGTATTTTTATTCATAAGACCCTGAAATAACCCAACGATGGACAAAGGCCTCTCTACCGTTTTTTACTTGTCTCTATCCTGAGGGACTTCATACCGTAGATTTAGAAGACTATAAAGTTAGTTCCGCCATTATTGAGTTGTTTTACCGCAACTTCGTTTGTGATCTGGCTTCCACTGTGTTGTGATCTTGGCTTAAAGTTCATCCGACAAGTAGCGTACGTGAAACGTGACCACTACAGATACTGGTAGACAATTCACACACAATACCATCTGACCCTAAACTGACACTATCTGACAACAATTCCACTTGAAATTTTTGACCTTTTAGGTCACATTCGGTATTTGAATTTTGGAACGTATAACGTAGCATGGTTTCATATTATGTAGTCAGTTAGCTCTACTTAGACTTCTCAGAGCACATAAACAGTCTATGAACAGTTTTAAACAGTTCATCAGAAGAACGGACATCAAACTGAATTTAAGTCAACCACCAAAGCGCTGCGTTAATAAGAATAAAACTATAAAATTGTACATGTCATAAAATCCTTGGTGTCTCAAAATCCATAAAAGTCGGTGCTAAATTTCTTCCATACTCTTCCAAATCGAATCGGCCTTCGAAAAAACGTTAACAATTTGAAGTGCAAATTGCCCCTCCTCCCCTAGGCTCAATTTCCCTCACGTACTCCCCTAATATCGTATGATAGGATATCTGACACCGCCATCAACGCCTTTGACCTGAAAACGTTATGCGATATCCTGCCATCTTTGGGAATGCCAAATATGGTAGGCGTTGGCGGAGACAGTGCTGTATTCAGGATGGGGGGGAAAGGGGTAAATTTATAGTTTTAAATTTTCGCGATTTATACTCATACCAAAATTATTATACAGGACTTAATCGCTATGTAAATTATTATTTAATTACCTTGATGTTTCGGATGCGTTGCAATGGCCGTGGTGATGAGGAGACTAAACGATCTACGTCGGTGTGGTATATGTTAATAGTTTGGCGGTCAGCGTTGTGTATTAATTGTGGGGACAATCCCACGATTTTTGAAGGTCGTATTTGTTGAGTAATTTATTAAAGTATATATTATTATTATTAAATGACCTGGTAGATCAATAGTCTGGAAATAAACATGTACAAACCTCAGTATTTAAAAAATATATTACTTTTAATATGGAAATGTCCATATTGCCCAACAAGACGACTCGCAGTTTGTTTTCATTCGTGACCACGTGATTCGTTAGATTTAATTAAAAATAATTTAAATAACGTTAAATTCTTACGTAACATTTTGAATAGAGTAAATAATGTAAATTCATTTATTTTTAGAAACGGTCAGAGTTAAATGGCGTATAGGTAATTTTTTTTTTGTTTTGGAGACTAATAAATAAATTTACAGTTAGTTTTAAACACTAAAATGTATGTAAGTGGGTCTGTATTTTATATGCTTGCAAAGTTGTAATTTGCAGCTGGTTGAATAAATTTCTACGAGACAACTACAAAAGTCATAACTAGAGAATACTCATACTTATTTTTTGTACACCATCTGTTTATGGACAAAATAAAGATCAGTCAATTAAAACTAAATTAAAAGAAAATAGGCTCACGTAATTACAATTCAAATAATGTTCACGACGGCAGGCAAAATTTAAATCAGGAATATTAAGTAATAATAATTAAGTGTCATTCTGTAAACCTACTGTATAACAAAAGAAATATGCCTAGCATCAATGGCATGCCATATCATACAAATACAAACGAAATAACATTTTGTTCCAGAAATCATACAACATTTCTTGTAAGGAATATCCAAAACTTCAGCTGGTAGGGACTTAAAAATAAAAGGAGCCATGCGAAAACAATTCCTTCTTAACATCGCTAACCTTGGTTGCGATAAATTTAGACGAATCCAAGAGACACAACACACAAATGACAGATGAGAATGAATAAATAATCAGACAAATGATTTATGGAAAGCTTATTAAAAAACTCTGAAGTACCTAAAACCAATTTAATGGCTACATCAGAATGTCAATTTATAGTTCGAATACTCTACATTTTTCATTTTACCCGTGCGTACTCTACAATTTCTTTTTCATTTATTTTATGAGGCAGCGAAAGCCCCCAATCCACCCATCCTTAAATTCGTTAATGATCATATATTGCTTGCGGTACGCCCTGAGTACAGATAAGGTTTTATTCTAATGAGTTTGGTGATGCTACGCGTGGTGTACGAAATGATGGCTTATTTATGGGGTGTTAAATGTGAATATTACACATACATTTAGAAATAAATAAAACTGGGATGGAAATTAGAGTGCCATTGTATAATTATGTTTTCTGTAATATTTCTGTAATATTATAATTAAAATGAATAACATAGATCTATTTCGGAGCATTGACAATACTATTCTAATCGACAGTTTTAGAGTTGCACTAGTTGAAAATTGCGAGCAGGCTTTGGGTGACTGTGCGCAACAATATATAATATTATCCCAAAACATTCGCAGCGAACTTTGACCAATTTTTGATATATCTTACTAGACTACAATTCCTACCCGATGTTATTATATTATCGCAAACGTGGATAGATGATACATTTCAGGGAATTACTATCCCTAATTACGATTGCCATGCATCTACATTATTAAGAAATCAGAATGATGGTTTAATTGTTTTTACGAGGCAAGGGCTTGACGTTGAGATATGTGAACCGGTGTTCAACGATGCAAATTGTTTAGTTATTAAAATAGGTGCTGAACTAGGCATAATAGCTCTGTATCGTAGCCCTGCTACACACAATATTAGCAACTTTCATCGCTTGAAAAAACCATTGCTTCAGTTTCTACCTATTCTTGCATAATTACCGGGGACGTGAACATAGATATAAAACCAACATCTACAGATAAAAAATCAGTCGACTATCTCGAACTTACGGCACATCTGGGCTTCATTCCCGGTCATTCTATGCCCACACGTGGACATAATTGCTTGGACCATTCGTTAATCAGAACACGAAAAAGCTCGCGTGTTTTGGTTAGCGACTCTGATGTCACTGACCACGCTGTGATATTAACGGGAATTGATAAATATTATCCAAAGAATGCATCTGTGTTCAAAATGATATCTAAAACAAATCTTAATGATGTTGCTTCTACGCTAGCCGATATAAATTGGGACTTCCTTTACGACACGAGTGATGTAAATATTGCTACTCAGTTTTTGGTTGAGCAGATAGCTAATACTATTCAAAATTGTACTACGCAAACTAAAATAAAAAGTTCTCAAGTTATAATAAAACCCTGGATGACCAAAGGTCTACTGAAATGTGCCAGGAGCAAGGATTACCTACATCTTGAGTCCAAAAAAAACCCTGATAATCCCAATCTAAAAGAAAAATATAAAAACTATCGTAATTTTTTCCTAAAAATTCTTCGCAGTCAAAAAAATAAGTATCATTCAGAACAATTACTAGCGCACAAAAACAATAGCAAAAAACTTTGGACCACTGTAAAAGATATTTGTAATATAAAGGTTGCAAAAAGTGAATCGGCAGACCTCCTTAAAATCAAAACTACAGAAATTGGCTCTTTGAATCACACAAATGCCTTTTTCGCAACAGTTGGAAACGACCTTGCCCGAAATACCTTGGCAAAGCTTAACAAAACTGAGCAACAACTGGCCGACGCAATCTCCACTAAAATTACTCCATCAGACTCTTTTTTCTTCACTCCAACTGATATCTACGAGATTAGGAAAATTATCTTGGGGCTAAAATCATCTTCCGCTACAGGGTGTGATGGAATCAGTAACCAGATACTGAAACAAGCTGCTATCGTACTGGCGCCCCCCATTGCTCACATTTGTAATTTAAGTTTGATGCAGGGTGTGGTTCCAAACTGCTTCAAGTTGGCTGATGTCTGTCCAATCCATAAGGCTGGTTCATCTGTTGTTGTCTCTAACTACCGTCCAATCTCACTCTTACCCTCACTCTCCAAAATACTGGAAAAAATTGTAAACAACCGACTGCTGAGCTATTTGGAGAAAAACAACGTACTTTCGAACAACCAATTCGGCTTTAGACCTGGAAAGTCGACAGAGGACGCTGTAGTATCACTTGTGGATCACGTCACCGCTAACTTAGACCGCAAAAAAATGAGTCTAGCCGTATTTTTAGACTTAGCTAAGGCCTTCGATACGGTAAGCTGGCCAATACTTCAAAAAAAACTAGAGCTAAGTGGAGTGCGAGGTATAGCGCTGAATTGGTTTAGCTCTTATCTTAGTAATAGAAAGCAAAGAGTTCGGATCGCGAACCAATTCAGTGACTACGCATCCGTTTCCTTTGGAATTCCACAAGGCAGTGTGTTAGGCCCGACGCTGTTTTTGGTTTACGTGAATGAGCTGTGCAAATTGGATCACAAAAAAGGGAAGACGTTCACTTTCGCAGACGACACTGCTCTGGTCTTTCACGGCGACAGCTGGAGTGAAGTGGTGGAACTCGCTAGCAGGGGTTTGGCGGTAGTAGCAGAGTGGCTAGAAGTGAACCTCTTAACCTTAAATGCTTTAAAGACAAAATGTATGGCATTTCGAATTACCCAAAAAACCAGTCCTCCACCCATTATACTCAAGCTGCATTCGTGTGGATCACAATTGGACTCATCATGTAACTGCCCGGTGCTTGAGTGTGTTGACAATATCAAATATCTGGGTGTGGTGATTGACCACAGACTGACATTTAATAATCATATTACCACCTTGCGATGTAGACTACGTAAAATGTTACACATTTTTAAACGCCTAGGTACTGTCGCTGATCCTAAAACGTTGCGTATGGTCTACATTGCCTTGTGTCAGTCTGTGATCAATTACTGCATTGTCTGTTGGGGCTCTGCTGCGAAAACAAGCCTGATAAGTGCCGAACGAGCTCAAAGAGCCATATTGAAAGTCGCATACAATAAGCCATTCAGATACCCAACAGACAAACTTTACGAGGTGACTGATTATTTATCAGTACGAAGACTCTTCATTCTGTCAGTCACACTAAGGTTCCACAAAACTTCCTCATTTACTATGACACAATCAAAAAAGGATGGGGATAGACGTAATGCATGGGCATTACCCAAAACAAAAACCAACTTTGGCCAGGGTACTTTTTCTTTTACCGGTCCATACCTTTACCAATTATTGGACAAAAAGCTGGACATTCTTAAAACGTCACACTATGAATGCAAGAAAAAGGTCTCGGCTTGGCTGTCTACCCAGGGCTACGCAGATACAGAAAAAATAGTGACACCGTTTAGGTAATCTAATTTTCCCTCAGTAACTTGAAAAAGCGAGATTAAGTGCAACAAGCAGGCAATCCATTTTGGCGATAAATGACAGCACTATACAAACACACATAAACACATCCACTCATACACACATAATACCACACAGTAACTCATACACACACACGCACACAGCCTATTTAACATAAATCCCAATATCATTTGCACATACACACCTCTAAGTTTTTACTATTACCTTCACACGCACGTCATATTAAAGTACAAAATATATATATCTATAGTACACTATTTATCCATATGTATTATATATATGTTATCTATGTATAATGTATATGTATGTATATAAATACTTATGCACGTATATTAGATGAAGGCATTACTTACTTATTTTTTCTAATTATACCGTCATAGTTACATATTAGAATAAATGTTTCTGTTTTTTTTTCTTTTTTAAATTAGTTTTGCAAAAAAAAAAAAAATGTTTTATGTAATCGTTATGCCTGGTGCCCACGACACAGGTTGCCCTAGTGTGGGTACCAGTGTACATGTGTCCCAACATATTTTGTTTTTATGACTTAAGATACCTGTTTTTTAAGTAACTCTGTTCTTGAACCAAATAAATTTCATTTCATTTCATTTCATTTAATAGCCATGATTTTCTAGCAACCAGCTAGTCCCAAAGTATATTTTGTGAACCAGATTTTTAATAGAATCTAAATATGTGATTCACCGCAAATGGCTGACTTTTAGCGATAAAAATATTTAGCGGTGTAGTTTTTTCATTCTTACTCAGAAATAACTAGTTAGCTTAAAAAAATACTCGAGTTTTGCCTGTTTTGACTAGCGCACATTTTATTTAACTAGCGCAGATATCAGATATAATACGAGCATACATATGTGTAAAACTGGTACAATCGTACATGTTACACAGACTTTCACCCGTCTAAGACAGAGGTAAGCTGTTGAAGAAAACATTTTCAGAATATGATTTTCAAATCAGCATCAAAATATGAAGTCGCCGCTACAGTACATACAAACAGATACTCTGTTTTTGGTAATTAACATAAATATGTTACTTGGTATTTTGGTACACCATTAAAACTTTAACATGCAGCTAGTAATTATCTATGACACGTATCGTCATGAAAAGCGCCGCAAAATATAAACCCTATGGCTTAAAAATTTCGGAGAGTTCACACAGCTTATATGCATAAGATAATACAATCTGGTCTATTTTTCTGAGGGACTGATTCTAAATTTAACTGTGGCTTTATGAAACGTCAAACGCAAAGACACGAGTAAAGAGTTTTACCTCCGATTTTATGATATGAAAGTCCAGGCTGTAGAATTGCTAAAAACGTTACTTGAGTGAGAGTTTGGGATGAATACAATTTTAGTTATTTGTGATTTAAGTACTTCAAAATTTAACATTATCCATCTATAGTCAAATTCATTTTCCAAGCATCGAAAATTCGTAACTTTCTTAAAAGTACCCCGATCTTTGGCTGTGTCCGTAATTTATATCTTAGCGAGACAGTACGTCAAAACACACCGTTAACGATTAACGAGTAATCGAACAGGATGTTGAAGATAATGAAGTCATATTTGACTTTGAGTTTAGGGAATATCTGACGGTTATTAGACAACGTGTCGGTTCGCTTTCATCTCCCGTTTGAGCGATTATAACAACTTTTGAAGTAATTACCGCTTCATTAAGACGAACGTTTCGGTGAAGGGATGTTACGAGTTATTAGACAAGTACTATGGAGTTTAGGTAGTAAGAAATCCGATTCTGAGTTACGCATAAACAATGATAATATCGCTTTTGATTTGGAGGAGGAAGGCGGGTCTATATGAAGATGGAAAATTTAAGTAATTCATAAAAAAATTACAACACAGATTTAAAAAGATAGCAGCCCTAGGGCCACGATAATGACGCTTTTCTTTTAAATCTGTGTGACTGCTGCTTGTTTGGCACTCAACCGCTTCGGTCAAGCGCGTGCACTCTTCTTGAAAAAGGCCGTCTGACGGGGCTAAATCCTGAGTTGCACTAGATCGACCATACCATACCCGTGAATTTGTCAAATACTAGCAGCGCCCCGCGGTGTTACCCGCGAAGCTCTCTTTGTTTTTTCGGGATAAAAAGTAGCCTAAGTAATCTTCCAGACTATAATCTAACTGTATTCCAAATTTCAGCCTGATCCGTTCATATGTTACGGCGTGATTGAGCAACAAACATCCATACTTTGACATTTATAATATTAGTGGGATTAGTAGGATAGTAGGAAGGATAGTGGGATCTATAAAAACAACGTTAGTTTTTTTACCAAAATAGATAAAATATGGTCCATAGGTACATTAACCTACCATACCTATATTATATCATACCTACACATAAATATTAGGTACGTATATAGATTAAAATAACACTTCGACTACTTTTTAGTAGTGGTAGGACTCTTAGCAGACTCCGCCTGGGGAAGTACCACACCTTTGTCAGTTATTCTACCGCCAAGCAGTAATGTGCAAACATTACTGTGTTCCGGTTTAAAGGCCAATGTTTCCAGATAAATTACAGGGCTTAGAGATATAAGATCTTAGATCTCTGGGTGACCAGCGCACAATGCAGTGCTAGGTCATGATTTGAACTCTTCATGTTCCAATAGCTGCATTTTACTGTGCTGTCATGTGGCGGGCATGTTGCTTACCATCAGGCACATGTCTTTCTCGTCTCGTCACTCGTTATTTAAAAAAAAACTTTTTTCAGGAAAATAGGAATAAAAAAATAAACGAAGTAAAAAACTTAACTAAAACTTAAGCCGAATAAACTAGAGAAAAAATCGAATATTCCCAGATTACTAGATTACCAACAAATAAAAAAAAACAGCAACTAAACTCAAAAGTTCCGTATTTCCGCTGCGGTCAAACGCGAACTATAAAAGTTGTTATCCTATCGCGATACGGCCCTCGGAAGGAAAGCCGCAACGCAACGTAAACGGAAAAGTTACGTCTCGTGAGATTGCGAATAAACGCATAGAAACGCCAAGGATCGGGGTTCGAAAACTGGATTTGAGATTGAAAGAACCTTTGCTGTGATAAAGTGAGGATAAACTGAGGAGGCTCAACAATTTTGCAAAATAAAACCACAGAGTTTCATAATGCCGTTTATTGTCTTCCCGACTAACCAAAACCATAGATGTTTTTAATTTTCTCTAAAAAAACAAAAACCGGTATCAATTTAAAACGAAACTGAGAGAGTCTACTAAATTTTCTTACTTTTGTAAAATCTACGGTGACTTCGTGTCGTCCAGATAAAATTAAGCAAATTTTATTTTTTGCATGTTAATATTTGAAAACACCCACATCAATTTCTAAAACATTTACATGGGAATACCTCTGAACTATGATCTAGCAAAAAAAACCTTCAAAATCGATTCACAATTGGCGGAGAATCCCGTAACACATCTACATAAAAAACGAACTACCTTTTTTAAGAACCTCTTCCTTTTTAAGTCAATAATATTAAAAAACACAAAAGAGTTCAAACTCAACTATAATAAGACATATTCCATAGCCAATAGTGATAAGTCAAATGACAAGCTTAGCAAGTACTGACTTGGCTCATGAGTATCTCTCTACATAGTCTGTGCTCATGAGGTTGATTTGACGATCATATAGTCAATAGTCTTGTCGGCAAACGGCCTTATAGCGAAAAGTCTCGACCAACATCTAAAGAGACTTTCGCTAGACGGTTGGGTTTAGGGTCAGATGCAATAGGCAGTCATCACACACACACAGCACACAGCGTGCATCGTCAGGAGGTTCCTCACTCTGCAGCCCTAACCAGCGGTAGCTTGGGCCCTGCCCCGCTGCCGGCGGCACCCTAGTTTTTAAGTTTTTTATAATTTATTTTTTATTTATTGTAAAAAACATAGAGATTATCATAACGAATAAATTAGTGAATAAATCGGATGATACTAGATTAATCATACAATTTGCTGAGTTTAGTTAGAAACTAAAAGTCAGTCACCCGACATTTACGTGATAAAACAGCAATCAGTCAGGTCGTAAGACCTATGGTGGATTTTATTTATCCATATCGGCGGCAACCTAAGCTTAGGTCGTAGTATGATTGTAGTTTACGTAAGCTACTCGCTAATCTTTCGCAATACTTTCCTCATAAAATATATGTATTGCTTTAGAGTGGAATAAGTTACCGGTCTTAGTATCCCCTGAGTGATACAATCTAGAACTTTCAAAGGTCAGAGTGAATAATATACTTTCTAGGTCATTGTGCGTCATCTTTGACGACCGTTGCTTACTACCAGGCGAGTTGGTGGTTAAAACACGCAATAAAAAAAAAGTTTTCAAGTATACCTCATATCAAATATGTTTTGTGATGAGATATTGCCGACAAACCAGGTTGTCGATTAAGATTGAAAATATTTCAAACAACAAACCAGGTACCCATCTGTTAGCGAACATTTATCAACCGACAAACTAGGTTGTTGGTTAAGAATAAAATTTATCAACCGACCAACTAGGCTGTTGGTTAAGAATAAAAATTACTAACCGACCAACTAGGTGGACAGCGTGGTTGGTCGGTTGGTAATAGACGGAGCATTCTACGTAGTTACATAACATAGTCAGTTAGTTATCAAGAAGAAGAGTAGGTTAGTAGTGCTCAGATATTCGGTGAGTAGTTTAGGTCATCTGACGCATAATATTATAATAGGTCAAACAACTTAAAATATAATACATACATGTAGCAAATTTTGATTACCTCACGAAAATTAAAAAATAAACTTACGTAATATAATAATAATAACGCAAAAAATACGTAATATGTGTACATCAAAAGACACATAATTCGAAAAACCAAACTTATGTTCCTACTGCTAGTGCTTGGGGTTTCCTCATGAAGAGAAAGTTAAGATATCCATCAATCAATCAATCCATCATGTTGGCCATGCACTGGTTAACGGATCTCACCCACCCTCTATGTAAATATGTCTTTCTCGGAATATGCAGATTATTTAGTAATCTTTTGCCTTTATTGTAAAACGTAGCAATAATAAAAAACTTGTATCTATCTCTCCGTATAGAAAAATACTTAAAACTGCAAAGGTCAGCGAAATGATAAATATAAACTACACAGTGCCACAAAACTGATGCAGAGTTCGCATCACTGTCGTGTGTTGCTGCGCTACTCACTCGAAAAATAATTACCTTTCTCAAAAAAAAACGACTTCAACTTGAAATTATTAACAGATACTTAAACTAAATTTCTTTATTTTTTAATTAACTAAACACACAAAATGAATCAGCGAGACGGTACAATTACGTCGTCCAGGTAAGCAAATTTTAGATGTTTGTGAATATTTCAATAATAGTTACACCGATTTCGATAAAATGAATATAGGACCACCTATGAAGTCCACCCATGAAGACCACCGTCCTATCCCACAACAAAAGAAATCATTAAAATACGATTCGAGGGCAATCGCTTTAATTAAAAAAAAAATGGTTGTCTGTAAAGTCGGTTTACTGACGATAGTTGAACGTGACAACTTCAACTACGCCTTAGAGCGAGGTAACGCCGCTTGACGTCATGCGGCGAGGTAACGGCGGTAACGGCGCATGACGTCAAGCGGCGAGGTAACGGCGGTAACGGCGCATGACGTCGTGCGTGCAGCCGGCTTCATCGAATTATAAGACGTTGTCACGTCAAAAAATTAATATAACAAACAGAGAACCTCCTCCTTTTTTGAAATCTGTTAAAATATAATAAAATGTATCTTTTAACCCTATCATTTCTCTAAATACATTGCCTTTCGAACTGAAACCATGCACATTACTGCTGAGCTGTACAAAAACTGGCATTGGTGTAATATTACTCCGGATTCTGCAAAGAGTCCAAAAACTTAAAATCTCATTCCTTTTTGTACGAATTGCCTAAAAATCATGGACAGAAAACCTAATTGGACATCTCGTGGAAAGAAACCTAGACCTTGCCGAAAATCGCGCTAGTAAGCTGGTATAAATCTTTACTTGGAGAATTCTGTCCAATATATCTGGAACAAAGGCCGATGCGGGATTTATAGCGTGGCCGATATATTACTGAGTATTAAATTCAGGGCAATGTTGAGATTTTTCTGACGCTGGCTGCCCGAAAGGGTCGCGTTCTATTGATAATTAGGAACTTTTATCGTCAGGCTAACACTAAAAGGAAGAAAGAGAAAAAGTTTGTTCAATTCCTTTTCCATTTTGGAAAAATGATCGCGATGAACGACGCGGAACTCACTCGGGCAATGCGTTCAATGCGGGCAAGTCTAGACCTCTAGACATTGTTATAACAAAAGTGGTGGAAACCTTCCCGTTCGAGTAATTGAAACGTCAACGCGATATGATATAGCTTTTTCGAGATACGATCAGTCCGATAAATAAAAGGGAAGGATAGTATTAGATATGCAGATGAGTTGCATACGCAATTTTTTCGACATACCTATTATAATTTATTTTAAAAAACCGGTACTTACGTTTTTTATGTTACATGCTATAACTAGCAATTTTGCAGTGATGCTCAAGACTTTGAAGTATTTTTGGGTGCATATTCTTTTGGCAATATACGGTGTCTCTGTGTGTGTAGAAATGTGTCGACAAATTATTCCCATCTTGTAAAATCATAATTATTTTTCTTAATGATTAAATGTCAATAAAAAAAGGTGTAACCAGCTAATTATCGCTTAATGTATCATTATTATTTAACTCCGGATAAAAGTGTTCAAAAACCATCGAAGAACGCCGTTTGGAAACCGCATTGTCAGCTAACAGTTTAAGACATTGTTCCATCACTTGCGACAAAGAACAATCGATTTATGTTAAATTACATCATTTATCTGTATTCATTTGTGTGCTCATATATTTATTTGTCACAAAAACAATTAATGAACCTCAATAAGCTTTTTAGGATAACAGCTTGAAATTGAAGAAATTATTAACATTGATGAATACCTACTTGTCAAATTTCTAGCAAAAAAGGACTGCCACGGAAAGTCATCTTGGTGGCAAATTTATGAATAGTTTTGACAGGTATTTTACATTAATCTGATATTTTCTTAAATATTTAAAATAACTTTAGTCTTTTTCGTATGGAATTTCGGAAAAAAAATTTCCTAAGAAACTCTTAAATTTTTCAGATAAAAGTTGAGTAAGTTCCAAATTTCACATTGGTTCGTTCCATTGATTCCATCTGTTCAAATATCCGAAACTTCACCTACTAGTAATATTAGTCTGGCAAACCAAATTACTTCGAATCGCAAGTAAATTATCAGAACTGGACCTACGCGGTAAAAACCACGGAAAGCGGTTATAAGCGGTTATTAATATTATGGATATGAACATTTTGATGATTGTTGCTAAATACGTCAGAGCAGCTGAATATGTCAGTTTACTATTTTGAAACATTTATGTCGAAAAACGCAGAGTTTCGCAAGGGAATTTAAATATCCTTTTGTTAAATTCAACATTGATGAAGATGCGTGAAAATTCTACTTTATTTTACTAGTAGGATACGACAAGCGTCGTGTCGTGACTCTTTGCAGTCGGCAGCATCAGAATCGTACCTTTATAACAGTTACAACGAAATTTAACGAACTCGTTACCGCTACGTTGACGACTCGCTAACAGTTATTTTCATTGCTATTGTCACGCCAGAGGGCTGGAGTTAATGGTTTATTAGTTTTGATGACGCAAGAGTGTTATATTAAGACGTTGTCGTTAAATGGAACGTTCGAGTCGAATTGAGCCGGAAGTCGGAAGTCGGATTTTAATCGTTCTTAATGTTCGGCCGGAACAGTTATTCGAATTGTGGTATGTTTTTTTATTAGCTAATTAAATTTAAACCAAAACATAGATGAGGTGTTGTATGTACGTAATGTCAATCATTTAGATTTAATTCATTTCAATTATTTTGGAATACTAGCATCGCCCCTAATTTTGTAGTTTCAGTTCCCTGTTCTCTGTCTCCCTTTTCTGATTTTCTCGGACACCATCTATTCTGACCCCAAACTAAGCAAAGCTTATACTATGGCGGCCAAATAGCTGATATGATACTTACATATAAGTTTCAAACAGTGGGTTTTTTAGACTGTAATCTAACTGTGTTCCAAATTTCTACTTGATCCGTTAATCCAACAAAGATTATAAATGTCAATGTCTGGATGTTCGTTGCTCGACCAGGTCGTAACGTATGAATGGGTCGGGTAGATTATGGTGTGGAAAAACAAATTGACTTTTTATCCTGAAAAAAATACTGGACTGGGATTTACGTGGGCAAAACCACGGGGTATTGCTAGTATTTAATAAAAATCTTGTAACAATGTGAACCGTGTTATTATTTCACACCAGAATATGTTATCACCTGTATTTTGTTTGCCGTGTATTTCACTATGGTATTATTTTTAATACTGGGATTTGAGTCTAAATATGTGTCATTTAGTGCAGAGGGCGCCGGTGAGATACCATTCACTTCTACCCGCCATCTCAAAAGAGTTTGAGAGGGGTTGGCGCTATAAGTAGATGGAGCTAAGCCGTTGTGAGCTAATTCGTTTGTGAAATTTTATATGGGAAAGATCGAACAGTTGTCAATATAACTTCTTACATTTATTCAATTGGTTTACTTTTACTCAATTGATAACATCAGAAGTGCTATGAACACCACGCCTGGAAATCACAACGGTGAAGCAAGCGTCGCCCGCAGTTAGTTAAAAATGTTATTCTTGGATCAGTGGTTTCAGAAGTGCGTAATGTCTACGTGAGTAAGCAACAGTTTAATATTACGATTTACTTTGAAGAAACGATGTATAAAATTGTTTTAACCTTGTTATCTAACATTGAATTTCAAATGAAACTTTTGCGAATCACCGACAAGTTAAATCTATTAATTAATATCTCGTAAAGGGGGTACTGTAAAATAACCTTTAATTCCGGGAACTGCAATCAGAACATTTCGTAGAATGAAACATCTTCGGTTTTTTTTTAAAGTTTGTGTATACTGTTTTACGAAACTTTACGAGAGGTTAGCTATTTTGTGGACGAGTTGTTGCGAGGCACAGCAACCATAGATAAAAAGTGTAAATCAGTTAGATATTGGTTTAAATATCTTTCAGGGAAACTGTTTGCAAAAAAGGACATGTAACAACAGTAATAGAAAGTGTTACATCTTTGAATTTGGTTACCGTAGTTGGGTTACAAAGTAGTTATATCCAGTGCAGTTATAAGATACCCTTATGGTTGAAATTAGAAAGATTTTAGTCAGATGATGCCGAGCTATGTACGTTACCAATGAATTGTTGTGGTATTGTTTAAAAAAAATGAGATCCTTTAATTCGCTTTAAATATCACTTGGGAGCGTTTATAAAAACTACATAGAAGGCCATATTTATGTGAGAAAAATATGAAACCTTGAATAGGTACGATTAGTAGACTTGGAGATTTATGTAATTGAAAGTCAAACCCAATCGAGCAGTGCAATGGCTCTAGGATGTTGTCAGGTATTATGATTTATTGCTGATGAGTTAACGTTTGAATAACTTAGTGAAGTGCAATAGCTTCGATCCATTGACAAAGTAAGCGTTAGTGTGAAACCGTAATACCTTGGACATAAACTGACGTACTTAGTGTCGGCCTAAGAGTGTAACTGCTAGAGAAAGCATTAAGAGTGAACATAATGAACTTTGACTTTGACTATGACTATGACTTTAATGCCGCGTATCTAGAGTTACCAGGCGGCAGCTAGGGAAAGGTGTATGTTTGAGATTTATGGAGAATGTGGGTAATGTAGTGACGTACCTCAAGTTGCGACAATGTGAGAGCGCAACTGCTTGGGAAAGCTATTCATTACTCATCTTAAGTGGATTTATTGAGAAGGTGGTAATGTAATGACGTACCTTGAGTTGCGACAATGTGACAGCGCAACTGCTTGGGAAAGTTACTCATCTTAAGTAAATATTACTGGAAGAGTAAAATTAATAAAATGAAACTTGTGCATTTTGTTCGCAGCAACTACACCAGACTGTGACACTGCCAAGGTTGGCAGCGTGCGCAGGAGGGCCGTGTTATCACCTGTATTTTGTTTGCCGTGTATTTCACTATGGTATTATTTTTAATACTGGGATTTGAGTCTAAATATGTGTCATTTAGTGCAGAGGGCGCCGGTGAGATACCATTCACTTCTACCCGCCATCTCAAAAGAGTTTGAGAGGGGTTGGCGCTATAAGTAGATGGAGCTAAGCCGTTGTGAGCTAATTCGTTTGTGAAATTTTATATGGGAAAGATCGAACAGTTGTCAATATAACTTCTTACATTTATTCAATTGGTTTACTTTTACTCAATTGATAACAAATAGTTTAATTAAAGTTTCCATTTCGAACGGACAGTTTTATATCGAGTCGTTTAAAGTTAGACAATAGATTTTGCAATGATATTTCTGTATTACTTTGATATAGAAAGATTCATTGCAAAATCTAATCTATCGTAACAAAGAACTTTAAATTCTTTGTGATCTGTAAATCAAAATAAAATGCTATCTTTAGACGAGCGTAATGGAGTGTAAGGAATGCGTTTATGCGTGATCGCACATGTAAATGTATCTTATAATGAAAAAATCTAGGCTCTGTAGTTTCAAATTCATGTATTTGAATACCTAATGATATTCAGTAACTTCTTTTTATGGATGTATAAATCAGGCGACTTATGCGTATTACGAATTCTGCTGTAAAAATATTAAAAACAAATTGTTTTATATACTTATAAATTTAATCGTAACATTACTTAGGTATATCCATAATTCCATTCTTTATAAGCAAAAGTAGCTCTAAAATTTTTTCCCATTACTGCTGAAACTCGGGGCATCCTCTCGTAAGGAGTGATTCCATAATCCACCACGTTGGCCCAGTACGAGACGTACGAGTTGGCCAATTACTTCGGCAGATTCTTGGAACATCCCTATTTCCTGGCGATATTTTGCTACACCGTTATCATCAGCGTTTAAAAAAAAGTTAATATGGAAAATGTTCATAAAACCTGATTTACTAAAGCAGCCGTTTTACAAAATACCCTACAAGAAAGTTTATGAACGAACTCAGCTAAATTAAACCAGGTTGTGCTTCTAGAAAGTTTCATTACTTACATCGTCTCAGTTCAAGTTTGTTATGTGTTCAGTCGCTAAACGATGGCTCAACTATAATATTCTTTTAGTATAGAGTGACGAGATGAGCTGGACATGCACCTGATGGTAATCAACATGGCTGACCATAACAGCACAGCGACACTCAGCTACAACATGAAGAGTCCAAATCATTACCTAGCACTGCAGTGCACTCGTCTCCCAAAGATATGAGATCTATTATCCTTCAAACTGATACACGGCGATGTTCAAGGGATTGAGACCCACGAACCTTTTTTTCAATTGAAGATGTATTATTTATGAAGTAAAACTTGGATTTTGTGTATTTCCTACAATTTAAGGCTGTTCTTCAGCGTCTTGGCAGACAGAATACCGCAATAAGCTACAGAGACAAACGATTGCAACGGTACAAAGTAAATTTCGTGGTTTAAATCGCGAGTGAGAAACTGACTCATGCCTAGATGTCTAGAACTTAGATTTATTTTAAATGAATCCCTACTTCTTAGGCGCGGGACAAATACAAGAGGCGTCGGGTGAGGGCGAGGCGCGGGCGCGGCGCCGGCACAGCGTAGAACAGGCGCGCTAAACGGTGTCGGAAAGGCGAGGCGCGGCGCGCGGTTACTGTAACTTGATTATAATTATAAAGATCCGGGTGGTTTTCTACTAACTCGCAGAATTCAATTCTATTTATATCGTCACGCATTTTCGCCGTTTAGTTCAGTCTTGTGTACATCGACCGGCATGCCACTGCTAACTGCGGGTGCGCCGAGGGCGAGGAAGCGGCGCCCCGCCTTCTATACATTTCGACTTCTATACATTTTGTATGAAATATTAAAAAAGTGATGCCGCGCCCGTGCTGCGCCCGCGCCTCACCTCCGTCAAACGCCTCTTGTATCTATCCCGCGCTTTAGTCTATAAAGCTTATTAATATTATGTAAAGTCATCAGTTATATTCCTAAATAATCGTAATTTACGGCTGGTCTAGTCGGGAAAACAGCGATTGCCAATCCCGGTTTAAATCCCCGCGTACCACTGTAGGTATTTTAATAGTCAACATTTTTATTGGTCTGTGAAATGAGATGATATGTACATATTATCGAAGTAATTTGCGTAATTTAAAAACGGTAAAGAAAACCATCGTAATTTTTCTTTTATTTCGCAAACAAAAAATGTCGAAGAAATCTTTTAACTTTAACTTTTAAGCACTGTATCTTAAAAGTTTAAAATACCATCACGTCAGAGTACGATTTTTATGTAGAAGTGCCGTCACGATTTTTAATAATGTAATATAGCAAGAATTACGTGTCTTATATTTTTTGATTATCAACCTGACGGGACTAATCAGCATGATATTTTTTCGATCCAGCTATCATCTCAATTCTATAAGTTATATATGGGATGAATAGAAATTATTCTGCTTCAAATTATTTTTAAATGTAAACACTTCTTTTGGCGCACCACATACAGTTTTTCGTGGACTGTGAATTGAGCTCAAGCTTCACGCTCGTAAATTAAAAAAATCTTTGGGTGAACTCGGGACGCGTGTTGCCATGGTTACAATTACACATTTAAGGTACAAGTTCGCGCTGAGAGCGCGACACGAGACCGCGACAGGAGACCGCGACCGGAATCGCGACCGGAGACCGCGACAGGTACTTGACACTATGGAATTGTATGGGCGCCAGTTCGCGCCGAGACCGCGACTGCGACCTGTCTCGGTCTCCTGTTCAAATTAGTGGCTCCGGATCTGACAAATTCAATAACAATATCACCTAAAACAACAGGGTTGCCATCGCTAAATAAATCACCGAATGTCTCATGGAAGCGACAGGGTGGTAGGAATCCATCGGGATCAGGCTCCAAACTGCGACCTGTCTTGTCGCGATCTCGGGGCGAACTGCCGCTCATACGATTCTATAACGTCAAATGCCTGTCGCGGTCTCCGGTCACGGTCTCCGGTCGCGGTCTCCGGTCGCGGTCTCCGGTCGCGGTCTCCGGTCGCAGTCTACGGTCGCGGTCTCCGGTCGCGGTCTCCGGTCGCGGTCTCCTATCGCAGTCTCCTATCGCGGTCTCGTGTCGCAGTCTCAGCGTAAACTTGTACCTTTACATATCTAAATGTGGCTATCTAGTCAAGATGGTCATGATTAGAAGACTTATTTTGACGACAATGCTTTGAAGATTTTTGCAGTTTTTTGCTATTGCAGACTAGCAGCGCCCTTCGGTTTCGCTCGCGTAGTCTCCAAAGCGAGCTATCAAATTCTGAGTGCCGAGTTTTCACTTCTATCAACATTCATTCATTCATACAACTTAGACAACATTCTCAGTTAATATCAGGCGAGATAGGGTACAAGTGTAAGCCTATTAACGATAAAAAAAACTTCCGTTGACGAGAGCAAAGCGGTGACAGTCGGGAAGTTAAACTTTTCATGTTCAAATAGCTAAGATACTTTGCTGTTACTAGCAGACGGAAGCAATAGGCAGGTAATTATCAGCTTACCAACATCAAGCGTACTTCTAATTCGTCCCGGCACTCTATAGTATAAAATAGTAGTAAAAAATGAACGTTGATGGTTTTTTTATAGTATAGAGTATACTTAAAAAAAAAAAAATTGGCAGTCATGGGAACTGCCGTTAGAAGTGAAAAGTTATAACTCAGAATTTGATAGATTATTTTGGAAACTACACGGGTGTAACCGGAGAGCGTGGCTTTGCCATCATGGTATGGCCATCTAGAAATGCATCAGCATTTCCCATTGGCTCACGCATTTCTACATGGCCATGCCATGATAGCCAGGCAACGCCTTTTCAGCATTTCCTATTGGCAGACGCATTTCTAGATGGCCAATGGCTATGGTCCCGAGTTTACCCGAAGATTTCTTATCCTACCCGAGCGTGACGCTAGAATTCATTTCACACCTCACGAAAAATCTGTTCAGGTGCACGAAAAAAGTTTTCACTTCAAAAACATCAAAATCTGTAGAAGGAGTTCAATCACAAACACACTTACTAAAGGTGTATTACTGTGTTACGGTGTTTTAGGTTTGATTTGTATTTTTAATTCTTTTGACTTAAATGGATCTGTGTTATCTGAGAAATAAAAAAAAAATAAAAAAAAAATAATAAAATTACATTTATTGCAACTAACTACGTTCTGTTGCAGCAGTGATCTGTGGCAGTGATCGGTAGTTTCCGCTGGCCTTAACGGGCGAACCGTCAGTTGCGACAGTTTCATTTGCGTAAAACAAGAAAACCCAAGAAACGAGCATTTTACTTTATCACAACAAGAAGATCAATTGTTTTTGTTTTTCTGAAATCTTTTATTCAGTGGGATCGAATTACGTGCCCTATGATAGATCGTGAAAACTGGTGTTGAGTTGGAAAAACTTTGGGCTTAGGGAAATGTGGTTGGACGGCGCTTTTTGCTGACTCTGGCCAATTGTTCACGAATACAAACAAAGCCTACGATTGCCTATTGTTCGAATAATAATAGAAATCTTTGGTTTCTCTTATTAGGAACGGTCGAACGGATAGCCTTAGATCTTAAGTTGTTTATAAAATAAATATGTAGGTTTATGAAAATGAGAAAACTTGGGAGTCATAGGAACAGCCAACAGTAATGACAACTCATAAATATAATTTTAGTATAAAACAGCGCTAATGTTTTACAATATGTCACCTATATAGCAACAGATTTTTTTTTTTTATAGCATAGAGTCACGAGACGAGCAGGTCATATGCCTGATGGTAAGCAACATGCCTGCCACATAACAGCACAGCACACGCAGCTATTGGAACATGATAGTCCAAATCATTACCTAGCACTGCACTGCGCTCGTCATCCAGAGATCTAAGATATTATGTCTCTAAGCTCTGTAATTTCTCTGGAATCATTGCCCTTCAAACCGGAACACAGTAATGTTTGCACATTACTGCTTGGCGGTAGAATATTTGGCAAAGGTGTGGTACTTCCCCAGGCAGACTCTGCTAAGAGTCCTACCACTACTAAGCTAAGATATACAGCTACTACGCATGTGTCAGTGACGTGCCCTCTCAAGATGTCATCCATCCAAGTAAAATCTAACGCATACTTTGCGCTCGGTTGCAAGGTTGCAACTCCGATTCCACATCAATACGCTGCCACCTCCGCCACCGCTTAAAGGATGACGCGAACCCTTAACAATTTCCCGCACCAAAATGTGCTCAAGGCATACACAAAAAAAAATTGGCAGTCATAGGAACTGTCGATAGAAGTAAAAACTTACAACTCAGAATTTGATAGCTCGTTTACCCGAAGATTTCTTATCATTCCCAAGCGTGACGCTAGAATTCAATTCACAGCCCACGAAAAATTTCTGTGGCGCGCCAAAATAAGTTTTCACTTCAATGATACCACCGACAGCAAAAGCAGAGTCTAATCCAAAGATTACTAGAACTAGGTTAAGGCCTAGTAATAGACTTCTATAAACCCCACTGATAGGATTAACGTCTTATAATTCGATGAAGCCGGCTGCACGCCCGCAAAACATGACGTCATGTAACGTTACCGCCATAGAATAGATAATATTTACCACCGTTACCTCGCCTTGTTATTTTCGCACCATCTAGTGAGTGAAATGTGTATTGCGTTCAAGGAGTCTGTCCATGTTTTAGAAAAGCGACGATATGAAGTTAAGAACTTGTGCTAGTACAATGATATACCCAGAGATGGCGCTTTGAACAGCTTTTCAAAAAGCTTCAGAATGTTTTACCTAGATGGCGCTTAACACAATCAGTATTTTCTTAAGACGTTGTCACGTTCAACTATCGTCAGTAAACCGACTTTACAGACAACTATTTTTTTTAAGATGCCTGATTGATTGATGATGATTGATTTCAAAATGCTTTATGACGTGATTGAGGAACAAACATCCAAACACCCAAACATCCAAACATCGACATTTATGATATTACTAGCAGTGCCCCAGGATTTTACCCGCATAGTTCCCGATCCCGTTCCCGATATTTATCCTGGGACAAAAACTAGAATATGTGTTCTTTCAGACTGTAACCTATCTATGTTACAAATTTCATCCCGATTAGTTCAGACGTCATGCGTTATGACGTAATTGAGCAACAAACATCCAAACACTGACAATAACAATATTAGTAGGATGTATGCAATTAGTAGAAACCTGGAAGCCAACTGTCATAAATTCCTTTAAAAAATAACAATAATAATAAATTTCTTTATTTGCGCAAATGGGTAATTACAATAAGATCTTAAATGTTTACATTGAGTACTCCATAATCAACCTTACGGCATGCAAATATTAGGTTGTCTATGACAATTTGTTAAAAACTTTACAATTCACTTTATAATTCAAAGTTTAAGCTGCCCATTCAAGGACTACCAATTTCACATTACTATTGCCTACATTACATAATTATACAAAATGTTATTCAATTCAATTCAATTTATTTATTCGAACCATTAATACAAGAGAACACTTGGTAACGTCACTTACAATAAAATTATACATAAATAATCGGTGTACATGATAAAATAATACCAAATAATAATGTCAAATAAAAAATAATCAGCTGTAAAGGGGCCTTGTCATTTAGGTGCAGCTGTAAAAATGCTTTGTCATTGTGAAAAATCAAATTATCCAAATAATGAATACATACAGTACATAAACTGTTTAGCTTAGAGTAAGGAATACAATATAGAGTTACAAAGTTCCTGACTACTATAGTGCTTCTCGTTCTTTCAATTTCAATTCAATTTTCAATTCAATACTGAAAAGGTATTGCCATAAAGACAATATTCCACTGGATAAGGGTAGTGCTACGATAGTTGTACGAATTCAGCCCGTGTTCTATCCATTCTAAAATTACATTTCAAAAAGAGGTTTCATGTAATATAAATAAAATAGGAGGGAGAATAATCAAAAACTGGACGATAAAACATTTAATTCAAATTGTACTTTACATTCAATATTATAATAATATAGTTTGAATGACAAATTTAGGTATACCATTTAGTAGCAGCTAGCCCAGACTTGACACAGGTAACTCGGAATTTACGTATAGAACAAACATTTTACTTTTTCAATATTCGAAGCCCTTGTTTTAGTAGAGATACTACTATTAGATGTTGTGGCAATTCAGGATAATTGATTTATTTTGTACTTCATTAAAAGTATTGCGTTATTATTCACACAATGTTTATCCTATTCTTCAGAGTGTCACATCTGAAAAATGATAATTAATTTGGATGAATAAAACAATCAAAATGATTACTAGAAATGTAGTGATAAATTCAAGTTGCGTAATTGGAATTGCAAAAGGGTTCAATCAGAGGTGAAAATTTGTATGAATTATCTTTTTTTAGAGCTTCATCATCAACAGCCCACTAAATGTTCCCACTGCTGGGTCTCGGGGCCTTCTCTCGCAAGGAGAGAGTTAAGGCCATAATCCACCACGCTGGCCCAGTGCGGGTTGGGGGATGACACACGACTTCGAAAGATTCTAGGTACATGTCGGTGTCCTCACGATGTTTTCCTTCGCCGTTTTAGGTTAGCGGCATTAAGCCGCATTATGCACATGACAGTGGTGCATGTCGGGTTTGAACCTAGGGTATCCGGATCAGCAGGCGCTGTTCTCCGGACTAGACCAGCCGTAACTTTTAGAGCTTAGTACTTCATAATCTACTCACACAATGGACCTACTTTTCACTAAAAGCATCATTCGTTCTCATTAGAATGGGACAGGGTCTGTAAAGGATAGTGTAAGTTAATTGGAGTTTGATGCAATTCCCACTCCAGAAAACAAGAGTTGCAATGTCAGTGGGAGAAGAAACAGAAATTGAAGCGTAGGGATTGGTAACGGAAAAAAAACTGGCAGTCATAGAGACTGACGATAGAACTGAAAATGTATAACTCAGTATACTTGACAGCACACTTTGGAAACTACGCAGGTGAAACCGGAGGGCGCTTCTGGTTTGGAATAAATCTTTGAAGCATTGTCATCTAAATAAGCCTTCTCTCAAGTCAATTGGTTATCTAGACTAAAGATGTGTAATGGTAACCATGGTAACACGCCATGACCATCTAAAAATGTTTACGCATTTGTGGCCATTGCTCCGAGTTCACCCGAAGATTTATTTCATTTCCAAGCATGATGTTTGACCTCAATTCACGGCCCACGAAAAATCTGTATGTAATGCGCCAAAGGAAGTTTCCACTTCTAAAACTAACGAATGCGAATCTGCAGGCAAAATCTAGTACCTATTATTAGTAAACGGCCAGTAAATAAACTGTCAATTATGTACCGACTTGTATATTTCGTGGGTGAATTTGTAAGAAATAACTGGTCACACTTTTTTTGTTTGTTTTGTTATATAGGTTATGTTTACATTTTACATATTTTGCAAATTTTGGACTAGATGCAGCCGTTATGGTATAAATTTAAGTCATGTTGATATCTAGAATGCATCATTATCAATTTTTATCAAGTGGGCATTTGAAAATATTGTCTACTTACGAGTAAAATGAGATTCCATTGATTTTTCTTCACTTTCACATTTCACTGCGGATATTTTAGCTCAAAACACAGCAAACACACATTGTTAATATACAAAAACACAAATGACTTACAAGTCTTTCACAAACACGTTTCAAATATTATTATAATAAACATAGATGAATTAAATCAATAAAAATCAGAGTCCAAGCTTTGAACAGACTTTTGTTTGGGAACCGGGTGTCAGATTTGAAAGCTTAGCCAGAGAAAAACCCGGCCACGGTGATAAGGACGTAAAATCAGTATCTCTTTCTCTCTTTTTCACAAGTAATAGGTAATTAGAGTGTCTCGTTCCCGCAAGTTGTGACGTCACTTATTGTGCCCCCCTGCTGTTTAGTATCATTTTACCTTACTCAATAGTTCTAATTTTGACATATTCCTTTTCCAAACATTGCTGTCCATTGTATTGTATTTTTCAAACCGAAGTTAAGCGTCTCAGCCAATTAAGAGCGCAGGCAAGGCAACACAACAACGCTACAGCAGTGCTCTCTTCATTAAAACTAGTAAAATAAGCACAAACTGCTGATACTGTGTGCTTTTATTGTTGTGTGATGTTAAGCTGCTCGTTTACTTGGCTACAAAGCTTGTATTCATGTTGAATTTGAGAGAAAGAACAGAGTTAGTGTTATGCTATTTACAGAGTTACTGGTAATAAGCCAGCATCAATTTAATCTATACTAATATTATAAAGCTGAAGAGTTTGTTTGTTTGTTTGTTTGAACGCAAGGATCTCTGGAACTACTGATCCGAGTTAAACGATTATTTCTTTGTAGGATAGTCCATTTATCGAGGAAGGCTATAGGCTATTTAACATTACGCTACTATCAACAGGAGCCGAGCAGGAATGAAAAATGTAACAAAAACGGGAAAAAATATTGCTTCTTGAGAGCTTTCGTTGCGTGACAGGATATGTCATATTTTAAAGGTTGCGTCATTAAAACCTAAAGTAACCGAATTTGTTCAAAATTCGAATTGGTACGATCAATTTTCGATAGATGGCGTAGCAACGCGCGCGCGTTCAGCTAGTGTTTATATAAAACATGTTCTGTATATTTAAACGAATAATACCTACATCTTCCATAACTTCTCGAATCGATCGAGAGGCGTGCCAAAAGGCTCATAGGCAAAGACACTCTAGTGCGAAAAAGACTTTAAAGTCTTGAACATCGCCGCAAAATTGCTAGTTTATCGGTTTTTTATCGGATACATTTCGGAGAGTGTGCAACTGATCTGCATGATCTAATACCACCTTACCCTTTTTTCTATCGGACTTCTCGTAGCTCGAAGAACCGGCACCGTTTCATGGTTGATATTCCAAAGACACGGACGAAGAGGTTTGACTCTACTTTTGTGATAAGAACGTCTAGGCTGTGGAATGAGTTGCCTGAGTGGGTTTTCCCTGATAGCTATAATCTTGGTGTCTTCAAAACGAGAGTGAATCGGTTTCTTCTAGGTAAACACGCTCCATCGTAGACCGCATCGTCGCTTAACATCAGGTGAGATGGCGGTCAAGTGTAAACTTATAAAAGTTAAAAAAAAAACGCGCGCACTTGTTACAGATAGTTTGATGTTTTTAAAAAATACACATTTTTACTTTGTATAAGCTAAAAATATACGATTTTAATAAATCTGTATAAAAAGTTTACATGAATAATGTACTTAACATGCTGTTTAAAAGATTCAGACTGATAACCAATAATAACCCTGTATAATATTTTTAAAATATTATTGTATTTATAAAATTAGGATACAATAACGTGAATTATTTTCGTGCCCTTAATTCTACTTTGGGAGATCAGAATCATGTATCACATTACTTTCGTTTCACATTTACTACTATGTGACCTTCATTGGTCTATGGATAATTTAGATCTGTTTAGTGCTAATACCTAGTTAGGTATGTCGCGTAGTGTAGTTCACATTGTATTTTAGTTCATGTGTTTTGTTTTCAAATTTTCAACAGCTTCAAACGAACGATGCGGATTCAATATTGAGAGCAATGTAGGTACTGCGAATGCCTTAATGGTAGTGTCCACGAAAAACAGTGATGCGGACTATCATCCTTTTACTTTATTTGTTATCATAAATATGTTATAGATTAGATAAAAAAACGCTGTTTGTCCTGTCCATAAGTTTGACCTCTATTTGGCTTAGTAATGACACGGTACACAAAATGAGCTGTAATCTTACTAGACTACAATCCACTTAGTAGGCATCTCGCATAGTGTAATGATACCACCCCGCTATATCTACAGTATTACATTTTCAGAACCTAGGCTTCATTTGCACAGGTAATGCTTGAGTAAGGTACCACAGAAAAAGGTACAGAAAGGGCTTTTAGTATTTTCATTTCTAGCTTTTTTCCTTGATTGTTTGTAATAAAGCATGTTTTGTGAAAGATACGAAGAAGTTTGACTTTACTTTTGTGACAAAAACGTATAAATTTTGGATTGCCTTGTCTGAGTGGGGGTTTCCAAATAAATATAAATATACTGGGTTCTTCAAGTCAAGAGTGAATGTGCTAAGTTAGCGCACTCCACCATCGAACGCGTCGTCGCTTTATATCAGGCAAGACGGCGGTCAAAAGCGAACCTTTCTTTAACGGTTTGCGAGATTTTTGTTTTACAACTTTGTAAGTATTTCAAAATATTATTTGAGCACAATTTTGTGTCGGGTTTATTTTAACTTCATAAAACTTAATATTTTTCACGAGCGAAGTAGGTATTAGATGTGTTTTTAGGGTTCCGTAAAACGTAAAAACGGAACCCTTATAGATTCGTCATGTCTGTCTGTCTGTCTGTCTGTCTGTCTGTCTGTCTGTCTGTCTGTCCGTCCGTATGTCACAGCCACTTTTTGCCGAAACTATGAGAACTACACTGTTGAAACTTCGTAAGTAGATGTATTCTGTGAACCGCATTAAGATTTGAATAGAAAAATAAAAAAAAGAATAATTAGTGTTGCCCCCCATACTGAGAACTGAAACTCAAAAATTTTTTTTTCACCAAACCTACACGTGTGGGGTGTCTATCGATAGGTCTTCAAAAATGATGTTGAGGTTTCTAAAATCATTTTCGTCTACACTGAATAATTTGCGCGAGAGACACTTCCAAAGTGGTAAAATGTGTGTCCCCCCCCCTCTAACTTCTAAAGTAAGAAAGTGAAAAATCTAAAAAAAATATATGATATACATTACCATGTAAACTACCAACGAAAATTAATTTGAACTCGATCTGATGAGTAGTTTTAGGAGTCCGGGGCAAGATGAAGCTTGGGGCAGGACGGGAAATGTACTAGTGTGTGTGACTGGTGCACACAGATGAGCCGAACACAGCGCCATTCGCGCGATGTTTAGTTACGTCACCCGAGTCCGAGCGGCGCGCACGTGTATTTTCGTGTTTTGGCGGCGTGGCGAGAAAAAACAGTTTTTTGGAGGAATTTTACGAAGTTTTCTGTTTTAAATCGATGGACATTGAGGTAAGTATCAGTCCTAGTATTACTTTTTACCGCATGCTTGTAGTAGAAGTGTAGAACTAACGAATTTAAATTGCTTTTTCGCTAATGAATTTGGTAGGTTAAAATTATCGTTACTTTTGCAAAATGTGTCTGTCGGGGCATAAAGGTCGGGGCATAATGGGATAGTATCCCGTTTTGCCCCATGTGTTGGTAGAAAAAAATTGGTACCTAAGTACTTATTAAATAATAAGGTTTTTTAACCCCCAACCAAAAAGAATGGGCGATATAAGTTTGAGGTCGATGTCTGTCTGACTGTTCTTTCTTTTTCTCTGTGTCTGTGTGTCTTTTTGTGGCACCGTAGCTCTCAAACGGATGGACCAATTTCGATGCGATTTTTTGTTTGAAAGTCAGTTTCATTGCGGTGGTTCCTAAGTATGTTTGGTTAATTTGGATTCAAAATGACCGCTTCCACAAAATGGGGGATTAAATATTTGCTCACAACATCCTTCAATATGGGTATCAAATGAAAGGGTAGACAAAGGAAAGGGTGACTAGTAGAATTCTATACATTATTATAAATTTAAAATCCAAGATGGCCTGCTGGCACCACAAAAACTTCAAGTTACATTTTTTAACAACTCTATATGGGTTTCAAATAAAAGCGCTTGAGTAGTAGAATACTATAACAAATTCCAATCCAAGGTAGTCGTAAATAAAACATTTTTTTAATTCTGTTCTTATTTGCAGTTACAATGGTACGAAATTATAAACGCAAAACAGATCGTGGAACATGGGAAGAAGAAGACATTAGAAGAGCGGTTAGAGCTGTCATTTCTGATACAATGGGAATTCTGATACTTCGAGCCTCAGCTACATATAACGTGCCTAAATCAACCTTGGAACGACGCGTGAAAAAGGCTCGATGTGCTGAAGATGCTGACACTGATTCAGATAATGACTATGGAAAAAATAAATTAGGGCGCTACAAAACAGTTTTTAATAAAGAACAAGAAGAAGAATTATCTTAAGTACATAAAATCGATGGAAGCGCGCCTTTTTGGTTTATTTATTACTTATAAAGAACTGTAAATTACTGGTAAAGAACTTCGAATTTTAGCTTTCCAGCTAGCTGAGAGATGGTATCTATATTCGCAGTCCACTGAAGGATGGGTTCTTTGCAGCATGTGTCATGGTTGGGCTGGTAATTTCTGCGCAGGAGTAGACGATGACGATGAAGAGGCGCATATATGTGAACGTTGCCAACCTGATTAAAATGTATGCTCTTTTTGCCCCATAGCGTTTCTCATTTTGCCCCGATCATGGGGCAAGATGGGATTTTGACGTCTGTCAATTAAGTATGATTTTGCACGAAAAAAAACTGTGATTAATGCCATAAAAAATAGAATTACTTCTGTTATAACTGTAAGTGTTCTTTTATTGAAATATTTTCTTAATAAACAGTATAATTTTCGTATTATAACGTTTTTTCTCTTAAGTATCTCATCTTGCCCCGGTCTCCCCTACGTCATAAATACACTATTATTGAAACTTCGATCAAAGTTACAACGAACTACAAGAACTATGTGTACTATGTATATAATGTTACTTGCTGCAAAGGAATCCTTCATGGGCGAGTCCAACTCGCACTTGGCCACTTTATTTATAAGTTATCACCGTGTAGCTATTAAAACACGAATAGTTAGTTTTCGCCCAGAGAATACATAGATATAAGATTATTATTTTATCTCTTTGCTGGCTAATTTCACATTACCCTTCAGGACACATTACCCTTCAAACCAGTTAGGCTGAGAATAACGGGCAAAGATGTGTTCTAGGCATTATTTTGAAAAATAAAACAATTATAAGTAGCGCCATGAAACAACATTTACCTGCTACATTTAAATTTTACTTTAACGAGTTTAAAAAACAGTTTTGATTTTATTTTACGCATCAAACATCACTAATATATATTTCTGCTATACGCTGTTTTGACTTTTCTCAAAAAATGTACTAGTTTTTGGCTGGCAAAAGACAACTCTGCCAAAAATTCCTCTGTATGTATGTTAAAGGTCGGTCTAGGTTATTTTGACCCGAGCAGGATTCTATAGGTAGAAAAGGTAATGCGTATTACAGCAATTTGTGCGGTTGGGACGCAGTGCGCATTGTTAATTTTAAAACTGGGCCAGCACACAATGTTACATTTTAGAAATGTTTTGAAGTCTGGCATTTTTGCCTAAAGACTTTAAATTCTTTGTGCAAGTTAATTAACCTAAAAACTCGCTTGACTACAATGATGGGTACTCGTAAATTATATAATTTAGGTTAGTAGACTCTTACGCTTTCTTAAATCTAGTTATGTTGACTCATATTAAAAGTATTAGTTAAACACAACTATTAATGTTATTATCAGAATAAAACTTTACCTGAATAGCATTAGTGACGTTCCAAGCCGCTTGGAATTCGTTTATCTTTTGGTCAGGTTTCCCTCCACCTTCCTCGAAACCTCCTTCTTCGGATGAAGCGTAGAAAGCAGTTCTCTAAGCTGCAGTTAGTTAGTTCTGCAGTTCGGTAAGCAATATGTATATGCCATTAAAAACAAAAAATAAATAGTTCCTTTTTTATATGTATTTATTGAACATCACGAATCTTGACGAATACAATTTTTTCTCAGTAAAGACAACGATAGTCAATTATTTTTCTGCTGCTTGAAATGCAATACAAGAACAGGACACATCAATGAGGCAATCGGTTGAATGTTTTTTTTTTAATGATAATGAAAGTAACTTGGAATAGAGGTATCACCTGTTCGAATAAAAAAATACAAGCTACTTACTAATATGATAAAAGTCAAAGTTTAAATTTTGGATGTTTGTTGCTAAATAATCACGTCGTAACGTCGCGTCAAAACGGATGACGTAAAATTTTTTAAAACTTATAATCTGATATACCACTTTTTAATCCAGAAAAATATTGGAAATGGAAACTACGCAGGTAAAACTGAGGGGCGCTGCTAATAAAAAAATATAAAAACAAATAGCAAACATGTGATTTGCAAAATCCCACCCTTTTTTTTAGAGTAGGTAAAAATAACTTAATCGAAATATAAAACATTCATACGCAAGACCTGGCTACCCCAACGAAGCAGCGTGTTCAGCTAGTATCTAAATAAATACGACAAGTATTTATGAAATACACATCGTTAATGTTACCTCACCCAAAGTTTGAAACTAGCTGCTTGTAACTAGCGGGTACTTTCCAACAAAGCTTAACTTATGTCATTCTCTCAGACTAAGTACCTACATAGTCTACGTACTTATGTACTTACCGGTCCATGTGTCTCCGTCTCGACTATTTCTATGTTACATTTGGTACAAGTTACAAGATGTATTTGGGTTATATACTATCGAAACAGTAGCATAATTGCCTAACATCAGAACCAGGGAAAACGATTCTGTATGCAATATTTTTGTAATGTAATTTATCGCTTTCACTCAGAAAGAGATAGGTGATCGAGCTCAATACTTTTAGGAAAGATTGACTCTAGATCAGAAAAAGTCCAAGAAAGGGAGATGAGCTTTTAATCTGCAATGGGACAAGCGCTGAGAAAAAAAAAATAGCTTCAAACATTAGTACGTACCCAATGGCATCTAAATGGTATCCCAATACATCAGGCAAAATTTGTATCATATTATTTTCAAATTTTCTCATGTTGGAAATTATATACGCTTGTTAGAATCACAGTAATGTTTACAGCTTGACAGTAGAATACCCGTCAAATGTGTGGTACTTCCCATAGTGAACTCTAAAACGTGTCCTACCACTACTAGGACAGTGGTAGGACTCTTAGCAGAGTCCCCCTGAGAAGTACCACACCTTTGCCAGTTATTCTACCGCCAAGGAGTTAGTAATGTGCAAACATTACTGTGTTCCGGTTTGAAGGGCAATGTTTCCAGAGAAATTACAGGGCTTAGATATATAACATCTTAGATCTCTGGGTGACGAGCGCAGTGCAGTGCTAGGTAATGATTTGGACTCTTCATGTTCCAATAGCTGCGTGTCACTGTGCTGTTATGTGGCAGGCATGGTGCTTACCATCAGGCACGTGTCCTGTGCGTCTCGTCACTTTTTATTAAAAAAAAAAAATGGTGACTCCTACCAATGCTAATATTGTATCCATCATCAATGAATTATGTACCCTGTACATTTTCTCCCGTATATGTGTCAACATAAGGTCCCGTATATTCTTGCAGACTCACTTGAGGCTAAGTTTGAAGGTCGGATAAGTTTGACACTATAATTTGACAAACACGCATACTCAGCCAGTTGTTGATAATTGCTTCGGTAACGTTGTTAAGTTTGTTGGTAAACTCCTTTACCATAATAATTCCTCTTCCTTTGAACTGTTTTCCGAGACAATATTGAAACTGGAATCCTAATTTAGTTAAGATGTTGTTAAAGTATTAGGCTAAATTGATTATGGTTGGGTAATTTTATAACAGTTAAATTTAATTTTATACAGTGCTTCGAGGTAAGCGAATTTAGCTTGCCTGCGGTAATCTTATTTTCTAGCATGAAATATAAGTAGGTACTGAATAATTTATGTTTGACTCTGAAATTTCATAAAGTCATGTGTTTGGCAAAAATCTTTAGGCTCTTTCATGGGGGAAATTTTATGAGTTCCTGCTATCAAAATGCTAATTTCAAGCGTCGGCGTCGGCCCGGTGCGGCGTAGGTACGTAGCGCCAGAGCAGCGGCGGAGCAGTGGCGAGTGACTACCCGATTTTAGATGAGTAAAATCTTAAGAATTCGGGTACATGACTTGTGTAATAGCCTATATATTTATTGATTAGGTTAACGGGTAACTCACGTGTAATGAGGTCGGTCAATCCGACTCGAGTTTCGGCCGCGTCCGGCGGCCTTTTTCAAGGAGAGTGTACGCGCTCGATGGCTTCCCGTTTGGCACATCCATCCATTCCAGATTGGCCATCGAGCGCGTACACTCTCCTTGAAAAAGGCCGCCGGACGCGGCCGAAACTCGAGTCGGATTGACCGACCTCATTACACGTGAGTTACCCGTTAACCTAATCAATATGTGTAACAACCACGTTAATTTTAATACTAAAAAGCCTATATATTATGTAGTTATACAGGTCATTATAGTGTTGTTTGACACAAAAAAATAACGACAAAAAAAAGTGTTTATTTCTTTCGGTATTCCTCATGACTGCTAAATTTTATTTTGTAAATTTAATCGGTTAACTCTTTAAAATGCTTGTTTAATAACTGATCGCCAATCTGTTAAGCTATTGTTTTTATATTGAAGCTCAAGCTATCTTGGTCTGTTCTCCTTACCCGTTATAAAAGACGTAATATTTCTCTAGACGGACTGCCTACCTCTACAAACAGCTGTTTAGAACACAATGTTCGTATTAAACCAGTCCCTTTGACATAAGGAATCTAAAGTAAATAGTACGTGAGTGCTCAATGGTTCCTAGCAGACAAACACGACTGAATCGACGTTATTTTTCAACACAAACATTTTTTGTTAACGACATTAGAATTGCACTTGCCCGTCAAAAATATTATATGCGGCTTATAATAAAGTGCGCTAAGAAAAAAAATAAGAAACTCCGGGAACGCAGTTTGTTCTAGTAAAGAGTGACGAGACGATCGAAGCATGTGCCTGATGGTAAGCAGTACATCTGCCCGTAACAGCACAGTGTCACGGAGCTATTGGAACATGAAGTGTCCAAATCATCACTTAACACAGCACTGCATTCGTCACCCAGATACATAATGATAAATCATATTCTCTGTGCCCTGTAATCCCTCTGGAAACATTGACCCTCAAACGGCAACACAGTCATGTATGCACGTTACTGCTTGGCGGTAGAATAACTGGAAATATTGCCTTTCAAATGGGAACACAGCAATGTGTGCAAGTTACTATTTGGCAGTAGAATAACTGGCAAAGGTGTGATACTTTCCTTGTGTACATTTTCTTGCTGCTATTTGTTATATTAAACGAAGAACACGCCAAGGAAAGCTTCCGCAGAAATGCTTTGTTGTGACGTCACTTTAGGCGTTTTTCTTCTTGAGCCACTGAGTCGTGGCTAAATTGACAACACTACCTACTTACTATAGGTGTGTGTGTTGTGTATTTGTTTTCATTTCGCATACACGTTTGTTTATTTCTGTGGGTCGCTTTGAGGACATTTTGTCGCGAGTCTCTCCATTGCAATGTGAGCGATGAATGAGCTTACTGCTCTGAGTACTTATGCGAAACAATGAATTGTTCAAAAATGTTTACATATGAAAGTTTGTAAGGATGAATGGAAGTATATTTGACTGGCCTCGTGGTTTAGTTAGTTAGTAGTAAGTCTGTCTGCGAAGCCGTGAGTCGTGGGTTCGATTCCCACACAGTGCAAAATGTGTGTGTTGAGTACAAATATTTGTTCTGTGTCTATATATAGTAAGTATATATTTACAGCTATATAGGCATTATATCAGCTATCTTTCGCCCATACTACAAGCTTTAGGTACTTAGTTTAGGGGCAGATGGCGTTGAATGTGAAGTAATGTCTACTAATAGTTATTTTTAACTGTTTCATGCATTTATATAGTAAAATGGTTTTGTATTTTAGAATAATGTAAAAGCTTTTAAATAAAAATCTCGTGTGGTCATACTTGTCTGAAATGGTTCGATTTTAATTACTGTTTTTTGTAAATTTCGTACAATTGTCTCTCGGGTCAATTAAACAATTCAGCATCAAAATACTCTTGACAAATGTATCTTTGAATACATTTTGCAGACTAGAGGATTCTCTACCATGGGTCAGAAATTAGGAGATATATTGGCTTCATCACCATTGGTTCACACGTGGTGCACATATTGACACTGTTAGCTAGCATTAGCTATAAACTATGTACTAGTAGCGCCCTTAGCGTTCCCGCGCTTCTACCGCGTAACTAAATCGGCTATCGCTTTGCTAATGCTGCCTCTATAATTTCAAGCGAAAAGTAAAGAGAGAGAAACATCAAAGCGATGACATTTTTCGTTCGGCGGTAGACCCCCCGATCGTAGTTCCCGATCGCGTTAATTTACCGAGATAAAAAATAGCTTATATATGTATTACTCCATACTATTATCTATTGATGAACCAAATTTCATCAAAGTCCCTTTAGTAGTTTGTGCGTGTATTCTACTATTTACTAGGTCTATATACTGTATACTTGCATTGGAACTTCTATAATCCCCTAATAATTAAGTATTTATTTGACTACTAAAACAATAAATACCCAAAAATATCGCATGGGAACACGGCGAGCATCATGGGCACTTTTGCGCCGGGAGCAGTTAGGGGTGGGTTATTCGGAGATTAGTTTTTTAATTAATGAAATATGTAGGGTTCATTTATTTCTGTAATTCAAAATCGACCTTTTACCCTTTACTCTTACAAAATATCATGCATAATATTTTCTACAAAATTGGACTCGGCTTTTTATCTGACATCAAACTGAAAATAACTAAATTTAGAATATAGCCACAATCAAAATTTCAAAATATTCTCGTCACCACATTAGAAATTCCTTAGGCGCGTCAGAAAACCGTCCCAAACAGTATTACCAGATTAGCATACAGATCACGAATAAGTGTTAGTTGCCATACATAATTCAACGTTCTCGAGCGACTTGCCATTTAACTGAATAGCTTAGTCTTATGGTTATGAAAACAAACTACAAATTCATTTTACAACTATTATTTACTAGCAGTGGTTTTACCCGCTTAGTTACCATAGTTTTATCTTATCTAAAAAAACCCAACGGGTCTAAAAAAGAAAAGGGTTTACTTCAAAAATGTTGCCAAGTTGTCAATCAAAAATGTTCACGAGCCAGCGGAATAGATTCACTGTCGATCAACGCTTCGTATTTTTAACCCCTGACCAAAAAAGGGGTTATAAATTTGACGGCGATGTCTGTCTGTCTATGTGTCTGTCTGTGGCACCATAGATATCAAACTGAGGGTCCGATTTCGGTGCGGTTCCGATCTCAAAAGAGTTTTGGAGTAGTTGGGGCTATAAGTAGATGGAGTTAAGACGTTGACGGGCATTCCTTTTTGAAATTTTATATGAGAAAGATCGAACAGTTGTCAATATAAATACTTACATTTATTTAATTGGTTTACTTTTACTCAATCGATAACAAGCGTGTTTTCGCACTTGGTCACAACAAGTAAGAAACGCATCGGTTTTTGAGATGAAACTGTTACAGCAGAAGATAGCAGGTATTGAGTTCCAATAGCCATAACAAAAAAACTTAACATTTAAAAAAAGTACTAGGCAGTTCACTTTGATACGTTCTAAGCAGATTGTGTTTAATTAAAAAAATGGTTGTCTGTAAAGTCGGTTTACTGACGATAGTTGAACGTGACAACGTCTAGTATTTGTGTTAAGCGCCATCTAGGTAAAACATTCTGAAGCTTTTTGAAAAGATGTTCAAAGCGCCATCTCTGGGTACATCATTGTACTAGCACAAGTTCTTAACTTCATATCGTCGCTTTTCTAAAACATGGACAGACTCCTTGAACGTAATACACATTTCACTCAATGGATGGTGCGAAAAGTAATAAGGCGAGGTAACGGCGGTAAATATTATCTAATCTATTGCGGTAACGTTACATGACATCATGTTTTGCGGGCGTGCAGCCGGCTTCATCGAATTATAAGACGTTATCACGTCAAAAACTTATGCTTATGTTTCATCCACAACTAATACTGGGCGTTGTAGCGAAGGTGTGAGGGTACTTCACGCATGAGTAGTTCTTTACGGTATACCAATAGTGGATCTGCTCATGCGTGAAATACTCCTCGCACCTTCGAGATGGGTCCTGTAAGTATCAATCAGCTGCAAGCTTTGAGTTCAATGAAAAAGCGTGTCCAAACAGGCTCAGTGACAAGTCGAGACATGTGCCTGATGGTAAGCAACATGCCTCCCCATAACAGCACAGTGACGCGCAGCTATTGGGACATAATCCAAATCATTGAATGCACTGCACTGCGCTCGTCACCCGGATATATGAAGTGTTTTATCTCTTAGCCCAGTAATTTCTCTGGAAATATGTGTTTTTTCGGAAATTGACGAGATATGATAAATACGCCCTTAATATGAAAACATAATAAGTTGTTGTATTTGACATATTAATAAATACTTCTATTCTATTACAAGAAACGTTGTCGTAAAGTTGCCTTTGGACATACGTTTGTATATAATACATTTCTAATTTGATGCCACTCTTGTTAAACGAACAGATAGACTGTGGAACGCTTTGGCCGAGTGTTTTTTTTTTTCAAAGGATATAATATCTGACGTGTATCTCTGAGTGACGAGCGTAATGCAGTGCTAGGCAATGATTTAGACTCTTCAAGTTCAAGATCTTGCCCTTGAGCTGTTAAGTACAGGCGTGTAGCTTACCATCACGTGTCTTGTAGGTAACGTCACTTTATATTATTTAAAAAAAAAATACACTCCAAATCTTAGAAAAAAAAAAACATAATTTTGAGCTACTCGACATCTTTCTCAGCCTGTTAGTCTACTGCTAGTTAACACGATTTGTCATTCAGGTAGATCATTCGTGAAAATAATACGTCGATTGATTAATAGCAGTTATATCAATCGATATGCATTACTTGATAAACATTTTTACAAGCCATTGCCATCCTTAGGTAGTCTGGAAGATATCGCTCTTAGCGATAAGGCCGCCAATCGTACACCTAGTTTTTGGTGCGTACAATAAACAGTAGTAATAATAAAACTTACAGAGTGGTTTTCTAAAGAACCCAAATTACTATTTCCGGTGAAGAAAACATCCTCAAATGGAAATACAAAAGCTATCTCCACAAATCATATAATCTGGAGGACGCATTCACTCAAGCATAACACACTAACTCACTCTCACAAAATCATCCCACTCTCCATTCATACGAGATTACCAGCACACATTGCGCGGAACAAAAACTGTCCTGCCACTAATCAATGTGATAAATTAACGCCGAAGGAAAAAGCCTTGACTATTCAGGGTTCTTTTCAGCGGAATTAATCTGGGGAGACATGTAAAGGCATTGAAATTACAGTATGAGACTACTAGGATTTGGTAGACGAAGTTACTTGAGGTTATTGACTTATTATCTTATATATAAAATTCTCGTGTCACAGTGTTTGTTTCCTTACTCCTCCGAAACGGCTTTACTAATTTTAACCAAAATTTATATGCATATTCAGTAGGTCTGAGAATCGGCTACTAGCTATTTTTCATACCTTTATTTATATGGCAAAACAACGTTTGCGGGGTCAGCTAGTTTATTTAATATTTATTGCACAATATTACTAATATTATTAATGTCAATGTATGGATGTTTGGATATTTGAATGTTTGGATATTTGGATGTTTGTTGCTCAGTCACGTCCTAACGTATGAACGGATCGGGCTGAAATTTGGAACGCAGTTAGATTATAGTCTGGAAGAACCCATAGGTTTCTTTTTATCCCGAAAAAAAAACAGGGACGGGAACTATGCATAGTACAACCGCGGGGCGCTGCTAGTAACAAATATATGTACAAATGGAAAGCTTAATGCTAAGAAGTATTTTCTACCAGCTACCCGCTGGGTTGAAACATAATACCTAATTGTAATGTAGGCAAATTTAAATACAGTAGAACGTACTTACCTAAATGAAAGAACCAGTTATTTTTGCTGCGTATTAAAGTGTCCGGCAAACATCCGCATTAGTTAAATTTGAAGTGAGATTCATATAGAACCTGAAGTGTGAGTGGTGTGCTCGGGTTAGGAGGTGACGAGGCTCTAACTAGTGCTAAAGATACATATTTGTCGGTGTTTAAAATGTATGTCGGTGTTTAAAATGTTTGTCGGTGTTTAAAATGTTTGTCGGTGTTTAAAATGTTTGTCGGTGTTTAATATGTTTGCCGGTGCGTAGATCCGTAGTTGCCTCGCGATTTATTAATTTATAGCTGTTTTTAAATAATTAAGTACCATAAGGGGAAGTACCACACCTTTGCCAGTTATTCTACTGCCAAGCAGTAATGTGCAAACATTACTGTGTTCCGGTTTGAAAGGCAATGTTTCCAGAGAAATTACAGGGCTTAGAGATATAACAACTTAGATCTCTGGGTGGCGAGCGCAGTGCAGTGCAAGGTAATGTTTTTTTTTTAATTAAATAAAGCGTTACGAGACGAACAGGCCATGTGCCTGATGGTAAGCAACATGCCTGCCACATAACAGCACAGTGACACGCAGCTATTGGAACATGGAGAGTCCAAATAATTGCCTAGCACGGCATTGCGCTTGTCACCCAGATATCTAAGATGTTATATCTCTAAGCCCTGTAATTTCTCTGGAAACATTGCCCTTCAAACTAGAACACAGTAATGTTTGCACATTACTGCTTAGAATATGTAACTGGCAAAGGTGTGGTTCTTCCCCAGGCGGACTCTGCCAAGAGTCCTACCACTACAGTGATTTGGACCCTTCATATTCCAATAGCTGCATGTCACTGTGCTGTTATGTGGCAGGCATGTTGCTTACCATCAGGCGCACGACTTGCTCGTCTCGTTACTCTTTATTTAAAAAAAAAAAGTTGACTACACAATTGGACTATGTCGAATGCTTTTATTGCCATGTCCTTACTGAGGTAACAATTTGTTGCGGCATTTTGAATAGGCAAGTTGTTAGGGCGTGTAGGCCTGTAGGCGTTATGTTTTTTTCCCGTGGGAGAAGTGAGAAATAAGTTATCGCAAACTAAAATCATCTTGCAAGAACTATGAATCACAAATAATGTTTTTCCGGTATATTATATGGTACGTGCATGCAACGGCATCAAAGTAGATGACACTTGATCTACTATGTAAATCACAGTAAAAAAAATGGCAGTCATAGGAACTGTCGAAAGAAGTGAAAACTTATAACTAAGAATTTGATAGATTACTTTAGAAACTACACGGGTGTAACCGGAGGGTGTGTGGCCTGAGCATCATGGCATGACCATCTAGAAATGCGTCGCCATTTCCCATTGGCTGACGCAGTTCTAGATGGCCATGCCATGATGGGCAGGCCACGCCCTTTTGGCATTTCCCATTGGCTGGCTCATTTCTAGATGGCCTATGGCTATGGTCCCGAGTTTACCCAAAGATTTCTTATCATACCCGAGCGTGACGCTAGAATTCAATTCACAGCCCACGAAAAATCTGTCTAGGCGCGCCAAAAGAAGTTTTCACTACAATATTACATAGGTTAATAACCTAATAGCCAACGTTGACTAGCGTTGGCTTAGTCTACCTGCGGAGTCGGGGGTCGTGAGTTCGATAGCCATTATTGGTTATTTAGCATTGTCGGTTCAACTTTTGTTTCCACTGTTGAGACTCAAGAATGTCGAACTCACTGTTAAAACACACTGTCACAGATATCAAGATAAGTGTTTTAACAGTGAGTTCGACAATCTTGAGTCTCAACAGTGGAAACAAAAGTTGAACTGACAATGCTAAATAATGTATTTTCTCAGAAAAACTACGTACTCGTAGTAAGAATATAATTATTATCGAAAAAAACAGTGTTCAGTATTTTGTTGATATGTAGCTATTTCTAAAAACATTACACCGATTTTTTTTATAATATTTGAATGAAACCACCACTGAAGTGCGATCTGATCTGCCTAACAGAAAAGAAATCAGCAGAATCGATTCTAAGCTGGAAAACATAAAAAAAAATATATTCAACCGAATTGAGAACCTCTTCCTTTCGAATAAGTCAATTAATAAAACTCAAAAACGCACTTCTTTCACACACGTCAATGCTCTATAAATTTCAATGTTGAAACAACTCAACTTAGATACAAAATTTCAAAGCATTCCCATTTTACATCCGCACCGAGAAAGTCGGTGTATTCGTTTGAAACGATCGATACAGTAAAGAGGATTCTTTCAATAATTTATTGATGACTACTGTATAGCTCTGACTTGATATTGAGAAGGCTGTGCACCGGGTGCATTCCAATATTAAATTTAAATGTAACTGATACAATATAATTTAATATTGGTGAACATTTCTCACACAAGATCATCTATGTGGATATGTAGTGGTAGGACTCTTAGCAGAGTCCGCCTGGGGAAGTACCACACCTTTGTCAATTATTCTACCGCCAAGCAGTAATGTGCAAACATTACTGTGTTCCGGTTTGAAGGGCAATGCTTCCAGAGAAATTACAGGGCTTAGAGATATAACAACGTAGATCTCTGGGTGACGAGCGCAGTGCGGTGCTAGGTAATGATTTGGGCTCTTCATGTTCCAATAGCTGCGTGTCACTGTGCTGTTATGTGGCAGGCATGTTGCTTACCATCAGGCACATGTCCTGCTCGTCTCGTCAATCTTTATTTAAAAAAAAAAATTAACCCCAAACCAAGCAAAGCTTGTACTATGGGAGCAAGATAGCTGATAAATAAAACATCACATAAAATAAAATGCTTGTAGCTCGATAAAGCGACATCGTTTCATAGTTGATGTTCCAAAGACACGAACGAAGAGATTTGACTCTACTTTTGTGAAAAGAAGGTCTATGCTGTGGAATGTGTTGCCTGAGTGGGTTTTCCCCGATGGTAACAATCTTTGTGTCTGCAAATCGAGAGTGATTCTGTTTCTTCTAGGTAAACACGCTCCATCGTAGACCGCATTGTCGCTTAACATCAGGCGAGAGACTGGTCAAGTTTAAATCTATAAAAATTAAAAAAATATATATTTATGTGAAACCTTTTAGCAACGCTTATCGCAATTAATTCTGCTTTAATCGACTTCTTAAAATAAATAAATATTGGTGGACAATTCACACACAACACCATCTGACCCCAAACTAAGCAAAGCTTGTGTGATGGCGGCTAAATAGCTGATATAATACATAATTATATAGTTTTAAATACATACTTATTATACATAGAAACACCCAGACACAGTGCAAACATTTGAATTCATCACACAAATATTTGCACTGGGTGGGAATCGAACCCACGACCCTCGGCTTCGCAGGCAGAGCTACTACCAACTAAGCCATGAGGCCAGTCTAGAAGAACATATACAAATTTTATCTCGACAAAATAACGGGAATGGTAACCACGCGGGTTAACCGCGGGGCGCTGCTAGTTTATAATATAAGTATAAAATAAGACAGGTGTGGCAATTTTTTTATTTTTTATAATATAGAGTGACGAGACGAGCAGGTCATGTGCCTGATGGTAAACAACATGCCTGCCACATAACAATAATGACACGCAGCTATTGGACCATGAAGAGTCCAAATCATTACCTAGCACTGCACTGCGCTCATCACCCAGAGATCTAAGATATTATATCTCTAAGCCCAGTATTTTTTCTGGAAACATTGCCCTTCAAACCGGAACACAGTTTTATTATTTGGTGAACAAATACATTATGCTCCTGGTGAGCGCTTACCCTAACCTACAAAATGTCTGAAAAAGGGATTCTAACGAGAGTTCACGAGTTTATACGATACAAAAGGTTCTTGAAATAATGTGTTAGCTTTTAGAGCCTAGTAGGTAATTTTGTCGGTACTCCTTTCCGAGAGATGAACATTAGAATTGTAGATTATTTTCTTTGCCAGTGTTTTCTTTTTATTTTGTAAAGGATTTGGTGAATTATAGCGGTTTCACACGCTATCCCGGGAGACCTAAATTTGAGGTGGGCATGAATTTATTTAGTTTAAATAAGACTTACCTTTGTAGGCACCGTATTTTAATTTAAAGGTTATGAGATGTCCAAGACTGTATTCATGTTGCTAAGCGGATTCATGGTATGTTAACTCAAAGATTCGATAGATAGTTATCTAGATAGGTTGATAACATTTATTCCGAGGGCTTGCACCAAATCCTTTTATTAAGTTATTTGAGACAACCTGGAAGCCTGGGGAAGTACCACACCTTTGCCAATTATTCTGCCACCAAGCAGTTATGTGCAAACATTACTGTGTTCCGGTTTGAAGGGCAATGTTTCCAGATAAATTACAGGGCTTAGAGATATAATAACTTAGATCTCTGGGTGACGAGCGCAGAGGAGTGCTAGGTAATGATTTGGACTCTTCATGTTCCAATAGCTACGTGTCACTGTGCTGTTATGTGGAAGGCATGCTGCTTACCATCAGGCATATGACCTGCTCGTCACTTTTTATTAAAAAAAAAAACCTGAAAACTTGTCATATACCTCTCCTATTATAAAAATGGGGAATCACGACGATATTATTTTTATTCAAAACTAGACCCAATTGAAAAATAGCTGCCCATAAAAATATTTAAAAAAACAACTTTACATGAGTTTAAATTACAAAAACACGTATTAACCTCTGAACCTATTGTAAATTTTCATCTAAAATCAACTGTTCATAGATAGCCTCACGAAAATAGCTGCCGAGTCTGTGAATTTATAAATAGGTTTGGTTTGTGTCCCGGTCAATAGGGTCAGCCAATTAAGGAAGCAATACATTTACAACCAATCGCTGTTGCTTAAACTTTTACTCAAATTTCACGTGAACCTAAAAACTGTGGTGAAGATTGAAGTGAAACCAGTATTGAAAGTGTTGGTATTTGAGTTTTTTTTTTTAATAAGGTGTGACGAGATGAGCAGAAAATGTGACTAATGGTAAACAACATGGCAGCTACATAACTGCATAGTGACACTCATCTATCATACAATAATTGTATCATGTAGAGTCCAATTCATTACCTAGCACTGCACTGCGCTCGTCACACAGAGATCTAAGATGTTCTATCTCTAAGCCCTGTAATTTCTCTGGAAACATTGCTCTTCAAACCGAAACACAGTAATGTTTGAACATTACTGGCAATCGACTGGCCTCGTGGCTTAGTGGGTAGTAGTTCTGCCTGCGAAGCCGAGGGTCGTGGGTTCGATCCCCACCCAGTGCAAATATTTGTGTGATGAATTCAAATGTTTGCACTGTGTCTGGGTGTTTCTATGTAAAATAAGTATGTATTTAAAATTATATAAGTATTATATCTGTATTATAGCTATCTGGCCGCCATAGTACAAGTTTTGCTTAGTTTAGGGTCTGATGGTGTTGTGTGTGATGCCCACCAATATTTATTTATTTTATTTATTACTGATTGGCAGTAGAATAACTGAAAAGGTGTGGTACTTCCCACAATAGGTTTTTTTTTTTTTTTTTACAACTCCACAGACCCCGGGGTCCGTGACCTTTGTCATTTGTTTTCTTTTTATTACATGAATCTTGGATTGTAGAAGAAAAGGAAATAGGGAAGAGTAGGGAACATTTTCCTGCTAATTCTAGGACTATTTTATTATCTGAGTCGCCCCCTCTTGGCTCAACGCCTCCACCACGACTGCATTTCTACCCTTGATGGCCATCTGCAAATTGAGCTCTCGGATAGTCTTCGGTGTTGCAGACAACGCTCGCCGCACGAACCGACCGATGGCGTCGTCGGTGACGTCAGCGTAGCCACAATAGGGATTTCGAAAGAAAATATTGGTTTATATGTAAACTGGTTGGTTATTTTATATCATATATAGTTTCTGTATCTATAATAGCCCATCCCAGGCTTTATTGCGAGAGAAGACCCCGAGTCCCAGCAGTGGGAACATTTAGTGGGCTGTTTATGCTTTGTGCAGGCTTTATTCATTAAATTTCAAGCCGATCCGTTTAGCTGTGTTTTTTTTTAAATAACGAGTGTGAAGACGAGCAAGACGTGCGCCTGACGGTAAGCAATATGCCTGCCACATAACAGCACAATGACTCGCAGCTATTGGAATGTAAAGAATCCAAATCATTACCTAGCACGGCACTGCCTTCGCCACCCAGAGATCTAAGGTGGTATATTTCTAAATTTCTCTGGAAACATTGCCCTTCAAACCGGAACACAGTAATATTTGTTCATTACTGATTGGCGGTAGAATAACTGGCAAAGATGTAGTACTTCCCCAGGCGGACTCTGCCAAGAGTCCTACCACCACAAAATGCAGTTTCTACGCGGTTGAGCTACAAACTGATATAAGTAAGATTTACTTCTTCATTAAAACAACTGTTTAACCATTAGTCCGGTCAATTTAGAAATTTTTTTTTTTTTTTTATAGCATAGAGTGACGAGACGAGCAGGTCATGTGCCTGATGGTACATTCGAAATTACCTAAATTCCCACCAAGCTGAAAATCGGTAAGGTTGTTTAAAATATAAATTAAAACAAAATTTGAAAGTTCCCCATCTTTCCCCTGTAAGGAAAAAAAATCAAGGTCAAAGGTAAACAAAATGAGTTCATCGCGATTTTCAGCAAAACGGTACGTTTTGTCATAAAAATACCCCAGACAAAAATTGTAGATCATAAAATTATCTACAAAAATGTGATATTACTTTTTTTCTACGAGCCACGGTTTTTGAGATATAAAACGGTATAACGATTCACAAAGTTGTAATCGTCACAATATGCACACGTTTCTGTTGTCAAGAAAGCGAATGCCGTTAGTAATAATTTCTTGTCGAGTAGTTACTTTTTTTTTTTTTTTTATTTAAAATTGCTACTCCACAGACTCCGGGGTCCGTGACTTTTGTCATTTAAAATCTTATTTATTTTTACATGTTTCTAGGATAATCAGAAGAAGAGGAAAATAAGGGGGGAGTTGGGAACATTTTAAACCTAATACTAGTTAGTGCTCGTCTGTTGAGCCGATCACTACCGGTTGGGATTCCGCTAGTAATCGACTCGACATCGATTCTTTGCCTTATTGCCATTTGCCTAAGCCGCCTCCTCCCGGCCGAGAGCCTCCACTACGGCTGCATTTCTGTCCCTGATGGCCATCTGTAGGTTGAACTCTCGGATGGTCTTCGGTGATGCAGCCAACGCTCGCCGCACGAACCGTCCGATGGCGTCGTCGGTGTCGTCAGCGTAGTACGTGAAGGTCCCCGTGTGCCGTGAGATTGCAACAACCGCATGGGGCACGCTCTCGTGCAGCTTCATGTTTGCCTTTGTTTTTATTGCGATTACCGACTCATATGTCAGTCCCTGAGCTTCATGGATGGTGAGGATACGTGACCCTGTGCCTGACCCATAACCCTGGTTTGTCAGGGTCTCTTTCTCCTCTTGAGTGTGAACTAAGAAGAGGGTGTTTGGTAGGGTGTTGGGTATTTGCGCTCCCTTGTACCTTTTCTGCTCTAGGGACTTTATACGGGATGCTGAGGAGTACATACCTGAGTATATTTCCCTCAGCGCATATGCGACATCCATCGGATTGCGATGTGTGCAGAGCAACTCCTGGCTGATCTTTGTTACCAGGTTTGGGCGGTGATACCTCATTTTGAAGAGATTTTCCCTGTCGATATAAGGCAACTGATTGACGTCTCCGATGAGGACAATTTCACCAACATCAGACAGCCTTGAAGCCATCACAATGGCTCCAAAATGGTTCATGAGAGCTTCGTCCACCATGAGGCGACTGAAGCTTTCTCTTCCGAAACCATTTACCAGAGCAGAAGCCATGGTTCGCACTCTGGTTTTGACCAGGTTTCCGATACGGTGCGATAGATCTTTTGCTGCCTCAGTTGTTGTAGTGATGATGGCGTCCTTGTCCACATCAAAGTGTCTAATTACCCATGTTGTCTTTCCATATCCTGGAACTCCGTTGACCCACTGTATTCGCGGTACCTCCCAGGTTTCCCAACCCGCTTTGACGTTTGAGTTCCCTTCGATGGTTTTGGCCATCTCAAGGATCCTATCGTCTAGCATAATCTTGGTGCATCGGGCGGTAACTACGATTGGGTCGTTTGGTGGTGTCGCATAAACTGGCATTCCCGCGCGCTCTGTCTCTTTCTCGTTCAGTGTCACGAAGCCATTTTCTACACTGTAAGCTGCCATATACTTTCCTGTCATGGTTCCCTTGATGACCCGGGAAGTGACATTATTGTAAATGGCTGCTTCGGCCTCCTCGAGTTTCGCCTTTAAGAGGCTTTCACTTCCTAGCCTATAGGACTGCATGATGTTTTCGCAGGTCTTGAGGTTGACTTGTCTTGTCGCTCTCAGTGTGGCTAGGAATTCGATGAAGGCGTTACGTGCATGACTCCGCGGCTCCGAAGCCATGACATAGCGGGGCGGTTTAACCTGTCCCATGTCGGCTCTCGTTCGGCTCGTTTGTTGCTGTGAAGCTACGTTGGGGGTCCTTGACGTCAAGGGGGGTGATGAATGGGATGAGATTCAGAGTATGCTCCTTGCTGCTGCATTGAAGGCAGTCACGAAGGTCTTGTTGGTGCCTCGGCTGCCGCTTTGATTGGCTGCGGCTTTTTCCGTGGCTGCCCTCTGCTGTGCTCTTTCGGAGCCGGTTTGGATAGTCTAACTAGGAACAGGATGTCCCCAGCTGTCAGTTGCATGTGTTTGGTCGTGTGAAGGGGCTCTGAGGAAGCTCAGATTTTCTCCCCTGTCTTCATATACGACTACCTCATGATGTTTAGAGGCCTCAATGCAACCCAGCCGGTCTGCGACTCGCGCTCTTGAGTATTCGATTGCCATCGCATCCACGCTTATCACCCGGGGTGTGTCACCTGCATTTCTGCTCAGATGTTCGAGCAGCGCACTTGCCTGTGTGAAAGGGGTCCGACCTTCCGAGTACTCTATTAGTGCAATCGTTTTGTTTTTCGATCGCACCAACCGAAATCGGTGGCCGTCCACCTCGCACACTGGCATGGCGTCATATGTTTTCCGCTTCATTGTGACTTTTGCGGTACTCCCATTGAGCAGGCAAGACAATCCAGGTGACAAACGGGCTCGTTTCCGTTCCCAGGCAAAGCAAAAGCTTATTCCGAATCTTTCTTTGTTGCTGTCCATGAAGAGAGCCACTCCGCGGATACGGATCCCTGCCTCTCCTCGGTCTGCGTTCTCCAGTAGTTGTTGGATGGAGGTACTTTTCGAGGAACTATTGAGAGGTTGGGCGGGAACCACATTCCGCGTGGCGTCCACGGGCAGCGGGTCAGGGTGTGGTGGCGAGGGGAGGCGTGTATTTGATATTGTGGAGTTTCTCTTGGCCGGTATGCGGAATGAGCTCTCCATGAAGGACAGGAGCCGTGTTCTGTTGTCTGGATCTGCTAAGATGTTATGGAGATCCGAGACAACCAGCTTCCTGTCGATCATAGATTCGAGTTCATGTCTTGCGACCATGAATCCGGGACAATCGATTAGCACGTGCCAGACCGTTTCGGGTTGGTCGGGGTCACACTCGCATGCAGGACCGCTCTTGAGCTTAAATCTGTACAGGTATTCTGCTATTCCTCCGTGTCCCGTCAACGCTTGTATTTGGAAGGGAGTCAATTTTATGGTTCTCAACATTCGATATGCGTTTGCTATATCGGGGAGGAACGTCTGGGTGACTTTTCCAGTGTCCGAGGTCTCATATCGATCTTGCCATTTCTTGACCGATTCTTCGCGGATTTTGCGTTTGACGTAGGACAAAGGGATCCCCTCGTAATCCCTGGGTGATTCCGTGAGAGCTGCCAATTTGGCTAGTTTGTCAGCTCTTTCATTGCCAACGGTGCCCACATGCGCTCTCACCCAGAAAAGACGAAGAGATCTCCCTTCAGCATTTATCTGTCCAATGTTTTCCTTTATGCACTTTGCCAGGGGGTGACTCGTTTTCGGGTTACTTAGCAGTTCGAGTGAAGATCTGGAGTCACTCAGGACATTGACTTCTGGGTCCTTGCTTTCTAACGCCATTTGAGTTGCCCGGCAAAGAGCATAGAGTTCCGATTGAAAGACTGTGCATTCGGAGTGGAGCTTGAAGGTCGAGTTCTTGACCTCTTTGCCGTTCTCCCACCATGTTAGAGCAGCTCCAACTTTACCTTCAACCTTACTGCCATCAGTATAAATTTGAGGTCCTTCTGGAAGATTGGAGGTGTCTTCTAGGAGCTCGTATTCTACGGGTACCAGCGTGGACGGATGGGATTGGTCCAAGTAGTTAACGTTCCGTTCGAGTTCCACTTCTGGTCCCACCAGGTAGTCTTGGGAGAGGTTCTTTTTTACTCTGTACAAATTAGCTGCTTCCTGTATCCTCAGATCCAGGGGGAGCAAACCGGAGAGTGCAAGTGCTGATTTCAGGGAGACAGTACGGTATGACTTACAGATTTTCTGGGCAAAACCTCTTTGGATTGCGTTCAAGTGAGACTTGTTTTCCTCGAGGTCTGCCGCTTGTGCCCATACACTTGAGGCATACATGATTATAGGTTCCGCCACAGCGACGTATATAGTTCTCGTGATTTCGCCATTCAATCCCCAGGTCACCTTCGCTGCACATGCTAGCTGTCTATAAATGTTCGCCACTTTTTTACATTGGGCGGTCACATGTGTTTTAAAGTTGAGCCGTCGGTCGATTAGTAGGCCTAGCAGTTTGACTTCCTCGACCAGATCAAGCCGGACGCCGGACATGACTATGTTTGGAGGTTCGTACTTCAACTTTTTTGTAAAAAGCATTGCGTTGGTTTTATGCGCTGCAAAGTTGAGTTTGTTAATTTTACCCCATTCCACTGTCATGCTCAACGCCCTGCCCGCTTGCTGTTCGATGATGTTCGGGCTGCCTGTAAACACGAGAACGACGTCGTCCGCAAATGCTTGACAGTATACTCCCTCCGCTTCCAGCATTCGTAGTAATGAGTCTAGAATCACATTCCAAAAGGTTGGTCCACAGATGGACCCTTGGACGCATCCTTTGGTTGTTTCCTTCTCATAGACTGCTCTTGCATAGTTGACCTTGATTTTACGGTCGCTGAGGTAAGAGTTTACGATGTCGTAGAGGTTTGTTGGGCACCTCTTCTTCGCTAATTGATTTTTGAGGGCGGGCCACCATGCATTGTCGAAGGCACCCTCTATATCCAGGGAGATTAGGAGTACGGTGTCTTTACTGTCAACTCCTTTTTTGATGTGCTCTACCAGGTTATAGAGGGCGTCCTCGGTGCCTCTTTGAGGCATGAAGCCGTACTGTTTCCTACTGATGGTTGGGAGGAGATGCCATTGGAGTCGGTTTACCAGAAGCTTTTCGTCGATTTTTCGATATTAGTAGTTATTAGTAGTTACTATTGGAAATCACGAATGGAAATGGGCATTTTCACAATATGGGCACGAGATGGGTATATTAGAAAAATAGGCGCGTGCTTAATAAGAATAATTTGATGAAAAGAAGTATAAATGTCTTGAATGCAACATTGAGAGTTTGAGAAATACAGATCAAATAGCTAGTACTTAAAATCATAAAAACGGTTAAATCTCAAAAACGGTGGCTCGTAAAAAAAAAGTATTAATACATTTTTTGTAGATAATTTTATTATCTACAATTTTTATCTGAAGTGTTTTTATGATAAAACTTATCGTTTTGCTGAAAATCGCGATAAACTCATTTTTTTACCTTTGACCTTGAATTTTTTTTTCTTACAGGGGAAAGATGGGGAACTTTTAAATTATGTTTTTAATTATATTTCAAACAATCTTACCGATTTTCAGCTTGGTGGGAATTTAGGTAACTTTACTCTTATTTTTTGGTCTAATTTGACCGGACTACATTGTTTACAAAGATTATAATAAGCACAACAAAAGAAAAACAGGAAACATTTTTTTTTCAATACGCCATTAATCTCTGTTTCCAAACTAATCTAATATTCCCTTAGTTTCTTGGTTAACAAAACCCATAGTTTTTCTCAAAGCCTTTGGAAGTAGAGAAGTTGAATCCATTAAGAGATTTATCTATTGTCGGAAAGAACTGAGGAAGGAATCTGTCAAGGCGATTAAATTATGTTGAGGTATAGAAAATTGAGCGAAATCGGATCAATGAATTCCGAGTCACTTGTCTGTGGGGTAATCATATTTGTATCAATGAAATCTTTTAAGATATATTTGACGTGTTAATTTGCATCAAACCATTGCGAGTTGTGCTTAAAGTATCTTGAAAATATATATATTTTTTTATTTTTTTAAAATAAAGAGTGACGATACGGGCAGGACATGTGCCTGATGGTAAGCAACATGCCTGCCACATAACAGCACAGTGACACGCAGCTATTGGAACATGAAGAGCCAAAATCATTACCTAGCACCGCACTGCGCTCGTCACCCAGAGATCTAAGTTGTTATATCTCTAAGCCCTGTAATTTCTCTGGAAACATTACCCTTCAAACCGGAACACAGTAATGTTTGCACATTACTGCTTGGCGGTAGAATAATTGACAAAGGTGTGGTACTTCCCCAGGCGGACTCTGCTAAGAGTCCTACCACTACTTAATCGATTTCTAATGAGCAACAATGAGCATTGTAGGCTTTGGGCAGTATTTTTAACTAGTGAGATTGCGCGGTTTTTACGAATAAAAACTGTGAAAAACATTTTTATATTCATTGTTTTTATTTAGAAGTTTAAACTGGTTTTTGTTGAGCATGGAGTCTGGTTTGATTAGTGAAATGTGTTCCATTAAATGTATTAGTTATTAATATGGTACTAACTAAACCTTAACAGGCTTATTTAAATTCACAAAAACTTCGCTAGCGTGTTTTAACGCCGTACAACGCCATCTAGTATGGTTATTTGGAACTACAGTACCCTAATACAAAATTACTTATACATAGTCATTAAGGTACTTTTTAATCACCAATTTGCAATCCCCGCATGGCAGGTTAGTATTGAATATACAGTTTGAATTATTTAATTATATGTCATTTTAATTAAATAACTTGTTTAGGTCTCCGGGGCTAATTAAGTACCTAAACTTGAAACGACGTGGGGCAGAAATGAGCCGTCTCCTTTTAATGCATAACTTACATTTACTAAATTTATTACTTCACATATTACAACCGTGTTGTATTATTTATTGTATTGTATTATTTAGACCGTGTTATGTAACACGGTCTAAAAACATAGTTATTAACTTAAAGAAAAAGTAATATACGTACTGTAACAGCTGCCTACTGTATTATCAATAAATTCAGATTTTATTTCAAGAGTGTAACGTTTACAATAGCAAATAAAGAAAGTAGTTATTCCAAACCGAGAATTGTTTGGCTTAGTTAACTCCCAAGTAAACCGGAGACGCACAAAGTAAACAAATAATTTGAAAGCCATCTAACTTCCCTTATATTAATAGATTTTGTACAAAAGACAAATAAATATTGTACGGTAAGACGGAACTACTTCCGTAACGATTTTGATGTTTACATCATTTTGTTTTGTTTACATAGTATTATACCCCGTTTACATGATTCCAGTCCAGCGACCGAATCCAGCGCTGGGTTGCTTACTGGAATAATGGAGACCGGCACTGGAATGCATCAATCCAGTGCCAGTGCATTCCAGTGCCAGTTTACATTATTCCAGTAAGCAATCCAGCGCAGGATTCGGTCGCTGGACTGGAATAATGTAAACGGGGTATTATGTCTGTAAGTAATCAAAGACAGGTACAGTCCGCGAGGTATAAGCTGAGCTTTGCATTAGTGTGAGTGAACACCAAAAGTACAGTCAGACGCAGGACGCTGTGACCATGTTCTCTTAATAAGGTGTCAATTTTATATTCAATAAATCGTTGTTTATTATGCAGTATCAATTGTATATTGGTATAAACGATAGGCCTGCCCTGAATACGGTATTCGGAAATTTTAAGTAAATAAGTTATACGTAGGTGACGGATCTCATGCTTTTCCATTAAAATTTTTCTGTTATTCTCTGTACTTGACCATTTGAATCCTAAAAGAGATACTTCTTTTCGCAATGACCATATTGATCCTGGATAGTTAATGTCAGCTTGTTGTTTAAGAGTTTGTTGTCTGACTGTACTTTTGGTAATAGATGCGTATGCATGTGATCACTCACACTAATGCAAAGCTCAGCCTATACCTCGCGGACTGTATTTGGTTATGTTTTCAGCCGTCAGTTAACTTATGTCTAAACATCACTATGTTCTGATTTGAAGTGCAATGTTTACAGATAATTAAAGGGCATAGAGATAAAATGTCTCTGGGTGACGAGCACAGTGCAGTGCTAGGATATAATTTGGCTTCTTCGTGTTCCAATAGCTACGTGTCACTGATGTTATGGGTAGGCGTGCTGTTTCCTATCAGGCACATGTCCTGCTCGTCTCGTAACTCTTTACTGTAAAAAAAAACTCCAACAAGTTAATCAATTATTCAATTGTTTGATTAAAAATAGTTATCCTATTGTGCACTAAGATTTTTGCATTGTTTTTCAAAGTTATACCTAACCCAAACCGGAACAATGTATCTAAAGCTAAGAGCAAACTTTATTCGGTATCGATTAAGGATAATGTACATAGACCGATTCCAAAATTTTTTGAAATCACGTCACGTTTTATCGAAATTCTTATTTTACCACGATGAAGAGTTAGTATAAGTAAGCCTGTGTCCCTGGTAGGTTGCCTGGAACAGATCGTTGTCAGCGATAAGGCCGCCAATTGAAATATATTTTTTTTATATTTCTTTAAAGTTAAGCTAATTGTTTTTTTTGCACTGTAAGCCACAGTTAAAAAAGAGTTTTCTTATCTTATCTTATGTGCACTATTAGACTATAATCTACCTATGTTCAACCTGAACAGCCGTTACAAACGAAATTACTTAACAACAAATATCCAAATGTTCACATTTGTAATTTTAGTACGAGTAGGATGATATAATTAAAATGATCAACTTATATACCTAGTACAATGATCTTATTAGCGTAGCTACTTGGTAATTTCGTTGAAAGCGTTGTCTTTCAAGCTGTACCACATTAATGGTCTCACATTACTGTTTAATGGCAAAATGACCGTAAAAAAGTGTTGCACTCACACCGGTGGACTTTGTAAAGAATTCTAGCACTAAACAAGAAAATCTGTGGAACTAAACACAATTTCAAAGTTAGCTTTCTAGCCACTCTAGCGTCCAACGTGCATGAACGACTCTTGTCTTGCACTTCCGCGCGGTAACCATTGCTTATTTTACGTTGACACCGATATTCCTTCTATTTTGTTATCAAATTAAAAAAAATATCACATTATGTAAGAAATTTTAAAACAATTAGGTTAAGGTGCGTCAAACGAGTTTTTTGTCCAGTTTTAAGAGCTATCTACTCATTACCCAAAATTGTAGCCAAAACTTTGAAATGGTAGTTTAATTTTTTTGTTAATGAACTTATTGTTTAAATAATCGCCTCACAACGAAACCATGAAAAAATTTAATTATTGTAGTTATCATGCATCGAAAATCGTCCATTATTTTGATTTTGTACTTACACCAACGGATAGACAATTCTATTACGAACATTTTGGTAGTTTTATTTTTTTCAAAAGACCAAAATCTGATTTTATAAAGAGTTTATTCTAAAATTTGAGCGTAAAACAGCGACAAATGGTTCACATGGTTCAAACAGTGGCAACCCAATGGGTTCGGCGTCGATTGTGACACGTCATGTGACAAAAATTACAAAACAAATTGAATCTACCTTCAAACATTTTGAGGTTAGTTTTGACAAACTAAATCATAAAGTAACAGTGAAGGTTTATCAACTTAACATTTTTCGCGGCAGCAGAAAAACATAATCTATAAACCACTAAAAAAATCTATAAACAACTTTATTTTAAAATATTTATTTATTCTATATATATACCTATTTATGTACTGTATTCAATACCACGTAGTTTATGTTGTGTATGTATTTGTAAGTATTATTAATTCTATTTATATAATTACTAGCTGACCCGGTGAACTTCGTACCACCATGTATTTTTGAAGTGAAAACTTCTTTAGGCGCGCCTAGACAGATTTTTCGTGGGCTGTGAATTAAATTCATTCGTCACGCTCGGGTATGATAAGAAAGCTTCGGCTAAACTCGGGACCATGGCTATCGACCATCTAGAAATACGTCAGCCAATGGGAAATGCTGAAAGGGCGTGGACAGGCCGTCATGGCATGGCCATCTAGAAACGCATCAGCCAATGGGAAATGCTGACGCATTTCTAGATGGCCAAGCCAAGGTGGTGAGGCCACGGCCTCCGGTTACACCCGTGTAGTTTCTAAGATAAGCTATCAAATTCTGAGTTTTAAGTTTTCACTTCTATCAGCAGTTCCTATGACAGCCAATTTTTTTCGTCTACATTTTCTAAACTTTCTGATGTACAAATGTTGTCCTGACAATAACAAAAACATAAAATAAAGAATCATCCTATTTGGTGCAGTCATTCAAAAGTTATGAGCGTACATACATTTCGAAGATCCATTTTTCGCTTCCGTAAAATTCTTTCCGTATTATTAATTCCGTAGAATTCTTATGGGCTCGTCATGTCTGTCTGTCTGTCTGTCCATCCGTATGTCACAACCACTTTATAGAAACTATAAGAACCATACTTTTGAAACTTGGTAAGAGATGTATTCTGTGAACTCCATTAAGTAAGTGTGTTATTAATAACATATTTATTTTAACGGATTTAAGCATTTAAAAGCAAGTAATCCCTTTATGCAGAATGCAGAAGACCGCACCATATGGCGTTCATTAGGAGAAGCCTAAGTCCAGCAGTTGACGAATATTAAATAGGCTGATGATTATGATAAATCCCTTTGTTGTTAATCAAGTTATTGCCAAAAATCAGTTTTATTTTTATTGTAGCACTTTGTGATATACGATATTTTTGTTTGATTACCTGGCACATGGACAAACAAGTCTGATGATTTTCGAACACGGGAGGGAATACGCAACATACAATTATTGACCATGTGAGAAACATGGGTTTTATAGATAAATACCACAAACACTTTAACGCGCTCAGCATCACGTGTATCGTTTAGGATACACACTGTCATAAGGGGTGTGTATAGTTTATGATACACACTCCCCATTTCAGTTAAAGCAGTGTGTATCCGAAATGAGCATGCTTTCTACTAATTTTTCCAGTGGTTTTGGGATGGGAATCGGACAATCACTTAAGGAGATATTAAGAAAAAAATCACCTTGAAATAATTTTATTCATTAAAATAAAGTTACTTAGAAACTAAATAATCAATGTATTAAGTTAAAATAATCAGTGAATATTATTGAAACATTTTTGACACAGAAAACTTTCACATACAGAACATATTGTAGTTGTTTGAGCTGCTTTGAAAGTTTTGCCACCAATAACTTTCCTGTCATGCTTTTTATAGCACCTCTGCACATCTTCAGCGTACAATTTTCTCTCCAACTTTGTAACTTTTGAGATAATGTTTTCTATTAGACGGTATTCTTGGCATAATAGGGGCTGATGACACATCATCTCCGGGTAACTGAGCAGATTATTTAAGTAAAACTACAATTAGTACAATTAGTTTCTTGAGATATTATTTGGTTCAATAATAAATGTGCATTCAAGAGACAAACATAGATAAATAATATTACGAAATGTGTATCTTTATTGATACACATGGCCTGGGGAATAGTTTATCTATATACCTTAAAGTATTTCCCAGGCCACGTGTATCAAAAAATATACACACCGGTAAAAAAAGGATGATAAAGGAGGGAGTGTAATTATTTTCTATACTATTTCAACACCTCACAACTCACAACACTATAAAACAAAAATTAAAAGTTGTGAAAATTTGGTAGTATTTGCATATAGGGCTTGGCGCTGAGCGTGTTAAGGTTGCCCTTGGGTCTTGTTTATGATCAAAGCAAAAGCAAGCCGCACTGGAAACTGAACTGTTTAAAATCAAATGGTACATCAGTCGGAATCATTGGGATGCGTGGTATCAAAACGTCTTCTCCTTTATACTTTCCTTTCAGTATAGTTGCTTCTATCACGTTGTTCAGTATTTTTTATAGCTAACCATGTGCCGTAGCAAAGACGCGGTTCGTTGATATTTCGCAACATTTTAACTACCGATCCAACTTTTAACTGAAGATTGTGAGGTGACAATCCTGGAAAATCCAGCGTGTTCAAATATTTCGGTGTATAGGTAGTTGTTGACGACATCATCTTGATTAGTCACCGAATCAACTGATTTATAAATCCTCAGTTCGCCTGTAATTGTTCTTGAATTAACAAATTTAATTAATTTGCATGCATCTCATTTACATATTAGGTATTAATATTTATTTATCATGTGGCTGTCTTGTACTAATGTTGGGCAACGGCTTCCATACCGTCCAGTCTTTCCGATATTTGTGGAGGTTGTCTTGCCATTGTTGTATTCTGTCTGCCGCGTCGTCGTTTGTAATCTGGCTTCCTCCGCGTGGTCATTTTGGCCCAATAATCATCCGACATGCGGCAAACATGTCCAGCCTGATTCCACTTCAAATTGGCTGCTTTTTGAGTTATATCGGCTATTCCGGTTTTAGAACGCAGTATGATGTTTCGTATTCTGTCCGTTAGTTTTACTCAAAAAATACTGCGCTCCAAAGCCCGTCAGCAAAGGTGTATATTCAAATAATTTTGCACAGATTGCCTTAACATTTTTGTTAGAAAACGTTTGTTTGGGAAAGCACTTTATTTAATACTAGCGGCCCGTCCCGGCTTCGCACGGGGTCAATATTTTTTGTTAAGTAGGTATGCTAAATGAAACGTACATGACCAAATTTTTCCAAATTATCAAAATTAGAAACCAAAACTTTAAAGAGTAAAAACATTAAACATTGGCTGGCCTGGTGGCTTAGTTGGTTGAGGGCCGTTTTGTAAAGCGGCGGTTTAACGATCAGCCGGATTGAATACGGCTGATTAAAAAACCGCCGGAATGTATTCGACGCCATACGTCATTCAACACGGCTAGCCGTTAAGTAATAAAGCGAGAGATTAGCCGCCTCTTTCACAATTTTTAGTTCCGATTCTTAACACTCATGGCACTGCCTGACATAACAACAACTATGGCATTGAATAGGTACTGCAAGTGTGTTGCTAAATTGCTAAAGTGACAGTGGATTCTGGAGTTCGGAGGGATTGTACACAATATTATTGGAGTGTCACTTGTCACCCTGGGTGTTACTTGGAAACTATTTCGTTTCCACCGTCCACCTTGTTAAGACTAAATCGGACCGGGTTGGTTACATGAGACCCAGATCCGACTCGGAGCACACCGACTCCATATAGTCTTGGCGCTACTACCTCTGGAGTGTATTAAAAAAAATGCGGGAGCCAGAAGCTCAAGGGAGGTCCTGAGTGGAGCAAGCCATGCAAGTAGCCGTAGTGTATCGCAGGCCGAGTATGGAGAAGCGACACTCAGGGCTGACCGCAGAGCTTCTGGCGGGAGCCCACCCGGAGTCAAATCTGGATGATAGACCCTTGTCTATGGAAGTGCACCATGTTTCTTAGGTGTACCGTCACCGATATCAATTTATGGGCTTTCAAACTTTATGTGAGAGGTAAAATGTTGTAAAAAAATATTAAGGAATACCGTAAGTAATCGGTCAGTTTTTTCGGATGAATGAAATTAATTTTGATTTTGTTTATTTAAATTATGTTTTTTTAAATTTGGTCACCCTATAATATAATCAGTAATACAATACGGCTGAACGTGGGCCGCCTTATTGAAGAACGTATCGCAATGACAATGCGGCTAATCGTTGAACCGCCGCATTACAAAAAGGCACTATTTTTCAAAACGGCTAGCTGTAATGTAATACGGCGGAAACAAAATAATAATATTACCATAAATCGTAGAACCTAAGTTAGGCCCTACCAAACTTCAGGGCGCACGCAATCATGTCAACGTTGGGAAGAGTGAGCTCACTCTTTTCGTTCTAGTCGGTTGCAGGACGCGGTGGACGCCGGACGTTTTTACCTATCATTATTCGTTGTCAATAACCAAAATAAGTAGCACCACAGCAAGTCTCGCCGCTAGCGATTGTACGGGTCAAGTAGATTGGTTTTATGTAAACCAGATACGATACACACAGAGACGCAGTTTATTACCGATGTCAAGGTGCTCTGGGCACATCTATTGATTTATATCGATGAATATTACCACAAACAACTCTCAGCCTCAACGGACACCGGGAAATTGAAGCTTCTCTCAAAGGGATTTCCCATTGGCTATAATTTTGTAACAAACCCCCGTCTCGGCATGCGGCTTGGTAAGTTTCTTTTACACGATTTTAAAGTCTTGGAACCATGTACCAACGCGGTACATGATAAAAAAGTATTCTGAGATAACAACACTCTGACTGGGAAGGATGAACGCTGTACACTCTTCCTTATTCTACATCTACCATAGATCGTAGAACCCAAGATTGGCCTTCCCAAACTTCAGAGCGCACGTAATCATGTCAAAGTTGGGAAGAGTGAGCTCACTCTTTCCGTTCTAGTCGGTTGCAGGACGCGGTGGACGCCGGACGTTTTTACCTATCATTATTCGTTGTCAACAACCAAAATAAGTAGAACCACAGCAAATCTCGCCGCTAGCGATTATAGGGGTCAAGTAGATTGGTTGTTTGTAAACCACTTACGATACACACAGAGACGCAATTTATTACCAATTTCAAGGTTCTCAGGGCACATCCATTGATTTGTATCGCTGGCATTGTACCGCCACGTTGCGCCGCGCCGCGCTACAGTCGGCGCGCCGCGCCGGCCCGTCGCGTCGATAATTATTATTTCGACAGGATGGAATTTTTTAACTTCGTAATATCTTTTGAATGCAATGTCCGATTTTAATAATTCAAAAAGGAATCAGTAGGTATTAAAGCAATCTTGAATACGAAATAGTTTATTTGGATAAGAATTAATACAAATGTATGGATAACATGGTCTGAATTTGATCGGCATTTTTATCTTCTTTTAAAATATAAAAAAACAGTTGTAGCGACGTAATTACAGTAGTTAGACATATGGTCTCGCGAGGTTTTTTGTAGATTTTAATACGTTTTATAATATTGTAGAACATTATTTTGTTCTATCATTGGTACTTTCCGCAGCGTATGCGATGAAAGCCATTTTATGGCTGTTTTTTTTATACCTTGCGTTGGTTTTAGTAAAGAAATGAAATTAATTCTAATTTTTTCTCGTAATAAAAGTAGCCTATGTTACTCAGTGATAATGTAGCTTTCTTTTGGTAAAAGAATTTTTGAAATCGGTTCAGTAGTTTTTGAGTTTATTACATACATACAAAAATACAAAAATACAAAAATACAAAAATACAAATCTTTCCTCTTTATAATATTAGTATAGATGAACTTTATTCCATAGCAATAAAGCTCAAATTGCCATAACATATTAGTTAGAAAACGTTTGTATGGGAAAAAGAAAAGGGCTGTTTTTAGGGTTTTCCCGGCAACAATTCGATTTATTCTCGCCGTAAAAACCATCATTGGACATCAACGAACATTTAAAAACTATTGTCCAAATTGGTCCAAGCGATTCATTTTTATGTTATAGAAGATAGATTTTAGATTTGCCATCAGCTCCGGGAAATTTGAATCGAAATAGAGTGAAAAACATTAGCAAGTAAAGTGGCGAAGTGCGAGTTGGACTCGCCCATGAAGGGTTCCATTGCAGCAAATAATATAATATACATAGTGTTTAGTATTTTACCAGAAATACCGACCTGGGGCCCATAGCAGATCTCAAAAACAAATTAAATGCCGTTATACCGATTTTAAGAGTTACTCCCACAATTTTGACAAGTTACTTAAAATTACTTACGTATGCTTCCCCGCGTCGCTCAAAGTCCAGTTTGGTCGAAGGAATAAGGGAAGTGGACAAAAAAGGAATGTGGAACCCAAACCGGACGATCTCCAGGCGAACTCCGGTCCAGAATTCCCAGAACGATCCTGCGTTCTAGCGTTGTAGAAGCGGCCAATCCAGTAGCACACTTCACACGAATAATAGTCCAGCACTAATCCCGTAGCGATTATTAAAGTAAATAACGTGTTCCCGCACAATACTAAATCTTTTATCCCGAAAAACTAGTCGTTCCCGCGAACTATAACACTTTTATCCAGAAAAGCAAACCAGATTATATTAAACGCGTCGTTTCGTTCCAGCGAAAAACAGACAACGGTACAAGTGACAGCCGGCGACCACAGACACACGCTAGATTTCGATGGCCGATATAATGTTGCCCGATTATACGGAACAAAACCCCCGACCAATTGAACTCCTGTTCAATTTTAGAAAACCAGTATTTAGCAACTAGTACTTAATAACTAGTATTTAGCAGTATCCGGACCTCAAATAAAACGAAATTCCCACTTTGACCCGAAAGTGGAAATCAAACCAAAAAAAAACTTTACCAAAAATAGTAATAAAATTAAATTAAATTTTAACCATGAAAAATACGTATATCTAATAAAGAGGCAAGCGTGCCAGAGAGGACACCGCGCGCTGAAGTCTGGAACCAGAAACCAGAATCTCCGCCACGCGGGGTGTGCCATCAGTACCAGATATCAATTTTAAAATACGTCCCCTACGCCAGAGTAGGGGGGCCAAATTTGCCTCTTTTAATAATACTAAGTCCCCTTCCCGAGGGGCCTCCGTCCTATCTGTCCATTTTACCCGTTGTTGCAACAGATGCAAGTACTCGGCCGACCAGCGCCTCCAGAAGTCTTGACTTATTTGCTGCAATAACTGAAAACGGGACAGGCGTCCGGGCCGCTCATCCTTCCAGGGATACTCCGGCAACGCGGTTAAAGGCTGACCGATCAAGAAGTGACCCGGCGTCAAGATTTCTAGATCGTTAGGGTCAGGCGAGATTGGACAGAGAGGACGGGAATTAAGCACTGCCTCCACGCGGCATAGTACCGTGACTAACTCTTCCCAAGTTAACACGGTCTCCCCGATGACACGGCGGAGATGAGTTTTAGCAGACTTCACCGCAGCCTCAAAAATTCCTCCCCAGTGAGGACAGGCTGGCACACTAAATTGCCAGCTGATTCCCCGCTGGGCGAGAGCCAGACTTAAACTATTATTACCAGAATTTAAAAAATTATTAACTTCGCGTAAATAATTCGCCGCCCCTCGATAATTTGTGCCATTGTCCGAACGTATTAAAGAGGGTACTCCTCTTCGCGCTACAAAGCGATCCAGCGCCGCGACAAAGGCCTCCGTAGACAGCGCAGAGACCAGCTCCAGGTGGACTGCTTTGGTGGCCAAACACACAAAGACGCACAGGTAGGCTTTAACGACCTTGGCGTTACGCAACGTCGATGACTTGACCGAGAAGGGCCCAGCGAAGTCCGTTCCGACCCCGTCGAACGGCCTCGAGGGAGAAATCCTATCCGGAGGAAGATCTCCCATCATGGGCTGCATGGTAGACGCCTTGAGCCTATAACAAGGGACACATCTAAACAGCACCTTTCGGACCGCCCTGCGAGCCGACAAGATCCAGAATTCACGCTGCAACACAGCGAGAAGCGCGCCACATCCAGCGTGCGCGTTACCGATATGCCGATCGGTGATCAGCAGGTCCACCAGAGGACCTCCTTTCGGTAGCAACAGGGGGTGCCTGCTGCCGTACGGCAGGTTGGCTTTCCGGAGCCGACCTCCTACGCGCAGAAGACCATCCTGATCTGTGAAAGGGTTCAACTTGGCGACCGCACCCTTCAAGCGAGCGCGTCCGCAGCGCAGCGCCTCAAGTTCCGTCGGAAACCTCTCACCCTGCACCAGCCGAATGAGGTGCAGCAAGGAACTCCGACGCTCCTCCACAGTGGCGATCTGGTCACTCCTCCTCTGACGAGGGTGACGACAGTTGTGGATGAAGCGTTTAATCCAGCTAGTTACCCCCAGCAATTTATCCAGCTTGCTGTAACGACCCGTCAACCAATCAGGGTCTGGGGGCACTTCCGCCACAATCGCATGCACGCGGACTCCGGGCAGCTCCGCTCGCTCCGAGTCCGCGCCAAGAGCTGGCCAGGAAGCTTCTGGCTCCCGCAGCCAGTCCGGACCCCACCATAAGGGGTGATCAACTAGCTCCGGCGCGGAACAGCCGCGCGAAGCACAGTCAGCGGGGTTCAACTCACCCGGGACATGTCTCCAAACCATGTCCAGTCCAATGTTTTGGATTTGGGAAACCCGATTTCCCACAAAAGTCTCCAAGGTGTGAGGGGCTGCTCGTAACCAGGCAAGTACGACCTGACTGTCTGACCACGCATAGACCTTCCGGATGTCTATCGAGGTGGACAGTTCCTGATATACGTGCTTAAGCAGCCGAGCAAGTAATGTGGCTCCGCTCAATTCCAGTTTCGGAATAGTGAGTCGTGTCCTGATAGGAGCTACCTTGCTTTTCCCCAATAAGAGCGTGACATTGACGTGGCCTCCAGCGTCAACTGTACGCAAGTACACAGATGCGGCATAGCCCAGCTCGGACGCATCACAGAACCCGTGCAGGCTGATCCGGCTACAGCCTGGTGGCAGAATGCGACGGGGCAACGCCACTCGATTGACCGTTTCGAGGTCAGATATTAAACGAAGCCAAATGTTAAGCGAGTCTCCAACCAGGGGGTCGTCCCATGAGACCTTCAGAGTCCAAAGTCGCTGTAACAGACACTTGGCTGCGAACAGAACCGGACTGATCCAACCGTTTGGATCAAACATCCTGGCGATGGTGGACAAAACCGTCCGTTTTGTCCACGCGCGTGTGGCCTCCAGCGCCACCCGAAAGGTGAAGATGTCAGCAACCGGTTGATACTGCATGCCCAGAACCGCAATCCCGTGCGGATCGTCACCTTCCTCGAAGAGCCCCGGATCCTGCTGGTGATCGTCCGGGATACCAGCCAGGACGTTGGGGTCGTTAGAGAGCCATTTCCGAAGCTCATAGCCTCCAGATGCGAGAAGCTCTGTAAGCTCATCCCGGAGCAACAGAGCTTCCTCCACCGTCTGCGCGCCAGTGCAAACGTCGTCCACGTACAGGTCGCGCTCCAGAACTGCGGCTGCACGTGGGTACCGAGCCCGTTCTTGCTCCGCCAACTCCAGCAGTGAGCGGATCGCAATGAAGGGGCTTGATCTCAACCCATAGGTGTTGGTGTTCAACTCATACACCATCATAGGGTCCTGAGGACTTTCCCGCCAGAGGATCAACTGGAACCTCCTGTCCTCGGGGTGTATGACCGTTTGTCGGAACATCATACGGATGTCCGCTCCCAACACCACCTGATGCCTACGGAAATTCAGGATGATGTCTACAATATCCCGATGTAGCTTCGGTCCAGCGTGGAGGCACTGGTTCAGTGACACTCCTGTCGAAGTCGGAGCGGATCCATCGAACACCGTCCTGAGTTTGCCCGTCGACGCCTTCAAAACGGCGTGATGAGGCAAAAAGTAGTGGTCCATGGTCGACCAGTCGTCGCGAGCCGGAGACATGTGGCCCAGTGCCTCATACTCCCTCATGAACTCGATGTACTTTTCCCGAAGTACAGGATCTCGAGCCATGCGTCGCTCCATGGACCTGAGCCTTTTCTCGGCCAATGATCGAGACTGGCCCAGACGCGGGGGGTTATCCCGGAAAGGCAGCCTAGTCTCCAATCGCCCAGAAACCATTCTCCGAGTGTGAGCCTGATAAAAGTTCTCACACTCCACGTGCTCGGGATCCAGCCGAGACACGGTAGGCGGCTCTTCGATCTCCCAGAACCTCTGCATGATCTGAGCGAGGGCCGTTCCCGTAAAAGAAGCCTGATTCGACTGCTGCCACTCATCCACCATTCCCAAAATGGCGTTCCCGTAGATGGTGGGCAGCGCCATCAGCGAAGACTGATCCAGCAGTCTAGGCTTGCCGTTCATGATGTAACCCAGTACATCAGAACCCAACAAAAGGTCTACCGGACCCGCCATCCCGAAGCGGGGATCCGCCAACCTGAGACCCTTAGTACAGGACAAAAGATCCGGATCTATGTCCGCCTGAGGAAGCCAACCGACAACCGAATCCATGACGGTGGCCCTGACCGCAATCCTTTCCGAATAGGAATGTACGGACGAGAAGGAGAGGCGGGTCTGTCCAGCCGACCGCACCTCTGTGTTCCCGACTCCCCGCAACGGAGTCGGTGACGGAAACCTAGCCAGGCCCAGGCGATGAGCAACCCGGGTTGTCAAAATGCACCCCTGGGACCCTGTGTCCAAGAGCGCTCGTATCCGGACGTAGTCGCCTCTTGGACCCCAAACCCTTAACCAGAGGGTGGGCAGCAGGACCACCGGTGGATCCTGTGCCAAGGGAACGGAGGCTAGTCAATCCCTCCGAGGCCCGTCCGAACCCGTCGGACTACAGGGCCCAGCCCAATATGGCTGCCGAGTGCAAAGGGCCATCGGAGGGGGGGCATATCCGGCCGCCCTGCCATACCGAAAGTAGGGCGGGTGGTACTCCAGCCTCGGATGTTCATGGAGGGGAGGCGTGTACGCCCTCCATTCCATCGGTCGCGGATCCAGCGGCGGAGAAGGATAACGCTGGGGAGGTGGCCCCCGTGGTGACTCCTGTATCACCCTTCCACCTCTCCAGTTCGCCCGCGTCCGCGCGGGCTGTGAGGTCGGTGACCGAGCCGCGTGTAAGACGCCCCTTGTTGGGCTGCCCGGTGCTGCCGTGGGTTGGGGTGGAGGGGGTGTGCTCCACGCTGTAGCCACTTCATTGTTGTACAATGCGTGGCTCTGCGTGGGAGCGCCCCCGCCCGTGGAGGGCCCCCTCCCTGAGGGCTGTCGACCAGCACCATTGCTCCTGACGCACAAGAGCTGATGGTGTGGTCCCCCACACCCAGGACACGGCCGTGCCGTGGGGCAGTCATTGTACAGATGACCCCCCAGGCACCCGTAGCACCGACGCAACCGCCGAACGATCCCTCGTCGTTCGGAGGTCGTCCGCGCAAGCAGGGCCGGACACTGCACCAGCGCGTGAAGCTGGCCACAGTTCGGGCACTCCTGCTCCGACGCACTCGTCACCGTCGCCGTCCGCTTCACCGCACCCTGAGTGCGGGGATTGGTAGGTCGCGGTCCTGTTCCGGCAGGGCCACGAGCTGACGCGGCGGGCTGTGCCTCCTGAGGCGCCGACTCTGCCATCCTCGCCTCCCACTCCAGGACCCGAAGTAGCTCCTCAAACGTGGGGAAGACCTTCGGGTCGCCGTGAAGGCCCCTTTCCCGCTCGAACCGGGCGCGCAACTCCAGCGGCACCTTGCCCAGCAGGATGTGGACCAGCAGAAACGACCAGTGTTCCACTGGCAGTCCCAAGCTGCGCAAGGCGTTGTACGCCACCTTCACGGGCGTGAGGATTAGCGGCCTCAACTGAGACCTCTCAGTCACCTTCGGCAGCCCCAGTATTTGGGACACGTGAGCGTCGGCGAGGAGCCGAGGGTTTTGGAACCTCGTATCCAGCAACTCCATCGCCGTGCCGAAGTTGTCGTCGTCCAGCTCCAGGTGCTGGACCAGGGAGAGTGCCTCACCCTCCAGTGACGTGCGGAGATAGGCCAGTTTCTCCGCCTTCGTCAGATCCGTGCGTGAATCCACGAGAGAGGCGAACATACTCCGGAAGCCGCTCCACTCTCGCAGGTTACCTGTGAACCTGGGCAAGTCCAGGGTGGGAAGGCGTCCCACTACACCCGAACCCGCATTCCTGATGACGGGTCCCGAGCTCGCCCTTCCCTGACGAGACCTCTCCAGCTGGCGAACCCTTTCGGAGACCTCGTCGTAGACATCCAGGATGCGCCGCATGTCCGCCTCGATCCTCTCCATCTGCTCCTCAGTTGGAGACGGCCTTGCATCCCGCAGCGATCCTGCGCTCCTCTCAGCGACCTCCAGGCGCCTGTCGAGCTGTTCTGCCCTGTTTAGCAGCGCCTCCTCCCGGTCTCTCCGGCCGACCAATCCTTGTAAGGATTCGAACCATCGGAGCTGGTTGGCCAAATCCGAAGCCATTTTAAATTTAAATTTAAATTTTAAATTAGCCTAAAGTTCGGACAATGTCACAACAAATATATCCGCAACCTAAAAAACCGGATACCACTTAATACTAATTTCCCGACAGTTTGGGGAGAAATTATAAACTGGGAACCCCCAAATATTCGGCCTACCCGGTATATTTTGCCAGAAAATTAAAACAAAAAGGGAGTATTTACGGCCAACGACGCTCTGTCTACCAAAAAATGTTTAGTATTTTACCAGAAATACCGACCTGGGGCCCATAGCAGATCTCAAAAACAAATTAAATGCCGTTATACCGATTTTAAGAGTTACTCCCACAATTTTGACAAGTTACTTAAAATTACTTACGTATGCTTCCCCGCGTCGCTCAAAGTCCAGTTTGGTCGAAGGAATAAGGGAAGTGGACAAAAAAGGAATGTGGAACCCAAACCGGACGATCTCCAGGCGAACTCCGGTCCAGAATTCCCAGAACGATCCTGCGTTCTAGCGTTGTAGAAGCGGCCAATCCAGTAGCACACTTCACACGAATAATAGTCCAGCACTAATCCCGTAGCGATTATTAAAGTAAATAACGTGTTCCCGCACAATACTAAATCTTTTATCCCGAAAAACTAGTCGTTCCCGCGAACTATAACACTTTTATCCAGAAAAGCAAACCAGATTATATTAAACGCGTCGTTTCGTTCCAGCGAAAAACAGACAACGGTACAAGTGACAGCCGGCGACCACAGACACACGCTAGATTTCGATGGCCGATATAATGTTGCCCGATTATACGGAACACATAGTACACAAAGTTCTTGTAGTTCATTGTAACTTTGATCGAAGTTTTAATAATAGTGTATTTATGACGTACTAAAAAAACTACTCATTAGATCGAATTCAAACCAACTTTCGTTGGTAGTTTGCATGGTAATGTACATCATATATTTTTTTTTTAGTTTTTTCATTCTCTTATTTTAGAAGTTAGAGGGGGGGGGGGACACACATTTTACCACTTTGGAAGTGTCTGTCGCGCAAATTATTCAGTGTAGACAAAAATGATTTCAGAAACCTAAACATCATTTTTGAAGACCTATCGATAGACACCCCACATGTGTAGGATTGATAAAAAAAAAATTGAGTTGCAGTTCTAAGTATGGGGTGCACCCCTATTTTTTTAAAAAATTTTGTAATAATCTTAATGCGGTTCACAGAAAATACATCTACTTACCAAGTTTGAACAGTGTAGTTCTCATAGTTTCGGCAAAAAGTGGCTGTGACATACGGACGGACAGACAAACAAACAGACAGACATGACGAATCTATAAGGGTTTCGTTTTCACGTTTTACGGAACCCTAAAAAGACTATAATTGATCAGTTATCGAGCGGGATGAAAAATGATTAAATTACTAAAACGGCTATTAAAAAATAGGGGTAGGTGATAAAAGGGTAAAAATTTAGGGTTGTATGTATTTTTTAACGCCACATTATAAAAAAATAAAAACAAAAAAATTTGTCCGAAAATTAAAAAAAAAGTTTTTGGGGTGAACCACCCTTGTCACTTAGGGGTATGAAAAATAGCTAGTAGCCGATTCTCAGACCTACTGAATATGCATATAAAATTTGGTTAAAATCAGTTGAGCCGTTTCGGAGGAGTAAGGAAACAAACACTGTGACACGAGAATTTTATATATAAGATTACATGTTTATGTACCAAAGATGCCACACCTCTGCCCTTATCTGTTACCTTGTCCTATTAACCAAAAGGTTATCTGGAAGAGATCGCCTTTTGTGCCCAGAATGTTTTTGTCTTATCTTTAATCATTGTTTTTTTGTAATGTTTTGTGGTATAATAAAGTGTTTTTGTATTGTATTGTATTGTAAAATAAATGACTATAATGTATAATTTGTAGTGTAAAATAAATAAATGGCTTAGGTGCTAATCCAGACTATAATCTATGTTCCAAATTTTATCGTGACAAACATCCAATAATCCAACGTCACTATTTTAAACATTCGTAGGATACTCTTAAACCACTCAGACCATATCGGGAATAAATTAGGTCTGGTTAAAACAATAAATACATTTTGGTGAACATTTCACACATGACACCATCTGACCCCACACTGAACAAAGCTTGTACTATGGAAGCCAGATAGCTCAATCATATACTTACTCGTTATACTTTTATATTGAAGTGAAAACTTCTTTAGGCGCGCCTAGACAGATTTTTCGTGGGCTGTGAATTGAATTCATTCGTCACGCTCGATAAGAAAGCTTCGGGTAAACTCGGGACCATGGCTATTGGCCATCTAGAAATACGTCAGCTAATGGGAAATGCTGAAAGGGCGTGGACAGGCCATCATGGCATGGCCATCTAGAAACGCATCAGCCAATGGGAAATGCTGACGCGTTTCTAGATGGCCATGTCAAGATGGCGAGGCCTCGCCCTCCGATTACACCCATGTAGTTTCCACGGTAAAGGCTGGTTTGCATTTTGATTATTGCGAGTGTGAGTGCGAGTGCGATTGCGAGTGCGAGTGACTGATTACTATGCACTCGCAATAATCAATCGGTGTCCACACGTGTTTGCTACCAATCACTCAACACCTGCACTACTCACTCGCACGTGTACTAATCAAAATGAAAACAGGCCTTTAGCTATCAAATTCTGAGTCATACGTTTTCACTTCTATCAGCAGTTCCTATGACTGCCAACTTTTTTTTTTTCAATACATACTTATTATACATAGAAAAAACCCAGGCACAGACAGATACAATGGTGGAAGCGCCTACAGTGTTAAAGGCCTCGAAGTTTTCCAGTTGGATGATTACTTTACTAAGTAACTGTTGGACATAGTTTCGATCAAAAGCTGAATTGTTGTCTGAGTTTGTAAGGAACAAACTCAGACATTCCTGGTGAGTAGGTAAATGCTTTTCACCGCTTCAACTCGATAAATTTACAAGGAAGCTCTTTAGTATACAGCAGTAAAGTTTTAAGAATCCAAAAGTTGAGAAGTTTTAATACTTTATTATATTTGTATACTAACAGCATCCCGGGCTTTTAACTTTCCTGTATTTTTTCTGCGATGAAAAGTAGCCTAATTTTAATTCTTATTCAGGGTGGGGGTGATTGACCTGCACTGACGTCCCGCTAGGGGTGTATTGTGCACTTCCCTCCGGCCAGTCTACCCAAACCAGCCTAGCTCTTTAAAATAGCGGAGCACGGTTTTGGGGCTAGTCTAGTTCCACTCCCATTCCGTCAGATGTTATTTCTCCACATAAATGATTTGGAGTTCCTTCAAAGTGTCCCGATTCTAATCTGATACTTTTCGTGGCCTCACACCGTAGCAGCACGTGCTCCACAGTTTCATTATCCCGCAAACAGCCTCTGCATTAGTAGAAAAGTAGCTACATGCCTACATGCTATTATAGACCACGAATTTAAAACTTCAACCCGATCCGATGAGCCGTTGCGATTAATTATAAACATCCAAAGACCAGTACATCTAAACTTGCATTTATAATATTAATATGATCTTGAGTACATATTTTTAAATATAATGCTCACATTAAAATTTGCACAAACTTTTATTAAACTTCGTAACTTTCCGCAAATTCTTTTTTATCCCAATTTTTTTTACATCAATTTGTATTGTCACATAAGCCCATGTATACCTGCTAAACACAAGCAGTTTCGTTGCATTATAGGCTAAACATACACCATACAATGATACTTTTTATAGTGTAGAGTGATAGGATAAACCGTGCATGTGCCTGATGGTAAGCAAAACGCCTGCTTATAACAGAACGGGGGTATAGCTGGCATATGAGTGAAATGAACAAAGGGCATTAAAATGGAACGGGGTATTATTCCAGTAAGCAATCCAGCGCTGGATTCGGTCGCTGGACTGGAATCATGTAAACGGGGTATAATGTAAACCGGCACTGGAATGCACTGGCACTGGATTGAGGCATTCCAGTGCCGGTCTCCATTATTCCAGTAAGCAATCCAGCGCTGGATTCGGTCACTGGACTGGAATCATGTAAACGGGGTATTACATTCAGAAAACGTCTAATTGTTCCAAATCACAGCTACAATTAATATTTCAAGTAAACACCAACTAAGATCGCCTCCGAAGTTTGTTTCGGTTCAGTCAGTGTTGATTGTTATTGAGACTATCAGACCAATTGTATTTTAGAATAATTGTATTGTACTTTGTGTACTTAAAGTCAACAAGATATTTACTTCGACTTAGAGGCTGAATTTTGTAAGCAAATTATTGTTATGTACAATAATTAAATGGACGACCTTTAGAAACTGTTTAATAAAATTAACAGAAATTGTTTTTAAACATTCTGAGTGGTGAATTACTGAAGAAGATTACGTGGTACTCGATGCTTGTTGTAATAATCTATTTATTTAAAAATGAATGGTTGTCTGTAGGTCCTTTCTAGAATCGTAAACTATGCATTTCATCTTTATGACATTTGGCAAACTTGTTGTTGCGTGAGCCAAATAAGGTTTTTGAAGTGAAAACTTCTTTAGGCACGCCTAGACAAATTTTTCGTGAGGTGTAAATTGGATTCTACCGTCACGCTCGGGTATGATAATAAATCTTCGGGTAAACTCGGAACCTTGACGATTGGGCGTCAGCCAATGGGAAATGCTGAAAGGGGGTCGCCTCGTCATCATGGCATGGCCATCTAGAAATGCGTGAGCCAATGGGAAATGTTGACGCATTTCTAGGTGGACATGCCATGATGGCGAGGCCACGCCCTCCGGTTACACCCGTGTAGTTTCCAAGATAAGCTATCAAATTCTGAGTTATAAGTTTTCACTTCTATCGGCAGTTCTTATGACTGCCAATTTTTTTGTGTTAGTACGACCAATTTTCGACAGGTGGCATAGCAACGCGCCCATAACTATTATAGGTTCGCACTTGACCACCATCTCGCCTGATGTTAAGCGATGATGCGATCTACGATGAATCGTGCTTACCTAGAAGAAACCGATTCACTCTCAAATCGAGAGTGAATCGGAATTGTAACTATCAGGGAAAACCCACTCAGGCAACTCATTCCACAACCTAGATGTTCTTATCACAAACGTGGAGTCAAATCTCTTCGTTCGTGTTTTTGGAACATCAACCATGAAACGATGTCGCTTTTTTGAGATGCGAGAAGTCCGATAGAAGAAAGGGCTAGGTGGTATTAGATCATGCAGATCAGTTGCACACTCTCCGAAGTGTATCCGATAAAAAACGATAAGCTGGCAATTTTGCGGCGATGTTCAAGACTTTGAAGTCTTTTACGCATAAGAGTGTTATTACCTATGAATGTTCTATGAGCTTACGTTCATGTTTTCAGCTTTCGGTATATTTCCGGAATAAAACGTAGCCTATGTTATTCCAGGTTACATTCCAAACGGATAGGATTAAATTTTAAAAGCATTCCGACATAATTGAGCATCAAACATCCAAACTTCGCATTTATAATATTAGTAGGTTTAACACGAGAATTGAGTAGGTACCGAGTATATTCTCTTTCAATATCAAAGCTGACTAACCAGTCAGGATGTCGTCATCATCATTGATAAAGATGACATCAGGCGAGATGGCGGTCAAGTGTAAACCTAGAAGATAAATATAAAATCGTATCTACTTTTGGTTGCTACGGAGTGCTCGCTATTTATTATTGGTAATCTAAGTAGAATTAACGTCACAAAAGGCCATTAAAATGGTGTTAACGATATAGCTATCAAACATTTGTAATCTAATTCTGAGAGAATTGCACATAGGTACCTAGAGATCCCTCTAAAGCAATTGGTACGCTCCTAAGATTTAGTCATCTTAGTTAAAATATACATACACATGTCGACAGCTATTAATCGGATTCATTTAAGTTAAGTACGCTCCATTATGTATCGTATCGTTGTCATTAAACGACATGGCGGTCAAGTACGAACCTAACATCGATAAAAAAAAAATTAAGTCATTTGTGTTACAAGTTACGACTGGCCTAGTTAGCAGAACGTTGACTGCGATCTAATGCCCTGGTTCGAATCCCACGCGCACCACTGTCTTTTCGATGGCATGCGCGTAATGCCACTAACTTAAAACGGTGAAGTACAATACCGTCAGGAAACTGGCATGTTCTAAGAATCTTTCATCATCCACTAGCCATTATATTGCTAGCCTATCGGGTTTTTATCGGATATACTTCGGAGAGTGTGCCAGTGCCACTGATTTGCATGATCTAATACCACCTTGCCCTTTTTTCTATCGGAACGCTCGTAGCTCGAAAAAGCGACATCGTTTCATGGTTGATGTTCCAAAGACACGAATGAAGAGATTTGACTCTAATTTTGTGATATGAACATCCAGGCTGTGGAATACGTTGCCTGAGTGGGTTTTCCCCGTTGGGTACAATCTTTGTGTCTTCTAATCAGGAGTGAATCAGTTTCTTCCAGGTAAACACGCTCCATCGTAGACCGCGTCAACGCTTAACATCAGGCGAGATGGCAGTCAAGTGTAATCCCATAAAAAAAAAATAAAAAAACAGCCCGCACTGAGCCAGGGTGGTAGATTATATGTAGACTTGGCTCACTCCTTGCCAAAGAAATTCCCTAGTTGCAGCAGTGGGAATATTTAGTAGTTGCTTATGTAGGTATACATTTGTGTGATAAGGCGGGAATGCTCTTCAAAAATAACTATCAAATATTTTATTCGATTACATGTGTAACGAAGGATTCTATTAAACTCAATGTTGCCTATTCCAGAATCTATTTCGATAATAGCGCTGTCACGTAGATGTGTCGAGATACGTGCTCGTTATTGGAAAGCATTTTAGATTAAGATTTATTTTACAGAAGATTTAATTTGATGGTTATTTGTTGGTACTATTTCAAACACTAGCGGCACCCCGGGGTTTTACACACGGGAAATTTCCTTATTTTCCTCTGATAAAAAATGTCTATATGCTATTCCAGACTAACTGACTGACAGCTATCTAACTGTGTTCCGAGTTTCAGCCTGATTTCAGACGTTACAACGTGACTGAGCAACAAACATGCAATGTTTCGCATATATTATGTGTAGTATTAGTTTGACTAGCAGCAGCCTGCAGCATTATCCGCGCAGATACCGTACCCGCCACGCCAGTGAAATTTTATAGAAAAGCTAGCTTTGTAGAAGAAAAATAAATCATGAACCTATACAAATCTCATGTACTTTGGAAAACTAATCTACTGTATGAAAAAGAAATATCTTAATACTAGCAGCACCCCGTGGTTTTGCCCCAGTAGGTCTCGTTCCCGTTATTTGCTCGGGTTAAAAAGTAAACTAAGTGTTTGTCCAGACTTTTATCTATCTATGTTCCAAATTTCAGTTCGATTGGTTCAGACGTTACGACGTAATGGAGCAACAAACATCCAACATTTATAATAGGTACTAGCTGTTACCCGCGACTTCGTCCGCGCGAAATAAATACTAAGGTAACTAAGGCAGTACGTATTTGTATACCCATACACATTTATGGTTACTAAAAACAGCTTATAATGAAACAATTTCATCAAAATCGGTTCTGTTGTGAAAGCGTAAGAGACATTCGTTTCCCATTTCAACTTCAATTTCATCCCCCCCCCCCCCCCCCCCCGTACAGTCTGAAATTACAAAATTGATAGAACAAACATTTAATTTTGTGCCAAGTGTCTAGATTCAACATTTGATAACTTTGAAAATCACGAATTTTCATGCAACCGTTCATCCCTTGTTTCACCCTCTTAGGGGTTGAACTTCGCAAAGACTTCGTCTTAGCAAGCGCCTACGTGCTAAAAGGGACCTCCATGCAAAATTTCAGATTCCTAGCATTTGTAGTTTCTGAGATTCCTTGATGAGTTACCTTTCGTTTTTAAATACATATAGAGATTAATAGAACGTAGGATATTAGGGCCACATAGGTATTTGTACCTATTTCTGTTTAATGGTGAAATGACAAATTTCAACATAGATCAATACTCAAATTGGATTCATCAACTGTATGTAATTTCAATTCCACACTCACTATTATCAAAGACAGTTGGAACTCTATCAAATTATTCAATTTCCAAAACAGTTGAGCGTAGTGAGATGCAATCAGGACGATCAACGTCGCTCATTACCCCACATACTCAATTTCGACATCATTACTCTCAAATAATGTAAATTCACACGTATCAAGCAATTTCCCGAAGATAACACACCTCAAAATTTAACATATACGTTCACGAATTTAACATTCATGTTTAACATCTACATGCCTGCATTTAGTATTCGTGACACTGTTTCCCTGTACCAGGAGATCATGTTGCGAGGGTTTTGCGGTTTGATTCACGCTTAACGTTTCGTGTAGCGGGATAACGAATCTTATCACAGGGTGATACGGTTCATAGCTTTGGTGTGAGGAATGTTGATCGCGAATTATTTGCTGTAAGAGGTCATGGTACGGGGGCAGGTAATGACTGCCATGACGCATGGAGCTCAAACTCCATTCAGGACATTCGCCGACTCATGGCAGATAAGCGAATGAGAACGGTCGGGGTGTGGGATAAGGGAAAGGAGATATCGTCTTTTGAATTCCAACTGAGATATTTAGGCGTAACCTTGATTTGTATCAAAAGTGCTGCTGTCTCAAAAGCTGATGGTTCATTTAAAACGTATCTAATTTCATCAGATAATTAGTTGAAAGATAGCACAAAATGAATTTGTTTGTGAGGCATTTCTACTCAATTTGTAGCCAACTTAAAAAACATTTTAATCGAAGTAAAATATCACGTACGTACACTTACTATTTGTATTTTTCGTTATACTTGAACAAGGTTTGCTAAAGGTAGGTGTTGCTTTTTTTTGGCTCACGGGTAACGTCTATATCATAATTATTATACGTACCTACTACAATCATTTTCACCTTCAAAATACTAAATCTAAACCTAGATTTTTACGAGCAGCGTATGAAGAACCTTCTAACAATGTCATTAGTATTCAGCTGTCGATTCATTTTCTGAAGTTTACATTTTCACAAAAAAATATTTCAAAAACAACATAAACTTTTATAAAACCCTATTACATAGCCGTGGGTTCGATCCCCACTCAGTGCAAATATTTGTGTGATGAAATCAAATTTTTGCACTGTGTCTGGGTGTTTATATGTTTAATAAGTATGTATTTAAAACTATATAAGTATTATATCAGCTATCTGGCCGCCATCATACAAGCTTTGCTTAGTTTGGGGTCAGATGGTGTTGTGTGTGAATAAAATTGTCCACCAATATTACTATTACTATATTACTATATATTACATCTGGAGCGTCACTGGCAGCGGGGCAGGCCCCAAGCTACCGATGATTAGGGATGCATAGTAAGAATCTCCTGAGGATGCGCGCTATGTCGAGGATTACTGCTTTCTGCATCTGACCCTTGATCTAATCGCCTAGATAGATAGATAGATAGATAGATAAACTCTTTATTGCACTTAATAAAACAAACAACTTAAAAAAAACAATCTTAAAACATAGTAGCAAATGGCGACCTTATCGCTAAAAGCGATCTCTTCCAGGCAACCGTGGGATGGAAAAAAAAAAATTAAAATAAAAAGACGGGAGTAATCAAATAAAGAGTAATTTGATACCTTACTACATAATTAAAATAGGATACTAATTATTGAATAAAATAAAATAGACATACATTCTAATAATAATACATGCTAATACATAAATAATCTTATTACATAAATATACTAATATATATATGCAATGAATCCAAAATACTATTTCATAAATATCAGCTTCAATTAGACTTCAGCGGGCCTTTGACAAATAATGTTTTTTTACTTCCACCTTAAATATGGAAAGTGACGGAGCTTGTCTAATTTCTACGGGCAAGGCATTCCACAACTCAACTGCTTGGAATGCAAAGGATTTTCCGTAGAAAGTTTCGCAACGTGCAGAGGGCATTTGCAGGGACAAATTATAGGTAGATCTAAGATGACGTGAGTGTGCACTACTCCAGAATGTAAAGCATTCTTTCAGATATCGTGGCGTAGCAGGGTTAAATAGAACACTGTAAAGCAGTGAAAGGATGTGAGCATTCCGACGAAAGCGAATAGGGAGCCACTTGAGCTGTAAACGAAATTGAGACACATGATCATATTTGCGCAATCCAAATATAAATCTTAAACAGTAGTTTTGAAGACGCTCAAGTTTATTTAGCTGATTCTCTGTGAGATCGAGGTAGCAGGCGTCAGCGTAGTCAAGGATCGGGAGAAGAAGAGATTCTGCAAGTGCAACCTTAGTGGCAGTGGGTAAGAAGTTACGGATTCGTCTTAGAGATCCACCAGATGCAAATAACTTGCAACTGATCGACTCCAAGTGAGGTTCCCAACTCAAAGTACGATCAAAAATGACACCAAGATTTTTGACTGATTCACTGTAAGGGATTGTGGTCCCGTCAAATACGACCGCAGGAATTGAACTCCAATCAATCCTAGAAATCATATACGAGCTACCGATTATTATAACTTGTGTCTTCTTTGGATTAACATTCATACCAAACGAATTACTCCAACGGACAATTTCGTGGAGGTCTGCATTTACCGTGGCTATGGCTATGTCTAGATCTGAAAGTTGCGCATGTGAATAAATTTGGAGATCGTCTGCATAAAGGTGGTAGGAAGAACTGAGGCTTTGAGATATAGAATTAATAAAGATAGCAAAGAGAAGAGGTGATAGCACGCCGCCTTGAGGCACACCAGCATTTGCATTACACCAGGTCGAAAACACATCGTCCAGGCGAATACGTTGCCTACGGCCAAACAGGTAACTGTGAAACCAATCAATCACTGATGGAGATATATTAAGAGAGCGCAGTGTTGCCAGCAAGATATCGAAGTCAACGGCGTTGAAGGCATTACTGAAATCTAGCAGAGCTAGAACAGTAAGCCTGCCGTCGTCCATACCCTTGCGGATGTCGTCGGTGATCTTAATAGTCACCTAGTGTACATAGTACTACCACATAGTAGCCTAGTGAAAGATAGAACACGAGACTTATCGCTACAAGGCCGTTCGCCGACAAAGTTATCGGAAAGTCAGGGTAGAGTATTAAAACGATTATTACAAAAATATTTCTTATTGCTTTAATGCCAAAATTTAATACATAAAAATGTGTACGCTATCGCGTGGCCAAGTAACATTCACACACAGTAAAGTGTTTCTGAAAAAAAAACTGGTATTATTTATTTGTGCAAAACTATTTATAATTAATCGCTAACGTTTATCGCAAAGTCAACGATCAAACATTATAAAGTAAAAGCAGAACCGTGAATGCAAATGGCCATAGAGCGAGTGTAATTCCGTATGCCATTGTGGTTGAAGTTTTTTAGTAGTTGATACCTATTCATTTTTCTAATAAATGTTCTGGGCTAATTTATGTATTTAAGTCAACATATCATGTCGAAGATGATATAATAATCAAGAAAGAAAGGCCAAGTGAGGGTAGATGGAAATCCTCTTCGATATTTTTTCTTCTCAATCGCCATTAAACATCGGGAAGGTTTTAGATATAATTTGAATCACTCTGTCTTATTTAACGTTATTAATAAATAGAGGTATCATTATAATAATACTGCACATTATAATGCTTACTTTTAGACAAGTTGTAGCCAAAATCACACTACAAAATCACTGCCCAAAATAAAAATTCCGCGCAATTTTTTTTTAATGCAATGGATTTTTCTACAATTATTTTTATATTACCAGACAAGTCCTAAATTGAAAAATTTATGACTAAATTGTCAATCGTAAATTTCATTTTCAATTTATGTCATAAACTTCCAATCTCTCTTCAGGGCTGAGTGCGTAATAATCGAACCCATCACGATTCTCAAGCATGTAATAGTCAAATCCGAATCGAGAATTATTCAAGGTTAGACAGAACGTCTGTAATACTCTATAAGAAATCTAGAAATGCCGTTGGGTTAGCAGTATTTTGGATAATTCTATGTATTGTGTCTAATTATTCTATTTAAGGGCGTGGAGCCCTTAAAGCGGCAGTTAAGTAGCATTAAACCTCGCCACACCATCACACAAGATTTATTAAATCTGTGACTACGCATTTTATATTTATGGATTACAACACGAGTATAATTATGTTAGCCGTATTACGCTCATTACTTCGAAAAAAACAGTAGTGCGCATAGGATTTGAACCTGGGGGTTCCGGATCGGCTGTTGGATCATTTTCCCAACTAGACCAGTCGTAACTTCAAACGGTGAAGGAAAACAGCATGAGGAAACCGACATGTACCTAGAATATTTCGAGGTCATGTGTCATCCACCAACCCGCACTGGGCCAGCGTGGTGGATTATGGCCTTGACTCTCACTTTGCGAGAAAAGGTTCCGAGGTAGTGGAATCATATAGTGGGCTGTTTAAGCTACAGTATGCGTATTCGTGTACATAGGCCGTATTCACCAGTCTGGTATCAGAGTAGTACGTGCTATGGACAGTAGTGCAGCTAGAGAGCAGTGCACAGATGTGCGGAAATTGTACCCTCGTGGTTTCCGTTCACTTTATTTTTCATAATAAAATGTAGTTAGTATGCTATTCCTGACTAAAATGTAACTGTGTTTTAAATCTTTACTATTAATATTATATTAATAGAGTAGACATAGATTATGTTACATTAGCCTATCGGTGCCGCAAGCACATAATTTTACCAAATTTAGCTCTCATTTGAGCTAAAAAGTATTCAACTTCAAAAAAAAATTGTCCTCACACTGTAATAATAGCTAGTGTTTGAATGGAATCAGTTTGTGTGCTATCGGTAATATCGACGCGGCCTTCCTCTGCAAATAGACAGTAGAATCAATACAAACAGTAACATGAGCAAATAAATACAATACATGAAAGGTCTTCACGACGTGTATCCTCCAGTATTTGCTAAGATCGCGTTAATTGTACGACAAACAGAGATTTGTTTTGATGTGAGACATTAGATTATTTTGGTAATGGAAATTGCTTTACTTAATTGTTGGTTTTCTCAATGGTATGTTTAAGACGAAAGTTAATCATTATCTTCTACTTAAGTATTGTATCGTTTCCTATATTAGTTATTTATTCAGATTAATAAAATTGTTTGTAATAATTTATGTCAATCATAATATTATTTGACCCATGCTACTCGCCGCGTTCCCACGTTGAATAGCAATGGCCAACATTTGCTAGAGGAACGAGCCGAACCGAGAGTCACCTGTACTTGCCTATATTCGCCCTAAGCCTTCACTCTATAATAGTAAAAAATACATAAGCACATGAACAGCCCCCTTTAAATGTTCACTATCGGAACTCGAAACCTTTTGAGTAGGTACAGTTTTTGCTGCGCGAAAGTCATATTATTCTTTATCATAGCTCGACATTTTAAAGTGAGAATACTCCTGAGGATTAATTTATTAGGGCCATATTCACCAAGAAACTTGACCACACATTCATTCGTAATCCATACAGCAATGATGTAAAACATTCTGTCCGCGGCAGTGTTTTCTACCTTCTACAATCAAAGAACCTTTAAACGAAGAGAATATATATATTTTTTTACTTTTATAGGTTTACACTTGACCGCCATCTCGTCCGATATTAAGTGACGATGCGGTCTACGATGGAGCGTGTTTATCTAAACCGATTCACTCTAGATTTGAAGACACAAAGATTGTAACCATCGGAGAAACCCCACTCGGGCAACGTATTCAACAGCCTAGACGTTCGTATCACAAAAGTAGAGTCAAATCTCTTCGTTCGTGTCTTTGGAACATCAACCATTAAACGATGTCGCTTTTTTTCAGCTACGAGCATTTCGATAGAAAAAAGGGCAAGGTGGTATTAGATCATGCAAATCGGTTGCACACTCTCCGAAGTGTACCCGATAAAAACCTGATAGGCTAGCAATTCGGCGATGTTTTAGACAGAATAAGTATCTTCTGAGGAAACGTATTGCACTAGTATACCTTCTAAATATCCTGTGGTATTTGATAAGCCTAAGTCCATTCCGTAGGTATGTAAAAAGAATATCATTTTATAATGTTGAAACTCGTGCGCCTCTATATAAAGGGAACAAAAGAACAAAGTATTAGGTGCCCATAACTTTTATCAGAAGTTAAAATTAAAAATAAATACAAATTTTGATTACTTCGATGTTCCGTTTAAATTCAGGAAATTAATAACATAAAAACTTGAAAGTATGTTAAACTTTAGTAATAATAATAAATTAAATTTAAAACAGCATAATAATTTGTCATAATTAATCAACGTCAAACTGCCAAAATCTGGATAACAAAATAAAAGCTAAAGATTAATTGCAGAAAAGAACGTACTTAATTGAGTTCGGGTCCGTCGAAAACGACTCATCAGAAAAAAAAGTTTCACGGCAAGATTTCTCTGAGGATTGTTTTCATCATTTGTCAAAAAATAAAATAAAACAGGTAACGATAAAACACAGAAGTTAAGGGCAAAGTTCGGCGGAGATTTTACAGTCGCAAATCCATCGCGACTTCGGAACTTTGTTTCTTGTTCCGGAAGGAAAGTTGGCTTGTCGATGTCATATAAAATTGATTTTGTGTCTTTCGAGCATGTTCTTGGCTTTAGTTGGTGTTTGAAATGTGTAAATGTGAATGATCTATAGTTATTTACCAAAAACTGGATGTACTCTCAAAGGTACGAAAGCACATCAAGTCAGAGTATATACTAAGCAAAGATTAGTTATTTTAAGGAGTAGGTACTGTTTACTACTTACTTCTACTCCTACTACTGTCACTTGTACTGTTACTATTGTAGGTACTGTTGTTTTGTTTATTTGGTGAGTGTAGATAGGTACCTTTGCCAAAAGTTGCCTTAATACTAAATACGAACAGGAAAAAGGCTTTGGATTCCATGAAGAGACATACGAAAATGCTGATAGATAACAAACGTATGACAAAAAAAATTGGCAGTCATAGGAACTGCCGATAGAAGTGAAAACTTAAAACTCAGAATTTGATAGTTTACCTTGGAAACTACACGGGTGTAACCGGAGGGCGTGGCCTGGGCATCATGACATGACCATCTAGAAATGCGTCAGCATTTCCTATAGGCTGATGCGTTTCTAGATGGCCATGACATGATGGCCTGTCCACGCCTTTTCAGCATTTGACATTGGCTGACGTATTTCTAGATGGCCAATAGCCATAGCCCGAGTTTACCCGAAGCTTTCTTATCATACCCGATTGTGACGAATTAATTCAATTCACAGCCCACGAAAAATCTGTCTAGGCGCGCCTAAAGAAGTTTTCACTTCAAAAATACATAGAGAGACGAACTTCTTAGTATTCCACAGATTCACCATGCGGGTGCCGGGTCCATCGTGTGGCAGAGAGAGAAATCCCGAGTAGATCCCGCGACTTGTGACTCGGGTGTAGGTTTGAGGGGCCCCTTTCTGACGTACATCAACACTCACCTTCACTACTCGTGTAATATAAGTATTGAACATGTCATATAAATATTGAATGTAGGTATATAAATATTGAAATTGCAAGCTTTTATACTTTTCATTTGATACACTTCAGGGAGTGTGCAGCTGGTATGCATGACCTAATGCCACTTTTCCTTATTTGTTGGACTACTCGTAGATCCAAAAAGTGATTTCATTTCATGGTTGACGTTCCTGAGACTCGAAGCAAGACTGGTTGTACATAAATAATGTAGATTTTTTTTAAAATCTCTGCTGCGTTATGGCTTTCATTTTCTTGTTGTAAGGGAAAACTCCTAATTCCAACACTTGGAACTTTTAGTAGGATGGTTATACTTATAAGTAAAGTAATCATATCTGTCAATCGGCTAATATAAAAAATACATACTAGCATCAAAATCTTAATTCTTAAAGTTATTAAAACTTAAACGAAGTGTCACGTTTTTGATGCAACTTCATTATCAAAATTATTTCCTCAAAGTTCGCCGTTGTCGGGTGACAGGCACAGGATGGATTAGGTGTAATTTTATTAATGACCCCACTATGATGAAGGTACGGCAAGATCGTAATCCTGACTCACAGCTGCTAAGGGTATCATTTTAGATCATTTTACTTTGTTATTATGAAGATTATTTCATAAAGGTACCATTGATGAAGAGTAAAATTGTAATATACCAAGAAATGAACCGCATTAAACAAATAAAACTAAATAGTAAAGTACAGTAAAACTTATTTATTTGCCATAAAAATTACAATTATAAATTTATTCTAGTTAGAGTAAATGTATGATTGTAAATGTGACTAGGTTTCCAAGAAAATGATAATATCATGGTATGTATATGGCTTAAATAATGGACCCCAAACTAGTTAAAGCCTGTATTTTGGGCGCCCTACATCCAGTAACTACAAATAGCCCCAAACAACGCAAAAACTTATGATGTGAGAACCAAATAGCTGATATAATACCTGTTTTACTGTAAATAAATAAATATTAGTGTACATGTATAGAATACATACAGCCACAGTACAAAAACATAAGTATCTATTCATCACACAAATATTTGGACGGGGTAGGAATCGAACCGCCACAACCCTATGCTTCGCAGGCTCACTTACTAAGTACCAACTGAGCAACGAGACCAGTCGAGGTGCATAAGAGAAAGTAGAATGCACCTTAGAAATACCCACATATTGAAAAAGTAATTATTGCATTCAACACACAAATATTAATCCTGCGTGATCCTTATTTCATGTGTGACATTGCTTGTATAATTTTGTTCAATTGTGATTTGGATTTATTTTATTATCTGTTTTTTGTTATTGATTAATTAACTACGTAAGATTATTTTTTGATTGTTATTACCTAATTATTTTGTTATTGTTATTTTTCATGATTTAAATTTATGTAATTATTTGACATTTTTATATAAAAACATTTGTTATTTTTTTATTGTCATGTAACTATAATTTTGTTCTGATTAAAAATCTGAATCTATCCGAACCTATAACCTATGGGTTCGCGGGTGAACGTACAACCAATTAATCACGAGGTCGGATTTAAATACTGAAAACTATGCATAAAATATTATTTCAGTTGGAAAATACAATAAAAATTATTGACATGGCTTTAGATTTGTAATATTTCAGTGTTTAATTTAATCTTAGGTGATGTATTTTGAAGTTTTTTTTTTAATTTCTTCAAAATATTATTTACTCTATACATATATTATAAACTCTGTATGTATATGTAATAAAAAGCGACAGTTGCAGTAAATCATCTGCAAAATACAAGCATTTCTCAAGTTCTAGATCTTACTTTTACAAATGGTTCTTTATAATGTAAATCCTTCAGTGAGCATACATGATTTATTATAACTGTTATATAAATAAACCAGATTCTGGAATATTGGATGAGATACCATTCACGGTAGCACTCAGCGAATGAGCTTAAATACATAATATTACTTGGAATTCTGTACTGAAATCTTAGCACATGGTTAATCTCAACTGCCACTGGTTCAGTTGAAGCAGCTTGAAACTTCAGTTTTTAGGGTCGTCATACAAAGTAGCGCGTTTTCGTATGACGATGCGCGCATTGTTTGCGTGTCTGTCATTGAAATAACGGATTCGCTTTAACGCATTTATACCCATCCACAAGCACCATTGAAAATTCCTCAATTACTTACGATGCAATTTTTTGTTTGTTTATGGGTAGTTCTCCCTTTGAGTTTAACGCCAACAAATATTTAAAAAAAACGTCAAATATTAAAAAAAAAAATGTGCGCGCTTAAAACCGCACGGCAGAAGTGAAAACTAAAATAAGAAATACTTAACTATATAAAGACTACTAAATAATTTTAATTTAAAACTTTTACGGCTGGATGATTAGTATCCATGGTCAAGAATAAATTAAAAAAAAATAATTACGCGGGTCGAAAATGCCGTTTGATTCACAAGTTTTTAGTGTTTGCTATTTAGTTATGTCATATTTATGTATTTCGCTAAAAATGAATAAATATGTTGTGTTATAGTGTATTTGTGTAAGCACTTTCTTATGAAAATGGGTATCATTTTGTGTGTTTACGTAGTGTAAGTGCTGTGATAAAATATTACAACCATAACTTTATGTATATACTTAACATACTTACATAGAAATGCAAATTTAACATTTCGTGACAGGTTCAATTGATGTGGTAAGTACCTAGAAGTTAATGTCGTGATAAAAAAGTTTAAAATTCGCCAGTTTCAGCGAGAAAGTCGCTATGGTGTCAGTCAACACTGGTAGTGAGCAGCGAGAGAGAGTAAGAGTATGTATTGTCCCATGTCCTCCTCTAACAATTATCTTTCTCGGTCTGGCACGTTTGTTGACCACATTATCTTTCTCGCTCTAGCATCCCGAGTTTACCCGAAACTTCTTATCATATCCGAGCGTGATGATCACGTGATCATTAATCCATTTCACAGCCCACGACAATTCTGTCTATAACGCGCCTAAAGAAGCTTTCACTTCAAATACGTTTATACCGCCCCGCGATTTTACCCGCGTAGTTGTCGCAATTAAAGGTAGCTATGTGCAACTCAAATCTATCTGCAATCCAAATTTCAATTCGCTCCGTATGTTCTTTGGGTTCGTTTAAACTTTATGACGTGATTGACCACGAAACACCCAAACTCCCACACCCAACTTGTACCTAATGTAAGTACAAGTAGGTTGGATTTTATTCAAAATTTTGTCAGAGTTTTGGCTTGTATAAACCTTGAAGTACCTGGGTGACCAAGCTTTGCTCGGTTTAAATACTAAATATACTTAGATACCTACAGCTAAAAGCTACCAAGAAATAGATTTTCTTAAAAAAAAACATGAAAGTAAAGAGAAGCCGTCCTGGATTCGAACCCGGAGCTACTAATTCGTGACCGCTATGAGCACTCGACTTCCCATCTGAGCTATTACGCTGTCGCGTCATGCGGAATTTACCTTCGCATTCTAATGTCTAATATGACAGTTTTTCATTGTCAAAAAACGCACATAATACGCGTTTTGAAAAAATTAAACCTAGTTAGAACAATTTATCGTCCCCGAAACCCTCTGCATACATAATTTCATCAAAATTGTTCGAGCCGTTTCCAAGATTCAGATTATATAAATATACATATTTATATACAAAAACAGGGCACCGGACTGGGTCAAAAATACACCATCCTAATAAGTTCGTCAGCTAGATCATGGAAAAATATTGGACACGTATTTTTTGTTTTTTCATAATATTAAAAATCGTCAAAGATCAAACTTCTACAGTGGGGGGTCGCAACGTCACTCGTGAGTAAAAATCGTACTCACAAGTGACGTCACACGAAACTTCGAAGCGCTGTATCTTCGTAATTTTTTGTTTATGAAACAAAAGAAAAAATACGTGTACAATATTTTTTCGCAATCTAACTAACGGGCTACTTAGTTTTTTTGAGGATTGTACCCTATTGGTCGTTTAAAGGTATGAGATAAGATAAATGTCAGTAATGTGGTGGTTAATTACGCGATGCTTTTCCTTGGCTTATTACCAGTGCCATTATTCTTAGTTGGACCAACAGACCTATTACAATATCTCAGTGAACTTCATCCAATCATCATCGTCATCCTAATGGCAAGATTGTCCGAGTTCCGGGAACGACCGTCGTTCCATTCATCATTCCAAGGTAATCTCCCGCTATGGCCGGCTTCCTGCCTCTTCAAACTTTGCCTATTACCTCAGCTGGCTCCAGCGTAAATTATTACATACTGAAATTATGTGTGCTTAGCGATAATAGCACTACTTACATTATTTTAGTTAGAGACAAAGTTTTTTTTAACTTTACACACTTAAGCACTTGTTATTTATTCAGTAACTAGCGGTGCAGTTTTTTCATTTGTTTGTTCTATTTCCAGTAATATTATACCGCGATGAAAAATGTGCTGATGTGTGCTATTTCAGACCATATGTTTAGTTAATTATCATTAACATCAGCCTGTATTCGACCGCTGTGAATAGACGTCTCCTATAATACGCCATTCAGGTCGATAGTAATATTATTCTTTATTACTTCCTCAATAAAATTTCACAATACAATTACCGCATCAACATCAACAGGTCACTAAACGTTCCCACTGCTGGGACTCGGGGCCTTCTCTCGCAAGGATAGAATTAAGGCCATAATCCAGCACGCTGGCCCAGTGCGGGTTGGTGGATGAGACATGACTTCGAAAGATTCTAAGTACATGTCGGTTTCCTCACGATGTTTTCCTTCACTGTTTTAAGTTAGCGGCATTACGCACGTGACTTCGAAAAGACAGTGGTGCGTGTGGGGTTTGAACCCGGGGTCTCCGGATCGGCAGTCGCCGTTCTCCTGACTAGACCAACCGCTAATTAATGCAATATAATGGGTTAATAATTTGTAGAGTAATGGACGGCGTTTTTACTTAAAACGAAATCTTCCAGGCAACCTTAGATCCTTGTTCTGATGTTTCCATCCGCCACTATATTGTTGTCCAAAAAGGTTTAATTCATTTTTCGTTTCTTATCATAATAATTGTGAGTCGTATGCATTACTGCGCATTTGTTGCTCAACCTCGAGTAAATAGGGTAGGACTTACATTATAGAAATATACTAATTAATGCTAATTGATTGTTTCAGGTAAACTTGTAATGAGATGATGCTGTCTTCGTTGCCATTTACATTGTCACAAAACATGTACGTAAAGTCCTCTAGTTATACCCCGTTTACATGATTGCAGTCCAGCGACCGAATCCGACTGGCACTGGATTGATGCATTCCAGTGCCGGTCTCCATTATTTCAGTAAGCAATCCAGCGCTGGATTCTGTCGCTGGACTGGAATAATGTAAACGGGGTATTATTGCTTATTATCGTTTTCGTCTACATAGTCTTTGGATATGGAAGTTATGAAAATCCACTTCATCAGGCAACCATTAAGCATCAACAATCACGCATTGTTCAAAATATCCGTGTCTATGTGATCTGAAGAAATATTACACATTATACCATTACCATTGAATAATCGCAGTTTTCCAAACATACCTACCCGAATCAAAAGGCATCAAACATTTTGTGTAACATTATATTATCTATTCTATGGTAACATGTAATCGGAATTTCGGCTACCACCAAACAAATAAAATACACTCAAATATGGGCTTTAGGATCTATGTCATAATGGGCATGAGCCCATTAAGACATAGATTACATTAGCAACATAAATTAGCAGATGGCTGTCAGCGAGCGGTCGGCTAATTCGTGTTGCCAATGTAATCTGTATCTTAACGTGCATAACTTAAAGCCCATATTTGAGTGTATTTTATTTGTCTAGTTATAGCCGAGTCATATATGTAAGTCAGCGCAGACCTTAAGTTTTGGATTTGTGTGCAAAACTCAAAGAGACAAAACTGAGCTACTCTAATCTACCAAGATTATCGTTTTTAGGGTTCCGTAAAATGTAAAAACGGAACCCTTATAGATTCGTCATGTCTGTCTGTCTGTCCGTCCGTATGTCACAGCCACTTTTTGCCGAAACTATGAGAACTACACTGTTGAAACTTGGTAAGTAGATGTATTCTGTGAACCTCATTAAGATTTAAACAAAAAAATTAAAAAAAAAGAAAAATTAGGGTTGCCCCCCATACTGAGAACTGAAACTCAAAAATTTTTTTTTCATCATACCTACACGTGTGGGATGTCTATCGATAGGTCTTCAAAAATGATGTTGAGGTTTCTAAAATCATTTTCGTATACACTGAATAGTTTGCACGAGACACACACTTCCAAAGTGGTAAAATGTGTGTCCCCCCTCCCCCTCTAACTTCAAAAGTAAGATAATGAAAAATTAAAAAAATATATATGATGTACATTACTATGTAAACTACCAACGAAAATTAGTTTGAACTCGATCTGATAAGTAGTTTTTTTTTAGTACGTCATAAATACACTATTATTGAAACTTTGATCAATGCTACAACGAACTACAAGAACTATGTGTACTATGTATATTATGTTACTTGCTGCAACGGAACCCTTCATGGGCGAGTCCAACTCGCACTTGGCCACTTTATTTTTTTACTCTTTCCTTCTGAGTGTATGCTCCCCATTCCCAGACCCAGCGGTGGGAACATTATAATATGGACTTCTTAGGCATGTTCTGTAATGTGACGGTGAAACATTTTTTATTATAAAACAACGGGACGAAGAAGTCGTGTGCCTGATAGTAAGTAACGCGCCTATCCATTATTTACTCATCACAGTACTGTGTGGCAGTGAAATTTGTAGTGGTAGGACTCTTGGCAGAGTCCGCCTGGGGAAGGACCACACCTTTGCCAGTTATTCTACCGCCAAGCAGTAATCCGGTTTGAAGGGCAATGTTTCCAGAGAAATTACAGGGCTCAGAGATTTAACAACTTAGATCTCTGGGTAGCGAGCGCAGTGCAATGCTAGGTAATAATTTGGACTCTTCATATTCCAATAGCTGCTTGTCACTGTGCTGTCATGTGGCAGGCATGTTGCTTACCATCAGGCACATGTCCTGCTCGTCTCGTCACTCTTGATTATAAAAAAAAATACCAGAGTTGTGGTATTTCCCCAAGCTGACTGTGCAATGAGCCCTACCGCTACTAAAGCATTCCAATGAGTTAAACTGGTGCATTACAAATATAGAAAGATCAATATTATTCAAGAGTTCATTGATACGAGTACTTCCAACGTTGAACCGTATAGAAACTAATTGAAAATACTTAGATATATCAATTTAATTATTTATTTGGAAACTGCATTGACCTTCAAACCGAAACTTATTTATGTTTTGCTGGTACTTCTCCAAGTGCACTCTGCAAAGAGTCCAGTTATTATGCTAAAACAAAAAAAGAATCGACAGCATAGAATAGAAATAGAATCGATAGCTACAATAATACATAATCCATAAATAATACATATTGGTGGACAATTCACACACAACACCATCTGACCCCAAACTAAGCAAAGCTTGAATGATGGCGGCCAGATAGCTGATATAATACTTATATAGTTTTATATACATACTTATTATACATAGAAACACCCAAACACAGTGCAAATATTTGAATTCATCACACAAATATTTGCACTGGGTGGGAATCGAACCCACGACCCTCGGCTTCGCAGGCAGAGCTACTACCCACTAAGCCACGAGGCCAGTCAAAACAATATATAATATTGCTGAACATAAGCCTTGATTTATTGATGAAACCAGCTTGATTTATTTCAATTGCGTGATGATTTTTTGGTAACACGAAGCTTTTCTTGAATAAAATATAAATAGTGACGGGACGAGAAAAACGTGCAGTGGATGGTAAGCAACGCTCATAATAGCATAGTGCCACGTAGACCTATTCGGTCATGAATCAATAAGTAAACATTGGAGGACATTTTGAAAATATGAAATAATCGGAAAATTTTGAAATATACGATCAATAACAACAATCAATATTAATTATCGGTTTATTATTAATTAAAAATTATGGAGACCACTAACAGAAACAAAAACTATCCTGTCTCTTAAGTTGGACCAAATCACATTTAAATGCCAACTTTGGTGATTATCGGTTATCCTGGTGAGGACTGAGAAGTACATTGGGAACAAACATCAAGACACTGGAATTCCAGCTATATTTCTAGTACGGGCTTTTCTCGGTTTTTTATTCGTATTACTTTTTATGCTTTTATGGTGATATGGAATAATTAAATAATTTATAATAACTTAATATCAATTTAAAATGGCAAATGTAAGCTGAAATAATGATTATAATAATATTAGGAATGTACTTATTATTAACACATTGATCAAATAAACACTTACGCCATCGGGTGACGCGTAACCACCAACGAGTAAAACCGCATGGTTACCTAGTATAGTTTTAAACTCACACACACTACAGCGCTGCTCTGCGTATGCCCAGTGTAAGTTATCATTCATTCGACTCACTGTAGCACACAACTGCAATCCAGACCTATCTAACTTACCGGTTTCTACACATACACACACACTACAACACTAACCTACTACACACACATTACTCATCGCAACACTTTATTATTTACTCGATGCATCCATCAACATTTTTTTTGTCCTACCCACTAATTAAAAAAAAAAAAAAAAAAATTGTGAACCTAATTATATTATGTACCCTCATAAAACTAGTTCATAAACTAATTATATTATTACTAATTAAGTATCCTAAACGTAAGGAGTTTGATAGTTTCTTTTCATATTTTCCCTTTTTCTAGTAACATGTTTGCTTTGCTTTTATTACTGTACTGTTTCCATTTATTACTGCACCTATAAAATTAGGAGAAGCCTGGATCCCACAACACAGGTAGCCCTAGTGTGGGGTTCAGTGCACACTAACACAATATGTATTCGTTTTTTATTTTTTGTATTTCCTTCTTGTCAAATGTACCTTTTCTTGTGTTTTTGTTTATGTATATTGTTATTGCCACAATAAACATTTTTTCATTTCATTTTTCATTTTCATTTCATTGTTCACACAATAGTCCAAATCACTGCGTAGCAATGCAATGCGCATGTTGCCTAGAGATAAAATATGATTTATCACTACGCCCTCTATTCTCTGAAAGTTTACAAAATTATTGTGAAACAATTACATTTCAAGTTCAAGTGAAATTCTCGAAATACAAAACACAAACATACATAGACTGTTAAACACATTACCACTCCTTTGCGTCGCGCAGTCGGGTAAAAAAACTGAATTTTGAAGTTCAGTCATTTACGGTTTAGTAAGTCACGGTTGATCTAATGGGATCACTGGGCCAGCGTGGTGGATTATGACCTAGACTCTATCCTTGCGAGAGAACGCCTCAAGTCTCAGCAGTGGAAACATTTAAGTTCGCTACTTATCATATGCTTATGGCAATAATTTAGTCGAAGAAAAGGGGCTTACTGGGAAAGTATTCCGCGAGTTTGCAAAATGGGTTATTTTAAAACCACAATTTCAAACAAAATATAATTTGTCGCGCTGCGCGATGTCACAATAATCACTTTATGTCAAACTCTTAAGCTGTCACGATAATTAGCTTATGTACACTTTCTACTTCACCATTAGAGTTACATATTTCCTCTCTTCTTGCCACAAAACTCAAGCGTATTACGTTATAATGCCAAAGGGGAACAAAGCTTCTGTATGATAAATTGCCGCGTATCAGGCCAACATCAAAGTTTAATTTTGAACGTTAATTACCTCCACATATGAGCCCCTAATTGAACATTGTTCGCTTCGGTGAGTATCATCTTTGCAAAGCTCTTTTAAAATAATGGGTTGCCCGTGTTGAACGTGAAATAAGTCAATTTTTAGAAAATTAATGCCAAGGCGTCATGTTATTATATTGTGGTGGTTTATCCTACTAATATTATAAATGTCAATATTTTGTACACGTAGGTATAAATAACATTAGTGTCCATAACTTATCCAATATTTCATAACTTATTAAATATTTCATAACTACCCTCCATATACATACATCACAATTAGTAATTGAATGAAGACGCGCTAAGTAAAAAATAGTCAGTATGACATTTACTTATCTTAAATAATTTATGTCAGAATAAATTAACTCATAACTTCAGCTGTAAAGGGACTGCATGCATTTAAATAATTATTTAAATTTTAGTTTTACTCGAAAACTACCTCAACAAATAAGTTAAAATGACAGTAGCAAATGCCTGCATATACTTTAACAGTATTAATAATACCAATGATGCAAAAGTTAAAAAAAAAGTTAAAAAGGGTCAGACAGAAGGCAATTTTCTGACAAACTTATTAAAAAGCCATCACTGAACAATCCATAACACAAATCCCTGCATTGCAGTACCTGCCTCATTTGAAACATTTCAACACTAAAATATACGAGTACATGAACACTATTATAGATGCAAAACACCACCGCGTTCTCCTCACTACTAATAACCAATTGTATGATGAAGTGAAACCAGAAATCATGAAAATATCAGCTATAATGTCCTATTATTATCGTCTCAAAAATGCCCTCCAATTTCGACGAACTTAAACCTTTCACGAGTTCAAAGTTCACTCTATTGTAATAGTTCATGACTGTGATGAGACCAACACGCCTTTCAACGAGGCTTAGTGTAGATCTGCGTAGCACCGCAGATAAGCTCCAGCTAGTTTCTCCGTAAAATAAAAAAGATTACCTTGCCCTTTGTGCTATCTCAACATGAAACAAACGACTCCCGGCAAAATGCACAGATACAAAGAGAACGAGTAAACGCAATGATAAGACATGTTAACATACTCGGTCTCCCGGGATCTCTTCAACTAAAAGCTGGGGTTTGTGTCTCTATAGTTGAATTGTTTGTTCTGGAATATAATTTTCTTTGGTGTTGAAATGTGTGACTATTTAAATTTTTGTTGTTTTTTCAAAGCATTTAATAAATAAGCATTTTATTCAGAGAATAGTTTAGGAAATTGCACGTCCTTATGTTATATTTTCTCAGTTGTGTGTATAAAAATGAACCATGAAGCAACATGATATTTTTATTTTAAAATGTGAAAAAAAAAATTAAAAAAATATTGTTAAAAACTTTGAACGTTTCAATCCTGGTTTTGTGTCTAAAAATATGTAAGCTTTGAATATTTGCATTTGTCTTAAGATCCTCAACAACATAGACAGTGTCATCATAATCTCACTGATGTGAATTCTATTGTTTGTTGCTCAATCACGTCTATCAACAGAACGAATAGAGTTGAAATTTATTTCACAGTTTGATTATAGTTTGGAATAGCACCTAGGAATTTTTTAGACACGGGTAAAACGGCAGGGCGGTAACAGTGTTTAAATTTATGTACCAAGTTTTAGTATCTCATAACCTTACTAAATGTTCCCACAGCTGGGACTCAGAGTTTCCTCTCGCTAGGAGAGAGCCCAGGCCATAATCCACCACGCTGGCCCAGTGCGGGTTGGTGAATGACACATGACCTCGAAAGATTCTAGGTTCAGGTCGGTTGCCTCACGACGTTTCTCTTCACCGTTCACATGTTAGCGACATTACGCACATGACTTCGAAAATACAGCGGTGTGCAAGGGTTTTGAACCCGGGGCTTTGGATCGATAGTTACCGTTACCCGATTAGACTAGCTGCAACTAGTATTTAACAGCAATTGAATAAAAAAAATTGGTAGTCATAGGAACTGACGATAGAAGTGAAAACTTATGACTCCGAATTTGATAGCTTACTTTGCGTAAGCATTTCTAGATAGATTGGTGTGACCAATGGCCATGGTCCCAGGTTTACCCCAAGATTTGTCATTAGCGTGAAGCTAAAATTCAACTTCAACTTTTTTTATGGCCTTCATTCGGTAATGTTACCGTAATTTCGCCAATGTCCAGCGTTTGATTGTTGTTATAGACTTCTGAAGTTTATTTTTTAGTAGAGATAGGAGTCTTGCCACAGGTGTTCAGTCCACTTCAGGTAATCTTGGGTTTGATGATGGTCAGAATTGTCTGGTAATTGGTGAACAGGCAGGATTCTTGGCTCTGATGATCGGTCAACTTTGAATACTTTTGTTAGTAGATATGTACTTCATATAGTATGATACATAACAGGTAATATACAAACAAAAAAAACACAAATAACTAATAAACAACAACAAACACAAGTAGAGGTTATAACCACCACCGGGTTAGTCCTCCTCCCAGCTAGAATTCACAGCCCACGAAAAATCTGTCTGAGACGCGTCAACAAAAGTTTTCACTTCAAACAACGTGTTAGTCTACTACTACTATACTGTAATCACATTTCACATAGTACAACTACCGGTAATATCTAGGTTTTATGAGATTATACATTTATATGTATTTATTTATAACCATAACATATAATGTGGTTCTAAAATACACAAAAGAACGAATAGGTCCAACTATTTTTGTAATACAAGTTTTTTGACCCAAAAAAAGAACTGGAGACGCGTGCTAGCCCAGAATAACTCCCGCACGAGGGAAAGCAATCACGAAAACATAAAAATGAAAAAACGCTACTCCGTAACAAATGCACGCACTTAATCTCCGGCAAAACGGCTGAGTTCCGTAACACTCATGCCGCTTATTCTCCGTCAATGAACGCGGTTTACGAGTTATTTTTCCGTCTACACACGGCATGTAACAATAAGTCATTGTGATACTCACGCAGGTCTCTGCGTTCCGATATATGCATGGAGATGTCGCCAGAGGCCATATCGAAAAATAGCCGAGACGGCCCTGTCTGGCACCGCGCTGTCTTGCCTTTACGATTGGACGTAAATCATGTATTCGGTTACGCAGGAATGATACAATGTAATGTGAGAGTCTTGAAACAAAATCCGTTTTGCGAAACCTTTTAGAATCGAAATCAAATTGCCATCCACCGGTAAGTCTTGAATGATGACATCATCCATGACGTACGAAAAGATTAAGTTTCAAAGATTTCATTCGATCTACCATATTATAACATCATTCAAACAAAATACTTATGATAGTTTTATACATTCCAAACTTGTATTTTTTCTTTCACAAAATTTTTTTTTGCAACTTCAGGACTTGTTCCTAATAACATTACGTCTCAACTCCACATAGAAAATATATGAAAAACAACTTTCTCTTACAGATTTAGAAGCTCACCATTTTACAAGATAATTCAAAAATATAAACACTTTAAACCACTAGGCAAAGTATTTCCTACTTTTGGAATATTTAAATGTTAAAAAAGAAAAGTACAAAACGCAACTCTATCGGTTGAGCGCATTTTATCCATCTAACCCCGAGAACCGTCTAACATTTCCCGTTATATCAAACCCGAAATCCCCTCATGGATTATCAGAGCATTACTGCGTTCTTTCGACTTTCCGCTATATACCCCTAATAAAATGGGAGGGACCTTCTGTCAATGCTGTATAAAAAAATATAAAAACTTGACCTTTCGTGAATAGTTGATATAAAAATGGGAGCGTTTGGCTGGATAAATATTTGGGGTTATTTAGGGCAGCATAATAAAGCTATCGGTCGGGTAAATGGATGTCTATCAAGTAATAGAGCAAATATGTTTTGTTTTATTGTTCGACATCCATCAAATATTGGATAGAGAAGATTTAGGGATGACTACGAGGACAGATTTTTAATACAGACTCGTGAGATGGTGTAGAAGGTCAAGTGCTTAAATCTCTTTTATTGTCTTCAATGTAGGTAAGTAGGTATCGTGTATTGTGGTTATATTATGGAGCGAGACCCTTATCTTTTGATGCAGTTTCATGTGTAGGTGTTACTGGTACTGGAGAGGAAATGAAACCACGTCACTGTATAAACTGCTGACTATATTGATCTTAATTATACACAAGTGACGCGGGGCGAGAGACTGATCGCTCTACCGCTGTCATCTGCTTATATACTAAATCTTACCACATAAGTACGTGCTCTTAGCCCCTATATACACCCCTTTCTTAAAAAAAGAGAAAAACATAAGCTAATAACATAAGATAACAACCCAAAAAAAAAACATATCTACTTATATCACTATAAAATTACGTTCAACTCGTCACAGTCATGTCTCTTCCGCTTGTTCGGCACATTTTTAATTCCGTGCTAACCTTGGCATATTGACTTCGAACCGCTTTGCTAACTCAGCGTTCTAGTTTGCACTAATGACTATTGATTTATATTACGTGACGTATGTCACTCACAATACAATCTCTTAAATAAACAATACACATCTATCTTTGCAATACCCGAATAAATCACCAGAAGTTCCTTGTCGTATACACAGTACTTTTCCTGGGATTCCGAGGGATTCTTTGCAAAAATAATCGAGGGTTCTCCAAAGACTCTTTTCCTTCTGTGCAATACCGCGCCTATACTAATGTCTGACGCGTCTGTCATAAGGGTTAACCTTGCCCCTGGACCCGGGTCCGATTACTTGGCAGCATTTTTCCAACGCTCTAATTGCCTCTTTAGCCCATATTGTCCCTTTTCTTTGCACATTGTCTGTCAATATCTATCAAAAATTCTCTATACTCTTGCAGCGTTTGGTATGCATGCTCTATAAAAATTAAACATACCCAAAAACCTGCGTAACTACTCTACTGTCTCCGGTTTGAGATAGTCCTGAATAACCTTGACTTTGTCAGGCAAAGGACTTATTCCATTTTCCGAGACTTCGTAACATAAAAAATCTATTTTACTTTTCTCAACATACATTTTTTTAACTTCCATTTAATATATCTGTAAACGTTCAAATAACCTACGCAAATGCTCTTTATGCCAGGTTGCATTTCTCGAGCCAATTTATTATGTTATCTAAGTATCCAAGCAAAACTGATTGCTCGGCATTATTACCGCTGCCATTGACCCCATTATGTATTTGTTCTATGCCAGCTAAAACGTTCGTGTTTATAAATCTTTGAAACGTCTGCGCTGCATTTCATAACCCAAAGGTCAATCTCGTAATTTCTAAAATACCAAACGCGTAATAATTGCTATTTTCTATATCCTCTGTACTAATTCTCTACAGTCAGCTTAAAATTCCTTGAACAATCGGCTCCAACTACCGGCTGTTTAACATCGCATAGCAATTTTCTTGAACCGGACATGGGATCTGCACAGCCACTCTGGATCACCTGGTGCCCTTTTCTTCCGCGAACCAGTCCTATTTTCGCTCCATTTTTGGCTGCTTTGGCTTCTTCCGCGTTCTTGGCCTTGAACCTTACTGCGTAGTGAAGCTACTTCTAACTCCAGCTTCCTGATCTGCTTGACTAGCTCCGTGAGAGGTAAATGGGGTACCTGTTCGTTACTCCCGGACACAGCAGCGATGTCGTAGCACGTGGTGTTCTCTATAATTTTGTTCTTGTTGCTAAATTCTTGTCGCTCAGCACTATCCTCATAGACCTGCAGCAGTCGGTCCTTCAGCGCCGTATACTTGTTGTTCACCGGCGTCTGGAATGAGTCTCTCCCCAATTTTGATGTAACCATGTTGAACTTTCCTCCATCCCCTTGTTTCTGCGATGCCATCACTGCTTCAAACTGGGCCAACCATAACCGCGGCATGTCAACCCAAAAATCTGGAAGTCTCGTTGACACACCTATAGCGGCCAGGGCACAATCAGCGGAATTCGTTCGCTCGTCTTTCATGCCCTGCTGACCCACTTGCCCACTTACTGGTGCAGCGTGCGGAAACTTTGTTCAAAAACAATTTACTAACGCAGTAACACCAACAAAAAAAATTCTGAATCTTCTCTTCAACTCACTGATCAATCGTCGGGGTCACCACTGTAACCACCACTGAATCACGTCGAGCTGGATCACGTCGGGCTGGATCACGTCGGGCTGAATCACGTCGGGCTGAATCACGTCGGGGTCACCACTATAGGTGTTACTGGTACGGAGAGGAAATGAAACCACGTCACTGTATAAACTGCTGACTATATTGATCTTAATTATACACAAGTGACGCGGGGCGAGAGACTGATCGCTCTACCGCTGTCATCTGCTTATATACTAAATCTTACCACATAAGTACGTGCTCTTAGCCCCTATATATGCATGCATGAACGGATATGGCAACTACGCGGGTAAACTCGTAGGGTGACTGCTTCTATTCCATCCTACTAATACTATAACTAGCAATGTATGGATGTTTGTTGCTCAATCACGTCCTAACGTATGAACGGATCGGGCTGAAATTTGGAATACAGATAGATTATATATTCTGGAAGAACACATAGGCAACTTTTTTCCGGAAAAAAACTATGCAGGTAACACCGCGGGGCGATGCTAGTAACTAATAAACGACAGTGTTAAATTAAGTTTTTTTTTGACACAGTTATGTGTAGTCAGAGTTAGAAATTATTTGTAATTCTCAATATATACCTATCTCAACGAAATTTGGTACACAGATAAAATATAAAGCCTCAGAAAACACAGGCTTCTTTAATCGCGGTTTAAATCACAAGCACAGAACCTATACAAGCATAACTGCGATATAATATAAGTACTAGCTCAAATCCGACCAACTCGGATCGGATTAAAATTAAATCGTACTTTTTTTTTAAATAAAGAGTGACGAGACGAGCAGGATATATGCCTGATGGTAAGCAACATGCCTGCCACATAACAGCACAGGGACACGCAGCTGCTGGACAGCTGCACTGCGCTCGTCACCCAGAGATCTAAATTGTTATATCTCTAAGCCCTGTAATTTCTCTGGAAACATTGCCCTTCAAACGCGGAACACAGTAATGTTTGCACATTACTGCTTGGCGGTAGAATAACAGGCAAAGATGTGGTACTTCCCCAGGCGGACTCTGCTAAGAGTCCTACCACTACTAAAAGTTAGATTACAGTCTGGGATATCAGATAAGGTACTTTTTCTCGCCGGAAAATGATGACACCTGCCACAGGTAAACCAAAAGCCTGGTAGAAATAGCTGTAAGGTTCTGCAAGTGTTCAATTATGACAAAAACGAAAACTACATCACAATGAATAATTAAACTTTTCTCACTCATGCTAAAGAAATAACTATAAAATTTCGTTCTCACAGGATTCAGTCGTATTTTCATTTCATTCTACCACAATCAGTCGTGCTACCGAGAGATAACATTGTTCGTATATTGTACGGTAATGTCAATACTGATTTCACATCACTGAATGGTTAGTTTGATTGCAGAATATTGAGTGGTCTTTGGGAAACTACGCCTGTTCCTAACTAAATCGGTTTCGGTTTTGCTATTTTTGTCTCTATAATTTCAAGCGAAAAGAAAAGAGAAAGCAATACATTTTCAAAGCTGATACAGTTTTAATTTATCAGTAGACTTTCTAGTCTTTTTTTCATCCATCTTGAAGCTTGAAGACGAAAGTTATTAATCGGTTTGTTTTACCACTCATGAACGTTTACTACGGTGTTGAACCGTGAACAGTGATAGTTAAGACCATTGAGTTTACATTTACTTATACTAAGTCTATAGTTTAGACGTCTACAATTTTAAGGTCATCCATCGTGCTATAGAATAAATAAGCTATGCTCACAGTTTCTCTGAGTGATCGTATCCGAAACGCAGTAATTCGTCAGAAGGTCAAGGTTATCGGTATACTTATCGCAACGTATGAACACGCTGAAGTAGCAAGGGACGAGAAATATCTGTCGTAGGATCGACAGCTGGAGTCCTAGAGTGGAGTCTCTATCGTCGGAGTGATAACCGTTAGGGTAGACGAGTCCTGCAGTGAAGACCACGGATTGGCAAACGTATCGTAAGACGCCTTGAGAGAGACGTACTTCTTAGCATTCCATGGATTCACCGTGCGGGTGCCGGGTCCATCGTGTGGCAGAGAGAGAAATCTCGAATAGACCCCAAGACTTGTGACTCGGGCTGTAGGTTTAAAAGGGGCCCCTTACATTGACGTACGTCAACACTCACCTTCACTACTCGTATTTCTCTCCCTGCCCAGCCAAATCCGATATGATCCTACTAGTGCAGCTTTAGATACTCGTTCTAGTATAGAACTTACTGCACTTCTGGACAATCCAAGGTCTTTAAGCAGGTTATAGAGAGATTTTGCTGGTATACCTCTCGCTCCTACTTCTACAGCGTATAAATTAACTACATAGCCATGTTTTGTTAATTCATTTTGTAGGTCGTAATACTTATTTTGTTTCATCACGTGGTATTTAGGTATATTAGTTTCCCACGGTACGGTAAGTTCTACCAGGACTATGCGTTTCGTAGCCCTAGAAAAAAGGAAAATGTCCGGTCTGGATGACGAAACACCCACATCCTCTGGGATTTTGTAGTGCTTTTCATACGTGTCCATTAAAATTGTCCAATCAGGTGCTGAACCCAGGATTGAGTAAGGCTTGTTCTTGGAGTTTGAAGTTGAGCCCTCTTTTACAAAGTTAATTTGTCTTTTGTTCATCGTCAATCCCTTTTGGGCTCTAGCTACCGAAAGGCTTACGGCTTCACGTATGATTTCAAGTACTCTGTCATGGCGCTGTGAGTAATGACCCCTATTAAGGAGCACCTTGCATCCCACCAATATGTGCCTTGCTGTACATATCGCCTCACCACAAGTATAGCAACATTTTTCAGAGGCTTTTCCCCACCTTACCAAGTTACTCTGGTCAGGGAGGGTCATTTGGAAAGCGTTCAGATAAAATTTTAATAAGGCAGGAGACCAGTCATATAGCAAGGTGCGCCACTTTAGAGCTAATGGGATACAAAACTCACCTATGGTTAACCACTCACTTTGCATTTCTAAATTCATAGCGTGCACTTTGTAACTATCATTTTCGTCTTGTTGTAGAAAGGTTTTTACCATGTCTCGGTCTTCCCTTTTCTTTCTCGCACCCAACCCAGCTGTATTTACTTGCGCACCTGCCATAAATTGTTTGTGGAATTGAAGTCTAGATTCAAGGTCCGAAGCGCTTTTGTCTTTTGGGAGAGATGCGATTAATTCGTCTTTCGACTTTCCCAAAACATGCGTTTTTGTAACTCTTAGGTGTTTGTAGAGTTCAGATGGTTTTTTTAGTTTCAGGCCAAAACTATTGTGATCCCTAAATAGAGTAGAGGGATCAGCCGGATGTGCCAATCCAAACCATGACTTCAATATCTTTATGACATTAGCATCTAATTTTGCGAGGAGGGTTTTACCGATGTCATATACTAGGAAAGGCCAGGTACAGGTGAGACGTGATGTGAGATAGTTGTCATATATCCATGCTTTTTTGATATTGCTGATAGGCTGTTGGTCTACCTTACTGAGGTCATTCATGAAATTTCCAACAACTACCTCTAATGATGGTGTACGTCCTTTGTAGTCTATCTTTCTACCAAGAAATTTGAAAGGCACTGCCTCTGCTATTGTGGCAACTCTTTGGCCACTTATGGAGAGTCCCGGATCGTAAGAAGTATATTTGGTATCTCGTCTACCCAGACATAAACAATGACATTTACTTGGTTTTGCCCTCATTCCCTCCGTCCATGTACAGAACTCATCAACATCATTCAACAATTGTTGACACTGTTTGGGATTTCGTGTAAGTATTGCAAGGTCGTCCGCAAAGGCTAAAATTGACTCAGTGTACTTATTGTTGATTTTAAACCGGTAGCCCCATTTCTTCTCACGGGATATTAATTTATCTACTAGAATATTTATAACTATATTAAATACTATTGGTGATAAGCAGCACCCTTGGAATAGTCCCACATTATATTTAAGTGGTTTTGAGTATTCTTTGTTTACTGCTATAACAAATTTTAAGTGATTATAATATGAATTAATTATGTCAATAATTACAGCAGGAAAGTTATACCATTTTAGGGCAAATAACATAAGTTCATGCTGCACGGAACCAAATGCGTTCTCTAGGTCTATCCAGCAGACTGTTATTTGTCTCTCATGTGTTCTGGCATCTTTCAAACTTTCCGCTAGTAATGTATTGTGTTCCAGGCATCCAGAAATACCAGGCAAGAAGCCTTTCTGGTGGTTGGGCCTGAAATACCTATTGCTAGCCATAAATGTGGTCATTTTTGTTTGCAATATACTGAAAAAAATTTTAGAAATTGTATTGGTTAGGGCTATCGGTCTGGTGTCTTTTGGATGAGTTACTTCTTTCATTTTAGGAATCAGGACAAAAATTGCTCTTCCAAATGATTTTGGGATTTGCTTTCCTGACCAGATCTTACTGAATATATTTAAGATATGTTTACGAACTGATGGACACTTTTTATACACTATGTAAGGAATGCCATCAGGGCCTGGAGCTGATTTAGTAGTTTTCTTCTTAATTTGATAGTTTACTTCCTCTTCACTAGGTGGAGTGCTTTGAAAGTTTGTTAGAGGATCATTAGGTCTTTGGATGTTTGGTACTACGTACGAGCTCCCGCGTTTAGGCACTTCGTATGTGCTTTTAAAGTGATCGTAAATTTGCTCATTAGTCAAGATAAGCTTTCCATTTTGTTCTCTGAAAATATTTTTCGAGTATTGAAAAGGGTTTTTATCAAAGTCTACTTCGTGTTTAGCTCTGTAAAGATTATCACGATTTTTACTGATTTGTAGCGATATTCCTTGTATTAATTTAAGGATTGATCTTAGAGCCCTGGACAGTTGGTGACTTAGATGGTTGTCGCCCATGGTTTTAGCTACACGAAGACGTTTTATTAGTTCTCTTGTCTTCCTCCGTAATTTCATTTTGAACGTATTTTCCTTGTTATTTCGAGCATAATAAGTTGATGGTGGATAGTGCTCAGAGAAGTATGTATAGATGGTGTCCTGAAAAGTTTCTACTTGACTGTTTGGGTCTTGTTTTGTACCAGGATGTTCTAACAAAATAGCCAAGTTTTCGTCATGAACTTTCCAGGTGGAATTTTTTAGGCTGGGTATGCCAAGACGTGTCCTGATGACAATGGACTCCTGGTAGTTTTCACTCGATGGTTCACCTTGGGATATATGAGGGTCAACTCTATCCATAGTGTTTGTCAAAGGACTGACCGACGGCTGTCGTGCTTCAACACCATCATGTGTCTTTAAGTGCTATAGGTACCAGGCTCGTCTCTTGTAAATTTTCCCGCACGTAGGGCATCTCAATTCCGTATTCGCGCCAGGGTCGTCGTTATTATCAACCGGTGGACAGATCTTCCGCCCCCCCTCTCGGACTGTAACTAGTGACGATATACGTAAAACAACTGTCAGTGGCTGGAGAAGAAAAACCGTGCCTGATAATTTGCCCGTATAAAGCCCAGGCCGATGCTGATGAACAGTTTTTGGGCCAGGCCAATGGTAATGATGATCCAGCAAATGAATGCAGCTATCAAATGATGACGAGCAGTGTTTGGGTATCTGAATCTGAAGTAAAACGAGAACTACTGTCGTACTAAATTAAATTTTGTTATAAATTCTTGCTAAGTATCAATTTGCTTTGATGTTTCAATAACATGTGTATATTTATGTTAACAAGATGGTCTGTTGCGACCAGCAGGACTTTTGCCTGATGGTAAGCAATACACGTGCTCATAAGTAAGACAACAAACTCCAAATTAAATACACATACCCTCATACAACACGTATAAGTAGCTCAAAGACAAAGCTTTGTAAATAATAGCTCTACCTAATTTAGAAGCCCCTAAACTGTTGAGTCATTCCGAAAATGAACGAGATTTAGCAGAAATTAAACGATCGAAATATCTCATTTTCAACGAAATAAACCTGCCATTCATGCCTGCTGCCAAGTAATATGCTAACATAACTAATATATTCTAGTTTAAAGGATAAGGTTTTCAGATAAATTGCAGAACTTAGACACAAATCAAATTTATTTGACTGGCCTCTTGGCTTAGTGGGTAGTAGCTCTGCCTGCGAAGCCGAGGGTCGTGGGTTCGATTCCCACCCAGTGCAAATATTTGTGTGATGAATTCAAATGTTTGCACTGTGTTTGGGTGTTTCTATGTATAATAAGTATGTATTTAAAATTATATAAGTATTATATATCAGCTATCTGACCGCCATCATACAAGCTTTGCTTAGTTATGGGTCAGATGGTGTTGTGTGTGAATTGTCCACCAATATTTATAATCTATTGGTGACGCGCGCAGTACAGTGCTAGGTAATGATTTGGACTCTTCATGTTTTAATAGCTGCATGACACTGTGTTATAATGGGCAGTCGTGCTGCTTGCCGTCAAGTGCGTGTTTGTCATTCTATACCATACAAAAATTTGCTGTCATAGGGACTGTCGATAGAAGTGAAAACTTTTAACTCCGAATTTGATAGTTCACTTTGGAAACTACGCGGGAGAGTGCTGCTAGTCTGGAATAAATCTTCAAAGGATTGTCGTCCAAATAAGTATTCTAATCATGTTTTTTTTTTTTTTTAACTTCTATAGGTTTACACTTGACCGCCATCTCGCTTGATGTTAAGCGACGATGCGGTCTACGATGGAGCGTGTTTACCTAGATAAAACCGATTCACTCTCGATTTGAAGACACAAAGATTGTAACCATCGGGGAAAACCCACTCAGGCAACGTATTCCACAGCTTAGACGTTCTTATCACAAAAGTAGAGTCGAATCTCTTCGTTCGTGTCTTTGGAACATCAACCATGAAACGATGTCGCTTTTTCGAGCTACGAGCATTCCGATAGAAAAAAGGACAAGGTGGTACGATGGTCATCTAGACTAGATATATGGCCATGGTCCTGAGATCACCCAAAGATTTTTTTTATTTACGAACGTAACGCTTGATCTCAATTCACAGCCTGTATGTGAAAATTGTGAGTGATGCGCCAAAAGAAGTTTTATCGTCAAAAATATGGACTACCAATTATAAAAAATAATAAAATAAATTGGCAGTCATAGGAACTGCCGATAAAAGTGAAAACTTGTAACTCAGAATTTGATAGCTTACTTTGGAAACTACACGGGTGTAACCGGAGGGCGTGGCCTGGGCATCATGGCATGGTCATCTAGAACTGCGTCGGCATTTCTTATTGGCTGATGCATTTCTAGATGGCCATGGCATGATGCCGAGGCTACGCCCTTTCAACATTTCCCATTGGCTGACGCATTTCTAAATGGCCAATAGACATGGTCCCGAGTTTACCCGAAGTTGAATAAATGCTATTAGATACCAATGATCAGGAACCCAATTATTATAATTTGACTGACCTCGTGGCTTAGTTGGTAGTAGCACTGCCTGCGAAGCCTAGGGTCGTGGGTTGTTGTTAGTGTGTCTGGGTGTTTCTATGTATAATAAGTATGTATTTAAAACTATATAAGTATTATATCAGCTATCTGGCCGCCATCACACAAGCTTTGCTTAGTTTGGGGTCAGATGGTGTTGTGTGTGAATTGTCCACCAATATTTATTTATTATTTATAATTGGAAACCCGGTCAATGGTGTTAATAGCTCATTTCAATAATTTCAACTACAGATAGGTATTTATTTGTGACCGTGACAATGCAGATCGTGAATCGACTTTGATAGTTTTTTTGTTTGGCAGATCATAAAAGAGGTGGTGGTGGTGGTGGTTCAGAGATGGTCCCACATGCATTTTATCGAAATGGATGTGGCGGTTTATGGAATGTGAACAGAAAAATAAAATGTACACTAATTTATCTAGGCGACGTAGTGTCTAATAGTAAATAAATATAAATAAATATTGGTGGACAATTCACACACTACACCATCTGACCCCAAACTAAGCAAAGCTTGTATGATGGCGGCCAGATAGCTGATATAATACTTATATAGTTTTAAATACATACTTATTATAATATATTGAAACACAATAATAGCATGAAGTCGGCTAAAAAGATGCGTGTCACGGTTATGGTTAAGCACTGTTATGGGCAGACATGTTGCTTACTATCAATCATATGCTCTGGTCGTCTCGTCACTGTACTATGGTTTTTTTTTAATAAAGAATGACGAGACAAGCAGGACATGTGCCTGATGGTAAGCAACATGCCTGCCACATAACAGCACAGTGACACGCTGTTATTGGCACATGAAGAGTCCAAATCATTACCTAGCACTGCACTGCGCTCGTCACTCAGAGATCTAAGATGTTATGTCTCTAAGCCCTGCAATTTATCTGGCAACATTGCCCTTCAAACCGGAATACAGTAATGTTTGCACATGACTGCTTGGCGGTAGAATAACTGGCAAAGGTGTGGTACTTCCCCAGACGGACTCTGCTAAGAGTCCTACCACTACTAAACACTATTACTAGGTATACTATTAGTACATATCAATATTACTAAACTATTAGTACATAGAGTACTATTTATCCTGTGAATCGTAATCCGAACCCTAACCGATGACATCACAAATCAAAACATAGCAGAAAATATGAGAGTTATGCGGTAAGTAGACCTGCAGGAATCACGGGAGTAAAAGAGCTGCTATTATTCATGTAAGAATGAGAATGTTAGAATATAATTTATATGACGGGGCGGGCAGATTACCTTTCCGATTGGTGTATCTGGATTTAGAGCTACTCGCTCTGCTAGCTAGCAGCTAGCTACTCGAACAGGGTCGTACGTGGCAACACCGGTCGCTTACGTTGAGGTGGAGTGGCGTTGATAAGTTGTTATTCAATATTACATCCTCTTTGTTGTTTTTGCTCTATGCCATTCCATCTCGGTGGGTGAACGTCATTTGAGCACGTACAAATCTGTTATTTTCTAAATCCATTTTAATTTCAATTACCTGTGATTAAATTGTATCAAATTAATTGTGAAACCGAATAAATTATTTCGCTGATTCGTGTCAACCGTTGATTTGAATAAACCCACTGAAGAAACGACGCATAACCCTTCTTGACGGAAAATGGCTGATCCGCCCTCACTGATGTCGGGCGATCCAACTGTTTCCCCGACATATAATTATATGTATGTACGTTGTTACTAGCAGCGCCCTGCGATTTCACCCACGTAATTCCCGATCCCGTAGTTTTCCCAGGATAAAAAGTAGTCTATAAGTTATTCCAGACCATTATCTATCTATGTACCAAATTTCATCTAAATGACTTCAGTAGTTTTTGCGTGAAAGAATAACAAAAATCCATCCGTTCATACTCACAAACTTTCGCTTTTATACTCGTGATATTAATTGTAGGAGACATTTATGTGTAGTGGAATAATAATCCTTATTTAACCTCTGCCATGTAGATTGCAGACTCGTATGTTATCACAATTTTCCACTCGGTCGAACTCGGGACGTACTGATAAGCGTGCCTCTGACACGCGCCGCGTTCTGGATGTGAGTTTAGTGTGATGTAGGTAATTGTGACGATTGAGAAAAAAATAGAGCAGACGAATATTATGCTACAAATCCTATTAATATTATAATTATTACAAAAGTTTTTGATGAAGTATTAGTTTGAATGCTTCGGTTTCCTCACGATGTTAACCTTCACTGTTTTGATAATTGACCTATAAACCTTCACTTGGTAAATCACCAGAGTGCTAGTGGGATTCGAACTCACGACTTCACGATATTTAATATATTGCTCTGTCACTAGGCCACCACGTCCTTCCAATGTAATTATGTACTCATAAAATGCAAAAAGCCTCATATTACGATCTTAACTTAATTCGACCCATAAATACCACAAGGACTAAAAGTAGGTCCATTACAGAGTTAATGCCTGCCTAGAATATAGTGCCAAGGCTTCCTAGCCAGCTACTTAGAGGTCTAGTACGATCGCAAGACATTATTTATTATTAAACGCTACGGTAGACGCAGATATTAACCTAGTTACGCCCAGTAGGCATATTCGACAAGACTACACGGGCCATTTACGGCAAGAGATGGTGTTATCCGGTAGCCTCACTACGGAACCCAACCAAACGGGAAATTGATGACAATTCGTACTTACTGGTCAAGACTATTGTATATTTAGTCTGCCAAAGTCGTCGGTCCTGGGTTTAATTCCCACTCAGTGCAAATATTTGTGTGATGAAAACAAAATATCATAATCATACTTAGATAATAATACACAGGCTACCTTTTACCCCGGAAAAGTTACGGGAACAGGAACTATACGGGTAAAACCACGCCACGGCGTCTGCTAGAAAGTATAAATTTACAACTATGGGTATCAAAAAAACATCGAAAAGTTTTAATTTCAGTAACAATTTACAAAAGTAACATATATAACCAGAAATGATCTCCAAAGAAGCCTGATTTGATAATTCCTGCTCTACTACATCTAAAGGCCGATTTAAACTGAACGAACATAGAGCTAGAGCTGGAACAAGAGCATTCTTTCTCGATCTTTTAGTGTAAACGAAAGATCGTTCTTAGCGTTTTGCATATTAAATATTCTATAGAATCTTTGCGAACGCAAACAAAACAACGAAATAATGTTCTACGTTTGTTTACACCAAATGAATTTGATACAGTGGGGATAGAATGAGCATTCGCTCGTCTGATGTAAATCGGCCTTAATAATACATTGTAAAAGTATATTGTGTATATGTTAACCATTATGTATTTATTAATCTATCAGCTAACTTATTCCCAAGCTTCGCTTATTTTAGGAAAAGCTTGTCTGGAAGAGAGAGAGAGCTAACCTTAATAATTATGTTCTCACTGCTAAGACTTGAGGCTGTAATTTATCATCACAAGGAGAGAAATTTACCACACTGGCCAAGTGCGAGTTGCCATTGTCACTTTATGTTCACACCAAGCTTTATTATGATGTAGGTACCTATAATAATTCAAAATCAGTCCGTTTCATGACCATAAATAATAAACTCATCCCAACCCTTTCTCATAATTCCGCTAAGCGCTCTATTTAAAACCGTTCCATAACAACTGAAAATAATAGCCTCAAACTAAAACTTAATCACGAACGGCGTAAATAGCAGTTAATCTTTGGTTAACGGTTTCAACCCATTTCTGTTCCAGCCAGTAAATTCTAGTTATTCTTTGTACTATGATAGATATGGCGGGCTTTGAGGACGTAATAAGGACAAGAGTGGGAATTGTGCTGTGGACTAATTAGGTCCGATTTTATACCTCATGTTTAGTATTGGGTACTTGTTTTGTTATTGATGTAGTAACATCTACTGAAGCCTATTATTTTTTTAACGAATATATTGCACAAAAAATTGTTTTCTGTCTTACATAATATACCTACTAATATCAAGCTACACAACATTTTTAAATTATTACATATTTTACACATTAATATTTTAAGTTTTGAGTTGTACTTGCTGTATTTCATGCTGACTGGCTTCGTGGCTTAGTTGGTAGTAGCTCTGCCTGCGAAGCCGAGGGTCGTGGGTTCGATTCCCACCCAGGGCAAATATTTGTGTGATGAATTCAAATATTTGCATTGTGTCTGGGTGTTTCTATGTATAATAAGTATGTATTTAAATCTATATAAGTATTATAATATCAGCTATCTGGTCGCCATCACACACGCTTTGCTTAGTTTGGGGTCAGATGGTGTTTTGTGTGAATTGTCCACCAATATTTATTTATTTTTATTTTTGTACGTACCTTGTATTGTCCACACTTTATTGTCGGAAAATGTACGTTTAGCAAAAATTAAGCAATCATCTTCCAACAGCAGCAAATCTATTTTGAAACGAATCTTGTCCTTTTCTATAAGTTGAGTCACCAAAGCACATTTTTCTCATCCCCCTACCATATCAGAGCAAACCTTATGCCATATTTTAAATCACAAATCTCTTACGCAATTCATCCATACCTGTTTTGTTTGCACTATATCATAGCAACCTCTTATCGAGGCTTAATCACCTTCAAGAGACGTGAAACCTATTCTCATAACATGCTTATATAGAAAATAAATCTAGTAATTACCTTTAAACTATCTTAAGGGGGCGCCTAAAGCCAGAAAACGAAAAAAGGACATTTTCGATGCCGCTCACTGAAGTTAAGAAATTAAAAACTGTGACAAAAAAAAAATTGACGTGTGGGTACAATCAAGAAGAAGCACAATAACCGAATAGAATTTTAAAAATAGATCAGAGTTTTTTACAATCAAAAAATAAAAATGACACCGAAAAAACCCGTTTTAATTCGAGTACTCGAAATTATCAGCGGCGACCCCACATTATTTTTTGGTAATAACATTCCTATTTGTACGTTCTAGTAAAGTAATCGGACACTTTTTTAAATGTATGTTTAGTTATTGAGTAATTAAATAAAACTTGGTCAAAAATGGACTCCTGATTAAATATTGATTTTTCCTCCAAACTGTGTCATGCTATTCTCGACTTTATGTACATCACATTAATAAGAAACGCGTCGCGCGGGTGAAATCTGTTTTTTTCCTGGCACTCTTAATAAAAAACAACAGTCACTGCATTTGTGGGTTAAGAGTCTCAATTGAATCACAATACATAATCTTACTGAGATTACGAGCTAAACATATAACATGCGTTAAAGATTGAATTGTTATGCAGAGCACAACACACAGTTTTAACATTATATTCCAGTACGAACATTTCTTCGTTAGTATCGCAAAACAATATAACGTTACTACCATTTTATATCATTAAAATACAATTATTTTTCTTCAATGTGGGGTAGATAGGTATTTATTTAAAATGTTTGCATGATGACTATCAGGCCAGGACGTCTACTTTATTTCTACGAAAACGTAATTTCGAAAAAATTTCGACGACTTTCCTGCTCACGTTCTACTTCGTTATGTCCGATACAACATTGTTTGACTTAGAACATTTAAACGGACAAAACGACGGATCGAAGTAAAATCGGAGTTGGAAAGTCGCGAGCTTATTTCGAAATTACGTTTTTGTAGAAAGAGATTAGACGTCCAGATCAATACATTTATGATGCAGACAGACTAATCCAACTAATATTATAAATCGGTTTGAAATTTAGAATAGACTTAGATTAAAGTCAGGAATATCACACAAACTGCATATCTATACTTATACTATATACTATACTATATATATATATAATATAATATAATAATAATAATTAATAAATAATAATAATAATATTACAAAGCTGAAGAGTTTGTTTGTTTGTTTGTTTGAACGCTAGGATCTCGGAAACTACTGGACCGATAGGAAAGATTCTTTCTTTGTTGGATACTCCATTTATCGAGGAAGGCTATAGGGTATATAACATTACGCTACTATCAATAGGTACGGAGTATGAGTGAAGAATGTAAAGAAAACGGGGAAAAATATTTCTCTTCGAGAGCTTTAGTTCCGTGAATCTAAATTCTCTTTGGTCGTTGAAGTCTGTGACGGCGCGTGTCTACATTTGAAGTTTGTGTCATTTGAAGTAATCAAATTTGTTCTACAACAATGTATTGTTGCTTATTTACGTATTTTTTGGGTTCCGTAAAACGTAATAAAGTGGCCAGCAATGGATATTTTAGTATGGATTTTCCTCAAATAGACGCGGGTGAAACCGCGGGTCACAGCTAGTTTATTATATTCCTCACGATGCCCGAGGCGTTAATAGTTTAATTTTAAGAATTATAACTCCTTTTGATACCCTCTAAATGCGGACCATTACCCATATAAGTTCATTAGGTTGTAATGTCTTTATACCTTGATATAAACGAGAACTATTGTTTAAAAGCGTTAAACTGTTATGGGGCTAGTTAAACGTTAAAATGGGACAAAAGAAGGGGGAATGGGGAGTAGGACAAGGGGGAAATGGCACTGATATGAGAGAGAATATTGCACAGTTTTATGTTCTGTGTGTAATATCATTTTATGTTTCCGCTGTTCGAGGAAGCAGAAGTGAAGTTGTGATATGACTTGACGTTTTTTGTTATGTTGTTACTTTGTGAGCTTACTGTCGTGCTAGGCTGGAGCGGGACGATTTTATATACATTAGGTGGGCAAATTTAGTTCACGTACTAAAATATTACTGTGTTCCGGTTTGAAGGGCAATGTTTCCAGAGAAATTACAGGGCTTAGAGATGTAACAACTTAGATCTCTGGGTAACGAGCGCAGTGCTAGGTAATGATTTGGGCTCTTAATGTTCCAATAGCTGCGTGTCACTGTGCTGTTATGTGGCAGGCATGTTGCTTACCATCAGGCACATGTTCTGCTCGTCTCGTCACTCTTTATTTAAAAAAAAAACAAATTTAGACCCGAACGATGCGGTTTGACTCTATTATTGTGATAAGAACGTCTAGGCTGTGGAAAGCGTTTCTTCAGTGGGTTTTCTCGGTTACAATACTGATGTCGTCAAACCGAGATTGAAAAGGTTTCTTCTAAGGAGTGGACAAATGACAAATGTGGGCTTGATGATGATGATGATGACCTACTAAACCACCACGGTTCACGTGGGTAACTAAACGCTGTAACTTCAGAGACAGATGGATTTAACGAAAGTGCTATTGAAACCAACGTATAAAACGCCTAACCTTTTCATCCCAAAGCCTATTCCTTGTAGTAAGTAGCAAGTCACGTACACATCAGAATGTCACTGTAAAGGGTTGAAGGATCCCCGTCCCGTCTCACATCGCATTGTTATTCGGATAGATTTCCCCAGACTCAAATGATTAATTCTACGAGATCTATTGGGAAATTATTTATTGGTTTCGCTGCTCGAATGAGCAATAGTGTGGGAAAGGTTAAAGGGATGAAGATTGAAAAGATTAGGCGAATCGAGCGAAAGGATGACTTTGAAACCGACTGCTATGTAGCTTATTTTTTACGATATATTTAGTGACATATTGTTAGGCGGTGTGACGACAGGTGGACCAAAATTGTAACAGAATGGTGGCCGAAGCAGGGATGCGAAGCGTTGGACGTCCACCAGCAAGATGGGTCGACGATATTATAAACATCACGGGTAGAACTTAGGTTGGTTGTCCTTTTTTCTATCGGAACGCTCGAAGCTCGAAAAAGCGACATCGTTTCATGGTCTATGTTCCAAAGACGCGAACGGAGAGATTTGACTCTACTTTTGTGATAAGAACGTCTAGACTGTGGAATACGTTGCCTGAGTGGGTTTTCCCCGATGGTTACAATCTTTGTGTCTTCAAATCGAGAGTGAATCGGTTTCTTTCTAGGTAAACACGCTCCACCGTAGACCGCATTGTCGCTTAACATCAGGCGAGATGGCGGTCAAGTGTAAACCTATTAAAGTTAAAAAAAAAGACCCGATTGGCACAGTACCGAGGCAGATGGCAAAGTAAGAGAGAGTCTTATACCCAGCAGTGGGATAGAGATGGCTGTGGATAATGATGATGATGACTTTTAGTGACAGGTTAAGCAAGACAAACATAATATGTAGTTAAACAGTCACACGCGCTGATAAGAACACAGTTCTTGGCAATCATTTCAAGACGAAGAGTTCAAATTATTACCCAGCACTGCACTGCGCTCGTCACCCAAAACAATTTTTTTTGTACTATAGAGTGACGTGATACATGACTTGTATTGTGTCTGATGATAAGCCACGGGCTTGCTGAAAGCTTGATTTTATAGCACTGCACTGCACTCGTCATCCAAAGGCATTTATAACACGAAGTATCTCATATTGTAAACTAACACAGGACTTGACCCACGATTTAATCTATACTTCTATACTAATATTATAAAGAGGAAAGATTTGTTTGTTTGTAATGAATAGGCTCCGAAACTACTGGACCGATTTCAAAAATTCTTTCACCTTTGGAAAGCTACATTATTCCCGAGTAACATAGGCTATATTATATTTTAAAGAAAATTAGGGATCCTTACTAAAACTCCAATAATGTAACATAAGGTGTAAAAAAATGACCTGAAAAATTCCTTACGTCGCGTGCGCTGCGAAAACTAATTGATGATAGAACAAAATCATTTACTACGACTTTGCAGAACTCATTATTATCTACAAAAAGTGTCGCGACAACATATGTCTAAATATTATAGTTATGTCACAGTAAGCAGTTTTTTATTCTAAAATATTAATTTATATATGCCGCCTCTTGAAAAGGCTCTTCATTTGTACCTTGGTGTTAATCCTCATCAAAATAAATTACTTTATATTTAAGACGGCTTTAATACCTTTTTATAACTTTTTGAATTATTCAATTCGGACATTTCATTCGGAAGATATCACGAGTTTAAAAATGCAAGTATTAGAAAAAAGTCGCGTGGTTGTCGCTCACCGCGCTCAGTTAGCCAGCATGCGATGTAGGCTCCATGTAAGCGTATTCATAAAAAAAAATTCAAACTTCCCTTTATAATTTTACTTTTTTTTTTGAAACCCGATGCAAAAAAAGGGTGTATGTGTGTGTGTATGTACCCGTGCGAAGCCGGGGCGGGCCGCTAGTGTGTTATATTTACAAAATTGAGTTAAGTTGTGAAAATGTAAGAACTATTTATATCTTTATCCTATCAATTGGAAACATTGCCCTTGAAATAAAAACACTAGAGTGAATGTTTATACATTTCTCTTTGGCGTAATAATAACTGGCAATGGTATAAAAATACCTTCTATATGCGAACTCTGCCAACTATGAGTATTACTAGCGATACGCCCGGACTATGCACGTGGTACATATATACCTTATAGCTCTCAAAGATCACAAAAATATCCAACGGTGAAATAATTTTTGTGGTTCAGTAGTTCCTGAGATTAGCGTTTTCAAAGAAATACCCTCTTTAGCTTAACACCCTTACATGCAACCGAATCCAGTAATAATTGAAACCGGCACTGGAAAACAATCAATCCAGTGCCAATGCATTCCAGTGCCGGTTTACATTATTCCAGTAAGCAATCCAGCGCTGGATTCGGTCGCTGGACTGGAATAATGTAAACCGGGTATAATTATATTAATATATTTATATATATGTGTATTGAGACAGAAGTTACGGCTGGTCTAGTCTGTAGAACGGCGCCTGCCGATTCGGAGACCCCGGGTTCAAACCCCATACGCACCACTGTCTTTTCGAAGTCATGTGCGTCATGCTGCTAACTTAAAAACGGTGAAGGAAAACATTGTGAGGAAACCGACATGTACCTAGAATCTTTCGAAGTCATGTGTCATCCGCCAACCCGCACTAGACCAGCGTGGTGGATTATGGCCTTAACTCTCTCCTTGCGAGAGAAGGCCCCGAGTACCAGCAATGGGAACGTTTAGTGGGCTGTTGATGATGATGATGTTGATGTATTGAGAGAGTTTAAGCTCATTGTTACCTACTAATATGTAGAATCCGTGAAAGTTACTTTATTCATACCCTCAAGGGTTTATAGCTACCTTTCCAAATATTTTAATTTATTCCACCCTCCGTATCTGAAAATTTTATTACATCTCGTCATTATGCCCGTTTGTGGGTGTATCAATCTGGATTCCACACAGCGCGCGAATACCAAGACTTTGCGAATGCCTTGTCTCTGAGGCATGGTAAAAGGAAACACATGCCGGTGGTACTTGAGATGTATATATATTACACAGGTATAAACTATCAAGGTGCTCAAAGGATTCGCTGTAGATTGGTAAATTAATTTTGGAGTGTAGAGATTAATAGCAGCTTGAAAATTTACTGATAATATGACACGGTTTTGTTGAGACATCGACAAAAAACTTTACAAAGTGACAATATCAAACAGGTTTCGCTCCGGTAAATAATAGGTATTCCAAAGTAATCATTTGCAATTTAAAAAAATGCAATAATAAACTGAAAAATAAATACAAGATAGGTATACAAAGGTAGCTTTATTAACGCTTTGGACATTATTAAGTATACTAACCTGTCATTGCTACACTCTTGTTGGGTGAATTTACTTTAGTATGTTGTGTATATGATGCAATGAATGCGTAGGTAATATGCATAATTAATGGAATTTTGGGTGTTTGATTACTTCGAAACACTTGTACGGATAGGGTTAAAACTTGGACAGTAGTTACAAAAGATTAGTTTTTTAATCTACAATAATAAGTTAGATTATAGTATGGAATAGGACATGACATGTAATACCTAATTATACTGCTTTTCATGCACATAATATTATGATGTTTCTCATCAGAAATCATAGAAAAATTACGGAAACGGGAATTATCTACGTGTGTAAAACCGAGTGTGTTTTTTAAAACCTTAGGAAGAAACACACTTTAGTGAAATTTTCCTTATACATTAATTATTCAACGGCTTCACTCGTAATCTAAAGCAAATTATTCACACATGTCGGAAAAGAAAAGTTACGCTCCTAAAAAAATATTGTTAACCCTTACTTCGACTAACGAAAAACTTGCTCAAAGGTTTACGCTACAAATATAGCATATCTAACTAATTCTCGAATTAATTTTCTCTAATAAAAGAAAACAACCGACTTTAATTTCAAAATTAAGTTTGTTCAATTAATTAATTTGAATCGAGGTATGTATTTTTTTATTTTTGTTGATTTTTCAAAGGTGGTTTACTGATTTTAGTAAAATTTAAGTTAGAAATTAGAAAACTACACTACCTTTACAAAAAAATAAGAATTTTCAAAATCAGTTTTCCCAGTCGAAAGTAATAAGGTAAGAAACATAAAAAAGTACAGTTATATTGAGAAACTCCGCCTTTTAAAGGCGGCCATTCATTATAGTCAAACTTTCCTCGGCCATTTATTAGGCAATACGGCTTCACTATCAACTAAACTGTAATTTGAACCAAATTATTCACACAAAGAAAGCTTACGCTCCTAAAAAAATATTGTTAACCCTGATGTAGACAAACGAAAAAGTTGCTTCAAGGTTCACGCCACAGAGATTGTGGAGGACATGAAAAAACAACGTTGCGTTTTCATTGTGTTTTGACGGCTTCCGTTTTCAGTGACCACAATGTGATATTTCTTGCGTCGGATGCGAACTGTCACATTCAGGAAGTCCTGTTCAGATACCATATATATTTTTTTATCAAGAACAATCCAGAAGATTGAGAGTTCAAAAAGCAGCATCGTTTGTTGCAAAGACTTTAACGAAGGGGTTTTACTTTACTTTCGTAATAAGAACATGTACATTTTAGAATGCGTCGTCAGGGTGGGTATTTCTTAGTGGATAAAGTTCAAGTATCTGCAAGCTAAGAGTGAATTGTTTTCTTCTAAGTAAACACGCCAAGCAAAGTGCGAAAATTACTGTGTTCCGGTTTGAAGGAAATAGAGATAAAATATTTTATGTCTTTACTGTCTTCAATGTCTTTGAAGCAGTGCTTTTGCATTCGGAGTCATCATATTCCAATAGCTGCATGTTACTGGGCTATTATGTGGCAGGCATGTTGCTTACCGTTAGGCACATGACCCGCTCGTCTCGTCACTCTAAACAATATAGTTTGAGTATCTTTGAGTCTCCAGTAAATCGATTTCTTTTAAGCTAGTATGCTTAATCATGAACCTCTGCAACAAGAGGGAAAGTTCAGAACACAGTTCTTTTATTGAAATTATTTTGAAGCTTTTGCGCGACCGCAGTAATCTTTTTGTAATTATCTCCGTATCTAATATGCTCGATATTCGTGCTTGACTAAAATTCCGTCCACTACATTAGGCATTTCCAATACTCGCACCGTCTGGTGTTTGTTTTTGCGCCACCATCTGTGCGAGTCTCGAGTCTCGATCGAAGCCGATGAATTAGAAATGTAGATAGAGCAGAACAGTTGTATGTTTCAAGCACGCGATACTGGAGATAATAGCACCTGGCTAGAAAATTCAATTTGAAATGGAAATATGTCTTGTTAGAAACGCAGACTTTTTGAAGTTATACTTTTTTGTCGTGCTTGTCGACATCCAAATATAGACAGTTTTAGTATAAGTAGGTTTATATTGCACACTAGATGACCGCCCGGCTTCACCCGTGCTATATATATAGCTTATTATAGCACTCAGGGATCCCGTACGTTTCCAAAGGTGAAAGAATTAAGAGTGCGCCTAAAGCCAGGAAAAAATCAGATTTCACACGCGCGACGCGTTTCTTAATGTGATGTACATAAAGTCGAGAATAGCATGACACAGTTTGGAGGAAAAATCAATATTTAATCAGGAGTCCATTTTTGACCAAGTTTTATTTAATTACTCAATAACTAAACATAAATTTAAAAAAGTGTTCGGTTACTTTACTAGAACGTACAAATAGGAATTTTATTACCAAAAAATAATGTGGGGTCATCGCTGATAATTTCGAGTACTCGAATTAAAACGGGGTTTTTCGGTGTCATTTTATTTTTTTATTGTAAAAAACTCTGATCTATTTTTAAAATTCTTTTCGGTTATTGTGCTTCTTCTTGATTGTACCCACACGTCAATATTTTTTTGTCATAGTTTTTAGTTTCTTAACTTCAGTGAGCGGCGTCGAAAATGTCCTTTTTTCGTTTTCTGGCTTTAGGCGCCCCCTTAAAGGCCGGGTCACACAGAAGCGATCCGGTAGCGATAGCGATCCGATAGCGATAGCGATCTGATAGCGATAGCGATCCGATACCGAGTATGGGATCGCGCCCGCTTGCTGTGTGTCAGGTTGCATACAAATTCGAACATTACAAAAAATATCGTCTCGCTATCGGATCGCTATCGCTATCGGATCGCCTCTGTGTGACCTGGCTTTTAGCAAAGGTTTATAGTGACGCAATCTTAGACACATTCTGTCATCTAAACAAAGGTACGAAAGCTCTCAATCAGGAAATTTTTCCCCGTTTTTGTTGCATTCGTCATTCATGCTCCGCTCCTATTGATAGTAGCGAAATGTTATATAGCCTTTGTCGATAAATGAACTATCCAATAGAAAAATAATCTTATAATTCGGACCAGTACTTCCCGAGACCCTAGCGTTCAAACAAACAAACGAACTCTTCAGCTTTACAATATTAGTATTATATATTCCACATTGATACTTTCCGACAAATTTCATAATTTATACAAAACAACGCAGAAATCAATCATTGATAGTAAACAGGGATATGTAATATGTCAATATCAACCTTAAACAGAACTTCAAATTAGGACAAATTGTTGCTTAAATTGTCTTTTTAACCGGCTTCCAAAAAGGAGAAGGTTATCAATTCGACCACCATATTTTTTTTTGTATGTTAAGTACCTAATGGTCCGAATGGTCCTATATAAATTTTATCGAATTCGGTCGGTGATTTTGGAAATTGAATAAAAAACTAAAATTTGCCTATAATATTGTCTGGATGACAAAAAAAAAAACCGACTTCAAATCCACAAATAGGTCCTCAAAAGCGAAAAATAAGTTAATATACCTAATTATTATAAGCGCTACTCACTCATCTATTTGAAGTCGGTGCCAGCCTAGTCTAATCCTACTAATATTATAAATGTGAATGTATGGATGAATGGATGTTTGGACGTTTGAAACCGACTTCAGAATTGTTAAATACTTATTTAATCATGTCTGTTCAAACTAATCAAAGTACGTTCTACTTTGTGGTAAAGAGATTTATTTTTTACTTTTTAGTTTACTGTTTGAAGTCGGTTCTTTTTTTTGTTAAAATTATTTTATTTTACGACTAGCTGTGCCCCGCGGTTCCACCCGCGTCTATTTGAGGAAAATCCATACTAAAATATCCATTGCTGGCCACTTTATTACGTTTTACGGAACCCTAAAAATACGTAAATAAGCAACAATGTATTGTTGTAGAACAAATTTGATTACTTCAAATGACACAAACTTCAAATGTAGACACGCGCCGTCACAGACTTCAGCGACCAAAGAGAATTTAAATTCACGGAACTAAAGCTCTCGAAGAGAAATATTTTTCCCCGTTTTCTTTACATTCTTCACTCATACTCCGTACCTATTGATAGTAGCGTAATGTTATATACCCTATAGCCTTCCTCGATAAATGGAGTATCCAACAAAAAAATAATCTTTCGTATCGGTCCAGTAGTTTCCGAGATCCTAGCGTTCAAACAAACAAACAAACAAACAAACAAACAAACTCTTCAGCTTTATAATATTAGTATAGATTTTAAGTGATGGTTAGATGAATAATTCTTGAATTAGGTGAGAAGAAAAAGCATTATTTTTCTTGCAATCTTGACTAGTAGAATAATATTCGCTATGATAAAGTGTTCAAATCCAGGATGGTCGGTGTACTCAGACCTGTAAAATGGTCCTCAGTACCCATGTGGGTGCCAAGTTCTCATCAATATTTAAGAGTACATGAATCAAGCACAAACACTAGCTACTGGAAACCGTTAAACAGTTCACATAACTATCCTTTGTCTAATAACAGTCACATCCCACCTAGGTATGTGTAAAGTGCTCATCGATACAGCTTTATCAAGCCTATACACAAGGTAACTGCTGTAGATCGTTGAGGAGTAGCCTCGACTGTCTTTCGGCTCCTTCATCGGATCGACTCCAGACCTTCATTCAATTGTAGTGCTTTAAAATACTTAATTGAAACATTTTCAAACGCACTAGTCTACTCTTGCACTTTTTAAAGGTCTAACGATTAATTAATTAGTTACAACGCGATTGAGCCACAAACATCCAAACATAGACATTAATAATGATGATGAAAGACAGTCCCAAGACATCTAGACGTAAAGTGCTCATCAATACAAATTAATTAAGCCCAAACACAAGATAATTGCTGTAAATCTTTGAGGAGTTCCCTCGACAGTTTTTTGGCTCCATCATAAGATCGCTTCCAAATCTTCGTCGTGCCAAACCAAAATAAATTGTAGTGCTTGTAAATACATAATGGAAAAATTAACAATCGCGCTTGTCGCCCCTACAATTTTTGCAAGTTCTCTTCAATTTCTGCAGGATTCCATCATCAGATCCTGGTTTCCTTATCATGGTACCACTCTTGGAATGTCTCCTATCCAACAAAAAAAGAATCATCCAAATCGGTTCATAAACAACGAAGTTACCCGCGAACACACATAAAAAAAAAAAAAAAAAAAAAAACGGTCGAATTGAGAAACCTACTTTTTTTTTAAAGTCGGTTAAAAAACGAACAACAATTTCACTTCTTACCTTCCATTTAGCTTTGATTTAAGTTTCACTCACGTCTGACACCTCAATTTATTACTAGACCGGAGCGTAAGCCAACGAAATCCCAGATTAGGTTCAGTCTAGATAGTACAAGGCTGAGATACATACTACATTAGATGACAGTACTCGAGGGTGAGAGCTTTAGATTTCTATAATCTGCTAAAAGTACATCGCAGGAGAGTACAGACCAGTGTTTGGGAGTGATTTGGAAACTTCATTTTCAAATAGCTGAGTGGTAATCCCATCCTGTCTATCATATTATATTTCAAAAAAATACAATTTTTTGACTAATTCATGTATTATTTTGTATCTATAAGTATTATAAATATTGGTGGACAATTCACACACAACACCATCTGACCCCAAACTAAGCAAAGCTTGTATGATGGCGGCCAGATAGCTGATATAATACTTATATAGTTTTAAATACATACTTATTATACATAGAAACACCCAGACACAGTGCAAACATTTGAATTCATCACACAAATATTTGCACTGGGTGGGAATCGAACCCACGACCCTCGGCTTCGCAGGCAGAGCTACTACCCACTAAGCCACGAGGCCAGTCAGTCAGTATTATATGTATATGTGATTCAAAAACTTAGTACTCTCTTGTACGAATATTTCACGCTTTAAAAGTTTATATACCTAGAGAAGGTTACCGCAGAAATATTTTTTTAATGTCCATAATATCCTTAAATCAATAAAATAACAAAGCACAAACTATCATCTACTTGACACACAAGTTTATAAAATATACTCTTTTGTTTATTGTTACAATTTGTGGTCAAATTAAGCTGAATATTGCTTTATTGTTGAATTTCGACCATTTGGCAACCACCAACTATTCGAGTCTTAGGAACTTCAACCATTAACCGAAGTTTTTTAATTTTGAGAACTAACCAATCAGCTTCAAACATTCTGAACAACAACAAAAATTAAAACAGTTCGTTTTAAATCACAAAACCAACAAAGATAAATACTTTCTTGACAAATTTATCAACTTAAATCTTCTAACAGCTAAACTCAAAATAAACAACTGTTAAAATACACATAAACGAAACCTCAGACAATAATTTACACATTGAGAATTTAATCTTAATATACAGTGAAGCCTTTCTAATATGTCGACCATAAAACTCGTATTTTATCTGCCATCTCGACGTTTTCGAGGACACGGAGGCTCCAGCCGTCAAGTTTTTTAAGAGATTTACTTGTTAATAGTGAGGTGAATCACATTAAATGTATCGACTCATATTATCGAAACGCAAAACAATTTGTTTTTCATTTAATTCACAGGTTAAGTTGTGGCTAGTTTAAACGGCAGAGAACGGCGACTGCCAATCCGGAGGCCCTGGTCATAGAATAAATAATACTCGTATTAAACCCTGGTTCAAATCCTACGGGCACTATTGTCATTTCGAACTTATGTTCGTTATTCTGCTAACATTAAACTATTCAAGGAAAGCATCGTGAGAAAATTGACATGTACCCTAATATATCTCGAGGTCATGTGTCATCCGCCAACTCACACTGAACCAGCTAGGTGGATTATGGTAATGACACTCTGCTTGCGAGAGAAGGCCTTGAGTCCCGTAGTCGGAACATTTAATGGGCTGCTTATGGTACATGTTACTCATTGTGATATAGTCGATCCAGTCAGACTTGAGTGTTAAATATATTATGTTCTCAAAACACATGCGCAGGCTAGTTTGGGACCCATCGGATAAATTGCTAATCTACCACAGGTTTAAATTAGTAATGTACTTCATTTATACTAGCGTTGTGTTATGGAAAATAAAAAATGTTTTTTTTTTTTAATTCAAAAACATTCGGTAGTTTTTTTAGGGAGAGTGCGCCCGCGCTTAATATTTTCACTAGGCATTGACGTTTGAGTGCCTGAAACTTAATTCGGATTTAAACGTTAATATCAGCCCAAGTACCGATTAGCTCTTGTATACCGGTCGCTACCACCCAGATCTCTTCTTTAGGATGGGGTTGGCTAAGTACCAGAAGCAGGCTCTGGAATCGGAAAATATACTGGGGTCGTTCCCAGTAATATAATTTATCTTTGTCCTGTTATTTTTCTGAAAATATGACCCTTCAAACCGGAATACAGAAGTGCACACTGCTGTACTATACGGAACACTACTTGGCGATGGAATAACTGGTAAACGTTTGTGCTTCCCCAGACGAACTTTGAAAAAAAATCTGTAACTCGATTTAATTTCTTTATTCGAAATTGTATTTTGTATTTCATAAACGACTAGAAATAAACAAATAAACATATCTATAAACATTATAGTCAAACAATTAGGCAACAAATCTAACAAAATTTATTTCTAATTAGGTGGCTGTTTATATCTCAGCTCGAACAAATTACAACTATAAAGGTATATCTAGCCTAAGATGTTATAATTTAATAATTTGTCAAGCTTTAGCTTCAGATTAATAAGTAAGATTTGTACACTGGGCTTAAATTATGAAATATTAAGCAAGGTCGGGCTGCGTAAAATTGTTAGTAAAATGTATTAAAATAGCTTAGTTAATTCAAGTAACTTAAGTGCTACTGCTACTAATTAGTTTGGACTTAAATTACTCGTATAGGTAAATTATAGTTTTGATTGTTTTAACAAACATTATTGCTTATATTTAAAAAAAAAACCTTCAGTTTTTTGACTTCCTTGTCAAAAAAAAAAGTACACTCTTCAACACAATTGCAAATTCGTTCATCGAATCGAAAGTGCTGCTGATATGTATATCTAAAACTGTATTGTAATTTTTTCTATCGGAATGCTGGTCGCTCGCGAAAGCAACCTCGTTTCATTGCTGACTTTCAAAAGAACCGTCGAAGAAACTTGACTGCAATTTCTGAAAAGGAAATGTATACTGCATAAATAATATTATATCCTTTCGAGGATATAATATTATTTATATCCTCCTGGGTGTCTTCAAGTTGAGAGTGCGTCCGTTTTTTTTTAGACAAGTGAGGTCCATCGTAGATCGCATCTTATCATCAGGCGATATGGCGACACTTTGCTAATCTATCATCAATAAAAAAAAGGGTTCAAAAAGATGCCTACGTTGCTAAAACCTTGAAAATGAAAAAACATCGCTTTTTTTTATAGATTCTAAATTACCATCAAAATACGTCGAAATCAGAGTGAGTTATATCGGATCAGCGCGCGTCAACTTTGACCACATAACATATTATACCTATCAAGATATATATGTTCTGTGACTTTGACCATACCATTGCGTCGTTTACCTTCTACAAAAAGAGTTTTTTACACATACATATCTACATATATAGTATAGAGTGCCGAAACGAGCAGGGCATGTGCAAGCAACAAGCCTGCCTATATTAGCACAGTATCACGCAGCTATTGGTACATGAAGAGTCCAAATCATTACCTTGCTGGACTGCGTTCGTCCGTCAGAGATATAAGATGTTTCATAACACATTTGCTCGTATAGGGTCTCCTATTGCACCGATTTCTGTATCGTATTGTATCTCATTACGTACTTGTGCGGTAACGCAATGTAAAACGAAAGGTTTATCAAAATGCTCCGTCGAAAAACGAAGGGTGTCTTTTTAAATCATAGTAAAGAGTTTTGATATCAGAAAAGTGGTCAACATTTTATGAATAACATAAACTTTGAGAGATAAAGTGTAATAAAGAATTATTTAATTCGTTGATTTAATTAATATTGACCATACATTAAAACTTAAAAAACACAAAAATATTAATTGACTTCATTACTTTTGTAATATTGGATGGTTCTGTGCCTTTGCTTTAAAAAAAAGCGCGGAGCGCGCACTTCGCTAATCTGTAAACAAGTAAAAATTATTCCGCGCGTTTTTTTTTTCGCTGTATTGTTTTTATTTGAAAATGTCGTCAGAGTTTTATTTATTTCCTCGCAAATATGTTCTAAAACGTCGTATAACACACGTGCGCTTTGATAACTACAGCCTCTGCTAATTATAGTAGTAGTAATATTGCCTCAGCTGTGATTATCAACTTACCGCACTTATATCATAATGTACCTACTATTATCTCTATGCCCTGTAATTTCACTAGAACATAATGATCTCAAACCAGAACATAGTTATGTTTGTTCTTAGAAAAAATCATTTCTTTCGATAGTTTGTAATTTATCGACAAGTCTCATATCTACGGACGTACTTAGCGCAATGGCCCGTGAACGGGAAACGTGCTTCAGGTTCGAGGATAACATACGACAAGCTGGCTGCGGGTCGCGCTCGGTTACTTACAACTCACAAGAAGCTAAGGAAGCGAAATAAACTTGTCTATGGTTCCTTGATAGTTTTTTACAACAACAAATGAAATAACCAGTTGTTGTTCACGAAAAATGTGGCCATAATAAGACTAAACAATAAGGAATTATTCCGGCAGTTAGATTATTAAAAATACTGTAATCGTATTCTCTGATAAATCGAAAGATGTCTCGTTCTTGGAACGAACCGATTTCTTTAGAATATTTTTCTCGATACCGTTATAATAAACTTGTACAAATTCATGTAAGAAAATAAACTACGTATAGGTATTTGGATTTGACGACTTCATGATAGTTAAATCGAAAACCACTAAGTATCATAGCTTTCGAACTAAGCTCAGGGTACGAAACTTCGTATCTTTAACTGTCAAGTTATATATGCATAGATTTGTAGATGGCTACTGGTCATCTTGAATCGCATCGCTGGTAAGGTCCAATGATACGTAATCCTGTCTTAGGCACACACACTGGCAGAATGTACCGATTCGCTGGCTTTGAATAATACCGTCTTGGCAGACAGACCACTCTGCGTTGCCAAACGGGTCGACTGCAGTCGCATCTTGTGACGTCTTTGCTGAAATGTAAACCTACATTCAAAGTTCCTCAGATAGTTGAAAAATGTTCTGTGTGATTTGCTAATTCTATAGATTCTATTCTAATTCTATAGATGAAAAAGTTTGGATGTTTTCTACTCAATTCTATTGGAACGTCTGAACGGATCAAGTTGTTATTTGGAACATTTGATAAATTATAGTCTGGAATTACATACAGTTAGGTTACTTTCATTGCGAAAAATCAACAAGAACGGAAAGTACGCGGGTGAACCTGAGGGACGCTGCTAGTACGCCATATTATAGTAACCAATGTGTGCGAGACTAAGAACGCTTGGAAGTTGGTTTGTGCAAAGTCCCATTTCCCCAGACTTTTGTCATAATTGATACAATAGGATCAGAATTTCTCCTTGATATTGTCTTAGGATCGTGCTAGTATTCATGTCAAGTATGTGTAAGAATCTTCGCCGCCTTTCAATACGCGTAGTCCATTACATCCAACAGTGTTTCTGCATTCTACCTGTTACCCTACGATTGTGTGCGAGCTGTTATGAAGTGATGCCTTGTTGATGTGTTGTAGATGATGTAGTACCCGCCAATAAAATCGGTTGACACAACCTCTTTTGCTGAAAAATCGTGGATAATTTCTTCGTTTCGTGAGCTATTAGTTGGAATTCTCTGCTCAGCTCTCTGCCAAACTTAAGGTTACTGTGTTATTTTATGTAATTTTTTACTTTACTGGTGTGCATAATAAAGTGTTTCTGTCTGTCTGTCTGAATCCTCTCATGCGATATTTTAAGTTTTGTGTAAGAGATTAAACAATCCTTCTCTTGTTTTTCATCCTTTATTAACAGGCTATTAAAACTCTGGCTTAAATTTTCCAACCAGGAACCTCTATCCCGCCTACGAGTATAAGTAGGCTATTTTCCTTTGTGCTAGTTGCCTGGAAGAGATTGCTCTCAGCAATAACGCCGCCACTTGTGGCCGCTTTGTGTCACAATAAATAGTGTTTCTATCTGTCTATCTATATTGATTAAATCGATCAAAACTAAAAGAACAGCTAAAACAAGTACTTATCATTTCAATAACTATTCAAACTTTTGAGAACTACAAAATTCTTTTACGTTGAATATTTTTGTAAAACTACAGAATAATAAACATTTGACTTCCCCCGGGACTTGTATTAACAACTTCTCTCAATACGAACCCATTTGGCTGTTCGTACCATTTTCGGTTTGAAACTGGTAACTTTAAGAATTGAGACCGTAAAATGGCGAACCAGTGAAGTGTGAAACTTGGTTTATGTCGTTTTGTGACTGGTCAAGTTCAATCGTAAAGGTTTAATCTCACTTGGACTATGGTTCATCTTAGTTTTTTATAGTATGGACTATAGAGTGACTAGACGACGAAGACAAGTGCCTGATGGTAATCAAAATGCCTGCCCATATTAGCACAGTGATACGTAGCTATTGGAACGTACAGAGTCCATATCGTTACCTAGTACCAGACTGCGCTCGTCACCCGGAGGTATAAGGTACTTTATCTCTTACCTCTGTAATTTCTCTACAAAACATTGCCCTCCAAACCGGAACACAGTAATGTTTTGCATACTGCTGCTTGGTGGCGGAAAAACTGGCAAAGGTGTTGTACTTCACCGCGTCTACTCTGCAAAGAGTACCACTATACCTACCACTATAAATAATCTGCCAAAGAATTTAGATCAACACCGACCGTAACAAATTGTTATTTTTTCCTAGCAATAATAATTATTTTTCAGTCTTGTCTGTTTCGTTGCAGGGTAAAAATATATGGTGTTGTTATATTCATATTCCTACAGGTACTACATTCTTATGTTTCAGTATTGTTATAGTTAAATATTGTAAATACCTAAAACTAAGAAATTAAGATATGACTGAATAGTGAATAGCAATAGTTATGCATTTATTAATATCCCATTACAAAGGAATCAAAGATATGTTACCATTTTGTGTTCCCATTGCTGGGTCTCAGAGGCTTCCCTCACAAGAAAAGAGTCAAGACCCTGATCTACCACGCTGGCCAAAAGGGGTGTTGGGTGACTGACATGACATGACGTGACGTTTTATCGCAAGATATTTTTCTTGGTCCGTTCCAGTTTCCTCATGATGCTTTCTTCACACATAAGTTTTCACTGCAAAAAAGAAAGAAATACTTACGAATAAATCTAGTGGGTATCAACCTGAAAAGGCCTCGGTTCAACGGTTCAAACTCTGTCATGAAACGTACTGAAATAACGGAAATAGGTTTATTGGCAGAAAAGGGTAACGTACTTATTTGATAACAAAGGGTAAAGCCGTGTATCGAGGTAAAATTTAGGTTAATTGAAAGGTGGAACACTGATACGCAAGAATGTTGCACCCGCAGTGATATGAACAAAATATTTAAATGCGGAGGGTATTGTGCTCATTTACAAGGCAACTGTAGGTATCTACTATGTTGCGACACGTTCTATTAATTATATGAAACATTATTAATATTCAGTTATTTACTGCTATACAGTCATTTAGTTTTCTTCTCAACTATTAAGTTTTTTACAACAAATATATAAAATAAACATTACAAAAAAATCAGGCAGGCTTGGGCCCTGCCCCGCTGCCAGCGGCAAGCTACCGGTGGTTAAGAAACCTACGGACGATGCGTGCTGTGTCGAAGATTACCGCTGCGGGCATTTGACCTTTAATCCAACCGTTTAGTGAAAGGCTCATAAGATGTTGGTCGAGACTTTTCGCTATAAGGCTGTTTGCCGACAGGGCTATCGGGACTATGATTGCCGAATCAACATCCCATATTACTGACCTCATGAGCCAAGTCAAGGTGCTTGCTATTATTATTATTTACTAGAGCACAATGTGTCCCAATGTTGAGCAAGAGCATGTCTATCTTGTTCCGTTTTTATCTGTCTTGAGTCAAAATGGTCCAGTTCTGCTTGAAATCGTTCGTCTTTTGTGTAACATCAGCTATTTGTTTTTTTTAAACGTGGTATGATATTTCTTGGACGACTTTCTGTAGGTCGGTTAGCTTTATGCTTAATATACCGCGTTCTATAGTTCGTTGGAAAACCGCAAGGTCGTTTTGTTGGTATCACTACGGTTGCAGCATCCTAGCGTATCAGGTACTATCTATATCTTTCAGGTCGTGTTTCAAAAATAACATTTGTTTTTATGCAACGGCTCAATGTTCGATCATTTGTTTGGTGAAAAGCAACACTGAAAGCGACTTTAGCCAAAGATGGATTCCATGTATTCCTAGAAATTATCTTAAGAGACAATGAAGGTTGTAAAGTAACCCAAATTCTGTCAGTTAATAAGTGAAAGCGAATTTGTCAGCTGTTCATTTTGTTGCCTCCAAAGGCCATTGTTGTTTGCAACACAACTCGTTCAACTCGTTTTTTAGCGATCTCGAGGTTATCTTAACTAAAACTTCTTCATAATAATATCTTTAATAATTACTTTTAACATGTTTAATATTGAACGCGCCATTTTTGGTTTAGTATTACTGATAACATGGATAAAATGGAAGGTTTAGTGACTGGCATAATCGAATATAGGGTTACATTAGATAGACCATCCTCTCGCCTGTCGCCTGACATGAAGACACCTAGATTTCAACAAGGAATGCCCAATGAATAATTCGACCCACTGATATCCGTAGTTGTCGATAGACTTTAGATCAGAGGTTATTTCTACAACTAAGGAGAAGTTTATTAACGCAAAATTGACGGGCTGTTATAAGTTAGACGTGAGGTTAGACGTGTCTTTCTTCAACTCTCCTCTCGCTGTGCGTGTGTATACGTTCTTAGTGTGTGTCTGTTTGTTGCATCATATGTATCTCCCGTACGGAAGAATCAACTATAATTTGGTTTTACATGTGAACTAGTCGGTACGATAATTAACTATGTTTAATGAAAATTTATTCGAGGCACTACAAAATGGCGAATTGCACAAACATTTTTTCACCACTTCCTTAACTTGGATTTCAAATGAAACGACTTGTCTGGTAGAATAATTTACAAAATTTCAAATGCAAGCCGTAGCCACAAAATGTTGGGATTTTTGTTTTTATTTGTATTGTATTTGCTTTCTTTTATTCACTGTTCAATAACAACCATACAACAACATTTGTGTAATTTAAGACTGATAATATGATAAAATTCCAAATTTGTATATTTTTTTTTTGGCAATGCTATGGGTCACCTTCTAAATTAACTTATCACGGAAACGAGATCATTTCTGCCGTTGGATGCCAGGAAGGTGACCCTCTCAGCCCAGCTGCTTTCAGTCTCGCCATTCAACCTGTTGTTTAGCGTCTAAAGTCCAAGCTCAACGTTTGGTATCTCGATGATGGAACTTTTAGTGAGCGTCGCCACTAATACATTATTTGATGATCTAACTCTTCTTATTTCAGAATTCAAATCAATGGGGTTAGAATTAAATTTCTCAAAGTGTGAGCTATTTATTTCCGATTCTTTTTCAAACAAATACTTAGTCATTCAAAAATGTAATACCTAATATCAAAATTGTTGGTCAAAGTGAGCTATGTTTATTGGGAGCACCTGTCATGAATGAGGCATTTTCTTCGTTTATCGACGAAAACATTCAAAATTTTCTTGAAGTATCGGACCGTTTATCAGAAATTAATTCACACATGGCTTTTACCATAATATTATAGTCGAGTGCAAATACGGAAATAAATAAACATAAAACTATGTAGTTTGGGGACTATGAAGGATCGATAGGGGGGTGTATTCTGAGCATATATTCCAATTTGAGAGATTCTGGCAAGGTCAGCTCATGGTCATTTCGATGAAAACGCGTTTAACTCGATATCTCGAGAACTGTTAAGGTACAAGTTCGCGCTGAGACCGCGACGCGAGACCGCGACAGGAGACCGCGACCGGAGACCGCGACAGGCACTTGACTCTATGGAATTGTATGGGTGTCAGTTCGCGCCGAGACCGCGACTGCAACCTGTCTCGGTCTCCTGTCGCGGTCTCGGCGCGAACTGGTGCCCATATAATTCCATAGTATCAAGTGCCTGTCTTGGTCTCGGGTGCGGTCTCCGGTCGCGGTCTCGCGTCGCGGTCGCGGCGCAAACCGCTACCTTTAGTGTTAGGCAAAAAATTGTGGAGACCTTCTTTCTCTCTTTTAAATTAAATTTACTAACTTTTTTACCAACAACTTTTTTTTCCCCCCAATATTTTTCAATGTATTGCTTCCGAAAGGCAAAAATTTTACTTTTTTCCTCCCTTTTTTTATGTTTCGCCATTTTGTCCCCAACCGTTCAATTTTAGGAAACTTTACCGATTATAAAAAGTGTAGATCTTTTCATAATAAACAACTTTTTTATTGAACTTTTTTCTGTAATGACAACATATAACATGTTACTTTACCGAGCGAAATCCGCGCCACTGCAACACCTCCGCGACACTGCGACAAATCCGCGACACCTCCAGACTTAGGGCTGAACCCAAAATTCATTGTTGGATTGTGTCGGTGGGTTTCTTCTACACAAGGTTATGTGGGACAACAACGTTACCTACTCCGATATATGCCAGAAATAACGTAACATACCTACATAAAAAAACACTATCTAGCTGCCATCATACAAGCTTTGCTTAGTTTGGGGTCATATGGTGTTGTGTGTGAATTGTCCACCAATATTTATTATTATTTATTTACTTTGCCGCCGTCTCATCTTTCTCGGACACAAGGTAGAGCTGGCACGGCAGCTGAACAAGCTGAAGACCTCAAAATGCGCAAATATAGCTCTGCTGTATTGATAGCGTATACATGTATTGAGTCTTTTGGGGTCAAAACTTTCGGACCGTGGGGACCGAGTGCCAAGAGAATTTACAAAGACTTATCCAAAAAAAAGTCTTTGTGATCCAACTCGTGACCAAAACGCAGGCCTTTATTTTGCTCAGCGAATAAGTATCGCCATTCAACGTGGCAACGGGGCTAGCATTTTGGGCACGATTCCCACTGGCACTGGTCTTCTAGATTAAGTTCGTGTACATTTTGTAAATTAATATATACATATGATTGATACTTTTGTTCTTATGTTATTTTTAATATTATTTGTGAATAAAATTATTTTGTACAAACAATGTCCACCAATAAAAATAGCTTGTTTGAAAAACGTACTAGTTAGGTAGGAAACTGCGTACCTGCAAATTCTCGTTATCTCGTGAGAGATCTCGACAAACTTGAGCGACTGCAAAGCTAGAGCGTATTTTCAGCATTGTAAGCCCAATTTTTTTTTTGTCAGTATTAACTCGTTTTTTTTTACGCATGATAATGTGATTGTGTTAACCTTAATGAAATAAAGCTGTACTTCATGTATATCATGTTAACAGAGCAATTAATATGTTGTAAAATTTTGTAACATCTTAAATATCTTATCTTATCTTGTAATAAATAAATAGTAAAAGTGAATCAGAAAACTAGTTCAACTCTAATTGCACTAACCTAATCCTAATTTAATTATATAGTCTGTTTTGAAATGATAATGATGAAGTAGTAATGTTGGAAGTATCTAGAAAATTTATAGACAATATGTCAAGAATTTGCTTGCTTTAATTTCTATAATATAACAAATTGTTGTAACATTGTTTCAAAAGCCGTACATAATCGACAAGATCAGCAAACCTGATGTTACTGAAAATAAATTATTAATTTTATAATATTAAGTATATCGAGAACAACCCAATGAGAAAAAACAACGGAGGTCAGACTGTAGTGCTGGTGGCCCGCTTGTCAACATGGACTTTGTTTATTCAGTGTCTGGAAAGATATTGAATTTGTAAATAGCATCATGAAACACTCATTTGACCATTTTTATAGTGTTAATTATGTTGAAAGTATTACAAAAGACTTTATTACAATTTTAATTATTATTTAATTAGCGATCCGCCCTGGCTTCGCCCGTGTTTTATAATATATAGTACATAGCACTAAATCAGTTTTATAATATTAGTATAGATTACCACGACGTTTCGGCAGCGGTACAGTTGCCGTAGTCACTAACCTGGACTGAAAATATTAAAATAACTATTTATTTTGAAGTCTGACATGTAGCATAAATCGCTATAAATAAATAAATAAATAAATAAATAAATATTGGTGGACGATTCACACACAACACCATCTGACCCCAAACTAAGCAAAGCTTGTGTGATGGCGGCCAGATAGCTGATATAATACTTATATAGTTTTAAATACATACTTATTATACATAGAAACACCCAGACACAGTGCAAACATTTGAATTCATCACACAAATATTTGCACTGGGTGGGAATCGAACCCACGACCCCCGGCTTCGCAGGCAGAGCTACTACCAACTAAGCCACGAGGCCAGTCTATGAATAAAGTACTATGACTTTGAGTGCATCTTCATAGTTGGTGATTAAGTACAAACATTTATTAAAAAACAAAACACTTCTACGTAGCTACCTAATGTCACAGCGTTAGGGCAAAACTTTTGACGCTTTCAACGTGTAGGTATGACTAAACTTTTATAAATGGAAGAAGCGTGCGTCGGACACCTTGCGGGATGACGGAGATGGGCCATAACTCAACAACCCATTTGTTGAGGTTACTAGATTTATTCTTTGGAAGATAATGTCCTTTCATAGGGAGGCTTGCGATAATACGGAAATGGGAGATTTGGCGGATGTAGGCCGCAAGGTGGAGTCGGGGAAAAAACGTTATTTATTATCGTAAAAGCTATGGTAGAGAAGTGGTGCTACTGTAACTGACTTTTTTGGTGATAATTAATTATAGCTTAGCAGTAAATGAGTCAGTGACTTTTGTAATTTGATGTCATTATTTTTAGATCAGATGGGAAAAATCTGAATTGAACGTAATTAATTAAGGATCATATTTATTATACTTTATGTCTAGAAAAACTACTAGATGTACTCACTAACTATACTAACTATAACACATACAGCACGAAAAAAAAAGCAGTGTCTGTGATTGTACCGTATACCGGGATCTTGATCCACGGAGATTCGTTGTTAATAGTTACGTTTTTTGATTACTAAAACAATAATTATAATTATTTTCATTTTATAATGAAACATGCATTATTGTTATAATAAGTTATTCATTACTAAAAAAGCGTGTGCTGAAATTTTTGAAAAAAAAAAAGCGGTTTTTTTTCGCTTACTAAACTTTACTACTAAATCAACAAAAACGTCAAAATAATCAAATTATACAAATCTGTTACTCCGTTGAACCAAACAAAAGCCCTTGCTTTCAATATTTCACGAGAACGCCACATAAATTCCCCCAGAAGGTGAATTCATAAGTTATGCTGAGTGGATAATAACGCGCGACACTCGTGAAACACGTGCCTATGTGAAATAGCCGGCACTGGTTGCAAACTACGTGTAATGCACTTGTAAAGTGTAATAATCGCGTTGTTTGCATACATTTACATGTTTGTGACCACAGGGCAATCAATATGACTGGCCTCGTGGCTTAGTTGGGAGTAGCTCTGCCTGCGAAGCCGAGGGTCGTGGGTTCGATTCCCACCCAGTGCAAATATTTGTGTGATGAATTCAAATGTTTGCACTGTGTCTGGGTGTTTCTATGTATAATAAGTATGTATTTAAACTATATAAGTATTATATCAGCTATCTGGCCGCCATCATACAAGCTTTGCTTAGTTTGGGGTCAGATGGTGTTGTGTGTGAATTGTCCACCAATAATTAATTTAATTTAATATGCACTAGTAGAATTGTCTGTAGGTGCAATAAATATTATAATACCTACAGTAAAGTAGTCATTTCAAACTTTGAAAATGTATACAATTTGTATGCTCCATCTTTTGTTTTTATTTTTTGTTTATTGACGTGTAAATTGTACATTTATGAATAAAGTACTTTGACTTTCGATAGAATATTTTTTATTTCTTGGAGAAATTAACACGTGTGTACCTATGTGTAAATTTCTCCATGATGGTTTCTCATGTATGTATCACAGCTAGCAACTAGTTGTGCCCCGTGGTTTTACCCGCGTTGTTCCCGATAGATTGAGCAACATCCAAACTTTGACATTTATAATATTGGTAGGATACTTATGACGTAGTGCAAATTTCACGTAAATATTTGTCCTGAGTAGGAATCGAAGTCACGACCTTCGACTCCGTGGGCCGATTTCCAACTGAACCACAATGGTAGTCTCAACTATACTTCATATTTTTTTCAAAAACTACCTACTTCTTCTAGCTGTACCCTGTACGCGTTACTAAGCCACCTGTAGAAAATTGGTCATTATAACTCAGAAAGTCAGAAACCCTATTTCCTTCCGGACCCAAGGCACAACTACTAGGCTCAACTGGTACTTTTGATTCCCTTCTACACAACTGAGTTCCCTACGGCTCAACCCAGAACTTTTGCACAACTACTATGCCCATCTGGTTGAAAGAAACCACTTTGATTTGAAACCAACACCACAAAAACTCGAATCCATGGTTTGGCTCATGCAAAACAACTTTGCTAAAAATGATCAAGTGCATAGTTCACGATTTTATTATGGACATGCTGACAAAAATTCATTTTATATATTTACATTATCTTCAAATTCAAATACTCCAATCTATGCTCTAAAAATCAATAAATTCAAAGCAAAGCAGACATTACACTCGAGATTGTCTGCGGTATCAATGAATAGAGAACAGCTTGTCTCCTCAGAATTTTAAATCGGTACATTGGTGAACGAGTTAAGTGGTGTCTGGAATGACGTCTGCGAGCTGAGGACAGGAAATGTGGGAGGAAACGAAAATATGGTTTGATGTTAAGGAAAATACTGGCTGTAGTATAAGTTTAACTTTAAGAAAGAAAAAGGTTTGAAGGGCAATGTTTCCAGAGAAATTACAGGGATATAACATCTTAGACCTCTGGGTGACGAGCGCAGTGCAGTGCTAGGTAATGATTTGGACTCTTCATGTTCCAATAGCTGCGTGTCACTGTGCTGTTATGTGGCAGGCATATTGCTTACCATCAGGCACATGTCCTACTCGTCTCGTCACTCTTTATATAAAAAAAGGGTTTTTTTAACGGGCAGGCCTTTTGTTAACAAATCTTAGTTGCTATAAGAACTACACTACTTACCTAACTACTTAGCCACTTACATTAAGCATATGCCAACTATTTATAGACCAACTAAGGACTTAATTTGATACTAAAATTTTATGAAAGGTTTTCATTTTTAGCGGCACGATAGTTCCTATGACTGCCATTTATTTTCTATACATTGTAGTTAAAAAACTATAAATGTACGTACTATGCAAGATATTTTATGGTGTAATGACAAAGATCACGGATAGTCCAGTAATTTGAGCTTAAATTGGGTAAGAATCTCGGAATTCGAGATACCCAGCTGTAAGTCTGTAAATACTTGTATAATGACATCTTTAAAGTTGTCTCAAAACCTACATATGGTAGGGTGTACGCAACTATTAAATTTCAAGGTCAAAAGTCACAAAAATCGTTTTTTTTTGCGCTTTCTTTGTAAATATCTCATTTCCTATGGGTTTTAGCTTTTTGTATTAGTCATCAATATTGTAGAATACAAAATTTTCTACAAATTTTGTTCAAAAACAATTTTTATACGGTGAACCGTTTTCGAGATAGAGGGCGGAGAGCGCGCGGTCACAGCATCAGTTCAGTTCAACCGGTGCCTCCGGTATGTAATGTGTGCAGTTTTGATGATTATCCTCATTCCAAACACACATATTTAATATTTGCACGCATTAAGTGGGTGTGACACAACTTCTGCGCTTTTTAAAAAGGGAAAAACATAATTTTTTAGTTTTTGCGAAACTGACACATTTGGATGAACTAGCTGCAGCATTTGAGGAAGAAAATTGTTCGGCCCAGAGATAATTAGAGAGTGGAACTCAAACCTTATTGGCAGTCTATAATGCTCTGAAATCTGTGAAAAGTCTCGATCATCTTCGTTATATGCATTACGTCAAGTCTGAAAAACTTAATAAACCTGTGTAGCTATCAAATATTCCACCAACAAGTGCAGCTGCTCATCGACATTTCAAACTTGTATATAATAAAGTTCAAACTTGGTTAGGGCATGATTTGGAACCCCAGGTATGGGGTTGGGCAATGCGAAACAATTTTCTGGAGCCTATGATGATAATTTTACCACCTGCTCCACAAGATTTGCTAAATACAATTTTCTACAACTGCAATAATAGTGGTTGTGGTTCGCAATGCGGATGCAGGAAAGCGGGCTTGCAATGCTCTTTAGCTTCTGGCCAATGTAATGGGTAAGATTGTCTCAATGCTCTACCATATTATCAGAGCGACATTAACGAAAAAAATAAAATAAAATAATGGTTAATAAAAATTTACAAATATTTATAATCATTGCTTTATCGATAGTTCATCTGTATATGGCGCGTTTTCGACCGGAGGTACCGGTCAACCGGTCAACCGGTTAAGTGACGCTGTGACCGCGCACTCTCCGCCCTCTATCTCAAAAACGGTACACCGTATAAAATTGCTGTTGAACAAAATTTGTAGAGAATTTTGTATCCTACAATATTGATCAAAAGTACAAATAGCAAAAACTCATAGGAAATGAGATATTTACAAAGAAAGCGCAAAAAAAATATTTTTGTAACTTTTGAGCTTGAAATTGAATAGTTGCGTACACCCTACCATATGTAGGTTTTGAGACAACTTTTAGGGAGTCATTATATAAGTATTTACAGCTGGGTATCTCGAATTCCGAGGTGAACTTACTATAATGACTGGAATAGGACCCCCGAGTCTGTGGAGTAGATAATTTAAATTAGAAAAAAAAAGATATTTCACGGACTTTTTAAATAAAATATATTACAGTAAAAACAGAACGTCCATTACGGCAGGGATGATCAAGTGAGCCGCGGTTCGTGCCGGATTACTATCCCGTATCAAAATACGGTTCTTTATTAAACTGCGGTAAAACCAAGAACATTTTCATTTAGGACTTTAAAAAAATGTAAAGCTTATATTAGCCGTCAGGGTTTGTGCGTTGATTTTTTAATTTTGGAACTAGCCATTCGTTCCGTATTCGCTCATGGTTTGTTTTTTTTAAATAAAGAGTGACGAGACGAGCAGGACATGTGCCTGATGGTAAGCAACATGCCTGCCACATAACAGCACAGTGACATGCAGCTATTGGAACATGAAAGTCTCAATAATGCCTAGCACTGCACTGCGCTTGTCACCCAGAGATGCCCTGTAATTTCTCTGGAAACATTGCCATTCAAACCATACACAATATTTAGTATGTAGCTTTCAAAGATCACGTGCATAGCCAAAAGTGAAATGATTTTTTAAATCGGTCCAGTGATTCCTGAGATTAGCCTGTTCAAACAAACAACTTTTTCTGTTTTGTAAAATTAAATTTGTATAGATTAATTAGGAAGTAATGCAATCAAGAAGATATAATATATTTTTTTGAACTTGTCTATGTAGGTATGTTAAGTTACGGCTGGTCTAGTCGGGAGAACGGCGGCTGCCGATCCGGAGACCACGGGTTCAAACCCCACACGCACCACTGTCTTTTCGAAGTCATGTGCGGAATGCCGCTAACTTAAAAACGTTGAAGGAAAACATCGTAAGGAAACCGACATGTGCCTAGAATCTTTCGAAGTCATGTGTCATCCGCCAACCCGCACTGGGCCAGCGTGGTGGATTATGGTCTTAACTCTCTCCTTGCGAGAGAAGGCTCCGAGTCCCAGCAGTGGGAACGTTTAGTGGGCTGTGGATGATGATGATGTAGGTATGTAATCTGTAAGATTGACGGTTAAACTCAGCGATGAAATCGTTTTCGGGAAGTTGTGAAATAGACTTAAGGCCGATTTAAACTGAACGAGCATAGAGCTAGAGCTGGAACAAGAGCATTCTTTCTCGATCTTTTAGTGTAAACGAAAGATCGTTCTTAGCGTTTTCCATATTATATATTCCATAGAATCTTTGCAAACGCAAACAAAACAACGAAAGAATGCTCTACGTTTGTTTACACCAAATGAATTTGATACAATGGGGATAGAATGAGCATTCGCTCGTCTGATGTAAATCGGCCTTGAGATGCAGATGTAGTGGTAGGACTCTTGGCAGAGTCCGCCTGGGGAAGGACCACACATTTGCCAGTTATTCTACAGCCAAGCAGTAATGTGCAAACATTCCTGTGTTCCGGTTTGAAGGGCAATGTTTCCAGAGAAATTACAGGACTTTAGAGATATAACAACTTAGATATCTGGGTGACGAGCGCAGTGCAGTGCTAGGTAATTGATTTCGACTCTTCATGTTCCAATAGCTGCGTGTCACTGTGTTGTTATGTGGCAGGCATGTTGCTTACCATCAGGCACATGTCCTGCTCGTCTCGTCACTCTTTATTTAAAAAATAAAATACTGTAGTACCCTGACCAGAATCTTGAAACCAACCAAACTTTCCGCTTTATATAAATAAAACATTGCTTTTGAATGTTAAAACTTAGGAATGTTGCCACTTTATTGCTTGGTGGCAAAGATAAAGTAGTTTTACTGTTCGCTTTTAGTGCTTATGTGCATAAGTATAGTTAATAGATGAGTAAGGCTTTAGTAGCGCCTTCTGCGTTAGCCCAAACTTTGGTAAGAACTAGACGTCTGAGATATACTTGACAAAAAGTCCTACCACTACATATTTATGGCTGTCATAGGAACTGCCGATAGAAGTGAAAACTAATAACTCAGAATTTGATAGCTAATTATGAAAACTACGCAGAAGAAACCGGAGGGAGTGCATGGACATGAGCATGGTCATCTAGGAATGCTGACGCATTTTTAGAATGGCCATTATGGCCAATGGTCATAGTCCCGAGTTTACCCAAAGCTTTCTTATCATTCCCGAGCGCGACGCTAGAATTCAATTCACAGCTCACGAAAAATCTGTCTATGACAAAGAAGCTACAATAGCAAAGCCAAAAGAAGTTACAATATACATAAAAGAAAAATATACACAACCGAAATAACCTCATTCTTAATAAATAAATAATAAATATTGGTGGACAATTCACACACAACACCATCTGACCCCAAACTAAGCAAAGCTTGTGTGATGGCGGCCAAATAGCTGATATAATACTTATGTAGTTTTAAATACATACTTATTATACATAGAAACACCCAGACACAGTGCAAACATTTTGAATTCATCACACAAATATATGCACTGGGTGGGAATCGAAACCACGACCCTCGGCTTCGCAGGCAGAGCTACTACCAACTAAGCCACGAGTCCAGTCATTCTTGTTGAAATAAGTTAAACACTTACTAGGCACAGGCATAATACAGAAGACTAAAAATAAAAAATCATTAGTAAAATGTTACCAAAAACACCACAAAATAACAACCTCAGCCACAATCTTTAAAACAGTATTTAATCTACTCGACCCACGTCCCACTTTTCTGTCCTATAGCGGGTAATTGACAAATTCGGTCGTTCCGTGACGTCATCTTCGGAACTAACGACGTCATCCCGTGTTGTTACTCGGCCCTAATGGACGGGAGCGCGATGCGATGTCGATTTACCCCGATTTACCCGCTAACAATAGCGCTGCCACTTGAGAATAGTCATTTGACGCACGCCACGGCAACTGGGGAAATACCGTTTACTTTGTAGACATTATTATTTTAATGAAACAACTCTAAATAATCAATTCGATATGATGTTTTTGAAGTGAAAACTTCTTTTGGCGCGCCTAGACAGATTTTTCGTGGGCTGTGAATTTAATTCTAGCGTCACACTAGGGTATGATACGAAATCTTCGGGTAAACTCGGGACCATAGAAATTGGCCATCTAGAAATGCGTCAGCCAATGGGAAATGCTGAAAGGGCGTGGCCTGGTCATCATGGCATGGCCATCTAGAAATGCGTCAGCCAATGGAAAATGCTGAAAGGGCGTGGCCTGGCCATCACGGCATGGCCATCTAGAAAAGCGTCAGCCAATGGGAAACGCTGACGCATTTCCAGATGGTCGTGTCATAATGACCAGGCCACGCCCTCCGGTTACACCCGTGTAGTTTCCAAGGTAAGCTATCAAATTCCGAGTTATAAGTTTTACTTCTATCGGCAGTTCCTATGACTGCCAAGTTTTTCCTTCGTTTGTTCGGAGAAAATTAATTTATTGACACTAGTGTGGTGCACAACCGTGTAGCAAACATATTATTTTGTTGTATAATTACAGTATTAATTTCCACTACAACTCGTAATAATGTTTGGTTATGTATCTATATCAACAAAATAAAATCTAAATCATCCGAGCAAATACAGGAAAAAAAACTGTATCCAATGGTCACAATGCTTAAATTCGGTTACTGTTATCCGTCTACTCTATGGCATTTTTAGTGATCAAGGAAAACGTTCCAGAACGTAAAGTTTGCGGTAAAGCTATCGAGGATAAGAACTTTAAATAAAGTTCGGGAAAAATCAGGGCGGCCGTGTCTTGACCTCACTAAAATGAAGGAAAACGTCATTTTGTCGTCTATTTCGTGCTTTTTAACCGACTTCAAATAAAAATAAAATGATTTAAAAACTCAAAAAACCTGACTGCGTAAAAAGTTAACCAAAGTACGTACTTACATACTAAAAAACCTGAAAAGAATAAAACAAGCACTTAGATTTCTGGTGGTCTAGAATTCTATAAAAATAAAATATATTCTAATAAAAGAACATAACATCTGAACAGTCGGGATCCATTATTATTCGACATACAATCTAATTGTTCAATGGATCCCGACTGTTCAGTTGTTATATTCTTTTATTAGAATATATTTTATTTTTATAGAATTCTAGACCACCAGAAATCTAAGTGCTTGTTTTATTCTTTTCAGTTTTTTTAGTATGTAAGTACGTACTTTGGTTCACTTTTTACGCAGTCGGGTTTTTTGAGTTTTTAAATCATTTTATTTTTATTTTAAACTTTTTAGTCATGAACAATGTTATGAATGTTATTATGCTCAACAAAATATGCATTATGTTTTGGTTTTTGACCAAATGTCTTCGTTTCTGCTGATGTGATATGTAGATTTTTCTACTGCGTGTAATTTGTATAGTTTTGTGTAAGTACCTATATAATTATAGATTTTCGACTGAAGTTGAGTACTAAATCGTTTGAAGTTGGAGATGGGCGACCGAAGCAGAGTAATCCGAGAGCGGTTCCGTGTTCCCACCATCAGCGACAGAGTTGGAAGTTTTATTTGATAGAGGCACCATATCCATACATGGTACTATAGAGTGCAACATAACCCGGCCGTGTCCCCCGGGCGGTAGGGTATGCGTAAATGCATTTCCTCCACGTACGAAAAATGGTAGTCCAATATGCCTACTAGATACTTTAGTATATATGTCCATCCACATTCACACGTACAGCTAGTTATACGAAGTTTTCTATTACCTAAAAACCTATTAATGTGAGAATGGTTGTTACGCAACTTTAAATCGATATACATCCTAAACGGTCAGCCCAATCGAAAAACGTTGAGAAAAAGCTATAATTTATTATAAAATACCCCTCTTGACGTAGTTTGTGACTTTCATGTTTTTTATTTGGACAATATGGCGTCCGGTAGCCGCCATATTGAATTAACACTAATGTCATATCTTTAGTGTCATTCGCCGGGTTAAGAGGGATCGATTGACGTGTGAATCATAAAAATCGGCCCAGGCGTTTGGTATGTATAGTGCTTCAAAGGAACATACATACATACATATATAGACTGATAAACACATTACCACTCCTTTGCGTCGCGCAGCCGGGTAAAAAGGCGGAAGTTCGCAATCCAGTTTTTTTTAAAATAAAGAGTGATGAGACGAACAGGACATGTGCCTGATGGTAAGCAACATGCCTGCCACATAACAGCACTCTTGGCTGTAGTGGTAGGACTCTTAGCAGAGTCCGCCTGGGGAAGGACCACACCTTTGCAGGTTATACTACCGCCAAGCAGTAACGTGCAAACGTTACTGTGTTCCGGTTTGAAGGGCAATGTTCCAGAAAAAATACAGGGCTGAGAGATATAACAACTTAGATATCTGGGTGACAAGCGCAGTGCAGTGCTAGGTAATGATTTGGACTCTTCATGTTCCAATAGCTGCGTGTCACTGTGCTGTTATGTGGCAGGGATGTTGCTTACCATCAGGCACATGTCCTGCTCTTCTCGTTACTCTTTATTAAAAAAAAACAGCTATTGGAACATCGGTGGAATATTTTTTGCATGTAACCTACATACTGTAACGCGATAGAGTTCGAATTCGACTCCCGTAATAGGCAAAGTGACTAAATAAACTAATTAGTATAGGTATTTTTGCTCTTGTTTCAAAAACAAGCAATTACAAAGATATAGTGCTTAGAAGTTGAATGAGCATGGGTTGTGTGCGTTCAACACTCTTTGAAAATGGCCACCGGATGACACCAAAACTAAGTAGGCAAGTAATTGATAACGTCACACGTGAGTTGGTGGACAATTCACACACAACACCATCTGACCCCAAACTAAGCAAAGCTTGCGTGATGGCGTCCAGATAGCTGATATAATACTTAACATAGTTTTAAATACATACTTATTATACATAGAAACACCGAGACACAGTGCAAACATTTGAATTCATTACACAAATATTTGCACTGGGTGGGAATCGAACCCACGACCCGTGCACTATTTTAAAATGTAAACAACCACGTTAATTTTAATTCTAAATAGTAACCGAATTTTTAGAGACTTAGTTTTAGCCTAAGCTTCAGTATTCGTAAGCTTATTGACATAAACATACCTAATGTGTATTTCTTTAATACTAAAATTCCTTTATACATTTTCCAAAAAGATAACATAAGCTCCCATTTGAGAACGCAGCTAGAAGCAAATCGACGGCTTTTTAAGTAACAACCTACAAAGCTCTCAAGTTAAAAGCTCCGACGTATCTTGCACCTGCCGTTCAAAGCTTTTCAGACTGTGCAATACTTTAAGCGTCCAAAGCATTGTTTTTTTTTCTATGGTTAAGTATTAAAATATTTTTTTAAAAATAATATATTGAATGCTAGTAGTGTCTTGTAGTTTTACTCACGTAGTTCCCTATATTTTCCCGTGATAAAATAGCTTACATGCGCTTAAGCAACTCGGGACCAAAATACTGGCCTTTTTTTGTTCAACGCATAAGTATCGCCATTCAACGTGGCAATGGGGCCTGCATTTTGGGCACAATTTCCACTGGCACCGGTCTTTTAGATTAAGTTTATGTACATATTGTTGTTTTGTTTTCTAAATAAGTGCAATAAAGAGTTTATCTATCTATCTATTGTAAATAAATATAATGTATTAAGGTTGCTTAATAGTCGAGTATAATTTTGTTAATACTTAGAAATCTAGATCATTTTTAAATAATAAAACACTTTTGATAACATTTCATAGCTTACATGGGTATGCCGACTTGCCGACTATCATCTATCGTTTTTTTTTTATACGCTGAGAAAATGTATTTGCGCATACCCTACCGCTTGGGGGAAACAGTCGGGTTATGTTAGATTCGACACCACGAATGGGCTTGGTGCCGATCTGTTCCCACTAGTTCCATCGATTGTTCTATAAAATCTATTGTTTTATTCATCAAAAAACGTAGAGTAATGGAACTACTTGGACAAAAAAGTCCAACTAGTTCTATCAATAGAACAATCGATGGAACTAGTGGGAACAGATCGTCCAGTTAGTTGCATTCATCAAAAAACGTAGAGTAATGGAACTACTTGGACAAAAAAGTCCAACTAGTTCTATCAATAGAACAATCGATGGAACTAGTGGGAACAGATCCTTGGTGCCCACTAAAACCTCTTCAGGATTCTAACACCGCCGCTTGAGGCGGAAACGCTTGGCTCTCTCGCATTCCTGAACAAAACTTGCTGCGGTTTGCCCGTCTTCGGGCTCCCTTATGGGGCACATCCCCGTCACCGACGTACTTGAACCAAGGATACGCTACGACCACCTCGGGGGACCAAAGTAAATGGGTAACTAACAGACGCCCAGACAGGTGAGGGGACACTTGACTACCGTCTCGCCGGATGTAAAGCAACAATGAGATTAGATTTACGACGAAGCATGCTCGTTTATAAAAGACCAATTTAATTATCATGCTTATAACCGTTGTATGAAAAAATCCGCTAAGGCAACTAGTCGTTTTATCACAAAAGCAGGGTCAAATCTCCTGTTCTAGTTTTTGGAACGCTAGCCATGAAACGATATCGCTTTTTCAACCTACAAGCAACCTGATAACAAAAATGGCAAGATGGTATTAGATGCGTAATAGTTCCGAATTCTCCCGAATGTATCCGATGCATATCCCGTATCCCCATAACCCCATAGCCGGTGATCCCCATAAGCTAGGTATCATTTTGTGACGATGTTCAAAATTAATACGAAAAGGTGGTTTTAGAATATGCACATCAGTTGCACACTATCCGAAACGTATCTGACAAAACTCCTATGTGCTAGCAATTTTGCGGCGATGTTCAAAATCCGTGATGACGTAGTATGACGTAGCTTTTTAACATGTTGCTGAAAATGTAGATATTTCGCTCGTTTGTTTTTATGTGTTGTTTTGAATGCCGTTTGTGGAGATGTTACTGTAATTTTAGATGTCGTTATGTGAAACCTTCGGGTTTTAGGTATTGTAAAACATTTTTAGCGCGTTGGCGTGTTTTACTTTTAACGTTAGCGAATGTAAAACAAAACACGCGTGATAGTTTTAGAAAGTTTTCAAATAAAACAGGAAAATTGCGATCATAAACGCTGTACTTAAATTTTTTTACGACGTTTGAGTAGATTTAAAGTTATGGGCTATTTTGTGGGTTAGTATTTTTTTTTGTGCAAATAGTCTGAAAACGAAATAGCACTAGGTATTAAGAAGCTCTCACATAACTTGGGTGCACCCCAATACAGCTGGGTATCTGCAAAGGATTTCCCAACCGTAAAAAAAAAGTATTAAGAAATCAAAATTTCAAGTGAATCTTGGATTTCTATCGTGCTGGCCATTAATCGAGTATGCTTTATTTATGGTTCATGTATACTTGTATACGTTGTATACTCTATATGTAAGCACATTTAGTTTATGGTTTAGTATGGTTCTATTTCTGGTCTGATTTGGATAACATGAACGTTTGTATATAGTATTTAGTACACATAGAGAGAGAGAAATGGTTAGAGATCAGACAGTAGACTGTCTGATGAAGCCATCAGACATTCTACTGTCTGATCTCTCCACTATCCATCTCTCTCTCTCGTTTTCACAAGAGAATGTGTTGTATTTGGGCTAATATTTGTTTATATGTACTAAATACTTTATACAAACGTTAATGTTATCCAAATCAGACCAGAAATTGAACCAATCTTATATTGGTACTATTTGTCGACTTGCCAAATAAGAGGAAGTATGGATAAGTAGCTCTGCACTTGGTAATAAGTACAAATGATAAATACTCGTCACGTTACCAGCTTAAGATGTATCGTTACCAGCTTAAGATGTAGTAACTCTGTAGTATCTTAGTAAAGCCCTGTTTTTCTGGAAATATTGCCCTTCAAACCGGAACAAAACTGTTAAGGTGATTAGTAGCAAACTCGTGTAGACACCGATTGATTAGTGCGAGTGTACAGTAATTTGCGTAGTGAAATGATTAGAAGCGTGTTCTATTTTGCACTCGCAATAATTAAAATATAAACAGGCTCTAAAGGGAGCAACTTATTTCATGGTCTTGAAATTGGGTTGGAATCCAGCCTGAACTTTTGAGTACTTTTCCTAATAAGTAATAGTTAAAACAGTGAAGGGAAACAACGAGAAAAATAAGTATGTGCCAAAAAAAAACATCTTTCAAGAACATACGTCAACCGCCAACCTAAACTGGGTCAGCGTGGTGGATTACGGCCTTGACTTCTGAGAGAAGTCCCCCACAAGCGAGAATATCGAATAGGCTGCTTATGCTTACTTTATATTCAAAGTTGAAAAGGTCATATTATGCATATACTATACTTACCAAGCTAATATTGGAATAGCATTAAAACTAAAAAGAATTCCCGAAGATTACAATCTTTATATACTTATTTTCCTTTCACCCTTATCAACACTAATCCATCATTAGTCTTATTGTATCTTTAAGATGTGATTTAAAGGGCGTCAAATGAAATTACATCAAAAAGGATTTGTGAAAAAATATAGCCGAGCTAAAAAAAATATAACAATTGTTCAACATCGTACAATTAAACGTTATAATCACCAAAATAAGAACACCACCACAGAACATTTATCCACCGCAATAAAATTAAAGAAAGTTCTGAAAAATAATGAACCTACATTCTTAAAATTGTAAGAAATAGGCTAATTTAATCTATATTTCGTTGTTTACAAGAAATAATTAATTAAAGAACACCCGGATATACATTTTAGTGAAGGAAACACAAAGCGGTCAATAAAATTTAATCTAAAGAATAGATAACACCATGCTTTGGAAGAACTAAATAAAGTGCAACGATATAAAACAACAAAAATCCACTACAACCACCAAAAAAACTGAAGGTTCGCTTGGGAGTGATATAATTCCACGATCGGCTCACGATTTTTCTTCTATTAATTCGAAATAGTTTTGATACTGTCTTAACACTTTGGTCTAAAAAAATAGCAATCCTGAAAATTGAGTGAAAAGCTACTGTATAAACATATTACATATACTCCATTTTTGAAGTGAAAACTTCTTTTGGCGCCCCTAGATAGATTTTTCGTGGGCTGTGAATTGAATTCTAGCGGCACGCTCGGGTATGATAAGAAATCTTAGGGTAAACTCGGGACCATAGCCATTGGCCATCTAGAAATGTGTCAGCCAATGGGAAATGCTAAAAGGGCGTGGCCTGCCCATCATGGCATGGCCATCTAGAAATGCGTCAGCATTTACCATTGGCTGACGCATTTCTAGATGGCCATGCCATGATGGTCAGGCCACACCCTCTGGTTCCACTCGTGTAGTTTCCAAAGTAAGCTATCAAATTCTGAGTTATAAGTTTTCACTTCTATCGGCAGTTCCTATGACTGCCAATTTTTTATTTTTTTAACTCTACTGTTTTCGAACACAATATAAAGCCGTAAAAAGCTTACTACTCACTACCTAATTTTGTTGTAATGGAAGGATTCTTTGCAGGGCCCATCTGGAAAAGTATCACAGTTTGCTTTGCTGTGTCAGTTATTCTATCGCCAAGAAAGAATGTGCGAAGACCACTGTGTCCCGGTTCAACGGCTGATGTTTCCAAATAAATTACAATGCATACAGATAAACCATCTTCTTTCGGTAACGAGCGCAGTACAGTCCTAGTTAATAACCGCGCAATCCGTGACACTTTGTTCAGATAGTACCTATTCCTAGTGCTATAACAAAACAATTTAAATACAAAGAAATACGTAAGTTAAACTGTTCATGTTCCAATTGTTTCAGGTACGTATCAGGCGAAACCGTCACTTCACATCACAAGAATAAAAAACAACTGAATAAGCGACAAAAAGAAAAAGAAAGAGATACTCAACATTGAATTTTAAGATTCAGGTAAAAAAACTTAGTACACAAAATGAATTTAAATACTTTCGCCACAACATAAAACCGTAAAAGTTCTACAACTGGAATGTTCTCGACTAATAGAAACTAGAGGTCCACCAAAGTTCGAAAGCACCAGAATTCGACGCACGTCTCAGCCCCCTCTATTAGTTCGGAATAGAGTTGATACTCCGAGACACTTCAGTAATTCCTCCGTTGATTGGATGAGCCAGGAAGTTTCGATTTTAAATTGGGTTCGTGCTGGTCGGAATGCATATGTGGGATCTAGAATTTGATTCCGGTGCTGGTTGTCTTTTATCATTATGAGAACTTGTATAATACAATCTTCGTCTTCTTGTCCTTGTATCATAATAGCTTTAAATAGTTAACTTTCCTCGAAAAAACAGAAACCGACTTCAATTCAAAATTAAATTAAGAGAATCGACCAACTTTCATAAAAAGCTATCAGTACATAATCCAGATAAATGAAAGTCATATTTATTGGGTATAAATATGTGTAATAACCACGTTAACTTTAATACTAAAAATGAAAGTAAGTTTTAGTTTTTATTCATATTTTAAAAACTACTTTCACACCGATTTCGCTAAATGTTATATGAGACCACTTCTAAGATCTACCAAACAAACAAAAAAAATTGGCAGTCATAAGAACTGCCGATAGAAGTGAAAACTTAAAACTCAGAATTTGATAGCTTACCTTGGAAACTACACGGGTGTACCCGGAGAGCGTGGCCTCGGCATCTTGGCATGGCCATCTAGAAATGCGTCAGCATTTCCCATTGGCTGATGCGTTTCTAGATGGCCATGCCATGATGACCCGTCCACGCCCTTTCAGCATTTCCCATTGGCTGACGTATTTCTAGATAGCCAATAGTCATGGTCCCGAGTTTACCCGAAGCTTTCTTATCATACCCGAGCGTGACGAATGAATTCAATTCACAGCCCACGAAAAATCTGTCTAGGCGCGCCTAAAGAAAATTTCACTTCAAATACGTCAAAATCGATTCAAATTGGCGGAGATATCGCGTAACGTAAAAAAAACTTGCTATCGAATTGTAAACCTTCCCTTTTTTTAAGTCGGTTAAAACAGATATATTCAACAACAAAAAATAAGTTAATGGTAAAAATACCGAGTTTTGCTTTTACAGGGAAATATAATTTTAACTTATTCCTACCCATACAAAAAGCTATTAAAAAAATATTGACTTCCCCATACCGAATTTATCGACATTAAACCCTTCTCCCTGAATTTTACTCGATTCCGATATGCATATAACAACGTACATTTCATTAAATTTTTATTAAATCCGGTTAAGGGCGGTATCGAGTCAATAAAATGCGTACCTGACCACCCTTCTAAATACATTCAGTAATTTTATACCTTCGGTCCTTGCAATTAACCTAGACCCCTATTCTGGAGTTTTACGATATATTTCATTCCATAAAGTTGTAACGTTACATATTGACTACAATATGTAAACGTACATTCCTACTTTCATTCTAAAAACATCACTTTCATAGGAGAGATGTGTGTATTTACATACCAAAATTTTCATATCACTAATTTCCTTTTAATTGTGTCCATACGATAGAGAATAATTTTCTTATTATTATGATATTGTTCTGGTATTATATATATCATTCTAAACCTATAATAATTACGTTTTTCTAAAAAATTTATTTGTTTACATATTGTCATTACTATAAACATCATTCGTCACTTAGCAACCTCTGCCCTTTTTCATAAGGTTGTATAGTTTTTAGAACTAATCCTCTTTGAATTGTTAATATTAAAATTAAGTTTATTTTCTCCAGATTCAAAACACTAAAAGTCTACATTTTTAATCAAATCGTTTGAGAGGTCAGTGAGAATCCAGCTTCCAACAGTTCCACAGGGTGTAAGTACTTCCAAGTAAGTTCACGGGATGTAGTTGCCGAACGGTAGCGGCTCTCAGCCGTCCAAACCTTCAAGGTTTAATATGGATGTTGATCGCTTGGAAGTCTCCTGTATGGTAATGTTCCTCTGTTGGAAGCTGGATTCTCACTGACCTCTCAAACGATTTGATTAAAAATGTAGACTTTTAGTGTTTTGAATCTGGAGAAAATAAACTTAATTTTAATATTAACAATTCAAAGAGGATTAGTTCTAAAAACTATACAACCTTATGAAAAAGGGCAGAGGTTGCTAAGTGACGAATGATGTTTATAGTAATGACAATATGTAAACAAATAAAATTTTTAGAAAAACGTAATTATTATAGGTTTAGAATGATATATATAATACCAGAACAATATCATAATAATAAGAAAATTATTCTCTATCGTATGGACACAATTAAAAGGAAATTAGTGATATGAAAATTTTGGTATGTAAATACACACATCTCTCCTATGAAAGTGATGTTTTTAGAATGAAAGTAGGAATGTACGTTTACATATTGTAGTCAATATGTAACGTTACAAAGTACCAGTAAAGTAGTCATGGTACTGTATCCACATCACGCCATTATTATTACACGTTTTCTTATCTATACTAATATTATAAAGCTGAAGAGTTTGTTTGTTTGTTTGAGCGCAAGGATCTCGGGAACTACTGGTCCGAATTTAAAGATTATTTTTTTGTTGGATAGTCCATTTATCGAGGAAGGCTATTTAACATTATGTTACTATCAACAGGAACGAAGCATGAATGAAAAATGTAACAAAAAACGGGAAAAAATATTACTTTTTGAGAGCTTTCGTTGCGTGACAGCATGTGTCTATCTTTTAAAAGGTCGCGTCATTAGAATCTAAGGTAACCAAATTTGTTCTAGATTTGAATTGGCGCCAATTTTCGATAGATGGCGCAGCAACGCGCTCATTGATCAGCTAGTATTACATAATATATACCGTAACTAGCAGTGCTTGGCGGTTTTACCCGCGTTCTTACTCTTCTTGAAAATGTCCAGTAATTTAAAACTATAGTCTATGTAAGACTGTCTCTGTGTTTTAAATTTCAACTCGATTTGTTTCGCTACTCGAAAATTGTTAAACAACAAACATACAAACATCGAAACTTTCGAATTTATAGTATTAGCAGGATTATATTAAAAAGATCAAATAGTTTAACATAGAAAGGATATTGCTGTAAGTAATACTAATAAAGTGGCCAAGTGCGTGTTGGACTCGCCCATGAAGGATTCCGTTGCAGCAAGTAACATAATATACATAGTACACATAGTTTTTTTAGTTCGTTGTAACTTTGATCGAAGTTTTAATAATAATGTATTTATGACGTACTAAAAAAAAACTACTCATCAGATCGAGTTCAAACCAATTTTCGTTGGTAGTTTGCATGGTAATGTACATAATATATTTTTTTTAGTTTTTGCATTCTCTTATTTTAAAAGTTAGAGGGGGGGGGGGACACACATTTTACCACTTTGGAAGTGTCCCTCGCGCAAATTATTCAGTGTAGACAAAAACTATATTAGAAACCTCAACATCATTTTTGTAGACCTATCGATAGACATCCCACATGTGTAGAATTGATAAAAAAAATTTTTTGAGTTTCAGTTCTAAGTATGGGCGGCAACCCTAATTTTTATTTTTTTTGTAAAAATCTTAATGCGTAATAAGCTTACCAAGTTTCAATAATGTAGTTCTCATAGTTTCGGCAAAAAGTGGCTGTGACATACGGACGGACAGACAGACAGACAGACATGACGAATCTATAAGGGTTCCATTTTTACGTTTTACGGAACCCTAAAAAGGGAAAAGTTTTTGTTGGTTATGTTTGTACTTACCTCTGTTTGTTCCTACGTACCTCTGAACGTCTGATCGGATTTAAATGAATCAAACACATAACAAGTATGTTGTATAGGATTTATATTTTCGTCTTTGTGTCTATATTGAACGACATATTTGTCGAAAGTATTTTATCTTCGCCACAAAAATACCGTGTACCACAGAATAGACCCCGTACGAAGTCGCTAAACGACCATTCAGCGAGTCATTTGATCTCTATCTCTCATATGCAATTAGAGAGAGACAAAGCCCACACCTGATATCACCAACCTAAACTAGTAAATACCAGATAATCAAATAACCGCGTTTAACTTCAACTTTATTGTCATAGCAGGAAAACCTACATTTGTAAATACGTTTGCGAAGGTTTGCAGTTGACCGCACTTTGCCAATAAAGGTTTTATTTGATTCGTTTTATTGCTTTCCCTATAGGAATATGATATGGAGTTTTACGAGTAGATGAATGGAAGATGAATAGACAAAAAGCTGAGTTGTGATTGGACGAAAATGATGAGGAATTGATTGGATATTGGCTGTAGTTTTATGACTGTTGATAAGTTTTATCGGAGGAATGAGGTAATTTGATGTGAATTCTTTGGAAGCATTATTTTTGCTGACTTGCTCAATTTTCTATTTCAAGGCTGTATTTTGCAAATACGTATGAGAGACGTTAGATTTGGATCAACATATATTATTTTCTTTCAATGTTTTGACTAAATGGTTATATATTATAGTTACTATAGGTTGCGTGTTTAATGATTAAATTATGTAAGTAAATAAATTTTGATCATCGTGATTAAACAGCAATGAGCAAATCAAATTACACTGTAGAAGATTTTGTAAAGGACAGCAATGTTTGGAGAAGGAGTATGATCTATTGACTAAGGTAAAATAATACAGAACATTATTTGCTTCACTTGCATTTTCAGCATGACAAAGCCTTTTTACAGCTGCTTCTAAATGACAAGGCCCATCTGATTATATTATCTGAGGCACAGCTGATTATTTTTTATTTGAAATTATTCTTTGATATTATTTTATTATGTACACAGATTATAATTTTACTGTAAGTGACGTTACCAAGTGTTCTTCTGAATATATGTTTTGAATAAATAAATTTGAATTGAATTTTTAACATTCTACATTTTTACATTTACCTTTTTATACCTATACATTTGATAACGTAATGTCAAAGACATTGTAATAGTAGCATTGATATGGAGTAATAATGGTATTATTTCGCGTACTGCGTGCTATAACGACTAAGGCCCGGTTTACACGGCTGCCAACCGCACCCGCGCGCGGGCGCGGCGCCGCGCCGCGCGACGGTTTTGTTTCAATACTCACGAGACCGCAGGTTTTCGCGGTTTCTGCTCCGGAAAGCTACTGCGCATCAATCGCGCGCAGCCAAGCGGGCGCCGCGCGGCTGCCGCAGCCGCCGCGGCCGTAAACCGCGTCGTGTGTATTAAATTCAATTTTATATGGAAATCAGCCGCGACCGCGCGCGGGTGCGGTTGGCAGCCGCGCCATGTGAACTGGCTCCAAGACCTAAAACAAGACCAACATTGACAAACTTAGCTAAGACAAACACCCATACAAAAAACATTACTTACGAGAAAAGAATTCTAGCACAAGTAATCTCACATATTGAATAAGCAGTACGTAAACCCGTAATCCGCTACATTCGGAACACTTCCAGCCAAATATACCGCAAATGAAACGTACAAAGAGTTGGAAACGACAGCCGTATCGAATATATCAAAGCAATTCAAGACTGGGAAGAAAGATGTAATTCCGGTATATAGAATTTACCGGTTTAGCCCGAATTATTTTTACTTCGGATTTAACGGTCTGCCTTTCTATTTCAAAACTTAAAATAGTAAAGTCTTTATTTTTACTTTTGGCACGTGTGATCAATTGGTTTTTATTAAAGACCAATATCAATTAGAGGTAACCATTTTTTGTAACTTACTCGTACATAAAAAATGAGAAGGTTCTTAATTTGTCAGAATCTTTTTTCAGTCATATTCAAATACGCCGGAATCGACTTTTTTATTATTATAAAAGATAATAACATATTATACAATATAAAAACCTAGGAAAAGAAAAAGTAATTTTTCCAATACATTTTATATCATAGTAGATATTGAGTGACGTAGTCACTAATGATAAAAAATGCCTGACTATAAGCCACATTGATGATTAGCTAAGCCACGCCCATAGTGGCCCATAACAACCACATGACAGAGCCATGCAAAATGTATGAACATGCAGAGTCCAAACCTCTTACTATCATTGCACTGCGCTCACAACCCGGAGAAATAAAGTGATATATCTGTTTGCCCCGTAATTTCTCCGAAACCGTTTCCCCCTTAAATCAAACACACTCTAATTTTGTAAAAATAGACGAGGTTGGCATGTGCACTTCGAGGATTTATGCTCGTATAAAAGCTTCTTTCTTATGGTGGCGTCGTATGAAGTTTTCTTCTCTCAAATATGGTCAAGGAGATCGATGGCTGACATATGTCACATACATGGTCCTACTAATATTATAATTGTCAAAGTATGGATGTTTGTATATTTGGAAACGCAGCGTTGGCAGGCCTCCCACAAGATGGACCGACGATCTGGTGAAGGTCGCCGGAAATCGTTGGATGCGGACGGCGCAAGACCGGTCTTTGTGGAGATCCTTGGGGGAGGCCTTCGTCCAGCAGTGGACGTCCTTCGGCTGATATGATGATATTTGGATGTTTGGATGTGTGTTGCTCAATCAGGCCGTAATGTTTGAACGGATCAGGCTGATATATGGAATACTAGCAGCGCCCCGCTATGTTATCCGCGAAGTTCCCGTTCCCGTTGTTTTTCCGGGATAAAAAGTAGGACGTGATTGAGCAACAAACATCCAAATATCCAAACATCCATACATTCACATTTATAATATTAGTAGGATATATCTAGAAGAACACATAGACTATTTTTTATCCCGAGAAAATAACGGGAACAACGGGAACGGGAACTACGCGAGTAAAACCGCGGGGCTCTTATGGTATATCATACTCGTGAACGAGTTATATAGATATGTTTTATAGAGCTTAAGGTTTTCTTCAAAACATTTTAGATTGCTTACAAAAAAGGGTTAATTCTGACATAGAGCGCGGATCCTAGTGTCTGTGATGGCTAAATAATATGAAATAAGCGGAAGTAAGGAACAAAGTAATGTCTGCAAATTAATGTTTATTATAATAACAGGCAAAGGTTTTTGGGACTTTCCCAGGTGGATCCTGCAAGAGTTTTACCAATACAAAGTTTTTATTCAAATATTTAATAAACCGAATTAAAATAATTCACAAATTGAAACATTTAATTCAATCCAAAAAATTAAGAAACCCGGCTTCCTTGTCGCTACTAGCAATCTCCTAATTAGATTATATGATTTGTTCGTCGTAGCTGACGAATGTTCCACGTAGCACGTTGTAGCACGTCCGTAGCAATGAAAAGTGTAGAGCTAGAACACGTAGCACAATAATGTCCATTTGTTGTGTTTGGTTTTTATTATACACTATTGAGAGAATCACTGTGTCAAAAATATACCATTCTATATTTCGTTCCAAATAACGGTGAATAAAATGTAAAAAAAACCAATGTCACTCTCAAGATGACAGACCAGCATTTCTCAACCTTTATTTTACAAGACAGTTCGTAGTATGCTTCATTGCTTGCCCTTTTAATTTTTTGTCGCATAACTAGGCTAAATATATATGCATAGCATCAACAGTCAACTAAATGTTCCCACTGCTGGGACTCGGAACAATCAACACATTGCCGTTATAAAAAATCGGCTGACACAAAAATCTGCAATTGCTGAACATTTGATTGATGCTAAAACTGGTCATTGGATCCAGATCCACGACCCGACAGGTCTCTCTACCGAATGTCATTACTACGCGAGAATGGTTCGGGAACCATTGGTAATTAAAAAAAACATCTAAATTTCAACTGCGATGACCACGATGCCAATAACTGAAAACCACCCGGTTTTTCGTCATCGGTGTCGTTTGCTATGAGCTTTTTGGTACTTTGCTGGAAAATTCTTAATAGTTACATAAGCAAACAGAAAATAAAATTATAAAACATTCAAGTACCGGCCTTCTAGCGAGGAGCAGTCTGATCCAGGCAATCTATTTTATGAAGACGCTGAAAAGTTTTGACATTTATGGTCATATTAGAGCTCTTATCCATAGATAAGTATAACGTTATCATAATCTTGCCTTAAGTTAAGGAATGAGTGTGATGAAATAAATATGTTACGTATAAGTACTTTAATATGTGCTCACATCGTGAGATGCATTCCATTACGAGGTTCAAATCAACGAATTTAACAGAACAAGGCATCAGTGACACGCTTCGTTTTTTTTGGGCTGGTAACCCTGGTCCAAGTAACAAGTGTTTTGAATTACTCCGTCGTAAAATTAACAATTAAAATAGTAATTACGAACCTTTCTGCTCAAAATTACAAAATCACAAGTGAAGAGAATCAGTGCTCACATTTCACACACTTCACTACACAACGGTAAGCCGTATCTTTATAATTATCACTTAGTTCATATACCTAACGAATAGTGATGATTTGAATTGCAACCCGTATTCAAGGACAAATAAATACGATTACTCAGATTGACGGTACACAAACAAAAGTTTACTCAAAAATACCCGGTTTTCTAAACCGCGACCGTCAACAATACTATTGACTTTGACGGATACTGACGAAGTTGTGACAATACCAACATAAAAATCTAAACTACCTGACATTTACTGCATTGACAAAGACAATTAAAAGAGTTTGATGTTAGTGTGGTAGGGCCAACATAAAAACAATATTTGTAATAAAAGTGTTCCGAAATCACGTTCCGTAACAAAATACTGATGATGGAAAATGAGGACACTCTATTATTTACTAAATATAGAAAAGCAAATTCACTAGATGTGTCGGGGTCGAGCTCACAGTTATTTGAGGAGACCAAACTGACTTTACCCGAATATGATGACCTTGACAATGAACGTTTAACGGAATATAAAAATCAGATCGAAACTTTAAATAACCAACTTTTTTCATCGACAAATGAAATTGAATCTCTAAAATCCGAAATTAAACAATTAAAATTGGATTTGCTACGTCAAAAAAATCTCATGCAAAAACTTAATAAACTGGGATATAGTGACAGCCCGCTTACAGGTACAAAGAAAGCGAAAAAACGTAAGCGAATGACATTATTTAAATTAAAGGAGTCTTTCTGTAGGATTAATTCCATGGAAATTGATCAAACTCCACAGACTTCAAGATCAACCTGCCATACAAATGAAATCATAGAAACTACACCTACAACAACTATTGGATTAGAGTCAATAAATCCTACATCACTGATTCTTACCGCAGCCTCACACACTCTAAATGCCGATATCATGCTACATAACTCCAACACTTCCACACTATCTGAAGAACCTACATCTATGCATACACAATTTCTAATGAGTAATGAGTCATATAATCATTCGGATACATCAATAAAAACGCAAACTGTGTGTTCCAAGACATTGCAACTTCATCACAACAAAATACACTCACAAAAAACTGACAACGACATCACAGGAAAATGCATTATACCAAATCATGCTGATCCTAAAAAGGATGTACCAAACCTCGGATATCAGGATCATTTCAAGAAAACGACAAAAGTGATTTTACCCACCCCCACAATTGACCAAGGAGACAAAAGTTTAACCCAGAACAAACTTATCAAAGCCAAGAAAAACATTTTGATTTTGGCTGATGAGCAGGGCAGGGGTACTAGGTTTACATTGCAAAAGCTATTAGGAGATGAATTCGCTGTTTCGAGCTTCTGGAAGACAAATGCACCACTTCATGAAATTGTTCTCTCAACCGGCTATGATATTTCAAAGTTCACGAAAAATGATTATATTATTGTTATCGGTGGTACACATAACGAAGATCCCTTTGAATTCCTATTAAACTTAAACATTTGGCTAACACACACCACCCATACAAATGTTATATTATCAGAGGTCCCTTATAATAAATATTTAAGAGAACACAAACTAAATTATGAATTAAGATATATATGCGAAAGGTATACTCATGTAAATTTTGTTGACATGAATTATAGGAGTAATATAAAATATCATACTTTCTTCACACTACACTTGTGTCGTTCACTACTGAGAGAAATTTTACACTCTGAATATCAAAGTAAAATGAAAAGCTACATTAAAAATCAGCTTTCATGTAATAATAATATTCAATCACCCAAACAATATGTAGATATTGGTACTCAGACATGCAAACAACACAATCCTAATTTAAGTAGTGAAAACCACAATGAAAATGTGCAAATAAGTGATAAATGCATCTCTTTAAGCACAAGTACGATTGAAGACTGTATTAAAACCAATAAATCCATGACGACTCAAAATAGTGACAGTAATCATTTATTTCGTGTATAATTACATATCCTTTCTACATCAAAACATTGATGGCCTTCTCAGTAAGTCAGACAGGTTAATGGTATGCTTGGAAGAATTGAGCAACAAAAATAAATCCATTGATATTCTGTGTATCACAGAACACAACATGACAATAGATGACCTTGACAGGTTAAACATTGAAAATTTTAAACTGACATCTTATTATTGTAGGCCTAATAGACACGGGGGTTCATGTATATTGGTTACGAATGGCCATGACGTTGAAAGGTTAGTTAATATTGAAAAAATGTCAGTTCCTGACATGGCGGAGTGTGCCGCAATTGAACTAACCAAACATAAAATTTACATTGTATGCATCTATAGACCATCCGTATATAATAGAAAAAATTACGACGGATTCCTCTCCATTCTTAAAAAAATTATAAATATATTATCTCGACGAACTAGTTATAAAATATTAATATGCGGTGACTTTAACATTGACATTTTGAAAAATAATAAGATAAAAAAAGACTTTGAAACTCTTATACAATATTACAATATGAAGTTATGTTTTAAAAAAGTGACACGTGCTATGAGTAAATCTTGCATTGACAATGTTGTCCACAATTTTACTAATTGCAAAGGAGAAATAATTGAAACAGCGTTATCTGACCATTCAGGTCTACACATTCAAATCCCAGTGAAAAAATCATGTATGTTAAAATTCTGGCATGTCAAAAAGAGAGATTACTGTATTGATAATCTTGAATTGTTTAAAAAGCACCTGTGTCAACTTGGTTTCAAAGATGTCTACGATAGTGAAAACCCTAATATCGCGTTTAACAATTTCCACGAAATCTTTTTATTATTATACAATTTATGCTTCCCATTAAAAAAAATTAAAATATTAAGTAAAAAACGTCCAAACTGGTTAACTAAGGGAATATTACTGTGTTCAAAGAAAAGGAGAGAGATGCTCTGGAAATTTAGATTATGTCCAACAAAAGCAAACAAAATGCAGTTCAAACAATATTCTGACAGATATAAGAAAATTGTACACCTCACCCAAAAAGCACGAAATGATAATTTTATGAAGACTTCTAAAATAAAATCAAAAGCAGCTTGGACCATAATCAATAACCTTAAATCTAACTTCCCAAAACCACAAGTGGAAAAGATCAACGTTGATGGTCATCTTGTGACCAACCCCTATGACATAGCACAATCATTCAACAACTATTTTATTGACATTGTAAAATCTCAACAACGACAAAATGTATTCACTGAAATTAATTATAACAAGCCAAATTCTATTTTTTTAACCCCAGTAATTCCTTCAGACATTTCCGAAATAATTGACTCTCTAATATCTACACAAAGTGTTGGCTACGACGATATCACTACAAAAGTTGTTAAGTACGTTAAAGTTGTAGTAGCTCCTGTGATAGCACACATTGTAAACATATGTATGGAAAGAGGCGTATTTCCAGATAAATTAAAAATATCGGTTATAAAACCGCTATTCAAAAAAGGTGATAGGTGTAACTTGGGTAGTTATAGACCTATTGCACTTATTCCTATATTTTCTAAAATAATAGAGAAAGCTATTAACAACAAAACATATGAATACATGGAAATGCACAACATTTTTTCCTCTAGTCAATATGGTTTCCGTAAAAATAAAGACATAAATATGGCAATCTATGACTTTCTTTACAAAATCTGCCAATCCCTGGACAAAGGAAAACTGGTTGTAGCCCTTTTTATGGATATGACTAAAGCATTCGACCACGTAAATCACGAAATTTTACTAAAAAAATTGGATGCCTATGGAATAAGGGGCATGGCAAACGACTTATTTAGGTCATATCTCTCAGACAGATTCCAAGTAACTCAAATTAAACGAATATGTCCAAAATCCAAAATCGAAAAAGAATTTCAATCTGGTCTGAGAAAAATTGAGTCTGGTATACCACAAGGTAGTATTTTTGGTCCACCTCTATTTTTAGTATATATTAATGATCTGCCAAGTACAACACAACATTCAGTCACACTTTTCGCAGATGATAGTACTTTTCTTTTCTTTGGTGATAAGGGAAACATAACCGAAATGGAAAAATCTATTAACGACTCATTGGTGTCTACGGTCAATTGGTTGGATAACAATGCCTTAAAAGGTAATTTTGAAAAAACCAAGTTAATGCGGTTCAAATTAAAACAAAATAGGACGCAAAATCAAAAATTAAATATCAACTACCTTGGTCAAATAATTGAAGAAGTGAAAACCACTAAGTTTCTCGGACTACATATAGACAATACATTGTCATGGTATGAACATATTTCTGTAGTATCGAAACGGGTGATACAATTCTCATTTGCACTATATAAATTACGTAAAATCGCCAACAGAGAAACACTTTTAACAGCATATCACGGGCACGTAGCTTCCATACTGAGATATGGCATAATATTCTGGGGCAATGCTACTGAAAACATTAAGGTCTTCAGAGCCCAAAAAAAGTGCGTAAGAGCAATATGTGGTCTAAAGCGACGCCAATCGTGCAAAAAATATTTTGCAGAGCTCAAATTATTAACTTTTCCGTGTATGTACATAAGCGAAGTGGCCTTATTCATTAAAAAGAATCAACATTTATTTCCAAAATTTGAACACGGAAGCAGACGCGAAAATATGATACGATTCCCCGCGAAAATTAAAACGACATTTCTGTTGAAAAGTATATTCTGCATGGCACCACGAATTTATAATAAAATTCCACAGACAATCCGAGAATGGGATAACGTCGCCAGCTTCAAACATAAGCTCAATGAATATTTGATATCGAAAGCATACTATTCCCTGAATGATTTTCTGACGGAGAAGAATAAAAGTAACTAGTGCAAATTGACTTATTGTTATTATTTGAGACGCACCATGCACTTTGTTTCTGTTATCTATAATGACTTACCTACCAAGAGTGTTTGGATTCTATGTTTTTATTATTGGGTATGCTTGACAAAATTTGTTATCAAGTATTTGTTTTACTTTATTTGATTGACTTGCAAACATTGTACCTAATTTGATTTTTATTTGACATTAGTTTATTTCGCTGACATTGCTTTATTTATTTGATTTAGTGTGGTGCTTTTGAAATTTACTATTATGACTTTTATTGTATACTGACATATGTTTTAATATTATTTTAACTAATCTTATAAGAAATGTTTTCATGAAAAGGACACTGTTTTGCTGCAGTAACTTGAAAGTTTGGTGTCAACAAAAACTTTCATTTTATTTAATTTAGTAACAACTTTTATCCATTGTCTATGAATTTAGTTTTGTTACATTCACTGTTTACCTGCTTGCATGCTAAAAGCGGGACCTGGAGAACTATTATATATTTTATGTACCACCTTTGTAACCCAGGACCTCAAGCTCAATAAATTGATTTATTGATTTATTGATTCGTAATTGCAATTTGCCGTCGTTACCTACATATTCCTACTAGCTGAACCATGCGCACGTTGCTGCGCCATCTATCGAAAGTTGGTCGTACCAATTCAAATTTTGAACAAATTTGGTTTCCTTAGGTTCTAATGACGCAACCTTTAAAAATAGACACATGCTGTCACGCAACGAAAGCTCTCAGAAAGCAATATTTTTTCCCATTTTCGTTACAATTTTCCTTCATGCTCCGCTCCTCTTGATGGTAGCGTAATGTTAAATAACTTATAGCCTTTCTCAATAAACGGACTATCCAACAAAGAAATAATCTTTATCGGACCAGTAGTTCCCGAGATCTTTGCATTCAAACAAATAAACTTTTCAGTTTTGTAATATTAGTATAGATAAGATAAAGTTGCAATTGTATCCCATAGCACAAACATGTCCTGTACTTAGATACTGTAATTACAAATTACGGCCTCAGGACTGTTAAATAATTTTGCTTGTAGCTCTAAAAAGTGACATCGATTCATGGTTAACGGTCCAAAGACCCTAACGAGGTTAACTCCATTTTTGTAAAAAACGTCTAAGCTGTGGAATGAGTTGCCTGTGTGACTTTTTCCCGATTTTTTTTTACTATAATACGTTTGCACTTGACCACCATCTCGCCTGATGTTAAGCGACGATGCGATCTACGATGGAACGTGCTTACCTAGAAGAAACCGATTTACTCTCGATATGAAGACACCAAGATTGTAACTATCGGGGAAAACCCACTCAGGCAATGCACCTAGACGTTCTTATCACAAACGTGGAGTCAAATCTCTTCGTTCGTGTTTTTGGAATATCAACCATAAAACGATGTCGCTTTTTTGAGATGGTTACAGTTTTGGTGCTTTCAAGTGGAGAATGCAACAATTTCTTTGTCAGGAGCACGCTCTATCATAGACCGCATCTTTGCTTAATATCAGATGAGATGGCGGCCATGTTTAAATAGGTATATCGTTTCTAAAAAAGGGGCACTTTAAACTACTAAAACTAGTAAACAACAAACATTACTACCTGCACATATAAACAGTAATTCCTTAAGTTAGCGTGGGATCGTGTCTCGGTTATATCCGGGAGACACGCGACCGGCTCATTTCGCTAGTGATACTTATTGCTTTACACTGCTAAGGTTTTAGAGCTTCCTCCATTTTAGTTTTACAAGTACATGCAATATTAAACCATGTAGTTATTGTAATAAGACTGTTTTACAAATGAAATTTGATTCAGGACGTTGTGTTGTAATCCTATAAAAACTGTGTTAAAAAAACTGTTCTATCGGATCCAACTTTCTAGTAATTTTTGGGACTTTGTAATAGTAATAATTCCAAAAAATTAAGAGTTCTTTTTGATATTTAAGAAATAAAAAATATTCTATTAGCAGCACTCCGTAGTTTTATCTGTGTAGTTCCCATTCCCATTATTCCGGGATAAAAAATAGGCTGTTTTTAGGATTCCGTAAAACGTAAAAACGGAACCCTTATAGATTCGTCATGTCTGTCTGTCTGTCTGTCTGTCTGTCTGTCCGTCCGTATGTCACAGCCACTTTTTGCCGAAACTATGAGAACTACACTGTTGAAACTTGGTAAGTAGATGTATTCTGTGAACCGCATTAGGATTTCAACAGAAAAATTTAAAAAAAAGAAAAATTAGGGTTGCCCCCCATACTGAGAACTGAAACTCAAATATTTTTTTTCATCAAACCTACACGTGTGGGGTTTCTATCGATAGGTCTTTAAAAATGATGTTGAGGTTTCTAAAATCATTTTCGTCTACACTGAATAATTTCCGCGAGAGACACTTCCAAAGTGGTAAAATGTGTGTCCCCCCCCCCCTCTAACTTCTAAAGTAAGAGAATGAAAAATCTAAAAAAAATATATGATGTACATTACCATGTAAACTACCAACGAAAATTAGTTTGAACTCGATCTGATGAGTAGTTTTTTTAAGTACGTCATAAATACACTATTATTGAAACTTCGATCAAAGTTATAACGAACTACAAGAACTATGTGTACTATGTATATAATGTTACTTGCTGCAACGGAACCCTTCATGGGCGAGTCCAACTCGCACTTGGCCACTTTATTTCCAGATTACATTTGTATATTTATTTATTAACTAAAACGGGCGTACAGACCAATTACATTAGTTAACCAAAATATCAAATAATATACACTATTCATCTCATTTACAAGTTCACTCATAAATTCAGTAAGTGCAATTACTGAGTAGTACCTATTCAACAAAACACCTATCAATAAAACAATTATCACAGAAACGCGTAACTGCGAACAACAGACATGTCAGAATATGCGTCAACTTACAAATATAGTCACAAGTAAATACACAGTAAATACATAGTTAAACAGAATACATATGTAGTTAATCAAAATACCTATACTAAACATTAACAATTTTTTCTTAAAAATTAAGCATTTTTTCATTAATAAAAGAATCACCATAATGGTGCAGAATGTTGATAGTCAAAATTAATTAATGTAGTCAAATAAAGATTCGTCATCCTCGTCATATACCCTGCCTGATTTTATCTCGCAGTACTTCAGACATTCAGATCTGATGCTCTTCCAGGCATCCGCAAACAAATCACATTCAGGTGTCATAGCCAGGAGAGAGTTGAATGAAATAAGAGCATGCTGAACAGGAGAACGCGCATGGGCAATGGTTCTTCCCCTAGGGACTGAGAAAAGCGGATGGCGCCCCCGACGGAGTATAATTTAACTGTGTTCCTAATCAGACTGATCCGGTCAGAGATAACAACGCGCGGTTGAAAAACAAACATCCAAATTTTAACATTTATCATATTAGTAGGATTCAACTATTCAACGCAATTTAGCAATTAAAATTGATGTGTGTTTTAATAAACGTTTGCGTAATACTACTGCGTTTCTTGCAGTTTTATTCCAAGTTTCTAAAATAAACTTGGGACAAAACTTGTCCTTCTCAAATATTAGAACTGGCTTTTAATTTTCTGAGAACTGTAATATCAGTATTTTTAACTTTTTTGACTTTGTACAGGTGTCTTGTATAGCCCTGTATTTAGGTCTTGAGAACAAGACTGTCGCGCGATCAGTTTAATTTAGGTCTAAGTCTCCTAGACCTTGTAATTAAATAGAAGTAAACTTCTGGATCGTGCCTAAAGCGTAGGTACTGTCTGTAATTTTAATTAGGACCCAGCTAGAGAAAGACTGAGCCGGACATCCGGCATGTTCGCTCATGTGTATACGCCGGTTTGTTTATTTAAATGTATCGATGCAATCTCTTCTTTGTATAATGTTAGGTAAGTAATCAATTATTTTCTTCTCAATTCTGCTTCATGTATTTCTACACAATACATTTTAGTTTAGAAAAAATATGTACCTTTAAGGATTAATGGTGCATTTCAATCAATAACCGAAGGCTAATGCAAAATGAGAAACAGCGTTTTATGTCAATACTAAAATGTATATCTACGGTTAAAAGGAAATACGGTATAAGCGCCAAAAACTGAAATGTTCAGGAGAGCCGTTCTCAGTGAATTTTAGAAAAACTGACGTATCTCTGTTATTTATTTGCATTTCGTGAAAATTGAAACAGTTATAAAATGAGAAATAAATGGAGCAGTTACCAATATTGTAAGTTTTAATGATTTGTTGCTATTTCAAGTGGTTTTTGTCGCTTATAGCAATAACTTTTAATTTTCCAATGAGGAAATATGGCATAAGAGACAAATGGCAAGATAAAATGCTAAAAGATAAGAAGCCTAAACAACAAACTAATTTCTCACGTCGCAAGGTAAAAGGGGTATGAAAGACTAGACAGTTCAATAAGTGCTATAGGAAAAACAGGATAAGGTACTTTTCACAGTGGACATATAACAGATAGAACACAAGTAACATTCGACTTGCACAATAAACCAGATTCATAAGACATTAGTGACACACAATGTAGCTTCAAAGTAAAGGAAAAGAAGGATAATCAACATCTGGCATTGCTCGAGTCTATGGATATATGGATGAAAAGACACCCCAGAAATAATGAAGCAGGGCAACCAACACAGTCTCGTTTAAGTAATTCTAATTTACGCTAAATTATGGTAGATTTAAAAGATGATTGTTGGTTTTTGCATTATTTTCATGTCACCTTTTTTTTCACTAACAATCAGAAAGTAGGATGTTTTTAAATGAAAACAAAACAACATTTCTGTTATCATTTTTAATCAAGAAAAAATAAGGTTAGAGTTGGTAGGTATCAACCTACTAATTTATGGAAAAATAATACTTAAGCAAGTAGGTAGGCATCTAACTAAAGAATAAATAAATTTAGGATGCTTGGTATGTTAAACATTTAAAAAAGTTACAAACAGTATAAGAAATAGTAAAAACCTTCCCATCTTAAGACTTATTTGGTACAAAATAACGTGGTGCCTATGTTAAACAACAACGTTCAAAGAAACATAGGAATAAAAAAATTTTTTTTCCTTAGAACTAAGTATTTTTATGTATTTCAATTTTAAAAATACTCTCAAAAATTTGCCGGGGCTTAGGATAACAGTCCGCTAAATCAAGAAATTTCGCTTATGATACGACTTCAATACGATGCTCGGGTGCCTCCGGGTCCATAGAGTATTTGACAGTTGATGATGTGCGGTTCTTTTTAAAAGTAGCAACTCGTATTTTACTAATCTAGCCAACAAGATTACCCACGAAGTATTTGTCAGCGAGAAGGTCCCATCTCTTAAAGTTTATGTTATAAGATCTGCGCTAATTATCAAAATTACCTAGTAATGATAGAGTATTGCTAACACCTGCGAGTTAGTTAAAAAAACAGAAGTAAAGTACCACAAATTTAATGAAAATTGCGTTTTTTCTTCCGGCTACACTCTCCTCTGTCCCATCACTAACCTGATTTAAAAACTTTTCGTGTAGGCTTAATGAATTCGAGAGTTATTCTAAACATTATTTTCTAGAAACGGCACTCGTCGGAAAATACCAGCTGAAAATTTGTGAAATACGTTTACAAATTTCTCAGAGTTTAGTTCAAAACATTCTGGCATTCAGTGCCTCACTGAACAGTTTCACTGTACAAAACAATGTTCAAATAACATTTGAGTTTTGAACTCTCAAAGTTTCCGATATTCAGAACTGGGTTTGTTTAAAAATTTTGTTAATTATTTATATTATTGGCTATTTGTGGAATTTGGACAACAATGCAAAGAGATGTGAAGGTCAAAATGTTGTTTGTCAAATTTTATTTGGCCCTACGAATAAGCATTGCTATTCAGCGCAGTAACTTCGCCAGCTTGTCGGGCCTGTTTCTGACTGATAGTGGGCTTAATCATCTGGATTACTTTTTGCCTCCATTTATTTATAGATAACTCAGATGAGCTTAGTGTAAATATTACTAGTGTGCAAAAAAAATCTTCTTCCAAGTAACATGTATTTTTCATAGACTCAGTGATACTGAAAATAAATATAGTACCCGTATTTAAAGTTATGTATCACGTAGGTATTTTTTTACGTGATAATTTTTTTAAACTAGTCTATTTTTTAAATATTCAATCAGCAGCACCGAATCTTGTTTTGTATTTGGACTGCCACTGAGCTATGACTACTATTCTTGTTTTTAAACTATCGCGATTTGTACACATGATGTTTATTTTGTACGGGGCTGAATCACGATATAAATGATTGTATAATTACCTCGACGTTTCAGCAGTGTTACAATCGCCGTGGTCACGAGAAGACTGAAGAAATTTCGGGTCGTCACATCGCGAAATCAAGGAATCTCGATCTACCCTCATTTGTACTTCAAAAATCGCAGGGTTACCAACACGATTCACAACACTAACCGTATCACTAGGCTTCTCCGAACTCACTTCGCGATGCGTACATCTATGACAGGATTTTACGACGCTGATTACCGAAAAACATCCTCCCGGTTGAAATTACGATGTTTTTTAATTTCTTAGGCTTCTCGAAATATTCTTGCGTAGTAATAACGTTCGGTAGAAATTTATATCGTGATTAACCCCCCTACAATATACAAATTATAACTACTATTTATTCAAAACTAGCATCGCCCTGCGACCACATAGATAACTATGTAGCGTTTTATTGCGACAAAATGTTGCTAAGTTGCTTTTCCAGACTATAATCTGTATTTTATTTCAAGCCTTCTGAGTTTGACAGACAAACAACCAAACTCTTTAATTTATACTATTAGTAGGACATCGTTGACACATAAACATAACACAAGCTTCCAATGCCAATGAACGAAGTAAACGGAAACTCTTTCAAACTACCGCAAACTCATCTGTCTTTTTCTATATATTAATTGAGACTGATCGAGTATCTCGGGCAATTTCCTGTAAGCGTACTGCCATCGATTACCATCAAAACTGTCCTGCTTCGATGTTCCAAGCTTATAGTAAGTAACAAAATGTAAAAAAATAACATTTTCTCAAGTCGTGAGTTGTGAATTTTTAAGTTAAATATCAATTCACTGATAACACATGTTTGCTATAGTCAGTCGAATTCGAGCTTGGTTTCTTTCCTCTTTCGTCCAGTCTTTGAAACATCAACAATGAAGAATGAACCATGAACGATTGATATTAAGAAGCGATGCGGCTTACTAAGCAGTGTGCTCACTTATATAAAATAGTTTTTATACACTTTCCATTTGAAGTATAGTATAGATTCATCTGAAATTTGAAAATCACGACTCATGCAATGCATTCAACAGTTTTAAAGTTCTAATTAGGAAAGTAAGTACGACTTCTTAATTCCAGGCCCTGGAATGTTGCAGTATCAACCACGATACAATGTCGCTTTTTCTAACTACAAGGAGTTTGATGGAAGAAATAAGAAAAGTGGCATGTGTCACAAAAAGTGTTTTACTAAAATGAACGAGTTAGCGCTAAAAGGTTTCACTTGGCTTGCACTTACCTCCAACTTACAAAGAATATGCATCAATGGTTGAGCTACGAAATTGAGGATTTTTATCTATAGTAATATTAAGAACTACTGGACCGATTTCAAAAATCCTATCATCGTTGGATATGTACCTACGTGATCTCTAAGTAGTGCTATAGGCTAAATTGTATGTAACAAAGGCAAAACCGGGATAGATCGCTAGTTTAAAATAAAAGTAAACACCGACTTACAAACTCGAAATACTGTCGCTGTGGATACTTTTATTATGATTGCGATGGACCCTACACCACCTCTGTGTTCCAGTACATAAACAGGCACATTTTTCTTAACTATTTTCTCAAATATTTTAAACTAACAGTTTTACCCGTGTAGTTCTAGTACCCGTTCTTTTTCTGTGATAAAAAGTAGCCAGTGTTATTTCAGACTAAAATCTAATTTCTAGTTTGTGAAACAAAAGAAAAAAATATGTGTACGACATTTTCTTACAATTTGATTGACGGACCAATTAGTTTTTTAGGCACGATGCCAATTATATTAGTAGGTTATAAGAATTAGTATTAAAGATGCCTTGTGTCGAAACCAGCCGAAACGGAGATAAATCTTAAGGAATCAGAAATATCCATAGTAATTTAGCCTCAGGATCAGTATGTGAATTATACCGCGTCGTTTCTCCCATACATCACCTATGTTGCCTAATCTACCTCAACAGACTGTGTATTCTCCATCTAATATATTAAGCCACTGAATGTATGTAATAATAACGCCTACGTTACAGCATCTATTGTATACACCGTACACAGAGGCTTAGGGGTAAGGTTGGCAGAAAATTAGGTTTTGTACAAATTTATTCAAATGAAGCAGGTAATTTAAGGTCACGTTTTAAATTAAAACTAAAACGTGAGCTATAATTAGCGAATATATTTTAAATTTCTGTTCAGGTTTAGAGAGGAATAAACACTAAAATTTTAAGATAATTTAAATTAAATTATAGTTAGAGTTATAATAGCCTTTTTGAAACAAGTCCAAAGACTTTAGGTACGTTTTTAGGGTTCCGTAAAACGTAAAAACGGAACCCTTATAGATTCGTCATGTCTGTCTGTCTGTCTGTCTGTCTGTCTGTCCGTCCGTATGTCACAGCCACTTTTTGCCGAAACTATGAGAACTACACTGTTGAAACTTGGTAAGTAGATGTATTCTGTAAACCGCATTAAGATTTTTACAAAAGTTTTTCAAAAAAACAAAAATTAGGGGTGCCCCCCATACTGAGAACTGAAACTCAAAAACTTTTTTTTCATCAAACCTACACGTGTGGGGTGTTTATCGATAGGTCTTTAAAAATGATGTTGAGGTTTCTAATATAATTTTTGTCTACACTGAATAATTTGCGCGAGAGACGCTTCCAAAGTGGTAAAATGTGTGTCCCCCCCCCCCCTCTAACTTCTAAAGTAAGAGAATGAAAAAACTAAAAAAAAAATATGATGTACATTACCATGAAAACTACCAACGAAAATTAGTTTGAACTCGATCTGATGAGTAGTTTTTTTTTAGTACGTCATAAATACATTATTATTAAAACTTCGATCAAAGTTACAACGAACTACAAGAACTATGTGTACTATGTATATTATGTTACTTGCTGCAACGGAACCCTTCATGGGCGAGTCCAACTCGCACTTGGCTACTTTATTTTTAAACAAAATCTAAAAAACGGCTCATAATTGATTTGAAACTTGGAATACAGTTAAGTTAGGTCTGGAAAACACATGGACTATTTACTATTTTAGGTGAAAAAATGAAAGAAATGGGAAATATGGTATGCTATGTGAAAGTTTGTACGGGGGATGGAGGGATAGGTAAATGGATGTTTTTATCTTAGTTACTTTTTTCAATATAAACTGCAGAATAAAAAAATAAAAACATTTTGATTTGTCTTGTGTCTATCTTTTTGTATCACCAAAACTCTCAAAAAGCTTGACCGATTGTAGCGGGCCCTTCACTGGCAGTTATCTAATGATACAAGAAAACTTAGCTACATCAATTATAAAAATATAATAACATTCCGTAACTTAGTTAATCCACGAGTTACGTCGCGGTACGCTAGCCCTGCTAATATTAGATAGGATTTAAATTCGTTGTAAGAAATGAGCTAAATTTTGCTAGGCTTTTATTACATCAGGTTGTCACTTAAAACACAGTTTTTAGTTCAACTAACACACTTATGTGAAACTTAAAAAGGCACTTGCAAGTTTTATGTTTTAATGTAAAACTTTTTAACTTTATAAGTTTTGCTAAGTCAAAAAATATGTACGCCGACATTCATATATTATTTTATACCTAGTCTTGATAGCGGCTGGACCACACAGTACTTTTTATACAATTCTTTCAAATACGAGTTTCTCGTGTTAAGTTTCTTATTAATCTAAGTTATATCGATATTACTTGTATTATTACGAGATCCACTGCAACATCTCTACGTTAATCGCGTAGTTAATCAAATTCAGATTTGAACATTCATTTATGATTAGGAGAATACATTGATAATAGGTTGCAAGTCAATAAGTGGTCACTAGTAATTTTAAATAAATTAATCATTAACACTCGGCCGCAACTACTTCGCAGCCAGATGTAAACAGCTAATATTTTGGTGTATTTATACGTTCATAACGTACATTTATAATTTATATATCAAATTAAAGCTATTTTTATTCTATGATATACGGCTGCTTACTTAAATTTGGCCACAAATAAGGGTTGCTGGCTGTTGCTGTTGTAAAAATGCCAAATCTTAAAGATTTTTGAGTTAATGAGAGCTAGCGCATAACATCACTAGTCAGACGAACATAGCGTTTGCCAGCTGTACGATCCTTTGCGTATGCGTCGAATGCTAGTGTTCTCAACCATCGGTTCAAGAGAGGTTTGGTTTAGATTCTTCATATTTCAATAGCTGAGTGTCACTGTGCTGTTATGTGGCAGGCATGCTGCTTACCATCAGGCACATGTCCTGCTCGCCTCGTCACTCTTTATTAAAAAAAAAGGTTTTTTGTTTGAACGCGCTATTCCTTTCATTTTATATGATTCAAATATATTATCATTCTATTGATTTCAAAAACTATTTCACCGTTGGAAACTTATGTGGTCCCTGAGTGCTATAGGCTATAATAGTACATTATGATTTAAGTAAGTAAGCTAAGTTGAAAATTACAGCCGAGGCGATATTGCTAGCTCGAGCCGAAGGCAAGAGCTATAATTAACAAGGGCTGTAAATATCAAAGCGCACGTATGTCATACGACGTTTTATAACATATTTGCGGGGACATAAATAAAACTCTCATGACATTTTCTAATAAAAACAATAGCGATGCGCGCGCATCATAGTTTTTTTTTAAAGCAAAGGAACAGAACCAGCCAGTATGACATTAGTAACAAAGTAAATTAATATTTTTGTGTTTTGTTACAGATAAATTGTTGTAATGTATGATCAAAATTAATTAAATTAACTATTTATATAATTTTTTATTATATTTTACCTCTCAAAGTTAATTTTATTCATAAAAGTTGACCACTTTCTGACATAAAAACTCTTTACTGAGATTTAAAAAGATACCGTTCGTTATAGACGGAGCATTTTAAAACCGTGCGTTGTACATTACATTACCGCACAAGTACGTAATGAGATACATCACGATACAGAAATTGGTGCAATAGGAGACCCTTTACGAGCAAATGTGTTAAATATTATATCATATATTCCACGAGCGAAACCAAGGCGGACTACTAGTATTTACTTAAGTTGACGTTATCGAAGTGGCAGACAATCACTAGTAAGCATTAATTTAATTGCAACAATTTGGTAACAAAATTATCTCAAGACATTCTTAATACAATAAAATTGTGATTAGGTTTTACGTACAAATAGAGATTAAAGTACTCGTACTTCAATCTTCTTTGGTAACTACCATTATTTAAAATAATTGTTTAGAGGCAATAATAGTATCTAGAACAATATAAATGAATGATCGCCTAATATTCTCTCAGTTTTACTACTTTCTATTATCTGATTCTTATTATATTGTCTACGAGTATAATATTATTAGGCCTCTGTGTATTTTGACTGCTAGGACTCTTCTTCTCTTACAAAGAGAAGATTAAGTTAATTAATATTGGTGGACATTTTTTATACACTAAGCACGTTTTGTTCTATGGTAAATAAAACTAGAATACCTGACCAAGTGAAAATAGCTTATTACTTATCTACTTAAGCTTATTTCAATAGTAATTATATCAAGTTATGATGTTGAATTCATTCAACAATTCTTACCATACTTCATCAATCAGTTTAAAATCAATAAATAAATATTAGTGGACAATTCACACACAACACAATCTGACCCCGAACCAGTGCATCATCACTCGCTCAAGGTCGCGCGGTTTTAGCCTACAACTAGACCGTCTCTCCCAGGGAACAAGTGCCAGTCGGTTGTCGGACGCACGGCTGAGCGCTCGCGCAACACGTTTCCCGCGCATATTGTTATTAGATATGTCGACAACCCTGCGCACTAGACAGGGACAGAGTTACGCGTTAGAAAGATCGCAAATGTTTATTTGAAAATCGCGACAGGTATTAATTGCGAGCTGAATTGAACTTTGTTGTGTCCCAGCAAGAGTCGTTATTTATATAATTGTTTTCGGTAAGTGAGGCTTCTGTACTAATATTTATTCTGTGCCCGAACTAAGAAATGCTTGTAATATGGCGGCCAGATAGGTGATAGAATACTTATATAGTTGTAAATACATACTTATTATACATAGAAATACCCAGACACAGTACAAATATTTGAATTCATCACACAAAAATATTTGCACTGGGTGGGAATCATTTTTTTAATTCAATAAATACCTTCAGGGCAAATATGTGGCAACTTACACCATATCTCTAATCGTGTATTTTTGGCATAAGAACAATTTTCGCTAAAGCACTGGCCACATATATAAGTACGAGTACAATACCATTTGAGCTCTTTGGACAAAAATGTACTTTACCGGACATGTTTCACTGAAGACGTGGTATCGGAGCAGTTTCCTTACTCGACTAGATCGATATCTGGACATTTCATAAAGATGAGATAGGAACTAAAAATATAGGAGGTACATATACCAATATTTTAGGAACATATTTTTTAGAAAATTATGAAAATCATTAACCTTAAAACATATAACAGTGCTAAGCAGTTAACGTTAAGTTGAAGTGTTTGTCAATTAATCTGTGTTTTAAGGTGCAGGATCGTGTCGCGGTCGCGGCATTTGATTTGATATTTTGCATAGTCTTTCGTTTGCTGAACTCAGTGTTCTATCCTTTCATTTCAATTAAAATTTAAATTGGATGTTTTCGTACTGTCGATGACGATGTGTAAAACTAATTTCGTATGTTTTATAGTTAAAATAATTGATAACACAGCTGTCCCGAATGCACATTGCATCCGCAATCACATTTTTACTCAAATTGCAGCAACATTGCTTCAACGACAGAGATACATTTGAAAAGGTTGTAATCCATGTAATTATTAGTAATCCTTGTATTATTTTTATTATAATCCGTACTAGATATGATGATAAGACATTTTAAGAGTGGAATACAAAAAAAAACTTCGTTTAATATCTTAAAATACCATAAACTTAACAAATACAACTACAGTCTCACTAAAAGCCATTAAAATAATAACAACCAAGAAATATGGCCCATATTCCTGGCTACGTGCCGCTACAGCCTTCAATAACAAGTAAAGCCTAAAGTCGAAGCCACAAATCAAATCCGTATATAAGCGGCGCCACAATCGCAAATACTCGAGAGCTATGCAGCTCTTGCATTATGTGGCATGGAAATTGATAGTAGTGCTATTAATTATTAATAAATATTCAAATAATGAGATGACTGTTATGAATATTCTATTATAACTTTTTTCTTTTTTTTCACGTTCACCATGATGAATTACAAAAATATAACATCTGTACTGAAAAAAAACCGAAGTGGTCCAGTGGCTAGGCCACTCGGCCACTCGGTTACATAAAAACAATAAGTAGGAAAAAGCATCTCCGTGTAGGTATTGTTCCAAGTTGACGCTCGAGTTAGTCATCACCAACAGTTTTGAAACTGAAGAAAAACGTCGTAAGGAGACTAGCGTGCTCTCAGAAAAATATTTTTAAGAACATCTGACATCCGCCAACTCGCACTTAGCCAGCGTGGTGGGGCGAAAGACAACCCCGTATCCCAGTCGTGGGTAGATAAATGGACTGGTTATTAGATAAAGAATAAGTAAGTAGATCAGATTTTTCCGCACGGTTCTTTTGTGCCAATCGTAAGCAGATGAGGCGTATGTTAGCTATGAAAACCAAGTGACGTGCCGCGACAAAAGTATGAAACTTCCACAAGAGTGACAAGTAAAGAGCGATTAGACCCGTGCTTTCGGTGTAAAGTGTTTGTTCTAACTCTATACGTAGTATATGTAAACTCTTTGGTTATGCCCACATTTCCCGTAAGCATATAGGTAAAATTTTAGTTCCTGATTTTAGTTCGTAGTTCCACTTTTCCACCACAGCCTTCAAGCAGCGAAGCAGACTCTAAAAGCAATATTCCACGGATAAAAAACGATAACTAAAACGATAACTACGAATTTATGAGGTGACTTAAATACTTCTCGATATTTTTCCAACGAAATAGCTTTGGAATTAATTTCCATTCCATCAAGGCCCAGAAATTTTCTGACAAAAAATCCTTTGTAAATTTTCTTTGGTAGTTTTGCGAGATTATTTAGAGATTGCTAGAAGATATTTTGTCACAGTCGTTTAGTGTCGTCACATATTTGTAACTTTGTAACGTTGTAACAGAGAAATTACAGGGCTTAGAGATATAACATCTTAGATCTCTGGGTGACGAGCGCAATGCCGTGCTAGGCAATGATTTGGACTCTTCATGTTCCAATAATAGCTGCGTGTCACTGTGCTGTTATGTGGCAGGCATGTTGCTTACCATCAGGCAGATGGCATGCTCGTCTCGTCACTTTTTATTTAAAACAATAAATAAATAAAGATTTTGCCAAAATGTACTTAAGAAAAATATTTTGTGTGATGTTTTCTATTGTCGATAGACTGACAGACAGACAAAGCCCAATCTATTCTGTAAAAACATAGAACCGCGATAATAATAGGTCAAATTCAAAACTAACATACAATTATTATTATTAGGTATATAACTATTTTAAAACTTCTTTATTATTAATTCATTTTCTTTATGTATCAATAACTGTAATAATAACTGTAACTGTGTGATCAATAACAAGGAAAGTAGGGTTCGTTTTAATTCTAGTGTCACAAAGTTTATATTATTTTATTTTATAAAAACTTAACATCATTTCAAAACAACACACGGTACCCTGTACTCCTCTGTGGCTGAGTTACATGGTAATCTTTCAACAATCGGTTTCACTACTTGAGTCATAATTTAAATTTCGATTTATTTCTCTAAAGCCCGCCATACACGCTACGGTCTGCCGGAGAGGTCTACCTATGTAGGTATGACTGCGCAGTTCAACTGAACAGAATTGATTTTCGATTTTGCTCCGGTCGCCTGCGCAGGTTTCCCACACACACTCCGGTCTACCTGCGCAGGCATAACTGCACAGGTAGACCTCTCCGGCAGACCGTAGCGTGTATGGCGGGCAAAAGATTTTTTTCGAAATTAGATACTTTTTTCGGTATCGCAGTGAGGATTAAAACAATCTTTCGGTGAACTTTAGTATACTTCGTTAAGGCTAAAAATGTTATTCAAAACAATATATTTAATAGGTATAAAACGATAGTAAATTAATAAAGTTACAACATCCCTCGAGATTTGAGCCAAGTTTTTTGCAAAACATAACATAATTCTACCAGGAAAAACAAAATAAATGTACAGCTACGAAAACAATATAGCTCGTTAAAAAAATAGAATAAAATTATTTCATTTTCTTTTTGTTCGAGGGCCCACTTAATCTAGATGAATAATATAGACAGCCCCGAGCGTAGTATATTGTATCTTATACGACAATATTTTGTTCTTGACCGTTATGGCAAGTGGCCAGATGCCGATGGGTTTTCTGTGAATGTTACTTTACTTCGAAAAGTTATTTTACATTTGGCTAATGTCTGTGTTCGTTGAAAGGTTTGTGGCATAGTTGGATGTGAGTCTGCCCAAAGAGTTGTAGCTCGGGGCTTCGATTTCCACTAATTGTCAATATTTGTTGTGATGAATACAAGTGTTTATGTTTTTTAATTATTATTATAGGTTATTAGAAGTGCGCGGTTTCACGCGCGTAGTTCCCGTAACCGTTTTTTTCCCGGGATAAAAAGTATGTTATTCCAGACTACAATCTAACTGTTTTCTAAATTTTAAGCCGACCTGTTCAAACCTTCTGACGTGATTGAGCAACAGACATCCAAACTTCTAAACCACCGCATTTATAGTTTTAGTTATTGTTATACTCGTAAGCTTACGCTATGGCCAAACACGATAAATAATATGACCACTAAACATACAATACTCGTAGATACTTCAAATGTGCAAGTTTTGATGACAAACATCAGGACAGGTGAAACTAAATAAAACCTTGTAAAAAGTGTTTATTATGCCGTTGCAGTGATTTAATACACTAGTATTGAAACAAGTGCTAGGATAAATCGTAGTTATGTCATTTAATTTCTTGTAAAAATATATTAATTTTCCCTGACTTTATCGTACTCACGTTTGATGTCGCATAAAAATAAATGGAGAATTAATAAAAAAAACTCTAGCCCAGCTAGAATCCAGTTCCGGATATTCCAGTCTACGAACTCTACTATAGAACCACAGTAATATTTGAACGAAAAAGTTTGACTCTATTTTTATGATCGTCAAGGCGGTGGAATGCGCTGCCTGAGTGCGATGTTCGCGATGGTTAAAATTTTGGTATATTCAAATCTAGAGTAGGTAAATAGGTTTCTTCTAGATTACCACGCTCCATCGTATACCGCATCGTTGGTGAACATCAGGCGAGATAGCGATAAAATCCTACTAATATTATAAATGTCAATGTTTGGATGTTTGTTGCTCAAGCACGTCCTAACGTATGATTAGATTGGACTGAAATTTGGAACACAGTTAGACTATAGTCTAGAAGAACACATGGACTACCTTTTATCCCGATAAATAAGGAGAACTACGCGGGTAAATCCGCGGGCGTGGCTAGTGCAAACTATAACTATAATGGCAAAAAAAATCTTTATTAATTGTACCAGTATAGTGAACAACCGTGATATCTTCAACAAACATTATGTACGTATAATGTTAATTCTATTTACCCGTTTTTAGTCGACACGTCAACAATATAAGCTTATAATCCTAGTTTAGTGCTTAAACAAACATTGAAGCCCTAAATATAAACCGATTTCTGTAAGCTGATTATTCTAGCCACTTATATTATATTTCGATACATAAAATATAATACTCATAGTTCCCATTGGCCTTGATCTACTTGGCAGAATTAATATCTGTATCGTAGAGACAAAATAACACATTTTTGGCTTATAGTACCCCATGGGCAACCATAAACTATGGCATGCCATAACTCCGGACGAAATAACAATGAGTTATTATAATAATATTTGCAATATTCTTGCCCAGTTTTATGCCATTTTTATTACGGAATTTTCATAAGGACATTGACAATGGAATATTAAAATTGTGTAATGAGATTCTGGGTACAATTTGGATATAAATTAATCTGTCGGGATCAACATATTTTTAGACGTCTTATGGGTGGGTGTCTTCTAGGTTTTATAAGCGAAAATATTAAGAACTAGCGGCCCGCTCCGGCTTCGCTCGAATAATAACCTAGATATCAACTGCAGCGCCATCTGCCGTAACCTATGTTACTCGGGAATAATGTAGCTTTCCAAAGGTGAAAGAATTTTTGAAATCGGTCCAGTAGTTTCGGAGCCTATTCATTACAAACAAACAAACAAACAAACAAATATTTCCTCTTTATAATATTAGTATAGAAAAGTATTTGTAGAATATCTCATTGTAATTTTAGATTTTTCTAATTATAAAAGAAAGCTATGCATATTTTTAAAAACTAAAGAAGATTGAAAGTTAAAAACTAATTCATACTCGTATTTCAGTAACCAAATATTTTGCTCTATTTATAAGGTATTTATATCCAAACTCTTACAAATGGCTGTACTTAGTTTGTGGATATTATTAACAAAAACCTACCTGCTATAAAAGTTTCTAGAAAATTCCAGCTAAAAATCTACGGCCAAAATGGCGAACATTTACAAAAACCCAGGAAACATTACAAAGTAACGTTCGGGAACCTAAAAAGTTTAGTCGCAGACAATGAAAGCGAAAAGATAGTCAACTCTTTGTAGCACATTCATCAGAATTGTAAGTTAAAACTCTTTTTCCTACAGCTACCCACAAATGTGATAGTGAAAATTTCGCATATAAGTAGGTATGTATCTACTGCAACAAATTTTCTAAAATTTGCGTTTGCGATGCGATGATTAGAATGACAGAAATGAATGATTTATGGGTGAAACAAGTTAGTGTTTTTATTTACTAACAATGCAATTTGCTTGATAAATTTTATTTCTCTAGCGAAATTAGACATTGGTACCACCTATAACGAAACTGACACCTATCTTTGACAGGTATATTTGCATGTTACAAATGCCTCATTGACAAATATTTTTGAGTCGTTCTAAATATGCCTTAGTTCAGTGCCTATAGAGACCAGGTTCGACTCACAGTGGCTATGCTATATGTCGATGCCCAGTCATTGGGGTGACGCCCATGACTGGTCATCGACATAGTACTAGCTGGTAGAATGATAAGAAAAGAGTTATAACAAACCAAACAAAAAAACAGTACAAAGGAAAACATACTACAAATTTAATTGTGGTCTGTTTTTTGTAAATATTAATTATTGTAAGTAATTCTGTTCATATATTTTAAAAAGATGACGCCGAGTTTGTATAATCTTTATTGTATTTGTAAGAGAAATGTCGGGACTATTTGAAAAAAAATGTTCTTCAGGTGGCATAAGTTATTTTTAAATTACATATGTCTTGTGAGAATACATAACTTTATTTGATAAAGTTGTGACGAAATTAAGATTTATTATTTTTATTAAGATTTAGCTTTTTCTAACATTTATAGGTTTACATTTGACCGCCATCTCGCCTGATGTTAAGCGACGCGATGATGTTGTAAATGATACGATCTACAATGGAGCGTGCTTACCTAGAAAAAACTAATTCACTCTCGATTTGAAGACACCAAGATTATAACCATCGGGAAAAACCCATTCAGGCAACTTATTCCACAGTCTAGACGTTCTTATCACAAAAGTAGAATCAAACCTCTTCGTTCGTGTATTTTAAACATCAACCATAAAACGATGCCGTTTCTTCGAGCTACGAGAAGTCTATAAAGTTGAGAAACTATTGTTAATACAAAAAAGAGGAAATAAATTACGATCAGTAAACATTCTACCTCCAATTTCTCGACGAACTCAGAGTGGATGGATTACCACTAACTCCTGATCACTGTCCGCATAAAATGCTTCAGGAAAGAAGCCCTCAAGTCTTCGGCTTTGGTTTAAGTTTTGCGCAATGTCAAATTTTAACTATCGACGTTCCTGACTTTAAACTTACTCAAACAAGGTTGTGCTTTAGTGAAGTTTTGGAATACGTTGGTTAATTCATCTTCTTGGCTTTACCTAATCTGCGACGCATTGCCTAGTTTGTTTGAGAAACGTGGAGTGGCGAGGATGGGGAAGTTCCGTTGACTTTGTGTCCCTTGTTCAAATAGGAGCACGTGCTTCATGGGGTGCGGCGGTTCTCAAACTCAGCTCTCTTTTTGTGCTGAATTTGCGAAATGGTCAGTTGCTGTTAAGGGTTTTTGGAGAGTTGAGAATAGCGTGGTTTGTGTTGCGATTGTTTTAATGATACTGTAGTGTTGCTGTGTCATTAAACATACTTGATTAATACTTTTATTTTATTAACTAGCTGAACTGTGCGCGCGTTGCTACGCCATCTATTGAAAATTGTTCGTACCAATTCAAATCCAGAACAAATTTGGTTACCTTAGATTCTAATGACGCAACCTTCTAGAAGATAGACACATGCTGTCACGCAACGAAAGCTTTCAAAAAGCAATATTTATTCCCGTTTTTGTTACATTTTTCATTCATACTCCGCTCCTGTTGAAAGTAGCGTAATGTTATATAGCCTATAGCCTTTCGCGATAAATGGACTATCCAACAGAAAAATAATCTTTCAATTCGTACCAGTAGTTCCTAAGATCCTAGCGTTCAAACAATCAAACAAACAAACTCTTCAGCTGTATAATATTAGTAAAGATTGTTCTTCACAGTAAAACGTCAAGCTAAATATCCGACAGTTATAACGAATAATTCAAAGAGAAAGTTTGAAATTCAAAGTCATTGGAATTTTAATTCTAAATAAAGTAGTTTTTTGTCTAGTGTTTATATTGTTTATTATTTTGTATAGAGTTTTAAAACAAAGTCATTAAGCGTATAACCACCTTTATGCAAAATTACTTTGTCTTTTTTACTATATTATGTATTGTGTCAATTTTCTGGCTCCCAAGATGCTCTGGGATTAGATTGAATGGTAAAAAATGTCAATTAATACCTATTTATTTACAAATATGAAAAATTAACACTCACAGTTAAGCTAGTTCAGTATTCAAAATCACAGTGTACTTTGGAGCGTTATGCTCAAATAGTTGGCTAACACAAAACCACTGGCACTAATATATTGCAGAAAAACAGCAAGCTGAAGCAATTTTCTGGTTATATAGCCAGAAGAAACGACGACAACTAATGTAGACGAGTTCTGGAATATAAAGTATAAGCCACGTTGAGGCGACCGTGTAGGAAACCCTGCATCTATATGAAGTGACGACCAACGTAAAGTAGAAGGCTAAAATTCAAAAAATGCGCTCGAACTCAGTGGTGTGTATGGAATAATAAGTAACGATGAATATTAGATTATTATCTAGACACACGGCAGTGTGGCCAGCCTAGTTCATACGAGTAAACTGGCAAGCCGTACCATGTGTACTATTACACGAACCATTTGGAGCTAATTTTGTCCTCCTCATGTATAATTTCTCTAAAAAATTTTTTCCAACATCGTACAAGAAGGGATATTTTAATAAGAATATATATCAATATATATATAATATATATGTGGGTTTTTCCCGATGGTTACAATCTTTGTGTCTTCAAATCGAGAGTGAATCGGTTTTATCTAGGTAAACACGCTCCATCGTAGACCGCATCGTCGCTTAACATCAGGCGAGATGGCGGTCAAGTGTACACCTATAGAAGTTAAAAAAAAAAAATCAATAGAATCTTTGCGGCTAAACATTGCAACTCAACGTTTTTGATGTTCTTGTGAATATCGGTTACCATTTACTATCAAATGGTCAGTCTAAATATTGTTTGTAATTTTTCTATAAATTTTATTGAATAGTCTTGGGCATCCTCCAGCCCTTTTTACTTTTTTACTTAATTCCCGGTCGGCCTAACAGGGAGTACATTTTCAATGCCTAGTTAGCTTCAGGTTCATATTACATTTCAATAATGAAGCTAACAGGAGTCTCAACTGATTATTCTCACAGCCTAATTCAAATATTTTATGTGATTGGAGTAGTAAATTCTCGGAATTACAAGTTTAGAGAACGAACATAAACCTAAAGAACATTATTTTGTCTGTGTAGATTAATCTTTACAAAATCAATAAAAATTGTTATATAATAGTTTTTTGTTTTTTTTTTAAACTTTTATAGGTTTACACTTGACCACTATCTCGCCTGATGTTAAACGACGATGCGGTCTACGGAGCGTGTTTACCTAGAAAAAAACCGATTCACTCTCGATTTGAAGACACAAAGATTGTGACCATCGGGGATAACCCACTCAGTTTTTTAACAGAAACCTTTTTGTTAAAAAAAAATTAAGTGAAAACAAATATTGTTGGACATTAAACATGGAACGGATTTTTTGTAAATATTAATAAAAAGCCGACATAATACTTAGGATATTCGTCGAGTGTATTAGCTCACAGTAAGAAAATAAGTTGTAAATGACTATTCTGCTAACCCACTAATATTATATTTCTCAAAGTTTGGATGTTTGTTGCTCAATCACATCGGGGCAGCTGAACGGATAGGGTCAAAATTTGGAACACATTTAAATATAATCATATAATCTAAAACAAAAAATAGATATTTTTACGTCAAGAAACAGCGGTATCGGAAACTACGTGGATAAGCCCACGAGACGCTGCTAAATATATTCGTATACTCGCTAATTCACAGCAAAGACCACATAATTCTGAACACTGTGGTTTATTTTTGGACTCCTCATTTCTTTCATTTCCTGAAATTTTGTTTTACAGACTTCAAAGATTTTCCAACACAATTTCCTATCCAAACATATCTAATGAAATACACGCAATTTCACGCAGTTTTTTACACGCAAGCGACGTTTATATGAAATAGAAAAAATATCATGCTTTCCAATGCTAAAGATGGAAGTAGTGATTAGCCACGTTTTGTGGCGATACCGATGATTGGAAAAGCCAAGCTGTTTTGATAAAGTTTTCACACTTTTCTACGATAAATAATTATTATTAACTTTCACTATTGTGTAGTGAAATAAATGTTCATTTTAAACTTTAAAAGTACCTACATAATTATTTTTGTAGTCCCTTACTTGCGTTTTTCATTTTTATAGTAAAATTTAAGTTTATATTATTATTTATAAAAAAAGAACTTTGAATTTGACTCACTGCGAGTATCCTACTAATCTTATTAGAGCGAAAGTATGTAAAGATGTTTGTCACTCTTTCTCAAAAAAACTACCTCAGGGATTTGGATGAAATGGTACACAGACAGTCTGGAATAATCCTTATAAAATAACGGCATAGGGAAATAAGCGATTGAAACTGTAGGGCGCTCCACCAAATCTTCACTGTGTTGTTTTATTTTATTATCTTTTGGTTGCCTGGAATCCATTCCTTTTAGCAATAGGGCCACCAATTAAGGCACTATGTATTATTTTTTGTCATTTTGCACCATTTAACTTTTTCTCTGAATCTGTGTGTCTGTATTACTACTGGTGTCAAACACATCATCGCCGTCGTGTCATTGCGTAACCCCAAACTTTGAACATCTCTGTAAACTGAGCTACGCTCCAACATTCGTACATTTGTAACCTACAGTGCGTTTGAATTATTTAAACACTGGAACATTTCACGCTGGCTGGGTTAAAATTAAGGTTAGCCGGGATTTTCATTTATTAAAGGAGTAATTTTTAGCTAATTGGACTTTGTGAGTACCAGTATTACGTTACCGGTGTTTCTAATGTTACTTCTGGAAATTCCACAGCAAGCATAACTATTTGCTACGTATACTAGACACACAGCAGTGTGGCCAGCCAAGTTCATTTGCTACGTATTATCATCATCATCCACAGCCTTCTCTATCCCACTGCTAGGTATAGGCTTCTCTCTCTTACTTTGCCATCTGCCTCAGTCCTGTGCCAATCGAGTCCAGGTTCGACCCAGGTACGTATTATACATCAATAAAACTGTTATGTTTGTGAACGTTTCAAACACTCAAAAAATCAATCGAGGTCAAATTTTGACTCGTTTATTCACTCGCGCAAATATAGATAGATAGATACTCTTTATTGTCCACAATACAGGAAAAAAACAATACACGGAATGATATATCCTTAAAGCTAGTGAAACAAATGGCGACCTTATCGCTAAAAGCGATCTCTTCCAGGCAACTGAAGGAAGGAGAGAAACGTGAATAGAAATAGACGGGGTTATGGTACAGTGTGACTTAAGATATTATGGTATAAACATACATATATAGCTAATTATTTGCTATTTTAGACTACAATCTAACAATGTTTCAAATTTCAACCCGAGCCGTTGATACAATACGTGATTATACACCAAATATCCAATCATCCGAATTTAAAGTAATATTAGTAGGATTTGCACATTAATGCACGGCGGTACAATAATAATAATAGGTATTGATTTTTCCCCAGTTATGTATGTACCTTCAATTTAAATCCTGGAAATATTCTAATTTAATAAATAACATTACTGCGTTCCGGTTTGAAGGGCAATGTTTCCAGAGAAATTACAGGGCTTAGATATATAACAACTTAGATCTCTGGGTGACGAGCGCAGTGCCGTGCTAGGTAATGATTTGGACTATCATGTTCCAATAGCTGCGTGTTACTGTGCTGTTATGTGGCAGGCATATTGCTTACCATCAGGCACATGTCCTGCTCGTCTCGTCACTCTTTATTTTTAAAATAATAATAATTTAATGACGTCAAAACGGTAGCGTCTCGTGAAGCCATTCATGTAATTATTCTCACCTTTTCAAATACCACTTTTTTGCTCAAGGCATTGAAATTGCAGCTCGGATTTTCAAAGAAACCAGATTTTTTGCATCTGTACCTTGTTAATTCAGTGTCGTCTGGTTGGAAATCTGTAATCGAAGAAAATTATTTGAGTCTTTGAATGAGATTTGTTAATAAGTACTTATATATTAGTATATATATATATATATATATATATATATATATATATAGTACTTATAGATGTACATAGATTGAAAAATCTATGTACATCTAACTGCATAAAAAATGAACGTATTCTATAAAGGACATACAGTTGTCTGTATGTCCTTTATAGAATCATAAACTGTGCATTCGATCATGTGATGACTTTGGCAAAGTTGTTGTGCATGAGCCAAATAAAGTTTCTTGGTACGACCAATTTCAGACCGGTGGCGTTGCAATGCGCGTAGGATGTACAGCTAGTGGTCCAATAAATAACCGATAAATGATGGATATTACGATAAATACTGAGCTTCATATAAAACAGCCATTATCTAAATTCTAACGTACAAAGTGGCGGTTAACATAGGTACTATATTAATATAATAAAGAATTAATAAATAAATTTGTACACAACCTCTTTGTTAAATTTGTGTTCGGTTTATATGTTGGTTTTTTTTTTCACCTGCAGGCTTAATACTATTACATTTCCCAAAATGAGTCCAACACGCAAATTCTAAGAATTCCTGAGCCCCAAACAAGCATGCTTAATTAATCTACATTCAGATAAAAGTCTTTTATCTCAAGAACTCCGCCGCTTACAACATAATTTCTGGATAAACAAGGAAGGTCGTAATTAGCGATACAGAATCTCGACTTTTCTTTTGGGTAATTTATCGTTGAGCTTTTAATTACTTCGTTAATATAGCTGCCGGGTTCTTGTTCGTTATAGACATGGTTATGTCAAATTGTATCTTAAGCTAAGAGTTCGTGAAGTGAAGTAACCGCGTCTGCCATCGACGACAGTCCAATTACGGTATGTTCCTTGAATGTCATGATTGAAAGACAATTTATTTACGCAAATAAGTCAATTTATATCTATGACTGACAAGCGCAGTACAATGCTAGACATCGATTCCTTTGACAGACATTGGTACCCACTGCTGTTCTAAAAAGGCGTATTGCTAGCCACCAGGCACACGTATTGCTCGTCTTGTTCTATCTTAGAATAAAAAACATTGATTTACAAAATAATTCTCTGAGTTTCATTATCAATCATAAACAAAAAAAAATTGAATAAAAAAAGCCACAGATAAACCTCGAGGGTAGATACTGATCTGTGCGTAAAAAATTTCAATTAATTTTAATCAAAATTCAATTGTAACGGAAGCTCCATTTAAACCCCTTCCGAGAGACGTGGAAAAATCAGTGACCCTTAAATAATTCAAGGGTTGCAGTCGGCTTGTATCGCGGTCTGTCATAAAAGTGGGTGGAGGGTACAAAGGATGAATTTGTACGTTACAAATGTGTGATAACCCTTGAACCATTATGTAGAGAGAAAATGTAGGGATAGACATTTATGAATTTTTGTAGTGTGTTTGAATAAGATCAGAATAGGTAAAACTGAAAGTTAACAATTGTGAGATACTGGGAGCTGATATTGATAAACGAACATACTTTATCAACACTTAACAGATTAGGAACTGTAAAACTATTTTTATTTGGCTTTGAAGAGCAATGTTTACAAAAAAATTATAAGGCAAAGGGATAAATTACCTACATTACCTAGTTGACGAGCTCATTAGGTAGGTACACTGTTGCAGTTGAGCCAGTCATTTTGTTTAACAGCAGAGCTGCGTGGTACTATGCATACTGTTGTGGGTAGAAGTATATTATTATAATATTGCTATAATATTATAAAAAAAACAGAGTATGATAACATTGAAATCGAAAAATCATTATTGTTGTTGTGTTGGCAACCCCGCGGTTTTTGAAGACCAAATGAGGGTAGATCGAGATCACCTCATTTTGTAACGATGTTACGTTTGAAGTTTATTTACTTAACAAATCATAATATCAATTTAGCGCAAAACGAACCATAAACATTCATGACCAACGACCAATTGTGTGATATTGTGAAAGCTAATTAAGTAATTTAGTTAAAATAATTTATCCACGGGATCAAAATAATTGAAGTGAACAGGAAAACCGACGCTTCATTTTAATTGGTTTGTGTATTGTAATTTAAACCCAAAGTCATCGAGACACAAAACTGTGATTATTAATATTACTATCAGTAATTTTTTCAGATTGTGAACATTTAATCTATCGTAGATATTCACTAGACTAGTAAAAAGAAATACTACCAGTAGTTCATCGTCTTTCATCTTGGGAGGAAGGTCGATAATGTCTAGATACGGGTAGGGTTGTCGCAATTTTAAACACGTGGCACCTAAATAGAATTAATACATACGGAAGACGTCAGCCCTGAGCCGCGCTCCTGCAATGCTAACACTGCAATGTAGGCAATGCAGGAGCGCGCGCCCCGCACGCCCCGCTCGATTGCCCCGTCTATAGGCCTTCATCGAACGACTGTATGATTGAATAGACTGTGCTAGTTCAATTACAGTATACCTATTTACAGTGATCAAATTGTGAAGCGAGTTCTCTATATTTCTATAGAGTGTCATGCACCAAGGTTACGGGCAAACTAATGAACGGTAGGAATTGATACAAAAGTTTCAAATAACGAACAGACATCGCTAGGCATACCTATCCTCTTACTTTGTCATTTGGGACTATTGCTACTGTTAGTTGAACCAGAACAAAAATCCCGAAAAAAACACAAAAAACATACTTACTGCATCACTGATTTACTTGTTGGAAACACAATTTAGACGCGTATTTTTATGATTAGGATTCGACGAATGTGATTTAAAATACTTTATTGATTTAAGATACATTGTTAACACAGAGGTATAATAACTATTATTCTTTCAACGTCAAGTATTTTTGTAACTTAGGTGATACGCTTCATAAAAAAATTGGCAGCCATAGAAACTGCCGATAGAAGTGAAAACTTCTAACTTAGAATTTAATAGCTTACCTTGGAAACTACACGGGTGTAGCCGGAGGGTGTGGCCTTGCCATCTTGGCATGGCCATCTAGAAATACGTCAGCATTTCCCATTGGCTGATGCGTTTCTAGATGGCCATGCCATGATGGCCTGTCCACGCTCTTTCAGCATTTTCCATTGGGTGACGTATTTCTAGATGACCAATAGCTATGGTTCCGAGTTTACCCGAAGCTCTCTTATCATACCCGAGCGTGACGAATGAATTCAATTCACAGCCCACGAAAAATCTGTCTAGGCGCGCCTAAAGAAGTTTTCACTTCAAAAAGTCAAACAAATGATGTATTCTTTTACTCTCAGGGTTTTGTATTCCTGAAATCGCCTTAATTTACATCCAAAACATATTTTTTCTAACATTGTTGGAACCATAACTGTAGTATTAAGAAAAACAAAAACTATAACATCTGCTTAGTTTAAAACCTATACCAAGCCAAAGAAAAGATAGACCAACCATAAATTATAGGTGAAGGACTACTGCGTGCCAAATACATCAAAAGATCCAATTAGGTAGATCTAACTTCGACAAAGAGCATTTAGCCACGCCATATTCACAACTTACTAACGATTACTTTGGATTCATGAAAAAAATCATGGTGAACTTTTTTCGAATATTTTGTAGCGATTACGCGATCCAGTTCAGTCAGATTAGTATTTGTATATATCAGTAATTGTGATTTTACAGAAGCAAAAACATTGGACGAGGTTTTCAAAAGTCCTAAAACAAGGTATTGCAGTCCCTTTGGCTCGATAAACAGCCTTATAACCGAAGATCTCTCCAACTCTCCGCCGCCTCGACAGTCTAACTGGTATCTCGTATTAAATAAATAGCTAGATGTTATTATAACTATATAAGTATTATATCAGCTATCTGGCCGCCATCACACAAGCTTTGCTTAGTTTGGGGTCAGATGGTGTTGTGTGTGAATTGTCCACCAACATTTATTTATTTTATTTATTTATTAAAATGTGACTATGTGACTATGAGACTAAGAGCTCTGCCTCACTAGGCCGCCCTGGCGATGTCGCCGGCTACGTATCCAAGCAGTTTATATTGAAATGTATGTTACCTAACTCACTTGGCGACGCGTTGCCAAGTGTCACCAAACCGTCGCGACGGTTTGGCAACGTCGCCAATTTGGAAGCGTTGCCACAAGCGACAGTTCCCTACGTGGCTTCTGGCTACTCTGGCGGCCTGGCGACGTTGCCACTATAGTCTACACGTGTAAACTGCACCTCTCTCACTCAGCCGCCATTTTGGACGCTCGCTCAAATATTTATTTGTATTTGATATTGAAAAAAATGCACCCATAGTTTCCTTTTTTTCTGCTTTTCTTTTTCCATTTTTCTGCGACGTACATAACTAAGAAGTGCAATTTCTTCTACGTCCATTCCTGAGGACGGTAAACGAATGACTGTCGAGACGCCATGGCCACTCGACATGGCGACCCTCGGTTGCCAGAAGAAGCCAGACTTGCGCCGCCGGCGACGTCGCCATGGCAGCCTAGTGAGGCAGAGCTCTAAATAGGTGACGAAGCCCTGGTTTTACGTCTTTGACCAACAATGATACTTAGGTATTTAAGTGATATTGTGCATACGACATTGAAAAACAGCGGTGCGCGTGAGATTCGTACCAGAGGCTTTGAATCGGTAGTTGCGTTCTCCCATCTAGACCAGCCAGACTTATTTACCTCTTAGTTTCACTAAAAACATTTTGAGGAGTATTATTACAGTTCTTGATTCCTCTATTCCTTTTACTTTTGAACCGCAGACAAGACCCAAGCACCAATAGTTCTTTATAATTTCGAAACAAACATCTCAGGGTAAGTATTTCACGGTAGATAGAATCATCTCATCATCAATCAGATTGTATGTTCTGAGAATTACTAACTTACTTCGTTGTTCTACAGTTTCGCACTGCGGAAGGTAAATCCACAGCGCTTTGTTCAAAGTTTCGAAATATCAACCAAGAACCAGTAGTGCTTTTGTATTGTTTATCCAGCTGTTCGAAAGTAGAGGGGAAGGAGGGGTGCTTACTATCAGGTATTTTGCAGTATTGCTAGCTGCGGTAAGCCTATTTTGTGCAAAAATTTGTGCAGCGATAGCAACTGCCAATAGAAATGAAAACGAACAACTTCAAAGTTTGGAATTATTAAACAGCACTAATTTTGCAAAAATACTTCACCTGTGCTACAGATATAATGCTACGTATATCGGTAACTCAATCCCTTAAATTGTTCCCTTACTAACAAGGTAAGCTCTTTGACATTTGATTCGCTGTAATTGATTTGTGTGTTTTTTTTAAATAAAGAGTGACGAGACGAGCAGGACATGGGCCTGATGGTAAGCAACATGCCTGCCACATGACAGCACAGTGACACGCAGCTATTGGAAAATGAAGAGTTCAAATCATTACCTAGCACTGCACTGCGCTCGTCACCCAGAGATCAGAGGTCTAAGATTGTGTGATTGATGAGATGGTACGCATTATAACGTGTTTCTGTGTGTTTGTCTGTCAGTTCTTTCGTCAATCTCTATGATAGCTATATTTGTATTATCAACCCTACTATATGCATGTTGCCATATAACTTTCGTCCTTATTAACATAGTCTGCATGTTGTTTCAGATGATTGCAGGCGCAGGGCGCGCGCGCGGCGTCGTCCTGGCGACATGTGGAGGGCTGGGGTGTTCTTCCTCACGCAGATAGTCGTCTGTCAGATCACTACAGGTCAGTCCAATTATTATTTTTTTTGGATTGAGTGACAAGACGAGCAGGACATGTGCCTGATGGTAAGCAACATGCCTGCCACATAACAGCACAGTGACACGCAGCTATTGGAACACGAATAGTCCAAATCTTTACCTAGCACTGCATGCGCTCGTCACCCAGAGATCTAAGATATTAGGTATATCTCTAAGCCCTGTAATTTCTCTGGAAACATCGCCCTTTTAACCAGAACACAGTAATGTTTGCACATTACCGCTTGGCGGTAGAATAACTGGCAAAGGTGTGGTACTTCCCCAGGCGGACTTTGTCAAGAGTCCTACCACTACTAAATACATTCATTCATTTACATAATTATGTATACACTTCAATGCTATGTGGCTATTTTGTTTACATTTTAAGTTTTATAATAGTGTTTATAGTACTGTAGTGCTACGACTATTAGCAGAGTCCGCCAGGGGAAGTACCTACCAACCACCTTTTGGCAGTTATTCTACCGCCAAGCATTAAAGTGCAAACATTACTGTGTTTGAAAGGCAATGTTTGCAGAAAAATTACAAGGCGTAGAGATATACTATCTTAGAGATCTTGGTGACGAACGCAGTGCAGTGCTAGGTATTGATTTGGACTCTTCATGTTCCAATAGCTGCATGTGACTGTGCTGTTATAAGAAACAACTGTTATGCCTGTCACCTAACAGGTATATTGCTGTAAGCAATATGCCTGTTATGTGACAGGCATTTTGCTTACCATCAGGCACATGCTCTGCTCGTCTCGTCACTCTATACTATAAAAAAATAAAATAGAGGTAGATAGATAACTATAATTTCTTGGAAATGAGGAGACTGTGATAAGCTGTGGTTTTTAAACCAAATCTTATTTTTAAATGAGACTACCAGTATTTCCGTCCAGTCTAATCGTAAAGCAACTAAAACGTAAGCAGGTCTTTAATTTTTTTATCGCTATTCAGTTCTGTGTTATGTTTTCAAAATAAAAACTAGCATTTGATGTCAATATGATGACAATAAACGTGTTACTTTAACAAAAAGTGATCTCATTCTACAATTTTATTTCAGAAAATCCGCCATCATCAACGACCGAGGAAATCAAAGTCCAAACAGTGACATCATTCTACGCTCTGAGCACCAACATAGCACCGGCACCCGTGATGCTGCGCCTCGGAAACTCAACCATAGACAGCACCAAGTCCTTCAAAGTTCCTCAGCCATCAGAACCGAGTGAAACTAACTCCATTGAAATGGTGCCTCACGTAATTTCAGTGAAAAATACATACTTCGACCATGACAGGAAATATGGACCGACGTTCGAGGACTCCACAGATGGAAATGTTACAAAGAGAACTGTTCAGCTGGGAGAGGATGCTCATTTGAATTGTAGAATCAGCCTACTGCAAGATAAGACGGTGAGTGTTAAACAAATTTCAGTTCAATTAAAAATACAACGTTATTCCAATAAATTAGCAGTGCCCCACGGTTTTATTCACGTCTCGTTATTCGTCCACAGATATTTTTACATCTAAAGGTTTACACTTGACGGCCATCTCGCCTGATGTTAAGCGATGATGCGGTCTATGATGGAGCGTGTTTCATCATCATCATCAACAGTCCTAAATGTTCTCTCTGGTGGGACTCGGGACGTTCTCTCGCAAGGAGAGAGTTAAGACACCTTTAGGCATTCACCACGCTGGCCCAGTGCGGGTTGGTGGATGACATATGACTTCGAAAATATTATAATAATATAATAAATAATAAAACTCTTTGTTACACCTACAAAAAATACAGTACAGTTTAAAACTTAAACTAAGAGTAACAAAAATAAGAAAGAAAATTATACGAATGAACTTTCATTCGTATATTTTTTACAGATGGAAATTGTCTTTAAATCACGTTTACTTTGCTCACAGTATTATGTAGTGTAAGGGCGGCCTTATTGCTAAAAGCAATTTCTTCAATATTCTAGATACATGTCGGTTTTCTCACGATATTTTCCCTCACCGTTTTAAGTTAGCATTATTCCGCACATGACTTCGAAAAGACAGTGGTGCGTGTGGGGTATGAACCCGGGGTCTCCGGATCGGCAGGCTCCGTTCTCCCGACTAGACCAGCCGTAACTTAGACGAGCATGTTTACTTAGAAGCAACCGATTCACTCTCGATTTGAAGACACAAAAATTGTAACCATCGGGAAATACCCACTCAGGCAACGTATAATAGTAACATTTGACCAGACCATAAACTGCAATTCGAATTTTGAACTCGTTTTGTTCTCGATGTAATTGAGCAGCTCGAAAAAGCGACATCGTTTCATGGTTGATGTTCCAAAGACACGAACGAAGAGATTTGACTCTACTTTTGTGATAAGAACGTCTAGGCTGTGGAATACGTTGCCCGAGTGGGTTTTCCCCAATGGTTACAATCTTTGTGTCTTGAAATCGAGAGTGAATCGGTTATTTCTAGGTAAACACGTTCCATTGTAGACCGCATCGTCGCTTAACATCAGGCGAGATGGCGGTCAAGTGTGAACCAATAAAAGTTAAAAAAAAAAAGCAATAGACATCTAAATTAGACATTAAAAAATATTATTACATTTATTACAGCCAAACCACACTAGCTACTTTTAGCAGCGGCGACAGGCATGTAGACGCTGCATCACCCTTCAAAAAGTGTCTGCGCTTGGCGTCTAGTCGCTGCATCTCGCTTCAAATAGTAGCATGTGTGGTCAGGGCTTTATGTAAAGTCCGGAATATCACATAGATTATTTTTTATCCCGGGTAAATAATAAGAATGTCAACTACGCAGGTGAAACCGCGTGGCGTCGCTAGTTAGTACTAAAAATAACGTCAATAGCCTTTTGAGTAAGCACTGTTGCATTACCATAAGCCTCTTCCTCGCTGGATGAATAATGGCCGAATCTATCAATTTAGCTCTCGCCAGTGATACGATGTTAACGAAGACGTATGAAGATGAATGGAAATATCCACGGAATAAAAATGAATTCCTATTTTTAAAATAGTGTTAATAAAAGCAGTTATTTGTGTAGGTTGGAAAAATATTCACCATCAACATCGTACATGTGTTTATTTTGTATAGGGAGGTACCCGAGGCATTAAACTAGCTTTCGATCATTTATTTTCTCTAAAAAATCAAAAACCGACTTTGATTGGAAAATTCAATTCAGATACTCGACCAAATGTCATAAGAAATTGCATTATTCACATCATTTTTTATTTTTATTTTTTAAATAAAGAGTGACGAGACGAGCAGGAGATGTGCATGATGGTAAGCAACACGCCTGCCACATAACAGCACAGTGACACACAGCTATTGGAACATGAAGAGCCCAGATCATTACCTAGCACCACACTGCGCTCGTCACCCAGAGATCTAAGTTGTTATATCTCTAAGCCCTTTAACTTCTGTGGAAACATTGCCCTTCAAACCGGAACACAGTAATGTTTGCACATTACTGCCTGGCGGTAAAATAACTGAAAGATAAATGAAAATAAATTTCGGTTATATATCAAACACCGCCGCACCGATTTCGTTGAAATTAATGTGGGATTATCTCTGAACTATGATGTACCAAACATTAAAAAAAACATTAAAATTGATTCACAATTGGCGGATCTATCGCGTTACATACATACAAAAGAAACATACAGCTGAATTGAGAACCTTTTGTCCTTTTTTGGAGTTGGTTAAAAATTGTGTAATCATGTGTAATCATCCCACTTTCAGTTTCCGCTACTGGCAATAAGGGTATTCTTTTTTAACTAAGGTTAAAATTTGACCTTTTTGGATCTCGCCTGACTTTAAACGGCTATGCGGTCTTCGATGGACCCAGCTAACTTAGACGAACCAAGATCTTCTCTCACAAACAGTAAGCCAAGGCCATCCACTCCGGCCCACTGCAGTATAGAGAAGTCGTAAAAATGATCTTAAATCATGTTTCTTGTGTGTGTCATATAGTCGGATGCTCGGATGAAACTATTTGAAGTTTCAAATGCATTCGGCAGTCTTTTTTGACAGAAGTGAGCAATGTAACGATACAAACTACGTTTAATTTCATATTAATTTACGCTGTATTTAAAATACTAAAAACATAGATCCTGTCTCACATTTCCATAAGAAAGTGCTCCTATCTTTTGGAAGCTATCAAATGCCTCAAAAGAAGTAAAAAATACACTCAGTTTTATCTGAAACAAACGACCCCGCCTTAATGGCGAAACGAGAGCCTCATGTTTTATCCATGGAATTGTTCTGATAATGCTTTTAAATCTCATCACGTTTGCATTATCTTTTGTTGAAAAGTTTGGCTAAGAGGGCCGGTATAATAGCTGGAACGAGTAGAACGAGCACAATTCAAACATTCTAAGCATTAGTGAGTTTTGTCTGAAAAATACGTACTTATAGGATTTGGTAAGTGACAAAACATGTAACGTATGTTTAGTGAAAATAATTTCCAAACTTTTGTTCTATATACAAGTTGTACACAGTACATCATCATCATCATCAACAGCCCACTAAATGTTCCCACTGCTGGGATTCGGGGCCTTCTCTCGCAAGGAGAGAGTTAAGGCCATAATCCACCACGCTGGCCCAGTGCGGGTTGGTGGATGACACATTACTTCGAAAGATTCTAGGTACATGTCGGTTTCCTCACGATTTTTCCTTCACCGTTTTAAGTTAGCGGCATTACGCACATGACTTCGAAAAGACAGTGGTGCGTGTGGGGTTTGAACCCGGGGTCTCCGGATCGGCAGGCGCCGTTCTCCCGACTAGACCAGCCGTAACTTCTTATACACACAGTACACAAATAACTTAATAGCACTCAGAGATCACGTACTTATCCAACGGTGAAATAGTTTTTGAAATCAGTCCAGTAGCTTTTGAGATTATCGCATTCAAACAAACAAACCCTTCAAGCTTTATAATAATCAAATTGCTTTTTTTTTAATAGAGAGTGACGAGACGAGCAGTACATGTGCCTGATGGTAAGCAACATGCCTGCCACATAACAGCACATTGACACGCAGCTATTGGAACATGAAGAGTCCAAATCATTACCTAGCACTTCACTGCGCTCGTCACCCAGAGATCCAAGTTATATCTCTAAGCCCTGTAATTTCACTGGAAACATTGCCCTTCAAACCGGAACACAGTAATGTTTGGACATTACTGCTTGGCGGTAGAATAACTGGGAAAGGAGTGGTACTTTCCCAGGCGGACTCTGCCAAGAGTCCTACCACAACACTACCACTACTAGTATCAGCTATCTGACACCCATAATACCAATATTTGCTTAGTTTCAAGCTATTCAGTGTTATGTAAGGAATGTTCAACACTAGGTATATATTTTTGACGTGATAACGTCTTATAATTCGGTGAAGCCGGCTGCACGCCCGCAAAACATGACGTCATGTAACGTTCCGCCGTTACCGTTAGTTCGTCGTCCGTGCCAAGCGGACGAAGCTGAGCGCTGAGGGCGCCACCCGCTGAGTCGAGCGGTATCATTACTCGCGCTATCAGCGTACTGATCTCTTAAGACGTTGTCACGTTTAACTATCGTCAGTAAACCGACTTTACAGACAAACATTTTTTTTTATTTTAAGTGAAAACTTCTCTTGGCGCACCTCACAAGATTTTTCGTGGGCTGTGAATTGAGCTCAAGCGTCACGTTCGTAAATTAAAGAAATCTTCGGATAAACTACGATGATCTAGAATGGCCATGGTCATGGTTTCCAAAATGAGCTATCAAATTCTGAGTTATTAGTTTTCACTTCTATCCTGCAGGTCTACTACGAAAACAAACACCGAATGATCGGATCCGACCGACAGCTGAATCAGATCTGTAGCCTACCACGAAAAACACTCGGATCGATACATCTCGGTCGGAAGTTATAGACTTAGTTCGGATGAGGGTCGGATTGAACGAAACGGCCGATTCGATCAACCGACCGATTGTCTATCGAGGTAGGAAACGTCCATAAGTTCGGCCGATATATGGTTTATCGGACTTCGTAGTAGACCTGCAGAGGTGTACAATATGCATATTGGAAGTCCCTGTGACTACCAATTTTTGATATATTAAAAATTATGGTACAAATTTAAAATAAAGTTCATAGAAAATACAAGTTAATATAAGCAGTGTACATATATCAGCGCTGTCCAAAATTCTATAATAATATTTTGTAGCTGTATTAATAGAGGTCACGTACGTTTAATATTACTACTCATTTATCACATTGTAGGTAAGTGGGTCATCATCATCAACAGCCCACTAAACGTTCCCACTGCTGGGACTCGGGGCCTTCTCTCGCAAGGAGAGAGTTAAGGCTATAATCCACCACGCTGGCCCAATGCGGGTTGGTGGATGACACATGACTTCGAAAGATTCTAGGTACATGTCGGCTTCCTCACGATGTTTTCCTTCACCGTTTTAAGTTAGCGGCATTACGCACATGACTTCGAAAAGACAGTGGTGCGTGTGGGGTTTGAACCCGGGGTCTCCGGATCGGCAGTCGCCGTTCTCCTCCGGTAAGTGGGTACGTAGGTAAAAAATAAATTTAAAATCGTGCGTGTATAAACACTACTGTAAAAATGTGTTTAGTGTGCGTAAAAATATAAAAACAGCAATAATGTAGACGTTGTATCATACCACATATACAGGAATCATGTTTTTTTTAATAAAGAGTGACAAGACGAGCAGGACATTTGCCTGATGGTAAGCAACATGCCTGCCACATAACAGCACAGTGACACGCAGCTACTGGAACATGAAGAGTCCAAACCATTCCTAGCACTGCACTGCGCTCGTCACCCAGAGATCTAAGATGTTATATCTCTAAGCCCTGTAATTAATTTATCTGGAAACAAATTGTCATTGTTATATAATAATTATATATATATATATAGTATATAGGTATAAATATAATGACGTATCTAATTAATATTAATTCTTACATTTTTGTGATACTATCCACAACATGACCACGTCTTTACTCTCCTGATGTAAGAAGCCTCCCTGAAAGGAGGTCAAGGCAGCAATATATATCTTAGTTTTGTCTTTGCATGATTTATAACATCGATCTCGGATGTATTTGGGAAAGAGAATTTTAGATACATTTTTATTTTATTACACGGCTTTTAGATACTTATTCGATTATGACATCAAAAAGGTCTTCAAATCGCTTACGGCGCTGGTCTATTTATGTTTTATTGATGAGTTGAATGAAAAATACTACTGTTTGGTAAACGAAGACCGTATTTATATCTCACAGGTATAAATAGGACTTTTGTAAAATCTGAAACAAACCTGATTAAATATTGTTTTATATAACTAATCCGCTTACCAATGAATGCAGTCTGACCCTCGCTTTTTTACAAACTTCATCCTTGGTAAGGAGGGTCTCAAGAGGAAAATAGAGTTGGAAAAATGAGGTTAAATACAGCTATCATCAAGGCTAGCCCTAGAAACCTAGATAAAGACATTTGATAATAATTCACTATTTTAAAAACACATTAAGTTAGGTAACTCAATCGAGATGTAATAATGTCTGATATTAAGAAGGTCAGCAACTTAATCCATGGTACTACTTGGATGATTTTGACGCAGTATCAGGAAGATTGGAGAAATATGGAGGTTTCAATATAAGGAAGATTGTAGAAAGATGGAGACTTACGCCTAGTAGTGGGCTGACATTGGCATATTAATTATATTATAGATAGATAGATAAATTAACTATTTATTGCACTTAATTTCAAAACTAAATAAAAGTTACTAAAAATATCATTAAAAATATTATTATTTGAACCATTCAAAAGATATTTTTTATAAAACATAAAGGAATCATAAAAATTATCATTATTAAAAACTTTATCATTATAATAAACAAAACAAAATAAAGTAACAATTGGCGGCTTTATCACTAGAGCGATCTTTTCCAGGCAATCGTATTATGTATTTTAACATACTTTAAAAGAGGAGGAGAGGTCTCAGTTCGGTTGTATGTATTGTTTAATGTATCTTACGTTTACGAGAGCTCCGCCAATTGTGAATCTATGTTGATGTATTTTTTGTTTGTTGTTATAGTTCAGATGTGGTCCGGTATACATTTTATGGAAATCGGTGTTACGGTTTTTGAAATGTGAACATATTTTTTTTTTCCATGTTGGTATCTAGATGACTTAGTGATGGTTTCTTATGAAATTTGATCGAACGTCTGAATTTATTTTTTAATTGAAGTCAGTTTTTCTATTTTCGGACAAAATAATTTTCTTTTTTCGAAGAACATTCAATTTTTTTTAACTAACAATTCCATTTGATCCCAGGTATCGTGGGTTCGTCGAAGAGGCAAAGACGAAATGCCAGAGCTCCTCACAGTGGGGGCGGTGACGTACGCGGCAGACAACCGTGTGACGGTCGCCAGGAGGTACCCTGGCAACTGGAGGCTCCTCATCAGGGAGGTGAAGCCTGATGATGAGGGACTCTACGAGTGTCAGATCTCGACGCACCCGCCGCGAGTCAGCAAGATATATCTACATGTCAATAGTAAGTATCGCTGAGACTAAACGAAGTATTGGAACGGAGTTCCTAATGGCAGGTTTAAAGACTGTATATGTTTAGGCCCGTGTACAATATTGATGGGTCATTTGAACCACCAGAAGACCCATATAGAAAGATATAAGGGTATAAAATAATAAGCCTCAGCACTATGCCGTCATTTGTAAGCTGTCCAACTGAGTGCAAGTGAAGATAGGGGGTTGCAACCCTTGATCGTTTCTCCTTGTCGCATAATTTTTGTGCGGCGTTGCGGAATAATGGATTAGAAGAGGTATTGAATTTTGTTTTTTATATCTGTAGTCTACAAAAGCTGCGGGCCCGCAACGGGGACGGTCGATGAAAATCTCTCCATGAGTTCTTAGCTAGAAAGCGCTTTCGTATGAGCAGAGGTATTATTATGCTGTATGGCTGAACGGAACAAATATTTAAGTAATCTTTTAGTTGGAGTTCGCTACGCTTTTATGCATATATTCTTCTCAAATATTACTAGGATACATTCTACGACTGCTTTCTATCGTTTCTGTGTGTATATGAACTCAGTTCAGTAACTATTTTCCACAAGGGCTGTACTAAGACAAGGCTAGAGAAATATTATTTTATGGTGCCAGTTTTTTTTGTCGCCTCGCGCAGGTATCATAATCAGGGCACTAAATATTGCCACTGTTGTTCCTTCTCTCGCAAGGATCCACCACGCTGGATATCTCTGTTGGTCGACACACATAAGAGTCCAGGAACATGTCGTCTTCTTTATAATGTTTTCCTTCACCGTTTTAAGTTAGCGGCCTTACCCACATGGTTTCGATAAGACAGTAGCACGCATGGCATTCGAACCAGGGGCTCCTGATTGCAGTTGCTGTTCTCTCGACTAGACAGGCCGTACCTTCGCATATATATATTTTGTAGTGGTAGGGCTCTTGGCAGAGTCCGCCTGGGGAAGTACCACACCGTTGCCAGTTATTCTACCGCCAAGCAGTAATGTGCAAACATTACTGTGTTCCGGTTTGAAGGGCAATGTTTCGAGAGAAATTACAGGGCTTAGAGATATAACATCTTAGATCTCTGGGTGACGAGCGCAGTGCAGTGCTAGGTAATGATTTTGACTCTCCATGTTCCAATAGCTGTGTGTCACTGTGCTGTTATGTGGCAGGCATGTTGGTTACCATCAGGCACATGACCAGCTCGTCTTGTCACTATTTATTAAAAAAATATATTTATATACACTATGTCTAAAGCAAAATATTTTATTTTACCTGGTGAAAACAACTTCTTTCCAACCGTTCCATTATCTAGTTTCCTTTCTCTATAAATTTAAAAGCAAAACCTTGTCGTGGTAACAAAATATGCCTCTAATTTATACCTAAAATATAGTTACCAGGTTACAACGATGTTCTTAGAATTTGAAACGCTGGAACTAGATTTATCACAATTGATCGATGAGGTAACAAGCGCGCCGTTATATCTCACTTTATTACAAGACTGGATAATATTCCGAGAGTTTTAACTTTTTAAACGATATTAATAATTTTTCACTTGACCTAAATTTCGCTTGATGTTAAGCGGCGATGCGGTCTATAATGAACTGCGCTTGCCTGGGTGAATCTAATTTACTTTCAGTTTGATGAGACACCATTAGGGGATAAAGGATACCAATATATTTTCTGGTTAACATGTTTCTTTTTAAAAAAAAACAAGTAAAATGTTTCATTAGGTTATTTCGTACGTCAACCACGTCAAGATGTGGCAGTCTGTAATCTGGTTTGTAGTGAGTGAGTGAAGGAAAAGATCGTGAGACTTTTTCAACTTGTCCAAAGTTCTGGTCCAGTCCAGAATCCCTGACTAAAGTTTCGACTCTTTCCTTGATAATCTCAACTAAAATAATATAATCTACTTATATCTGCTATTATTCAAACTTAAAGTAATGTAAAATAATTATTAAAAGATTGTAGTGGTAGAACTCTTAATAGAGTCCACCTGGGGCAGTACCACACCTTTGCCAGTTATTCTACCGCCAAGCAGTAATGTGCAAACATTACTGCTTGGCGGTAACGGTAACGGCAAACATTACTGTGTTCCGGTTTGAAGGGCAATATTTCCTGAGAAATTACGGGGATTAGAGATTTAGATCTCTGGCTGACGAGCGCAGTACAGTGCTAGGTAATGATTTGGGCTCTTCATGTTCTAATAGCTGCGTGTCACTGTGCTGTCATGTGGCAGGCATGTTGCTTACCATCAGGCGCATCTCCTGCTCGTCTTGTCACTCTTTCTTTATTTCAAATCAAAGGTCGTAAGAGTTTGGTGTGTCAGTTTGTAACTGTCGTTATTTAGGATTCTAAACATATAGGCCGATTTTGATACGATTTTTTTGAGAAAACTGACATTATTAAGATTGCTTATAGTTATAATCTGTTTTGATGACTACTTTACTTTATTTGTTCCTCAAAAAGGTTTTAGATATCAATATTTAGAATCTTTATCTGATATCTGAAATTTTTGTGATGGTAGGAATCTGCAGAGTCTACCTGAAGAGGTACTCTATCTTTTCTGGTTTTCCTACGAACAAGTAGTAATGTACATATACATGGCTGTATTCCAGTTTAAACAGACTATTCAGATAAACTACAGGGAAAAGAGATATATGTGTTATCAATTGAGTAAAAGTAAACCAATTGAATAAATGTATGAATTTATATTGACAACTGTTCGATCTTTCCCATATAAAATTTCACAAAGGAATGCTCCTCAACGGCTTAGCTCCATCTACTTATAGCGCCAACCCCTCTAAAACTCTTTTGAGATGGCGGGTAGAAGTGAATGGTATCCCACCGGCGCCCTCTACACTAAATTTTATCAGTCATACCCATTCCTTTAAATAATCAGATACTTGTTCTTTTATATGACACATATTTAGACTCAAATCCCAGTATTAAAAATAATACTATAGTGAAATACGCTACAAACAAAATAAAGGTGATAACATATGCTGTGATGTATCTTGATGGCGACCGCAGTGCAATATTAGGCTGTAATTTGGACTCCTCATGATCAAATAAGTAGGTTTGTGGCACTGTGATGTTATGGGTCAATCAATAATTTTAATGATAGGATAAGACTAGTAGAGGTAGAACTCTTACCGGAGTCCACCTGGGGAAGTAACACACCTTTTCCAGTTATTCTACCGCCAGTGTTCCAGTTTGAAGGGCAATGTTTCCAGAGAAATTACAGGGCTTAGAGATATAACAACTTAGATCTCTGGGTGACGAGAGCAGTGCAGTGCTAGGCAATGATGTTCAATTCAGTTCATGTTCCAGTAGCTGCGTGTCACTGTGCTGTTATGTGGCAAGCATGTCGCTTACCATCAGGCACATGTCCTGCTCGTCTCGTCACTTTTTATTTAAAAAAAAAAGGCCCCGATTCTGTATGGAAACTTAACTTTGCCAAATTGCATAGGTTTACGTTTGACTTTGCTTAATACAGGGTATGGACAAAAAAATAAAGCGTTATACACAAAGTTGCAGAACGTACTTATATATGACGAAAGGATCTAACGACTTTCCTCTATCTTTGGAGTTCAACTAGGTTATGGTCTCAGTCGAATGCAGCTTTCATATTTTTGAAGTGAAAACTTCTTTAGGCGCGCCTAGACAGATTTTTCGCGGGCTGTGAATTGAATTCATTCGTCACGCTCGGGTATGATAAGAAAGCTTCGGGTAAACTCGGGACCATGGCTATTGGCCATCTAGAAATACGTCAGCTAATGGGAAATGCTGAAAGGGCGTGGACAGGCCATCATGGCATGGCCATCTAGAAACGCATCAGCCAATGGGAAATGCTCAAGCATTTCTAGATGGCTATGCTAAGATGGCGAGGCCATGCCCTCCGGTTACACCCGTGTAGTTTCCAAGGCAAGCTATCAAATTCTGAGTTATAAGTTTTCACTTCTATCGGCAGTTCCTATGACTGCCAATATTTTTTTTGTCAAGTTTGTTTTGGTAATACGACTTTTCACGTTGTTTCTTTCGGCTGCTAACAGGGGCTCTGCATAACCGTATAACAATTTTGTTTTCCAAGTTTTGCTCAACTTACCCGGCATTCAATATTACAACTCTCCTTTTATACGTCCGAGCGCATGTGCCATCACTTTATGTAATAAAAAGAAAACAGTGACACCCAGAGAGCGCCAGCAGAAGTAAAAGCAAAATATATGTACCTATATACTTATAAACAGTGTCGTTGCTAACGATATCGGTAATAGTTTCGAATACTCAATTATTTTTTGCCATCTCGAAAAATTCCAACATATATATTGATATAATATATAGACAATAATGTATTTACATGCTTAATACAGAGGCATTGGCAACAATGTGGCAAAGTTCAATTGTTTTTGTCTCATCTCAAAAAAATGATAACGAGCCTAAAGGAGTTATCAATTAAAAATAATAAGTTTTTGGTGTTGTTGATGTTTTGTGAACATTTTACTCATCAAATTTATATTACTTATTTTTTTTATAGTCAATCATTTGTTTGTTGTCAAACGTGAAAATCGTTCAAAATCGTAAACATAACGCTGCGACCCAAACCACGAATCTCGTTTTCACCACACGGCTATACAAGCTCATAAATAATAAATTGCCGTTGAATCCTCCAAAGTATTTTTACTCAGAAAAAACGAGCCCCTAATCTGTCACCACGGTCATCTGCGACCCTCCCGACATCATGGAGCCGCATATACTTTGCTTCACTACTCTCGTACAGAATCTCATAGATTTTATGGTTGACAACGTGCTGATAGTTTAGTAGAGATGACCCCTATTTTTTAAGAGTTATATTTTGACTTACTTTAAACACTGTAATATTATTATCTATATTACCGTGTGCTTAGAAGAGGAAGTTCTCTATTCGATTGTATTTTTTTTATGATACGCGATATGCTCCTCTTATTAGTAATCAATTTTGATGGTTATTTACTTGTTCGGTACATTATCATACTGCAATGGTGGTCCCTGACACTTTCTATTAAAACAGGTAAATTTTTGAAATCTAAAATTCGCTTACCTCGACAACATATTCGTATCTATTACTACCTTGCTGTTTCATTGAAACTGTGTGTTTAGTTGAATACAAAATTTAGCATTTTTTATATGATACGCGATAGCTCAACTAAACGTTAATCGATTTTGATGATTATTTTCTTGTTCGGTACATCATCATCCTGCAATGGTGGGCGCAGATAAATTTTATTGAAATAGGTGTAGTGATTTTTGAAATATTATCAAAAATCTGAAATTAGTTTACCTCGATGACATACATAGGTATTCGTATCTATTACCTTGTTGTTTCATAGAAAAGGAGTATGTAGACGATTTAAAAAAAAAATAGACTCCACGAGAAAAAGACACCCCACGTGTCTGAATTAAATCCCACTAATATTATAAATGTGAAAGTATGGATGTTTGGAAGTTTGGATTTTTGGATGTTTCTTGCTCAATCACGCCATAACGGATCAGAGTGAAATTTGAACGAAGAGATTCGACTCTACTTTTGTGATAAGAACGTCTAAGCTGTGGAATACGTTGCCTGAGTGGGTTTTCCCCGATGGTTACAATCTTTGTATTATATTGTCTTCAAATCGAGAGTGAATCGGTTTTATCTAGGTAAACACGCTCCATCGTAGACCGCATCATCACTTAACATCAGGCGAGATGGCGGTCAAGTGTTAACCTATAGAAGTTAAAAAAAAAATTGAAATACAATTAGGTTTTAGTCTGGAAGAACACATAGGCTACTTTTTCTCCCGGGAAAATAACGGGAACGACGGGAACGGGAACTACGCGGGTAAAACCGCGGGGCACTGCTATTTTAAAATAAAGTTAGTTTTTTTTTTTTTTAGTAAATTTAAACATATTATCTGTTACCAATCACACAATAAACTTTCGACGTCGTTATGTGTCAGGTCTTTTTTGAAAGGCAGGGCATACAGATAAAACATTTGACATCTCTGGGTGACGAGCGCAGTGCAGTCCTAGGCAAAAGTCCACATAACAGTACAGTGAAAAGCAGCTCTTAAAACAAGAAAAGTCCAAATTTATTGTTTTAATGGCTGTGTTTCACTGTGCTGGTATGTGGCAGGTATGCTGCTTACCATCAGGCACATGTCCTGCCCGTCTCGTCACTCTATACTTTAAAAAAAGGAAAAAAAATGTTTGTCTGTTTAAAAAGTAACCACGTACGCTTTAGTCTTAAAGGGAATACAAAAATGGAAATATATAATTGAACAGGATTCAGTAATGTAAATCACTTATCTTCATATAAAGAGACGTGGAAGGAATCCTAATGTGTTTCCGGCCCTAGTCTTTCGCTGCCAAGTCAATCGTAAAACCTTTTACAGGCAGCTTTTCCGGACCCAAATGTACTTACGACTATAAATGTCATAGAGCTACATAGTGACATAGTTTCAAGCGTCGAAATAATAGGAATTATGAAGGATTTGATTGGCCTCGTGGCATAGTGCGAAGCCGAGGGTCGTGGGTTCGATTCCCACCCAGTGCAAATATTTGTGTGGTGAATTCAAATGTTTGCACTGTGTCTGGGTGTTTCTATGTATAATGAGTATGTATTTACAACTATATAAGTATTACGAGTATATCCGCTATTTGGCCGTCATATTACAAGCTTTGCTTAGTTTGGGGTCAGATGGCGTTGTGTGTGAATTGTCCACCAATATTTAGTTATTTATTTAGGCAGTTATCTCACTGGCAACGATGAACGAGTAGAGATAGAATTAGAAACGAGTTGGCGAGCCGCGGGGAGCGAGTACGTAGTTCCGTAAATTGTATAGCTTGGCTATAAGCGAGTGCGCGAGTGATGCGAGTGATTACTTGTTTCAGCCGCTCGCGGCCGGCGTAAAAAAATGTGTAGGTAATATCAGATCCGCACTGTAGAGAAATAACCGGTGTTTGCTCTCTCGGCGTGTTCTAATCGCTTAACGAGTATCGCTGAGCGAGTGTTATCTTTCATAGCTCTTGTCGCTCAGCGACAAACTAGTGAAGCGAGTGCTCGCCACTATCGGCAGTGTTAGTCGGCGATCAACTTTTTGGCTGTGCATCTGTTTGCATTTCTCGTTTTCTCGTCGGCGATGAGACAACTGCCTTCTTTGTCTATCGCATTACTTGCCGCTCGAAAATAAGACAGTTTCGTTATTGAAGGTGCAAATAGTATAAAATTGTTAAATATATTTTTTAAACAAAGATTATTAAAACCGTAGTGGCCTAGCGGTGAGAACGTTCGCTTTGAATCGTGATGACTCATGATCGAACCCAGTCTGTACTACCACAGTATAAAGAAATACTTCCAGCAGTAGTCTTTGATATTGGGAGAAACGCTGAAAATGTCTAGACATGGGTAGGGTTGTCGTAAACAAAAAAACGCATGGCACCGAAATTGAATTAAAACATATGGAAGACGTCAGCCCTGGTCAGCCGCGCTCCTGCAATACTAACATTGTAATGTAGGCAATGCAGGAGCGTGCTTCCCGCATCTCACCCCACGCCCCGCACGATTGCCCCGTCTAGACGGCCTCGTCGAAAGACTATGATTTAATAGACTGTGGTACTACTGAGCATATATTTACGTGACCACATACACAGATTTGCCATTATTTCTGTCTTTGACGGTGAATACAAATACAAATCATTTATTGATAACACAAAGTTACAAGTCAATTTAATGTTGTCACTAACACACGGTAGTGTGTGTGAGAAATTGTATACTTATACATTATTAACTAGCTGACCCGGTGAACTTCGTACCACCATGTATTTTTGAAGTGAAAACTTCTTTAGGCGCGCCTAGACAGATTTTTCGTGGGCTGTGAATTGAATTCATTTGTCACGCTCGGGTATGATAAGAAAGCTTCGGGTAAACTCGGAACCATGGCTATTGGCCATCTAGAAATAGGTCAGCTAATGGTAAATGCTGAAAGGGCGTAAACAGGCTATCATGGCATGGCCGTCTAGAAACGCATCAGCCAATATTAAATGCTGACGTATTTCTAAATGGCCATGCCAAGATGGCGAGGCCACGCCCTCCGGTTACACCCGTGTAGTTTCCATGCTAAGCTATCAAATTCTGAATTATAAGTTTTCACTTCTATCGGCAGTTCCTCTGACTGCCAATTTTTTTTTTCGTCTACATTTTCTAAACTTTCTGATGTACAAATCTTGTCCCGACAATAACAAATACATAAAACAAATAATCATCCTATTTCGTGCAGTCATTCAAAAGTAATGAACGTACATACATTTCGAAGATCCATTTTTACGGTTCCGTAAAACGTACTAACTGAACCCTTATGGGTTCGTCATGTCTGTCTGTCTGTCCATCCGTATGTCACAACCACTTTTTTCGAAACTATACGAACTATACTGTTGAAACTTGGTAAGAGATGTATTCTGTGAACCGCAATAAGTAAGTGTTTTATTAATAACACATCTTTTTATTTCAACGTATATAAGCATTTAAAAGCAAGTAATCCCTTTATGCAGAATGCAGAAGACCGCACCTTGTGGCGTTCATTCGGAGAGGCCTACGTCCAGCAGTGGATGAATATTAAATAGGCTGACGATGATGATGAATCCCTTTATTGTTAATCAAGTTATTACCAAAAACAGTTTTATTTTCAGTGTAGTGCTTTGTGATATACGATGTTTTTGTTTGATTACCTGGCACATGGACAAACAAATCTGATGGTTTTTGAACACGTGAGGGAATATGCAACATCCAATTGACCATGTGAGAAACATGAGTTTTCTAGATGAATACCGCAGACACTCTCTGCGCCATGTGTATCGTTTAGAATACACACGGTAATAATGGGTGTGTACCTATAGTTTATGATACATACTCCACATTTCAGTTAAAGCAGTGTGTATCCGAAATGCGCACGCTTTCATCACATTTTCTTAGTGGTTTTCGGTTGGGAATCGGACAATCAATTAAGGAGATATTAAGAGAAAAATAAAAATCACCTTGAAATAATGTAATCCAAAAAAGAAAGTTCCTAACTAAACAATAAATTTATTAAGTTGAAAATAAATCAGTGAATATTATTGAAACATTTTTGACACAGAAAACTTTCACATACAGATCATTTTGTAGTTGTTTGAGCTGCTCTAAAAGTCTTGCCACCATTAACTTTCCTGTCGTACTTTTTAAAGCACTTCTGCACATCTTCAGCGTACAACTTTCCCTCCAACTTTGTTACTTTTGTGATAATGTTTTCTATTAGACAGTCTTCTTGTCATAATAGGGGCTGATGTCACTTAATCTCCGGTTAACTGAGCAGATCGTATTAGTAAAACTACAATTATTTGTTCACTTAATTGAGTGATAGTAAGTTTCTTGCGATAATATTTGGTTGAATAATAAATGTGCAGTCAAGAGAGAAACACAGAGGAATATTATTACGAAATGTGTATCTTTATTGATACACATGGCCTGGGGAATAGTTTATCTATATACCTTAAAGTATTTCCTAGGCCACGTGTGTCAAAAGATATACACACCGGTAAAAAAAGGGATGACGGGGGAGGCGGTGTGATTATTTTCAAAGAATTTTTCACAGATAGGGATATTAAATCAATAATTCAAAATAATAAAACACTTTTGGTGACGCGGTTCGTATTTGACTGATACTTGATTGATATAATGACGTGAAAACTGACGCATTTTATATCGCGTGCCGAAACTAAATCAAAATTAATAAAATCGTGAAGCCGACCAAATTGAAAATCAGTACTAATGCGTCTTACGTTTTGTGATTATTCAATTTGATTTGGTTCGCGATATTATCGGTTTTGTTGAGTTTCCTCAGAGTGGGTTTCGGAACGTGACATTAGATCCTTCTATCCTCCAACTGTTTTGATAGATATGATGGAATTTGAACTTTGTGCAGCGGGAAAAAAGTTCAAAATGACTCCTTGACATTAGAAACACACACATGTAAGCATTTGATTTAATATTAACTTTATTTTATAGCAATAAAGGTCAAATTGCCTTAACATTTTAGTAAGAAAACGTTTGTATGGGAAAAAGAAAAGGGCTGTTTTTAGAGTTTCCCCGGCAATTATTCAATTCTTAACTCCGGGAAATTTTAATCGACATGGAGTGAAAAACATTTACAAATAAAAGCAGCCAAGTATTTATGATGTAATAAAAAAAATTACTCATCAGATCGAGCTCAAACCAATTTTCGTTGGTAGTTTGCATGTACATCATATACTTTGTTTAGTTTTACCATTCTCTTATTTTAGAAGTTAGAGGGGGGGGAGGGGCACACACATTTTACCACATTGAAAGTGTCTGTCGCGCAAATTATTCAGTGTAGACAAAAATCGATTTTAGAAACCTCAACATCAATTTTGAAGACCTACCGAAAGACAGATAGGTATCCTACAAAACCTACATGTTTTGTAGGTTTCAAACCTACACATGTAGGTTTGAAAAAAAATGGTTGTCTGTAAAGTCGGTTTACTGACGATAGTTGAACGTGACAACGTCTTAAGAAATCAGTACGCTGATAGCGCGAGTAGTGATACCGCTCGACTCGGCGGGTGGTGCCCTCAGCGCTCAGCTTCGTCCGCATGGCACGGACGACGAACTAACGGTAACGGCGGAACGTGACAGTTTTGCGGGCGTGCAGCCGGCTTCATCGAATTATAAGACGTTATCACGTCAAAAAAAGATTTTGAGTTTCAGTTCTAAGTGCTAAGTCTAAGAGGTGCCCCCCATAGGCACCCCTATTTTTTATTTTTATTTTTTTTTAAATCTTAATGCGGTTCACAAAGTACATCTACTTACTAAGTTTCAACAGTTCTCATAGTTTCGGCAAAAAGTGGTCTAAAACCCTAAAAAGACTATAATTGATCAGTTATCGAGCGGGATGATAAATGATTGAATTACTAAAATGGTTATAAAAAAATAGGGGTTGGTGATAAAACAGTAAAAATTTAGAGTTGTATGTATTTTTTAACGCCACATTTAAAAAAAATAAAAGCAAAATAATTTGGCCGTAAATTAAAAAAAAAATTTTTGGGGTGAACCACCCTTGTCACTTAGGGGTATGAAAAATAGCTAGTAGCCGATTCTCAGATATACTAAATATGCATATAAAATTTGGTTCAAATCAGTGAAGCCGTTTCGGAGGAGTAAGGAAACAAACACTGTGACACGAGAATTTTATATATAAGATAATTATAAAATAAAAATTACAATAATTTTACAATTCAATACAATTAAAATTAAAAACATATTATGAAGGAAACCATAGTAAAGAATTTCGCATTATCCAAGAAACATTTATTTTTATTCGAGGTAGATTATTTTGACTTCACTCTCCTTGTGAGAATAGGCTATCAGTTTTACCAGTACCTACAAATACAATCAGTACACACAGTTGACTGCTTTAGCTACTAGCGGTTTGCCCTGGCTTTGCCCGTGGTACATAATATATAGCCTATATCACTCCGGGATCATATACGTAGCCAACGGCGAATGTTTAAAATCGGTCCGTAGTTCCTGAGATTAGTGCTTTCAAACAAAAAAGCTCTTCAGCTTTATAACATTAATAACTTATATTTATATAAGGTTCTCGAGTGGCGACCACAAACCGAAAGACGCAGTGTTGGACGGCCTCTCACTAGATGGACAGATGACTTCACAAAGGTCGCTGGAAACCGCAGGTTTGCAGGTTGCGCAGGACCGTTCGTTGTGAAAATCTATGGGGGAGGCCTATGTTCAACAGTGGACGTCTTGCGGCTGATGATGATGGTGATGATATTTATATACGCAATGCGCAAACAATACTACGAGTATATCCGTGATTATGATTGTAGCTATAACTATGACCCGTCTCAAGCGACATAATAAGAAGTTTTATGTAGTCTGCTTTTTATCCGTCTAATCTCGCTTGATGTCTGGACTTGTTCAATGTTTATTGCGATTGTATGAAGCTATTCATTTGAAAGCTACAAAGTTTGCAGCGTTGAGATTGCTTGGGGATGGATTAGGAACATATCTTACCATTTCACGAGTTCTGGAAACAGATTGAGCAATAAAATTGAGTTTGCACTTGACTGCAATTCAGATACGTTTGAATCAGTGTTTATTTTGTTCAAGTTAAGAGATGGCAAAAGAGAAGCACTAGTTCTACCACTTACTGATGTTGTGTCATTTAATTTTAATATTGCCTTGCTAAGTTTTCTAAAGGTGCGTTTACACGAGGGCAATAATTGCTCGGCGACACGAATGAACCGATCTGGAGCAATTAATGGAGCAATTTCAATAAATTGCGGCAATTATTTCGGCGATATTGCTTCTAATAGCTCCAGATATTTCATATTGCTCAATGTCGCAGATACGAATTGACGAATATCCAATGGGCTTGGAAATTCCTAGCAATTTTTGTATATATCTCATTCGCACTTGTTTATTTGCGGCTTGCCGTCTTGATTCCGCGGGGAGAGCGAGAGGTCGGGTGGCGCCTAGTTGATGAAGTTGCGCCATATCGCTCAATATTGTATTGCGCAGTATTGATGCTTGTTGCCGTTGCCGTAAATTGTTTGATGTAGTCGTGACGTCATAGTTGACGAGTATTGACTGGAATTGAGCAATTTTAGTTGCCCGTATAAGCGCACCTTAATGTTTCGAAATTCGCTCAAAAATTAGATTAATTTGAAAACTATAGCAAAGCCATAGCCGTTAAGTGGCTTAGTTGGTATTAAGTTTACCTGCCATAAATAGTGGATTTGATTCCCATCAAGGGCAACTACTTGTTTGATAAATACAAATATGTGTTTTATGTCTGGGTGTTATCTGCCTAATAAGTATGCAACGATGTAACATAAAAGTATCTTAACTGATAACGCGCACCACTGACTTCGAAATGACAGTGGTCCGCGTGAAATTTGCAACCGAGGGCCCTGGATTGGCAGTCGCCGTTCTCTCGACTAGACCAGCCGTAACGCCGTAACTAGCACCCACTGTCGCATGTATTGTTCTTTTTTGTGTTTAATTTTATTGATGTGTCAATAAAGAGAACGGCGACTGCCAATCCGGAGCCCCCGGTTTCCAATTGCACGCGCACCACTGTCTTTTCGAAGTCAGTGGCAATGCGCACTACTGACTTCGAAAAGACAGTGGTGCGTGTGAAATTTGCCACGTCGCCGGTCTACTGACTAAACCAGTCGTAACTTTAAAAGAGTCTTGAACATCGCCGAAAAATTGCTAGCTTATCGGTTTTTTTATCGGATACACTTCGGAGAGTGTGCGACTGATTTGCACGATCTGATACCACCTTGCTCTTTTTTCTATCGGAATGCTCGCAGCTCGAAAAAGCGACATCGTTTCATGGTTGATGTTCCAAAAACACGAACGAAGAGATTTGACTCTACTTTTGTGATAAGAACGTCAAGACTGTGGAATACGTTGCCTGAGTGGGTATTTCCCGTTAGTTAATCTTTGTGTCTTCAAATCGAGAGTGAATCGGTTTTTTCTAGGTAAACACGCTCCATCTTAGACCGCATCGTCGCTTAACATCAGGTGAGATGGCGGTCAAGTGTAAATCTATAAAAGTTAAAAAAAAAAAAGTATATCTATCAATCTACCTATCACCGTAAAAGCTACTTACTAACTCAAAGCACTTTCCCCACAGCGCCTCAAGTGTGGGTGGTAGACGAAGCGGGAGCACCGCTTCTGGAGAAGTATTACGAAGCGGAGTCGACGCTGGCGCTGGTCTGCCGAGCTCGGCACGTGGAGACGCCAGCTATGCTGACATGGCTACATGAAGGCAGGGCACTCAACGCTGACGTCACTAGAGGGGGTATCAGGTAAATTGACATGAAAATCAGTCCTTGTTAATCCTGCTAATATTATTAATGGAGAAGTTGGGATGTTTTGACGTTAGGATGGATGTTTGAATGTTTTGATGTTTATTTTAACTTGGCTGGCTACTTTACTGGCTACCAAATAAGCCACCAGTGACTTAGTTGGTAGTAAGTCTGCCCGCAAAGCCGTGGGTCGTGGGTTCGATAACCACTCAGTGCAAATATTTGTGTCGTCATACAAATATTTATACTGTGCCTGTGTAATAAGTAGTTATGCATTTAAAATATATAAGTATAACATGAGCTATCTCGCACCCATATTACAAGCAGTGCTTAGTCAGGGGCTAAATGGTGTTGTATGTGAAATGTCCAACAATATTTTTTTTAATTTATTTTATTATGTTAGAGAATCTTACAGCTTGGCACAAAAGTGAAAACGATATAGTTCCAAAAAGTCAATTATAAATAAGTAAGTAGATAAATCAAGAAGATGATACAAAACATAAATAACTTTTATTTAAAAAACCCGACTGCCAAAGATTTACCGATAAAATAACAATACGATATACAAAATACTATTTTAGAACACTTGGGTCATTGAGACGAATCTAACTTAGTTGTCAAAATGGAATATATGCATGTTGGAACAAAGACATTTACAAACATACAAGATATACGCGAAAAACGTAACCCTTCTTTCAGTCGGGTAAAAAGGCTAGCACAGCAGCTAACAAAATACAGTCAAACTCAAACTAAATACCTACTAATTTGTAAGAAGTCGCTTACATTGGTCATCAGAAGTTTTTGACGTGATAACGTCTTATAATTCGATGAAGCCGGCTGCACGCCCACAAAAAATGACGTCATGTACCGTTACCGCGTTACTGTCGGTCGTTACCGTCGGTCGTTACCTCGCCGCATGTTTGTTACAGTTGTATTAATTATTTCGACCAGTAGTTCAAGCGGGGATGTAGCTCAGTGGTAGAGCGTTCGCTTTGCATGTGAAATGCCCCGGGTTCGATCCCCGGCATCTAAAAGCTTTTTTGCATTGTTTTGATTGAAAATTACTAAATTCTACTGATTACTTTTTACATACAAATATATTAAACAAATGAAATTAAAATTTTCTTTTGAAACATGCTACCATTCCATCAGTATTTTCTTAAGACGTTGTCACGTTCTATCGTCAGTAAACCGACTTTACAGACAAACATTTTTTTTTTAAATGAAGAGTGACGAGACGAGCAGGCCATGTGGCTGATGGTAAGCAACATGCCTGCCACATAACAGCACAGTGACACGCAGCTATTGGAACATGAAGAGCCCAAATCATTACCTAGCACTGCACTGCGCTCGTCAACCAGAGATCTAAGTTGTCATATCTTTAAGCCCTGTAATTTCTCTGGAAACATTGCCACAGAATAAATATTATGACATTGCCCTTCAAACCGGAACACAGTAATGTATTGAAGTGCTTAATGTATCACGATAATGTTTTTTGACTAGACTGTTGAAATTCCAGCTCTGCTGGCTCTCAGCAGGTACACAAGGTTTGAGTATCAACTATTTTGCCTACAGCTTGTTGCTCATTCACGTCGAAATGGCTGAACGGAACGGGTTGAAATTTAGAACATTTAAGTTATTTACTCCAACAATACAAGTGTCATTTTACAATTTTATCCGCAATGGAACTGATATTAACCCATGATCAGGCCTATCTGGCTGTTGGTCTGCCAACAGCACATTTATCAGCAATCGGTTACCATTTTGTAGTAGTAGGACTCTTAGCAGAGTTCGCCTGGGGAAGTACCACACCTTTGCCAATTATTCTACCGCCAAGCAGTAATGTGCAAACATTACTGTGTTCCGGTTTGAAGGGCAACGTTTCCAGTGAAATTACAGGGCTTAGAGATATCACATCTTAGATCTATGGGTGACGAGCGCAGTGCAGAGCTAGATAAAGATTTGGACTTCATGGTCCAATAGCTGCGTGTCACTGTGCTGTTATGTGGCAGGCATGTTGCTTACCATCAGGCAAATGTCCTGCTCGTTTCGTCACTCTTAATTTAAAAAAGAAAAAAAACTTTTTTTTTTTTTTCGAAAACTATAATTATTACATACAAAAATAATTTTGCCCTTAAAACCTCAACAAGGTGTGTCTAGGACAAGCTCAATAAGGTTTATTAGAGATTTATTTTACTCCACATGCCGTCACCATGTCTAGCCTTGTATCCAGCCCATGATTATACCATCGACAAATCTGTGTCAAAGAAGTAGCGCGCTTTAAAATCGATATTCCACTTTCCCTACCTTACAACCTCGCCTCAATTATTAAAGAACCTCCGTACAGTAGTACGTATCTAATAACAGCCTATTCTACATGACTATTTATATATTTCTTTGCTTCCTATAGGCCCCTACAGCGTTCTATGCGAGGGTACTGGATTGCTTATAAATAAGGAATGATTTGCTCCCCACGCAGGTACTTGCCCCAAAGTTTTCAGCCTACTAGACATTTATGAAATTTTAATACTGCTCTCAAAACACGGTTACCTAGTTGTTGACATCGGGGTAATAGAAGTTGATGGTATTACTATTTTAACATTGTAGCAGCTGTTTGTTTTTAAAAGTACTCGTAGGTAGTTGTTATAGGAAATTATACGTTCTGTTTTTAGTAACTGTGTCGTTTTTAAATTAATATCCACAGTGATACGATTTTGATTTTCTTTGTTTTTGTAACATAGAATGACGAGACAAAAACATTCGTCTGATGGCAAACAACACACCTGCCTGCAACTACACATAAATTTTTAACAATTAAGACAGTCATCCTATTATTATTTTAAATGCAAAATTTTGTATCTTAAGCTATTTGTTGCTCAATTACGTCGGAAAGCCTAAACGGCTCGGGCTTAAATTAGAACACGGGTAGGTCATAATCTGTAATAACTCAAGTTACTGTTTATCCCCCATAAATATCGGGAGAACGGGAACTATGGGAGTGAAACCACGGGAAATTGTTAGTAAATTATAAATGAGAAAGTTGGAATATTTGTCATTTAATCCCGTCGGAACAGCTAAACGAATAGAGTTGAAATTTGGAACACAGAAAATAGCCTGGATTAACATATAGGATACCTTAATCTCTTGTATATAGGGAGACCAAGATAACAAGTTTTTTTAGTAATTACCTATATGTAGGTACGATTTAACAAATACTCAAAAGTTATTCAAACTAACTACAAACAAAAAAAATATGCTAACCATCAAGCGCCCGATACGCTCTTTTCATAAACCCATTACTTATAGGAAATTGATGAAAAAATAAGAACAAATTCCTATTTTGAGAAGTCGTGTAAAAAGTAAACTGATAGGTGATAAAAACAAAACAAATAACAAAGAACGCGAATAAGCAACAACGTACGCGAAGAAAAGTCTCAATTTCTACAAACGAGCGCCATTAGAATACGTCAGACAACTTTTTTGTGTTCGTATCTGTGATGTTACGAAACATAAGACGTGTGTACGTTTCCTCCTGAAAGGATACAAGTTAATATGCATTCTTGTTCGGGAAATGTATCTTTATTTTGATGTTCTGGCAATATAAGTTTGTTTCAGTTGTTTCATTACGAATAGATCAAGGGTAAGGCTTTTTGAATCCCCGGCTCCGATGCAAAAATTACGAAAATAACTGTACTGTCATAAGTTTGATGACTGTATCAGTATAATGTGCGTATTGTAAGGGTGTGTGAGAGTATGTTTGCGTGTGTGTCTGTATGTGGCATCGTAGCTCCCGAACGAATGAGCTGATTAGCGTTTTGAGTTGTTTAGATTAGCTCTGCTACGTCTAAATCGGTTCAGCCAATTCAAAGTCATCAGCTTTTATGTTAGCTACGGTATGAATATTAGGCGCAAAACAGGTATTTATTTTACTTGCAGCCAGACGAACGTGTTTTGTTTTATAATTTTCCTCTTAAATATTCGTCATATTCGTTGTTTTTATGTCCTTGCAACGAAATAACGGCATTCAAACATTACTGCTTGGCGCTACAATAACTGACACAGGTGGGGTTCTTAATAAGTATTATGTCAGTAATAATTTTCTGGTATCCATAGTACAAGCTTTGCTTAGTTTGGGGTTGGATAGTGTTTTGTGAAGAATGCCCAACAATATTTTGTAGTGGTGGTGTAGAGTCCAACTGGAAAAGAACTACGCCTGTACCAGTTATTCTACCATCAAACAAAGTGCAAACATTACTGTGTTCTAGTTTAAAGGGCAATATTTCCTGTGAAATTACAGAGCGTGGAGATAAAACATCTTATCTCTCTGGATACGAGCGCAGAGCAGTGCTTGGTAATGATTAGGACTATTCATGTTCCAATAGCTGCGTGGCACTGTGCTGTTATGAGCATTGCATAACAGCACAGTGCCACGTGCATAGTGCAACATGTTATGAGGCATGTTGCTTGCCATCAGGCACATGCACAGCTGACTATCTTTCTCGCTCTGGCACACTCTACAGTCTTAAGTTCACCCGAAATTATTTGATCGTGACGATGAGCTTCATTCACAGTCCCAGAAAAACCTGTGTATAGTGCGCCAAAAGATGTTTTCACTTCAAAAATACAGTTTTACCAAACATTTTTACCAAATTTATACAAAGATGCCATTATGAAAATCCCCATCCCTTATTCCCATCATTCACCGTCAGCTGTATTTATAGAGGGCTCTACTTCCACACCTAATTGTTATCCCAACGCCTTAACTATCACCTATTCTGTCTAACGAAACAATAAGGAACACACAACTCGTGTTTACGCATGACAATTAATCTACACACTGATCCACTTACGAGGGCGAAACCCTGTGATGTAGTGGATATTAAGTAGTAAGGTATTTCTGTTTAATTATACAACCAATTTTTGTGTCTGTACGTAGGTCGAAGTCAAAATAATTTACGTACAAAGACTTATTACACTTGGCTTTTAGTGACTGATACCAGAATCAAATTTAGAACTGACGTTAGTCGAATGAATTCAGTAGCAAGTATAGAAGCAAGCAAAACTCGCTTCTGAATTTATAGACTACAGGCCCGTGAACAAAACTGATGGGTCAAATGTCAAATGAACCACCAGGAGACCTATGTATGATGATAGAAGGGTATAAAGTAATAAGATTGAGCACTATGGCGTCACTTGTAAGCTGTCCAACTGAGTGCAGTTGAAGAGGGGGTTGCAACCCTCTTTGTCGCAGGATTTTTGTACGGCATTGCGAAATAATGGATTAGAAGAGGTATTGAAACTATAGTACGTACGTACTATGTACGTAGGTACGTGTGTAGGTCTCATCATTGTTAAATTGTATAAACCGCCCGATTATGATGTAATGATGACAGTTTATACAAAGTAAGCTAACCTACCTTGAGATTATAAACTCACGCGTTAGATTTTAATCAATGTAGACAATTTTACAGTGACTTGTATACTTTAGGTATTCACTGTTCATTTTGCAGAACAACGTAACAAAGATAAAGTTGACATACTCATTTCATTGCACTAGACAAAGGGACCCATCCGGAACCTGCTTAAACATCTTACCGTGCATTTTGTATACGTTTGCATTATTTAGTAAAGGGACGGCCTGTTTCACGGCCAAGTACATGTGTAAACAGGAACGCCATTCAATATGCGATATCTAGACTTTTTATGAATTTGCACTGTTGTGTAAGGGACGTTTTATGGAACGAGTGAAGTTGTTCGTGTACAGAATGGGGTGGATTTTGACTTTTTATACTATATTATCTGATAAAAGTAGAAAAAAAACCGCGGTGATCTTGTTGCGTATGTCTAATGTGTGAGTATGTCTGTCTGTGGCATGATAGAACTAAATTGGATGAACTAAATTAAGATTTTTTTGCTTGAAAGTGTGAGTGGCAGTCGAATGTGTTCTTAGCTATATCGTATGAGGATCGGTTCAAGATGGCCGCCGCTACAAAATGGCGGATTACATTTCAATATCTTATCTTACTAATAATATAAACCCGAACGTTTGTGCGAATGTATGTTTGTTAATCTTTCAAGCTAAGGCTACTAAATGGAATAAAACATAATATGCGCTATTTTTGTTTCTCGTGAAAATAATTGAATAAGGAGCTAAGCAAGGAAAACCTCAAGACCCTGCTAGTGGTATTTTAAAATATCAAATGTAAGGGCTTAACTAGTAGAGTACTAGGTATACTTACACAAATACAAGTTTCAGATTCAAAATGGCTGCCTCAACAAAATGTCGGAAATTATCGGAGACTTTTTGTTAAAGTATTATAATTATGTTAACCGACTTCAAAAAAGGAGGAAGCTCTCAGTTCGATTTTTTGTATGTACTTGTATGGTACGCGATAGATAGAATATATTTTGATGATTCTTTTTTTGTTTGGTAGATAATTGTTCAGAGGTGGTCCCATTGAATTTTTATCGCAACCGATAATTTTTAATTGAGAATTAAATAAAAAATTGCTTGCTTTTATCTGGACGATGTTAACGTAGAATTTCTAAAAATATGAAACTTTGTCACGTGCCTAAATTTAATTTTCTAATTCGGTGTAAAGTTGCTTATTGTTCTTTCGGTGAAAATTTGATTATTTCTCCAAAAATTGTGTAAATATCATTGGCTCGTACCATCGGCGACCGACAATAAATTACCATCCTCAGGGAGACAACAGTCTCCACCACTTAAACTGGGTTTAACTCCTCGCCCCAGAGAACAGAGAGCGGGATGAGAAATGACAAAAGTTCGCTAACAGATTTAAAGTTTTTCAAGTGGAGTTTTAATCAGAAACTAAACTGTGCAGCTAATGGAGCTAAATAAAATAGCTGAGACCTGACACTTAAAACTTTATTTTAATTATGATTTCCAGAGAAATTACAGGGCTTAGAGACATAATATCTTAGATCTCTGGGTGACGAGCGCAGTGCAGTGCGAGGTAATGATTTGGACTATCATGTTCCAATAGTTGTGTGTTATGTGGCAGGCATGTTGCTTACCATCAGGCACATGACATGCTCGTCTCGTCACTCTATGCTATAAAAAAAAAAAAATCTAAGAATAATTAGACATATGGACTGTGACGATTATAATCGAAACAGAATCTATCATCGTTTTCACTTGTACACTTTTGTACACTATCCTGTGAAATTTTGTACAGCCATAATGTGTATTTTATTTTAGTTTGTAGTGTCTGTAGTGGCTATCGTCTGTAGTGGTAGGACTCTTAGCAGAGTCCGCGTGGGGCAGTACCACACCTTTGCCAGTTAATCTACCGCCAAGCAGTAATGTGCAAACATTGACTGACCTCTGGCTTAGTTGGTAGTAGCACTGCCTGCGAAGCCAAGGGTCGTGGGTTCGATCCCCACCCAGTGCAAATATTTGTGTGATGAATTCAAATGTTTGCACTGTGTCTGGGTGTTTCTATGTATAATAAGTATGTATTTAAAACTATATAAGTGTTATATCAGCTATCTGGCCGCCATCACACAAGCTTTGCTTAGTTTGGGGACAGATGATGTTGTGTGTGAATTGTCCACCAATATTTATTTATTTATTATTTATTTATTACTGTGTTCCGGTTTGAAGGGCAATACTTCCAGTGAAATTACAGGGCTTAGAGATATACGCGGCATACGATGTAGCATACTTACGAAGAAGAAACCGATTCACTATCTGCTTGAATACATCAAGATTGAAACTTGGATTGGACTGGAAAACCTTCTCACGCAAAATATTCCACAGTTCTGTTAAAACGTTTAAAAAAAATATAGCTTGACAAGGTTCTGTATTTGGGGTATTACTTAAATGTCAGAGTCACGAACACCTGTCCGAAAATATTAAAAAGTTGGTTGCATTATACTGCACCACGTAGAAGTTAGCTCTTCGTCCATTTAAGCTAGCTCTTCAGTTATTTTAAGTTAAATATTTTATTAAGTCACTCAAAACTATTTTCTTAGTTTTTGTTTAAAATAAGCACAGTCACGTTAATTTAGTTGCATTTATTTGATATAATGTTATAAATATACAGCAGGTACATTATTTTATAATTTCAAGTGCATTTTTGGTGGTAGATTTAAATTTCTAAATCTTTATACGGATTGAAGGAAAACATCGTAAGCAAACAGGCATAAAACGACTGTCATGGCCGTCATGTTCCAACTTCCAAGAATATTTTGAGGACATGCGTCATCCTCCATCTGAAAGGACACGCTAGCTCAATGTACTCTAATGTACCTACTAATGTTGCAGTGGTAGGACTCTTGGCCGAGTCCGACAAGGGAAGTACCACGCCTTTGCCAGTTATTCTACCGCCAGGCAGTATTATATATATGCAAACATTATTGTGTTCCGGTATAAAGTGCATTTATTCCAGAAAAAATACAGGGCTAAGACATATATCATCTTAGATCTCTGGGTGACGAGCGCAGTGCAGTACTAGGTAATAATTTGTACTCTGCATGTTTTAATAGCTGCGTGTCACTGTGCTGTTATATGGCAGGCATGTTGCTTACCATCAGGCACATGTCCTGCTCGTCTCGTCACTTTTTTATTTAATAAAAATAAATAAATGAATGTACATTGGGTACATTGGGCTAGCGTTTGACTTGAACTTGTCTTTCTCCTTGCGATAGAAGGCCCCGATATCCATCAGAGGGATCATTAATGGTCTGATTATGGTAATATTTTTGAACGAAGTTTCTTAAGACTTGGAAGAGGAGATTTTGCAGTGCGACCGAACTGAAAAAAATGTTAGACCAAAACCGTAAGAAATAGGTACAATTTTATGTAACGGTAGTGATGCGAAAAACTATCAATCACCAGCTTTGTGAATTTAATTTTTCCGATATCATTTAAATTAATTTCAGATACGACACCGTCTCTTTAATATTATAAATGTCAATGTTTAGGTTAGGATGTTTGTTGCTCATTCATGTTGTAACGAATGAACATAACAATAGTCTGGAAATAGGCATGTTTATCCCGGGAAAATAATGAAAACAAGAACAACGTGGCTAAAACCAAGGGACGCTGTTAGTCAATAATACAATTATTTTGTTGCTTTCATATTTTCCGACGAAACTTCGTTCCTACCTGGTGTCCCATGACACCTTATTCAATTCATTTATTCCTTAAAGATTACAACCAAATATTTTCAAAAAGAGTGTTTATAACTACTTCCTTGTCAAATACTTTAGAGTTAACGTTGCACCCCAAACTAGGCTGAGCCTAGAAGAAGAAAGAAGTTTCTTGTTTTGAAGAAGAAAGCTTTAGAGCTCTGCCTCACTAGGCTGCCTTGGCGACGTCGCCGGCGGCGCAAGTCTGGCTTCTTCTGGCAACCGAGGGTCGCCATGTCGAGTGGCCATGGCGTCTCGACAGTCATTCGTTTACCGTCCTCAGGAATAGACGTAGAAGAAATTGCACTTCTTAGTTATGTACGTCGCAGAAAAATGGAAAAAGAAAAAAAGGAAACTATGGGTGCATCCCTCTCACTCATTTTTTTCAATATCAAATACAAATAAATATTAGAGCGAGCGTCCAAAATGGCGGCTGAGTGAGGGAGGTGCAGTTTACACTTGTAGATTATAGTGGCAACGTCACCAGGCCGCCAGAGTAGCCAGAAGCCACGTAGGGAACTGTCGCTTGTGGCAACGCTTCCAAATTGGCGACGTTGCCAAACCGTCGCCAAGTGAGTTAGGTAACATACATTTCAATATTAACTACTTGGATACGTAGCCGGCGACGTCGCCATGGCGGCCTAGTGAGGCAGAGCTCTTATCAAAAGGTTTTGTTTTGCAGTGTGAAGACGGAACAAGTTCCTGGCGGCGCCGACAGCCTGCTGCGGCTGGCTCGCGTCAACAGCAGCGACGCGGGAAATTACACGTGTGCCGTGCGCGGCGCCCGGTCGCATACTGTCTCGGTGCACGTGCTCAATGGTACGATATACTTCTACCCTCACTGCTAAAATTTGAATGTCAGATTACGTTAACTAATATTACGTACTGTGTCCGTACACGGTCTCAATGGTACGATATACTTCTTCCCTCACTGCTAAAATTTCACTGTAATATTACGCCAACCAATAGTATACATACTGTGTCTGTACACGGTCTCAATGACAAGATATACTTCTACCCTCACGGCTAAAATTTCACTGTAATATTACGCCAACCAATAATATACATACTGTGTCTGTACACGGTCTCAATGACAAGATATACTTCTACCCTCAGTGCTAAAATTTTACTGTAATATTACGCCAACCAATAATATACATACTGTGTCTGTACACGGTCTCAATGGCAAGATATACTTCTACCCTCACTGCTAAAATTTCACTGTGACATTATGTTAACTATTACATAATGTGTCTGTACACGATCTCAATGGTACGATAAACTTCTACCCTCACTGCTAAAATTTCACTGTAATATTACGCCAACCAATAATATACATACTGTGTCTGTACACGGTCTCAATGGCAAGAAATACTTTTACCCTCACTGCTAAAAATTCACTGTGACATTATGTTCACTAATATTACATACTGTGTCTGTACACGTGCTCAATGGCACGATATACTTCTACCCTCACTGCCAAAATGTTAAGCTTTGATCGAGTCTTTAAAACGTCAACCATTAAACGATACCGATTTTCGAACTACGAGTACTCCAATAGAAAAAAATGGTAGAGATGATTTAGATCATGCAGATCAGTTGAACACTTTCCGAATTGTATCTGAAAAAAAAATATTATCAAGCAATTTTTCGGTGACGTGACTTGACCCTAACTTGATAAGGACAAGGTCTTTTCGAACAAGGATGCCGTTGCTTATGAGCCTTTTCGCACGTTTTGTGATCGATTCCAGAGTCTCGTAGCTGGTACTTAGCCGACCCATCCCAAAGGCCAAAAGTGCGACAATACTTCCTACAAGAGTGAATCTGTGCTTGGTACCTATAACATGAGTAACTGGTCAGCCTTAAAGTACATTCACACCTTTGAAAAGACACCCAGTTTTTTAGTCGCCATGTCGAGTGGCCATGGCGTTACGACAGTCATTTGTTTACCGTCCTCAGGAATAGACGTAGAAGAAATTGCACTTCTTAGTTATGTACGTCGCAGAAAAAGTACATTCACACCTTTGAAAAGACTCCCAGTTTTTTAGCAGATAGTTTAGGTTTGAACTCGACCCAAAGTTAAGCATAGATTTCAAAGTAACGCTCGAAATCTCTAAATGGTAACATATACCTCGAAAAGTAAATCCTAATACCCAAAACAAGTAAAAACATTAGCTCCATATTTCTAAAGTGGTAACGTAAATAGCTTTTGAAAGTATCACAATATAAGAGCATGAATATCAAGATGCTGCTGAATAAGTAATTATGCCATAACTTAGCTAAGTGACGCTGTCGCGCCGCCTCCGAGCTACTTTTAACGCTTTACTTAGTTATAACTTTCAACGTGACCGTTTTTAATTGCTAAACTTGATGATTAATTTAACGGTTTAAAATAATAACGATAGATAAACATTTAGATAATAACTTTTAGTTTCACACATCAACGTTTTACACTGTGTTAAAGAGTACCAAGTAAATATTTAAACATAATAATATAGTAACATAGGCGTTTGAAATTAATATAAAAAAAAACGAAATTAAAAAGTTTACAATAGTTTAGGCATTTTCTTATTTTTTTTTCAAAGTTTGGCACCTACTTCAAATAGATGAGTGAGTGTATAGCGCTTACAATAATAAGTTGTTTTAATCTATTTTTCGTTTTTCAGTGCCTATTTGTGATTTTGATGTCAGTTTTTTTGATGTAGTGTTATTATGGTTTTATTTTATATTTTATTGTCAATTACGATTCACACAAAATAATTACATCAAGACATCATTAAATATCATCATACCAAAAAAAAATATCATCAAAATTTATTCACAATTGGTGTAGCTATTAACCACGTTAGTTTTCATGTTAAAATATTAACTTACGTATACTCTCACAAACACACAAAAACATTTGCCTGTATAATAGAAGTGTGTTTCTAGGCAAAAGCAGATTTTTCCCATTTAAGTTCTAGAACAAGTTTGTGCGTAGACATATTAGCCACATTCCAAACCCCGTATAATCTAACTCACGAAGACAGCTTCCCTAGTGAATAGATTTTAGTGCAAAACTTAGTTTCAACTAGTTTTAGGCCAAAGTTTTCAGGATTAACCAGCTGTTGCTTTTGTTTGCGTCTACAAACATCGGAAGCGTATTAGGGAACGCAAATGGAGTCCATTGAACTTGAAAGTCGATACTGAATCCGCAATAATTAGTGATGGAAAAGTCGAAATAACGGATTTTGTAAAATTACTAAACGTTAGCAGTTAAGTATTACATGGGGCTGCAATATATCCTTGAATTGGATTATACTTTGCTTGGCTTTTTGGTGACTCAAAGTAATGGCTGTACATCTATTAACAAGTAACAGACCTACCCAAAACAGCATAGTACTGAAAAGCTATAGAAAAAAAATGGTTGTCTGTAAAGTCGGTTTACTGACGATAGTTGAACGAGACAACGTCTAGTATTTGCGTTGAGCGCCATCTAGGTAACACATGCTAAAGCTTTTTGAAAAGCTGTTCAAAGCGCCATCTCTGGGTACATCATTGTACTAGCACAAGTTCTTAACTTCATATCGTCGCTTTTCTAAAACATGGACAGACTCCTTGAACGTAATACACATTTCACTCACTAGATGGTGCGAAAAGTAATAAGGCGAGGTAACGGCGGTAAATATTATCTAATCTATGGCGTTAACGTTACATGACGTCATGTTTTGCGGGCGTGCAGCCGGCTTCATCGAAATATTAGACGTTATCACGTCAAAAAAGATTCCAAATCAACACGGGTAAAGAAACCTTCACTTCAAAAATATTTCTTTATGTTCGTTTCATCATCATTCGTACAATCAACTTATGACTTCCGCATCTATATAACTTCTAACAAGTTACATAAAATCCAAATACTGAGGCGTGCAAATCTTGGAACTTAAAAAAGGTTAGTTTACTTCGGTTTTAATGCCTCGATAAAGATTTGATAGGTGGATTAAGTGCTCATCTGCCGTAAACCTCAGATTTACTATTGTACCTCATTATACTTTTACATGAACTGATGAGAATATGACGCATTTTGTAGTAGTAGGACTCTTAGCAGAGTCCACCTGGGGAAGTACCACACCTTTGCCACTTATTCTACCGCCAAGCAGTAATGTGCAAACATTACTGTGTTCCGGTTTGAAGGGCAATGTTTCCAGAGAAATTACAGGGCTTAGAGATATAACAACTTAGATCTCTGGGTGACGAGCGCAGTGCAGTGCTAGGTAATGATTTGGACTCTTCATGTTCCAATAGCTACGTGTCACTGTGATGTTATGTGGCAGGCATGTTGCTTACCATCAGGCACATGTCCTGCTCGTCTCATCACTCATTATAAAAAATATATATATATATATTCTTATGACTGTATAAAATGAAATTTGTTTAATCCATAAAATTATTTAGGGTTATGGAAATCACGTTTTACTGACAACTTTGTTTTGAATGACTTTTGTAGTGGTAAAAGTCTTTGTAAATGTCACCTGCGGAAGTACTACATCTCTACCAATTGTTTACTGCCATAAACTAATGTGCAAGTATAGCTATTCCGGCTTTAAGGGTGTTATTTTAATATGTATAAATACATTTTACGGCAATGAGATAGATCATTTTATATTACAGGGCGATCACGTACATAGTGGGACACTCAGAAAGTTTTGAGAAACCAAAAAACTAACTTGTATAAAAAATAATATTACTAAATCTTTTCAAAGAACTCTCCACCAGCCTTTATACAAAGTTTCATGCGTCTGAACCAATTTTCATCGTATCGTTTTCGATTAATAATATTTTCGAAATATTTTTCAAGCTTCTCAGCTTGTAGTTTATTTTAACCCTTAATAGGACCCGAGCCTGTGAGTGCTTTTTTTTCAAAGAAACACTGATATCTGGTTAAAAATAGGCCACAGATTACATTTTTCTATATATGGTTTATAGGGGGTGAATTTTAGGGGTAGTTTTTTTGGTGGTAAATAATTTACCATTACCCGTTGACAATTTCAAAAAATTGCGGGGTGGTGGTAAAATTGTTACCATTGCCCCTTCTGATGCATTTTTATTTTAAGACTAGTGGTTTCATCTGTATTTGCCATAATTTTTTTGTTAATTAAATCTGTGTACTTAGGTACTACCTTATTATTTCATTTGTTAATATTGGCTATACTAATATTGAAAACAAGTAAGATTTATATTTTGGTATATACCTAGAGTGCTACCGGGGTGTTTTGGCTCATGGCCGAAATGGGAACTAACGCCGCCGCCAAAATACAACGGATTGTTAATGCCCCATTTCATTTCAAAATTCATGGAGAACATAACTACAGCAAAAAATTTGAAGAATTGTTTTTGTTTTAAGCATTAATTTATATTGATTCTCATACAATATTACTGTAGTTCCAAATATTTTTAAATCAGACAAATCTTCTAAATTATCCACTCGGTATATCTTGAAGTTTTTTAACAAGTAAACAAATACGCCTTCCGTGTTTCTTCGACAAATTGTACTGAATTTCTGTAACAGCAACGAAAAAATGTCACAATATAAAACTAAAAAAAAATGTAACAAACAAACTGATTTTATATATAGTGATACCGACGATTTTCAGTAAGTATAATCGGGCAATGGTAAATATTTTACCACTTAAATATGATATCGAAAATGTACTAAAAAATTGTTCCTGAAAACTGCTAATACGTAAAACGAAAGAAAACATATACTATTTTATAAATTTGAATCGTAAAATCACTTTCCAGAATTATTGTAGAACAAATTTTCACAAAATCCGCACTCGACCACGAAAACGTTGAATTTTTGCCACCAAAATTCGTTTGGTCAACTTTGACAGTAGCGTAGATTGCCAAATGGCTTTGACAACTTATGAAGTGTTAAAATTATGACAGTAAATGTATTAAAAAATGTAATGTGAACATGGTTAAATATTTAATGTTACCGTTTTTTAAATATCTCAAATTTAGTAGAAAACCAGAAAGTGGTAATATATATACCTTTGCCTTATTAAGGGTTAACGCTTTTAATATATTTAACATTCAAAATTTGTAAAAATTTTGAACACGTAGTTGGTCACAATACATTATCGTTTAAAATTGGACAGCTACGGGTCACGCCGTGGGTTGCAGCTATTTATTTATGTTTTTGTTACATCTTACACCTTTAAACGAGCAATTCTTGTATATAAAAATGTATATATACAGGGTTATTGGTAATCATCCTGCATCCTTTTAAGGGGATGTTAGGTACATTAAATACGTCAACTTTTGTTCTACAGTTTAAAAAAAAATGTTTATTTTCTTTTACAAAATAAATAAAAAGTGCATTTGCACGGTCTAAAAGTATCGAACTCTTCGTAACAATTCGTAACGAGAGCACGTACGCTCTTCAACGCGCAAAAAATGATGTACCGAAGTGAATAAACACTAAAAAGTCGCTAAACAGTACAAAAAAGGGCAAATAATACAATTTTTTTGCGTTATCTATTAAGTTTTAACGAAAGTTGTAGAACAAAAGTTGTTTGTTTAAATATACAGAACATGCCCTTAAACGGATGCAGGCTGATTACCAGTAACACTGTATATTATAGAATCTGAATATCGGAAACGACTCGAATGATTTTCATGAAATTATGTATGCAGGGGTTTCGGGGACGATAAGTTGATCTTGCTAGGTTTCGTTTTTAAGAAAGGTATTTTATGCGCGTTTTTGGACAATGAAAAACTGTTACATTAGACATTAGAATGCGAAGGTAAATTTTGCCGCCACGCGCGTCAGTATAATAGCTCAGGTGGGTCGGGTAAGTCGGGTGGTCACGAAATGGTAGATGAGGAAGTTTTTATGAGAAAATCTATTACTGGGAGCCCTTTATCTGTAGGTATCTAAGTACACTCTGTGTTTAAACCGAGCAAAGCTCGGTCACCCAGGTACTTTATTTAAAACTAGCGGCCCGCTCCGGCTTCGCTCGAATAATAACCTAGATATCAACTGCAGCGCCATCTGCCGTAGCCTATGTTACTCGGGAATAATGTAGCTTTCCAAAGGTGAAAGAATTTTTGAAATCGGTCCAGTAGTTTCGGAGCCTATTCATTACAAACAAACAAACAAATATTTCCTCTTTATAATATTAGTATAGACATACAAAGCTCGTTTTGAAATTGGGAAAATACTTTTTAAAATATTCTCAATGTATTACATTAATTAAAGCGTCAAATTAATGTTTTTTTTACATTAATTTGACGCTTTAAATAAAAATTAATGTAATACATTCCGTTATTAACTTTCATTTTATCGTTAATATCAGTTTCGTTTCTAGTTACATTCTAGCGTCTTTATCAAATTTAATGTCAAAGCGCCCTTTTTATTTCTAATAACCATACATAAGTGCAACAAAAGAAGTCTGATGTATATTTCACAACTCTCGTAACACATAACCTTTGTTCCAGAAGAAAGCCTCGCGGAACTTCACGCAGCGGCAACGGCAGAAAAACCAGCTACCCTCATAGTCACAACGCTGCTAATAACCGTTTTGTTAACGGAGCGACCGACGTTATTCACGAGTGTGATTATTTTCGTAGCCCTAGCTCATACAATTCTGGCCAAAGGCCCGGTTATCGAACGTTTTATCGTGCTGCTCCCTACGTGATATAAGAATATAGATTGTACATAAATACGAATATAAAATTACGAATAGTTACTGAGAAATAAAATTTCATTGTATAATTTCGGAGTTTCATTTATTGCTTCGATAAAAGAATGATTTATTGATGTCGATCGTACACTGATATAAAGACGTAATTTTATTCAAACGACGCAGAATATAGGTATTTAGATGGTGACATCAAAATTGACCATCTAGATAATAAGGTGATATATTTGCTGAAATGATTCAAGATAGATTCATAAAAATAGAAATGTGGAAATTGGTATTCATTCCACCACATCGTAAAAAGCCATAGTGTCGAGTAGCTAGGTTTTCCGATCTACCAAGTTCTGGGGTCGTGAGTTCGAATCCCATCTGCACTTCTGTGTATGTTTTATTAATGAAAAACCACATCGAAATCGGCGTAAGTAATTCAAGAAATAGTTATTTGTTATACAAGAGTGCAAAGTGGCTTTTTACCCGCGTGCTCAATTTTGATGGCCGAGCAAGCGAAGGATTCTAAAGTTGAGTCACGAGCGTAGCGAGGGATTCAAAAATTAGAATCCTGAGCGTAGCAAGGGAATCAAAAGGGCACAAGGTGAAAAATCTTTGCACTCGAGTGTAACACGTAATTTTTCATCCCCCCCTAGCGAGGAAATTACTAAACGCTTTGCGCATTTTCAGTTTCAGTCGATTCTGTTGGCGTTAAATAAACATCTTGGTCGCTAGAATCACTTATTATTATGGTATTTCGGTTTTTCACTTGTATTCAATTTTATAAGTTTTAAACTTAAGTTTATTTAGCCATGGTTTTAACAATAACAATATGACGTGAAAATATGGAGAGTTGACCGATTGAGGTAAGGAGTTTCATGTGTACATGAAAAAGTGTCCGCCCAAATGCATTAAATTATCGTAGTGCTAAATTTGCATCAGGGTACATTTTAAAGGAAATTAATAAACGTACTATTCAGAATTCATGAAAGAAAAAAATTGGCCCTCATAGACACTGCCGATAGAAGTGGTAACTTATAACTCAGAATTTGATTTTTACTTTGGAAACTACGCGTGTGAAACCGGAGGGCGTGGCTATGAGCATGGCCATCTAGAAATGCTGACACATTTTTAAATGGCCAATGGGAAAGGCTGAGGCATTTCTAGATGGCCATTGGCTATGGTCCCGAGTTTACCCGAAGATTTCTAATCATTCCCGAGCGTGACGCTAGAATTAAATTGACAGCCCACGAAAAATCTGTCATTGGCGCGCCAAAAGAAGTTTTGACTTCTAAATATATTGTACCTACATGTTTTCTCAAAATAGTAATTATTTATTTGATGTTATATTTACTAAATTATTTTGTACTGCACAAGTAGTTGAAATTATCTATTAATTACTATTTTAGTAGTCAATAATATTAAATTATTTAACTCGGCATACTTTAATTCGATTACAATTGATTCATTCATATTCATTTTAAAATGTTCTGCCATTTGAGATAACATTCTTTACATCTATCCTCCATACGTGAAAAGAAAATTGCGCGCAAAGCAACAAAAAAAAGTACACCAAAGAGGTTCCGAGTATGAGTTTTTAACAAATTAAAAATAAATGTATGATGAATTCGGCACCAAGGAGGTAGAAATAAATAGGTTAAATTATGTTTTGAATTCAAAACCTCAGTACACACGATGTTCTAAATTCAAATTTACTTTAACCTCTAGAGGGTAAAAACGACTTTTGCGCCCTGATATCGAGGAGCAAAAGTACTCTTTCCGAGCTGGTGGGATGAAAAATATATTTAGAGGACTTGTGTCATCTACCAGCCCGCAATTGGCCAGTGTAGCGATTCTTTTCTTGTCTTTTTTATAGCATAGAGTGACAAGACAAGCAATACATGTGCCTGATGGTAAACAACATGCCAGCCACATAACAGCCGAATTCGAAACATTACATTTGACCCTAACTAAAGGTACGTACATAAGTCTGAGTGTACCAAGTGTAGAAGCACAAATTTGTTTGGATTTGTCGTTATTCTTTTGGGTGAGCTTGCTTCATCGTAGGCCGCCTTGTAGCTTAAGGGGGCGCCTAGTGCCAGAAAACGAAAAAAGGACATTTTCGACGCCGCTCACTGAAGTTATTTTTACAATAAAAATGACACCGAAAAAACCCGTTTTAATTCGAGTACTCTAAATTATCAGCGATCACATTATTTTTTGGTAATAAAATTCCTAATTTCCTGTGTTTAATTATTGAGTAATTTTAATAAAACTTGGTCCAAAATGGACTCCTGATTTAAAATTGATTTTCCTCCAAACTGTGTCATGCTATTCTCGACTTTATGTATATCTCATTAAAAAACGCGTCGCGCGGATGAAAACTGATTTTTCCCTGGCATTAGGCGCACTCTTAACATCACGCAAGATGGCGGTTACATCGATACATAAACTCACTGATGTGACAATTTCTGTATCGTTGTTGCACTGTTACGGTAGAAGTAACACTACCGGTAGGAAACCCTTAGGTAGGGTTAACCCTTGCTAAAGGTAGCATACGTCTGAGTTTACCAAGTGTAGCAACACGAATTTGTTTAGGTTTGTAGTCATTTTGAAGATGAAGCAATCATCACGATGAAACAGTGACCTGTGCTATGTAAAAGTTCTTTTAAATGAGAGTACTCCCTTTAATATAAAAAAAAATATCACAAAATCATAAATCCAGAGTGTCGCTGGTAAGTAGCGAGGCAAGGCTTAAGCTACTGTTCGAAAGTAAGTAGCCTCGCTAACGGTTTTATGATTAGTCGTAAGATATGTTTAGCTTTAACCTTTTGTATCTGACCTTTGATTCAACTGTCTAGCAAAAGTACTATAGTATCGGTTAAATCTTTTCGCTATGCGGCTGTTAATGGCGATAAGGACTATAATCGTGCAATCAATATCCCACATGGCGGTAACCTCATAATTCACATCAAGGTACTTGCCATCCTTGTCCTTCTTAGCCTGCACGAGTTTCTTGTCATTTGGTATTGGCGGCACTCTACACGTCAAAACAAAAAAAACTATGTTAAGGCGCGTTCCCGAACAAAACGCATTTTTTGTAAATTTTTCAGAACTATCTACTTTTTATCCAAAACAAATATCGACTGGTGAAAATGCATTAAGCTTCTGCAAAATCTTGACCTTAAAATAGTAAATTTTTTTTTTTGTTAGTACATGTAATATATTGTTTAATTAATCTTCTCAGAAAGAAACCACAAAAATTGCAATTTTAATTATCATGCATCTACTCGGAGAAGTCGCCATTATTAAGATTTTGTACTTACACCAACACATAGGCAATTTGATTACGAACATTTTGGTAGACATATTTTTGTTAAAAGACTAAAATCTGTTTTTATAAAGATTTCATTCTTAAATCTGAGTGTGAGACAGTAACAAATCCTAGTGTTTCTCTCTTGCTCTCTCTTGCGTTATGCGTTGTGCGATGAGATAAGAAATACTCAAAAGCAAATGACTTTGAGGGTAGGGCCTTAATGCAGCTGAAGTGGAGATGGGATGGGCATGTTCCCGTGATTACAGGTGAAGGATAGCTGCAACCGAGTGGTGGAAGAGGTAAGTTAAGCGGAGTGTATGACGTCCAGCTGCAAGATGGGTCGAGAAATCTTTATAGCGAGTCAAACTTGGACTCGATTAGCGAATAACCGAGCAATATAGAAAAATACAACTGTGGATGATGATTGTGTGCTCAACCTTTTCACCACATGTTTTCACTAAAGCATAATCATAAGTTACGGTGGTCTAGTCGGGAGAACGGCGGCTGCCGATCCGGAGACCCCGGGTTCAAGCCCCACACGCACCACTGTCTTTTCGAAGTCATGTGCGTAATGCCGCTAACTCAAAACGGTGAAGGAAAACATAGTGAGGAAACCGACATGTACCTAGAATCTTTCGAAGTCATGTGTCATCCGCCAACCCGCACTGGGCCAGCGTGGTGGATTTTATGGCTTTAACTCTCTCCTTGCGAGAGAAGGCCCCGAGTCCCAGCAGTGGGAACGTTTAGTGGGCTGTTGATGATGATGATGATAATCATAAGTACCTTATAAATGCCCCAACTACTGGAAAACAGTGCCATCTCTCATAAAGAGAGCCAAGGCCATAGTATACAAGGCATAAAGCGTGTAACAGCAACAGCGTGTACCCAAGACCTCGAAAAACTCCTGGAATATGGTGGTTTTCTCATGATGTTTCATAGTCCAGGCCATTTATTATGGCAAACTTGTACATCTAAAATCAGAAAACATATTTTCATGCGGCAGCACTATAGAATATAGTGATATAATTCAAAAGTTTTTATAAAAAAGTACTGAACGTTCAGCCTTTTCGTGACATGACGTGTAATTTGGAAAATATCTATCAATCGTAAAACCAAAAAAAAAAATAGGCCATACTATGAGTTCTCATAACGATAGTAGTTCAGTTCTCATAACGATAGTAGTTCGATCCGTTTGGCGTTTAATATTTCGTGCATCACAATTCTCAACCGTCACTCATGGCAGTAAGATTAGCGGTCGCAGAACACGAAACGTGGAGCGTCAATTGTTTCACAAAAATATCGTAGTAGGTACTCGTGGTATAAGGTCAGATTGTGTTTCAAAGCCACGATACTCCCAGTGCGGTGCGTAAGAAAATGTGGGTAAGTTACGAAGCGATAACACACGTAATTCAATCTCGAGAGAACGTCACTTCGATTCGCTCGCATGTACATATTGGAGGCGACTGAGGCAAGCTTTAAACTTCAGTTATATGCTTCTATAGATATCTCACCAACGGTTTTGTTCGTCTCCACGTATCGTCACAGTCGTATTACTGTTTGTAAAGTTTTTGTTTGTTATAATAACTAGTTCAAAGCTTTCGCCAATTTACCTACTTGAGTTATATCTCAGATTTAATCCATTAAATTACTGGGTATCTAAATAAAGCCGCTTTGAGTTTATCATGATAAAAGATAATATTATATTCTTATTTAGGCTTATTCATAGTGACATCGTTTCATGGTGGACGTTCCGAAGACTCGAACACAGAAATTTTACTCTACTTTTGTGATAAGAATGTCTGAATTGTTGAATACGTTGCCTGAGTGAGTTGTTCCTAATGATTACAATCTTGGTGTCTTCCAAATCGAGATTGAATCAGTTTGATTTAGGTACGCATTCTTCATCGTAGATCGACATCATAGACAACAGGCGACATGGTGGTCAAGTGTACAGCTACTATAATAGTTTAAAAAAAAACTTTATTCCGGTTTGAAATTAATGTTAAGGCAAATTAAAGGGCGAGAAGATATAAACATTTTATGGCGACGAGCACAGTCCAGTGATTTCTCAACACACAGATATCAGTCTGCTTTTGTGTTGCAGCGTATCATTTGCCCAAAGTAGCCTGATTCAGTACTCAGTATTTTTTATGGTACAAAATACACGAGTACACCATTACCTAGCACTGAATGGCGCTCGTTACCCAGAGATATAAGATGTTTTATCTCATCATCATCATGAACGGCCTGCTCTATCCCACTGCTTGGTATAGGCCTCTCTTTTACTTTGCCATCTGCCTCGGTCCTGTGCCAATCGAGTCTAGGTTCGACCCACGATATTTACCATATCGTCGACCCATTTTGCTGGTGGACGCTCAGTTTTCTTTGCCTCGACTACCATTCTATCCCTATCGTTTTGTTTCTATCCGTTGTAATTTTGCTGGTAGTTTTGCCCTTCAAATCGGAACACATTGATGTTTTTACTTTAGTGCTTTGCGGTAGAATAAATGGCAAAAGTGTGGTATCTTTCAAAACGAACTAATACTATTCATACTTTCAATATAACGTAAGTATCATCAAACAAATCTTTAAGCTTTTCAGAAGACCATTGTTGAGAGAACACGCGAGGTGCGAGGGCCACGTGCAACGGATTTAGGTTTGTGTTGCTAAGGCAAACTGGACAAAGCCTTTTAGAAATACGTTGTTAGACAGAAACATAAGATTTTATGCAATTTACAATTATTTATTTTGCCAAAAAACATGGCAGACAGGTTCTACCATAGATACCTAGGTTTAGGCCAGTTCAGGCAAACAAAAAATACAATTCAAAATCATACCGTATAGAAAAAAAAAATGGCAGTCATAGGAACTGCCCATAAAAGTGAAAACTTATAACTCAGAATTTGATAGCTTACCTTGGAAACTACACGGGTGTAACCGGAAGGCGTGGCCTGGCCATCATGGCATAGCCATCTAGAAATGCGTCAGCATTTTGGCTGATGTATTTCTAGATGGCCAATAGCCATGGTCCCGAGTTTACCCGAAGATTTCTTTTCATACCCGAGCGTGACGCTAAAATTCAGTTCACACCCCACGAAAAATCTGTCTAGTCGCGCCTAAAGAAGTTTTCACTTCAAAAATTATTTGTGCATGGATCCCACCTCAGGTGAGTTAAAAAATCACAATTCACATAAAATTACAGCGTATAATATTACTATTCTTAGATTTCTCTAGACAATCCATTGTTGCTGTTCTTTATACATACTGTAGATAAGCTCTTCAGTCTCATCGTATGATAGTCGTAAATCACAAACCTTGAGTTTTAACTTGAAAGTCTGTTTTGGAATGTCTTACGTTATTGTAGGTACTAGAAAGAGAGTATGCAGGGGCACGCTTCCCAGTAGTGACCAGGCGTGAAGAAGCAGTATTACTGGTAGGTTGAATCTTGCTACATGATTGGATAATAAAGATAATTTTGAACGTAGCAGCTTGCTTCATCGTAGGCCGCCTTGTAGCTTAAGGGGGCGCCTAGTGCCAGAAAACGAAAAAAGGACATTTTCGACGCCGCTCACTGAAGTTATTTTTACAATAAAAATGACACCGAAAAAACCCGTTTTAATTCGAGTACTCTAAATTATCAGCGATCACATTATTTTTTGGTAATAAAATTCCTAATTTCCTGTGTTTAATTATTGAGTAATTTTAATAAAACTTGGTCCAAAATGGACTCCTGATTTAAAATTGATTTTCCTCCAAACTGTGTCATGCTATTCTCGACTTTATGTATATCTCATTAAAAAACGCGTCGCGCGGATGAAAACTGATTTTTCCCTGGCATTAGGCGCACTCTTAACATCACGCAAGATGGCGGTTACATCGATACATAAACTCACTGATGTGACAATTTCTGTATCGTTGTTGCACTGTTACGGTAGAAGTAACACTACCGGTAGGAAACCCTTAGGTAGGGTTAACCCTTGCTAAAGGTAGCATACGTCTGAGTTTACCAAGTGTAGCAACACGAATTTGTTTAGGTTTGTAGTCATTTTGAAGATGAAGCAATCATCACGATGAAACAGTGACCTGTGCTATGTAAAAGTTCTTTTAAATGAGAGTACTCCCTTTAATATAAAAAAAAATATCACAAAATCATAAATCCAGAGTGTCGCTGGTAAGTAGCGAGGCAAGGCTTAAGCTACTGTTCGAAAGTAAGTAGCCTCGCTAACGGTTTTATGATTAGTCGTAAGATATGTTTAGCTTTAACCTTTTGTATCTGACCTTTGATTCAACTGTCTAGCAAAAGTACTATAGTATCGGTTAAATCTTTTCGCTATGCGGCTGTTAATGGCGATAAGGACTATAATCGTGCAATCAATATCCCACATGGCGGTAACCTCATAATTCACATCAAGGTACTTGCCATCCTTGTCCTTCTTAGCCTGCACGAGTTTCTTGTCATTTGGTATTGGCGGCACTCTACACGTCAAAACAAAAAAAACTATGTTAAGGCGCGTTCCCGAACAAAATGCATTTTTTGTAAATTTTTCAGAACTATCTACTTTTTATCCAAAACAAATATCGACTGGTGAAAATGCATTAAGCTTCTGCAAAATCTTGACCTTAAAATAGTAAATTTTTTTTTTTGTTAGTACATGTAATATATTGTTTAATTAATCTTCTCAGAAAGAAACCACAAAAATTGCAATTTTAATTATCATGCATCTACTCGGAGAAGTCGCCATTATTAAGATTTTGTACTTACACCAACACATAGGCAATTTGATTACGAACATTTTGGTAGACATATTTTTGTTAAAAGACTAAAATCTGTTTTTATAAAGATTTCATTCTTAAATCTGAGTGTGAGACAGTAACAAATCCTAGTGTTTCTCTCTTGCTCTCTCTTGCGTTATGCGTTGTGCGATGAGATAAGAAATACTCAAAAGCAAATGACTTTGAGGGTAGGGCCTTAATGCAGCTGAAGTGGAGATGGGATGGGCATGTTCCCGTGATTACAGGTGAAGGATAGCTGCAACCGAGTGGTGGAAGAGGTAAGTTAAGCGGAGTGTATGACGTCCAGCTGCAAGATGGGTCGAGAAATCTTTATAGCGAGTCAAACTTGGACTCGATTAGCGAATAACCGAGCAATATAGAAAAATACAACTGTGGATGATGATTGTGTGCTCAACCTTTTCACCACATGTTTTCACTAAAGCATAATCATAAGTTACGGTGGTCTAGTCGGGAGAACGGCGGCTGCCGATCCGGAGACCCCGGGTTCAAGCCCCACACGCACCACTGTCTTTTCGAAGTCATGTGCGTAATGCCGCTAACTCAAAACGGTGAAGGAAAACATAGTGAGGAAACCGACATGTACCTAGAATCTTTCGAAGTCATGTGTCATCCGCCAACCCGCACTGGGCCAGCGTGGTGGATTTTATGGCTTTAACTCTCTCCTTGCGAGAGAAGGCCCCGAGTCCCAGCAGTGGGAACGTTTAGTGGGCTGTTGATGATGATGATGATAATCATAAGTACCTTATAAATGCCCCAACTACTGGAAAACAGTGCCATCTCTCATAAAGAGAGCCAAGGCCATAGTATACAAGGCATAAAGCGTGTAACAGCAACAGCGTGTACCCAAGACCTCGAAAAACTCCTGGAATATGGTGGTTTTCTCATGATGTTTCATAGTCCAGGCCATTTATTATGGCAAACTTGTACATCTAAAATCAGAAAACATATTTTCATGCGGCAGCACTATAGAATATAGTGATATAATTCAAAAGTTTTTATAAAAAAGTACTGAACGTTCAGCCTTTTCGTGACATGACGTGTAATTTGGAAAATATCTATCAATCGTAAAACCAAAAAAAAAAATAGGCCATACTATGAGTTCTCATAACGATAGTAGTTCAGTTCTCATAACGATAGTAGTTCGATCCGTTTGGCGTTTAATATTTCGTGCATCACAATTCTCAACCGTCACTCATGGCAGTAAGATTAGCGGTCGCAGAACACGAAACGTGGAGCGTCAATTGTTTCACAAAAATATCGTAGTAGGTACTCGTGGTATAAGGTCAGATTGTGTTTCAAAGCCACGATACTCCCAGTGCGGTGCGTAAGAAAATGTGGGTAAGTTACGAAGCGATAACACACGTAATTCAATCTCGAGAGAACGTCACTTCGATTCGCTCGCATGTACATATTGGAGGCGACTGAGGCAAGCTTTAAACTTCAGTTATATGCTTCTATAGATATCTCACCAACGGTTTTGTTCGTCTCCACGTATCGTCACAGTCGTATTACTGTTTGTAAAGTTTTTGTTTGTTATAATAACTAGTTCAAAGCTTTCGCCAATTTACCTACTTGAGTTATATCTCAGATTTAATCCATTAAATTACTGGGTATCTAAATAAAGCCGCTTTGAGTTTATCATGATAAAAGATAATATTATATTCTTATTTAGGCTTATTCATAGTGACATCGTTTCATGGTGGACGTTCCGAAGACTCGAACACAGAAATTTTACTCTACTTTTGTGATAAGAATGTCTGAATTGTTGAATACGTTGCCTGAGTGAGTTGTTCCTAATGATTACAATCTTGGTGTCTTCCAAATCGAGATTGAATCAGTTTGATTTAGGTACGCATTCTTCATCGTAGATCGACATCATAGACAACAGGCGACATGGTGGTCAAGTGTACAGCTACTATAATAGTTTAAAAAAAAACTTTATTCCGGTTTGAAATTAATGTTAAGGCAAATAAAAGGGCGAGAAGATATAAACATTTTATGGCGACGAGCACAGTCCAGTGATTTCTCAACACACAGATATCAGTCTGCTTTTGTGTTGCAGCGTATCATTTGCCCAAAGTAGCCTGATTCAGTACTCAGTATTTTTTATGGTACAAAATACACGAGTACACCATTACCTAGCACTGAATGGCGCTCGTTACCCAGAGATATAAGATGTTTTATCTCATCATCATCATGAACGGCCTGCTCTATCCCACTGCTTGGTATAGGCCTCTCTTTTACTTTGCCATCTGCCTCGGTCCTGTGCCAATCGAGTCTAGGTTCGACCCACGATATTTACCATATCGTCGACCCATTTTGCTGGTGGACGCTCAGTTTTCTTTGCCTCGACTACCATTCTATCCCTATCGTTTTGTTTCTATCCGTTGTAATTTTGCTGGTAGTTTTGCCCTTCAAATCGGAACACATTGATGTTTTTACTTTAGTGCTTTGCGGTAGAATAAATGGCAAAAGTGTGGTATCTTTCAAAACGAACTAATACTATTCATACTTTCAATATAACGTAAGTATCATCAAACAAATCTTTAAGCTTTTCAGAAGACCATTGTTGAGAGAACACGCGAGGTGCGAGGGCCACGTGCAACGGATTTAGGTTTGTGTTGCTAAGGCAAACTGGACAAAGCCTTTTAGAAATACGTTGTTAGACAGAAACATAAGATTTTATGCAATTTACAATTATTTATTTTGCCAAAAAACATGGCAGACAGGTTCTACCATAGATACCTAGGTTTAGGCCAGTTCAGGCAAACAAAAAATACAATTCAAAATCATACCGTATAGAAAAAAAAAATGGCAGTCATAGGAACTGCCCATAAAAGTGAAAACTTATAACTCAGAATTTGATAGCTTACCTTGGAAACTACACGGGTGTAACCGGAAGGCGTGGCCTGGCCATCATGGCATAGCCATCTAGAAATGCGTCAGCATTTTGGCTGATGTATTTCTAGATGGCCAATAGCCATGGTCCCGAGTTTACCCGAAGATTTCTTTTCATACCCGAGCGTGACGCTAAAATTCAGTTCACACCCCACGAAAAATCTGTCTAGTCGCGCCTAAAGAAGTTTTCACTTCAAAAATTATTTGTGTATGGATCCCACCTCAGGTGAGTTAAAAAATCACAATTCACATAAAATTACAGCGTATAATATTACTATTCTTAGATTTCTCTAGACAATCCATTGTTGCTGTTCTTTATACATACTGTAGATAAGCTCTTCAGTCTCATCGTATGATAGTCGTAAATCACAGACCTTGAGTTTTAACTTGAAAGTCTGTTTTGGAATGTCTTACGTTATTGTAGGTACTAGAAAGAGAGTATGCAGGGGCACGCTTCCCAGTAGTGACCAGGCGTGAAGAAGCAGTATTACTGGTAGGTTGAATCTTGCTACATGATTGGATAATAAAGATAATTTTGAACGTAGCATACGGTTGTGCTTAGCTTTGCTAACGCGGTTTGATATAAAATATTGTGTGTTAGTAAGAATAGGTACCAGGATACCAGCTTCGAACACAAAAGCACTAAGACAAACTTCTGTGAGGTTTAGCGGCATTGATTAGACAGCAGATAATTGCAATTTAGAAATAGTAAATATACTTAAGAAAATTAAAAAAAAGTCGTGACCAAAATGCTGACGTTTATTTGGCCCAACGCATAAGCATTGCCATTCAGCGTGGTAATGCCGCCAGCATGCTGGGTACGCTTCCGATTACTAGTGGGCTCGAACATCTTGATTATCTGTTGACCTTCATTGGTCTATGAATAATTTAATTGTGCTTAGTGTAAGTAGTTAGTTAGGTAAGTAGCGTAGTGTAAATCTCATTGTATTTTAGTTTTGTTAATAAAGGCTATTTAAAAAGACCGTTTTAAAAAAAACATATTTGGATGTTTAGAAAATTCAGTTTCTGTTTATTTAAAATTAACAGTTATTCAGTAAATGCATATGAAAATATACACAGTGCGGACTAAAATAAATAAATAAATAAATATTGGTGGACAATTCACACACAACACCATCTGACCCCAAACTAAGCAAAGCTTGTAATATGGCGGCCAGATAGCTGATATAATACTTATATAGTTTTGAATACATACTTATTATACATAGAAATACCCAGACACAGTGCAAACATTTGAATTCATCACACAAATATTTGCACTGGGTGGGAATTGAACCCACGACCCTCGGCTTCGCAGATGTATTAAGACGACCCGTAATTTCTTCATGACCACGCGGGTTGGTTAGACGGAAGGTTGGGGTAATATTATAATAATAATTTAGGGTGCGAGGCTCGGAAACCTAATGTTAATAATATATCAAAATACCCGTGATGCCATCTATCGTGTTAAGTTAAGTTACTATTGTATGATGAATTTTATGTTCACTTAATAAACTTTCACTCGCTCTCATCTTCCTCACTGATAAAACGTTGTATTACTTTTTTTTTCAACTTTCATAGGTTTACACTTGACCGTCATCTCGCCTGATGTTAAGCGACGATGCGGTCTACGATGGAACGTGTTTATCTAGAAGAAACCGATTCTCTCTCGATTTGAAGACACTCAGGCAACGTATTCCACAGCCTAGACGTTTTTATCACTAAAGTAGACTCAAATCTCTTCGTTCGTGTCTTTTTTTCAATTTAAATTATCCACTCCACAGACTCCATGGTCAATGATTTTTGTCAAAACATTGATTACGTCGTTCGTGTCTTTGGAACATCAACCATGAAACGATGTCACTTTTTGAGCTAATTTATAGAACCTAATTTATAGGGGAAAAGGGGGTTGGAAAACAAGCAACGGTTACTCGGCTGATGCTCTTATCAGCCAATTAAAATTCCCAAGTCTTTCAGATGATGATCCGCCATGATTACGTCATCACAAGGTTAGCAGAGTGTTCAGTGGAAGGAAAAGAGCCGCGATGTGCCTACAAAGGTGGAACTACGGCTATCCCTAGCCACTATCGTGAGGGTAGACCTCTCGCTGCCAACCATCTTAACCAAGAAGCTTGACAATGAGAGGTTGTGTAAGGCGGAAAAGCGAGAGTGAACGCCTTTCGCTCGTGCTCGGAGGCGGAAGTGGGACACGGGTGCGACCCTGGACTCCTCTGACTGCGACTCTTGCTTGCATCTTGTCCCCACTGGAGGGTCTAGGGCCTTAGACTTTTAGGGTTGTTCGGCACCCTACTTAAAGATTAGAGATAGGTCGTCCCGAGGGAGTGCCGCGCTGCTGGTTTTGGGGGTGTTACTGGGACCAAAAGCAGAGGTACGTACGCCCTCAATAGGCGAGCCCGCAAAAGCAACTGAATCTGGGTCGTTGGTAAGAGTGGAAGAAGTGACCCCGCGACTATAACGCCAGGCCATGTCAGAGAAACCTGCGGGCGTTTTAGTCTTTAGGGGCACCATGTTATACTTGTGTCAAACCTGACTTACCCTGCCTCGTCACTGCTTGAAGATCATGCGTAAATTTTTGTCCCCCACGTAAAAAAATAATTTTGATCGTAAAAAAGTCCTGTATAATGCTTCAATACGAGTTCAAATCGCGAAATCTATAGTTTTGCCTTTTTTCGTTGTTATTATTATTTGTTTTTTTTTACTTAAAAAAACTTCCTTTTATGTTTAGAAATGTGGTCTGTGTAACCTTATCTAGAGTTTTTGTTTTAGCCTCGAATCCTGAAACAAAATAATATAAGTTTCTGTATTGTGTCCGTCGTAAATTATCTTTTTTATAGCTTTGCGTTATTTTCGAAAGCTTTTAGCGTCTGATCAAAAAACTTTTGAAAGCTTTTTAGTGTTCATAATTTGGAACAAATCGTAAACTATTAATGTACTCTGATATTAAAACATTTTGATTTTTCAACAGAAATTCGGTAAACAACTTATGTTAAGTAATAACCTAATTCAATTTTTTACTTGGTAAATACTTTTTTCATCGACAATTTCTCGGAAGATTTGTTATTGAGAGAGAAAATAAAGTACTTAAAGGGTGCTGGGACTCTTTGCACAATCCGCCCGATGCCACGTCTTCGTCGGTCATTCGTGGGTCATTTTACCATAAATCAGTAATGTGCAAAAACATTGCTTGTTAACGCTAAATAGCTAGTATTGTATGAGCAGACATTTTTATATGTTCCGTCTCCCTTTCCTACACTATTTCACCTCCTGTCCGTCCTTGTCTCCTTAACGAATCGAGCCGTCGCGCGAGCATCCTACGAAGAACTTTCACTTTTTAATAAGTGTGTGTTGATAATCGTTACGGGGGTGTGACGTGCTCCCTGCTAATAATCCTAAAACTATATAAAATAAACTGTTCTGTGCCATTTTTGTGAACTATTGGAGGAGACCAGGCTTGCTAGCCTGTACTTAGGCGGCCGCCTACTGGATGTTCCCGAGCTGCGACGTAGATCTCGTAAGTCCCTTTTCCTCCTATTCTTTCCTGCTTATGATTTTGTCTGTTCATTTTACGTGTGAGAATTAACTTGGGGATCGCGATACTTCGCGCATTCATTGTTGGTCACTTCGGCCTGGATTACCAGCTAATAGGTACTTATAACTTCAAATAAGTTAGTATCTTACGACGTTAGTTTCATACGTAAGCGTACAAAATGGCGACTAAGCGAGAGAAAGATATTGATAGATTGCAGAATAAATTGGCAGCATATTTCGGACATGTTCAATCAATTTACGATTCACTTCAAATACTAGATTCTAATAATCCCGCGCAAGTTGAATCGTTTCTTGCTTCAAGTTTTACGATCGATAATATTCACGATAGGTATATAGAAACGCTCGAAATTAAATGTTCTAGCGAAATCGCTCAAGACGACACCGCTGGTAAATCTGCCAATTCTTATCAATCACTAATGGCCTTTGAACAGCTGTATGCTTCTATTAAATATAAGGTTAATCAGTTAACGAAAAAATGTATAGAAACTTCATTAGAATGTAAACATAACCAAATTTCGAAGAACGTACGCCTACCTAAGTTGGAATTGTGTTCTTTTTCTGGGGATCAGGAAAGCTGGCCAATTTTCTATGAAACTTTTCGTACGGCAGTTCACGAAAATCCAGACTTGGTCGACAGTGAAAAAATAATGTATCTCATGGGCAAATTAAGTGGCAAAGCTCTCACTATTTGTCAGGGTATCATACCCTCTGCTGAGAATTATAAAATAATTTGGAACTCCTTATTGAATCGATATAATGACCGAAGATTAATGGCCTCGACTTACGTCGACAAGTTAATAAACCTACCAGCTACGGACAATAGTTCCGCGAGTTTAGAAAATTTTGTAGATAATTTTTCGTCTATTGTGTCTGCATTACGTCAATTACAACTACCTAGCTTGGAGGATTTGTTACTTGTTCACATAGCCTGTAAAAGAGTCGATATCGAAATAGTTAAGGCTTTCGAAATGTCATTTATTGATTCCAATGAGATACCAACTTGCGATCAATTCGTGGACTTTGTACGTAAACATTCTCATATATTGAAGCGGGCGCATAATATCACTAGTAAATTTACCTTAACTCGTAAAAATGATTCTCGCAATACCACCCAAGTTTCTAATTCAAGGTCACGGTCAAACGTTAAGACCTTTGTAAATGTACAGGAACACAATAAATGTATTTGTTGTGACAAAATGGATCATCCATTGTCCAAATGTCCCACGTTCCTGTCTACATCACCTCGCAATCGCTTTGTTATAATCAAGCGTAATAATCTTTGCGTTAATTGTTTCAATAAACATACGTTACCTAATTGCCCATCTGAAAGTAGATGCGGCAAGTGTAACCGGTCGCATAATAGTTTATTGCACTTTGATAATAATGCAAGTACATCTTATAATAGGAACGTTACTGCATCGCAACCCTCGGCGAGTAAAAATATTTCTACTGTTATCAGTAAACAATGCGATATCTCGGCTACGGCACACGAGCGTTCTTTTGCCGCGCGGCCTACTAGCACGCACGATGAAGGTATTAATGGTCAGTGTATGAATACAGATCCACCTGTTACATTGTGTGCTGTAGGTATAAAATGTACCGCATCGAGTGGTACTAATGATGTTCCCGCGACGTCCGTTCTGTTAGGTACGGCACAATGTCACTATGTTGACAAAACGGGACAAATTCATTTAGTGCGTGCTATCCTCGATTGCGCGTCGCAACGCGATTTTATTACAACTGAATGTTGTCGGCGTTTGAATTTGCCCGTCTACTCGACCGCAAGCAAATACGTCTCGGGAGTCGGTGACGTCACCAATCCCATTGAAGGTATAACTTGCCTTACTTTGCATTCTCGGCATAATGACGAGATAAATTACACAATACAGCCGCTAGTAGTTAATCGGATCACGGATGCACTTCCGGTGTCATTAATTGATACCACGCAACTTGATTATTTGCAAAATTTACCTTTAGCCGACAGTAGGTTTAGTGTGCCCGGGGAAGTTGACCTCATACTTGGCTCGGACATGTTCGCGCGAGTACTGCGCCCGGGTACGGTTTCTCGTAACATAGGGGGCCCAATAGCCATTGAAACAACTATGGGGTTTATAATCATCGGGTCGGCTCCTGTACAAGGTCCGATGTGTAATGTCGTTCGCGCTTATTGTACAATTGGTGAATCGCTCGATAATTATGTACGTCAATTTTTCGAGTTAGAAGAGGTACCTAAGGTTTGTAACGCGCTTTCCCCTGATGAACAAAAATGCGAGGATTTTTGTTTGAATACCACGCGTCGCGACGACACCGGTCGGTTTGTCGTTTCGTTGCCGTTTAAAGAAGATGCGTCTTGTTTAGGCACATCGATGCATACTGCGGAGCGTAGGTATTTATCCCTCGAAAGGAAGCTGCTAGGTAACCCTTCTATTAAACTAGAATATGACAAGGTATTTCGTGAGTATTTAGATAAGGATTACTTACGAGCGATTGACGTCAAAGCCTCCGAGTTTAATACTCCTCACTACGTGATACCTCACCACGGAGTCTTACGGACAGACAAATCGACATCACGTTTACGTGTGGTGTTAGACGCGAGTTGTAATACATCGAACGGGATGTCTTTGAATGACATTTTATACACGGGACCGAACTTGCAAAACGATCTGTTTTGTATCATTTTGCGCTTTCGATTATTACCTATTGCAATAAGTGCCGACATTCGCCAAATGTATCTCAGAATTTTAATGAGCGATGACAATTGGTGTTTTCAAAGATTGTTATATCGTTTTGATCCTAATGATCCAATTCAAATATTTGAGATGACGCGTGTACCGTTCGGTCTATGCTGTAGCCCTTATTTAGCTGTGCGCTCAATACGCCAATTGGCTATCGATGAAGGCGCTCGCTATCCGACGGCTAGCCGCGTGACGCAACGAGACATTTATATGGACGATCTAGCTACTAGCTGTTTATCAGAAGCCGATGGAATCGATTTATCCGATCAGTTGATAAAAATGTTCGCGTGTGCTGGTTTCGACCTGGTTAAGTTTTCGAGCAACTCGCCTGTGGTGATGGAAAGTATTCCCATCGACCATCGGGTTACGGAAGCCGTGGAATTTAGCCCAGCTGATCAATTGAAAATATTGGGATTGCATTGGTTGCCGGCCGAAGACGTTTTTACGTTTAGTGTCCATATCGAGCCTCGCCCTTGCACTAAGCGAAACATACTCTCACGAATTGCTCGTTTGTGGGATTTAGAGGGTTTCATTGCTCCCGTGACTTTACTAGCTAAATTAGTGGTCAAGTCACTATGGGCAAATAATTTCGACTGGGACGAAACACCTAGCCCACATATTGTCAAATTGTGGCGTAATTTTGAGGCTGAATTACCATTGTTACAGAATGTTAGATTACCACGTCATGTCGGAGTAAATGATGATTGCCTAATATCCTTGTTAGGATTTGCTGACGCCTCAGAGCAGGCTTATGGCGGAGTGGTGTACATACACGTGTACTACCCAAAGTATGATCGTACCGTGGTCAACTTAGTGTGTGCTAAATCGCGAGTTACACCATCCAAAGCTCTCGTTACAGTGGCTCGATTGGAACTTTGTGCGACTCTTATTGTTGCCAAATTAATGCGAGTGGTAATCGACACTTACTCGTTGCCGTCATGTTCCGTATACGCGTTCACCGATAGCAAGGTGGCTCTCGCGTGGATACATGCTTCACCGACTCGCTGGCAGACATTCGTAGCGAACAGAGTATCACAAATTCACGAGAATCTTTCTCCGGACCATTTCCATCACATACCGGGGCAAGAAAATCCTGCCGACTGTTTGAGCAGAGGACTGACTCCTGCACAGCTGATTGTACATCCGCTGTGGTTCAATGGACCGAAATTCGCTTATTTGCCTCGCGAAAAATGGCCCCTGAATAATGACTTCAGCGTGCCAGAAGATATTCCGGAAGAAAAAACGAGTGTGATGGTTACGACTGAATCATCTACTCCTCCTTCTCCACTACTATGTGAGCTCGCCGGTCGAGTCTCTACGTGGACCAAGTTACTACGAATAGTAATTTTTGTCCTTCGTTTCGTCAAAAAATTACCGACGAACTTTCACGTTTCACATCTTGAAACTGCAGAATTTGCAATCATTCGTGCTCTTCAAAGAAATTATTTCGCTGAAGAAATTACTAAATGGAAAGCGGGAAAGCTACTGCCACCTGCGTTTCGTAAACTTAACGTTTTCGTTGATGAAAACGATATATTACGCGTCGGCGGTCGTTTGACTAATGCCAATATTGGATACGATAGTCGACACCCCATTTTATTACCGCGTCGTGATCATATTGTTGATCTGATCATCGATCATCACCATCGGATAAACTTACATACCGGACCGCAACTTTTAATGTCACTCTTACGACAGAAATATTGGATTATGTCGGCTCGCAATATCGTACGTTTTCGTGTACAAAAATGCAATATTTGTTTTCGAGCTCGCCCTACCAATCAGTTTCCGATAATGGCAAGCCTGCCTGCGTGCCGTGTTAATGAAGCTAAAAGTTTCTGTCACACAGGAGTTGACTATTGCGGGCCGCTGAATATTGTTATCCATCGCGGGCGAGGTGTACGCGCCGTACGGGCTTATATATGCTTGTTTATTTGTTTAGTTACGAAAGCAGTACACCTCGAACTATCATGTTTCCTTAGTACTGAGTCATTTCTCAACTCTCTCCGACGTTTCCTCGCTAGACGCGGACCTGTGAGTACTATATACTCGGACAGAGGGACCAATTTTGTTGGTGCTAAGTCCTACTTAGACAACATGTACCAATTGTTAGATTCGGAAGAATACCGCGATAAATTCGCCAATGAGCTACGTGACAAACGCATAGACTTCAGATTTAACGCACCCGCCTGTCCCCACATGGGTGGAATCTGGGAGGTTAACGTGCGCTGTGTCAAAACTATTCTGTCAAAAGTAGTGGGAACTCAGCTCTTGACATATGAGGAAATGTCGACGGTGCTTACTCAAATAGAAGCCCTACTGAATTCACGTCCTCTGTCAGTACTGAGTAGTGACCCTACAGAACCCCTAGCGTTGACTCCGGCGCATTTCTTGGTGTTTACCCCACTCAAATCTCTGCCGTCTGAAGATTTGGCCAACGAAAATGTTAATTTGTTGCACAGAAAACGTATTGTCGATCATTTGGTACAATCTTTCTGGAAGCGGTGGAAGGTTGAATACCTGCACACGCTTCAAGTCAGAAATAAGTGGACGAAGGAAACTGCTTCTCTCCAGAAGGGTACTGTTGTTCTGCTGGAGTCAGATAACAGCGCTCCTCTAAATTGGCCAATCGGGGTTATTGAGAGAACGTTTGAGGGTAAAGATTCTGTTGTGAGAATAGTTGATGTTCGTACCAGGTCTGGTATTTATCGTCGGCCCGTCGTTAAGGTTTATCCTTTACCGACTCAATAAAATATTTTTAAAATTTACAACATAATTTAATACAGTCCACAACTCTAATTTAGCTATTCGTATTAGTAAATAATTAAATATATTCGTACTTTATACCTGAGTTTAAAATGTAAGATATTTACTTTAAATACACATTGTTAATTAACAATCTATTCATTATTAATTGTATTTTTTCGTGTACAAACATACTGTTAAAAATAGTTTACTCTAGCTTAACGCTTTATTAAGTGTGCTGAAGTAACTTAAATTTTGGATGTGCCTTGTATTATTGAAGGCCTTTCGTCCTGTCAAGGCGGGGGGGATGTTAACGCTAAATAGCTAGTATTGTATGAGCAGACATTTTTATATGTTCCGTCTCCCTTTCCTACACTATTTCACCTCCTGTCCGTCCTTGTCTCCTTAACGAATCGAGCCGTCGCGCGAGCATCCTACGAAGAACTTTCACTTTTTAATAAGTGTGTGTTGATAATCGTTACGGGGGTGTGACGTGCTCCCTGCTAATAATCCTAAAACTATATAAAATAAACTGTTCTGTGCCATTTTTGTGAACTATTGGAGGAGACCAGGCTTGCTAGCCTGTACTTAGGCGGCCGCCTACTGGATGTTCCCGAGCTGCGACGTAGATCTCGTAAGTCCCTTTTCCTCCTATTCTTTCCTGCTTATGATTTTGTCTGTTCATTTTACGTGTGAGAATTAACTTGGGGATCGCGATACTTCGCGCATTCATTGCTATATTCCTGTTATGAAGGGCAAATTCTTCAGATTTTTATATATTTTACATCATTAAAAATTAGGATAAATTAAGCGTCGCGATGCAGCGTCGAAAGCTGCCAGGTCATTCTGTGCTCTTTAAAGCCGTTTACCGATAAGTTACGGCTGGTCTAGTCGGGAGAACGGCGGCTGCCGATCCGGAGACCCCGGGTTCAAACCCCACACGCACCACTGTCTTTTCGAAGTCATGTGCGTAATGCCGCTAATTTAAAACGGTGAAGGAAAACGACATGTACCTAGAATCTTTCGAAGTCATGTGTCATCCGCCAACCCGCACTGGGCCAGCGTGGTGGATTATGGCCTTAACTTTCTCCTTGCGAGAGAAGGCCCCGAGTCCCAGCAGTGGGAACGTTTAGTGGGCTGTTGATAATGATGATTGATGACCGATTAACTACTTTTTCATATTTAGGTAATATATATAGGCAAAATAAGAAAGAACCTACCGCCTACATCTGGCTGAAAGATAGAAAATATTGTGGATGATGGTATTGATGCACTTTTACTTATTTTTGTAGTTACAAGTCTCTTCTTTCTCTCTCTTACAAATATTTTTGTAAGAGATTCTAGGTTGAGTTTAAAACTTTCTTAGTTAATATTTTAGTGATTCTACTAAGTAAATGAGAAAGGTTGAATATTTAGATATTCGGGTGTTCGTTTCTTAACCTAATAAATTTGGAACTGTTATCAATTGAGTAAAAGTAAACCAATTGAATAAATGTGAGAATTTATATTGACAACTGTTCGATCTTTCCCATATAAAATTTCACAAAGGAATGCTCTTCAACGGCTTAGCTCCATCTACTTATAGCGCCAACCCCTCTAAAACTCTTTTGAGATGGCGGGTAGAAGTGAATGGTATCCCACCGGCGCCCTCTACGCTAAATTTTATCAGTCATACTTCCTTTAAATAATCAGATACTTGTTCTTTTATATGACACATATTTAGCCTCAAATCCCAGTATTAAAAATAATACTATAGTGAAATATACTACAAACAAATACAGGTTACAACAGAACGTTAACAAATAACTGTTTGATACAAATACTCGTAGATATAATTTGAGTCTGAAATATGACGGTTACTTTCTGTTCCGTAAAAAAACAACAGTCAATAAGAAATGGTCATGTTTCAAGCAGAAAAATGTAATGTGGTTTACTAAATATAAAAAGGACGAAGTCGGGATCATATTATACTAGATTTTTAAATAACCTTCTACTATTTTAATCCTGAAAAAGTTTAAAATTACTTATCACTCAAGGATCACGTACATATCCAACGGGGAAGAATCATTGAAATTGGTCCTGTAGTTTCTGAGATTAGCGCGTTCAAACAATTAATTTTCAGGTTGCATCAGTCACATTCAGTTGCATCATGAAACTGTGAATGGAACTGGCGTCAACTGAAAATTTACACTAGTTCCATTAGTTTGAGATCTATTTCTAATGGAAAATTATTATCAGTAGTTCCATCATGGAACTGTGAATGGAACTAGTGGCAACGAACCGATAATATTACGTATAGCCCAGCGCAATTACGGAATTAAATAAACATTAAATTATGTAGTTTGGGGACTATAAAGGATCGATAGGGGGGTGCATTGTGAGCATATATTCCAATTTGAGGGATTACGATTATATGCTCAGAATGCACCCCCCCTATCGGTCCTTTATAGTCCCCAAACTACATAATTTAATGTTTTTTTATTAAATTTTTTGCGTAATTTAATTGCATTGGACTAGTAATATCAAACTCAGATAGCCGACTAAATGTCACTCACTCATTTCATATTCCGACTTTAAAATTAAACTCAAATGATCGACAGAATATCATATATTTTATTAAATCCACTATAACATCGTCTAGGTAAAGTAAGTAATAAGTAGGTAAATTTTGGGTTTTTGCGAAGTCAAAACCTATTTTGGCACACCACACACTGATTTTTCGTGGGCTCTGAATTGAGCTCAAGCGTCACGATCGAGAATGACAGTAATCTTCAGGTGATATCGGGACCATGGGCATCTTGGTTGGTGTTACCATGGTTACCATTACACATCTCACCATGGCCATCTAGTCTTGATGACCGTGCTTAGAAGACGTTCTTTAGACGACGAAATGCTTTGAAAATTTATTCCAGACTAGCAGATCGGATCAGACGGATCCACCCGTGAAGTATCCAAAGTGTATACGTTTTTACTTCTGTCGGCAGTGTATGTGACCACATTTTTTTTTAAGTGAAAACTTCTTTAGGCGCGCCTAGACAGATATTTCGTGGACTGTGAATTGGATTCTAGCATCACGCTCGGGTATGATAAGAAATCTTCGGGTAAACTCGGGACGATGGCTATTGGCCATTTAGAAATGCGTCAGCCAATGGCAAATGCTGAAAGGGCATGGCCTCGGCATTATGCCATGGCCATCTAGAAATGCCAACAGCCAATCGGAAATGCTGACGCATTTCTAGATGGCCATGCCATGATGCCCAGGCCACGCCCTCCGGTTACACACGTGTGGTTTCGAAAGTAAGCTATCAAATTCTGAGTTATAAGTTTTCACTTCTATCGGCAGTTCCTACGACGGGCCATTTTTTTTTTTTTTTTTAAATTACCACATCGATTCGATCAAATTATATGGAACTATCTCTGTAGTATTTATTTTTATAATACTATCTTTGTAGTACATAAACCAAAGTGAAAAAAGAATCATCAAAATGGGTTCACAATTGACGGAGCTATCAAGTATCATACACACAAAAAATATATACAACCGAAATGAGAACCTCGTTCGTTAAGTCAGTTAAATATATGCAAAGGCACATAGGCAGCGATACCCTTTGTGCGAAAAAAATCAAAGTCTAGAACATCACCGCAAAATTCTAACTTAAATGTGTCTCTGTAATATTTTAACTTTTTTTTGTGTCACAATAAATAATTTCTACATATCTATCTATCTATCTTATTGGCTTTGATTATTATTTACTTGGTAAATAATCAACGCTTATTGGATACCCTTCAGCGAGTATGAATATGAACTGATCGACATGATCTAATATCACCTTGCCCTTTCTTCTATCGTACCGCTCGTAGCCCAAAAAAGCGACATCGTTTCATGGTGGATGATACAAAGACTCGAACGAAGAGGTTTCACTGTACTTTTGTTTTAAGAACGTTGAGACAGTGAAATGCGTTGCCTGAGCGAGTTTATCCCGATAATTCCAATCTTGGTATCATCAAATCGAAACTGTTCTAGTGTCTTCTGGATAAGATGGTCATCAAGTGTAAACAAAGGTATAATAATAGGAAATAAAGTGGCCAAGTGCGAGTTGGACTCGCCCATGAAGGGTTCCGTTGCAGCAAGTAACATAATATACATAGTACACATAGTTCTTGTAGTTCGTTGTAACAACTTTGATCGAAGTTTTAATAATAGTATTATCAATTGAGTAAAAGTAAACCAATTGAATAAATGTAAGAATTTATATTGACAACTGTTCGATCTTTCCCATACAAAATTTCACAAAGGAATGCTCTTCAACGGCTTAGCTCCATCTACTTATAGCGCCAACCCCTCTAAAACTCTTTTGAGATGGCGGGTAGAAGTGAATGGTATCCCACCGGCGCCCTCTACACTAAATGACACGTAGATAAACTCAACTCCCAGTATTAAATATAATACTATAGTGAAATACACGGTAAACAAAATAGAGGTGATAACACGGCCCTCCTGCGCACGCTGCCAACCTTGGCAGTGTCACAGTCTGGTGTAGTTGCTGTGAACAAAATACACAATTTATTCATTTTATCAAAGATAATTTTACTCTTCCAGTATTATCCACTTAAGATGAGTAACTTTCCCAAGCAGTTGCGCTGTCACATTGTCGCAACTCAAGGTACGTCATTATATTACCACATTCTCCATAAATCCACTTAAGACGAGTAATGAATAGCTTTCCCAAGCAGTTGCGCTGTCTCATTGTCGCAACTCGAGGTACGTCACTACATTACCCACATTCTCCATAAATCTCAAACATCCACCTTTCCCTAGCTGCCGCCTGGTAACTCTAGATACGCGGCATTAAAGTCATAGTCAAAGTCAAAGTTCATTATGTTCACTCTTATTGCTTTCTCTAGCAGTTACACTCTTAGGCCGACACAAGGTACGTCAGTTTATGTCCAAGGTATTACGGTTTCACACTAACGCTTACTTTGTCAATGGATCGAAGCCATTGCACTTCACGATGTTATTCAAACGTTAACTCATCAGCAATCAATCATAATACCCGACAACATCCTAGAGCCATTGCACTGCTCGATTGGGTTTGACTTTCAATTACATATTATCTCCAAGTCTACTAATCGTACCTCTTCAAGGTTTCATATTTTTCTCACATGTGGCCTTCTATGTAGTTTTTATAAACGCTCCCAAGTGATATTTATAGCGAATTAAAGGGTCTCATTTTTTTAAACAATACCAAACAATTCATTGGTAACGTACATAGCTCGGCATCATCTGACTAAAATCTTTCTAATTTCAACCATAAGGGTATCTTATAACTGCACTGAATATAACCACTTTGTAACCCAACTACGCTAACCAAATTCAAATCAAAGATGTAACACTTTCTATTACTGTATTATGTTTTAAAATGCATGACCTTTTTCAAACAGTTTCCCTGAAAGATATTTAAACCAATATCCAACTGATTTACACTTTTTATCTATGGTTGCTGTGCCTCGCAACAACTCTTCCACAAAATAAGCTACTTTTCATAAAGTTTCATAAAACAGTATCCACAAACTTAAAAAAAAAACCGAAGGTGTTTCATTCTACGAAATGGTCTGATTGCAGTTCCCGGAATTGAAGGTTTTTTACAGTACCCCCTAACGAGATAATAATTAATAGTTTTAACTTGTCGGTGATATGCAAAAATTTCATTTGAAATGCAAAAACAAGGTTAAAACAATTTTTAAAATCGTTTCTTCAAAGTAAATCGTAATATAAAACTGTTGCTTACTCACGTGTACATTACGCACTTACTGAAACCACTGATCCAAGAATAACATTTTAACTAACTGCGGGCGACGCTTGCTTTTCCGATTATTTCTCATTACCGTTGTGATTTCCAGGCGTGGTGTTCATAGCACTTCTGATATTATCAATTGAGTAAAAGTAAACCAATTGAATAAATGTAAGAATTTATATTGACAACTGTTCGATCTTTCCCATACAAAATTTCACAAAGGAATGCTCTTCAACGGCTTAGCTCCATCTACTTATAGCGCCAACCCCTCTAAAACTCTTTTGAGATGGCGGGTAGAAGTGAATGGTATCCCACCGGCGCCCTCTACACTAAATGACACGTAGATAAACTCAACTCCCAGTATTAAATATAATACTATAGTGAAATACACGGTAAACAAAATAGAGGTGATAACAATAGTGTATTTCTTTATGACAAACTAAAAAAAACTACTCATCAGATCGAGTCCAAACCAACTTTCGTTGGTAGTTTGCATGGTCATGTACATCATATATTTTTTTAGTTTTTTCATTCTCTTATTTTAGAAGTTAGAGGGAGGGGACACATTTTACCACTTTGGAAGTGTCTCTCGCGCAAACTATTAAGTGTAGATAAAAATTATATTAGAAACCTCTACATCATTTTTGAAGACCTGTCGATAGACATCCCACACGTGTAGGTTTGATGAAAAAAAAAATTTTGAGCTTCAGTTGTAAGTATGGGGGGCAACCCAAATTTCTTTTTTTTTTGTAAAAATCTTAATGTGGTACACAGAATACATCTACTTACCAAGTTTCAACAGTGTAGTTCTCATAGTTTCGCCAAAAAGTGGCTGTGACATACGGACGGACAAACATCCAGACAGACCGACATGACGAATCTATAAGGGTTCCGTTTTTACGTTTTACGGAACCCTAAAAAGAAAATGTTTATTAACGGTACCTGCCAGTACCTATTCACGTCAAGGTACCCGTACGCCCACACGTGGAAATAAACCCTAAATGAGAATTAACCGATCCATGCGCCGTCACATCATTAAATTATTTATTACACCTACCAATTTTACCTAAATTATTAAAGCTTGTATTGAAGGCTACGCGGAACCACTGTTATATGCTGAAAGTACTTATCAAGTCACTAAAAATAATTATGAACAACTAATCACTTTTTCACAGCGACTCATTAAAAAACCATAATTCACCACGATGACCAACGAGGGTAAGCAGAATATAAGGGTAAGCAAATTTGTTCTTAACAAAGGTGATTCACAAAGGCTGGTTTTCTCACAACGTTTGTAGTTAACTAACTAAGGTGATAAGCAAACATATATATCTACCCCTGGCAACTTAGAGGTAAATAATATGGAATTTAAACCGATACATCACGATAATGAAATCAGTCGTTTTAAAGTTGTTGACTTCATTTATTAAACCGACGACATTGATAGTCCAGTCGGGGCAGACATTTAAATAGAAAAAAATCCGGGGAGCGATTTCTTTTTGTAAACGTCGAGAAGGGGAGTTGGAAGTATAAATCTCGATTTTCTAACTAATCCCGGTAGAGGGTTCACCGCCATCTTGTTTTAAAGTTTTTGTGAAAGAGCGGGAGAGTTGTTAGAGCAAAAATGACTGTTATCACCTCTATTTTATTTACCGTGTATTTCACTATAATATTATATTTAATACTGGGATTTGAGTTTAAATATGTGTCATTTAGTGTAGAGGGCGCCGGTGGGATACCATTCACTTCTACCCGCCATCTCAAAAGAGTTTTAGAGGCGCTATAAGTAAATGGAGCTAAGCCGTTGAAGAGTATTCCTTTGTGAAATTTTATATGGGAAAGATCGAACAGTTGTCAATATAAATTCTTACATTTATTTAATTGGTTTACTTTGACTTAATTGATAATATCAGAAGTGCTATGAACACCACGCCTGGAAATCACAACGGTGATGAGAAATAATCGGAAAAGCAAGCGTCGCCCGCAGTTAGTTAAAAATGTTATTCTTGGATCAGTGGTTTCAGTAAGTGCGTAATGTACACGTGAGTAAGCAACAGTTTCATATTACGATTTACTTTGAAGAAACGATTTTTACAATTGTTTTAACCTTGGTTTTGCATTTCAAATGAAATTTTTGCATATCATCGACAAGTTAAAACTATTAATTATTATCTCGTTAGGGGGTACTGTAAAAAACCTTCAATTCCGGGAACTGCAATCAGACCATTTCGTAGAATGAAACACCTTCGGTTTTTTTTAAAGTTTGTGGATACTGTTTTATGAAACTATTTTGTGGAAGAGTTGTTGCGAGGCACAGCAACCATAGATAAAAAGTGTAAATCAGTTGGATATTGGTTTAAATATCTTTCAGGGAAACTGTTTGAAAAAGGTCATGCATTTTAAAACATAATACAGTAATAGAAAGTGTTACATCTTTGATTTGAATTTGGTTACCGTAGTTGGGTTACAAAGTGGTTATATTCAGTGCAGTTATAAGATACCCTTATGGTTGAAATTAGAAAGATTTTAGTCAGATGATGCCGAGCTATGTACGTTACCAATGAATTGTTTTGGTATTGTTTAAAAAAATGAGACCGTTTAATTCGCTATAAATATCACTTGGGAGCGTTAAAAAAAACTACATAGAAGGCCATAAATATGTGAGAAAAATATGAAACCTTGAATAGGTACGATTAGTAGACTTGGAGATATATGTAATTGAAAGTCAAACCCAATCGAGCAGTGCAATGGCTCTAGGATGTTGTCGGGTATTATGATTGATTGCTGATGAGTTAACGTTTGAATAACATCGTGAAGTGCAATGGCTTCGATCCATTGACAAAGTAAGCGTTAGTGTGAAACCGTAATACCTTGGACATAAACTGACGTACCTTGTGTCGGCCTAAGAGTGTAACTGCTAGAGAAAGCATTAAGAGTGAACATAATGAACTTTGACTTTGACTATGACTTTAATGCCGCGTATCTAGAGTTACCAGGCGGCAGCTAGGGAAAGGTGTATGTTTGAGATTTATGGAGAATGTGGGTAATGTAGTGACGTACCTCGAGTTGCGACAATGAGACAGCGCAACTGCTTGGGAAAGCTATTCATTACTCATCTTAAGTGGATTTATGGAGAATGTGGTAATGTAATGACGTACCTTGAGTTGCGACAATGTGACAGCGCAACTGCTTGGGAAAGTTACTCATCTTAAGTGGATAATAGTGGAAGAGTAAAATTAACTTTGATAAAATGAATAAATTGTGTATTTTGTTCGCAGCAACTACACCAGACTGTGACACTGCCAAGGTTGGCAGCGTGCGCAGGAGGGCCGTGTTATCACCTCTATTTTATTTACCGTGTATTTCACTATAATATTATATTTAATACTGGGATTTGAGTTTAAATATGTGTCATTTAGTGTAGAGGGCGCCGGTGGGATACCATTCACTTCTACCCGCCATCTCAAAAGAGTTTTAGAGGCGCTATAAGTAAATGGAGCTAAGCCGTTGAAGAGTATTCCTTTGTGAAATTTTATATGGGAAAGATCGAACAGTTGTCAATATAAATTCTTACATTTATTTAATTGGTTTACTTTGACTTAATTGATAATATGACCGTATCCAAAATTTAATTTCTCACAAGTTTGGTTATTGTCATTTTTACGCTAGGATCAATATTTGAAGAGTTATACTATCAAGTTGATCAAAGAAATCGTAATGGATGGAATTTTATTTTCTTCAACTTTGGTTCTCGCACTTTTTTTTTCACGATCAATATTTTCGGGTTTATACTCAAATCGATACTCAAATAAATATTATTTAAATATTTTATAACTACTCTGACAAAATATGTAACAAGCACTGTACAAAATAAGAATGGATAATTTAAAAACATGGACTCTGGAGTTTGTGGAAATAACAAAAAAAATCGCTTGTCTGTAAAGTTACTGACGATAGTTGAACGTGACAACTTCAACTCCAAGCCTTAAATGCAACGCCTCAGAGCGAGGTAACGGTAACGCCGTATGACACCATGCGGCGAGGTAACGCCGCATGACGCCATGCGGCGAGGTAACGCCGCATGACGTCATGTTTTTTCGTGCGTGCAGCCGGCTTCATCGAATTATAAGACGTTGTAACGTCAAACACGGCTTTTCTCATGACGCATCGCAGAATGGAAGTTATTTAAAACAATGAATGAACCCTTTGGCCCTAGAATAGGTTTTCCTCAAACCCTATAATATATCGAAAACTCTTTGAATTTTCCAACGAAATTGTTTTCCACACCAACTTTTGACACGCAAAACATTCTCAAAATAAACTGTATTGTGTTGAGATAAAATTTAATTTCGAAAAGCTTGTTTCGAAGTTTAAAACAGATGTGTTCATAAATATATGTTTCTTGTTTGATATTTTATTAATTCCTTGTTGTCCTCGGGCTTATAAAGAAAAGTTTGGGAAGCAAACATCTGTGGTTGGGCCTTATTTATTCATTTGCCCGAAGGTGAAAATAGACGCTTTTGTGTAGCCAAGTATTTTCTTTACACTGTCGTTTCCAAGGAATAAAAATACATGGAATTTAGTAATTTGCAAAACATGTCATATATGTTTTTCTTTTGCGAAAACTTATCAGAACGGAAATGAGATCTCGTGTATTTCATACATACGGAAATATGTTTGGTGTTATAAACTAAACGTTTTAGATAAATTAGAGACAGAAAGAAGGTTTTTGCTATGTTAGCGCTATAGATAAGAACATCTGCTTTTTAATATGGGGCTAAAACATCCAAGATTTGATTCTCGTAAGTATTTTGAAAGTGCACAAAAGTGCATATTTTGTCTCTGTATTGGCTTTCACGGCAAAAAATCGTTAACATGTACATTACCTATCTGAAACCCCCAATACCACCTTTCCCTTTCTTCTATCAAACTGTAGTAAGTACAAATAATTTGATGGTTAACCTCCAACGAAAAAAAAAATTGGCAGTCATAGAAACTGCCGATAGAAGTGAAAACTTATAACTCAGAATTTGATATAGCTTACTTTGAAAACTACGCGTAACCGGAGGGCGTGGTTATGAGCATGGCCATGGTCCCGAGTTTACCCGAAGATTTCTGATTATTCCCGAGCGTGACGCTAATATTCAATTCACAGCCCACAAAAAATCTGTCTGTGGCGCGCCAAAAGAAGTATTCACATCAAAAATGAGCGACACTTTCATGATACGAACCGCTAGTCTATGAAATATCGGCAAGAGTGGGCTTTCCCCGATAAATACGGCAATGATAATATAGCTGCGTCGTATCCGATGATGGCGACTATGGTTAGATGCTGGCGTGCGCTCGAATGTGACCGGCGAGTCGAAACAAGCCCAGTCGCAAGACTTTGAGTCTCGTGCAACCAGTTACTTTAGCTAAAGTCATCTGCGCGTGAATTTATTCAACAAACGGTTGCGTTGCGGTAGCTGGTCTAAACCCATTTATTGAAGTGAAAACTTCTTTAGGCGCACCTTGACAGATTTTTCAAGGGCTGTGAATTGGAGAAAGCTTCGGGTAAACTTGGGACCATGACATTGGCCATCTCGAAATACGTCAGCCAATGGGAAATTCTGAGACAGGCCATCATGGCATGGCCATCTAGAAACGCATCAGCCAACGGGAAATGCTGACGGATTTCTAGGTGGCCATGCCAAAATGGCGAGGCCACGCCCTCCGGTTACACCCGTGTAGTTTCCAAGGTAAGCTATCAAATTCTGAGTTATAAGTTTTCACTTCTATCGGCAGTTCCTATGACTGCCAATTATTTTTTTATCTCGTAACCCTTGTTACTTTTTTTACCTGTTAAAGTAATGGATGCGGAACTAATACGACTAGTAGGTAAGCGTTTACGTAAGCGCACTCTATATTATCATAGACCTCATTGCCGTTTAACATCCGGCCAGATATTTAAAAAAAAGCAGAAGAGAAATTGGTAAAACCAAATAACTTAAACAGTGTGTAGTGTCAACTAAGCAGACGCACTCCTCAAATGAATAATTAAGTTTTGGTGTAAAATAAAATAGATAAACCTATAGTCGAGTCGTTAGAATTCAAATTTTTGGAATTCTATTGACAGAATTCGAAAATAATTTTATTAAAAGGGTAAAAATTTATGGATACTTTTTGAAACAAAATAATAGTTTTCATCAATTCAATCGTTTTCGAGAAATCGGGAACGTATCGACATGTAAAAGCATTTCGACAAACTGAAACCTTTTCGAAATCGGTTAATACTTGAATGAATTACATTTTGATTGTTGTGCAACATTTTTTTGCCAATCAAGTTGTAAGAATTGAATGGATTAGTCTGAAATTCGGAACCCCTACAGATTTATAATTTGGGATAACACTTATGTAGACAGTTTAATTTTTTTAAGTGAATAGTAATTTGTTTTAAGTTTTTAAGGTCGCGTGCGGATGAATATGACTCTGAGGTAGTGAATAAAACAAACAGTAATATTTGTACATTTTTGCTTGACGACACAACCTTAGAACTTAGGCTAAACTTTGCAAAGAGTCCTACCACAACATAAATCTAAATTTACAGGACATAAAATATATCTCAAATGTATCAAATGTATCAAATCTAACTGCCATTTCAGAATCGTTCTATTAATAAATACATATGTTTTCCTCGTTGCCCTCAATATTCTGCCTATTTCACACGATTTCCCGCGCATTTGGGCGGAAAACTGGTCCGTCCACGTGTCGAGATCCAATTCCAATTCAATTTTTGTTTTATTCAGCAATTCTATTACAATATCACATAAATGTAAAAGCTTTTAATAGGCTTTTTGAGCTTCATTTTACTTACTGCCTCATAACAAAAATTTACAAAACCTATAATTATTTTTCTATGAAAAAAGTACCAACCGACTTAAATTTAATTCATTAACTTTTTATTGTAAAACTTAACTAATTTTAATTTTACCAATAGATCATCGATGTATACCTACCATAGGTATATTTTTAATTTTTAATTGATATGATAAAAACTGCTCCACCAATTCCGATAGAATTTGTAAAATATATCCTACCGAAAAAAATCATCAATATTAGTCACAATAATTGGCGGAGCAGCGAAATTGAAAACTTCGTTGTTTGTTGAAGCCGGTAAAAATGTATCATTTTGACTAGTTATTTAACGATGAAGTCAGAGTTGATTGATGAATGAAAATAAAAAAAAGTACTGTCATACTCGCATAGTTTCCAATCTGATTAGAATTTACAAGCACATTTTGTTCGCTAAAATATGGTGTTCATGCCAAAAACAGATGAGTGGAGGTTGATCTTACCTGGGATCCTCTTTGTTATATATCAGACATAATCTATAAAAATGGGTTTCTATCTAAATTCTACATTTTTTTCTAACTTTTACATTAAAATTTAGTTTATTAACTGTATAGAGCAAATAGTTATTGTATCCTACTGTCAATGTATCCTAATGTCAATGTATCCTACTATAAATGCAAATGTTTCGTCATTTTGATGTTTGTCGCTGAATCACGTCGCATCGTTTGAACGTCATTATTGTGAATTATTACCGTTTACTTTTGATCCCGGGATAATAACGGGAACGAGAAGTACACCGGTAAAACAGCGGGGTGCTGCTAGTGTTAAATAAACACTGTATTACCCACAATGTGTGTCACTATACGCTATAGTTCTATTTGTTAGAAAAACAATGACTTTTTTAAGCCGGGTCACACAGAGGCGATCCGATAGCGATAGCGATCCGATAGCGAGACGATATTTTTTGTAATGTTCAAATTTGTATGCAACCTAACACACAGCAAGCGGGCGCGATCCCATACCCGGTATCGGATCGCTATCGCTATCGGATCGCTATCGCTACCGGATCGCCTCTGTGTGACCCGGCCTTTAATCTCACGATCACCGAACATAACCCCAAAATAGATTGTTGTAATTCCACGAATGTTTATTGCTGCTAGTATCCGAAAAAATGCCTGTAATGTGTTCGGATATATTTCTTTATTTTTACATGAATCAGAGTAATATATGATCGGCCACATTTCACGATACACATATTATGAAACCGTTTTGTTGTACAATTATTTCTGAAAAACGTAACATTTGTTGGGTAATTGGCTTTGAAACTGTTTTTCAGAGCAGTTTCACACAACCACAATGTTAATTTAAAACATGTATTAATTTAGGAAAATACTCCTTTTTAACTGACTTTAAAAAATAAAAAAGGAGGTTTTAAAAGTTTTTTTTTATAGATATTTCAGAGGTCTTATGTGAATTTTATAGAAATCGGTATAGCGATTTTTGATATATGAACAAAATGCTCTTATTTCAAAAACCACCACACAAACAGCCACACCTCAAAAAACCAACAACTGAATTGAGAATCACTTCGCTTTTTGAAGACTGGGTGACGAGCGCAGTGCAGTACTAGGTAATGATTTGGACTCTTCATGCTCCAATAGCTGCGTGTCACTGTACTGCTATGTTGCTTACCATCAGGTACATGTCCTGCTCGTCTCGTCACTCTTTACTTAAAAAAAAGACTTAAAATTATGTAACTATGGTAATACGCGCTCGTAACGACAAGGTTTTAATAAAACCAAAATTAGATCAAGTACGTACTCTGTATTTATATCATCCCAATTTATAGGTTCCTAAAATTTATTGAGGTCGTTCGTTCCGGCTGACGTTGATGTGTCAAGCCCTTATCTATGAGGGCAATGACGCCATAACCGTCTGATTCCGAGGATTATGGGGTTCGGAGACTGTAGCGATTCGTAGTGATTGCTTTTAGGAGTAAATTCACATCAAACAATGCAGAATCAAGACTTAACCGCCGTAAAGAAGAACATCTTTAAACATTTTGTGATGCAACTTTTTATACCGGGTGTTTACATAAGTTACTATATGGTAGGTATCTGTTGAGAATTTTAGTTTTATAGACAATGTTTTTTTTTATGAATAAAGAGTGACGAGATGAGCAGGACATGTGCATGATGGTAAGCAACATTGCCTGCCACATGACAGCACAGTGACACGCACCTATTGGAACATGAAGTGTCCAAATCATTACATAGCACTGTACTGCGCTCGTCACCCAGAGATCTAAGATGTTATATCTCTAAGCCCTGTAATTTCTCTCGAAACATTGCCCTTCAAACCGGAACACAGTAATGTTTGCACATTACTGCTTGGCGGTAGAATAACTGGCAAAGGTGTGGTACTTTCCCAGGTGGACTCTGCTAAGAGTCCTACCACTACTAAAACTATATATTATATAGTTTTAGTTTATATTTCGACTGGCCTCGTGGCCTAGTGGGTAGTAGCTCTGCCTGAGAAGCCGAGGGTCGTGGGTTCGATTCCCACCTAGTGCAAATATTTGTGTGATGAATTCAAATGTTTGCACTGTGTCTGGGTGTTTCTATGTATAATAAGTATGTATTTAAAACTATATAAGTAATTATATCAGCTATCTCGCCGCCATCATACAAGCTTTGCTTAGTTTGGGGTCAGATGGTGTTGTGTGTGAATTGTCCACCAATATTTATTTAAAAATATATACAACTGACAAATGATACACTTAACGAAACCTCTTATATTGTACATGGGTAAATATCGAAAAGGTCATTCCAAATCTTGTTCAAAAAGTCATATTTAATATAAATTTACACTAGAACGACCATTTTTTTAAAAAGCATAATAAAAGCTGAAACCATAAAGCTCCACGTAAACTATGAAAAGTGGGAACTATCCATATTCATTTGTACAGCTATAATATTAATGCGGATCAGGCCCATTATTGTCGAATGGCATTCGCAGGTGGGGAGCGATGAAATATGAATGAAGGCTATAATCCATAGGATTTAATGTTAGTGGGGAATTGGGTAATTATGTAATTGATGGCTGATTGGTAACTTCCTTATTATACCTGTATACTATGTATAATGACATTTGCTTAAGCATGTTTTTCTTTTTATTAATGTTAATATCATGTTGTAAGTATAACAGTATGTACGTACCTACACGTAACTGTATGTTATTAATTTAAGTTAATTTTTAGCAAGCAGTCCCCGCTAGTCCGCGTTCCCGTTGTTTTATCGGAATAATAATAATTTTAAAAATTAAAACGAAAAAAGAAACGACTTAACAAACGCGCTAGTCGCCCCTACAATTTTTGCAAGTTCTCTTCAATTTCTCCAAAGTGCCATCATCAGATCCTAGTTTCCTTATCATGGTACCACCCTTGGGATGTCTCCTATCCAACAATTTTTTTTTTTATCAAAATCGGTTCATGAACAACGAAGTTATCCGCGAACATACATAAAAAAAACATATATACGGTCGAATTGAGAAACCTCATTTTTTTGAAGTCGGTTAAAAAATGGCAACGTGCTATAATATAACAGCTGTGTTCCAATTTTCAATCCGGTCCATCCAGACGAACGGGATTGAACAACAAACATCAAATTATCCAAACCTTGACATTAATAGCCCGTTTACATTATTCCAGTCCAGCGACCGAATCCAGAAAATGCTTAGACGATGTTACTTGAAACGAACTCAAAATGACAAAACTGAGCTTAAGTTTGTCAAACAATGTTTTTTTTTCTAAGTCGTTCCTAGGGGCTTAGTCGTGCGAGAAAGTCAGATTTACAAACTTGAGGTCTTGCGTTTATATTCATATTTTGCTTTGTAGGTGTAATCAAGAATTATATTGATTAGCGTGAATATTATTCAAATGTCAAATTTAAGTTAAATTTAATTTTACTTAAATTTGTAAATCTGACTTTCTCGCACGACTAAGCCCCTAGGAACGACTTAGAAAAAAAACATTGTTTGACAAACTTAAGCTCAGTTTTGTCATTTTGAGTTCGTTTCAAGTAACATCGTCTAAGCATTTTATAGCGATAGGACTTATCTCAAAAATTTGAGTCTTAGACTCGTATAAGCTTTCTGCAAATTTTTGGAAAACTTGAAATAACATCTGTATTTCCTCTTTTCAATTATTTTAGTGGTTATTTAGCATGTAATGTTGTTGCTATATTTCTGGTAGGACCAGTTAGCTCGTACAATACTTATTAAATCGGATATGCAACAACTGCTCTGCAGACAGGCTTACTGTTTGTACTACACTGTTTGTACCTATACCTAAGCTACTTTAAGATCTTTGTGAACACAGTATGGCAATAAATAAATTCTTATTCTTATTATTCTTACTACCCACCATCTAAACTACAAGACCAAGTTTAGTGAAAATCACAAACATCGAAATTCCTATTTACTAGACTAGAATCAGGGCAATCTTTGCTGTGTTTGTCTATGTTGCGTCGTCATTGCCTCCTTGGTTTACCGCATCGTCTTGGGGGATCTTGACTGGGTAATAATTTAGACTCAACGATTATCTGCGTTCAGCAGACGTATCCAACCCGATACCACTTCTAAATGGCGACTTTTAAACGTGTTAACTTACAACTTTATTATTATTATTCATTAGTTTACAATACAGAAGGGATAGAAACACTCTTATTAATTGGTACATAAAAAAATAGAAATCTCAAAAATATAAAGACATAGATGGAATCATCTTTTTCTAACACTACAATATTACAGCGTCAAAAATAAAATTTAAGAAAATAGTTTACCACGACAAAACAACGTACCTAAGTACCATCAACTACATAATCCCGAAGTCAGTAAAGAAATCAAATAGAATAAAGATAACCGTCGATCACATGAACGAATGAACATCCTATCTGCGGATCCACTATCTCATTGTCTCGCACACCTGTGACTCGCAAACAACTCCAATAAATATTATGAATGAGTAGGATATTGGGCAGAAAGACATCTTGACTTGCAGATTACTTGCGATACAGTAATCAGCCTCTCCGATTGATCGAATGCTAATCGTAAATTGAAATTTTAAGAAATACGACATTTCTACGACTCGTCGAAAGCTCGTAGATACTATGTACGTAGTAAGTAGGCATATGTAAGTAGTATCAATATACTACTTGTAAGACTTGACTGGCATCGACTACTAATAATATATGAGTGAGTAGCGTTTATATAGTAAGTAATAATATGAACTTGTTTTACGCTTTTGAGTGCTTATTTGTGGTTTTGAACTCGGTTTAATTGTTTTTGTAAAAAGAGTTTATTACCCTTTTTAGTGCAAAACAACAAGTTTTCATCAATGCATTTACACACTATGTCATCCAGGTAAAATTGTAGGCAAATTTTAGTTTTTTGTTAATATTTCACAAACCACCCAGCCGATTTCGATAAAATTTATATGGGACCATTCGGGAAGCATATCAATCCGAACACAAAAATAAATTTTTAAATTGGTTTGGGCGTTATCGAGAAATCAGGTAACATAAATAAAAAAAAGTGGTAGAATTGATAACCTCCTCCTATTTGGAAGTCGGTTAAAAAAAGCTTTAAGGCTTCATGGTGAGAACTTCCAATTTTACAATGGTGAGGTCGTAGAGTTGGATGGTGCTTGCAGCTCTGGATATTTTTCCAAGAGCAAGTGTACAAGTTAGTCTTCACTATTTTGCCGATAAAGGTGTAGAAAAACAACGTGAGTTTTCTCAGGCTGTTTTCCGTACGTTTTCTTTTCCAATTTAACCGTGGCTAGCATGTTCTTAAAATACATCTACCGAGAACATGCTTAATATAACCTCTCTTAGTGAAATAAAGTCTCAAACCCTGAGCAGTAGAAAAATGAAAAATAAAACAAGCCAGCTTACATTTTTTCATGAAAAATACAAAACACATTTCGCTTAGTTTTGTATCAAAGACTTGTAATGATTTTACGTTTTGGAGTTACATTTCGGCGTGATTTTATACTCTGTGATGTTATCGCGAGCAATAATAGTAGTTCTCAGTAGTTTTGAGTAGTAGGGCTTAGTTGTCTGTTGTTTTTGTGTACTTGTGTGGGTGAATGAACTTATTGGCTTAACAGGTGGAACGTTCCTGCAACGATCGAGTACGAATCAGATTCGCGCAGACTTTTGTGTTTTTCTTTAACGGAATTGAAAGTTATATTATTGATAATGTATTAAATAAATATTAGATGAAGTAATTTAAATCTTTGTTTATTATAGCACTCGTATCATTCCTGAAGATCGGGTAACACGTACGGAATAAGCTAAGTATTTAGTACACTTAAGAACTATTTAGTTATATTGGAACGATGTTCCTTAAGTCAGTCTTAGATGAGATAGAGATTTTGCAGCATGTCTGAACTGAAAACATGTGAGACTGAAACTGAAAGAAAAATATATTATACGCTTAAAAACTGCCCGGGACGCGAGTTGCCTACTTTGTTTTTCAGATAATCGTACCATAAATAATAAAATTAAGCAATATCTTTTTGCAAATTGTGTTGCCTCCATATAATCTGAAGGGACTTCGTTTCTACCCGGTGGGTGTCCCTTGACACCATATCTTTTTTAATTTGTACAATCATTATGTTTTATTTAATTAACTTGGGAAGTATTATTAAATAATCATAATTGGTGCCCACTCAGCTGAAGAAAATAGGTTTGGTTCACAGCAAAGACAATAATTTGTGTTTTGCGGAATGACAATGGCTATTATAATAGGCTATAATGTTTTGTGTTTGTGTGTTCATTGTTTTATAAGTTTTTTTTATATGAGTATAGCTCCCGCATAATTCCCGTTGCTGTTATTTTCCCAAGATGAAAAGTAGCCTATGTGGTATTCCAGACTAATCTGTCTAATAAATTTTATCTCGTTTCATTCAGGGTTTCCGACGTGATTGACCAACAGGCATCAGAACCTCTAAAGTTGCACCTTGGTAAATAATGTCAGTAAGATTACATGAATCTTAGGGCGACTTCACATTAGGTCGCAAGCAGCGCGGCAGCCGCGCGACAGCTGCGGATGACTTCTCATTACAAATACAGCCCCGCGACTTGCATATAATTACGTGTCGCGCGGCTGTCGCGCAGCAGTCTCGGGACACGGGAAGTCACGGGCATCCGCTGTTGTCGCGCGAATGTCGCGCGGCTGCCGCGCTGTTTGCAACCTAATGTGAAGGCGCCCTAAAGGGGATTTGTTAAGTTATAAGTTCATTGTGTCAAAATAAAACTACAACACTGTTGTTGTAGAAATAGTTTAGTTTACTTTAAATTATATATCTAATAAATAAATCGTTTGTCATGCGATTCTTATTAAGAGCATAAAGTATAAGCAATTAATTACTTGACAAAATTAATAAATATTCAAGAACTAAACAGTGTAATAAATTTGCATTCATCCATACAGAAGTTTCATAGAATAGTCACAGATTACAAAGATATATCTGTAATCTGTGAGAATAGTTACCAAATTCACAAAAGACAAAAAAGCATACACGAATTCCATTCTTACTAGCGAATCACCCACGAAGTCTATAATCTATTATTAATTATATTTCTATATATAAAGATTGAGAGGTTCTATGAACAGTTATACACCTCTACGCAAGCACAACCTGTCGTTAGCATGGCAAAAGACCCCAGAGCCAAGCTGACCCGACACTTTACCATAGACATCCCGGAAGTCAGCCTGTATGAGATTAGGATGGCCCTCAAACAACTTAAGAACAACAAGGCATCTGGCGACGACGGAATTACGACTGAGCTTCTGAGAGCGGGTGGAAAACCGGTACTTAAAGTCTTCCAGAGGCTGTTCGACTCCGTCATACTTGACGATACTACGCCAGAAGCGTGGCGCAGAAGTGTGGTGGTGATCTTCTTCAAAAAAGGTGACAACACCTTGTTGAAGAACTAAATACCCATCTCACTTCTGAGCCACGTTTATAAGTTGTTTTCGAGGGTAATCACGAATCGTCTCGCACGCAGGTTTGACGACTTCCAGCCACCCGAACAAGCCGGTTTCCGAAAAGGCTATAGTACCGTAGACCACATCCATACGCTTCGGCAGATTATACAGAAAACCGAGGAGTATAATCGGCCACTATGTATAGCGTATGTAAACTATGAGAAAGCCTTCGATTCCATCGAGACCTGGGCAGTGCTTCAGTCTCTTCAGCGATGCCGCATCGACTATCGCTATATCGAAGTGTATCTACAGCAAAGCCACAATGTCTGTCCGATTACAGGACCAGTGCACAAAACACATCCAGCTACAGAAAGGCGTGAGACAGGGACATGTTATATCTCCGAAACTGTTCACTGCCGCACTGTAAGATGTTTTCAAGCTACTGGACTGGAACGGATACGGCATCAATATCAACGGCGAATGCATCACTCACCTTCGGTTTGCCGACGACATAGTCATTGTGGCGGAGTCGCTGGAGGACCTCGGTGCTATGCTCAGGGACCTCAGTAGAGTATCCCAGCAGGTAGGTTTGAGGATGAATATGGACAAGACGAAGGTCATGTCAAATGTTCATGTCTCACCTGTACCGGTTAATGTTGGGAATACCACACTCGAAGTTGTTGACGAATACGTCTACCTGGGTCAAAAGATCCAATTAGGTAGATCCAACTTCGACAAAGAGGTCCAGCAAAGAATCCAACTCGGATGGGCAGCGTTCGGGAAACTTCGGCACATCTTTGAGTCCAAAATACCCCAATGCCTAAAGACAATAGTCTTTAACCAATGCGTGTTGCCAGTGATGGCTTATGGAACTGAGACGTGATCCTTAACTGTGGGCCTCATCTGCCGTCCGCAAACTACAATGCCGTTAAGTACCAAAATGTAGTTTCAAGATATCGCGGGAAAACTGTTTCTAAATTTTAAAATTATGCCATTTGATAAGTAGAATACATATTTCCATAATTTTGATACTTTTATATAGAACTGAGAAAACACTTTGAAATGATAGTATTTTTAAGATATTAAAGTGTGCGAAATAAGAGTTATAAGCGTTTTTGCATTCTAGTCTTGTAATTTTGTCTTAAAATCTTTTCAAAATCACCACTAAAATGCCGTTATGTATAGTTTAACGGCATTTTAGCTTATTTTTTTCTTTAATTTCATTGGATGGTACTTGACTATAGAATTTGAAATCATTCCAAAACTAAAATGCCGTTATATCATGAAACATCCTAAATTACAATGCGGTTAAAGTCATTTAACCGCATTTAAAACTAGCAAACTTCATAAATTTGTTTTAATCGGTTATTTCAGAGCATTTTACAACACTAAAATGCGATTAAATGCAAAACCTTTACCTTTAACTGCAATTAAGCTAAGCATGACTCACAAGATATTTAAGAAAATACAATAAAAGTGATGATTTATGTGAAATAAGTGAACAAAAAATGACATTAAAAACTAGATATTTATTGGCATTAAAAAATAACAAACAGCATTTTTTGTTAATCTTTTTCGAATACAAGCCTAAGTATCTAAAAATAAAATTTCTCAAGAGTTAAAATTTAAAACAACAAGGCAAAATTACAAGGTAAAATTACAAAATTTTAAATTTAAAATTAAAATACTACTCTTATTGCCCTTATTTACAACAGATTTTCAAGAATCTACAATAGATATCAATTGTTTTTGTTTTATTTTTGTCACAATCACTTAAACTTTTGGATAAATATGCCTACAAAATAATTAATAATACCTAAGACTCAAATATTTTTCTTGAGTCTAAATATTGCTTTACTAGCATTATCATTCTTTGTCGTCGGTCGACAAGTTCTTCCAAAACAATAGCTTATGTGTTGGCGCTATGTTGCTCTATGAATTGAACTAAATTAATCTTCCGCTTGGTATTTCTGCATTTTGCTTTTGACTTGAAACGAAGTTTTATAATTTCTGGTATTTTAAGTATTTGCCATTGAATATAAATAATCTTTCTGGCAATAATTTTTGTACCTACAAACTATTACAATAAAACTCAGAATCAGAGTAAATCCACATGTGCGACATATTTTTGAGATTAACTCAGGGGCTTAATTTGAATTCTTCTTTCTGAAGCGTAACTTGGTACAATAACGAAATTATTTGGTGCTATAAACTTCAAATTTACTTTTGAGTTGCTAACTCATACTGTCTCATCAAAATGGTCAAAATCATATAACTTACCTTTATTGCATTTCTGACTTTACTTTATGATCTTCTTGTTCGCAACTCATGAAACTGTGTTCAGATTTGAAATAATAAAGCGTAATTTGTTATATGTAGATGATTTTGCTTTAGTAAATAAATGACACTGAGAAGAAGTGAACATAATAGTCAATTTTATTTTGCGCACTGCAACTGCATTGCACTGTTAACAACCCAATTGTATACATTAGATCTTTCTCTTCGATTCAGGCATAACTTTTATTTTCCAAACTGTCAACTGCTTTGTGCTCGTTGCATAAACATTAAAGTAGACAGGTTCTGATATTCACCAATTTCTATCATGTGTCTCCGCGTTTGACAGAGAGATGGAAATACTGACAGTTTTTTGAGGTTCATTAATTGAGCTTCTACGCTTTTCCAACCAGTCTTCGGTTTATTTTTCTGTATTCTGTATAACGGCATTGACAATGTTTTATACAACGTTAAATTGTATTGTTTTTAAGCTCGTTTTCTGTAGGTATTTATTAATGATGTTGTGGTTCTTAAAGTCAGACTTATGGTTACGTTTAGACTTATGCTTAATGGATTTCTTGAAAATAGTAACTAAAATTTTCACTTGAATCAGCTATCTTAAAATCTTTATAACGTGCAGGTCATCTGAATTGAAATCACACTGTAAACTTGATTGTGAAGTTAAAAACTTCAACAGATACGGTAAGGTGCTATCATCATCTGGCTGTAATATTTTATGTTAACTCTTCAAACTGAATGTTTGTTTTGATGATTTTGTAGAGAATTACTTTACTTTCCTTGTAAGTCTATTAAAACTTGATAAAGTTTAGTTAGATAGATTTGTGATTTCAATTAAATCTAAAGAAAGACGAGTACTGTAACATAATTTATACGTCCCAAAATGTATCAATGACACTGGAAGAGTCGGAATAAGATGTAACATAAGGATCATTTCCGTTTTTTTCTATACAAGATCTAGTTTGACTCATCTAGATGTGTTTTAAGCCATCGTAACAAGTTGGAAAGCATCGAAAGCATCTGCAGTTGATTTCCTTCTCATACAATCGTACTGCATACGCAAGAACCTGTAACGGCATTTTAGTTAAGTAATGTGGCATAGCTGCGTTTTAGTCTAGTATTGTAAAAAATAAATAATGTATATCACATAGTTAAGGTAGCTTTGTGATATTTTCCGTTTTAAGTTTACAAAATTGGATACGTATTTACTAGTCTAAAAAGCCGTTAAGTATGTTTAACTGCATTTTTGTGTTGTATTCAAGCATAACGGCTTTATAGCGTTGGACACATACAATATAAATTATAAATGAAGCTTTGTTTAAAAACATTTAAGTGCTTTAACGGCACTATAGCGTATAAAAGTTAGTTAACGGCAATTAAGTAATGGAAAATCAAAGAAAATTTCAGCCAAAGGTAACGTTAAAATACCTTAGCGGCGTTTTAGGTAAGTATTGTTATTTAACTGCGTTTTAGCGTTGGAACCATACAAAATAAAATGACTTAACGGCATTTTTAGTTTTGGTATCTTAAAAACTAACATACCTAGAGAAACACGGGTTACACAGATCGATAGATATTTTTTTTCTGATTGTAGTGCCATTTAAATGTCCAATTCGACCCGATGTTAGATAACGGCATTTAAGCTTGCGGACGGCAGTCATAACAAAGCTCAAAGTCACACAGCGAGCTATGGAGAGAGCTATGCTCGGAGTCTCTTTGCGCGACAGAATCCGAAGTAATGAGGATATTCACAAAAGAACGAAAGTGGCTGACATGGCTCAAAGAGTAAGCCAGCTGAAGTGGCAATGGGCAGGCCACATCGCTCGCAGAACTGACAACCGATGGGGAAGAAAGGTTCTCGAGTGGCGACCACGAACCGGAAGACGCAGTGTTGGACGGCCTCCCACTAGATGGACAGATGACCTAACAAAGGTCGCTGGAAACCGCTGGTTGCAGGTTGCGCGGGACCGTTCGTTGTGGAAATCTAGGGGGGAGGCCTATGTTCAACAGTGGACGTCTTGCGGCTGATGATGATGATGATGATGATAATCTAACTGTGTTCTAAATTTCAACCTAGTTCATTCATACGCTTCGACGTGATTGAGCAGTAAACATCCAAACATAGACATTATTTCGTAATTTGTATTAATGTGATATGTAAATAGCTAGAGGCTATTTCCATACTTGAAATATATAGATCAAAATGGATATAAAGTGTTTAGTCTCTACTAGGTATGTGACTTTAAAATCTATTTACGCTATCATGTACGTGCACATACCGCTTAAAAGTATTAAATCTAAAATAACTCGTGTTAAAAAAGAAATATGAACCCCTAAATTCCCCAGTAGCTTCAAAAAAGCCAATTGAATTTTACGCAAAACATTTTCGGTCCCTGCTGTCAATGTATGTAAAAATATGCATAAATGCATACAGCTATGCCACGTTATATTAAGCGTGACTGAATTATTCATGTTTTTGCATATTTACCTTGATAAACGGTTGTTGTTCTTATCTGACAACGGGGATCTCTCGGAGATATACAGAGCTGATATTGTTGAAAATGACGTGACTGGTATTGCAGTTTAGTTGGTTGAAAGTTTGCCCACAGAGCCGTGGGTTGTAGGATCTATTTCAAACCAGAAAAGTATTGGTGTTGGTGTACATTTTACACACAACATCATCTAACACCAAACTAAACAAGGCTTGTACTATGGGAGTCAAAAAACTGATGTAATACTTATATAGTTGTAAATCTATACTTGGAGACATCCAAACATAGAACGAATATTTGTATTCATCACACAAATATATGCACTGTGTGGGATTAGAACCAGCAACCATGGCTTTGCAAGCAAACCGGTCTACCAACTACCAATTAAGTCACGAGGCCAGTTACTTCACTATTATTGGCTTACTATTGGTCCGATGAATTAAATTAAGCAATTTTTTTATTTTATTTTTTATTAATAAAGAGTGACGAGACGAGGGCATGTGGCTGAAGGTAAGCTACATACCTGTAAAATAACAGCACAGTGACACGCAGCTATTGGAATATGAAGAGTCCAAATCATTACCTAGCACTGCATTGCGCTCGTCACCCAGAGATCTAAGATGTAAGCCCTGTAAATTCTCTGAAAATATTGCCCTTCAAACCGGAACACAGTAATGTTTGCACATCACTGCTTGGCGGTAGAATAACTGGCAAAGGTGTTGTACTTCTCCAGGTGGACTCTGCTACGAGTCCTACCACTACAGACCCCTAGTACAAATAAGGGACAGAATTTGTCCCTTTTTTTTTACTCTAGTAAAATTAACGAGTAATATTTTTTTTATTGCAAAAAAGATATAAATCTCGAACTTTTCAAGGTCAAAGTGGATAGGTTTCTGCAAAGTCAATTTACATAATTTTTTTTTTACATTAAATTTATAAGTTTACACTCGACCGCCATCTCTCCTGTTGTGAAGCCGCGATGCGGTCTGACGTATGAATCCATCCATTATAAAGCATATACCCACGCTATAAAATCAATACAACCACGAAACATAAGCAGAATTATTATAAAAATAATACTGTAGAGTTGTCAAAACGAACAGGACCTGCTCCTGATGGTGGTACAACACGCTTCCCCATAACAGAACCGCGTACGAACGAACGCAACTACGCACTGCGCTTGTCACCAAATTTAATAGAAATTAAAATTAAATTAGATTGAAAACTTTGCTATCCTATATTGGTCTACATTTTCACGGGTCCTGTTCATCCTAACCCATGTTAAATAAATCTGCTTACATTCAATTAGGATTAATCGCCCATAAGAGCCAATGTACGTAAGCTTTTCCCATGACACGCCACTCTGCCAAATCCTGAGCATTTCGAGCAAACTCACATAATAAATCTCGGACGTAGAGCGTTTTGATTCCTCTTTCGTATTACGTACATCGAAGCGTTGAAACACGAGTATCTATACTGCCCAACTGACTCATCTCCAATGAGTCCTATTAACGTATCCACAAATTTATTCCGCTTCAAAAAAGACCGTAAACGCAAGCCTATTTTCATTTAAAAAATCGAATGAATTAAGATTATTGGTAACTTGTTTTTACTCGCAACATCGTTTGTATGGAACTTAGAGTTTTTTATGATAAATTTTAGCATATTTCTGTTTAGTTTGTGTTAGTTTTCATATAGAGACTGTTATGGTAGTAAACCTCTAGTGGCTTCCACTACCCTATGAACCTCGGGCCAGTGTTGAAAGCGCAGTGCCTTACTGCTACATCAGAAAATGTGTCATTCTAGACCATATATCTGTGTACTAAGTTTTCTTTTGCAAGCATACCTAATCATAAGCCAACCCATAAAATGTTCCCACTGCTGAACTCGGGGCCTTTTCTTGCAAGGAGAGAGTCGAGACCAAAATCCACTATGCTGGTCCAGTGCAAGTTGGTGGACGACATATCTGTTCTGTGGACGACACAGTCATGTTCTCGAAAGATATTAGGTACATGTCGGTTTTCTCAACATTGACATTTCCAAATTTAGTAGGATTATTTCAATGTTTTATCCACATCACTTGTAGGTAAGTTTTATGTGAAAGAGTGTTATTTAACATTAATCCATTCACTCCCACACAAACATATTCAAGTATGGGAGTTGGGTAAGCTTTTTAATTTTTGAAAGGTCACAGTTTTAGAAATAATAAATGTTATTACGTAAGTGAATCTATGGAAAAATCTACTCCAATGTTTTATATATAGTGAGGTACTGTTAAAAATGGTAAATGGCTAAAATATAAACGTAAATAATAATAATAAAAGTCTGTGGTAAAATTTTATCTCTTTCTGAGTCAAATATTATTTTACAAAGCTGTATATTGTTATAAAATATTTAATGAATCAACCCAAGGTATTGTTTTCACTACTAAGAAAAAATATCATTCTATGTTTTCTCTGAATATATCTAAAACTTGGTTTTACCTTAAACCCGAGAGAGAAACCTGATAAAGTATGCATAATAACAACTCAATCAAGCCAGCAGCCCACTGAGATCTCTACGAGAATACCCTTTTCAAAATATCCCTGATATGAAATTATCTTTGAATAATATTAGATCCTAGTAACTATGGCCTATAAAACAGAAACTTACAGAACAGAAACCATTGTTTTAATATAATTTATGGCACGCGTCATAGATTAACACATCTTTGAAGTGAAAACTTCTTTTGGAGCGCCATAGACAGATTTTTCGTGGGCTGTGACTTGAAGTCACGCTCGGGAATGGTAAGAAATCTTCGGGTAAACTCGGGACCATGGCCATGGCCGTCTAGAAATACGTCAGCATCCCCCATTGGCGTAGTACATACCATACGCATAGTTTCGAAAGTCAGCTATCAAATTCTGATTTATAAGTTTTCACTTCTATCGGCAGCTCCTATGACCTGCCAATTTTTTTTAATATAACAAAATTCAAATACTGTTTGTATATACACGGTAACGTCGCAAACCAACTCCAAGTAAACTGGCGAGCACCGTGTACCGTGTATGTAATCCTACTAATGTTATAGATGTCAATGTTTGGAAATTTGGATGTTTGTTGCTCAATCACGTCGTAACGTACGCACGGATAGGGCAGAAATTTTGAACACAGGTAAATTATAGTCTAGGAGAACTTTGGCGTTATACTTTTTGTACCCGAAAAAAATAGGAACGAGAACTACGCGGGTAAAACCGCGGGGCACTGCTAGTATTTAAATATTCTTATTCTAGAACTATCAAATCAATCAAAAAAACAATACACACACTACCATCAATTATTCTTATATATACATACTTGACACACAAGCATAAAATACTCTTTTGTCTATTGTTAAAGTCTGGGGTCAAATTGAGAGAAGTACTTATCAGCCTCTAGTATTAACATAAATGGCCTAATTTTAGTTAAGTAAGTTAATAAATAATGAACATATAGAATACACAGCTCAGTGAGCATTTACCTTTATTCCAGGCACGAAACAAAGCTTACAAAAATAGCTTTCCATCTCACTTTTCGCGTAAAAAAATGAATGAATGACAAACGACATCTAGAGAAACGTCAAGAATTTTTATTATTAAGATCTTCGTGAACGAATATTGAAAAATAATATTAGTTTAGGCGGGAAAATTCACTTTACTCAGAACTTGTTCTAGAAGAGTTTTAATAAAAGGTTGGATACGAACGCCCTATCGTTAAATGGTGTTTTTATAAAAAAGCAATTACAAGCGCATGGTGGAAAACCGTTATTTACGGGGATTAAAAGCAGTTCATGTGTTATCCCACACTATTATTATCTACATCTCTATTCAAACTCATTAATTTTTTTCCAGATGTTTTGGTTTCAAAGAGAAACTAACATCCACAGTCCATACATACATATATATCTTAATGTTTGTAAGATATAAAGAAATTACAAAGCTACGTTCATCATATATTATTATTTTTTAACCGACTTCCAAATAGGGGGAGGAGGAGGTTATCAATTCGATCACCATGTTTTTTTGTATTTCTCGAGAACACCCGAACCGATTTAAAAATTTAATTTTGTGTTCGGATGGGTATGCTTCCCGAATGGTCCCATTTACGTTTTATCGAAATCGGTGCGGTAGTTATTGAAATTTGATGAAAAAAACTAAAATTTGCCTACAATTTTGTCTGGATGACGATGATAGTTGTCGATTTCGCAAAATTTATGAAACTCGATCCTGTCAACATGAAATTGTGTAAATGCATTAATGAAAACTTATTTTGCACTAAAAAGGGTTAAATAAACTACCTATTTTCAAGAAAAAAATAAACCAACTTCAAAACCATAAATAGGCACTCAAAAGCAAAAAATAAACTGATTTAATTATTACATGCGCTACTCACTCATATATTTGAAGTCGGTGCCAGCCAAGTCTAACAGGTAGTAGATAGATACTACTTACCTACGCTTACTATTACTACCTTAATAGGTACATAGTATCTGTCTGCTAACTTTTTGACTAGACTGGCACCGAATTCAAACATATGAGTGAGTATATAATTAAATCAGCTTATTTTTCGCTTTTGAGTGCCTATTTGTGGTTTTGAAGTCGGTTTATTTTTTTCTAGAAAATATGTAGTTTATGTTAATAGTCGTAGGGCTCTTTGGATTGTCCGCCTAGGGATCTACCACATTTGCCAGTTATTTTAACGCCATAAAATAACGTGCAAACAATGCGTTATGGTTTGAAGGTCAACGTTTCCAGAAAAAATACTGGTCATGAACATACATTCTACTAATGTTATAAATTTGGATGTTTGTTGCTCAATCACGTCTGATTGGTTCAACTGATCGGGTTGAAATTTGGAACACAGTTAGATTGTATTCCGAAATAGTTCAAATTAGCTACTATTTATCCCGTGGAACTATAGGAACCGAAACTGCGCGGGTAAAACTGATAATCATCCTAAACCACTGGACGACGAGCGCAGTGCAGTGCTGAGTCATGATTTGGACTCTTCATGTTCCAATAGTTGCATGACACTGTGCTGTTATGGATAAGCGTGTTGCTTTCCGTCAGACATAAATTCTGGTAGCACGGTCCCATTAAACTATGGAAAAAAAACTAGAACATAATAAGTACCATCCCTGCAAAGTCGATCTTACTACCAGATGGGTTTTTTACCCGACTGAAAGAAGGGTTATGTTTTTCGTGCGTATCTTGTTCCCACGTATCTTCCAAACGGCTGGATGGATTTTGACGATTCGGATATCGTTAGATTTGTCTCAATTACCCAAGTGTCCTTAGATAGGTATTAATTTATATTATCTTCCCATAACAGCAAAGTGACATGCATCTCTTAGAACATGAAAAGTCCAAATCATTACCCAGCACTGCACTGCGCTGGTCACCCAAGTTGTAAAATGATCCATCTCTAAGTCTTTAATTTCTCTGGAAACATTACCTTGCAATCCGAAACATGGTTATGATTTCATATTTCTACTTGGCGGTAGGAAAATCTAAACAAAAATATCGTTTTAAAATAAAATTAAACAGTTACAATTGTAAAACCAAAATACACAAAATTGTGGTTAAAATCACAGATAATTGTCATTCAGGAGCCATTTCATTTGAAGGACAGGCACTTCTGTAAACGCGAAAGGACCCCTGTCGGGGCCACCTTTTTCCTTCGTTTCCTGATTCGCTCTCATTGTCTCAATGTCAATAAATTGACTTTGATCGACGAGCTACCTCCACAAAGGCGTATATATTAAGGGTAGAGCTTTCTTTTGAGAACAGACTATTTAGGGAATGTCCTAATTCTTCTGTGTCATAGTTACGACGGGCGTAAAATGTGTTTTATTTCGTAGGTGTTAGAGGTTAAAAGAATCTAGAACGTAGGACCGTAAATGCTGGACTACTAATATTATCAAAGTTTGGAATGTTTCTTCCTCAGTCACGTTGGAACACCTGAACGGATAGGGTTGAGATTGTACTTATGTTACAATAATATATAGTATACTAGCTGAATCGTGCGCACGTTGGTACGCCATCTATCGAAAATTGGTCGTACCAATTCAAATCTAGAACAAATTTGGTTACCTTAGATTCTAATGACGCAACCCTTTAAAAGATAGACACATGCTGTCACGCAACAAAAGCTCTCAAAAAGCAATATTTTTTCCCGTTTTAATTACATTTTTCAATTATTCTCCGCTCCTGTTGATAGTAACGTAATGTTAAATAGCTTATAGCCTTCCTCGATAAATGAACTATCTGTAGGTGTTACTGGTACTGGAGAGGAAATGAAACCACGTCACTGTATAAACTGCTGACTATATTGATGTTAATTATACACAAGTGACGCGGGGCGAGAGACTAATCGCTCTACCGCTGTCATCTGCTTATATACTAAATCTTACCACATAAGTACGTGCTCTTAGCCCCTACATACACCCTTTTCTTAAAAAAAAAAAAAGGAGAAAAACATAAGCTAACAACATAAGATAACAATCCAAAAAAACATACTTATATCACAAATTGTTTACACTATAATATAACTATCAACTCGTGACATGTTTTTTCTGCTTGTTATGCACATTTCCTTCCGTGCTAACCTTGACATATTGACGTCGAACCGCTTTGCTCACTCAGCGTTCTAGTTTGCACTAATGACTATTGATTTATATAAATAATAAATAAATATTGGTGGACAATTCACACACAACACCATCTGACCCCAAACTAAGCAAAGCTTGTGTGATGGCGGCCAGATAGCTGATATAATACTTATATAGTTTTAAATACATACTTGTTATAAATAGAAACACCCAGACACAGTGCAAACATTTGAATTCATCATACAAATATTTGCACTGGGTGGGGATCGAACCCACGACCCTCGGCTTCGCAGGCAGAGCTACTACCCACTAAGCCACAAGGCCAGTCAATATTTCCTATTACGTGACGCATATCACTTGCAATCCAATCTTTAAAATATACAATACCCGAATAAATCGCCAGAAGTTCCTTGTCGTATACACAGTACATTTCCTGGGATTCCGTGGGCTTCTTTGCAAAAATAATCGAGGGTTCTCCAAATACCCTTTTCCTTCTGTGCAATACCGCGCCTATACTAATGTCTGAAGCGTCTGTCATAAGGGTTAACCTTGCCCCTGGACTCGGGGTCCGATAACTTGGCAGCATTTTTCCAACGCTCTAATTGCCTCTGTAGCCCATATTGTCCCTTTTCCTTGCACATTGTCTGTCAATATCTATCAAAAATTCTCTATACTCTTGCAGCGTTTGGTATGTATGCTCTATACACATTTTACATACCCAAAAAACCTGCGTAACTACTCTACTGTCTCCGGTTTGAGATAGTCCTAAATAACCTTGACTTTGTCAGGCAAAGGACTTATTCCATTTTCCGAGACTTCGTAACATAAAAAATCTATTTTACTTTTCTCAACATACATTTACCTATTTCAACTTCCATTTAATATATCCGTAAACGCTCAAATAACCTACGCCAATGCTCTTTATGCCAGGTTGCATTTTTCGAGCCAATTTGTTATGTCATCTAAGTAACCAAACAAAACTGATTGCTCAGCATTATTACTACTACTACCGCTGCCATTGACACCAATATTTATTTGTTCTACACCAGTTAACCCAAAGGTCAATCTCGTAATCGAAAATACCAAACGCGTAATAATTGCTATTTTTCTATATCCTCTGTACTCATTTTCTACCGTCAGCTTAAAATTCCTTGAACAATCGGCTCCAATTATCGGCTGTTATATTCTATAAATTTTACAAATTACAAATATTAATTTATTCAGCACAGCTACCTATACAACTAAATAAATGTGTTATGTATTAATTCGCTACTTATGTTATCGCGAATGCAGTTTTTTTCGCAGGGGGGGATAGAATTTAAAAAGTGCTTTAATCTACTTTTTTTACCATGTGGCCCATGGCTCCCGAAACGTTACCGACCCCTGGCGTAAACATCCCACTAAATGTTTCCACTGCTGGAACTCGGGACCTTCTCTCGGAATGAGAAAGTCTAGGGCATAATCCAACACGCTGGCCCAGTGCGGGTTAGTGGATGACATAATACATGACCTCGAAATCTTCTAGGTACATGTCGGTTTCCTCACTTTATTTCCTTCGTCGTTTTAAGTTAGCGGCATTACACACATGACTTTGAAAATACAGCGGTACGCGTGAGATTTGAATTCTAGGCTCCGGGTCTACAATTGCTGTTCTTCCGAGTAGACCTAGATCGATATAAACCATTCAATATGCCCTGAGCACCTTGAAATTGGCAATAAACTGCGTTTGTGTATGTAGCGTAAGTGGTTTACACACCACCAATCCTACTTGACCCCTAGAATCCCTAGCGGCGAGGTATGCTGTGGTTCTACTTATTTTGTTGTTGAAAATGAATAGCTATACTGAATATAAATAAATTAAAAAAAAAAGGTGTGTGCTTAAGACCACACCATAGAATAGATTGACCACACGGCAGAAGTGAAAACTTCATTAGCTAATTTTTGTATTAGGTAGGTATGTCGTGTTATAATAAAATATTATGGACCGTATTAGTTGAATAAACGAGTAAAACAAGCCAGAAATTAAAGTAAATATTTATTGAAATTTTATTTATATACAAAGTACCTGTTACCCGCGACTTAGTCCGCGCGAAATAAATACTAAGGTTACTCAGGCAGTACTTATTTGTATACCCAGATTGTATACACATTTTTTATGCTGAGTAAAAAAAATGTCCATGTTCAAAAAGTTGTTGGCCGGGGCCGGCTTTTTAAAAAATACTCCAACTTTGTATGCATTCACACGGTGCACCCCTATGATGCCCCTAACATTGTCCGCAAAAAGGTTGGTGAGTGTAATAGGATTTTTGTTACTGACTTTGTCCTGTTCCGTCGATTCCACATACACTACACAGTCTCCACTAAGAATAGTCTCTTTCTCTTATAAAGGGGTTTTCTAAATAGTTTGTAAGAAACATTTTCACTTGGATTTTGCTTCAATAGTTTTCTTTTTCTGGTCTGTTCGACGGGGTCACCCCCGTCGCTAGCGACGCTCATATTTATTTATACGATTGACTATATTTATACAAAACTAAATATTTACACGAAAGAAACGAAATATTTACACAGCAAAACTAATTAATTTGATTGTGAAAATTTCAAAGCACCCGTCGTGTTTTCCCGCCCAAAGAAAAATCTTTTGGAGTTCGTAGCCGTCAGTGTTGCCACTATGATTTTGAGCTTGTCGCTAAATAGTTATGAAACAAAGTCGCCGGTTTTGATTGAATTATTAAGGGAATAAACAGTCTGGAAGAATACATAAGCTATTTTTATCCCGGAAATATAGCTGCTAGTAAGAATATAAAATGGCATTGGTCTAAGTACCTACAATGTTAAGCAATTTAAATTAAAAGGGAAAAGGAATAACTTAAGGCAATTATTAACATTATTATCATGTAAGATTCAAACGAAAATACAAATGATTGAATAAAATGTTAATAATATAATTGGGAAAGTTCCTGCTATAATGTGCGTATATTTATCTGTATGTATAGAAATTGGAAGTAGAGTTTATGGTACATTTCCATGTTGTTTATGTTTGAGAGAATGAGTTAATTTCCTTATAAATATGATCTGACTCCCAATGACCTTGTGTTTTTCCTTCTCCAACCTTCTACACTACACTAGTATATTCCCCTTTGTCGGTAACACGTTGTCTAAATCCGCTAAAAGGTTTTAAAAATTCAGTTTCAGCGACAAAGTCGCTAAGGTGTCAACACTGGTAGCCGGTAGCGAGCAGCGAGAGAGAGAGAGAGTATCTATTGTCCCATGTCCTCCTCTAACAATTATCTTTCTCGGTCTGGCACGTTTGTTGACCACATTATCTTTCTCGCTCTAGCATCCCGAGTTTACCCGAAATTTCTTATCATATCCGAGCGTGATGATCACGTGATCATGAATCCATTTCACAGCCCACGAAAATTCTATCCATAGCGCGCCTAAAGAAGTTTTCACTTCAATAATGATACTCCTAGGTATAAACGTCTGGTACCTATTCATCACTGACTAGAAGGGAAAGAGTGAGCTCACTTTTTCCGACGATGACATAGTTCCGTGAGCCTAAAGTTTGGGAAGACTTATTAGATGTCTAATGGTTTATATGTCGATGATTAACTTCCCAAAAAAGTACAAAACCAAAACAACACTTTTTTAAATCCAATTAAAATACAACTATTAAGTATTTGTAAACAAACTGTACTAATTTGGTTTGAAACCCTTCCGTGTAAAAACATTGTCCTCCATAATCAGTCCCCATGGGTAAGAGTTGCAGATTAGTCTACAATTATCGCGATTCACAACGCTTTGTCGACAGATGTGGAATACTGATGGATCCCTGAAAATATTTTAAACCTTCTCTAAAGAATTTGAATTAAAGAATTCTAATTATGGCAGCGGTCGTCATTCAAATTTTTTATCAATTACAAATAAACAACAACAACACCCTAACAACAAAAAATCAGAACAAATACAAAAATGCTCAATTTTATTTACATAAATATTAAAAAATCTATAAATTGTGTTCCCAGACGTAGCCTTTGGCACCACACTAGACTCGGTGGTCCGAGCTGTGGAAGCCAGGGAACGAAAGTAAAAACACAGTAGGGGTATCAAAAAATATATATTTTGGTCTAACCCCAGGTAAATAAAAGTAGATTCAGTGATGTGTTTGTGTGTGAGAGGTGAGAGGGTGTGTATGTGGTGTGTGTGTTATGTAATAATAATGGTAATAAACATAATATATCCACTTTCTATTCATTTTGAAACAAATATTACGATAGGAAAGTGATTTCTTTTTGGTGAGAACTGTTCATCATAAACCGTATCGTCGCTTAACATCAAGCAAGATGGCGGTCAAGTGTAAACCATAATAGTTAAAAAAAAAACATTTGAAAAATGGGTAAACTTACTCAAAAGGGCGTTCCCTATTGAGTAAGCTTTTTATCTTACTTATTTAATATTATACACGTAAAAGTTTGGATGTTTGTTGCTCCGTCACGCCGAAACAGCTAAACAGATCAGGTTGAGATTTGGGACACAGGAAGATTATAATAACCTGTCATTGTAATAAAATTATATTTACCTTTGTTGTGGTGCATACCTAGCTATTTCCATCTTGTTCTTCTTTTTTTCGCTGGTTTCTCTTCAACACGAATAAATCTTTCGCCATTTTATTTTGTTCTTTAAAACATATTGATAACTCTACATATTGAAAATAGCAGCACCTGTTGCCCACTTAGTGCCCGTTCTCATAGTTTTCCCGTGATAAAAAGTAGTATATGTGCTATTCCAGACTATTACCTCCGTTCTGACGGTTTTGAGGATGAACATAAAAACGTCAAAAATTTCGTACCTAGGTATAATATTAGTAAGAACTAGGACTAAATATATTGTACATTTCAAAACACAAACTTTAGTTTGATAAAAACTTAAATCTTATTGTGAGTTGCAATAATACCAAAACTAGAGATAAACAATTTACATTAAATGTAAAAAATACTCACAAAATTATGTAAAACCTCTACTGTTCAGAGATATTTTATTTCAACTAACATAAACAAATTACAATAATGCATTGACCTATATACAGTATTTACAAATATAATAAAAGCAAATGAAAACAATATATATATTGAAATAATGTTTATATACAATTCAAACATGTTTATTTACAATTATTAAACATACAATTTATTTACAAGTCAAACACGCCGTTCAGATCGCCACAGCGCGGCAAGGTACCCAGAATGCTGGAAGCGTTGCCCCTTTGGACAGCTAAACTCAGCTTTTGGGCAAAGTAAGTGCCAGCCCTGGAATCCCCTGAGGCGAGGACCAAACGATTCGAAAGATTCAAACTTTAGTTGTAGTAGTAGTTGTAGTAATATTACTAGAAGTGTTACCTTGGCTATGTCCGTGGTAGATACATATATAGCTTATTATAGCACTCAGGGATCACGTACATCACGTACATATCGAATCAAATTTTTGAAATTGATAGAGCAGGTCTAAAGATTATCGCGTTCAAACAAATACACTCCATAGCTTTATAATATTAGACAGATAGATAGAAACTCTTTATTGTGACACGAAAAAAAACTTAAAATATTACAGAGACACACTTATAAACTAGCGCCACAAATGGCGGCCTTATTGCTGAGAGCAATCTCTTCCAGGCAACCAGCATCAAGGGAAAAAAAAAGCCTACAAACACTCATAGGCGGCGGAAGCGACATTAATTTAATAATACTACTAAATAGATATTTATATAACTACATAAAATAATAAATATTTCCCTATAAATATGAATTTATATAATTTACTTTATAAATACTAATAATAATAAACTATTACCACCAAAAGTGCGGACATGATATACAGTAAATTAGAACAACACTCAGCACGTTACAGTATGAACCAGCAGATATCAACAGTGCCACCACCTACAATTTACTGGTGTCAACAGTCTTACACTGCGACAAATAAAAATCCTTTAATCTTCGTTTAAAAATGTTCAAGGATTGCGACTGTCTCAAAGAGCCCGGCAAAACAGTAGTATTAGTTTAGATTGGGATAATTTGTTGTTTAAAATAAATTTACCTAACAGTAATATACAAACTAGACGTCAAAATCGAAACTACATTTACAACACCGCAGAACAGTTTAACCTACATATCTGTAATGAAGATCCCAGAAAAGCAATTCAGGGGTGAACCTGATAGAAGCATCCAATCAGGTCCTGATTGATCGAGGCCCCTTTTGAAGGTCGTTCAGGCTTCGACGCACTAAAATATGATGACTAGTAAGGACGGTAACATGGACGTATAAAAAGTCGGACGTAGTCTCGCTAAAACAAAAACTGTGTCACTAGAGTCGGCCACATTTGCACGTGTGCGTTGTCAGGTTGTCACTGATAGGCTGACACGCAAACATATACACAAGTAGCGCGTGTAATGACTCACTGACGTGTGCATGTCAGCCTATATGTGACAGCACATACGTGCATATTATGCGGCCGACTCGATGGACACAGTTTTTGTTTTAGCGAGACTACGTCCGACTTTTTTTGTACGTCTATGGACAGTAATGATCGCGAAGTGGTTTATTCATCATAACAAGTCGTCTAGCGTAGCTGTTGGTTGTGGGTTCGATTCCTGGGACAAATAATAATAACATATTTTAAGAATACAGCTTTTTTTTCTATGTCGAGTGATTTTATGTACCTATTTTAAATTATATTTAAAATTGAACACGTATCGTACAAATTTAGCAGTTTGTTTTTTTTTAACTATAATAGGTTCGCACTTGACCACCATCTCCCTGATGTTAAGCGACGATGCGATCTCCGATGGAACGTGCTTATCTATAAAAAACCGATTCACTCACTGATATGAAGACATTCACTGATATGAAGACACCAAGATTGTAACTATCGGGAAAAACCCACTAAGGCAACGCATTCAATAACCTAGACGTTCTTATCACAGACCTGGAGTCAAATCTCTTCGTTCGTGTTTTTGGAACATCAACCATGAAACGATGTCACTTTTTTGAGATACGAGAATTCCGATAGAAGAATGGGCAAGGTGGTATTACAGTTAGGTCTTTTTTGTGTTTTGTGCGATATCAAAATAAGTTTCTTCACGATATTATTTTCTGTCGCCGTTACAGCCAGGTTATAATAAACTACCACAAATGCACTTGACAATATAGGTGGTGCAAGCGGGACCTGTAATCTGCGACCTCGCAATTATGAAATTGAAGCTTCTGGCCCAGTGGAGATTGGGAGTGAATCGGTTTCTTGTAGATAATAGGTAAGCGTTAAGCAGACTATAGCTTTGGTCTGGTGATCATGACGCACAACGCTGCGGTACCTATGCGCCGCAACGTAGCGTCACGACGCAGCATTTAGCGTCCCTGCGGAGAGGTGGTCAGTTGATTTTGCCGCAGCTACCAAGGTTCCATACCAAAATTCCATATTGACCCGTGACGCACACCGCACACCGCAGCGTTGAACCGAGAATGACGCCGCGTTGTGCGGGAGTACACCTCCCCACTTCACCGCGCTTGCCCCTCGCCGCTGACGCATACTGTGACGGAACAAGAGAACATACTCGACGTTTTTCATATGATTGAGTGTCCAGCAACGCATACCGCATACCGCAGCGTTGTGCGTCATGATCACCAGACCAAAGCTTATCGTAGACCGCATCGTCGCTTAACATCAGACGAGACGGCAGTCAAGTGTACACCCATAAAATTAAAAAAAAGGTCGCAGTAGTTAAAGCCAAAAATACTAAGTCTAGAGGTTTGTAAGAATGATCCATTCTGGTTTTATGCCCAGTAGTTGAGAGCTCTCTTTACGGCTCTGATAACCTTTAAAGGTTCGATAAACAATTACAGAACGGCCATTTAAGAGTTTATAGCTAGAAAAAGAGCCCTTTATTAATTAAGTGGGTATCGGAGGGGCCATTTTGTAAAACATTAATTTTATGTTAGCAACTTTTTAATAGTTCAAAAGGTTATAAAAAGATTGTATGCTATTCTTTTTGTGAAAGAAAATCTTCAGTTCATTTAATATAATTAACGTTAGGAAACATGTCTTTATTGCTTTTGTTTAGGACTTTATTAATCACTAGCAGTGCCCCGCGGTTTTATCCGCATAGTTCCCGTTCCCGTTATTTTCCCGGGTTAAAAAGTAAGGAAAGTAAAAATTAGCACATGTGTTTTTTTAGGCCGTAATCTTTTCAGATCGGATTCTAACTGTATTCCAAATTTTAGTCCAATCCGTTCATACGTTACGACGTGATTGAGCAACAAACATCCAAATATCCAAACATTGACATTATATCATTTTAACAGTAATAACATTCCCAACTCCCCCTTATTTCCCTCTTCTTCTGATTATCCAAGAAAGATGTAAAAATAAATAAGATTTGAAATGACAAAAGTCACGGACCCCGGAGTCTGTGGAGTAGCAATATTGAATAAAAAAAAAAATTAAAAAAAAAAAAAAAAAAAAAGTAATAACAACACTCTGTGGTTTCCCCACGTAGTTCCTGTTCCTGTTATTTTCTCGCGATAAAAATAGCATATGTGCTACTGGCGACTACTGTGCTCCGAATTTAAACTCGATCAATTTAGCTGTTAAGACGTGATTGAGCAACAAACATCCCAACTTTGGCATTAATAATATTAGAATTAGAAGCGTATCCAGCATGCTGGGTACGCTTCCGATTGGTAGTGGGCTTGAACATCTTGATTATCTGTAGACCTTCATTGGTCTATGGATAATTCAGGTGTGCTTAGTGTAAGTAGTTGTTAGGTATGTAGCGTAGTGTAGTTCTCATTGTATTTTAGTTTTGTTAATAAAGGCTCTGCCAATAAAAAAAACAAATATATTAGAAGGACATTATTTAAATTTTAAATGAACACCTATTAAGAGGCGTATTACATTTACATCCGTCCGCCATTTCATCCGCTATGGTCTACAATAACAAATAAAATCAATTTTCAACAAAAAAAATGGTAGCCAAAATTATTGTTCACTTTCTCAGTACAAGAACGTTAAAGTTGATAGATTTGCGCAAAAATACGGGTGAAAATGTAATACGCCTCTTAAGCCGCGTTATAAACTTGTAGGACTGTGTCACCAAAGTGTTAACACAATATAAAGTAGTTCATTACTATAAAGTAGTTAATACTACCAGTAGTTCATCGCCTTTGATTTTGGCAGAAACGCGGATAATGTCTGAACACGGGTAGTGTTGTCGCAAACAAAAATGTCGTGTGCACCATTTTAAAACGTGGTACCAAGATAAAATAAAAACAAACCAAAAGACGTCAGCCCTGAGCCGCGCTCCCGCAATACTAACATTGTAATGTAGGCAATGCAGGAGCGCGCTTCCCGCGTCACCCCGCACGTCCTGCACGATTGCCCCGTCTATACGGCTTCATCGAACGACTGTATGATTTAAGAGTGCGCCTAAAGCCAGGAATAAATCAGATTTCACCCGCCCGACGCGTTTCTTATTGTGATGTTCATAAAGTCGAGAATAGCATGACACAGTTTGGAGGAAAAATCAATATTTAATCAGGAGTTCATTTTTGACTAAGTTTTATTTAATTACTCAATAACTAAACATAAATTTAAAAAAATGTTCGGTTACTTTACTAGAACGTACAAATATGAGTTTTATTACCAAAAAATAATGTGGGGTCATCGCTGATAATTTCGAGTACTCGAATTAAAACGGGTTTTTTCGGTGTCATTTTTATTTTTTTATTGTAAAAAACTCTGATCTATTTTTAAAATTCTATTCGGTTATTGTGCTTCTTCTTGATTGTACCCACACGTCAATATTTTTTTTGTCATAGTTTTTAGTTTCTTAACTTCAGTGAGCGGCGTCGAAAATGTCCTTTTTTCGTTTTCTGGCTTTAGGCGCCCCCTTAATAGACTGTGGTGTTAATGTAGCGGCGTAACGGCGTAGCGATAGGTGGAGCGGGGGGTCTACCGCCGAACGAAAAATGTCATAGCTTTGATGTTTCTCTCTCTTTTCTTTTCGCTTGAAATGATAGAGACAGCATTAGCAAAGCGATAGCCGATTTAGTTAGGCGACAGAAGCGCAGGACGTACGCGTTAGACGCACACGTCTGACATAGCACACCGACTACTTTTTATCACAAGAAAATAACGTGAAACTGCGAGTAAAATCGCAGAGCTCTACTTTTAAAAAACTAACAGAAATAAAATGTATAGAAAGAGCGAAAAAATAGAGTAGAACTATTACTGTCGTATGTTACTAATATACAGCTTACTTATATAATATATAGGCTTAAAAGATAAAAGTGATAAACAACCACGTAATCTGGTTGATGTCCTTGTAACCACAATAACAGAGTGCGGAAAATCCGGTCATCCGGTCGGACGCGCTCTGCGTATCAAATCGGGGATTTTCGGACAAGCCCAATCTGTGACCGATGTTCTGCACTAATCCATGGCAAAATTTAAACTTCGAACTTTAGAAATGAAGGCTTTTTTGCTTAACTACGGCGAAACCAAAAGCGGATGTAAATATAATCTGACTGTGATCTGTGTTCCAGATTTCAATATAATCCGTTCAGACATTCCAATGTGATTGAGCAAGAAACATTTGAAACATTTTGTAGTGGTAGGAATCTTTGCAGAGTCCGCTTGAGGAAGTTCCTCACCTATGTCAGTTATTCTATCGCTAAGCAGTAATATGCAAACAATACTGTGCTCCGGATTGAATTTCTTTCGAAACATTGCCCAATGTTTCGAAAGAAATTATAGGGCATAGAGATAGATCATCTTACATATCTGGGTGACGAACGCATTGCAGTGCTAGGTAATATTTTTGACTGTTCGTGTTCCAATAGCTGCGTGTCACTGTGCTGTATTGCTTATCATCAGGCTTATTTATCAAAAAATCTAAGCATCCTATTAATATTGACATTTGTTATATTAGTAGAATAACGTAATAATTATTACTCATAACATTTGTTACATGTCACACCATCGGAAAGAAAAAAAAACACAATAACTACTGAACTACTTAGAATAGAACTTTTACTGGATAGAAAAACTACTTTTCTGACAGTAAAAATATTTTCGGAGAAGTCACGTAAAAAAAACGTCAAATAATTGTACAAGTCAGCATACTAAGTTTAACTAAAATTGAAGTTCAGATTGGATTTAAGTAAACAACTAACTTTTATGATCTATACATTATTGTTAGGGAGATAGTAGGATAATATCAGCTATCTGGCTGCCATAGCATTAGTTCCGCTTGAGGTGAGACAAGTTAGTATTGTGTTAGGAAATATCCAGCAATATTAGCAACCTCGGTTCTGTATCGGATCACTTCACTATGAGTTTGGTTCTAATAACACACATCGAGCGGAACTCGCTGCGTAGTTTACCGAAATACAAATCCACTGCATGACAATAATCAATTTTGATTAATCCCTCAGTGGAAACAAATCTATACTAATATAATGAAGCTGAAGAGTTTGTTTGTTTGAACACTAGGATATCAGGAACTACTGGTTCGAATTGAAAGATTATTTTTTTGTTGAATAGTCAATTTATCGAGGAAGGTTATGCTAAATAACATTACGCTACTATCAATACGAGCAGAGTATGATTCAAAAAACAAAAACGGAAAAAATATTCCTTTTTGAGAACTTTCGTTATGCGCGCTTACGTGCGCCGAAGTCCGTGACAGCATGTGTCTATCTTTTAAAGTTGTATCATTATAACCTAAGCTAACTTTGTTCTAAATCTGAGTTGGTACAACACATTTTCGATAGGTGGCGTAGCAACGCGCGCAGGGTTCAGCTAGGCTTGACAAAAAGGGAGAACAGAGCAGCTCTGCACAATGACCGTAATCTTAAATCTAGAAGGATTCCTTGTAACTGCGATTTCTTAGAAATCCATAAATGTAATTATGTCTTTTTGTTCAAAAGCTTACGTAACCTCGTCGTAGCATTTTTCTCTCGTAGATTCAGCGTAGCTGCCCCTGGCTTGCCGTAGCAGGGCGAAGCCTTTCTCATTCATTACGAGGATAAGCGCAGAGACGCGGCAAAGAAGGTTCCAATTAGTACACGGTTTGCGGGTAGGGTTGTCAAAATCTATAGAATACAATAATTTTATGTTTCTTTGAATTTCCTGACAATTTCTATGTTATCAAGCATAAACTTCAGAAACCTATTCTAGAAAGTACTAAATTTCTTCTAGGTTTTATTATGTTTGTTTATATCTCTATTTTGTCAAATGAATTTCATAAACTAAGGTGTTAAAACAAAACAAATAACTATAAACATTCAAAATCTTAACTAAAGTTGTGATCTTAAATATTTTAAAAACAATGTTTCACCAAAAGCAATAACCCGTTAATTATATAATCAATATAAATAAAATTGACTTGATTTGATGAATTATACTGAATAACATACGTATTATACGAAGTGAATGCTTTTTATCGACAATTCTTCCATTATTTTTAAACATTTATTTAATAAACAGCAACTGATTAACAACCACACTAATTGTCCGGTCTATTTACCTAAAATATTGTAATATTATTAATTGATTGGTAATTGAAATTTTCATGCCATCTGAATTATTATTACAGAATATTTATTAATATTCAAGAGAATTAAGTTAAAAAATACTGAAATTTCATTCATTTGATTTCAATTTATTTATAATAGTCACACGTCAGAATATTTGACTCCTGATACAGTAGTATAGCGTTGTCAAAATAAGTCTTTAGAATAATTAAACCTACTAATGAGAGTTTCACGCTTTTTTACCGTTGTGACTGTTTTAAATATATGTAGTAATAAAGTAGAATAAATACCTAGGTTTGGTCAACTGCAAATTGAGTTAACGATATAGGTACCGAAATGCCATAGAATTAACAACTTACTTCTTGATTAAAAACTTGCAGATGATGCGTACTGCCGTATTTAACTGTAATGCAAGCCAACCGAACCGTGCGGTTTTTAAAAACGGCTAACTGGTCGTGACAGCCCTACAACGCAGTTCAATTAACGAGACTCTGTATTACCTATGACGTTGGAAATCTATTCTGTTACCTTGTCTTTGGTAATTTGGTAACATGGGCATAGTTAGCGCTCATGTCGCTGCACTAGAAAAAAATATCAATGAGATAATCAATCAGAAGAAATGTGCACAGTATGAGCATGGCAAGGTTTGGAGCTATTTTATGATAAAAATGTCTAGGCTGTGGAACGCGTTGCCTGAGTGAGTTATTCTCGATCGTTATGATCTTAGTGATTTTAGGAGAGTGAATAGGTTTCTTCTAGGTAAGCACGCTCCACCCTAAACTGTAACGTCGCTTAACATCAGGCGAGGTGGTGGTCAAGTGGCCATGGGCCGTTGACATTGAGGTAGATAGATTCTGAAGAAGAGACCGGGAATATTATAGTAGCACGTAGTATAAGAGGTCGTATACTAAATGAAAATTGGGCATCCTGTGGAAGGCAGTCAGCTATTGGCGGTTGAAAACTCTAACATTTTTGTATGTTTATGTTTGAAAGAGCCGGTCTTAGACCACATCTCTTTATGGAAAGAGGTGGAGCCGGCTGACCTCTGCGAACCCTATCCCTTCTAGTCTTGAAAAGATCCGGTTAAATTTTTCAGGACACAACAACACACCAAATCTGAGATAACATTTCACTGCTTTATGGTTCCCACTAAAAATAATTATCAAAGCGTTGAGTGCAGGTTTACTAAAACTAACAGTTTCAGTTTGATGATGCCTGTCTCAATGACCTATGACGGAAGTTAGAAGTGAAGATCAACTGGAACAGCTGGAATATTTTGTTCTATATGCCAGAGATATCACAACATGAAGAAATATATTAAAGAACGTTCATATGGCAGATAACAGGCACCAGATGTACAAAAAATAAATAATATTACACTACTAACATTAAAGTAACTCAATGAAAATGACATAAAAAGCTATGCAGTACGTCGCCTCGTCCAGATGAATGAAAGCAAATTTTAGTTTTTGAAGTGAAAACTTTTTTTGGCGCGCCTAGACAGATTTTTCGTGAAGTGTGAATTGAATTCTAGCGTCACGCTCGGGTATAATAAGAAATCTTCGGGTTATCTCGGGAGCATGGCTATTGGCTATCTAGAAATGCGTCAGCCAATGGGAAATGCTGAAAGGGCGTGGCCTAGCCATCATAACCTGGCTATCATGGCATGGCCATCTAGAAATGCGTAAGCCAATGGGAAATGCTGATGCATTTCTAGATGGCCACGCTATGATGGCTAGGCCACGCCCTGCGGTTACACCCGTGTAGTTTCCAAAGTAAGCTATCAAATTCTGAGTTATTAGTTTTCACTTCTACCGGCAGTTCCTATGACTGCCAATTTTTGTTTATATTTCAAAAACGCCACACCGATTTCGATAAAATTATATGGAACCTAACGCGTAGTTAACCTAACAAAAAAGAACCTATCGCGTAGCATACATACATACAAAAAATACTAATCAAATTGTGAACCTCTTCTTGTTGAAAGTCGTTTCATAATATGAAAATTAGTTTTAAACTCCAGGTCCAGAAAAGAAGGTACTCTAACTTCTTGTTAGGAAAAATTTAAGATTTTTCTTAAATCTTTCCTAAATATTGTCGAAAAAAATACCAAAAACTCAACAACATTATTTATTTAAATAAAAACAAGATTTATATTAAGGCTTGTCAATTCCAAAGGTGAGATATGACAATATAGATCGAGTGGAACACAAAAGCAAACTAGACATCCGTTTACTACTAGACAGTATTCTTCATCGTTCACTTCAACGGCATTTCATAAATCTTGTAAAAGACTCGTTATTGGTCCTAGTTTTCTATATTGGACGTGAATTTTCTTTGATGTCGCCTATCAAATAATAAATGAAATAGTTTCAGGCACACCTACTGTATACGTTTCTAGTAGAGTATAGTTTTTTCATAGTTTGTCGTTTTACTCGTCCTATCAATCATGATATCACGATATCCTTTGTCCTTCGGGCTTCAATTGATTGTAAGAGCTTCGTAGTGTACATTTAATCGATGCAGTAAAGGTGAGTGTATGACAAAGATTTACCATAACATTGGATTGAACAAAAAATACGTTTCCAATATTTTTTCATAATCTGCATAACGGACCAATTAGAATAGCAAATTTTTGATTTTTCCAGAGTTTATTTGACGACGGAAAACTACGGTTTAGGTCATGTAATTAGATTGTAATCTAGGTCATTAGATTGTTATATTTTTGACCCTTCCATCATCCCACTTAATATAAGTGCTATATCAGCTATCTCGTTCCCAGTGTACAAATAATGCTCGTATTGTAGCTATATTGGTGGACAATTCACACACAACACCATCTGACCCCAAACATGGCGGCCAGATAGCTGATATAACACTTATATAGTTTTTAAATACATACTTATTATACATAGAAACACCCAGACACAGTGCAAACATTTGAATTCATCAAATAAATATTTGCACTGGGTGGGAATCGAACTCATATAATAGTAATTCTCACCAATCCAATATTTTCATCAATGAGTCTCTAGTTAAGGTCTAATTTTAAAGAGTGCAGCTAAAAATAAATTGCCAGTTGGTTCTTATGAAAATCCTAGTTCCCTTTATTATAGCACAGAGGCAAGCCACCGTGGCGGTTCTGTGCATAATCCCACATAATACAGAAGTAGACCAATACAGCTAAGTATCTTACAAAGATTTCATTCAAGAAAAAATAAATGGTTGTCTGTAAAGTCGGTTTACTGACGATAGTTGAACGTGACAACTTCAACTACGCCTTAGAGCGAGGTAACGGCGCATGACGTCATGCGGCGAGGTAACGGCGGTAACGGCGCATGACTTCATGTTTTTTCGTGCGTGCAGCCGGCTTCATCGAATTATAAGACGTTGTCACGTCAAAAGTGGAAATAACCTAGGGATCAGTTTCTTCCTGTTACCACCTACATTTAGGCTGATTTTAAAATATACAATACATAACATGAAGACATTTTTTCACACAACACCATCCAGTCCCAAACTAAGCAAAGCTTTTAGCTTGTATCTATTCCAATATGTTTATTTATTTATTTTGTTATCTTAAGTTTTGTGACTCAGTATAAAACTTTTAATAACAGTAAAAATGTATTGAAGAATGAAATACTTACCTAAAAAGATATTTCGAATTTAGTATCTAGGCAAAAAACAGCTTCTAGTTTTATTATGATTAAAAAGAAAGCATTGCGTAAAAACGAAACTTTTGTAAAACAAAGATTTTGATCAACTCCTCGCATTTCGGCCCCGACATATCGTAACTCTTCAAACTGAGAGGCTTCGAAATAGATTTACGCACACAACCGTATGATTGTAGAACTTTTGTGTATAGGGCTAAAAACATTCTAATCCACATACACATGATGATTCTTACCACAGAAATCTAAATAATTATTATTTAGATTTCTGTGATTGTAACCGTCCGAAAAAAAAAATTGGAATTGTGACCGCGCATCAAAACTCATATTAAGAGTGCTCCTAAAGCCAGGAAAAAATCAGATTTCACCCGCGCGACGCGTTTCTTAATGTGATGTACATAAAGTCGAGAATAGCATGACACAGTTTGGAGGAAAAATCAATATTTAATCAGGCGTCCATTTTTGACCAAGTTTTATTTAATTACTCAATAACTAAACATAAATTTAAAAAAGTGTTCGGTTACTTTACTAGAACGTACAAATAGGAATTTTATTACCAAAAAATAATGTGGGGTCATCGCTGATAATTTTGAGTAGGTACTCGAATTAAAACGGGTTTTTTCGGTGTCATTTTTATTTTTTTATTGTAAAAAACTCTGATACATTTTTAAAATTCTATTCGGTTATTGTGCTTCTTCTTGATTGTACCCACACGTCAATATTTTTTTGACATATTTTTTAGTTTCTTAACTTCAGTGAGCGGCGTCGAAAATGTCCTTTTTTCGTTTTCGGGCTTTAGGCGCCCCCTTAAGTAAGTATTACAACAGTTTGAAAAGAAAGTCCTTGCTCTTATTGTCTGTCTTAAGAATTGAATGCAGCAAGCTGAAATTTGATACTCAAATACATTCAATAGTTTAAAGTTACACAAAGGCCGGTCTTCATCCCGATAAAAGTTATATATTCCTAAAGCTATACTTCTTTACTAATATTATAAAGCTGCAAAGATTTTGCTTGAACGTGCTAATCTCGGGAACTACTGGACCGATTTCAAAAATTCATTCATCATTGGAAATGTACGTGATCCCTGAGTGCTATTATAGGATATATATTATGTAAGTACCACGGAGAAAGCCGGGGTGGACCGCTAGTTTTATATATGACGAAGTTGCAGTCAACACAACTGAGCACAGAACAAGATCATTTTATTCGTCCTGGTGAATTGAACTCACGACCAACTAAGTTACTACTACTAACAACTAAGTAATAATACTAGTATATATCATTGCAAACTACCTAATTAAATAACAGAAGTCGTTCTTTTTTTACCACGTTGTCACCACCATAGTTAATTTGCAATGACTTTAAAATTGTACTAAAATTATTACTGAGAAGTCTTACAAAAGCGTATTGATAAATCAATACGCTTAATCGAATATTACGAGCTTACTTTGTACTTTAGCCTGTCAAAGGGATTCAAAGCACTTCAAATAACGGACTTGAATACCTGAACATATAAGGGTTTTTGAATTATTAGGCTTTGTCCACGCCTGGCAGAACAAAGGTAAATATTTTCTTATCAAAAAGGAAATAAGAAATAGCTAGGTAACAGACTTCATAATTTTAGAAACGATAATTTGTAATTTATTACTAAGTAATAGTACATTTTGATATATGTAAGAGCGGTAAGTTGAAAATTACAGCCGACGTTATATTGCTAGCTCGAGCCGTAGGCGAGAGCTTCAAGAAAGCAAAGGACGTAATTATCAGCGCAAGCGCACGTATGTCACACGACGTTTTAAAACATATTTGCGAGGAAATAAATAAAATTTTGACCACATTTTCAAATTAATACAGTACAGCAAAAATACAAAGCGCGCGGAATAATTTTTACTTGTTCACAAATGCTAATTTGCGCGCGCATCAGCGCTTTTTTTTAAAACAAATCCACAAAAGCAGCCATTATTACCAATAAAGTAAATTAATATTTTTGTGTTTTGTTACAGATATATTGTTGTAATTTATGGTTAAAATTAATTATATTAAAGAATTATACGTTTATTTGTAATATTTTGTGATCCAAAGTTAATTGTACCTATTCATAAAATGTTGACCATTTTTATGTCATATAATTTATTTGATAAGATTAAAAGAAGTACCGTTCGTTTTAGACGGGGCATTTTGATAAACCGTGCGTTTTACATTACATTACCTCATAAGTACCTACGTTATGAGACACATCATGATATTGAAATTGGTGAAATAAGAGACCCTTTACGAGCGAATGTGTTATACATATTATTATTCAATGCCCTATTCAATTTTTTCATATTATATGAAGAATGACAAACAAACTTACATCCCACATGAAAGTAAGTGGCAACTGCTGCATTTGAAATGATATAAAAAGATGAAAAGACGTTAAATAATAGAATAAAGCCACATTCCACATAAAAAGAAATTAAAAATCTGAGTCTAGATGTTGTGATCTTATGTATCGAAAGTATACATTTTACATTAAATTTGGATAAAATCAGCTATCTGGCTTCCGTACCTACAACCTTCGCCTAGTTTTGCTTAGATGGTGTTGTGTGAGAAAATATCGATGTACAAAGTAAATAAAATAATATTGACGTCAACACCACAACCAATTGTTAAGCGTAATAAATTATAGAATAGTTTCACTTTACGGCAAGGCAAGTTGTAAGAAATTATTCCTTGAATAAGTTTTATGAAAATCTCTCCCGTTAAAATGGTTCGGATTTAACACAAATGTCTATATTGGGAGCTAAGCTTTACTTGAAACTGTCGCATTGGAAATCCGTATACAAAATGTTTCACCAATATGCAGCACGGCAGCGGCGTACGGAATGGCCGAGAATGCAAAGGATTTCCGGTTTGAATAAGCAATTTAATTTAACAGAAATCGTAAAAGCACAGTTCTACAATATTTATTCCTTTTTAAAAGATGAGTAAAATAAACAACATACTATTTGATCAGTGACCAGCCAGGGCATCCGGTAGTGTGGTAAACCAATGCTACTTGAGAAGACAAAGGTAATGTCCATGTCATAAGAGTAACTATCGTACCTTCAGTTTCTAGATAGCCTTGTAGAATAAAATCAAGCCTTTATTTTACAATGGAAAGAGATCATTTTTGCATCAGCACCCATGGCAGCACCAAATCTGGAAGCATAATGCTGAAGCGTACCGCAGAAGTCGTATAATATCCAATTCGCATAAAGCCAAGGTTGTATTCGATTCCAATATGCAATATACAGGCATATGACGCTCAACCGAGACATAAAACGGGATCGGGAGCCGAAGTGAGATTCGCGCTTGTAAATCCGCAGGCCGCACCGCGCTAGACAATGTGGCGACGAGCAGGGAGCGGACAAGAAACTAAAGCGACGATACAAGCGGAAGCGATTTTGGTACAGATACAGATTAAGCCCTTTCATTTGATATTGAGGTAGTGTGAAAAAAAATGTTATTCGCCATTTCGTGGTGGCGACCATCTTGGATAACAAATTTGTCATAGTGTATAGTATAGTATTCTACTAGTCAAACCCTTTCATTTGATACCAATATTGAGGAAGGTTGTTAAGAAATATTTTGTCCGCTATTTTGTGGAGGCGGCCGTCTTGTATCGATACTAACCAAACATAAGAACCACAGCACGGAAATTAACCTTCAAATAAAAAAACAATCGGTCCATCCGTTTGAGGTTTGAGCTCTACGATGCCACAGACAGACACACACACACACAATGACAGGCAGATAGGTATTTGAGCCTACGACCTCGCGATTGTGAATGTTGATATTATAACCACGGTCTTTACAAAAGTTTGTGCTGGTCTAGTCGGGAGAACGGCGACTACACATCCGGAGACCCCGGGTTGAATACCACGCGCACAACTGTCTTACCGAAGTTATGTGCGTAATGCCGCTAGCTAACGGTGAAATAAAACACCGCGAGAAAACCGACATGTACCTAAAATCTTTCAAAATCATGTGTCATGTTCCAACCCGCACTGGGCCAGCGTGATGGGTTATGGTCTTGAGTCTCTCATTGAAGAGAGAGAGAAAATGCCCCGAGTCCCAGCAGGGCAAACATTTTATTGGCTGTTTGTTTATGCTTATGCTAACCACTGTCTTTCAATGTAATGGGAGTTATCCCCAACTTTTTATAAATATGAAAAATCGCTAACTCTCATACAGTGTCACAGCCTTATTCTAAGCAGGATCTTCATAAATTAGGTTAGCGCGTCGATGCATGTCTTATTTGTCTATTGCACTACTCTGTGGAACTCCTATATTTACTTCAAAAATATTCATACTAGCTCTCGTAAAAATAGGAAAAAGTGTTTCTCTTTCAAAAATGCTTTGAGCTTGCATCACACCTAAGCGACATACAAGACTACATGGCCTTCAATGCAACCAAGTAAAGTTACAGAAGTGTAAGTAATACTTGACATCTGAAGTGAAAAGTGCTTTGGTCACATGGTTTACTTTTTGAGAGGGCAAAATCTTATGAGCTCGCGTCGGGCATGCTAATATAGCGGTATTTATTCTATGATAGCGGTGTAGTGGTGTATTGTCGGAATGGACTTATTGAAATCTGGTGATTTTACGTCAATGACATGTTTGTGTAATAGCTGTAGGTATACCTGTACCTATGCAGGTGCTGGGTCATCTCGGAGTGGTGTTCGTAGACAGTCTTTTTAACTCAGCCGTGCGCCATCGACGACGCCATCGGTCGGTTCGTGGGGCGAGCGTTGGCTGCATCACCGAATACCATCCGAGAGTGCAACCTACAGATGGCCATTAGGGACAGAAATGCGGCCGTAGTGGAGGCTCTGGGCCGGGAGAAGGCGGCTGAGCCAAACAGCAATTAGGCAAAGAATCGATGTCGAGTCGATTACTAGCGGAATCCCAACCGGTAGTGATCGGCTCTACAAACGAGCACTACAATTAGGTTTGAAATGTACCCAACTCCCCCCTATTTTCCTTTTCTTCTCCTAATCCAAGAAATGTGTAAAAAAAATTATTGACAAAGATCACGGACCCCGGAGTCTGTGGAGTGGATAGTTTAAATAAAAAAAAACTTTGCCGTGCTAAAGTTATTTAGAAAACATTTGGAGGTAATCATTCCATAACCATCAGGTTAACGGGAGAAAATAACGATTCAGGCATTTCTACACCGGTATTGTGTGATTTATAGGATAAGAATAATTTTGGAACATATATATATACTCATAAGCAAGCTATGCCATATGCCATATATATAATGTAATTAAGGCATGTCCAACATTGATACCAGCGGTCATCATCAGCGGTCACATACCTCTGTATTTGCATCCATGTGTGGCAATAAGTGTGTCTGTTGCATATTTAGGTCCTAATTATTATTGCTTTTTATATTTTTTTCTTATATAACAAATCTTTTTGGCATTGGTATTTGACTGTTAGTCAAATAGTGCCTAAACACTATTTGAGGCATATTATAAGCTTGAAAACAGAAGGCCTCCAGTAGTCTTTAAGGTTTGTAAATTATTTTAATCTAGAAACTACATTTTTGTGTTGTCTTGGGTATTGTCTTATAATGCCTTTATCCATTTATTACAAGAACATACGTGGTTCAAGGACTAAGGTTAATGATATTTATAACTCAATATTATGTTGTAATTATGATGTGATATGTCTATGTGAGACTTGGTTGGATGACTCAATCGGGTCTGATGAAGTTGTTGACAGCAGATATAGGGTTTTGCGTTGTGATCGGTCAGATTTGTTCAAACAAAGGTTTGGCAAAAAATATGGTGGTGGTGTACTCATTGCTGTTTTGAAGAAATATGATATAAATATTAAACCAGATTGGCAATGTGAAATTATTGAGAATTTATGGGTTCAAATCAAATTTAATAATAAGATAATAATTAATTTATGTACTGTGTACCTACCAGACTACCTATCTCTTACCACTTATAAGAGCTTTTTAAGTGGTTGTAATGATGTAATAAGTGCTACTCGTACTATGAATCCTACTTGTATAATTGGTGATTTTAATTTGGGTGAGTTGAAGTGGTCTGGAGAACTGGGTTGCCCGATCAACTTTTACTGCGAAAAGTCCAAAGCTCTCAATGAACTTTTACAAGCTACCTCACTTCATCAGGTAAATGATGTTGTTAATCACAATAATAGAATTTTGGACTTAGTGCTCATTGACAGACCAGACGCTTGCAGGTTGATAGGTGCCCCAGCGATAAGTCGTCTAGACAATCACCATCCACCCTTTGAACTGACGTATTCATGCTTAATCCCTACGCTGAGAGAAAACGGAAACATAGAGAAGCTTTGTTTTTATAAAACTGATTATGAAAAGTGTATTGAGGAAATTAACTTGGAGAATTGGGATAAACATTCAAAAAAACTAAACTGTGATGAGTTTGTTCAACTTTTTTACGATAAGCTATTTGCCATTATAGAAACATATACACCTAAAAAAATAAATCGTTGCAGCGGATACCCGGTTTGGTTTTCTAAGGACCTTATTCGACTAATAAGGAGTAAACATAAGTACCACATTAGATTTAAAAAATTTGGTAACCCCCGTGATTATGACACGTTTTCATATATCCGGAATAACGTAAAAAACGAAATGGATAATTGTTACAAAAAATATATTGAACGTATAGAAAACGATATTTCTAACAATTTAAAGGTTTTCTGGCGGTACACAAAGAGTAAAAAAATCACCAACATTGTACCAAGTAGCATTAAATTGAAAAACAAGGTGGCGAATAGTGGAAATGAGGTTGTAAACATGTTTGCTGACTATTTTTCATCAGTTTATAGCAGTTCTTCTCCCAGTATATATCATCCTCATTTTGCTCCTACAAGCTTCGCTACTTGTGCTATAGTCATATCGAATAAAGATTTACTCGCTAGATTGAAAAGTCTCAACACTACGAAGTCTGCGGGACCGGATGGCATTCCTCCAATATTTGTAAGGCTTTGTGCACCAGCCCTTATCAAACCATTATCATTGATTTTCTCTAAGTCCATTGCTGAGGGTACTTTTCCAACCTTGTGGAAATTAGCTAAGATTACTCCTGTATTTAAGACTGGTGATAAGTCTGATGCTACTAATTATAGACCAATCAGTATAATTAATTGCTTTGCAAAAGTATTTGAAGGTATTGCCTACGAACATATCTACAATCATGTGAAGCACAGGTTGAACTCAAACCAGCATGGATTTGTTACAGGAAAGTCTACCACTACAAATCTGCTGCAATATACCACCTACATAAGTGATTCTTTCAATGACGGGGTACAAACTGACGCCATCTATTTAGATTTTTCTAAAGCGTTTGATCGAGTTAACCACTCGATACTGCTTAAGAAACTCGATAGACTCGGTATCCACGGCAGTCTACATAGATGGTTAAGTTCTTACTTGGAGAACAGATCGCAACTGGTATCATTGTATGGATACGATTCTGTGCCATTTATGGCTCCCTCAGGAGTCCCGCAGGGTTCAAATTTGGGACCCTTGTTGTTTCTTGTGTTTGTGAATGATCTTTTGGATTCGTTGGATGGGTACTTCCTGGCTTATGCTGATGACATAAAGATTTTTCGCAGAATTTATTCTAAATTAGATTGTGAGCGCCTTCAAGAGGATCTTGATTTCATTGTAGACTGGTGCACGGTTAATTTCATGTCACTTAATGCAAAAAAATGTCAAATCATAAGTTTCACCAAAAACAAATCGCAGATCTCTTTTGAGTATCATATAGAAGGGGTTGTTCTTAGTCGTGTTGATGTTGTCAGAGATCTCGGAGTGGTATTTGATTCGGCACTATCTTTCAGGCCTCATTATGATCACCTTATGAATAAAGCTAACAGAATGCTGGGATTTATATTGCGTACTGCTAAACCATTTAAGAATGTAGATACCTGGATTATTCTCTATAACAGCCTAGTTAGGTCAATTCTTGAGTACTGCTCTTCGGTGTGGTACCCAATATATGACAGACATGTCGATAGAATAGAATCTGTACAGCGTAAATTTTTGCGATCATTGTGCACTCGACTGGGATTGCGACGCAAGCTCAAGGAATACTCTGACAGGCTTACCAATTTCAAACTGAAAAGTCTTGAAGGACGTAGAGCGATCATGGATCTGTGTACATTGTATAACATTGTCAATGGTACTGCTGGAGGTGAGCTTTTACAAAATATTAACTTTAAAGTTCCCACACGATCTGTTCGTAAGGTTTAGTTATTTGGCTCGACACTAACCCAAAACAATGTATCGTGGAATAGTCCCTTACACAGAATGTGCCGCACCTATGATAATCTGGCTGATCCAATTGATATGTTTGCTTATAGTGTGAGAAGTTTTAAATCTGCTGTCAACAATTGCTTCAAATAAGTTTTTTATTTTGTTTTTTTTTTCTCTTAATATTTTAATTAGTGTATAGATGAAAAGAAAAGCATTGTGCATGTCACATTATAAAAGTTAAATTAACGTTCAACTTACATTTACAAGTAGAGTATGGCTGTTATTGGGCATGAAGTTAAAAAAGCTGTTTTAAATAATTACTTTTAGTTTAAGATTTGACTTTGTGCCTGTTGTCATTCCTAAATAAATAAATAAATAAATAAATAAAAAACATTTTTAATCATAACATAATCCAAGAAATGTCAAAATGATAAAGGTGGTGGTGGTGAAACCCCGGAGTCTGTAAAGTGGCCTCATTTTAAACAAAGAAAAAAAGCTAATTTTACATAGTAATTTAATTTTATATTCAGTGCTCCCTTCACGCGTCCCTTCAGTGACGACTTCACGATTGTAAATTGCACGTCGCGTCGTAGGTACTAGGGTACCCCTGATTGAGACTCGGGTGTGTCTGGCACCCACTTGCTGGTTAGTCCCCGAGGGGGTTACACTGTGTCACATCGAACACTGGGTTCTGGTGAGTCGGTTACGGGGGTGTGCCCCATATGAGGCCTGGAGACGGGCACGCCGAGACAGGTTCGCGGAAGCATACGAGAGCGGTCCCGCGTTCCCGCCGTAAACGGCAGAGATAAGACAAAGAATAAGAATAATTTATTTCATCATTGGTAGATCAAAGAATACGTTTAAATCGTATCCTACTAATATTATAAATGTCAATGTATGGATGTTTGGATGTTTGTTGCTCAATCACGTCCTAACGTATGAACGGATCGGGCTGAAATTTGAAACACAGATAGATTATAGTCTGGAAGAACACATAGGATTTTTATCCCGGAAAAACAAAGGGAACGGGAACTATGCGGGTAACACCGCGGGGCGCTGCTAGTGACAATATATAGTAGCTAACTGTACGTATAGTAATACATATAAAGAGATGATACCGCGTGGAGGTTTTAGTTTTAGTTGGTATGGCACACCATGTTTGTTAATAGTTCCGAGTCCAACATACCTCGACAGTCTTCCCTAGGTGGAAGGGTACGCGTAAAGGTATTTCCTCCACGTACAAAAAAAGACATTAGAGAACAATGGCGAATCAATAATTAAGTAAAATTTCTCAAATCCGTAGTCGCGTGTCCTGTTAATGTATATTTACACATGAATACAATCCTGTTTTCGACGGAGGTTTTCACTTGAATAAAACATTTTTTTCAGTTCAACGGCCAGCTTTTGTTATGTCTCATTTTAATTTCAAAGCCTTTGTTAATTTATTTGTCGCGTAAAGCACTTTCTTGTTGAAATAATTCAGTTAATTCCAACTTTTTGAGTATTGAGTTTCGAGTTGGAACGAGTGTTGCCATCTGAAAGTTAATTGAAAATGAAGTAGTTTTCGAAAGTTTACAAATTCCATTTATGACTTGCATTCATTTGATAATATAATCGAGTTTAATGTTTTTGACGTTATATTTAATTTGACACATTGGAGAAGAAATATTGGAAGGAAAATTTTGATTGAAGGAAATTTATAGTGCGAGCACGCCGTCAATTAAAACTGACACCTTGAAGCTACTCTTAGCTAGTCAACGTTTTAGTAAACATTGAAAACTAACATAAATAAAGTGGCCAAGTGCGAGTTGGACTCGCCCATGAAGGGTTCCGTTGCAGCAAGTAACATAATATACATATTACACATAGTTCTTGTAGTTCGTTGTAACTTTGATCGAAGTTTCAATAATAGTGTATTTATGACATACTAAAAAAAAACGACTCATCAGATCGAGTTCAAACTAATTTTCGTTGGTAGTTTACACGGTAATATACAATATATATATTTTTTAGATTTTTCATTCTCTTACTTTAGAAGTTAGAGGGGGGGGGACACACATTTTACCACTTTGGAAGTGTCTCTCGCGCAAATTATTCAGTGTAGACGAAAATGATTTTAGAAACCTCAACATCATTTTTGAAGACCTATCGATAGACACCCCACACGTGTAGGTTTGATGAAAAAAAAATTTTTGAGTTTCAGTTCTCAGTATGGGGGGCAACCCTAATTTTTTTTATTTTTTTATTTTTTTTGTTCAAATCTTAATGCGGTTCACAGAATACATCTACTTCCCAAGTTTCAACAGTGTAGTTCTCATAGTTTCGGCAAAAAGTGGCTGTGACATACGGACGGACAGACAGACAGACAGACATGACGAATCTATAAGGGTTCCGTTTTTACGTTTTACGGAACCCTAAAAATAACAATTTTTATGGAAGTTTTTTTCTAATGACTCATTGGTTTGTTCTTGACCACAATCCGACAGATTTCAAAACTGGTAATCGTATATAATTGCACAATGGATATTAATAGCGCTAGAAAAGTGATTGCCCCTTAGTTAGTTTGACGCCTTTCCGCACTTAGCCTCTCAAATAAGTCATTATGAAATAAGACCCCTTATAGAGAATTAAATTACTTTGAATAAGTATAGTATAGTTAGTTTTAAATTTAAACTTGGACAACGTGATATTAATCTGTTAAATCCAGGCCATTATTTTCAAGCTGTACTTTTAAATTACGCTAATTGTCGTAACAAATTCATCCTCGTCATGGCATCCCAGAGGCTGTTAGCTCAGCTAATTGTTCCGGTAGCGAGATAGCATCGGTACCGGCCCACTATTCATATTCATAAGGCCCTGCTGTCTTGGACGTAGGTACAGTGGTACAGATTATGCGGAAATATACGATCTTACCACGGCCAACTTGGCAGGCGACGATCAGAAATTGGGCCATAGGAATATTTAGTGCAGTTAGAACAATGATTCGTTCATATATTTTCAAACTCCAAATTCTAAAGCTAATTTATCTTACTTAACATATTTTTATTCTTATTATTGTTGTCTTAATATTAGTAATTCAAAGATTCAAGATGCCGAAATTTTTCTAGCTCAATCACGTTAGAATCACACTATCGTGCTGTTGTTATGGCGCCTAATTTCTGATATAATTCGTCTGTTCTAAGTACTTAGGTCCTTTGATAAGACATTGAAATACTTACCTAGATACTGTGAGTGCAATGATTTGCAATATAGTGAACTTGTTCTGACGTATGAATACGGCAAAGATTAGGTTAATATTGAAAATCTAACTAAAGTAACCAAATTATACAACTTCAGAAAAAAAAAATTTTTGACTGCTATTTCGCGTGATGATTATCGACGATACAGTGGTCTACCACGGACGTTCCCTGAAAAAAAAATTAACTCTCAATGTGAGAACCAAGATTATAACCGGGAAAACCCATCTCAGGCAACGCATTCTACAGCTTAGATGTTTTTGAAGTGAAAACTTCTTTAGGCGCGCCTAAACAAATTTTTCGTGGGGTGTAAATTAAATTTAAGCATCACACTCGGGTATGATAAGAAATATTCGGGTAAACTCGGGACCTTGGCTATTGGGCATCTAGAAATGCGTCAGCCAATGGGAAATGCTGAAAGGGCGTGGCCTCGCCATCATGGCATGGCCATCTAGAAATGAATGAGCCAATGGGAAATCCGGACGCATTTCTAGATGGCCATGCCATGATGACGTCCCCCGGTTACACCCATGTAGTTTCCAAGGTAAGCAATCAAATTCTGAGTTATAAGTGTTCACTTCTACCGGCAGTTCCTATGACTGCCAATTTTTTTTTATCACAAACGCAGGGTCAAATCTCTTCGTTTGAGTCTTTGAAACGTCAACCATTATTCCTAATTAACGACATTATATGGAAGGATGAACTTACTTCTATATTCGTTTTGAGAAAATAGGGCGAAGAAGGCATATAAAGTGACTACTTAGTGTTAATATCAAGTTCATACGAAATCCTTATGTAAGTATCCTCCCATCAAACGGAGCCCTAAAGGCACGTCAAGAACAAAGACCGTCTGGACCGCTTCCAGACATGTTCACGGGTAAATGTGGGAAGTTAGCAAGTTATGCGTGCCTGGTAGCTTATTCCGAGCTGAGTGAACACTTAGCGACACAAGTTGTTAAGTCAAGTTGCGCCTGTCTTGATATTATTTTGTACATTCTCCATAAAATCGTGAGCACTCTTGATTCTCACAACATACATTCAGAGCATTCAGTCATGGGGACTAAAACTAGGTCTTACCTTTGTACTAAAATTTTACCTGCGGTTGTAAACATGTGACAAACTACTAGTAGGCTTTGGACGAGGCTGCATACCACGCACTAGGCAAGTTGCCAGAACAGGGCAGGAGGTAAGACATGTTTCCAAGCCTGTATTTCAGCATATTTAAGTAACGGTATCAGGGAAGATAGCTCACAACTGTTGCGGTATAACTGTAAGACCAGATTGTCGTACACTGATACTGCACATTGGGAAGCTAGTCGTGGAGCGAAGTGAAATCCAGATCACCATAGGATCCGTGGTAACACTAACCGCTGATAGTAGGGGGCTCTAGTAGTGAGGTAGCCACTCAAGAAAAGCTTCTCTACAATCTAGCAAAAAATCTTAGATTGCGCTATTTTGCCGATTGGCGACCGAATGACAAGCCCGGGTATACATCGCGAGGAGGCGAGGACGTCCCCGCAGTCTCTCAATTAATTTCCCATTGATGTATTCGTGCTTTATGCTTTCTCTACTTCCATTCTTCTATCCAACTCCACTCTTAAACTTCATAAACAACAAGGAAAGAATAAAGTTAAACAGTGGCAGCATTTTTTGTTCCTCAAATTTACTGAGACGTAGATCGGATGTTCGACGTACGTGGTATACCCGACGTATCCAGGTTATACCTTGTACTGCAAATTAAAGTCCCGTCATGGACACATGACTATCCATTCTTTAGGCACTGATAGTCACAGTCTTAAGAAAATTATCTGTTAGGTTTACGTTATGTTGTACTAAATGGCATGTATTGGAACTTAACTGCCGTCTCCTTACATAGCTATAAAACGCAGAAGGCTCTGTAGATACTAGCTAGGTTCACCGTGTCAAAGGGAGCGAATGTAAAAGTTATCTAATGGCTGTAGATTTTTACACCAAATGTACACACAGTTGAATATGGATAGAAAATTTTCAAGTAAACGTTAGAGCTCCTAGCATCGTTCACACTTGCGGCTGCGGACGGCTCGCAAATCGCAGCTTTCGCACTTTCCGCTTGGATCAGCGTTGCTTATACATTTTGTAGATTTATTTTTGTAACCTTCTTTTCTTTCACAACCTAATTTTTGTAATCGATAATAAGTATCCTTTTGCCCACTTCGCTGATATTAAGCGACGATGCGGTATACGATGAGGCGTAGGCTCCACTTTGTATTATCGCCTAGAAAAATCGGTTTACTCTGCACTTTAAGATATCTATTATTAAAGACCAGAGGTGGGAAAAGAACAAAAACATGATTAGTTTTACACAATTACATTTATACACGAAACATAACCATAATACAAACGAAATCAAACCGATCTTAAACAAAATTAAACTAAAACAACTAAAAACTGATTCTTAAAGTAAACTCGACAAATTAAGATTAATTTAAACTTTGGCTGGTCAAACGATCAGAGCTACCGCTTGAGAGGGGATCCGGTGGCAGAAAAGAGACCGAACTGAGTGCGCGGTCGTTTATAAAAGCTTTCCCCCACCATCGCGGTCCCTTAAATCTCGTTTTCTGCTAACACTATATTATATTCATCAATACCCACTCGGGCAACGTATTTCATAGTTTAAATCTTTTGATTTCTTCTTCTCTACCAAAGTTAAACCAAACATTTTCGATCGAATCTTTGAAACATCAGCCATAAAACAAAGTCTATTTCAAGCTATGAGCAGTCTGGTATAAAAGGAGATGGTATTTATTAATCTTTCAAATGTATCCGAAAATTCAGAAAAGGTTATCTACTTTATACAATAAAAAAAATTGGCAGTAATAGGAACTGCCGATAGAAGTAAAAACTTATAACTCAAAATTTTATAGCTTACTTTGGAAACCACACGGATGTTACCGGAGGGCGTGGCATTCCACATTGGCTGACGCACTTCTAGATGGCCAATGGCTATGGTCCCGAGTTTATCCGAAGATTTCTTATCATACCTGAGTATGACGCTAGAATTCAATTCACAGCCCACGAACAATCTGTCTAGGCCCGCCAAAAGAAGTTTTCATTTCAAAAACATTTATTTTTTATCCAGCGCAGTTTTCATAACACACCCTGGCTCACACACATAGGGCTTTCAGTACAACAGCGCTGTATACGAACTAACTGGAAATTGTCTAAGCATTGAGCAGTAACTTTGACGTGGGTTAATAATTGAGTTGCGATAAGCTATAACTTTGAATATGTGGGGGCACGTTTGTACGTGTCAGATTTAGTATATAAGAACAAGACAGCGGTCGAGCGATTAGTCTCTCGCCCAGCGTCACTTGTGTATAATTAAGATCAGTATAGTCAGCAGTTTATACAGTGACGTGGTTTCATTTCCTCTCCAGTACCAGTAACATCTACAGTGGTGACCCCGACGTGATCCAGCCCGACGTGATTCAGTGGTGGTTACAGTGGCGACCCCGACGATTGATCAGTGAGTTGAAGAGAAGATTCAGAATTTTTTTTGTTGGTGTTACTGCGTTAGTAAATTGTTTTTGAACAATGTTTCCGAACGCTGCACCAGTAAGTGGGCAAGTGGGTCAGCAGGGCATGAAAGACGAGCGAACGAGTTCCGCTGATTGTGCCCTAGCCGCTATAGGTGTGTCAACGAGACTTCCAGATTTTTGGGTTGACATGCCGCGGTTATGGTTGGCCCAGTTTGAAGCAGTGATGGCATCGCAGAAACAAGGGGATGGAGGAAAGTTCAACATGGTTATATCAAAATTGGGGAGAGACTCATTCCAGACGCCGGTGAACAACAAGTATACGGCGCTGAAGGACCGACTGCTGCAGGTCTATGAGGATAGTGCTGAGCGACAAGAACTTAGCAACAAGAACAAAGTTATAGAGAACACCACGTGCTACGACATCGCTGCTGTGTTCGGGAGTAACGAACAGGTACCCCATTTACCTCTCACGGAGCTAGTCAAGCAGATCAGGAAGCTGGAGTTAGAAGTAGCTTCACTACGCAGTAAGGTTCAAGGCCAAGAACGCGGAAAAAGCAGAAGCCGCCAAAAATGGAGCGAAAATAGGACTGGTTCGCGGAAGAAAAGGGCACCAGTTGATCCAGAGTGGCTGTGCAGATTCCATTTCCGGTTCAAGAAAATTGCTATGCGATGTTAAACAGCCGATAATTGGAGCCGATTGTTCAAGGAATTTTAAGCTGGCAGTAGAAAATTAGTACAGAGGATATAGAAAAACAGCAATTATTACGCGTTTGGTATTTTCGAAATTACGAGATTGACCTTTGGGTTACGCAATGCAGCGCAGACCGCAGACGATTCAAAGATTTATAAACACGAACGTTTTAGCTGACATAGAACAAATAAATATTGGTGTTAATGACAGCGGTAGTAGTAGTAATAATGCTGAGCAATCAGTTTTGTTTGGTTACTTAGATGACATAACAAATTGGCTCGAAAAATGCAACCTGGCATAAAGAGCATTTGCGTAGGTTATTTGAGCGTTTACGGATATATTAAATGGAAGATATATTAAAGAAGAAGAATGGTTTTTGGGTATGTAAATTTTTTATAGAGCGCACATACCAGACACTGCAGAAATTATAAGGAATTTTAGATAAATATTTACAAATGTGCAAAGAAAAGAGATAAGGGTAGAATAAATAGTATGGACTAAAGAGGCAATTTAGAGCATTTGAAGGGGGTAAGGAAAACTTACAAAATGCTGCCACGTGATCGGACCCGAGTCCAGGGGCAAGGTTCACTCTTATGACAGACGCATCAGACATTAGTATAGGCGCGGTATTGCACAGAAGGAAAAGGGTCTTTGGAGAACCCTCGATTATTTTTTGCAAAGAAGCCCACGGAATCCCAGAAAAAGTACTGCGTATACGACAAGGAACTTCTGGCGATTTATTCGGGTATGGTCATATATTTTAGAGATTGGATTGCAAGTGATATGCGTCACGTAATAGGAAATATAAGTCAATAGTCAATAGTGCAAACTGGAACGCTGAGTGAGCAAAGCGGTTCGATGTCAATATGCCAAGGTTAGCACGGACGGAAAAATGTGCTAAGCAAGCGGAAAAAACATGTGACGAGTTGATCGTAATTTTATAATGTAAACAATTTGTGATATAAGTACATTTTTTTTGTGGATTGTTATAGATATGTTTTTCTCCTTTTTTTAAGAAAAGGGTGTATGTGGGGGCACGTTTGTACGTGTCAGATTTAGTATATAAGAACAAGACAGCGGTCGAGCGATTAGTCTCTCGCCCCGCGTCACTTGTGTATAATTAAGATCAGTATAGTCAGCAGTTTATACAGTGACGTGGTTTCATTTCCTCTCCAGTACCAGTAACACCTACAAATACTATAACTTTGTAAGACCATCTATTGAGAAGACAAATTAGTTCAATTTGACAAAATACTTATCTCTGAATTGTCGTAGTTATGGCCTTGTTTACTTAATAATAAACTTATATATTTTAGGTTCCTTCGGATGAGTACAAAGACTGCTTAGTCTGTGGTTAGTGCACCGCAAAATATTGTAGATCTCTACTAATATTATAAATGCGAAAATAATTCTGGCTGGATGTCTCTTACGCTTTCACACCTAAACCACTGCACCGCTTGAAATGAAAATGGACACAGAAATAATCTAAAGAAATATTCAATCCAAAAATATATATCCAAAGCTTAGATATTTCTATTCCAAAAGTGCTGTTATTACAATCTAAGCTGCTATCTACAGTATGTGCCCTAAGTATTTTTAAGTTTTTGCCAATGGGTGAGGAACCACAATTGGCAGGGCGTGATTGTCCATTCTATCTAATTTTATTAACCCCGACCAGAAATAGGGGTGTTATAAGTTTGACGTCGACGTCTGTCTGTCTGTGTGTGTGTGTGTTTGCCTGTGGCACCGTTGCTCTCAAACAGATGGATTAATTTCGATAAGGTTTTTTTTTCATTTAGAAGCTGGTTTCTATGCTGTAGTTCTTAGCTACGTTTGGTTCTTTGGTCAATATCGATTCAAGATGGCCGCTTCCACAAAATGGCGAATAAAATATTTTTTCATAATGTCCCTCAATATGGTTATCAAATGAAAGGGCTTGGCTAGTAGAATACTATGCACTATGATAAATACCAAATCCAAGATGGCCACCGCCATCAAAATGGCGAGTTATATTTTTTTTTCACTCTCCCCTCAATACGGATATTAAAGGCTTGAATAATAGAATGCTACACAAATTTCAAATCCAAGGTAGTCACAGGTAAATCAAAATTTTTAATTTTGTTCTTGCATATTTTATGGGATCGTAAAACTCTTCACCGCGTGCATGAGCTTTGAAAATTTGTCTTAAAAGCCTAACAAATACAAATAGTAATGGTACTAACGTACCTACGCAAATAAAATCTCGTTTATACATTTTGGTGTGAATTATAAATAAGTATTATTTTTGGAGAAAAACAATTATTTTTCCGCACACAACCACGGCAAATAAGTCTCATTGGCTCCCCGAAGTCCTAACCGCCAATCTATCTCAAGTTGGCCCTTTTTATCGAGGTTGTTTGTCTAACCTTTTACTTAGTAGGTATAAGTTTTGTCCTTTCTGCAAAGAAGGGCCTGTTTATTCTGTGGCTCGAAGCTTCTCAGAAAAGAAATTATTTCTGTCGCCAATCATAAAGAGATGAATTAAATTTTAGAACTAGCTCCCATTGCTAATTCTAAAATTTAAAATAGATCTTTTAGTGACAACTTTAAATCTAATAAGCGAATTACTCTATGTTTTTTACTAATTGAGAATAAAAAAATTGTACTATTTAAATATATTAGAGACTAGCAACGTCCCGCGGTTCACTTTCCCGTTATTTTCACGTGATAAAAAGAAACCTATGTGCTACTAACCTGGTTATAATCTAACTGCTTGAAATTTCAACTCAATTGATTCAGATGTTTTGACGTGATTGAGCGACAAACATCCAAACATTTGTATCAGTAGAGTATTTATGGATGAATGAAAAATACCTTCCAAATGTGTCCTACTTATTTTTTCCAAAATTAAACCAAATAATTGATTAAGGTATTACCGCAAGCAAGTTATAAATTAATGGAAGTTAACATAACACAATCTTTGAATAATTCACACGTGCTTAGCGTAATTAATTAGGTCTGTTAGGTATGTAAAGTAGGTTCTAGAATTCACTAGTACCACCTCCGTAGTCCCACGACAATTTACAATTTTCCTATGATACCTAAGTGTGCCCCACAGAATGGCCGGTGACGGGTAAACTGCAGCGAAAGAAAGAATAGTAGAAAAGCGTAAGTGAAAGAATGCGAGAACGTCGTAAATGGCTTAAGTGGAAAATCATGAAGATTTTAATCCGTATTGGCATCATGCCCGTGATATCAAGTTCGACATAGCCCGACAACATCATTCGGAAGGGTACCTATTAAAAAAAAGTCGAGAGTGAATCGTTTTATTATGGTTTTTTGTCGTCGTGTATTTTTTGTTTTATCAAATTATGAAAAATAAGAAAGTTGTGACGTCACACTATAGTAAAAACCGTACCATATCATGACGTGACTCGAAACTTCTTAGCACTATATCTTCGTCGATTTTTGATTGTGAAACTACAATATTTTTTAATGATCTAACTAATTACTTTTTTTTTAGTCGTCTCGCCTATTATCTATGTTTGTATGCCAACGTCACTTGCCTGATGTTAAGTGACGATACAGACTACGGTAGAGTGCTAATTAGCACTCTACCGTAGTCTGTATCGTCAGTGCTAATTAGTATGTATAATAATAGTGCTAAGAAGTTTCGAGTCACGTCATGATATGGTACGGTTTTTACTATAGTGTGACGTCACAACTTACTTATTTTTCATAATTTGATAAAACAAAAAATACATGTCGCATAATTTTCCATAATCTTTTTTTTTTTAATAAAGAGTGACGAGACGAGCAGGTCATGTGCCTGATGGTAAGCAACATGCCTGCCATATAACAGCACAGTGACACGCAGTTATTGGCACATGAAGAGTCCAAATCATTACCTAGCACTGCACTGCGCTCGTCACCCAGAGATCTAAGATTTTATGTCTCTAAGCCCTGTAATTTCTCTGGCAACATTGCCCTTCAAACCGGAGCACAGTAATGTTTGCACATTACTGCTTGGCGGTAGAATTACTGGCAAAGGTGTGGTACTTCCCCAGGCGGACTCTGCTAAGAGTCCTACCACTACCTGACGAAATAATTAAAATGGTATATTTTGACGACAGGGTTGTCGTCACCCCAATTGACTGGAATAACAGTTAGGTTACTTTACTGCAAAAAAATATGGAAACCGCTAAGTTGAAATCTAATCTCTCTCGCTGTCTTAATCTTTTTTTTTATATCACCATCTAATCTAGTGAAGTCTCGGAAATTATTTTCATTTTAATCAAGCCAGAAAAGGGTTGAGGGTGGTGTATGAAATATACAGCGGCAATTTTCGAGGTGTCGGCATCACTCTTCATATCACATTCTTGACAAAAGTGCCGAGACGACAACTAACATCGACGTTCTAATATATAGATGCGGTATTTTACTATCAAAAAAGCCAATTTCGGATATTGAAGGCCAACATACAAAATTAGATTTTTAAATTTCTCTGAACCGAAATGTATTTCATTTCATTTGCATTTAAAAGATCGAATTACATTCGTTTAGGGTCAAAAACTTGTCAATTTAAGGTAGGTAGTTATGATTTTTTTGACGCAGAGTACCTTTAGACGCAGGGTACCTTTGAGAAACAGTTAAGAGTCACTTAGCGTACGATCACTGATTTGTTTTATTTATTTCTGAAATCAACCTATTATTGTGAATGTGTACGAGTACATATATATATATTTTAGAACTAACAACAAACTTTTTTTAGAGCTTCAATCATGAGTGACGGTGACGTGTGTCTTTTGGTAAGATACACGCTTAACTAGAACAGCATAGTGGCAGGTTATTAGAACATAGTGAGTTCAAATCACTGCACTAAGTTCGTCACCCAGAAATACATATGATTGTTATTTTTGCCTATTAATTTGTCTGGAAACAACTTTCAGACCAAAGCTCGACTATGTCAGAACATTAATGCTTACCGACAGAACATAATAGAGATGATCAAAATTTTCGAAGTTGTTGTCTTTCCTCGGAGAAAGATGTCTTTCCTACCACTGCAGATTTGAAACTGATTAATTAATTGCTTATGGATTAATTACGTTTTTTTTTTAATTTTTAATATGCATGTGCTATAAGTAAGTGTTTGCCTATGACTGCATTGCCCTCGTCCCTTAGATTTACAAAATGACTAATTTATTTGCACCATTGTTTCTCTGAAAACATTGCCCTTTAAACCGGAGAACAGTGAGGCAATAATATACAAATATTACTACTAAGCATAGGACTACTGACAAAGCCATGGTACTTCCCCAGGTTGACCTTGCAAAGAGTTCGACACCTACATGTTTTCCACTGTTTTAATTAAAACAATAAATTTCATGTAAATTTCATCATCCAAAGCCTCTTGAGTAATGAAAAAAGTTTTTAGTCTCAACAGAATTTCGACATTTTTCATTACTTTACTTTTGAATCGTAATTGATTGCTAAAACTTTACTGAAACTATAATTACAAGTTATTTCATACATCAAGGTATAACGATACAAAAATGGTATAATAGCTGGTATAATACCGTTTAGTCTGACAAAAAGCCCGACATTTATGGGAGATCAATCTTTTACGTAACTTTCTCCAATGGCAACGTTCCTCCTTATCAATAAATAGTATGTTCAATTTATGACCCTCATACATCTAACAGATTCACCCGGTAATCTGTGATAGAGCCGTCAAAAAACCAATATGTAACATTCGATCGCAATAACTTAACTTCGCACCTCGCCTAAATGCTTCGTCTCTCTTAAACTCGTGGACAACATACGAGTGCGACGATATCAAAGATAGATGCTAAGCTGACGTGACCGTATTGCAGTCGCACGGCAATGAATCTATAGACAATGAATCTCAGCAACAGGTAGTTTTGACAGTTCTTTGATAGCGTGAGGAGACAAGAACTTTGAAAGGAGGTCTGTTAATGTTCTTACTTCTAAGTTGTTTTTATTAGACGGAGTAAGAAAGGTCGTTAAGAGTCTCTCTGTGACGATACGAAATGTGAAGGAAAAGTTCACTGAAATAATATAGGTAGCTACCTAACAATTAAGTGTTCCCGTCGTGCTAAAAAATAATAGATTGAACACTGCGTTCTAATCGAATTGTATATAATATGTGAAATGCCGTTACGCTTGTGTCGGTGAAATATATAATTTTGTGTAAACATAATAATTATAGTGAGATTAATGAGCGTGCAAGACACTAAGCCCGCACGCCTCTCTTCGACATCCCAGACCTGGAGAAGAAGGAGCAGAACAAGTCACTGACGTAAGTGTTGCTCCCAGTTTTCATTCACTGTCATATCTTGTGTTTTTTTGTTTTGTACAACACCATTTATTTTCAATCAACACATAATTTAATAATCAATACAATCCGCTTAGTTTTTTGGGGCTCTAATTACCCCATAATTGTAGTGTTTTTTTATATCTGTTACGTATTTCTGGCATATATCGGAGTAAGTAACGTTGTTGTCCCACATAACACTGTGTAGAAGAAACCCACCGATAAGTCCGCAGGTGTCGCGGATTTGTCGCAGTGTCGCGGAGGTGTCGCAGTGGCGCGGATTTCGCTCGGTAAAGTAACATAACTCTGAAGGTATTGTCATTACAGAAAAAAGTTCCCAAAAAATTGTCGTTCAAAAAAGTTGTTCATCATTAAAAGATCTATACTTTTGATAATCGGTAAAGTTTCATAAAATTGAACGGTTGGGGAGAAAATGGCGAAACATAAAAAAAGGGAGGAAAAAAAATAAATTTTTGCATTTTGGAAGCAATAACTTAAAAAATATTGATGAGAAAAAGAAAAGTTGTTACTATAAAAGTTAGTAAATTTAATTTAGAAGAGAAAAGATCTCCACATTTTTTGCTTCTAACAGTTCTCGAGATATCGAATTAAACGGATTTTCATCGAAATGACCTTGAGCTGACCTCGCTAGAATCCCTCAAATTGGAATAAGTATATGCTCAGAATGCACCCCACTATCGATCTTTTATAGTACATAATTGAATGTTTATTTATTTCCGTAATTGCACTGGACTATGGTACATATTAGTAAGATCTATCTTCACTACTTGTTTGCCGAATGAAATCCGAAAGAATCTAGCAGTAGGAGAAAAGTAGTAAGAGGGGTGAAAAAATAAGACATGTAATCGAATGAACAGTAGAAGGGATGAAAATCAGAAGAGAAAAGTAGCGACTCTTGAGAATAACGGGCTTAAATACGTACAAGTACGGCGGTACTTCATATGCCAAAGCGTAAACAACACACTTAGGTAACCTGACACCCGTTTTCCCTTCAAAATGTCATTAAAATATGGCGTTAGCACAGGATATTAGTAAAGTTAGTGAGGTGACGCTTGGCAGTGGCAGAGCTCTTTGCAAAGTCCGCCTGGGAAAGTACCGCCGTTTTTAATTTTTCGGGTAAATACCACATCTCCCAGATTATTGGCCGAGCTCTCCTGAGCGTCAGTTCATAAGTCGTTCTTAAGTCAATAGCCTGCAGCGACATGTTTACACCTCACACCTGCGACGCCGTGTGCTTGTCACTTTCAACCTGAGTGCCTGAGCAAGTCCTATGAATAAAGCAATATCTTTACAACTATTGCTTACATTTGAGACTTTGTTGCTAAGTACTTGAGCAACCCCTTTATAATATACTTGAAATTCCTCCATAAAGTTGTGAGTGACTCTGCGAATGCTATGCGTCATTGTGGACTCTGCTTTGTGACTGCATCTATACTTCTACTACACTACTGGGGAAGTATCACATCTTTGCCAGTTATTCTACCGCCAAGCAGCAATGTGCAAACATTACTGTGTTCCGCTTTGAAGGGCAATGTTTCCAGAGAAATTACAGGGCTTAGAGATATAACAACTTAGATCTCTGGGTGACGAGCGCAGTGCAGTGCTAAGTAATGATTTGGACTCTTTACGTTCCAATAGCTGCGTGTCACTGTGCTGTTATGTGGCAGGCATGTTGCTTACCATCAGGCATATGTCCGGCTCGTCTCGTCACTCTTTATTTAAAAAAAAACTAATATCATAATGCTGAATTTGTATTTAAAAATTTTGTTTGAACGTGTTAAGTAATCTTTGGTACTGTTACACCGATTTCAAAAATTCTTTCACCATTGGAAATGTTTGATGAATCCTGTGTACTACAAGCTATATGTTATAAGTGCCACGGACGAAGCCGGGATAGACTGCTAGTTTTATCCAAGCTGAAAGTTTCTTGGGGCACGCTACTCATTCAAAATACATATTTCCTCAAAGGGCATGCTACTTACAAGCAATGATAATGAGGTCTTATTAAATTTGATAGATAGATAGAAAACTCTTTACACTCGTAGCTCGAAAAAGCGACATCATTTCATAGTTGATGTTACAAAGACACGAACGAAGAGATTTGACTCTACTTTTGTGATAAGAACGTCTAGGCTTTGGAATGCGTTGCCTGAATGGGTTTTCCCTGTTAGTTACAATCTTTGTGTCTTCAAATCGAGAGTGAATCGGTTTCTTCTAGGTAAACACGCTCCATCGTAGACCGTATCGTCGCTTAACATCAGGCGAGATGGCGGTCAAGTGTAAACCAAAGTAAAACAAAGTAAGTAAAAAAAAATGTATCGAAAAAAAATACAAATATTATAGTGAAACTCTGATGAATTAGCACTACAAATGGCGACCTTCTTGTAGAGAGCAATCTCTTCCAAAGTATGAGCACTATATTTGTAATAATTTGTTAAACCTTACGCCAGTCTTTCAAATTTATGACCCGATAAAATTAAAAAGGACAATCATAATAGTTTATTAACCTCTATACTGTAGTGTGGAGGGTCTTTGGTATGAATTTAAAATTCAACATACTAATTTACAACTATTAAATAATGATTTAGACAACCAACAAAAAACAAAACAGAACTTCAAAATATAATTGCAATTAAATTGATACTGATATTTGAATAAATAAGTATATAGGTAGCAGGTTTGTTTTAGGGGAAGTAAATTAGATCGCAGCAAATAGGTACTATCATGGATTGGTGGCAGTGGGGTCCATCCAACTGTTCAGCCAGTTTTGGTGTGACCTTTGGACCGCAATGTGACCGACTGGGAACGTCACAGGAAATAGTGCCCGCAACCCGAACCCTGGAATTTATCCATTGAAAAGGTTAATTACTGTTCGCATTAGGTTTCCATAGGCCGACATTTATCACAAATAAGATACTCAACTAATTTTAAAGTTTGGTTGTGGCGGCTTACGGAAATCGAAACGGAGAACAAAAAGAATTGGATAAGCTGCAATTAGACATTAGGAATATATATGTACATAGCTATTATTCTTTGAAATTAAATTATGGATAATAATTTCACACTTACCCAATAGTAGGGGAGTAAAATAGCACTTTGGAGTATGTAGTTTCAAATTAAAATTAGTTAATAATATGTATGCAGCCTTGCATCGACAACACCATCTTTTTTTTTCTCATCATCGCCGTGCACTATCGTGCACTCGTAGTGTTGCACCGATGCAGTAGGGATGTCGGTAGGACAAAATCGAAATCGATATAATTTTTTTGAAGTGAAAACTTCTTTAGGCGCGCCTAGACAAATTTTTCGTGGGGTAAATTGATATCTAGCGTCACGCTCGGGTATGATAAGAAATTTTCGGGTAAACTCGGGACCTTGGCGATTGGGCATCTAGAAATGCGTCAGCCAATGGGAAATGCTGACGCATTTATAGATGGCCATGCCATGAAGGCGAGGCCACGCCCTCTGGTTACACCCGTGTAGGTAAGCTATCAAATTCTGAGTTATAAGTTTTCACTTCTATCGGCAGTTCCTATGACTGTCAATTTTTTTTTAAATTAATTTCGTCAAATAAAATAACGCTAAAATACAAGAAACCGATTCATTTTGGACTTGAAAGCACTCAGTTTATATTCATCAGGCAATATTCCCTCCAGCAACGTACGTATTCCAAAGATTAGAAGTTCTTATTAGTATAGTCAGCCCACCAAATTATACCATTGCTGGAAAGATGGCTGGAGAGATGGCTGGAGAGATGGCTGGAGAGATGGCATAGTCCACCATGCTGGCCCAGTGCGGGTTAGTAGATGACGCGTGACGTCAAAAGATTCTAGCAATATGCCAGCTTCCTCACGACGATTTCAGGCGATGTGTCAAGGCTGATTTAAACTGAACGAACATAGGGCTAGAGCTGGAACAAGAGCATTCTTTCTCGATCTTTTAGTGTAAACGAAAGATCGTTCTTCGCGTTTTCCATATTATATATTCCATAGAATCTTTGCGAACGCAAACAAAACAACAAAAGAATGTTCTACGTTTGTTTACACCAAATGAATTTGATACAGTGGGGATAGAATGAGCATTCGCTCGTCTGATGTAAATCGGCCTTCAGCCAAATAAGGTTTTTGAGTTAGTACGAGTAATTTTCGACGTTATGGCGTTGCAACGCTCATAAGGTACGGATAGTTTACACATAAAATGTAATCATGCCTTGTTTTGAATTGGTGTAAAGACCAATAATCAGATATATAAAAGTAGTCCCCGCAAAACTTTATACGGAAGCTGATACATAATAATGGTATTTTATTCTTGTTTATTTACAAAATAATAAAAAGGTCTGTATCTCGATAAAATCCCCCGAATGTGAAGATCTCACCCGTAACTCCTGTTCGAATTCCGCAGCCGTTTCCGGGGAACTCCGTATTTACGACGCCTTCGTAATGGACTTTACCCTCCCTTCCTGCTAAAATGTTGCCAGTTACGTTTCTGATAAAATTAACCATTTTTACTCGAAGTTCACAATGGTTGTTAAGAGTTTTATTCCGTACGAAAGATGAGATAATATTGTGGTAAGAATATTTTTATCAGAAATCCCAACAAACAAAAGCAACTGGTAGGTACAAGAGCATACAGCCAAAAATGCCATAATACTCATAGATTAGTAATCTCTCATCACGTGACGTTTTGACTTCGTTCTGGAAACATTTAATCAAATAAGTCACATCTACTTTACGAGGAAAGCTCAATCATCCAATTGCATCAAATAGGTACAATACAATACAATACAAAAACACTTTATTATACCACAAAACAAACAAAAAATAAACAGTGTAAAAAACTTAAGATTAAACATTTTGGGCACAAAAGGCGATCTTATCGCTAATAGCGATCTCTTCCAGATAACCTTTTGGTTATTAGGAAAAGGTAACAGATAAGGGCAGTGGTGTGGCATCCTTGAAACATGTATATAAATAATTGCACAATTAGAATAAATACCATTTACAATTTAAATACGTTATACAAATAAAATATGGTACATATAATAAATAATATAATATATTTACATATATATTATAAAATAGACATACATAAATACATTTATTAAAATACACTAAGCGTAATAGAGATAGGCACCGATTTACACAACAAGGTTGCTTAAGTAATGCTGCAAGATCTGAGCCTTAAACGAGTCAACGCTCTGAACGCGTCTGATGGTCACCAGAAGAGAATTCCAGAGCGCAACAGCCCGCACGCAGAACGAAGACCCAAAAAAGGAGCTCGAGTGAGATGGAGTGCACAGAAGAAGGTTTGTCGACGACCTAAGATTAACAGAATGAGTGTCGCAGAGGAAAGTAAAACGAGAACTTAAGTACGAGGGAGAATAAGGGGTAAAAAGAATTTTGTACAAAAGAGATAGAATGCGAGTGTCTCTTCGAAGACGAATCGGAAGCCACTTGAGGTTTATGCGAAACTGGGATACATGATCATATTTCCGAAGACCGAAAATAAATCGTATGCAAAGGTTTTGGAGGCGCTCAAGCATATCCAATTGCTCCTGTCTAAGATCGAGGTAACAAGCATCCATATTCTAGGATAGGAAGAAGAAGGGATTGAGCTAACGCAGCTTTGGTTGCAGTAGGTAAAAAGTTACGAATTCTTCTTAATGACGCTGCTGAAGCGTAAAGTTTACGCTTAAGAGATCGGATTTGAGGGTCCCATGTAAAACATCTATCGAAAATAATTCCAAGGTTTTTAACCTCTGACCTATAAGATATATTTGCACCGCTGAAAACAACTTTGGTGATAGTTTTAAAGTCAACTTTCGAAATTAGCCGGGCACTTCCTATGATAATAGCCTGAGTCTTGGAAGCGTTGACTGTGAGACCGAAAGATTTGCACCATTTCTCGATACGGAGCAAGTCAGTATTGACTGACTTCACCGCGCTATCCAAGCAATCCAACGAAGCTTGAGCGTACACTTGGAGATCGTCAGCGTAAAGGTGGTAGGAAGAAGAGATATGAGAAGTTACTGTATTTATAAAGATTGCAAAAAGTAAAGGAGAAAGAACGCCACCCTGAGGAACGCCGGACCGTGTATCGCACCACGAAGAAATGATATCTTGTATGCGTACACATTGTCGGCGACCGTAACGATAACTTCGAAACCAGTCAATTGCCGTTGGAGATATATTAATAGAATGGAGCAATCACATCAGACACATGGATCAAATCAGATATTTTAACAAGAGCAGTGGTTGTACTATGGCCGGGACGGAAACCAGATTGCAATGGGTTCAAGAGATTATTGCAGTTGAGGAAGAAACTGAGTTGGGAGTGGATAAGGCGTTCAAGGACTTTAGAAAGGAAAGGAAGAATGGAGATGGGACGATACTCTGAGGGAGATTTCGGATTGGGTTTTTTTGGAATTGGAACTATTTGAGCTTCTTTCCAACATGATGGTACAGATTTTAGAGAGATAGAAGCATTAAGGAGATGGCAAAGGATAGGTAGGATTTCATCAAGGATAGGAACAATCATGTTACGACTAATGCTATCGAAACCGACAGCATTAGAAGCAATAGACAGGATATTCTTCTTAACATCACAAGCGGCAAATTCACTAATGACAAAAGTAGCGTGGTTGGGTGTTGGAAGAGATGAAAGGAAATTCAAAGTCGAGAGATTGTCATTTGCATCAATGTGCGATGACGAAGAAAAGTGTTGATTAAGAGAATTTAGGTCTACGTTTTGCGGGTTAGAAATTTGTTGTGATTTACCAACACCCAACGTACGGAGAAATTTCCAGACTTTAGCTGGATCACCGTTCTCAACTGATTTGTGAATATGATGACGTTGTGCATCCCTACACACCCTATTGCAGCGATTCCGTAGTAGCTGGAATTTTTCCTTGTTACGATCGGTGGGACAATATCTCAATTTACTCTTGGCTAACGCTTTCTGATGTAGTATTTTTTTATGTTATCAGTCAACCAGGGTGCATGTGTTTAATTTTTACTGTGCGTAAAGGAGCATGAACATCGTATAGCTGTATTAATTTCTCATTAAAAACAGACACCTTGCCGTCAATCGATTTAGCCTTGAGAACTGGCGACCAATCAATATCTCTGGCGTCATCGCGTAACTTTCCTACATGAATCGTACCAAAGCTGCGCTGCATCAGAATTTTAGGTTTGTTCTTGGGAGGACTAATTTTATAAGACAAAAAGATGACATCGTGGTATGACATGTCATGTGCACTGTGAGAGCATTGGTATTTAGCAACATTTCTAAGGGACGACACAAAAATGAGATCTAGCAAGGAAGGGACACAGTTAGGGAAGTGATGGGTAGCGTTCAAAGGCAGAATGTGCATATTGCTTGAGTGTATAATTGATTGCAGCTTGGAACAACGCATATCAGACTTCAACAAACATGTGTTAAAGTCTCCCATCACTATTGCATGGGAGTAGGAAGGAAGAAGGTGTTCTAGGAGAGTTTCAAAGGAAGTGAAATAGTAAACACTTTTGTCACGACTGTAGTAGACCCCGAGAAGAACCTTGCTATGAGAAAGATGGATCTCAAGAAATAGATGTTCACCAGCATTGCCAGGGGGAGGTTGAGAAGAAGAACTAATTAAAGAATACGCTAAATTAGAGCGCAGGTAGATGGCGACTCCACCACCTGGCCTGCCAGTCCTATCATTGCGGATCAGTGAAAAGCCGGGAAGAGAAAAGAAATACTGGGAAGACAAGGTTTAAGCCAGCTTTCGGAGACTAGTACAGCGTGAATGTTGTTTTGGTCGAAAGATGCTAGAAACTCAGGGTAGTGGGCCGGAATGCTCTGTGCGTTGACGTGAATAATGTTAAAGTTCTTAGGTACATCATTAAAATGACTAGAGAGAGTGTCACTCATAGATGGTATACTCAGAAAGCTATCATCAGAAATCGCAGCATCATTATCAGATGATAAGGAGAAAAATATTTCGCTGTCACTGTTATTGTGCTTAACATTAGACATAATATAAAATTGTGCGCTTGTGTAAATATGTATATGATATAATAAATAGACTAATATGCAAATAAGATTTAAAAAATATATATATACAACGTAAAACAACAAATAATTCAAGCCTACACACCCACCTGCCGATTGTGTTCGTATTAAAAAGATTTAAAGTAAAAGTACAAAGAACTCAAAAATTGTATGTGTACAAACTACACATAACGACGATATGAACTTATGAACAAACAAAACGAATAAAACCAGGAAATACAACTGAATAACAAATCAAATAAAGTTAGATCCTATTCTGTTATTGTCTGGGCCAATGTATCGCTTGTGCGTAACCATAAACAAAAAAATATAATTCGAATAGCTGTCAGGCTGTCACTATTGCAACCAATTGTCACAAAAAAACAAAAGAAAATGTCTTATTGTAAATACATAATCGTTAATAAAAAAAAAAAAAAATACTAAAACCAGTGAGAAACTAATAATATAAAATATCGAAGGTACATACAACCAACCTATATTGTTAAGTTACGGCTGGTCTAGTCGGGAGAACGGCGCCGGCGCCTGCCGATCCGGAGACCCCAGTTTCAAACCCCACACGCACCACTGTCTTTTCGAAGTAATTTGTGTAATACCACTAATTTAAAAACGGTGAAGGAAAACATCGTGAGGAAACCGACATGTACCTAGAATCTTTCGAAGTCATGTGTCGTCTACCAACCCGCACTGGGCCAGCGTGGTGGATTATGGCCTTAACTCTCTCCTTGCGAGAGAAGGCCCCGAGTCCCAGCAGTGGGAACATTTAGTGGGCTGTTGATGATTGATGATGATGATTATTTTCTGAAACACTATATACTTATTGATGGAACTTTTACGGAACGAAAGTTTTAGGATATTGTTTTTGACACAAGTAGCATCACAAATATTGGACATTGTTGTGCAATATCGACCAAATACCGATTGACTACTTCTGAATCCAGTGATGTTATTATTTTGTACAAACTGACATATTCGGATCCAAAAAAATGTTTTAGTTATAAAATACAAAGATATAGGTAAGATATCTATGCCCTGTAATTTCACTGGAAACATTGGTCTTCAAACCGCAATACAGTTATGTTTGCACATTACTGCTTAGCGTTAGACTAACTGGCAAATATGTGGTACCGCCCCAGACAGACTCTGCAAAGAGTCGTATCAATACAAAATATTAGTGTAACTTTCATGTTGGATTTTATAGCAATGCCCAGGATCTAACAAAACCCTATGTCAATGTGGGATAAGTAGGTTGTATTTTTAATTATATCAGTATGATTTCAGCTGCCTGGCTCCCACAGTACAAACTTTGCTTTATCTGGGACTAGATTTTTATTGTTAAAAAAACGAACAATTCTAATTTCAACCCTTTTTAATTTACTTCATCCATAAAAAAGTACATATTTAATAAATTGCATGAAACATAATATATTTAAATAAAAATAAATAAACGTATGTTCCGAAAATTTGTGTCTTCAATTACGAGATTGTGGATATGTGGATAGTAGTGGTAAGACTCTTGGCAGAGTCCGCCTGAGGAAGGACCACACCTTTGCCAGTTATTCTACCGCCAAGCAGTAATGTGCAAACATTACTGTGTTCCGGTTTGAAGGGCAATGTTTCCAGAGAAATGACAGGGCTTAGAGATATAGCAACTTAGATCTCTGGGTGACAAGCGCAGTGCAGTGCAGTGCTAGGTAATGATTTGGACTCTTTATGTTCCAATAGCTGCGTGGCACTGTGCTGTTATGTGGCAGGCATGTGGCTTACCATCAGGCACATGACCTGCTCGTCTCATCACTCTTTATTTAAAAAAAATGTCCTACTAATGTTATAAACGCGAAAGTTTGGAAGTATGAATGGGCGGATGTTTGTTACTCTTTCACGTAAAATTGCTGAACGTATCGGGTTGAAATTTGGAATATAGATAGATTATAGTCTGGAAAAACACATACACTACTAAACAATATTTTTTATCCCAAAAAAATAACAGGAACAGGAGGTACACGGCTAAAAGCGCGGGGCACTGCTTATCTTCTTAATAATAATAAATTTTTGATTCCACGATCATAGTCCCAATAGTCTTTTCGGCAAACGGCCTTATAGCGAAAAGTCTCGACCAACATCTCAAGAGACTTTCGCTAGACGGTTGGATTAAGGGTCAGATGCAGAAGGCGGTCATCCTTGACACAGCGCGCATCGTCAGGAGGTTCCTCACTCTGCAGCCCTAACCACCGGTAGCTTGGGCCCTGCCCCGCTGCTGGCGGCACCCTAGTTTTTAAGTTTTTTATAATGTATATATTTTTTATTTATATTGCAAAAAACTTAGACATTAAGAAGACGATTAAATGAGTGGATAATAATAATAATATATATATAAATCTCCTGTCACGATGTTTGTCCGCGATGGATTCCTAAACTACTTAACCGATTTTAAATTAAATTGGCACACCGTGAGCAGTCTGGTCCAACTTGAGAGATAGGATAGTTTTTATTTCGATCAATAGTCTTTAAATGACAATATCCGAGCGCAGCCGGAATGGGCCGCTAGTCTTCTTATAATATATATAAATCAACTGTCACGATGTTGTCCGCGATGGATTCCTAAACTACTTAACCGATTTTAAATTAAATTGACCTACCTTGAGCAGTCTGGTCCAACTTGAGAGATAGGATAGTTTTTATTTCGATTAATAGTCTTTAAATGACAATATCCGAGCACAGCCGGAATGGGCCGCTAGTTAATTCATATATTATTATCACAAATGCAAATATGGAAATGTACCACAAAAGGGAAGTTATTGGTAACTTCAAGTTTGTTTGAAACTCCAGAATTCAAGGATTCGGTGGCATGCACTTTGATAAAAGCATCCCAAAACTCAAACACGTGGCCGACATCTTTCAACGAGTCGGCCCTAACTTGGGGCTCGAAGCAGAACCATAAGTTAGAATTTCAAAGTTGGGAACTGAAGTTTGTGCCAATTTTCATAAATTTCGATATGGGGCTCCACTTTCGATTATTGTATTATAAAAAATAAATGTTTACGTAATAAATTAACGAGATTAGCCCATCGGCCTTCAAAAGGCTGATTTTCTTTCTGTATCCATAACACAAGCATTTAGAATGGAAATTGTTGATATTATTATACTACGTTGTTGTAGTATCCTGTGTGTGTTGCTTTTTTATGGTAATTGAACTGGAAATTGAATTCTTCAAAACAAAACACGTTTAGGTGTTTGAAAACGTTTATTTAGGTCCTGAATGGTAACACGTAATTAAGTCAATAAGGTCCAAAAAGTAGCACATTTAAAATGTGAATTCTGACAACGAGCACGGGTCTTCTTGTATTGGGTGACTAAAGTTTTTTCTTAAAAAAAAGAAACACGTAAAGCTTGTACCGGACAACTTCGTGTCCAAAAACTGTGATACATAAATGGTACTCTTACTGATACAACAATCACAAAATACTCTGTATCGATTTACACATAAAATTTGCCAGTAAGTAAACCCAGGATACTTTTATTAGCATACAAAGAGTCGAATTACTGATGTTATAACTTTTTCTACCCTGATATAGAAGATAATTGTAGAGAAAATTAAAGCCTGTTTCATAGATAATGTTGATTGCAAGCGTAATTTTTCAATTACGCTTATGTAATGATAATGTTGTATTTTGATAATGAGCAACCATATAGTCTAATGAAATTGAATGTTTATAAAAATAACAAAATAGTTATAATTTTTGAACAAAGATTTTGTTCAGTGGCGTAGTCTCTAATATTCGATTTCGCCATCTGAGCGGTGGCACTTTATTCCATATCGAGATCGAGATATTCTGCTGCGAAGTTGCCTAGAACGAAATAAGATTCGCTGCTGTGAAGTTGATAAGTGTATTGGAAACACTAGACTTAAAACGGTTTGGAATTGAAGAATATTATTTATCAGTGTCGATGATCGGGAGAAAAATCCTGAAAAAAAGGCAAATGTAAAGTTTGCACTATTTTACTAGACATACAAATCTTCATAAGTAATTGTGTTATTCACAATTATTAATATATCATAGTATTAGCTAAATTGTATGAGTCAATCTTACTCGTCGGAAGACATACAAATGTATTTCAATTCACCTTTGCCCCAAGCCACATTTATAAAGTATAACTAACCATTATAAGATGATTCTAGTCATGTTAGATTTCAAACAAAAACTCAGATCGATGTAATCAGTAGATTCGTTATAGGAGCTACGAAACAGACTAATACCCAAATCCCTCTCAAAAAGTATTCTCAGCATAAGGCATATGCATTAATTACTAAGCATAAGGCTAACGCATAGTAATGCATCTCATTATGCATCTTGAATCGGTATCACTAAAAGTATGCTTTTACTATTAAGAGTGCGCCTAAAGCCAGGAAAAAAACAGATTTCACCCGCGCGACGCGTTTCTTAATGTGATGTACATAAAGTCGAGAATAGCATGACACAGTTTGGAGGAAAAATCAATATTTAATCAGGAGTCCATTTTTGACCAAGTTTTATTTAATTACTCAATAACTAAACATAAATTTAAAAAAAGTGTTCGGTTACTTTACTAGAACGTACAAATAGGAATTTTATTACCAAAAAATAATGTGGGGTCATCGCTGATAATTTCGAGTACTCGAATTAAAACGGGGTTTTTCGGTGTCATTTTTATTTTTTTATTGTAAAAAACTCTGATCTATTTTTAAAATTCTATTCGGTTATTGTGCTTCTTCTTGATTGTACCCACACGTCAATATTTTTTTTGTCATAGTTTTTAGTTTCTTAACTTCAGTGAGCGGCGTCGAAAATGCCCTTTTTTCGTTTTCTGGCTTTAGGCGCCTTACTTAACATACTCTTTTATTTTATTTACGATACACATAGGAATCAACGTAGTTTAAGTGAATTTCTGCGGTGAAACATTGAGTGGATTTTTGTTCTTGCTAGGTAAACGTGTATAGATTTATTATTAGTGTTCTAGAACAGTAGGTAGGTATTTTATAACACCATACACAGTATATGTGTGTGTGTAATGTAATTACACAGAGGTATAATATACTTAAGTTTTTTTTTATCATTTATAGGTTTACACTTGACCACCATCTCGGCTGATGTTAAGCGACGATGCGGTCTAAGATGGAGCGTGCTTACCTAAAAGAAACCGATTCACTCTCGATTTGAAGACACCAAGATTAAAACTATCGGGATGACCCACTCAGGCAACTCATTCCACAGTCTAGACGTTCTTATCACAAAAGTAGAGTCAAACCTCTTTGTTCGTGTCTTTGGAACATCAACCAAAACATTTTCTAACCATAACAATGTTAGTCCAGTAACTTTATACATTACAGTGTGCGTTAAATCCGGTAGATCTGATCTGATACTAGATCTTTCAGAGACAATTCTAGTATCATATTGTAGCAAATTTAGTCTATACTTTATAAACGCCATAAGAAAGTTTTTTCAAAAACTAGTCGTTTAGGGCTATAATTGCCAAAATTTGAAAATAAACGATTTTTCGCGGTTTTTTTGATTTTTGACAAAGTTGCGTTCGGCGCTCGAGGTCACAAACTTGGATTAATCATTAGGCCAACAACATAGACAAGACTGCAAAAAATCAGAACTACCAGATTTAACGCATACTACTCCATACTTTCAGGCGACAAAGTTACTGGACTATGTAGGTAGTTAAATTATTTTCTCTTGTCTCAAAATCTACCTAGATCTAATCTCATGAGCCTAAAGAACTTTTTACCTCAAAAAATGTTGAATTTAAAATATTATATCAAGGACACGACGACATCTGCCGGTCCCGCTAGTATTTTATGAAAATTGCTTGTAGAATTACTTGTAATGTAGGTATACATTTATACATATTACATTACATATTCTCCAAAAGAGTTTGAGTTTCAAAGCAATTAATTACATTTTGTAAGGCTTCGGAATGTTTCAAATTACACGATGTTAAACGACGTTCTTTTATTTACTCACCTATTTATTTTAATGTAGTTTTCTCCCACCAAATGTATTACAAAAAAGGTTAAAAAAGGTTAAACAGAACTAGTGTTAACCTAAATAAAATTTGCATTTCTTTTGTTGAGTTTCCTATCATCATCATCATCAGCCGCAAGACTTCCACTGCTGAACATAGGCCTCCCCCCTAGATTTCCACAACGAACGGTCTCGCGCAACCTGCAACCAGCAGTTTCCAGCGACCTTTGTGAGGTCATCTGTCCATCTAGTGGGAGGCCGTCCGACACTGCGTCTTCCGGTTCGCGGTCGTCACTCGAGAACCTTTCTTCCCCATCGGTTGTCAGTTCTGCGAGCGATGTAGCCTGCCCATTGCCACTTCAGCTTGCTTACTCTTCCTCATAGTTCCTATAAAACCCTACTATAAGCGTGGTAATGCCGCCTGGGTACGCTTCCGATTGGTGGCTTCCGAGGGGTTTGAACATCTAAATTATCTGTAGACCTTCATTAGTCTATGAATAATTCAGATGTGAATTATTAGTGCATAAGTTGTTAGTTAGGTACGAGTATGGAGCGTAGTAAGTGTAGTTCTCATTGTAGTTTAGTTTTGTTAATAAAGGTCCAGCCCGTTAAAAATAAAAATTTCCCACGAAATCCTATTTATATTACATACTAGCAGTGCCCCGCGGTGTTACCCGCGAAGTTCCCGTTCCCGTTGTTTTTCTGTGATAAAAAGTAGCCTATGTGTTCTTCCAGACTATAATCTATCTGTGTACCAAATTTTACCCCGATCCGTTCATACGTTAGGACGTGATTGAGCAACAAACATCCAAACATCCATACAATGACATTTATAATATTATATTATAGTATATATATTATTAGTACGATTAATTGGATTTGTAAAAGTTTGTATGTACAAGTGGGTAGGTATAGGCTACTTTTTGCAAGATTTTTTTGGAATCTGGAACTACTCGGGTTAAACCGCAGAATGCTCGTCTAATACATAAAGACCTCGTGTCACGATATTATAAAAACGTAATTTGTGTGAATAAAGGGTTATTACGAAAAAATATAATATTATTAATCTAAAAGCTTTACGTTTATCGTTACAAAATAAATGGTTTTTATGGTTCTACTCTCGAAACTAATTTGTCAAGCCATTTGAGTGAAAAATAGAATTTCGGAAATTCTATTTTTCACTCAAATGGCAAAATAAATCAACTGTTTATTGATTCATTTTACCATTTTAAAGGTATATATTTACATACCTAGTACTTCTACCAGATCATCCTACTAATATTATAGACGTCATTGTTTGGATGTTTGCTGCTCAGTCATCTCAGAACGTCTAAACGGACCGAGTTGAACATACAGAATAACACCGGCTTTTTTTTATTCCAAAAAAATAATCTAAAGATACGCGAATGATACTGCGGAGCGCTACCTACTATTAAATGTAAGTATGTTACACCTCACACCCCTTTCAGATGAATGCACCCTTTCTGTAAGTCCCTATACATAAATGGGTGGTTTGTACAAAACGTAGTATGTACCTACATAATAAATCTCGTCTCAAACGCAAATATTTTATTCTTTGTTACAGAGACTCTTTTGTTAGCTGCGTAGCATTAAATAAGTTTGATTTATTTTTGCTGTCAATGCTACTTTTTTATTTAAACTGCTTTTTAGGGTTTCGTACTAAAAGGGTGTCGACAAGGTTAGTTCAAAGTCAGAGTAAGTTTCAAAAGTAAGCGATATAGGTAGCAGTGGAGGTTTAGGTCAGGGCACTTGTGGTTTCGAGTCCGAGATAGCGTGCCCGTTCGAATTGCAGGTAGGTATAGATACGTATGTACGTACGTTACGTCTGGTCTAGTCGGGAGAACGTCACCTGCCGATCCGGAGACCCCGGGTTCAAACCCCACATCACCAATGTCTTATCGAAGTCATGTGCGGAATACCGCTAACTTAAAACGGTAAAGGAAAAGATCGTGAGGAAACCGGCATGTACCTAGAATCTTTCGAAGTCATGTGTAATCCACCAACCCACACTGGACCAGCGTGGTGGATTTTGGCCTTAACACTCTTCTTGCTAGGGAAGGCTCAGAGTTCCAGCAGTGGGAACATTTAGTGGGCCGTTGATGATCATGATGATAGATACGTAACACAAACTGCAGGTAGCGCAGGACCGTTCGTTGTGGAAATCTAGCGGGGAGGCCTATGTTCAGCAGTGGACCGTTTGCGGCTGGTTATAATGATGATGATACATACGTAACTGCATTTTCTATACGTTAAAAAATAAAAAAAGTCAAAACACTTAAGCAAATAACTAGGTTTTTTTTTTAACTTTCCTCGTTATAAGCCTCGATAATATTATAATCTTTTGAGATAGCCCAAATTTTGGTAGGCAGTTGAGTTGTTGATTTTTATTACTAAGCGGTAGAAAAGTTATGGGGTGAAAGCCCACTAATCTCTTGTTAATGTAATACTAACTGTACCCTGCGCGCGTTGCTACACCACCTGTCCGATATTGGTCGTACCAACTCAGAAACCTTCTTAGACTCATGCACAACAACTTTGATAAAGATCATGGCGAAATTAATAGTTTACGATACTAAAAAGGACATACAGACAAACATTTTTAAAACCATATAAATGAAAAATGTATGTCCGTTCAATTGCCTTCTAAAGACATAGAGAGATGTGCTTACTTACCTTGTCAAACATTTTTACAAGTTTTTCTTGCTGACACTTCATTGCTTTGCTTCAATCATCTTGTGATGATAATTTATTAGAAGAACTAATTGTGTATCATTTAGTTTGTCCCTGTAGTCTCTTATTTGTCCAAAACTACTCTCTGAAAGTAATTTAAAGAAATAAATAAAACAATAGTTAAAAAAACATGTAAAGCAGAAAAAATATAAAGTGAAAAAAAATGTTTAAGAATTACCATTACGACAAAATAGAATCTTAGTCATGAGAATAAGAATAAATGTAATTCACCCAATTATTTAAAATCACTGGGTATCTCGGCATAAATTTGATGTACTATATCTCCTTCTATAAAATTGTAGTGACTTTTGGTTTATTGCTTTTTAGTGTGTTGGTGTTTACAATGTTAAATGACGAAGTAAATTAAATTATATTTGTATTTATTAAATCTTTGGGTAAAAACAAAACTTTTTTATGCAGAACCCTAATCTTGTCTCGCATATTGGCGACGTTATCCACTCAGCAGTTTTAACTAGTTTAAAACACAATACATTCCTGAAGCACAATGGCAAAATAGTTTTGCAGTATTTGCTTACTGTGCTGGGATCTAAAATCACCACATTTGCGTTATGTTTTTTGGCAAACATAAGCTAGAATTTAGAAATAATATTAAAATGGATATAGCTGGAAAATATCAATGCGCTAATCTTGAAATTAGCAGATAGATAGTACAACTATTATCATAAACCTGAACTTAGCGTACTCAAAATTAAAACTACGTAGCTTTTGAATAAATTTCAATTCCAGTTAAAATAAACAAATTGCCCAACAAACTGAAAGAAATCGACTCAGAATAAAAGTTTATCAATGCGTTAAAAATTGGTTTTCCATATTTTATTTAAGTTAGTCGAGTGTGTGAGTTTGATTTTAAATTGAAATGGGTAGTTTTGTTGTTCGAGAAAAATTCGTACCTACATCCTACTAATATTAATTGCAATTGTGAAAGTTATGATGGTTAAATGTTTAAGGGGGCGCCTAAAGCCAGAAAACGAAAAAAGGAAATTTTCGATGCCGCTCACTGAAGTTAAGAAACTAAAAACTATGACAAAAAAAATATTGACGTGTGGGTAATCAAGAAAAAGCACAATAACCGAATAGAATTTTAAAAATAGACCAGAGTTTTTTACAATAAAAATGACACCGAAAAAACCCGTTTTAATTCGAGTACTCGAAATTATCAGCGATGACCCCACATTATTTTTTGGTAATAAAATTCCTATTTGTACGTTCTAGTAAAGTAACCGAACACTATTTTAAATGTATGTTTAGTTATTGAGTAATTAAATAAAACTTGGTCAAAAATGGACTCCTGATTAAATATTGATTTTTACTCCAAACTGTGTCATGCTATTCTCGACTTTATGTACATCACATTAAGAAACGCGTCGCGCGGGTGAAATCTGATTTTTTCCTGGCTTTAGGCGCACTCTTAATGCTCAGTCTATTCAGAGGGCAGCTTTGGGGTAGGTGTTTACTGTTTAAGCCAACCAGAAAACTAGTTACAAAACTCTCTTAATATACCCCAACACAGTGGTGTACATATGTGGGCTAGTAGCAGGACAAAATTAATCCATTATTTAAAAAATGTATATTTTAGTTGTTTGTTCAACAAAAAAAAAATGGGAGAGCTATGTGGCAAGTTTATTTGCCTCAAATAGCAATCCAATATTTGCTCCCAGCTCTGGGAATAATTAGCCTATCACGTCATTCATGCTGAAGAGGTATTATTTTGAATGCGCTAATCTCAGGAACTACTGTACCGATTTCAAAAATTCTTTCACCATTGTATATGTGAAATGAAGATCCTTCAGTGCCATAGGCTATACACCGTTAATTGTTTTTAATGAACAAATCTTTAAAAAGCTTTGTAGACAATATAGTACAATGTAACTGTGCAATAAGTTTACTCTTAAACTCAATCATAAAGAATTTGTGACTAGTTGACACGAGTGACGTCGACCCCCACTCTCGAAGTTTTGTGTTGTATATCTGTGTCAATTTTTTATATTTTGAAAAAAAAAATACGTGTCTCATATTTTTCCATGATCTAGCTGACGGCCTAATTAAAATTACAATGGATTATTTTTTACCTAGTCCCATAATGCTACCATACCGCCCGCTTGCTATTGCTCGTCGCCCAATGCCTTCGCCGCGTTGCACTGGGAGCCTATTAGAACGCATAATTTTTTGTTCCTAATTTACTTTGTCATAATGAATGTAGCATAATGTATAGTGTCTTAATGCAACTTTCGCATAATCATTTTTTGGCATTACGTGTTTTAAGCATAACAATCTATTGTACTACATTTAATTCGACTATTGATGAGACGCATAATAGTTTTTAGGCATTTCTTTATTTGATCAAATTTATTTTAAAGTGCCTTTTAAATCGCATATTATTTTTCACCTAATTTACTTTGTCATAATGAATGTAGCATAATATATAGTGTCATAATGTAACTTTTACATAATCGTTTTGTGGCGTAATGTGTTTTAATCATAAAAATCTATTGTACCACATTCGATTTGACTGTTGCTCAGACGCATTTAGGCATTTTTTAATTATTTGGTGTGCTACGTAATATTTAACCAGGTTACATAGGACCAAGATCCGATTCGGAGCACCCCGACTCTACCTAGTCTTGTCGCTACTACCCCTAGAGTGTATTTAAAAAATGCACTTTTTGGCTCCGGGTGGGCTCCCGCCAGAAGCTCTGCGGTCATCCCTGAGTGTCGCTTCTCCATACTCGGCCTGCGCTCCACTACGGAGGTCGCCGGCTCGCTTCGCTCGCCACCTCCCCCCTTTGCTACGCTTGGCCTCGCATGGATCGCTCCACTCAGGACCTCCCTTGAGCTTCTGGCGGGAGCCCACCCGGAGCCAAAAAGTGCACCATATGTTTTAGGTGTATGTAGGTTTTTAAGTCCTAAAAACGTTATGTCTACATAAATTAGTACAAAAATTGTTATACTACTGCATAAAGATCTTTTATTGTACCTACCATAAAAACGGTGTTACCATAAAAAAAATATGGTGTTATTGAGACCAACGATTCTTAATCCTCAAAATATACTAAATAATTTCACTGCAACAGTATGATAACACGAATGCGAAAATGACAGATACTATTGGCAATGATATTCCATTAAATTAGTAGATACCTACATTACGAATAATAAAAATTGTTGTCAAAGTACCCACCCGCATTTCACATACCCACGTATTTTATTTAAATAATGTTGCTACAGTCCGCTCTTTGCACTTGTTTTTTAGTTAGGCGTTTAAAGTTTATGCCGTTGATCATTATGTTTAAAGTATGTATTGTTATGTTTTTTTCAATGTGTGCCTTTAAACATTATGCTATTTATAGTTATGCGTTGAAACATCATACTAAGTTATCTGTATGCTATAATATAAATATGGCTATGCGTTTAAACATTATGCTAAGTTATCGTTATGTAATATATGGTTATGCTAGTTAACATTATGCGAAGACAGTTATGCGTTTACTTGTTATGGTAAATTATCATTAATCCTAAAAACGTTATGTCTACCTAAAATAGGACAAAAAATGTTATGCCACCCCATATAGACCCCGTCGCACTCACCTGGTTAGGTTAGGTTAGTTAACATAGTTAACATTATGCAAAAACAGTTATGCGTTTACTTGTTATGGTAAATTATCATTAATCCTAAAAACGTTATGTCTACCTAAAATAGGACAAAAAATGTTATGCCACCCCATATAGACCCCGTCGCACTCACCTGGTTAGTTACTACCACAGACTAAGTAGAGAGATGTTACTATCATCATCATCATCATCATCAGCCGCAAGACGTCCACTGTTGAACATAGGCCTCCCCCCTAGATTTCCACAACGAACGGTCCCGCGCAACCTGCAACCAGCGGTTTCCAGCGACCTTTGTTAGGTCGTCTGTCCATCTAGTGGGAGGCCGTCCAACACTGCGTCTTTTGGTTCGTGGTCGCCGGTAGATGTTACTACCTTCGTGTTTCAAAAAAAATCAAAAAAAATCAAAATCAATTTATTTCAGGTAACTTAACCCATATACATAGCACACAATAATAATTCAATCATCATATTTTTTTCAGTCATAAATCAATAGTCTGGGAAGTTAAACATGTCAAAAAATACAATTTCAAATGTCAAACAAAAATAAAAAATACGAAAAACTAAATTATAAATGAACAAAATTAATAATAAAAATTAGAATAAATTATAAAGTCTTTCAATAAATTAGTCAGTACCTCCGCTCGGGCATCGGCACAGACACATGCCTGTTACAGCAATGACCGAGAAAAGCACAGTCTAATCGAGCCGCTACCATTTTTAAGACGGTGTTGGAGCTGGCCCGCACTCTGCGCACCAACGATGCAGCTCGCAACCGCATGGTCGTGTGAAAGCAGGCCACGTGCGCGTCCGCGAACATGCCTGAAGCGCTGCAGAATCGGGGCAGCCCCAACAACATCCTGAAGGCATTGTTGTACAGGACACGGAGGTCACTGTATCTCCTCTTGGTGTAGTCGGCCCACAAGCTACACGTGTACAGCGACGTACAATACGCTCTGAAGAGCGTAACTTTGACTTCAGCTGAACAACGAGCAAACCTGCGGGCGATCATGTTTGCTCTGATTGACAGAGACCTCCGCTCCCTCTCAATGTCCTCGTTGTCCTTGAGGTCGGCGGTGAGTACATGCCCCAAGTACTTAAATTGATCAACTCGCTCTAAGGGAATACCGTTCAACAAAACAGGGAGAGTATGATCTGTGCACCTTCCGCCCACCTCAAAAACCATCCACTGGCTCTTTTTTGCATTATACCGCAATCCGTGAACACAGGCATATTCCTCGCAAACCTGGATTAACCTTCGCAAACCGCAAACCGACGCACTCAAAAGAACCATGTCGTCAGCATAACTTAGATTGTTGACACAAACTCCATCAACGTGACAGCCGACATGGTGACCACTGAGCGCCACAATAAGGCCATTCAGGTACAGGTTAAATAAAGTCGGGGAAGTCAATCCACCCTGCCTTACACCACACTCGAGCTGATAAGGCTCTGACATTGCCCCCGCCCACCTAACGTAGTTTGATTGGTGCGTGTACCAATATTGAAGCATTCTAACGAGTTCCTGTGGTAAATTAATGTCCCTCAGCTTCTCCCACAAAAGATCGTACACCACCAGGTCGAAAGCACGTGACAAATCGAGGAAACAAGCATACACAGGTGTCTTACGTCTTGTATAGTATTTGACGGTATGCTTAAGACACAGTATTGCACTCTCAGTGGACAGCCTAGGACGAAACCCAAACTGATTATCATGAAGCGCTACGTATCCATTCAACTGTGTATTAAGCAAACCGTCAAACACTTTTGCTATAATCGTAGCTAAAGATATAGGCCTATAATTACTTTTATCCGCGAGATTACCGGTCTTATTCTTAACTATAGGCACGACTACGGTTTTCATAAATTCAGTAGGTAAATACGAGTGGCTCACACATAACGAATAGAACATGGCTAGTGCTCTAGAGATATGAGGTCCTGCGTGTTGGAGGTGCTCAATACTGAGTCCGTCGTGTCCCGGAGACTTGCCTTTCGAAATAAGTTTTATGGCTTTTGAAACATCTTTCGCCCGGAAAGTCATTCCCATAGGTTGCCCGTTCATATCAGCACTGAGCACTCCCCGCACCGGCCTTACCGAGGACGTCACAGAAAAATGTTTTTGAAATATGTTCACGATAATATTAGGATCGCTCACCCCCTCGACACTCTTCGGAAGACCAGGTCGTGCACTCTCCTTAGCAGTTGCCTTCCAGAAACCGCGAAAGTCCCCTTTAGAGTGTTTCTCAGCCAAGGCGTCTAATTTAATTTGTTGTTGATGATTTTGACACCATTTTAATTTAGACTTAAATAGGGTAATTCCGGGAGAGATGGACCACGTTTTGTTGCGGATCCATAACTTTTGATAAAAAGTAAATAAAACAAAACATTTGTTTTCATGTGAATACAGATGTATTAATTAACATTATCATTACAAATAATTAGAAAAACAATCAACCTAACTATATTTTTTTGGCAATACTAAAAAAATCGACGAAGTCCATCTCTCCCATACTGTGCGGGTGAGATGGGCCTAACAATAATAATTATTTAATGCGTAACAAATCCAAAAACAATATCAAAGGAAGAACTGAAACATAATCAGTATTTATATTTTAATTGATAAAAGTATTTTTCGTACATAAAATAATATAAAAGTAGCTTTCGTGAGACCAGCATTCGCAAACACTGTTACAGAGAGAAATCACTTCAAAGTGTGACTCACTTGAGTCGTCAGTAGTATGCTCGTTTTTTTTTAATTTTATGATGGCGACGTTTTTCTTTTTCTTTTTTGGTCTTTTATTTCCTGAAGCTTGTTTTATCTTCAGAAGTGTTTAATACTTCAGCCAATTGCCTTGATCTTTAATGTACACCTTACATCTTTTCCACGTAGGGGACGGGAGAAACAATGTCCAAGATCTTCCCTGGTGTTAAGTCTCCACTGGCAAACACTGGTTGGCTAAAAGTAATAGGCTGACTGCCGAAAGACGATTCTTTGTATTTTTGACAATGTTGACTTTGGTATGCCGTACATATTCGCTGCTTTATTGATCCCTATGCCGTCACCATGAGCTTGAACAGTTCTTGCTAGGCGGATTCCGTCCATTTTCTTCTTGCTACACCACTTATTCACTTGTATTGTAATCAAGCCCATCTCTAGGATTTACTGTATTAAGGTTACTGGATAACATACCAAAATACACAAGCAGAACACCAAAAAAATAGAAAACCAAAATGGTCCATCTCTCCTTTAAAAAAGTGGTCCATCTCTCCCTGAAGTTAAAGGATAGAAGGACTTGCCCACAAAAAAAAAAAAAAGCAGCAAAGTCAAATAAAATAGAAGTCATAATAAAGTTTAATTGATACAAAGACACATCAATACCGTAATTACCAATAAAAACACAGAATCGTGTACATACCTTCAAATAACTAACACTGGCTGAAAAAAACTAAGACTACCAAAACCTTCGAACACTGATAAAATGAAAATTATAACAAAAACGCATCGTCGTTTACACTTAAACGGAAGAAATGGCGGAAAGAAACATTTTAGTGTTGTCATTTTCTAAAAAAATATTCGTTTTGGAAGTTTTTTGAAGGTGGCCCGTCTCTCCCGCTGGTCCATCTCTCCCGGAATTACCCTATATTATATGAGTTTATTATTTCGAGTCATCGTGCGTACGAAATTAATGTACCTATACTTTTCAGTGTAGCGCGCGTGACGTCACGTAACCTTGACTACGAACAACTCGTAACTAAGAAATAATGCGGGCGAGTGATTCGTTTCAGGTAAGTTTTTAACACGGCGGGTAGGACGCTTGCGGCGGGTGGAGCGGGCATTAACACATGTACTATTCAATTAATTGTGGGCCAATAAATAGCACTAATACGTAAACTACAAGATTCATACGTAAATAGACTTCATACGAAAATAGAGTTGTTTGTTTTGTATATAATCAACTAAATTATGTATATAATCATGGATCATGGATATTTTTTTTACCATATTTTAATTCTTTTTAAAGCGGGTTGTATTCAGTAACAGAAGTAAATAACGCTGTTGAAATTTTGATAATAAAAAAAAATATATTATATCATACGGGCGAAGCAGGGGCGCGCCGCTAGTAAGAAATAAAAGTCAAATCAAATCAAACTGAAATTAGGAACGTTCGTTGTGAAATAGACATTGTTTCTTTTTTACATTTTTCTGAATCGAAAACGTTTGACCGGTGTGAAGTTGGCAGCCAAAAGTTTCTGCCATATTATCCGACCAAATTAAAATGTTTTTTTTGTACGATTTGCTTACATCAATTAATCTTGTGCTTATGCTTCAGAGAATTAAAGCAAAATGGTGAAACGCGATACTTAAAACTTGATAAAGCTCAAAAATAAACCAAAAAAATATATAAACCCAGGCGCACTTTTTTCGCCTAGCACACGTTTCCTTCAATAATGCGACCTGACGGCCCCTGAAATTCTGAAATATTATGTATTAGTATTGTAGCGTGTTTCATGCGCTATCAAAAAAACATAGTAAAAATGTGGCAGAATGGTTTCTACTTAGAAAAATTATCATCTGAAATCGCTCGGGTACCGAAATCTTAGGAGGAAAAGTTGGCTGCTGACTCATTGTGAACTCCCATAGCTGAAATTAGCCAAAAATCTTATCACATCATCAAGGTCTATAAATATTCTATCGAAGTGAGTCATTTCAGATAAGGATTCATGCCGTTTTAACCCTAAACTTTCCACACAACCAAAATTAGTGAAATAGTTAAACCTTAAAACACAACATGCTCGATTACGACCCGTAGGCCCCTGAAATACTAAAGTTTCTAGGTTTTATTCTATAGAATGATACCTAGTCTATCTTAAAAGTATAGTCAGAATGTGGCAGAACGATTGCTTAACCCTCAAATGAGTTCATGAAAAATTTACAAAAAAAATTTAAGCCAAGTTCAAATTTCCTTCAATACTGCGACCTGACGGCCCCTGAAATTCTGAAATGTTATGTATTATTATTGTAGCGTATTTCATGCGCTATCAAAAAAACATAGTAAAAATGTGGCAGAATGGTTACTACTTAGAGAAATTATCATCTGAAATCGCTCGGGTACCGAAATCTTAGGAGGAAAAGTTGGCTGCTGACTCATTGTGAACCCCCATAGCTAAAAATAGCCAAAACTCTTATCACATAATCAAGGTCTATACATATCCTATCTAAGTGAGTCATTAAAGATAAGGTTTCATGCCGTTTTAACCCTAAACTTTCCACACAACCAAAATTAGTGAAATAGTTAAACCTTAAAACACAACATGCTTGATTACGACCCGTAGGCCCCTGAAATACTGAAGTTTCTAGGTCTTATTCTATAGAATGATACCTAGTCTATCTAAAAAGTATAGTCAGAATGTGGCAGAACGATTGCTTAACCCTCAAATGAGTTCATGAAAAATTTACAAAAAATTTTTAAGCCAAGTTCAAATTTCCTTCAATACTGCGACCTGACGGCCCCTGAAATTCTGAAATATTATGTATTAGTATTGTAGCGTATTTCATGCGCTATCAAAAAAACATAGTAAAAATGTGGCAGAATGGTTACTACTTAGAGAAATTATCATCTGAAATCGCTCGGGTACCGAAATCTTAGGAGGAAAAGTTGGCTGCTGACTCATTGTGAACCCCCATAGCTAAAAATAGCCAAAACTCTTATCACATAATCAAGGTCTATACATATCCTATCTAAATGAGTCATTAAAGATAAGGCTTCATGCCGTTTTAACCCTAAACTTTCCACACAACCAAAATTAGTGAAATAGTTAAACCTTAAAACACAACAAGCTCGATTACGACCCGTAGGCCCCTGAAATACTGAAGTTTCTAGGTCTTATTCTATAGAATGATACCTAGTCTATCTAAAAAGTATAGTCAGAATGTGGCAGAAAGATTGCTTAACCCTCAAATGAGTTCATGAAAAATTTACAAAAAATTTTTAAGCCAAGTTCAAATTTCCTTCAATACTGCGACCTGACGGCCCCTGAAATTCTGAAATATTATGTATTAGTATTGTAGCGTATTTCATGCGCTATCAAAAAAACATAGTAAAAATGTGGCAGAATGGTTACTACTTAGAGAAATTATCATCTGAAGTCGCTCGGGTACCGAAATCTTAGGAGGAAAAGTTGGCTGCTGACTCATTGTGAACCCCCATAGCTGAAATTAGCCAAAACTTTTATCACATAATCAAGGTCTATACATATCCTATCGAAGTGAGTCATTAAAGATAAGGCTTCATGCCGTTTTAACCCTAAACATTCCACACAAACAAAACTAGTGAAATAGCTAAAGCTTAAAACACAACATGCTCGATTACGACCCGTAGGCCCCTGAAATACTGAAGTTTCTAGGTCTTATTCTTTAGAATGATGCCTAGTCTATCTAAAAAATATAGTCAGAATGTGGCAGAACGATTGCTTAACCCTCAAATGAGTTCATGAAAAATTTACAAAAAAAAATTAAGCCAAGTTCAAATTTCCTTCAATACTGCGACCTGACGGCCCCTGAAATTCTGAAATGTTATGTATTATTATTGTAGCGTATTTCATGCGCTATCAAAAAAACATAGTAAAAATGTGGCAGAATGGTTACTACTTAAAGAAATTATCATCTGAAATCGCTCGGGTACCGAAATCTTAGGAGGAAAAGTTGGCTGCTGACTCATTGTGAACCCCCATAGCTGAGATTAGCCAAAACTCTTATCACATAATCAAGGTCTATACATATCCTATCGAAGTGAGTCATTGAAGATAAGGCTTCATGCCGTTTTAACCCTAAACTTTCCACACAACCAAAATTAGTGAAATAGTTAAACCTTAAAACACAACATGCTCGATTACGACCCGTAGGCCCCTGAAATACTGAAGTATCTAGGTCTAATTCTATAGAATGATACCTAGTCTATCTAAAAAGTATAGTCAGAATGTGGCAGAAAGATTGCTTAACCCTCAAATGAGTTCATGAAAAATTTACAAAAAATTTTTAAGCCAAGTTCAAATTTCCTTCAATACTGCGACCTGACGGCCCCTGAAATTCTGAAATATTATGTATTAATATTGTAGCGTGTTTCATGCGCTATCAAAAAAACATAGTAAAAATGTGGCAGAATGGTTACTACTTAGAGAAATTATCATCTGAAATCGCTCGGGTACCGAAATCTTAGGAGGAAAAGTTGGCTGCTGACTCATTGTGAACCCCCATAGCTGAAATTAGCCAAAACTTTTATCACATAATCAAGGTCTATACATATCCTATCGAAGTGAGTCATTAAAGATAAGGCTTCATGCCGTTTTAACCCTAAACATTCCACACAAACAAAACTAGTGAAATAGCTAAAGCTTAAAACACAACATGCTCGATTACGACCCGTAGGCCCCTGAAATACTGAAGTGTCTAGGTCTTATTCTTTAGAATGATGCCTAGTCTATCTAAAAAATATAGTCAGAATGTGTCAGAACGATTGCTTAACCCTCAAATGAGTTCATGAAAAATTTACAAAAAAAAATTAAGCCAAGTTCAAATTTCCTTCAATACTGCGACCTGACGGCCCCTGAAATTCTGAAATGTTATGTATTATTATTGTAGCGTATTTCATGCGCTATCAAAAAAACATAGTAAAAATGTGGCAGAATGGTTACTACTTAGAGAAATTATCATCTGAAATCGCTCGGGTACCGAAATCTTAGGAGGAAAAGTTGGCTGCTGACTCATTGTGAACCCCCATAGCTAAAAATAGCCAAAACTCTTATCACATAATCAAGGTCTATACATATCCTATCTAAGTGAGTCATTAAAGATAAGGTTTCATGCCGTTTTAACCCTAAACTTTCCACACAACCAAAATTAGTGAAATAGTTAAACCTTAAAACACAACATGCTCGATTACGACCCGTAGGCCCCTGAAATACTAAAGTTTCTAGGTTTAATTCTATAGAATGACACCTAGTCTATCTTAAAAGTATAGTCAGAATGTGGCAGAACGATTGCTTAACCCTCAAATGAGTTCATGAAAAATTTACAAAAAAATTTTAAGCCAAGTTCAAATTTCCTTCAATACTGCGACCTGACGGCCCCTGAAATTCTGAAATATTATGTATTAATATTGTAGAGTGTTTCATGCGCTATCAAAAAAACATAGTAAAAATGTGGCAGAATGGTTACTACTTAGAGAAATTATCATCTGAAATCGCTCGGGTACCGAAATCTTAGGATGAAAAGTTGGCTGCTGACTCATTGTGAACCCCCATAGCTGAAATTAGCCAAAACTTTTATCACATAATCAAGGTCTATACATATCCTATCGAAGTGAGTCATTAAAGATAAGGCTTCATGCCGTTTTAACCCTAAACATTCCACACAAACAAAACTAGTGAAATAGCTAAAGCTTAAAACACAACATGCTCGATTACGACCCGTAGGCCCCTGAAATACTGAAGTTTCTAGGTCTTATTCTTTAGAATGATGCCTAGTCTATCTAAAAAATATAGTCAGAATGTGGCAGAACGATTGCTTAACCCTCAAATGAGTTCATGAAAAATTTACAAAAAAAAATTAAGCCAAGTTCAAATTTCCTTCAATACTGCGACCTGACGGCCCCTGAAATTCTGAAATGTTATGTATTATTATTGTAGCGTATTTCATGCGCTATCAAAAAAACATAGTAAAAATGTGGCAGAATGGTTACTACTTAGAGAAATTATCATCTGAAATCGCTCGGGTACCGAAATCTTAGGAGGAAAAGTTGGCTGCTGACTCATTGTGAACCCCCATAGCTGAAATTAGCCAAAACTTTTATCACATAATCAAGGTCTATACATATCCTATCGAAGTGAGTCATTAAAGATAAGGCTTCATGCCGTTTTAACCCTAAACTTTCCACACAACCAAAATTAGTGAAATAGTTAAACCTTAAAACACAACATGCTCGATTACGACCCGTAGGCCCCTGAAATACTGAAGTTTTTAGGTCTAATTCTATAGAATGATACCTAGTCTATCTAAAAAGTATAGTCAGAATGTGGCAGAAAGATTGCTTAACCCTCAAATGAGTTCATGAAAAATTTACAAAAAATTTTTAAGCCAAGTTCAAATTTCCTTCAATACTGCGACCTGACGGCCCCTGAAATTCTGAAATATTATGTTTTAGTATTGTAGCGTGTTTCATGCGCTATCAAAAAAACATAGTAAAAATGTGGCAGAATGGTTACTACTTAGAGAAATTATCATCTGAAATCGCTCGGGTACCGAAATCTTAGGAGGAAAAGTTGGCTGCTGACTCATTGTGAACCCCCATAGCTGAAATTAGCCAAAACTTTTATCACATAATCAAGGTCTATACATATCCTATCGAAGTGAGTCATTAAAGATAAGGCTTTATGCCGTTTTAACCCTAAACATTCCACACAAACAAAACTAGTGAAATAGCTAAAGCTTAAAACACAACATGCTCGATTACGACCCGTAGGCCCCTGAAATACTGAAGTTTCTAGGTCTTATTCTTTAGAATGATGCCTAGTCTATCTAAAAAATATAGTCAGAATGTGGCAGAACGATTGCTTAACCCTCAAATGAGTTCATGAATAATTTACAAAAAAAAATTAAGCCAAGTTCAAATTTCCTTCAATACTGCGACCTGACGGCCCCTGAAATTCTGAAATGTTATGTATTATTATTGTAGCGTATTTCATGCGCTATCAAAAAAACATAGTAAAAATGTGGCAGAATGGTTACTACTTAGAGAAATTATCATCTGAAATCGCTCGGGTACCGAAATCTTAGGAGGAAAAGTTGGCTGCTGACTCATTGTGAACCCCCATAGCTAAAAATAGCCAAACTCTTATCACATAATCAAGGTCTATACATATCCTATCTAAGTGAGTCATTAAAGATAAGGTTTCATGCCGTTTTAACCCTAAACTTTCCACACAACCAAAATTAGTGAAATAGTTAAACCTTAAAACACAACATGCTTGATTACGACCCGTAGGCCCCTGAAATACTGAAGTTTCTAGGTCTTATTCTATAGAATAATACCTAGTCTATCTAAAAAGTATAGTCAGAATGTGGCAGAACGATTGCTTAACCCTCAAATGAGTTCATGAAAAATTTACAAAAAATTTTTAAGCCAAGTTCAAATTTCCTTCAATACTGCGACCTGACGGCCCCTGAAATTCTGAAATATTATGTATTAGTATTGTAGCGTGTTTCATGCGCTATCAAAAAAACATAGTAAAAATGTGGCAGAATGGTTACTACTTAGAGAAATTATCATCTGAAATCGCTCGGGTACCGAAATCTTAGGAGGAAAAGTTGGCTGCTGACTCATTGTGAACCCCCATAGCTGAAATTAGCCAAAACTTTTATCACATAATCAAGGTCTATACATATCCTATCAAAGTGAGTCATTAAAGATAAGGCTTCATGCCGTTTTAACCCTGAACATTCCACACAACCAAAATTAGTGAAATAGTTAAACCTTAAAACACAACATGCTCGATTACGACCCGTAGGCCCCTGAAATACTAAAGTTTTTAGGATGAATTCTATAGAATGATACCAAGTCTATCTTAAAAATATAGTGAGAATTTGGCAGAACGATTGCTTAACCCTCAAATGAGTTCATGAAAAATTTACAAAAAAAAATTAAGCCAAGTTCAAATTTCCTTCAATACTGCGACCTGACGGCCCCTGAAATTCTGAAATGTTATGTATTATTATTGTAGCGTATTTCATGCGCTATCAAAAAAACATAGTAAAAATGTGGCAGAATGGTTACTACTTAGAGAAATTATCATCTGAAATCGCTCGGGTACCGAAATCTTAGGAGGAAAAGTTGGCTGCTGACTCATTGTGAACCCCCATAGCTAAAATTAGCCAAAACTCTTATCACATAATCAAGGTCTATACATATCCTATCGAAGTGAGTCATTAAAGATAAGACTTCATGCCGTTTTAACCCTAAACTTTCCACACAACCAAAATTAGTGAAATAGTTAAACCTTAAAACACAACATGCTCGATTACGACCCGTAGGCCCCTGAAATACTGAAGTTTCTAGGTCTTATTCTATAGAATGATACCTAGTCTATCTAAAAAGTATAGTCAGAATGTGGCAGAACGATTGCTTAACCCTCAAATGAGTTCATGAAAAATTTACAAAAAATTTTTAAGCCAAGTTCAAATTTCCTTCAATACTGCGACCTGACGGCCCCTGAAATTCTGAAATATTATGTATTAGTATTGTAGCGTGTTTCATGCGCTATCAAAAAAACATAGTAAAAATGTGGCAGAATGGTTACTACTTAGAGAAATTATCATCTGAAATCGCTCGGGTACCGAAATCTTAGGAGGAAAAGTTGGCTGCTGACTCATTGTGAACCCCCATAGCTGAAATTAGCCAAAACTCTTATCACATAATCAAGGTCTATACATATCCTATCGAAGTGAGTCATTAAAGATAAGGCTTCATGCCGTTTTAACCCTAAACTTTCCACACAACCAAAATTAGTGAAATAGTTAAACCTTAAAACACAACATGCTCGATTACGACCCGTAGGCCCCTAAAATACTAAAGTTTCTAGGTCTTATTCTATAGAATGATACCTAGTCTATCTAAAAAATATAGTCAGAACGTGGCAGAACGATTGCTTAACCCTCAAATGAGTTCATGAAAAATTTACAAAAAAAATTTAAGCCAAGTTCAAATTTCCTTCAATACTGCGACCTGACGGCCCCTGAAATTCTGAAATATTATGTATTAGTATTGTAGCGTATTTCATGCGCTATCAAAAAAACATAGTAAAAATGTGGCAGAATGGTTACTACTTAGAGAAATTATCATCTGAAATCGCTCGGGTACCGAAATCTTAGGAGGAAAAGTTGGCTGCTGACTCATTGTGAACCCCCATAGCTAAAAATAGCCAAAACTCTTATCACATAATCAAGGTCTATACATATCCTATCTAAGTGAGTCATTAAAGATAAGGTTTCATGCCGTTTTAACCCTAAACTTTCCACACAACCAAAATTAGTGAAATAGTTAAACCTTAAAACACAACATGCTCGATTACGACCCGTAGGCCCCTGAAATACTAAAGTTTTTAGGATGAATTCTATAGAATTATACCTAGTCTATCTTAGAAGTATAGTGAGAATTTGGCAGAACGATTGCTTAACCCTCAAATGAGTTCATGAAAAATTTACAAAAAAAAATTAAGCCAAGTTCAAATTTCCTTCAATACTGCGACCTGACGGCCCCTGAAATTCTGAAATGTTATGTATTATTATTGTAGCGTATTTCATGCGCTATCAAAAAAACATAGTAAAAATGTGGCAGAATGGTTACTACTTAGAGAAATTATCATCTGAAATCGCTCGGGTACCGAAATCTTAGGAGGAAAAGTTGGCTGCTGACTCATTGTGAACCCCCATAGCTGAAATTAGCCAAAAATCTTATCACATAATCAAGGTCTATACATATCCTATCGAAGTGAGTCATTAAAGATAAGGCTTCATGCCGTTTTAACCCTAAACTTTCCACACAACCAAAATTAGTGAAATAGTTAAACCTTAAAACACAACATGCTCGATTACGACCCGGAGGCCCCTGAAATACTAAAGTTTCTAGGTCTTATTCTATAGAATGATACCTAGTCTATCTTAAAAGTATAGTCAGAATGTGGCAAAACGATTGCTTAACCCTCAAATGAGTTCATGAAAAATTTACAAAATTTTTTTAAGCCAAGTTCAAATTTCCTTCAATACTGCGACCTGACGGCCCCTGAAATTCTGAAATATTATGTATTAGTATCGTAGCGTGTTTCATGCGCTATCAAAAAAACATAGTAAAAATGTGGCAGAATGGTTACTACTTAGAGAAATTATCATCTGAAATCGCTCGGATACCGAAATCTTAGGAGGAAAAGTTGGCTGCTGACTCATTGTGAACTCCCATAGCTGAAATTAGCCAAAAATCTTATCACATAATCAAGGTCTATCAATATTCTATCGAAGTGAGTCATTTCAGATAAGGATTCATGCCGTTTTAATCCAAAACTTTCCACACAAACAAAACTAGTGAAATAGCTAAAACTTAAAACACAACATGCTCGATTACGACCCGTAGGCCCCTAAAATACTGAAGTTTTTAGGTCTTATTCTATAGAATGATACCTAGTCTATCTAAAAACAATAGTCAGAATGTGGCAAAACGATTGCTTAACCCTCAAATGAGTTCATGAAAAATTTACAAAAAAAATTTAAGCCAAGTTCAAATATCCTTCAATACTGCGACCTGACGGCCCCTGAAATTCTAAAATGTTATGTAATAGTATTATAGCGTGTTTCATGCGCTATCGAAAAAACATAGCAAAAATGTGGCAGAATGGTTTCTACTTAGAGAAATTATCATCTGAAATAGCTCGGGTACCGAAATCTTAGAAGGAAAAGTTGGCTGCTGACTCATTGTGAACCCCCATAGCTGAAATTAACCAAAACTCTTATCACACAATCAAGGTCTATAAATATTCTATCAAAGTGAGTCATTTTAGATAAGGATTCATGCCATTTTAACCCTAAACTTTCCACACAAACAAAACTAGTAAAATATCTAAAACTTAAAGCACAACATGCTCGATTACGACCCGTAGGCCCCTGAAATACTGAAGTTTCTAGGTCTTATTCTTTAGAATGATACCTAGTCTATCTAAAAAATATAGTCAGAATGTGGCAGAACGATTGCTTAACCCTCAAATGAGTTCATGAAAAATATAAAAAAAAAAACTTTTGCCAAGTTCAAATTTCCTTCAATACTGCGACCTGACGGCCCCTGAAATTCTGAAATGTTATGTATTAGTATTGTAGCGTGTTTCATGCGCTATCAAAAAAACATAGTAAAAATGTGGCAGAATGGTTACTATTTAGAGAAATTATCATCTGAAATCGCTCGGGTACCGAAATCTTAGGAGGAAAAGTTGGCTGCTGACTCATTGTGAACTTCCATAGCTGAAATTAGCCAAAACTCTTATCACATAATCAAGGTCTATACATATCCTATTGAAGTGAGTCATTAAAGATAAGGCTTCATGCCGTTTTAACCCTAAACTTTCCACACAAGCAAAATTAGTGAAATAATTAAACCTTAAAACACAATATGCTCGATTACGACCCGTAGGCCCATGAAATACTGAAAATTTCAGGATGTATTCTATAGAATGATACCTAGTCTATCTAAAAAGGATAGTCAGAATGTGGCAAAACGATTGCTTAACCCTCAAATGAGTTCATGAAACATTTACAAAAAAAATTTCGCCAATTTCAAATTTCCTTCAATACTGCGACCTGACGGCCCCTGAAATTCTGAAATGTTATGTATTATTATTGTAGCGTATTTTATCCGCTATCAAAAAAACATAGTAAAAATGTGGCAGAATGGTTACTACTTAGAGAAATTATCATCTGAAATCGCTCGGGTACCGAAATCTTAGGAGGAAAAGTTGGCTGCTGACTCATTGTGAACCCCCATAGCTGAAATTAGCCAAAACTCTTATCACATAATCAAGGTCTATACATATCCTATCGAAGTAAGTCATTTTAGATAAGGATTCATGCCATTTTAACCCTTAACTTTCCACACAAACAAAACTTATTTAGATAGAATATTTTTTAGATAGACTAGGTATCATTCTATAGAATAAGACCTAGAAACTTTAGTATTTCAGGGGCCTACGGGTCGTAATCGAGCATGTTTTGTTTTAAGGTTTAACTATTTCACTAATTTTGGTTGTGTGGAAAGTTTAGGGTTAAAACGGCATGAAGCCTTATCTTTAATGACTCATTTAGATAGGATATGTATAGACCTTGATTATGTAATAAGAGTTTTGGCTATTTTTAGCTATGGGGGTTCACAATGAGTCAGCAGCCAACTTTTCCTCCTAAGATTTCGGTACCCGAGCGATTTCAGATGATAATTTCTCTAAGTAGTAACCATTCTGCCACATTTTTACTATGTTTTTTTGATAGCGCATGAAACACGCTACAATACTAATACATAATATTTCAGAATTTCAGGGGCCGTCAGGTCGCAGTATTGAAGGAAATTTGAACTTGGCTTAAATTTTTTTTGTAAATTTTTCATGAACTCATTTGAGGGTTAAGCAATCGTTCTGCCACATTCTGACTATATTTTTTAGATAGACTAGGTATCATTCTAAAGAATAAGACCTAAAAACTTCAGTATTTCAGGGGCCTACGGGTCGTAATCGAGCATGTTGTGTTTTAAGGTTTAACTATTTCACTAATTTTGTTTGTGTGGAAAGTTTTGGATTAAAACGGCATGAATCCTTATCTGAAATGACTCACTTCGATAGAATATTTATAGACCTTGATTATGTGATAAGATTTTTGGCTAATTTCAGCTATGGGAGTTCACAATGAGTCAGCAGCCAACTTTTCCTCCTAAGATTTCGGTACCCGAGCGATTTCAGATGATAATTTCTCTAAGTAGTAACCATTCTGCCACATTTTTACTATGTTTTTTTGATAGCGCATGAAACACGCTACAATACTAATACATAATATTTCAGAATTTCAGGGGCCGTCAGGTCGCATTATTGAAGGAAACGTGTGCTAGGCGAAAAAAGTGCGCCTGGGTTTATATATTTTTTTGGTTTATTTTTGAGCTTTATCAAGTTTTAAGTATCGCGTTTCACCATTTTGCTTTAATTCTCTGAAGCATAAGCACAAGATTAATTGATGTAAGCAAATCGTACAAAAAAAACCATTTTAATTTGGTCGGATAATATGGCAGAAACTTTTGGCTGCCAACTTCACACCGGTAAACGTTTGTGTATTATAGTTTTATCTGTGGAGCGAATACACCATCTCATTTGTTGTACAGAGAGAGAATAAAAAAAATATTCACTTAATCAGGGTATATTCATATTATCAAAAAAAAAAAACTTGTTTTATAATAATTAAATCGCATGACATATCAGTGCAAAAATGGATTTAAATTAATAACCAGGCTAGTTGTGAAGGATATGTCATCTGAAGCAGACTCAATAGACGCTAGTTGATGGACACGTCTAGATGTTTGTTTAATAATTTATTGGTAGCTAGAGAAGTATGATTTGGTACGTGTTGCCAAAGAAAATGCCTCCTGCAGATTTTTCAAACAAAGAGCCATGACATTTGAGTTCAGATAGCCTCACTCTCGAGAGTTCATAAACTTTTGCCAAAATAAAAGCGTGCGCCATTTCATCTCTTTTCATATTCGCACTTTAATAAATTAAAAATCTGTTACAACTACTCTATTTTTTATGGTACGAGTAAGTACCAAATCAATTATTTTGAAACTCACAAATCCAAAACATCCAATCATGCTTCATTGTAAGAATATACCCCATTAGAAAATTGAAAATGTCTGATTCTAGTGAGAGGACTCTTCGCAGAGTCCATCCGGGAAAGAACAAAACCTTTGTCAGTTATTCTATCACCTAACAGTAACGTGAAAACATCTCTGTGTTCCGGTTTGAAGGGAAATGTTTCCAGACATATAGAAGCATAGAGATGAATCACCTTATTTATCTCGGTGACGAGCGCAGTGCAGCGCTAAGTAATGATATGGACTCTTCATGTTCTAACGCTGCACGTCACTGTGTTGATATAGGCAGGCTTGTTGCTGACTTTCAGGCACAAGTCAATCCGTTTCGTCACTCTTTACTAAAAAAAAACTTCCAATCATACTAAGTATGACCCATTACTATCAGTAGAAATAACCCAATAGAAAATTTAAAATGAGTACCAACCACATTAGTTTTCAAGACACTAAATGAATTGGTTTTAAAAATACGATACCTCCAATCATACTTCAACATTAAATAACTCAAAAACAGACAGTGATACAGTGATATTGCTGATTAATAAAAATAGAAATACTTAGTACATTTATGTTGTGGCTCAAATCCGAGCTATGAAAGGCTTCAGTAATCTTGTAAGTCCCTCGGGTGCAATGTTCTGCTAGCGTTAATGACCGCTACAATAAGCTATCTGCTATAACCACAAGACACGGCATGATCTTACGGGCATATGCAGTATGGACTGGCCATTATTTTACTTTTTAGGATACAGTACCCACAGGGTAATAACGGAACCCTATTACCCTATTATCTGTGACTTGGCTGTCCGTCCGTCCGTCCGTCTGTCACCAGGCTGTATCTCAAGGACGGTGATAGCTAGACAGTTGAAATTTTCACAAATGATGTAGTTCTATTGCCGCTATAACAACAAATACTAATAAAGTGGCCAAGTGCGAGTTGGACTCGCCCATGAAGGGTTCCGTTGCAGCAAGTAACATTATATATGTACATAATGTAGGTACACATAGTTCTTGTAGTTCGTTGTAACTTTGATCGAAGTTTCAATAATAATGTATTTATGACGTACTAAAAAAAACTACTCATCAGATCGAGTTCAAACCAATTTTCGTTGGTAGTTTATATAGTAATGTACATCATATATTTTTTTTAGATTGTTTATTCTCTTACTCTAGAAGTTAGAGGGGGGGGACACACATTTTACCACTTTGGAAGTGTCTCTCGCGCAAATTATTCAGTGTAGACGAACATTATTTTAGAAACCTCAACATCATTTTTGAAGACCTATCGATAGACACCCCCACACGTGTAGGTTTGATGAAAAAAAAATTTTGAGTTTCAGTTCTCAGTATGGGGGGCAACCCTAATTTTTCTTTTTTGTATTTTTTTCTGTTCAAATCTTAATGCGGTTCACAGAATACATCTACTTACCAAGTTTCAACAGTGTAGTTCTCATAGTTTCGGCAAAAAGTGGCTGTGACATACGGACGGACAGACAGACAGACAGACAGACAGACAGACAGACATGACGAATCTATAAGGGTTCCGTTTTTACATTTTACGGAACCCTAAAAATGATATAAAAACATTATTTAAGGGGGGCTCTCATACAATAAACTTATGGTCGATTTGTCCGTTTGGTTGATTTTTGGTCGATTAGTCCGTCCCAAAAAAACCAGATGGCGCCACTAGTAAAAAAGAATGCGATATCGAATTCATCATCAGAATCATGAGCCTAAAATCAATATTTTAATAAAACTTTTTGCCTGTCAGCGGAAATTGCGATGTATAAGAAATTTCGAATCAATCCAAAGAAGTTTTCGCCGTTTATTTGCTAATGGTACGGAACCCTTCGTGTGGGAGTCCCACTCCCACTCAAGGGATTTATCTCTGAACATTGTTTTAAGCCATTGCAATAGGGTACAATCCTCAAAAAAACTAAGTAGCCCGTTAGTTAGATTGACAAAAAATATTGTACACGTATTTTTTCTTTTGTTTTACAAACAAAAAATGACGAAGATACAGCGCTTCGAAGTTTCGTGTGACATCACTTGTGAGTACGATTTTTACTCACGAGTGTCGTCGCGACCCCCCACTCTCGAAGTTTGATGGTCTATATCTTTGACGATTTTTAATATTATGAAAAAACAAAATATACGTGTCCAATATTTTTCCATGATCTAGCTGACGGACTAATTAGGATGGTGTATTTTTGACCCAGTCCGGTACCCTATTATTGTTCAGTACATTAGTACTCGTATTATTATCTACAAGGTATTTTACTGTGGATATAATATGAAAAAACGAGTCAATGTTATTTGGATTCAGTTTCAAGCACCACAGTTTCTCACAAGAGAATGAAAACTTCGTAGAGAGAGCAGCTAATTTCACAAACTTTTTCAGGGCCTGTATCATCAGTCAACCAGAATTTGACCAGCTGGCTATGCTTTTGATAAATCGACTGACCTCGTGGCTTAGTTGGTAGCAAGTGAGCCTGCGAAGGCGAGAGTAGGTACTAAGATTCGATTCCCACCCAGTGCAAATATTTGTGTGATGAATACAAGTATTTGTTGTATGTCTGGGTGATTCTATGAAAAATAAGTGTGTATTTAAATCTATGTAAGTATTAAATCAGCTATTAGGCTTCCATAGTACAAACTTTGCTTACTTTGGGGTCATATGGTATTGTGTGTGAAGTGTCCACCAATGTTTATTTATTTATTTGTATTTCCTCTTTTCGTATTACAGAGGGTCCCGAGTTGGCTATGATTTGTTGTAAGCACCCATACTGCGTATAGCGTGTTACCGCGCTATCTCTCCGGACGAAAGCCGTGAAGCCGGCTCGTTGGTCGATCCGGCTGATTCCCGTCCCACAGTGAATGCATGCAAACAGCCATTCAGGAGCGCTCATTCCACCTGCCCTATCTATACTGCCATCAGTTTTAATGTGAATTAAATGACACTCTTTCACTGAAAACGAGGGTTCGTGACTTTACAAACGTGATATATATTTTCTTTAGCTTTTACATTATTTTGAATATCATTGTACTATGTCAAATATGTTAATATTTCAACTACTTAATATCTATGATGTATTTCAGTTTAATTCTAAGCTTACTAACATTACAAATGTCTAAATGTTATTTATGAAAATAACATTTATATATAAAATGATATGATATATAAAATGGTTTATTGCAATCACGTCACAACAGTAAGTTTTTTTTTTATTAAACAAAGAGTGACGAAACGAGCAGGACATTTTCCTGATGGTAAGCAATATGCCTGCCCCATAACAACACAGTGACACGCAGCTATTGGAACATGAAGCGTCCTAATCATTACCTAGCACTGCACTGCGCTCGTCACCCAGAGATCTAAGATGTTGTATCTCTAAGACCTGTAATTTCACTGGAAACATTGCCCTTCAAACCGGAATACAGTCATGTTTACACATTACTGCTTGACGGCAGAATATCTGGCTGGTGTGGTACTTCCCCTTGTAGAGACTTAAAAACTGTTCATACTTCGTCTATTTAAATGAAACATCTAAAATTACTGTCTAATAACTTTAAAAAGAAAATTCTTTCGAAAAACGCGTATACTTTCAAAGAATTAATCATCATATATAGACAATGCCGTCCACGTATGACGCAGCGCCGTCCGAGGTTAAGGCATGACAAGTAATATTACAAATTGCGTGCTTCTTACTAAGTACTACCCTCGTCAGGGGTGGCAGCTTGCTCGTCATCAAAATGGCCGTCAGCTTTTGTGATTGGATTTGATTTTTAGCCTTTTGAGAAGTTTGTAGGTATTAGGTGTTTGAAAGTATTTTTATTTTTACTTGTGGAGATTGAAAACGTAAATACCGGGAATCGGGATGAGTGGCGTAAAATTAAAGATAATTATGGCCATATAAGGGCAGTAGGGAACGAGTAAAGGTTGAATGAGTGTTCCAAGTTTTAGACCGATCTGTTCAGGCGATACAAAGAAATTGAGCGACAAATATCAAACATCCTTTCTGGTATTAGAAGAATTATTGCTTCCGACTGGTAGTGGGCTAAATTATCTTTTCAATGATACAATTTTTTATTGGCCTGTGAAAACTAGATTAGGTACAGATTTTGGTTTTGCATGCAGTTAAGATCTCTAGCTTCTGTCTTACTTGGCATACAGAGATGTTATTACAAATAAAATAGAATTAGTTACCTATTGGTCATTTATCATCACGTCAACATTCAGTTTACACAAAAACATTGCACCAATTAGTATATATCACATAAACACAAACAATTACCGCAGTCACATATCAAATAGCAAATGGGTTTTTATTTATAGACAAATAAAACATACTCGTGTAATGCTTGACAGTTTTCTGTACTATATTTTTTTTTTTTTGCCATCCTACGGTTGCCTGGAAGAAATCGCTCTCAGCGATAAGGTCGCCAATTGCTATAAAGTAGCAATTAAATTAAAAAAATATAAGGTTTTTTTCTGTATTTTTCTTTGTTATTTAAGTGCAATAAAGAGTTTATCTATCTATCTATTTATTATAATACAGTGAAGTGGTCATTTCAAACGTCGAGAATTTATACAATTCGTTTGTTCTTTCTTTTGTTTTTATTTTTTATGAATTGACGGTAAATTGTAGATTTATGAACAGGTAGATAACTTATGCGTGTTGCCAGTGATGGCTTATGGAACTGAGACGTGGTCCTTAACTGTGGGCCTCATAACAAAGCTCAAAGTCACACAGCAAGAGCAAGTGAGAGCTATGCTCGGAGTCCCTTTGCGCGACAGAATCCGTAATGAGGATATTCGCAAAAGAACGAAAGTGGCCGACATAGCTCAAAGAGTAAGCAAGCTGAAGTGGCAATGGGCAGGCCACATCGCTCGTAGAACTGACAACCGATGGGGAAGAAAGGTTCTCGAGTGGCGACCACGAACCGGAAGACGCAGTGTTGGACGGCCTCCCACTAGATGGACAGATGACCTAACAAAGGTCGCTGGAAACCGCTGGTTGCAGGTTGCGCGGAACCGTTCGTTGTGGAAATCTAGGGGGGAGGCCTATGTTCAACAGTGGACGTCTTGCGGCTGATGATGATGATGAGATAACTTTTGCTTTGACTTTGACATTCATGGGTATATGGATAACTCCGGTATACTTAATGGTCAGTAAGGTACATATTGTAGTAGTTTCAGTTTAGTTTTGTTAATAAGGCTCTACCAGTTAAAAAAATACGAGCAGCTAACAAAATGCACTACTACAATATATAGCGACCGTTTGGACTAAATGGAAATATCATCGACGTTTACAAATCAAATCAATAGTTATTTGTTATACAAGAGTGCAAAGTGGCTTTTTAACCGCGTGCTTAATTTTGATGACCGAGTAAGCGAAGGATTCTAAAGTTGAATCACGAGCGTAGCGAGGGATTCAAAAATTAGAATCCTGAGCGTAGCAAGGGAATCAAAAGGGCACAAGGTGAAAAATCTTTGCACTCGAGTGTAACACGTAATTTTTCATCCCCCCCTAGCGAGGAAATTACTAAACGCTTTGCGCATTTTCAGTTTCAGTCAATTCTGTTGGCGTTAAATAAACTTCTTGGTCGCTAGAATCACTTATTATTATGGTATTTCGGTTTTTCACTTGTATTCAATTTTATAAGTTTTAAACTTAAGTTTATTTAGCCATGGTTTTAACAATAATAATATGACGTGAAAATATGGAGAGTTGACCGATTGAGGTAAGGAGTTTCATGTGTACAAGAAAAAGTTTCCGCCCAAATGCATTAAATTATAGTAGCGCTAAATTTGCATCAGGGTACATTTTAAAGGAAATTAATAAACATACTATTCAGAATTCATGAAAGAAAAATATTGGCAGTCATAGGCACTGCCGATAGAAGTGGTAACTTATAACTCAGAATTTGATTTTTACTTTGGAAACTACGCGTGTGAAACCGGAGGGCGTGGCTATGAGCATGGCCATCTAGAAATGCAGACACATTTTTAAATGGCCAATGGGAAAGGCTGAGGCATTTCTAGATAGCCATTGGCTATGGTCCCGAATTTACCCGAAGATTTCTTATCATTCCCGAGCGTGACGCTAGAATTAAATTGACAGCCCACGAAAAATCTGTCTTTGGCGCGCCAAAAGAAGTTTTGACTTCAAAATACTTCAAAATATATTGTACCTACATGTTTTCTCAAAATAGTAATTATTTATTTGATGTTATATTTACTACATTATTTTGTACTGCAAGTAGTTGAAATTATCTATTAGTTACTATTTTAGTAGTCAATAATATTTAATTATTTAACTCGGCAACTCGGCATACTTCAATTCGATTACAATTGATTAGTTCATAGCATTTCAAAATGTTTTGCCATTTGAAATAACATTCTTTGCCTCTATCCTCCATACATGAAAAGAAAATTGCGCGCAAAGCATTTAAAAAAAAGTACACCAAAGAGGTTCCGAGTATGAGTTTTTAACAAATTAAAAATAAATGTATGATGAATTCGGCACCAAGGAGGTAGAAATAAATAGGTTAAATTATGTTTTGAATTCAAAACCTCAGTACACACGATGTTCTAAATTCAAATTTACTTTAACCTCTAGAGGGTAAAAACGACTTTTGCGCCCTGATATCGAGGAGCAAAAGTACTCTTTCCGAGCTGGTGGGATGAAAAATATTTTATTGCATAAAACTGTATATACTAACTGTTACGTTTTGAAAAAGTATCAACAGATTACCCATTGTATATAGCGTACAATATTTAAACTATATTCCGTAGTGGTAGGACTCTTAGCAGAGTCCGCCTGGGGAAGTACCACACCTTTGCCAGTTTTTTACCGCCAAGCAGTAATGTGCAAACATTACTGTGTTCCGGTTCGAAGGGCAATGTTTACAGAGATATTACAGGGCTTAGAGATCTTACATCTTAGATCTCTGGGTGACGAGTGCAGTGCAGCTGGGTAATGATTTGGACTCTTCAGGTTCCAATAGCTGCGTGTCACTGTGCTGTTATGTGGCAGGCATGTTGCTTACCATCAGGCAGATGTGCTGCTCGTCTCATCACTTTTTATTTAAAAAAAAATATTAAAAAATACAAGTAACTAAATATTCTAAATGTTATTTTAATTTCATCGAAAAAGATACCAAAAACCATTTCAATTCTAATTACATAGTTGAATTTCAGAACAAGCGCAAACGCCTTTGTCAGTAGACACGCGTTCTTACCCACCTAATGAATTTGCCCAGGTACGCAAACACAGTCGAGTCCTAGACAAATTACGAAGCTAGGAGAGCTTTACACAGGTAAGGAGGAGGTTCTAGACGCCGCAACTCGTGGTCTCTCTACACAGTGTCTCGAACATCGATATAAAACCATTGGATGTACCTTGAACACTTTGAAATATTTTTTTTTTATAGCATAGAGTGACGAGACGAGCAGGACATGTGTATGATGGTAAGCAACATGCCTTACCACATAACAACAGCACAGTGAAACGCAGCTATTGGAACATGAAAGTCCAAATAATACCTAGCACTGCACTGCGCTCGTCACCCAGAGATCTAAGATAGTATATCTCTAAGCCCTGTAATTTCTCTGGAAACAGTGTCCTTCAATCGGAACACAGTAATGTTTGCACATTACTGCTTGGCGGTAGAATAACTGGCAAAGATGTGGTACTTCCCCAGGCGGACTCTGCCAAGAGTCCTACCACTACAATGAACTGCTGCTGCTGAAGGTGTATGCTACAGCATGAGTAGTTTACACACCACCAATCTACTTGACCCCTAGAATCGCTAGCGGCGAGGTATGCTGTGGTTCTACTTATTTTGGTTGTTGACAACGAATAGTGATAGGTAAATACGTCCGTGTTCACAGCTTCCTGCAACCGACTAGAACGAAAAGAGTGAGCTCACTCTTCCCAACGATGACGTGATTCCGTGCGCCTGAAGTTTGGGAGGGCACATCCAATGGTTTATTTCCATGGTCACGAAAAGATCCTATAGTATTCAAGAAGTTAATGAGTGTAATGCTTTAGTATGAGGGTAGTTAGTATTTTGTGAGAAATTAAATGTCCATGAAATCACTTTCTGTCAGCCGTTTTGCTTAACAACTCCAAAATAATAATTTAATTTCACTTAGATTCTCATGCTCCATTTGTAAATATGTTCGTCAGACAACTATTTTAAAGCTTTTTCCAATTAGGCAGACCAATCTAAGGGGCCAATCATCCCCTTAACTCAGAAAGCGAGACTTCTTTCTCTTTGAGTAATGTTTTACTAGCAGCGGTAAATAAACAAACAACAACTAGGGATGATAACTGGGTAAAAAATATACCAGTTAAAGTAGTCATGAACACTCGATACAAAACAACTAAAATAAATATTTTAAACAATTATAATTTCTAATTTTAATAAAATAATTTTGTAGTGGTAGGACTCTTGGCAGAGTCCGCCTCGGGAAGTACCACACCATTGCCAGTTATTCTGTCGACAAGCAGTTATGTGCAAACATTACTTAAAGAAACAGAAGTCTCGTTTTCTGAGTTAAGGGGATGATTGGCCCCTTAGATTGGTCTGTTTTATTGGAAAAAGCTTTAAAATAGTTGTTTGACGAACATATTTACAAATGGAGCATGAGAATTTAAGTGACGTTAAATTATTATTTTGGAGTTATTAAGCAAAACGGCCGATGAAAAGTGTCTGGGAGTATTGGGACCTTGTTTTTAAGGATATTGCCTACAACATACGTGAAAATCACTTATTAGAAAATACGTGAAGTATGTAATGTTTGTATGTACCTTCATTACCCCATATCTCAAAATTGGCCGTCTAAGCAAGTTAGCGAGCAAGCATGTGTTCTTAGTACTTACTAACTCTACTCAATCGTCCACATTTCGTTCATCAGAAAATAGGTGACGTCTGGGAGCTCTGGGATCTTACTCTATTACACCAAATCACGGGTCTTGTCGCTCTTGTGGAAGTGTCATACTTTTGTCGCGGCACATCACTATGTCGCAATAGCAAACATACACTTCATCTGCTTACGATTGGTACAAAGGAACCGTGCGGGAAAACCTGATCTATTTACTTATTATTTATCTAAAGCTACAAGTTCGCGCCGCGACCGCGACGCGAGACCGCGACCGGAGACCGCGACCGGAGACCGCGACCGGAGACCGCGACCGGAGACCGCGACCGGAGACCGCGACCGGAGACCGCGACCGGAGACCGCGACCGGAGACCGCGACCGGAGACCGCGACAGGCACTTGACACTATAGAATTGTATGGACGCCAGTTCGCGCCGAGACCGCGACAGAAGACCGAGACAGGTCGCGGTCGCGGCGCGAACTGGCGCTCATACAATTCCATAGTGTCAAGTGCATGTCTTGGTCTCCGGTCGCGGTCTCCGGTCGCGGTCTCGCGTCGCGGTCGCGGCGCGAACTTGTACCTTTTAGGTCAGAACCAATTGTACACAAAACGTTTTTGAGCAGCAAACATCTATAAACTTATAGCAAGTTTCAGAATAAAAGACAAAGTATCTCGCTAAACTTCTTCGTAAATCTTGGTAACGCCATGGTCTTTAGAGAATATCGGACTGATTTGGCCCATATTCAATCTAAACCACGATAAACCCTTGAATGCGAGGGCCTTTTGGGCAAAGGGCCCGATGGGCAGATATGCCCGGAATTTCAGAGATTTGACATGAAATACATCACAATTTGGTAAATTTACTTCAGACGAATGTATTATTGCGGTCACGATGCTTGATTTATCTAGATGAGAAACGGTTGTTTGCCATTTCCGGGCTGGGAGAGCAATTTTGAATAGTTGTGTAGATTGTCGGTTTCGGGAGTTTGTCAACGTTGTCTTCATCTATACTAATATTATAAAGAAGTAAAGTTTGTGTGTTTGTTAAATTGTAAGGGGTAATCTCGGGATCTACTGAACCGATTTTAAAAATTCTTTCACCAATAGAAAGCCACATTATTGCTGAGTGTCATAGGCTCCGAGCAAAGCCGGAACGGGCCGCTAGTTTTGCATAAACGTTTATTTTACCTGAATTAAGAATATAGCATAAGCAGCCCACTAAATGATCCCACAGCTGGGATTCGGAGATTTCTCTTGCGAAAAGAGAGTCAAGGCCATAATTGGTATCAACCTACTGAGTTGTCAAACTCAGTGTTATAAGTTTTCACTTCTATTGCTATCCCATTGCCAATTGACTGGCACATTTTTTTTCTTCGACAATTTTTACATAATTTGCAATTTTGCCATTACCACCGGCTTTAGCGATGAAGAAACAACATCGTCAAGAAACTGAAGTATTGAAACATGCCAGTTTCTTGACTATGTTTTTCTCAAACTATTTTGATGTCATATATGTTATCCAATAACTCGCACTCACTCGAGTCACTCCTTTAGAAAAAAACCCTTAGTCCCAGCTGTGGTAAAACTAAATAGGTAGGTTGTTTATACTCTTTCAGGCCTACTGCTGATCAGCGGTCTCATTTAACTCAAAAACATTATCGCATATTTCGTATCTCAAGTACCTACCTATTAGCTCTATTACATTTGTGCATTGTGTTCCTAGCGGATAAAATATATCGTATAACATAAACACTAATAACATAAATAATAATCAAAGTAACACTGCTCCATTGTATTTAGTAAAAGTTATAAGCGACGGTCACATTGTAAAAGAGCGGAATCAGATATTAAACACAATCACGTGAATACGCATTTTATTTTGCCTGTCATTACACCTTCATGCACCCATCGGCGAAGGAGCAGTAAGTTAAACTCCAAATTAATTTTTAAAAATTGGCAGTCATAGGAACTGCCGATAGAAGTGAAAACTTATAACTCTTGATAGCTTGCCTTGGAAACTACACGGGTGTAACCGGAGGTCGTGGCCTCGCCGTCATGGCATGGCCATCTTGAAATGCGTCAGCACTTCCCATTGGTCACGCATTTATAGACGGCCATGCCATGATGGCGAGGTCACGCCCTTTCGACATTTCCCACTGGCTGACGCATTTCTAGATGCTCAATCGCCAAGGTCCCGAGTTTACCCGAAGATTTCTTATCATACCCGAGCGTGACGGTAGAATTCAATTTATACCCCACGAAAAATCTGTCTAGGCGCGCCAAAAGAAGTTTTCACTTCAAAAATACACGACACTTTAACAAAACGTACCTAAGTAACTTTCTTACGTTTCTTGTACGTTTCTAGAGTTGACCCTATTGTAAACGAGTTGTATGTAGCAATTACAAAGCACTTACTTATGTATCTCGGATTATAATCTGATATTTTAACAAACGAGTACTGAGTATGTCTCTCGCACATTTCCGATATTGAAAGAGTGAGACGCGGTATTGGTAGGGAGTTGTCGTCTTGTCGTTATTTTTAAAATTGTTAAGGCCCCTTCATCCCACTAGTATTATAAATTCGAAAGATTTGATGTTTGTTGCTCAACTTTGGATGTTTGGAGGTGTATTGCTTAATCATGTCGGAACGGCTCAAACAAATCGGAAAGAAATTTAGTAAATATAAGTAGGTACTTCTACTATAATTTTATTATGGGAAAATTACGGACACAGAATTTACGTGTATTAGTTACATTACTTAGTATAATTATTATGGATGAAATCTCCACTCTAGTTCACAAAATCAGGTTTAGATTCCAAGTTAAAAAGAAAACGAGAGACAACAAAGTCAGCTTCTGAACTTAGCAAAAACTATCTCAGCTCTTCGCCAATTCCGTAGAACGTAATTCTAGAGCGAGCGGAGCTAAGTTGAGGTAAACCATGTCATTTAACGGAACTGTGAAGATAAATGGATTCACTTTGCCATGCGAAGAATGGCTACAGCTGAAATTGAAACAATTAAATTGTTTTGCAGTTGACCTTTTGACAATACAAATTGACAGCAAAAGTAATACACTACTATTGTTAAGAATAAGACTGTAAGAATACGAATGCCTAACACTTATGTGCAAGTGTACTGGTTTAAGGGACAGATAAAAATAGGCTCTTGCATACCTTCCGTTTAATAACTACAATACAAATACCTAAATATAAAGATGTCTCCAAAGATATAAATATATATTTAGGTAAATATTATAGCGCAGTGCAGTACTGGACAATTATTATTTAATTGATTTACGTTCCATAAACTGCATAAATGTCATTAAAATTTGTACTATACACATAGTATTGCTTACCAATAAAGACTGAAATTGCTTGTTTCTTCTATTCATTGTGTTCTGAATATTATCAAAATATATATTTTTAAGGCTTTTTCTACTAGGTCATAATTTATTTGCCTACCATTAAAGAATTTAGTGTGACATTGATGAATATGTTTTCGTCCTTCATTCGTCTTCACTTTGGGTCATTTTATTTAAGTTTACTTCTTTCCTATTCATTTTTTTTTTCACAATCTTTCCACAACATCTTCAAAGCTTTTTTGATAATGTTATCTTCATCACTATTTCTTCGACTTCAATCGTACAATTTCAAGAATTTTCACCAAACTGTACCTACGTATCTAACAACTCCTTCTTAAATCAACATCCTACCTCGAATTTTCGCTAAACCATTTCGAAAAAGAAATCCCCCATTGACGTCGTATGAAATTATTCAAAAACAACTCGAACATGGTAAAAAGGCATCATTAAAATCACATGTGGCAGCGTTATCGAGCCTCCGGGCAAACGGTCTATTTATGTTTACTTTTTTTTTTACGTTTCGTCGACAAAACACGTTTTTGTTGCTCGTGTTTTTGTTTCAGTTAGGGAAAGCTTTGTGTTTTTTGGAATGGGCCACCTTTTCAAACGGCGAATTCTATACTGAAACAGTAGAGTGCAGAATAATAGGTGAAATGTAAAGGGGGATTTCATGAAACTTGTTCTATTTTCTGGGTTGACAGACTTCATTGAACATGGTGTCATCGGTTAATGTTAGGTTTTTAGTCATATAACAAATATATAATATAAACATTGGTGGACAATTCACACACAATACCATCTGACCCCAAACTAAGCAAAGCTTGTACGATGGCGGCCAGATAGCTGATATAATACAAGTCTGATAATTTTAATTTAAAGTATATTAAATTCGATTATTTTTGTTTGAAGTAAAGAGATTTTCAAAAACATGAACGAAGAGATTTGACTCCACGTTTGTGATAAGAACGTCTAGGTTGTGGCATGCGTTGCCTGAGTGGGTTTTTCCCGATAGTTACAATATTCGTGTCTTCAAATCGAAGTGAATCGGTTTCTTCTAGGTAAGCACGTTCCATCGTAGATCGCACCGTCGCTTAAGATCAGGCGAGTTGGTGGTCAAGTGCGAACCTATTATAGTTAAAAAAAACCCAGCGCACCATATATCCACATACCCACCCACACCCAAAATATTTTACGTGATTAATTCAAACATTTGTTCTTAAGTCATTCAATATATTTGGTCGTACGTGTCTGGATATGTACGAGTATAATCCTACTAATATTACAAATGTCAAGGTATAGATGTTTGTTGCTTAATCACGTCGCAATGGATTAACGAATTGGGTTATAATTTAGAACACAGTTAGATTAAAGTCTGGAAGAACACATAGGCTACTTTTAATCCCGGAAATAATAAAGGGAATGTGAACTACGCGGGTAAACCATGGGGCGCTGCTATTATATAATATTATTGTTATTTGTAGGTAGAAAACAAAACCTTGCGAATGAATGAAACTACACAACAAAATAAGAAGAAGGTCATCTCATCTAGTTTTCATGACGGCGCGTCCTCTGCATGCGTTTCTCAGCATTCCCAGCGACATATCCCGAGTTTCCGTCCGATTTCTTCCCGGAATGATATAGAGGCGGCGTCCGACTCGCATAACTGTATAATTTATCAAGATCCAATGATTTATAGTCCAGCACTGGATCAGAGCGTAACTGGAACGAAACGCAATCTCGGGATTCTTTTATTCTACTCGTACCAAGAGCGTTTTGTTATTTTCCGTTTAAGTAATATTAAAGTAAGTAACACATTTACTATCTATACTTCTATACTAATATTATAAAGCTGAAGAGTTTGTTTGTTTGAACGCAAGGATCTCGGGAACTACTGGTACGAATTGAAAGATTATTTTTCTGTTGAATAGTCCATTTATCGAGGAAGGCTATAGGCTATATAACATTACGCTAGTATCAACAGGAGCGAAGTATTAAAATGTAACAAAAACGGGAGTAAATATTGCTTTTTGAGAGCTTACGCAACGAAAGCACATGCACAGCATTTGTCTATCTTTTAAAAGGTTGCGTCATTAGAATCTAAGGTAACCAAAATTGTTCTAGATTTGAATTGGTACGACCAATTTTCGATAGATGGCGTAGCAACGCGCGCACGATTCAGCTAGTTATAATATAAATGGTCATGTATTGTCACTGCTTTAACTCGTTTTATTAAAAAGGTAAGCAACACGCTTGCCTATAACAAAACAGTGCCACGAAACTATACGAACTAGAAGAGTCGAAACCATTATCTATCACTACGTAGCGCTCGTCTATTATAGATATAATATGATTTGTCTATTTGCTTTGTAACTTATCTGCCAACAATGCCCTTACAACTGGAATACACAAGAATTATCAAATTACTGTTTTACGGTACAGTAACTAGTAAAGTCAAAGTCAAAGTACTTTATTCATAAATGTACAATTTACACGTCAATTAATAAAAACATAAAAACAAAAGAAAGAGCATACAAATTGTATACATTTTCAAAGTTTAAAATGACAACTTTACTGTATTATAATAATTATTGTACAGAAAACTGTCAAGCATTATATGAGTATAATATGTTCCATGTCAAATGTTTGCATGAATTGCAAAGGCCAATTAATAAAGGTATGTTTATAAAGTGTTTATGTATGACCTAGGAATAGTGATTAATGAATGCTTGAAGCATAAATATTAACCCAAAGTATTAGCACTGTCTATAATTTGTAGCATTTCTTTATACTGCGGTATTAGTTTATTTTTGTTTTTGTATATTAACTTTTTTTTAAATTCTTTAGGAATAATGGACAAGTGGATAGCCTAAAACCCACGACACAGCACAACTTAGCATGTATCGATTTCAGTGAACACCTTGAACCTAAAACTGTACTTTGCTTAATTTAGAAATAACTAGCTGACCCCGCAAACGTTGTTTTGCCTTAGTGAACAACCCTTGTCACTTAGGGGTATGAAAAATAGCTAGTAGCCGATTCTCATACCTACAGAAAATGCATATAAAATTTGGTTAAAATCAGTAAAGCCGTTTCGGAGGAGTAAGGAAACAAACACTGTGACACGAGAATTTTATATATAAGATACATTTTTGGTTTAATTAGTAAAAAATATAAGAATATGAAATACAATTCCTATTATTATAATCCGCAAAGAGCCCGCTTACTTCAAAAAACTACAAGTTTAAACGACATTTTTCCATCCTTTTGCCTTTTAAACCTTTTTCAAAGAAAGTGCTCAGAACTTGCGAACAATATCCCTAAAGCAACAAAGTTGAAGTTCCAGAGTTTCATAACAAATGGGTTCGAGCTCGAAGAATCGGTACTATCGCGTTCAACAACAACGTAGCTCGTGCATAAGATCAAACAAGTTTCTTTTTAGCGTCCTGATAACTAGCTGGTGGTTGTACCCTTCCTATGTGAACGTCCGAGAAACGATGGAGCTTGTTGAGTTACAGCTGACGATACGATGTTTGTAATCTTTCAAGTTAGGAACACTTTTGATGCGTTAGAGAATAATTTCTTTTGTCCGAAAAAACACAACAACCGACGTCAATTTAAGGGCTCCCACACAAGTTTCAAGAACCGATTAAAAAGCTGGCTTATTTGATCGATAAGCCAGCTTTTTAATCGGTTTTTAAACTTTTTATAGTTACAGCGATTTTTTAAAGAGTGATGGTAAACACACAATAAAGTTGTAAAAAATTGACATTATTCATTACAATTGTAATGAATACATTATATTTTAATGGTTGACACCACAGAAATCTAAATAATAACCACAGAAATCTAAATAATAAGATTTCTGTGGTTGACACTTATTTGTACGACACTCTTTATCGTACACTAAAATGTTAAATTTAAACTTTAAAAATGTATACTGTTTGTATGCTCTTTTTTTGTTTTTTTTTTTTAAATTGACGTGGAAATTGTACATTTATGAATATAGAACTTTGACTTTGACGTTCGTGCGGCGAGCATTGGCTGCATCACCGAAGACCATCCGAGACTTCAACCTGCAGATGGCCATCAGGGACAAAAATGCGGCCGTTGTGGAGGCTCTGGGCCGGGAGAAGGCGGCTTAGGCAAATGCCAATTAGGCAAAGAATCGATGTCGAGTCGATTACTCCCGGAATAGTCAACCGGTAGTGATCGGCTCAACAGACGATCTATTATTAGAACTAGAATTAGGTTTAACATGTTTCCAACTCCCCCCTATTTTCCTCATCTTCTCCTAATCCAAGATACATGTAAAAAAAAAGAATTGAAATGACAAAGATCACGGACCCCGGTGTCTGTGGAGTGGCTAATTTAAGTAAAAAAAAAAAAACTTTGACTTTGACAAAACTGCGATGCGATGCAATGCGATACCGCATCGGACCAATTCGCCATCGCAAGTTCCTCCGATGCGGCGTTGCATCGCAGTTTTGTGTGGGATCCCTAAGATCAAATTAAGACACTCGACCAAATTTCATAAGAAGCCGTCAATCAGTCGTGCAAATGAATGCAAAGTTTAGTTTTTTTGTTATGTTTTAAAAACTACTAAACCGATTTAGATATGTTTTATGTTAGGGCCGCCGTAGGGTCAAATAAACCAGGGTATAAAGTAATAAGATTCATCGTCACTTGTAAGCTGTCCAACTAAGTGCAGGCGAAGAGGGAAAGTTGCAACCCTCGATTGTTTCTCCTTGTCGCATGATTTTTGTACGGCGTTGCGGAATAATAGATTAGAAGAGGTATTGAAACTAGACCTAACTATATTTTGTTCACGGGCCTGTAGTCTATAGGTATTCCTGTTTTTTCCTCGCGTGACCGCGACAGCCGTAACGTCCAGTTAATTTCATAATAATTTAGATTGTGATTAAGTCCTCTATACTGTTTCTATGCTCTTTCCAAAGTTTAAAAACAATAAATTATATATTATGTAGATGATTTTAGTAGTGGTAGGACTCTTAGCAGAGTCCACCTGGGGAAGTACCACACTTTTGCCAGTTATTCTACCGCCAAGCAAAAATGTGCAAACATTACTGTGTTCCGGTTTGAATGTTTCCAGAGAAATTACAGGGCTTAGAGATATAACATTTTAGAGCTCTGGGTGACGAGCGCAGTGCGGTGCTAGGTAATGATTTGGACTCTTCATGTCCTAATAGTTGCGTGTCACTGTGCTGTTATGTGGCAGGCATGTTGCTTACCACCAGGCACATGACCTGTTCGTCTCGGCCACTCTTTATTTAAAAAAAAAATGATGACATTAAAATCTGTCTAGACGTATACTGTATACCTACGGTATTGCTAGTCTATATACGTAAGATAAATTCAATTTGCATTTTCGTTACTATTTATTTTGTAAACCAAATTTAAACGTCAAATTACTCTAATTATGATGATAAATTTGCAATCAACCTGTAGATTCCAGTTTTTGTGTTAAATTGCTTCAGAACTTTGTTTCTAGAGCACATTTTCTATCATTAATCGTGAAAACTATTACTTATATTCGCAAAAATTAAATTACTAATATTAGAAAAACATAATATTATATTGTGCGGTATAATGACGTCTTTATTTCAAGTAAAATGTGTATTTAAAAAGATACACTACGAATTGAAGCCTGTTATTAATGTCTACTTAGATACTACATTAAATTCTAATAATATTAGTAACTTTAAAAAACTCCGGCGAAATTACCGAGTAGTATGCTAGATACTGTGCAGGTGATATTTATCTGATAGCCCGGTATCACTGGTACATTTTTTTCGATTGATTACTATTATAATGTACTAGCTAATTTTGCGTGAATAATAATCATTTTGATGAGATGCTCAACAATTTCCTATACGAAACTCTCGATTGTGGTAGCTAGCCGAGATCATCATCATCAACAGCCCACTAAACGTTCCCACTGCTGGGACTCGGGGCCTTCTCTCGCAAGGAGAGAGTTAAGGCCATAATCCACCACGCTGGCCCAGTGCGGGTTGGTGGATGACACATGACTTCGAAAGATTCTAGGTACATGTCCGTTTCCTCACGATATTTTCCTTTCCGTTTTAAGTTAGTGGCATTACGCACATGACTCCGAAAAGACAGTGGTGCGTGTGGGGTTTGAACCGGGGGTCTCCGGATCGGCAGTCGCCGTTCTCCCGACTAGACTAGATGTAACTTAGCTACCCGAGATAGCTAGAATTAAACATTTCTAAGCGTAGGACCAAGACAATGTACCACGTAACTTGTATGACTATGTGACTGTTAAATCATGTTATTTTGGTGCACACACAGAATTTGCCTTGCATGTATCTATCTGTCTCATGATTCACCACTTAGCTTTATATCAAATAAAAAAAAATGTATGTGCTTAAGACCGCACGGCAGAAGTAAAAACAAAAATAAGAAATAACTATTAAACACTATTGAATCATTTTATTAATTAAAAATACAAATGATTACGTAGAAATTGAAAATAGTAATAAATGGTTACAATCTTTGTGTCTTCAAATCGAGAGTGAATTGGTTTTTTCGAGAATTCGGTGAATCGGTTTGAATCATGAGACAGATTTACATACATCTAGTAGTGGACTAGAATCATTAGCTAAAGTTAAAATATGTTCTTCTAAATCCTGTAAAAATATCGTTATAATAAAGTGTCTCTTGACTGTAGTTTTTCTTTACCCCGTCAGTGTCGACATCTAGTGCCCGTGTACTTAGCCGAAGCTGTCGGCTTAAGAAAACAGGGCAATGTGAAAATACATCGCCAGTGTCGATATTTTTATAAAATGCAAGTCGGGAAAATGTCTGGTTACTTTTTGTTTTGCTAGCTTTATGTTGTGTTAACTTTGAAGTGACCTTCGTGGAGTTTACTTTGAGTATTCTTGCTAGATTTATTAATGAAATCAGTTTTAAATAATAAACTTTTCTTCACTTTTATTTCCAGTAGAAGAAGTTTGGAATAAAGACAACTATTGTGACGTCAAGAGGTAAAATAAAGTAGCCAAGTGCGAGTTGGACTCGCCCATGAAGGGTTCCGTTCCAGCAAGTAAAATAATATACATAGTACACATAGTTCTTGTAGTTCGTTGTAACTTTGATCGAAGTTTTAATAATAGTGTATATATGACGTACTAAAAAAAAACTACTCATCAGATCGAGTTCAAACTAATTTTCGTTGGTAGTTTTTATGGTAATGTACATCATATATTTTTTTTAGTTTTTTCATTCTCTTACTTTAGAAGTTAGAGGGGGGGGGGGACACACATTTTACCACTTTGGAAGCGTGTCTCGCGCAAGTTATTCAGTGTAGACAAAAATTATCTTAGAAACCTCAACATCATTTTTGAAGACCTATCGATAGACACCCCACACGTGTAGGTTTGAAGAAAAAAAAAATTTTGAGCTTCAGTTCTCAGTATGGGGCACCCCTAATTTTTGTTCTTTTTTAAACTTTTGTAAAAATCTTAATGCGGTTCACAGAATACATCTACTTACCAAGTTTCAACAGTGTAGTTCTCATAGTTTCGGCAAAAAGTGGCTGTGACATACGGACGGACAGACAGACAGACAGACAGACATGACGAATCTATAAGGGTTCCGTTTTTACGTTTTACGGAACCCTAAAAATGAATATTACTATCCAAACTATTCCAACTTTTCACCTGAAATGTTCAGTCAACAACAACTGCTTGAGCAAAAATCACGCAAACTTTCACATTTATAGTATAGTAATACAACAACAACTGCTTGAGCAAAAATCACGCAAACTTTCACATTTATAGTATAGAAAATCACGCAAACTTTCACATTTATGGTATAGTAATACTATACTATACTATAATACTATACTATAAATGTGAAAGTTTGCGTGATTTTTGCTCAAGCAGTTGTTGTTGACTGAACATTTCAGGTGAAAAGTTGGAATAGTTTGGATGGTAATATTCATTTTTTTACCTCTTGACGTCACAATAGTTGTCTTTATTCCAAACTTCTTCTACTGGAAATAAAAGTGAAGAAAAGTTTATTATTTAAAACTGATTTCATTAATAAATCTAGCAAGAATACTCAAAGTAAACTCCACGAAGGTCACTTCAAAGTTAACACAACATAAAGCTAGCAAAACAAAAAGTAACCAGACATTTTCCCGACTTGCATTTTATAAAAATATCGTATATATAAATTATATATGAAAAACTACAGTCAAGAGACACTTTATTGTAACGATATTTTTACATGATTTAGAAGAAAAAAACTCTTTAGCAAAATATTCTAGTCCACTACTAGATGTATCTAAATCTGTTTTATGATTCATCACTGAGCTTCATCTCAAATACCTAAAATAAATGTGTGTGCTAAGTAACAAGTAATAACTAAAATAAGAAATAACTTACTTAGTATAGTAATACTATAAATGTGAAAGTTTGCGTGATTTTTGCTCAAGCAGTTGTTGTTGACTGAACATTTCAGGTGAAAAGTTGGAATACCTGTAGATAATAATAGTCTGGAATAGCACATTAGCTACTTTTCATTGCGGAAAAATAAAAAGAACAGGAACTATGTGGGTACAACCGCGGAGCTCCTGCTTTCAAAGCCATTTTAATATATTGGGAACTCGATGTTAGCAAATAAACAGCGAAAACCTTTTTGGTTTCATTCGAAATTTCTTATACATCGTAATTTCTACAGACAGGCAAAGAGTTTATTAAAATATTGATTTTTGATTCATGATTCTCACAATGAATTCGAAATCGCGTTCTATTTTTACTAGTGGCGCCATCTAGTTTATTTGGGATGGACTAATCGAGCAAAAATCAAGTTTGTTGTATGGGATTAATAAAGTTTTTATATTATTTATAGCGGCAATAGAAATACGTCATCTGTGAAATTTTACAACTAGCTATCACCGTTCTTGAGATACATCCTGGTGGCAGACGGACGGACGGACGGACGGACGAATAGGGTTCCATTTTTACCCTTTGAGTACGAAACCCTAAAAAACGTACTCGTAATTGATGTTTGACTTCACTCAAACATTTGAAGTTACACCTATATAGTCTAGTAAATTAGGTACAGTAGCTGATCTAGTCGGGCACCTGACGATCTGGAGCCCCTGGTTCGAATCCTACGCGCACCACTGTTTTTTCGAAGTTATTAACTAACATAAAACGGTGAAGGAAAATATTGCGACGAAACGCAATCTTCTAAGAATTTTTCGAGGTCATCCGTTATCCACCAACCCGCACTGGCGCTGGCCCACTGCGAGTAGATCATGGCCGTGACTCTGTCCTTACGATCGAAGGCCCAGAGTCCTAGCTGTGGGAACATTTATTGGGCTACTTATGCAAACATTTGACAACTGACAACTATAGGTCACATAAGCCTCAAATAAGTGAAATAAGGCGGTAAGCCATAAAAGAAAAGTACTGTATGGCCTCCAGGCACAACTTATTACGTATTACGCATAATAAGTTACTTTTTTGCTACAATCATGTGCTGGGACTTTTCCTTATGGATCCGATTCTTGCGCGTGCGCCTCTCGATCAGAAAAAATAACATGTCTATTAAAATAAACACGAATCCAATATTGCAAATTTAGTAACAAATACTTAAACATTAAATTAAAGAAAAACCCCAACGCAATTGTTTAAAATTTAACGTTACACGTAGTACAATATAATGTACCAGTAAAGTGAAAATGACGAAATTTCAACATAAACTTCTATCTCCTATTTAAATCATTTAAAACCTTTGTAAATTAATGTTGTCCAAGTAGGAAAAGCTAAATATTATTATACTTACTTTCAAATCACTTGCACGCCAGAAATGGCAGATTGTAAGGAAACACCATATTACTGTAATAACATCTCCTCTACCTACATTCTTGGCAAATACATAATTATTTATTTATTTAACCCTTTTTTGCACTAAAAAGTAACCTATATCCTTTTTAGGCTCTAAACTTTTTCCGAAACAAATTTTATTTAAATCAGTATTATAGTTTAGGCGTGCATGTGTAACAGACAGACAAAGTTACTGTCGCATTTATAATATTAGTAATGATGGCAGTTGATTTCGAAAGTAGTTTGAAGGTTTTTTCAATTTTAAAATTATATTTTATTTATTTAATAATTAGGCGAGCAGCATTAGCTGATATGTCTCTATCTCAGTGTTAAAATATGTTACAAAATTATAGGTCATTTTCTGTTAAAATGATACTGTCTTTCGCTATCCATTTGTCAAGTTTGTTCTTGTAAGAGTTCAATGATTTTGCTGAAATAACATCCTCAGGCAACCTGTTCCAGTTGTAAACTACTCTGTTGCTGAAGATGTGATGTGCAGTGTTTGTCATGGGACATGGGACACATGGGTGACTTATGACTTATGACGCCGACTGTCTCTCTTATGCTGCTTCAATCTGTACAGGTTCCTTATGTATACTTATACGTTAGTTATGTAGGTACGTAAGTATTTTCGTGTGCACTTCTTTCTTCTGAACATTATTCTGAACACTACTCAATGGTGAATAAAAACAGTTTTAATTTTTTAATTTCATCTTAGCAGTAAAACTTAGGCATAGAAAGCCAGACATGCGCCTGATTGTAAAAAACAGCCACGTAACAACACAGTTAAACACAGTATGAAATGTGTTGACGTGAAGAAGAAGAACGTTAAGTCACTGCTTAGCACAGCACTGCGTTCGCCACCAAGAAAATGAACTCATAAAAAATATCTCTGTTCCTTGCCATTTCTTTGGAGACACTACTCTTCAAACTGTAAACCAGTAAAGTTAGCACATTACTATTATACAGTAGGATAACTGGTTAAGGCGTGGACACGCGTGGCTTCGCCACGCGGACTCCGCAAAGAGGCCTACCATTAAAACATTTGACAGCTTATCATACAAAGTTGGTTGGTTACAATATGGATCCATATTGGTGATGATGACTGGGTCAAATATATACCATTCTAATTGGTCCGGCAGATGGATTAGAGAAAACTATAAGACATTTATTCATTGTCCTATCAAATTATTAAAATCGACTAAGGTAAATATTATCAGTGAGCATGAATCTTCCGGAGTGTGGGATTTCTACATTATATCGCAAAAATCATAACATAAAATGACGTCACTCGCAAATTACGCACCGTTTCTTCGACATTTTTTCTATATCTATGTGTGCAATATTTTTAATCTATGATTGTAGCGGGGGATCTTCGGCGTGGGATGCGATAGTGAGAACAACTGAGAACTTCGAGTATTGACTTTATTACGAATTACGGATTTCGTACACACAAACTATCGCAGACAGGCTGTCATCCAAATAGTTTCACTAAGGAACCAACAGGAGTGCCATCTATCGGCAGAACACTGTTTCCTTGCCTTCGCGTATATTGTCCCAACGTGGTGAAAGTAAGTACCGTGCAGCTCAGAAGACCTTACGGAGCGAAGTTTGGATTTTTGTCTTAAGTGATTGCATGGAAAAACTCGATAGCGCGTATAATTATTTTGAAGTCGTGTTGCTTATTCAAAATTTTTGTTTCCAAGGTTTCAAATATTGCACCGCGCAATCATCGGGCCCTCGACGAAATGCTAATATTTTAGAAAACAAAAGAAAGGTTGTAGGCGTGATCACTGAATAAAGTACTCTCATTTCTGGCGGAGAACCGCACACAAAAAACAATTGAACTCCTAAGATAATTTTCCCTTTTGTATAACATTTGGAATTATTAGAGGAATTTTGTTTTTTTTACCGATTTCAAAAAGGGTTTTCTATTCAGTTGTGTTTACGTTTCTATATACCTATGCATATGTGTTGTGTTACGTGATAGTTTCCCCGATTCTGCAGGTCTACTACGAAAACAACCTCCGAATAATCGGTAAGGTAATTAAATGCTTTCGGAGTAAGGTACGACACAAAAACTGTCAAACCTATGTCGGTCGGAATTCGGAATGAACGAAACGCCCGATCCGATCAAGCGACTGATTGTGTTTCGTGGTAAGAAACGTCCATAAGTTTGGCCGATATATCGTGAATCGGACTTCGTAGTAGACCTGCTGATTTGATTTTGATGTTTTTTTTTTTGGTAGATAAATCTGCAGAGGTCGTTTTATGTGCATTTTATCAAAATAGGTGTAGCGGTTTTTGAAATACCAACTAAGTCTAAAATTTACTTACTTTTTTTTTTTTAATCATTTATTTATTCGGAAATATATTACAGAGTTCCTTACAACTATTTTTATTTAAATTAAACTAGACAATATTGAGACTCTGGATCTGTGAGAGGAATAATTTACTTACTTGGGTGATGTTTTCGAAGTACCTGGATGTTTCACAGGAACACTGGGTTTAGAGGATTTCACACTTATGATATTTAGTCGAGTGCCTGAGTTTAAATTGAAATTGAAGTTCTTTTTTTTCTTTTTTTGGGGAAAAATATATTACCTATTTTGAATTAGTGGGTTATTCAGGCTCTTCGTTACAAGTACACTGGGCCACAACTGGGTGTATTAACAAGGCCACGCAAACTTACTAATATATCTACTTAGTCAACTAAGCGGGAATACACTTTCCTAAGTACTTTAACGCACTATTTTTTAAGGTTTAAACAATAATTAGCCGCCAGCTCCGAACGGTGAAGGAAAACTTGGAGATTAATATTAATGAAAAAATTTAAAATTGAAATTCAATGAAAGAGAGAGAGAGAGAGATCTTGTATGGTAATGGTAAGCGACGATGTGGTCGAAGATGATGCATGTTGACCTAGAAAGTACCTATTACCTCTGAACTTGAAAATATTTTAGATTTTATCTCTCAGGGTACAAGGAGCCCGGCAACTTATTCCACTCCAAAGCTGTACGTATGAGAAAAGTGGATTCAAACCGTTTTGTACAAAGTTTGGAAATATCCACAGTGTATGTGGTAGTGGGCTGGTTTACGACTGGTCTTGTAGTGGAAAGGGGAAAGCAATGGGTATTAGGTCGTATGAGATCATTACGTTCTGACTGTTGACATTTTGGGGTCTTCTCTCAGGCTCTCACAAGGAAAGATTCAAAGAAACATAATCCACCACAACCAAGTTAAATATGGATCGCCGGCAGGCACATTTCCTGAAAATATCTCTTTCTTGGAATATGTCGGTTTTCTCGATGTTTTCTTTCATTGTAGCGATGATAAATTGCAACTACACTAGTAAAATTAATTAGAAGAACAAACGAAATCTCAACCTTTATTCTCATGATTTTAAAATCGGTCGTTCTACCAGGCCACCGCAAATTTGAGCAAAAGTAAGCTATTGCTTGCATTTTATTGATAACAAAGACCATTTTGTTGTAGATGGATTATTTGGAATCAATGCAAAACTTCGCTTAGAGAGACCTACTTACCTACCAATATAATATGGACAGCAGAATCTTTATTTTTTAAATAAAGAGTGACAAAACGTGCAGGATATGTGCCTGATGGTAAGCAACATGCTTGCCACATAACAGCACAGTGACACGCAGCTATTGAAACATGCAGAGTCCAAATCATTACCTAGCTCTGCACTGCGCTCATCACCCAGAGATCTAAGATGTTAGGTATATCTCTAAGCCCTGTAATTTCTCTGGCAACATTGCCCTTAGATTTACTATTTCACCATTATCTTATATATATCTTATATATCATTATCTCTAACTTGAATGAATAAATTCATTTGACAACATTCAAGGTGAATACAATATAATATACATTGGGATACTAGATCGAATAACTCATAGATAAACTGCGCTCCGTTTCTTAGTACCACAATTCGACTGGAAATATTATATTTCCTGGTTATTTTCTTCAATACATGCATGTTCCAAATAAACAATGAATCGTGAAAAGCTCTTTTAAAACCAAAACCTAAAACCGTTGGAATCTATCCAACCTCCACGGTATCGGTTTCCCGCCAATTTCAAAGCTGCCAGCAACAAATAAAAACTAAATATAACGTGTTTCGTTTTAAAAATATTATTTCGAAAATCGAACCACGTTAGCTCGGGCTAAATGTACGGAAATTGCATAAAATTCTTTGAAAAGAACCATGGTTATGCTCGGAATTGAAAGCATATTTAGCATGTAAAAAGGCTTAATCGTGTGCTATTTCAGAATGTAGGCGTTCGATAGAATTACCTTCTATAGAATTATTATACCAGGGTTTTACTAAACGTTTTGTTCAGTTTCAAAGACTGCTGAAAGAGAACTATAGACTAGAATAATTGATATTAGCAGCTCCGATAACGCTTTTTTCTAACCGACTTAAAAAAGGGTTTATTTTTCGGTTCGGTTTTACGTTTTATTGATTTGTGCGGTACGCGAAGGCTCCGCTAATTATGAATCAACTTTAACAAACAAACTTTTTTTTTGAAGTGAAAACTTCTTTAGGCGCGCCTAGACAGATATTTCGTGGGCTGTGAATTGGACTCTAGCGTCACGCTCGGGTATGATAAGAAATCTTCGGTTATGATAAACTCGGGACCATGGCTATTGGCCATCTAGAAATTCATCAGCCAATACGAAATTCTGACGCATTTCTAGATGGCCGTGCCATGATGGTGAGGCCACGCCCTTCCGGTTACGCAAGTGTTGTTTCCAAGGTAAGCTATCAAATTCTGAGTTAACAGTTTTCACTTCTATAGGCAGTTCCTATGACTGCCAATTTTTTTTTCATATAAAGAGTGACGAGACGAGCAGGACATGTGCCTGATGGTAAGCAACATGCCTGCCACATAACAGCACAGTGACACGCACCTATTGGAACATGAAGAGTCCAAATCATTACCTAGCACTGCACTGCGCTCGTCACCCAGAGACCTAAGATGTTACATCTCTAAGCCATGTAAATTCTCTGGAAATTTCATTGCCTTCCAAACCGAAACACAGGTAAGTTGACACATTACTGCTTGGCGGTAGAATAACTGGCAAAGGTGTGGTACTTCCCCAGGCGGACTCTGCCAAGAGTCCTACCACTACTAATAGTTCTTTTGTTAGATAGATACGAGTAATACTTTGGAAGTTGTCCCATAAATTTCTTATCGGAATCGGTGATGCGTTTTTGAAATGTCAAGAAAAAAAAAATTACTTATCTTTATCTGGATCACGTATTCGTAGGTATGCGAAGAGCTTTTTAGTCACCTCGTACACCAAGGGTTAAGGTGTTTTATATTGTAATTTGTTGAGATGTTGTAGATTCAGTTGTTTTTTTCCATTTGTTGTTTTTTGCATGCCGAAAGGCAGTGTATGGCGAACTACTCTCTGTAACCATGTCATCTATAAATGTACCCATGCTACGCAAATAAATAATTACTTACTTACTTACTTAGGTTTCGTAGGTAGGGTCGTTTAGTGGTGTCGCATAAACGAGTCTTCCCGCGCGCTCTGTCTCACTGTCGTTCGTGTCACGAAGCCATTTTCTACACTGTAGGCTGCCATATACTGTCCTGTCATGGTTCCCTTGATGACCCGGGATGTGACATTATTGTAAATGGCTGCTTCGGCCTCCTCGAGGTTCGCCTTTAGGAGGCTTTCACTTCCTAGCCTATAGAACTGCATGATGTTTTCGCAGATCTTGAGGTTAACTAGTCTTGTTGCTCTCAGTATGGCTATGAATTCGATGAAGGCGTTACGTGCATGGGTCCGCGGCTCTGAAGCTGTGACATAGCGGGGCGGTTCAATCTGTCCCATGTCGGCTCTCGTTCGGCTCATTTGTTGCTGTGAATCTGTTTTGAGGGTCCTTGATGTTAAAAGGGGTGGCACGGGATGAGATTCGGAGTACGCACCTTGCTGCAATGTTGAAGGCAGCCACGAAGGCCGTGTTGGTGCTTCGGCTGCTGCTTTGATTGGCTGCGGCTTTTTCCGCGGCTGCCCTCTGATGTGCTCTTTCGGAACCGGTTTGGTTGGTCGAACTAGGAACGGGGTGTCCCCAGCTGTCTGTTGCATTTGTTAGGTCGTGCGAAGGGGCTCTGAGGAAACTCAGATTTTCTCCCATATCTTCGTATACGACAACCTCATGATGTTTAGAGGCTTCAATACAACCCAGCTGGTCTGCGACTTTCGCTCTTGAGTATTCGATTGCCATCGCATCCACGCTTATCACCCGAGGTGTTTCACCCGCATTTCTGCTTAGATGTGCAAGCAGCGCACTTGCATGTGTGAAAGGCGTCCGACCTTCCGAGTATTCTATTAGTGCAATCGTTTTGTTTCTCGATCGCACCAACCGAAATCGGTGGCCGTCTACCTCACACACTGGCATAGCGTCGAAGGTTTTCCGCTTCATTGTGACTTTTGCGGTACTCCCATTGAGCAGACAAGACAATCCCGGCGACAAACGGGCGCGTTTCCTTTCCCAGGCGAAGCAAAAGCTTAGGTATTCCGAATCTCTCTTTGTTGCTATCCATGAAGAGAGCCACTCCGCGGATACGAATCCCCGCCTCTCCTCGGTCTGCGTTCTCCAGTAGTTGTTGGAAGGAGATGCTCTTTGAGGAGCTACCTTGGACGGAGATTGACAGCGGGGTAGGGTGTGGTGGTGAAGGGGGGTGTGCATTAGAGAGTGTGGAGTTTTTTTGGCCGCTATGCGGAATGAACTCTCCGTGAAAGCCAGAAGCCGTGGTCTGCTATCTGGATCTGCCAAGACATTGTGGAGATTCGAGATAACCAGCTTCCTGTCAATCATAGATTCGAGATCATATCTTGCAGCCATGAATTGGGGACAATAGATAAGCACATGCCAGACCGTTTCGGGTTGGTTGGGGTCACACTCGCATGCAGGACATTTAAATATATATAACTGGAGAGATAACTGGATATCTAAATAGTTATTCTTTATTAACACAGTCATAAAATAACGCATTTTACACATATTTTTCCTGGGAGATATACAAACCTACAGCTTTCAGGGTAGCTGTTCTACTAACAGTGCCACAAGGCTGGATAGCCTGTTAATATTTCAAAGTTTTTGAAAAGTATTTCAAACCCATTAAAAGGTAAATTCCGACGGAAAGGAAGCCAGCGGCTATTATTAAAGTTTTTACGATCACTAAAAAATCACAAAGAACCGTTTACAACATCATTTAAGAATAGCGAACGATATCTGCTTTGAATGGCTTCCTTTTGTAGTTGTGTATTTATTAGTGTTTCAATTTGTTTTATTAAAACTTAGCATAATCAAACCACTTTTAAGTTTTCTCTTCTGCGTTACGGCCTTCTCTTGCAAAGAGAGAGTTATGGTCGTAATCCACCACACTGGTCCAGTTTAGGTTAGGGAATGACGCACATCCTCGAGTCACAATGGAAAATTGTATGACCCTGACCGTTAGCCAGTAAGTAGTAAGTAAGTGTCGGGTAGTCTAGTTGGGAGCCCACGTTTGAATCCAACGCGTACCGTTGTCTTTTTAAAATCATGTGCGTAATGCCGCTAACTTAAAAACGGTGAAGGAAAACATCGTGTTTAAATATACGGACTCCAAATCTATTAGTATCGGTAGACTCTTCTTAGGTTAGTAAGTATAGTAAGTTTCTTTGCCGAGTCTGCCAAGGGAAGTACGAGATCCTTGCCAGTTATTTTACTGGCAAGAAGTAATGTGCAAACACCACTGTGTTCCGGCTTGAAGGGCCATGATCCTAGAGAAATCATAAGGCAAAAAAATTATGTTCGATTATGTAAGTACTAACATGCACACTTATCACGGCTAACCCCTCTTACCTCTTCTGAAGGCGATTAAAAGAAAAAATATTTGCCTGTAAAGTCGGTTTACTGACGATAGAACGTGACAACGTCTTAAGAAAATACTGATGGAATGGTAGCATTTTTCAAAAGAAAATTTTCATTTCATTTGTTTAATAGATCTGTATGTAAAAAGTAATCAGTAGAATTTAGTCATTTTCAATCAAAACAATGCAAAAAAGCTTTTAGATGCCGGGGATTGAACCCAGGGAATTTCACATGCAAAGCGAACGCTCTACCACTGAGCTACATCCCCACTTAAAATATCGTCCGATACAACCCTTCGTTGAGTTCTTCTTGCGTACTTGAGGGGGAGGAAGCTTGAAATTGGCGGGGGGTGGGGAGTGTCCGTTCTATCTATATTATCTATTCTATGTCGGAGTTCATCAAATTGGACGCTTTATGGATTATTAATAATCTACTTCCGGAAATATCTAATGATAAATACTTAAAAGCTTATGACGATTTTGATCAATAGAAAATAACAAGAAAAGTGAATTGTCTCGCACACGATATGAAAAGTAGAGTATTCACCTCAGGAGTAAAGCACTGCCTTGTGTCATGGGCGGCTTGAATCCCTCGCTTCACTCAGGACTCTACAACTCCCTCGCTTCGCTCGGGAGTTCACTCGAGTCCCTCGCTGCGCTCAGGATCCAATATGACGCCTATGACACAAGAAAGTGCTTTACTCCCTTGGTGAATAATCTATGGTTACGCTCGATAATTATTTCGATTGAATAGTAAAGCCATCGATTTTTTACTCATCGTGAAATAGTTCTGTTAACTTACTATTTTAATTTTGTCAATTATAGCATAACCTACAATCGCTGCACTAGCGGACCGATGCTATTCATTTTAATGATGAAAGCACGAATATTCGACAATATATCACTGAATATATAATTAATATCGACAGAATCATTACCTTTATCGCTGTAATTATCGTTGCTTCACTTTTCACTTTTCACTGCACTTGATTTCATATGCAGTGAAATCATAATGTTTTTGTTTTATTATTTTCATGATCTATCATCTATCAGTTCAACCGAATAAAAAAAATCTGGTAATACAATTCATAATCTGCATCTGCCATCTATCGCATTAGAACAACGGAAGTAAGCTCCGCGCCATCACTGAAGTCCTATGGCGAAATTATTGAACTAAGCCATTATAATATCATAGGTTTCATCTGTCATTGTAGAATACGACAGTGGCTCTTTTCGCCAACGGTCATGAGTGGTGGCGCGGACTCTATAATATGATGTCATCTAGCGGCAAGTAGCTGGTAAACTACTGCCGCTAGATGGCATTATCATATTTGAAAATAAAATGTTCTGTGTACAAATTCTAATCATATAATTTCATATAAATTTTTAAACTGTCTTCCATTTCAATGCATTTAAAATATAATATACGTATATTTCCTAGCTAATAGACACTTTTCTGTGTGTCAAAAATAGCTCCTATTCGCCGGCAATCAACGCAACATGCGATGGAAGTTTCATACAATGTTGTTACGACCGATACAATATAGATGGCGCTAAAACAATATTTTTTAAATCACTCATATCTTCAATTGATGTTTAAAACAAATTGTTACATACTAAAATAATTAACTGTTGTTTTTTTTTCAGATATTTGTTAGACAACGCGATCATTATAAAAGGCCGCCGTGTTTTAGAGATCGGAGCTGTCTTTTATTCCGCTTTTATTGATAGTCGTTGTCAAATTGTCCTGTATTTAAAATTGTTTTGCTTTACAAAAAGTAATCAGTAGAATTTAGTCATTTTCAATCAAAACAATGCAAAAAACAATGCAAAAAGAAAATTTTAATTTAATTTGTTTAATAGATTTGTATGTAAAAAGTAATCAGTAGAATTTAGTCATTTTCAATCAAAACAATGCAAAATAGCTTTTAGATGCCGGGGATCGAACCCGGGGCATTTCACATGCAAAGCGAACGCTCTACCACTGAGCTACATCCTCGCTTGAACTACTGGTCGAAATAATTAATACAACTGTAACAAGGTAACGTTACATGACGTCATGTTTTGCGGGCGTGCAGCCGGCTTCATCGAATTATAAGACGTTATCACGTCAAAAAAAAATGGTTGTCTGTAAAGTCGGTTTACTGACGATAGAACGTGACAACGTCTTAAGAAATCAGTACGCTGATAGCGCGAGTAGTGATACCGCTCGACTCGGCGGGTGGCGCCCTCAGCGCTCAGCTTCGTCCGCATGGCACGGAAGACGAACTAACGGTAACGGCGGAACGTTACAGTTTTGCGGGCGTGCAGCCGGCTTCATCGAATTATAAGACGTTTTCACGTCAAAAATCAAGAACAATGACAGGTAGCAATTTGCTACAATAACACTGTAGACACTACGCTGCTACGGAAACAAGATCTCGTAGAAGCTACAATGCTAATACCGTAACCACGTTAGTTACCTAGATTCCTTTCACTTTGTGTGTTACCGAGTGGCGTGACAGTCGTATTACTGGATGACACTAGACAGCTTTTGTCGAAACATGACTGTTGTTTTTGTAGTGGTAGGACTCTTCGTAGAGTCCACCTGGGGAAGTACCACACCTTTGCCAGTTATCCTACCGCCAAACAGTTATGTGCAAATATTACTGTGTTCCGGTTTGAGGGGCAATGTTTCCAGAGAAATTACAGGGCTTATTTATATATAACAACTTAGATCTCTGGGTGACAAGCGCAGTGCAGTGCTAGGTAATGATTTGGACTCTTCATGTTCCAATAGCTGCGAGTCGCTGTGCTGTTATGTGGCAAGTATGTTGCTTACCATCAGGCACACGTCCTGCTCGTCTCGTCACCTTTATTTAAAAAAAAAGTGTAGTTCAAATTTTTCACCAGAAGCCTTAAATCGTGGTGCAGACTATATATTGCGACGACAAAGCCGCGTCACTGAGAGCTGCGGTGCAGAATTACGAAATTCCATAATACCTCATTCCAACTCAAGATACAAGCCTTTGTCGTGAGAGTTAGTGTTATAATTAAAAACCGCAGTGACATAAATGCAGGTGCCTTTGTTTTAGAGTTAAATAAATGTTACGACCGTTTGAATAATGTGTGTCTTTGTTGCGTCTAATTGCATCATAAGCATGGCGTATACTGCTAGCTACGATAAAAGTTACGGCTGGTCTAGTCGGGAGAACGGCGCCTCCCGATCCGGAGACCCCGGGTTCAAACCCCACACGCACCACTGTCTTTTCGAAGTCATGTGCGTAATGCCGCTAACTTAAAACGGTGAAGGAAAACATTGTGAGGAAACCGACATGTACCTAGAATTTTTCGAAGTCATATGTCATCCACCAGCCCGCACTGGACCAGCGTGGTGGTATATGGCCTTAGCTCTCTCCTTGCGAGAGAAGGCCCCGAGTCCTAGCAGTGGGAACATTTAATGGGATGTTGATGATGATGATGTTGATGATAGGTACTGCTAGTTATGGACATACTACATCCTGTGGTTTTTTACTCAAATAGTTACTGTTCTGATTATTTTAGCGCAATAAATAGTAGCCTAAATGCTATCCCAGACTATTATCAGTGTTTCAATTTACAGCCTCATGAGTTTAGATGTTTCAACGTGATTGAGCAACAGACATCAGAATATCTAAACGTCCAAACGTCCGCATTTATAATATTAGTAGGACTAGGTAATGCCAGCGCCCCGTAGTTTCACCCAACACAAAATAATTACATCATATAAATATTTCGTCAAATTTTATCAATTAACCCGCTTTGCACAGTTCTTGGCGAAAAAGAGCTCACAATACTGACAGCATTACCCCACTTAATGGCAATGTATATTCTCTGCAGGAGAAACGAGCCAAAGCGGGAGTTAACCCCTTAGTTAGTTAGTTTAGCGGGGCCTTTTCCGCACCTAGCCTCTTTTTTGGGCCATTGTGCGTAGAGTTAACCCCTTATCGCGAAGTCAGGGACCAATGTCTTGTCTTTAAGTCAATCAATGTATTATTTACCTAGCATGCAGAAGTATAGGTAGGTAAGTACAGAATAGTAGGTATTGTATACATATTAGTACAGTGGTCGCATTCGAAATGAAATAGTTCGTCGGCGAACTAAAGTTACCGACACAGCTCAAAACATTGGCAAATTGAAGTTGCAGTGGGCCAGTCAAACTGTGGTAGAATCGACGACCGATGGGACGGACGGGTTTTGGAGTGGATACCGCGAATCGGTAATCGTAGAGTGGGACGCCCTGAGAGTAGATGGAGTGACGATATAGGAAAGGTAGCGGTTGCAAACGTAAGACCAATGATTATGCTCAGTATCATATTATGGTAGAAGACTATGTCCAGCAGTAGACAAATACAGGCTAATGATGATGATAACATTTACAACTTTCTATGAAAACTTAATATGAGTGAGTATCACATCACACATCAACAGCCCACTAAACGTTCCCACTGCTGGGACTCGGGGCCTTCTCTCGCACGGAGAGAGTTAAGGCCATAATCCATCACGCTGGCCCAGTGCGGGTTGATGGATGACACATAACTTCGAAAGACTCTAGGTGCATGTCGGTTTCCTCGCGATGTTTTCCTTCACGGTTTTAAGTTAGCGGCATTACGCACATGACTTCGAAAAGACAGTGGTGCGTGTGGGGTTTGAATCTGGGGTCTCCGGATCGGCAGTCGCCGTTCTCCCGACTAGACCAGCGGTAACTTATGAGTGAGTATGTTGTAAACTTTATATAATAAAGTAAAAAACGTTCAAATAAACTTTAATTTTTTTATCTTCGACAAAAACCAATAAAGTGCCGCATCTAGATAACTTTAATTAATGAAACCCCTAATCTTATATTACCTAATGAAAACCTTACCTAATTAAGTTAACAGCAATCCTCACTAAAATCTTTTATTCTCCTCCCATAAAACCTTACTGTAATACTCTCATTCCTTGTTCGAAGATAAATTTTATCTCACAATTATAATACTCTTTTTCCTTCATTTAAGACAGAAATGACTGTTTTATTTTTGTGGGTTTTTGGCAGAATATTTGGCTGAATATAAGAAAATAATGATAACTACCCGTTTATTTTATCTCATCTTATTTTAAACTATTTTATTCTGATTTTTTTCGGTCGAACAATGATCTATATAACTTGTTTTGAAGCCGAGGCCTGCGAAGCCGAGGGTCGTGGGTTCGATTCCCACTCAGTGCAAATATTTGTGTGATGAATTCAAATAATTGTACTGTGTCTGGGTGTTTCTAAAGTTTCTATGTATAATAAGTTAGTATGTATTTAAACTATATAAGTATTATGTCAGCTATTTGGCCGCCATAGTAAAAGTTTTGCTTAGTTTGGGGTCAGATGGTGTTGTGTGTGAATTGTCCACCAATATATGTATGTATAAGTACAATTTTGCAAGAAGTCCGAGCTTTTTGACCTTTTAAGAATGGCATATTAATAATAATTTAGGTTGTTTTTTAAATAAAACCTATATAATACATTGTAAAGACTTAAAAAGTGCCGGCAGTGGGACACGGTAGTTGCAAACCAACTTACTAATATTATAAAGCCAAAGAGCTTGTTTGTTTGAACGTGCTGATCTAAGGAATTACCGGACCGATTTCAATAATTATTTTACTGTTGGATATGTACGTAATTCCTGAGTGCTATAGGATATACATGTGCTACGAGAAAAGTCAGGGCTGACCGCAAGTTATATATCATAAGTTACATATAATTCCAAACAAATTTTATTTCTTTTTATTTTGTAAATGTAACGAATAAACTATTTTGTAATGTGATGAATTAATTACTTATTTATTAGTGAGTTGCAGAAAAAGCTACGTAATTTCTGTGTCCCACACAGAAATTACTTTCGCAATGATAATCTTGATTCGATATTCATCATACCACTAAAATCACCAATATTTACAGCGCAACAGCAAACTGATGCGGCACTTTGTCTGTGGTGGAACTTTCTAGCTGCCAGGTGATCTAAATTGAGGAATTCATTTTGCCGCGCTACTCACCAGCCAGCCCTTCTACCGCCTAACTGAATCAGCTATGGCATTGTTATTGCTGTCTCTATCATTTCAAGCGAAAAGAAAAGAGAGAGCAATATCAAAGCTATGATCAGTTGAAGTTAGGCGGTAGACCCTCCGGTCTGCACCTCTGTGTTGGGGTAGTTATTAGGAGAGCTATGTGACAAGTTTTCAGTTTGTCTCGAATATCTTCCCAAAAATTGATGCCAGCTCTTAAAATTCACCTTACATTGTCTTCCTACCTTTCATTTAGAGTTTAAAATCGCTTGAACCCACAAAAATTGTTTTAAAGTAATCGAAAAGTAGAGAAAGTAATTATTTTTACAGTGATTTTACTTCGAGAGCTACTTAATGGACCCGTTACCTTTTAATGTTCGCTTCCAATAAATTGAGTTTTTTTTGACGGAAGAGGCGCATATTGGCAAAAAAAATATGAAATTGAAAACGTTTTGAACGTACAATTATTTTTGAAGTGAAAACTTCTTTTGGCGCGCCTAGACAGGTTTTTCGTGGGCTGTGAATTGTATTCTAGCGTCACGCTCGAGTATGATAAGAAATCTACGGGTAAACTCGGAACCATAGCTATTGGCCATCTAGAAGTGCGTCAGCCAATAGGAAATGGTAAAAGGGCGTGGCCTGCCTGTCATGGCATGGTCATCTAGAAATGCATCAGCCAATGGGAAATTTTGACGCATTTCTAGGTGCTCATGGCATGATGACCAGGCCAGGCCCTCCGGTTACATCCGTGTAGTTTCCAAGGTAAGCTGTCGAAATCTGAGTTATAAGTTTTCACTTCTATCGGCAGTTCCTATGACTGGCATTTTTTTTTTTTTTGGTTTTATCAGATGAGTTTGGGAGAGTATGCAACTGCTCTGCCTGATATAAACACCGTATTGTCTACTTTTTTTCGGATTGCTTGTATCTCGATAAAGGAACACTTTACAATTAACGTCTCAAAGAAAAAAACAACCGTGGAATACAATGTGTGATTGGTTGGACATTGTCTTTTCTCTTCTCTTCGTTCATAAAGAGTCAGATTCTTTTAGATCAGTGCGCTCTATCACTTTCACTGCAGCGTTATTTGAATGGAGACGATATGGTGGTTAAATCATTTCATATATAACTTAAATGTAAACCTAGAATTGGCAAAAAACTTAAGCGCTTTAAGTCTATGTTTGTAGAAAATACAAATAAATCTAGGAATTGGCTGCCGAGGTGAATTCTACGAGTACAATTTGAGTGTTCTGAAACCTAGAGTTGATCATTTTTTTTCTAGGTTAAGCACGTTATTATTGATACATACTTATGATACAATTAAAAAGTCGTGAAATCACCAGCCCATCTCACTCCACTGCAGGATAAAAACCTCTCCCATCGTTTGCCACTCATCTTGATCCTTAGCTTTTTGTTTTCATTCACTACCTACTCTGTCTTACGTATATCGTCACTTAACATAACAGAAAGGTTATTTCACCATTACGACATTTTTATAGTCGTAGCATAGTACAAGGTTTTAAGTCAATTGGCGTCGCGCCTAAATCGAAAGGAAATTGACTGGCCGTTTTATCTTTTGAGGTTTCTTTGGGGTCAATCTTTTGAAGGTTTTATGTTAACGATCCGTCAAATGGAGCTCGATACGAGATCTGACGCTGAAGACTCTTATGGAATTATTGCTTAAGAACTTTTAAAGTGAAAATGAAAGCGTAAATGATGTGAAGTGATTTGAGAAGTGAATTTTGCTAAACGGCTTAGAGACGATAATTAAATCTGCAGATTATGGGTTTTGTTGAGTATTCAGATTGAGATATGAACAAAAACTAAATAAATAAATAATAAATAAATTTCTTTATATGCGAAAATGGGTAATTAACAATAAGATCTTATAATATGTTTACATTGAGAACTCCATAATCAACCTTACGGCATGCAAATATCAGGTTGTCTATGACAATTTGCTAAAAAACATTAATTTTTTTCTTAATTTACCATTCTAAACGGCCTATTCAAGGACTACCAATTTCATTATTATTGTTTACGTTAATAAAAAACAATTATACCAAATACCAATGACCAAATTAAAAGCTCAAAAAATCGTGTTACTAGATACTGTGGATTTGCACCATTCAAGGGCTGCAAATTCCTTATTATGAACTATTCACATAATCATAAAATTGTTTATTTATTTATAACAAAGTAATAACAATGAAAGCATTATAGTAATTAATTTAGCTATGATTCCAATGTCCACAAATAAATAAAAGCTTACAAATCATAACAAATCTGAATCTAATTTATCAGTCAGAAACTCATTAACTGTATAATATGCCTTCTCTGTCAGAAGGTATTTTAATTTATTTTTAAATAAATATATTTCTTTTATACTCAACAAACTTTCTGGCAAGTGGTTGTAAATCATAGGAGCCTTGCAAAGTGCACTGTTTCCTAATAATGTTGTGCTATGCACAGGAATTCTAATTTTATGTTTATGACGCTCACTCTTTAGATTTTCAAATAATGACAAATTGTTCCGCACAAACATTACACATTCATATATATGTTACAGTCATAGTGATTAAATAGTTATTATACATAATGACTGGTCATTATATATAAAAGCCAAATTCACTAGACAATGTAATTAATTAATCACTTTATCTGGACATTATTCATAATAGCGTGTCAAAGTTAGCTAAAGTAATAATACGGTCTAGCCGACTTCGAAAATCGTTTTCCTCCCTTCAATACTTAACAAATTACCCACCCAGAGACCAACTCAAACCGGTTAGGTTGAAATTAGTCACAAAACCGACAAAGAGCACCCCGACTCCACCTAGTCTTGTGGCTACTACCCCTAGAGTGTTTATAAAAAATGCGTGAGCCTGAAGCTCAAGGGAGGTCCTGAATGTTAGAGTAGATATTATATATAATGGCTAGACAGTATATATAATATCCAGATTTATTACTTTGGCTGTAACATATATATAAGGAAGGCAACGTTAAAATTTGTAATTTGCGGAAATGAGGTCTACACGATTGCCTTTGACGCAGTTTGCTGATAGCCCGGACACATTTCTTTTGTGATCTGAAAACCATATGCCTTCCTGAGCTATTGCCCCAAAATATAATACCATATCGAAGCAGCGACGAGACATTTCCATTATAGGCTGATAATAAAGTAGGTTTACTTGCGCTCTTTGATAACATATGGAGTGCGTATGAATATTGATTTAGCCTTGAACATACGCTTTCGACCTGATTTTTCCAGTTTAAGTTACAATCAAGATGTAAACCTAGGAATTTCGTTGCGTCTATTGTTTCGATTTTATTTCCGGAATAAATAACATCAAGTTTATCTAATTTGTTAATTCTATTCCTGAATGTCATTAGTTTTGTTTTGTTAAGATTTATTTTTAAATTATTAATTTCTAACCAATTCAGGATACTGTCTAGAGCCTTCCTAACCGCTTGATACACTTTGGTAACTATATTACACCAAATGACGAAAAAATACAAAATGAACTTTGCGGTCAGGTTTTAGGCGGGAAAAAATTTTTTTCGTGTTTTTATTTCGGAGGCTATATCGATAAATTTTTGTTTAATGTTGTCTTCTTGAACTGGTCTTTATTTTGATATAATTTACATTAAAATTAGAGTTCATTTACATTAAAACATCGTTAAATTAAAAAAAAACAAAAATTAATTTTTTTGGCGGGAAAATGGTCCCGAAGTATTGAATTTTTTTTTTTAAATAATTTGTGCTATCGAATGCAGTTATTTTTGGTTTTTCGAGTTTGTTATTTTGTATACAACACATTTAAGCCACAAAACCACTGTCTCCTTTATAAATTATTAATATAATAGCTGATCGACTACTTGAGAAATCGCAAAAAAAAATCTCAAGTGTCAAAAATGTTAGTTTACATTTCAAGTACATTAATTATAAACAAACGATACCGCTAGAAGCGTCTTGAAACGCTCTTGAGAATAATGGGCTTAAACACGTACAAGTAACGCGCCACTTCATATGCCGAAGCGTAAACAAACGCACTTAGGTAACCTGACACCCGTTTTCCCGCCAAAATTGTAAAATCGATTATTTGTCACAAGTGTAGCAAGCGGCTAATTTCATTTTCAACGCATGAAATATTCGTACCAATGAATAATACCGTACTATCATCCGCAAATAATACAGTCGGGTGTTTCGTTACCTTTGGCAGATCATTAATGTAAATTAAGAAAAGTAGCGGGCCTAATACGCTGCCCTGTGGTACACCATATTTAACTTTTTCGTATTTCGACGTATATGTGATCTCCCGTTTTGAATCGGAGCAAATTTTGCATATTTGTGTGCTCTGTTGACGGTTTGATAAATAAGATCTCATAAGGTCGTGCACATTGCCTCTAATACCGTACGCCTCTAGTTTGTCTAATAATATACTGTGATCGACAAAATCAAACGCTTTAGTAAGATCCATGTAAAGCGCGCATACTGGTAATTTAGCATCTAAATTAGTTAAAATAGTTTCTATAAAACTGTAAATTGCTAAATTAATACCTTTCTTCTTTCTGAAGCCTAATTGCTCGGAGGCGAATAACTTGTTCTGTTCAAAATAACTGTAAATATTTCCATACATGGTCTTTTCAAAAATTTTAGAGAAAATAGGGATTAAAGCTATCGGCCTGTAACAATTCAAATCAAGCTCGTCACCTTTTTTGAAAATAGGTTTAATTATTGTTTTTTTAAGTCTTTCCGGAAAAACACCTTGTGATATGCTCGCATTGACTATGTAGCTAAGTACGTGGGAAATGGTACCTGAAACGTGCTTAATTACTTGTGTAGTTATACCGTCATATCCAGAACTTTTTGTATTTTTAAGATTCATTATGATTCTATGAATATCTTGCGGTACCGTTGGCGTCATAAACAGAGATTTAGTACATCTCGATTTAGTAAATGTTTTTGGTTTTACAGTTCGTTCCGGTACATCGTTTGCAAAAAACCTATTGAAAGTACTGGCTACTCCAAGGGGTTCTTTTATGTAATTACCATTGACTTTCAGTGTTATAGCTTCCCTTGGTAGAATATTCTTTGTACCATTAATTATTTGCCATGTTGCCTTGTTCTTATTTGGAGCATTTCTGATAAAAAAAACTAAGGCTAAGAAAACTCATGGAATGATTTTCGACAATTTTCAACGTAATTGGACAGCATGGCCACGACTTTCTTTCTCAAGAGGTCTTTGTAAGTCAACAAAAAGTTGGATGTTTGTTCTTTTTTTTTTTTTTTTTTTTTTTTTAACTATAATAGGTTTACACTTGACCGCCATCTCGCCTGATGTAAAGCGACGATGCGGCCTACGATGAAGCGTGCTTACCTAGAAGAAACCGATTCACTCTCGACTTGAAGACACCAAGATTATAACTATCGGGGAAAATCCACTCAGGTAGCTCATTCCACAGCCTAGATGTTCTTATCACAAAAGTAGAGTCAAACCTCTTTGTTCGCGTCTTTGGAACATCAACCATGAAACGATGACGCTTTCTCGAGCTACGAGCAGTCCGATAAAAAAAAGGGCAAGGTGGTATTAAGTTATGCAGATCAGTCGCGCACTCTCCGAAATGTATCCGATAAAAAACCGATAAGCTAGCAATTTTGCGGCGATGTTCAAGACTTTGAAGTCGTTTCCGCACAAGAGTATCATTGCCTATGAGCCTTTTGGCACGTTTCTCGATCGATTCCAAAGCCTCGAGCTGATACTTAGCCGATCCATCCCAAAGGTGCGAACAGTACTCCATACAAGAGCGAATCTGTGCTTGATATAATGTAAGCAACTGTTCAGACTTGAAATACCTTCGCACCTTTGAGAGGACACCTAGTTTTTTGGCAGCTAATTTAGCTTTGGACTCGATATAAGAGCCAAAGTTGAGCGTAGATGACAAGGTAACACCCAAAAGGTCGAGGTGGTCGGTAACCGGCACGGATACACCTCGAAAAGAAGGAGTTTGTTGAAATGGACTCCTTTTTGCAGAGAACAGACACGCCTGTGTCTTTTCTTCGTTAAACTTGGCCAGATTGGTATCGCCCCATTCAGAGACTGCCTCAAGGGCCAAGTTCAAACGCTCGATCATACTCTCTCTCAGTAACTGGGTTTACTGCCCACTGGCTCTCGCGCTAGATATGTAACTCTCTACAACAGTGCTATCGTCTGCGTACCCAAAGATACCGGGCTTCAACAGATCGTTGATATGTAGCAGAAAGAGCGTTGCAGAGAGTACCGACCCTTGAGGGACTCCGGCATTGATAGCCATTTGATCTGACGAGCAACCATCAATGACGACTCGTATGGATCGATCCCTCAAGAAGTCCGATATCCACGCAACAAACCCAGGAGACAAACCAAAACCAGAAAGTTTGCTTATAAGGCCGTCATGCCAAACCCTGTCAAAGGCCTTCGATATATCCAGAGAGACTGCAAGTGCTTCTCCGTGTTTATCGATGGCCTCACTCCAGATGTGAGTGACGTACGCTAGAATATCCCCGGTTTCGGCGAAACCCGTATTGCCGGTCGCTAAGGAGGTCGTTAGATTCTAGGTACGTCAGGAGCCTGCGGTTTAAGACACGTTCCATAGTCTTACAGAGTATGGACGTGACCGAGATGGGCCTGTAGTTGGCAGGGTCAGCACGACTACCCTTTTTGGGCACAGGTTGCACGTTAGCAACCTTCCATGATTTCGGTACTTGCGCAGTCTGGAGAGAGAGTCTAAACAGGCGCGTCAGTACAGGAGACAACTCAGGCGCACAAGCCTTCAATACTACAGCAGGAATTCCGTCCGGGCCACTGGCTTTATTCACATCCAGATTGCGTAGCGCTTTACGAACCTCTATTTGGCGAATGTGTATTTCCGACATTAAAGACGAACTGCCTGGTGGAGTAGGAGGTATCGCGCTACCAGCATCTAGACGTGAAGATTCCGCAAACTGAGATGCAAACAAGTTTGCCTTCTCCATCGCCGTGTGAGCCAGCGCCCCATCAGGTTTCAGCATTGGAGGCAGTGAGGAGCGGCAGAAGTTCGATTCGACCGATTTAGCTAGGGACCAAAACGCTTTGCTGCCCGCAGGGTACGAAGCCAGTTTTTTCCCTATTCGACTAATATGGTCAAAACGAGCCCTCTGAAGGGCCTTTTTGCATGCCTTGGCAGCCTTGTTAAACGCCTTTTTCTTCTGGTGTACGTCTCTCGTCTTACGCTGTCGAGCTTCAACCCAGGCTAGGTAGGTCTCATGTTTAAATGCTTCTGCACTATAACATTGAGATCCAAACCAAGGGCGAGCTTTGCTGGATGCTTTTTTTCGTATGCTTATTAGGTATGTTTTATTATGCTTTATTAGGTATGCTTATTGCTTATGATAGAGACACAAGTATTTATCCAATTCTTTTGTATAGACCGTGAATTCATGGCATGGCACACAGCTAATTTGAAATAAAACCCAGCATTTTAGTCAAAGCATTAGTTCAATCGAACGATCCATTTATAGGAACCTAATTAACTTTCCAGTCATTAAAACAGCGAATGGGAAGTCAATTAGTCGTGGAGCATCGTTAAATAGTTCCAATTATACTGAGCGGATTCTACGCGTTGTATGAATGCTATGAACATAAATAATACAGAATGAGAATTTTTAGCAAAACACGACAGAAATGGCAATATTTATTTATTTTATATTCAAATAAACATTTTATACGAGGTATTTTTGAGCACTTGGTTGCTAGAAAGATGGTTTCATTCAAGAAAAAAAAATATGGGAATTTATGATTTCTTTTCACACAGTGTAAATTGTTTTTAAATTCTTCAATCTGCTGCCATGACCATTGATCTGGTGGCGGCTCGTATTTGATAAATTAAAAAAATGTGCACTGTGATGAACACACATATATATTTTTTTTCTTTTATAAAATGTGGCCAAGACTTATACGAGAGTATAAAATTCATAAACTTTTAAGCAAAATCGAATCAGTTCAGAAAATTAAAAAAAAATAACAGTGTTGAAAAGCTACGAAGTTATAAAATCTATTGGTGTTTTTCCACTGTTGACAAAGTAAAATAAAACCGGCCAAGTGCGAGTGAGACTCCCGCACGAAGGGTTCCGAACCATTAGCAAATAAACGGCGAAAACCTCTTTGGCTTTATCCGAAATTCCTTATACATCGCCATTTTCGAAGACAAGCAAAAACTTTCTTTAAAATTTAAATTTCGCCTCATGATTGATTGATGATGATTCTGACGATGAATTCGATTTCGCATTTTATTTTTCCTAGTGGTGGTGCCATCTAGTTTTCTTGAGACGGACTAATCGAGCAAGAAACGGTAAAAAATCAAATTTGTTGTATGGGAGCCCCCCTTCAATATTATTTAATTTTTAGTATTGGTTGTTTTAGCTGCAATAGAAATATAAATATCATCTGTGAAAATTTCAACTGTCTAGCTATTGCTGTTCTTGAGAAACATCCTGGTGACAGACAAACGGACGTACGGACAGACAGCCAAGTCTCAGTAGTAGAGTTCTGTTTTTAACCTTTGGGTACGGAACCCTAAAAAGTGAAATTAAACTTAACTCTTAATATAGAAAACTGACATTTCGTAAAAGGTCACGTTGAATGATCCAACTTTTTGGCTCGCATGAGTCTTTAGAAAATGTTTGGAATAGGTACGATGATTTGAATCCTGATTCGGGTCTGTTATACCATTAGTAAATTAATCTCGTGTATTGGTGGATTGCAAACGGTCAGTCACAACTACGTTGATTATAGAGCAGTAATGTAAAGCGAACGCTTATTGACGTCTAAATTGGCGGATCTCGAAATCGAAAATTAGCTTAATTTTCAGTCTACTAATATTAAATGAGAATGTTTTTATGTTTGAGTGTTTCAAAGTTTGCACGTTTAAAGGTAGCGGTTCGCGCCGCGACCGCGACGTGAGACCGCGACCGGAGACCGCGACCGGAGACCAAGACAGGCACTTGACACTATGGAATTGTATGGGCGCCAGTTCGCGCCGAGACCGCGACCGCGACCTGTCTCGGTCTCCTGTCACGATCTCGGCGCGAACTGGCGCCCATACAATTCCATAGTGTCAAGTGCCTGTCGCGGTCTCCGGTCGCGTTCTCGTGTCGCGGTCTCGCGTCGCGGTCTCAGCGCGAACTTGTACCTTAAGTAAGTATAATTTATGTTTGTTGTTCAGTTACGTTAAAACGACTAAACGGATCGAGTCTAGATTCGTAAAACATATTATAAAATATAGAATACAGTTTTCATAGCAGGCAAATGACGTTAACTATAACTACGCAGGTAAACCCGTGGGGTGCGGCTAGTTGAAATATTGAATACCAAATTGCGCATAATAAATCAGGGTCAACAAAAGTAAAATCCAAAATACAGTAGAGTTTGTTTGACTGGAATAAAAAAAAAGTCAATCGTGATAATCTTTCACATTTATATTTACATTACATTAATAAATAACATTGGTAAAGCGTATCATACGCGTCAGTCTGTCTATCAGTTTGTAATGCGAAAACGGTTTATATAGCACAAACCTCAGACCAACTATTCTAGAACAAACTGATTTAGTTTTCCCACGGCTGGGGTATTCAAGAAAATTATGCACCGCATCATTGTATTTTTCGATGTGAAGATATTTTCTAGAAACACTCAGATAACCACAACATGTATTAATTAATCAGTAAAACCATAATTACTAACTTATAGGTACATTTGCACTTCAAAAATATTCAAAGCAATGTAATTGGACACAAACATTTTGAACAAAAGATTTTTTTTTTGAAAAGCAATCTGAGAAAGAATAAATTACTACCCAGCGCTGCAACGAAGCCAGAGATTAGAGATCTCTTTGTTCAGTAATTATTACCTGTGATTCCTATCAACAATGAGATTAGAAATAAAATTACACGCCAAAGAAGATAATGGGCTCTTGTACCATCAAAGACCATTCATTGCGCGAAACAGCCTTATTGTTAAATTTATTGCTCAGAATTCAAAATTATCCATACCTTAACCACACCTTTCTATATACCGCAGTTGTCCAAAAGAAATTTGTATTAGTGTATTACTAAACGCGCGACTAATAATCCTTCTGCATTAGCCCAAAGTTGGCTAGGTAGTACCTAGCGGATATTTTAAGCCAAATGCTAAAGGTAGAAGTTAAGGCTGACTTAAATAGGGGTTGTTCAAGTAAGCACTATGGGGGCCGGGGGTATGTGTTTTGCTTATTTTTGATGTTTATTTTTTTACATAGATGGCAACCCAAACATTATCTATACTTAATAACGGAATACACTATCGAGGGAATGGGTACTAATAAATGCTTACGTAAGCATTTAATAGCTTTGCTTACTTTTGATGACATACAAGGGGGAAAGAGGTCAATATTAAATAAGTTAAGGGCCTTTTGTACAAATTATATCTTTTTTCCGTACAAGGTTGCCTGGAAGAGATTGCTTTAAGCAATAAGGCCGCCAATTAAGAGTCTCACCCATTAGTTACTAAGTTTATTTTTTGTTTTGTTTGTGTTTTACTCTGTGTGGTCTTTTAATAAAGAGTTTATTATTATTTTTTGAGTACAGTGCTCATTCTCGGAGCTCTAAGAGTTCCGGAATTTTATGAAATCCACGGGCTCATGCCAAGTGGACCTCATGATTGAGTTGTGTATCTGGTAATGAAGAATCATCATGCAGAAACTTTCTCACAATTCGGCAATATTATTATTCACGTATTTATTTCGTTTCTTAAATTTAAGTTTTTACAATATTTATATAAAAGAACATAAAAACATTATAAAAACTTAAACCTAGATAGCCGCCAGCAGCAGGGCAGGGCCCAAGCTACCGGTGGTTAGGGCTGCAGAGAGAGGAACCTCCTGACGATGCGCGCTGTGTCGAGGATGACCGCCTTCTGCATCTGACCCTTGATCCAACCGTCTAGCGAAAGTCTCTTAAGGTGTTGGTCGAGACTTTTCGCTACAAGGCCGTTTGCCGACACGACTATTGGGACTATGATCGTCGAATCAACATCCCACATGGCGGTAACCTCATGAGCCAAGTCAAGGTACTTGCTCATTTTGTCCTTCTCGGCTTTCACGAGGTTCTCGTCATGTGGTACGGTGATATCGATGATCACAGCCCGGCGCTGAGACCGGTCTATCAGCACGATATCAGGCTTATTGGCGACAATAGTCCTGTCCGTGATGATAGAGCGGTCCCAGTAGAGCAACGCACGACCATTCTCGAGAACTGGCAGAGGTGCGTACTTATAGTACGGCACCTCGGACTCGACAAGGCAGTATTTAAGAGCAAGTTGCTGGTGGATGATCCTGGCTACTAGGTTATGTCTGTGCAAGTACTCGCCGTTAGCAAGATGCGAACAACCGGAAATAACATGACGAAGAGATTCGCCTGGACGGCGGCATGCCCGACAAATGTCGACCGTACCGTCCTTCATTATGTATTTCCGGTAATTGTTCGTCTTGATAACTTCGTCCGCAATTGCACAGGCAAAACCCTCGGTTTCTCCGAAGAGGTCCCCGAAGCGCAGCCAGTTCATCGAAGCGAGCAGATTCACATCGGGTCCCGTCAGGGCCCGATAGAATCGCCCGTGCAGCTCCTTGCTCTTCCATACTTCCTTGCGATCATCAGTGCTGAGCACCGATGGTTTGCGCCAGTTCTCGTTTGCCAATGAAAGAGGCGTGAAGCTCCTGTCAACTGCCACAACATCGCGATGCATCCCGGACTCGCTGTTGCGGAAATAATCCCTGAGACTGCATATCTCGCGGTTGTGAAGGTTCTTGGCATTTAGTAAGCCTCGACCCCCCCATTTCCGCGGGATATACAGTCTCATAACAGACGAGCGCGGGTGTAGCATGCGGTGTGTTGTGAGCAGTTGACGGACCTTTCTATCCAGGGCGTCGAGCTCAGTCTGAGTCCATCTCAGTATGCCAAAGGAGTATATTAGCAGAGGCATTACCCAACCGTTGAAGGCTCGCGCCTTGTTACCGCCTGACAAAAGACTTTTAAGCACTTTTGTCAGCCGGAAAAAGAACCGCTCCTTCACCGATTTCTTAATGTCATCTGCTGATATACCCAACGACTGTGACATACCGAGATATTTGTAGGTCTCGTCTTCGGAGAGGGATCTGAGAGTTATAGTCTCGGAAAGTTGTAAATTCTCTGAATTTACTACTTTCCCTCGCTGTACATGCATGACCGCACACTTGTCGACACCGAACTCCATCTTGATGGCGTTACTAAAAACCTCTGTGGTTTTTAATAGCTCCAACAAGTCTTGGCGTTTCGGTGCAAAAAGTTTGAGGTCGTCCATGTACAGCAAATGAGATATAACCTCACCTCCTCTACGAAGACGATAGCCTAACTCTGAATCTTTCAGCAGAGTGCTGAGAGGATTCAGACTTAGGCACCACCATAGGGAACTCAGACTGTCTCCCTGAAATATTCCCCTTTCAATCTTTATCAAGTCCTCCGAAACAAACGAGCTGTCTACGCTACCTGGTTGACGAAGGACTGTGGCCCACTGTCCCATGCATTTGCTTAGAAAAAGTTTTAGAGTTGGATTTATTTTGTACAACTCTAAAACTCTTTCTAGCCACGAATGGGGCACCGCGTCATAGGCCTTCTTATAGTCAATCCAAGCAGCGGAGAGGGCTCCCTTGTTTCGTTTGACTTGTTGGCAAATGGTCGTGTCAATGAGGAGCAGCTCCTTAGTACCACGGGACCCAATCTTACATCCATTCTGAGAGGAGGCCAAAACGTTATTTGCGACAATAAGCGCGTTAATTTTTGCTCTCAGAATGGATGTAAGCAGCTTATAGATGGTAGGCAAGCACGTGATGGGTCTGTAGTTCTTTGGTTCCGTGGTACTACCAGACTTATGGAGCAGGAAGGTGACTCCGGTGGTCATGAAACTGGGAAGAGAACCCGTCTCGAGGGCTTCTTGGAATTGTGTTGCCAAACGCTCATGTGAGCATCGAAACCACTTAATCCAGAAGTTGTGCAATCCGTCCGGCCCAGGACTTTTCCAGTTCTGAGCCGTCCGGATAGCACAACCAACGTCTTCGAAGTCTATTGAAACAGACTCCATGGTTTCGATAGACTCACACGCACGCTCGACAACACGCATCCAAGTTCCCTCTGTGTGCTCGACAGGCACCGACCAGATGCTGCGCCAGAAGTTTTTCGTAGCGCTGGCATCCGGTAGCTGCCCATCGCTCACACGTCGACTAGTTCCCTCCCAGTTTCTATACACCTTCCTTTGATCACTTTGGAAGTCGCGATTTTGCCGATATCGACTCACACGCTCTCTGTAGCGGCGAATACGGTTTGCCCACGCATAAACTTTCTGCTTCAGATAGTCAATGCGTTCCGTAACATTGGCTAGGTAGTGCTGGGGACTGATACCAGTCCCAGCGAATGCCTGTGTCACGAAACGCATGACTCGGGGACGACTGTTCCCCTGACTGAAGCAGATTAGCTTTGCTATAAGAGTCCTGAATGTGCTGATACGCCGTTCTATTCGCATTTGCCATGCGGGTGCATCTCCGGCGGTTCGCGTTGTACGGTCAGTGTCTGGAAACTTGACACGTGCAACGCGACACGCCGCGATAGCACCACAGTAGAGAATATAATGGGTATCAGTCAAATCTTTGCTAGTACCTAGGTAGGGCACTAGCAAAGTATTCAGGGCTCCCATCAAAGCTAAATTCCGTTTATGGGTGGGTAAACGTGGTAAGCGCGGCCTAGAGTTGGGTGTGAGTCGATATTGGAAAATTGCGTCTTCCAAAGCACTCCTCAGTTGCCCTCTTACCTGGTCAGATACATTACTACTCGCCGAGTCTTCCTCCTCGATGTCGGGGTCGGCCGGCGCTGCAAGTGTCGCCACTGACGCTGGCACTGAGGCCAGTGTCAGAGTCGACGATGCGGCGGGCGGATCCCGGGACAAGGCAGAAGCTGGGCGAGTATGTTGTTCCTCCAGGCGTAGCCGATCAAGTGTCGAGTCATCCAGCAGCTTGCACCGGCGAATGGCTCGAACTTGATCTGAAAGTCGTTGTGCGGATACGGCGACGGTTGGTTCAAGGGCCTGAAACAGAAGTAACATCCTGGCACAGTACGCGGTCAGGTTAGTTCCTCCTTCTGTAGCCCCGTAATAGGCGCGCATGCAGTTCTCGTTGATTTCTCGAGTCCATCTCATGCGACGCACTACACCACCGGTAGCGGGGGCCGGGCGCGAGGCAGGTTGTCTCACAGGCCCCAAGCGTGCCGGCAGCGGCGGACGGCCACGTCGTCCAGGTCTTGTTGGCGGCGGGGTCCGCACCGCATCCTCGTCACTTGTCGAAGTAGTTGTGTCGCGGGGAGTCAAAAAGACTTCGTCCTCCGACGACGAATCCGGTGGTGACGGGACACGGGTTGGTGACGGTTGTGCGTTTGTATCCGCTGCGTTTCTTGTTCTTGACCGTGTTAACATAATTCCATATTATTTTCTATTGTATTTTCCTTTTCATAATTTTGATGGCTTCGGATTGTGACACTGTTGTCAAAATGCATTTTGTATATTTTCACTATGAAGATGTAGGTTTTATGTTTTGATTTATAGATGTTGCGTATTATTGAAATTTTTCTTTTCTGTTATTAATAAATATAAATCACGAAACTGAAGAAAATAGATAAAAATCAATAAAATTCGGATACGGTTATAAAAGAACGTCAATAGTTTTCAGCTGTTTTTTTTTTTTATTATTATTGTTATTTTCTCATTTATTTTCTTTCTTAATTCCTAAGTTTTTTACAATACATATAAAATAAATATAAACATTATAAAAAACTTAAAAACTAGGGTGCCGCCAGCAGCAAGGCAGGGCCCAAGCTACCGGTGGTTAGGGCTGCAGAGAGAGGAACCTCCTGACGATGCGCGCTGTGTCTAGGATGACTGCCTTCTGTATCAGACCCTTGATCCAACCGTCTAGCGAAAGCCTCTTGAGATGTTGGTCGAGGCTTTTCGCTATAAGGCCATTTGCCGACACGACTATTGGGACTATGATCGTCAAATCAACATCCCACATGGCGGTAACCTCGTGAAGCCAAGTCAAGGTACTTGCTCAGCTTGTCCTTCTCGGCTTTCACGAGGTTCTCTTGTTCTTATTATTTTTATTATTAATATTTGCAATAAATCTGCTTACGTAATACTTTACTTACTTACTACTTACGTACTTACGTAATACGTTACTTGAACGCAGAGCCTGCTTAATCCTTAGGCTAGTTAGGCTGCAGCCTAGGGCCCGAGGATCGGAGGTGGCGCTGAAATCGTGTTTTCGCATTCACTATTATTCTAGCATCATTGCAATTACTCTACGTATTTCAACTAGACCGAGACAAAACACTAAAATGAAATGCGTTGTGAAGTGAAAAAGCTTGGGAGTCCTTGATTTGATACATTTGGCAAGTGCGCGTCACTTGTCTTTGACAATATCTGTAATCAAAGCAATTAGCCTAGGACGGTCAGAATGCTTGATCAATGCTTGAACATATTCGCACTGCTGGGACTCGGAACCTTGCAAGAGGGAGTCAAGGCTATGGTCCACCAAGCTAGCTCAGTGCAGGTGCACGACCTCAAAAGATTCTAGGTGCATGTCTGTTTCCTCACAATGTTTTCCATCTCCGTTTCTAAGTTAGCGGGATTACGTACATGGCTTCGAAAAGAGAGTGGCGACTGAGGTTCGAACCAGGGGCTCCTGATTGGCAATCGCCGTTCTCCTGGCTAGACCAGCTATAAATTAAAAAGCCATAACTGTTCAAAATTATACAGCTTTCAATTAGTCATCAATTCAATATAGGTGCCTCGTGCTCCAGAAATCGTTCACAATTTATGTTAGTCCTTTGAATGTGAGTCAAACGACTTCGATCCGAATGAAACTAATAGAATCAATACATTACATCCTGAGGCTTACTTATGTACCCCCAATCTAGACTAAACGAGATTTAGTAATGGGCTGGGCGTCACGGGCGGAATTGACGAATTAGTTTAGTCAATAGTGGCAATTCTCGACTAACAAGCTGACATCAATGGAGTAATTAGTAGGTGGAAATGTATTTCTATTAGAATACTTGGTCGAAAATAAGTTGATGGATACAAACGTAATTACAAAACTTGCCTTTAACTTACCTTGACTTGTTCAAGCAGCACACTAAATAAGTAATCTATACTAATATTACGAAGCTGAAGAACTGAAAATATTGGCTTGCACTTATATCTCAGTAACTAAAACACAAAAACACTCTATTGACACAACACGTAACCTAATAAAAATAAAACAAACAACAAATTATGGGCACAAAAACAATCCAATCGCTAAAAGCGATCTTATGCAAATAACCTTTTGGTTCATATTAAATTTATTTATAATAATAAGGGCGGTGGTGACTATGTAAATAGATACCTACAAGTTTTGTTACATTTGAACTACTGTACCGATTTCAATAATTCTTTCCTCGTCGGATAATTTCGTGATCCCAGAGCACAAGCTATATTTTATATTTGACTGGCCTCGTGGCTTAGTTGGTAGTAGCTCTGCCTGCAAAGCCGAGGGTCGTGGGTTCGATTCCCACCCAGTGCAAATATTTGTGTGATGAATTCAAATGTTTGCACTGTGTCTGGGTGTTTCTATGTATAATAAGTATGTATTTAAAACTATATAAGTATTATATCAGCTATCTGGCCGCCATCACACAAGCTTTGCTTAGTTTGGGGTCAGATGGTGTTGTGTGTGAATGGTCCACCAATATTTATATATTTTATTTAGTTAGTTCACACCAAGAGTGTGAATTCCCATACCATTAACCATTTTCAGTCGCCTCCAAACCGGTCCATTTGACCACAGCCGAAACATCGCCTCGCTTTGTACGTCGTATCGTGGATCGAACACATCCTGCTGAAATGCAATGCCGTTGACCGAGTGCACCACTAACTGTCCCAGAGCCTGTATTTCACATTTCCGGACTAAATCACGTCTATTTGCTGGTAATACTTGAACGGCAGGACCGAATTAAACGAATCAATATTTGGTTCAACGAGTATATTAAACGTAGTATACGAAAACTTATTTATTTTTGTGAGAACATTTTTAGGCACATTGGTGATTTTTTTGAGATGGGATAAAAACAATTGATCACGTGACACCGTTACTTTTATCGACATCTCTGTATAAAAGTATGTATATAGAATTGTAGATGTATGAAATACCTACTGTAAGATTATGACGGTCGAGTCCTGCGCTTTCATGTTACCCCAAAGTTTGGTGGACAATACTCGTATGACAAATAGGTCACCCGAGCCAACTGAATTACCTATATCTCTTAAAAAAAAGTACCTATATTATATGTCATGTCTTTCGGCGCTTCCAGGGTGACAAAGTTTTTTATTTTAAATTATTCCAATCCCAAGCAAGTTGCCTAGATACAATTTGTGCAGTTAGTTAAAGTTTTAAAATGTTCCACTGGAAAATCTTATGGGTTAGCGTCATCGACATGTTTATGTAGCGGCGGAGCAGCAGAGCGGAACATGCGCTTAATACTCTTTTTGATGGATGAAATCTTATGAATTCCCGCCACCAACAAGCGAAGTACGAAGTTTGGCTTACGAAGTAACTATTTTCTTATCTGTGGTTCGACACCGGATATGACCGGATATGTGAAAAAAAAATTAGTTTTTTACTTTTATTGGTTTACACTTGACCGCCATCTCGCCTGATGTTAAACGACGATGCGGTCTACGATGGGGCGTGTTTACCTCTAAGAAACCGATTCACTCTCGATTTGAAGACATCAAGATTATACCTATCGGGAAAACCCCACTCTGGCAACTCATTCCACAGTCTAGACGTTATTATCACAAAAGTAGAGTCAAACCTCTTCGTCCGCGTCTTTGGAATATCAACCATGAAACGGTGCCGCTTCTTAGAGCTACGAAAAGTCCGATAGAAAAAGGGCAAGGGGCTATTAGATCACGCAGATCAGTTACACGCTCTCCGAAGTGTAATGTAATTTAAATTTAATCTACCCTCTAAATTATGAGGTTAGTTTTGCCAAATCAAATCACATGTTATCAATTGAATAAAAGTAAACCAATTGAATAAATGTAAGAATTTATATTGACAACTGTTCGATCTTTCCCATATAAAATTTCACAAAAGAATGCTCTTCAACGGCTTAGCTCCATCTACTTATAGCGCCAACCCCTCTAAAACTCTTTTGAGATGGCGGGTAGAAGTGAATGGTATCTCACCGGCGCCCTCTACACTAAATGACACATATTTAGACTCAAATCCCAGTATTATAAATAATAATATAGTGAAATACACGGCAAACAAAATACAGGTGATAACACATAAGTGAAGGTTTATCAACGAAAATCTTTTCGCGGCAGCAAAAAATAAAAACTATGAACTAGTGAAATAAAGGAATATAATTTGTCGTAACGTTTGCTTTTGATCACGGGTTAAGTAGCTATACCGCAACATTAGTGCTGGATAGTACTTAAATTCTAAGTTATAATTTATCTCTTCTATCAGCAGTCTCTGACCGCTATTTTTTTTATCAATTACAAGTAACTCTTAAGGATAACGCAAGTGAATTAACCAACCAGCTAGTTAAAGATAAATTCAGGTTTTCCTCGATCTCCAATATCATGGCGGTCCTAATTGTTCAAGGGACGGAGACAAATGACCCTCGGATTGTGACGTAGTCCGTCCGGGTAGCGGGAAAAATCGGCCGATGCCGGGGGCGGCTGATAACCGATCTCTGGGTGTGGGCTAATTAAGGAATAGAAAACATGGGGGCTTACATAAACCTAATTTCTATAATGATTACTCGAAGTGACGTATAGTTTATTAAAATGTTTCACTAATAAATGGTTTTGTCACAGGAAAATTGTATAAAATCGTCAGATTACAAACTTACGAATCTAATCTACTGTGAATAAAATATAAAATATTTATTATCATGTAAGTCACATTCACAAACATTTACTTAACCTAAACATTTGGAATGATTCTATACAGACTCGTCAATAATTATAAAAATATTATTACATTTTATTATTTTGTAGATCATAGGTAAGTCACCATTACTTTAGCAATAATATCACGATTTTAAAATAGGTACAAAAATATTGAGTATATTTCTAAATTTAACAAGGTTCTAAAAGTGCAGCTGTAAAGGGGCTGTTATTAAACGTGAGATTATAATCTCACTCATTGTATCATAATCTGACGGTTGACAATTCTACTGGTTTATTTACATCTAAAATGTAGACGAAGATATTTTTTTTATTGCAAATCCACTCTTGAAATATAAAAAAAAATAGTTCGAAATATTTTCTTATCCCAATTTGAAAACCTTATCCTTTTTTAAGTTTTTTTTCCTTTAGTAGTGGTAGGACTCTTAGCAGAGTCCGCCTGGGAAAGTGCCACACCTTTGTCAATTATTCTACCGCCAAGCAGTAATGTGCAAACATTACTGTGTTCCGGTTTGAAGGGCAATGTTTTCAGAGAAATTACAGGGCTTAGAGATATAACAACTTAGATCTCTGGGTGACGAGCGCAGTGCGGTGCTAGGTAATGATTTGGCTCTTCATGTTCCAATAGCTGCGTGTCACTGTGCTGTTATGTGGCAGGCATGTTGCTTACCATTAGGCACATGTCCTGCTCGTCTCGTCACTCTTTATATAAAAAAAAAAGGTGTGTACTTAAGACCACACGGCAGAAGTGAAAACTTCCTTAGCTGATTTTTGTATTAGGTAGGTATGTCGTATTATAATAAAATATTATGGATCGTATTAGTTGAATAAACGAGTAAAACAAGCCAGAAATTTAAAGTAAATATTTATTGAAATTGTATTTATATACAAAGTAGCTGTTACCCGCGACTTAGTCCGCGCGAAATAAATACTAAGGTTACTCAGGCAGTACTTATTTGTATACCCAGATTGTATACACATTTATGGTTAGTAAAAAAAGGGTCCATGTTCAAAAAGTTGTTGGCCGGGGCCGGCTTTTTAAAAGTTACTCCAACTTTGTATGCATTCACACGGTGCACCCCTATGATGCCCCTAACATTGTCCGCAAAAAGGTTGGTGAGTGTAATAGGATTTTTGTTACCGACTTTCTCCTGTTCCGTCGATTCCACATACACTACACAGTCTCCACTACGATTTTCTGGGAATAGTCTCTTTCTCTTATAAAGGGGTTTTCTAAATACTTAGTAAGAAACATTTTCACTTGGATTTGGCGTCAATATATATATAGTTTTCTTTTTCTGGACTGTTCGACGGGGTCACCCCCGTCGCTAGCGACGCTCATATTTATTTATACTATTGACTATATGTATACAAAACTAAATATTTACACGAAAGAAACGAAATATTTACACAGCAAAACTAATTAATTTGATTGTGAAAATTATAAAGCACCCGTCGTGTTTTCCCGCCCAAAGAAAAGTCTTTTGGAGTTGGTAGCCGTCAGTGTTGCCACTATGATTTTGAGCTTATCGCCAAATAGTTATGAAACAAAGTCGCCGGTTTTGATTGAATTATTAAGGGAATAACAGTCTGGAATATATATTTACTAGTATTATTTAAATCTTGCATAATGATAATATTTAATGTATGTAAGTCTATTATTTTTCAAAGAATTACATAAAAACTTGATTAATTACATACAAACTTGATAAGTAATATAAATACAAAAAACTTTTTACTATACTCTACAGTCTGGAAGAATACATAAGCTTTTTCCTTCTCCAACCTTCTACACTACACTAGTATATTCCCCTTCGTCGGTAACACGTCGTCTAAATCCGCTAAAAGGTTTTAAAAATTCGCCAGTTTCAGCGACAAAGTCGCTAAAGTGTCAACACTGGTAACCGGTAGCGAGCAGCGAGAGAGAGAGAGAGAGTATCTATTGTCCCATGTCCTCCTCTAACAATTATCTTTCTCGGTCTGGCACGTTTGTTGACCACATTATCTTTCTCGCTCTAGCATCCCGAGCTTACCCGAAATTTCTTATCATATGCGAGCGTGATGATCACGTGATCATCAATCCATTTCACAGCCCACGAAAATTCTGTCCATAGCGCGCCTAAAGAAGTCTTCAAAAAAAGTCGATTACTAGACAATGCTTAAAAATGTGGTTAAATATTTTGCAAATATGCGATGGTAAATTGACATATTTGTGTTTGAAAAAACTAAGAAACGTTTCGCTCAATCATTGTATGTGTTTGTCTGAGATTCAAGCCGGCAACCTAACCACCGGAAGTTCGTGCCAAAGAGAGAGTTTAGAGTCAGACAACCGAACGCAAGCATGACGACACAGCTGGGGATCTACCGCCGAACGAAAAATGTCATAGTTTTGATGTTTATCTCTCTTTTCTTTTCGCTTGAAATTATAGAGACAGCATTAGCAAAGCGATCGCTGATTTAGTTCGACGGTAGAAGCGCTCTGGTCATGCTTGGATGTGGCTGTTGGAGCGGGCAAGTATTCTAACCTTATCGTAGCTCATACTGAGCGGACGTATCTGTTCGACTATTATTGAGATAGTAACTGAGACAAAAACATACCATTCTAATTAGTCCGTCAGGTAAATAATGGGAAAATGTGGAACACGTATTTTTTGTTTCTTCAAATTATTAAAAATCGACAGAGATATAAATTATTATCAAACTTCCGGAGTGAGGTAGTTGTGACGTCACTTTTTCGTAAAAATCGTCCCAAGAAGTGACGTCACTCGAAACTTCCATACACTGTATCTTTGTCATTATTAAATTCGTTTGAGTAACTTTTTTTAAATCTGAAGGTTTAGTTATTTTTTTTTCAGCCATCATGTCTATTACATAAATGTGTTACTTACTCAATTCTCATACTTTTATTATTCGCGGCTACCCACTATCTTGGAAACTGAAGAACATGATTGTGTCCACTGAGTCCTGAAGCCCACCCTGTGCTGACTTGCTTATAGAGGTAAAGTGCAGTTATCTTGAAGCCCCTCTATGCAACTCCTAGATTCGTCCACCACTTTAAATCACCTCCGCAAGAATCTGCCAATATCTTTATTCCTCCCGCCTTAATATTTTCGGTTATTCTATTATCTAACTAATACATTTTCAGTTTCATGATTAATGACTGTAGCTTGCAACGTAGAGTTGTTATTATCACATGTCTTTTTTAATAAAAATATTTTTCGTTTACATTTATGTTACTTGTTAATACGAAATTTCATTAATTTTTTTTACCCATGACTGACGTGATTCAAAACCAACAGAGTGTTATAAATTTGACGTGTCTGTGTTTGTTTGTGTGAGGGTGTGTGTGTGAGAGAGAGAGGGTGTGTGTGTGTTTGTGGCACCGTACGTACGGTTCGTAATTATATATTTAAGTTTATACCTTAAATGTATATTATGTATTGATTACTTTATCGGTTTAAAGCGCGACTATAAATCACAGAAAACTTTCAATACAATAAAAAAGTTCAACCTACTTTTGCAGCAATAAAGATACGCGACTATTTGGATCCATTTTCCTTTCACCTATAATTCCATTTATACGCCTATAGATCATTTTGAAACTAATACACAGTGTACAAAATACAGTATCCTTCCTCAAAACATTCTTAAGTTTTTAAGCATGTATTGTATCTACACTAAACTACGTATTACACTACTAGCAGCAGCTCCCTGCAGTTTTCTCGCATTGTTCCCACTTCCATAAAAGTAATCTACTAGCGAAGTGAGACCATAATGGATCGGTGTTCCAAGTTTTAATAAGATCCATTCAGCCATACCGATGTGATTGAGCAACAAACATACATATATCCAAACGTTCACATTTATAATATTAGTACGTATTAGTTAGTAGTTGTTAACAATGGGCAAAGTAAACTAGACTTCAATACACACGTAATTATTGAAAACATCGAATTATCCATAGAACCATGAAGGCTTGACCGTCATGGTTCTATGGATAATATATAATGACACCATAAATATAAAAACAAAAATATCTGGCACGCGAAATGACGTGATCAAATTTACTTTTGTGATGGCTGAAAACCCAAACACGATATTTAAGGATATTCCACTATAATATTATAAATGTCAAAGCATGGATGTTTGGATATTTTGATGTTGCTTGCTCAATCACGCCGTAACGTATGAACAGATCAGGCTGAAATTTGGAATACGGTTAGATTATAGTCTGGAAGAACACATAGGCTACTTTTTATCCCGGGAAAACAACAAACAACGGTAACTACGGGAACGGGAACTTCGCGGGTAACAACGCGGCGCGCTGCTGGTAGGTAATATGATCTTAAGGCCAGCGAAGCAAGCCAAGTGAGTCTACTTAACCAAATATTTAGCCAATTATTCCACCGCTAAGCAGTAATGTGCAATATCACCGTGTTCCAGGTTGAAGAACATTTTTGCCAGAGAAATTACACAGCATAGAGATTCATTAATTATTATCTTTGAATGACGAGCGCATTAAAGTGGTACTTACGTACTGCTTTGGCATCTTCATGGTCCAATAGCTTCATGTCACTGTACTGTTATGGACACTGTATGTTGCTTATCATCAGGCACATGTCCTTCTCGCTCCGTCACTATGCTATAACATACTTAAACTTTAAACCAGGTCAGGATAATGATTTCTAACGTAGTTTGACGACTCACATTCGGAATTGCAATCCTTGTCTCTGTCATTCGAAACGGAAATAACACAGACCAAAAGGTTTGATTCCGTGTCTAGATTTTTATTTTTTAACTATAATAGATTCGCACTTGACCACCATCTCGCCTCATGTTAAGCGACGATGCGATCTACGATGAAACGTGCTTACCTAGAAGAAACCGATTCACTCTCAATTTGAAGACACCAAGGTTGTAACTATCGGGAAAAACACATTCAGGCAACCAATTCCACAATCTAGACGTTCTTATCACAAACGTGTCTCTTCGTTCGTGTTTTTGGAACATCAACCATGAAACGATGTCGCTGTTTTGAGATAGGAGAATTTTGATGAAAGAAAGGGCAAGGTGGTATTAGATCATGCACGCTCTCCGAAGTGTATCCGATAAAAAACCCGATAAGCTAGCAATTTTGCGGCAATTATAATTTTGCGGCGATGATCAAGACTTTGAAGTATTTTTCTCACAAGAGTGTCATTGCCTATGAGCCTTTTGGCACGTCTCTCAATCGATTCCAGAGTCTCCAGCTGATACATAACCAATCAATCCGACTGGGTTCAAAATTGCTAAGCTGGTCATTCCTGCGTCTCTCCATAGTTTATATCCTGTACCGAGGTACCTATATAACGTTTTAAATTAAAGAACTGCATAGATACCACACGATATGCCACTGTAGAAACTGTATTTACTAAACTACTGGCAGAGTCCGCCTGAGGAAGTACCACACCTTTGGCAGTTATTCCACCGCCAAGCAGTAATGTGCAAACATTACTGTGTTCTGGTTTGAGAGGCAATGTTTTCAGAGAAATTACAGGGCTTAGAGATTTAACATCTTGGATCTCTGGGTGACGAGCGCAGTGCTGTGCTAGGTACTGATTTGGACTTTTCATGCTCCAATAACTGCGTGTCACTGTTCTTGTATGTGGCAGGCATGTTCCTTACCTTAAGGCCGATTTAAACTGAACGAACATAGAGCTAGAGCTGGAACAAGAGCATTCTTTCTCGATCTTTTAGTGTAAACGAAAGATCTTTCTTAACGTTTTCCATATCATAGAATCTTTGCGAACGCAAACAAAACAACGAAAGAATGCTCTACGTTTGTTTACACCAAATGAATTCGATACAGTGGGGATAGAATGAGCATTCGCTCGTCTGATGTAAATCGGCCTTTACATGTCATACTCGTCTCGTCACGTTTTATTTAAAAAAAATGGTTGTCTGTAAAGTCGGTTTACTGACGATAGAAACGTGACAACGTCTTAAGAAATCAGTACGCTGATAGCGCGAGTAGTGATACCGCTCGACTCGGCGGGTGGCGCCCTCAGCGCTCAGCTTCGTCCGCATGGCACAGACGACGAACTAACGGTAACGTTACATGACGTCATGTTTTGCGGGCGTGCAGCCGGCTTCACCGAATTATAAGACGTTATCACGTCAAAAAAACTGTTTTACTAGTCTACTTACTCTGTGTCCAAAGGTCAGCCGAGTATTACTAACATCATTTATCAAGTTTTTGCCTCCATTGGCACGGAAAGTCAGAAAAGATGAGGACCTCTAGCTAGCCACTTGTAGTTAATGACCTGGGGCAATACTTCTGACGGCTGATATAGGTATGATGGCTGGATCTAGACTTTGGCGGTGATATCTTTACCTTTATGATATATTGTGGCATGTTTTTGAAGTTAGTTGTTAAATGTGTAAAAATGAGTAGCAATATTACAAACACTGGTTATTTACCTATAATAGTTAAAAAAAATATATTTCAAAGAATTGGTAATTTTTTATCGAAAAAAATCGTACTGATAGCATTATACAGGTCTTAAATCATGATCTTAATTATTATAGAGTAGCCTTAGCTAAATAATATTGTTCAAATCTTTCTGTCATTTCTTGCGGGAGGGGAAATTGCACACTAGCGCAAAGCCGCACTATTACATACACAACATACCTCTACCGATCCATTGCCGATCATACTCACACAGCCAAATCACTAACACATAAAAAATTAAGCACCATTCACAAATCTAGCCCCGCCCTCAGTGTATTCCACGCCACAGTATGTTATCAAATTGCTTGGTCCACGCGGACTTGTACTTTGACAGAGGGGAAACGCTGTGTATGTCTACTCCCTTCCGTGTTGCTCGCTGTTTTTAGTACTTCTTATTTACGCACCCCATTTTCTGATTTGTCCACGTGTTGTTTTCCATCCTAAGGTTGCCTGGAAGAGATCGCTTTCAGCGATAAGGCCGCCCACTGTCGCACTAATTTACTATGTTTTGTTTATTTTTGGTATGTATTTTTATTTTTGGTGTGTCAATAAAGAGTATTTATCTATCTATCTATCTATTATTTAATTACTTTGACGTTTTGGCAGCACAACTGCTGCGCCGTGGTCACGAAAAGACTGAAAAAAAATGTGGGTCGCCAAATATGTTCACTTGTATACCATCTCGCCCGATGTTAAGCCACGATATCGTCCACTGTGGAGCGGGCTTACCTGCTTACCACGAAACCAATTCAGTTTCGATTTGAAGACACCAATATCTTAACCACCGGAAAAAACCCTTTCAGACACCGTCCACAGCCTAGAATGTCTTATCATAAAAGTGGAGACAAGCTTCATCGTTCGAGTCTTTGGAACGTCAATAATGAAATGATGTCACTCTTTTGAGTTATGAACAGGCCAAAAAATAAGAGCGAGGAAGATCTGTTCCACTCTGGAATATAGGGCGTAAAGAGCAAAAGGCGGCACCGCAACTCTACGAGCGCCTTTTTTTTAAGTCTGTCATCAAATTCTCATAGACAACTTAATATTTGCATGTCGTAAAATTGATTATGAAGTTCTCAGTGTAAACATTTAAGATCTTATGTTCGCAAATCTATAGAGAAGTTTATTTATATCTCAATCTCGTACTATTTTATTTTTTTTGCTTGTTACTAGTTCTTTTATGACATTACCCGAACGAATCCGTAATGGGCAGCTAGTATTATATAAATATAATCATCACGTGTTACCTAAAAGTTTCTTATCAAGATTACCCACCGGCGCATGAGGACACATTACTTGCGAAAAATGCTACCATTAATTAAGTGAAATTTAACTTTTTTCGACAGCCATTCTGTATTCAGCAAAATATGCCTGTAGCAGCCGCCATACTAATCAAATCCCAAAGGGTGTAATCTAAATTACATACCCTTAATTACGTGTTACACCCTTTCTGAATATTTTAACTGTTCACATTTATGGCGACATGCTCTGATATCACTGGAATAGATGTGTATGGTCGTTGGATAGGATATTTTTTGGTTTTTGGGCTATTCGGGAGAACAGCGACTGCCGATCCGTAGATGATAAGAATTTCATACGCACCACTGTCTTTTTGAAGCCATGTACGTAATACCCCTAACCTAAAAACGGTGAGGGAAAACATTGTGAGGAAACATGTTCCAAGAATCTTTCGAGGTCATTCACCCGGCTGCGACGGTGTGGCGGAGTATGGCCTTGACTTTCTCCTTAAATATTAAATAATAAAAAAAAATTGGCAGTCATAGGAACTGCCGATAGAAGTGAAAACTTATAACTCAGAATTTGATATCTTAGCTCGGAAACTACACGGGTGTAACCGAAGGGCGTGGCTTTGCCATCATGGCATGGCCATCTAGAAATGCGTCAGCATTTCCCATTGGCTCACGCATTTCTAGATGGCCATGCCATGATGGCGAAGCCACGCCCTTTCAGCATGTGCCATTGGCTGACGCATTTCTAGATGCCCAATCAAGACAAAGTTTACCCGAAGATTTCTTATCATACCCGAGCGTGACGCTAGAATCCAATTTACACCCCACGAAAAATCTGTCTAGGCGCGCCTAAAGAAGTTTTCACTTCAATAAATATTGGTGGACAATTCACACACAACACCATCTGACCCCAAACTAAGCAAAGCTTGTATGATGGCGGCCAGTTAGCTGATATATTTATAATAAGAGAGAAGGCCCCTGTCTCCGTAGTGGGAACATTTGTTGGACCGCTTATGCTAAGATATTAGCACCAGATTTCTAAAATATACCAATGTCATTTATTAAATACGTAATAGAGTAATTACTTACTTGTTAATTAGATACAACTGATAATCTTGCAACTTGCGGCGATGTTCAAGAAATGTGTTTTTCAATCAAGGGATCATTGTCTTCGTGATTTTTGGACGTCTCTCGATTGAATTCAAAGTGTTTTGGAGTGGTAGGACTCTTTGCAGAGTTTGCCTGGGAAGTACTATACTTTTGCCAGTTATTCTGCCGCCAAGCAGTCGTGTGCAGACTGTGTTCCGGTTTGTAGGGCCATGTTTCCAGTGAAATTACTGGGCTAAGAGATAAAATACCTTCCCCATATCTCCGGGTGACGAACGCAGTGCGGTGCGGTGCTAGGTAATGTTTTGGACTCTTCAAGTTCCAATAGCTGCGTATCACTGTGCTATTATGGACAGGTATGTTACTTACCATCCCCACAGGCACATGTCCTGCTCGTCTTGTCACTCTATACTATAAAAAAAAACTTGGATGACCCGTCCATCCATGTGTGTAAAATCGTTAGTCTTGCACTTAGCACTCGTTTGTATCTTTTTAGCATTATATTGACGTAGTTATGTTTACCAATGTCATTTACTTAACACGTGACAGCAATTAATCACATGATTTAAATTAATTAAATTCAAGTTCAGTTCAAATTCCACGGTTTAAATGTTCTAATGACGAATTCAACCTATCGTTTAGGTCTGTGGAACATCAGAATTCAATCTCAAAATGAGTGATGAAAACGTAAATTTAGTTAGATTAACATAATCTAACATGCAAAAATACAGTGAGACGCAGCTATTTGAAGGTTTGAAGGGCAATGTTTCCAGATAAATTACAGGGCTTAGAGATATAACATCTTAGATCTCTGGGTAACGAGTGCAGTGCTAGGTAATGATTTGGACTCTTCATGTTCCAATAGCTGCGTCTCACTGTGCTGTTATGTGGCAGGCATGTTGCTTACCATCAGGCACATGTCCTGCTCGTCTCGTCACTCTTTATTTGAAAAATAAATAAAATACAATTGAATATAATTAGTCCAAATCATTACCTAGTACGGTACTGCGATCGTCACCCAAGGATACTTTTAAATGTACTATCTCTTTGCCCTGTGATTTAACTAGACATCTACCTATTTACTTTATCAAATTAATATTCCTGAATTTAATGTAAGCCATACACGCTACGGTCTGCCGGAGGAGGTCTACCTATGCAGGTATGCCTGCGCAGATCAACTAAACAAGAATTGATTTTCGATCTTGCTCCGGTCGCCTGCGCAGGCTAAAAAAACTGCACAGGTCAATTCCCACACACATTCCGGTCTATGTGGACCTCTCCGGTAGACCGTAACGTGTGTGGCGTCCATAATAAGCCATGATGGCGATGAGAATATGAGATTTCAAATTGCTTATTATAATACTTAGGTACAGTACCCGGCGATAAGTATTGCACATCGGCCTTTGGAGGGAGACACTCGGCTGATTTCGGCTTCGTAGAGCATTATCTCTGTCGCACACTACCTATGTGACGTTTTGTCAGTCGTTGTTCAAGTGCGAAAGAGTGCGGGCGCGTCCAGTTAAAAAAAACTATATAGAGTTGTTAACACCCCCAAATTTAAATAATTTAAAGTTGTACTATGGCATCTTTAGGAAAAAGAGGAAAACCTTTACGAGGTCAGTCACGCCAAATTATCTACAATGTTTATTAATACTTTCTAACCTTTTAATATTTTTAAGCTGACAGATTTAAAAAAAATGAAGATGAAACTGTAAGTTGTTATTTTAAGAAGGTTCAAGCGCGAGTTGCAAATGCCACTGGAATTTCAAGAAGAACTTTGAACAATATATTAAACGAAGTCAGTACTGAAACACATTCTACTGAAATTAAGTTTAGCACTCCCAAAAAAGGGAGACCAAAAAAGCAATTTCGTTTGGATATGGACGATTTTGATTATGATGTTGTTCGAAAAATGGTGTATGATTTTCACTTACGATTTAATGAACTGCCAACAATAAAGTCATTAAAAGCTAAATTATGTGAAGCTATTAATTACAATGGGTCTGAAAAGACGTTGAGAAAAATACTTCACGAGATGGGATTTCGGTTCACTAAAATGGAAGACAATCGAAAAGTTTTATTGGAAAAGCACGATGTAAGTCTCAAACGAATGGAATATATCGATAAAATGCGCATATTTCGCGAAAGAGGAAAAAATATCGTCTACATGGATGAGTCTTACATACATACATCCCACACTAAAGGTAAATCTTGGAGTGATAATAAGAAAAAAGGAGTAAAAAAGCCAATTTCAAAAGTGCAACGTTTGATAATAGTTCATGCGGGAAATGAAAAATGCAATGTACCCGGTGCCTTTTTAACGTATAAATCCACGGATACTACAGGTGACTATCACAATGAAATGAATAACGATAACTACGAGAAATGGCTGGTTAATCAATTAATCCCAAATATACCCAGTGATTCCGTTCTAGTTATCGACAACGCACCCTATCACAACAATAAATATGTTGAAAGACCCCCAACTCAAACATCATTAAACAGGAAATGATCAACTGGTTAAACAGACACGAAATTCCAGTTGATCCAAAATTAACAAAAACCCAGATTTATGCAATTATAATTATGTCAGCACAAGGAGAGGTATACAGAGTTTTCCGTGGACAAAGTACTTGCCGGACATGGGCACACTGTGTTGCGATTGCTACCGTATCATCCGGATTTTAGTCCAATTGAAAATATATGGTCTCAACTAAAAGGCTATGGAGCCTCTAGAAATGTGGGTATGAATTTAACTAAAGTAAAAACGTTATTGACTGAAAAAGTAAACATGATCGGGACTGAAGAGTGGAAAAAGGTTTGCGATCACACAATCAAATGTGAGAATGAATATAAAAACATTAAACACGGTTTAGACAATTGTAGACAATAGACTAGTGATAAATACGGCTGATAGTGACAGTGATATTGACCTCTTTGAGAGCACAGATAGTGAAATGGAAGTAATTGAGAATAAGAATTATAATTATTTTTATTACAATGTCTCACTTTAACAATAGGTACAATGGTGTTTATTATGTACACTACAGCTGTAATTTTCCAAAATAATTAAATACGTAAACATAATGTGAACATATTTTTAGGGTTCCGTAAAACGTAAAAACGGAACCCTTATAGATTCGTCGTGTCTGTCTGTCTGTCCGTATGTCACAGCCACTTTTTGCCGAAACTATGAGAACTACACTGTTGAAACTTTGTAAGTAGATGTATTCTGTGAACCGCATTACGATTTTTTCAAAAAAAAAGAAAAAAAAGTAAAATTACGGTTGCCCCTCATACTGAGAACTGAAACTCAATTTTTTTTTCCATAAAACCTAAACGTGTGGGTGTCTATCGATAGGTCTTCAAAAATGATGTTGAGGTTTCTAATATAATTTTTGTCTACACTGAATAATTTGCGCGAGAGACACTTCCAAAGTGGTAAATTGTGTGTCCCCCCCCCCCCCCTTCTAACTTCTAAAGTAAGAGAATGAAAAAATTAAAAAAAATGTATAATGTACATTACCATGCAAACTACCAACGAAAATTGGTTTGAACTCGATCTGATGAGTAGTTTTTTTTTAGTACGTCATAAATACACTATTATTAAAACTTCAATCAAAGTTACAACGAACTACAATAACTATGTGTACTATGTATATTATGTTACTTGCTGCAACGGAACCCTTCATGGGCGAGTCCAACTCGCACTTGGCTACTTTTTTATTTTATTTTATTTTACTCGAACCTAAAGCCATCACTTATAGAACACTTATTGGTGTATTTTATACAATGAATAAAAAGAATTATTAAAAGAAGCAAATTAAAATTGTTTTAACAGCTCCTAATAGATACCGCACTGTTTGTATTTCGTGCTACAGAGATGACGCTCTACGAAGCCGAAGTTGGCCGATTGTCTCTTTCCATGTGTCGATGTGCAATATTTATCGCCGGGTACTGTATGTACTTGTACTCATGTACAGGTATGTACGTACTTATGTATGTATGCAACATATCTCTCGTTTTTAATTCATCAGCTGTCCCAGGGGAGATTATATTCGACAAAGTGGTATTAAAATTTTATTTTGTTCGCTCCATTCGCGACCGGATGTTAGCAGAAATAGAATTTCGTGTAAATAAATAGGATTTTTTGTGAACACGAGATTTTATTAACAATCACGAATGGATGTTTGTTAATCTCTGCAATTGAAGTGGAAATTGATATTTGTATATTTTTACACATAAAAAGATATATACTGAATGTTTTTAATCTGAAGTTGGTACATTATAGTTGTCATTAGGCATATAAGTGGCTGGCCTTATGGCTTACTTAATTAGTAGTTAGATAGTTCGCTAGTTCGCAGGCGAAGCCGTGGATCGTGGGTTCGATCCCCACCCATTGCAAATATTTGTCTGATGAATACAATTATTTCTCTGATGAATACAAATATTTGTACCGTGCCTCGGTGTTTTATATATATAATAATCAATTTATAAGTATCTGTTATATCGAATCGGTGTCTCTCAGGTAAGCATGCTCCATCGTATACCACGTTAATATTAGACTAGATGATGGTCAAGTCTAAACCTATAAAAGTAAAAAAAACAGCCTTTCCGTTGAATATCGTCACTCCATCTAATCTCAGGCTACTATAGTTACATTGGTGAACATCGTACCAACCGCGAATCGTCACGGTTTTCAGTGGAGTTTTCGACATATCAAAATATGGTTATTATACTGGCGACTAGTAATTACATCAAAGGGTTGAAATGTTCAACAAAAAGAGACATTTTCCTTCAAATTGCCTCGTTAAAGTAAATACGTACGTAATAATGTGCAAACATTTCGAACCGTGATAAAAAATTAAGTGCCCCATTAAAACTAACCTTAGTTGCCTGTAAACGATTATTTTGCCGCTATCTTTTGAATGGGCCATTTACATTTAGAAAGGTAAGAAAGTACTTTGCATAAACTAAGGTATTTCAACGTACCGGTTGCTTTCTGAAGTTTTCTTTTCTATTTAATCAGTTTTATATTAAACTAATAGCGGTCTGGATTCGTCCGCTCGCCCGGGCTTTGCCCTAGGTACATAATATAAATATAACCTATATCACTCAAGGGCCTCATAAATATCTAGTGGTGAAAGAATTTTTATGATCGGTCTAATAATTCCTGAGATTAGCGTGTTCAAGCAAAAAAGTTTTTGCTTGAACTCAGCTTCAGCTTTAAAATATGAGTCTATAATATACTCATATCACATAATTATGAAGATCTAAATCTAATGTTACGTTCGTTGCATTCTAAGCATTTATTCCAGTCATACAAGCAAAAAATTTATTGAAAGTTGGAGTGTTTTCAAATCGTGATAAAAATCTTCGAAGTTTGTGTCGTCAATATAGAAACAAAATTGAGATTATACGACAAAAAACCAAGTATTATTATTAAAGAATTATTATTTAAAGAACGCGTTCTTTAAATAATAATTAAACACGTCTGCAAGTTGCATGTTGCATGCAACATGATGCTCATGCTCTACGCGCGTACTTGCGGGAGTGCAGATCTGCATCATCCTGTGGTGGGTGAATCGCCTTAGTCACTGCCGAAGAAACCCGTGGGGGTCTTAGTCAGTAGAGGTATTTACCTACTAGTGGTGTCGAGTAGCCCGACATACCAATATACCCCGCCGTGTCCGTGCACGGAAGACATTCGTCAACTGTTATCCTATTTCCTACTAATATTATAAATGTCAATGTATGGGTGTTTGGATATTTGGATGTTTGGACGTTTGTTCCTCAGTCACGTCCTAACGTATGAACGGATCGGGCTGAAATTTGGAACGCAGATAGATTATAGTGTGGAATAACACATAGGCTACTTTTTATCCCGGAAAACAACGGGAACAACGGGAACGAGAACTTCGCGGGTAACACCGCGGGGCGCTGCTAGTGATCTAATAAAAGCACTCGTTCCATCACTGGAGTTCTAATTGCATGTATTAGCTATTATATATATGTGTTCTTCCAGATTATAATGTATCTGTTTCAAACTTCAGCCCGATCCGTTCATACGTTAGGACGTAATTGAGCAACAAAGATCCAAACATCCATACATGGAGATTTATAATATTAGTAGGATAGTAGCATAACCAATCGGCGGAGGGCCTCGTTACTATAATATAATATACCTATTTAAATGCTTTATTTAAATTTTATAAATAAATGGCAGGTATTTTTTTAGCTTACCGTCTCTCTATTTCGGATTTGTTTACCAAATTTACACAAAGCTGACGCGACAAATAACTAAATTTTTGCGCAAATGACGCCATTTATTCGACGTCACATGTATGTCAAGATATTTCAGAGTTTATGTGGTAAAGTCAGTGTTGTCCGTGAGAATTGATATACCATTAACAGTTTTTGAAATACATAATACAATTACGAGTAGGTACTTTAAAGAATGCGTTTTACATTTTGGCTTACATCTTTCTATCGATAATAATGTTATAGTCAACGCCTTTGATTTTGCAGATGTCCATAATCGGCGGTTATCAATTACCATGAGGTAAATAGTAGCTACTCTTGCTTATCACTTTGTTTTTTTTTTAAATAAATTGACATGTTTGCTGGTCCATTTTTAATTTTGTGTTTGAAAATGTGAAAGTACTTTTGATATATTTTTAGCAATATTTTAATTATATTTTTGTTGCAGACTGCAGACCGTTAATCGGTAAACGTAGTACTCTATAAGTACTTGAGACTCGATAGAATGACGACAAATGTACTTATGTACAGGCAGTACTTATTTGTATACCCAGATTGTATACACATTTATGGTTAGTAAAAAAAGGGTCCATGTTCAAAAAGTTGTTGGCCGGGGCCGGCTTTTTAAAAGTTACTCCAACTTTGTATGCATTCACACGGTGCACCCCTATGATGCCCCTAACATTGTCCGCAAAAAGGTTGGTGAGTGTAATAGGATTTTTGTTACCGACTTTCTCCTGTTCCGTCGATTCCACATACACTACACAGTCTCCACTACGATTTTCTGGGAATAGTCTCTTTCTCTTATAAAGGGGTTTTCTAAATACTTAGTAAGAAACATTTTCACTTGGATTTGGCGTCAATATATATATAGTTTTCTTTTTCTGGACTGTTCGACGGGGTCACCCCCGTCGCTAGCGACGCTCATATTTATTTATACTATTGACTATATGTATACAAAACTAAATATTTACACGAAAGAAACGAAATATTTACACAGCAAAACTAATTAATTTGATTGTGAAAATTATAAAGCACCCGTCGTGTTTTCCCGCCCAAAGAAAAGTCTTTTGGAGTTGGTAGCCGTCAGTGTTGCCACTATGATTTTGAGCTTATCGCCAAATAGTTATGAAACAAAGTCGCCGGTTTTGATTGAATTATTAAGGGAATAACAGTCTGGAATATATATTTACTAGTATTATTTAAATCTTGCATAATGATAATATTTAATGTATGTAAGTCTATTATTTTTCAAAGAATTACATAAAAACTTGATTAATTACATACAAACTTGATAAGTAATATAAATACAAAAAACTTTTTACTATACTCTACAGTCTGGAAGAATACATAAGCTTTTTCCTTCTCCAACCTTCTACACTACACTAGTATATTCCCCTTCGTCGGTAACACGTCGTCTAAATCCGCTAAAAGGTTTTAAAAATTCGCCAGTTTCAGCGACAAAGTCGCTAAAGTGTCAACACTGGTAACCGGTAGCGAGCAGCGAGAGAGAGAGAGAGAGTATCTATTGTCCCATGTCCTCCTCTAACAATTATCTTTCTCGGTCTGGCACGTTTGTTGACCACATTATCTTTCTCGCTCTAGCATCCCGAGCTTACCCGAAATTTCTTATCATATGCGAGCGTGATGATCACGTGATCATCAATCCATTTCACAGCCCACGAAAATTCTGTCCATAGCGCGCCTAAAGAAGTCTTCAAAAAAAGTCGATTACTAGACAATGCTTAAAAATGTGGTTAAATATTTTGCAAATATGCGATGGTAAATTGACATATTTGTGTTTGAAAAAACTAAGAAACGTTTCGCTCAATCATTGTATGTGTTTGTCTGAGATTCAAGCCGGCAACCTAACCACCGGAAGTTCGTGCCAAAGAGAGAGTTTAGAGTCAGACAACCGAACGCAAGCATGACGACACAGCTGGGGATCTACCGCCGAACGAAAAATGTCATAGTTTTGATGTTTATCTCTCTTTTCTTTTCGCTTGAAATTATAGAGACAGCATTAGCAAAGCGATCGCTGATTTAGTTCGACGGTAGAAGCGCTCTGGTCATGCTTGGATGTGGCTGTTGGAGCGGGCAAGTATTCTAACCTTATCGTAGCTCATACTGAGCGGACGTATCTGTTCGACTATTATTGAGATAGTAACTGAGACAAAAACATACCATTCTAATTAGTCCGTCAGGTAAATAATGGGAAAATGTGGAACACGTATTTTTTGTTTCTTCAAATTATTAAAAATCGACAGAGATATAAATTATTATCAAACTTCCGGAGTGAGGTAGTTGTGACGTCACTTTTTCGTAAAAATCGTCCCAAGAAGTGACGTCACTCGAAACTTCCATACACTGTATCTTTGTCATTATTAAATTCGTTTGAGTAACTTTTTTTAAATCTGAAGGTTTAGTTATTTTTTTTTCAGCCATCATGTCTATTACATAAATGTGTTACTTACTCAATTCTCATACTTTTATTATTCGCGGCTACCCACTATCTTGGAAACTGAAGAACATGATTGTGTCCACTGAGTCCTGAAGCCCACCCTGTGCTGACTTGCTTATAGAGGTAAAGTGCAGTTATCTTGAAGCCCCTCTATGCAACTCCTAGATTCGTCCACCACTTTAAATCACCTCCGCAAGAATCTGCCAATATCTTTATTCCTCCCGCCTTAATATTTTCGGTTATTCTATTATCTAACTAATACATTTTCAGTTTCATGATTAATGACTGTAGCTTGCAACGTAGAGTTGTTATTATCACATGTCTTTTTTAATAAAAATATTTTTCGTTTACATTTATGTTACTTGTTAATACGAAATTTCATTAATTTTTTTTACCCATGACTGACGTGATTCAAAACCAACAGAGTGTTATAAATTTGACGTGTCTGTGTTTGTTTGTGTGAGGGTGTGTGTGTGAGAGAGAGAGGGTGTGTGTGTGTTTGTGGCACCGTACGTACGGTTCGTAATTATATATTTAAGTTTATACCTTAAATGTATATTATGTATTGATTACTTTATCGGTTTAAAGCGCGACTATAAATCACAGAAAACTTTCAATACAATAAAAAAGTTCAACCTACTTTTGCAGCAATAAAGATACGCGACTATTTGGATCCATTTTCCTTTCACCTATAATTCCATTTATACGCCTATAGATCATTTTGAAACTAATACACAGTGTACAAAATACAGTATCCTTCCTCAAAACATTCTTAAGTTTTTAAGCATGTATTGTATCTACACTAAACTACGTATTACACTACTAGCAGCAGCTCCCTGCAGTTTTCTCGCATTGTTCCCACTTCCATAAAAGTAATCTACTAGCGAAGTGAGACCATAATGGATCGGTGTTCCAAGTTTTAATAAGATCCATTCAGCCATACCGATGTGATTGAGCAACAAACATACATATATCCAAACGTTCACATTTATAATATTAGTACGTATTAGTTAGTAGTTGTTAACAATGGGCAAAGTAAACTAGACTTCAATACACACGTAATTATTGAAAACATCGAATTATCCATAGAACCATGAAGGCTTGACCGTCATGGTTCTATGGATAATATATAATGACACCATAAATATAAAAACAAAAATATCTGGCACGCGAAATGACGTGATCAAATTTACTTTTGTGATGGCTGAAAACCCAAACACGATATTTAAGGATATTCCACTATAATATTATAAATGTCAAAGCATGGATGTTTGGATATTTTGATGTTGCTTGCTCAATCACGCCGTAACGTATGAACAGATCAGGCTGAAATTTGGAATACGGTTAGATTATAGTCTGGAAGAACACATAGGCTACTTTTTATCCCGGGAAAACAACAAACAACGGTAACTACGGGAACGGGAACTTCGCGGGTAACAACGCGGCGCGCTGCTGGTAGGTAATATGATCTTAAGGCCAGCGAAGCAAGCCAAGTGAGTCTACTTAACCAAATATTTAGCCAATTATTCCACCGCTAAGCAGTAATGTGCAATATCACCGTGTTCCAGGTTGAAGAACATTTTTGCCAGAGAAATTACACAGCATAGAGATTCATTAATTATTATCTTTGAATGACGAGCGCATTAAAGTGGTACTTACGTACTGCTTTGGCATCTTCATGGTCCAATAGCTTCATGTCACTGTACTGTTATGGACACTGTATGTTGCTTATCATCAGGCACATGTCCTTCTCGCTCCGTCACTATGCTATAACATACTTAAACTTTAAACCAGGTCAGGATAATGATTTCTAACGTAGTTTGACGACTCACATTCGGAATTGCAATCCTTGTCTCTGTCATTCGAAACGGAAATAACACAGACCAAAAGGTTTGATTCCGTGTCTAGATTTTTATTTTTTAACTATAATAGATTCGCACTTGACCACCATCTCGCCTCATGTTAAGCGACGATGCGATCTACGATGAAACGTGCTTACCTAGAAGAAACCGATTCACTCTCAATTTGAAGACACCAAGGTTGTAACTATCGGGAAAAACACATTCAGGCAACCAATTCCACAATCTAGACGTTCTTATCACAAACGTGTCTCTTCGTTCGTGTTTTTGGAACATCAACCATGAAACGATGTCGCTGTTTTGAGATAGGAGAATTTTGATGAAAGAAAGGGCAAGGTGGTATTAGATCATGCACGCTCTCCGAAGTGTATCCGATAAAAAACCCGATAAGCTAGCAATTTTGCGGCAATTATAATTTTGCGGCGATGATCAAGACTTTGAAGTATTTTTCTCACAAGAGTGTCATTGCCTATGAGCCTTTTGGCACGTCTCTCAATCGATTCCAGAGTCTCCAGCTGATACATAACCAATCAATCCGACTGGGTTCAAAATTGCTAAGCTGGTCATTCCTGCGTCTCTCCATAGTTTATATCCTGTACCGAGGTACCTATATAACGTTTTAAATTAAAGAACTGCATAGATACCACACGATATGCCACTGTAGAAACTGTATTTACTAAACTACTGGCAGAGTCCGCCTGAGGAAGTACCACACCTTTGGCAGTTATTCCACCGCCAAGCAGTAATGTGCAAACATTACTGTGTTCTGGTTTGAGAGGCAATGTTTTCAGAGAAATTACAGGGCTTAGAGATTTAACATCTTGGATCTCTGGGTGACGAGCGCAGTGCTGTGCTAGGTACTGATTTGGACTTTTCATGCTCCAATAACTGCGTGTCACTGTTCTTGTATGTGGCAGGCATGTTCCTTACCTTAAGGCCGATTTAAACTGAACGAACATAGAGCTAGAGCTGGAACAAGAGCATTCTTTCTCGATCTTTTAGTGTAAACGAAAGATCTTTCTTAACGTTTTCCATATCATAGAATCTTTGCGAACGCAAACAAAACAACGAAAGAATGCTCTACGTTTGTTTACACCAAATGAATTCGATACAGTGGGGATAGAATGAGCATTCGCTCGTCTGATGTAAATCGGCCTTTACATGTCATACTCGTCTCGTCACGTTTTATTTAAAAAAAATGGTTGTCTGTAAAGTCGGTTTACTGACGATAGAAACGTGACAACGTCTTAAGAAATCAGTACGCTGATAGCGCGAGTAGTGATACCGCTCGACTCGGCGGGTGGCGCCCTCAGCGCTCAGCTTCGTCCGCATGGCACAGACGACGAACTAACGGTAACGTTACATGACGTCATGTTTTGCGGGCGTGCAGCCGGCTTCACCGAATTATAAGACGTTATCACGTCAAAAAAACTGTTTTACTAGTCTACTTACTCTGTGTCCAAAGGTCAGCCGAGTATTACTAACATCATTTATCAAGTTTTTGCCTCCATTGGCACGGAAAGTCAGAAAAGATGAGGACCTCTAGCTAGCCACTTGTAGTTAATGACCTGGGGCAATACTTCTGACGGCTGATATAGGTATGATGGCTGGATCTAGACTTTGGCGGTGATATCTTTACCTTTATGATATATTGTGGCATGTTTTTGAAGTTAGTTGTTAAATGTGTAAAAATGAGTAGCAATATTACAAACACTGGTTATTTACCTATAATAGTTAAAAAAAATATATTTCAAAGAATTGGTAATTTTTTATCGAAAAAAATCGTACTGATAGCATTATACAGGTCTTAAATCATGATCTTAATTATTATAGAGTAGCCTTAGCTAAATAATATTGTTCAAATCTTTCTGTCATTTCTTGCGGGAGGGGAAATTGCACACTAGCGCAAAGCCGCACTATTACATACACAACATACCTCTACCGATCCATTGCCGATCATACTCACACAGCCAAATCACTAACACATAAAAAATTAAGCACCATTCACAAATCTAGCCCCGCCCTCAGTGTATTCCACGCCACAGTATGTTATCAAATTGCTTGGTCCACGCGGACTTGTACTTTGACAGAGGGGAAACGCTGTGTATGTCTACTCCCTTCCGTGTTGCTCGCTGTTTTTAGTACTTCTTATTTACGCACCCCATTTTCTGATTTGTCCACGTGTTGTTTTCCATCCTAAGGTTGCCTGGAAGAGATCGCTTTCAGCGATAAGGCCGCCCACTGTCGCACTAATTTACTATGTTTTGTTTATTTTTGGTATGTATTTTTATTTTTGGTGTGTCAATAAAGAGTATTTATCTATCTATCTATCTATTATTTAATTACTTTGACGTTTTGGCAGCACAACTGCTGCGCCGTGGTCACGAAAAGACTGAAAAAAAATGTGGGTCGCCAAATATGTTCACTTGTATACCATCTCGCCCGATGTTAAGCCACGATATCGTCCACTGTGGAGCGGGCTTACCTGCTTACCACGAAACCAATTCAGTTTCGATTTGAAGACACCAATATCTTAACCACCGGAAAAAACCCTTTCAGACACCGTCCACAGCCTAGAATGTCTTATCATAAAAGTGGAGACAAGCTTCATCGTTCGAGTCTTTGGAACGTCAATAATGAAATGATGTCACTCTTTTGAGTTATGAACAGGCCAAAAAATAAGAGCGAGGAAGATCTGTTCCACTCTGGAATATAGGGCGTAAAGAGCAAAAGGCGGCACCGCAACTCTACGAGCGCCTTTTTTTTAAGTCTGTCATCAAATTCTCATAGACAACTTAATATTTGCATGTCGTAAAATTGATTATGAAGTTCTCAGTGTAAACATTTAAGATCTTATGTTCGCAAATCTATAGAGAAGTTTATTTATATCTCAATCTCGTACTATTTTATTTTTTTTGCTTGTTACTAGTTCTTTTATGACATTACCCGAACGAATCCGTAATGGGCAGCTAGTATTATATAAATATAATCATCACGTGTTACCTAAAAGTTTCTTATCAAGATTACCCACCGGCGCATGAGGACACATTACTTGCGAAAAATGCTACCATTAATTAAGTGAAATTTAACTTTTTTCGACAGCCATTCTGTATTCAGCAAAATATGCCTGTAGCAGCCGCCATACTAATCAAATCCCAAAGGGTGTAATCTAAATTACATACCCTTAATTACGTGTTACACCCTTTCTGAATATTTTAACTGTTCACATTTATGGCGACATGCTCTGATATCACTGGAATAGATGTGTATGGTCGTTGGATAGGATATTTTTTGGTTTTTGGGCTATTCGGGAGAACAGCGACTGCCGATCCGTAGATGATAAGAATTTCATACGCACCACTGTCTTTTTGAAGCCATGTACGAAATACCCCTAACCTAAAAACGGTGAGGGAAAACATTGTGAGGAAACATGTTCCAAGAATCTTTCGAGGTCATTCACCCGGCTGCGACGGTGTGGCGGAGTATGGCCTTGACTTTCTCCTTAAATATTAAATAATAAAAAAAAATTGGCAGTCATAGGAACTGCCGATAGAAGTGAAAACTTATAACTCAGAATTTGATATCTTAGCTCGGAAACTACACGGGTGTAACCGAAGGGCGTGGCTTTGCCATCATGGCATGGCCATCTAGAAATGCGTCAGCATTTCCCATTGGCTCACGCATTTCTAGATGGCCATGCCATGATGGCGAAGCCACGCCCTTTCAGCATGTGCCATTGGCTGACGCATTTCTAGATGCCCAATCAAGACAAAGTTTACCCGAAGATTTCTTATCATACCCGAGCGTGACGCTAGAATCCAATTTACACCCCACGAAAAATCTGTCTAGGCGCGCCTAAAGAAGTTTTCACTTCAATAAATATTGGTGGACAATTCACACACAACACCATCTGACCCCAAACTAAGCAAAGCTTGTATGATGGCGGCCAGTTAGCTGATATATTTATAATAAGAGAGAAGGCCCCTGTCTCCGTAGTGGGAACATTTGTTGGACCGCTTATGCTAAGATATTAGCACCAGATTTCTAAAATATACCAATGTCATTTATTAAATACGTAATAGAGTAATTACTTACTTGTTAATTAGATACAACTGATAATCTTGCAACTTGCGGCGATGTTCAAGAAATGTGTTTTTCAATCAAGGGATCATTGTCTTCGTGATTTTTGGACGTCTCTCGATTGAATTCAAAGTGTTTTGGAGTGGTAGGACTCTTTGCAGAGTTTGCCTGGGAAGTACTATACTTTTGCCAGTTATTCTGCCGCCAAGCAGTCGTGTGCAGACTGTGTTCCGGTTTGTAGGGCCATGTTTCCAGTGAAATTACTGGGCTAAGAGATAAAATACCTTCCCCATATCTCCGGGTGACGAACGCAGTGCGGTGCGGTGCTAGGTAATGTTTTGGACTCTTCAAGTTCCAATAGCTGCGTATCACTGTGCTATTATGGACAGGTATGTTACTTACCATCCCCACAGGCACATGTCCTGCTCGTCTTGTCACTCTATACTATAAAAAAAAACTTGGATGACCCGTCCATCCATGTGTGTAAAATCGTTAGTCTTGCACTTAGCACTCGTTTGTATCTTTTTAGCATTATATTGACGTAGTTATGTTTACCAATGTCATTTACTTAACACGTGACAGCAATTAATCACATGATTTAAATTAATTAAATTCAAGTTCAGTTCAAATTCCACGGTTTAAATGTTCTAATGACGAATTCAACCTATCGTTTAGGTCTGTGGAACATCAGAATTCAATCTCAAAATGAGTGATGAAAACGTAAATTTAGTTAGATTAACATAATCTAACATGCAAAAATACAGTGAGACGCAGCTATTTGAAGGTTTGAAGGGCAATGTTTCCAGATAAATTACAGGGCTTAGAGATATAACATCTTAGATCTCTGGGTAACGAGTGCAGTGCTAGGTAATGATTTGGACTCTTCATGTTCCAATAGCTGCGTCTCACTGTGCTGTTATGTGGCAGGCATGTTGCTTACCATCAGGCACATGTCCTGCTCGTCTCGTCACTCTTTATTTGAAAAATAAATAAAATACAATTGAATATAATTAGTCCAAATCATTACCTAGTACGGTACTGCGATCGTCACCCAAGGATACTTTTAAATGTACTATCTCTTTGCCCTGTGATTTAACTAGACATCTACCTATTTACTTTATCAAATTAATATTCCTGAATTTAATGTAAGCCATACACGCTACGGTCTGCCGGAGGAGGTCTACCTATGCAGGTATGCCTGCGCAGATCAACTAAACAAGAATTGATTTTCGATCTTGCTCCGGTCGCCTGCGCAGGCTAAAAAAACTGCACAGGTCAATTCCCACACACATTCCGGTCTATGTGGACCTCTCCGGTAGACCGTAACGTGTGTGGCGTCCATAATAAGCCATGATGGCGATGAGAATATGAGATTTCAAATTGCTTATTATAATACTTAGGTACAGTACCCGGCGATAAGTATTGCACATCGGCCTTTGGAGGGAGACACTCGGCTGATTTCGGCTTCGTAGAGCATTATCTCTGTCGCACACTACCTATGTGACGTTTTGTCAGTCGTTGTTCAAGTGCGAAAGAGTGCGGGCGCGTCCAGTTAAAAAAAACTATATAGAGTTGTTAACACCCCCAAATTTAAATAATTTAAAGTTGTACTATGGCATCTTTAGGAAAAAGAGGAAAACCTTTACGAGGTCAGTCACGCCAAATTATCTACAATGTTTATTAATACTTTCTAACCTTTTAATATTTTTAAGCTGACAGATTTAAAAAAAATGAAGATGAAACTGTAAGTTGTTATTTTAAGAAGGTTCAAGCGCGAGTTGCAAATGCCACTGGAATTTCAAGAAGAACTTTGAACAATATATTAAACGAAGTCAGTACTGAAACACATTCTACTGAAATTAAGTTTAGCACTCCCAAAAAAGGGAGACCAAAAAAGCAATTTCGTTTGGATATGGACGATTTTGATTATGATGTTGTTCGAAAAATGGTGTATGATTTTCACTTACGATTTAATGAACTGCCAACAATAAAGTCATTAAAAGCTAAATTATGTGAAGCTATTAATTACAATGGGTCTGAAAAGACGTTGAGAAAAATACTTCACGAGATGGGATTTCGGTTCACTAAAATGGAAGACAATCGAAAAGTTTTATTGGAAAAGCACGATGTAAGTCTCAAACGAATGGAATATATCGATAAAATGCGCATATTTCGCGAAAGAGGAAAAAATATCGTCTACATGGATGAGTCTTACATACATACATCCCACACTAAAGGTAAATCTTGGAGTGATAATAAGAAAAAAGGAGTAAAAAAGCCAATTTCAAAAGTGCAACGTTTGATAATAGTTCATGCGGGAAATGAAAAATGCAATGTACCCGGTGCCTTTTTAACGTATAAATCCACGGATACTACAGGTGACTATCACAATGAAATGAATAACGATAACTACGAGAAATGGCTGGTTAATCAATTAATCCCAAATATACCCAGTGATTCCGTTCTAGTTATCGACAACGCACCCTATCACAACAATAAATATGTTGAAAGACCCCCAACTCAAACATCATTAAACAGGAAATGATCAACTGGTTAAACAGACACGAAATTCCAGTTGATCCAAAATTAACAAAAACCCAGATTTATGCAATTATAATTATGTCAGCACAAGGAGAGGTATACAGAGTTTTCCGTGGACAAAGTACTTGCCGGACATGGGCACACTGTGTTGCGATTGCTACCGTATCATCCGGATTTTAGTCCAATTGAAAATATATGGTCTCAACTAAAAGGCTATGGAGCCTCTAGAAATGTGGGTATGAATTTAACTAAAGTAAAAACGTTATTGACTGAAAAAGTAAACATGATCGGGACTGAAGAGTGGAAAAAGGTTTGCGATCACACAATCAAATGTGAGAATGAATATAAAAACATTAAACACGGTTTAGACAATTGTAGACAATAGACTAGTGATAAATACGGCTGATAGTGACAGTGATATTGACCTCTTTGAGAGCACAGATAGTGAAATGGAAGTAATTGAGAATAAGAATTATAATTATTTTTATTACAATGTCTCACTTTAACAATAGGTACAATGGTGTTTATTATGTACACTACAGCTGTAATTTTCCAAAATAATTAAATACGTAAACATAATGTGAACATATTTTTAGGGTTCCGTAAAACGTAAAAACGGAACCCTTATAGATTCGTCGTGTCTGTCTGTCTGTCCGTATGTCACAGCCACTTTTTGCCGAAACTATGAGAACTACACTGTTGAAACTTTGTAAGTAGATGTATTCTGTGAACCGCATTACGATTTTTTCAAAAAAAAAGAAAAAAAAGTAAAATTACGGTTGCCCCTCATACTGAGAACTGAAACTCAATTTTTTTTTCCATAAAACCTAAACGTGTGGGTGTCTATCGATAGGTCTTCAAAAATGATGTTGAGGTTTCTAATATAATTTTTGTCTACACTGAATAATTTGCGCGAGAGACACTTCCAAAGTGGTAAATTGTGTGTCCCCCCCCCCCCCCCTTCTAACTTCTAAAGTAAGAGAATGAAAAAATTAAAAAAAATGTATAATGTACATTACCATGCAAACTACCAACGAAAATTGGTTTGAACTCGATCTGATGAGTAGTTTTTTTTTAGTACGTCATAAATACACTATTATTAAAACTTCAATCAAAGTTACAACGAACTACAATAACTATGTGTACTATGTATATTATGTTACTTGCTGCAACGGAACCCTTCATGGGCGAGTCCAACTCGCACTTGGCTACTTTTTTATTTTATTTTATTTTACTCGAACCTAAAGCCATCACTTATAGAACACTTATTGGTGTATTTTATACAATGAATAAAAAGAATTATTAAAAGAAGCAAATTAAAATTGTTTTAACAGCTCCTAATAGATACCGCACTGTTTGTATTTCGTGCTACAGAGATGACGCTCTACGAAGCCGAAGTTGGCCGATTGTCTCTTTCCATGTGTCGATGTGCAATATTTATCGCCGGGTACTGTATGTACTTGTACTCATGTACAGGTATGTACGTACTTATGTATGTATGCAACATATCTCTCGTTTTTAATTCATCAGCTGTCCCAGGGGAGATTATATTCGACAAAGTGGTATTAAAATTTTATTTTGTTCGCTCCATTCGCGACCGGATGTTAGCAGAAATAGAATTTCGTGTAAATAAATAGGATTTTTTGTGAACACGAGATTTTATTAACAATCACGAATGGATGTTTGTTAATCTCTGCAATTGAAGTGGAAATTGATATTTGTATATTTTTACACATAAAAAGATATATACTGAATGTTTTTAATCTGAAGTTGGTACATTATAGTTGTCATTAGGCATATAAGTGGCTGGCCTTATGGCTTACTTAATTAGTAGTTAGATAGTTCGCTAGTTCGCAGGCGAAGCCGTGGATCGTGGGTTCGATCCCCACCCATTGCAAATATTTGTCTGATGAATACAATTATTTCTCTGATGAATACAAATATTTGTACCGTGCCTCGGTGTTTTATATATATAATAATCAATTTATAAGTATCTGTTATATCGAATCGGTGTCTCTCAGGTAAGCATGCTCCATCGTATACCACGTTAATATTAGACTAGATGATGGTCAAGTCTAAACCTATAAAAGTAAAAAAAACAGCCTTTCCGTTGAATATCGTCACTCCATCTAATCTCAGGCTACTATAGTTACATTGGTGAACATCGTACCAACCGCGAATCGTCACGGTTTTCAGTGGAGTTTTCGACATATCAAAATATGGTTATTATACTGGCGACTAGTAATTACATCAAAGGGTTGAAATGTTCAACAAAAAGAGACATTTTCCTTCAAATTGCCTCGTTAAAGTAAATACGTACGTAATAATGTGCAAACATTTCGAACCGTGATAAAAAATTAAGTGCCCCATTAAAACTAACCTTAGTTGCCTGTAAACGATTATTTTGCCGCTATCTTTTGAATGGGCCATTTACATTTAGAAAGGTAAGAAAGTACTTTGCATAAACTAAGGTATTTCAACGTACCGGTTGCTTTCTGAAGTTTTCTTTTCTATTTAATCAGTTTTATATTAAACTAATAGCGGTCTGGATTCGTCCGCTCGCCCGGGCTTTGCCCTAGGTACATAATATAAATATAACCTATATCACTCAAGGGCCTCATAAATATCTAGTGGTGAAAGAATTTTTATGATCGGTCTAATAATTCCTGAGATTAGCGTGTTCAAGCAAAAAAGTTTTTGCTTGAACTCAGCTTCAGCTTTAAAATATGAGTCTATAATATACTCATATCACATAATTATGAAGATCTAAATCTAATGTTACGTTCGTTGCATTCTAAGCATTTATTCCAGTCATACAAGCAAAAAATTTATTGAAAGTTGGAGTGTTTTCAAATCGTGATAAAAATCTTCGAAGTTTGTGTCGTCAATATAGAAACAAAATTGAGATTATACGACAAAAAACCAAGTATTATTATTAAAGAATTATTATTTAAAGAACGCGTTCTTTAAATAATAATTAAACACGTCTGCAAGTTGCATGTTGCATGCAACATGATGCTCATGCTCTACGCGCGTACTTGCGGGAGTGCAGATCTGCATCATCCTGTGGTGGGTGAATCGCCTTAGTCACTGCCGAAGAAACCCGTGGGGGTCTTAGTCAGTAGAGGTATTTACCTACTAGTGGTGTCGAGTAGCCCGACATACCAATATACCCCGCCGTGTCCGTGCACGGAAGACATTCGTCAACTGTTATCCTATTTCCTACTAATATTATAAATGTCAATGTATGGGTGTTTGGATATTTGGATGTTTGGACGTTTGTTCCTCAGTCACGTCCTAACGTATGAACGGATCGGGCTGAAATTTGGAACGCAGATAGATTATAGTGTGGAATAACACATAGGCTACTTTTTATCCCGGAAAACAACGGGAACAACGGGAACGAGAACTTCGCGGGTAACACCGCGGGGCGCTGCTAGTGATCTAATAAAAGCACTCGTTCCATCACTGGAGTTCTAATTGCATGTATTAGCTATTATATATATGTGTTCTTCCAGATTATAATGTATCTGTTTCAAACTTCAGCCCGATCCGTTCATACGTTAGGACGTAATTGAGCAACAAAGATCCAAACATCCATACATGGAGATTTATAATATTAGTAGGATAGTAGCATAACCAATCGGCGGAGGGCCTCGTTACTATAATATAATATACCTATTTAAATGCTTTATTTAAATTTTATAAATAAATGGCAGGTATTTTTTTAGCTTACCGTCTCTCTATTTCGGATTTGTTTACCAAATTTACACAAAGCTGACGCGACAAATAACTAAATTTTTGCGCAAATGACGCCATTTATTCGACGTCACATGTATGTCAAGATATTTCAGAGTTTATGTGGTAAAGTCAGTGTTGTCCGTGAGAATTGATATACCATTAACAGTTTTTGAAATACATAATACAATTACGAGTAGGTACTTTAAAGAATGCGTTTTACATTTTGGCTTACATCTTTCTATCGATAATAATGTTATAGTCAACGCCTTTGATTTTGCAGATGTCCATAATCGGCGGTTATCAATTACCATGAGGTAAATAGTAGCTACTCTTGCTTATCACTTTGTTTTTTTTTTAAATAAATTGACATGTTTGCTGGTCCATTTTTAATTTTGTGTTTGAAAATGTGAAAGTACTTTTGATATATTTTTAGCAATATTTTAATTATATTTTTGTTGCAGACTGCAGACCGTTAATCGGTAAACGTAGTACTCTATAAGTACTTGAGACTCGATAGAATGACGACAAATGTAAAACAGCAGGAGTCAATGGAGAAATGTGTGCTAACAATGATTACAATTTACTTACTAGTACGTAGGAATATGAGTATTTACGACCTAGCAATAAGCGCCAAAATGAAAACAACACGACAATGCTCGCGCTGTTTTGAAAACCAAACTATTTTATCAAAGTTACACTCGCATAAATGTCTAACAAAGCGGAACACACGATCTAGCTAAATTAGACTCTAAATATTAGCCAAATAAAGTGGACTGTAACATCCAGCTTCGAGCGAAATGCTGCACTTTATTGTGCCACTTCTGGAGGTCAACATTATCATGTGAAATACTCAACTTTGCTCGAACATCGACACGCAAAACTTTACTCTAACACTTTACAATAAGACTTAGTTTTCAACTAGCTTTGTTGAGATTTTGTAGTTAGGATAGGATAGTTCTCGCAAAAGATTGGCAGACATTCGTAATTCTCATTTTTTCCCTCAGACATAAGATTACGGTAATGGTAATGAACACTTTCCGCTATTGGAGAACAACAATCTTATGATGCTTTTAGAGAAAATCGTTGGTTCGTGGTGGTGCGGTTTTTGATATTAAATAGATTTGTAAGCTCTTTGTGGATAAAACCGACTTTTATAATGGAGATAGATAGGTAGGTATATACTCTGATATTATTTCAAGGAAACGCTAAAGGTACACGAGGGCAATAATTGCTCGGCGACACGAATGAACCGATCTAGAGCAATTAATGGAGCAATTAAACGCAATTTCGTTTATACGGGCGACTAAAATTGCTCAATTCCAGTCAATACTCGTCAACTATGACGTCAAGACTACATCAAGCAATTTACGGCAACGGCAACAAGCATCACTACTGCGCAATACAATATTGAGCGATATCGCGCAACTTCATCAAATTTTTGCGTTTAATTGCTCCATTAATTGCTCCAGATCGGTCCATTCGTGTCGCCGAGCAATTATTGCCCTCGTGTAAGCGCACCTTAAAACAGCGTTAGCATAGACATCAACTGGACTAAATTGAATTGAACTACTGATTAAATATGAAAAAGATAAGTACAAAAAACATCGGCAGTCATGGGGACTGCCGACAGAAGTGAAACTATAGGTATAACTTAGAATTGACTGGCCTCGTGACTTAGTGGGTAGTAGCTCTGCCTGCGAAGCCGAGGGTCGTGGGTTCGATTCCCACCCAGTGCAAATATTTGTGTGATGAATTCAAATGTTTGCACTGTATCTGGGTGTTTCTATGTATAATAAGTATGTATTTAAAACTATATGAGTATTATATCAGCTATCTGGCCGCCATATTACAAGCTTTGCTTAGTTTTTTATTTGAAAAATTTCACCTCCACGGACTCCTAGGTCCATGCCTTTTATTAACATTTTATACATTTTTTTTTTTTTTTGTTATTTTCCTTTGTCTAATGCAGGAAGACTTAAATATTAGATCAGACTTCTAAAAAACAACCATGCATCTACATATTTATAACCTAAACTATTTAAACATATTTTGCAATTAAAGCTTCACCCCGACCCAGAGCCTCCATCACCGCTGCATTTCGATCTTTAATGGCCATCTGGAAGTTATAGTCTCTGATGGCACTAGGTGGCGCGGTCGACGTTCGCAACACAAAACGACAAATCGCATCATCCTCGACGTCGTCGGTGTAATAGACAAAGGTCCCAGTGTGCCGAGATAAAGCCACAACTGCGTGCGGAACACTTTCATGTATTTTAAGCTTAGCCTTGGTCTTAATGGCGACTACTGACTCATATGTTAGTCCTTGAGCCTCGTGGATTGTCAGTGTGCAGGACCCCGCGCCTTCACCATAGCCCTGGCCAATGAGGATCTCCTTCTCTTCCTGGGTGTGAACCAAGTAGAGGGTGTTCGGGAGAGTGCGTGAAATGTTAGCACCCTAATGTTAGCTTTGCTTAGTTTGGGGTCAGAAGGTGTTGTGAGTGAATTGTCCACCGATATTTATTTGTTTATTTTTTATTTAACACGTTTGCTGCATTATGAGGTCGAAAACGCCACATGCGTAGCTTCTCGCAGGTGCGGTAGTCAAAATCATGTTCTTTCACTCTGTGCGGGGGGCGACTATATTAACATTTATATGAGTATAACAGAGCCAAATATATGAAATTGCTTCTCGTGCAAAGCCTAGCCTAAAAGTGAAGTTAAAACTAAATGAGGTTTAAAAGGCCTCAAACGCACTGAGTATTAATTAGTTTCGTACAGTGCGAAGTGAGGTCTAATCTGCCTCAAAATTGTAGGCCTCACAACCGCATGGAGTGAGGTGCGGGCAGCAAGGCGCCTGCGTATTCTAACTTAGTGACGTGATAAAAAGTATCGATACGAAAGCATGCTGCAAGTTGATGCACTCGCTAATACACATTGCTACATGTTAACGACTATTAGTCTAACAAGTCAATATTGTATAGAAATTAGTACATGTGCTCAGTAATTTTCAGGGACAGATTTTTTATTACATTTTTTAATATGTTGTTTCTGCGACTTATAAATTGATACTGGGGATAAGTTTTATAAAATTCCCCAAATATATGTTGAATTCTCGATTTTAATTGATTCTCGTGTTTCGTCCTAGAAAAATTATGAAAATTGATAAATCTATGATACCGTGGCGCGGACGACTTAAATTGTGCCAATACATAAAAAATAAATCACATACATATACATATATCGAACTATCGAGTCGAACTATAATTATAAATCGTATACTCCTGAAAGATACTCGTATACTACACTTATTTATAGAGACAAAGAAAGCTATCATCTCGAGCAAGATTTTGAGTTTTGAGAATAATTAAAGGGTCGTATTGTTCTTCCTGACAACTTCAACGAAATTGACGAAATGGTCAACGAAAGAGCTGTGTAGGTTGCTACGATAAATTAAGACTTGTGTAAAAAGTAGTTAGGAAGCAAAAACAAAACAAATATTGTTCGTGTATTTCGTGTCCAATTCGTAAAAAATCTTTCTACTTGACCGGTTGTAATAAAAAACATATTGTTCAATCTTATTACATAAATTATTTTAATATCGCAACTGCAACTCTCTCTATTCACAACACTAGTCGAGACACTAATAGAACTTTATTTCAATGCGATGTGAGGCAGAACAGATGTCATATATATAATTTTCATTTACTCAATACCTAATTGTCATAACTGTGGGCGAAGCTGGATTCAACTTTAACAACTCTTTAAATTAATATTGCTAAATTTTCAAGCAATTACTCTTATAAAATGAACATAATATTTAAGGTATTCTTAGAAACAATTTTGTGAGGCACAAAAGGTCCCATACGCACTGCAAGGAAGGTCAATTTTGCCTCGAAAAGACCTCATACGCACTAGTTGAAAGTCTACGAAAAATGGCCCCGCAGCAAAGGTGTTAAACAGCACTAATTCCGCACAATAGGTGAACCGTTTGTATTTAGATATACTACTATTACGTTATTACACAATACATGTTCATGACGTAAGACTCACAAAAGTTCACCCATTCGAAAAACGTACGTTCCGTTCTGCTGTTCCAACGCTACACTGCAAAATTAGAATGTTCATGACTTGAAATCATACGATTTTCCCAGACTAAAGAGGGTTCAACGTCGCTAAAGAAATATTCACTTCAAAAAAAATCTTTTCAGGTTTATTTAGGTACCTAAAATTCACCAAAAAGGGGTAAAGAATGAAATTGTTGGCAGAAACACAAACAAGCAGCCACAGTTTGAATGTACGATTGCGAGGTTGATTCGAGCGTGAGTTTTGTACAAACGAAGCGCAGGATCGTCGGCTTAATGCGCGCTGATCATTATGTAACTTAAAAGCTGACCAATTATTATTTTCAAAGAAAACAATACCAATATTAAATTTGTTCTCGATGGCCAACTTGCCAGTGTGCATGTGTTTTATGATGCAGGGTGTTTAGATTTATAAATTAAAGTCGGTTAAAAAATAGCAACGTTTCGCGGGTTTCCCTCGCAATTCCCGTTCTTATAAGTTTTCCGTAATAAAGGACAATTTCTCACTATAATCTATGTTAGAAATTTTGACCCAATCTGTTTACAGGTTCTGCCGTAATTGAGCAACAAATATCCACTTTTATTAATCGATAAAAACCAGTATCAAAATTTGCATTGTTTTTTTTTACATCAGCAGCCCATTAAATGTAGCCCACAGCTGAGACTCTGAGGCTTCTCTAGCAAATAAAGTTATGGCCACAATCTAGTACACACCTTTGTCAGTTATTCTACCGTCAAGCAGTAATGTGCAAACGTTACTGTGTTCCGGTTTGAAGGGCAATGTTTCCAGAGAAATTACATGCAGGGCTTAGAGATATAACAACTTAGATCTCTGGGTGACGAGCGCAGTGTGGTGCTAGGTAACGATTTTGGCTCTTCATGTTCCAATAGCTGCGTGTCACAGTGCTGTTATGTGGCAGGCATGTTGCTTGCCATCAGGCACATGTCCTGCTCGTATCGTCACTCTAAATTTTAAAAAAAAGTTTCGGTAAAGTACTCACAGGTACCTTACAATTATGTACCACGTTATAAGTTATGTACACAAGGCCACCACGGTAAAAATACTGCTGTGTTACAAAAATCAGTTTTCCGTAAATAAATCTTTTTCGACCTCTGTAATTGAAACTATTAAGTGGCTTGTGAAAAATCACTCGACAAAAAGTTACGAAACGGCCTCGTTTGAAAAAGTAAGTTTTCGGCGAAAACAGGATTTCCAGCTAATTTTCCGCCTTCGATTTCTGAAAGAAACCTTGTAGGGCAGCTCCGAAACTTTCTCAAAGAGAAACGTATGTACTAAGTTGTTTGCTTATTTAATTATCTTGTTACTGAGAAAACTTCATTTACTAAAAGACAAAAGAATAATGCTGATTTTTATTTTCTTAAAACTAAAAATGTACTTTTTTTTTAATTATAACATTAGCGCCTGAGCGCTATTTTGTGAGATAATTAGCGATGACGCATTCTAAATAATACTTAGGTAAAATGTGGGTAAGTAGTCTGTTTATTACAATATTTTTATTTCCATTTCACGTTTTTATTTGGTTGTAATATACCACACACAAAAAGAACAGTTTTGAGACTCGCCTCGGGAAAAAAATGTAACGTGTTTTCTGATTCACGGCAGTTTTTGTTTTTTGGCAGTTAGGACTCTTGGCAGAGTCCGCCTGGGGAAGTACCACACCTTTGCCAGTTATTCTACCGCCAAGCAGTAATGTGCAAACATTACTGTGTTCCGGTTTGAACGGCAGTGTTTCCAGAGAAATTACAGGGCTTAGAGATAAAACATCTTAGATCTCTGGGTGACGAGCGCAGTGCAGTGCTATGTATCTAGTCAGATGGAGTATTATATATTCGAAAGCTGGTGGCGGTTGGAAACGCCAGACCGAGGATCGGGCTGAGTAGCGTATTATGGGAGAGGCCTATGTCCAGCAGTGGACGAATACAGGCTGATGATGATGACGTTAACAGCAACTACGCAGGTAAAATTGTGGGATTCTGCTAATTTATAAACATAATTTTATTTATTGTTCGACAAACCTATATAAATGTGAGTAAGTTTTACTCGTACGAAGTTTAATTAAATTCTTAAAGAGTAGCAGGGACATAAATTTGTAACTAACTTTAGCAATTAAAAAACTTGTGTAATTTCTTCGATGCTATTTAGAATTTAACTGATCAAATTTTATCTCGTTAAATAACCTTGAAAAGGTTTGATTCAACCAACAATTCTGTCCACCCCCTCCCGATCGTATTCAGTCAAACACAAAGTGGCCATAAGTTTGTTTTTAACCGGGACAGTTATTGTTTTACCGCAATCGCTTAAATATGTATATTCTACTTATATTATTAAACACACTAATATAATGCGAAAGTTTTATGTATTTATGGATGTTTGCTAATTTTTTGAGCAAAAACCACTGAAGAAATCTGGATGAAATTGGGTACATAGATAGACAATAGTCTGGAATAATACTTCGATAACATATTCATCATCAACACCCCACTAAACGTTCCCACTGCTGGGACTCGGGGCCTTCTCTCGCAAGGAGAGAGTTAAGGCCATAATCCACCACGCTGGCCCAGTTTAAGTTGTTGGTGGATGACACATGACTTTGAAAGACTCTAGGTACATGTCGGTTTCCTCACAATGTTTTCCTTCACCGTTTTAAGTTAGCGGCATACATATTATCCAGATAATAATATCCGGGGAAAATATCGCGATCTGGAAATACGTGAGTGACACCGCAAAATGCTTCTAGTTATAACTAGGTAGTTATTTAAGGACACATTGTGAAAAAAGTATGTGACACACTTGGTTTAAGTAGGTACACCTGCTAAAAAATATTTAAATACCTACTAATATTATAAAAGCGAAAGTTTGCAAAGAGTATATGGATGGATTTATGTTTGTTACTCTTTTAAGGAAAAGCTACTAAAGCAATATGAACGAAACTTGGTACATAAATAGATAACGATCAGGACGTCTACTCTGTTTCTATGAAAACGAAAATTCGAAAAAAAACTCGCGACTTTCCTACTCTCTTTCTACTTCGTTTTGTCCGATACAACATTGTTTGACGTTAAAATGTTCTAAGCATACTCTAATTAGAGTAGGGTTAGAACATTTAAACGGACAAAACAACGGATCGAAGTAGAATCGGAGTTGGAAAATCGCGAGTTTATTTCGAAATTACGTTTTCGTTGAATTAGAGTAGACGTCCTGAAATAAAACATAGACTACTTTTTCATCATCATCATCAGCAGCAAGACGTCCACTGTTGAACATAGGCCTCCCCCCCTAGATTTCCACAACGAACGGTCCTGCGCAACCTGCAACCAGCGGTTTCCAGCGCCCTTTGTGAGGTCATTTGTCCATCTAGTGGGAGGCCGTCCAACACTGCATCTTCCGGTTCGTGGTCGCCACTCGAGAACCTTCCTTTCCCATCGGTTGTCAGTTCTGCGAGCGATGGGGCATGCCCATTGCCACTTAAGCTTAGCTAGTCTTCGAGCTATGTCGGTTACTTTCGTTCTTTTGCAAATATCCTCATTACGGATTCTGTCGCGCAAAGAGACTCCGAGCATAGCTCTCTCCGTAGCTCGCTGTGTAACTTTCAGCTTTGTTATAAGGCTTACAGTTAAGGACCACGTCTCAGTTTCATAAGTCTTCACTGGCAACACGCACTGATTGAAGACTTTCGTCTTCAATCCATGGAAACACCTAGCCTCAGAAAAAATATTATGAATTTGAGATGATTTGAAATAATACTTAGATTGGGTAAAAAGTGTCAGCCAAACCGAAACGTGTGGTCACCGCAGTCATACATTGTAAAGTGCGCGGTATCTGGGCGGGCGGCTACATTCATCTGAATAGCCAGCAGGTGACAAGGCCCCGTCACCGCCTGTGAAAGGAAGACGGATGGCTACTGTATGGACCGGCAAGAGTGCGAACCGTATTAGTCAGCATAGCGACTACAAGTTGGCTGGTGCCAGAACCTCACTGTTAAATAAAATACAAGCTAAATAAATTAAAACTTTTGAAACTCCCACATTTGTCGTGGCTGCCATCTTGAATTTGAAATGTTTCATAGTGTCATAGTATTCTACTAATGATGTCTTTTCATCTGGTACCTATAATTATTTTTTTGCATACCCAACTGTGGAAAAACATCCAATTAGCGATTTATGTACTTAAAACATAGTCAAAGTACTATTATTCATAAATGTACAATTTACACGTCAATTTAAAAAAAACAAAAAGAACATATAAAGAGAATACATTTTTTGACATTTTATTGTTCGATAATAAGTATCGTACAAATAAGTGTCAACCATTAAAATATAATATGTATTTATTACAATTGTAATGAACAATGTCATTTTTTTACAACTTTATTGTGAGTTTACCATCACTCTTTAAAAAATCGCTGTAACTATAAAAAGTGTGATCGATAAGCCAGCTTTTTAATCAGTTTTTGAAGCTGCTTACACTCGGGGCTAAATTAATACATACTTAGATAATATTATACACAAAAAGGTATATTATTTTGTAGACGCAAAAACCTTCTTCAGGGAAAGAACGATGGCAACGAAAAATATGTACAGTCTCGTTCAAACCGGAACGCATGGTCACTACAGTCATACATTGTAAAGTGCGCAGTATCTGGGCGGGCGGCTACATTCATCTGAATAGCCAGCAGGTGACAAGGCCCCGTCACCGCCGGTGAAAGGAAGATGGATGGCTACTGTATGGACCGGCAAGAGTTCGAGCCGTATTAGCCCTATGTACCAATTACAAATTGGCTGGTACCAGAACCTCACTGGTAAATAAATACAAGTTATTTGAATTTTAAAAACCCCGAAATATGGCGGCTGCTAGCTTAAATTTGAAATTTGGCATACTATTTGTCATAGTGTTTGTTACAGTGGAACTTAGATTTTTTTCTGGGATATTTTACTAGACACCCACCCACGTGTTTCCAATTTAAAAAATCCTATAAATTGGGCTCTTTCCACCACATAAAAACAAAAGAATGGTTCCGGTTAAAAGCGAATTAACGAGTACTGCCACAGGCTACAATGCTTTTGGTGCTAAAAAGAATAAAAAAAAGTGTTTCTCATTTTTTTTTGTAAAAAATTAATTTCAGTAAATCCAGTATAAAAGCATAAGCACTTTAAATTCCCACTGCTAAGGCTCAGGATTTTCTTTCGCAAGGAGAGAGTCAAGGTCATAACCCATCACGCTAGCCAAGTGCCGGTTGGGAAATAACACATATTATGTATATGTATAGGTACTAAAAATTTATCTGGGAAGACGCTCTTTTCCTTGACCGTTGTCAAGTTGATGACAAATGTATGGATGATTATTTATTATCTCTAAAGCTTCAATTTAAAATTCTGAAAAACAGACTTCAATTTAAAATTCTGAAAAACAGACTTCAATTTAAAATTAAATTCAGACACTAGATTAAATTTTATAAGAATCTATCACTAAGTTGTCCAAAGATATGTAAGCAAATTTTAGTTATTTGTTCAGATTTCAAAAACCACTTCTGAAGTATTTTCTATCAATATAAAATACCACCAAAATCGATTCAAAACTAACAGAACCATCGCGCAGCATAGATACAAAAAACATAAAACCGAACAGCCAATTTTCATCGCGAAAAAATAGCGAGAACCTACGAGTACACGGGTGAAACCACGGGGCACTCCTAGTTAGATATAGTTTCAGACCAGTTCTTAAAATATTGGTAGCAAAAACTAACAGAGTTAGTTTTAAACAAAATCCATTGTTATTCAAAGACGACCCGTAATAGTTCGGCAGACAATCAGCCACTGGAGAGCAATTGGCTCAAGTAGACGGCTGAAGTCGTCGATATTTGCAGAGCACTGGGACTCTTTCAAATTCGAATTAAATTGAGATATATTGGCAAAGTCGATTATAATATTTTAATTATGTATATTATGAGATGATAATAGTACAGTACCTACGGTTTCAAATAGTTGAAAATATATAAGGGACCCGCCATCACCTACATAGTAAGTAGCTTGCATGTAGCAATATGCTAAGACATAACTTTGATAGTTTTTTGATAACATATAGTGCGTTCCAGAAAGGCATGTAGAAAACCAAAGCAAACCAAAAAAAAGTCTTAGTATTTTTATGAAATTGCCTTAATATTTTTCATAAATAGGATTCGACTTTATTGCGATCTTAAATACCATATACTTAGATTTGTATTGATCAAATAATTCTATACTATCTTATTTTAAAAGTTATAGAAATCAATGGTATGATGATAGAAATATGATTTTAAGTACTAGCAATTTGATCTGTGTTTCTCAAACTCTCAATGTTGCATTCAAGACATTTATACTTCTTTTCATCAAATTATTCTTAGGACGTGCCTATTTTTCTAACATACCCCTCTCATGCCCATATTGTAAAAATGCCCATTTCCATTATATTCAAGTATGGATTAATTTTACTCTATTACTTTTTGTCATTAATTTGGAATATTTAATTGTAATGTAATTTGATTTTAAATGTAATGTATTATTTGATTTTTATTGTAATGGGATTTTAAATTGACGTCTATTTTTTTATTAATTACTTGTATTGGTAATATTTGAATATCTTGAATATGACATGTAACTACACGTTATCAATAAAAGAGTAAGAGTATGACTAAAGAACTACGAGAAAAAGGTTTCTTGTGTCGTAACGAGTTGAGAGAAAATCGCAAACCTCTAAATACGTGTTCCAAATTACGCTGTTTACTACCAAAAGCATGTATAGTTTTCACTCTAAAATGCCACAAATTTTGTGTTATTTTGATCGAAACTTTTGTATGTGTTTCCAGAATATTACATCATAGTATTATGATCAGTTTTGGGTAGTACGAGGACAATTCGAACGAGATTTAATTATTGATAAAAATGAAAGAAACGTTTTCATATAAGAAAACATCTAAATTACTTTTCTAAGTCACTGGTTCTAGTGTTACATTCTTCTCCGAACTCAAATGCTTTGTCTTTCCTTTTTTTACGTGGGGGAAATAAATGTACGTATGGCCCGCCATACTCTCGTTATGAAATGAGAGGAGATCTCCAGCTATCATTTGGGCTTCAGAAATCGCAGGGTGACCAACACTACACACAACACTAACCATATCACCAGGTTTCTCCAAACTCAGTGCGCTATGCACACATTTATTTATTAGAGGATTCCGCGACGCCGATAACCGTAAACTGGGTAGTTTTCGGTTATCGGCATCGTGGTTATCGCGTCGTAGTTGAAATATATACCTATGTTTGTTTTATTTTCCAATGCTTCCCGAACCATTCTTGCGTAGTAATGACATTCGGTAGATAGAACCTTCGGATCGTGGATCTCGATCCAATGACCAGTTTTAGCATCAATCAAATGTCAAATGTCAGCAATTGCAGATTATTGTGCCTGACGATTTTTTACAGCGGCAATGTGTTGATTGTTCCAAGTCCCAGCAGTGGGAACATTTATTAGGGTGTTTATAATATGCATACATATATATTTAGTCTTGTTATGCGACGAAAATTTAAAAGGGCAAGCAATGAAAGGTACTACAAACTATCTTGTGAAACAATGGTTGAGAAATGCTGGTCTGTCATATCGAGAGTGACATTGATTTGTTTACCTTTTATTCACGTAGATTTGGAATGAGGTATAGGTTATTATGATAAATTATATATTCAGTTAAGAATCAATCTAACTGCGCGTGTAAAAGCACCTGTGTATTTATTTATATTCTATTATTAATTCGCTAGTATAGAAAAATCTAAAATCTATAGATAGTGAAAGTTTCAATGAAAATAGTTTTAGTGATATAATTATTATCTACCTTCGTGTTTAGATTAATCAATCATTTCTTGCATAATAAAACAATCACATTATAATTATTACTGACAATATCAGTGTAAATGGCATGTTTTCGCAGTAACGACAATGATCGACCTAACCCTATCGTACGGCCTGAATACAGCATTCGAGCAATGTTCGACAAGGAAATATTGATGGCAGCTTTATAATAAGTGCTATATCTGCTACAGCTATTACAAAAAAACAACCATTATTCAATCCCTTTTAAAACAGATGTTTCTAGTATTTTCGGAAGTTCAGTAAACCTAATAGAGTAAGATCCCAGAGCTGCTAGACGTCACCTATTTTCTGATGAATGAAATGTGGACGATTGAGTCGAGTTAGTAAGTACTAAGAACACATGCTTACTCGCTAACTTGCTTAGACGGCCAATTTTGAGATATGGGGTAAAGAAGTTTTGTAGTGGTAGGACTCTTAGCAGAGTCCGCCTGGGGAAGTACCACACCTTTGCCAAATATTCTACCGCCAAGCAGTAATGTGCAAACATTACTGTGTTCCGGTTTGAAGGGCAATGATTCCAGAGAAATTACAGGGCTTAGAGACTTAGATCTTAGATCTCTGGGTGACGAGCGCAGTGCAGTGCTAGGTAATGATTTGGACTATCATGTTCCAATAGCTGCGTGTTACTGTGCTGTTATGTGGCAGGCATGTTGCTTACCATCAGGCACATGACCTGCTCGTCTCGTCACTCTATGCTATAAAAAAAAAAAAAAGAAGGTACATAAAAATATTCCTACTTCACGTATTTTCTAATGACGCATCATCAGATCTTAGACCTTAGATCAGTTTATGTTTTTAGAAAATGTTATCAATTGAGTAAAAGTAAACCAATTGAATAAATGTAAGAATTTATATTGACAACTGTTCGATCTTTCCTATATAAAATTTCACAAAGGAATGGCCCTCAACGGCTTAGCTCCATCTACTTATAGAGCCAACCCCTCTAAAACTCTTTTGAGAGTGCGAGTAGAAGTGAATGGTATCCCACCAGCGCCCTCTACACTACATTTTATTAGTCATACCCATTTCTTTCCATAATCAGAAACTTGTTCTTTTATGACACATATTTAGACTCAAATCCCAGTATTAAATACAATACTATAGTGAAATACACGGTAAACAAAATACAGGTGATAACAAAAAGGCTTTAAAATAGTTGTCTGATGAACATATTGTATACAAATGGAGTATGAGAATTTAAGTAAAGTTAAGTCATTATTTCGGGAGTTTTAAAGCGTCTGTTAAGCAAAACGGCGTACGGAAAGTATCTGGTAGTATTGAGGCCCTATTTTTAAGAATATGGCCTATAAGATACGTGAAAATCATCAAAGTCATTAGAAAATACGCGAAGTAAGTAATATTTATGTGTACCATCATTACTCCATATCTCAAAATTGGCCGCCTAAGCAAGTTAGCGGGTAAGCATGTGTTCTTAGTACGTACTAACTCTACTCAATCGTCCACATTTCGTTCATCAGAAAATACGTCACGTCTGACGGCCCTGAGATCTTACTCTAATATACACTAGCAAACTATACACTAGCGGTCCGCCTCGGCTTCGTCCGTAGTACAAATTATAATTATAGCCTATAGAACTGAAGGATCCCTTACATATCAATGGTCAAAGATTGTTTTTAAACGGTCCATTAATTCCTGAGATTATCGCGTTCAAACAAAAACCTCTTCAGGTTTATAATATTAGAATAAATAGTTTATAAAATAAATACATATAATCTTATTCATGTCAGCAAATTTTAATACTGCTTTGATTCCATTCTAAAATAGGCTAAAACGCTTGGTTAAGTGTTTGGAATACGTTGGCGAAACCGTTAAAAGCGTCATCAATTTTGCGAAATGTAAATTGAAATATGAATCAATTTGTGAGTACGAAGAAATTAGCGTCCTCAGGTTTTGGAGGTCAACCTAGGTCTAGACTTATTAGCCAAGCACTAATAGCCAAGAAATACATTCCAGAATGCCGTTTGTTAGTGAAATATTAATAATCCCAGCTGAGCATTAACACTTAGCCCGAAAGCTTCTTGCAGTAATATTTTGTGAATTTCACCACTTTGAACTATGAAATTGGGCTCAAAGCTACTAAAATGTATCTTCTAAAATAATTATGAACAGAATCGTTTGAGCTCCGCCATCTTTGAAATGACCTAGCATTTAAATTACAATATGTTTTGATTAGCAGTTCGTACTTTAGGTGAAACTAATGACGCTAACCTATCCCAGTGCAAATATTTGTGTTCTGAAAACAAGTATTTGTTATATTTATGTAATAAGTATGTATTTTTTTATTTATTTATAGTATGGAGTGACGAGACGAGCAGGACATGTGCCTGATGGTAAGCCACATGCCTGCCACATAATAACACGATAACACGTAGCTATTGGAACAAGAAGATTCCAAATCATTACCTAACACTGCGCTCGTCATCCAGAGATATAACAAACAACAATACACTCACACACATTTCACACTATACGCACAAACAATACATTTCAACATACAACTACTCATAAAACACACCATAAGACAGTACATCATCCAAAACACAACCCTAACCCCAAGGTTGCAACCCTCCCTCTTCTTCTTCTTGAACTTCACTCAATTAGACAACTTACAAGTGACGGCATCGTACTGAATCTTATAACTTTATATCCTAATATCATTCTACACAGGTCTCCTAGTGGTTCATTTGACCCATACATTTTGTTCACGGGCCTGTAGTCTATTTAAAATTATACTAGCATATCAGATATCTGGCTTCCATAGCACTAGCTTTGCTTAGTTTGGGGCTAGATGGTGTTGTGTGCAAAATTTACAACAATGTTTATGTTTTTTTTTAAGTGAAAACTCGGGACCTTGGCTATTAGGCATCTAGAAATGCGTGAGCCAATGGGAAATGCTGACGCATTTCTAGATGGCCATGCCATGATGGTGAGGCCACGCCCTCCGGTTACACCCGTGTAGTTTCCAAGGTAAGCTATAAGTTTTCACTTTTATCGGCAGTTCCTATGACTGCCAATTTTTTTATATAAGATACGAACAACAATCCCGATGTGTTTTATTTGGTATCAGTTTTATCTTTAAAAATTGAATAAATCACAAGGACCAACCAGAGACAAAATACACGACCAAATTAAATTGCATTTCCGATCTGGTAAGGCAATTAGGTCACATGTCACATCGATCAAACGTCCCCATAGGCCTTTTAATGTACGACGGGATCTCGCACCCACAGACCCCATGTCTCGTTTTACGGCCTATATTATTTATTTATTTTACGTTTATAAACAAAATTATGACGGTGTATTATGAGATTTTTAAGCTTTAATTTTTATTTGAACGTGAGATTCAAGTTACAGATAACGAATCAAATAACTAAAAAAGTGATTGTGTCGTTTTATGAAACCATTGTAAAAGTAAAACTTTTTTCGCATCTTAGACATTTGATTAAAAATGTTTGGAAAAATATTAAGTTAAGTAAGTTAAAGTAAGTTAAGTAATTTAGTAACTTAACGAGTAACGCCGCCGCCGCCGGCCTGGGGTGCTTTTTCGAGCGCCTTTCACTTTACCCCTGCTCCGCGGCCGATCGTCACGCGACTTGCAATAGATGGCCGAAATAACGTGGCCAAGTGCGAGTTGGACTCGCCCATGAAGGGTTCCGTTGCAGCAAGTAACATAATATACATAGTACACATAGTTCTTGTAGTTCGTTGTAACTTTGATCGAAGTTTCAATAATAGTGTATTTATGACGTACTAAAAAAAACTACTCATCAGATCGAGTTCAAACTAATTTTCGTTGGTAGTTTATATGGTAGTGTACATCATATATTTTTTTTAGATTTTTCATTCTCTTACTTTAGAAGTTAGAGGGGGAGGGATACACGTTTTACCACTTTGGAAGTGTCTCTCGCGCAAATTATTCAGTGTAGACGAAAATAAAATGATTTTAGAAACCTCAACATCATTTTTGAAGACCTATCGACAGACACCCTACACGTGTAGGTTTGATGAAAAAAACATTTTTGAGTTTCAGTTCTCAGTAAAATTTGGGTTTCCCAACCCTAATTTTACTTTTTTTTAATTTTTTTTGTTCAAATCTTAAAGCGGTTCACAGAATACATCTACTTACCAAGTTTCAACAGTGTAGGTAGTTCTCATAGTTTCGGCAAAAAGTGGCTGTGACATACGGACGGACAGACAGACAGACATGACGAATCTATAAGGGTTCCGTTTTTACGTTTTACGGAACCCTAAAAAATTGTGGCAACACAATAAAAGTTTCACTTTAAAAACAATCTCAAAACAAAATAATCACGCAGGAATTATTTTCAGTTTCTCCCTAAGGTCGTAAAATTTGAATAAATCTCGCAACATCATTCAAAAATCCCTTTTCGTTCATGTTTCGCTAATGTTTTAATACCGTTATGGTATTAAAACATTAGCGAAACATAAACATACGTATATTTGGTAATAAACAGTTGTCCCAAAGTGCTGGACAAATATCTTTACTAATTTCCTCTACTTAATTCGACCCAGAGTTTCCAATAATCCATTCTTTTAAAGCGCTTCAACGTCGTCTTTTTAATAGCGTTGGAGGACGACCCTGTGGTGAACTGACCAATGGCGTCCACTCTGTAGAAACCCTGGCCCATCAATCGTATTGAATTCTACTCACATGACCCACCCACTCTCGTTTAAGCTTAGTAGACTTGAATCCATACGTCTGTTACATTAATATAATAGTTATATAAAAAAATACTTGTAACACTTTTTTGTTATCGTCAGGACATGTGCCTGATGGTAAGCAACATGGCTGCCCATAAGAGCATAGTAACACCCAGCTATTGGAACATAAAGTGTCCTAATCGCTCCCTAACACCAAACTGCGCTCGTCATCCTGATATATAAGATATTTTATCTCTATATATATCACTACTAATCCAGAGATAAGAGATTACTGCATATGAAGTATGTTATTAAAGTTGAACAAGTATTGCATCTGGTTCCCACAGCATACAAACTTTGTTCAGTTTGGGGCTACTTAGCATTGTGTGAGAAATTTCTACCATTCTTGTAGTTTCTCTGGAAATCAAGTCCTTCAAATCGGAATACAACAATATTTGCCTATAAGCCGGTTCCAATTTTCCATGTTTTGAGATCTCCGATATAAAAAGAGCTTGATGACATTAGATCAGGACGTCTACTCTGTTTCTACAAAAACGAAATTTCGAAAAAAACGACGACGCGACTTTACTACTCTCGTTCTACTTCGTTTTGTCCGATATAACATTGTTTGACGGTTAAATGTTTTAAGCATACTCTAATTAAAGTAGGTTTAGAACATTTAAACGGAACAAACGACGGATCGAAGTAGAATCGGAGTTGGAAAATCGCGAGTTTATTTCGAAATTACGTTTTCGTTGAATTAGAGTAGACGTCCTGGTGCATATTTCGTCTTAGGGGCGCTACTGCCTACCGATTAGAAAAACTTACCTAATACCATAGAAAAATCACGATATTAAGAAGTACGTGTACTGAATAACGACAATGGCAGTGAATTTAATATTTGTCATGAAATAAACTGGTCGTTTAGAACAAGTATTCAAACTTGATAATAATTACACTTGTTTCTGACTTCGGATATGGCGGAACATCTCTTTGTAAACTCGAAGCTTTATATCACACTGGCTTTGTTGCGAGTTTACTTCATTACATTTGATTTAGGCTTGGATACGTTTCGAAAGTTTACTGATTAAGAGATCTTTTTCACCGACTTCAGGTGAGGAGGTTTTTGTGGTGGTAGGACTCTTAGCAGAGTCCGCCTGGGGAAGTACCACACCTTTGCCAGATATTCTACCGCCAAGCAGTAATGTGCAAACATTACTGTGTTCCGGTTTGAAGGGCAATGTTTCCAGAGAAATTAAAGGGCTTAGAGATATAACATCTTAGATCTCTGGGTGACGAGCGCAGTGCAGTAGGTAGGTACACTAGGTAATGATTTCGACTCTTCATATTCCATTAGCTGCGTGTTACTGTGCTGTTATGTGGCAGGTATGTTGCTTACCATGAGGCAAATGTCCTGCTCGTCTCGTCACTCTTCACTAAAAAAAAAGGTGACGAGGTTCTCAATTTGGTTGTACGTTTTTTTGTTTGTGTGTGTTCGCGATAGCTCCGTTTCGAAGTGTGAATCGATTTTGATGATTATTTTATTGTTTTATAGATCATAGTTCAGAGGTGGTCCTGCCCATTTAATGGTAGCAACGTAGAATACATTACACATGTAAATTCTGGACGTCTACTCTCTTTCTACGAAAACGTAACTTCAAAGTAAACTCGCGACTTTCCTACTCCGATTCTAGTTCGATCCGTCATTTTGTCATCGTTTCGTTTGTGGAAATCCTGACGCATTTCTAGATGGCCAATGGCCATGGTCCCGTGTTTACCCGAAGATTTCTTATCATACGCTAGCGTGACGCTAGAATTCAATTCACACCCTAGAAAAACTGTCTAGGCGCACCTAAATCAGTTTTCACTTCAAAAATAGATATGATATATATTGCAAAGTTGACGAAAAAAAACGTCTCTCTGATGATTTTGAGACTTTTCCACTTACCTCGTCAATCACAAGCGGATAATAGAATGGTGACTTTTTGAACAGAATTTCTTTTCCCGAAAGTGCCAGTAACAGAGCGTTTTGAAGTCGCTAGCTACTGAGAGAGAAGCACTAACAAAGTTTGAAAAACGATTATGATCTTTATGCATTCTTTGTTTAGCTCGGGGCGTAATATCCTCAAATCCTCATCGTGTAAATCGCTTTGCCAACTTTACTCCGGTTTTAATCTTTTCAATTCGAAATTCAACCTTATCTAGTGTAGTTTAAAACCAGGTGCAACTTTGCGCTAAAAATTAGCCGCACTAAACACTACTCACGGCCACGACGAGCGTCGACTCACGTGTCTCTCGGAGATAGTGGGATCACAGAAAATCGCGGATTATCCCGTAGTATAGGAGTGCTCGTCTGCTCAGGCTTACCGTATAATCGGGGAGGCGGTGTCGATCAGTCGCGTAACTTTTCTGCGCTATTTTTATGTCATTTTTAGTCTGAAAGCGTTTGGACACAGCTTACTTAATCGAAAGTAGGGGTATGTAGAGTTTTATTTATTTCATTACAAGCGGGTTAGTTTATTTCATTCATTAGCTGTTTATATTTTAACCATTGGAAACATTTAGGATAAAATTTAGGAAACTACCACGGAAATAACTACATACTACTACTATACTACTATAACAATAAACTACACGGACAGACTGTCAATCGTCATGTTACATGTTTATGTTACATGACGATTGGCATACATATTAATAAAAACTATTAGTCCCTCACCTGCATCCCCGCAACAAACGTTGAGCTTGCGTGCGCGCCGTGCGGCTGCTCGCAGTGCTAAACGAGCTGTGAACACGCGCGCGCACTCTCCTTGAAAAAGATCGCCGGACGCGATCGAAACTTGAGTCAGGCTGGACTGACTATTTCAAACGTGAGTTACCCGTGTATTTATTTAAAAAAGTACCAGAGAGTTCCGATTTTTGACACAAATTTAGTCAGTTGACTTGTTTCATCACGTCACGCTAGTAGAAAATAATATGAGGTAAAAAAATATGTAATTGTATTAAAAGTTATTTTGGAGGTGGGCCTGTATCCCACGGTAGGATCTTGTGTTGTGGTTATCCTATATTCCTAAGTTTATACTTCCTAATTTTAAAATATCTCAGCTTTATTATATTCTGGTATTACTTCAGTTACTTAAACAGATGTTACTAATAGAACCAGTCAGCTCTCGGCCTATATTAAGCCGTAAGATTACGCAGCAAGGTATAAATCACGGCTGAACTTGGCGGATGCTAATGCGCGGGCCACACAGCTTGTCGTTAGCGAGCAATCTCCCGGAGTGATCGCTCGCTCGAATGTATACGGTAGATTACCCGTCACTTTATTATAATTGTTATTTTTTTTTATAAAATGAGCAGAAATGTATATATTTAGAGACGATGCGGTCTACAATGAAACCTGCTTACTTACAAGAAACCACCACTATTTCCACAACATAGGTAGCCCTAGTGTGGGATCTAGTGCACGCTGGCAAAACATTGTAATTTGTCAGTCAACCTATTTAAGCCCTATTTGTCTAAATAAACGTTTTTCATTTTTCGACAGCACTATAACGCTAAAATCGAAAAAGCATTTTTTTTTTATTAATATATTTATTGAAATGTCAAACTTAATTGTTAATGTGAAAAATAAGTAAAAAAAAATGTTTGTTTGAACGAAACAGAGTACATTATATTTTTGAATAGATATGTTTAAAAGGACTTTAGTATTTTTTTTATTACTACTACATTTTTTTAGAGAAGTTTGAAGTTTGAAATTTAGCATGTACGTTACAGAAGACTTTTTGTACCTAGTTAATGTTTATTTGTCCCTTGTCCTTTTTTAAGAAACTTTTTAAGTTGCGATAACGCAGAATTCATAGTATTTATCTCTACCTATCTGTATTTTTGTTAAGTAGTACCTAGGGACTAATAAAATACGTTATTTGAAGATACCAAGATGGTTACACCATGGGGGAAACTCCATTCAGGCAACGCATTCCACAGCCTAGACGTTCTTATAACAAAAGTAGAGTCAAACCTCTTTGTTCGAGTCTTTGGAATGTCAACCATGAAACGTCGTCATTTTTTCAAGCTACGAGCAGTCCTACAGAAAAAGGCAATGTAGTATTAATCATACAAATGAGTTGCACACTCCCCGAAGTGAATCCGAAAAATTACAGAACAACAAGCATGCAATTATTTCGGCGATTTTCAAGACTTTCAAAAAATTTAAATGTCAAAATGGTTCTGTTACTTTTTGAGAACTAAACGCACAATAGATATAAACATTTTACAAGACGTAAAACTCTTAAACCCCCGTGACCATTACCGAAAATACTTCACAAATGACTCTCAGCCCGTCGCTCTGCCAGATTTCACATAATTCCACGTGCATTCTCCGGCTACATTAGTGTCAGCTTTTCTCTGCTAGGTTTAAAACTCTTTAGCCGAGGTATCCTAAGCGTTTATGTCGTAAATGTACTGACGAAGCAGAGATTTATACGAATAGGTATGGACCTCCTAGGGGATTTATACGTATAGGTATTAGATACGTATCAATGTAGGTTTTATTTGACATTTCATTGTTGGCTCTTAGCACAGGTCCTCCTGATAGTTAACGTCCTGCTCAAAAAAGTGCCACACCTTTGCCGTCTTCAGTAGCTAAGTAGTAATATCAAAATATTACTGTGTTCTCGTTTAAAGAACAATGCTGCTAGAGAAATCGAAGGTCAAAGAGATAATCAATTTTTACCCATGAGTGACGAGTGCAATACAATGCTAAGTAGTAAATATACGTCTTCGTGTACAAAATACTATGGGGTACAGTCCGCGAGGTGTAAGCTGAGCTTTGCATTAGTGTGAGTGATCACATGCATACGCATCTCTTACCAAAAGTACAGTCAGACAACAAACTCTTAAACAACAAGCTGACATTAACTATCCAGGATCAATATGGTCATTGCGAAAAGAAGTATCTCTTTTAGGATTCAAATGGCCAAGGACAGAGAATAACAGAAAAATTTAAATGGAAAAGCGTGAGATCCGTCACCTACGTATAACTTATTTACTTAAAATTTCCGAATACCGTATTCAGGGCAGGCCTATCGTTTATACCAATATACAATTGATACTGCATAATAAACAACGATTTATTGAATATAAAATTGACACCTTATTAAGAGAACATGGTCACAGCGTCCTGCGTCTGACTGTACTTTTGGTGATCACTCACACTAATGCAAAGCTCAGCTTATACCTCGCGGACTGTACAATGTGTTGTTATGAGTTTATTTACGATCATTCATTCCTCCGCTGTCCGTACATATGCCTGTCCGTCTGTCTCCAGGCTCTATCTAACGAACCCAAAATTTTCACAGATGATGTACATACCTATGTCTGTTACCACTATGACGATAAATACTATAAACAGAGAAAACAAAATATCTAAGAGGGTTCTCACACAAAGGACATTTTTGCAGTTTTTATAGATATTGATACAAATTCCTCCGCACGTGAGTCCGAATCGTACTTGACAGATTTTTATTTCGGTTGGTTGAGTAAAAAGATTCCAGTTACAGACTACGAATATAGTAACCTAAATGCTTAGAAGTCTTACTTCCGTCGGAAACTTTTTGTGTGTCCCATATACATAAGTTTAGGTCCTTTTTTGCTGACCACTCTAAAACTTGTCGAAAGTACGAGGCTAGGTCTATAACTAGGTCGGGTCCCAATCGGTCTTCCATGAAATCCGTCGCCGTAACAGATTTACGATCTATGTACATTGACCGATGTCTTTTTAGCCAAAATTCGCTAGCGTGTTATTATTGGGACACTTTTTTACCTGACTGTCCAAAACTTTAAAAAAACATAGTAACTCAAATTACTCAAAAACAAGTAATATATAACTCTGTGTAGGTCTCTTCCACCATTCAGGCCGACCCTCGGCTTTACGTTTTCATCTGTCATCGGCTGTCTTTCGTAAATCGTCAATCCATCTAATCTCAGAACGACCTGCATTGCGTTTGTCGATTCGCGGTCTACTCTCCAGAACCCGTCTACCCCAACGGTTATCGGTTCTGCGACATAATTATACTTACCTAATACCAGCCCACTGCTTCTTTAGGTTGCTGATGCGCTGAGCTATGTCGTTAGCTCTAGTTCTCAGACGGATTATTTTATCTGTACTAATGTTATAAAGCTGAAAAGTTTGTTTGTTTGTTTGATTGCTAGGGTCTCGGGAACTACTGGTCTGAATTGAAAGATTATTTTTTTGTTGGATAGTCCATTTATTGAGGAAGATTATATATTACACAACATTGCGCTACTATTAATAGAAGCGGAGCATTAATGAAAAATGTAACAAAAACGGGAAAATAATATATTCCTTCTTGAGAGCTTTCGTTGCGCGCACTGAAGTGCGCCGAACTCCGTGACAGCATGTGTCTATCTTTTAAGGTTGCGTCATTATAACATAAGCTAACCAAATTTGTTCTAAATCTGAGTTGGTCCGACCAATTTTCGATACATAGTGAAGCAACACGCGCAGGGTTCAGCTAGTTACGAATATAATGCATCAGAGAAACTTCAAACATAGCTCTTTCCATTGCTCACTGAGTGACTTTGAACTCATAGACTGCTTTTAATGTTAGTGTCCCTATAATATAGGTTTTTATAGAATGAAGTGACGGTGCAAACCGGACTTGTACTTGATGGTAATAGTGAATAATAGTTTGTAGGAAGACCAATCAGCAGAACATTTCTACTACATGTTTTTTTAGGTAAGCACCGCAGCATCGTAGACCGCATCATCAAACGAGATAACGTTCAAGTTGAAACCTATAATAGCAAAAAGGTAGATTATTGTGAGCTATAAACATACGAAAAATAAGCGACTATCTGTTCTAATATTCTTTTTCGTCTTTGTGAGTGAATTAGTGTTTCATACGCCAGGGCTTTTGCGAGAAAACCACGAACAAAAACTTGACGTACGGCGTTGATCCTTGCCAAATTGTTCGTGAAATAGATGTAGCAGTAATATTCCGTAGAGTACTTATATTCATAGATATGTTATCATTATTGTATGTTACATAACTAATTTTGTCGTAGAAGTTACGGCTGGTCTAGTAAGTTACGGCTGGTCTAGTCGGGAGAACGGCGGCTGCCGATCCGGAGACCCCGGGTTCAAACCCCACACGCACCACTGTCTTTTCGAATTCATGTGCGTAATGCAGCTAACTTAAAACGGTGAAGGAAAAACATCGTGAGGAAACCGACATGTATCTAGAATATTTCGAAGTCATGTGTCATCCACCAACCCGCACTGGGCCAGCGTGGTGGATTATGGCCTTAACTCTCTCCTTGCGAGAGAAAGCCCCGTGTCCCAGCAGTGGGAACATTTAGTGGGCTGTTGTTGATAATGATGACATAACTAATTTTGTCCAAAAAAGCAATACCGACTTAAATTCAAAATTAATTTTAGACACTCGACCAAATTTCATAGGAAGCAATCACTAAGTCATTGAAGTATACACAGTAAATTTTAGTAGTTTTCTGTTCTTGTTTCAAAAACCACCACACCGATTTCGATATAATATATATATATGGGACGACCTCTAAATTAAATCTACCAAACAAAAAAAAATCACCAATATTGATTTATAATCGATGGAGTTATTGCGTTAAAACACATCGCAAAAAATAATCATCCAACCGAATTGAATAGAATATAGAATAGAATAATTTTATTGTCATATTTAAGAACCATTTAAGTGTGTTAAAAATTAAATCAATTTAATTTGTAGAATGAAAAGGTATACCTATTTGTGTAGTGATTGTTGCAGTCAAACTTTAAAAGTTAAAGAAATATCATGAGGTTGGCACTTAAGTACCTAGTACCTGGGTGACCGAGCTTTGCTCGGTTTAAATACTAAATATACTTAGATACCTACAGATAAAAGACTCCAAGAAATAGATTTTCTTAAAAAAAAAAGAATTGAAAAAAAAAAGAGGACCCGTCTGGATTCGAACCCGGAGCTACTAATTCGTGACCGCTATGAGCGCCCGACTTCCCGTCTGAGCTAATTATCCTGACGCGCCACGCGGCGAAATTTACCTTCACATTCTAAAGTCTAATGTGACAGTTTTTCATTGTCTAAAAACGCGCATAATATGCGTTTTTTTTAAATAAGACCTAGTTAGATCGATTTATCGTCCCCGAAATTCCCTGCATACATCATTTCATGAAAATCCGTCGAGCCGTTTCCGAGATTCAGATTCTATAAATATATACATATTTATATAGGTACAAGAATTGCTCGTTTAAAGGTATAAGATGTTAAAAGAGAATCATCTTTCCAGCACATGACTGTATCACCCACCAACTCGGAATTGACCAGCGACGTGGATTATTACTTTGACTCAGAGTCAAATCCATAATACACCACTGCACTTGTAATTGGGGACATTCTTTTTTTTTTAATAATGAGTAACGAGACGAGCAGGACATGTGCCTGATGGTAAGCAACATGCCTGCCACATAACAGCACAGTGTCACGCAGCTATTGGAACACAATTATCTGCTTGATACACCGGTGTGTAATATAGTACCCAAAAACTTGGTTGATGACGAAAATATACAAACTTAACTTTACGGACGGGTTTTTGGCGGGAAATAAAAAAAAATCGTGTTTTTATTTGTGAAGCTATAGCGATAAATTTGTGTTTAATGGCGTCTATATAGATAATAGTCTGGAATAACAAAAAGGCTATTTTTTATCCCGGGAAAATAACGGGATCGGGAACTACATGAGTGAAGCCGCGGGGCCCTACTAGTTTATTATCATAGTGAATTTCGCTTCAGATGAAAACAATATGAAAAAGAGAAAGCGTAGGTTGGTAAAAGTGGCATATCTATCCGATTTACGAGAGAAAATTCCATCGCTATATTGTTAGCTTTGAAGTATTCTGTGTAAGTCAAAACGTCGATTTATCAGAAGAGTGGCGAAAGGAACTTATATTTTTGCGCTGTTTAGGTTCTCGTGGCCCAGAAAGGAATTAAGTTTGCACGCTTGGCGTTTCTTTTAGATCAATACCAGTGTGGATTTCACGAGATATTGTATCGTAGGAATGTATGGAATTACAATATGTTATAGCGTTTATAGGTCCGTGCTCAGCTTTCACCTCGCCATACGTTTCTTTATAGAAAGTGTCTTACGCGATTCGGAAGGCTTCTACTCCTTGCCGATCTTTATTGGCTACCGCCTAGAATATGTTATTATACTTCAACATAATTTCAATATTTAACACTTAATTACTAACACATTGTAGTGGTAGTACTCTTAGCAGAGTCCGCCTGGGGAAGTACCACACCTTTGCCAGTTATTCTACCGCCAAGCAGTAATGGGCAAACATTACTGTGTTCCGGTTTGGAGGGCAATGTTTCCAGAGAAATTACTGGGCTTAGAGATATAACATCTTAGATCTCTGGGGCGACAAGCGCAGTGCAGTGCTAGGTGATGATTTGGACTCTTCATGTTCCAATAGCTGCGTGTCACTGTGCTGTCATGTGGCATGCATGTTGCTTACCATCAGGCACATATCCTGCTCGTTTCGTCACTCTTTATTAAAAAAAAACATATAACAACATGTGAAGACTACGTGTGTATACTTGCCTTTTGAAACCACAGAAAGTTATAGGTAAATATTGAATTTTAAGAAACAGGCACTATGGTATAAAACTTGTTACACTTTTTAATATTATGTCCTAATTTTTATTCGACACTGGGGCGAAAAGACCTGAATCGACTCTTTTTAACTGTTATTGGTTCACACTTGACCGCTAGCTCGCCTGATGTTAAACGAGGTCGACGATGCGGTCTATGATGGAGTTACTCGGTTTTCACTCGGTCGGTCGGTCGGTCCCACCCGCGAGACCAAATGGCAGAACATGAAATATTTTTAGACATATTTATCTTATCTTATACCTTTAAACAAGCAATTCTTGTATATATATATAGAATCTGAATCTCGAAAATAGCTCGAACGATTTTCATGAAATTATGTAAGCAGGGGGTTTCGGGGACGATAAATCGATCTAGCTAGATTGCATTGTTAAATAAAGTAGCCAAGTGCGAGTTGGACTCGTCCATGAAGGGTTCCGTTGCAGCAAGTAACATAATATACATAGTACACATAGTTCTTGTAGTTCGTTGTAACTTTGATCGAAGTTTTAATAATAGTGTATTTATGACGTACTAAAAAAAAACTACTGATCAGATCGAGTTCAAACTAATTTTCGTTGGTAGATTTCATGGTAATGTACATCATACATTTTTTTTAGATTTTTCATTTTCTTACTTTAGAAGTTAGAGGGGGGGGGGACACAAATTTTACCACTTTGGAAGTGTCTCTCGCGCAAACTATTCAGTGTAAACAAAAAATATTTTAGAAACCTCAACATCATTTTTGAAGACCTATCGATAGACACCCCACACGTGTAGGATAGATGAAAAAAAAATTTTTGGGTTTCAGTTCTCAGTATGAGGGGCAACCCTAATTTTTATTTTTTTTAATTTCTTTTGTAAAAATCTTAATGCGGTTCACAGAATACATCTACTCACCAAGTTTCCACACTGTAGTTCTCATAGTTTCGGCAAAAAGTGGCTGTGACATACGGACGGACAGACAGACAGACAGACAGACAGACAGACAGACAGACAGACAGACAGACATGACGAATCTATAAGGGTTCCGTTTTTACGTTTTACGGAACCCTAAAAATGAGATTTATGTGCCTTTTCAGAGAATGAAAAACTCCTAGAATATCATTAGAATACGATAGCAAATTTCGCCACATTGCTCAAAGGCTAGATAGCTCAGATGGTAAAACTAAACGGTTTTAGTAGACCTCGGTTCGAATCCTGATGGTTACTTCTCATCTTTTTTTGTTCTTTTTTAAGTACCTATGTATAATTAGATCTTTAAACCTACGTAACAAATGTTAATGCATTTTTTTAATTGTATCTGTCTAATATAATTTCAAAAAAACCGAGCAAGGCTCTGTCAACCAGGTACTTTTACTTTAAAGACGGCTATACCTAACTAACAAAACTAAATAATCAATGAAAGATACACTACTCACCTACTAATATCAAGCAAATCTCAACTAAAATGACATTACACTACGAAGTAACAAGGCTTATAGGTAATTCCAGCCAATCTACCGATAACAAACGCATATTAAAAATGTAGAAACAGGCAGATAGAGTTCTAGACAAAGCCAAGTAAAGAGAGTATCTTAACGGACTGCTCGTCCAATAGAAAAAAGGGACGATGAAATCATAATATTTACCAGTTTAATGTAGGTCTCTACATTTTCAAAGAAATTGAAATAGAAATTTTAGAACCGGTGATTTTTTAGTGAATGAATGTTTTGAAAAGAATTTTTCAATTTTACTTTTTACGGGTGTATTTTTTTAATAAAATATGGATTTTTGTTTAACTTGAGATTTATCGAACTCCATGACACTTGGGTTGCCAAATTGGTATGAATTCACTCTAATCACAAGTAATTAGGAGTGTAACTCGATGGCTCGTAAGAGTAAATCTTGGGCCAGAATTGAAAATGTCAGTAACGTAATTATTTCGAAAATTCATAATTGTTACCACTTTTTTAGTGAATTTAAAGAAGTATTATAGCAAGAATTTAAGACACAAATGAGTGGTTTTCTTCATAAGTACTTTTAGACAACTACTTTGAAAAGATTCTTTGAAAGTCAATCCCCAGGGGTCAAACAGACTTTTATCGTTTACTACAGTTCAATTGTTGGAAATCGCAGTAATTTTAGTTCATTAATATCTTTTGAAACGAATATTTGAAAAAAGTTTGAGTTTAAAATATTAACTGACCCAGTAACCATTGTTCTTCCAAATAAATTTATCAACTGACTGAAATATCTTTTTTTTTTTATCTTGTATAAGTTTACACTTGACCGCCATCTCACCTGATGTTAAGCAACGATGCGGTCTACGATGAAGCGTGTTTAAACAAAACCGATTCACTCTCGATTTGAAGACACAAAGATTGTAACCATCGGGGAAAACCCACTCAGGCAACGTATTCCACAGCCTAGACGTTCTTATCACAAAAGTAGAGTCAAATCTCTTCGTTCGTGTCTTTGGAACATCAGCCATGAAACGATGTCGCTTTTTCGAGCTACGAGCATTCCGATAGAAAAAAGGACAAGGTGGTATTAGATCATGTAAATGAGTTGCACACTCTCCGAAGTGTATCCGATAAAAAACCGATAGACTAGCAATTTTACGGCGATGTTCAAGACTTTGAAGTCTTTTTCGCACAAGAGTATCATTGCCTATGAGCCTTTTGGCACGTCTCTCGATCGATTTCAGAGCTTCCAGCTGATACTTAGCTGAACTGGAGCTTGACTTCACGACAATAAACGATTAAAGTTATTTTTAAATCGCTTCTACAGATTAATGTATGGAGCCTGCGGTTGATTGGAAGAAACTGCTTTAGCAATAAGGTTCCCATTTGCTGCTTTATTTTTAGACTTAGACTTAGACATTTAAGCTGGGTAACTGCGAACAATTTTCTTTTAATTCTATGAACAGAAAAGGTTCTATTAAAATACACGTTTAGAATAATTAATTTGACTCTTCACATTCCAAAAGCTGCATGTCACTGTGCTGTTTTGTGGCAGGCATGTTGCTTACCATCAGGTACATGTCCTGCTCGTCTCGTCACTCCATAGTATAAATAAAATAATTTATTTTGGCAGGCAACACGTAATTTTTTTTTTAAATATTGGCGTTTATGTAATCGGACGTTTGTTAGTTTTACCAAGAGTTTCTAAATGTATCTATTTATTGAAAAGCAAATATAAATCACAATTCAAAGTTTATCAAAATCAACCACGGCACTCCAATTATAGATAGATTAAAAAGATTTGTACCAATTTTCTTGAAAACACAACGCCACCAATTCTCGGAAACGTCCAATCTTGATAGCTTGATGCCACTAACGAGGCCGAATTCCAGCGCCATCTCGATAAAATTACGACCTCCGAATACCTCTCGAGCCAAGTATTCCGTTACTGGAGTACAATGAAATTAATAACCAAATATACGTGGCGGGAGTGTCGCATTGGAGAAACCACATCCTACCATCGATGCATACTCGTATATGTATATATTTTTGTTTAATGGATAGGATTACCGCCATCACCTCAATGTAACGAAATAATTAGATATAGGTATGGTATGAACAAGCAAAACTGTTTATGTGTTCATATCTTATAGTCCAAGATCCCAGAGCTGCCAGACGTCACCTATTTTCTGATGAATGAAATGTGGACGATTGAGTAGAGTTAGTAAGTACTAAGAACACATGCTTACTCGCTAACTTGCTTAGATGGCCAATTTTGAGATATGGGGTAATGAAGGTACCTACATACAAACATTATTTCACGTATTTTCTAATAAGTGATTTTCACATATGTTGTAGGTAGGCAATAAAGTAGGCTTAAAAACAAGGTCCCAATACTCCCAGACACTTTCCGTCGGCCGTTTTGCTTAAAAACTCAAAAATAATAATTTAATTTCCCTTAAATTCTCATGCTTCATTTGTAAATATATTCGTCAGACAACTACTTTGAAGCTTTTTCCAATAATGTAGATGCCTCTATGGGTAAGAGCGCGAGACTGAGTGAGACATTTATTAGGAAATATTGACTTAAAATTGAGTTTAGAGGATGATTGGCCCCTTAGATTGGTCTGTCTTATTCGAAAAAGCTTTAAAATAGTTGTCTGACGAACATATTTTCAAATAGAGTATGAGATATTAGTAGAAAGTAGTAGGAAGTGGGATATTGAGTTTAATACTCCTAAAGAATTTTATAGATAAATGTATACTCACTACCCTTGTCATTTGCTAAATTGACTTGTCACTGTCAAAGTCACCACGTCGGTTTCAAGTTGCGTCAGACGCGGAACAACTTAAAGGTAAATTTAATATCGCTTCGTTCCAGTCGGCTTTTACTACTAGCAACACTATAACTGGAACAGGTGCCTGTTCAAATATTGTTTTATGAGTAACAGGTTTTAGCCAGATTTAACGTTTGTTGAATAAAACTTTGGGTTACGAGGTAAACCGATTGTTTAAGTTATTGTGTAGTCCACTAAGTATATGAATGATTGATGTGTGTTTGCGGATTATAGAGATGCGAAGGAAAAAGTAGGTTAGGAAAATCGATTAAGCCGCTAGAGATGGGAAAATCTGGCGAAATATGGCAAGAAATTTTCATAACATAATTCAAAAATAATACGAGTAATTCTTAGAGATAAATCATTAAGATTCTTTATAACTACTATCTTGTAAATATATCCAAAATTCATACTAAACGATTTGAGACCACTTTTATTAATCGTTATGCCTAAAGAGTGGAATAGGTTTCATAGGTCAGAGTAAATTTACTATTTAAAGTATTTTCTAAACCAGCGTAGCTATCTTAGACTACACAGTTTAGTTGTTTTTATAACAAACGGTTGCGGTCCCTTTGGACTGAAAGTTATATTGTACTAAAACCGTAATGAACAAATCTCAAAATGACCTTTTCCCATAATGACTGAATTTCGAAATGATTAGTTGTTTAGGTTTAGGTACTGAATATGAACTGAAATCTTATTTATTAGTGTAGATGGTGATAGGGCATGCATAGGCCAGCATCATTGTCCCACAAAAAAACATCACCACTGTACACTGTAAAATACAATAGACACTAATGCTATTTCTGATCTGTGCTAATGCCTCCGACCCATCTTCTCAGTACGCTGACACAATCTGGCGGCCTACATTAAAAGGCTCATTTCTACAACATAAAATATGCCCGTGTGTACTACCCGTCAATATGTTGAGTGCACGTCGTCGGTGACTTGCTTTCATTTATTATATACCAACATCTTGAACCGCCGTTATAACGCTGATTTTTAGGGTTCCGTAAAACGTTAAAACGGAACACTTACTATTCGTCATGTCTGTCTGTCTGTCTGTCTGTGTGTCCGTCCGTATGTCACAGCCACTTTTTGCCGAAACTATGAAAACTATACTGTAGAAACTTGGTGAGTAGATGTATTCTGTGAACCGCATTAAGATTTTTACAAAAAAAATATCAAAAAATAAAAATTAGGGTTGCCCCCCATACTGAGAACCGAAACTCAAAATTTTTTTTTCATCAAACCTACACGTGTGGTGTGTCTATCGATAGGTCTTCAAAAATCGTGTTGAGGTTTCCAATACAATTTTTGTCTACACTGAATAATTTGCGCGAGAGACACTTCCAAAGTGGTAAAATGTGTGTTCCCCTCCCCCCCTGTAACTTCTAAAGTAAGAGAATGAAAAAACTAAAAAAAATATATGATGTACATTACCATGCAAACTACCAATGAAAATTGATGAGTAGTTTTTTTTAGTACGTCATAAATTCATTATTATTATAACTTCGATCAAAGTTACAACGAACTACAAGAACTATGTGTACTATGTATATTATGTTACTTGATGCAACGGAACCCTTCATGGGCGAGTCTAACTCGCACTTGGCCACTTTTTTGTTTCACTAATCTGTGAGACTGATAAAGTGTTTCGACCTCCAATGAGTAAAGTCACCGACTAGCGCACCTATAAAATGTGTAATTGCGGGTCGAAGCGGAGCATGCATTTTCTCCTGAAAAATAAAACCGTCTAAGTATTTTACAATTTTCACTCACTCACTTCTTTTTCCACAATAAGGATTAAGTCTGGATCAAAAACATAATATTATGCTAATTATATTAAACCGTCAGGTAGATTGTATAAAAATATGTTACGTGTATTTTTAGTTTTAATCAAACAATTGAATGTCGACAAAGAAACATACATCATCAAACTTGTGCTTGTGACGTCACGTCTTTTTAAAAATTGTACAATGAAGTGACGTCACTCGGAACTTCTAATCACTGTAACTTCGTCCTGTTTTATTTGTGAAACAAAATAAAAAAATACCGGTGCAATATTTTTTTTTAATCTAACTGATAGACTACTTAATTTTTTTTTGTTATCTTACCTATTCCCCTCGCTTCGCTTCATTTTCCCCAGTCCTCGACACCGTCATCATATAGCTCGCACTCGCAAGTCAGGCACTCGCAGGCCCCTCCACACTACAGCAAAATAAAAGCACTTTCATATAATTGCTTCATATCCCTCTACGCTAGAATTACACAAGAAAATATCCCGCCACTTTAATTAGAACCGTACCACGCAAAACTTTAGTCAACATGTCGCAAAATTAATTAAGTTTTAATGTGAGACATTCTATTCGGTTTTTTAATTTTTTCTCTGGAGTGGCTTAGCTTGAGCGCACTCTGGTATACATAAGGGGGCTCAAGTTGAGGGCCCTTTGCGTGTTTTACTTGGGGGAGCTCATTTTTAAAAAACAACTTTTTTAAGTCGTTGGAATAAATGATTTGCCTTATTTTATGGCTAGTAAGAAGACAACTGTAGAAGACATGCTAGTGGTGTGGTTGTAGGGTCGAATTTCGTCTGTATCTTTGATGGTTTCTCCAAGTGCAGATTAACAGCGCTTGTCATCACCACTAGCTTTGACGGTGATGGTTAACAACGAAAATAAACCGGTATGATCCACAAAGACATTTTTCGAGATTTTTTGGCCTTCCGCCCAAAATAAAAAATATGAGTACTTAGTAGTAGTTTAGTAGCTCTTTCATAGGGCGTCGATGGTAGCCGCGACTCTCGGGAATGAGGATACGATCCACAAGACTAAGAAGAAGCACTTTTTGCTAAGTCCGCCTGGGGAAGTACCACATCTTTGCTAATTACTCCACCGCAAAGCGATAATTCGCTAACATTGATGTCTTCCGGTTTAATAAACAATGTTTGCAGAGGAATTACTAGCCTTAGAGATAAACCATCTTATAAATTATCTAGGTGACAAGCGCAGTGCAGTGACAGGTAATGATTTTAACACTTCATGATCCAATAGCTATACTATAAAATAGCTTATCGCTCTATACTATAAAAAGCTAACTAAACGCACTGTTTCAATGACGACAACGCGGTTTTGGAAGAAACACATCAACTGATTATAAGGTGATCATCATCATCATCTGCCTATCTTAGTCCACTACTGGACATAGGCCTCTCCCATGGCTCGCCACTCAGCCCTATCCTCGGCTATACGTCTCCATCCACTGCCTGCTGTCTTCCGTATATCGTCACTCCATCTAGTCTCAGGGTGTCCTACACTACGTTTACCGATCCGTGGTCTCCACTCAAGAACACGTCTACTCCAACGGTTATCGGTTCTGCGACAGATATGGCCGGCCCATTGCCACTTCAGTTTGCTAATGCGTTGAGCTATGTCGGTTACCTTGGTGATAAGGTGATATTGTCCTTCTATTCGTAAAAAAATGATTAAAATTAAAAATGAACTCCTTTTTTCATGAGGTCAGTTAAAAACTTCGATTGAACAAAGGCTCGGCGTAATTAAATTAAAATATACGTTTTAAAAACTTTCTAAACTGTCTTATTTAAATGAAAGCGGCACTTTAGTCTTTTTAATCCCCCGATTTCCAGTAACGCTCTTTCTGTTGCAAGTTAATTAAACAGAACCACGCAAAAGTTGTAAGGTTTCATTACGATGTTATATTAATAATTTTAAGTCGCTTTCATTCACCAACCATCCCTAATTACTAATATTATAAATCTCAAAGTTGGGACGGTTGTTGGTCAATAACTTCGTAACGTCGGAACAGATCGCGTTAATATTTGGAACAGTTTAGTTATAGTCTAGAATAAGGGTCAGCAACAGGCGGACCGCGCTCCGTATCCGGACCGCGAAAGGTTGAACCTCGGACCGCCAAATATCTTCTTAATATATATAAATCTCCTGTCACGATGTTTGTCCGCGATGGATTCCTAAACTACCTAACCGATTTTAAATTAAATTAGAACACCGTGAGCAGTCTGGTCCAACCTAAGAGATAGGATAGTTTTTATTTCGAGTAATAGTCATGATTGAAATGACAATATCCGAGCGTAGCCGGAATGGGCCGCTAGTTGTATTATATATACCAAGTATACATTATAAAATGTAGATAAGGTACACTGTACCTTTATTAATTGTTACAATATTTTTTTGCCACATAGAATCTAACTTCAACCTACAACCAGTTTTTTTTTTCTGGACCTCGTTAAAATTTTCGCCCAGCATCCGGACCGCACCTAAAACTACTTGCCGACCCCTGGGCCTCTACCGCCTGACGAAAAATGCTTTGACGCTTTGACGTTACTGTCTCTTTTCTTCTCGCTTGAAATGAAAGAGACGGCAATGTCAAAGCGTCAAAGCGTTTTTCGTTAGGCGGTAGACCCCCTGGTCTAGAAGAACACAGAGGCTACTTCTTATACGAGGAAAATAGCGGGTAAGAGTTACGTGGATAAAACCTGAGCGCTGCAAGTTTATTATGATTTTGTTTACATGATAGATTTCCACCACGATTTGTTTGTTATGAAACAACTAGCAGCGCACCGCGGTGTTACCCGCGAAGTTCCTGTTCCCGTTGTTCCCTTTGTTTTTTTGGGGATAAAAAGATTCTGGTAGCCTATGTGTTCTTCCAGACTGTAATCTAGCTGTGTTCCAAATTTCAGCCCGATCAGTTCATACGTTAGGACGTGATTGAGCAACAAACATCCAATTATTTAAACATCCGTACATTGACATTTATAACATAAGTAGGATTTTACAACCTGAGATGTAACAAGTTTACCTAGAAGATGCCTAGATTTTTCTAGATTTGAAGACATTTAGATTGTACCTACCAATAGTTAATTTAAAACTATATAAGTACTGTATCAGCTATCTGGCCGCCATCGTATAAGCTGTGCTTAGTTTGGGGTCAGATGGTGTTGTGTGTAAATTGTCCACCAGTATTTATTTATATATCTTAATATATATAAATCTCCTGTCACGATGTTTGTCCGCGATGGATTCCTAAACTACTTTACCGATTTTAAATTAAATTGGCACACCGTGAGCAGTCTGGTCCAACTTGAGAGATAGGATAGTTTTTATTTCGATTAATAGTCTTTAAATGACAATATCCGAGCGCAGCCGGAATGGGTCGCTAGTATTTATATATATTTAGCAGGCCCGGTTCACACGACGCGGCTGCCAACCGCGCCCGCGCGCGGGCGCGACGCCGCGCCGCGCGACTGTTTTGTTCCAATACTCACGAGACCGCAGGTTTTCGAGGTTTCTGCTCCGGAAAGCTACTGCGCAAGAATCGCGCGCAGCCACGCGGGCGCCGCGCGGCTGCCGCAGCCGCCGCGGCCGTAAACCGCGTCGTGTGAATTGAATTCAATTTTATATGGAAATCTGGCGCGCTAGACCACGGCGCGGCTGCCAACCGCACCGTGTGAATCGTCTCTAACACTTCTCCCATTTCGTCGCTTATTACTACCGGAGGGTCTACCGCCTAACTTAATCTATCTTAGCTTTGATATTAATCTCTCTTTTCTTTTTGCTTGAAATGATAGAGACAGCAATAGCAAAGCCATAGCCGATTTAGTTAGGTGCTAGAAGGGCCGGTGAGACTTCGCTAGTAATCGAAGACCTTGAAGGTGCTAGGACATCTACTCTATTTCTACGAAAACGTAATTTCGAAAAAAAAACTCACAACTTTCCTCATTTCGTTCTACTTCGTTTCGTCCGATACAACATTGTTTGACGTTTAAATGTTCTAAGCATATTCTATTTAGTTAAACTTGTGGTTTCTATTCCAACTCTTAATTTTACTACAACTTATGTTAACTTGTGCTAGCTAGGATAATCTCTCTCTCTCTTTTCACATAACCAAACTGCTAAGGTTACATTGGCTTGTGTGCTTAGAACTAGGAGTGGGCTTAGAACATTTAAACGGACAAAACGACGGGTCGAAGTAGAATCCGAGTTGGAAAATCGCGAGTTTATTTCGAAATTACGTTTTCGTTGAATAAGAGTAGACGTCCTGTACTCGATTCACCATCGTCTTATTTTCTACGTTTTTTTTTCACCTCCCTCTGACTCAGAACTCAGACTCAGTCAGACTTAGAACCTCCCACCACGGCTTTATTTATATCCCTGACGGCCATCTGTAAGTTGTAGGTACTCTTGGATGGTCTTCTGGCCAATAAAATGTTGACGCTTAACGTTGACGTTGAAAATGTTAAAGGTGCGCACGCGCGTCGCAAAAAAATTACTCTCTTCATTTTTACGCACTAAAAGAAGTTTTGTTTTTTAAATAAAGAATGAACACACAAGCAGGACATCTCTATTAGTTATTGACTGGTTTCAAAGTTACCTGTATGGCCGCCGCCAGAGGGTTCGCCTTGATGAGAAATTCTCTTCTTGGTGTGACACATCAGCCGGTGTACCGCAGGGTGGCGTCTTATCTCCTTTACTTTTCGCTATCTTTATAAATGCAATCTCACATAATCTTTCTTCGTCCTACCACCTCTATGCAGATGATCTACAACTGTATTGTCAAGCGCCACTGGCCTGGCTCTCGGAAGCTGTTGATACTATTAATGTGGATCTGCGTCGGATCTTGGATTGGAGCGTCTCGTTTGGTCTTAAGGTTAATCCTGCGAAGTCGCAGGTAATTATAATAGGTAGTTCGCGTGCTGTTAGCCAAATAGACTGGAGTTCGCTTCCGCTTGTAATTTTCGATGGAGTGGTGATTCCCTTTAGTACCTCTGTTAAGAACCTGGGTGTTATCTTTGACCGAGACCTATCTTGGGGACCCCAGCTTACTGAAATTAGTCGTAAAATATTTGCGGCCGCGGGTTCGCTGCGCAGATTGCGTAACTTTCTACCGACTGCCACTAAGGTTGCGCTAACACAATCACTCTTACTCCCTATTCTCGATTATGCTGATGTCTGTTACCTCGACCTCACAGAAGAGCAGCTTACTAAACTTGAGCGCTTACAAAATTTTTGTATAAGGTTTATATTTGGCCTGCGTAAGTATGACCACGTTTCCGAATTCCGCACTAAGCTCAAGTGGCTGCCGATTCGTCGTCGCCGGGATGCTCACGTACTTTCTCTTCTTTACAATATTCTATTCTTTCCTCCTTCCCCTCGCTATCTTCAGGAGCAGTTCCAATTTCGCCACTCTCTCCTCACTAGGAACCTTAGAACATCAGAGAATCTCATACTTGACATTCCTCAACACAGCACATGTTTCTACTCTTCCTCCTTCATTGTGAAATCTGTTACGCTGTGGAATGAACTGCCTGTGGAAATAAAGCGTGCCCCGTCGCTTGAAGTCTTCAAGCTTAGGGTAAAAAATCATTATTTGAGCTCATAGTTGGTATCTGAAGCTATTTCTGTATGTGCAATTTGTCGTATTTATTGGTATTGTTTTTTTTATGGATAATGTATGATATGTACAGTGAAACAACTAAGTTTATTTTGGTATAAATATTACTCACGGTATGTACCTAACATGTATGGTATTTTTTTTTATTTGTGTAGTATTAGACATGTACTTAAATGAAATATGTATGTATATTCTTACATAATATATATATATATATATATTTATATAATTATATATATTATATAATTATATATGTATTTATAACGTATAAAGTATGTTTTTTTTTTCTTATTATTATTATTTTTTGATATTTAATTTGCTTTTAATTTGTTGAAGTGTGTTTGCTTTTACTCTTTATTAAGACTTGTTTTGTTTTCTCTTTTTAAATGTTATTTTTATTTTGTCAAAAATTAAGGCCTAGCTCTGTATGCTATTTCCTGTCCGTGCAAGGTTGCCTGGTAGAGATCGCTCTAAGCGATAAGGCCGCCAATTAGAACGCTAAGTTGATTTGTATGTTTTTATATTAAGTTTTTTTGTCTGGTGTTTTAATAAAGAGTTGTTGTATTGTATTGTATTGTATGTTGTGCCTGATGGTAAGCAACATCCCTGCCACATAACAGCACAGTGACACGCGGCTATTGGAACATGAAGAGTCCAAATCATTACCTAGCACTGCACTGCGCTCGGCACCCAGAGATCTAAGATCTGAATCCTGTAATTTCTCTGGAAACATTGCCCTTCAAACCGGAACACAATAATGTACCGAACATCAAAAAAACAATGTTTCCTGAGTCAACAAGTTCTAGTACTAATATAGTACGATTAATATCATACATTTTAAACTTATTAAAATAAGAAAAAAATTGGCAGTCATAGGAACTGCCGATAGAAGTGAAAACTTATAACTCAGAATTTGATAGCTTACTTTGGAAACTACACGGGTGTAACCGGAGGATGTGGCCTGGTCATCATGGCATGACGCATGGTTGACTCATTTCTAGATGGCCAATGGCTATGGTCCCGAGTTTACCCGAAGATTTCTTATCATACCCGAGCGTGACGCTAGAGTTCAATTCACTCACAGCCCACGAAAAATCTGTCGAAGCGCGCCAAAAGAAGTTTTCACTTCAACTAGTTCCAATTCCAAACAAGAAGTATTTAGTACTCCCGACTCCCACCGTAGTAGTAGAACTCACGAACTGTCTCGCCACAAAACTAGCGTAGTGATGACGTAAATTAATTAAAACTTTAAACAATCCGGTCAAACATAGAACGGATCAGCAAATTTACTCGAACCTTTTACTACGGAAGATGGAAAGACTAATTTGAGGTCAAATTTAATTTAATTTGACCTCAAACAGTTTAATATGTTCAGGGGATATATTATGAGCTCTTGTTGCTATGTCCAATTTAGCAGCATATCATGATGTACCGCGATTTTGAACCGTATCTCTTGGCGATAAAATTAACGATCGCGAAGCGATTATTTACCGTTCTATCAATTGTTTCGTAAAAACATAAAACATGATATAGACGACTAGTACAATAGCAAACTTAAGGTTGTTTATTGATAAATTTACAATGTACACGTCAATTAATAAAAAATAAAAACAAAGGAAAGAGCATACAAGTTGTATACATTTTCAAAGTTTGAAATGATCACTTCACTGTATTATAACAATCATCGTACGGAAAACTGTCAGGCATTATACGAGTATAATGTGTTTTAATACAATTTTACTGACCCATGTAATTATTTTTTACATTTTTTATAGGAACTTTGCCATCACTCTCCAAAAATTTGCTGTAGATATGACACGTTTGATCGATAAGCCAGCACTTTAATCTGTTTTGAAGCTGCCGAAACTTGGGGCCAATATAACTATTTCAGGAAGTTTTTATAAAGTTCCGGTCACATAATGTGTGTAGTATTTATAGGAGAGGCCTATGTCCAGTAGTGGACGTACGCAGGCTGATGATGGTGATCATGAATGTGAGTCAGGTTCCGTGACGTCGTGAGAGAGGGTGTATATCATCCAGCTTGTCGGCGTTTCGTATGTTGCGAGAATGTCTCTCTCCTCGCGTGTTGTGCGATTTTAGATTATTTCTAACATACACATACACAGTCACTTGGTAGGTCAAGATAGCAGGTAACGTGAGTACGCCACGCTCTTTGAATATAATGTGACGGATGTGCATTGCGATACGCCAACGATGGCACGTACGGCACGTTTTTGGGCGCGGAACGCACGCTCCCAGTCAGCAGCGCGCACATATAAGTCTGGCAACAATACATTCTATGGCAGCACAAGCAGTTCATTAATCCACAATACTGAGACTCGGGGCCTAATCTCAAAAACCTGTGTGAGCAATCACGGTTCATACGATACCATTTATTTTATAATATATTATCGTATACCTCCTTAACCATTCGTCCAAATTATTTGTAGTAAAATAATTTTTAGTCTTATGTTTTATAGGGATATTAATTATTCTTGATAAAATCAAGATAAATCAGCTATATATCATTCCAGACTATAATCAACCTGTGTATCAAATTTCAACTTGATCCGTTCAGATGTTACGGCATAATTGTTCAACAAAGATCCAAACATTCGTATTTATAACATTAGTATATCAACTTCCCTTATCATATTAGCAAGACTTTTTCGTTCACTCACTGAAACACTTCGTCTTCATGCAATAGCCGAGAGCCATCTGTCTCTATAACCCTCGCCACCTGTGACGTAACGGATGGCGGTTAGGACAATCTGCCGGACACAGAATACACCACCGTAACCTGTTTACGGTTAGACACATGTTTCACTGTGTAGTTGGTTTGTACTCGTAGTTAGTTAGTGTAGGTATTGTGGCTTTATGGTTGGTTTTACCCGCGGAGTTCTCGTTTTCGTTATTGTTCGGGATTAAAAGTAGCCTTTGTCCCATACCAGACTTTAATCTAACCGTATTCCAAATTTCCACCAAATCCGACGTGGTTGAGCAATTAACATTCAAACATCCAAACATTGACATTTAAAATATTTGTGGGAAACACGAAAGGGTAGCACGAAGTAAAATATTCGATTGTAACTTCTTCACTAGCATCTGTTTACGACTTTCTCCACGTAGAATTTCGAAAAAGCTATTCCCTAAGGAACTTTACAATTTTCGGTATAAAAAGTAGCCTACATGGTACTTCAGGCGTATAAAAATCCACTTGCATCGCGCCTAGGTACCAGGCTCGCATAGCCGAGAGTCTTCTGTCTCTATAACCCTCGCCACCTGTGACGTAACGGATGGCGGTAAGGACAATCTGCCGGACACAGAATACACCACAGTGTTGCCGTAACTTGTTTACGGCGAGACACATGCTTCACTGTGTAGTTGGTTTGTAGTTAGTTGGTGTAGATAGTGTAGTTTTATAAGTTATGTTAGCAGTAGCATAGCTATTCCAGACTGTAATTATATCTATGTTCTAAAATTCAACCAGATCCAACGTAGTTAAGCAATAAATATTTTAAACATCTAAACATTGACATTTAAAATACTAGTGGGATAGGATAGCAGGAAGTAAAATATTCGATTATAATTTCTTCACTAGCATTTGCCCATAACTTTTCCCACGTAGATTGTAGAAAAAGCTGTTTCTAAGGAATTTTAAAATTTTCGGTATAAAATATAGCCTATATGGTACTCCAGGCGTATAATAATCAACTTGCATCGCGCCTAGGCTCGCATAATAGCCGAGAGTCATCTGTCTCTATAACCCTCGCCACCTGTGACGTAACGGATGGCGGTTAAGACAATCTGCTGGCCACAGAATACACCACAGTTGCACTGTAACTCGTTTACGGCGAGACACATGTTTCACTGTGTAGTTGCTTTGTAGTTAGTTGGTGTAGTTACTGCGACTTTAAAAGACACTAGCCGCGCTTCGTGATTGTAAAATCGCGCATCGCAATCGCGTAATTGTGCGGGTAACTGCGCAGTTCTCGTTTTTGGTTAATTTTTCGGGATGAAAAGTAGCCTAGGCGTTCGTCCAGACTATTATCTACCTGTGTTCTAAATATCAGCCCTATCCGTTAATACGTTACAACGTGATTAAGCAACAAATATCTCAATATCCAAACATTAATTTATTAAATGTATAATATTAGTAGGACATGTTCCTCGGTTTTACCTGCGTAGTTCTCGCTTTCGTTAATTTTTTGGGATGAATAGTAGTATGTTTTATAACAGACTTAAATCTAACTGTGTTCCAAATTGCAGTCCGATCCATAGACACGTTTCGCCGTGGTTCAGCCACAAACATCCAAACTCTCGCATTTATAAAACGCAACGCGTAGTTCTCGATCCCAATACCTTCTAGTGTGCTCTATGTACGCCCTCTATTTCTGAGTAAGTATTAATATTCCGAGAAAATGCCTCTGCTATTATTCCCCAACACGGAGCTGCAGACCTGGCTGGTAAGTAGCGGGGCCAAAATGAATCCCTAAATTTTGATCACCTGGCTGGTAGAAAGTCCCACCAAAACGATCTGTCCTTTCGAAAATCTTATTTATGGTACAGTATTTTTAATTTGTTGCATAAATACAAATATAATTCAAAACATATAGTCGTCTCACGTCATGCACGTTTTTTTTCCAGAGAAATTACTGGGCTTAGAGATATAGTATCTTAGATCTCTGGGTGACGAGCGCAGTCCAGTGCTAGGTAATGATTTGAACTCTTCATGTTCCAATAGCTGCGTGTCACTGTGCTGTTAAGTGGCAAGCATGTTGCTTACCATCAGGCACATGACCTGCTCGTCTCGTCACTCTTTATATAAAATAAAAATATACAAAGTCATAAACTAAAATAAGCACCGCACGGGTTTCCTGCACGCACCGTTCCTGGTCCAAATATGCTCAAAACGCTGGCTGCGTTGCCTTGCTGGATGGCTATCATCTGCCGCAGAAAAGAGCCAAAGCGGGAGTCAATCTCGAGGACTAAATCTTTGGCATCGGCTCCCCAACATCTTATTTTTCAGTATCTCATTGAAATTACAAATGTCCTAAAATACTTTTATTATATTTGTTTACAAAACATTTTTCATGCACTTAAAACCCTGACTAGATCATCTGGTTTATTATTATTTTAACATTAAACTACAACATCCAAAAAATGCACATTCCCACATATTAGAAATAGTTTAAACACTTCACGATAAAAACTATAATTCATTCATTAAAAAGTAAACTAAATTAGAAATAAAAACTATTAATTTAGGATTTTTTTTGCCGCTACTCAGCAGCCAGGTCTGCACCATCTTGGGATAAAATAAGAGAGCGATGTGGCAAGGTTTCAGCTTGCCTCAAATAGGTACTTCTCCGAAAATTGCTATCAGCTCTCGTAACGTAAGAAGAGTTTATAAAATTAATAAAAATAAGACACAAACGGTGATATTAAAACACATTCCCATAATTACTACACTGTTAATGCTGCACAAGAAATTTCATTAAACGCTTTTCGGAAAACAAATCTCTTTTATTAACCTTTTCATTATTTCACCATTCTTTTGGATAATAAAATAACAGGCGCGGTCCGTAGCGGGTGCGATTTCATTAGTGGACGGGTAATTGTCTGGACGTTGGACGTTCTAGCGGCTAGATGTTGGAGGCACTAGATGATTCTTTTAAACTAAACATAATTATTTTGCTAACAATTTTTCACTCTACATTAATATAATAATTAATTTAATTTAATTTGATGTAAATATTTAGTTTTCAATTGATTTAATTAGTTTGAATTTGATTTAAACTAATTGAATTTATCGTCATTTGATTTCATTTGACATAATTTGATTTAAATATCAGGCGTGGCCGGAACGGGTGCAGTTTAATTTTAGTGGACGGCAATCGTTGGACGTTCTAACGGGAAGATTTAGGAGGCACTAGATGATCCTTTCAAATCATATTTATATTGTTTGAAAACAGTTTTTCATACTCGTACTACATGAATTTAAAAATAAGTTTAATGTGGTGTAGGTACTTACTTAGGAACTTGGTTTACTATGTATTTAACTAGTTTGGAGTTGATTGAATTTCATGTAATTTTAATTCATTCGATTGAATTTTATTTTATTTGACTTAATTAGATTTAAAATAATAGGCGCGGTCCGTGGCGGGTTTGATTTCACTAGTGGACGGGTAATTGTCTGGACGTTGGACGTTCTAGCGGCTAGATGATGGAGGCACTAGATGATTCTTTCAAACTGAATACTTTTCGCAAACAACTTTTAACACTTCATGTTTATCTTTAACTAAGAAATTGCTGTCGGACCCGGATACCTAATATAATTTTGTAAATATAAAACCTACAGACTCCGCCTGTGGAAGTGTCTCATTTTTACCACACTGCAGTGATGTTTTTTTACTTTTGTTAGGGTTTACACTTGACCGCCATCTCGTCTGACGTTAAACGACAATGCGGTCTACGATGGAACGTGTTTACCTCGAAAAAACCGATTCACTCTCGATTTGAAAACACCAAGATTGTAAGCATCGGGGAAAACCCGCTCAATCAGCGCATTCCACGACCTAGACGTTCTTATCACAAAAGTAGAGTCCACCTCCTCCGTTCGTGTCTTTAGAACATCAACATGCAACATGGACCATGATTTGGTTTGATGGGCAACGTTTTCAGTGAAATTACAGAAGTAAAGATACATGATCTTATATTGCCGGGAAATGAGCGTAGTTCAGAGCTAAGAAGATTAGAGGATCTACTACGTTACCTATACATTCATATTCTAAAAAAACATAACCGTATACCACTTTGCATAGGAGAGCGAAAACAGAAGAGATCGGCTACTCGTAGATAAGCACGGTCCATTGTACACCGTATTGTAGACCACATCATAGACCGTGCTCTTAACTGCATCGTAGAGCACATCGTAGACCGCATCGTAGCGCGCATCGTAGACCACATCGTAGACCGCATGAATAAATGAAAATTCTTTATTGTCCACACTATCTAAATTACACATACATTTAGGAAACAGCAAAAGCTTTATCGCTGAAAGCGATTTCTTCCACGCAACCTTGAGATGTACTAAAGTCTTTGAAGAAAACTCAAAGCGTGATGCACAACAAAAACTGTTAATTTTGATTGATAGACTGCACCGCAAGCCGCATCGTCACTTCAGGCGAGACTGTCGAATGCACACCTAATTTCAGTTTTAAATAAAGTGGCCAAGTGCGAGTTGGACTCGCCCATGAAGGGTTCCGTTGCAGCAAGTAACATAATATACATAGTACACATAGTTCTTGTAGTTCGTTGTAGCTTTGATCGAAGTTTCAATAATAGTGTATTAAGAAAAAACTACTTATCAGATCGAGTTCAAACTAATTTTCGTTGGTAGTTTTCATGGTAATGTACATCATATATTTTTTTTAGATTTTTCATTATCTTACTTCAGAAGTTAGAGGGGGGGGGGGGGGGGGGGGGACACACACATTTTACCACTTTGGAAGTGTGTCTCGCGCAAACTATTCAGTGTATACGAAAATGATTTTAGAAACCTCAACATCATTTTTGAAGACCTATCGATAGACACCCCACAAAATTTTTTGAGTTTCAGTTCTCAGTATGGGGGGCAACCCTAATTTTTCTTTTTTTTAATTTTTTTGTTTAAATCTTAATGCGGTTCACAGAATACATCTACTTACCAAGTTTCAACAATGTAGTTCTCATAGTTTCGGCAAAAAGTGGCTGTGACATACGGACGGACAGACAGACAGACAGACATGACGAATCTATAAGGGTTCCGTTTTTACGTTTTACGGAACCCTAAAAATGGCAGTCATAGGAACCGCCGATAGAAGTGAAAACTTACTCAGAATTTGATAGCTTACATTGGAAACTACGCGGGTGTAACCGGAGGGCGTGGCCATGTGCATGGTTTTCTAGAAAAGCTAACGCATTTCTAGATTATCAATGGGAAATGCTCACGCGTTTCTAGATGGCCAATGGCCATAGTCCCAAGTTTACCCGAAGATTTTTGTCATTACCGAGCGTGACGAAACGAAACGAAAAATCTGGCTGTGGTACGTCAAAATAAGTTCTCACTTCAAAAGTGTCTTTTCCAGTTGTAATAACTCCGTGGTACAGACACGAATGGCCGCGGGCGAGATTGCTCCAAAGACACAGAATAGCCGGAAGGTGCCACCCATAGCTTTATAGACTTCAATTATGGGCCGCCTTTGACGGGTCTAACTGCTAATCGGAAGCTTGCTCTGCAAGTTCATCTTTTGGCGGAAGATAATGTCTTTAAGTTATTTGCTTCATTACTAAACTTAGTGTAGAGGATTCCGAGTAAGATCGACCGTCACCTTTTGCTTTCCAAATGTAGAAATGAAATTGTCATTTATTTCACACGCGTAGAACAAGTTTTAGCGAATGAAATGTGTTGCTTGTCACATATCAAAAGGATTTCCAAAAAAAAGTGGTCAAGAATGTAATAAATAGAAATGATGCTCCGATTTGAAATTTTCAAAGACTCGCTACCATTATTCATGAACTGATTTTCAGAGACAACCATATGTAATTGGCGTTATTTTTCCGAGATAAAAAGTAGCCGATTTGTTATTCCAGACTATAATCAAACTACGTTCCAAATTTCAATTGGATCCGTTCAAAAGTTTCGACGGAATTGAGCAATTCAAACTTAGACATTGATAATGTTAGTAGGATGAAAGCCTTTTCAGGGTACTACTGATTGACAAGCCCCCTTTAGAGCTACTTTAGTTCATATTCGTCTATGATGGGCCAAAAGAAGTTTTCACTTCAACCAAGATACAAAATAGATATCATGATTCGTTTTTTAGCATAGAACTATAATATGTCGTATACAAGATAACTGTCACTGAATGTGTACCCGCGCCTCAATTCTGTTCACCTCGAAACGAGTATTACTGAATTTCAGCCAACACGGTCAATCTGCCCGGAATTCCGAGCGAAATCTCTGTACATTTGAAGTAGGAACAAAGCAGGCCACAGGCATTGTTCCTCGCGCGGCGCTTTGTTCTAAATAACACTACCTGCAGACCAATCCAATTTATAGGCGCTACCTCCGTTTTGTAAAAACACGAGTAAATAGTCCTCTATTCGGCTCAAAGTGGGAAACTAAACTGAGGTACATAAATGGGTAGAATAGGTAGAGTTAACTGAGGTACATAAATCCTTAGAACATATATATTGACCTCACTGCAAAGTTAATTAATAAAACATTGGCAGTCAGTCATAGGAACTGCCGATAGAAGTTAAAACTAATAACTCAGAATTTGATAGCTAGGTACTTAGGAAACTACACGGGTGTAACCGGAGAGCGTGGCCTGGCAATCATCGCATGGCCATCTAGAAATGCGTCAGCCAATGGGAAATGCTGAAAGGGCTTGGCCTGGCCATCATGGCATGGCCTTTTAGAAATGCGTGAGCCAATGGGAAATGCTGACGCATTTCTAGATGGCCATGCCATGATGGCCAGGCCACGCCCTTTCAGCATTTCCCATTGGCTGACGCATTTCTAGATGGCCAATAGCCATGGTCCCGAGTTTACCCGAAGATTTCTTATCATACCCGAGCGTGACGCTAGAATTCAATTCACACCCCACAAAAAATCTGTCTAGGCGCACCAAGTTTTCTCTTCAAAAATATGCAACTAAAATAGGAGTACACAGATTATTATAAGCGTCATCAATCTTTAACTGACTTCAATAAGGGAGGACGTTTACAAATCACGATTGCTCCACTAATTGCGAATCGCTTTTGATGATTATTATTTTGTTTGGTAGATCAGACTTCAGAGGAGGTCCCATATAAATTTAATCCAAATATTTTTTTATAAAACCTTTCTGATTTTTTTACCTGGACGACGTTTTCATAATATATCGCCGTTTCGTTGAAGAGTGTGTTTAGTTGATTTCACAAATATGAAATTTTATCGGTTTCATATTGAATTGAAGTCGATTCTTGTTATGTCGGAGAAAAATAGATTATTTATTAGGATTGTTTTAGATCTTGTTACGAAACAATTAAACTTAGAAATTCGTCATACCCATTGATCTAATTGCTTATAGAAAAAAGATGTGGTGTCACGGGAAACTATGGGAGAATATGTATAATAAGTAGGTATGTATTTAAAAAACTATATAAGTATTATATCAGCTATCTGGCCGCCATCATACAAGCTTTGCTTAGTTTGGGGTCAGATGGTGTTGTGTGTGAATTGTCTACCAATATTTATATGGAAGCAACCAAAGTGCTTAGTAGTGGTAGGACTTTTGGCAGAGTCCACCTGGGGAAGTACCACACCTTTGCCAGTTATTTTACCGCCAAGCAGTAATGTGCAAACATTGCTGTGTTCCGGTTTGAAGGGCAATGTTTCCAGAGAAATTACAGGGCTTCGAGGTATAACATCCTAGATCTCTGGGTGACGAGCGCAGGGCAGTGCTAGGTAATGATTTGGAGCCTTCGTGTTTCAATAGCTGCGTGTTACTGTGCTGTTATGTGGCAGGCGTGTTGCTTACCATCAGGCACATGTCCTGCTCGTCTCATCACGCTTAATTAAAAAAAAATGGTACGATCATCTAAAAAACATGGCAACACTGGTCTCTGGTCACTGACAGTTTTTACGCGTCACTTCCGTTTTATATTTTCGTTACGGTCTTATATATTTTTCAATTCGATCGTGGACCAAAAATCGTATCTACCTACTCTAATCCTGCCGTAAAAACTTAATTCCTATAAACAAAACATGAAAAGTTTCTAACCAGAATTATGACAAAATAAGTAAAAAAATGTTGAAATAAAAAACGAATCGTAGCACTCGCGTTTTCCGGTCGGCTCGCACTTCCGGCACCGCCGGCTAAAGCGGTAATTACCAGCTCGTGGTAACCAATTTGAGTTGGTCGTTTCCTTCCCGATAACGTTATCTGCCCAACTTCGGGGGTAATTATTTTATCCCGTCTTCACGATGGATACGTGACTGGACTAGGAAGCACAGTTTCTCAAACTGAGCCCCTCTCTCACGCCCTCCGGTAACATTTCTGGGGCAATGACAAGGTCCGTTTTTACGACATTCGTAGGCGTAACTCGCTCACCATAATATGATGGTGATCTAAGTATGTTTTGTATATATTACTTCAGTATAACCCATGCCTACAGCATAACCCTCTGAAATGCACCCACAAAGTTACCCAATACACAGGCTCAGAGCCTAGTGTGGGGTCACTGTGTAAAAGTAATGTATGTAATCTTTTCGGTACAAATTAAGCGTTCATCTTTGTCATTTCACTAGCCTCGTTGCTCAGTTGGCAGAAAAAGTCTGCTAAAGATCGAAGAGTACGTTAGAGTGTAAGTCGTGGTTGCTATACCCACTTAGGATAAATATTTGTGTGATGAATTGAGATACTTTTTCTACGTTCGGGTATTTCTATATACCTATAAACACCCGAACGTCCGAATCATGAGTATGAGAGTATGTATTTGCTATTATAAAAGTATAAAGTAACTGATACTCATTTGCTTTGCTTAGTTTGGAACTACATTGTGGTCTGTGAGGAACGTCCACCGATATTTATTCACATTTGACGATTATTATATTCTTAATTGAAAGAATGACAATCGCGCAGACGATCCAACCAATGGTAAATGATAACTGCGGCTCATAGACGTTACTCATAGACATGTACCATTAAAGACGTTGACAATACTTTACCAACTTGAAAACGTCGCAAACATAATTTTTGTAAGTAAAAAAAGACGTTGCACACTTATAGGTTGTACTTAGATACATTAGGGGGTGTGACAAAAAACTTTAAGAACCTTTGTTTTACATCAACTTTTGCAATCTATATTCTGTTTGGTTGGGATAAGGTTAAAATCATCGCACTATTTTAAGCAATCACTATGGATCACTACTACACTATCTCGTAGCTATGTACGTTTACACTTGACAGCCGTTTAGCCTGTTTTTAGCCGACGATGTGGTCTACGATGGACCGTGCTTACCTAGAATAAACCGATTCACTCTCAATTTGAAGACAACAAGATCATAACCATCGGGAAAACCCCACTCAGACAACGTATTCCAGAGTTTTTTTTTTAACAAAGAGTGACGAGACGAGCAGGACATTTGCCTAATGGTAAGCAACATGCTTGCCACATAACAGCACAGTGACACGCAGTTAATGGAACATGAAGAGTCCAAATCATTACCTAGCACTGCACTGCGCTCGTCACCCAGAGATCTAAGATGTTATATCTCTAAGCCCTGTAATTGCTCTGGAAACATTGCCCTTCAAACCGGAACATAGTAATGTTTGTACATTACTGCTTGGCGGTAGAATAACTGGCAAAGGTGTGGTACTTCACCAGGCGGGCTCGGGTAAGAGACTTAGCAGACGTTATTATCACAAAAGTATAGGTAAAACCTCAAACCTCTTCATTTGTGTTTTTGGAACATCAACCATGAAACGATGTTGCTTTTTTGAGCTTCAAGCAGTCCGATAGCAAAAAGGCAAGGTAACGTAAATCTCTACGTAACGATAATGATGAAGCCGAGCAAAATTCAGGTTTGATAATCGAATCTAATAAAATAGGATGTGTTGTGTAATTTTGCGCCAAAAAACTCATCAGTGCTGCAAACAAAATGCCAGTCAAGTGCAAATAAAAAGAAAAATATATTACCGATAAGAATATATGATTAATTTCCTCCATAAAATACAAAAACCAACTTCAGTCATTTAAATTTAATTTCAGACATTCAACCAAATTTTACAAGAAACCATCACTTATCTATACTAATATTATAAAGAGGAAAGATTTGTTTGTTTGTTTGTTTGTAATGAATAGGCTCCGAAACTACTGGACCGATTTCAAAAATTCTTTCACTTTTGGAAAGCTACATTATTCCCGAGTATCATAGCCTACAATATATTTTTAAAAAAAATAGGGATCCTTACAAAAACTCCAATAATGTAACATAAGGTGTAAAAAAATTACCTGAAAAATTCCTTGCGTCGCGTGCGCTGCGAAAACTATTGATGATAGAACAAAATCATGTACTACGACTTTGCAGAACTCATTATTATCTACAAAAAGTGTCGCGACAGCATATGTCTAAATATTATAGTTATGTCACAGTAAGCAGTTTTTTATTCTAAAATATTAATTTATATATGCAGCCTCTTGAAAAGGCTCTTCATTTGTACCCTGGTATTAATCCTCATCAAAATAATTCTTAATATATATAAATCTCCTGTCACGATGTTTGTCCGCGATGGATTCCTAAACTACTTAATCGATTTTAAATAAAATTGGCACACCGTGAGCAGTCTGGTCCAACTTGAGCGATAGGATAGTTTTATTTCGTTTAATAGTCTTTAAATGACAATATCCGAGCGCAGCCGGAATGGGCCGCTAGTTTGTTTATAAAGTAAGATCCCAAGGCCACCAGACGTCGCGTATTTTCTCATGAATGAAATGTGGCCGATTGAATAGAGTTAGTATTAGTAGTTAGTAGTAAGTACTAAGAACACATGCTTACTTGCTAACTTGCTTAGACGGCCAATTTTGAGATATAGGGTAATGAAGATACATACAAACATTACTTACTTCACGTATTTTCTAATAAATTATTTTCACGTATGTTGTAGGCAATATCTTTAAAAATTAGGCCCCAATACTTTCAGACACTTTCCGTCGGCCGTTTTGCTTAACAACTCCAAAATAATAACCTAACTTCACTTCAATTCTCATACTCCATTTGTAAATATGTTCGTCAGACAACTATTTTAAAGCTTTTGCCGATAAGACATACCAATCTAAGGGGCCAATCATCCCCTAAACTCAACTATGCCTCTATGGGTAGAATGGGTATGGGTCGAGTAGTGGTAGGACTCTTAGCAGAGTCCAAGAGAGTAACAGAGATGTTTGTATGTACCTACCCCATATCTCAAAATTGGCCGTCTAAGCAAGTTAGCGAGTAAGCATGTGTTCTTAGTACGTACTAACTCTACTCAATCGTCTGCATTTCATTCATGAGAAAATAGGTGACTTCTGGCAGCTCTGGGATCTTGGACTGCAACTTTCATCGTTTAAAATTAATTTCAGACATTCAACCAAATATTACAGGAAACCATCAATAACCATAAATCATCTAGATAAATAAAAGTAGAATTAAGTTTTTTGTTATTATTTCAAAAACCACCACACCGATTTATATCGCTTAACATTCATACAAAAAGAACATACAACCACCGAATTCAGAACCTCCTCCTTATTAGAAGTTGGTTGAAATATAATTATTATCCTTAAAAAAAACACAATTAGCCAAGTAATAAATCCCAAGCCTTTTATCCACAAAGAAGATTTTCACGCGCAAAACGGATTGTAAGTTTCTGTGATTGTGCTTTTTCTGCAGGATTCAGGTTTAATCCCTTTGCAAGCGTTAATTCCCTGTAGCTTTTAAGACTTATCTGAATTTATTTATTAGAAGAACTTTTACGGGTTTCGTTCGAGATAAAATTCCAGTCTTTAATAGGATTTCGGGTAACTGAATAATAAATGAAACATTATGTTCCGGTAAATTTTTCTTTTCTGATTTCGTCCATTAAATACTGAGCATTATTACTGAATTCGCCGAAATTATTTATTAACTTCCACATTCTCTTATTCTACAGTGTATACTTTATTAGTCATCTGACTTGTCCACACATTAATATTCATCTTAAAATTGTCTGGAAGAGATTCTGTACACCGCTTTTTTTCTTTCATTAGCAAAATTTTAAGAGGTTATGTAGACAATATAGCACAATGTGTAATAATGTTACTCTTTAACTCAATATTACAGAATCTGTAGGTAACTAGTTGAAACTTACAAAAATCATGCTTAATACTACGGTCAATTGGTTATGTTTGTATAAACAAAACACTACGACGTCATTATTAATGCAAAATTTCGTCGTAGTGCTCTCTTTTGCACAGCTATTTGCATCTCTCTTACTCTATCCTGCGGCCTGCGGCCGCTTTTCGCCTGGTACTTACGACAACCGCGCACGCTTTGCCTTGCAAAACTACCTACTTTTTAGGGTTCCGTAAAACGTAAAAACGGAACCCTTATAGATTTGTCATGTCTGTCTGTCCGGCCGTATGTCACAGCCACTTTTTGCCGAAACTATGAGAACTACACTATTGAAACTATTGAAACCCCCATACTTAGAACTGAAACTCAAACATTTTTTTTTCATCAAACCTACACGTGTGGGATGTCTATCGATAGGTCTTTAAAAATGATGTTGAGGTTTCTAAAATAGTTTTTGTCTACACGGAATAATTTGCGCGAGAGACTCTTCCAAAGTGGTAAAATGTGTGTGTGTGTGTGTCCCTCTAACTTCTAAAATAACAGAATAAAAAAACTAAAAAAAATGTGTGATGTACATTACCATGCAAACTACCAACGAAAATTGGTTTGAACTCGATCTGATGAGTAGTTTTTTTTTAGTACGTCATAAATACATTATTATAAAAACTTCGATCAAAGTTACAACGAACTAAAAAAACTATATTATGTACTATGTATATTATGTTCTTTGCTGCAACGGAATCCTTCATGGGCGAATCAACTCGCACTTGGCCACTTTATTATAATTTCAAATTAATAAATAAGTATAAATAAATATTGGTGGACAATTCACACACAACACCAATACACATTTATTAGCAATTATGCAATACTTTTCCTTCATAATCTCATGGACTTAGGACTGGCAAAATTACATACATTTTAGTTAGTTTAATCTTTATAGACGCTATATTGGGTTAAAAAATAACGTGTTTTTGGCATATGATAAAGTTGTAAACAGCTAGAGTCTGGCTAATGAAAGTAGATACTGGATTTTTTGCAAACTTTTTATATGACAACACTTCAGTGTTGTCATATGTGTTCCTACCATCGGATATTTACCCTACAAATTGTATACAAGGGGTATTTTAATCAGAAAGTACTTAGGAACAATTAATTCCAAAAAGGCATTTTCAAAACAAACTTACTTTAAACATTTTATAAAATGAGTTTTTTTACGAAATATGAAGAGAAAAAGCTTCTGAAACAAGCCGTATTGCGAGAAAGACAGTATTGTTTACGTACTGTGACTGATTTTTTAGGTTAGTACGGTCAAAATGTCTTGATATTTTGACCGTACTTTATTTTAAATAAGTACATAGTAGTTTTAGTTACTTTATATAATGTTATTGTTCTTTTACAGACAGTCTTGAGGATAATTCACGAACTGCTGAAGTGAAACAAGCAATTGAAAAGATCAAAAAGATATGATGAAATTGCAGAACCAGTACTTAGAAGAACCTTAGTATCTTCACTCAGCGGTAAGTTTTCACTCAACGTTAATCTTAGACTAGTTTTGTAATATAAATAAATATTAAATATTGGTGGACAATTCACACACAACACCATCTGACCCCAAACTAAGCAAAGCTTGTGTGATGGCGGCCAGATAGCTGATATAATACTTACATAGTTTTAAATACATACTTATTATACATAGAAACACCCAGACACAGTGCAAACATTTGAATTCATCACACAAATATTTGCACTGGGTGGGGACCCACGGCCCTCGGCTTCGCAGGCAGAGCTACTAACCACTTAGCCACAAGGCCAGTCGATGCCAATACATGCCAATACATGTGTATTTTCTATTATTTCTTATGAGACTCACGATTATTGACATTTTATTTTATTATTTTTACAGATGTAAGTGTTATTACATTGAAGAGAATTAAAAAATAAGGTGCGGTGAACGAAGGGGTCTGGAGGACTCCGGGTAAAAAACGACCTCACCCTTCAAAAGTGTCGAACTTAGATAGTTTCGATATGGATGTTATTCGTAATAAAATAAACGAATTTTACATTGTGAGGAAACAAGTACCAACATTAAGATCTTTGTTGGTAGAGTTAAAAGAAAGTATAGAATTTCTGTGATTTTTTTTTATCAGATTTTCTATTGTTTTCAGCTTGTTGTCTTTTTAATATTTTGCGTAAATGAAGAACAAACAAACATTCTTACAATATTAGTAGGACTAAAAGTAGGTTAGCTACAATCCGCCTTTAATTCAATAAAGAAGCTTGGACTTGACTCAAAAGCTCGATAGCCGATGCAAGCTTTGAAAAAGCTTAGAAAAGCCAATTAACTGTAACCCCATCATCCTTCGACTAACATTGTCCAACACCACGCTCGTATTTTATCTCGGGAGAGCGAGGCTATCCCGGTAACTCGAGTAAAAAAGGATTTATCCCCGGACGCAGGCGTCTTGCACCTCCTCCGGGTAAGCCGGGATAATATGCAGTCTTGCTAGACGCAGCCTAATACCCTACTTAACCTGTAAATGAAATTTGCAATGAAATGTTCTCCACTTCAACATAAAAATAATTTATTTGGAGGAAACCTAAGTAATATTCGGAAAAGGAAACATTTTCATATATATATATATATTGTGTGTTTGTTATACAAATAAATACGATAACTACATGCATATAGATAAAATAAATACTGTACCGGTTACATAAATTCGTTCACTATTAAAATGCAACATTATCTATTTTCGTATTAATTCATTCTTCATTTCAATAATGTTCTTCTGTTGTGGTAGGTGGTGGGTACGCCTGGAAGTACCACACTTTTGCAAGTTATTCTACGTTCAAGATTAGTAGTAAAGTGCAAACATCACTGTGATGCAGTTTGAAGGGCATTGTTTTCAAAAAAATACAGGGCATTAATCAGGGCAGGGGATTAATCTTTTATCACTGGATGACGAGAGCTGTGCAAAACTACGATTATAATTGTGTTTCTTAAATTATGTGCACACTGACGATTGATAGAATTATCAAATAATATTCACAAGTGTAGGTATGCATCACTCTAATATTAAAAATATGAAACTTTATTGGTTGATTTGTGTGTTTGTATCTTCTAACCTCTGTTACGTCTGAATGGATTTGCATAACATTAAATACGCTGTAAGTACATAAGCTACTTTTTAACCCGTTAAAACTAATCCTACTAATATTATAAATGTCAATGTTTGGATGTTTGTTGCTCAATCACGTCCTAACGTATGAACGGATCGGGCTTAAATTTTGAACACTGATAGATTATAGTCTGAAAGCACACATAGGCTACTTTATCCCGGCTACTTTATCGGTCGTTCCGACGTCGCTAGGTTAATGTCAAATATTAAACAAAAAAAGTTACAAAAATAATAATTGCGTCCATTAAAGTTAGCTATTCACTATCGTTACGTCTAATCGACGAATTATCGAATTGATCGAAGAACACAAAACAACGGGAACGGGATCTACGCGGGTAATACCGCGGGGCGCTGCTAGTGTTTGATAAACTAGGTATTCTACTACAGACCTATATAAACATAATTGTTTTTAAGTAAACAACAATCACGTCTAAGAGCTCTGCCTCACTAGGCCGCCATAGCGACGTCGCCGGCTACGTATCCAGGCAGTTAACATTGAAATGTATGTTACCTAACTCACTTGGCGACCGTTTGGCAACGTCACAAGCGACAGTTCCCTACGTGGCTTCTGGCTACTCTGGCGGCTTGGCGACGTTGCCACTATAATCTACACGTGTAAACTGCACCTCCGTCACTCAGCCGCCATTTTGGACGCTCGCTCAAATATTTATTTGTATTTGATATTGAAAAAAATGAGTGAGAGGGATGCACCCATAGTTTCCTTTTTTTCTTCTTTTCTTTTCCATTTTTCTGCGACGTACATAACTAAGTGCAATTTCTTCTACGTCCATTCCTGAGGACGGTAAACGAATGACTGTCGAGACGCCATGGCCACTCGACACGGCGACCCCCGGTTGCCAGAAGAAGCCAGACTTGCGCCGCCGGCGACGTCGCCATGGCAGCCTAGTGAGGCAGAGCTCTAATACATAGAACTAGTAGCGGCCCACGGTATTTTTTTTTTTATAGCATAAAGTGACGAGACGAGCAGGGCATGTGCCTGATGGTAAGCAACATGCCTGCCACATAACAGCACAGTAACACGCAGCTATTGAAACATGATAGTCCAAATCCTTACCTAGCACTGCACTGCGCTCGTCACCCAGAGATCTAAGATATTATGTCTCTAAGCCCTGTAATTTCTCTGGAATCATTGCCCTTCAAACCGGAACACAGCGTAGCTCCCATTCCCGTCGTTCCCGTTATTTTCCCGGGATAAAAAGTAGCGTACCTATGTGTTCTTCCAAACTAATATAATCTATCTATGTTCCTTTCATCTCGAATCGATTAGACGTAACGATAGTTAATAGCTAACTTTAATGAACGCAATTTTGTTTTTGTTTAATGTATGACATTAACCTAGCGACGTCGGAACGACCAATAGTAGTATTCTACTAATATTATAAATGTTAATGTTTGTAGGTTTGCTGCTCAATAACATCTAAACCGATCGGGTTGAAATTTGGAACACGTGTTAGTCTGAAACATATGCTACTTTTTATCACGAGAAAGTTACGGAAAAGGGGACCGTGCGGATAAAACGGCGGCGCGTTGCTAGTATATCATATTGAAGGCACGTTACATACTGTTACATAATTAGCTTCGAGGCGAATTGAACCAGCTAAAGAATAATGACCCTTTTTGTGTGGCAACTGGAGTTATTTTACCATAAATACCTTCTCCTTTAAAAGTTTAATTCCATTGTCGATACCCAGCAAGAGCTGCTGGGGTTGCTAATAATATTTGTCTATGAAATCGAATATCCCCGGTATCCCGGGACCAAATACAGGGTCGGCGCTAAGTCTATTTCAAGAGAGAAGAAAGTTTTTCTTGTGTACGGATAACTTAAGGCTATTCTACACCTGTTTTTTTTTTTAGTAAAATCACTACTCAGGAAATGTCTCCCTTCAAACCGAACACAATAGTATTAAACACTACTGATATTGCCATAATCTTATGTTTTCTAATTTCACGAAGTTCTAATTACGTCCATAGTAAACCTACACGTAGAAGGAGGGTGCTCCCCTGTACGCACGCTATTAGTGAAACTGAAAACGCCAAAATGACTTGGTAAGAATGTGATTTTTTTGATCGATGCTTGGTGCATTGCATGGGTAAGCATGTGCTTACATTAGCTTAGCAATGAAATAAAAACGACTAAAATGCGTGACACTTTTGTTCTTGACCGAAATACTGGCTTTTATTTGGCTTTACGTAAAATCAATACGCCAAATATATACGCCACATATGCGAACGCAGAACTGACGGCCGTTGGGACGGAAAGATTCTTGAGTGGCGACTACGCACCGGAAAACGCAGCTCCCACAAGATGAACCAACGATCTGGTGAAGGTGATGCGGGCGTCGCCAGACCGGTCTTTGTGGAGATCTTTGTCCTGGCCATCGTCCAGCAGTGGACGTCCATCGGCTGATATGTTGATAAGCATTATCATTCAGCGTATTAATGCCGCCAAAATGTTGGACAAGCTTCCAACTGGTAGGATCAATCATTTTGATTATGGTTGAATGATTATTATCAAAATTATATTAAGACTTTCATCAGTCTATGAATAATTCAAATGTGCTTACGAGTACTGTATGTAATAATTTAAATATTTAGTGTAAGTACTTCGTAGTGTAATTTAGTTTTGTTGACAGAGGGTCTGCCAATGCATTACCGTCAGAATTAAATACACTTATTTCATACTCCTTCATCCATACAATTTTTGTAAAAAAGGGGTACCTACCAAGTTTATGCTTCATATATTAATAGACAAATAGCACATGCGATGCGGACTCATGGGTACCATTTTAGACGTTTTATCTGCATACCTTCTACTCAGTAAAAATAATGGCTAGTTGCCTCGGAAAAATTGTTTTACAGCAATAAAGCTGGCACTTGTTGCGTTATTTCATAAGTGCTTTAGTGTAAAAATTTTGTTTGTTTGTCTCACAATAAAGAGTTTTCTATTTAACAATAGGTAAAGAGTTGTGGTGGTGAGATTCATTCCAGAATCCGCTTGGGAAATTACACCAGTCATTCTACTACCTCTACTACCAAGCTGTAAAGTGTAAATGTAGTGTATTTCGGTTTGAAGAACAACGTTTCCAGATAAAAAAATTGGCAGTCATAGGAACTGCCGATAGAAGTGAAAACTTATAACTCAGAATTTGATAGCTTACCTTGGAAACTACACGGGTGTAACCGGAGGGCGTGGCCTCGCCATCTTGGCGTGGCCATCTAGAAATGCGTCAGCATTTCCCATTGGCTGATGCGTTTCTAGATGGCCATGCCATGATGGCTTGTCCACGCCCTTTCAGCATTTCCCATTGGCTGACGTATTTCTAGATGGTCAATAGCCATGGTCCCGAGTTTACCCGAAGCTTTCTTATCACACCCGAGCGTGACGAATGAATTCAATTCACAGCCCACGAAAAATCTGTCTAGGCGCGCCTAAAGAAGTTTTCACTTCAAAAACAACAACGGCCAGACCGAAGACAAAAGACAGAAAAGAAAATCATTTTAAATCTAGGCGACGAGCACAGTAGTACAGAGCTAGTGTTTTTTAGTGGTTGTATGGAAATGGCTGAGTGGCACTGTGCTGTCATGAGTGTTGCTTACTATCAAACCATCATGCGCATGTGTTTTGTCGCTTTATACTTTTTACAAAAAAAAACAGTACCTTCACGGTAGGTCCCAAACCTAATTCACAATTACTTCTAAACAAACATTTTATACTGTCTAGTAAGCAGAGTATAACGATTTTGATACAGGTATTTAGCTTGGGTTAAATGGATACTGGCCACAAGGTCGTACTGGGTTACGGCTGGTCTAGTCGGGGGAACGACAATTCCCGATCCGGAGCCCCAAGTTTGAATTCCACGCGCACCACTGTCTTTTCGAAGTCATGTGCGTAATGCCGCTAATTTAAAACGATTAAAGAAAATATTGCGAAGAAACCAACATGCTCAGAGATTCTTTCGAGGTTATTTGTCATGTCCTAACCCTAACTGGGCCAGAGTGGTGGATTATAGATTTGACTCTCTCCTTGCGAGAGAAGGCCCCTAGTCCCAGAATCGGAACATTTAGTGGGCTGCTAGCTTTTTTTATAGTATAGTGTCACGAGCCGAGCAGGACATGTGCCTGATGGTAAGCAACATGCCTGCCACATAACAGCACAGTGACACGCAGCTATTGGAACATGAAGAGTCATCATTACCTAGCACTGCGCTGCGCTTGTTCCCAGAGATCTAAGATATTATATCTCTAAACCCTGTAATTTATCTGGAAACATTGCCCTTCAAACCGAAACACAGTAACGTTTGCACATTGCTGGGCAGTAGAATAACTGGCAAAGGTGTGGTACTTCCCCAGGCGGACTCTGTCAAGAGTACTACCACTACAAAAGCTAGTGTGACAGAACCAACGTCTCCCAACTCTTTCATCCTAAGTACGTCCACCAGCAGAGATATTCAGCGGCCTTCCTTGTCCGATACCCTTTTCAACCGAAGCCTAAGCAAAGCCGACTTGGTAGTTAATGTCTTTTGGTTATTCTTTACCAAACTCTACGGTGATATAATGTGAACCTTGCGTTTTGGGTAAAGAGATATTATTGGGGAGGATTCCACGTAAACTGGAGATTTTGCCCAACTTCGATAGACGAAAAGGTTTTTAATATACTCTTTCTGTAGATTTAAAAATGGTAGAATGGATTTAACAATGGTGAGACTGTTTAAAGATATCGTCTTTATTGGGGGTTGTCGTTGAACCTGGACTCGACTGGCACAATACCGAGAGAGATGGCATGATAAAAGAAAGGCCTATCGTATACCTAGCAGACTGATAAAAACGGCTGTGGATAATGGTGATCATTAAGACAATAAAAAAAAAGTATTTGGTGTACATAATATGTCCTACAAAACTATCTAATCCATCTGGAAAAATAAGTTGGACATGTACACTGCTAACCAATAAAGTTTAAATTTACTGTGATCCGGTTTGAAGGTCAATGTTTTTAAGAAAATTAAACAGCAAAATATAAAATCATACAATACAATACAATACAAAAACACTTTATTATACCACAAAACAAACAAAAAAATAAACAGTGTAAAAACTTAAGATTAAACATTTTGGGCACAAAAGGCGATCTTATCGCTAATAGCGATCTCTTCCAGATAAACTTTTGGTTATTAGGAAAAGGTAACAGATAAGGGCAGATCAAGCAATAAGATAAGGGCAATCATCTGATATATCAGGGTAAAAAACACAATGTAATGCGAGGCAGTCATTTCAGCTTTTATGGTCGAATAGTTTTATGGTGTCTCTGTGGTATTACAGCCCAGCGCACGGCATGGCGCTTACCACAAAGCTAACATCTTGCTCGTCCTATCAGTCTGAATTAATTTACTTGTAATTTAATACAGAGATGACTACAGTTTGAGACAGGACATTAGTTACCTTTTCGAATGCCAAAAAAAGGTTGAAAAAAGGGGACAAAATTTGTATGGAAATTTTGTTAGTTTTGAAGCATGAATCTTATTTTTTAGACTTTTGATTACCTACACATTAATATGTACCTATGACATTTAAAGTCTAAAAAAAACATTACCCTTTTAGTAAAAATAGATCTGAGTGACAAGCGCAATGCAGTGCTAGGTATTGATTTGGACTCTTCATGTTATAATAGTTGCGTGTCACTGTGCTGTTATTAGTATGCATGTTGTTCACATAAGTCACATGTCCTGTCTCCTCACGTACAGTCCGCGAGGTATAAGCTGAGCTTTGCATTAGTGTGAGTGATCACATGCATACCTACGCATCTATTACCAAAAGTACAGTCAGACAACAAACTCTTAAACAACAAGCTGACATTAACTATCCAGGATCAATATGGTCATTGCGAAAAGAAGTATCTCTTTTAGGATTCAAATGGTCAAGGACAGAGAATAACAGAAAAATTTTAATGAAAAAGCATGAGATCCGTCACCTACGTATAACTTATTTACTTAAAATTTCCGAATACCGTATTCAGGGCAGGCCTATCGTTTATACCGATGAAACATATATTGACACCACTCACACTTCATCAAAATCATATTCAGATGGCAGCACTTCTGGTTTGAAGAAACACCTTACTAAGAGAACATGGTCACAGCGTCCTGCGTCTGACTGTACTTTTGGTGATCACTCACACTAATGCAAAGCTCAGCTTATACCTCGCGGACTGTAACTCTATATTGTAAATAACTTTAATTAATAAAAACCCGACTGCAAAAAATCAACAGATAAAAAATCATAATGTAATACTACGAGTATCTCCATGGCACTTGCACTATATAGTATGATCGCACTTGGATGGTTGAGATAAATCTATAATTGTCAAAATCCATCCAGCCGTTTGGAAGTGGGAACAAAAAAAAATACAAACAAACAAGATGCGCGCGAAAACCATAACCCTTCTTTCAGTCGGCTAAAAAAGCTTCAATAATGTTCTCCAATAATAATAATCACTGTAGTTATACCACAAAAAGTCGTTATTAGGCTTGTCTTGTCATCTGAAATAAAAGTATGGATTATTTTATCAAATAACCCCTACTAAGACTTGTCCAGAACAAGTTGTTATTACTGCCAAGAAAAGGTAAAATCTTTTCGAGTTTTTCCCGCCGTCTTGAGACAAGGACACTGAACTTCTCCGACTACTGATAATTGGACTAATCAGTCATTCCAGACGTTTTATTTAACTTAATCCTCCGGCGAGATAACTTAATTAGACAAAGTTTCTGTGTACGCTTTTAACCGTTCAATTTAAAGAACGAATTTCTAAAAAAGTTACGTACAATTAATTGCACAAAACTGATGTAAGTGCTTGAAGTTTTAACTTCAATTAAGGCGAAGATTCTCAATTTGGTTGTGTGTTTTTCAAAATTTTTTTTATTACAAAACTCTGCAGCAGAAGTAGACCCATATAATTTTTTTCGAAATTAATGTGACGGTTTCTGAAATGTGAACACAAAATTTGCTTACATTTATCTGGATATGATAGTTTCTTATGAAATTTACTCGAGTATCTGAGTTTAATTTTAATTGAAGTCGATTTTTGTTCTTTCGGAGGAAATACATTATTATTCTTGTTCTGCAAACATCACTGTTCTATTTACATATTTGAGGCTGGCCTGAGGCTTTAGTTAGGGTTCGATACCCACCCAGTGCAAATATTTGTGTGATGAATACAAAGATTTGTTCTATGTCTTGGCATTTACTCCTTACATATGAAATTGGTGTTTTGTCCTACTGGCCTCAAATATGTTCTCTTTAACTAGGAGTTCTAATTTCAAATTTATTCAGCTATTTAGGTACTCATGCTTTTGTGTTTCGAAAACTGCAATTTATTTATTTTTTCACCTATTGTTTTTTTCTTTTAACAAAACATCCAAACATTGGCATTTATAATATTAATAGGATACAGTTTTGATATTTTAACTGAGCATATCTTGGACAGAATAATGCTTGATTTTCTCTAAAGATTAATTCTTTTTCTCACTTCCAGGGTTATTACAGTAAAGAAGGAATCCAGACTGCGGTAAAAAATGCCAGTGGATTAATTAAAAACTTAGCGCAAAGTGACTCAAGTCTTATCTTAGAGTCAGATTGGTTGGGGGACTACCATGGTCACTTTTATGAACATTTTTTAGCTACGTACAGTTCATTAAAACATAAAATCAAGAACATTTTTAGCACAAATTGTGATTTTCTTGCTAATAGCAATCTGATCCAGATAATTCTTTGAACATTAAGATTTTTGAAGTTATTATCGACTGTCGTAATGATCGTAACGGTGGCGACTCCGTCAAGGCCGTGGTGTTTACAAAGAGTGGCACTCAGGTAACCTTTCGGGGAGGGATAAGTCGTGTGGTTGAAGTTAGACTTTTTTGCACGATGAATAAAGAGAAGAAGTATTCATTTGTTGGCTGTGTATAGGTATATATGTCACCGTTAAATTGTAAAACCGTCAGATTATAATCTAACGATATCGGATTACACACTAACCTAACCTACCTACCCTATAATCTAGACATAAAACAAATGCTACTTTTCGTTGTAAGTGAACTCCTGCTAAACGGCTTGACCGATTTAAATGTTTTTTTTTTGTAAACGTTTGGGTAGGGCCCTGGATAGTTTAGATTCACAAATCAGCCCGGCAGATGTCGCTGCATTTAGTAATTAGGTTAATATCCGAGCGAAGCCGGAACGGGCTGCTAGTCTTTAATAACGTCACGTGTTAAATGATAATCTGAAGATGTTGACAATTTTACGGTGATATAAATATATTATAAGTACACGCGCACTTTTGACGTGATAACGTCTTATAATTCGATGAAGCCGGCTGCACGCCCACAAAACATGACGTCATGTACCGTTACCGCGTTACCGTCGGTCGTTACCTCGCCGCATGTTTGTTACAGTTGTATTAATTATTTCGACCAGTAGTTCAAGCGGGGATGTAGCTCAGTGGTAGAGCGTTCGCTTTGCATGTGAAATGCCCCGGGTTCGATCCCCGGCATCTAAAAGCTTTTTTGCATTGTTTTGATTGAAAATGACTAAATTCTACTGATTACTTTTTACATACAAATCTATTAAACAAATGAAATTAAAATTTTCTTTTGAAAAATGCTACCATTCCATCAGTATTTTCTTAAGACGTTATCACGTTCTATCGTCAGTAAACCGACTTTACAGACAAACATTTTTTTATGTAAGTAGTAGGCCGCTCAGTATTTCAAAACGAGGAAAGTCAAAGGGTTGTCGTCTTCAGGGTGTCGTTTGTGAGACGCCTACACCTAGCGCCTGGCGTCTGTTTATTTGACATTTCAACAAGATCTTGTATTTTTTCCTTTTTTGAGCTGTTTGACAAAATTCGGGCATCTCGTGTTTAAATTGTTCTTTGATTAGGCACCTTGTTGCTTTTTGAATGTCAATTAATTGATTCCGTTTCGTTGTTTTCGAACTGCAAATAAAATTATCTACTTCTTATTTTTTTTTTTTGACGTGACAACGTCTTATAATTCGATGAAGCCGGCTGCACGCCCGCAAAACATGACGTCATGTGCCGTTAACGCCGTTACCTCGCCGCCGGCGTTACCTCGCTCTAAGGCGTAGTTGAAGTTGTCACGTTCAACTAACGTCAGTGACCCGAATTTACAGACAACCATTTTTTTTTAAATATAGAGTGACGAGACGAGCACGTCATGTGCCTGAGGGTAAGCAACATGCCTGCCACATAACAACACAGTGACACGCAGCTATTGGAACATGAAGATTCCAAATCATTACCTAACACTGCACTGCGCTCGTCACCCAGAGATCTAAGTTGTTATATCTCTAAGCCCTGTAATTTCTCTGGAAACATTGCCCTTCAGAACGAAACACAGTAATGTTTGCACATTACTGCTTGGCGATCTTATCTTATCTCTTATCTATACTTATTAATGTTTCTCTCATTACTCGAAACATCTGTAAAACATTTGATATAATAAAAGAAAATGGAAAACTGGGTTTGACGAAATCGATCAACTAATTTAGGGGTTTAAATCATAACAGACAGAAGAATTACTTTATTTTATAATATTTCTAGCGGACCCGATAGAAATGTCTATCCGGTCCGTCAATTTACAACGTGCTTACACAGGTATACACGTTATAAATTCAAAAATTCTAAACATTTTTTAAATAAGACAAAAAACATCTAACTGACCTAATCAAATTGACCTAAATTATGCTCGAATCCACTTGAACGCACACATACACACACACAAACTCATTAAAATTGGTGCAGTCGTACCATAACAAACACACGCACAGTACCTTTAAATACTTATATACATAATTATTATAAAGATTAGTAGGGATCGTTCGTAGCCAGTATGAAATTGTAAGAGATTTTTGTAAACGGAATGAGTCCCCCAACGATCTGATGTGTCCCTCACCGCTTTAAATAACTTATCACTAAAGTAATCGGAATTTCAACTAAAGTAACTCTCTTACCTAACGACCTTTTTTCTGAGCGCCCACTATATTTTTTTGTTCTCGATTTAAGCCGACGAAAAGTAATAATCTTCTGGCATAGGTCACGTAATAACAAAGCCACGACTTCTGAAAGTCGTTTACGAAAAACGCATTTATGAAGGCTTTACATCAGACGGTCTTGATTGTGCGGTGTGCGGTAATCGAAGGTATGAAACTTTAACACAAATTTTATTTTTGAAAACAATAATTGTTATTACAGATAAAAATAAATGCGCCCTTAAAACCTCAACAAGGTTAGTTTAGGACAAACAGTTCTCAAGATAATTCGTAAAACGTAGGTACCTTACTGAGCACTTGGTAGACGCGATGCGTGACCAAAATGCTGGCGTTTATATGTGCCATCGTGTTCTAATCATTATATTAGATTGTTAAAGACAAACCAGTACAATAAAATCGTATGTGTATAAAAACTAATTAATACGAGTATTAATTAGTTTTTATAGAACTATTCTAGGTTATATTCACACTGTGTTCCTAATTTAAACCATCTCTTTTGTTCTTCAATCAATAATAAATAATCAATCGGTTTTTTCTAGGTAAGCACGCTTCATCGCATCAGACGAGATGGCGGTCAAGTGTAAAACCTATAAAACTAAAATGAAACAAAAACATGTTTTGTCATTCTACTAGTATTATATTTACAAATGCAAATGTTTGACTATTTAAATGTTTGGATGTTTATTGCTCCATCACCTAGAACCGTCTGAATAAATCGGGTTAAAATTTGGAAAATACCTAGAAAAGTAAAAAAAGACACAAAAAAAAACTTTGTATTCGTCGCACAAATATAATGTATCGTGGCTGGAAAACTCACGAACTACGGATCCCCAATGCAGACTTAGTACCTACTAAGCTACGACATAAGTCAAATATCATTCCAAATTCAAATGTAAAACCCCTCTTAGGAACGAGTCCCGTAAAATATGACCTGAAATTCGGTCGCAATTTCACGCAAATCACGTTTTAAAACATAAGGCCCACAAAACCTGACCATTTTTCAAATAACTTTTATTTTTTTTAATTTCGTCCTCAATTTAACGCTTCGCGATTTTTTATGTCATGTTGTTTCGATATTACCTGTTTGCCGGTGAAATGTGGCTGCGAATTTATTTTGTGACTTTCGAAAGATACGGGTTAATTTTATAACGAGTAGGTACTAACAGTTAATAGACAACTAGTTAAGCCCGGGTTTGTCCGTGTAGTTCTAGCCTCTACGATTTTCCATGATAAAAAACTTACATGTAATTCAAAAATATGAGCTGAATGTGTTTCAAATTTCAAACCAATCCGTTTTTTTTTACTTTTATAGGTTTACACTTGACCGCCATCTTGCCTGAAGTTGGAGCGTGTTCAGCCGTTTTGACGTGATTGAGCAACAAATATTTATATTTTGTTTGCTCTTATAATTTTTTCAGTTAGATGTAACTTCTTTTTGTTTTAAGGTAGGCACTAGCCGTAACCCAAAGTTTATCCATTGTATCTATAAGGTTTATGTTCCTTTAAGGACTAAACATTTAAAAAAAATTGAATATTATTCTTATTTATGTGTAGTCAAAAGCTAAAAAATACATTTCAAGCCTTTTAGCTTCAAAAATAACAAAACTTACCACCTCTTTTTCGGATCCTTACATTAAACAGGAGCTTCTGTCTTTTCCGAGGATATAAATTATCTTTGTACCAAAGTTTATTTCACATGGCTTTAATATAAAATTTGTATTGTTAGTAGGATTTTTTAGATACCCGAAATAAAAAGTAGTTATGTGTTACCGAGAGAGTAACGTTTGCTTGACAGAATAAGAAAAAACCATACATTACATACACCATAAGGTGTTTTTATGTATAATAAGTATGTATTTAAAACTATATAAGTATTGTATCAGCTATCTGGCCGCCATCACACAAGCTTTGCTTAGTTTGGGGTCAGATGGTGTTGTGTGTGAATTGTCCACCAATATATTTTATGTTTTGACATTCTACTAGTCTTATATATAAAATTCTCGTGTCACAGTGTTTGTTTCCTTACTCCTCCGAAACGGCTTTACTGATTTTAACCAAATTTTATATGCATATTCTGTAGGTATGAGAATCGGCTACTAGCTATTTTTCATACCCCTAAGTGACAAGGGTTGTTCACTAAGGCAAAACAACGTTTGCAGGGTCAGCTAGTATTATATAAATGAGAACGTTTGAATATTTAGATGTTTGGATGTTTATTGCTCAATCACGTTGAACCGTTAGAATGAATCGGGTTGAAATTTGGAACACAGAGTATAGTCTGGTGTAACACATCGTATAGTGTATATCATGGGAAAACAACGGAAACTGCGCGGGGGAATTCGCGGGCCACTGCAAGTTAACAATAAATTCAGTGCCATTTACATTTCAATTCAAAGCTATCTTTAAACCTCGCTTAATAACGCCATTAGTAAATAAAACAGTCCCTATCTCTCGTACTATACTCGTAAAGACGTCGACAATGTGAACGAGTAGTGCGTGGGTTTCCTTAATGGGATGGCAAATAAAATATTTGAATAAAAGAATTGGCTTATTTGTGAAATGAGGACAACACTGAAATCAGGAAATTTCGTCGTTACCCTAATAAGGTTATGTCTTTTTTTTTTCGTATCGTGAGCATAATATGTGCCCGATGGTAAGCAACACGCCTACCTATAATATCACAGTATCACACAGCTATCAGAACGTGTCCTTATTAGTATAAACATTAACTATAATAGGTTCGCACTTGGCCACCATCTCGCCTGATGTTAAGCGACGATGCGATCTACGATCGAGCGTGCTTACCTAGAAAAAACCGATTCACTATCGGTTTGAAGACACCAAGATAGTAACTATCGGGAAAAACCCACTCAGACAACGCATTCCACAACCTAGACTTTCTTATCACAAACTTGGAGTCAAATCTCTTCGTTCGTGTTTTTGGAACATCAACCATGAAACGATGTCGCTTTTTGAGACACGAGAACTCCGATAGAAGAAAGGGCAAGATGATATTAGATCATACAGTTCAGTTGCACACTCTCCGACGTGACAGTATACGATATACGAGTACGATACGATAGTGATATACGAGTAGACAGTTATTATATGAATGTAGTAGTAGTTGTAGTGGTAGGACTCTTGGCAGAGTCCGCCTGGGGAAGTACCACACCTTTGCCAGTTATTCTACCGCCAAGCAGTAATGTGCAAACATTACTGTGATCCTGTTTGAAGGGCAATGTTTCCAGAGAAATTACAGGGCTTAGAGAAATAACATCTTAGTTCTCTGGGTGACGAGCGCAGTGCAGTGCAAGGTAATGATTTGGACTTTTCATGTTCCAATAGCTGCGTGTCACTGTGCTGTTATGTGGCAGGCATGTTGCTTACCATCAGGCACATCTATCCTGCTAGCCTTGTAGCTATATTTAAAAAAAATGTATAACGTATTTATTCAACGGATAATCTTCCCTACGGTTATTGGCACCGCTGCAAGACTCAGCTTAGGGGCTCTCTGTAGACAGACTGACATCGGTCCCTGAAGTCAGAGCAAATAACGGAATCTTTTGTTTCATACGTCTTTCAGTCTCATCAAATTGTTGAGATGTAGTCGGAACACTTATCGGAACAGTATTTACACTTGTCAGAATATTTAAAACTAAGTATTGGTAGGAATGTTAGCAGAGTCCGCCTGGGGAAGTACCACACCTTTGCCATTTATTCTACCGCCAAGCAGTAATGTGCAAACGTTACTGTGTTCCGGTTTGAAGGGCAATGTTTCCAGAGAAATTACAGGGCTTAGAGATATAACAACTTAGATCTCTGGGTGACGAGCGCAGTGCAGTGCTAGGTAATGATTTGGACTCTTCGTGTTCCAATAGCTGCGTGTCACGGTGCTGTTATGTGGCAGGCATGTTGCTTACCATCAGGCACATGTCCTGCTCGTCTCGTCACTCTATATTTAAAAAAAAAAAAAAAAAAAAATTTTAGATTAGCTGAATCGTGCGCGAGTTGCTACGCCATCTGTCGAAAATTGGTCGTACCAATTCAAATCTAGAACAAATTTGGTTACCTTAGATTCTAATGACGCAACCTTTTAAAAGATAGACACATGCTGTCACGCAAAGAAAGCTCTCAAAAAGCAATATTTTTTTCCGTTTTTGTTACATTTTTCATTCATGCTCCGCTCCTGTTGATAGTAACGTAATGTTAAATAGCCTTCCTCGATAAATGGACAATCCAACAGAAAAATAATCTTTCACATCGGTCCAGTAGTTCCCGAGATCCTGGCGTTCAAACAAACTCTTCAGCTTTATAATAAATAAATATAAATAAATATTACTGGACAATTCACACACAACACCATCTGACCCCAAACTAAGCAAAGTTTGTATGATGGCGGCCAGTGGGTCTACCGCCTAACGAAAAACGCTTTGACGCTTTGATGCTTTGATATTGCTGTCTCTTTTCTTCTCGCTTGAAATGAAAGAGACGGCAATGTGAAAGCGTCAAAGCGTTTTTCGTTAGGCGGTAGAAGCGCGGATAGCTTATATAATACTTATATAGTTTTAAATACATACTTATTATACATAATATTAGTTTAGATTATGTTTTTTTTGTACAAAGTAGTGGTGCAAGGCAAAGTTAAGATGTACCTACAAGTTTATCATCACCGCCATGTTTAACAGTGAAGAGAAATATTGTTAGAAAACCGGAGTTTCCCAATAAGCTTTCAAGGACATACGTAATTTGACATTCGCGCATGACCAAAGTGATGGTTTATAATCTTGACTCTCTCTCCTTGTCATAGGATATCCTGGTCAATGAAGGAAAATACCACGAGGAAACTAGACTTGTTCCATGAAAGACATTTCCGTAAAACGTAAAAACAGAACCCTTATAGATTCGTCATATCTGTCTATATGTCTGTCCATCCGCATGTCAAAGTTACTTTTTGCCGAAACTATAAGAGCTATACTGTTGAAACTTGGTAAGTAGATATATTTTGTGAACCGCATTAAGATTTTCATTAAAAAAATCTAGAAATACAATACATTTTAGGGGTGCATACTGCATACTTAGAACTGAATCTCAAAACGTTTTTTTTCATCATACCCATACTACGCGAGATACACTTCCAAACTGGTAGAATGTGCCCCCCCCCTGTAACTTCTAAAATAAGAGAATGATAAAACTAAAAAAACTTTATATGATGTACATTACCATGCAAACTTCCACCGAAAATTATTGGTTGGAACTCGATCTAGTAAGTAGTATTTTTTTAGTACGTCATAAATCGTACGTCGTTTTTAGTAGTAATAGGACTCTTGGCAGAGTCTGCCTGGGGAAGAACCACACCTTTACCAGTTATTCTACCGCCAAGCAGTAATGTGCAAACATTACTGTGTTCCGGTTTGTAGGGCAATGTTTCCAGAGAAATTACAGGGCTTAGAGATATAACAACTCAGATCTCTGGGTGGCGAGCGCAGTGCAGCGCTAGGTAATGATTTGGACTCTTCATATTCCAATAGCTGCGTGTCACTGTGCTGTCATGTGGCAGGCATGTTGCTTACGCCACAGACTCCGGGATCCGTAACTTCTGTCTTGTAACTAATTTCTTGGATTAGCAGAAGAAGAGGAAAATAAGGTAACTTGTCATGCTCGTCTCGTCACTCTTTATAAAAAAAATACACTTATTAAATATTGATCAAAGTGAAAAAGTACTCCTATTAAGTACAATAACTTATGTATTATGTTACTCGCTGCTACGGAACCTTTCATGGGCGAGTCCGACCTGCACTTGGCTGCTTCATACTATAGTTTTGTATTACGGTATTAAAATAATTAATAACAAACAAATTCACATCCAATTTGACGCGGCTTTACAGCAGACGCGAAAGACATTATACTAGACGCATATTCAATTTCGCGATTAAGTACCTAGTTGTTGGGATATAATAGCTATTGCGATATTAAAAGCTTGGGTAAGCTACTCAAGCTTTTAATATTGCAACCCTCTTTTTAACGTACATTTAAAATGTATATTTAAATGTCGTAGTTACTACGGTTGGTCTGGTTGGGAAATGACCACGGGCCTAGTCGGGAGAACGGGGACTGGCGATGCGGAGCCCCTGATTTGAATCCCAAGCGTACCACTGTCTTTTCTAAGTCATGTGCGTAATCCGCTAACATAAAAACGGTGAAGGAAAACATAGTAAAAATATTCCCTACGGCTCTATTGATAAAACGTTTTTGTACCAGATCCACCAACCTGCGGTGAGTCAACGTGGTCAGTCAAGCTTGACTGTCTCCTTGCAAGAGAAAACCTTGAGTCCCACCAGTAGGAACATTTGGTGGGCTCCTTATGTTTATAGACTGACATGACTTGATGAATCCAAACTACTGCCAAGAACTGCATTGCGCTTTTTTAACTTTTATAGGTTTACACTTGACCGCCATCTCGCCTCATGTTAAGCGACGATGCGGTCTACGATGGTGCGTGTTTGCCTAGAAGAAACCAAATCACTCTCCATTTGGAGACACAAAGATTGTAACCAACAGGGAAAACCCACTCAGGCAACGCATTCCAAAACCTAGACGTTCTTATCATAAAAGTAGAGTCAAATCTCTTCGTTCGTGTCTTTGGAACATCAACCATGAAACGATGTCGCGTTTTCGAGGTACGAGCATTCCGATAGAAAAAAGGCCAAGGTTGCGCTTGTCTCCTCCCAGATGATTTGATGATGGTCACTATACTGTACTAATACTACTGTATTAACTTAAATGTGACTGTGAAACTCCTCAAAGAGTCCTAACACTACACGATCAGAATAGATTAATAATTTAATTTTGACCGAAAAAACAAAAACGGATTTCGATATCAAATTAAACCAAGATATTGGACTAAATTTCGTAATTTCAATTGTTAAATTAACAAAAGCTATCCAAAGCTGCACTAGTAAGATCGTTTCGGGTTTGGCTGGGCAGGGAGAGAAACACGAGTAGTGAAGGTGAGTGTTGACGTACATCAAAAAGGGGCCCTTTTAAACCTACGCCCGAGTCACAAGTCTTGGGGTCTACTCGAGATTTCTCTCTCTGCCACACGATGGACCCGGCACCCGCAAGGTGAACCCATGGAATGGATGGAAGAAATTCGTCTCTCTGATAAAGTCAGGTTTTAATTTCGAATATAGGTATGGGATATCAGATTGGCTTATTTTTATCACATGAGGAAAATAAAGGGAATGAAATTACGCGAGTAATAAATACCGCGAGGTCATTTAGTGAAATTGCTAGTAGTAGGCGAATTTACACGTTACGTCCCATAAATCCGGCTCAAACTTCGAAAGTCCAGTTTTTCCTGTTTGTTTAACGATAATGCATCGCATCCACCCCGGATTTATGGCTTCACTCTAAAGAGGGTAGAATGAATACGTAATACGCGATGAGTAAATCTTCATGGCTAACTGCGTTATTCATTTCTGTGCAATTTCGCGAAGCGGCTTTATAGCGGCGGCTGAAATATGAGTCGGAACGCGGAACTTGCGAAGTTAAGTTGTAAAATGTCCTGATGTCCTGATGTCGTAACTGAGGCTTGGTATTAAACCACACTGTAAAGAACTCGGTCAGAAACTCTTTGATGTCAACGCAATAAGGACCATTATGCTACTTTTAGTCTGGTTTTACAATAGCAATACTGTCTTCTCTTTACTTTATATCTCTTAATTTTAATTAATTAAGAGACGAAACAGACATAAAAAATAACTTCAAACAAATACTCAATTTCAAGTGTTATTATAAAATAGAAGATAAAGACGTTCTTAAATCATGAATTGTTTAGTTTAAAATATTTAAATGATAAACACTTCATCTTATTGTATACTAGCTGAACCCGCTACTTCGTTCGCGTACGTTGATCTTGCAACCTTATTAGTACATTAGTAGTACTTACCTAAAAATATTTGGATGGGTGGCCATTACACAAACCGAGTGAATTTGTTTTTCTACACAAAAATATGTTTATTCGAGTTTAGCAACTTCATATTTTATATTTTAGCAACATCAAACATACTCTTAGTAAGGTTGTGGAGTATCGAACATAGCCGCAGTGTTAAGTTTGTAGAATTTTTATAGGATATATTACGAAGAGTATGTAGCTGATGTGCGTGATCTAATACTTACCTACTTATACATTTTTACAGGATGATAGCCTATGTAGGTGATAGACTTATTAGCCGATGTGATATTTTAGACTCTAATGTGTTTCAAATGTCAATCTAATTGGTAATGTCGTTCTGTCGTATATATTTGTTTCGTTAGGGCCCATGCTTTATCAGAGATGATAGGTAGTATATGAGACTATAAACTATCTGTTATTCAAATTCTAGCCAAATCATACCTTTACATAATATACATATAATACTTCGTAGTAAGATAACATTTTATTCAATTTTAGAAAAACAACGGTCTGCTTTGGTCACCGAAGCTTATTAAACACTAAATTTAGTACAGTATTTGGATTGAAATAATATCCGAAAGAACAAAAACTGACTTCAATTATTATCATTTCACGTCAACTAACTTCTATTAGTCAAGTAAAAAGTTCTCTCGACTAATTTTTGAAGCCATAACTACTTCGTCCAGATAAATAGATACTGGTGAACAATTCACACACAAAATTTTGGCTTTTCCACCGCCATTGTCCCAGCCATAGGTACTCAAACCGGAGTGGCGCGTGCCGATTGCAAAGGACCTGACGGCATGACTTTTGTGCCTTGGAAGTTGGAAGTTGAGTCGGCTCCTAGTGTGAGACGCAGCTTGCGTCGATACTCTGGCACCATCACATCTTCCAGAGATTCATAGTAGGGCCAGTGCAGCGGCTTATTTAGCTGAGCGTCTCAAACGGCGGAAATTTGCAACCCTCGGTAGTGGTTTTATATTTAAAACTTTTGGGGCTGAGACATCGTGCCTGTGGGGGCTGGGAGCTCACCTCATCGTTAAAACCCTTTCCGAGCGCGTGGCCGACGCAACGCGTGACGAAAATGCTGGCGTGTATTTGGCCCAACGCATAAACATTGCACTTCAGCGTGGTACTGCCACCAGCATGCTGGGCACGCGTCCAACTGGTAGTGGGCTTAAACATCTTGTCATCCAGTTTTTGTTAATATTAAAAAACCGTCTCCATCTTTTCCATATAATAAAAACGGGACCCTATTACTGGGACTTCGCTGTCAGTCCGTTCGTCCGTCCGTCTGTCATCAGAATGTATCTTAAGAACAGTGATAGCTAGACAGTTGTAATTTTCACAAATGATGTATTCATTTTGCCGCTACAACAACAAATACTAAAAACAACATACAATACATTTTTAAGGGGGGCTCCCATAGAACAAATTTGTTTTTTTTTACCGTTTCTCGCTCGATACTAATAATGGTGACAGGTAGACGCTTTAACTGTTCACACAATATTTGGTTATCTTTAAATAATTAATGATTAAGGAGGCTCCCATATAATAAAAGAAGTTTTCGCCATTTATTTGGTAATGGTACGGAACCCTTCGTGCCCGAGTCCCACTCGCACTTGGCCGGTTTTTTAATATCTAATTTAGAATGATGTCACGTACCTAGGTTACTTACCAACGTGATTTTATTCGCTATAAAAAAAACTTTGACTTTGACATTAGAAAGGTATTGTCATATTATTACTTGACGGATGGCGGATTTGAGTGCGATGTGTGTACCAGGGATGTGAGACTGACTCCGATAAGTCGGAACTTCCGATTACTACACTTTCGGTTCTGATTACGGTTCCGAATTTTTTTAAAAAGAGGTTACAATCGGATGTAAGGTGTATAACCACTGCAGTGGCGTTTGCCGATTAGCGGTGCAAACCGGGAGTCGGGCGATTTAGCTAGGACCGAAATACTCGCGAAATTTAGCATTACAGAGTATTTCTATCCTACTTTCACTTATGGTAATTCGTACGGAAAGAAACGAGCTAGATATAGACGCGCAATACGTCAACTGCATCATATGTTTTTTTATGGTACTCGGTGTCAGTCTGCAACCGGTCCATGACTCGTCTGTTTATTGTGAAGTTTTGTTGTGATATAATTTTCAAAATAGTGATTATTTTAAGCTGGTTTTCACAAGGTGTGTAGGAAATTTAATTATCTTTGTTGTGATAACGCTTTAATTCCATGATTGTGTGTAAATATTTGTATTTCCTGGATTTCCTGATTTGATAAGTAACTCGCCGCTTTCGGAATCCCTCTACTCTCAATCACATTATTAAACTCTTTTTTCCGGATTGTATTTATTAAAAATAGCTAGAAAATTTAATACTCTTTCTAAAAATATGCCACACTTATATAGTTTGATTAAAGAAATAGGAGAAATCTGGGTTTTTCGAGCAGAGGTAGTGCAGCCGCGACGCGCGCCAAAATCGACTGCCACGATTGGGGTCGACGTTTTTGGAGGTCCGCCACTGCAGTGGATAAATATTGCAAATAATCCCCTATAGTAAATGGAAATACAAAATCGCAACTTCCTAAATCAATTGCTCGTCAATGTTTATCGTGTCCACGTGTTTGACAAAAAAAAAACAATAAAAATGTCATTCCTGCCACCACTTCTAATAATCCTGCCTATGCCTCCGACTTCAAATCCGACTCCAATAAATCAAATTTTAAAACTCCGATACCGCCTTCGGTTCCGGCAAAATGACCTCCGTTACATCCCTGTTGTTTACAGTGTCACAGATTACTTCGAAGTTAGTATGTACCGAACTAATTATTACCGTTATTATTTAATTTCCATGTAATTTCCAATCCACCTGACCAATAATTTTGATGGAACTAAATAAAAAATATGTTCTTTCTAACAAAATAAGAATTAACGAAATTGAACAACTCAAACATGAGTTACAACCAAATACACATTCTGACTTTCACCCCTTCCTGCAAGAAAACCGTGCAGAATTTGAGGATTAAAAGTAGACAGCTACCATCTACTTAGTATGAACTTATATCATGTCAAGTTTCATTTGGTTTGAATCAGTAGTTTAGGCGTGATGAGAGTTCCCTATACAGAAAGACAGACAGACAGACATGAAAGAAAAAAAATGCAGTTTCGCCATCAGTATCAACTATGGAGTGCCCCCAAATTTTTTTTTTCAAAATAGCTTCAATGTACAGAATTCGACCCGCTACAGTATAGATAAGATAAAATTCTCTTAGTTGTTACTTTATTCCTCCGAAACGGCTTTACTGATTTTTACTCAATTATATATGGATATTCAGTAGGTCTAAGAATCGGCTACTATTTATTTTTATATCCCTAAATGATAAGGGTTGTTCACACCTCAATTTTTTTTTTAACATTTGGACAATTTTTTTTGTTTTTATATTTTTATAATGTAGCATAAAAAATACATGCAACCCTACATTTTTAACCTTTTATCAGCAGCCCCAATTTCTTAATAACCATTTTAGTAATTTAATCATTTTTCGTCGCGCTCGATAACTCATCAATTATCGTCTTTTTTGTAAATGTTTTTCACTTCTATTTCGATTAAAATTTCCCAATGAGCTTGTGGCAAATCTAAAATTGTTATATAAAAAATAAACATTTATTTTTATTATTAAAGTTTAGGGTTACCAACGTTAGATATTTAAAATTTGTATTAATAATTTATACAGCAAAACAACGTTTGCCGGGTCAGCCAGTTTTATATAAAAATATTTTATACAATACTATTCACAACACCCTAACTACAGAGTATAATGTGTAACATTATTCGTAGTGCATTTTATTAAATGTACTCAAGTACTCATATATATATTATGTGGCGATGTGTACCTTAAATAAATAAAATAATCAGAGATTACATCTACCTCTGAAGATAAAGATCTTCAGTAGTGTTCGAAAGTGTAACAAACATCCATAAGCACTCACAAACTTCCGCATTTATAATGTTACTAGGATATCAGAAGCTGTCTCGCAATGACGCGCCTGTTCCGGTAATGATACTCGTCTAAAATGTAACGAAAGGTTCTCTGAAGCCGGGGGAATAGACATATCGCGAGCTGGAATCTGGAACGTGCGCTAGATTCCTAATCGCGATGATGAAGCTTTTTCTTCCCGGAATTTCGCATTTTTTAGTTTGAAAGCCGGACTTTTAACTTGAAATTTACGGGGCGCAGGAAACGTTTGCTAACTATATTTTTAAGTTGTACCTTTATGGATGTATCCGACAGTGCTCTAAAAATATCTTTTCAAATATGGAATTATTTTCTTACTAACTAAATAAAATAAACAATATTTATTACTTATTTTATTACTATAAATAGCGCTCCTCGGTTTTACCTGCATGATTCCCGTTCTCTTAATTTTCTCGGGATTAAAACTATACTGTGTGATAATATTTACCTTATAAATAAAATTCTCGTGTCACAATGTTTGTTGCCTTACTCCTCCGAAACGGCTTTACTGATTTTTACCAAATTTTATATGCATATTCAAAATGTCTGAGAATCGGCTACTATTTATTTTTCATACCCCTAAGTGATTGTTTCACCCCAAAACTTTTTTTTCGGCATTTTTTTTGTTATTTTTGTATAATGTGGCATTAAAAATACATACAACCCTAAATTTTACACTTTTATCACCAAACCCTAGTTTTTAATAGTCATTTTATTTTTCGTCCCGCTCGATAACTGATCAATTATCGTCTTTTTTGTAAATGTTTTTTTACTCTATTTCGATGAAAATTTCCCGGAGCTTACGGCAAATCTAAAATTGTTTTATAAAAATAAACATTTATTTTTATTATCAAAGTTTAGGGTTACTAATGTTAGATTTTTTAAATTTGTAGTAATAATTTATATGGCAAAACAACGTTTGCCGGGTCAGCTAGTAAGGCTATATCATAATCGAACCGTGTTCTAAATTTCACTTTTCAAATACTTTCCGACGTGATTCAGCAACAAACATCCGAACTTTCACATTGACAATATTAGTGAGGTAGTAGGATTAACACAGATTCTTTACCTTTAATTGTAAATAAGTTTACCAAAAAATGTTCTTCTAAATTAATAGTTGAAAGAAACGATTTGAATCGAATCAATCATAATCTTTTTGAATTTTTTCTGTATCGTTTGAATGCGGCTCGTTCTATAAAAGCTTGCGTCTTTTTGTAGTCGGCGAAAACAGGAAAAGGACCAAATGAATTGTGCATAGAAACTCTTGATGAGCGTTCCAGCGGCCCTCGAAAACTTTAATTCGGGCTTATTTTCAATTCCATGTTGAACTTCCTTCGTCAAAAAACAGATCAAAGGTGCTGGCGTTGAGGGTCGGGCAGAATTTTCCGGGTCGCTGGTGAACAATGACGTCTTTTGACGCGGCCCCGGGTTTGGAACATGTGTAATGTGTATCGGGATTATGAAAGTCATGGCGCGGGCCCACGGTTGGTTGTGGGTGTAGATTTGCTGGGATTTTTAATATCCTTTCTTTATTGGTCACGAAGTGTGTGTTTTAATGAATTTTTCGAATGTGAACATAGCATAGAGAGGACATAATAGGTCGTGCTTGAACTTAACTGACTGAATGACTGGCCTCGTGGCTTAGTTGGTAGTAGCTCTGCCTGCGAAGCCGAGGGTCGTGGGTTCGATCCCCACCCAGTGCAAATATTTGTGTGATGAATTCAAATGTTTGCACTGTGTCTGGGTGTTTCTATGTATAATAAGTATGTATTTAAAACTATGTAAGTATTATATCAGCTATCTGGCCGCCATCACACAAGCTTTGCTTAGTTTGGGGTCAGATGGTGTTGTGTGTGAATTGTCCACCAATATTTATTTATTTATAACTGAATTTTGAGTGTCACACAGTTTCAATTAATCTACCTATAGGTACTAATATTGTAAAGCTGAAGATTTTTTTTGTTTGATTTGATTTTGTAGTGGTAGGAGTCTTGGCAGAGTCCGCCTGGGGAAGTACCACACCTTTGCCAGTTATTCTACCGCCAAGCAGTAATGTGCAAACATTACTGTGTTCCCGTTTGAAGGGCAATGTTTCCAGAGAAATTACAGGGCTTAGAGATGAGATGTTATATCTTAGATCTCTGGGTGACGTGCGCAATGCAGTGCAAGGTAATGATTTGGACTCTTCATGTTCCAATAGCTGCGTGTCACTGTGCTGTTATGTGGCAGGCATGTTGTTTACCATCAGGCACATGTCCTGCTCGTCTCGTCACTCTATACTTAAAAAAATTGTCTCTACCGCGATGGATGATTCTACAACATTATAAACCCGATACTTTTGATGTAGGTGTGTTGTTCAATTGCATTGGATTTTATTTCTATTGCATTTGAAATGAGTTCACGTAACTCACATGTGCTATATATAGTCAGCGCAGTCCAACTTAAGTTTTCCCAGTAACCGGCAGCCTTTTTCAAGGTGAGTGAGACAGACGCTCGTTTGACACTCATATGTAACAACCACGCTAGTTTTCACGTTATAACGGCTGAACGGATCAATATGGAATTCAGAACACAATTAAATATAGCCTGAGGGGGACATATTCATAATTTATCGCGGGAAAATAACACAAATGGGAGCTCCACGGTTTAAAAGCGGGGCGCCGCTGTAAATCTTTATGGCAAAGATAATAAATTAAACATTAAAAGCAGTAATTAATGCGAAAGAACCCTGTAAGTGTATGACAGAACCAATAAAAGCGCGGATGTCTTTCGCAGCCGTGCGGGTGGACCCTTGTCACGGACCTACCCAATAACTGGCCCTTATAGCTCGATCTCGAACCCCGCGGCGGCCAGTTTAACTGTTTTTAGAGTTTTGTCGGTTGAAAATGTAAGAAATCCTATTCTTCATTTTGATTCTCTTATTTAAAGAATAAGCTTACGTTTCACCGCCGCTATTGAAGGTTTATACTTTACACAGAGTTTAAGCGACGATGTAGTCTACAATGGAATGTAGACCACACCTTTGCCAGATATTCTACCGCCAAGCAGTAATGTGCAAACATTACTGTGTTCCGGTTTGAAGGGCATTATTCACAGAGAAATTACAGGGCTTAGAGGTAGATATCTTAGATCTCTGGGTGACGAGCGCAGTGAAGTGCTAGGTAATGATTTAGATTTTAGACTCATCATGATCCAATAGCTGCGTGCCACTGTGCTGTTATGTGGCAGGTGTTAGAATCTCTTAGGATTCTGCGCTGTTATAACCTAATTTACATCAGGATAGCCATAATTCTGTGAGCTTAGATGTGAATGTGCACGTGTTAATATTACTTAAAAGATAGTAGGATGAATAGAAAATCCAATAGATGGTATTCAATTATTTATTCTTTGTATGCCACTTTCGGTGCACCTAAAGACTACAGAGAAAGAACGTGGTCAAGAAAACTCTGCGCCATCACATACATAATCTGTACACAAGTAGATCTAAGACAACAGTTATACTACTTATCTTTGCTTAATAACCGTTCGCTCGGGAACAAGAATAATACAGAACAATAAAAGCAAGAGAGAACACAATAAGTAAGAGAGAACACAATAAGTAAGAGAGAACACAATAAGTAAGAGAGAACACAATAAGTAAGAGAGAACACAATAAGTAAGAGAGAACACAATAAGTAAGAGATAACAATATATAAGAAGATACAAGAGAACCGAACAGAGCCACGATCATTTTTATAATCGTCGGTCGTTGTCAACCCCACTCGCTTATAGTCATAGCACCGCCCCTCCAACCAAACAATAACAAGTTATAGCGGAATAGGTGGTGGATTTGACAACGTTGATTTACTTATATGTTATTATACTTTATACAATAATACTTACATATGATTTATTTATTATATTTAACTGTATTATTTATGACATGGTTATACTTACTATATAATTTCGGAAATACATCAATTCCTTTCCCTTTATTACAACAATCCATAATATACCACATTATTCAGGATTTGACACGTATAAACCACCCATTTAGTCAATTTTAACGTTAGGTGTAAGTTACGGCTGGTCTAGTCGGGAGAACGGCGGCTCCCGATCCGGAGACCCCGGGTTCAAACCCCGCACGCACCACTGTCTTTTCGAAGTCATGTGCGTAATGCCGCTAACTTAAAACGGTGAAGGAAACCATCGTGAGGAAACCGACATGTACCTAGAATCTTTCGAAGTCATGTGTCATCCGCCAACCCGCACTGGGCCAGCGTGGTGGATTATGGCCTTAACTCTCTCCTTCCGAGAGAAGGCCCCGAGTCCCAGCAGTGGGAACGTTTAGTGGGCTGCTGATGATGAATGATGAACGTTAAATGATGAAGGGTTCCAAGGAACCCTTAATCTAACACAGGCATGTTGCTTACCATCAGGCACATGTCCTGCTCGTCTTGTCACTTTTTATTTTAAAAAAAACTACACAAAATTTGCTGGCAGCTCTTGGAATATAGTTAGTAGGGCAAATTTGTCTGTCTCCAATTATTATGAGAGGGAAAACGTGTACAGTGATAACGCCTGATTAGTCAAGATGGCGTGTATTTAGCCTATATTTAGTTTCTGATAAAAGCTGTCTTATATTCATTCGTGCAGAGATGACAAAAACATGGTATTGTCATTTATATGATGGAATAACGTACGAATCTGCCTAAAGGAAAATACTTGAAGAAAATAAAATATAGAACGTTTGAGGCGGCCCGTGTTTTTTTTACCCGTAAAGTTTCTGTGATTTTCGCACAAATAAAGTTTCATAAATTTAGTTAAATCATAAAACTATATAAGTATTATATCAGCTATCTGGCCGCCATCATACAAGCTTTGCTTAGTTTGGGGTCAGATGGTGTTGTGTGTGAATTGTCCACCAATTTTTTTTTTTTTTATTGCTATGCCATACCATAATGTAATTATTTTCCAAATTTCAACCATTTCGCCGTCAGCCATTACGATGTGATTGAGCAACAAACATTCACATTGAAACACATAATAAAATCCTATTTTTAAAAGGCACAAATATGATAAGGGAAACGCACAAATTTCTACAAAATACCTAATTTGTAAATTGAAAAATAAACGAAACATTTTAATAAACAAGAATTATGATACAGAGGCCCATTTCATTAATTTCCTCCGATTTATTTTCCCGTCTAGGTGTGCCTTTGAATTAATTAAGTAACCTTTAATTAGATACAGTCAAAGACAGTTTCAGCTAATTTTGCCGAAAATTAAATAATAATTACAGTACCTAACTTCAACGTAAATAATGATAAATTATTCAATCCCGTATCCATTTAGGACAAGCAAAACGAGTACATGTTTAAACTTGTTTATGTGTTTGGTAGTGGTGGGACTCTTCACAGAGTCCGCCTGGGGAAGTACCACACCTTTGCCGGTTATTCTACCGCCAAGCAGTAATGTGCAAACATTATTATGTTTCAGTATGAAGGGCAATGTTTCCAGAGAAATTACTGGGCTTAGAGATATAACATCTTAGATCTCCGGGTGACGGGCGCGGTGCAGTGCTAGGTAATGATTTGGACTCTTCGTGTTACAATAGCTGCGTGTTACTGTGCTGTTATGTGGCAGGCATCCTGCTCGTCTCGTCACTCTTTGTTTAAAAAAACAAATAACATAAGTACTTTAAATTAAGTAAAGTGTGACACGAGAGAGACTTTCATTCTGATGCGACTAATTACCTAGTCGTTTTTAGTGGCCATGCATGCCTATCATACATCATTGACGACAACCATAAGATATACCAAGTGACATATTATAATATGTAAGTAGCATTAATTAGTGCTACTTAATACTATAATTAATTGTTGCAAGTTTTACTTCTATCGGCGGTTCCTATGGCTGTCAATTTGTTTTTTTTTTTCTGAAAACGCCCCAGATTTATGTAGGTCAAATGACATCACATTAAATTAATTACATGTAATAAAACTTCACATGTTGCTACAGCAATACTTTTCATTACAATATCTACGCTACCATTTCATTCATTCACGAGAAACTTAATTCATTTTCAATGTAAATTTATTGGACAACAACAGCTAACAAAAGTTATCTCATAATTCTTGGACGTTATATTTGTTTCACTTTTTGGATTCCCGCGGAAGTTGTGTGAAGTTGACAATTGTTTGCTTTCGTTTGTGTAAAATTTTATATTATTAAAAGCTTTTGTTGGGTCCTGTGGAGTCTGTTCGTGTTTATGGCGTTTATAGGGTTTTGGTAGCCAAGTGGCGTCTTTCCATTCTATACAGGGCCAGCACGCAAGGGTATGAAACTTATCACGTATAGATTGGAAATACGTTTTTTACTAAATTCTTCCAAACCATACAAGACCAGTACGCAAATACTCGACCTCCGTAGTGGAGCTCAGGCCGAGTATGGAGAAGCGACACTCAGGGCTGACCGCAGAGTTTCTGGCGGGAGCCTACCCAGAGTCAAATCTCAGTGATAGCCCATCATCGGATCGACAACATACACAATCGGTACGGAAAAATCTTATAATTACAAAATAATATACTCGAACGCGAACAGTTTCCTATGGTTGCGTTCTGGCGTTGTATAGAATGGAAAGATGCGACGCGAGCATCCACGTTACAAACTATACACGATCAGTACGCAAAACTCTCTTGTATGGTTTGTAATAACAGATTTTAATACGACATTACAATATATACGCCAGCAGTTTCCTAAGGCTGCGTTCTGGCGTTGTATAGAATGGAAATACGCAGCCAAGTGGATACTTGGTGGTGTTTGGAAAAGGTTACAGTTTCAATTATGTTTATACATATTTACTAGCAGCACCCTGCAGTTTAATACCCGTTCCCTAAACATTCCCGCGTTAACCTTTTGACCGCCAGAGTCACCTATACTTGACAAGCGCTAGCAAGGACTGAGCGCCAACGACGTCTATAGTTGACTAAAATTAAAAAACGCGCTATACCAAAATGTTATTATATATATTTATTATTCACTCATTTATTTTCTTTCTTAATTCCTAAGTTTTTTACAATACATATAAAATAAATATAAACATTATAAAAAACTTAAAAACTAGGGTGCCGCCAGCAGCGGGGCAGGGCCCAAGCTACCGGTGGTTAGGGCTGCAGAGAGAGGAACCTCCTGACGATGCGCGCTGTGTCTAGGATGACTGCCTTCTGTATCTGACCCTTGATCTAACCGTCTAGCGAAAGCCTCTTGAGATGTTGGTCGAGGCTTTTCGCTATAAGGCCATTTGCCGACACGACTATTGGGACTATGATCGTCGAATCAACATCCCACATGGCGGTAACCTCGTGAGCCAAGTCAAGGTACTTGCTCAGTTTGTCCTTCTCGGCTTTCACGAGATTATTATTATTTATTATTATTATTATATATTTTTTTTATATAGGCTTATGTCCAGCAGTGGACTAAGATGATGATAAAGACTTCATTTGGGTTGTATCTAACGCGCCTTCTACATCTCTATTTTTTAGGTTTACACTTGCCCGCTATCTCGCCTAATGTTAAGCGACGATCCGGTCTATGATGGAGCAGGTTTACCTAGAAGAAACCGATTCACTCTCGTTTTGAAGACACCAAGATTACAACTATCGGGAAAACCCATCAGGTAACCAATTCAAAGGTTATTTATCTACAGCGACTGATTAACCACAGTCACAAAGTTACTTAATACACAGTTAGCTTATGATAGTCTAGATACCCTCATCGATATCAAATCAAAGAAGTTGACAATAAAAGGAAAGTACAGTAAAATAATGATTATAAAATGGAATCTTTACAAAGTGGGACATCGTGATCTTTTACCCTTTTTTTATTTGTTGGCTTGACCTTTGACCAAGATAATTATACTCCCGCTCAAGCAGGGTTGCCGTTATTGTATATAAATGTTTTATTGCGTATTTGAAATATAATTATGTATAAATGAGTATATTTTTATTAAAAAATATATGTTGTATTCGACCCGGGAACCTTCAAATTTGTATTCATGTGTATACATAAAATTGTCGATATGTTCCCAGTCGCCCCCGCGGCAATTGCCACCGGAGGCAAATGGGAATAAAAATTCCCTACACATATCAAAAACTAAATAAAGTGGTCAAGTGCGAGTTGAACTCGCCCATGAAGGGTTCCGTTGCAGCAAATAACATAATATACATAGTAAACATAGATTTTTCATTCTCTTACTTTAGAAGTTAGAGGGGGGGGACACACATTTTACTACTTTGGAAGTATCTCTTGCGCAAATTATTCAGTGTAGACGAAAATGAGTTTAGAAACCTCAACATCATTTTCGAAGACCTATTGATAGACACCCCCCACGTGTAGGTTTGATGAAAAAAAAATTTTTGAGTTTCAGTTCTCAGTATGGGGGGCAACCCTAATTTTTATTTTTTTTTATTTTTTTTATTCAAATCTTAATGCGGTTTACAGAATACATCTACTTACGAAGTTTCAATAGTGTAGTTCTCGTAGTTTCGGCAAAAAGTGGCTGTGACATACGGACGGACAGACAGACAGACATGACGAATCTATAAGGGTTCCGTTTTTACGTTTTACGGAACCCTAAAAAACATTTCAAATTGTCTACTTTAAGCTGTCAGAAATAAGAGATAGTTTTGACATTTGAGAAAGATACTTACTAGAATGTAACTTGAAACGAAAAACATAGTATACATATAGTGGACTGTAAAAAGTCCAACAACTACGAAAATGTATACTACTAGTCTACTAATTCCAATAGTATCTCATCACTATAGATGTCACGTTTGGATGTTTGTTGCTCAATTACGTCGGAACGAATTAATGGATCGGGTTGAAATTTGGAACACAATTAGATTATAGTCTTGGATCACACAAAGGCTACTTTCACCGCAAGGAAATAACAGGAATGAGAACCACACTGTAATACCGCCCGTGGTAGCTAGTTTTACTAATATATTATAAACGCGAAAGTTTGAATGCTTGGATGTTCGTTACTCAATCACGTTGTAAATTCTGAATTGATTGTGTTAAAATTTGTAACATAGTTAAATTTTATAGTCTAAAATAACGCGAAACATCAAAATCCATGGATTTTGTATAAAAACTCAAGTGACACCCCTACATTTTAGAAGTTAACCCTCCAGTCAATCGAGAATGTCAACGATTCCTCGCCCAAAAAAGAGCTAAATATACCTTTTTTCAAGCATTTTTAGATAAGACAGCCGCCTCCGCCTCACTTCCGAACTTTGTGTACTTTTCATTTGAAATATTATCTATAAAGAAATACCTACGATTTCGTTTCCCACAATGACCTTTAATTAAACATCATTTTGACTGTTAACTTCAGGGTTATTTTTAATTACTTTTCTTATCTTCTTTTTTTATTTTACGGTTTATCGAATTCAAGAAAATTGTAAAGTCAGTTTTAAAGATTACTCCATTCCAGTTTGTTGACTGCGGTTTTTTTATCGATAACTACCATTACGCCCCGACTTCGCTCGTGATACAAATGTGTATATATAGCACTCAAGAATCACGTACATATCATACAATTAAAGAATTTTCGAAATCGGTCAAGTATTTCCTGATAATATCGTGTTCAAACAAATTATACACTCTTCGGCTTTATAATATTAGGATAAATAGGTTTGTACATGGACGCTAAACTGCCATAGAGGCGGATGTAAAACGACGATTTGACTTATGATGACACGTGCTTACCTAGAAGAAGCCGATACACTCAATTTGAAGATACTCATAGAGTATCCATCCATCCAGAAAATCATTGACGTACAATGCCATGCAAACTGTTCAAATAATGCTTTTTTGCTTTTGATTTCATTTGATTTGATCATTTTTACAGAACACCGTCATGTCATCTACCAAGTCGCGTTGGATGCACGTGGTGGCTTCTGACCTTCTAGAGAAGGTTCCATGTCCCATCATTAGAAAAATAAGGTGAGGTGTTTCTTTTTACGCAGCGAATGCTGAGTGTGTTTTGAAAATGCCGATTATAAAATTGGCATATTTTTACATACTAGTTAGAGTTGTTACCCCGCGCCTGTTGGTACGCCATCTATCGAATATTGGTCGTACCAACTCAGAAACCTTTCTTTGGTTCATGCACAACAACTTTATCAAAGACTAGCTGAACGCGATTGAAATTCAAATTTTGAACAAATTCGGTTAGTTTAGGTTTTAATGACGCAACCTTTAAAATATGACATTATGCTGTCACGCAAAGAAAGCTCTCAAAAACCAATATTTTTCCCCGTTTTTGTTACATTTTTCATTCATGCTCGGCTCCTGTTGATAGTAGCGTAATGTTAAATAGCCTATAGCCTTCCTCGATAAATGGACTATCCTACAAAGAAAGAATCTTTCAATTCGAACCAGTAGTTCCAGAGATCCTTGCGTTCAAACAAACAAACATACAAACAAACTCTTCAGCTTTATAATATTAGTATAGATTAGTATAGATCATCAAAACAACATGATCAAAATAACATTATCAAATGCATAGTTTACGGTTCTATAAAGGACATACATACAAACATTAATTTTATATTCATTTCAATCTAGGTTTACAAGTCGAACACGCCGTTAAGATCGCCACAGCGCGGCAGGGTACCCAGAATGCTGGCAGCGTTGCCTCTTTGGACAGCTAAACTCAGCTTTTGGGCAAAGTAAGTGCCAGCCCTGGGATCCCCTGAGGCGAGGACCAAATTTGTATATTTGTATAATTTATATATTTTGTACTCATTTGCTTTTTATAAATTTGTAAATACTGTAAGTATATATGTAGGTCCATGCATGTGTGAATTGATATAATTTGTAAATAAATTGTCAAAGATAACAAACTATAACTTTAAATCTAGGTTTCATTTAGGTCTAAATCTATCACCCTGTTAGGTATAATAAGGTATCGGTATTGACCCACCCTTGTGCGAAAATGACTTCAAGTCTTGTCGATCGCCGCAAAAATGCTAGCTCATCGGTTTTTTATCGAATACATTTAAGACAGTTCAAGCAACAACTTTTCTGCATGATCTAAATTCTATTCTATTGGACTGTTTGTAGCTCTAAAAAGCGACATCGTTTCGTGCTTCACGTTCCAAATACTCTTTTTTTTTTTTAAATGAAGAGTGACGAGACGAACAGGACATGTGCCTGATGGTAAGCAACATGCCTGCCACATAACAGCACAGTGACACGCAGCTATTGGAACATGAAGAGTCCAAATCATTACCTAGCACTGCACTGCGCTCGTCACCCAGAGATCTAAGTTGTTATATCTCTAAGCCCTGTAATTTCTCTGGAAACATTACCCTTCAAACCGGAACACAGTAATGTTTGCACATTACTGCTTGGCGGTAGAATAACTGGCAAAGATGTGGTACTTCCCCAGGCGGACTCTGCTAAGAGTCCTACCACTACAGAAAAACGAACGAAGAGGTAAAACGCGTTCATTGCCTGAGTAGATTTTCCCTGATGGTTGCAATCTCTGTGTAGGTACTTATTCAAATCGAGTGTAAATCAGTTTCTTCTAAGTAAACATGCTCTATCGTAGATCGCATCGTCGTTTAACATTAGGCAAGATGGCTTTAGGTCTAAACCAATATTTAAAAAACTTCTATACCTATTTTTCTACCAAAATTGTATTCCTTACCATGGAAACACTACTAGGTATAATTCTAGCTAAAAATAAAATATCACGTTACAATTTACAAATTCACTCCAGTCGCTACGTTAGAACTGAGGATTTATCAGCTGCCGTCGAACTCAAGTCAGAATTCTAAGAAATAGGGTATGCGGAGATACAAAAAGGCTGGCGAAGAGATTAGGCCAAAGTGAACCCAGTAACCAAGACAAAATTATCAACAATTTTCCAAATAGGAGACTCTGTCGCATTTTAGTAACAAACATATATATTTTCACAGCAAGTTTTTGTTTCACAGCGTGATCAACTGAAGATTTAAGTTGGTTAGCCCGTACATGGTCCGGATTAGCTTGCTTGATGAGGTGAATAACTTAGATGAATTACGGACAAAAAAGGTATGTTTATAGAGTTTTTAGGGACGCTGGTTAGCCATTTTGGTCGTGCTTACAAATTACTCCCATCATGCTAACATAATAAAATTGCAGAACACAAAAAAAAACACACAAATGCAGACTGTATGTTGTGAATATCGGTTGACTTGGAGAATAATGCACTGGGAACAAACTCGTATAGGTAAATAGAATAATAACGCCTAGAAACTGGGTACGCGCAAGAAAAATGAGGCAAATCATAGTGAGCCATATTGGCTTAGTCCGTTAGAAACTACCATTAGTTGTGAAGGTCAAGTGCTAGTAGATGCGTCTCCGACAATTAAAAACATTATGATGGTTTGTGTGGTCCTTCACTGTACATACTCCACGACATTAAAGTTTTGTTTGGCGAACTTCAGTACATACTGCTTACGCCAAAATCAATCTGCGTTTTGCCTCGCTTAAAATGAATCGTTTAGTTGAAGATTATCGATCTAAGCGTTATTAATCTATGCTCGCATAAAGGCCGATTTAGATCAGACGAGCGAATGCTCATTCTATCCCCACTGTATCAAATTCATTTGGTGTAAACAAACGTAGAACATTCTTTCGTTGTTTTGTTTGCGTTCGCAAAGATTCTATGAAATATTTAATATGGAAAACGCTAAGAACGATCTTTCGTTCACACTAAAAGATCGAGAAAGAATGCTCTTGTTCCAGCTCTAGCTCTATGTTCGTTCTGTTTAAATCGGCCTTCAAACAACACTGGATTTTTATGTATTAAAATATACTGGCACAATCACAAGTATAAAATACCTTACGTCAGAAATGAGATTCTCAATCGGTGCATTTCTACTAATGCTCTTTCATACTTGTTTTTTTTTAAACTTTTATAGGTTTACATTGACCGCCATCTCGCCTACTGGTAAGCGACCATGCGGTCTACGATGGAGCGTATTTACATAGAAAAAAAATTGGCAGTCATAGGAACTGCCGACAGAAGTGAAAACTTATAACTCAGAATTTGATAGCTTAGGTACCTTGGAAACTACACGGGTGTAACCGGAGGGCGTGGCCTCGCCATCTTGGCATGGCCATCTAGAAATGCGTCAGCATTTCCCATTGGCTGATGCGTATCTAAATGGCCATGCCATGATGGCCTGCCCACGCCCTTTCAGCATTTCCCATTGGCTGATGTATTTCTAGATGGCCTATAGCCAAGGTTCCGAGTTTACCCGAAGCTTTTTAGGGTTCCATAAAACGTAAAAACGGAACCCTTATAGATTCGTCATGTCTGTCTGTCTGTCTGTCCGTCCGTATGTCACAGCCACTTTTTGCCGAAACTATGAGACCTACACTGTTGAAACTAGGTAAGTAGATGTATTATGTGAACCGCATTAAGATTTGAACAAAAAAAAAAAAAATTAGGGTTGCCCCCCATACTGAGAACTGAAACTCAACATTTTTTTTTTCATCAAACCTAGACGTGTGGGGTGTTTATCGATAGGTCTTCAAAAATGATGTTGAGGTTTCTAGAATCATTTTCGTATACACTGAATAGTTTGCGCGAGACACACTTCCAAAGTGGTAAAATGTGTGTCCCCCCCCCTCTAACTTCTAAAGTAAGAAACTGAAAAATCTAAAAAAAATATATGATGTAGATTACCATGTAAACTACCAACGAAAATTAGTTTGAACTCGATCTGATGAGTAGTTTCTTTTTAGTACGTCATAAATACACTATTATTGAAACTTCGATCAAAGTTACAACGAACTACAAGAACTATGTGTACTATGTATATTTTATTATGTTACATGCTGCAACGGAACCCTTCATGGGCGAGTCCAACTCGCACTTGGCAACTTTATTTATCATACCCGAGCGTGACGAATGAATTCAATTTACAGCCCACGAAAAATCTGTCTAGGCGCGCCTAAAGAAGTTTTCACTTCAAAAACAATTCACTCTCGATTTGAAGACACAAAGATTGTAAACATCGGGGAAAACCTACTCAGCCAACGTATTCCACAGCTTAGATGTTTTTATCACAAAAGCAGAATCAAATCTCTTCGTTCGTGCCTTTGGAACTTTAACCATGAAACGATGTTTTTTCGAGCTACTTTTAAATCATGCAAATCAGTTGCACACTCTCCGAAGTGTATCCTATAAAACCCCGATAGGCTAGCAATTTTTCGGCGATGTTCAAGACTTCGAAGTCTTATTCTCACAAGAGTGTCGTTGCCTATGAGCCTTTTGGCACGTCTCTCGATCGATTCCAGAGCTTCCAGCTGATACTTAACCGATCCATCCCAAAGGTGCGAACAGTTGTTGTGCCAGTAAGTATTCTAATACATAAAAAGCCAGTGTCGTGATGTAGGTATGTATGTTCGCAGTAAATTATACGTCTACACCAAGTTAACCGATGTTCACAACAGTTTGCATTTAGCTATAATTTGCTTCAGCTGGAGAGATAGAATAGTTCATAGCTTTATTTATTGTCGCAATGTTTTTTGTTAGCAAATTATTAGTTTGTCATATATCAAGCGAAGCTAAAACCGCATGTAAATTTATAAATTGAATTCTGTTGTATGGTATTTCTTAAGAAAATAATAATGTACCTTATGGCTGTAACAGGAAAAACGTACATACTTAACAGCTTTGTTCAAAGATCTATTGAAATCAACCTCAAGAGATTGCATGCATAGATTGTGTATAGAAACACAATTTGATATTCTTGTGCAAAGAAAAAAATATTTAAATGAATCCTAATATTAGTAATGCGAGTCAAATTATTTCAGAACAAGAATTGAAAACAAAAGTTTATTTGTAAAACTGAATGACGCAAAATTTCGTTATCTCTATGTATACAGGATTTTCGGTAACGAGCCTGTATCCATTAAAATACATTAAATAAGGCATGATTTGTGTGTTGTTTTCTATACAAAACAGAAAAAATGGCAGTCATAGGAACTGCCGATAGAAGTGAAAACTTATAACTCAGAATTTGATAGCTCACTTTGGAAACTACACGGGTGAAACCGGTCTGCGTGGGCTGGCAATCATGGCATGGCCATCTAGAAATGCGTTAGCATTTCCCATTAGCTGACGCATTTCTAGATAGCCAATGGCCTTGGTCCCGAGTTTACCCGAAGATTTCTTATCATACCCGAACGTGACGCTAGAATTCAATTCACACCCCACAAATCTGTCTAGGCGCGCCAAAAGAAGTTTTCACGTCAAAAAGTGTAATTTGCCCAGTCTAAAAACAGCGAACTCTTCATAACAAGAGCGCGCTCACTCTTTAACGTTAGACAAATGAAGGGCCGACGTCAATAGAGCTAAACAGAGCTAGACAGTTCAACAAAAACTAAAATTATAGTTTTGGGAATATGTATTGAGTTTAAAAAAACGTTGTAGAACAAGATAACATGCCCTTAAATGGATGCAGGCCGATTACCAATTATCCTGTATTAATAATAAGTAGTAATAGTACTACTACTAGTAGTAGTAGTACTACTACTACTAGTAATAGTAATAGCTGCGCCCAGCGGATTCACCTACGTAGAGACGAACTTCTTAGCATTCCATGGATTCACCGTGCCGGTGCCGGGTCCATCGTGTGGCAGAGAGAGAAATCCCGAGTAGACCCCGAGACTTGTGACTCGGGCGTAGTTTTAAACGGCCCCTTTTTGACGTACATCAACACTCACCTTCACTACTCGTATTTCTCTCCCTGCCCAGCCAAATCCGATATGATCCTACAAGTGCAGCTTTAGATACTCGCTCTAGTATAGAACTTACTGCTCTTCTGGACAAGCCAAGGTCTTTAAGCAGGTTATAGAGAGATTTTGCTGGTATACCTCTCGCTCCTACTTCTACAGCGTTAAATTAACTACATAGCCATTTTTTGCTAATTCGTTTTGAAGGTCGTAATACTCATTTTGTTTCATCGCGTGGTCTTTAGGTATATTAGTTTCCCACGGTACGGTAAGTTCTACAAGGACTATGCGTTTCGTAGCCCTAGAAAAAAGGAAAATGTCCGGTCTGGATGACGAAACACCCACATCCTCTGGGATTTTGTAGTGCTTTTCATACGTGTCCATTAAAATAGTCCAATCAGGTGCTGAACCCAGGATTGAGTACCTAAGGCTTGTTCTTGGAGTTTGAAGTTGAGCCCTCTTTTACAAAGTTAATTTGTCTTTTGTTTATCGTCAATCCCTTTTGGGCTCTAGCTACCAAAAAGCTTACGGCTTCACGTATGATTTCAAGTACTCTGTCATGACGCTGAGATGACCCCTATTAAGGAGCACCTTACATCCCACCAATATGTGCCTTGCTGTACATATCGCCTCACCACAAGTATAGCAACATTTTTCAGAGTCTTTTCCCCACCTTACCAAGTTACTCTGGTCAGGAATGGTCTGGTCATTTGGAAAGCGTTTAGATAAAATTTTAATAAGGCAGGAGACCAGTCATATAGCAAGGTGCGCCACTTCAGACCTAATGGGATACAAAACTCACCTATGGTTAACCACTCTCTTTGCATTTCTAAATTCATTGCGTGCACTTTGTAACTATCATTTTCGTCTTGTTGTAGAAAGGTTTTTAGGGTTCCGTAAAACGTAAAAACGGAACCCTTATAGATTCGTCATGTCTGTCTGTCTGTCTGTCTGTCCGTCCGTATGTCACAGCCACTTTATGCCGAAACTATAAGAACTAGACTGTTGAAACTTGGTAAGTAGATGTATTGTGTGAACCGCATTAAGATTTCTACAAAAAAAAAAAAAAAAAAATTAGGGTTGCCCCCCATACTGAGAACTGAAACTCAAAATTTTTTTTTTTCATCAAACCTTCACGTGTGGGATTTCTATCGATAGGTCTTCAAAAATGATGTTGAGGTTTCTAAAATCATTTTCGTCTACACTGAATAATTTGCGCGAGAGACACTTCCAAAGTGGTAAAATGTGTGTCCCCCCCCCCCCCCCTCTAACTTCTAAAGTAAGAGAGTGAAAAATCTAAAAAAAATATATGATGTACATTACCATGTAAACTACCAACGAAAATTAGTTTGAACTCGATCTGATGAGTAGTTTTTTTTTAGTACGTCATAAGTACACTATTATTGAAACTTCGATCAAAGTTACAACGAACTACAAGAACTATGTGTACTATGTATATAATGTTACTTGCTGCAACGGAACCCTTCATGGGCGAGTCCAACTCGCACTTGGCCACTTTATTATTCGTTTAAAAAGTCCGAGTTTTATTTATAAATTATTATAGAACGTCGTATGACATACGTGCGCTTTGACAATTAGATACCTACCGCATTTACTAAATATCATAGCTTATTAACTCGACATATTGTATTAACTCCCTCCCAAAATTTGAGGCTACGATCGCGCTTGTGCTTATGTCATTGTTTTGGAGGGAAGTGGTTGTGTAGGCCACGTTTAGCGTGTACTTGAGATAACTCGGTCAGTAATTACACGGTGCGGCCGCGTACGCGTTTCGGATCACTGAGCACTATCCCGATAGCTAATTGCACTCGAGTATCTATTGTGTAGAGGGCCGTAATTCAGAGTATATTTATGTTGTTTACACGGGTCAAGGTATACATTTGTTCCGATAACTTAGAGGTTTTGCAAAACAAACTTTTGGCCACAAACAAATTTTTGCTAAGGGAAAATCAAAGTAAAACCTCTGTATTCATAAATTTACAATTTACACGTTTAATTAATTTAAAAAACAACACACAAAAAGTATTCATTTTCAAAGTTTGAAATTAACATCTCACTGTATGATAATAACATATATTATTTTAGTATGAAAACTATCGTGGTTATTGCAACTTTTTAAAATGTAATGTAAGGTGATTCACGGTTCGTATAGTCAGGACGTCTACTCTAATTCAACGAAAACGTTATTACGAAATAAACTCGCGATTTTCCAACTCCGATTCTACTTCGATCCGTCGTTTTGTCCTTTTAAATGTTCTAAGCCTACTCTAATTAGAGTAAGCTTAGAACATTTAAACGTCAAACAATGTTATATCGGACGAAACGAAGTAGAACGAGAGCAGGAAAGTCGCGAGTGTTTTTTCGAAATTTCGTTTTCGTAGAAACAGAGTAGACGTCCTGTTCAGTCCGACTAAAGTTTCGATCTTTTTCAAGGCGAGTGCGCGCGCGTTTTCGTATCTCGTTTAGCATTAGATCAAACGTAAGTTACCCGTGTATTAATTTTAAAACATTTACTATTGTACAAATTTCAAGTGTCAAGCATTATGTTATGGATCATATAATATATTACAATAGTAATTAATGAAGTGATGTAATGACCTTCTACAATTTTATGGGAAATTTACCATCACTCTCCTAAAAACTCGTCGTAACTTTAAAAAGTTCGATCAATAAGCCAGCATTTTAATCTGTTCCCGAAGTTGCCCAAACTTCGGGCTGGTTTAACTATCTTAGGATGAATTTTATAAACTTCGGTGGGTAATATTCGAAATATAAACCTTAAAAACTTAACTTTTATAGGTTTACACTTGACCGCCATCTCGCCTGATGTTAAGCGACGATGCGGTCTACGATGAAACGTGGTTACCTAGAAAAAACCGATTCGCTCTCGATTTGAAGACACAAAGATTGTAACCAACAGGGAAAACCCACTCAGGCAACGCATTCCACAGCCTAGACGTTCTTATCACAAAGGTAGAGTCAAATCTCTTCGTTCGTGTCTTTGGAACATCAACCATAAAACGATGTCGCTTTTTCGAGCTACGAGCATTCCGATAGAAAAAAGGGCAAGGTGGTATTAGATCATGTAAATCAGTCGCACACTCTCCGAAGTGTATCCGATAAAAAACCGAAAGGCTAGCACGTAGCTTTTGGCACGTCTCTCGATCGATTCCAAGGCCTCCAGCTGATACTTAGCCGAACCTATAAAGGTTCGGCTCACCGATATGCTAATGTCAGGCGGTGGCGGCGTAGAGGCGACTGGCGCGGCGTAGCGTTGAAGCGGCGGCGTAGAAGCGGAGCGGGATGTTTTTTTTTATAATATAGAGTGACGAGACGAGTACAGTACCCGGCGATAAATATTGCACATCGACACCTGGAAAGAGACAATCGGCCAACTTCGGCTTCGTAGAGCGTCATCTCTGTAGCACGAAATACAAACAGTGCGGTATCTACTAGGAGCTGTTAAAACAATTTTAATTTGCTTCTTTTAATAATTCTTTTTATTCTTTGTATAAAATACACCAATAAGTGTTCTATAAGTGATGGCTTTAGGTTCGAGTAAAATAAAATAAAAAAGTAGCCAAGTGCGAGTTGGACTCGCCCATGAAGGGTTCCGTTGCAGCAAGTAACATAATATACATAGTACACATAGTTCTTGTAGTTCGTTGTAACTTTGATTGAAGTTTTAATAATAGTGTATTTATGACGTACTAAAAAAAACTACTCATCAGATCGAGTTCAAACCAATTTTCGTTGGTAGTTTGCATGGTAATGTACATTATACATTTTTTTTAGTTTTTTCATTCTCTTACTTTAGAAGTTAGAAGGGACACACAATTTACCACTTTGGAAGTGTCTCTCGCGCAAATTATTCAGTGTAGACAAAAATTATATTAGAAACCTCAACATCATTTTTGAAGACCTATCAATAGACACCCACACGTTTAGGTTTTATGGAAAAAAAAATTGAGTTTCAGTTCTCAGTATGAGGGGCAACCGTAATTTTACTTTTTTTTCTTTTTTTTTGAAAAAATCGTAATGCGATTCACAGAATACATCTACTTACAAAGTTTCAACAGTGTAGTTCTCATAGTTTCGGCAAAAAGTGGCTGTGACATACGGACAGACAGACAGACACGACGAATCTATAAGGGTTCCGTTTTTACGTTTTACGGAACCCTAAAAATATGTTCACATTATGTTTACGTATTTAATTATTTTGGAAAATTACAGCTGTAGTGTACATAATAAACACCATTGTACCTATTGTTAAAGTGAGACATTGTAATAAAAATAATTATAATTCTTATTCTCAATTACTTCCATTTCACTATCTGTGCTCTCAAAGAGGTCAATATCACTGTCACTATCAGCCGTATTTATCACTAGTCTATCAGTGTAATTGTCTAAACCGTGTTTAATGCTTTTATATTCATTCTCACATTTGATTGTGTGATCGCAAACCTTTTTCCACTCTTCAGTCCCGATCATGTTTACTTTTTCAGTCAATAACGTTTTTACTTTAGTTAAATTCATACCCACATTTCTACAGGCTACATAGCCTTTTAGTTGAGACCATATATTTTCAATTGGAATTAAAATCCGGATGATACGGTAGCAATTGCAACACAGTGTGCCCATGTCCGGCAAGTACTTTGTCCACGGAAAACTCTGTATACCTCTCCTTGTGCTGACATAATTATAATGGCATAAATCTGGGTTTTTGTTAATTTTGGATCAACTGGAATTTCGTGTCTGTTTAACCAGTTGATCATTTCCTGTTTAATGATGTTTGAGTTGGGGGGTCTTTCAACATATTTATTGTTGTGATAGGGTGCGTTGTCGATAACTAGAACGGAATCACTGGGTATATTTGGGATTAATTGATTAACCAGCCATTTCTCGTAGTTATCGTTATTCATTTCATTGTGATAGTCACCTGTAGTATCCGTGGATTTATACGTTAAAAAGGCACCGGGTACATAGCATTTTTCATTTCCCGCATGAACTATTATCAAACGTTGCACTTTTGAAATTGGCTTTTTTACTCCTTTTTTCTTATTATCACTCCAAGATTTACCTTTAGTGTGGGATGTATGTATGTAAGACTCATCCATGTAGACGATATTTTTTCCTCTTTCGCGAAATATGCGCATTTTATCGATATATTCCATTCGTTTGAGACTTACATCGTGCTTTTCCATTAAAACTTTTCGATTGTCTTCCATTTTAGTGAACCGAAATCCCATCTCGTGAAGTATTTTTCTCAACGTCTTTTCAGACCCATTGTAATTAATAGCTTTACGTAATTTAGCTTTTAATGACTTTATTGTTGGCAGTTCATTAAATCGTAAGTGAAAATCATACACCATTCTTCGAACAACATCATAATCAAAATCGTCCATATCCAAACGAAATTGCTTTTTTGGTCTCCCTTTTTTGGGAGTGCTAAACTTAATTTCAGTAGAATGTGTTTCAGTACTGACTTCGTTTAATATATTGTTCAAAGTTCTTCTTGAAATTCCAGTGGCATTTGCAACTCGCGCTTGAACCTTCTTAAAATAACAACTTACAGTTTCATCTTCATTTTTTTTAAATCTGTCAGCTTAAAAATATTAAAAGGTTAGAAAATATTTATAAACATTGTAGATAATTTGGCGTGACTAACCTCGTAAAGGTTTTCCTCTTTTTCCTAAAGATGCCATAGTACAACTTTAAATTATTTAAATTTGGGGGTGTTAACAACTCTATATTTTTTTTTTTAACTGGACGCACCCGCACTCTATCGCACTTGAACAACGACTGACAAAACGTCACATAGGTAGTGTGCGACAGAGATAATGCTCTACGAAGCCGAAATCAGCCGACTGTCTCCCTCCAAAGGCCGATGTGCAATACTTATCGCCGGGTACTGTAAGTAATTTGCCTGATGGTAAGCAACGTACCTGCCACATAACAGCACAGTGACACGCAGCTATTGGACCATGAAGAGTCCAAATCATTACCTAGCACTGCACTGCGCTCATCACCCAGAGATCTAAGATATCATATCTCTAAGCCCTGTAATTTCTCTGGAAACATTGCCCTTTAAACCGGAACACAGTGATGTTTGCACATAACAGCTTGGCGGTAGAATAACTGGCAAAGGTTTGGTACTTCCCCAGGCGGACTCTGCCAAGAGTCCTACCACTACTAAACGCGCAATGTGCACGATGTATGTGCGCGATAAATGCTTCTTTTTGGGTGAAATCTTGTGAAGTCACGACACCAACATTGTGTAATAGCAGTGTATCTGTAGCTATACAGGTGATGTATTGTACCATATTAGTGCTGTTAAATACAAAAATCATATTAAGTATGGTGTTAAGATATTAGACCTGGGGGTCTACCGCCTAACGAAAACGATTTGACATTGCTGTCTCTTTTCTTCTCGCTTGAAATGAAAGAGACGGCAATGTCAAAGCGTCAAAGCGTTTTCGTAAGGTGGTAGACCCCCTGGGATTTCACCTCATTTTAAAAAGGCTTTCCAAGCGCTTGGTCGACGCGACGCGCCGTTAATGTCGTTAATTTAGCCTAACGCATAGCATTGCCATTCAGCGTGATAATGCCGCCAGCATGCTGTGCACTCTTTCGGCTAGTAATGAGCATGATCGTCTTGATTTAGTTTCTCTTGCTGAGAGTTAGAGTCTTCTTTCACAAGAGAGTCAAAGTCATAATTACTAACTACGCTGGCCCAGTACGGCAGTTTATGATAACGGATTAACTTTAAGACTTTTTAACAATGAAAGAAAACATCATGCAGAAACCGGCATACAAAAAAAAACTTCTTTTCTTGAAATTGAATTACATTTCACCAATCTCTTATCCGATTAAGAACTTTCTGTAAGTAATTCTACGACGTATCTACTGAAATCTGTAACTGTTACTGACCTCATTTCGTGACTTGACCCAATTCGATGAAATTAATAGAATTTTCATAATTAACAAACCTTGGATGTATATCGGGGGAAAAATATTGGCTGGTCCTTTGGGGTGCGTTAAGGTAGGGGAGACAGGGGGGAATCTAATAAATTGTATTAAGCCTGTATTTCTGGGACAGTTGATTGTTTGCACCACCGGTTTTTAAAGTCCCGCAAAATAAGTGATACTATCCACAAAATTAATTATTATTAACTAGTATAATTATTATAAGAAATATGCATAGCTTATGGCTAGTCTAATAAGTTACGGCTAGTCTAGACGGGAGAACGGTGACTGTTGAGCCGGATTACACTCATAAGTTACCACTATAATTTAACTGTGTATAATTGCAATCCGATTATTGCAGGCGTTCCGAAGTGATTGAGCAACGTTTAAATCAAACCATCAAATATCAATTTTTTACATTAATAATAACAATAAGATTAGTTTTTCTACTGTACATTACTACTTATTGTATACTGTGTCTGAAATAAAACTCAAATAAGATATTTCTTACATAATGAGATGTTGTTGACGGTATCAGGTACATCACTTTGCCATGAGCATTTGTGAGGCCAAGGCGCCATTAAATGTAGAGTATTTTTAAATCACAATTAAAGTTATTTACGGGGGCACACAATGAACTTGTGGCAAAATCCTTATTAATAAATAAATGTTAATAAAATAATTTCTAGCTTGTCAACAATTTGCTTGCTAATTCCCACCCTCCGGTAACTGTACCCCTGCCTCCTCTAATCCAAATTTAATATTTAATGCAAACCCAAAATTATTTCAACCAATTAGTTTTGTGTTAACAGAACTTGAAATATCATTTTACTAAACTGATTTTGAGAAATATAAATACGTGTAATTAGCTAAAGTAAGCTCGTGGCTTTACCCGCATCTTTGCAATTTACTTTACAGAGACAAAAAGTAATTCCCATTATGATACAAACTATAAACGTTATATTTCAAGTTTGTAAAAGTTGTACCTATCGAAAATTATTTTCTAGGTAAAAGTTGTAGGTACCTATCGAAAATTATTAAAATTATTCTTTTGATTCCGTGTTATTGTTTTAGTGTGCTTTTAATAACACCAATATCCTAAGTCTTAATATTTTATATGCAGAAAGGATGTTTAAATGTTTGATAGTTTGTTGCTCAATCACGTTGGAACGCATGAACAAATGGATTTAAAATTTGTAACACAGTTATAATAATTATAATCTGGAATACCACATAGGCTTATATTTATACCAGACTAGCGGACCGCTCCGGCTTCGCTCGAATAATAACCTAGATATCAACTGCAGCGCCATCTGCCGTAGCCTATGTTACTCGGGAATAATGTAGCTTTCCAAAGGTGAAAGAATTTTTGAAATCGGTCCAGTAGTTTCGGAGCCTATTCATTACAAACAAACAAACAAACAAATATTTCCTCTTTATAATATTAGTATAGAAAAATAACAGGGACGAGGACTACAGGAATAAAACCGGGGGGTGTTGTTAGTCTTACATATAAAATTCTCGTGTCATAGTGTTAGTTACCTTACTCCTCCGAAACGGCTTTACTGATTTTTACCAAATTTTATATGCATATTCAGTAGGTCTGAGAATCGGCAACTATCTATTTTCATACCTCTAAGTTCACCCCAATTTTTTTTTTAATTTTTGGACAACATTTTTTGTTTTTATTTTTTTATAATGTGGCATTAAAAATACATACAACCCTAAATTGTTACCCTTTTATCACCAACTCCTATTTTTTTAATAGCCATTTTAGTAATTTAAATATTTTTCATCCCCCTCGATAACTGATCAATTGTCGTCTTTTTTGTAAATGTTTTTCACTCTATTTCGGTAAAAATTTCCCGGAGCTTATGGCAAATCTAAAATTGTTTAAACAAAAATAAACATTTAGATTTATTATTAAAGTTCAGGGTTGTCATGGATGGTTTAGATTCACAAACCAGCCCGGCAGATGGCGCTGCAGTTGGTATCTAGGTTATTATCCGAGCGAAGCCGGAACGGGCCTCTAGTAAATAAATAATATATATGTGAAATTTCATAAAATGTTACCCTTGAGACCATAGATGTAGTATTGCTTGAAACGTATGTGGCGAAAATAAATTATCGTGAAATTACCGCGGCCCGTAGCCTAGTAGTTTTATATTTCTACTATTGTCAGTGCACCCTCACTCGCTCAAGGTCGTGCGGTTTTAGCCTACCGCCAGACCGTTCCTTCCAGGAAACAAGTGACAGTCGGTTGTCGGACGCACGGCTGAGCGCTCGCGTAAAACGTTTCCCGCGCATATTGTTATTAGATAATTCGTAAACCCTCCGCGCTAGACAGGGACAGAGTTACGCATTAGAAAGAGCGCAAATGTTTATTTCAAAATCGCGACAGGTATTGCGAGCTGAATTGAACTTTGTTGTGTCCCAGCAAGAGTCGCTATTTATATAATTGTTTTCGGTAAGTGAGGCTTCTGTACTAATATTTATTCTGTGCTATTGCTCTCCAAAAATAACTAACTTCCCGTTAAGCATTAAATTTTGCTAAAAATAAAACAATGAGTGTGACAAAATGTGTGAAATCTACTAAAAATTTAAAAACATTAACACAAAATAAAATGGGAATCATTGAGAACCAAATCTAATTTCTGTCTGTCGCGGATGTTAGCTACACCGCTATCATTGGTTACGATCATAGAAACCTAAATAAAAAAGTAAGTACAAAAGGTAAAAACCTATTATTTCGATTTCTGTGGCTTACGATATATTTTTATTTACCGTGGTTATGCAAGAGAACGACAACCCGATATTTCAATGCCATTTCTTGCTAAAACTGTTTATTGTTTTAATTTATTTAAAAACTATTAGCCCGCGGTTGCACCCGCGTGGTTCCCGATACTGGTAACTTTCCCGGATAATTTATTAATAGTTAGAAATATAAATAGCTGTAATTTACAAGACCCGACTACAAAAAATCAACAGACAACAAACCATTAAATGCTATCTAAGAACACTTGGGTGATTGAGACGAATCTAACGATATTATCAAATTCCGTGCAGCCGTTTGGATGATAATATGTGCGAATAAAGAAATTTACAAACAAACATGATACGCGCGAAAAACACAACCCTTCTTTTAGTCGGGTAAAAACACGTTTACCTATAGATACAAAAGATCCCACCAAAAAGTAGCTTAGGTTTGATTGAAAGTAAGTTACTTTTTTTTTTTAAATTGGTCGATTACGTGTAACGAAACGTGTCATACTTACATACTGACAGCATACCTATGTCAATAATAGCATTCAGTAAAGAATATGACAAGTATATACGTGATGTTTTTTTTTTAAATAAATAAAGACGAGACGAGCAGTACATGTGCCTGATGGTAAGCAACATGCCTGCCACATAACAGCACAGTGACACGCAGCTGTTGGAACATGAAGAGTCCAAATCATTACCTAGCTCTGCACTGCGCTCGTCACCCAGAGATCTAAGACCTTATATCTCTTAGCCCTGTAATTTATCTGGAAACATTGCCCTTCAAACCGAAACACAGTAATGTAAACAAAAGCAGTGCCCCGCGGTTTCACCCGCGTAGTTCCCGATCCCGTTATTTTCCCGGGATAAAAAGTAGCCTATGTGTTATTCCCAACTGTTATCTATCTATGTACCAAATATCATCCAAATCCATTTGGTAGTTTTTACGTGAACGAGATACAAACATCTATCCATCCTTACAAACTGGCACGTTTATTAAAATAGGCAACTTGAGATTAGAACCAAATGTTTGACATTTGTTTCCAATCTCAAGAAAACTTCCGGTCCATTTGTCTAAATTATCTTCAAATGGAATTATTGAAATCGGGTTTTCATTATGGAGTTATTCGATTCCTGTCTAAAACAAATCTCTTTTTTCAAGCCATCGACTAAATGCAAACTTGGTTTGTACGTTTTTTTATGATTTGTTTGAATCAAATTGATCTGATTAATTTGACGCTTACCTATTTTGAGTGATGAGAGTATCTCTCTACTTACTCTATGGATGAGGCAAGCAGGTCATGTGTCTATGGTATGGTAAACAACATGCCTGTCCACCCTGTCCACAACAATTCAGTGACACGCAGCTATTGAAACGTGAAGATAGCAAATCATTAACTATAACTGCACTGATCTCTTCACCCGGATATAAAAAGCTATTTTAATTTCAATTCAATTCTTTATTGGTCTGTAAAATTAGGTATAATTGTACAATATAGGTCTTGAATAAATAAATGATCTCTAATTTTCACCAGTTAAGTTAAACAGACAAAATACTTGAAAATATATCTAAATATGTCTAAAATTCAGTAAGCATAGGTCAACAATTTTGTTAAGAAAAATGTCAAAAACTACAAAATGTCAACAAAACAATACAAAAGGTCCGAAACTATTTATTATTAATCATTTTTATTTACATAGTTCGAATTAAGTTATTGAATTTCGGAAAAAAATATTAAACTCTCCATGCCTTGTCATTTCTCTGGAATTATTGCCCTTCAAACGGGAACGCAGTGATGTTCGCAAATAACTGCTTGGCGATAGGGTAACTAGCACAAGCAAGAGTGCGCCTAATGCCAGGAAAAAATCAGTTTTCACCCGCGCGACGCGTTTCTTAATGCGATAAACATAAAGCCGAGAATAGCACAGTTTGGAGGAAAAATCATTGTTAAATCAGAAGTCCATTTTTGACCAAGTTTTATTAAATTACTCAATAATTAAACATACATTTAAAACAGTGTTCGGTTACTTTACTAGAACGTACAATTAGGAATTTTATTACCAAAAAATAATGTGGGGTCATCGCTGATAATTTCGAGTACTCGAATTAAAACGGGCTGTTTCGGTGTCATTTTTATTTTTTTATTGTAAAAAACTCTGATCTATTTTTAAAATTCTATTCGGTTATTGTGCTTCTTCTTGATTGTACCCACACGTCAATATTTTTATTGTCGTAGTTTTTAGTTTCTTTACTTCAGTGAGCGGCGTCGAAAATGTTCCTTTTTCGTTTTCTGGCACTAGGCGCCCTCTTAGCACAGTATAATAACTCAGATGTTTTCAATACTATTGGCCGATAAATTCGACAGCTAACATACAGCAGTAGTCTACCCCCATCACAGACAATTTGTAAAGAGCGTGACCAAATCACCTCCCAATCGTTTTTTTCCTTTCTCTCCAAGAAAATGTATTTTCCCCTCTTCGTCTTAATTGGACGCTCTTAATCCGATATCGGTTTGGAAACGTAATTGGTTATTTAAAAAGGAAACTAGACGACGAAACGATGTTCTTTATTAGCTGTTGCGAATTCAATTCTGTCCAGAATAGGGCCTTAGCTGCTTAAATTGATAGCACTGGTAATGGATATTTTGCAAAGTGAAGACTTTTCTTGGAATAGTCTTAGTTCAATTACACTTTTGTAGATTTAGGTCATAGCTATTCTACGGCCATAGTCGAAGTTAGTAGTGAGTCTGTTTATACAACTATTGTTAGTGGATTTGATTTTCACTTAGGATAAACATTTTGTGTAATGAGTATGGATGATTGTTACCGTAATATATGTATGTATATTGAGATGAATACTGGGTCAAAAAGAAAAAAATCATCAAACTTACAGAGTACCCTTACTCTGTAATTTTGTGACGTCACATTTACATAAAAATCGTATCATAGACGTGATGTCATTAAAAACTTCTAATCACTATAATATTTTCGTCATTCATTGTTTGTGAATTTAAAAAAAAATTAGCAGTCATGGGAACTGCCGATAGAAGTGAAAACTTTTAACTTTGAGAATTTGATAGCTTACTTTGGAAATTACACGGGTGTAACGGGAGGGTGTGGCCTGGTCATCATGGCATGACCATCTAGAAATGCACCAGCATTTCCCATTGGCTGACGCATTTCTAGATAGCCAATGGCTATGGTCCCGAGTTTACCCGAAGATTTTTTATCATATCCGAGCGTGACGCTAGAATTCATTTCACAGCCCACGAAAAATCTGTCTAGGCGCGCCAAAAGAAGTTTTCACTACAAAAATTTTAGCCACCATGTCTATTATATTATTATGTATTTATAGTACAGCTATCTAGGTTCCATAGTGTTGCTTAGTTAGTTGTTAATGGTGTTGTATTAAAACCATGCTTCGGAATTATGTGATGTTATGTGCAAGAAATTAGATAATTGAGTATTGAACATTAAAGATGTTTTCCACCCACATACCCCCGTTTGGGTTGCCCCTTTTGACATAAAAACAAAACATCCTACTTAGAAGAAATCCGATTTGAGCTCAGCACGGAAAAGTACTCGAGTAGAAAGTAGGTAGCCATAGATTAGGTGTTACTACTCTACTAATAACAATTGTAAGGACATCTAATTTGGGCTTTGGGCGTTTCTGTATACCTAAACTCATTTCGTCTTTAGTATTGAATAAAGGAAATTGAGTTTCTTCGTCGTTTTTTAATCCGAACGAAATTTCGAGAAGCCGAATTAAGAAATGAGTTGAACTGCTTCTGTTGAATCTGTAGCTGGTATTTTCTTTTAGATATTTTATTTGATTCGAGTCCGGAGAAGATTTTTGTCTGATTGAGTGGTATAAAGTTCGAGGACGTCGTCCATTTCCCGAAATGAAAAGTTTACTGCCCAGCTGTGGAATCGAAATAATTTGCTAGACTTACTGAGACTCGAGTGGGATCAAAAATGGGGAGCCAAGTTTGGAAGGTTTTACACTGAAATGAAAACATCTTCAGTGACTATTCCGCATGGAATATTGTTTACTGATTACCATTACCATATAAAATAGTGGAAATACGAATATCATTGTATCTGTTACGTCACGTAAACGCAAGCAAATCCTACTAATATTATAAACTAGCAGCGCCCCGCGGTGTTACCCGTGTAGTTCCCGTTCCCGTTGTTTTTTCGAGATAAATAAAGTAGCCTATGTGTTCTTTCAGACTATAATCTATCTGTGTTTTAAACATCAGCCCGATCCGTTCATATGTTAGGACGTGATTGAGCAACAAACATCCAAATATCCAAACATAGACATTTATAATATTAGTAGGACAGCAGGATTAATCATAATAACAACTAACCCATCTTTCAAGTTGGGTCAATCTGCACACACGTAGTCACCAGGTCACCAGTCAGTCTGTATCTCAAGAACGGTGATAGCTAGACAGTTGAAATTTTCACAGATGATGTATTTCTATTGCCGCTATAACAACAAATACTAAATATAAAATAATTTGCTCGATTACTCCGTCCCAAATAAACTAGATGGCGCCTCTATTAAAAATAGAACGCGATGTCGAATTCATCGTCAGAATCATGAGCCAAAATCGATATTTTAAGAGATCTTTTTGTCTGTCTGCGGAAATTGTGGTGTATAAGAGATTTTGAATAAAGCCAAAGAGATTTTTCGCCGTTTATTTGCTAATGGTACGGGACCCTTCGTGCGGGAGTCCCACTAGTACTTGGCCGGTTTTATTATATTATATTACTAGTTGTATCCAGCGCGCGTTGCTACGCTACCCTACCTGTTAAAAATTGGTCGACGCACCGTCGGCCCACTGAGAAACCTTCTTTAGCTCATCACAAGAACAAATGTATAGTTTATGATTCGATATAAAACATACAGACAAACATTCACTTGTAAACATATTGAAGATTTACCTATGTATTTAAATGTAAGTCACAAGTTAGTTACATTTAAATTTCACAGTGCAGCGACTCTTGGTGTATAGGTACCCTAATAGTCACAATTTTCTCATTACTCGTGTGTAATTTGTTTAAAAATACGTAAGTACTCCCGAATCATTAGTTAGCTGTCTCCTGCACTGACATTGTAATTTATGTAGCGACCTAAAAAGTGAAAAACTTGGATATCATCAATCACTATAGGTACCAGTTTGGACGAACCAGGAAGGTAGGCTTGCCAACTAGGGTACCTACACATAGAATGATCGGTCATCTTACTAAATGTCTTATGTATTTATTGAGTTATCAACGTTTCATTAAATAAATAGAGGTAGCATTGCGATTTTTTTCTATCGAGGAAATTTTATGAAACCGTGTTTTCGAATTGTCGAACTGTCGAGTATAACCCTGAACTTTATTATACCTACATGAATTTCAAAATTAAATATTCAGTAGTAAACTACTTCAGTAGATACTGTAATTCGCGCAAATATACTAATTAAATATACTATTAAAAATGGTTATTGTGGGTTATTCCTAAGAGATAGACATAAACTCATGCAGACTTTTTTGTAGACCTTTTGAAGCGGTACAATACAGCCTTATATTGTTTTGATGAGGTAAAAAATCTTTGCTCGTAGGGTTCAGCCAGCGTTTGCAGTGTAAGCCCAAAAATGTGTTTATTTATGACATTACATTAGAATCCTTTAAAATTATTCGTGTTTATCTGCTATTTTACGCACGCATACATTACAATCTTCCTCTTGAATCACTCTAGGTGTGTATTTAATACTATGTAATGATGATGATTCTACTGTACGTGTGTATGTCACCGAACTTCTCGAAACGGCTGGACCATTTTTTTTTTCTTTCTTTCATCCATTTGCAATCAGCCCTGAGGCTATAATTAAATTTTATGGTATTGTAGTTCCATACTCTAAGTATTGTAGTATGAATATCGAGATAAATGCGCATCCTGTGATACGTCATCTCCTTATTTCAACTGATTAGATTGAAGCTAATCTTGATCTTGTCAGCCGGAATACGCTGTCATTTGTATTTAGCAGTGTTGCAGCTAAATGGTTTCTATGTCTCGTTAGTCTCTGTTTATAGGTCATTGAAGACCTGTTTCCTCTTTGATTGTAGGAATCTTCTATTCTCTATATCTTCTATTTCCTCTTGTACTTAGGTATTCCGAGTAAACCATGGGGCATTGATCAGAGTCTTTGATACTTTGTTTTGGAGTGACTTGTTGATCCCCACAGCTCTATGCCATTTGTCCATATCGGTTTTATGATGCATTTGTACAAGAGAAGTTTGTTTTCCAAGCTCAATGACGATTGTCTACCCAGTAGCCAGTACATATCTGTGAACTCTTTATTGGGCTGTTCCCTTTTGGATTTTATATGATCACGCCAGGTAAGTCTTCTATCAAGATGCATTCCCAGATATTTCACTGTAAAGTTTTGTGGCGCCTTAGCGCCTTAGCGTGGAGGCACTTCAACCATATAGCACCAGTACTGTATAACCAGATAAACTTAAATAAAGACCTAAACGAGATGACTAATTACAAGGTAAAAACATATATATATATAGTTGACTGCCTAAACGGCTAAACCAGATAGACTACGATGCGGTGGACCTTCTATTCTTAAAAGTAGAGTAATCCTATTAGCAAACCCTGACTCTATAGTGGACTTGTGTATAGCAGAGAAAACAACAACACACCCGCATGCACCCTTAAACACATATACATATGTATATATACACATATGCATACACACACACACATACCCTCTCTCTCTCTCACACACTCACACGCACAAATACATACATACATAATACAATCGTACATAAGGTAATTAAGTATCTTAAATGAAGTGATTATTATTTATTTATTAACATAACATTTTAACCCAAACATTTGACCTAGATGGGAATACAATTCACTGTCTACAGCTCTGTAGACACACTTGCTACCAACTGAACCACAAGGCCAGTCAAATAAAATATCACTTAAGTATAAAGCATGGACGTATAAAAAACTCGGACGTAGTCTCGCTAAAACTAAAACTGTGTCACTAGAGTCGGCCAAACGTTCACATCTGCGTTGTCAGGTTGTCACTGATAGGCTGACGCGCACACATATTATACCTACACAAGTTTGTGCGTGTAATGGCCCACTGATGTGTGTATGTGTGCGTGTCAGCCTGTATGTGACAGCGCACACGTGCATATTATGTGGCCGACTTTATGGACACAGTTTTTGTTTTAACGAGACTACGTCAGACTTTTTTTATACGTCCATGCTTATAAAGTTAGTGCCTAATGTTTTGGAATTTAATGAAAACCTACTTCTAAAGCTGAAAAGTTTTTGCCTAACTTGTTCGGTTGAAAACAAGTATGAAGATGAAACGGCAAGTGGCCACTAATGGAAACTTTCAGAAGGTAATGTGTAAAGTTCAGTCTGCGACCAGGTGGATTATTCTGTAGATACTAACAGGCGTGCCAGGAGACGTTTTAAGGTTTTAACTAACCCGCGACGCAGAAGGACTACACGTGCTATAAGTTGAACGTCGATGTCTGTCTCTGTGTGTGTCTATCTGTGGTATCCTGGCATCGTAGCTCTCGAACAGATGGCCCGAATTTGAATATGTACTCGCAATATAAAAACTACTTGACGTAAATTATCGCAATTCGGAACTCTACTTTCCTGCTGATTACTATTACCTGACAGATAAGGTTTATTTTCACCTGGCGGATGATTGCATTAAGGTTTACTGTAGGATACGCTCGAGACGTTAAAACAAAAATATACCTTACCATAAACCATAATTATATTTAAGACTAATAGTGCTCTACAGTTTTACTCGCCTAGTTCCGATTCCCGTTATTTCCCCGGGATAAAAATGTGTTATTCCAGACTATCTGTATTCCAAATTTCAACAAAGTCAATCAAAGTTAAACGGTACTTGGCATAAACTAATTATAATATTGTTCATCGGGGCCAAATTTAGAGGTGTGAAGGCAGAGCGGGGGCAGAGCTTCGTTGGGGACGTTGAAATACCACCCCCCCCCCCCCCCCCCCCCCTCCTAGGTTAAGATTTCTGAAGCAAACCCCAGGACTACAAAAGGTTTAAATTTAACGAAAAAATTTCGAATTTTCCCGAAGTGTCTGTTGTGGAGGCCCTCTTTTGTGGAGGCCCCGGGGCGTATGCCCCGTTTGCCCTCCCCTAAATCCGGTCCTGTTGTTCATAGTCATTGGAAACAATGCGCGACGCGACAACCCAATATTCTTTTCATCCCCCCATCTCGAAAAGAATAATAAATAATTACTATTGTTGCTCTTCGAAATCAAAGAGTGTGTAATTTTGTTCGATATCTGAGTGCAAAAGTCGTTTTTATCCGCTAAATAATACAGTAAATTTGAATAAAGAACATCGGTGAATTAAAAATGTCATTAATTATTAATAACTTATTTACTTGTACCTCTATGGTGGCGAATGAATCATACAACTTTTTTTATTTGTAAAAAACTCAGACTTGGAACCTCCTTGGTGTACGTGTTTTTTAAATTCGGTTTGCGTGAAATTTTCTTTTCACGTAATATTAAAAACAAGAAACTTGAAAACAAGTAAAACTTTTTTGCATATAGTCATTTCCTCGCTGAGGTGGGATGAAAAGTGCTCGAGTGCTGTGTGTTGCACTCGAGTGCAAAGATTTTTCGTCTCGTGCTCTTTTGATTCCCTCGCTGACGATCATTCAAATTTTTATATTTTATTAAATTTAGAATTCTGGGCTTGCTCGGTCATCAAAATTGAGCATGAGATTAAAAAGCAACGTTGCACTGTTGTACCTATAACAAACTATCTTCAGTTTATTAGATATTTCTCTAGTACTTGCCACGATACAATAAAAACCACTTTATTGTCACTACAAAACAAAGTTGACTAAAAAATAACAGCTTATGTATACAAAAGACGACCTTGTTGGTCAAAGCGATCTCATCAACATAACCATTTCATTCTCAAAGAATCGATTTGTAATAGTCTTGGTGGTGACTGAATAAATAAATGTACAGAGTGAGAGGTTTATCTGTCTAATGTTATTTGATGTTTACTAAGGCCCTTCGTACATTATGCTACGCAAATCTTGGATACTAATGTTGTATACTACATTAATATCGTGTCGCGAGTATCGAGTAGCGCACGATCCGTACACACGGCATTGAATCGCAAGACGTGAATTGCCTACTCAGCCACTACTGACATAGCGGCTAAACAGATCACACGTTTACAAAATGTCCACAAGTGATGATGAAACTATAATTTTGTACTATCTTTACCGGAAACAAAGAAAACGTCGTAACAGAAGATACTGGGTTCATCCGTACATAGAAAAAAACATAAACTGCAGAGTGTTTGTTGCTGCAAAAGAATTACAACAAACAGATGCGAAATTCCTATCATTCTACAGAATGTCTAAAGAGAGTTATAGACATTTAGTAGATTTAATCTTCAATAACTGCTCCGCCATCATGAAAATCGCTGCGACTCATGTAGCGACGATCTCGGCAGGCAGGTAGCGCACGACTGGCGCGACCCGCGGGACGAATGTCGGCGACGCAACTAGTGTGCGAGCCTCAATGAATTTGTATGGCGGTAGTCGCTTGGAGACTAAAATCGTCAAGTATCCAAGATTTGCGTATCATAGTGTACGAAGGGCCTAACTGGTTTTTTTCTAAAATTTTACGAGTCTTTGGGTCGTGGAAGCTTTGGGTATTTAGAAACCGCGGTAAGGCCCATTTTTAAGACTGAAAAAATCGATATTTTTGAACATGTGACATTGACGAATTTATTATGTATTATGTAGATGGTGTACATAGTATATAGATGGATATACATATTTTGTTGTATGGATGTATACACGAAAGCGAACAATCGTAACGAGGTCTTGTTATAATAGACACGAAATTGGGTTTCCAGTTAACTCTTACAGAATAGTCCGGCTGAACGAAAAACTTTAAATAAGTTACGTGTAGAATGTATGAGTTTTATCTGCGTCAAATCTACCCACTTTGCTAGAAAAGACTAAGGGCCTAACTTTATCTGAACTCATCCCCATCATCTAAGTGGATATTTCCCTATGTATGTGGCACAGTATTTTTTTTTTATTTGATCAACGCCTCGTCGTTTTACCCGTAGCGCAGATATCAAAATAGTTACTTCGCCCGTAGCACAGATATAAATATAATAATAAAAAAAAAAAAAAAATTATTGACCAATTACAAACATCATACGCTAGCATAAATCTAAGGCGATACAGTAAGATTTGACATTAATTCAAGTTAGACAACCTTGGTACCCAAACTAGGTATAACCTGTATGATGGCATACCAAGGCCCTCCACCGGATTTACATACAATCGAATTTGTGAAATTTAAACAAGATTAAAAATAGCAGTAAAAAGCATGCAAAATTAGTAATCAAATAAATCACGCTTGAATAATAACAATAAAAAAAAGAAACATTTCAGTTTAGATACGCTTACATTTACTTAATAAAATAGGCGGTAAGTGTTTTAGTCTAGATAAGAAAATAGTTAGTCTAGATAAGAAAATAGTTACTTCCCCCGTAGCACAGATAAGAAAATAGTTACCCCGTAGTTAAATTTGTTGTTTTTCTGCGATAAAATATCCAGAAAAATAAATACCCTGAAAGATAAAATTCCAGACTATAAATATAATTAATTAATCTATGTTCCAAATTTTGAGCCGACCCGTTAGCCGACCTGTTACGGCGAGATTGAGCTGGAAACACGCAGACTTTCACATATGTAAGTAGGATAACACAAAATCAATGTGAAAATTATGTATTATTACTTTTTTTTGTAAGCTTTTATTTAATTTCAGCTATCCCGACGTTGGTCATTAAATCTTGCACAATTAAACTGGATCAAATTCCCGGTTACTAGTTGAGCTGAAGTTTTCCAAACATGTGTAAATTCCGTGATAATCCAATATTATGATGAAATTGTGTTATCAGATGATGGAGCTGGAAGGTGACCAAAGGAACTTCGCAGTGAAACGACACAACCCCATCGAGTTTAGGTTCATTTGAATGGTATTGACGAGTAGTTTGTCTTTTAATGGTAACTAAGATCTGATGATGGAACTGAAAGGTAATAGGAACTCTGTAATCAACGGACGGGTTATAAAGGACAGTAGTGTTTTGAAAAGGAATATGTCGAAACTGGAACTATTGAATAAGGTCAAATAATACTGGATGGTCATTAATGTAAATTTCTATAAGTATTTACTGTATGTATTACTTAATTATTTGAATTATTTGTATTTTGTCAGAACAGAGCCTTTTTACAGCTGCATCAAATCGACAAGGCCCTTTTACAGCTGATTAGTTTTTATTTGACATTATTTTTTGGAATTATTTTTCATGTACACAGAGTAATTATCTATAATTTATAAATTGTAAGTGACGTTACCAAGTGTTCTTTTGAAATAATGGTTCGAATAAATAAATTGAATTGAATTTAACAAATTTCGGCTCGTTTCATTTGTTTTGACGGGTTCTTTGGTGCTAGATGGTACCCATGGTGGAGCTGAAACGTGGCTAGTTATTTTTTTAAATAAAACTTGTTTTATAGTACCTATAGAGTGACGGGACGAAAATGAGCAGTAGGACATGTGCCTGAAGGTAAGCAACATGCCTGCCCATAATAGAACGGTGTCACACAGCTGTTGGCATATGGTGAATCCTAATACTAACTTAGAACTGCACTGTGCTCGTCACCCAGAGATATAAGACATAAAATAAAATAAGTAAATAGTGGTGGTACGCAATATAATACCAAAAAATTTACTACCGTCCTCTAATACGTTTTTTAAACAACAAAAAAAAGTGGGCTTAAAATAAGCCTATGAAAAAATAGGCTTTAAGAAATAGTAGTCATTGATAAATTAGGTATTATGATAGACTAGAAAATCAATAAAACTAGCAGTTGGTTAATCCTTCTATATGATGACAATTATAAAAATTATATAATCCTACTAATATTATAAATTCTACTATCTTACTAACATTACAAATGGCACGGTATGGATGTTTGTTTGCTCAATCGCGTCGTAACCTATGAACGGATCAACCATCCCCCATTTCAACCCCAATTTCACCCCCGTACATTTCGAAATTACGAAATTGATAGAACAAACATTCGTTTGCTTCATGTCAAGTGTCTACATACAGAGTTTCATGGTTTTATCTTCAACGGTTGGGAACTTCCAAATTGACATTCATCCCTCACTCCAACCCCAATTTCATGCCCGTACAGTTTGAAATTAAAAAAATGATAGAACAAACATTTAATTCCTTCGTGGCAAGTGTCTAGAACCAAAATTTGATAACTTTAAAAATGACAAATTTTCCCTTGTTTCACCCTCTTAGGGGTTGAATTTCGCAAAACCCCGTCTTAGCGAGCGCCTACTTGCTAAAAGGGACCTTCATGCAAAATTTTAGATTCCTAGCATTTGTAGTTTCTGAGATTCCTTGATGAGTGACCTTTCGCTTTTATATTTATAGATTTAGTATCAACATTGCATCCGTGAGAAGCCGGGGCGAATCGCCAATTATACCTATATAATTACATAACTATAGAGATGGCCTTGTAGCGAGAACGTCTGATTGCACAAGAATGCAGCGCCGCATCTAAATACCATTTGAGATGTATCGAATATACATTGGATGAGGCCACGATGAGGCCCTCTTAGGGGCAGCCGTTAAATACATGAGATGGTTTTAGAGATTCTTTGACATTGACCAGTCATTTAAGATTAAATTAGGTAAGAATCTCGGAATTCGAGATACTCAGCAGAGCTGTAAGTCTGTAAATACTTGTATATTGACACCCTAAAAAACCTACATATGGTAAGGTGTGAGCAACTATTAAATTTCAAGGTCAAAGGTCACAAAAATCGTTTTTTTGCGCTTTCTTTGGAAATATCTAATTTCCTATGGGTTTTTTGGCTATATGTATGTTTTATCAATATTGTAGAATACAAAATTCTCTACAAATTTTGTTTGAATTTTTTTTTTATACGGTGAACCGTTTTCGAAATGAAGGGCGGAGAGCGCCCTGTCACCGCATCACTTCAGGTCAACCGGTGCCTCCGGTCGATAACGAGCGATATACAGTTCTCTCAAGTTCTTCAATGATTTCGGGGTCAAAGGTTCCATATTCGTTAATGTCCCTCTGATATGGTAGAGCATTGAGACAAGCTTGCCCATTACATTGGCCACAAGCTAAAGAGCATTGCCAGCCCGCATACGCATCGCGAACCACAACTACTCTTGCAGTTGCAGAAAATTTGGATGAACTAGCTGCACTATCAGCATTGGAGGAAGAAAATTGTTCGGCCCAGAGATTATTAGAGAGTGGAACTCAAACCTTATTAGCAGTCTATCATGCTCCAAAACCTGTGAAAAGTCTCGATCATCTTCGTTATATGCATTACTTCAAGTCTATAAAACTGTGCAGCTGTCAAATATTCCACCAACAGTGCAGCTGCTCATCAACATTTCAAACGTGTATATTATCAAGTGCGTACTGTGACCGCGAGCTCTCCACCCTCTATCTCGAAAACGGTTCACCGTATAAAAAAGTTTGTGAAGCAAAATATGTAGGGAATTTTATATTCTACAATATTGATCAGTAATACAAATAGCAAAAAAACCCATAGGAAATGAAATATTTACAACAAAAGCGCAAAATAACGATTTTCGTCAACTTTGACATTGAAATTTAATAGTTGCTCACACCCTACCATATGTAGGTTTTGAGACAACTTTTAGGGTGTCAATATACAAGTATTTACAGACTTACAGCTGGGTATTTTTTTTTTTTTTTTTTTTTTTTTTTAACTTCTATAGGTTTACACTTGACCGCCATCTCGCCTGATGTTAAGCGATGATGCGGTCTACGATGGAGCGTGTTTACCTAGATAAAACCGATTCACTCTCGATTTGAAGACACAAAGATTGTAACCATCGGGGAAAACCCACTCAGGCAACGTATTCCACAGCTTAGACGTTCTTATCACAAAAGTAGAGTCGAATCTCTTCGTTCGTGTCTTTGGAACATCAACCATGAAACGATGTCGCTTTTTCGAGCTACGAGCATTCCGATAGAAAAAAGGAGAAGGTGGTATCAGATCATGCAAATCAGTCGCACACTCTCCGAAGTGTATCCGATAAAAAACCGATAGGCTAGCAATTTTTCGGCGATGTTCAAGACTTTGAAGTCTTTTTCGCACAAGAGTGTCGTTGCCTATGAGCCTTTTGGCACGTCTCTCGATCGATTCCAGAGCCTCCAGCTGATACTTAGCCGATCCATCCCACAGGTGCGAACAGTACTCCATACAGGAGCGAATCTGTGCTTGATATAGTGTAAGCAACTGTTCAGACTTGAAGTACCTTCGCACCTTTGAGAGGACACCAAGTTTTTTGGCAGCAAGTTTAGCCTTGGACTCGATAAACGAGCCAAAGTTGAGCGTAGAGGTCAAAGTAACGCCCAAAAGTTCAAGACGGTCAGAGACCGGCACGGATACACCTCTAAAAGTTGGAGTCAGTTGGAAAGGACTCCTTTTAGCGGAGAACAGACACGCCTGCGTCTTAATCTCGTTGAACTTGACCAGATTGGCATCGCCCCATTTGGACACCGCATCAAGGGTCAAGCCCAAACGCTCGATCAGACTCTCTCTCAGTACCTGAGTTTGCTGCCCAGTGGCTCTCGCGCTAGATATGTAACTCTCTACAACGGTGCTATCATCTGCGTACCCATAGATACCGGGCTTCAACAGATCATTGATATGTAGCAGGAAGAGCGTCGCAGAGAGTACCGACCCTTGTGGGACTCCGGCACTGATACCCATTTGATCCGACGAGCAGCCATCAATGACGACTCGTATGGATCGATCCCTCAAGAAGTCCGATATCCAAGCAATGAACCCAGAAGACAAACCATAACTAGAAAGCTTGCTTATAAGGCCATCATGCCAAACCCTGTCGAAAGCCTTCGAGATATCCAGGGAGACTGCAAGTGCTTCCCCGTGTTTCTCAATAGCTTCACTCCAGATGTGAGTGACGTACGCTAGAATATCCCCGGTGGACCGGTTTCGGCGAAACCCGTATTGCTGGTCACTGAGGAGGTCGTTCGATTCTAGGTACGTCAGGAGCCTGTGGTTTAAGACACGTTCCATAGTCTTGCAGAGTATGGACGTGACTGAGATGGGCCTGTAGTTGACAGGGTCAGCACGACTACCTTTTTTGGGCACAGGTTGCACATTGGCAAGCTTCCAAGACTTCGGTACTAGCCCAGTTTGGAGAGAGAGTCTAAATAGGCGTGTCAATATCGGTGACAACTCAGGCGCACAAGCCTTCAATACTAGAGCAGGAATACCATCTGGGCCACTGGCTTTATTCACGTCCAGATTGCGTAGCACTTTGCGAACCTCCTTTTGGCGAATGCGTATCTCTGACATAAAAGTCGAACAGCCAGGTGGAGTAGGAGGTGTCGCGCTACCAGCATCTAGACGCGAAGATTCCGCAAACTGAGTTGCAAACAAGTTTGCTTTCTCCGTTGCAGTGTGAGCCAGTGTCCCATCAGGTTTCAGCATTGGAGGTAGTGAGGAGCGGCAGAAGTTCGATTCGACCGATTTAGCTAGGGACCAAAACGCTTTGCTGCCCGCTGGGTACGAAGCTAGTTTGTTCCCTATTCGACTAATGTGGTCAAACCGAGCCCTCTGAAGAACCTTTTTGCATGCCTTAGCAGCCTTGTTGAACGCCTTCTTCTTCTGGTGTATGTCCCTTGCCTTACGCTGTCGAGCATCAACCCAGGCTAGGTAGGCCTCATGTTTAAATGCTTCAGCACTTTTACATTGAGAACCAAACCAAGGGCGAGCTTTGCTGGATAATGAGATGTCGGAGTATGGAATGAAATATTCCATAGCCGTTCGTATTGCATTAGTCACAGCATCTGCGCAGACTGAGGGATCACCAGAAGCGAAGCACAATGACTGCCATGGGTAAGACGCAAAGAAAGAGCGCATCTCATCCCAATCTGCTGACTTGTATCGCCACAACCGCCGGTTGCCTCTAGGGCTGGGATCAGGCGGATGGTAGACAGATACAGATTTCACCAGACAGTGGTCGGAGCTGCCTAACGGCGACGATACCGCCACCGAATAACGGTCTGGATCAGTTGTCAGCAGAAGGTCTAAGCAATAAGGTGTATGCGACTCAACGTCGGGTACTCTTGTGGCCTCTTGGACCAGCTGGGTTAGGTCTAACGATAAAGCTAGCTTTCTCGTTTCCTGCCCAGCGTAATCAGTGTCCCGGTATGGGTACAGCCATTCCTTATGATGGCCGTTGAAATCCCCCAGTAACACTAATTGGGCCGAAGGGTACTTCTGTTGAGCCGCGTCCGCCGCCTCACTTAGATACTCCGTGAGCCTAGTCGTCTCCAGATCTCCGCTGTGCGACCGATACACACAGGCGTAGATAATTTTGTCTATGCCTGTGTCCATTAGTGCCCAAAGAACAGAAAATCTAGTGTCCTCAAGGTTACGGAGACGCCGACAGCAGATGTCGTCACGGGCGTACAGGCATACTCCAGCACGAGGCCGGAATTTGTGCTCCAGGGTATAGCCTGGATACGTAAGGTACGCCACGTCCGACGGACAACCTATCTGCGTCTCCGTAAGAAACAAGAGTGTCGGCTGCTCAGTCTCTAGGTGATGGTGGACTGCAGTGAGATTTGAGTGCAGACCTCGAATATTAGTGAGGTGCACTTTGACTGACAAGGCGTGCAGCCGCTCTTTAACTTTGTTTCTTTTTTTTACTTTGTTCATGTTTTTTGGAGAGGAAATCGGTGGGGAAAACGGCAGTAGAACGAGGCCACACACTACTGACCATTGGTCACAACACACAACACGAATACACCAGTGGGGAGCTAGCCTGGAGACTGCGGGGACGCCCGAGCCCCCCCGGGGATGTCTATCTGGCCTTGTCATCCGGTCGCCAACCGGCAGGATAGCGCATCCCGGGATTTTTCGCTAGATGGCGGGGCAGCCTTTCATGAGTGGCTAGCTCACTACTTGGGCCCCCAACTATCTGCGGTCGGTGCGGCAAACCGTGCCTCGGATCCCGCTACCCTCCATGACTAGCTTCCCGATGTACAGTATTGGTGTGTGACAGACCGGTCTTGCAGTTGTGCAGCAACTGTTCTGACCCGTTTTCCCTAAATGGTGTCACTAGACAACACGACGGAACACGGCTAGGCCGCTTGGCGTCGTGACTTAGTCTAGTGGGTGGTCACCAACCACGGCCGAAGCCTACCACCGGTAATTTGTCACCTGATTAGCACCACCCAGGGACCACGTGTGAGGTTTCAATATCTAGGTGCTTCCCCACGGACGAAGGTGACTCGGTCCCCAGTATCTCGAATTCCGAGGTGAACTTACTAAAATGACTGGACTAACACCCCTTTGTCCCTGGTGATTTGATTCAACCTTCCCACCTCCCAAAAATATTGGAAGGAAACCGGCATTTTCCAAAGACATCTTTCAAAAACAGCGAATATTATGAACCCACACTTGGCCAGGGTGGTAGATTAAGTCCTAACGCTCTTCTTCTGATAAAAGATCCCGTATTGCAGTAGGTACTTGAAATATAAACTAGGCTTCTTATGATTGTTTTAAAATTAAAATGTAAGTATCAAATCAAATGTATATTTTTTGTTAAAATGGTTGCGATACGTCATAGGTCGCGTTTTTTGCCTCGCGAGCTTAGTTTTTGCCAGTTCTACTGTCCTATACCTAGTTAGTTTCTTAGTGACGTCACTAAGTTGTTTTCTAAGTCTTACTCAGTTTCTAAACGGGTCAATATATTTATGATAGCATACCAATTTTTGTACTAATTTAAGTAGACATAACGTTTTTTAGGCCTAATGATAATTTACCGTAACAATACCTACCTATATATACCTACATTTTATCGAAAACGGTGTAGAGGGTTTTGAAATATTAATAAAAAAACTTAAATTTGCTTGCATGTTTGTATTTGGACGAAAGATAGATTCTTATTAACTTAAGTCGAGTGTCTTAATTTAATTTTGGATTGAAATCGGTTTTTGCTAATTCGGAGAAAATAAATTATTAGAAATCATAGATATCCTAGTTAAAAGAAATACTACAAAAAATAATAGTCCTGCCTGCGCTTCTACCGCCTAACGAAAAACGCTTTGACGCTTTGATGCTTTGATATTGCTGTCTCTTTTCGTCTCGCTTGAAATGAAAGAGTCGGCAATGCCAAAGCGTCAAAGCGTTTTTCGTTAGGCGGTAGACCCCCTGCTCTGGGCATTCTTGCGCTCCCCAGGGTATACCCTGTGTGTCCCCAGGCACAGGGTATACCATTTACGTTGGTATGGGTATACGTTGCTAATTACCACCCACCCAATGTACGGCACCGCTTCCAGGATTACTACTCTAATTCAACGAAAAACGTAATTTCGATAAAAAAACTCGCAACTTTCCTACTCTCTTTCTACTTCGTTTCGTCCGATATAACATTGTTTGACGTTTAAATGTTCTAAGCCTACTCTAATTAGAGTATGCTTAGAACATTTAAGTTTCGTAGAAATAGAGTAGACATCCTGGGCAGTCAACTTGTTTGCGGTACGTACACAAAGGTGTACGGAAGTTACGGTGGTCTAGTCGGGAGAACGGCGGCGGCCGATCCGGAGACCCCGGGTTCAAACCCCACACGCACCACTGTCTTTTCGAAGTCATGTGCGTAATGCCGCTAACTTAAAACGGTGAAGGAAAACATCGTGAAACCGACATGTACCTAGAATCTTTCGAAGTGTCATGTGTCATCCGCCAACCCGCACTGGGCCAGCGTGGTGGATTATGGCCTTAACTCTCTCCTTGCGAGAGAAGGCCCCGAGTCCCAGCAGTGGGAACGGTTAGTGGGCTGTTGATGTTGTTGATGTTGACACAAAAGGCACAGACAACTCACGATATTGAGATTGCAAAACATTTACCTACTAACAAGATCTACCGAATAGTGACTTCGTTCAATTGGCGATGCGAATTGCCTACTACATTAGCATTTGTGCAAGAGTGGTCTTGTAAGAAACACATATCGTAAATAATAGGGAAATTTACGCGCTAAAAGTGATGGCTTGATTAAAACCAGTTTTGTGTTCATTGATATAAAATCATTTTGTGTACATTTTTAAGATTTATCGTTGCAATCAAGGAATGTGTCAGTGATTTTGGAAATAATACTCGTTTTTCGTGTGAAAAGTGAAACGTCTTATAAAATCGTGGTAATATTTATATTTATTTCAAGCATCAGTTTATGTTGAGTAGGTAAATTATTGGAGTTTCATACTAACAGTAGCTCTCTGGAAATTCTAATAGGAGTGATAAGACAACATGTTTTATATGAAGAGCTAAGGGTAAAGATAACTGATAACAGTGTCGCAAGCTCATTGTTTTATCCTATATCAAAAAAGTCAAAGTACTTTATTCATAAATGTACAATTTACAGGTCAATGAATAATAAAACAAGTCAATTAATTAAATGTCAACATGCATGTGTATCTATGTACCTATGTATATACACAATATAAATATGTACAAAATTAAAAGTATATAAAGGGACGTTGGTAACGGTAGCAATTCAATTGTTTTTTACTATCTCAAAAACATCCAACGCATCCTAAAGGCCGATTAACATCAGACGAGCGAATGCTCATTCTATCCCCACTGTATCAAATTCATTTGGTGTAAACAAACGTAGAGCATTCTTTCGTTGTTTTGTTTGCGTTTGCAAAGATTCTATGGAATATATAATATGGAAAACGCTAAGAACGATCTTTCGTTTACACTAAAAGATCGAGAAAGAATGCTCTTGTTCCAGCTCTAGCTCTATGTTCATTCAGTTTAAATCGGCCTTAAGAAGAAGTATTCATTAGGAAAAAAAAAAAAAAAACAGTAATAAAGGAATAAATACTTATTAATAATTATTCTACCGCCAAGCAGTAATGTGCAAACATTACTGTGTTCCGGTTTGAAGGGCAATGTTTCCAGAGACATTACAGGGCTTAGAGATATAACAACTTAGATCTCTGGGTGACGAGCGCAGTGCAGTGCTAGGTAATGATTTGGACTCTTCATGTTCCAATAGCTGCGTGTCACTGTGCTGTTATGTGGCAGGCATGTTGCTTACCATCAGGCACATGTCCTGCTCGTCTCGTCACTCTTTATTTAAAAAAAAAAAATCACACACTTAGGCAGTCATTGGAACTGCCGATAGAAGTGGAAACCGGACCGTGGACCGTTTACCCGAACATTTCTTATCATTCCCGAGCGTGACGCTAGAATTCAATTTACAGCCCACGAAAAATCTGTCTGTAGAACGCCAAAAGAAGTTTTCACTTCAAAACTAAATTAAAGAAAAACATAATAGTAATAAATAAAAACTAGAACACATTCAGTACTTTTAAATATTACATTTGTTAATTGTAAATTATATAGGTAAACTAGCTGACCCCGCAAACGTTGTTTTGCCATTTAAATAAAGGTATGAAAAATAGCTAGTAGCCGATTCTCAGACCTACTGAATATGCATATAAATTTTGGTTAAAATCAGTAAAGCCGTTTCGGAGGAGTAAGGAAACAAACACTGTGACACGAGAATTTTATATATAAGATTGTTATTTGACAATAAACAATTGACAAATTCGCAGACTAATATCGTAAAACACTTATTTATCTATATTTTTATCGTTACATCTGCGTTAAAAGTGTAAGAATAAATTAAAATGAATATTTTTGAACAAAGAGCTTTTATATTTTATGTATTCTGTGCCGCTTTAAATTCAAAACGAATGAAGGCGTATATATTTGATAAAATAAATTCGTTTCGTCACACACATTCTTTGGTAGACCTTGTATATTTTATATGCACAGTTACCGTTGGGTTTAAATATATATTGAAAACGCAATCAAAATATAAAGTGACAGAATAAGAAGGCTGAGAATTTATTTATGGCCATACTATGTTTAGTAAGATCTACAAATAAAACACAATTGTTTGAAAGAAGTTTTGTTACTTTTAACAGCGCATTCATTTTTGGCAAAGAAAAACCTTCGCACCACTGGACAGATGAAAGATATCCAGACAATCACATACATTACACCTGCAGAAGACCTGAACCTGAACAAACATCTAAAGAAGAGTTAATTTGTAATACCAACTGTTTAGACGACGAAGGTTGAAAAAGACAATAAGGAAACTGGAATAGATAAAGACATCGAAGAAACTTGTGCTCAGTGGTGTGGTAACAAGGTCTAAAAATGCAATCCCCCAAAGAAATATAATAAGAAGTCCGTGAGACCGGAAAAACAAGATTGAAGTCATTGAAGTCTGTTGACATTGAATTAGCATTTCAAGAAGACATCATAATGTCACCAAATAAGAAAATAGAAGAACATCAAGAGAAAGTTGATTTGGACTCTATTTTGAAAGAAATCGGATCGTTTGGCAGATACCAACGCAAGACTTTAGCTTTGGCTGTGTTTGCTGTGATTTTTAGTGCTTTCCATAGTGAATATATTTTCACGACGGGCAGGATTAAAAGCAGGTATGAAATAAGATATCTTTTAACTAAATTAAATACTTTATTTTCAGAAAATCATATTTTGCAATACATAAAAATAATTCAAGTAAAAATAGTAATTATAAGCTAAATTAATTAACTGATAAAAATGAAAATAAACAGTAAAATAAAATAGATGTTATAAATAAAGTAGTACAGATAATATTACAGTTATTTTAATAATTGAAACAACTTTAAACTCAATCTCAAAAACAGTGAAATAAAATAGAGATTACTATAACAAAGAAACTTTTGATTTACTTTATATTGCACAATAACTCATTAGAAACATAATATGTACAATGCATGGCGAATAGTTGCTATCTTCTTTTAATTTTTGCAGGAGATTTATATATATTAAGATAAACACTCAATCCTCCAAACTTTCAAATTTAAAATATTAGTAGAATACTAAAAAGTAGGATTATTTGTTTTGGTATGTCAATCCACCATAACACTTCTTATGTCCGGTTTACATTATTATAGTCCAGCGATCGAATCCAGCACTGGAATGCTTACTGGAAAAATGTAAACCAGCACTAGAAAGCATTGGCACAAGTGCAACTTAACCTTGACATGGCCACAGTTCAGTTCTACCAATTTACTTGTGAACTGAGTGAGGGAACTGGTTTCGATAAAATAATGTACAAGTACTATTATTTATATTCCGACGACATTTAGTACCGCTCTTTCGCCGTAGTCTTATTGCCAGATAATTTGTTAGGCGTTGTACTGACTGTTTTTTAGACATGTTAGTCACGTGCGTGCCTTTATTGTCGGGTTCTTACGCCTTATGTACTCACTTACTTTTGTTTAACGATTTTTTGTGTCATTAGTTCAAGGTTTCAATGTAGCACAAAAAGCCTAACGTGTTAGCACAAAAAATAATAAAATATCTAAATAAATAAATATTGGTGGACAATTCACACACAACACCATCTGACCCCAAACTAAGCAAAGCTTGTGTGATGGCGGCCAGATAGCTGATATTATACTACTTATATAGTTTTAAATACACACTTATTATACATAATATGTAGTATGTGTTTAATACTTCAATAACTGCGTACATAAGTAACTACTTTACCATGCTACTTTCGCAAATAACTGAGTACTTTACCATTTAATCTCGTGGTGCCAATAAAGTGGTTTGATATTGTATTGAACCATGCCTTGAAGAGATCGCTTATAGCAATAAGGTCGAAAGTCGAGTGGCTACTATATTTTTAGGTTGTTTTTGAAACGAAATGCTTTACTTACGGATCGTAATCATAATCTTTATTGGCCTGTGAAGTTTATTTTTTTATATAGTATAGAGTGACGAGACGAGCAGGACATGTGCCTGATGGTATTCACACACAACACCATCTGACCCCAAACTATGCAAAGCTTGTATGATGGCGGCCAGATAGCTGATATAATACTTATATCGTTTTAAATATATACTTATTATAGTTCATAGAAAACACCCCGACACAGTGCAAACATTTGAATTCATCATACAAATATTTGCACTGGGTGAGAATCGAACCCACGACCCGCGGCTTCGCAGGCAGAGTTACTACCCACTAAGCCACGAGACCAGTCGATCTAGCACTGCACTGCGCTTGTCACCAAGATATCTAAGATAATATCTCTAAGCCTTGTAATTTAGGTGTTATGGCCATATTGGGTATACATGGATACAACTCTACATAAGTTCGCTAATTTCTACCACAAATGGTATTGACAATTTGAGACGAAGAGGACGATTTGACGGAAGCGATAGGACGATAGAATTTTGCTGTGCAACCGAACTGAGAAAATACGAGATTCTAGTATCATATTGCAACAGCAATATGATACTAGAATTGTCTCTGTAAACCCAGTAGTTTCCGAGAAGAAGTCTTTCAAAGTTTTTCATTTTTTTCCGAACTTCGCAATTTTTTGCAATATTTTAACTCCTACTTGACCACTTTATAGCACAGTTACTGCACTTTTTAACCCCCGACTAAAAGAAGGGGTTTCATAACTATAACGTCGATGTCTGTCTGTCTGTCACACAGACAGACATACAGGTCTGTCTCTGTGTGTGTCGCAACTGGCGGATGTGTTAAGGAAGGAAGGAAAGAAAAGATAGTAAGGAAAACGGGGTGTTCTAACAAAGATGTATTTCTATATTTCGAGGACGTGTGACTTCCGTCAACTTGTACTGAGCTAGCGTGATGGATTATGACCTTGACTCTATCCTAATGAGAGAAGACTTTAAGATCAGTAGTACCAACATAAATTCGGCTGTTAATGCTTGGTTTTAAGATAACTTTAGTTGGTGTGAGATAGATAACGATCATCACGTTTGTGATCAAGTGACAATGTGTTTTACGGTAGTTCGTACTTAACCACTGCAGTGGCGGACCTCCAAAAACGTCGACCCCAATCGTGGCAGTCGATTTTGGCGCGCGTCGCGGCTGCACTACCTCTGCTCGAAAACCCCAGATTTCTCCTATTTCTTTTAATCAAACTATATAAGTGTGGCATATTTTTAGAAAGAGTATTAAATTTTCTAGCTATTTTTAATAAATACAATCCGGAAAAAAGAGTTTAATAATGTGATTGAGAGTAGAGGGATTCCGAAAGTGGCGAGTTACTTATCAAATCAGGAAATCCAGGAAATACAAATATTTACACACAATCATGGAATTAAAGCGTTATCACAACAAAGATAATTAAATTTCTTACACACCTTGTGAAAACCAGCTTAAAATAATCACTATTTTGAAAATTATATCACAACAAAACTTCACAATAAACACACGAGTCATGGACCGGTTGCAGACTGACACCGAGTACCATAAAAAAACATATGATGAAGTTGACGTATTGCGCGTCTATATCTAGCTCGTTTCTTTCCGTACGAATTACCATAAGTGAAAGTAGGATAGAAATACTCTGTAATGCTAAATTTCGCGCGTATTTCGGTCCTAGCTAAATCGCCCGACTCCCGGTTTGCACCACGCTTCTATAGCAGCCGATAATCGGCAAACGCCACTGCAGTGGTTATCTAGAACTATCTGTGCCTGCGGCTTCAACCGCGTTTTAAGGATATCCTTTTTTAAAATTAATACACGAGTAACTCACGTTTTTTTTTACTTCTATAGGTTTACACTTGACCGCCATCTCGCCTGATGTTAAACCACGATGCGGTCTAGAATGAAGCGTGTTTACCTAGAAAAAACGATTCACTCTCGATTTGAAGACACAAAGATTGTAACCATCGGGGAAAACCCACTCAGGCAACATATTCCACAGCCTAGACGTTCTTATCACAAGAGTAGAGTCAAATCTCTTCGTTCGTGTCTTTGGAACATCAACCATGAAACGATGTCACTTTTTAGAGCTACGAGCATTCCATTTGATCCATACGTTGATTGAGATTACGTTTGATCCATATCAAATCATCAAATCCGACTCAAGTTTCGATCGCGTCCGGCGATCGTTTTCAAGGCGCGCGTATGATCGCAGCTCGTTTAGCACATCAAATTTGAATCGAACTGGACTGGGCTTTTTGACGGAATTATCGAGTTTTATAAAGACTAACAAAAACAATCATTGATATACACTAGCAGTGCCTCACGCCATTTACCCGCGTAGTTCCCGCTCCTGTTATTTTTGCGGGATTAAAAAAAGCCTCTGTGTTATTCCAGACTTTTTTTTATAAAGAGTGACGAGACGATCATGACATGTGCCTCATGGTAAGCAGCATGCCTGCCACATAACAGCACAGTGACACGCAGCTATTGGAACATGAAGAGTCCAAATCATTACCTAGCACTGCACTGCGCTCGTCACCCAGAGATTTAAGTTGTTATATCTCTAAGCCCTGTAATTTCTCTGCCCTTCAGACCGGAACACAGTAATGTTTGCACATTGCTGCTTGGCGGTAGAATAACTGGCAAAGCTGTGGTCCTTCCCCAGGTGGACTCTGCCAAGAGTCCTACCACTACAAAAATTTCAACCCGATCCGTTAAGACGCAACGACTTGATTGAGCAATAAACATCCAAACACTTAAACATCCAAACTTTTGCATACAAATTAGGTAAAATTAATAAATTAATTATGTAAAAATAGGGTGACGTGTATTCTATGACTTTCACTACAATTCTACCACTCCTTCAATATTTGTATAAATAAATTCAATTCCAGATGTCTGATACCTGAATGTGAAGATGCATCAACAGCAGTCTTCGCTGCCGACTGGGTGTACCATGCAGTTCCATCAGACGGCGCCACTTTAGACAAATGCCACCGCTACGGAAACTCTCTCACTGCGCCGACAGCCAATGGTTCCTGTACTTCTGCGCAGTTCAACAACAGCATCGAGTTAGATTGCCAGGAGATCGTGTATGAGAACAAGCTGTCTGTGGTTTACGATGTAAGATTTAAAGTTTAAACTAGCCACCTTAAAAAGCTTATATCACTATCACTGTGTCGCAATTTGTTAGCTGTCCAACTAAGTGCAGATTAGAAGAGGTATTGAAACATTTGAAACTGAATGGAACCAATGCCGTACATAATCAATTGACCAAATTTACTCTGTAAATCGTCGGAAAATGATGTTTTTTTCCGACAAACTACTAATTAAAATTTACAATTTTTAAAGTTTCAATACCTCTTCGAATATATTATTCCGCAGCATTGCATGTTTGTATTCACCCCACAATTCTCTAAAAACTTGTTCTCTAAAAAAAATACTCACACAAGTTCTGTAAAATGTAAAACCGGAACCCTTATTGATTCGTCGTGCCTGTCTGTCCGTATGTCACAGCCACTTTCCCGAAACTATAAGAATAAGAACTATACTGTTGAAACTTGGTAAATAGATGTATTCTGAGAACAGTATTAAGATTTTTACACAAATATATTAAAATAAAGTGGCCAAGTGCGAGTTGGACTCGCCCATGAAGGGTCCCGTTGCAGCAAGGAACATAATATACATAGTACACATAGTTTTTTTAGTTCGTTGTAACTTTGATCGAAGTTTTAATAATAATGTATTTATGACGTACTAAAAAAAACTACTCATCAGATCGAGTTCAAACCAATTTTCGTTGGTAGTTTGCATGGTAACGTACATCATAATTTTTTTTTAGTTTTTTGTTTCTCTTATTTTAGAAGTTAGAGAATGGGGGACACACTTTACCACTTTGGAAGTGTCTCTCGCGCAAATTATTCAGTGTAGGCAAAAACTATATTAGAAACCTCAACATCATTTTTGAAGACCTATCGATAGACATCCCATACGTGTAGGTTTGATGAAAAAAAAAATTTTGAGTTTCAGTTCTGTTTTCAGTATGGGGGGCAACCCTAATTTTTCTTTTTTTTTCTTTTTTTTTGTAAAAATCTTAATGCGGTTCTCAGAATACATCTACTTACCAAGTTTCAATAGTGTAGTTCTCATTGTTTCGGCAAAAAGTGGCTGTGACATACGCACGGACAGACATGACGAATCTATAAGGGTTCCGTTTTTACGATTTACCCCTCTTAGTTTTACTTAGGGTTCCTCTAAAAAAACAATACATTTTAGGGGTGCAACATTTTTAAAGACCTATCTATGTATAGACACCCCACAGGTATAGGTTTGTATAAAAAATCTTTCAATCTTGAAATTGAAGATTGAAAGATTTTCTGTGGGGTGTCTATACATAGATAGGTCTTTAATGCTGATGAATTTGCGCGAGAGACACTTCCAAAGTAGTAAAATGTGTGTGTTTGTTTCCCCCCTGTAACTTCTAAAATAAGACTTGGCCGCTTTTATTTCATTGAAACATTTGATATGTGGGGGCACGGGGGCACGTTTGTACGTGTCAGATTTAGTATATAAGAAGATGACAGCGGTCGAGCGATTAGTCTCTCGCCCCGCGTCACTTGTGTATTAAGATCAATATAGTCAGCAGTTTATACAGTGACGTGGTTTCATTTCCTCTCCAGTACCAGTAACACCTACAGTGGTGACCCCGACGTGATCCAGCTCGACGTGATTCAGTGGTGGTTACAGTGGTGACCCCGACGATTGATCAGTGAGTTGAAGAGAAGATTCAGATTTTTTTTTGTTGGTGTTACTGCGTTAGTAAATTGTTTTTGAACAATGTTTCCGCACGCTGCACCAGTAAGTGGGCAAGTGGGTCAGCAGGGCATGAAAGACGAGCGAACGAATTCCGTTGATTGTGCCCTGGCCGCTATAGGTGTGTCAACGAGACTTTCAGATTTTTGGGTTGACATGCCGCGGTTATGGTTGGCCCAGTTTGAAGCAGAGATGGCATCGCAGAAACAAGGGGATGGAGGAAAGTTCAACATGGTTATATCAAAATTGGGGAGAGACTCATTCCAGACGCCGGTGAACAACAAGTATACGGCGCTGAAGGACCGACTGCTGCAGGTCTATGAGGATAGTGCTGAGCGACAAGAACTTAGCAACAAGAACAAAATTATAGAGAACACCACGTGCTACGACATCGCTGCTGTGTCCGGGAGTAACGAACAGGTACCCATTTACCTCTCACGGAGCTAGTCAAGCAGATGAGGAAACTGGAGTTAGAAGTAGCTTCACTACGCAGTAAGGTTCAAGGCCAAGAACGCGGAAGAAGCAGAAGCCGCCAAAACTGGAGTGAAAATAGGACTGGTTCGCGGAAGAAAAGGGCACCAGGTGATCCAGAGTGGCTGTGCAGATTCCATTTCCGGTTCAAGAAAATTGCTATGCGATGTTAAACAGCCGATAATTGGAGCCGATTGTTCAAGGAATTTTAAGCTGGCGGTAGAAAAATAGTACAGAGGATATAGAAAATCAGCAATTAATACGCGTTTGGTATTTTCGAAATTACGAGATTGACCTTTGGGTTACGCAATGCAGCGCAGACCGCAGACGTTTTAAAGATTTATAAACACGAACGTTTTAGCTGACATAGAACAAATGAATAATGGTGTCAATGACAGCGGTAGTAGTAGTAATGTTGAATAATTAGTTTTGTATGCGTACTTAGAAACTTAGATAACATAACAAATTGGCTCGAAAAATGCAACCTGGCATAAAAAAGCATTTGCGTAGGTTATTTGAACGTTTACAGATATATTAAATGGAAGTTGAATTAGGTAAATGTATGTTGATAAAAGTAAAATAGATTTTTTGTTAGATTATGAGGTCTCGCAAAATGGAGTAAGTCCTTTGCCTGACAAAGTCAAGGTTATTCAGGACTCTCCCAAGCCGGAAACGCAGGTTTTTGGGTATGTACATTTTTTTATAGAGCGCACATACCAGACACTGCAGAAATTATAAGGAATTTTAGATAAATATTTACAAATGTGCAAAGAAAAGAGATAAGGGTAGAATAAATAGTATGGACTAAAGAGGCAATTTAGAGCATTTGAAGGGGGTAAGGAAAACTTACAAAATGCTGCCACGTGATCGGACCCGAGTCCAGGGGCAAGGTTCACTCTTATGACAGACGCGTCAGACATTAGTATAAGCGCGGTATTGCACAGAAGGAAAAGGGTCTTTGGAGAACCCTCAATTATTTTTGCAAAGAAGCCCACGGAATCCCAGAAAAAGTACTGTGTATACGACAAGGAACTTCTGGCGATTTATTCGGGTATGGTCATATATTTTAGAGATTGGATTGCAAGTGATATGCGTCACGTAATAGGAAATATAAGTCAATAGTGCAAACTGGAACGCTGAGTGAGCAAAGCGGTTCGATGTCAATATGCCAAGGTTAGCACGGACGGAAAAATGTGCTAAGCAAGCGAAGAAACATGTGACGAGTTGATCATAATTTTATAATGTAAACAATTTGTGATATAAGTACATTTTTTTTTGTGGATTGTTATAGATATGTTTTTCTCCTTTTTTTAAGAAAAGGGTGTATGTGGGGGCACGTTTGTACGTGTCAGATTTAGTATATAAGAAGATGACAGCGGTCGAGCGATTAGTCTCGCCCCGCGTCACTTGTGTATTAAGATCAATATAGTCAGCAGTTTATACAGTGACGTGGTTTCATTTCCTCTCCAGTACCAGTAACACCTACAGATATATAATATTAGTATAGATTACTATACTAATATTATAAAGCTGAAGAGTTTGTTTGTTTTGAACGCAAGGATCTCGGGAACTACTAGTACGAATTGAAAGATTATTATTTTCTGTTGGATAGTCCATTTATCGAGGAAGGTTATTTAACATTACGCTACTATCAACAGGAGCGAAGTATAAATGTAACAAAAACGGGAAAAAATATTGCTTTTTGAGTGCTTTTGTTGCGTGACAGCATGTATCTATATTTTAAAGGTTGCGTCATTAGAACCTAAGGTAACCGAATTTGTATACAATTTGAATTAGTACGACCAATTTTCGATAAATGGCGTAGCAACGCGCGCACGATTCAGATAGCCTGTTATAAGAATTCTGCTATTAAAAGTCCTATAGTTGCCTGAATGAGATCTTTTTTTAACAATGAGGTCGCCGATTCTACTTTTTTTGTTATATGTTTTTAAGTAACTTATATTTTTAGTTTTTAGATCTATCCTATCTATACTTACATTTTGGGCTGATCAATGAACCGATTTTAATAATTTGCAGTTCGACCTAGGATGCAAAGAATGGAGTCGAAGTCTGATTGGGACCATGAGAAAGATTGGGAGTTTCATGGCCCTCCCCCTTACTGGCTACATCTCAGACCGTTGGGGACGCCGCACTGCTCTGGTCATCAATGGGGTGAACGCAGGATGGATTGGTGTCATGAGGTACTGGATCACCTCTTATCCTGCGTTCATGGTCTCCGAAATTATGGAGTCATTCTTCGGAGCTGGGATATTCTCTTCTACTTATATTCTCGGTAAGTCTTATACAGATTTCAAATTAGATATTCTTGAAGATCACCGCAAAATTGCTAGCTTACCGGTTTTTTATCAGATAGGTACACTTTGGAGAGTGTGCAGCTGATCTGCACTGGATACCTAATACTACTTTGGCCTTTTTCCTATCGGAGTGGTCGTAGCTTGAATAAGCGACATCATTTCGTGGTTGACTTTTCAGAGAAACGAAGGAAGAGGTTCGACTCTACTTTTGTGATAAGAACGTCTAGGCTGTGGAATCTTGGTGTCTTCAAATCGAGAGTGAATCGGTCCTTGTCCAATGAGTTTTTTGACACGTTTCGATCGAATCCGAAATCTTCAAGCTCCTCAAACCAGTACTATACTTATAAGCGAATTTGTTTATATGTGTTACAATTACCGTGTTCGCAAAAAAAGTACAAATAATGTTATGTTTTTTTTTAATTGTAAATTTGTATTTTTTTAGTGGTAATGGTAAAGAGTGACGAGACGTGCAAACCATGAGCCTGATGGTAAAAAGCAACAAGCCTGCCTTTATCAGCACAATATTGGAACGCGAAGAGAATTATTCAAATCAAAACATTATCTAACACACAGCACTCGTCACCCAGATACTATTGTCTTTATGCCCTATTATTTGTCTGGACACATTGCCCTTCCATCCGGAACACTGAAGATATTCATACATTACTGCTTGACAATAGGATAACTGACTAAGATGTGATATTTCCCCAGACGGACTGAAAGTCTTGCAAGAATAAAAATACAAGTTATTCAAGATAACCTACTTAAAAATGGTAACGTAATTACAGAATGACTGTGTAAATACGATGTTAACCATATTTTAAACCATATAATATCTTAATAGTGTCTATTATTTGATTTATTTTAATTAACGATAAGATGTTTATTATCCTGTAGTAGGTATTCACTGCGTATCTTGATACGGCGAGTAATTAAAAATCCTAATTAGTACAGCTACCTACAGTTAGGTAACCTAACCAAAATATAACACAATTTTTCTCTTCTACTTGTTTTTAGCCCAAACCAAGTCAGGGTGGGTCGCTAGTTCTCTTGTATCGTAACCTAGTGTTTATGACACTGTTATACGAGTGTTTGTCGGCTTTTTTCCTCGATGCTGGTTGCCTGGAAGAGATAGCTCTCAGCAATAAGTCCACCATTTGTGGCGCTAGTTAATAAGTGTGTCTCTGTAATATTTTAAGTTTTTTTTGTGTCTCAATAAAGAGTTTCTAAATAGATAGATAGATAGAAACTATATAACTATATAGATAAATTTAGAAACTATATAGATAGATTTAGGCTGTAGACAGATTTAGGCAGTAGGCTTGCACCAAGGGTCTCAAGCTTTGAGCCCTTATTTGTTCCTCCTGGTAATTGATGCTCTGACATCAGACACACAGGAGAGAGCACCTTGGTGCATGCTCTTTGCTGACGATATCGTTCTTGTCGGAAATGAGGGCGCCGAGGTGCAAGATCGATTAGAAAAATGGCTTGAGAAACTGGAAAAATTTGGACTTTAGATCAGCAGAACCAAAATAGAGTACCTTTTCTGTGATTTTGGTGGTTCTTCCAACCTTTTTCCTATGGCCATAAATGACGTACCCTTACCAGCATGTACGGATTTTAAGTACCTTGGTCTCTCATCCAGAACGACGGCAATATCGATCGGGATGTCAAAAGCAGGATTAATGCGGCATGGATGAAATGGCGACAGGTCACAGCAACAACTTGTGATCCGCACATGCCACTTAAACTTAAGGGGCAAATCTACAAAGCGGTTATAAGACCTGTCGTCATGTATGGATCTGAATGTTGGGCAACCAAAGGTTCGGATGAAAGACGATTACATGCAGCGGAGCGAATGCTGAGATGGATGTGTGGTGTGACGAGGGTAGATAGGATAAGGAATGAGTATATAAGAGGAAGTATGAAAGTAGCACCCGTGACAGAAAGGTTGAAAAGCTCCAGGTTATCGTGGTTTGGCCATGTTATGCGTAGGGATGAAGACCACATAACCCAAAGAGTTTTAAATATGAATGTTGATGGATGTTGTGGTAGAGGGCGACCAAAAAAAAGTGTGGCTAGATTGTGTGAAAGAGGACATGGATAAGAAAGGAGTAAACTCAGATTTGACAAATGATAGAGACGAATGGAAGAAACGTACATGTTGTACCGACCCCACATAAAGTGGGATAAGGGTAGGCGAATGATGATCGATAGATTTAGGCTGAAAACGCATATAATTTGATAAATTGTATCAATCAGTTATTTTAAATGCCAAGCAGCAACGTGCAAACAATAATACGAGTATAGCGTTCTGATTGTAGGGCGATGTTTATTTATTTATTATGACTTATGTATAAGCAGCTAACTAAATGTTTCCACTGCTGGGACTCGGGACCTCCTCTTGCAAAGGGAGGATAAAGTTATTATTAATTATTCGCACAGTGTACAATGTAGGACTTAGTTATATTTTTTGTGTATATATAACTAAAGGCTCAAATCAATGACCATTTTATTAGGCCAGTAAATGTAAACTTTTTTTTAGTCAACTTGGCAAAAAAAATCCAAGATTTAAAATAAAAATATTGGATTGAAAATTTAATGCAAACTGGCATATGTATGCAAGCCCCCTGTTTAGGGTATTGCAAAATAGGATGACAAAACAGTTTCGTCTTACTCTCATAAACTCATACATAAATCTTGGTTTTCAGTATTGGAACTAGTGGGTTCCGAACACAGAGTGATTGCCGGAGGAATCGTGTCATCGTTCTTCGCATTTGGCTATGTATTGATGGGCCTGATAGCCTGGGCGGTCCCAGACTGGAGATCTCTGACCCTCACTCTCTACATCCCACAATTCTTATCCATCCTATACCTCTGGACCATCTCCGAATCTGTTCGCTGGTACATGAGCAAAGGACGTTTCGCAAAATCAGAGGCACTACTGAAAGAAGTCGCCAGAATAAACAAAAAACAACTATCAGAGAAGTCATTGGAGTTACTGAAATTGACAGTGGAAGTAGAAAAGACGAAAAAAGGGGAAGAACAGTTGAATAAAAGCCAGGAGCCGTGGCTTGTGGTTTTAGTTTTTCAGCATCGAAAGATTTTGACAAGATGTCTTGTGTTGCCTCTGTGGTGGATGACAGCAACGCTAGTCTACTACGGTCTGTCAATCAATTCTGTGAATATATCTGGGAACCGGTATTTGAACTTTATAGCGGTATCGGCCGTGGAGATTCCTGGGTTCTTGGCAGTGATTATGCTTTTAAACAAAATTGGAAGGAAACCTGTACTGATGGGAGCGTTTTGGGTGTGCGCTGCCTGTCAGTTGACATACGTCTTTGTATCAAAGGGTTAGTATTTTAACTATATTATGTGTTAAGTGTTCAGTTTGTTTTAAAATTGTGAAGTGAAAGCTCGTTGTAGGGCATTTTTTGGGATGGGAAAAAGAATTGAAATCTTAACATTAATTACCATTTCCAACATTTCTGTAGTTAAGTTTTTACTCTTATGTATTCATATTATATCGCATATATAGGTACACAATAATTGTTCAAGTTTTTACATCTGTCACTACTCCTGGAGTGTCAAATTTTCTTTCATATTATTTTTGGCAGTTTCAACGGCTCGTTATATTATATTATTTTTATTTTATACAAATACAAATGCTTTAGTAATAATGACAAATTACGAGTCAGAAATGAAAACATAATATCACACAAAACTGCGATGCGATGCGACGCCGCATCGGAGCAATTTGCCATCGCTAGTTCCTCCGATGCGGCGTCGCATCGCATCGCATCGCAGTTTTATGTGGGAGCTTTTACACACAGTATTGTGTATGCAAGAAATAATAATATAAAACAATAAATTTTTAATTGTTCTTATAATTAACTACAAAAAGAGATTAACAAATTTTGGATATGGAATATCGGGACGTGCAAAACATATGCCTGATGGTAAGCAACACGTTTGCTTATAACTTTCACGCAGCTATTGGAACACGAAGAGTCAAAATCATTACATAGTACTACCCTGCGCTCCTCACTTCCTCACCCAGATAAATAAGATGATTTATTTCTATGCCTTGTAATTTCTATATTATTTATAATGAAAACATTAGGTCATCATTGTTCACAATGGAAGACTTGAAATATTCTTATAAAATGCTTCCTTCTTTCTTACTTTATCTCGTCTTTTTTTTTCAGATACGTATGGAATATCTCTAGCTCTATACCTGGTGGGGAAATGCGCTATTTCCATGGTGATGACGTCAATCTACGTGTACACAGCTGAGCTGTTCCCTACGAAGTACCGGCACAAGTTGCTCGCCTACTGCTCCATGATTGGCAGACTTGGGTCCATCTCTGCTCCGCTAACTCCTGCTTTTGTAAGTTCTATTAATTTCCCAGTTCTTATTATTAATGAAGTGGCATTTTTGCAGCGAAAACTTCTTTTGGCGTGGCCCAGACAGTCGTGGGCTGTGAATTCAATTCTAGCGTCACGCTCGGGATTGATAAGAAATCTTCGGGTAAACTCGGGACCATGGCCATTGGCGATCTAAAATGCGTTAGCATTTCCCATTAGCAATCTAGAAATGGGTCAGCATTTCTAGATGGCCATGCTCATGGCCACGCCTACCGGTTTCACCCGCTTAGTTTCCAAAGTAAGCTATCAAATTCTGTATAAGTGTTCACTTCTATCGGCAGTTCCTATGATTGCCAATTTTTTTTCATTGGCATAGACTTTTATTAAGAAAACTAAATGAACTACACAACTACACTACATACCTAGCTAATTACAACTTCATTTCTTTATTATTGAAATGAGCACTTTTTGTTAGAAGATCTAAGGGACTCGCGTCACTGACATGCCCACTGAAGGACGTCGCCCACTTATACGACTCCGCTCCCGCCCGACAAATAAAATACAGTAATATATGGGCTTCCCGCCATGCTCGTCAAGATATTAGTCCAGTCGAGGCAGACATTTAAAAGAAAAAAATCCGGGGAGCGATTTTTTTTCGTCGGGGTGGGTTGTTCGAAGTATAAATCTCGATTTTTCTAACTAATCCCGGTAGAGCATTCGCCGCCATCTTGTTTTAAAGTTCAATTATTACGTTTTTGTAAAATAACTCGTTAATTTAACAACTCGTTAAGTCAACTTTAGAGCAAAAATCATGGTAACCAAAGTTGTTGGAAATTTAATTTCTCACAAGTTTGGTTGTTATCATTTTTACACTAAGGGGCGTTCCACGCGAAGCGGACAGGCAAAAAAAGTCGATGTTTCCGATTTCAGTAATATTTGAGTATGTTTTACCTATAGATATCCTCGATATGTGTATCAAATGTTTTTGTAAAATAATGATCGGTTATGGAGTTATGGGACTTTAAAATTTTGACCATGAGGTGGGAATGCAGTACTTCAAAGCTGATTACGAAGTTATAAAATTACGTAAATAAATAATTTTACCACTGAATTTATTACTTCATTTAATAAGCTTTTTAACTGTATTTTTGGAAAATAAAAAAATAAAAATTTTCTCAGAAAATAATTAAATTTAGTTTTTTTTTCATGAATTTCACAAACTTGGACCATTTCTATTTTTTTTATTTTTTTGCCAAACATAGTTCATATTGTGTAAAACATCCTGCCAAAGTTTTATCATGGGCACAAAAGTGGATTAGGCGCTAGACTGGAAATACTGGCGACGCGTGGTGTCCCGTGCAAGCTGTAGCGCCGCCGCGCCTAACGCTCGCCACTCCCGCGAGTTTGGAGATAACATTTTTTCTTTAGTATTTACCCGACTGAAAGAAGGATTATGTTTTTCGCGCGTATCTTGTATGTTTGTAAATTTCTTTATTCCCACGTATCTTCCAAACGCCTGGATGGATGTTTTTACGATTCTGATATCGTTACATTTGTCTCTATTACCCAAGTGTCCTTAGATAGGTATTAATTTAAAAAATCAACATAGGCGATTTTGACGCAAAATAGGGTACCGGACTGGGTCAAAAATACACCATCCTAATTAGTCCGTCAGCTAGATCATGGAAAAATATTGGACACGTATTTTTTGTTTTTTCATAATAATAAAAATCGTCAAAGATATAGACCATCAAACTTCGAGAGTGGGGGCCGCGACGTCACTCGTGAGTAAAAATCGTACTCACAAGTGACGTCACACGAAACTTCGAAGCGCTGTATCTTCGTCAATTTTTGTTTGTGAAACAAAAGAAAAAAAACGCGTACAATATTTTTTGGCAATCTAACTGTTAGCGCGGCCACCAAGCTTTATGGTGAAACGCGCCTTCACTAGCGGGATAGCGGGAAAAGAACGACCACTAACCTGACGTACTTCCGAGAACGGGTATTGCTGCAATTCCTCGGTCCGTTCAGGTTGGCAGAGATTCCGGCGGCCTTCAATAGCTCTGCTGGTTAGCAGAGGATGCGGTAGCGGTGCTGCTAGATGCAGGTGATCGCGAGATATGGTATCACGAACGCGCTAACTGCTGCGTGCGCGGTGAGCACAGAGTTAGATAGATTATGCGGTTGTCTCACATCCGACTCAGAGGACGTTCGAATGCAGACTCTCGCCCTTGACCTCGGTGTCGGGCGTAGTGCACCCAATATCCGAAGACAACGTTCGGAAGTGGTCGTATTCTTAGGATTGGGTGGGAAAGGGATAGCGATATATTAAATAGATACGATATGCGTCATGAGTGGCGCTAACATGCCCCCGGCCTTAAAACCATTGGTTTTAAAATGAAAGAGTGGTCAATGAAAATAAACAGTAGCGGGGTGACCTGGGGCAAGCGGGAAAAAGGTAAGTTATTGAGTAGGTAAAGTACATAAACGAACGACTGGTCGTTTATACACAGAAGTTGCAGTTTTGACAAGACAAACTCTGCACACTCCATCGGCTCCCAGTATTGTCTCGACGACGACACCTAAGGGCCAAGAGAGCGGAGGAAGGTTGTCCGTGATGATAAGCACGACGGAGCCAACTTTAATGGGATTAGAATGGGTATTCCATTTGCCTCTAACTTGCAGTAAGTGGAGATACTCTAATTTCCAGCGTTTGGAAAACGATTGAACCATTTGGTCCAGTAAAGCGTAACGTTTTAATAAATGCGCGGGCTCATCTGTTGCCTTACACGCGGGTAAATGTTGTAGCGGTGCAGTCATTAAGAAATGAGCAGGCGTTAAGGCAGTGGGTTCAGAAGGATCCTCACTAAGTACAGTAAGCGGTCTTGAGTTGATGACGCTCTCGATTTGGGTGAGTATGGTCAACATTTCTTCGTATGTGAGCAACTGAGAACCGATAGTTCTAGCGAGGTGGCTCTTAAAAGCTTTCACGTAAATTTCGAAATCGCCTCCCCAGTGTGGGCTTCTGGGCGGATTAAATTTAAAGACTATGCGATTCGCGGCTAGCTCGTCTGAGAGTGCTTTATGAAAGTCATCCGAACCGATGAACATATCAATATCGGATAATGCATTATTTGCGCCCACAAATGATCTACCGTTGTCCGAGTACATTACTGATACCTTACCGCGACGCGCCAGGAAACGTTTGAACGCAGAAAGAAACGAGCAAGTACTGAGGGAAGTAGTCAATTCGACATGGCAACACCGAACCACTTTGTCAACAAATATTAACAGGTAAGCCTTAATAGAGTGTACGCCTCGCTTTCTTATGGGAATGATAGGTATCGGTCCTGCATAATCAACAGCGGTGTGTGCCCACGCGGAGGCTTCGTTAACACGGCAAGCGGGTAAATCTCCCATAAATGGAAACGTAGGTTTCGGTTTTGTTTTGAAACAAAAGTTGCATTTATGTATAACTGAGCGAACAATGTTGCGGCATGAAAGAATCCAATATCGCTGTCTCAGTATTGACATGAGAGCGACCGGACCGGCGTGACAATTGATACGATGGTAGTGCATAATTATCAGTTCGATTATGTGGTCTTTACGCGGTAATAAAACTGGATGTTTCTGATCGTAAGACAAGTCAGCGTTTCGTAGCCGGCCTCCAACGCGAATGAGTCCGTCATTGTCTACAAAAGGCGCGAGCCGTTGTATACCGCGCGGACAACGCGTGCTAGATTTAATTTTATCTATTAAATCAGCAAAATAATGATTTTGGATTGATTTCATAAGTTTCAATTCCGCGAAAGTAAAATCAGTAACGGAGAATTGGTTAGAGCGCGGTAGTTTCCTGATGAAACGATAAATTAGTATGACCGTACGTAGTAGTATGGGCCATTTTGAAACTCGTATAGACATTTTTAATAGCGGATCCGAAATGTTGTTTTGTAACTGAGTCACCGGTAGCGAAACAATTTTCTTTGATTCTGGTAAGTCAGTATCTATTCGAGCGGGAACTACGAAATTAACTGGCCAATCGGCGGTATTTTCTTGTAGCCATATTGGTCCAGTGAACCACTGCGGGTGGTCCACGAGCTGAGTGGGAGTTAGTCCTCGCGACAGAGCGTCGGCGCAAGGATTTTCTTTTCCGGGAATATGCCGGAAACATTTAGCGGGGATCGCGGAAATTATTTTTGTAACGCGCGTAGCTACAAAAGTTTTAAATCTATGCGGTGAAGCGATAATCCATTGTAAAGCTACCATGGAATCGGTGAAACAAAACACTTCGTCTATCGTATGACGTTTTTCGTAGGTATCGAGCACCCGACGAACAAGCTTCGACATAAGTAAACATGCACAAAGTTCTAGTCTAGCGATTGAAATAGTCTTCAGAGGGGCTACTTTCGACTTCGCGCACACCAATCGCGTGGTTGGTGGTGAATTAGGATCGAGTTGAACACGTATGTACACCACAGAACCGTATCCCTTTTCACAAGCATCGGAGAAAGCGATAATCGTGATTTTTGAATTTTCAACAACACCTAGATGGCGCTGGAAACGTAAATGTTGAATATTAGGTAACTCGCGGACATAATTTTGCCAAAGGTTGACAATTTCTAACGGAGGTTCTACATCCCAGTCGATCTGCAATGCGTGTAATTTCTGTAATATTAATTTAGCGTACAATGTAACCGGTGCAATGAGTCCTAGTACATCGTATTGTCTAGCAATCTGTGACAATATGTTACGTTTAGTCGCGGGACGATTTTCGAGGTTCACGGTAAACATGAATGAGTCGTCATTAGGTGACCATTGTAAGCCTAAAACCTTCAGTTTACTGTCCGGTTCGTCGAAAGTAATATTTGCAGCGTGCCTATTGCTTATCGGAAGCGATTCAGTTAGCTCAGGTGCATTACTTGCAAACTTGACAAGGTCAAAGCCCCCGGCCTTGAGCAAGTTCCGTAGATCATCGCGCAGATGTAAACAAACTGATAAGGACGGCATTGAATAACAAATATCGTCCATGTACGAGTTGTTTTCTATAACACTAGCGGCGAGCGGGAAGCCTTTTCGTTCATCGGCACATAACTCGCGTAAAACTCGCATTGCAAGAAACGGGCTGCTTCGTAGACCGAAGCACACTCGATTAAATTGGAAGGTGTTAAGCGGTAAAGAGGCATCAAACCGATAAAGAAATTTTTGATATTTGCGATCTTGTTCATTCACGAGAATTCTTAAGTACATCTGTTTGATGTCGGATGTGAACGTTATTGGGTAAAAACGAAAATCTAAAACTATTGTAAATAGATCATTTTGCAGATTTTCCCCTGTGTGCAAAATGTCGTTTAAAGATAAATTGTTATCTGTCTTAGAGCTGGCGTCCATCACCATTCGCCATTTCGTAGTGGTTTTATCCAGCCGGGCAATAGCGTGGTGTGGTATATAATAACCCGATAAGCGGTCATCGTTATCAATTTTAGAAATGTAACCCTCTCGTAGGTATTCTTTGATTATGGCGTCATACTCCGTACGCAAAAAAGGCGAGGCGGTTAGTTTTTTCTCTAAATATATAAAGCGCTTCTTTGCGGTTTCGAATGAATTACCGAGAGTGGTCACGGGATCGCGACAAAAGGGTAATGCGACGGAATATCGTCCTGTATTATCGCGGGAAAAAATAGTTTTGAAAATATGTTCATTTTCAAGAGCGGTAGGGCTCGGGGTCTGCACATGGCTGACTTCCTCGAGCTGCCAGAATTTTTGTACCAGCTGGTCGAGACGCGGCTCTTCTGCGTAGGCGCAGAGAGAAATTTGCGGGTGGTTACTGTTATCGGCGCTAGCGGAGTCGCGGTTGGGAACAGTGTCCACATGAGAGGAAGTAATTGTCACGTTGCCAATTACCACGTACCCAAATATCGTCTCAAACGCGGTTGGACAATTAGGTGGTCCAGTGACGCGGCCTGATAGTAATATATCAGCAAAAACAGGCGCTCCTAAAAGTACATCGATATCTGATGGTTCCGAGAAATGGTTATCAGCGAGCGGGAAATAATTTAAATATGAAAGATTCGTGACGTCAATCCGTACGGAAGGTAATTCTTCGGTAATGCGGTCGATAATAAAAGCGTTAAATGAAACAGAGTTATTATTTACCCGTGAGTGTAACGTAGTCGAAATCGCACCCTTAATAGGATTCGATGACGAACCTATCCCTTTAACCACGGTATTTGAAACCCGTTTAGAACTTAGGCTGAGCTTAGCGGAGCAACTTGCTGTCATGAAGTTACTTTGTGACGCGGAGTCGAGAATCGCGCGTAAACAATGTTTTTTGCCATCCGCATCAAAGGCGGAAAGTTGTATGGTTCCTAATAGGCAAGTGGTTATTGCCGGCGGGAGAATGTTATTACAAAGCGATATGTTATCATTTTGTTGAGCGGTCGAAATAACATTTTGACGGCGGGTCGGTGATGGAGATCGCTGCGCTTGCGATGACGTCAGAGGAGGGCGATGCGTCTCTTCGTTACGAGCGGCGGCGTAATTATTGTTAGTGTTACGTTGAAATGTATCCCGCGATGCAACTTTACGGCAAAGCTTAGTGTGATGTTTACGCGAGTCACATTTAAAACATGAATGAGTTGACCTGCATTCGGGTAGCGTATGCGAGAGACTTAGACAATTAGTGCAAGCTTTATTCTTCTGTATAAAATCTAGTCTGTCATCAATAGAAAGTTTAGCGAACTGCGGGCAACGATATAACTGCATATGATCGTCTTCTTTACACAAGGAACATTTTAAACTTGTATATGACGCGGTGAAAGAATGCGTCACAGACCTTTTGTTTTCTGAATTACGGGTAAGCGCTGCGGGCGCGACGGCGGTACGATCTAGTATTCGAGCTTGCTCACGAATAAATTTAGCAAAATCGTTGTAAGTAGGCATTGTTTTTTCTCGGAACTGCATTTCAAAAGCGCGAGCAGTACCCGAATCTACCTTCCCTAATGCTAACTGCAGTAACATAAAATCAGATAAATCAGGCAGTTGCAATGAATGCAAACTCGATACGGCTGAGCAAAACACATCGCGAAAAGATTCCAGGTTTTTTGCGGATGACGATTGAGTATTCGTTTTGAAATTTAAAATTTGTTCGAAGAAAGAACTTGCAAGCGAGCGCGGGTCGTTATATCTTTCAACGAGGGTATTGTAAATTAAATGATAGTTTTTTCCGTTGGGAACAATACCTGCGACAACCGATAAGGCACGACCAGTTAATTTGTTCACCAAATATTGTACTCGTTCGTGGTCTGTTAAATCGGGATTATTGTGAACGCTTTGAGTAAAACATTCGTAAAATATGTTCCATGTTTTAAAACTACCATCAAAATTCATTAATTCTAGTTTAGGTAATTTTAACGGTCTGCGCTGCGGCAAGGAATCAGTTTCGGATGACTTCGCGGTTAAATAATTGTGAACAAATTTACAACGGCAGTACATATCTTCGAATGCGTTCATAGATTGAAAGTTCACTTTATATTTTGGGTTCAACGTCAACTCGACGGCGGTTAATTCGTCCATAATTCGACTGAACTCAGCGTGCAAGCGATCGAGTGAAATAACTCCACATAAAAATAATTCCTTTTCACTATTGTCAGTGGAGGCATTTAATGAGCGGTCGTAAATATCTTGCAAACGAGCAAATATGGCATCTCGTTTACCTATCAACGTTAAGCGTTTTATTTGCGAGGAATCGAGAGTGTCATCATCCTTGACTTCGAATTTTTCCCTTTGTTTAGACATTGTTAGGTATAAATTAGCTTACTGGATGCTGACAACTGCGTAACGGCAAAAAATGCGGGTAGATAAAAATTATTTATATGTAATGTGAATCGGCAAAGTGACGGTTGACCGGACGGTAAGAAATATCTTTCCTACCTTCGGCTGAGGCAAATGGACGACACTACGACAAATTAATCGCAAAATGCGGCAAACTTGCGGAAAAAGATATTAAAAAGAAGAAAAGAGTTTAGGGCTGGTATATGGGATTTGGGTCGAGGACCAAGAATTTGTGTTAGCGCGGCCACCAAGCTTTATGGTGAAACGCGCCTTCACTAGCGGGATAGCGGGATAGCGGGAAAAGAACGACCACTAACCTGACGTACTTCCGAGAACGGGTATTGCTGCAATTCCTCGGTCCGTTCAGGTTGGCAGAGATTCCGGCGGCCTTCAATAGCTCTGCTGGTTAGCAGAGGATGCGGTAGCGGTGCTGCTAGATGCAGGTGATCGCGAGATATGGTATCACGAACGCGCTAACTGCTGCGTGCGCGGTGAGCACAGAGTTAGATAGATTATGCGGTTGTCTCACATCCGACTCAGAGGACGTTCGAATGCAGACTCTCGCCCTTGACCTCGGTGTCGGGCGTAGTGCACCCAATATCCGAAGACAACGTTCGGAAGTGGTCGTATTCTTAGGATTGGGTGGGAAAGGGATAGCGATATATTAAATAGATACGATATGCGTCATGAGTGGCGCTAACACTAACTAACACTTTTTTTTAGTTTTCAAAAATACAGTTAAAAAGCTTATTAAATGAAGTAATAAATTCAGTGGTAAAATTATTTATTTACATAATTTTATAACTTCGTAATCAGCTTTGAAGTACTACATTCCCACCTCATGGTAAAAAATTTAAAGTCCCATAACTCCATAACCGATCATTATTTAACAAAAATATTTGATACACATATCGAGGATATCTATAGGTAAAACATACTCAAATATTACTGAAATCGGAAACATCGACTTTTTTTGCCTGTCCGCTTTTGTTTGCTTTGTTTTGCTGTCGAGAGTGAATCGGTATCTTCTTGCTAAGCACACGTAGACCGCATCGTTGCTTAACATCAGGAGAGATGGCGGTCAAGTGTTAACCTATAAAAAGTTTTAAAAAATGTGCTGTTTTTTACCAGTCGGATTTTTTAAATTAAAAGTTATTAGCTCATAATTATTTTTCTTTTCAAGGGAGCGGCAACATTTGAAGAATTGCCATTCGTGGTGTTCGGGAGTTTTGCCCTGGTCTCTGGGAGCCTGGTGCTCCTAACTCCTGAGACCCTCGGCTGCAAGTTGCCTGACACCATGGAGGAGGCTGAACGACTTGGAGTCAAGAACGAAACTGTTTAACCTGTGATTTGTTTTTATACCCACGACAATAGTACTTGTAAAATATTTTTCTTATCGAAAATAGTCGAATTTTAGTTTAGGTAATCTTAAAATTGAATTAAGTAGATGATTTTTAAAAATGCCTTCTGGGCAATGATTCCAAACGCATACGCAAATGTATCATACAATATAATGTATTAAATTAGACATATACTTTATTTAATAATTCAAACAAATAATAAATAATAAAATTAAAAAACAAACACACGAACACACACTAATACAAAACTACACTAAATTCCAGAGAATTCAGTCAAAGAGTCCCCCGCGCACCGATCCTTGACCGAAAGTCCCCAGAACGCTAGCCGCATTCCCCCGCTGTACAGCCAATGAGATGCGCTGCATCAAAAACCAGCCCGAGCGAGGGTCCAGCCCTTTATCCCTGAGACGACGACCCAAATGGACACCATGGACCAGCCACCTCGACCGCAAATGGGATGAATTGGTACGCAGACCCCAGGGAAGTGTACTTAAGGTGCTTGCTCCTGGCGGCGGCTTCTGCTCCTGCCCCAGCACACTTCTGGGTTGAGGAGAGATGGCTGGATGCAAAGGTGCTCACACACGTTGCATCCCACACCAAGCAGCGACCTTTTTTCCATGGGATCAGCGTAAGCCCGTCAGGCCTCTTGCCGTCCGACCTCGACAATCCGGGAGGCTCCAGCACGCTTGGCACCCCCGCAGACACAAGGGCTCGCCTGAGAATATCATTGATGGCGTGATGTCGGGGCCTTCGGCCAGCACACCGCGTACAACTAAGGCCATGATGACCATTCGCTTCAACTCTTGCTCCACAGAAACAAATGTGAGGTTCGCAAATGGTGCATCCCAACCGAAGTGCTACTGCCACTCTCAGAGAGTCGTCGTCCAATAGCGTACCCAGGTGCGGCGAAGGCAGGGCATGGAGCCATGCACCGGATTCAGGCTTTGTGGATGCCTTTAGTCTGGCTAGATCAGCGCCCGAGCTTTCATCAAGCAGTTTGGAGGCGAGCTGCTGGCTTACCACATCATCCCAACCCCTTTGGTGTGTCGGCTTTTTTGGTGGATCAGCGCTCGGGCAAAACGACGACCACATGCGGAAAGCCTCCTCGGCGTAAGGGACGCGGATCGAGTTACCGTTACTGGGTAGAATTCGAGTAACAAGCTCCGTGACCCCATACGAAGAGGCTAAAAACGCTACCGGGCCGGTTTCTTTAAGGCGGCGAATCCCCAGACCACCGAACCGGACGGGCAAGCTGGCTTGGCACCAATGCCGTTCCTCAAGCTGGACATTGAGTGTCCTCTCCAGCACAAACCTAAGGGTACCATCAAACTTCTCTACTTCCTCAGGAAACTGCCAGCTAGGAGCAGTCCTAACAACATACGTTAATTTGGGCATAGCGAAACAGCTCCTCAGAAGCGTGACAGAGACGTGTGCGGGAAGACACTCAAAATGAAAGGCCAGGGAGGCCATAAAGTCCGTTCTCACCCGCAAGCAATCGCTAACACCTTCAGGAAAAATAGGGGCACCCAAAAGGCTCAAGTTTTTGCGATCCATAACCCGAAGGCCTGGGATAAGGGACCTTAGTCTATCAATAGAATGCGTGGCACCTGGATCACACAAAAAGAGCTCGCACTTTTCGGTGTTGACTTCCAGACCTAACTCTTTAAGGACAGGGAAGAGGACCCCTACATCCCGCTCTATAGTGCTCAGACTACCCCCAATTGTACCATCATCTAAGTACCATATATTAAGGGGTGCTTCGAGTGATTTAATAGCCTTATGGATAGCCAAGCAAAATGCCAGCGGCCCCAAAGGATCCCCCTGCTGCACTCCCACACGAGACGGTATGCAAGTACTGTTGTAAAATAAGTTACTTGGTGTGGCGTAACATTGGTGAACGAAGGGGAAGATAACAGGAGCCATCGCTTTAACTTCCCCCATAAAACTATCCCTTTCCACGGTATTAAATGCATTTCTGATGTCAAGCTTTACCAATACTTCATCCGAGCCCTCCCTCAAAACGAATGATCGAGTAGCATGAATGGCTGCCTCACACCCGAGCGGCGTGCCAAATCCCAGCTGATGAGGCTGCAAAAAAGCCGCCATCTCAAGCTTCACTGAACGGCAGCATAACTTGGCAACGAGACGTCGAAGGGTATTACCTATAGCAATAGGACGTATGCCCCCATCTCTCTTTTTAAGAGCGCATAAAGTGCCACCATATAAGTAAGGGCAAACCAGAGGATTAAGGTTCCCTTTCAATAGGAAGTTACAAAGCCGAGTCAGGGCATTCAGCAACTTAGGTCCATTGTCACCGGCCGAGGGAGACACCAACTCTTGCAAATGCTCTGGACGCAACCCGTCCGGACCCGAAGCTGAACCCCTGTAAAACGATCGGAGTGCCTCTACCACTTCTTCTTCCTTCACTGACAAGAACGGATCGTTGGGATCAGGAGCTGGAGGAATATCAAGTTGACGGGAGGGACCAGGATGCCTCTCCTCAAGAGCAGCGACTGTGTCACGGTCTGCAGGAGCAAACGAGCAATCCGACGTCAGTAACCGCGCCGCACCTCGTACGTCGCCATCATAAACCTTTGCCGCTACCGACTTTAAAAAGACTAAAGTGAAAGCGGTTTAAGTGGCTCAGGATCCCCCAAAACACTCAGTTCGCCCCCTGCAATATTGGCCTTGACCTTAGTAGTGAGAGAAGTCCTATTGTCATTTCGATCGGGCATACGTAATGCCGTGAAAGCGAACGTAAGTAATGACAACCAGTCCTCCACACTATTTGAAGATAAGCATTTATCTATGACAGTGGTCAACCTGCCCGCTGCCAAGCATCTAGCCCCTTTAGGCACGTGTCTAAGGACACGAACCTTACACCTAAGAGAGGGCAGGTCATTCAGACTTAAGCCAGATCCAGAAGCCGCTGCCACCACCAGCGGCTGCGCCAAAACGCGAGCAGGTGGAGCCGCTGGGCCGAGGGGAGAGGGGGAAGGGGCGGTCCTCGCTTGGACGTCCGTAGATGCCGCCTGTCTATGCATCCACCCAATGTGTACATGGAGTCCGTGCGGTACGATGTACAGTTTACTGGAATTGGGACAGTAAGGACACGGGGCGCGCGAAGGACTCGTCATAGTGACGAACAATATTATACTTACCTATTTAACACAATAATAAATTCAAAATATTCACACTTACAATAGCAGTATTATAACTCTTACATAAGAAAAAAAACAAATAAAATCTATACTTACAGAATAGGTATAAGCTTATGGTAGGTAGATGTAAGTATTTTCTTTTCCTTTAGTTGACCGTTATTAAAGTTACAATCATCTTATAATGCAATGTCAATTAATGCAAACATTAGATTCCAGGTAAGAGTCAACAACAACTAAGACAATAGCATAGGTAGAATGGATAATATAGACACTAGTAAAACCTGCAGTTGGACAGTGTTATAATCAAGTAAGCAAACATGACCTTAGTACTAAGTAGGTAAATTCTGTTGTCTAAGTAAAAATAAAGATATACAAACATATACTGATAAACATATATATGTATAGATATATATAATTATATATATAGACACTTAGTTAAGAAATCCTAATGCCAAACAAAATATAGTCAGGTATCAAACTATAACGTATTTAATTCAATGCTTCTGGGCATTTCAAATGGTAAGAAAATAGCAATTTATTTAGATAGCTAAATTTTAATGGTGACGAGGCACGTATTCCACATGTGTCGGAGGCCGAGTCAGTCTGGTCGGCCTGTAACCCAGGTGTGCAAATACCCGTGATCCCTCATATCCAGCGAGCTTGGGATGACGTCAGCGCTAACCGCATTCAAGATGAGATGATAGGCAGTGCGACGGGGGTGGAGTTGGCTAGGCTGAGGGCGGTGTCGCGATCGGAATCCGGGGCGTGGTTGCAGGCTCTTCCTTCGCCTCACCTAGGTACATTGCTAGATGATGACTCTCTTCGTGTTGTGGTGGCTCTTCGCCTGGGCTGCAAGGTGGTGAGCCACATAGATGCACCTGCGGTTCCATGGTAGAGGCCAATGGCTATCACGCATTGAGTTGTCGTCGCTGCTTGGGAAGGTTTCCTCGCCATCACGCCCTCAACGATATAATGCGTAGAGCATTTGTTTCGGCCAATGTCCCCTGTGTGTTGGAGCCTCCGGGCCTTTGTAGGTCGGATGGCAAGAGGCCAGACGGCCTGACCTTGGTTCCCTGGAAGAAAGGAAAGTGCTTGGCGTGGGACGCAACTTGAGTTAGTACTGTTGCGGCTAGTCATCTTGCCCGCTCAACCCGCATGCCAGCAATTGCAGCTGAAGATGCCGCTAATAAGAAGCGACAAAAGTACGCAGCCATGGAACCTTTTTAAGAGTTTGTCCCCTTCGCAGTGGAGACGCTGGGCAGTTGGGGCATTGAAGCGAGGGAGCTAGTTAAACAATTAGGACATCGAATGAGGGAAAATGGCGGTGACTCCCGCTCTGGCTTGTACCTGGCACAAAGATTGTCAATCGCTATCCAGCGTGATAATGCTGCCAGCGTAATGGGCTCTTTTGTGCCGGGTACTGTTAGGAGTGGTTTTTTAATTGATTAATTTGTTGTGGACTTTATTTTATTGTATTATTGACTTGTTGTATTAAAATAATTTTGTATTAAATCATTAAAAATCAGATTTAGATAGCTGTTTAATTTCAGATTTTACAACCTGATGCATTTATCTCGAAATAATTTTATTAGCTATTTTAAGTAAATAACGTAGATAGTTTTCATATATCTATGGGTACATAATATAGGTACTTACATAGATATTATTTTGGTGGTAAATATTTCTCAGATACCACTAACTAGCCCCAAACTAAGCAAAGCTTGTGTTATGGGAGCCAGATAGCTGATATAAAACTATTCTAATAATCTTTCTAAATATTATGAGACATAGAAACACCCAAACACAGGACATTAATTTAAATTTTAAGTACTTACTTATGTCATGGTAAGCAACTTGTTTTTTCAATGAATATATGATTTTACTCTTTTTTTTAATATAGACGCGATACGAGCAGGACACGGGCCTGATGGTAAGCAACATGGCAGCCCACAGTCACATGCAACTATCGGAATATGAAAAGTCCAAATTATTACCTAGCACTGCACGGTGCTCGTCACCCAGATATTCAAGATGTTTTATCTCTATGCCCTGTAATTTCACTGGTAACATTGCCCTTTAATACGGGATATCGTAATGTTTTACATCACTGCTTAGCGGTAGAACCGGCCGGCATAGGTGTGGTTCTTCCCCAGGTGGACTCTCCAAATAGTCCTACCACTAACTACATTACTTCAGAATGGTACCCAATTTTGTAAGTAGGAATAAAATTGATAAAACGTATTATAAGTAGTAAATTACGGCTGGTCTAGTCGGGAGAACGGCGCCTGCCGATCCGGAGACCCCGGGTTCAAACCCCAGACGCACCACTGTCTTTTCGAAGTCATGTGCGTAATGCCGCTAACTTAAAACGGTGAAGGAAAACATCGTGAGGAAACCGACATGTACCTAGAATCTTTCGAAGTCTTTATGGCCTTAGCTCTCTCCTTGCGAGAGAAGGCCCCGAGTCCCAGCAGTGGGAACGTTTAATGGGCTGTTGATGATGATGATGATTATAAGTAGGTACTCGTATCTCGGGTGATGATCGCAGTGCATTGCGAAGTTCTGATTTGAATACTAAGTATTTCTACAAGGATGAATAGTGATTAGTGACAGTCATCGACGTAAGCCATTGGATGTGCCCTCCTAAATAAATAAGCTCACTCTTTTCGTTCTAGTCGGTTTTAGGAAGCGGTGAATGCTGCACGTCTTTACCTATTACTATTCGTTGTCAACAACCAAAACAAGTAGAACCATGGCATACACCGCCACTAGCGATTCTATAGGGGTCATGTAGATTGGTGGTGTGTAAACCACTTCCGCTACACACACAGACGCAGTTTATTACCAACTTCAAGGTACTCAGGGCACATCAAATGGTTTATATCGGTGGTGACAGTAGGAATATGTTTGCAAAATGTAAACGATTAAATTAATTAAATTATTACGATTGACTTAATTAACTTCTATATGCCAAACTATCCACGTAAGGACACAAAACCGAAATTATGTAAATGTAGGTACAGAAATATGACATAGAGAACTATTTTTCTAAAAAAAATTGGCAGTCATAGGAACTTCCGATAGAAGTGAAAACTTATAACTCAGAATTTGATCACTTTGGACACTACACGGGTGTGACCGGAGGACGTGGCCTGGTCATCATGGCATGGCCATCTAGAAATGCGTCAGCATTTCCCATTGGCTCACGTATTTCTAGATGGCTATGCCACGCCTTTTCAGCATTTCCCATTGACTGGCGCATTTTTAGATGGCCAATGGCAATGGTCCCGAGTTTACCCGAAGATTTCTTGCCATACCCGAGCGTGACCCTAGAATTCAATTCACACCCCACGAAAAATCTGTCTAGGCGCGCCAAAAGAAGTTTTTACTTCAAAAAATCTTTGTCAAGGTAAAGTTACCAAAATACTAGCAACATCTCTACGCTGTATTGCGAGGCTTCTCATTTTTTGAACGACAAAAAGTCCAGTATTCCGTCACCTCTACCAAGCGTTTGATTTACTATTTGAATATCAGAACACTTTATTTTTTTACTAACGGGCCACCCCAAATTGTTTAGATTGAACAATTAATCCATTTAAACTGTCTAGACGTCATGTGTTCGCTCCGACCAACTATTATTTTTGAAACTTATGAAACTTACAATCTATAAAAATAATCCACATTATTAATGAGATTATTATTTGTTGTAATTTGTTGAGATCATTAATCGAATTAAACACTATCACTAAGATAGTTTCTATCTATAATAAGTATGTATTTAAAACTATTTTAAGTATTATCAGCTATCTGGCCGCCATCGTACAAGCTTTGCTTAGTTTGGGGGCAAATGGTGTTGTGTGTGAATTGTCCACCAATATTTATTTATCTCGAATTGGGTCGAATTACACGTAAATGATAATTTTCGTTGACTTATCGGTTGTTATGAAGAGTTCACTGGAATCAAACATCATGTCACTGAATTTTCATCCATTAAAATAACGGGTCCGCCAAATAACTTTTTTTTTTAAATGCTATAAAAAAACTACTTCATATTTTTTTTAATTTCTTTTTTTATTTGAAAGTACGATCCTTCCGGTTAATAATGGAAAATAATTTCATTCAAATGGCTGCCTCCGCTGGTCATGCAGTAGCCTACACGATCGGTCCAATTTTTAAGCACATTATCGATTGTGTGTAGCTGTATTTCACCAATGGCTTCACGAATATTGTCCTTTAAAGCGTGATATGAAAAATGTATGTTTTTTCATTCGTCAAACAATTACGAATGAAAAAACATAAATTTTTCATATCATGATATGAAAAAATTATGTTTTTTATTTGCAGAATGATGTTTATATTTAATCCAGTAGAACTAAGCTTTTTCTTTTTTTAACAATTCATTATTTCATTATTGTGTTGTATTTAGTTGAGGTGTTTTTATAACTACAGATTTTGGTTAAAAAAAATATATCTAAAACTGATAACAAAACAAAATTTGGATGATAACTGAGTCAACAATATGTAATCCTAATTAGTCCATCAGGTATATTATGAAAAACTATGGACACATATATATTGTTGAATCAATTTATTTGTTATATTGACAAAGATAGATAGAAGGTTTGATGATCTATCGTCAAACTTCCAGAGTTGGGGGTTGTGACGTCCTCGTAAAAACGGTACAATGTAGTGATGTCACAGTAATTTTTTATTTGTGAAACAAAAGAAAAATACGTGTAAAATACTTATTAATAATCTAACTGAATCTAATTAGTTTTTAAGTTATCATGCCTATTCAAATATCACAAGTCTTTGGAAAACTTTTGAAACTTTTTTGACTTATGAATTTATTTATTTTTTCTTTGAAAGACAGTCTTTGTCTTTCCGTTGTCTTCATGATGTTTTCCTACGCCGTTACATCCAGTGGTAATGACGAACTTGTACGCATCTTTAATTTCTTTTAAATATTTATTCAAATGAGTGCATCCTCAGCAATCAGGACATCCTCAAATAAATATAAATATAAGTCGACAAATATAATGAATGAATGAATGAAAATTCTTTATTGTTCACAACTTAAAAATAACACATAAATATTTGAAAACTGTAAATTTTGTGAAACAGCTGGCGGCCTTATCGCTGAAAGCGATTTCTTCCAGGCAACCTTGGGGTGGAGAAAATTATAGAAAAACTAAAAGCGTGGTGCGCAACAAAGACTATTACTACGAGATAAACGTACATTCTAATAACATTACACACAAATACTTAAGCTACACAATATTATAATACACTAATAAATAAATAAACTAATCATATATATACATAATAAACATAAGTTTACACAACATCTAGTTCCCGACTAAGCAAAGCTTGTATCTAACATGGATGGCAAATAGGTGATATTTTACAAATCTATATACATATGTTATAGGTATACATATCTATAAATTTAAAAACATACTTCTTGTGAAACATCCCGGTACAGAACATCAATAGTAGTTGGGAAGTTTATTGCTCAGTTACTTTGGAACGGCTGAACGGATTTAGGTGAAATTTGGAACATAGTAAAATTTTGATCGTGGGAAAATAACGGGATATTCAACTACGTATGTAAAACTGCGAGGCGCTGTTAGTTTACAATATCAGTACTGTAGCAATGGTACCTATCTATATGATTATGGCTACTTTAGATAATGGATCATCATTGAATCTAGGTTTCGTGCTATCTTTTATTTTATGACAAGATATCTGTAGGCGTACTCCTACAACAGTAGGAACACATTCAATCCTCTATGAACGCAGGAGGCTTTCATCGAGTTAGATACTTATAAGCAAATAGGCTGTAATCTTATTTTGCGTGTGGGCTTATGACAACGATAAAAGGGTGTTTGGAATAAGTGATATTTAACAGTATTCTGATAGCAAACTAATATGCTTTGCAGCCTTTTTTTATGCCAATAAAGAGGATCCATCTATGTGATATTAGCAGCACATCGCGGGTCTACCCGCGTAATTTCCGTTTTATTTTATTCAATTTAATTCAATTAAATTCAATTTATGTATTCGAACCATTATTTCAAAAGAACACTTGGTAACGTCACTTACAATTTATAAATGATAGATAATTATTCTGTGTACACAATAAAATAATGTCAAATAAAAACTAATCAGCTGTAAAGGGGCCTTGTCAATTAGATGCAGCTGAAAAAAGGCTTTGTTCTGACAAAATACATATTATCAAAATAATTAATACATACAGTAGGTACTTATAAAAAGTTTACATTAATGTCCAGTATTATTTGACCTTATTCAATAGTTCCAGTTTGGACATATTCCTTTTCCAAACATTACTGTCCTTTACAAAATCATCTACAGTGAAATATGCTTTGCCCATTAGGTAGCTTTTAATTTCAGTTTTAAACCTTGTTTCATTGAGACCTTCCACTTGTACAGGGATTAAATTAATATTTACTTACGGACCATTTATATTTGCTTAGGTAAGGACGTTAAAAATCTCGAATAGTAGAAGTAGTGGAGGCTCTGGGCCGGGAGGAGGCAGCTCAGGCAAAAGACGATGTCGAGTCGATTACTATCGGAATCCCAACCGGTAGTGATCGGCTCAACAGACGAAATCGGGCTGACTAGTACTAAAATTAGGTTTAAAATGTTCATCCCTCCTACTCCCTCCCTCCCCCTTATTTTCCTCTTCTTCTCCTAATTCAAGAACTATGTAAATAAAAAAAGATTATTGTAATGACAAAGGTCACGGACCCCGGAGTCTGTGGAGTGCTTGAGTGAAATTAAATATAATAAAGAAGACGTTACAAATCACATAATAATATTAAGTGCTATTCCAGACTTTATTACAGCTGTGGTCCAAATTTCAACCCGATCCGTTCAACCGATCTGACGGGATTTAGCAACAAACTTTAACATTTATTAATTAGTATCTAATGTTAAATAATCGAAAGTTTGCGTGTTTGTAATTTGTCAGTATGTATGTTTGTTTCCGAAAAGTTTCTGTTTCCGGTCATTGTATTGTGAACATCATAGTGTTGACGCTCCGGAAAGTTTATAAATAATAAATACATCATATCCATAGTTCGCACAACTGAAGCACACCCAAGTCAGTAAAAAGTGAAGTTACGAAGTTTAAAATAGTAATCACATCACATATTGCTCGATTATATGAAGAATCTTGGAAAACAACATCAAGAAAACTTTGAGGTTAGAATTATTATATCAATAGACAACCTAGAATACAGCAGACATACCAACATAACAAAACTGATAGTCAGTGTTGTCAGTTAGAAGCTACTAATTTTCGAAACATCCTCAGTGTTGTCAGTTAAAAACTACTAACTTTCGTAACGTTCCTTTACACGTAAGAAATAAGAACATAATAAATATGGAAGAGCAATTCCAATTACTATTCGACAAAATGAAAATCGAAATGGAAAAGCAAACAGTGGAGTTGAGTAATACAATAATGGGAAAAATTGATGAGAAACTAAAACCTATCGTAGAAGAAAATAAAAATTTGAAACTTAAAGTTGAAAACTTAGAGAAAAGAGTAGAATATCTAGAAAGAGAGAAAAAAAGTAACAACATAATAATTCACGGGTTACCAGAAGAGGAAAAGTCTACATTGGAGCTACTCGAAAACTTGAAAAAAACGTTTTTAGACGAATCAGGTATATCAATACAAGACTACGACGTAAACAAGATACATCGTATTGGAAAATTAAATAAAAACAAGAAACCAAGACCTACGCTTCTTGGCTTAACTAGTGGTTGGAAAAGGAGTGAGATAATGAAAAATAAGAAGAAACTTAACAAAATATATTTACAAGAAGATTATTCAAAAGAAACTATAGAAAAAAGGAAAGCACTACAACCTAAGCTTATGGAAGAAAGGAAAAAAGGTAACTTTGCTTACATAAAATTTGATAAACTTGTCGTCAAAGAAAACACAAGTTCCAATGATAAGAGGAAAAGAGAAGCTTCAACATCACCTCGAGCTGACTTACGGCCACGAAAACAGCAGACAGTAATAGGACCCAAAAACAACCGAACAAACGCATTTGAAAGAATGAGGGGGAGATCTAACTCCCTTTCTACTATAACAACAGAGGAAAAAATATAGCAACTAAAGAAATGTGATCGGAAACGGAAACCAACAAATACAAATCAGAACAAACAAGTAATACAACAAAATCAAATTATTCTCCCACCACGGCTGGTCACCGAGGGAGTAATAGACCATCACCCTCTAACAAAAAGACAAAAACTATACATTGCAACCCTTAATACTAGAACCCTGAGAACACCAGAAGCTCAGCTAGAACTGGAAAAAGCACTGATGGACCTGAAATGGGATATACTAGGCCTTTGCGAAATTCGAAGAGCAGGAGAATCAATAGAAGAATATGCAGATTACATATTGTTCTATAAAGGTGAAACCGGAGGACAAAAAGGAGTTGGGTTTATGGTCAAAACACACCTCAGAAAGTATATAAAAGGATTCATCGGGGTAACAGACCGAATTTCAATACTAAACCTAACTATACCCAGTTATAAGAAAACATGGACCATCATACAAGTCTATGCGCCGACTGAACTAGCTGACAAAACTGAACATCAACTATTCTACGACAAACTAAGCCAAGTTATATCAGAACATTCAAACAACATTCTCATACTAATGGGAGATTTCAATGCCCAAGTAGGAGTCAAACAAAACAATGATGAATATGTGCTGGGCAAGTTTGGGCATGGCAAAAGAAGCAAAAATGGTCAAAAACTAATAGACTTCTTACTCGAGCATAAGCTTTTACTTTTGAACAGTTTATTCAAGAAAAATGTGAACAACAAATGGACCTGGGTTTCCCCTGATGGGAAATATAAAAACGAAATTGACTACATCACAAGCAGTCACGCAAAATCTTGTACAGACACATCAGTAATATCGAGACTAAACTTTAACACAAATCATCGCATGGTAAGAGCTTCATTCCACATAAACCCACCTAAAAAGACAAGAAAGTTCGCTGTCAATACTGCCACTACAACTACACTAGAAACCAACAATGTAAAAACAATTTCCATGGGAATACTTCTCAGCGAACTAATAAAATCAGATACCAAACAGGTCGAATCTAGTTACAACAAACTTCATAATAACCTTACTTGTCTCAATACTAGAAAAACCGAACAACAAAAGTACAACTTAAGTGAATCAACAATGCTATTAATAAATGAGAGAAAACATCTATTCAATAATAAAATGAAAAAGCAAAACTTCCAGAAAATAACTGAACTAAGTAAGAAAATAAGAGAAGGCATCAGAAAAGATAGAAAATCGAAGCGACTACAAACTCTTGTAAAACATATTGTAACAACAGGCGGAACCAGGAAAGCTCTTAAAGAATTACGGGAATCAAGCAACTGGATACCAAACCTGAAAAACAACCAGATGCACGTTACGAGTCGAAAAGATATTAACAAAACAGCAACACAATTCACCAAAACCTGTACTCTAACAGAGACTCCGTAAACAAGAACAGGCGTACAACCCCTCCCCCAATCCTGAGTTCCGAACCTGAAATCTTACCTAGTGAAGTGAGACATGCAATAGTTAGTCAGAAGCTAGACAAATCGCCAGGCCCTGACAAGATCACAAATGAGCTATTGAAAGGAACCTTGGAAGAACTTGTCCCGATACTAACTAAAATCTTTAACGACATTATAATATCCAATTACATTCCACAACAATGGGAAACATCACATATAATATTAATACATAAGAAGGGGCCTAAAGAAGACATAGACAACTATAGACCAATTAGTTTGATGTCCAATATATACAAAGTATTTTCGAAAATCATCCTTGGCCGAATAACCACAGTATTAGACGAAAACCAACCCATGGAACAGGCTGGCTTCAGGAAAAGTTTCTCCACAATAGACCATCTACATACAGTGAAACAAATCATAGAGAAACACAAGGAGTACAACAAATCTTTGTACATGGGTTTTATAGACTACACCAAGGCTTTCGACAGTATCAGTCACGAAGCCATCTGGGAGAGCCTAGAGAAACAGGGTATCCCCTCCACTTACATCAGAATCATACAAAGCATATATTCCCATAGTAAAGGAAGAATTCAATTGGAAGCGTTGGGAGACGAGTTCAGAATTGGAAGAGGGGTCAGACAGGGAGATCCACTGTCTCCCAAGCTGTTCTCCGCGGTATTGGAAAATATATTCCGTAAACTAGACTGGGATCAATACGGCTTAAGCATAGATGGAAGAAAACTCAATCATCTGAGGTTTGCGGACGACATCGTCCTATTCGAAAGAGATCCATATACTCTAGAGAAAATGATCGAAGAACTAAGGAAACAAAGTGAAAACATCGGACTATACATGAACCTGACCAAGACAAAATTATTAACAAACAGTAAATATCAAGAGATTAGAATAAATAACCACCCTCTCGAATACGTAGAAGAGTATATCTACCTAGGACAAATCATCTCACATACAGACCAATCTACCAAAGAAGTAAACAGAAGAATAGCCAACAGCTGGAAAAAATACTGGTCCTTGAAGGAAGTAATGAAATCCATAGACATCAGCATAGGAATCAAACGGAAGGTTTTCGATACCTGTATCCTACCTTGCCTCACATATGGGTGTGAAACCTGGTCACTCACTAAACTCCAAAGAGACAGTATAGTACACTGCCAAAGAGCCATGGAGAGGAGCATGCTTGGCGTAAAAAAGCAAGATAGAAAAAGACACACCTTCATAAGATCAAAAACAAAAGTAACAGACGTGCTAGATAAGATAGATCAACTAAAGTGGAGGTGGACAGGCCATTTAGATGTCCCCAGGAAAAATGGAGTAAGATATCAACCGAATGGTATCCTAGAGATGGGAAAAGAAAGAAAGGAAGGCAAGTAAAAAGATGGGAAGACGAAATAAAACTAACAGCTGGACCCAACTGGAGAAGAGTTGCAAAAGACCGAAGGCAATGGAAAATGTTAGAGGAGGCCTATGCCAAGAGGCACACTGAACTGAGAGACATTCTGTGAGAAGAAACTAGTCATGAAGAAAAGAAAGCAAAGTTCAGGATAAAAGGCTGATTGAATTGAATTGAATTGAATGTTTGTTTCCACGTAACACAGCACAGGATATGAAATAAATGTATGTAGTGGTAGGACTCTTGGCAGAGTCCGCCTGGGGAAGTGCCACACCTTTGCCAGCTATTCTACCGACAAGCAGTAATGTGCAAACATTAGGTACTGTGTTCCGGTTTGAAGGGCAATGTTTCCAGAGAAAGTACAGGGCTTAGAGATACAACATCTTCGATCTCTGGCAATCGCATTTGTGACAAATTATTCTTTTACGAATTTACGTAAATTTACACCACATTCATCCGAGACATTAGACGTTTGTGACGTCAACCAAACTCAAAAACATAAAAGTGAGACTTAAAGTCAGTACTCACAAACGGTATTACTCGATCGAGCTAAACTGTCGAGTAAAACCCATGGCATGGGCTTTCGTCCACACATTGAGCATTGATCTATCGAGTGAGGCGCGCCATTCAGTATTCACCGAACCGTTCGAGCCAAAGGATGTCTGTGCAACAAACTAGACGGTGGCTGTATTTAGCAAGTCTCACAGTGCTTTATAAGAAAATCCAAGAAAATGAAAAGAAAAAACGTAAAAGAGGGTTAAACTCGCAAATCCATTTCTCTTAAAAACACTTGTTTCAATCACGATAAACAATACCAGACTGACGCTCGCCTCGCGCCACTCGCAGTCACGTACACACGTACGAGTCAATATTGACGGCTCGCTTCGAGTAGGTTCCAAGGAAATTACTTTCATTTAATTCCATCGAGCCTGCTCGGTTCGAGCCTTCGAGCTGTGAGTTTTGCGGTCCACACGTTGATTTTTACTCGACTTCGAGTAAAACTATCGAGTAATACCGTATGTGAGTACTGACCTTAAGTCAAGTGTTGTGATTCAGACGACTTAGGCAATCGGTTTCTTCTAGGTATACACATTCCATCTTAAACTATAAGGCGAGATGGCGGTTAAGTGTAAACCTATAAAAGTTTGAAAATTCCTACCAAGTACCTAATATTCAGTTTTTTTGATTACAAAAACCAGTATTACATGACCCACTAGAAACAAATCCCTGCTCCATAATATCTTTCCATTTCTTCATACCAATCTCATAAATAGCCATATAGCTACTTTCAATTTGTTTGAACCTCCCCTACAAAATAATTCCTATTATATCGACACTAAATTTCCATACAAGTCGTATGGATTCTTTGAAGCGTAAATATGAGAGAACAGAATACCGCCGTTTAACGGGATGTTCCCGGAAACACGTCATATCTATCTCCTTCCTGTTTCCTCGTCACCGGATGAGGAATGTGGCGTAAATTCGCGTAAATTTAATATTAATATGGCAACGTTACTACTTAAGGTTATGTTGATAATAAATAATTGTTACTATCAAAAACAAGGTCATGATTTTTGCGAAATTTTAATCGTAATTGGGATGTCGACATGGTCAACAATACACAATTCAAATTAGTTCGTCAGGTCATGCGCGGTCCGAAGGGGGGAAGCAAAGTACTAGATTTATCGTGTTTCTACTCGTGACCCCCCCCCCCCAAAATCGAAAGCTGTGTACTGGTGACCCCCTTCAAAATGCGAGGCTGGGACCGCGCCTGCGTCAGGTAGATTATGGAAAGTTATGGGACACGTATTTTTTTATTTTACCAAATTATCTTGACTACTCTTGACGCGAAGCTACGCTGGAAGGTTCACGTCAAGAAGAAAAGAGAGGAATTAGCGATACGCTACAAAAATATGTATTGGCTACTTGGAAGAAAATCTGTGTTGTCAGTACATAACAAGATCTTATTGTATAAACAAGTCCTAATGCCAGTATGGACATATGGTATACAGTTGTGGGGCTGTACCAAACCAAGCAATATTGAAATTGTACAAAGATTTCAGAACAAAGTGCTAAGGGACATTGTCAACGCTCCCTGGTATATAAGAAATGCTGACATTCATCGAGACCTAAAGATGGATTCTGTTAGTGAAGTGATACGTAAATATGCAGAAGCTCACGAACAAAAACTTCATTACCATGTTAATGTCGAGGCAATCCAGCTCCTTGACAACACTGAGTTAGTGCGGAGGCTTAAACGGACAAAACCATTTGAGTTGACTTAGTGCAAATTAAATTAATACCTGTGTTCAAAGTGCAGTGTTAGTGCAATTTAGATGTATACATATTAAATATAAAGTACACATGAACGATGTGACTTCGCCGTAATAGAGACAATAAGAAAAGTGCTTATGGACACAATCTTACAATTACTAATATTTAGCAAACTAAGTCATAATTAAATTACTCATTAGCCTAGACTTTCCGAATCAGGCTAGATTGTAATAAATATATTAGTCACCAAGTTGGTTGGTAAATAATTAAATAAATAAATAAAAATTAAATTAAATATAATTTAATAGAAATTAAATAAATAAAAAAAATATATATATATCAAAAATTGGCAGAGATAGAGATCATCAAACTTCCGGAGTGGGGGGTTGTGACGTCACTATGTAGTAAAAATCATACCATAACGTGACGTTACTCGGAACTTCTAAGCACTGTATCTTCGTCATGTTTTGTTTGTGAAACACGGGACTAATAACTGACGGACTAATTAGTTTTTTTTAGTCATCTCGCCTATTATGTCTTTTTGACCAACTTCAAAAAGGAGGACGTTCTCAATTCGGATTCGGATTGGATACATGTTACGCGATAGTTCCGCCAATAGGGTACAATCCTCAAATAAACTAAGTAGCCCTAAGTAAAACTAAGTAGTTAGTTAGATTGCCAAAAAATATTGTACACGTATTTTTTCTTTTGTTTCACAAACAAAAAATGACTCACAAGTGAAGTGTGACGTCACTTTTTTCGTGTGATTTTTACTCATGAGTGACGTCGCGACTTTTAATATTATGAAAAAACAAAAATTACGTGTCCAACATTTTTCCATGATCTAGCTGACGGACTGGTTAGGATCGTGTATTTTTGACCCAGTCCGGTACCCTATTGTGAATCGATTTTGATGATTAGGTAAATTATTATTTGGTAGGTCAGAAGTTAAAAAATGGCCCCATGTAAATTTTATCGAAATCGGTGCGGCGGTTTTTGACATAATAACTTGGCGGTTTCTTAAATTTGCTTTCATTTATGTCTTTTAAAACGGATTTAAAAAAGGAGAACGTTCTCAATCCGATTGTAGGTTGTTTTTGGATGTATGTTATGCGATATCTCCACCAATTGTGAATCGATTTTGATGTTTTTTTTGGTAGATCATAGTTCAGAAATGGTCCCATATAAATTTTATCGGAATCGGAGTGGCTGTTTTTTAAATAAATAAAATATAAACATTGGTGGACAATTCACACACAACCACACCCCGGACACTCGGCCTAAAATCTATACAGACGGTGCAGTTGACATACCTACACTCACACAACTCGCATATGTCGTTCGAACGCATTTACGCATGTGTGCGTGTCATCTATGTCGTGTCGTTGAGTGCTTCTCGCGTTCTTGCGGGGTAGGAAGCTTGAAACTGGCGGGGGGTGGGGAGTGTCCGTTCTATCTGTATTATCTATTCTATGACACAACACCATCTGACCCCAAAACTAAGCAAAGCTTGTACGATGGCGGCCAGATAGCTGATATAATACTTAGTACCTGGGTGACCGAGCTTTGCTCGGTTTAAATACTAAATATACTTAGATACCTACAGATAAAAGACTCTAACAAATATATTTTCTTAAAAATAACGAATTGAAAAAAAAAGAGAACCCGTCTGGATTCGAACCCGGAGCTACTAATTCGTGACCGCTATGAGCGCCCGACTTCCCGTCTGAGCTAATTATGCTGTCGCGTCACGCGGCGAAATTTACCTTCACATTCTAATGTCTAATGTGACAGTTTTTCATTGTCTAAAAACGCGCATAATATGCGTTTTTTTTTAAATAAGACCTAGTTAGATCGATTTATCGTCCCCGAAATCCCCTGCATACATAATTTCATGAAAATCCATCGAGCCGTTTCCGAGATTCAGATTCTATATAATTATATATACATATTTATATAGGTACAAGAATTGCTCGTTTAAAGGTATAAGATACCTTTTATATACAAGGTGTTGCAGAAAGGTGCAACAATATTCATTGTAGTTCATCTACATAACGTTTTGAATAATGTATGTGAAAATTAAACATGAAAGCTCAATTTTTTTTTTCCATAAAAAAAAGATTTGTTTTGTTTGTTGTTATATTTAACATACCCCTAATGGCCTGATATGAATAAGAATAAGAATAAGAATAAGAATTCATTTATTGCCATACTGTGTTTACAAAGATCTTAAAGTAGCTTAAACGTACAAACAGTGTGCCCAATTACGGACGTGCAATATGTGTCACATAGTGACGTAGTAGGTACTCAACGTAATAATTTATGTCAAGTTCTTAGTTATATACAAGTATGAATAATAAAATGTGTAAGTAACTTAAGTTTACTTACATAGCTATAACATTTTAAAATCTATCTTTAGTATACATAAATATGATATCAATTGAACATTAAGCTGAAGAAAATAATTAACCAATTTAAACAACAAACAAAAAAAAAAATGAAATAGGAACAACATTTTAAACTAACAAATAATCGTCATTTTCATGGTTAAAATATTCTTTTAAATTATAGAATCCTTTCTTTAATAACCAGTCCTTTAATTTCCTCTTAAAACGAGTATTGTCCAAGTTCTTGATGTCTGAAGGTAAACCATTAAATATTTTGATAGCTGTGAAGTATGAGTTCTTATGGTACAAAGAATTGTTTGCTTGCGGAACGAATACATTATTTTTGTATTTAGCACGTGTTATGTCAGCTCTAAATGAGGAGTTAAAGTAGTCACTCCGATTTTGTTTGACAAACAAGCAAATTTCATAAATGTAAATACAAGTAAGTGTCAAAAACTTGAATTCTTTAAAAATATTACGGAGGGTATCTGTCCTACTTAAGTTAAATATAGCTCTAATACATTTTTTTTGCAATACAAATGTTGCTTCTACATTAGTGGAATTACCCCAAAAAATAATTCCGTAATTTAAAAGAGGATAAATGTACCCATAATATGCGTTGATAGCTATTTTCTTAGAGGACACACTTGTTAATATGTATAGAGAATGTATGTACTTATTTATTTTATTATTTATTTTATATATATGTGCCTTCCAATTCAAATTTGCATCTATTGTCACACCTAGAAATTTTGCTTCGTTAACCATGTCAACGTTCACACCATTATGAATTATATTTAAGTTTGTTTCTTTTCGTTTATTATTTCTAAATTCTATTAACTTTGTTTTTTGTATATTTACTGAAAGGTTGATGTGTTCTAACAGACTGACAATTTTTTCTAACACATTTTTTATTTCTTTTTCAAATGCATCATGACTCATGTTTCCTTTGGGTATATAAATTGTCGAGTCATCAGCAAACATGATACATAAGTATTTAGTTACGAGCGGTAACTCATTGATGTAAATTAAAAAGAGTAATGGACCAAGGATACTTCCTTGGGGCACACCACGTATAACATTTTGAAACTGTGAAAACATTTTTTCAACTGTTTTCGATTTTTTGTTATATGTTTCAATCAACGTTGCTTGGGACCTATTTTGTAAATATGATTCAAACAATTTTAAAGCTACTCCTCTGATTCCAATATGTTCTAGTTTATCAATTAGCAAAGAATGCGTAACGCTATCAAATGCTTTGGACATATCAAGTAGTAACGCTACACCTGTTTTGCTGTGATTTATTTGTTTCCATGCTTCATTTAACATTTTGAATATAGCTAATGATGTATTTTTCCCTTTTCGAAAACCAAACTGATTATTGTTTACTATATTGTTAGAGTTCAAAAATGAAGTTAATCTGTCAATTAAGTTGATCTCGGCACGGATTTTTGTACGACGTCGTGGCGTCGGCGATAAGGTCGTTTGTCAGCTGTACATGCGTTAAGGTTGAAGCTGGTGATTTGGTGGGAATTTTACGTCAAACTTTGACTCGAATTATCTCGTGATCTACTGTGCTGAGGGGAAAGAGACCTTCGGTGACGAAGTCTACATCAGTGTTAGAATGGACTGTCAAAATATTGTTGGGGGTAAATCCACCACGTTGTATAGTTATAGTTTTTATATGTATAGTTTTAAATACATACTTATTATACATAGCAACACCCAGACACAGTGCAAACATTTGAATTCATCACACAAATATTTGCACTGGGTGGGAATCGAACCCACGACCCTCGGCTTCGCAGGCAGAGCTACTACCCACTAAGCTACGAGGCCAGAAAAAATATGAACAATAAATTTGCTTTCATGACGACGCGACGTAGACGGATAGATTCTTATGACATTTGGTCGCGTGTCTGAATTTAATTTGAAATTGAAGTCGGCTTTTGTTTTGAAGTGAAGCCGCGCCGCGCGACGGTTTTGTTTCAATACTCACGAGACTGCAGGTTTTCGCGGTTTCTGCTCCGGAAAGCTACTCCGCAAGAATCGCGCGCAGCCACGCGGGCGCCGCGCGGCTGCCGCAGCTGCCGCGGCCGTAAACCGCGTCGTGTGTATTGAATTCAATTTTATATGGAAGTCTGCCGCGCCCGCGCGCGGCCGCGGTTGGCAGCCGTGCCGTGTGAATCCTCTCTTATAACTCAGAATTTGATAGCTTACCTACTTTGGAAACGCTTTCACGGGTGTAACCGGAGGGCGTGGCCTGACCATCATGGCATGGCCATCTAGAAATGCGTGATTTCCCATTGGCTCACGCATTTCTAGATGGCCATGCCATGAAGCCAGGCCACGCCCTTTCAGCATTTCCCATTGGCGGACGCATTTCTAGATGGCCAATTGCCACGGTCCCGAGTTTACCCGAAGATTTCTTATCATACCCGCGCTTCTACCGCTGAACTAAATCGGCTATCGCTTTGTTAATGCTGTCTCTATCATTTCAAGCGAAAAGAAAAGAGAGAGAAACATCAAAGCGATGACATTTTTCGTTCGGCGGTAGACCCCCTGGGCGTGACGCTAGAATTCAATTCACAGCCCACGAAAAATCTGTCTAGGTGCGCCAAAAGAAGTTTTCACTTCAATTATTGCATACCTCTCACGAGGAAAACATAATGGACCTAATTATATAATGACATCAAATTTATCCACATATGTTTACGCAAATAAACTTTATTTCATTTCATTGAAGTTACACTTCTTTTGTCACGTTTGGGAAAAAAAATGAGAATAAAAAAACATAGAAAAAATAAAAAAAATTCAATAAAATAGATCTTAACTATACAATATTTTCTTACTTCTATAAATAGGTAGATTATTTTGTTAGCCTGAACTAGGTAGAACCTGTTTCAGGCGAAAAAAATGCTTTTTTACCTAAGAGTTACATTTAGGATTTAGGAAGAAAATAAAACTAAACAATTTATTAATAATTACGAAATCGGTAAAAAGAAAAGGTATTTAAGAACTACTTTGCTTCTCAAAATTATAGGTATGCAATTCCTTAATTATTTTGTAACTAATATCATATGTTCAGTTTTCTCATATGACAGAGTCAGCAAATACTCGAAGACAGTTTGTTTACAGTTATATAAATTTTGATTGTAAATGCATAACATTCTATTTACTCGATTGTAGAGTAATGGCCCTAGAAATATGAAAAATCTACTTGTGAAAGCGTGTTTTGTGTGTGCCAGCGAGATACATACAATATCCTTACGTCTCTTGTTAGTATTGTTAGTGGAGTATGAAAGTATTTTGTGCTGTTTTATTGTCGTGTTCAATATAAATAGTTGTCTTACAGTTAGAATGTTACATGCTTTATAGAGCCGTTCCGTAGAGAAGAGAAATGGGCGAATAAATGTTAATAGATGTAAAAGTATATAAAATAATAAATGTTTACAACGCTCATAACGATGAACACACCCTGAACTTAGCTAGTCAACATTTTAATAAACATTGTAACTAACTACAACTTAAAACTTCGTGCATTGAACATATTATTATCTAGGGGTCTACCGCCGAACGAAAAATGTCATAGCTTTGATGTTTCTCTCTCTTTTCTTTTCGCTTGAAATGATAGAGATAGCAATAGCAACGCTAAAGCCGATTTATTTAGGCGGTAGACAGGGGCGTAGCTACCGCCGTATTTGCCGTATGAATTATACGGGGCCCCCGGGCCACGGGGGCCCCCAAAGTGTGTAAGGAAAAATAAAAAAAACTTTCTAATTTATTTTATTTTACAAATGACAAAATTCTATAAAGCATTTCCTTTTTTTCCCGCCTTAAGCGTGCGTTCAAAAGTTGGCAACCCTCTACATCGTTATGGCGGGCTGCGGGACTTCCCCGTTTTACTTACTTCATCTTCATTTCAGCGGGGAATCCCCGGGAATCCTTCATCGATATCGCGATGTACGTGTACGATGTACGTTGTTGTACTTTGCATTGGATGTTAAACCACGGAGTGCAGTGCACTGTTTATTTACGCGCTTTATATAAATGTGCATTACATTGTAATTCAGTACAAACAATATTGTTCTGCTGGTTTAGCGGTATTAGTAGCGATTTGTAAAAGAAATGAGTGAAAGGAAAAGAGATTATCCCAGCGGCACTGAGAAAAGAAAAATTAAACAGAAAAGGGACGAGGTTATAAAAAAAAGTGCCCAAAATTTCTTCATTTTTTCAGAGACAAAATACTGTGAGTGATTTAGATTGGAAAGGTAAGTACTACCCAACCCATTTATTAGGGGTCCGTAGTGATAAACAAGGAAATCTTTTAATTTCGGTCTGTCCATCTGTCCGTCACAAAAAGTTGATTTTCCCCCCTCGATTTTCACAATTATACTGTTTTTAGGGTTCCGTGCCTTGATTAAAAAAAAACAAAATTCTAACTTATCTATAGGATCGATTTGTTTTGTTGTTTGTCTATCAGTCCGTATCGTATCGTTAATTGCGTGTTGAGAACTTCAGATCTGCTGACTCGCTTTCGGGTTCTCGTTTTGTATGGCCACTACACTACGCGATGCGTTTAAATAGCACGCAGGTGTATAGTAATGCACGGACGGGCTGCAGGTGATTTTGTATCTACTAATAGGTACGAACGAAAAATAATTTGGGTAATTTGAAAATTATTTTTCGTTCGCATTCAGTTAAATTGTCACCAAAATTTCCTCTATCTGATGAAATTATATTACAATCTGCAGATATATCAGAATCGTTGACTTGGGGTTCCTCGATTTCTGGATGGACATCCGATAAAGTATGTGCTTGGCTTTCTTCTATTTCCGGATGGATATGTGACGAAGAATATGCTTCAGAAGAATCTAAAAATAAACGAGTAATTGTTTAAAAATAAATACGAATGCTTTGATACTAAACTACGAACGAAAAATAATTTTTAAATTGGGTCCATTTAAACCACTAGGACCATTTTCAAAAGTTTCAGAAAATAACCGACCTTTTTCGGCTTATTATTATTCATATTTCAATCAGGCAGGCATACAAATTATAAGACCATGGTTATGTTATTCTAACGTTTTAAACAAACCGTACTGTCACTTCTGTTGGTTATTAGCAGATCGTCAAAACAAATCGTACTCCTCTGCTTGGGTTAACGGTGTTTCGGTTAGAAGCAATTTCACACAAACTATTCTTGACCATGAAAAGTCACAGCAGCATATTAGTGCCTCACTCTCTTATAATAATTGGTTGCAAGGAAATACCATCGATACTCTATTGAAAAGTGAAATCGATAGTAAAATTACATTCTGGAGAGATGTACTGCACCGTATAATTAATGTTATAATTACTTTAGTATCTTGTAATCTACCTTTGAGGGGGTATGATTCTGATTCTGGCAATTTTATGGCAATTTCACGTCTGCTATCTAACTATGATGCAACTTTAAAAGAACTTCTTCTAAAACCGAAAGGTGAAATAAATTATTTAAGCCCTACGATTCAAAACGAAATTATTAGTTTGCTTGGTACCACCGTTAGGAACAATATTATCTCAGAAATTAAAAAAGCTCCATTTATGACAATAATTCTGGATACAACACAAGACTTGTCAAAAATTTACCAACTATCTGTAGTTTTTCGATATATCTCGGTTACAGAAAATGATGATAATGTGCCTAAAGAAATAAAAATCTGTGAGTCCTTTTTAGGATTTATAGCAGTAACCGATTGCAGTTCTGCAGGTCTGAAAACTGTCATTTTAAATTTGACTAAAGAATATGGAATTGATTTGACTAAATGTAAAGGACAGGGATACGATGGAGCAAATGTTATGTCGGGTGTGTATGGAGGATTACAAACCCTAATAAAAGAGCATGCTCCAAATGCCGATTATGTTCATTGTGCTGCGCACGCTTTAAACTTGGTTTTGAACGATGCTGCGAGACATGTTCGTGAAGTATCGACTTTTTTCGATAATTTAGAAAAAATATATACTTTTTTTGGCAATAGTATAAAACGCTGGGCTATGCTAAGTGACGATTCATCTGATAAATATTTGATTACCCTTAAAAAGGTATGTCCTACCAGATGGTCTTCTAGGAACGACGCTTTATTAGCAGTAAAGAAATTTTTTTTACTAATCATGAAAACTTTGTACCAACTAAATTTAATTTCAAATAAAAAAGATGAACGTGAAGACTGTAAAAGTATAATTAATATTTTAGAGAGTTTTGATTTCTTAGTGCTCGTTACATTTTTTTCTTCACTATTTGAAATTATTAATCCCGTTTCTAAAGCTCTACAGCATGAAAATAATGACTTACAGAAATCTAGTATTTTATTAAGTAATCTTTTAAATAGACTGTGCCAATTAAGAAATCAGAATTCATTTAATAGTTTGGTAAATGAATCCAAAGATTTAGCAAAAGAGTGGGGGGTAACAACTGTTTTTAAAAATAGTAGGCGAAAGATAACGCAGCGTTTTTTTGATGAGTTATCACAAGATGAGAGAATTTCCGACCCGGAATCCTATTTCAAAGTCAATGTATACTATTGCTGTTTAGATATATTAATTTCTCAAACTAAAGAAAGATTTCAGAGCCTTTGCAACCTGAGTAGTATATTCGAAATATTACAACCGGAGAAACTCTTATCTTCTTCAAGCGAAGAGATATTAAACGCTTCCGGAAAACTGTCTGCTAAATACAGTAAAGACATCTCACTTAATCTTTGTGACCAATTAAAGGCTCTAAAAACATGCTTAAATTCTGAAATTAAAAAAATTTATTCCATTAAAGAACTCATTGAATTATTGCTATAGTGCGTTCCAGCAAGCTGTGTAGAAAACCAAAACAAACCAAAAAAAAGGTGATACCATAACATAAACATCGTTTAATCTTAGTATTTTTATGAAATTGCCTTAAAATATTTTTCACAAATAGGATTCGACTTTATTGCGATCTTAAATACCATATACTTAGATTTGTATTGATCAAATAATTCTATACTATCTTATTTTAAAAGTTATAGAAAGTAATGGTAGGATGATAGAAATATGATTTTAAGTACTAGCAATTTGATCTGTGTTTCTCAAACTCTCAATGTTGCATTCAAGATATTTTTACTTCTTTTCATCAAATTATTCTTATTAAGGACGCGCCAATTTTTCTTACATACCTGCCCTATTTTTCTCCTGCCCATATTGTAAAAATGCCCATTACCATTATATTCAAGTATGCATGTTAATTATAATACTGTGAAGCTAAAATAATAATTAAAAAACTAATCTCCGAATAACCCACCTCTAACTGCTCCCGGCGCAAAAGTGCCCATGATGCTCGCCGCGTTCCCACGCTGAATGGCAATGGCCATGCATTAATTATATGTATGCATTAATTTTACTCTATTTATTTTTGTCATTAATTTGGAATTTTTTATTGTAATGTAATTTGATTTTAATGTAATGTATTATTTGATTTTTATTGTAATGGGATCTTAAATTGACGTCTGTTTTTTTTTTTAATTATTGACTTTGGTAATATTGGTAATATTGAATATCTTGAATATTATGACATGTAACTACTCGTTATCAATAAAAGAGTAAGAGTATGACTAAAGAACTCCGAGAAAAAGGTTTCTTGTGTCGTAACGACTTGAGAGAAATTCGTAAACCTCTAAATACGTGTTCCAAATTACGCTGTTTACTATCAAAAGCTTGTATAATTTTCACTCTAAAATGCCATACATTTTGTGTTATTTTGATCGAAACTTTTGTATGTGTTTCCAGAATATTACAGCATAGTGTTATGATCAGTTTTGGGTAATACGAGGACAATTTGAACGAGATTTAATTATTGTTAAAAATAAAATGAAAGTTTTCATATAAGGAAACATCTAAATTACTTTTCTAAGTCACTGGTTCTAGTGTTACATTCTTCTCCGAACTCAAATGCTTTACCTTTTCTTTTTTTACGTGGGAGAAATAAATGTACGTATGCCCGCCATACTCTCATTATGAAATGAGAGGAGATCTCCATCTACCCTCATTTGGGCTTCAAAAATCGCAGGGTGACCAACACTACAAACAACACTAACCATATCAGGTTTCTCCAAACTCAGTGCGCTATGCACACATTTATTTATTAGAGGCTTCCGCGACACCGATAACCGTAAACCGGGTAGTTTTCGGTTATTGGCATCGTGGTCATCGCGTCGTAGTTGAAATATATACCTATGTTTTTTATTTTCCAATGCTTCCCGAACCATTCTTGCGTAGTAATGACATTCGGTAGATAGAACCTTCGGGTCGTGGATCTCGATCCAATGACCAATTTTAGTATCAATCAGATGTTCAGCAATTGCAGATTCTTGTGTCTGACGATTTTTTACAGCGGCAATGTGTTGATTGTTCCAAGTCCCAGCAGTGGGAAGATATATTTGGGTGTTGATGATATCCATACATTTAGTCTTGTTTTGCGATGAAAATTTAAAAGGGCAAGCAATGAAAGTTACTACAAACTATCTTGTAAAACAAAGGTTGAGAAATGCTGGTCTGTCATATTGAGAGTGACATTGGTTTGTTTACCTTTTATTCACAGACATTTGGAATGAGGTATAGTAAAATCCAATAGTCTTGCATCCAGTTTTCCCGAGGTAATCACAGCATGCTTTTTATTCTTGACCCTTCCAGTTACAACCGCAATGGCAGAAATAAGTTTTTCAAAATTAAAACTAATAAAAAATTACTTAAGAACTTCGATGGGACAAGAACGGCTGTCAGACATCTCACTATTGTCCATAGAGGCAGAAACTTTAGAAAAATTAAAATCATCATCAGCCATAATTGATTTAATAAATCAGTTTGCCGAAAAAAAGGCAAGGAGAGTGAATATTTAAAATTCGATTTTTATTTGTAAAATGGGTAAATTATGTGATAAATAAATATTTCTTTTCACAATATTTTTTTTCTTTTGTGAAAAATCTTTACCTCCATATTTTTATAAGGGCCTCCAAAAAAAATTTTATACGGGGCCCCGACAAGGCACGCTACGCCACTAGCGGTAGAAGGCCGGGGGGTCTACTACCGCCGAACGAAAAATGTCATCGCTTTGATGTTTCTCTCTCTTTTCTTTTCGCTTGAAATGATAGAGACAGGATTAGCAAAGCGATAGCCGATTTAGTTAGGCGGTAGAAGCGCTAGTCTATGCTTGAAGTTAAACTTCTAAGCACGATAAATAAAAGAGAAGCAGTGCGTACCTATTAACTTCTTGCGTGCGTTGATACATAAGCACACACACCCTTCTGCTTACATACATTCAACTTACATACAAAATTGCATGCATACAAATTCTATCCTCTTTATATGTAATATATAATATTCGTACCTACAAATTTTCTTTTCAACTTCCATTCAAAATTACATGCATACAAATTCTATCCTCTTTATAATATTGGGACAGATTATTCATTTGCAATCATAGTGTAAAATTATTATAATTCGGTATAGTTAATTGTATTAACGTTTGCTCTTTATGAAAACTGAAACACTATATCGGTTGCGGCGGCAGCATCGTTTGTTATTCAAATATTTATATCAAATTATCATCACACATTCATTTTCATAGGGTTACACAGCTTGCCACTAAACTGAAAGGTAGCCATTGGACCCATAGCTATGAACTACTGTAAGTAGGATCACGTATTTATGATGTAAGATTTCAGAATATAGGTAAGCGGATTGCAGCGGAGAGCGAACAGTCTCTCGCCCCGCGTCACTTGTACTGTTAAGAAGAAGCACCTGGGTGACCTTTGCTCAGTTTAAATACTAAATATACTTAGATACCTACAGATAAAAGAGGGGTATGCTTCCCTGTCACACCATTTTGTCACACCAGTGTGACACAGAAGAATTTTTTTCTTCGTAGTCACACTAGTGTGACACGCGAGAATTTAATTCTTCACAGTCACACTACCATCTTGTCCAAATATACTTGTAATAATAATTCCAAAAATGTAATGTACTATAGTGTGTGTATGTATGTGTGTAGTGTTATGTGTGAATTGTCCACCAATATATATTATTATATTTAGATATGTAAACCTCATAATTATATAAAAGTACCAATTAAATGTATCAATTTAATCTAACCGGCCCGATTAGGGTCTATCACTTAAGTTTTACTCCGGGTGGGCTCCCGCCAGAAGCTCAAGGGAGGTCCTGAGTGGAGCGAGCCATGCGAGGCCAAGCGTAGCGAAAAGGGGAGGTGGCGAGCGAAGCGAGCCGGCGACCGTAGTGGAGCGCAGGCCGAGTACCAATTAAATGTATCAATTTAATCTAACCGGCCCGATTAGGGTCTATCACTGAAGTTTTACTCCGGGTGGGCTCCCGCCAGAAGCTCTGCGGTCACCCCTGACCTCCTTTGAGCTTCTGGCTCCCGCATTTTTTATATACACTCTAGGGGTAGTAGCGACAAGACTACATAGAGTTGGGGTGCCCCGAGTCGGATCTGGTCTTAAGTAACATAACCAGTCCGATTAGGTTACTTAAAGAAATCACAATTGAGGTTACATAAAGACATCACGATTGAGACTTTTCTTAATAATTTACGTTAAGAAAAAGTACTAAATACTCTGTAACGACGCTTCATCAATCATCAATCATTAACAGCTCACTAAACGTTCCCACTGCTGGGACTCGGGGCCTTCTCTCGCAAGGAGAGAGTTAAGGCCATAATCCACCACGCTGGCCCAGTGCGGGTTGGCGGATGACACATGACTTCGAAAGATTCTAGGTACATGTCGGTTTCCTCACGATGTTTTCCTTCACCGTTTTTAAGTTAACGGCAACGACGCTTATGTGATGTTATTTCTTATTGTCAGTTTCGTAATAACTAATATTTTCTTTTGTTTCCGGTTAGTTTTTGTACATACTTTTCAAATATATTGTTTTTCAATTTAGACTTGGTTGTTTGTGTTGCTGAATATTTGGTGTGATGGTTAGTCATACGATGTAATCGATTATTGTCTGTCACACCAGATAGTATGACACAGAGGAAAAAAATTCTTCTGTGTCACACTGGTGTGACAAAATGGTGTGACAGGGAAGCATACCCCATAAAAGACACCAAGAAATAGATTTTCTTAAAAAAAAAAGAAAACTTGAAAATAAAAGAGAAGTCGTCTGAATTCGAACCCGTCGACTGCCGTCTGAGCTATTATGCTGTCGCGTCACGCGGCGAAATTTACCTTCGCATTTTAATGCCTAAGGTGACAGTTTTTCATTGTCTAAAAACGCGCATAATATGCGTTTTCTAAAAATGAAACCTAGTTAGATCGATTTATCGCCCCCGAAACCACCTGCATACTTAATTTCATCAAAACGTTCGAGCCGTTTCCGAGATTCGATATGAGATATAAGATGTAATCCAGTGATGTGGTTTCATTTAATCTCCAGTAACAGTAATATCTACACAACTATTGCTATGGTCTATGGTCTAAGCTAGAAAAACAACAGAAATAAATTAGCAGTCATAGGGAACTCTGGTAGAAGGGAAACGTATAAAACTTTAATTTATAGTTAAACAACACTAATACGAGGGTCAAACTGAAAGTTCTTAGAAAATCAAAAACTGATTACATTAGCCAGTTATTAGTTTTATTATATATTTTCAAAATATTGTCCATTCACGTCAATACACCGCTGCATGCGATGGAACCACTGGGAAAAGCACTTTGCCCACTCGTCCTTAGGGGTCTCTTCAATGGCATCGCGATACGCAGCCACCGCTTCTTCAGCATTCATAAACCGCTTTCCTTTAAGTTTTTCTTTAATTTTTGAAAATAAATAAAAATCACAAGGCGCGAGGTCGGGGCTATACGGCGGGTGACCCAGTAATTCAACGTTTGATGTCGCCAAATAGTCGATCGTTCGCTTGGCGGTGTGCGATGAGGCGTTGTCGTGGTGAAGGAGGATCCTACTGCGAGGTCGTTTCTCTCGAACTTTTTCCAAGACAAGTGGCAAACAATTGGTAGTGTACCATTCTGCAGAAACTGTTTTTTGATCCTCTAACACAATTGTTGCGAAATGACCTATCCTTCCAAAGAACGAGGCCACCATTTTTTTCCCCGCAATTCGATCTCTCTTCACTTTAGTTGGCAACTCCTCGAAAGGAAACACCCACTGAGCAGATTGTCTTTTGGTTTCAGGATCATATTTTATTTTATTTTTATTTTTATTTATTTATTTAGAGACACCAACAGCGAACATATTACAACACTTATAAACAAAACAATTTAAATATAAAAATTCTGATATGTTAGCCTATTATAGGTGAATACAGCTTGCTTAAAAATTTGTGGCTATTTTTATACAAATAATAATGAAAAAAAACAATAAGAAAAAAAAACAATAATAAAGAACCATACTTTTACAACTTAGATGTCCTCAACATGTTAACTAGCTTGTGTTTAAATACGGCTAATTTATCATTAAATAAGTCGAGGCTGTCAGAGGAGGCATTGACTTCGTTATACGTGCGACATACTCTCCGCAACGGGGAGTTACATGCCAAATTGGTTCTAGCGACCTGTTGCCAATCCAGAATTCGACAAATTCTGTGCCTGGGATAATGGTGAGGAACTTGCAGAGAAATTTCATTTAAGATAGATGGACAGTCGGAGGATCCATGGATCACTTTGTGAAGAAATGTTAGATCACGGATCCTCCTCCTGTCACGCAGGGTGTGCATTTTAAAAAATTTGAGGCGATTCTCGTAGGGGCTTCTGTGAGAGATGCTCTGGCTAGAGAAAGCCAGAGATCGCGTAAACGCGCGTTGGAGCCCTTCAATGCGCTGAGAATGGACGGAGTAAAAAGGATTCCAAACCACACTCGCGTATTCTAGATTACTTCTAACCAGCGAGTTATAAAGTAATACTTTAGTGTGAGGATGTTTAAAATGTTTTGAGTTCCGCCTAATAAAGCCCAGTAATTGTGCTGCCTTTTTTGCTGTTATATCAATGTGAGACTTGAAGGTCAACCCGCTATCAATTACAACTCCTAAGTCCCGTATCTCATTCACCTCTTGCAGAATGGTTCCGTCTAGAATATACTTGGTATCGATAGGATTTTTTTTGCGAGTATACTTGATATAAAAACATTTTTGTACATTAAGCTGCATTCTGTTCTCGTCACACCAAGTCTTAATGCTATCGAGGTCTTTTTGTAACAGAATTCCATCTGTAGCTGTTTTGATCACTCTATAAATTTTGAGGTCGTCCGCGAACATTTTTACGTTACTGTACTTGATATGGCATACGATGTCATTGATGAATATTAAAAAGAGTATAGGACCGAGGTGCGAACCCTGTGGCATGCCAGACGTTGCAATGAATGAGTGGGACTCGAAATCGTTTACGCATACAACTTGTTGCCTTTTTTGGAGATAAGACCGGAACCAACTCAGAAATGACCCATGGATACCAATATTTTCCAACTTTTTTACTAACAGGGGGTGGCAGACTTTGTCAAAAGCACTGCTAAAATCAGTGTACACTGCATCAACCTGGCACCCCCTGTCCACTTCCTTGGATAATTCAGATACGAAAACAGCTAGATTAGTCTCAGTTGATCGACCCTTTATGAACCCATGCTGCTGCTCTGACAAGAGGTGTTTTAGATGACGAGAAAGCAGAGGACAGACTAGCGCTTCAAATAACTTAGAAAAGCATGACAACATGGATATAGGTCTATAATTCTTAATATCGTCCACACTACCCTTTTTGTGTAAAGGAACAATTTTTCCTTTTTTAAATTCATCGGGGAATTCTCCGACGCATAGAGAACGATTGAAAATCAAGGACAAGGGTAGAGCTAGCGCAGAGCCGCAGCGCTTAACAAACAGTGGCGGGATGCCGTCTGGACCCGGTCCCTTCGATTCGTCCAACTGTTTAATTTTATTTGAGATTTCGCGCTCCGTAAATCTTATAGTGCCTATACAATTGTTATTACACATAGATATAGTTTCGCTGGGCTCGGGACTATCTGCAATGTGAGATGAAAATGCTTTGGAAAAGTTATCGGCAAAAAGGTCGACTATTTTCTGTCCGGAGTCAGCTATGTTGTTGTTCAGATACATCTTCGCGGGATATAAAGAACGCTCTTTGCGTTTATCTTTTACATACCTCCAGAAGTCTTTAGGATTTTTTGCTATAGCGTGCTCAGTTTTACTTATATAGTCACTATATAGGGTATTACACAATTTATGTCCACGCTCCCTCAAAATATGAAATTCATAAAGGTCGCGAGGGTTTTTGTATTTATTGTATTTTGCACGTAGTTTATTTTTTTCGGCAAGAAGTTTAGTAATATTTTTGTTAAACCAGGGAGGAAATATTTTTCTATTATAATTGTGAGCTGGAACATGCGATTTAATTGTTTCTTTAATAATAGTATAAAAAGCTGTGGTCGCTTCGTTGACTGATTTACAGTCGTTAATTACAGTGTTCCAATCAATATTGCTGAGTTCCGAAGTGATAACCTTAAAGTCAGCTTTATAGAAGTTTAATTCAGGAGAACCCTGAGGACGGAGGTACTTGGGCTCGCTGTTAGGTAAGGTGCACACAAAAGGGGGATGTTTTGGGTCAAGTTTGCACACGATATCTAATGGATCTGAAAGTGAAAGTTCTTTTAACGTGGAAATGGCGAGATCTAAAGTTCTGTTATCCTCATTGTTCAAATCGCTGAACTGAAACATGTTGGAAATGGAAATAAAATCTACTAAGGCGTGACCCAGAGAGTTTCCGTAGTTGGCAGGTTTTGTAAAATTGTCGCTTTTGGTCCATTTTATGAACGGCAAATTAAAATCGCCGACTAAGACAACCTCGTCGACCAAATTTATGTAATTGGTTGCATTATCGAGAAATTCACTCAGAACAGTTAACTTTGCTGGAGGAGGAATGTAAACCACACAGATCGCAACTTTCTTAATTTTGTTTCCTATTTTCATTTTTACTACTACCCATAGATCCTCGGAGTTGGATTCCCAGCTTTCCATACGATTTGACTCAAGCTTATGCGATACGGCTAGCATTACTCCTCCACCATCAGACTTTGCAGTGAGAGGACTACACAAGCGATCACGGCGGTACACGACGTAGCGCGAATCGACGATTTCGCTGCTGTGCACGGACCCATTAAGCCAAGTTTCAGAAAAAGCCAGTAAATCATATGAGTTCTGGAGTATTTTGTTGTGGATCTTGTCTGTTTTTGTCCTCATACCGCGTACGTTTTGGTAATAAAGAGTAGCCATTTTTGAAGTAAAAACGGCATTAGGAACATTGCTTAGATATCGAATGAATCTACACTAACACGTATCGAAAAAAAATTTACTGTCCATTGAACGTATCTGAAGAGCTGAGCTGGCCTCATCTTTTCTGGTATACACGCGACCATCTCGAACCCAGACGAATTTGAATGATAATTCTTTGGCCTTTCTGCGAACAGCTGCATGCAGTGCTTTGTTGGCTGGACTCAGGTGCTCCGACACGAAAACTGGTACGCTGCTTCCGCCAATGCCGAGATGCCGGGAATTCATTTTGTTTTGAGCGTTCTGCTTGTTGAATCTTTGGACTCCGGCGAGCACGCTGTCGCGAACAAGTCGCGTACGCAGCTTCACGATAATTGTGCGTGGTCTGTCGCTATCCTTGTTAAGTTTAGCGACTCTTGAGGCGTGGATTATATCCATGTCGGAAAGGGGACAACCAACTGTCTTCGCCAGTGCTTCAGCAATTTTCAGAACATTCTCAGAGTTGTTTTCTGGAATTCCATTGACTTCCAAGTTACATTCACGCTGATGCTGTTCCATAAGATTCAATCTATTGGTGAAATCCTTCTCTAGAACGCAAACCTTTGCTCGAAGCTCATCGTTGTTCTTCTGGAGACGTTCAATTATAATTGACTTACTGTCTAAGTCCTTTTTGAGCTCTTCGAAACAGGTATTAAAGAATGACAGCGATTTTTCAAAAGTAGATACCTTTTCGCCTATGTTGAGGAGTTCTGTAGTCACGCTTCTTAATGCTGATCTCATTTCTTCTCTAATTATGGAACGAATATCAGAGGTTGAGGCAGAGCATTCGTCCGGAATATCGTCGGACGACTTGCGACGTACTCTACCCTTAGAGGCGTTGCGTAGTGTAATGTTAGTGTCGCCCGAAGCGTGCGCCGATGCGCGTACAGGTGTGTTAGTGTTGTCTCCCTTTGGCTGCTTACTGAGGCACATTGGACATTTCCAAGCTTTTTTCTTCTCCGGGGAAAACTTATTGAAGCGATGCGCTGAGATGTTGCAGCAGTCTAGGTCGAATACTGAGCAGCATAAAGTACATTTCATAAACTCCTTGGACTTAATCAGACTCTGGCATCCTGCACAAGTTGGCGCCATCGTAGTAACAGAGAAAACTTATTGGTACTGTTACCCGTTACTTTTTAGAAATTTGTTAAGGCAACACCAAATTGACACAATGACAATTATCAGTGTCTGTCAGTGTCAACAATAGTAGCTGCTGTCAATGCCGGCTAGTACCGTGATTGTTATGTTGGCACAAAGTACTCGATAGCAACCAATTTCACTCATATAAATCCACTTCGCTTTCCAACGATTTTACCAAACTTGAACTCAATATTTTTCCACTTTTCTTCGTTTTCCTTTGGAGTAAATGGTATATTTCCTCAATATGACACTGTCCTCAGCTTTTTAGTCATTCGGAATTTATCAGTAATTAGGTGAGTGTAATAAGCCTTTTAGTTTTTCCGAATAAGTCACTTGTCACTTTCTGTGCATTTGTCAAACAATGCAACTGTCAAGCTGTCAATGTCTGTTGAGGGAAGTTTGATCGAGTTCCCTCAGGGAACTCGATCAAATCTCAGCTGAGATCTAACAGTTGTTTATTTTGTTAAAACATCAAATTTCGGGTGTTTTTGTAAACAAGTGACACACTAAAAGATGTAACAAAAAAGAAGTGACCGCTATTAAAAATGTGAATCAGTGAGAAAGCTTTTTCAGATCGATATTTTAGCCAAAATAATTGCTCACCGCTTCCCAATGCTCACTCAGGTTGGTTTCGGGGTTATGTTTATCACTTCCACCGTGTTTACAGATGTTTACAATGCTTCTTGATATTATTCTGCAATTAAATTGATAAGAGTACTTGTTTGAACTGTTTACATTGGCAAGGTGTTATTTGTAGAATGATCATATCAGTAAATCCAGCTTTCGTCACCTGTTAGTATGTCGAACACAGCATTTGAGTCACCTCCGTTAAATCTTTCAATCATTTTACGGCACCAATCCACACGATGGAGTTTTTGAGCCTCAGTCAAATTATGAGGTATCCACCGGGCGCAAAGCTTCCTGACCGCTAAATGTTCGTGTAGGATTTTGTGCACTTGACTCATACCGATGCCTAAGCTTGTCCGAATCTGCTGATAGGTCACTCTTTTGTCAGTCTCTATCATACGCCGCACAACACAGATGTTATCTTCAGTCGTCGCCGTAGAAGGCCGTCCCTCACGTAAATCATCAGTGAGATTAGTGCGACCACGTTTAAACTCATTAAACCAGTTGTAAACAGTCGCACGAGATGGGGCTTCATCGTGAAAGGCCAATCGTAGTCTATCATAACTTTCTTGTTGACTTAAATGACATCGAAAGTCATAAAAAATCATTGCACGAAAATTTTCTCGTGTTAAATTCATGTTGACGTGACACAGACAATTTTCAATTTGCCGCCAAATCGTAAAACAAATGACAAATGAATGAAGTATATACTCAGTAATATTGGCAAAGAGTTCTATTTTCAAATTATAGAATTATTTTTTTATTATATTGTTTATAAGTGGCCAGTTCTAAGAACTTTCAGTTTGACCCTCGTATTGTACAGTATATTGTATTGTACAGTACGTTGCCTGTATAGCTACAGATATCTGATATTACGCTTAACGGTGAAGTACATTCGCAAAAAATTCACCCATCTAAATAACATCTAGCGTCTTACTTCGCCGCTCCGCTACCGCTCCGACGTTATGCTCCTGCCATTTTCAATATTTTTGTGGTGCGCCAAATTAAGTTTTCCCTTCATTTTCACACAGACAAATTTTTCGTGGGCTGTGAATTGAATTCAAGCGTCACGTTCGAGAATGATAAGAAGTTTTTGGGTGAAATCGGGACCATGTCCATTGTCATTGGTCATGGCCACGCCCTCCGGTTTTACCCGCGTAGTTTCAAAGTGAGTTATCAAATTCTGAGTGATAAGTTTTCACTCGTATCGGCAGTTCCTATGACTACCAATTTTTTTCTTTAAGGGCGTACCCCGAGCAAATGAGCTTGAGTATTTCTTACCTTATCGCACACTGCAAGAAAGAGCAAGAGAGAAACAGTAGGATTTGCCGCTGTTTTACGCTCAATTTTTTACAATACACTCTTTATAAAATCAGATTTTGGCCTTTTGAAAAAAATAAAACTACCAAAATGTTCGTAATGGAATTGTCTATCCGTTGGTGTAAGTACAAAATCAAAATAATGGAGGTTTTCCGAGGAGATGCATGATAACTACAATTATTTTATTTTTTTCATGGTTTCGTTGTGAGACGATTATTTAAACAATAAGTCCATTACAAAAAAATAAAACTACCATTTTGAAGCCAAGAAGTTGTAGAAATTTAATGTATTTTTTACCAGTTGATATATGTTTTGTCTAATGAGTAGATAGCTCTGAAAACTCGACCAAAAAACTCGTTATGCTGGGGGACGCACCTTAAGATTGATGTATGACTGCGATTCACTTAAAAGTTAAGCAATATCACGGTCTAGGATGTAACACGTTTATCTATAAAGTACTTGTTTGTTATAGATAATTATGAACAATCTATTAATTAATGTTGCAATTAATAAAACAAATGGGAATCATAGGGACAGCCGATAGAAGTGAAAACTTATAACTCAGAATTTGATAGCTCACTTTGGAGACTAAGCGAGTGAAACCGGAGAGCGCTGTCAGTCTGGAATAAATCTTCAAAGCATTGTCGTCTAAATAAGTCTTCTAAGCATGGCCATGGTCCCGAGTTCACCTCTTTCTTTAAGAATTCTTTAATTTACAAGCGTGACGCATGACCTCAATTCGCAGCCTACGAAAAATATGTGTGTGGTGCGTGAAAAGTGTTCACTTCATAAATAGCTATGATTTGAAGACTGGGGAAGATCGTACTTGTTACAACGCATATTTATCCTACTAATATCATAGTCCTACTATCCTACTAATATTATAAATTATGTCAATGTATGAATGTTTGGATATTTGGATGTTTGTTGCTCAACCACGTCCTAACGTATGAACGGATCGGGCTGAAATTTGGAACACAGATAGATTATAGTCTGGAAGAACATATAGGCTACTTTGAACTAACTTTTACTCTTAGCTAAACAACTGGAACGGGAACTTCGCGGGCAACACCGCGGGGCGCTGCTAGTATTATGATAAACGTGGATATGTTAGTGTTAGCTTAGTACGCTTAGTAAGCTTGGGAATATCTTTTTTTTTTAATACTTAAAGAGTGACGAGACGAGCAGGACATGTGCCTGATGGTAAGCAACACGCCTGCCACATAACATCACAGTGATACGCAGCTATTGGAACATGAAGAGTCCAAATCATTACCTAACACTGCACTGCGCTCGTCACCCAGATATCTAAGATGTTATATCTCTAAGCCTTGTAATTTCTCTGGAAACATTGCCCTTCAAACCGGAACACAGTAATGTTTGCACATTGCAGGACAGTAGAATAACTGGCTAAGGTGTGGTAGTTCCCCAGGCGGACTCTGCCAAGAGTCCTACCACTACAACTCTGGGAATATCTACACTGGAACGGTGATCCGTGGTTTTAGTTTACCTAGGCAGTTTAGAGAGCGTGCGGAATTAAATTGTGTACCTAATGCACATTCCCGAAATGTATTCGAAAGACAACCGAGAGAAGGAGAGCAACCTTTCAACGTAGCATAGTCGTTATGTACATTCTTGTATTTATTAAACTCAGTAAATAAACATATTCCATTCCGATGCAAATAGGTATAATTTAGAAATGCAAAACCATCAAAATTGTCGGGAAAGTCGACTAGAGCGCCGCCATAATATGAAGGGTGTGAAGGGATGTAATTCAATAATTATTTTGTGTGTTGTTAGTGCGAAAGTTAAGGGATAATGTGATTTTAGTGTGAGTAAGTTGGGAGGGTGCTGTGAATGGCACAATAATAATTAACGACTTATGTTGTGGCAGATACTCTTTGCCGATTTGCTAACCATTGGCCATTGTGAACTTGCCTTGCTCGCCTCGTCACTCTATCAATCTTATACGATACAATTTAGACGTATACAATTTTAAATCGACTTCAAAAAGGAAGGGGTTCTCAATGCAACTATTCAATACCTATTCTTTTTTGTATTAGCCCAATGCATTTAAGCAAAAAAATGGAATAAAAAAACATTAAATTATGTAGTTTGGGGACTATAAAGGATCGATAGGGGGTGCATTTTGAGCATATATTCCAATTTGAGGGATTCTGGCATGGTCAGCTCAAGGTCATTTCGATGAAAACGCGTTTAATTCGATATCTCGAGAAGTGTTAGTGTTAGGTAAAAAATTGTCGAGACATTTTCTCTTCTAAATTAAATTTACTAACTTTTATAGTAACCACTTTTCTTTTTTTCATCAATATTTTTCAAGTTATTGCTTCCGAAAGGCAAAAATTTAACTTTTTTTCCTCCCTTTCGCCATTTTCTCCCCAACCGTTCAATTTTATGAAACTTTACCGATAATCAAAAGTGTAGATCTTTGAATAATGAACAACTTTTTCCTTGAATTTTTTTCAGTTATGACAATACCTTCAGAGTTATGTTACTTTACCGAGCGAAATCCGCGCCACTGCGACACCTCCGCGACACTGCAAAAAATCCGCGACACCTCCGCTCTTAGGGCTGAACCCAAAATTCATTGTTGGATTGTGTCGGTGGGTTTCTTCTACACAGGGTTATGTGGGACATTGATATTTTGCTTTGATTGCTTGCATACAGATCCTACCTATCTGCTAATTATGACCAATAATATTTGTTTGCTATTGACAAAATTAAAAAATGGTTTCATGTAATTTCGTACTAAAGTTTCATAGCCAATACTTGAAAACCCAGTAGAAACAATTACTGGTAGTGATACAAGTTGGAAGTTCCGTTTCAACTTGTATTACAACTACAGCAGAGATCAACGTGAGGCATCCATTGTACAGATTTTACGAGCTCGTTCAAACTCTCAACTGCATTTAATTTGAACTTAATTTCCGAAGTGCAAAGTGCTCGAACAACGCTGTGGGAAGTTGGCAGCCACGATCAGATCTAGCACTGCATTCTCTAACAACAAATTAAAACGCAAACAGCTTTTAAAAAAATGGTTTAGTGTATTTATAAACAAGTAAGTAGTAGAAACCATCTCAAGTCAACTTATACCATTTATCTTTGGTTACGTTTTTCTTTTTATGTTCTGCACCATCCTAAGGCTGCCTGAAAGAAATCTCTATTAGTGATAAGATCACTAATTGCTACTTTGCTTTTAAGTTTTTTTTCTCATTTTAAACAATGTTTGATTTAGCAAAAATACAAAATTATTTATTCTACGACAGAATCCATATTTTCTATTCCAATGTTACCGTCGTATTTTTACGTATTTTTTAGTTTGTATACATGACTGGTCTCCTACCTTGCTATATGACTGGTCTCCTGCCTTATTAAAATTTTATCTGAACGCTTTCCAAATGACCCTCCCTGACCAGAGTAACTTGGTAAGGTGGGGAAAAGCCTCTGAAAAATGTTGCTATACTTGTAGTGAGGCGATATGTACAGCAAGGCACATATTGGTGGGATGCAAGGTGCTCCTTAATAGGGGTCATTACTCACAGCGCCATGACAGAGTACTTGAAATCATACGTGAAGCCGTAAGCCTTTCGGTAGCTAGAGCCCAAAAGGGATTGACGATAAACAAAAGACAAATTAACTTTGTAAAAGAGGGCTCAACTTCAAACTCCAAGAACAAGCCTTACTCAATCCTGGGTTCAGCACCTGATTGGACTATTTTAATGGACACGTATGAAAAGCACTACAAAATCCCAGAGGATGTAGGTGTTTCGTTATCCAGACCGGACATTTTCCTTTTTTCTAGGGCTACGAAACGCATAGTCCTGGTAGAACTTACCGTACCGTGGGAAACTAATATACCTAAAGACCACGCGATGAAACAAAATAAGTATTACGACCTACAAAATGAATTAACAAAAAATGGCTATGTAGTTAATTTATACGCTGTAGAAGTAGGAGCGAGAGGTATACCAGCAAAATCTCTCTATAACCTGCTTAAAGACCTTGGATTGTCCAGAAGTGCAGTAAGTTCTATACTAGAACGAGTATCTAAAGCTGCACTAGTAGGATCATATCGGATTTGGCTGGGCAGGGAGAGAAATACGAGTAGTGAAGGTGAGTGTTGACGTACGTCAATATAAGGGGCCCCTTTTAAACCTACAGCCCGAGTCACAAGTCTCGGGGTCTACTCGTGATTTCTCTCTCTGCCACACGATGGACCCGGCACCCGCACGGTGAATCCATGGAATGCTAAGAAGTACGTCTCAAGTCAAGTAAAATCTATAGATTTTACTTGACCACCATCTCGCCTGATGTTATGATGATGCGGTCTACAATGGAGCGTGTTTAACGAGAAGAAACCGATTCACTCTCGATTTGAAGACACCGAGATTGTAACCATCGGGAAACCCCCACTCAGGTAACGTATTCCACAGCCTAGACGTTCTTATCACAAAAGTAGAGTCAAACCTCTTCGTTCGTGCCTATGGCATATCAACCATGAAACGATGTCGCTTCAGTTCCGCTGCATATGGAAAGCAGATGTAGTTGTCTGTTTTCATCGGCGTCATCAAATTGGCAGATGACGTCACAAATCAAAGCACAGCAGAAAGCAGAAGAGTTAGGTGGTAGACCTGCCGTTTTCTCATCAATACATGATGAGATATTAACCCTATTTTATATATGCTCTAATTTGATGGCACCCCGCGTTAAATGGCGTCTTACTGAATGTGAATAATACCCATACCAAAGGACAAGAAGGAATAAAGAACCGCTATTACAAGTTCCCGAAATGTTGTAGGCGCTATTCTCCAAGTTTATTTGCAGCAGACCCCGGCTAGACCTCTGAATCAGTAATGTCTGCCCATTCCCCAAATGGGGACGTTAGTTGAAAAGTTTCATTAAGTCGTTATCCGCTACCCTTTTCGCTTACTGCCAGCAGAAACAGTTACAAACTATACCTTTTGTGTATCGGATACACCTACGCGAACCATTTGTATGCATGGGGATTTCATTTTTAAGCATTACAGCACTAAACCCAACATTATGTTAAGATATCTTTGCAGAGTCCGCTGGGGGAAGTAGGTACCACACTTTTGCCATTTATTTTACCGCCAATTTCGGACTACTCATAGCCCGAAAAAGTGACATCGTTTCATGGTTGACGTTCCAATGATTCGAACGAAGAGGTTTGACTCTACTTTTGTGATTTCCCGATTTTTACAGTGTCTTCATATCGAGAGTGAATCGGATTCTTCAAGGTTAGCAGGTTCCGTCCTAGACTGCATCTTTGTTTAACATCAGATAACATAGAGGTCAAGTGTTAACCAATAAAAGTTTTAAAACAGTAAGCATTAATGTGTTAATATTATTGTTTTCCGATTGAACAACAAAATTTATAAAAGTAAACTGCGAAAGCAAGACTGCGATACGAAGCACGGTCGCCCATAGTGACGAGAATGTTTGTCAGAAGCTTTAGTGCACACGCCAGTGTTTACCTAAAGTCAGGGTACCTATCTGATCTGTGCCTAAAATGAAATAAGCAAACAGTTAATGGTTGAAATCTTATTCCTTTAAACGAGCAATTCTTGTATATACCTATATATATATAGAATCTGAATCTCGGCAACGGCTCGAATGATTTTGATGTATGCAGGGGGTTTCGGGGACGATAAATCGATCTAACTAGGTTTAATTTTTTTTAAACGCATATTATGCGCGTTTTTAGACAATGAAAAACTGTCACGAAATTAGAAAGCGAAGGTAAATTTCGCCGCGTCGCGCGACAGCATAGGTCAGACGGGAAGTCGGCCGATCGTGGCGGTCACGAATTTGTAGCTCCGGGTTTGAATCCAGACGGCTTCTCTTTTTTTTAAGAAAATCTATTATTTTGCGTCTTTTATCCGTAGCTGCTAGGTCACCCAGGTACTTTAGTATTATAAAACCTATTACAGGCATCTAATAGGTATGAAATTACATTTTTTTTTTTTCGTAAATGTTTTAATCTGCAGTCAGCATAGCTCAGGTATATCCGAACCAAAAATTTCAATTTCATAAAAACGGTTTATTTAACGATAAAGTCGAAAATAAAACAAGACGTTCTTCATTGTAACGAATTTTAATTATATCTCGGACATTGTATTATTTTGTTGGGTTCGTTTCTGTAGAACAAACAACCATTATTATTTTTCGTGGCTTTGAAATGATTTTACCTAAATTTCGGTCATAATTTTTGTAACAATAAGCTTAAAATGAAGAATTCAAGGAAAGAATCGTAATTGTTTTTCGCTAATGATCTAACACTGTTTTTCTCTGTAAATAGGTGAATGAATTTTTTTACAAACATTGTTAATGTTAAATGTGAAAATTTAGATGTTTGTTGCTCAATCACGTCGGAACGGCTGAACGGGTCAGTTCGACATTTAGAACATAATTAGATTATAGCATGGAATAGAATGCCTAAAATTTAGCGTAATGCCGCTCAGTTAAAACGGTGAAGGAAAACATCGTGAGGAAACCGACATGTACCTAGAATCTTTCGAAGTCATGTGTCATCCACCAACCCCCACTGGGCCAGCGTGGTGGATTATGGCCTTAACTCTCTCCTTGCGAGAGAAGGCCCGAGTCCCAGCAGTGGGAACATTTAGTGGGCTGTTGATGATGATGATGCTATTTTTCACCACACAAAAGTTATGGGAAAAATACGCGGGCTGCAACTAGCATAAGCAGCATCGTAAAGTAATAGTAGGTTTGAATCTCAGTTCCACCTTTACTGATGTACGAATCTGCCTTCGATATCCTAACTCTCTCACTAAACCAAGAAAATAAATTTAACCGACTTCAAAAAAGGAGGTCGTTCTAAATTCGGTTGTATGTTTTTTTTCTGTATGTTGGTATATTACGCGATAGCGCCGCCAATGGTGAGTCGATTTGGATGGTGTTTTTGTTGTTTGGTAGTTATTTCTTTGTTTCATAGTTCATGGGTGGTCACATGTATTTTTTTTCGAAATAAGTGTGACAGGTTTTGAAATATGAAGAAATAACTAAAATTTGCTTTCGTGAATTTAGACGATAATTGAGTGTCTGAATTTAATTTTAAATTTACGTCGGGTTTTGTTTTTTCGGTAAAAATAAATTATATTGTAATCAAATACAATACATAAAAGCAGCTAGCTACAGTAAACTACCGGCCAAGTCGAGTTTATCGTAATCGAGCCAATCTCATGATTGTTAGCAAGTTTGCTTCCGGCTCGTTAGCGGTCGATTCCAAACTTCTAAATATTTAGGGTTAATCACTCGAGCCGGGAGGCGGGACGTCGGCGAGTAGTTTCGTTCCATAATGATACCTACATAATTACTCAGCCCATCACTACCGTATAACATAAATAAATATTGGTGGACAATTCACACACAGCACCATCTGACCCCAAACTAAGCAAAGCTTGTATTTGGCGGCCAAATAGCCGATATAATACCTACTTATATAGTTGTAAATACATACTTATTATACATAGAAACACCCAGACACAGTGCAAACATTTGAATTCATCACGCAAATATTTGCTTTGAGTGGAAATCGAGCCCACGACCCACGGCTTCGCAGGCAGAGTTACTACCCACCCACTAAGCCACGAGGCCAGTCACAATACTATTTGACCCCGGAGTCATGGTACTTGGCGCACAGTGTAACAGATGTAGGATTTAGGTCTGCCAAGCTTAAAAGGAGTTAAATGTAAGCAGAATGCACCCCGATCGGTGGGCCAGGGTTTCTACAGAGTGGACGCCATCGGTCAGTCGACGACCCGAGTCGGGAGTCGAGGACGACCCTGGTCGTCCTCCAACGCGATGGAAGGACGAGCTCGGAGCATTTAAAACGATTGGACGATGGCAGCTCAGGACCGGATAAAGTAGAGGGAATTGGATGAGGTATTTGCGCAGCAGTGGGACAACTGAATTTAAATATAAAAATTAATCCACTGTAAAACACTTCAATTCAATTCATTTATTTGCGTAGGTACAAAATACATATGGGTTTACAAAAGATGTTCTCAAAAACTTATATCTATAAAAATTACCAAAAAACCATATGCCACCTTTCGGCATGCAAAATAATTATGTTAAGCAATAGTACCTATCATATGGATCATAAACACCAACAAAAAAAGCATGTTTCCAACAGAACACTCTTGGACAAGTCTAAACATTTTTTGAATATACAATTAATTTACAAATTAATTAACAATTAATGTATTTACTTACTAGCAGCGCTCCACGATTTCAAACGATTTCATTTTGTTTCCTTAATAAAAGATACCCTATCTGTTATTCCAATATATCTATTATAATTAAATATGTACCAAATTTCATCCAAATTCTTTCAGTAGTTTTAGACTGAAAGATCAACAAACATCCATACAAATATTCACAAACTTTCTAATTCGTAATAATAGTAGGATTACTTATCACAAGTCGTAGAATCTCAGATGAGATTGCGATCAAGTGTAGGTAAACTTGTAATATCTAGTTTCAATAGAAAAAAAATACCATGTTTTCAATACAAATAATCAAATGGTTGATCTTCAGGTAAAATCGTCATCAAGAAAACTTCTTTTTTTTAAGGAAACCCTATGACAGACGCTCTGAACTCGCCAATACTACCTATCGAACTTTGGGGTAGCGCAAAAGACGCAAGGCCCTACCACAGAATTAACAATATTGCTCTACTAACCAAAACTTACTCATACAAACTACACTTTCACAAGAAACTCTCGCACAAACTCACTTCATTTCTCAATGCAACAGGAAAAAACTAGAAAACCATTTTCTCCTCCGCCTTGACAAGGTAAGTTTTGTACAACAGCGAGATAAAAAGAATTAATGAGGGGACGCAACAAAACGGAAACTCATTTTGCGTTTCGTTTTCGTTCGCTGGTTATTTGTCATCGACGTTCCGATGTCCCCTACTTCTTGTTTGGTCGATCACGAGTTCACGACGCGCATAGCACTTGGTCTAAGCGCGTCGTGATCGACCAAACAAGCTTCGATAAATTAAATAATCAGTAAAAGTATAGTGATATATTCTATGGTAATAAGGAAATGGTTTTCGTTTCTAAACATTAACTTAAAGCAATCGAGTCAAAAACCTTACTTATTTTTGAGTAAAGTCAAGTCCTTTGCGTTCGCCTTTGCCTTTGGCTTTTGATGTTGATTTTCGAGATTTTGATGTATTTTTGTTGATTTACGTAAATAAATTGTAAAACAATTAATAATAGGATTTAGTACATGTCTCGTCAAAATTAAATTAAACAAGCTGACCCGGCCTATTTCGTACCATCATTTTTCTTCAACATTTTCGAAATTTTCTACTATACAAACCTTTTCGAGACAATAACTAATACATAAAACAAAGAATCATCCAATTTGGTGCAATCATTAAAAAGTGATGAAAGTTTGAACGTACATACAATTCGAAGATCTATATATTATTATACCTAAGTACTTATATAAGATCTATCTTAGATAACACTATTAAATCTACAAAGTTTGTGATAAAGACGAATTTAATTACTGTTCTTCTGAAAACAGATCGAAAACCACTGGTACCCAATCACCCGGGACAAATAAATCTAATCGAGTCCGCGTTCGTTTGTACACGGCTCCCGATTTTTAATGGACAGCGCACTGCATGTCGGATAACGTCGATAGCGTTTCAGGGCCCATATTCTCGAACTTACACGACTTTGATCACATGTGATTCTTAAATTCTCCTGCGAAAATTGAACTACACAACTGTAAAACTATCCTGCTTTAGCATTTCAGGGTCCATATTTTTGAACTTACACGACTGATCACATGTGATTCTGAAATAGGGTACCGGACTGGGTCAAAAATACACCATTCTAATTAGTCCGTCAGCTAGATCATGCAAAAATATTGAACACGTATTTTTTGTTTTTCATAATATTAAAAATCGACAAAGATATAGATCATCAAACTTCGGGAGTGGGGGTTCGCGACGTCACTCGTGAGTAATAAAGTAGCCAAGTGCGAGTTGGACTCGCCCATGAAGGGTTCCGTTCCAGCAAGTAACATAATATACATAGTACACATAGTTCTTGTAGTTCGTTGTAACTTTGATCGAAGTTTTAATAATAGTGTATTTTATGACGTACTAAAAAAAACTACTCATCAGATCGAGTTCAAACTAATTTTCGTTGGTAGTTTTCATGGTAATGTACATCATATATTTTTTTTAGTTTTTTCATTCTCTTACTTTAGAAGTTAGAGGGGGGGGGACACACATTTTACCACTTTGGAAGCATCTCTCGCGCAAGTTATTCAGTGTAGACAAAAAATATATTAGAAACCTCAACATCGTTTTTTAAGACCTATCGATAGACACCCCACACGTGTTGGTTTGATGAAAAAAATATTTTTGAGCTTCAGTTCTCAGTATGGGGGGCACCCCTAATTTTTGTTTTTTTAAAAAACTTTTGTAAAAATCTTAATGCGGTTCACAGAATACATCTACTTACCAAGTATCAACATTGTAGTTCTCATAGTTTCGGCAAAAAGTGGCTGTGACATACGGACGGACAGACAGACAGACAGACAGACAGACAGACAGACAGACATGACGAATCTATAAGGGTTCCGTTTTTACGTTTTACGGAACCCTAAAAATCGTACTCACAAGTGACGTCACACGAAACTTCGAAGCGCTGTATCTTCGTCATTTTTTGTTTGTGAAACAAAAGAAAAAATACGTGTACAATATTTTTTGGCAATCTAACTAACGGGTTACTTAGTTTTTTTGATGATTGTACCCTATTCTCTCGTGAAAATTGAACTACGTAACCGTCAAACTATTTTGCTTTTCTTTTTCGTAAAGAGCAGTAAACATCGGATAACCTCTACTTCTTATCGAGCTTGATCATCTTAGTCGCACATTTATCTTGTCCAAACTATTTGAAATGAGCAATGAGCATAGCCCGCGTCGTATGTTATGAACGACACCGAAATAGACACTTCTATTGCTCTATCACGGACTTCAAAATCGTGACGTCATGACATAGATTTTGTGATTTTAGGCTTGTGCAATAAACGCGTATGCTTAATGCACCCTACCAAATGTATCCACTATACTGAACTCTGGGCCTTCTCTCACAAGGATGGAATAAAGGACATGATAATTCACCACGCTGTCCCAAACTGAATTGGGCCGGCATGCTTGATTGATAGCTGGCATGGTTGATGTCGCATGACCTGGATGTAGATGCCGATTTGCCGAAATAGTACATTATACTCGTTTGTCGATTTCCTTGCAATTTTTGTTCACCATTCCAGCCAAAAAAGATGATAATTAATAAACCCATAGAGCCGCATTTCAAAAATACTCATGAGACGCAGACGGACCAACACAAAAAATCAAAAAGCTACAACTTAGTAGGTACAATGTACATGGTCAGTTAATATCAGACGTGATCGCTCAAACGCAAAAAAGATACTGACTTTGATAGTTGCCCGTTCGCTTGCATTGGCCGACAGCCTAGTGACTAAAAGTGAATGATTTTAAAAAATGGGGCATCAACATTTTGGAACATCCGGAAACATCAGAACCAATTGCCGAATAAATCCCTGCATGTTTATTTAAAACTCGCGTGATTACAGTTTGTTTGCTGTCCAGATTTGGTTGGGAAACGAATTTTCGGAATTTGATACAGTGCCAATATTACTGATTTAATAAGTACTAGCTGTGACCCGCGGTTTCACCCGCGTCTATTTAAGGAAAATCTCTACTAAAATATCCATTGCTTTAAAAAGCTATGATCAGTAAGATAACTATAAAAAAATAATAAAGAAACGTTAGGTAAAAGTACTGGGATCTAGTAAAATGTGTTTTATAGTACAGGCTATGGTACATGTATTTTATAGTACTTCTGTACCTATATAAGAAATTGTTTGTTTTTTAATTCTTGCGGTAGAAGAACAAATTGGTTATCTCTGTATTACCTGATGATCTTGATAACGCTACAGATACCTAAGTAGTTGTCCGTATGAAAAACAGTCTTGGCGTGAATCGATTTCTAGGTGCTTAAATGTTTGCCCCTGTGCTTTAATAATAGTTACAGCATCAAATCAAAAGCATACGACTACTTAACGGGAAACTGTATTATTTAGAAATTAAAAGGCAAATGGTACCATTTTATGTGAAGGTAATGCATTAACATAACATTCCGCTTGAAGGGAATAGTCGATTTGTGTCGGATTCGACACCATGAGTGGTGCCCCTACCGGCTAAAACCTACGCAGTATTTCACCTTTGCCACAAACCGCGCATACACCGGGATGCTCTCGCGCTCTTCTGCGAACCCGCCGCGGGACAATGCACACCGTGGTCACCTCGGCGACCAACAGTGGATACCAGACATCTTCGCGTCTAGACACCTTTTGTCTCCCACGGCGGGCCAAATGCTTGGCCTCATCACCTACCACCATCCGGCTGAAGAGGACGGGGACAGTAGCTCACCGATATACCGGCACTCTTCTTCCTCTATAGTCCCACCGCGTCCGCCATCATACGTTGGCGACCACGCAAGGCCACAGTGGGCATGGAGAGTGGCGCACCGTTATACCGGTATTCCTCTTCAGCCTCTCATCTCATTGATTGTCTTCTCTATGGTCACGGTGCATACCACCAAACATCGCGGCACGTCTCGTTCGCGCCGGCACCGTCTACGCCGCGCAACTCCCTCCTGACCGCATCTCTAGGACCGCAAGGCTTGGAGCCCATAGCCCTGGTTAGCAGTCCCACTGCGGGTTGCTCTTAGCTTCACCGTGGCTGATCAGGCCACGGCTACTGCAGCCCTCGTCTTGTCAATGCAGGAACCCCTCGAGAAAGAAGCAAATGGTATCTCGTAGAGCAATCGGCGGCCCCCCGCTTTCTTCTTTCTATTCGCCGCGATCGTTTAGTTGATAATTATGTGCATTTTTTTACGTGGGCGAATACATTTACGCATGGTCACGCATTGGCATAGTGATGGCCGCGGTTTTGCTTCTGTGGCTACATCGCCTCGAGGACCCTCATCTGGAAGACAACGCTAAGAAACATCACTGTACCACGTGCTCACAACAAAGTGGTCTATTATTTTATTGCGGAGCTGTTTTAAAACTAAGATATTTCCTAAAATATTCATTAAAATCAAATAACATCAAGGGCAATTTTGCTCAAAATTATATATTTGTAATAAATAATGTACTCGTTGGGTTAAATGTTTATCCGAACATCGTGTTTATAAAAATACCTCCGCAAACAATGCATTTTTTTTTCTTCTTTTTTCTTAAGGCTTCCATTCGGTAACGGGTAACATCGCAATTTCGTCAACGTCCAGTGTTTGAACATAGAGAGCGTCGTTAATTCATGTTCTATATACTATATGTTCTTCATTGGAGTATGATTCTTCATTCAGGTGATCAGTCTTCATCAGATAATCTTGACCTTGATTGTCGAAAACCTCTTTAATGTGAAATCGAGGCAGCAGTTCTTCCTTCAAGTACTTCCAATATAGGTACGATTGTATGTGAATAGTAGGTATGGTATTATAGTAGGTAATATTTAGTGTAGAGGTATAAAAATCAACGGGCAAATTTAATATAAACAACAATACACAATATAAGATTAGATATTTTTTTTATTTGATAAAGTATGTAAATATGTAATAATGCATTAATGCAAATTTGATTACCTAAAGTGACGCAACCTTCAAATATAAACAGACATGTGCTGTCATCTGTCATCAGACTTCAGCGCACGCCAAGGAGAATGGCACACGCAGCTAAAGCTCTCGAAGAGAAATATTTTTCCCCGTTTTTGTTTCATTCTTCAACCCCCCAATCCTTTTTCCGCAATAAAAAGTAGCCTATGTCCTTTCTCGGGGTCTAGTCTATCTGTGTACCAAATTTCATTTAAATCAGTTCTCTGGTTTAGACGGTAAATGGTAACAGACAGACAGACAGATAGAGTTACTTTCGCATTTATAATATTAGTAAGAAAGTAAGGATAAGGATAGTAAGGATTGGTAAGGATTATATATTTTAGTATGGATAGCGAGAATACAGACGCGGTGCGAAGGGGGACTCACAGGAGACATGACCAAATCGTATACGTAGGTACTAATACCCCCCCCCCCCCTACCAACTTTTAAGGCAAGGCCAAATGACATCCAAATCTCGTAAAAGAAGTTTTTGCATGAAAGAGTCACAAATGTCTATCTATCTTCATCTTCACAAAATAATTTCAATATTCTGCAATTTAAGGACATGTTGCTTACCTACCATCAGGCATAGATTGTAGAACCCAAGATGGGCCCTCCCAAACTTCAGGGAAACGCACGCAATCATGTCAACGTTGGGAAGAGTGAACTCACTCTTTCCGTTCTAGTCGGTTGCAGGACGCGGTGGACGCCGGACGTTTTTACCTATCATTATTCGTTGTCGACAACCAAAATAAGTAGAACCACAGCAAATCTCACCGCTAGCGATTGTAGGGGTCAAGCAGATTGGTTGTTTGTAAACCACTTACGATACACACAGAGATGCAGTTTATTACCAATTTCAAGGTGCTCATGGCACATCTATTGATTTATATCGATGCCATCAGGCACGCGAGTAACCTGCTCGTCTCGTCACTCTTTATTACAAAAAAAATTAGGGTACCTACCCAAATCTCAAACTAATAAACGAAACTTATCGACCAATCCCGGCGTTTATTCATATAATTCGCCCTACTCACTACGACCGCAGTTACAATTAAAAAGTTAGCTTCCCCGGGTTATGTAATTACATCAGACCGACGAAGAGTAGTAAAAATAATAGTTAATTTGTAGAACTGCGGTGAAATTACAAGTACTTTGACGTTAAGTTACTTTCTCAGTAGTAATGGTCGCAGTACGTGTAGGTTTAGTTTTGTGCACTAGTATTTCCAGTCTGAGCTCATAGCAGAGTTAAGCGCTTAATTTTTGAAATGAGAAGTCCTTTAACCTTCAAATCACTGACATGCTAATACTAAAAATGGCAGTCGTAGGAACTGCCGATAGAAGTGAAAACTTATAACTCAGAATTTGATAGCTTACTTTGGAAACTACGCGGGTGAAACCGGAGGGCGTGGCCATGACCATGGCCATCTAGAAATACGTTAGCAATTTTAGATAGCCAAGGAAATATGCTGACGCATTTCTTGATGGCGAATAGCCATGGTCCCGAGTTCACCCGAAAACGTCTTATCATCTCCGAGCGTGACGCTAGAATTCAATTCACAAACCACGAAAAATCCCTACTTATATATAAATACTATAAATATTACAAATACTAACAGATCCCGAAACCCCACAATACCCAGAATAGACATTTATAGAGATTATGGAAATACGTATAGATCCACTGAAGCGAATCCCTAAGTGCACTAGCCTCAAATAATGCCCCGTTGGATTTTCCCGCCAGTCTTTGGTATAGTTCCCATAATATTCAGTTTCCATGATATAATGTCACCATGATTTACAGTCCTCTGATGAGTCGGTCCCATAATACAATAAACATGTCAAAAATGATTCGCAATTGCGCCAAAAGCAGCGTTGACGTTTAATTTTTAACCGACTTCAAAAAATGTTAAAACCGACTTAAATCGAGAACCTCCCCTAGTTCCTCGATTCGGTTGTATGTCCTCTTTTAGGGTTCCGTACCCAAAGGGTAAAAACGGAACCCTATTATGACTATAACCTATAAACTAGATGACTAAAATAGACCACTAATAAGAAAATAGAACACTAGTAAAAATAGAATCAAGAAAATTCATCGTCAGAAACATGAGCCAAAAATCAGTATATTAATAAAGCTTTTTGCCTGTCTACGGAAATTGCGATGTATAAGAAATTTCGAATAAAGCCAAAGAGGTTTTCGCCGTTTGTTATACTAATTATTTAACCGTTTATTATGCTAATGTACTGTAATACGGAACCCTTCGTGCGGGAGTCCCACTCGCACTTGGCCGGTTTTATCTTCTGTATGTTACGCGATAGCTCCGCCAATAGTGAATCGATTTTGATAATTCTTTTTGTGGATCATAGTTCAGAGGTCTCATACAAATGATATCGAAATTGTTGGTGAAGTGGTTGTTGAAATGTCAACAAAAATTAAATTTAGCTTTACCTTTATTTGAATGAATTTATGATAGAAAGTATACAATTTAGTAAGGAGTCTGAGTTTAATAATAAATTGAAGTCTGTATTTGTTTTTTTTTACGAATAAAATTAAATTATGTTTGAAAATTTGATAAGCATTTTTTATTTAAATAAAGAGTGGCGAGACGAACAGGACATTTGCCTGATGGTAAGCAACATGCCTGCCACATAACAGCACAGTGACACGCACCTATTGGAACACGAAGAGTCCAAATCATTACCTAGCACCGTCACCCAGAGACCTAAGATGTTATATCTCTAAGCCCTGTAATTTCTCTGGAAACATTGCACTTCAAACCGGAACACAGTAATGTTTGCACATTACTGCTTGGCAGTAGAATAATTGGCAAAGGTGTGGTACTTCCCCAGGCGGACTCTGCTAAGAGTCCTACCACTACTAAAACTATTATGGTACCTATAATGTGACTGCAAGAGTAGGACATGTGCCTGATGGTAAGCAATTCCTATGCCTTCCCGTAATAGCACAGTGTTACACAATCTGACTTAATCGAAATAAAAACTACCCTATCATTCAAGTTGAATGAAACTGCATACGTTGTGCAAATTTTATTGAAACCAGTTAAATAGTTCAGGAGTCCATCGCGGACAAACAACGTGGTGCGTATTTTATATTTTTTTTAAATACAGAGTGACGAGACGGGCAGGACATCTGCCTGACGGTAAGCAACACGCCTGCCACATAACAGCACAGTGACACGCAGCTATTGGGACATGAAAAGTCCAAATCATTACCTAGCACTGCACTGCGTCCGTCACCCAGAGATTTAATTTGAGCCGAGAAACTGAATTATATAAAATAATTGGGTCAATTTTAAAATTAATATTAGCTGAATGTGAGATGTAAGATCTTTTATCTCTATGTCCTGTAATTTCACTGGACACATTGCCCTTCAAGCCGGAACACAGTAGTGTTTGCACATTACTGCTTGGCGGTAGAATAACTGGCAAAGGTGTGGTACTTTCCCAGGCGGACTCTGCAAGGAGTCCTACCAGTACTAAAATTAGGAACATAATATGCTTTCAAAGTCCCAAAAACCCTAGAATGGTGGCAACCCCTGAACAAAACTATTAAAGGCAAGTTAGAGCAAAGCTGTAGAATTACGTCGGTGCCGCAAGCCGCGTCCGCCACTGGAGATGAAAAAAGTTGCGTAATTCAGTCATCAGTGGCTTTTATCCTCTGTGGCAGTTCAGAGTAATAACTATTTAGCTGGCCGTGCGATGGTTAGCAAGAGTTATTACTTTGTGTACTTGTAGGGCACAGGGCTATGCAGAAAAAGTATATTAACGGGAATAAGCGTGTTATTATCACCTTTATATTTCTAATTTTATCTAATCTTTCAGTTATTGAAAGTAAAAAGTTGTTTAGCTGCGTTTAGCAGTTTTTCTAGGGGAAAATGTAATGAGTTCGCGTCAATGAAATTAGATACCCTATTGATCGGCGATGATACAGACCTCGCCTACATGCACAACTCAGCGGGGGCGCAGGACAAGGTACAATACCGCGCTTGTCCGCACTTGTGATTAGCTAAATATCCGGATGACGTGCACTACTTTCCACAAATGATCGGACAAAACGAGATAGAGTTATACAAACTTCAAAGGACAGAGCAGGATCCAAAGAAAGACATCAACGGGTTCCCATTGTGCTGAACTGTGCAATCGTGCTACTAAACGGCGAAGGAGGGGAAGTCGTACGATACGTCAAGGGGGTTGTCTTTGCTAACTAGGTAACGGCTTACGGCGTGGCGTAGCTCCTCGTTCGAGTCTTATCTTATATATAAAATTCTCGTGTCACAGTGTTTGTTCAATATTTATCCCGAAATATCGTCCTGGGGCCCATAGCAGGAATAAAACAATTATATATGCCGTTATACCGATTTTTTTACCCCCACACTTTAACAAGTTAGACACTTACCTAGGGTTCCCGGCGTCGTCCAAGCCCTGTTTGGTTGTTAGGAATAGGGAACGGAAACACGGGAATAAGGAACCAAACCAGACAGCTCCAGACTTCCCGTCCCAGCAATAGTCCACCGGCACTACGATTCCGCGTTCCACGATCCGGCGTTGGAGAAAAGGGCCAATCCAGTAGCCCACTTTCACACCAATAGTCCAGCACTAATCCCGTAGCGATAAATATTCCCGTTAATACATATTCCCGCACAATATTAACGATTTAAACCAGATTATATAGATCAAAGTAAAAAACGCTTCTTTTTCGTTCCAGCGAAAATAATAATAATAATAATAATAATAATCATTTATTTCCAAAAAACAAAACACAATACAGTATGAGTACATTTAACATGATAGTGAAATTATTTGAACCGATATAAAACTGGTAGCCGTACCATTGAGCCCCAAACTAGGCTAAGCCTGTATCTTGGGCGCTCCTTAAAATTTCTGAAATGTTTCAATTATGATCGCTGTTGACAGTACTTATCCAACTATTAGCGTGAAAGAGAAATAATAATACATAAAATGACAATCACAGTAAATTAAAGCTAATACTAGAACTTATAATATACTAAATGCAACATTACTACTGATATGAATGATGAGCTATAATAGGTAACTACAGTTTCAATAAATCAGTGGTAAAGCCAGTATCGCTGTAACACATTTCGTCTGTACTAAAGTAATTACTTTAAGTGTGTACATAAAAATATAGGTTGGTGGTGGGTTATGTCTGGTTGTAAAAGTTTGTAATTGTGAGTGTCTATATCAGAGTATGGGTATGTGTGAGTGTGTATGTAATGAGAGGGTGTGTTTGTAAGAGAGAGTTCAGTATGTAACGTGTATTTTTGGTGTGTTTGTGCAGGCATATGATTGTAGGAAGTCTGTGAGTTTTCCTGACCGAGTAAATAAGCGCGTGTTGGGCTGTCATCAAGCGGAGGTGCAACGACGATAATGGGTTTCAAGCTGCAAGTGGTGAATGAAACATATAACTCAAAATGCTCAAATGGTGAGTACGTTCCCAAAAACACGTGCAAGGTTGTTTGTGAGGTCAATTCATCAAAACGTGCAGCCGGAACCAGTAAAGTCAGTATGCCTAAAAGGTTCGCAAGTACCGTAGACATCGCTACGTCTCATCTCCGAGTAAAATACAAGTCTCTCTGTTTGTTCTTCAGATAGAGAGCGAAGCCAATCGACTATATTATGTTTAACTTCTGCAAAAGTGTTATTCCTGATGTCTATGAGTTTGCAGACAGAGTTGTATGTGAACAAGAGAACGTAACCGGGTAGCCGAGTGGCAAAAACGGTATTAACCCTCGGTAGTGGAACATCCCGATGTCGTCTACGACTCTCTTTTTCAGCACTGCAAGACACAAAATGACAATTTTTAATGGCCTGCAAGACAAAAAGTTGACGCACTCTCAGCACCGGCACTTCTTGATACAATTTGTCCGTTGGAAATCGTCGCGGTTTGCCTATCATGACCTTTAGAATTGCTCTTTGAGTACGTTCAATCATGTTCATATGTGTCTTTGCAGCACCGCCCCACACACTAATACAATAAAGAAGCAGCGACTGACACAGTGACTTATAAACCATCAGTTTTATGTCATCATTAGTACATGCTCTTAGGACTTTCATCACAAACACCAACTTTCGAAGCTTTTTGGAGATGCAACCGATATGAGATGAAAATGACAAATTTTCGTCTATCATAACTCCCAAATATTTCGCTGAAATAACTCTGTCCATAGCCCCACAAGAGCACGCATTGGGCGGGGAGCCGTACTCGACGTTTTTACAATTAACGTGTAAAGTCAGCTTTGAACGTTTTGTATTTGATGATTTTGTAACGTGGTATGCTATAAAGTGTGACTTATTAGCGTTGAGAGTTAGAAGACTAACATCCAGCCACCGTGCCAGGATCGCCATTCCACTTTCTGCAACCCTAAATACGGTTTCCCAATCCTTTGCATGAAAAATAGCCACTGTGTCATCAGCGTAGCAGATGAGCTTGCAATGCGGAATATTTAGCATGAAAATTTCGTTGATATACATTGTGAATAGCGTAGGTGCAAGAGTGCTTCCTTGTGGGACGCCAAATTCAATCTCAACGTCAGAACTCAAGTATTCTCCTAATTTTACTCTTTGTTTCCGATTTGAAAGATAGCTTGTAAACCAACTCAGAGCATTTCCTCTTATCCCTACACTTTCCATCCTTTTTAAGAGTATTTTTGTACTCACGCTGTCAAATGCTTTGGCTAAATCGACAAAAACAGACAGACATTTCTCTTTCCTATCCAGATGCGACGTCACTGTCTCAGTAAGCAATTTCACAGCATCCTCTGTTGATCTGGCTTTTCTGAATCCGAACTGGTGATCATTAAGGAGTTTATATTTGTCAAGAAACTCCACCAGCCTCTTATTCACCAACTTTTCAAGTACTTTTGAAATTACACTGAGCAGCGAGATAGGTCTGTAGTTGTCTGGTTTTGTCTTGTCTCCCGATTTGTGAATAGGTACAACAGTTGCGGCCTTCCAGACCTCAGGGAATATTCCTGACGCCATGCTAATGTTGCAGATATGAGTAATTGGTTCCGTTAGAGCTTCTATTGCATACTTTAATAAGAGTGGTGTGACTCCATCATTTCCAGGCGCACTATGTGATTTGAGATTCTGAATGCTGCTGCTTACCTCACCCGTATCTGTAGGGGCCAGAAAAAATGAATTTGGGCAGCGGCTCACAGCCGACAGACGCTCGCTCAATGCTGTATGCGTGGTACCCAGTTTTCTTAAAATATTAGAGGCTAGATTTGCTCCAGCAGTCGCAAAATGACTATTACAATCATTCAAAGCGTTAAGTGGGTTATCTACGCCAGTCAACAGCTGTGTAGAGCTGTCCTTAGCAGTTGTCAGCTCGCAAGCTTGTTTGATAGCATTCCAGGTTTTTTTAGGATTGTTATTGTGTTTAGCAAGTTCAGTATTCATATGATTCGTTTTCAGGTTTCGTAGTAAGTTATTACAAAAACTTTTGTAACGACTATACGTCATTTTAACAATTTCATTTGTGGGATCCTTCCTCAGTTTGAGATGAAGGCTATCACGGTGGCGCATACATCTGAGTAAACCCGGAGTAATCCAAGGCTTAATAGTGTGCTTTGAACGACCGAGCTTGACTTTAGTTGTATGTTTGAGAATGCTATCCGATACAATACGATTTAATTCACCGACCGCTACGTTCACATCATTGCTCTCCAGAACCTGCCGCCAATCTCGCTGTTTCAGGTCGTTAGACACTTCAGGATAATTTACTCTCTTCGTTTCTCTGCTGTTGGGTCCGATTCTTTTGCTTGAACCAGTTAAACCTATCAACAACATATCATGGTCAGTAACGGATGTCTTACAAATGATACCCAGACTATTTCCCTTGGATTTTATGAAGGCGTGATCCAGGCATGATCTCCCTCGAGTTGGTGCTGATATAGCCGAAAGAAAGCCATGACCACTCATGAGACACTGATAGGTAGCGTTATGGTTACTTGGAGGATCCTCTAACAGGTCGATATTAATGTCCCCAGTCACCAATACCGTTGTTGCGTCACTTGTGCTACGAAGGACAGTGTCCAAGGAATCATTAAATTTTTCTAAGTTACACACAGCCGGAGATCTGTATACACCCACAATCTTCAAATGATTTTCCACGCTAACAACAAGGCAATTAGCATCGTCAAAATTTGGCTCATTGGCATAAGCCGACCAGCCGTTTTTAATGTACATTGTGACCCCTCCACACTTATTGATTATTTTGTTGGTGTGGAAAACGTTATACCCGGTCAGCTGTGGAATGTGAGTATGATCTTGGAGCCAGCATTCCGAGAAAACCAAAACATCGATGTCGTTGTTAAGCCTCACCAAGGTTGTCAACATGGAAGAGAAGTTATGATTTAGGCTTCTTATGTTGAAGGACAATACCTTAAACTTATACGGATGAATGTAGTCAACAGCTAGCTCAGGACTTTCTACAGTGCGACACTCAATCCTCAGGGTTTCGTCTAAATCATCAAATACATCAGTCATTTTGGAAAATTAATAATATACGAATTTGGGTGGTGATTTGATGTGTCGCGCTATTCCAAAACTTCCTGCCGCAAGTTCGTTTGAAGGTTGTGTCAGCCACAGTCAGAACTAGCTGAAGCAGATGACCATTACCGTATATATTTTGGGTTGAGTGACAATGATTGTGAACAGTTTGTAGGTAGTATTGCGTAGGTAGTGTTTTGTGTAAGTGAATGTGTAAGCGTGTGTGTATGTATCGACTGCAAACAAAGAATTCAGTATTTACAAGTGAGCAAATATCTTCCTCAGCCTTGAAATAAATTAATATATTCACAGTTAACTTTGGTATCCAAACTAAAACTAAGTAAATTTCATAAATTGTGTTAGAAGAACATAAATGCAATGAATATAATTGGCCAAAAATACCAAGACTTAGGAATAATGCGGCTTTAACAAACGTGGAGTTTATAAAAATTAAAATAACTACGTTTACCAACATCCAACTACGTTTCTTCAGATTCCGGTTTTTGTTGTTAAATAGGCACCGACGATGACTCCTCAGTATTCTGTTTCTCTGGATACTTGGTCGGAAGAACGTGTTCCAGGTCCTTGATGTTGTTAATGGGAATAGCTGGCTGTCCTTCATTTCTTCGTAAGAAAATTCGCCCTTTGTTGATCCAACAGAACCGAAACACATCCTTGGCTCGTACTCTAGCCTCCCGAAATAACAGTCTGTTCATCTTTGTGAGGTGCTCGTTTACGTAAATTTTACAGTCTGGTCCTTGAAATTTCAGTTCAGACGCTGTAAGACCTTGCCTGCGAGACTTTGCTGCTCTCAACATTTCATCTCTTTTGGATTTTCTCATTAGTTTTACGATTATTGGTCTGTTCTTCATGCCAGGTCTACCATTTTTTACTCCGGCCCGATGAACCCAGTCTATTTCATTCTCAAGGCTCATTCCGATTTTGTTGGCTACCACCATGACCACATGCTCGAGGTTTTCATTAGGCGACTCAGTGACACCCAGGATCTCCAATTCTTTACAGAGAGAACGTTGTGATTGAGAGTTTACCTGGTCCTTTAATTCATTCAATTCGTCCCGCAGAGAAGCGGCTATTGTTTCCCTGTTCTCGAGCGTTTCGATTCTGGTTTCGCAGTTATCCAATCTGGAATTGCACCTATTAATTCCCTCTGTCAACGATAAGATGCAGGACTTCAGCTCCGCTATGTCTAGACGTAGTAGGCGAAGCTCAGTGGCAACATCTGATGATGGTTCAACTGTTCCTTCTTTCGGAGTTACTGGAGAACTAGGCGCGGGCCTTTTTGACGCTCTAGTCGCCGTCAGCGTTGACTTCGGAGTGCCGAGGTGATCCGATTTATGCAACGGGGTGGTACTCGTGGATTCAGAGGTACGACACGCCAGGCATATCCAATCTACAGCCTTTATGGGTCCAGATGTAAAAGCATTTACGCAAATAGGGTGAAATGTAGATTTACAGTTCGCACATTTCAAAAAATTAGAGGAAGCTATTATTTGCTTGCATTCCCCACATAATGCTTCAGATCCATTCGTTCGACCAGAGCGTAGGTATTTATCCATGTCGAACAAAAACGCAGTCTAGCTAGGGCAAAATGTAAACAGCACTGCTATTAGTGAGCGTGAGCAGGACAGCACTATTCGCTCAAATACTCGTCACGCAACCGTGCTTGGTTAATGTTCACTCAGACCTGACAATTTTCCAAATTGTTATAGCAAGTAAAACGTTAGGTACTTTAACTGTTATCATCGATACCTGTTACCTAGTATCGAGTCAGAGGTCGATGGTATTTCAAAATTTGTATCCAGATGCGTGATTTTTATATGTGTAGCAAGCAACACTTAAGCTATGTCGGTGTCAGCTGTCCGCTGCTCAGCCGTCAAAATTCGCAAATTGCGATGTTTTCCAAGCAAGCGTTTGTTTTGATTTAGAAGATTTTCAGTGATCTTTTAAGTTTCAGGTAGAATACCGTAGTGAAAGTGTTATTATCGGGTAGTAAACATATCAAAGAAGATGAGTCACCCAACTCTTCAAATTTCCTGGGGTTTTTGGATGACTTTCCCGTCGAATGTAAGATGTGAAAACACTCACTCAGGTAATTGAGGACTCCTTCTTCGGTTTAATCGCAGTTTTGGATAGATTTCTTCGCTATTAACTGAGTTACAAATTTATAAAGCAGACACAGTGTTCACCTGTCAACAGCAATGTAAACAATGAAATGAAAAACAGACAACGGTAAAAGTGACAGCCGGCGACCACAGACACACGCTAGATTTCGATGGCCGATATAATGTTGCCCGATTATACGGAACAAAACCCCCGACCAATTGAACTCCTGTTCAATTTTAGAAACTAGTATTTAGCAGTATCCGGACCCCAAATAAAAACGAAATTCCCAACTTTGACCCGAAAGTGGAAATCAAACCAAAAAAAACACTTTACCAAAAATAGTAACAAAATTAAATTAAATTTTAACCTTGAAAACACGTATATCTAATAAAGAGGCAAGCGTGCCAGAGAGGACACCGCGCGCTGAAGTCTGGAACCAGAAACCAGAATCTCCGCCACGCGGGGTGTGCCATCAGTACCAGATATCAATTTTAAAATACGTCCCCTACGCCAGAGTAGGGGGGCCAAATTTGCCTCTTTTAATAATACTAAGTCCCCTTCCCGAGGGGCCTCCGTCCTATCTGTCCATTTTACCCGTTGTTGCAACAGATGCAAGTACTCGGCCGACCAGCGCCTCCAGAAGTCTTGACTTATTTGCTGCAATAACTGAAAACGGGACAGGCGTCCGGGCCGCTCATCCTTCCAGGGATACTCCGGCAACGCGGTTAAGGGCTGACCGATCAAGAAGTGACCCGGCGTCAAGACTTCTAGATCGTTAGGGTCAGGCGAGATTGGACAGAGAGGACGGGAATTAAGCACTGCCTCCACGCGGCATAGTACCGTGACTAACTCTTCCCAAGTTAACACGGTCTCCCCGATGACACGGCGGAGATGAGTTTTAGCAGACTTCACCGCAGCTTCAAAAATTCCTCCCCAGTGAGGACAGGCCGGCACACTAAATTGCCAGCTGATTCCCCGCTGGGCGAGAGCCAGACTTAAACTATTATTACCAGAATTTAAGAAATTATTAACTTCGCGTAAATAATTCGCCGCCCCTCGATAATTTGTGCCATTGTCCGAACGTATTAAAGAGGGTACTCCTCTTCGCGCTACAAAGCGATCCAGCGCCGCGACAAAGGCCTCCGTAGACAGCGCAGAGACCAGCTCCAGGTGGACTGCTTTGGTGGCCAAACACACAAAGACGCACAGGTAGGCTTTAACGACCTTGGCGTTACGCAACGTCGATGACTTGACCGAGAAGGGCCCAGCGAAGTCCGTTCCGACCCCGTCGAACGGCCTCGAGGGAGAAATCCTATCCGGAGGAAGATCTCCCATCATGGGCTGCATGGTAGACGCCTTGAGCCTATAACAAGGGACACATCTAAACAGCACCTTTCGGACCGCCCTGCGAGCCGACAAGATCCAGAATTCACGCTGCAACACAGCGAGAAGCGCGCCACATCCAGCGTGCGCGTTACCGATATGCCGATCGGTGATCAGCAGGTCCACCAGAGGACCTCCTTTCGGTAGCAACAGGGGGTGCCTGCTGCCGTACGGCAGGTTGGCTTTCCGGAGCCGACCTCCTACGCGCAGAAGACCATCCTGATCTGTGAAAGGGTTCAACTTGGCAACCGCACCCTTCAAGCGAGCGCGTCCGCAGCGCAGCGCCTCAAGTTCCGTCGGAAACCTCTCACCCTGCACCAGCCGAATGAGGTGCAGCAAGGAACTCCGACGCTCCTCCACAGTGGCGATCTGGTCACTCCTCCTCTGACGAGGGTGACGACAGTTGTGGATGAAGCGTTTAATCCAGCTAGTTACCCCCAACAACTTATCCAGCTTGCTGTAACGACCCGTCAACCAGTCAGGGTCTGGGGGCACTTCCGCCACAATCGCATGCACGCGGACTCCGGGCAGTTCCGCTCGCTCCGAGTCCGCGCCGAGAACTGGCCAGGAAGCTTCTGGCTCCCGCAGCCAGTCCGGACCCCACCATAAGGGGTGATCAACTAGCTCCGGCGCGGAACAGCCGCGCGAAGCACAGTCAGCGGGGTTCAACTCACCCGGGACATGTCTCCAAACCATGTCCAGTCCAATGTTTTGGACTTGGGAAACCCGATTTCCCACAAAGGTCTCCAAGGTGTGAGGGGCTGCTCTTAACCAGGCAAGCACGACCTGACTGTCAGACCACGCATAGACATTCCGGATGTCTATCGAGGTGGACAGTTCCTGATATACATGCTTGAGCAGCCGAGCAAGTAATGTGGCTCCGCTCAATTCCAGTTTCGGAATGGTGAGTCGTGTCCTGATAGGAGCTACCTTGCTCTTCCCCAATAAGAGCGTGACATTGACGTGGCCTCCAGCGTCAACTGTACGCAAGTACACAGATGCGGCATAGCCCAGCTCGGACGCATCACAGAACCCGTGCAGGCTGATCCGGCTACAGCCTGGTGGCAGAATGCGACGGGGCAACGCCACTCGATTGACCGTTTCGAGGTCAGATATTAAACGAAGCCAAGTGTTAAGCGAGTCTCCGACCAGGGGGTCGTCCCAGGAGACCTTCAGAGTCCAAAGTCGCTGTAACAGACACTTGGCTGCGAACAGAACCGGACTGATCCAACCGTTTGGATCAAACATCCTGGCGATGGTGGACAAAACCGTCCGTTTTGTCCACGCGCGTGTGGCCTCCAGCGCCACCCGAAAGGTGAAGATGTCAGCAACCGGTTGATACTGCATGCCCAGAACCGCAATCCCGTGCGGATCGTCACCTTCCTCGAAGAGCCCCGGATCCTGCTGGTGATCGTCCGGGATACCAGCCAGGACGTTGGGGTCGTTAGAGAGCCATTTCCGAAGCTCATAGCCTCCAGATGCGAGAAGCTCTGTAAGCTCATCCCGGAGCAACAGAGCTTCCTCCACCGTCTGCGCGCCAGTGCAAACGTCGTCCACGTACAGGTCGCGCTCCAGAACTGCGGCTGCACGTGGGTACCGAGCCCGTTCTTGCTCCGCCAACTCCAGCAGTGAGCGGATCGCAATGAAGGGGCTTGATCTCAACCCATAGGTGTTGGTGTTCAACTCATACACCATCATAGGGTCCTGAGGACTTTCCCGCCAGAGGATCAACTGGAACCTCCTGTCCTCGGGGTGTATGACCGTTTGTCGGAACATCATACGGATGTCCGCTCCCAACACCACCTGATGCCTACGGAAATTCAGGATGATGTCTACAATATCCCGATGTAGCTTCGGTCCAGCGTGGAGGCACTGGTTCAGTGACACTCCTGTCGAAGTCGGAGCGGATCCATCGAACACCGTCCTGAGTTTGCCCGTCGACGCCTTCAAAACGGCGTGATGAGGCAAAAAGTAGTGGTCCATGGTCGACCAGTCGTCGCGAGCCGGAGACATGTGGCCCAGTGCCTCATACTCCCTCATGAACTCGATGTACTTTTCCCGAAGTACAGGATCTCGAGCCATGCGTCGCTCCATGGACCTGAGCCTTTTCTCGGCCAATGATCGAGACTGGCCCAGACGGAAAGGCAGCCTAGTCTCCAATCGCCCAGAAACCATTCTCCGAGTGTGAGCCTGATAAAAGTTCTCACACTCCACGTGCTCGGGATCCAGCCGAGACACGGTAGGCGGCTCTTCGATCTCCCAGAACCTCTGCATGATCTGAGCGAGGGCCGTTCCCGTAAAGGAAGCCTGATTCGACTGCTGCCACTCATCCACCATTCCCAAAATGGCGTTCCCGTAGATGGTGGGCAGCGCCATCAGCGAAGACTGGTCCAACAGTCTAGGCTTCCCGTTCATGATGTAACCCAGTACATCAGAACCCAACAAAAGATCTACCGGACCCGCCATCCCGAAGCGGGGATCCGCCAACCTGAGACCCTTAGTACAGGACAAAAGATCCGGATCTATGTCCGCCTGAGGAAGCCAACCGACAACCGAATCCATGACGGTAGCCCTGACCGCAATCCTTTCCGAATAGGAATGTACGGACGAGAAGGAGAGGCGGGTCTGTCCAGCCAACCGCACCTCTGTGTTCCCGACTCCTCGCAACGGAGTCGGTGACGGAAACCTAGCCAGGCCCAGGCGATGAGCAACCTGGGTTGTTAAAATGCACCCCTGGGACCCTGTGTCCAAGAGCGCTCGTATCCGGACGTGGTCGCCTCTTGGACCCCAAACCCTTAACCAGAGGGTGGGCAGCAGGACCACCGGTTGATCCTGTGCCAAGGGAACGGAGGCTAGTCATTCCCTCCGAGGCTCGTCCGAACCCGTCGGACTACAGGGCCCAGCCCAATATGGCTGCCGAGTGCAAAGGGCCATCGGAGGGGGGGCATATCCAGCTGCCCTGCCGTACCTAAAGTAGGGCGGGTGATAATCCAGCCTCGGGTGCTCATGGAGGGGAGGCGTGTACGCCCTCCATTCTATGGGTCGCGGATCCAGCGGCGGAGAAGGATAACGCTGGGGAGGTGGCCCCCGTGGTGACTCCGGTATCACCCTTCCACCTCTCCAGTTCGCCCGCGTCCGCGCGGGCTGTGAGGTCGGTGACCGAGCCGCGTGCAGGACGCCCCTTGTTGGGCTGCCCGGTGCTGCCGTGGGTTGGGGTGGAGGGGGTGTGCTCCACGCTGTAGCCACTTCATGGTTGTACAAGGCGTGGCTCTGCGTGGGAGCGCCCCCGCCCGTGGAGGGCCCCCTCCCTGAGGGCTGTCGACCAGCACCATCGCTCCTGACGCACAAGAGCTGATGGTGTGGTCCCCCACACCCAGGACACGGCCGTGCCGTGGGGCAGTCATTGTACAGATGACCCCCCAGGCACCCGTAGCACCGACGCAACCGCCGAACGATCCCTCGTCGTTCGGAGGTCGTCCGCGCAAGCAGGGCCGGACACTGCACCAGCGCGTGAAGCTGGCCACAGTTCGGGCACTCCTGCTCCGACGCACTCGTCACCGTCGCAGTCCGCTTCACCGCACCCTGAGTGCGGGGATTGGTAGGTCGCGGTCCTGTTCCGGCAGGGCCACGAGCTGACGCGGCGGGCTGTGCCTCCTGAGGCGCCGACTCTGCCATCCTCGCCTCCCACTCCAGGACCCGAAGCAGCTCCTCAAACGTGGGGAAGACCTTCGGGTCGCCGTGAAGGCCCCTTTCCCGCTCGAACCGGGCGCGCAACTCCAGCGGCACCTTGCCCAGCAGGATGTGGACCAGCAGGAACGACCAGTGTTCTACTGGCAGTCCCAAGCTGCGCAAGGCGTTGTACGCCACCTTCACGGGCGTGAGGATTAGCGGCCGCAACTGAGACCTCTCAGTCACCTTCGGCAGCCCCAGTATTTGGGACACGTGAGCGTCGGCGAGGAGCCGAGGGTTTTGAAACCTCGTTTCCAGCAACTCCATCGCCGTGCCGAAGTTGTCGTCGTCCAGCTCCAGATGCTGGACCAGGGAGAGTGCCTCACCCTCCAGTGACGTGCGGAGATAGGCCAGTTTCTCCACCTTCGTCAGATCCGTGCGTGAATCCACGAGAGAGGCGAACATACTCCGGAAGCCGCTCCACTCTCGCAGGTTCCCTGTGAACCTGGGCAAGTCCAGGGTGGGAAGGCGTCCCACTACACCCGAACCCGCATTCCTGATGACGGGTCCCGAGTTCGCCCTTCCCTGACGAGACCTCTCCAGCTGGCGAACCCCTTCGGAGACCTCGTCGTAGACATCCAGGATGCGCCGCATGTCCGCCTCGATCCTCTCCATCTGCTCCTCAGGTGGAGACGGCCTTGCATCCCGCAGCGATCCTGCACTCCTCTCAGCGACCTCCAGGCGCCTGTCGAGCTGTTCTGCCCTATTTAACAGCGCCTCCTCCCGGTCTCTCCGGCCGACCAATCCTTGCAAGGATTCGAACCACCGGAGCTGGTTGGCCAAATCCGAAGCCATTTTTAAATTTAAATTTAAACTTTAAATTAACCTAAGTTCGGACAATGTCACAACAAATATCGAATACAACAATATATCCGCAACCCAAACAACCGGATACCACTTAATACTAATTTCCCGACAGTTTGGGGAGAAATTATACGCTGGTATTACAATATTTAATCTTGGCTGAATGACTCGGTAACCAAGTTCGTGAACTACCAACCTAAGCACACAAAACAATATCTGAACTACTCACTTTTTTTTCCAGAAAAATGAAAAGTACTAAATATATTATGGGGGTATATTCACGACAACTACGCTCTGCTACCAAAAAATGTTCAATATTTATCCCGAAATATCGTCCTGGGGCCCATAGCAGGAATAAAACAATTATATATGCCGTTATACCGATTTTTTTACCCCCACACTTTAACAAGTTAGACACTTACCTAGGGTTCCCGGCGTCGTCCAAGCCCTGTTTGGTTGTTAGGAATAGGGAACGGAAACACGGGAATAAGGAACCAAACCAGACAGCTCCAGACTTCCCGTCCCAGCAATAGTCCACCGGCACTACGATTCCGCGTTCCACGATCCGGCGTTGGAGAAAAGGGCCAATCCAGTAGCCCACTTTCACACCAATAGTCCAGCACTAATCCCGTAGCGATAAATATTCCCGTTAATACATATTCCCGCACAATATTAACGATTTAAACCAGATTATATAGATCAAAGTAAAAAACGCTTCTTTTTCGTTCCAGCGAAAAACAGACAACGGTAAAAGTGACAGCCGGCGACCACAGACACACGCTAGATTTCGATGGCCGATATAATGTTGCCCGATTATACGGAACAGTGTTTGTTTCCTTACTCCTCCGAAACGGCTTTACTGATTTTAACCAAATTTTATATGCATATTCAGTAGGTCTGAGAATCGGCTACTAGCTATTTTTCATACCCCTAAGTGACAAGGGTTGTTCACCCCAAAATTTTTTTTTTAATTTACGGACAAAATTTTTTGTTTTTATTTTTTTCTAATGTGGCGTTAAAAAATACATACAACCCTAAATTTTTACCCTTTTATCACCAACCCCTATTTTTTAATAGCCATTTTAGTCATTTAATCATTTTTCATCCCGCTCGATGACTTTACTGATCAATTTTAGTCTTTTTAGGGTTCCGTAAAACGTAAAAACGGAACCCTTATAGATTCGTCATGTCTGTCTGTTTGTCTGTCTGTCCGTCCGTATGTCACAGCTACTTTTTGCCGAAACTATGAGAACTACACTGTTAAAACTTGGTAAGTAGATGTATTCTGTGATCCGCATTAAGATTTTTACAAAAATTAAAAAAAATAATTAAAAATAGGGGTGCCCCCATACTTAGAACTAACACTCAAAAAATATTTTTTCATTAAACCTACACGTGTGGGTTGTCTATCGATAGGTCTTCAAAAATGATGTTGAGGTTTCTAAAATCATTTTTGTCTACACTGAATAATTTGCGCAAGAGACACTTCCAAAGTGGTAAAATGTGTATTACCAACGAAAATTGGTTTGAACTCGATCTAATGAGTAGTTTTTTTTAGTACGTCATAAATACTTGGCTGCTTTTATTTGTAAATGATTTTCACTCTATTTCAATTAAAATTTCCCGGAGCTTATGGCAAATCTAAGATCTATAATATTAAAATGAATCGCAAATGTGTGTCGCACTCAACAACGCCTGGACCAATTTGGACAATGCTTTGTTTCAAATGTTTGTTGAAGTCCAAGGATGGTTTTTACGGCGAGAAAAACAAGAATAATTGCCGGGAAAATTCTAAAAACAGCCCTTTTCTTTTTCCTGTACAAACGTTTTCTAACTTAAATGTTAAGGCAATTTGAGCTTTAATGCTATGTAATAAAGTTCATATTAAATAACAGGCACTCGCTTATGTCTAAGCAATATATGTGTGTTCCTAACGCCAAGGAGTCAATTTGCACTTTATTCCCGCTGCACAAAGTTCAAATTCCATCATGTCTTTCCAAACAGTTGGAGGATAGGAGTATCTAATGTCACGTTCCGAAGCCCACTCAGAAGAAACTCAACAAAAGCGATAATATCGCGAACCAAATTAAATTGAATAATCACAAAACGTAAGACTCATTTTTTTTTTTTCATCAATAATAATAAATGAACATCAATAGTACTGATGTTCAATTTGGTCGGCTCCACGATATGATTTACTTTGATTTAGTTTCGGCACGCGATATAAAATGCGACAGTTTTCACGTCACTATATCAATAAAGTGTTAGTCAAACACAAACCGCGTTACCAAAAGTGTTTATTGACTAATCCACATACATTAAAAAAAAAGTGTTTTATTATTTTGAATTATTGATTTAATATCCCTATCTGTGCAAAATGATTTGAATACACACGTTTGTGCTGTGGAGTGCAATATTTTTGGAGTAAAACTAACGGACAGAATACGAAACACCATACTGCGTTCCAAAACCGGAATAGCCGATGTGACTCAAAAAGCAGCCAATTTGAAAGTGGGATTCGGCTGGACATGTTTGCTGCATGTCGGATGGACCACAATTACCACGTGGAGGAAGCCAGATTGCAAACGACGTCGCGGCAGACCAAAGAAACGATGGCAAGACAACCTTCACAAATCTCGGAAAGACTGGACTAGCCATAGAAAGCCATAGAAAGGGAAAAATGAAAGGAGGGTATGGAAGCCGTTGTCCAATATTGGGACAAGACACTCACATGATAAGTAAATATGTATACCTATTATGTAAAGGAGATAGATGGAAATGAATTAAATTTCAAAATTCAAAAATTCAAGAACAAATTACAGGAGAACTGAGGATTTATAAATCAGTTGATTCGATTGAAGGTGATGTCGTCAACAACTACCTATCCACCGGAATTTTCGAACTCGCTGCATTTGCCAGGATTGCCACCTCATACCCAATCTTCAAGTTGGATCGGTAGTTAAAATGTTGTGAAATATGAACGAATCGCGTCTTTGCAACGGCACACGGTTAGCTACAAAAAATACTGAACAACGTGATAGAAGCATTTATACTGAAAGGAAAGTATAAAGGAGAAGACGTTTTGATACCACGCATCCCAATGATTCCGACTGATGCACCATTTGAGTTTAAACGACTACAGTTTCCAGTGCGGCTTGCTTTTGCTAAGATCATAAACAAGTCCCAGGGGCAACCTTAACACGCTCAGCGCCAAGTCCTATTTGGAAATACTATCACATTTTGACAACTTTTAATTTTTGTTTTTTTAGTGTTGTGAGTTGTGAGGTGTTAAAATAGTATAGAAAATAATCACACCACCCCCATCATCCCTTTTTTTACCGGTGGCTATGTGTATCAATAAAGAAACACATTTCGTAATATTATTTCCCTGTGTTTCTCTCTTGAATTGCACATTTATTATTCAACCAAATAGTATCTCAAGAAACTTACTATCACTTAATTCAGGCAACAAATAATTGTAGTTTTACTAAAACGATCTGCGCAGTTAGCCGGAGATGAAGTGCCATCAGCCTCTATTATGACAAGAAGACCGTCTAATAGAAAACGTTATCTCATAAGTAACAAAGTTGGAGAGAAAATTGTGCGCTGAAGATATGCAGAGGTGTAAATGTTATAGTGTTTGTAGTATTAATCTAGAAACCCCATGATTCTCACATGGTCAATTGTATGTTGCATATTCGCTCCCGTGTTCGAAAACCATCAGATTTGTTTGTCCACCTGCCAGGTAATCAAACAAAAACATCGTATATCACAAAGCACTACAATGAAAATAAAACTGATTTTTGGTAATAACTTGATTAACAATAAAGGGATTCATCATCATTATCAGCCTATTTAATATTCGTCCACTGTTGGACGTAAGCCTTTCCTAATGAACGCCACAAGGTGCGGTCTTCTGTATTCTGCATAAAGGGATTACTTGCTTTTAAATGCTTATTTACGTTGAAGTAAAATGTTATTAACTGTGTCAAGTTTCAACAGTATAGTTCTTATAGTTTCGAAAAAAATGGTTGTGACATACGGATGTACAGACATGACAAACCCATAAAGGTTCAGTTAGTAGTTTTATGGAACCGTAAAAATGGATCTTCAAAATATATGTACGCTCATAACTTTTGAATGACTGCACCCAATAGGATCTTTGTTTGTTTTTGTCGGGACAAGATTTGTACTGCAGAAAGTCTAGAAAATGTAGACGAAAAAATACATGGTGGTACGAAGTTCACCGGGTCAGCTAGTCTTATATATAAAATTCTCGTGTCACAGTGTTTGTTTCCTTACTCCTCCGAAACGGCTTTACTGATTTTTACCAAATTTTATATGCATATTCAGTAGGTCTGAGAATCGGCTACTAGCTATTTTTCATACCCCTGAGTATTAGGGGTTGTTCACCCCAAACATTTTTTTTTTAATTTTTGGTAAAAAAAAATTGTTTTTATTTTTTTATAATGTGGCGTTAAAAACTACATACAACCCTAAATTTTTACCCTTATATCACCAACCCCTGTTTTTTTATAGCCATTTTAGTAATTTAATAATTTGACAGTGAACTCCTAAACGACGGGACCGATTTGAATGTTTTTTTTTTGTGTGTGTATTCGAAGATGGTTTAAATTCACAAATAAGCCCGGCAGATGGCGCTGCAGGCAGTGTCTAGGTTATGTCCGAGCGAAGCCGGAACGGGCCGCTAGTGAAACTATATAGCTTTCTCCTGCTTCCAGCCGCCCGATGGAAAAAAATAATAGTGCACACACTAATATTTTTTTCCATCGCACTGTGGAAGTGAAAACGAAAATAAGAAATAAATATTAAACACTACTGAATAGCATAAGCATAAACAGCCCACTAAATGTTACCAATGGTGGGACTCGGGGCCTTCTCTCGCAAGGAGAGAGTCAAGGCCATAATACACCACGCTGGCCCAGTGCGAGTTGATGGATGACGCATGACTTCGAAATATTCTAGGTACATGTCGGTTTCCTCGCGATGTTTTCCTTCACCGTTTTAAGTTAGCGGATTTACGCACATGACTTCGAAAAGACAGTAGTGCGCGTGGTTTTGACCCCAGGGTCTCCGGATCGGCAGGTGCCGTTCTCCCGACTAGACCAGCCGCGCGTAACTTCCAAAAACTATTGAATAATTTTAATAATTTAAATACGACATGATTACATAAAAATTGAATACAGTGAACACGAGCGACACGACATTGACAGATGCGGCTGAAGTACTGACGTGAAGTAGAAGTGAGTAGAATTGGATACTATAGTGCTCGCAATATAACTCTGCGCGTAGCAAAATATGGAACTAATTGACAGGCCGTCAACTTCTTGTTTACGTCATTTGACAAAAGTTTGTTTACGTTTGGTGTATTTATTAATTTCCAAAGTAATTATTAGCTTTTATTATGCCGAAAGTGATTAAAAGTGCTGGCCGTGGCTGGTTCTTGAAAATCAATCGTGGTTGTGAAGAAGAACGATACAATAACAGGCCAAAAGTACAGTTTTCCAAACGCAGAGCTATTTGACAACTAATTTGTAGGGATACCATAGCAATCAAATCTTCACCTATTATCGGCGTATTTTTAAGCTGAGGCTTTATTTTTGAGGTTTGATTGTTTTATCGCCAATCTCAATCAATAACAGTGGGAAAAAATGTCAGTGCTTAAGACCGAATGTGAGAACAAGTAATATATTTTTTTTTCATAACATACAAATCAAAATAGGGAACACAGTGACACAGCAGTAAAGATCAGCTGATTGTATCTTTCTCGCTCGGGTATACTCGGCGGTCCTACGTTCACCCGATCGACCCTTTCACCTAACAGCGTCAGCTTCATTTACCACCGAAGCGAAAATATGTGGGCGGTGCGCCAAAAGAAATTTCACTTAATTTTTTTAGCTTGGATGCTCTGTAATCATTTACTCCGTATTAATTACTGTATGTTTTATTATAGGTGTTTCAGAACGTACAATTACGTGGTAATGGATAACGCATCATACCACTGCACTCAGACTAAAGAGGCTACAATGTAGCTAATAAAGAGGCACGAAGAAGACCCACAATACTAAGTAGAATGACTGTTAAAAGGACATGGACAAGAAGTTTTGCGGTTACCGCTGTGATCCATCTAAAACCTATTGAAAAATAAGATGATCCTTCAAAGAGCATTCATATGCCAAATTTTCAAATAGTGTTATTTATGGTCTCAATAAAAGATTTCCAAGTTTAAATTAAATTATCATTATTTCGTTGTTGGTGTAGGTTGAAAATGACAGATTTTTTATAATGTAATTAACTAAAATAAAGTTCTCCTGGTGGTAAGAGACTCAGACACAGGCACGGTCCCAGACTCGAATTTTGGGGGGGTCACCAGTACGCAACCTCAGATTGGGGGGGGCGGGGTGTCACGAGTAGAAATACAATAAATCGAGTAAAAAAAAGACTTTACTAGTAGCGCCCCACAATTTTACCCGCCTCTCTCCATCGGAGAACTCTCCACCAGCCTCTATACAAAGTCTCATGCGTCTGAACCAATTTTCAAAACATTTTTTCCAGTCTTCCGCAGACACCTCTTCCACGGCCTTCTCAAACGCTGATAGCGCGTCTACCGCCGATGAAAACTGTATCCCTTTGAGCTGATTTTTAATTTTAGGGAATAAAAAAAATCACACGGAGCCAAATCAGGACTGTAAGGAGGGTGCCCCAAGACTCTGACCGGTGTGGAGTCCAGGAAGTCCCTCGTTTTGATCGCAGAGTGCGCGGGCGCGTTGTCGTGGTGAAGAAGGACCCCACGGAGCCCGGTGTTCGGTCGCTTGTTTCTCATTGCAGATCTAGCAAGAATTTTATGCTGGACCATTCGGCGTTGATACTGCTTTGGTCTCGAAGTGGAATTGAAATTAGGTACCCCGTCAAAGTGAAGAAACTAGCGATCAAAATTTTCCTTGCGCTCCTCGATCGCTTCACTTTCGTAGGTGTTGGTTCATTTTGAAACAGCCAAACTGTCGACTGCTTTGTTTCTGGATCGTATTGATAAATCCAGGATTCGTCGCCTGTCATATGTCACAATGTCGTAAACGCGCTGTGACGAGCCTGCATCAAATTTTTGTATCATATTACGGCACCAATCCACACGGGCCTGCTTCTGAGCTTAGGTGAATTTGTGCGGCACCCAGCGAGAAACTATCCTCCTTACGCGAAGGTGCTCGTGCAAAATCTTGTGAACACTTCCTGAACCAATCTGCAGAGTATGCTGAATCTCTTCGTACGTAATGCGTCTGTTTTCTTGAATGTTTTTTTTACTGCCAGCACACTTTCTTCGGTGACAGCCGTCGTAGGACGACCACTCCTTTGTTCATCCCCCAAAGTAAAACGACCGCGTTTGAACTCGCTATACCAGCGGTAGATGGTTGCTTTTGAAGGTCCTTCATCCATAAAACTAATTCGAAGTCGATCAAATGACTCGTCAGGTTTTAATTAATGAATGTATAATGTATGTAAGAAAAAAAAGGCGTGTGCTTAAGACCACACGGCAGAAGTGAAAACTTCATTAGCTGATTTTTGTATTAGGTAGGTATGTCGTATTATAATAAAATATTATGGATCGTATTAGTTGAATAAACGAGTAAAACAAGCCAGAAATTAAAGTAAATATTTATTGAAATTTTATTTATATACAAAGTAGCTGTTACCCGCGACTTAGTCCGCGCGAAATAAATACTAAGGTTACTCAGGCAGTACTTATTTGTATACCCAGATTGTATACACATTTATGGTAAGTAAAAAAAGTGTCCATGTTCAAAAACTTGTTGGCCGGGGACGGCTTTTTAAAAGTTACTCCAACTTTGTATGCATTCACACGGTGCACCCCTATGATGCCCCTAACATTGTCCGCAAAAAGGTTGGTGAGTGTAATAGGATTTTTGTTACCGCATCCTCCTGTTCCGTCGATTCCACATACACTACACAGTCTCCACTACGATTTTCTCTTATAAAGGGGTTTTCTAAATAGTTTGTAAGAAACATTTTCACTTGGATTTGGCTTCAATAGTTTTCTTTTTCTGGTCTGTTAGACGGGGTCACCCCCGTCGCTAGCGACGCTCATATTTATTTATACTATTGACTATATGTATACAAAACTAAATATTTACACGAAAGAAACGAAATATTTACACAGCAAAACTAATTAATGTGATTGTGAAAATTATAAAGCACCCGTCGTGTTTTCCCGCCCAAAGAAAAGTCTTTTGGAGTTGGTAGCCGTCAGTGTTGCCACTATGATTTTGAGCTTGTCGCCAAATAGTTATGAAACAAAGTCGCCGGTTTTGATTGAATTATTAAGGGAATAACAATCTGGAAGAATACATACTTAAGCTTTTTCCATCTCCAACCTTCTACACTACACTAGTATATTCCCCTTTGTCGGTAACACGTCGTCGTCTAAATCCGCTAAAAGGTTTTAAAAATTCGCCAGTTTCAGCGACAAAGTCGCTAAAGTGTCAACACTGGTAACCGGTAGCGAGCAGCGAGAGAGAGAGAGAGAGTATCTATTGTCCCATGTCCTCCTCTAACAATTATCTTTCTCGGTCTGGCACGTTTGTTGACCACATTATCTTTCTCGCTCTAGCATCCCGAGGTTACCCGAAATTTCTTATCATATCCGAGCGTGATGATCACGTGATCATAAATCCATTTCACAGCCCACGAAAATTCTGTCCATAGCGCGCCTAAAGAAGTTTTCACTTCAAAAATCGAAGTCGACTGAAGAAACTAACTGATCTGAATCCAAAAGCGCACCATAAACACAAAATTGTATTTCCTAAGTGCAGACTTCAGAAAACAAATAACTCTTTCAAATGTAATGGTATTCGCTTCTATAATGCAATCCCTGCACAAGTCGAAGGTCTTAATGAGACAAAGTTTAAAAAAGAAATAAAAAGCTACCTATTGAGCAAGGCATATTATAATATAGATGACTTTGTTAAAGATAGTAACGTATGGAAGAGAATTGTGTCGAAACTAGAATCTTGTAATAAGGTCAAATAATAGATTTATAAAACTTTTGATGGAACATTGTTTGTACTCATGTAGTATCTGTATACTGTATGTATTAATTATTTTGTCTTTGACAAAGCCTTTTTACAGCTGCATTTGATTGACGAGGCTCCTTTACAGCCGCTTGATACATTTTGACATTGTTATTTTATCTTATTATGTACACGGATTCTTTGCCTTTTTGTTATTGACGTTACCAAGTGTTCTTATGAATTTATGGTTCGAATAAATGAATTGAATTAAGCCACATTTGAAATCGTAAAAAATCATAGCACGAAAATGTTCTCGACGTATATCTATTTTTTAATAATACAAAAAATATATATTAGCTCTCATAAAAATGCGGAGGGAAATTTGAAAATCGAACAGTTGTACTTATACTTTTAAATAATCGAAGTTTTCAAAATAATTACAAGTGTCTTATACATAAAAACTTTTTTCTGCAAAACTTTCCGAGTGGCCTGGTATATGATTTTGGGGGGGGTCATGTCCCCCGTGACCCCCCCCCCCCCCTGGAGTCGCGCATGCTCAGACAGTCATTAACCTGTACCAATGATACTTGGTCATACTGAACCAAACTCACTGTAACGGCGTTCATTATTTCGAGACATTCGTTCTAATCTCAGTTGTCCTATAATTTATAAATAGTTAGTTATATTGCTTCCCTGAAAAATCCCGGGAGCCTATTAGAACGCATAACTTTTTGTTCCTAATTTACTTTGTCATAATGAATGTAGCATAATGTATAGTGTCATAATGGAACTTTCGCATAATCATTTTTTGGCGTCATGTGTTTTAAGCATAACAATCTATTGTACTACATTTTATTCGACTATTGATGAGACGCATAATAGTTTTTAAGCATTTTTTTATTTGTTCTATTTTTTTTAAGGTGCCGTTTAAATCGCATAATTTTTTTTTTCTAATTTACTTTGTCATAATGAATGTAGCATAACATATAGTGTCATAATGTAACTTTTGCATAATCGCTTTTTGGCGTTATGTGTTTTAATCATAAAAATCTATTGTGCTACATTCAATTCGACTGTTGCTCAGACGCATTTAGGCATTTTTTAATTATTTGTTGTGCTACGTAATATATAACCAGGTTATATAGGGTCCAGATCCGACTCGGAGCACCCCGACTTCACCTAGTCTTGTCGCTACTACCCCTAGAGTGTATTTAAAAAATGCGGGAGCCAGAAGCTCAAGGGAGGTCCTGAGTGGAGCGATCCATGCGAGGCCAAGCGTAGCGAAGGGGGGAGGTGGCGAGCGAAGCGAGCCGGCGACCTCCGTAGTGGAATGCAGGCCGAGTATGGAGAAGCAACTCAAAAACACCAAGCTCAAAAACACCTCCCTCAAAAAGTGCACCATATGTCTTAGGTGTATGTAGGTTTTTAAGTCCTAAAAACGTTATGTCTACATAAATTGGTACAAAAATTGTTATACTACTGCATAGTCCTGCATAGAAATTCCATTAAATTAGTAGATACCTACATTACGAATAATAAATATTGTTGTCGAAGTACTCACCCGCATTTCACACACCCACGTATTTTATTTATGTTCGCTCTTTACACTTGTTTTTTAGTTAGGCGTTTAAAGTTTATGCCGTTGATCAGTATGTTTAAGTATTGTTATGCTTTTCTCAATGTGTGCCTTTAACCATTATGCTATTTATAGTTATGCGTCGAAACATTATACTAAGTTATCTGTATGCTATATATGGCTATGCGTTTAAACATTATGCTAAGTTATCGTTATGTTATATATGGTTATGCTAGTTAACATTATGCGAAGACAGTTATGCGTTTAGTTGTTATGGTAAATTATCATTAGTCCTAAAAACGTCATGCCTACCTAAAATAGGACAAAAAATGTTATGCCACCCCATATAGACCCAAAAATCCCTTCGCGTACCTGTTTTATGAAGTTGAAAGTTTGCAATAAAAGGGGAGGGAACCTATTAGCTTGACCTGGCAACATTAAGCACGCCACCAGTCGCGCGCAAAGTCGACTTATATTGCGAGCACTATAGTATCCATTGCCAAGAATAAATTAAAAAAGACAGGACAGCAGACAGCAGCAGCTGATTATCATTCTAGCTCTCTAGCTCTTCACCGGAACCGTTGTCACCGGAACATATCTTTCATTTACGAACGTGACGAATGAGCTTAATTCTTCAGCCCACAAAAAATCTGTGAGTGGTGCGCCAAAACACTTCAAAAAGGGCAAGTTAAATAAACAAAACTTACACTTAACTGACACAATCAAAGAATATATCAATCGGCCTTCCTGTTGCTCACACAAATCACTTCAGACCTTACAGGATTGCACATTTGTCCGTTGTTCAGCAATTCCATTACCGCGCCTGTAGACAGCTTCCATCCGTCAGCATACCTCAGGGCAGACCGTTTAATTGCATCTACATCGATCCTCTGATAGACGTTTCGGGTAAACACTTCGACTAATTGCGTAGCTAAGGAGCAGCGAGATGTACCTAAACGATAGACAAGTAATGTGTAAGTAGCGTAATACCCCGTTTACATTATTCCTGTCCAGCGGTCGAATCCAGCGCTGGATTGCTTACTGGAATAATGTAAACCGGCACTTTCAATCCAGTGCCAATGCATTCCGCATTGGCACTGGATTGAGGCTTTCCAGTGCCGGTTTACATTATTCCAGTAAACAATCCAGCGCTGGATTCTATCACTGGACTGGAATAATGTAGGTAAACGGGGTATAAGCATAAGCAACCCAGTTTGTATTTCCATATCCGGGAATCGGGACCTTCTCTCACTAAGAGAGAGTTATTGAAGTGAAAACTTATTTTGGCGCGCTACAGACAGATTTTTCGTGGGCTGTGAATTGAATTCTAGCGGTACGCTCGGGAATGATAAGAAATCTTCAAGTAAACTCGGGACCATGGCCACGACCTCCGGTTTCACCCGTGTAGTTTCAAAAATACCTTAGCTGACAAATTCTTTGTTATACGTTTTCACTTCAATAGGCTGTTCCCATAACTGCCAATTTATATTTTTTGTACTTATAAAGTGACGAGACGAACAGGTCATGTGTCTGGTGGTAAGCAACATACTTATCTATCTAAAACAAAACGATGACACACAGCTACTGGAACTTGAAGAGTCCAAATCATTACTTAGCAGCCTAGCACTATACCACAGAATGAATATTAGTACAGAAGCCACACTTACCAAAAACAATTATATAAATAGCGACTCTTGCTGGGACACAACAAAGTTCAATTCAGCTCGCAATACCTGTCGCGATTTTCAAATAAACATTTGCGCAATTTCTAACGCGTAACTCTGTCCCTGTCTAGCGCGGAGGGTTTACGACATATCTAATAACAATATGCGCGGGAAACGTTTTGCGCGAGCGCTCAGCCGTGCGTCCGACAACCGACTGTCACTTGTTTCCTGGAAGGAACGGTCTAGCGGTAGGCTAAAACCGCGCGACCTTGAGCGAGTGAGGGTGCACTGACTATACTGCGCTCTTAACCCAGAGATATACCTAAGATGTTTTATCTCTAAGCCCTGTGATTTCACTGTAAACATTGCCCTTCGAACAGGAACACGGTGATGTTTCCACATTACTGCGGTAGAAAACTCGCAAAGGTGTGCTACTTCCCCAGTCGGACTAGGCCATGGTTACATTGGTTTCTTGGCTTCCAAATAAGTATCTACTAGATATAAATTAGAGAAATTCTGGAAGAAATTAATTATATTTTTAGGCAGATCTATGCTTCTTTTTTAAGGTTCCGTAAAACGTAAAAACGGAACCCTTATAGATTCGTCATGTCTGTCTGTCTGTCTGTCTGTCTGTCTGTCTGTCTGTCTGTCTGTCTGTCTATCCGTCCGTATGTCACAGCCACTTTTTGCCGAAACTATGAGAACTACACTGTTGAAACTTGGTAAGTAGATGTATTCTGTGAACCGCATTAAGATTTGAACAAAAATTAAAAAAAAAAGTAAAATTAGGGTTGCCCCCATACTGAGAACTGAAACTCAAAATTGTTTTTTTCATCAAACCTACACGTGTAGGGTGTCTATCGATAGGCCTTCAAAAATGATGTTGAGGTTTCTAAAATCATTTTCGTCTACACTGAATAATTTGCGCGAGAGACACTTCCAAAGTGGTAAAATGTGTGTCCCCCCCCCCCCCCTCTAACTTCTAAAGTAAGAGTATGAAAAATCTAAAAAAAATATATGATGTACACCACCATGTAAACTACCAACGAAAATTAGTTTGATGAGTAGTTTTTTTTTAGTACGTCATAAATACACTATTATTGAAACTTCTATCAAAGTTACAACGAACTACAAGAACTATGTGTACTATGTATATTATGTTACTTGCTGCAACGGAACCCTTCATGGGCGAGTCCAACTCGCACTTGGCCACATTTTTTTTATTTTAGCTATACTAACATTATAAAGCTGAAGAGCCTGTTTGTTTGAACGCGACCTCAAAGCTAATTTCAAACATTCGCCGTTGGATATGTAGGTAGGTACATACCTACATAACCAACCTACATCCTAAGGTTGCCTGGATGAGATCGCTTTCAGCGATAAGGCCGCCCACTGTCGCACTAATTTACTATGTTTTGTTTATTTTTGCTATGTATTGTTTTTATTGGTGTGTCAATAAAGAGTATCTATCTATCTATTGACCACGGATTAAGCCGAGGACGGCCAGCTAGTCTCTAATAAAGTGCAGTCAGGTTTCAAAAATGTATTTACAAATCCGTGCTGATTGTGATTTCCAAACCACGCTTCTACTGCCAACCAAGCAGCTGCTGGTGCAGAAGGAAGTATAAAGCTGCGTCTACGCTAGGAGAGCCGAGCACGAGCCGAATACAATTCGTGTGTTCGGCTCGTGCTCCGCTTGTGCTCCACTCGTGCTCGGCTCTCCTAGCGTAGACGCAGCTTTATACTTCTCTTATTATATGCTGGGGCCACACTACGAGATAAGGCTTTAATTATCGCGATAATGGACGTTAACCGTAGGTGTAAAAATACACCTAATGGACATAAACCGTAGGTGTAAATACACCTACGGTTCGCGATAATTCGCGATTAAATCGCGATAATTAATGGCATTTCTCGTTAGTGTGGCCCCAGCATTAGACTTAATTTCTTACTTTGTTCAATGTCTGGATGTTTCTACGTATCATGAGTAGTTATTAGAGTACAGTAGTAGCCAAATGTCGCAAGATTTATTTAGTCTTGCGAAAATGTGTATCAGAGTTATTGAGATACATTTATACTTACGCACATACGTAGAGAAAACCTGAAAGCATTCCATATCCTTACCATACTCACCAAATACTATATCTCGTGTAACGGCTAGAGTAGTTTTGTAGTGGTAGGACTCTTAGCAGAGTCCGCCTAGGGAAGTACCACACCTTTGCCAGTTATTCTACCGCCAAGCAGTAATGTGCAAACATTACTGTGTTCCAGTTTGAAGGGCAATGTTTCCAGAGAAATTACAGGGCTTAGAGATATTATAACATCTTAGATCTCTGGGTGACGAGCGCAGTGCAGTGCTAGGTAATGATTTGGACTCTTCATGTTCCAGTAGCTGCGTGTCGCTGTGCTGTTATGTGGCAGGCATATTGCTTACCATCAGGCACATGACCTGCTCGTCTCGTCACTCTATATATATAAAAAAAAAGTAAAGACCCTCGAACTGGAATTACTTTATAAGTTAAACATAAGTGATTCCTCACTAACACAATATCTACTACATGGTCGCGGTGTCGCGTCTACGTCGTCATCATGCAATGGCTGACGGCTTTCAACTTGGTTAACTGCATTGTCGCAGACGATTATACGTTCGGCCAACTAGAAACCCATCGGTAACACGAGCCGTGACCGGAAACTATCGCGAATATCAGATTATCAAGTGTTCGGAATTCAACGTGTGATGGTCTAATGATTAGACACTTAGTCGGCTCATCTAACCATTAGATTAGACTCTAATGGTTGGATGAGCCGACTAAAAGAAAGTAATTAGGCAATTAGCTAGATTACAATAAAAAAGTAGGTGGATACACGTATTTTCTAAAATTACAAAAATACAATGTTTAGAAGTTTCGAGTGAAATCCCTTTTTACGAAAAAGTGACGTCACAACGGCTACGGAACAACTTACAACGAAGTTACTAGACCAGCCAGTCGGGAGAACGGCGCCTGCCGATCCGGAGACCCCGGGTTCATACCCCACACGCACCACTGTCTTTTCGAAGTCATGTGCGTAATGCCGCTAACTTAAAACGGTGAAGGAAAACATCGTGAGGAAACCGACATGTACTTAGAATCTTTCGAAGTCATGTGTCATCCGCCAACCCGCACTGGGCCACCGTGGTGGATTATGGTCTTAACTCTCTCCTTGCGAGAGAAGGCCCCGAGTCCCAGCAGTGGAAACGTTTAGTGGGATGTTGATGATGATGATGATGACGTCACAACTCACAACCTTCACTACAGAAATTTGACGATCTATATCTTTGTCGATTTTTGATAATTTGAAAAAAATCCGAGTATCCCATATTCTACCTGACGGACTAATTACAATGAAAAAATTTTGACTCAGTCATCAGGGCCGGATTTAGGGGAGGGCAAACGGGACATATGTCCCGGGGCCTCCACAAACGCCACTACACACTTCGGAAGAAAAAAACAAATTTCGGCAGTAAAAATCTTTTACGTTAACTTTTAAACCATTTGTAGTCCGGGTTTTTGCTAGAGAAATCTTAACCTATGTGTATTTCAACGTTCCCAACAAAGCTCCGGCCGGGGGCCTCCACACCTCTAAATCCGATCAGTCATCATCCCAATTGTAGGGTAAAAGGTAGGGAAGGAACCTCCATGGACCTATGAGTATTTTCCAAGTGAATAGTGAAGATATATAGTTATATAGTCCAGGATCTGGTAAATTGATTGCAATTGATTACTATCAAGCTATAAGAAACTCTCGATTGTGGCAGCTAACACAGATAGCAAGGATAAAATATTTCTGAGCTTAGGACCGGGATAATGTACCACCCAATTCGTAGGACAATATGACTGTTAAAATATATTAATATTAGCTATGAGAATCCCTATTTATTAGTCATAATCATATATTTATGATTATATAATCATATATTATTATACCCAATTAAAATTTCTTATGCAAAACATTTTCGCACGCGTTTGGGAATGTTAAGCCCCCGGCCAAATCGTCTAACTTAGTATTTTTTAATTCTTCAAACATTAAACTACAACATATTATAACAATTGCATATTGCCTCAAACATATTTATCCTTTTTTATTGTAGTGTAGGATTCATTTTGCCCCCACTACTCACCAGCCAGGTCTGCACCTCCGTGTTAGGGCGTTAGGAGAGCTATGTGACAAATTTAAGCTTCCCTCAAACACCTACACAAAATTTACTGCCAGCTATCTAAAAGGAATTTGCACAACAAAAATAAAACACACAAAATTGTTTATGAATGTTTTTATTTAATTTTGGCAAACAACCCTACCTACTAAATTAATAGAAATTAACCTTCACCATCGCTCTAACTGTTATTGTATTTCAAATGAATATTAATTTAATATCAATTCAAACTAATGACAGAAGTAAAATGGTCTTAAGATAAAATTAAGCGAATTTAAACTACTAAAATTTAAAATTGGTGAAATACAATTCTATTCATCTTTCCAAGAAAATATCAAGGTTTGTATAAATTCTTTGTACGGTTTATATTATAATTTTACATTAGTGTAACCTAAATAAGATCTAACACCTAAAAATATGTCTTAAATTTATAAATAGCCTAAGAAGTCATTATGACCCAACTTGCTCAAAGTTGGACCTTGAGCATAATAATAAGTTATGTATAGTTACATGACTTATTATTATTAATAACTTATATTTATTAACTTAACTTAAATTTCTTGTATAAACATAAGAATATCGATAAAATATCAACATCCTTGATACCTATTTTTACAATCGGTAGAAACCGCTTACCCACATAAGGACTTTGCTTATTACTGCTCTTTTTATTTCGAAAAAATCTTCGTAATTTTGCTTTCATTTGTACAGTGAGATAGACAGTTACAATAAATTGAAAGACTTGTATATTTAAGTTACTTATTATTAAACTTATACGTACGAAATACTTTGTATGGACTAATGTTTTTAGAGTTGTTTATTATTAACAAATAAGTCGCACACATTAACAAGCACTCAATGCAACCTTTTGAGTCTAATTTAACCATTCTGTGTACCCTCAACACAAAACTACACATAATAATATAATAAAAATTAAATACAAATATTACTAATATTCTAATTAATTAATACTACAAGTATGTAGGAAACTGCACAAAGATTTACCTAACTCAATTAAGTCAATCATTTTGTGATCGATTCCTGGTACCAAAATGTTAAAACATTAAATTTCATTATGATATATCTTTGTTTATATATTATCAACTTGTATACCTATTATGCTGTTTCGAAATTCGTTAAAATGCTATTTAGCAACCAATAGCTCAATGAGTAACACATAATACAAAGATTTGAAAGTGATGAGAAATAATTAAACATTAGTTTTATTATAAACTAAAATTAAATGTCATCGTCGGTAAAAAATTGTTAAAATTACACTTATTTTTCATAACTAATTATTAATATTATTAATTAGTAATAATATATAATATTAATAAAACACTTATGTTTAATAAGAATAAGAAACTAGATAATCTTACTAAATGCATTTATATACAGAAGAGATATTTTAAAGGACAAACATAAAACTCAAAGTTGGTTCTTAAAAAAAAAGGAACACTAATGAAACTCTTGTCTCATTCCTTCTTTGACTATTCCCTAGTTATAAAGAAAAAGACATCACTAGGTTATCAACATAGTACCTTAATATGTTAATGAGAATGTATAGAAACTAATAAAATCGTTCAAATAGGAATCAGTGATCACTATTTGCATCTCGCTCATCGAGTCGAAAGCGAGCGAGATACCAATATGCATTATTTAAAAAGAAAAACACATACCTCATTATTTTGTTTCGCCGTCACATTATGAAGTGTATTTCACTTGAATATAATATCCCTCGACGCACATGTTGTTGTATGACGCTGGAATTAAATCGGTTAAAGAAATTGCGTAAAAATATTATATAGAATTGATAGAGAATATTCCAATTGTCTTCCGTATATCGTCACTCCATCTAGTCTCAGGGTGTCCTACACTACGTTTACCGATACGTGGTCTCTACTCAAGAACACGTCTACTGGCGGTGGATGGAGACGTATAGCCGAGGATAGGGCTGAGTGGCGAGCCATGGGAGAGGCCTATGTCTAGCAGTGGACTGAGATAGGCTGATGATGATGATGATGATGACGATGATTCCAATTGAAAAATACTTTACAAAATAATAGCTAATCGTAGTACGGGTTAAGTTACAGTTAATTTCGAAGAGTGTATCCCACTATTTCCATGGAAATACAAAATGGAAATAGTGGGACTAACATTTTATAAAAATTGTATCCCATTATTTCTATTGCGACAAAAAAACGCAGAAGAATTTGTATTATTTGAAAAGTACCACTTTTATCGAATAGATTAAAATTGAAATATGACTTCCCGGTATTAAAAAAAATGAAGAACAATTTACTTAATAATCTGCAGTTTTATTAAATAATTCTCCACCACATTCTCGACAGTATAAATCACACAAAGCCACCTCGTCACTACACAGATGTGTGGATGATTGTTTGTGATTGTATTCCTCACATTTTTCCGTTGGCATTATTTCTTCATCGCTTAACGATATTACTCCGTCTGGTATTACTTTAAAAAATAAATCAACCCATATTGTTGTCGGTAGTTTAAGGTTATAAAACAATAATCGTATTTTAAGTAGCTGTAAACAAGACGATATAATATTAGAAATAGAATAATTTCAACATACTTGAAAAACATGGTCGTATGACTTGTTACATTTTCCAGCACCGAGTTTTCATAACTTTGTAAGTTTCCATCTATTTGTGAATGTAAAATGTTTAACACATTCGATAAAGCTATTTCATAAAGTGTCTTTGGAGTCTTTGTAAAAATTTTTTTCACAATTTCATCCATTATACAAAATTGATTTTTATTGTACCTATTGGATTATAGATTTTAAATTTTAACATGTTGTTTTAAATTTTTTGAAACAATTGACTGTAACCGATTTTTGTATTCCACCAAGCAGTATCAAAATTTCCAACATGAAGGTTTTATATAAAACATGCTACCAGAATAAAAAGTAGTCTATGTGTTATTCCAGTTTTACACCTATCTCCATTCCAAATTTCAGCTTAGTTTAAATATAAGGACCATCTTTAATAAAAATTGTCCAGGTGTTACATCGCCTTGGAGAAATTTCATTTGTTCATCTAATATCATCTCATCTTTTTGCACTTCGGCTATTACTCGTTTTCGGGAATTATTTGATACATAGTATTCGTTTGATTTATCACCATCTCTTAATATATGCAAAAGTTGAACAATATTAACATTTTTTGGCACCAGTCTATTTAATTTCCTATTCCAAGATTCCACCGCATTATTAGTGCGGTGACGTTCTCCAAACACACACCACACCCTTGAAAAATCATTTTTCATCCAGTAGTTCTCTATGTAGTTTTTAAATTTATGTTCGGCTTCACTGTCACCCATCTCTGCTAAGACATAATTCCAACCATCTTGTATTTTATTTTTGGGCAAAAGTGGAAGTCTGAAGGAAAGTTGAATTATCAATTTCATGCGGATGGATTTATTCATGCCAAGAGATTTAGCTTTCTTAGCTAATGATTTCACAAAATGAAAATAGCAGCCCTTTATTTGAACCGTAGGAAAACTTGTTGTTAATGCAGAAATCAAAGCTCTTTCAAAATCAACGGTAAATTTAGCAGGTCTCCATTCAGGTAACCATCTTTTAATAAGATAAAATAAAGTGCAATACGCTTTCCGTGATTTACTCGATAAAAGCGCATAAATCACTGGTACCACTTTGCTTTGATTCAAGTCACTGCCAAAATCAGCGTGGATTGACAATAATTGTGTAAATGGTGCTGGACACGCAAAGAATGTCCCGTCAATGAAATAATTACCGCTTTTTAATTCACATCTAGTTTTTTCACGACAAAATATTATTATTCTTAAATCAGTGTCAAGATAATCAGCAAGAACAAAGTCTTCAAATATTACTGGAATTTGTACTTCTTGAACGGTCTTGCAACACACCTTTTTAATATTTAGTACTTTGTTACGACGTCTGTACATGGAAGACTTTTTAGAGGTGTATTGTGGCAATGGTTTACCAAGTAATGGAATTCCTTTGTCAACTAAAGAATTTATAGCGTTATTGAAAGCTTTAGGTATTGTTATTTTGCCCATTGCAGCTTGATCAAAACTACAACTCATTGCAACTTCGATCGCGGATTGGTTGCTGTCGGAAATACAGTGAGAAGAGTGCTCAATGGTTCTCACTATAGTGTTATCCTATAAAATTTCAAATAAGTATATTAATAAAACATACAGTACCTATACAAAATAAATGGCCAACTTACAGCCTCTGTTATAGTGATAGAAACTTACCGGGGACACTGTCATCGAACCTTTACAATTAGTTTTGTGGCGCTTATTGCATTTCCATAACGTATTGTTATTCTTATAAACTATCTGCCTAGTGTATTCATAACCCTCGTACAACAGTATAACACCCTTCCCCCTTTTTATTAACTCCATTATTTAACAATATTTAAATAATTCAAAACCAACGCCTATCCCGTAAAGCAATAATAGCTATGACAGCTGTCTATCAATCAATAACAGTTAATTACAACTATGAGACAACAAGAGGTTTTATCTAAAGAGGAAATAAATAAATAGTTTCTAAGTGCACGCAGTCATACGAGCTAATGCAGTGTTTTTTGTCGCAGCGGACAGCAATAGAAATAGTGGGACAATCAGTCTTAATCAGGCCCAGTATTTCTATCAATAGAAATACAAAATAGAAATAGTGGGATACACCGATTTCGAAAATGTAAAGATAGAAATACTAGCCGCACCCCGCAATTTAACCCAATTTAATTCAAATAGTAGGCTATGTACTACTTCAGACTGTTTATTATCTGTTTACTAAATTATTATTTTTGACTTTTATAGGTTTATCGCAATCGCGCGTAATGATAATCGACGATGCACTCTACGATGGAGCGTGCTTACCTAGAAGAAACCGATTCACTCGTCGATTTGAAGACCAACTTTTTTTTTTTTTAGTTAAGAGTGACGAGACGAGCAGGACATGTGCCTGATGGTAAGCAACATGCCTGCCACATAACAACACAGCGACATGCAGCTATTGGAGCATGAAGAATCCAAATCATTACCTAGCACTGCACTGCGCTCGCCACCCAGAGATCTAAGTCGTTATATCTCTAAGCCCAGTAATTTATCTGGAAACATTGCCCTTCAAACCGGAACACAGTAATGTTTGCACATTACTGCTTGGCGGTAGAATAGATGGCAAAGGTGTGGCCCTTCCCCATGCGGACTCTGCCAAGAGTCCTACCACTACAAGATTATAGCCCGGGAAAACCCACTCAGGCAACGCATTCCACAGCTAAGACATTATTATCACAAAAGTACAGGCAAACATCTTCGTTCGTGTCACTGGAACATCTACCATGTAACGATGCCGTTACTTCGAGCTACGCGAAGTCTGACGGGAAAAAAGGCAAGGTGGTATTAAATCATGCCGATCAGTTGCACACCCAACCAGTGCTAACCCTCACTCGCTCAAGGTCGCGCGGTTTTAACCTACAGCTAGACCGTTCCTCCCAGGGAACAAGTGCCAGTCGGTTGTCGGACGCACGGCTGAGTGCGCGCGCAACACGTTTCATATTCGCAAATTGTTATTAGATATTTCGACAACCCTCCGCGCTAGACAGGGACAGAGTTACGCGTTAGAAAGGGCGCAAATGTTTATTTGAAAATCGCGACAGGTATTGCGAGCTGAATTGAACTTTGTTGTGTCCCAGCAAGAGTCGCTATTTATATAATTTTTTTCGGTAAGTGAGGCTTCTGTACTTGTACTAATATTTATTCTGTAACTGTACAGGTAAAACTGCGGGGCACAGCTAGCAAATGTAAAGTTTTGTAAAGGATACTGTAGCAATAATCAGCTTGCATCTTGTTAGCGAAGGTGACGACGGCCGAGCCCGGGGTGGTCAGCTGTATAGAGACCACCTGGCCGCAGGCCGCCATCTTCTCACACAAGATGGCGAATGTCGTGGACGGCGGGAGCTGAAAATAAAATAAGATAATTACATTTAAACCTTACATTTTACCGGTGTCAATTTAAAGTTAATTTCAAAACAGTCGATAAAATATCTTTTGAAGTGAAAACTTCTTTAGGTGCGCTATAGACAGAATTTTCGTGGGCTGTGAAATGGATTCATCAATCGTCACGCTTGGATAAGATAATGGATCGGATCGAATCGGATCGGATATGAAATCTTCGGGTAAACTCGGTAAAAACGACCAGGTAAGTACCAGGGTAACAGAAACAGTAAAGAGTTTCGATTACCTACCTCCAACAGCCCAGCGTTTATCTCCAGATACCAGGACAACAGAAATATAAAAGAGTTGCGTTTGCCCCTAGGTACCAGTACCAGGGCAACAGAAACAGTAAAGAGTTGCAATATTCTGTATAATTACGTTGATATAAAACTAGATGGCGCAACCATCGATTTAGCTGGCGGTGATGAAATTATGCGAATGTACATAGACTTACGATGGTTTAACAAATAATTTGTCTACTGGCAAGGTGATAAAAAAATTAGACAATTCAATTAAAAGTGAAAACATTTCAGTTTTCACTTCTATCGGCAGTTCCTAATTCCTATGACTGGCAATTTTTTTTTATTTTTTTGTTAAATCTACTATTGTAAAGTAAATACTAGGTATAGTCTGGGTAAACGTACGTAAATTTTAGATTTTTGATATTTCAAAAACCAGTTCTCCGAATTTGTTAAAATATATATGGAACCACCTCTGAACTATGATCTCTCAAACAAAAATATAAATCATAAAATGGATTCCCAATCGGCAGAGCTATTGCGTAGCAACTTAAAAAAAAAACACAACCGAATTAAGAACCTCCGCCCCTTTTAGAAAATATGGGCGAAAATGAAAAAAAGTTAGTCAGCTAGAAAAAAAGTTACCAATATATAAAAGGAAATATAATTTACACGTATGAAATAAAGATTCAAGAAATACTCACATTACTTAACTGCAACTGTACTGGTTGATTTGGGTCAAACATGTGCCCCGCTGGGTTCTGCATGGGTGTCATCGTTGGACCTTGCATGGGTGATTGCATTGTGCCTTGCATGGGACCTTGCATTGTGCCTTGCATGGGAGCTTGCATGGAGGCTTGCATGGGTGCTTGCATTGTGCCTTGCATGTGACCTTGCATTGTGCCTTGCATGGGAGCTTGCATGGAGGCTTGCATGGGTGCTTGCATTGTGCCTTGCATGGGACCTTGCATTGTGCCTTGCATGGGACCTTGCATTGTGCCTTGCATGGAACCTTGCATTGTGCCTTGCATGGGACCTTGCATTGTGCCTTGCATGGGACCTTGCATTTTGCCTTGCATGGGACCTTGCATTGTGCCTTGCAAGGGGCCTTGCATGTTCCCTTGCATGGGTCCCTGTATGTTCCCTTGCATGGGTCGCTGCATAGGACTCTGCATGGGCCCAGACATAGGACCTTGCATGGGTCCTGGCATGGGGCCTTGCATGGGACCTGGCATGGGGCCTGACATGGGTCCACCCATAGAGCCTTGCATGGGTCCGCCCATAGGCCCTTGCATGGGTCCACCCATAGGGCCCATTGGTCTAGGTCCATGCATTGGGCCCCCCATGGGCCCTGGGGGCCTCATAGGTCCCGGACCATTCCAGTTTGGTCTGCAACAAGTAATATTTTAGTCTATGCAGATTTTAATCAAAGTTAATAATAAGTTAATAATTACTGAAAAATCAATCAAATCAAATAATTTAATATATATTTGCCAGTAAAATGCAATGTCAAGTGTCAATGTTTTGATTTATTAGTGCAGAATTGGCATATCATAGATTACTGAAGTCATTATCTTACTAATTATTTTAAAATTTCATAAAACCAAATATCTCGATTTTAGTACAAAACCTCATGCAGAAAAAAAAATGAATGACAGATCATACAATCTGTACAATAAATACCCTGTGTGCTATTTATTCCAGACTATAAACTTTCCAAGGTGAAATTCCAGATTAATCCATTCAGATCTTACAATCTAATTGAGCAACAAACATCCACACATTCACATTTATAATATTAGTACTAAGAACTGAAAGTGCAAAACCAAAACAAAGTTAATTTCAGTTCATAAAAGAAAATCAAACACAGATAGATTTTAATCTGGACAAGCAAATAGACAATATTAACACAATTGAATTTTCCATAGAGAATAAATATGTTTTAAAAAAACTGCAACAAAGTTGCCGGTAGATAGTTCATCATAAACTCGTAATTACCTCGGCCCATGTCCTGGCCCGGGCCCATTCCAAGCAGGCCTTGGCCCAAACTGCCCAAAGCTGGGCCCATTTCTAGGCCCAAAGTTCTGTGGCCCTTGGATCCTAACCGGAGACGTTGCCATTGTTGGTATGGGTTTCTGTTTTGGTTGAAGGCTTTTTGTAACAGGTACTTTTTTCACTTTACTTTTAGACACTACATTATTATTGAACTCCTCAATTCTTTTCACTTGAAAGCTTTCATCAATGATCAGATGATTGTTTTTGGGAATTTCTTCGAATGCCTCAAGATTTATCGAACTGGATTGGTTTGTGACATATCTGTGGTAGTGTTCTATTATACTCCGCTGAGGCTTGCCGTTGGCTCCCAGCCCTCGCCCGATGTTATTTAGCCCTTTTGGTAGAAACACTGTGTTGACCGGACAACGATCCATGACTACTTTAAGGGGCTTCTCGTGCAAATTCTGTCCGTTTAGTAATGTTACAGCCTGAAATTTGCAAAAGTTTACATGCTATTTTATTATTTATAACTATTTTGGTTGTTATTGTATTTTTATGGGTTTGCAATGGGCCGCCATCTCGCCTGGTGTTAAAGCAACGATGCGGTCTATGATAGACCTTTCTATCATCGTCACATTATAAGGAGAGTTCGTGCTTGGACTTCCCGCTACATGAGTCAGCTGTTTCCTGCAGGTCTACTACGAAAACAAACTCCGAATGGTCGGATCCGACCGACAGAAGAGTCGGATTGTAGCCTACCACGAAAAACATTCGGATCGATACATCTCGGTCGGAAGTTATAGACTTAGGTCGGATGAGGGTCGGATCGAACGTAACGGCCGATCCGATCAACCGACCGATTGTCTTTCGTGGTAAGAAACGTCCATAAGTCAAATCGTAATCAATATTCAAAATCTATCTGGTTTTTTTTTTCTTTTTTATACAGGGCCGGATCTACCATATGGCTTTTTGGGCTTCTGCCCAGGGCCCCGTGGATTCAAACGGGTCTCAGCTGAGTCTAGTCAAAGTAAAAAATAGACGATTATCCGAAAAATCCATAAAATCCAGAAATCGTAAACTTTATGGTTTGAAGCAAAAAATATTTTCTGCTTCAAACCATCGATGGCAATTGTTATATCGTGAGATAAAACTGAAATATATACGTTTAGTTAAAGTCTAAGTCAGACTAGATGGACTTGTCCCTACGATGCTATTAAAAGCTTTAAAAATAACTGTGATAACATAAAAAATACGAAAAGTTTCATTGAAAATGAAGAAAAAAGCTGATTTCCAAAATGAGGCGAAAAAATTATTTAATAAAGTGGCAAAACTCGAAACTGCAATTCTGATTATTCTTTTTGGGAAGAACTTTTGGAAAGATTTAAGTAAATCACTTGAAATATCAAGTATAAAATCAGTAACCATCGACACGTTATGGCGAATGGAGGAACAACAGACGAACCCTTTGTTGTCCTCGCCAAAACGAGGAATCTCAATAAGAAATTTACCAAGCTTGTACGACGTGACCTCTGATCCGCTAATACAATACGCTCTTGATTGAAAAATCAATTAGCAAATATTTGTCGAGCCTCTTGGTAGGAGAGCCTCTTGGTAGGAGTCATCTAACGAATCTTCGTTAGATAAGTGAGTGGTGAGTTAGTAAGTGATGAGGAGCGTGCGATGCGTACAACTGGCTGTAGAAAATTGAATGGAGAATGAATTCAAGCCGGGGATCCTCTCGGTAGTGGAAATTTTCTACAGCCAGTTGTACGCATCGCACGCTCCTCATCACTTACTGGGAAATTCAGACAACAGAGCTACTCTTACTCGCCACTATACGATAGACATGCATGACGTAAATCTGGATGAAATCGTGCTAGCCCGAGCCGATCTCTTAAAAGTCGGTGGAACACTACTGATAAAAGAGCTCCAATCACTGTTAATGTTAATGTCTTAAAAGCGTGGTCATTTTGTTCTTCAAAAAAGGTGAAAAAACTATGAAGAACTATCGGTCGATATCTTTATTAAGTCATGTCAACGTCTTTCAAAGGTTATCACGAATTGCGCAGACTCGACGAGCTCTAACTCCCAGAACAGCCCGTATTTCTAAGCGGGTACAGTACCGTAGACCACATAAACACGGTGCGGCAGATTGTATAGAAGACCAAAGAGTACAATCGGCCTCTACGTTTAGCATCTTGGACTACGAGATAGCGTTTGACTCGGATCAAAATCTGGGCTGTTCTGGAGTCCTTACAACGGTGTCAAGTCAACTGGCAATATTTCAAGATGCTGAGATGTCTGTATGACACCGCAACGATGACAGCCCAAGTCCAAAATCAGCAGACGAAACATCCATCTTCGTCGAGGCGTGGGGCAAGGGGACGTGATTTCCCCAAAATTTTTCTACTCTCGAAGATATGTTTAAGACACTGGATTGGGCTGGACGTGGCATAAATGTAAATGGCGAGTACATCTCTCATCTACGATTTGCTGATGACATCGCCATAATGCCTCAATCGTTGGAAGACTTCCAGTTGATACTGAAGTGCCTAGCTGATGCTTCTCAATACATAGGTCTCCGGATGAACTTGAATAAACCAAGATCATGGTTAACGAGCGCGTAACTCCAGGACCGGTTGCTGTAAATGGCGTTACTCAAGAAATTATTCAGAAGTATGTGTCGGCGGGCGCTCGAACTAGGGAAGCACAATTTCTAAAGTGAAGCCTACGTCGTGTCTTCTCTTCGTTTATCTCACAATGTCTCAAGACAAAAGTCTTCGATCAGTGTGCCTTACTGTCATGATCTAAATATGGACACTGAAGTGGTTCACAAATTCAAAGTCGCGAGCTATAGAACGAGCTATGCTTAGAGCTTCTCTGAGAGATGAAATTCGGAACGAAGTGATCCGCCAGAGAACCAATTGCAAACTGAAGTGGCAATGGGCCAGCCATATCTGTCGCAGAACCTACTATTAGCCGTTGGAGTAGCCGTGTTCTTGAGTGGAGACCGCGAATCGGCAAACTTAGATCGTAGGAGACCCTGAGACTAAAATGGAGTGACGATATACGGAAGACAGCATGCAATGGATTGAGACGTTAAAAAGAGGATAGTTTGAGTGGCCACTCATGGCTAACGGCATGGCGAATGGGAGGGTAGGACTAGCATATAGGCTGCTCATGATGTTGATGATGTAAAGCAAACATTAATTGTCGTATTTTTTCTTATTTTTTGAGTAATTAGGTGGGCCTCTAATCTTATAACAAAATAACCCACCCTAGCTATAATAGAAACCATGTATTTTCAAACACTTCAAAGAATCCTCTCTCTGAATCTCTCGCTCTGAATCTCTTTCTCTGAATCTCGCTCTCTGAATCTCTCACTCTGAATCTCTCTCTGAATCTCTCTCTCTGAATCTCTCTCTCTGAATATCTCATCTACAAATAAATTAGTGTAGAAGCGAGAGTGGAATAGAGAGAGAATGAGAATATGTTTGACAAAGAGTTAGGTATTGAGATATAAATCTTATATATAAAATTCTCGTGTCACAGTGTTTGTTTCCTTACTCCTCCGAAACGGCTTTACTGATTTTTACCAAATTTTATATGCTTATTCAGTAGGTCTGAGAATCGGCTACTAGCTATTTTTCATACCCCTAAGTGTTAGGGGTTGTTCACACCAAACATTTTTTTTTGAATTTTTGTTCAAATTTTTTTGTTTTTATTTTTATATAATGTGGCGTTAAAAAATACATACAATCCTAAATTTTTACCCTTTTATCACCAACCCCTGTTTTTTTATAGCCATTTTAGTAATTTAATCATTTTACAGTGAACTCCTAAACGACGGGACCGATTTGAATGTTTTTTTTTGTGTGTATTCGAAGATGGTTTAAATTCACAAATAAGCGCGGCAGATGGCGCTGCAGACAGTGTCTAGGTTATGTCCGAGCGAAGCCGGAACGGGCCGCTAGTAATTTTATATTATAACCATAGCAAGTTTTTTATCATGACATTGAATGAATGAATCATAATCATTTAATTCATAAAATCAATTTGAATGAATGAATGAATGAAACTCTTTATTGTTCATTGATTGTACATTGATTTATCATAAGAATAAAAGTAGCCTAAGTAACAGTAACACAAGCTATCCATCATATATAATTAATTTTAAGTGTAAAGAAAAAAGAGTGCAATTTTTTAAGGTTTTAGTTGGTTAGTTTTTTAGTTTAGCTGACCCGGGTCTACCGCCGAACGAAAAATGTCATCGCTTTGATGTTTCTGTCTCTTTTCTTGTCGCTTGAAATAATAGAGACAGCATTAGCAAAGCGATAGCCAATTTAGTTAGGCGGTAGAAGCGCTGGTGGTTTAGTTGGTAGTAAGTCTACCTGCGAAGCCGAGACTCGTGGGTTCGATCCCCACCCAGTGAAATGTGTGTGCGATGAAAGGTTCACTAATAACACACAAACATTTTTTGACAAAACATCACTTTAAAACTAACTAATCGTATAATATTAATTGCAAAAACTTTACAATTTAAAATTGTTTCATTCTACAAACAACGTTTCGTATGATATTTATTTCAAAAATATCTTACTTACATCAACAAATGTTTTATTGTACAAACCATTATTTCATATCCAATTACACGGAAAACGTTTCACTTAGACAAATATATCGAGTGACATTTTGTTTTTCGTACATTTTTCACTTCATAAATTATTCTTTTTACAAATTTAGTATTTACCAAAATAGAATTTGCAACAAATAATTTACAAGTTCCCGATAAATTGTCCATGTAAACTATCAATTCTGATTTGGTTCTGTCATTGACTTTTGACCACCGCTCCGATTAGGGTCTATCACTGAGATTTGACTCTGGGTGGGCTCCCGCCAGAAGCTCTGTGGTCAGCCCTGAGTGTCGCTTCTCCGTAATCCACACATTTTTTTCAAACACTCTAGTGGTAGTAGCGACAAGACTACGTGGAGTCGGGGTGCTTCGAGTCGGATTTGAGTCCTAAGTATCAAGTTTTATGTAATTTAATAAATGTTTGTTTTATAAATTGAGTTGCTTGCCAAACAACACAGTATAAAATAAAAAAATTGTCATGTGTTGGTTTTGTTTTTAAGCATTTGGTAGTTAAAAAGAACATAATTTTTTGATATTACCAATTTGTTAAATATTGTTTGTATAATATTGCACTACCCGTGAGTTTGTCTAACGTTGGTCATCACATGTCGATTTGTGAAAAAAAGTTTATTAAAAGATCGGATACCGTGACGAATACAAATATGTGTAACGTGCCTGGGTGTTTTCTGTATAGAAGTATGTATTTAAAAATATACAAGTATTATATCAGCTATCTGGCTCCCATAGAAAGCTTTGCTTAGTTTGGGGCTGGGTGGTGTGAAATGTCCACCAATATTTTTAGGGTTCCGTAAAACGTAAAAACGGAACCCTTATAGATTCGTCATGTCTGTCTGTCCGTCCGTATGTCACAGCCACTTTTTGCCGAAACTATGAGAACTACACTATTGAAACTTGGTAAGTAGATGTATTCTGTGAACCGCATTAAGATTTGTACAAAAAAAATAAAAAATAAAAAACTTAGGGTTGCCCCCCATACTGAAAACTGAAACTCAAAAAATTTTTTTTCATCAAACCTACACGAGGTTTGATGAAAAAATGTGGGGTGTCTATCGATAGGTATTCAAAAATGATGTTGAGGTTTTCAATATAATTTCTGTCTACACTGAATAATTTGCGCGAGAGACACTTCTAAAGTGGTAAAATGTGTGTCCTGCCCCCTCTAACTTCTAAAGTAAGAGAATAAAAAAACTAAAAAAAATATATGATGTACATTACTATGCAAACTACCAACGAAAATTGATTTCAACTCGATCTGATGAGTAGTTTTTTTAGTACGTCATAAATACTACATTATTATTAAAACTTCGATCAAAGTTACAACGAACTAAAAAAACTATGTGTACTATGTATATTATGTTACTTGCTGCAACGGAACCCTTCATGGGCGAGTCCAACTCGCACTTGGCCACTTTATTTTATTTATGGTACTTAGTGAAAACTTCTTTTGGCGTGCCTCAGACAGATTTTTCGTGGGCTGTGAATTGCATTCTAGCGTCACGCTCGGGAATGATAATAAAATTTCAGTCAAACTATACTGAACTACTCGTATACTGTTGAAACTTGGTAACCAGATGTATTCTGTGAACCCCATTAAGATTTAAACACAAAAATAGAAAAAGAACAATGAATTTGGGAGGTGCCCTATACTTGGAACTGAAACTCAGACACTTTTTTTACACACACTTCTATCTATGGATAGGTCTTTAATAATTATATTGAGGTTTCTAATGTCATTTTTTTCAATACTAAATAGTTTGCGCGAGGGACTCTTTCGAAGTGGTAAAATGTTTGTCCCCCCCCCTGTAACTATATTTGTATTGTGTATTTTAGAAAATAGGAGAATGACAAAACTAAAAAAAATGTATGATGTACATTATACCATGCAAATTTCCACCGAAAATTGGTTTGAACTCGATCTAGTGAGTAGTTTTTTTTAATACGTCATTAATAAATATACTATTGTTAAAACATCGATCAAAGTTACAAAAAACTACAAGAACTTATGTATTATTTTACTTGCTGCTTCGGAACCCTTCAAGGGCATTAATTAATTCATTCAACTTCAACTTCATTCCAACTCGCACTTGACCACTTTTATAAAAACAGTCAGCCCTAGGCAGCTTTAAAGTAGTTAATTATAAAGTTTGTTGTCAAATTGTCATAGACAACTTAATATTCGCATGCCGCAAGGTTGATTATGGGGTTCTCAATGTAAACTTTTAAGATCTTGTTGTGCCTACCCATTTTCGCGAATAAAGTAATTATTTATTCATTTATTTTATTTTAGTTAGGCGTTAGACCGTCTGAGCTATGGAGAGATTTGTTAGTGTTGGGTGTGGTACGAACCTGGACGGCTTCTAGCGGGTGGCTGTACATGACGTTAGCGTACTTGGGCTCATGGGTCGTCTGATAGACAGAGCACATCACCACGCCGCCAGCCATCTCCATCGCCTCGCGGATGTCCGACTTATCACACCGAAACTGAAATTTCAATAACAAGAATAAATACTGTTAGGAACATCACCTAGGCAGAGGGCGGAGCCAAACATGATGTGACCCTTTTTGCATCATGATGATTCCCTTGCGACCACCTGGGTGAACCGTGAGAAGTTTTTTTTACAACGGGTCACCTGTCAGATAAAATTGAAAGCCCCTATTGACTTGATATTAGTGCACTTTTTGACACCGGGTGGGCCAGCCCTGAGTGTCGTTTCTCCATTCTCCACTCAGGGCCTCCCTTGAACTTCTGGCTCTCGCATTTTTTACAAACACTCTAGGGGTAGTAGCCACCAGACTAGGTGGAGTCGGGGTGCTCCGAGTCGGATCTGGGTCCTATGTAACCTAAACGGTCCGATTTGGTAATTTAACAACGCGAATGGACATATTTCCCAAGGATCTGAAAGGGGAGCCGTTGTAAAAAAAAACTTCTCACGCTTCACCCGGCTGGTGGGGAGCGGTGTAAAACACGCGAGTCGATGAACCAATCAGCGCACACCTCGCCTTCATCGGATTATTTAACGGCAAGACGCCGTAAATTTACCAATTTACTAAAATACGTTCGTTAAATAATACATTTCAACCGCCGTTTGTTATTTTCCGAAAGTTGATCAACTACCTAGTGAATTTATCAACTAACGATTCTTGGTATTTTCCGGTGACATATACAACTTCTAGATAATTGTTGATGTTTCAAAAACTGCTAACCGATATCGCTAAGCAATCTACCAAACAAAAAAGATGCATTGTCAATAGACAATTGGCAGAGCTATCACGTTACATACAAAAGAAACATACAGCCGAAATGAGATTGAGATTTTTTGAAATTGGTTAAAACTTCAAATCAGGGTAGCGATTCTGAAACCATTCGGTTGGATCCGACACGGAATCTCATCTCTCGGTCTTTGTCATGTTAAACAGATAAGACAAAGACCGAGAGGTGAGATTCCGTGTCGGATGCAACCGAATGGTTTCAGAATCGCTACCCAGTACTTACGTTAGATACGTGCACCCATTTGTCTAAAGGTGGAGTGATGCCAACAGATTTCAGGAAGCGCTCTTTCAGTCCGTACGTGCCATTAGGATCTATTTCCCACATATACAAATCTGGTTTCCATGGCGTTCTGAAAACAACAGAATTCTATTTGATTACTATAGTTCGTTTTTTAAGGTTCCGTACCCAAAGAGTAAAAACGGGACCCTATTAGTGGGACTTGGCTGCCCGTCCGTCCGTCTGTGACCAGGCTGTATCTCAAAAACGGTGATAGCTAGACAGTTGAAATTTTCACAGAAGTAGTTTAGAAGTAGAAGTATTTCTATTGACTTTTTAACAGCAAATACTAATAATAAAATTAATTGAATATCTCCTCCCATACAACAAACTTGATTTTTTATCGTTTCTTGCTCGATTAGTCCGTCTCGAGCAAACTAGATGGCAGATGGCGCCACTAGAAGTCTAAAACGCGCTATCGAATTCGTCGTTAGAACCATAACGTAAAATGAAAATGTTAGTCAAGCTTATAGGTTAAAAGCCTGTACGAGGAAACTTCGATAGTCTATGTATAGGGAATTAGGAATAAAACCAAAGATGTTTTCGTCGTTTATTTGCTAATGGTACGGAACCCTTCATGCGGGAGTCCCACTCGCACTTGGGCATTTTTATTTTTTAACAAACGAGTACTAAGTATGTCTCTCACACATTTCCGATATCGAGAGAGTGAGAGGAGTTGAGGTGGAACCAAAGCCTTGTTCTTGATTTGAAATTGTTAAGGCTAGTTCATATTGAATACTTCTAAAATTGATGTAGAGAATAATCTTAAATTAATCAAATGTGCATACTTAAGGTTTTCAAAAATAAATAACAATATTGTGTTATATAACTCAAATGTCACGCACTAGAACAATAAATCTAATCATTATTAATTATAATTATTAAATTATTATCATATATTTTTTGTTATATTAATAACTATCATACGTCAATAATAAACTGTTCTAACATATTTTCGACACAATAGGCGAGACGACTAAATAAAAAAAGTAATTAGTCCGTCAGTTAGGTTATAAAAAAATATTGTGCACGTATTTTTTCTTATGTTTCACCCACACACAAAAAACGACAAAGATACAGTGCTTAGAAGTTTAATCTAATCACGTCACGATATGGTACGATTTTCCTATAGTGTGACGATGAGATCTTTGTCAGTTTTCGATAACACAAAAAATATATGTCCCATGTTTTTCCACAACTTACCTGACGAACTAATTAGAACAGTATGTTTTTTTTTTTAAATAAATAAGATTTGAAATGACAAAAGTCACGGACCCCGGAGTCTGTGGAGTAGCAATTTTGAATAAAAAAAAAAAAAAAAGAACATTGTCTCTGTACATCTTTGTTTCGATCTTAGTTTTGATATGAGGCACATAACGTGACTATTTTTGTTTACTTCTGGAACGGGCTTTATGTTCATTATTTGGTCCAATAGCAACAAAGTCAAAATTTTCGACAATCGTTTGCTAAGTAAAATAGCTTGTTCGTCCCGTTCCTATGTATTCCTATGTACAGACAGACAGACAGGACGAATCTATAAGGGTTCCGTTTTTACGTTTTACGGAACCCTAATAAAAGTGCAAACCTATGAGATGAGCTGCCTGTTCTGGCTTCGCTAATAACTAAATAAACTATCCTATTTTTCAAGAGGATCACACCGCACAAATTTCATGAAAATCAGTTAAGTAGTTTAGGTGTCCATCACGGAAAAACAACGTGACAAGTAATTTATACATACAGGGTTACTGATCGGCCTGCATCCATTTAAAGGGATGTTCTGTACATTCAAACAAACAATAATTGTTCTACAACATTTTGTTAAAACTCTATAATAAATATCCCCAAAACATTTACAGAAAAAAAGACAGAAGATAGGATGTAATCAAAAGCAGTAAACTTTATAAATCTCACGTTATAGCTGGGGTTTCCTGTTCTTTGTTGAGAGTTTCTTGCTCAGCAACAGTTTGTTGAGTCGTCACGTTTGTTGGTTGTGTGACATTTTCTGGGTTATCGGTAGTTTCAGGATTTGATTCGACAACTGGAGGAGTTTCTGGTAGCATCTCGCTGTCTGACAGATCTACAACTGAAATAACAAGTATATTACATTTTTAATTAACACAATAAGGATGAAGACTGGGTCAAAAATAAACCATTCACATCAGGCGAGATGGTGGTCAAGTGCGAACCTATCACAGTTAAAAAAAAAAAGTAAGTAATTAATTAGTCCGTCAGCTAGATCATGCAAAAATATGGGATCATGTATTTTATGATTTATCAAATCAATAAACATCGACAAATGTACATATATAGATCATCAAATTTCCAGAGTGGGGGGTTGTGACATCACTTGTTGGTGACATGAAAAATTAAAAGAATTGACAGTCATAATGTTGATAAAAAAGAAATGAAAACATAATTTAGAATTTTAGTATTAAGCACAAAGATTTTTAACCTCAAGATTTATAGAGTTCATGACTACTAAGTGCTTCTCCTTCTTTCAATTACAATTCAATTTCAATTCAATTTTCAATTCAATACTCAAAAAGTATTGCCATAAAGAAAATATTCCACTAGATATGGGTAGTGCAGCGATAGTCTGATGAATTCACCCCGTGTTCTGTGCATTCTAAAATTACATTTTAAAAAGAGGTTTTATGTAATAACAAACTAAAATAGGAGGTACTTAAATAAATAATCAAAAACAGGGCAATAAAACATTTATTTCAAATGGTACATTACATTCAACGTTATAAGAATATAGTTTGCCTGTCATATGTATATCATAGTAGCAGCTCGCCCAGGCTTCGCATGGGGCAACTCGGAACTTAGGTATAGAACATTTCAATGTTAGTAGAACTTGTTGTAGTAGACAGGCTACTATTATTTAGATGTTGTAGTAATTCAGAATGATTGATTTATTTTGATAATCTGTACTTCATGAAAAATATTGCTTTATTATTCACACAATATTTTATCCTCTTCTTCGGAACGGCACATCTGCGAAATAATAATTAATTTGAATAAATAAAACAATCCAAATTATTACCAGAAATCTAGTGATACATTCAAGTTGCATAATTATTTCTGTAAAAAGTGTATGAATAATCTTTTATTTTGAAAGCTTAGAGCTTCATATCTACTCACACAATTGATAGGTCTCTTGTGTGAGTGGGTATGAAGTAGGTGTAGTGAGTAGGGTTTATACCTACTAAAAGCATCATGTTATCTTGTTAGCGAGATGAGATAGTGTAAGTTAATGGGAGTTTGATGCAATTCCTACTCCAGAAAACAAGAGTTGGAATGGCAGTGGGAGTAGAAACAGAAATTGAAGCGTCATGGCCACCTAGACTAGATATGTATAGGTAATGGTAACCATGGTAACACGCCATGACCATCTAAAAATGTTTACGCATTTGTGGCCATAGCTCCGAGTTCACCCGAAGATTTATTTCTTCCCAAGCATGATGTTTGAGTTCAGTTCACGGCTCACGAAAAATCTGTATGTAGTGCGCCAAAGGAAGTTTTCACTTAAAAAACTAACAAATGCGAATCCGCAGGCAAAATCTAGTACCTATTATTAGTAAACGGTCAGTAAATAAACTGTCAATTATGTACCGACTTGTATATTTCATGGGAAATATGTAAGAAATAACTGGTCACACTTTTTTGTTTGTTTTGTTATATAGGTTATGTTTACATTTTAGATATTTTGCAAATTTTGGATTAGATATTGCCGTTATTGTATAAATTTAATTCACGTAGATATCTAGAAGGCATTAATATGAATTTCTATCAAGTCGTTATAACAAATATTGTCTACTTACGTGTAAAATGAGATTCCATTGATTTTTCTTTTGCAGAGGCTATTGCAGCTTATAATACTACACAACGCACATTGTTTAACACAAATATCACCAATCTTTTAACAGTCGTTCACAAACAAGCTTTGAATCTTCTTTAAATACACACAATATTTAATAAAACATAAAAAATCCGAGTCTGAGCTTTGAACAGACTTTTGTTTGGCAACGCCATGTCAGATTTGTAATTTAGCCAGAGAAAAAGCCGGCCACGGTGATAAGGACGGAAAATCAGTATCTCTTTCTCTTTTTTTCACAAGTGATAGATAATTAGACTATCTCATTTCCGCAAGTCGTGACGTCACTTATTGTGCCCCCCTGATTAAGCAGCACTATTCACTATTGTCTCACAATACGTCACCTATACACCGTTATTTTTTTTTGTATTAGCAAAATTTTAACAGTGTTATCTATTGACGTTACTGAACACAACAAGCAGAAAAACAACTGAAAATCTGATTTTAAAAAATTCACGGAAATTATTTAATTTATGGTCACTGACAGGCATGAGTTATGTAGTATCGTATCGTAGTATTTACATGTTATTCATGGTCAAGGTCACGAGTCACGATCACCCAACCGTGACTCAAGTCCGCCTACCTTCAAGTTACTTAATAACTAATGTAATAATCACTTGCATTTATTTATTATTTATATCTTCAGTTACGTGTCGATTGCGGCCAAGGTTAGTTGACGACAGTGTGTGTGGTAGAAATACTAGTGAAAAGTTACAGGTGTAGAGTGATATTTTTTTTGGAAGGGAAATAAAACGCCGTGTTTAATTTGGTGAATCGGATATTGCACAAGTCTTAAAACAAAGTGAGGTGCCAATGGTATGTGTATCGATCATAGTGGTGGAAATTACTTGGAACAAATACTAAATGACTGTAAGTACAAATAGTTTCGGAAATTAGTGATTGTTGTAAGTAGCTGTTTACAACTTTATGCGAATTTATGCCAAAACACGTTATTTTGTAACCCTATCTAGGTTTAATCTATACAAGATTAAACTAACTAAATTGAATGTTATTGTGTCGGTCCAAGCCCATGAAATTATAAATAGTAGATAGTTTTGCAAAGCAGGTGCGCTTAGTTGTCATAAGTACCGTCCGCAGGTAGGCCAGAACAGAGTGAGAGAGATGAAAATAGCTGTGCAAAAGAGAACACTACGACGTAATTTTTCATTGATTATGACGTCGTAGTGTTTTGTTTACATACATGACCAATTGACCATACTTTTAGGCAGGACTTTCGTAAATTTCAACTGGTTAAAGATTCATTAATATCGAGTTTAAGAGTAAACTTATTGCACAGTAACAATGTGCTATGTTGTCTACATAGCCTGTAAAATTTTGCTAATACATAAAAAATAACGGTGTATAGCTACAGATATACTGAAATTTCATATGTCGGGGACGTGATCTTACCAGACTAGTACTACTAGACTAAACAGATCTTTTCACTTCAATAATAATTAGTCAGATATAGCATAGATGTAATTCTCACCACTCATGGAAACAGTAAGTTTGTTCCCTTCGATCTGTTTGTCCGCTAGTTTGGTCATGGCCGTCTCACAGTCCTCTTTGACCTGGTAAGATAGTCGGATAGCCCCAATGCCAGTGTCGTCGTCTTTTACCATTTCTATTTCGTCCACTGGACCACACTGAAAATCAAATTCAATTAATATTACGAACCAACATCGACCTGTGGTTACCCACGGCTTACATAAACTGTTGAATGTTATATTTATTTATTTAGTTTTAAAGTAGCTCAGTAGTAAGCTACTCGTTATACCATTAGCTATCTGCCAATGTCCATTAGTGCTGAGTCAGACTGAACGCGGCAAACGCGAGCGCGGCGACGCGTTCACAATCAAATACATGAAATCTTCTTTGGCTAAGAACTCATGGAACGATTTTCCCTCGGGCGGGCGTGGCTTTTATTTCAAAACTCACGAGATCACTGAAGTTCGCGGTTACGCACCCGCCGCGGGTGAGATTATCGCCTTATCGCGAATCGATTATCGCGAATGCGGGTGACGGGCGGGCGGCGACCGCGTCGTGAGTTGTGTTTTCAATTTTTACATATCATATCTGCATTCTACACAATCACCGGGCCCGCATACGCAGCGGGCGCGGCTGAAATTCGCTCCATGAGTTATGTTTGTGTCGTTAGTGAGCACGCGGGGGCGAATTGCGGGGCGAGCAGTGCAGCACGAAGAGAACTCAACTCATATTGCGTTCGTACACGTTACTTGTTTAGTAATCAAAATATAATTGATATCAGTGGGATCTAGTGAAAATAATTGAACTTAATAAACTTTGTTAATACTGACACACTGACAGTTGAACCTAATTTATACATTAATGCACACTAGACAGCGCTCTGATGGATAATTGACGTGTCGACGTTATCGAACTCAGAACATGTTTTCCAGCTAAACAACATGTTTCTCCAACATCGATGAATTGGATATCGATTATCGGTCATCCCTAGTCCCTACTGCACACTCGCACACTGGGAATAGAAGTGGCCGCAGTGAACGCGCGGACGTCAGGCGGCAATCACTCGAAGTGTGGGGTTACTCGAAGGAGCCGCGCGCTTCCCTGCAGACAAGTAAAACTGCGCGCGTCGCCGCACCCGCGCCCGCGTATGCATTCTGATCGAGCACTTATGAGTCGGTTTCAGAGATAAGCCGCAACAAACAGTCAGACAGAATTCCCGTCAAAGATATTACTTCCCCGTCTTTGCCAGTTGTTCTATATAATAAATCTATATATATAAAAGCGAAAGGTCACTCATCAAGGAATATCAGAAACTACAAATGCTAGGAATCTAAAATTTTGCATATAGGTCCCTTTTAGCACGTAGGCGCTCGCTAAGACGGGGTTTTGCGAAATTCAACCCCTAAAAGGGTGAAACAAGGGATGAACGGTTGTATGAAAATTCGTGATTTTCAAAGTTATCAAATTTTGTATCTAGACACTTGACACGAAGCAATCAAATGTTTGTTCTATTAATTTTGTAATTTCGAACTATACGGGTCTTGGGGATGAATGTCAACATGGAAGATCCCAACCGTTGAAGATAAAACCATGAAACTCTGAATATAGACACTTGACAAGAAGCAAACGAATGTTTGTTCTATCAATTTCGTAATTTCGAACTGTACGGGGGTGACATTGGGGTTGAAATGGGGGATGAATGTCAGTGTGAAAGTTCCCAACCGTTGAAGATAAAACCATGAAACTCTGAATATAGACACTTGACACAAAGCAAACGAATATTTTGTTCTAGCAATTTTTTAATTTCGAACTGTACCCTCGGGGGTGAAATTGGGGTTGAAATGGGGAATGAATGTCAACATAGAAGTTCCCAACCGTTGAATGTAAAACCATAAAACTCTGAATAAAGACACTCGACACGAAGCAAACGAATATTTGTTCTAACAATTTTGTAATTTCGAACTGTATAGGGATGAAATTGGGATTGAAATGGGGGATGAGTGTACATGGAAGCTTCCAATCGTTGAAGATTAAACCATGAAACTCTGTACAAAGTCACTAAACAACTAAACCGATTTTGGTGAAATTGTATAAAATTGTTTTATTATAAGCTGTTTTTAGTAACTGTAAATGTGTCTGGGTATAAAAATAGGTACGTCTTGCGGCTGATGATGATGATGAAGTACATATAAATTGAACATAGCAAACACAGCAACACGACAGCGACAGATGCGACTGAAGGGCTATATAGGTTTCACTTTTACTTTAGTCAATTTATCCTGTTTACATTACTTAGGGTACGTATCTAAATGTCTAAAATTAAAAAACCTCACGTTAAAACACCTCCGTTCAAAATACCTAAAATCAGATAACCTAATGGTTATTTCACCCAAATTAAAAATACCATAAGGGGTACGTATTTAAATGTCTAAAATTAAAAAACCTCACGTTAAAACACTCCTGGCCCAGAGCCTCCACTACGGCCGCATTTCTATCTCTAATGGCCATCTGTAGGTTGAAATCTCGAATGGTCTTTGATGATGCAGCCAACGCTCGCCGCACGAACCGACTGATGGCGTCGTCGATGTCGTCAGTAGATATGTGAAGGTCCCCGTGTGCCGTGAGATTGCAACAACCACATGGGCCACGCTCTCGTGCAGCTTTTGTGTTTGCCTTAGTTTTAATTACGATTACCGACTCGTATGTCTATCACTGCTATGATAGCTTCTCCCTTAGATCTTTTGCTGCCTCAGTTGTTGTGGTGATGATACCGTACTTGTCCACGTTGAAGTGTCTAATCACCCACGTTGTCTTGCCACATCCTGGAACTCCGTTGACCCACTGTATTCTTCGTACCTCCCAGTTTTCCAACACGCTTTGACGTTTGAGTTCCCTTCAATGGACTTTGCCATCTCGAGGATCTTGTCGTCCAGCATAATCTTGGTGCATCGGGCGATAACTACAATTGGGTCGTTTAGTGGTGTCGCATAAACGGGTCTTCCCACGCGCTCTGTCTCACTCTCGTTCAGTGTCACGAAGCCATTTTCTGCACTGTAGGCTGTCCTATATACTATCCTGTCATGGTTCCCTTGATGACCCGGGATGTGACATTATTGTAAATGGCTGCTTCGGCCTCCTGGAGGTTCGCCTTTAGGAGGCTTTCACTTCCTAGCTTTCTTTTGTAGGTGTTATTTGCTTAGGTATTTTAAAACATTGGGTATTTCGATTTTAGGTATTTTGAACGGAGGTGTCTTAACGTGAGGTTTTTTAATTTTAGACATTTAAATAAGTACCCCTTATGGTATTATTATGGGTACGTAACCCATTACTTATTGTATACATACGTTATTTACTGTTATAATATTAATAACTTAGGTCTTAGGCTTAGTACAGGTCTTCTGTACAACCTTGTATATTGTATATATTAATGTAAAAGTGTAGATGCCGTCAGTTAATAATAAAACGCGTTAGATTACAAACTTACAGTAGGTTAGGTTAGTTCAGAATCTAACGTCGCGTCGTTATATTTTATATTTTCTTAACTATTATAGACCAACAATTGATCACCATCTCTCCTGATGTTAAGAAACGATGCCGTCTACATAGGAGCATGCTTTCCCAAAAGATACTGATTCAGTCTCAATGTGAAGACACTCTGATTCAGTCTCAATGTGAAGACACTAAGATTGAAACCATCAGGAAAAAACCTAACGCAATGTATTTCGCAGAGTCCACATTCTTATAAACCATCCGAACTCTACAAGCACCTAAGAGTTACAAAAACGCATGTTTTGGGAAAGGCGCAAGACGAATTTATTGCATCTCTCCCTAAAGACAAAAACGCTTCGGACCTTGAATCAAGACTTCAATCCCAAAAACAATTTATGGCAGGTGCACAAGTAAATACAGATGGGTTGGGTGCGAGAAAGAGAAGGGAAGACCGAGACATAGTAAAAACCTTTCTACAACAAGACGAAAATGATAGTTACAAAGTGCACGCTATGAATATGGAAATGCAAAGTGAGTGGTTAACCATAGGTGAGTTTTGTATCCCATTAGCTCTGAAGTGGCACACCTTGCTATATGACTGGTCTCCTGCCTTATTAAAATTTTATCTAACTTGGTAAGGTGGGGAAAAGCCTCTGAAAAATGTTGCTATACTTGTGGTGAGGCGATATGTACAGCAAGGCACATATTGGTGGGATGCAAGATGCAAGGTGCTCCTTATTAGGGGTCATTACTCACAGCGCCATGACAGAGTACTTGAAATCATACGTGAAGTTATAAGCCTTTCGGTAGCTAGAGCCCAAAAGGGATTGACGACAATGCAAAGACAAATTAACTTTGCAAAAGAGGGCTCAACGTAAAACTCCAAGAACAAGCCTAACTCAATCCTGGGTTCAACACCTGATTGGACTATTTTAATGGACACGTATGAAAAGCACTATAAAATCCCAGAGGATGTGGGTGTTTCGTCATCCAGACCGGACATTTTCCTTTTTTCTAGAGCTACGAAACGCATAGTCCTTGTAGAACTTACCGTACCGTGGGAAACTAATATACCTAAAGACCACGCGATGAAACAAAATAAGTATTACGATCTTCAAAATGAATTAACAAAAAATAGCTAAGTAGTTAATTTATACGCTGTAGAAGTAGGAGCAAGAGGTATACCAGCAAAATCTCTCAATAACCTGCTGAAAGACCTTGGCTTGTCCAGAAGTGCAGTAAGTTCTATACTAGAACGAGTATCTAAAGCTGCACTAGTAGGATCAGATTGGATTTGGCTGGGCAGGGAGAGAAATACGAGTAGTGAAGGTGAGTGTTGACGTACGTCACAAAGGGGCCTCTTTTAAACCTACGCCCGAGTCACAAGTCTTGGGGTCTATTCGAGATTTCTCTCTCTGCCACACGATGGATGCCACAGTAAGACTGTACCTGTAAATCCACATAATTTTTGATATCCATGAAGCTCCAACTATTAGGCAGATTTGTGACGGTCAAACAATACTCTACGTCACCACTGAGTGTGTCAATGGTCTGCTCCGCTGAGTTCACTATCTCTGCATTTGTTTCTTTTGTCTCTTCATCTTTTATAAGAGCCTCTTTTTGAGCCAACCTGCGTCTTTTTGGTGGCCTGCATCTAGCACGCTTTTTGCGTTTCAAGGCGTTTTCCTGACCAGTTGGTTCTATATCATTGTTAGTTTGTCCTTCTTGGGTCGTCTCACCATTTGCTTCACCAGACTCTATGACAGCATGATCTTTTGTTGATGTAGTTTTAGCTGAGTCATCAGTCACAATTCCCTTGTTGATATCTATGAAAACAATTTTAAACCTTTTTTATCTAGCAAAGGAAGGTTGTACATGCAAAATGCTTGCCCATAAAAGCAGAGTCATGCAGCGATTAGAACATGCAGAGTCCAAATCATTATCTAACACTACACTTTGCTTGTCACTCAGAGATGATGGTGAAGAGAGATTATGTATATCTTCGCCCTGCAATTTTTTTTTTGAAAACATTGCCCTTGAAATGAGATATAATTTACTGGCCCCAGGGTCTAAGGGGTCATTCTGGTATTATGTTAGCACTTTGCTTATTTTTGATGACATGGGGAGTCTACATAAGGCGGGGGTCTAGATAGTGAGATACTTACATTATGTAAATATGTTACATCTATTGCCAATCAGTAAGGTGCAAGCATAACTGTATTCCAGTTTCAAGGGTAATGTTACCAAAACATTATAGGACAAAGAGATAAATCAATTTACATCTCTATGTGTAGAGCGCTGAGCTGTAGCTTAGCCGAGCTAGGCAGTGCATTGGACTCTTCATGTTCAAATAGCTGTGTGGCACTGTGCATATTCAAGACAAGTCAAGTTGTGTAGTGCTAGGCCTCTTGGCAGAGTCCACATGGGGCAGTGTTTTTTTTTTTTATTCAAAAAGTACCACACCTTTGCATGCTATTCTACCACCAAGCAGTAATGTCCAAACGTTACTGTGTTCCGGTTCGAAGGGCAATAATTCCAGAGAAATTACAAGGTTTAGAGGTATAATATCTTAGATCTCTGGTTCTCGTCACTTGCATGCAAAAAAAATAGTCGAACTCAGTAATTTTTGCATCATAAAATAAAAATATTATAAACTTGAAAAGGAGTTCACTTAAAATATTTGAGAGTGCATGAAGTAAGTATCCTATCCATGCAGCACCTAGAAAATATCGCTCTAAGGTCTAAGCGATAAGGGCCCCATTAAAATATGTAGTGTAGTCAAATATGTTTTTAAGTTTCTTTTATAAGTTTTCTCCTTTTTAGTGGCTTTTAAAAATGTTTTTTCTAGCTTAAGATAGTCACATTAGTTTATTTGATTATCATAACTAAAATAACATTTTTGGACAAATTACCTGTTGTATGTTTGTTTTGCAAATTTTTGTCTCTGTCATGAGACAACTCATTTTTTACTGCATCTAGAAGATCATCCAGTAACGCTTCCTCAAAAGATGATAGCACATTGTCTGTCTCTTTCTTCTCATCTGTCTTACACCGTGTATCAAGGCTGAAAACCTTGGATTTTGTAACATTTATCTCATCTGTTGCTATTTCCATTGCGTTATCTGGTTCTCTAAGTGTATCTGTAAACAATGACAATAAATATTATAAAAGATGAAGACGCTGCTGGGCTTCCTGCTGGAGCTGGGTTGGCAGGAGTGAAGCCTACTTCCCACACACGCAAAATAGGCGCATCGAGACGTCGAGTTGCGGAAAACAGCCCGCCTACGAATACGAATATTATAAAAGACCAAAATCATTCCTAAGGGATCGCATACATGCTACAGTCTACTGGAAAGGTCTACCTGTGCAGAGTGTGTGTGGGAAGCCTGCACAGGCGACCGGAGCAAGATCGAAAATCAATTCTGTTTGGTTGGACTGCGCAGGCATAACTGCACAGGTAGACCTCTCCGGCAGACCATAGTGTGTATGGCGGGCTTTAGGTTGCCCAACCATCACATGGATAAATACCCCTCTCTAATCAACTGTACATTATGTAAATTTGTAAATATAAATAAGATAAAATTATAATAATGTGCGTCACCCCCAACTTTACACTATGTATGTTATTTGTTGTAAAAAATATTTATTAAATATTACTAAAACTCAGTATCGGTTATATCATGTGTTGTCTTTTGTTTGTTTTAGATGAACCAACTTATCTAACAATAATTTTATACTGGGGTGTACAACACATCTCTGTTTACGAAACTCTCATGTAACGTTATGAGGAATGTGTGTAATGTTGTGTGGAATTAACGACAAAGTCGTACAAGCCAGGAAATCAAGAACTGAACTGAACACAACACCATCGAGCCTCAAAGTAAGAGAGAAATAAACACCTTTATTCTGACACAAATAATACAACACACACACACGGAAATCTTAATTTACATAAATTATGTATCACATTGTTAGCAATGGTGTCCTAAACTATTCAACCGGTTTTAATCAAATTTGCACACAGGGTGCAGTTTGATACAGCTTGAAAGAAAATATCATTATGACAGTGTAAAAAAACACAAATTCACAAGGACTAAAAATACAAGCCAGTAGTTAGGTGTTTGTGCTAATGGGGTCCGTTGTATAACGATTCATATGTACAAATATCAATCATACAGATATAATATCAGTGATCTTTCCTATCTGTACCTTGTAACATAATGAAGCAATGAATGATAGTTTTGGTATTGCAATGCTGTAATTATTTAGTAAGCCAGGACTTTTGTTATTTAATCAAAAATTTGATTTGTTGTTCAAAAGTTACTTTCTTTGGACCCTGTTTTATGACTCATTTTTTGTTCTATTTGTTGGAATTTAAATTAAACCTTTAGGTTTTACCAGGGCTCTCTTGAATACCGACCGACCTTTCCCGAACACCTGTTTCAGCAGAAACAGTAACATCAAAACCAAGCGTTATATTCCTACTATGATAAATAAATTATCAATCATTATCAGCGTCAATTTTTAGAAACGTAGGTAACTTTGATTTTCAACAAAAGTAAGGTGTGCACAATCTTACACACCTTTCAATACATATTTACTAGGTATTTCATTGGATCTTGTGCATCTTCTGTCCACAGGTCCACACACTTAGGCACAGAGACACGAAGCCGGCTATAGCACACTGATATTTTGTTTTGCCTAAGTCATGCGAAACATTTAAAAACTACCACAAGATTAAAATTATTAATAGGTAGCAATAATAACCAGAAAAATACGTTTCACCAACATTGTTTTAGATTGTAAAATTATTTATTATTTACACATTATTTATAGAAAAAAAATAAGACAATGATGAAAGATAAAAATGTAAACATTCACACATGAGCTACACACTGCAGTCTTACCAACTTAGGGGTTTTCCCCCCAAATTTAGGGGGTAAATGAGTGGGTTGGGATTTTTTTAGGGGCATTTTATTTTTGGGGGTATTTTTAGGGATTTTTTTTTCCTATAATATTTTTTATATAGGTATTTCATTATTTTGTTAAGTAAGGACAAGAATAAACAGGTCCAGGGTAGCGATTCTGAAACCATTCGGTTGCATCCGACACGGAATCTCATCTCTCGGTCTTTGTCTTATCTGTTTAGCATGACAAGGACCGAGAGATGAGATTCCGTGTCGGACTTCGAGCAATGACAAGCATGGAGGGCTCGTTTTTAATTGAATCAACAAACATATAGTTGCTACTGCTCTTACTTACACAATCTTGACGTCAGATAGAAAGAGACATAATCATACAGCAACTATTGTCTTGAACGATGTGAAGCCACGTTCCACTTGTCAAAGTGACCAGCTGGTGACTCGTTGTGTTTTGGAATTTTTTGATTTATTTTTGTTCAGGAAGTGATTCTGTGTGAAATAATTTGTTACATGAAAACTTAAAATCGTTTCGTTGTAATGGCTTGTGTAGCTTATGGCTGTGACAGCCATAGTTCAAAGAAAACTGAAGAAAACCGATGCGTATCATTTCACAGGTATGAGTTTTTTGGATTTTTCTGAGGAACCACTTAAAATTTCCATGAAATATTCGAATATGTTTAAATTCATTGTTTTGGGACTGATACAATAGCGTAATAATGTATATCCAATCTCAAAATTCTTGTGAATTTCAGAAAGTAATTTTGTTGTTTTATTTTAGTGATGTGCCATTACGTATATTATTACCGATTCGTTTGTGGTAAACTTGCGGTATTAGTTACTTGAAATTTACCTTGTACAGCGTCACTGTTTTGTAAGCGATTGTTTTTTAATGATAAATAGGTATTATAAAAATAACTAAAAATTATTCTGCCTGTTTCACACAAGTAAATACTGTATATAATTAGTTGTACTGTATTTATTTGCAGATTACTATGAATCTATGTAACTATTGAAGTTCATATATTTAACTAGTAACTATTTAAAAATATTTTACAGGTTTCCTGTAGATGACAATTACAGAAAGATCTGGATTAAAGCATTGAGACGCAACAATTGGGAACCCACCAAGTATTCCCGTCTCTGCTCAAACCATTTTGCAGCTGAATGTTATATTCCCGGGTTGAAAAGGAAGACCTTGCGTACTGACGCTGTACCTACAATATTTGAAGGTTATCCTGCTTACTATATATCGGTAAGTTATAAAGCTGATATTATTTTGTAGGTTAATTTGCTTAGAAGATTTCCACGTCTTAAATGATATAATGCTATTGCTCATTAAGACCCACATTACATTTCATCATTTCTGTTTGCTACGAATAAAATATAAGACAATCGTGTAGACTTCATTTCCGAAAACTATTTTTTTAACGTTGCCTTCTTTATAATATATATATGAATGTGTAATGTTTGTGTGGAACAATTTTTCATTATTTGAAAATCTAAAACGTGAGTGTCACAAACTCAAAATTAGAATTCCTGTGCATAGCACAACATTATTAGGAAACAGTGCACTTTGCATGGCTTCTATGATTTACAACCACTTACCAGAAAATTTGTTTGATTTAAAGAAATGTATTTATTTAAAAATAAATTAAAATACCTTCTGACAGAGAAGGCATATTTTAGTAGTGGTAGGACTCTTGGCAGATTCCGCCTGGGGACGTACCACACCTTTACCAGTTATTCTACAGCCAAGCAGTAATGTGCAAACATTACTGTGTTCCGGTTTGAAGGGCAATGTTTCCAGAGAAATTACAGGGCTTAGAGATATAACAACTTAGATCTCTGGGTGACAAGCGCAGTGCTTTGTTAGGTAATGATTTGAACTCTTCATGTTCCAATAGCTGCGTGTCACTGTGCTGTTAAGTTGCAAGCATGTTGCTTACCATCAGACACATGTCCTGCTCGTCTCGTCATTCTGTAAATTAGATTCAGATTTGTAAGCTTTTATATCTCATTGGGGGACATTGGAATCATAGCTAAATTTACTTTCATTGTCGTTACTTTGTTTATAAATAAAAAAACAATTTTATGATCCTGTGAATGGATAATGATAAGGAATTTGCAGCCCTTGAATGGTGCAAGTCTACAGTATCTAGTAACACGATTTTTGAGCTTTTAATTTGGCCATTGGTATAAATGGTTTTCATTACTCATTTACTTTATTACTTTGCTTTCATTATCATTGGATTGTTATAAATGCTTAATCAATTTTATATAATTTAATATGTAGTGTAAACAATAATAATGTGAAATTGGTAGTCCTTGAATAGGCAGTTTATAGTGGTAAATTAAGAGGTGAATCGTAAAGTTTTTTTATTAAATTGTCATAGACAACCTAATATTTGCATTTAAAATCTTATTGTAATTACCCATTTTCGAAAATAAAGAACTTATTTATTTAAAAGTTTGAGACTAAAAATAGTAATACACGTAAAATCGGAAAAACAATAGTTTATTGGTTTACGGAATATTTCGAAAATATTGACTATGGATTGCTGTTAACGTGTATCCGAAACATTTTGGGCTATTTTTTATGTTTGACATTTAGTGTATTTTATTTATTTTCAGGAATCTTCAAAGCAATCAAGGCTTCAAAAATTTGATTTGCAGAGGAACATTGAATTTAGTACCCCGTCAACTTCAACTGCATCTCCAAGCCAAAGCCTAGAAGACACCCCTAGAAAAAAAAAATTAAAGAAGTTAATTGTCAAAGAAAAGATTCTGTCTGCTCGCCGTCGGGTGAAACTAAAAAATCTGCAACAAAAATGCAGAAGAATGACAAAAAAAATTGAAACTTTGGAAAATATTATCAAGGATCTCAAAGATAAGTCTTTGATTAATGCTGAATGGGCGCAGGTACTAAGTGAAATAGGTGGAGAAAACGAAGATTTCCTTCGTAGATATGTCGCCAAAAAAACTGGCCAAAGTTTACCTCGTGAATATAGTCCTGAGCTCAGAAAGTTTGCGGTCACTCTAAATTTTTTGTCTCCGCGCGCTTATTCATATGTACGACAACAATTTACCACTGTGTTACCGCACCCAAGTACGATATCAAAATGGTACGCGTCTGTTGATTGTAAGCCTGGATTTAGTTCCGAGTCATTAAATACAATAAAGCAGAAGTCAAAGGGCGATAAAAAAATATTCTGTGCGCTCAGTGTAGATGGAATGGCAATTCGCAAAATAGTTGAGTGGGATGCCACTAACTATCATGGTTATGTAGATGTAGGCAACCAATTACAAGGTGAAAATGTACTTGTTGCAAAGGAAGCACTTGTATTTATGTTGACGAGCTTAAATGAAAATTGGAAAGTCCCAGTGGCTTATTTTTTAATAGATGGCATTACCGGCTTACAACTGAGTACGTTAGTTAAACAATGTATTAGACTGTTAAACGAGTGTGACATTGAGCTATGCTCCATTACGTTTGACGGGTTGCCTGCTAATTTGGCGATGGCTACTGAACTGGGTTGTAGTTTTAATGTTCACAATTTAAAAACAACATTTGAATTTGATGGTAAAGAAATAGCAGTTTTATTAGATCCATGCCACAACATCAAATTAATAAGAAATACTTTTGCGGAACATAACAATTTGACTGACGTCGAAGGAGGAATAATTTCGTGGGAATATGTGAAAAAACTGCATGACCTGCAAACCATGGAAGGGTTACATGCCGCCAACAAAGTTCGAAATCAGCATATAGCATTCGAAAAGCAAAAAATGAAGGTTAAGTTAGCGGTGCAAGTACTCAGTGAATCGGTAGCTGATGCTTTGGATTTATGTCGAGAGTCCAACATAGCAGGCTTTGAAGATAGCACTGCTACTTCAAGATTTATTCGAATTTTCAATAACTTATTTGACATTTTCAACAGCCGCAGTATGAAAGCTAAAGGCTTTAAGAAACCCATTGCATTGTTTAATGCATCAGAAGTTTGGAATGTCTTAGACGATGCAGAAGTATATATACGTGGTCTTAAATTGCCCAACAACGTTCCAATTGTGACGTCAAAGCGAAAAACAGGATTCTTGGGATTCTTAGTGTGCATGAAGTCGATTAAAAGTATTTATAGTAGATTTGTTTCACCAACATCAGACTTAAAATATTTGACAACATACAAAATGAGTCAAGACCACCTAGAGCTCTTTTTTAGCGCCATACGTGCGAAAGGAGGTCACAATAATAATCCTTCTGCACGACAATTTCGGTCTGCATTTAAACGACTACTCGTCCATGCACAATTTAAAAATGACAGTAAAGGAAACTGCATTCCGTTAGAAGAAATTCATATTTTAACGAGTCCTTCCTCTGATAAATACATATGTGATATAAATAAATCAACAATGGAGAGATATAAGTTACTAGAAAATGAAATGCCCATCTCAAATACTAATGGTGATCATGATTACTTCTTTGATCCATCCCAATTGACTGAATTTGCAGATACAATCGTACAATATATAGCTGGGTTTGTTGTTCGAAAAATCAAGAAGATTTTATTTTGCCAAGTTTGTGTTGATTCCTTGGAAACCAAAAAAACCGCTCGTAATAGATTAACCCACATCAAAGATAAGGGTGGATTAATACATGCCTCCCCAGATGTAATAAATATATGTAAAACTGCTGAAAAGGTTTTGAAAAAATATATACATATCTTTGGATCACAACAATTAGGACTCCCTAAAAATCTATTCATTCTAATCAAAGAAACTTTTGCTAACTGTACGAATTGTTTTGAACATTTAGTCAACCATAGCACTGAACAATGGAGGGTCGATAATCACCGAAATTTAATTATTAAATCTATCGCTGAAACATATTTTATCACGAGGATCCATTATATAACAAAACTTATAGTTCAACCCGAAGAGCGTGTACGTAATTATTTGAACAAAACAGTATTGTTTAAAGGACAATAAACAAATATCAATATTTTGTACTTATTATTTTATTTCTATGTCCTGCGCAACTTTATTTTTGTACCCTGAAGGGTATCCCACAACACAAAAAACCATAGTCAGGGACAGCAAAATATATATTGATTACTCTAAGTCTAAGACATCAACTTGAATATAGTATAGGAATTTGCCGAGCTCACAAATAGCCAGTATGTATTTTGCTTATTCCCAAGTGCTCAGATTGGCGGTGAGATTAGTCTGACCAACCGGAATTTTTGTTCCCAGTAGTGGTCACTGTCAAGCTACCGAAATTAATCTGCCCTGGAAGGGTTTTATAGACTCAGTTTTATTCCAGATTTACCACTGGGAAGTACAATTTCTGTTGTTTTTTTCTGTAACTTTTATAGGTTTACATTTGACCGCCATCTCGCCTGATGTTAAGCGACGACTCGGTCTACGATGGAGTCTGATTACCTAGAAGAAACCGATGGACTCTCGATTTGAAGACACCAAGATTATAACTATCGGGAAAACCCACTCAGGCAACTCATTCTATGGCCTAGACGTTCTTATCACAAAAGTAGAGTCAAACCCCTTTGTCCGTGTCCTTGGAACATCAACCATGAAACGATTCCGCTTCTTTAAGCTACGAGAAGTTCGATAGAAAAAAGGGCAAGGTGGTAATCATGCAGATCAGTTGCACACTCTCCGAAGTGTATGCGATATAAAACCCATAAGCTAGCAATTTTGACGCGATGTTCAAGACTTGGAAGTTTTTTTCGCACTATAGTGGTCTGACTAGTATAACATAACTAATCTGGGTAGCGATTCTAAATTGTTCTAAATGCGATTCCGAATGGTTCGAAAACGGAATGATAATCCCTGTTTTTGCCATGCTAAACAGATAAGACAAAGACCGCGAGATGAGATTCCATGTCGGATGCAACCGAATGGATTTAGAATCGCTACCCTGACCACTGGGAAACCACTCGAATTTTGATCACTACGTAAAGTATTGCCTGGTCCACGAGTTTGTCTATCGTCAAGTACTATTGTTTTGAAAAAATGTTACTGTCACGAATTCTCAAAAAGTACTGTATTTGTAGTGGTAGGATTCTTGGCTGAGTCCGCTTGGGGAACTTTGTCAGTTATTCTACCGACAAGCAGTAATATGAAAACATTGGTGTTCCGGTTTGAAGGGTAATGTTTCCAGAGAAATTACTGGGCTTAGAGATATAGCATCTTAGATATCTGGGTGACAAGCGCAGTGCAGTGCTAGGTAATGATTTGAACTCTTCATGTTCCAATAGCTGCGTGTCACTGTGCTGTTAAGTTGCAAGCATGTTGCTTACCATCAGGCACATGACCAGCTCGTCTCGTCACTCATTAAATATATAAAAAAATGTCTATAGTAGGTAAAATTCAAATTCATTTAATTCATGTACCAATAGTTGACCCATTGTCCATTGTGCATATAAAATTTAACTGAATTTGACATGCATTTAAATTGAAATAATATTAAAAATATTTACTTAAATTTAATTGGCATAATGATGTCCAAAACTCTATCTATCTATAATTTAAATACTCATATAATGTCAATAAAATACAGTTACGGCAGTAAATCGGCCAAGTGACGTTGACCTTAAAATAAAGAACGATATTTCCGATTCATGAACCGATAGACTTTGTCACATCACTATAATGATCAATACATAACAATAGCGATTCAATAGCATACTTGGCTTCATTGACATTTCAAGAGCGAGCAGATTTTGTACCTCTTTCTCTTTCTCTCTTGTGGCGTGGGAAGTAAGAGGAACACGATCGGATATATTGTAAATGTTCAATTAAACACGAGTTCTCCATGCTTGTCATTGCTCGAAGGTGTCGGATGCAACCGAATGGTTTCAGAATCGCTACCCAGACATAGAATAGATAATACAGACACAGATTGAAAGGTGAAGTAATTTTGTAGCATATTTTGGAATGGGTATGTATAAATTAGTAAGATTATGTGCATAATTATTTAATAAATAAAATTTCTTAATAATCCTGTTATACAAAATTGCTTTACATAACAAATAAACATTTTGAATAAATTTAGGCACACAACCGACTAGTTTTTCCTATTTGTTGGGATTTCCTAATGGTGTATATTTTTGCAGTAAAAGTGATATTTTGCTTCGCGCAGAGTTATATTGCGAGCACTCTACTTAGTCTGTGGATAAAATATTTAATTATTTTTATTTTATTATATACATGGCTTGGATGCTTGTCCATGAGCCGGATAAAATATTGTCGTATCAGTGTTGCTATTTATATCTTTGAATTTTCCTTCTACTTTGGCTTAGTTGGTGTCTACTGGATCGGGAGTTCTAAAGATTTTTAATGAAAATGGATTGTGATCAGTTTTGGTTTTTGAAGTGAAAACTTCTTTAGGCGCGCTATGGACAGAATTTTCGTGGGCTGTGAAATGGATTTGTGATCACGTGATCATCACGCTCGGATATGATAAGAAATTTCGGGTAAGCTCGGGATGCTAGAGCGAGAAAGATAATGTGGTCAACAAACGTGCCAGACCGAGAAAGATAATTGTTAGAGGAGGACATGGGACAATAGATACTCTCTCTCTCTCTCTCGCTGCTCGCTACCGGTTACCAGTGTTGACACTTTAGCGACTTTGTCGCTGAAACTGGCGAATTTTTAAAACCTTTTAGCGGATTTAGACGACGTGTTACCTACAAAGGGGAATATACTAGTGTAGTGTAGAAGGTTGGGGAAGGAAAAAGCTTATGTATTTTTCCAGACTGTTATTCCCTTAATAATTCAATCAAAACCGGCGACTTTGTTTCATAACTATTTGGCGACAAGCTCAAAATCATAGTGACAACACTGACGGCTACCAACTTTAAAACTCCAAAAGACTTTTCTTTGGGCGGGAAAACACGACGGGTGCTTTATAATTTTCACAATCAAATTAATTAGTTTTGCTGTGTAAATATTTCGTTTCTTTCGTGTAAATATTTAGTTTTGTATATAGTCAATAGTATAAATAAATATGAGCGTCGCTAGCGACGGGGGTGACCCCGTCGAACAGACCAGAAAAAGAAAACTATTGAAGCCAAATCCAAGTGAAAATGTTTCTTACAAACTATTTAGAAAACCCCATTATAAGAGAAAGAGACTATTCCCAGAAAATCGTAGTGGAGACTGTGTAGTGTATGTGGAATCGACGGAACAGGAGAAAGTCGGTAACAAAAATCCTATTACACTCACCAACCTTTTTGCGGACAATGTTAGGGGCATCATAGGGGTGCACCGTGTGAATGCATACAAAGTTGGAGTAGCTTTTAAAAAGCCGGCCCCGGCCAACAACTTTTTGAACATGGACACTTTTTTTACTAACCATAAATGTGTATACAATCTGGGTATACAAATAAGTACTGCCTGAGTAACCTTAGCATTTATTTCGCGTGGACTAAGTCGCGGGTAACAGCTACTTTGTATATAAATAAAATTTCAATAAATATTTACTTTAATTTCTGTCTTGTTTTACTCGTTTATTCAACTAATACGATCCATAATATTTTATTATAATACGACATACCTACCTAATACAAAAATCAGCTAATGAAGTTTTCACTTCTGCCGTGTGGTCTTAAGCACACACCTTTTTGAAGTGAAAACTTCTTTAGGCGCGCTATAGACAGAATTTTCGTGGGCTGTGAAATGGATTCATCAATCGTCACGCTTGGATATGATAATGGATCGGATCGGATATGAAATCTTCGGGTAAACTCGGTAAAAACGGCCAGGTAGGTACCAGGGCAACAGAAACAGTAAAGAGTTTCGATTACCTACCTCCAACAGCCCAGCGTTTATCTCCAGATACCAAGACAACAGAAATATAAAAGAGTTGCGTTTGCCCCTAGGTACCAGTACCAGGGCAACAGCAAGTTTTCACTTCTATCGGCAGTTCCTATGACTGCCAATTTTTTTATTACATTATCAACTTAATTGGCTATTTTATTCCTAATACTTTAAGAGTTTAACACAAAAAGTAAAAAGAAAAATTGTTGTAGTATGAAATTCCTTCATGTATTTAGGGTTTTTTTATAGAAACTGGTAGACATACCAAACTAATCAGCTGAGCTAAGAAGAGAAGTATCTAAATTTAAGTATACAGCGTGGTGGATTTAACCCCAACAATATTTTAACAGTCCATTCTAACACTGATGTAGACTTCATCACCCAATGTCTCTTTCCCCTCAGCACGGTAGATCACGAGATAATGCGAGTCAAAGTTTGATGTAAAATTCCCACCAAATCACCAGCTTCAACCCTAAAGTATGTACAGCAGACAAACGACCTTGCCACCGACGCCGCGACGTCGTACAAAAATCCGCGCGGAGATCTGACCATTAGGGGTATGTCAAATGAAATAACAACCAAAAAATTTAATGCTTTTTTGGAAATTTTTTTTGAGCTTTCATGCCTAATTTTCACATACATGATTCAAAACTTAATGTAGATGAACATGGACGTATAAAAAAGTCGGACGTAGTCTCGCTAAAACAAAAACTGTGTCACTAGAGTCGGCCACATTTGACGTGTGCGTTGTCAAGTTGGCACTGATAGGCTGACACGCACACAAATATACATGTAGCGCGTGTAATGACCCACTGATGTGTGCGTGTTAGCCTGTATGTGACAGCGCATACGTGTATATTATGTGGCCGACTCGAGGGACACAGTTTTTGTTTTAGCGAGACTACGTCCGACTTTTTTTATACGTCCATGGTAGATGAACTACCATAAATATTGTTGCACCTTTCTGCAACACCTTGTATAAATAATTGATGTGTTAACGAAAACTCTAAAATTATAAATTATCACAAATAAGACAGACTGTTGTCAAAATGCATTTTCTATTATCTTCACGAAAATGAGGTTTAAACTGTTATTTTATAAGTATTTCGTGTATTCTATGATGTTTTGCGTAATGAGAGGGTTTCCGACGAGACAAAAATAGTTCCACCGTACGCACTAGATGGCGTAGTGTAGATTTGGCAAGATCTGTCTCTACCATAGACTCCCAAAAGTGAAGTCACAACGAAACCCCTCCCCATTTTCAAGGAAAAAAAATATTTTAATTTTAACTCTAATTTTAATGTGAATTATATCAAAATAAAGACCAGTTCAAGTAGACGCCATTAAACACAAATTTATCGGTATACCTTCCCAAATAAAAACACGAAATTAATTTTTCCGCCAAAAACCCGACCGCAAAGTTAATTTTGTATTTTTTCTTCATTCGGTGTAATATAGTTACCAAAGTGTATCAAGCGGATAGAGGTATATTTAATTCAATTCAATTCTTTATTTGCTAGTTAATGGGTTACAAAGATCTTATAAAATTACAAATACAGCCAAAAACAACCTCACATTAGGTATGCAAATCTAAACAAGTATATTAGAATATAATAAATGTCGATATACAAATCATCACAGACATATTTTAAACATAACGTTAAAATTAAATACATTAAGTTCATAAATTCCAAGTCAAGAGTATGGTTAGCTAATACTAAAATAATTAAAATTTACCGAAATAATTATACAAGCGGCAGGATGCTTTGTCTAGAAATTCTTTGACTGAATAGTAACATTCGCTCGCAAGCCACTTCTTCAACTCAGTACAAAATTTATTGTAAGGCAAATCAACAATTGAGCCTGGCAAAGAGTTATATATAAGTGGAGCCATGTAAATGGAGTTGTTTCTGAACAATTCCAACCTCACACTAGGCATCTCGAGTCGCAAGCAAGCCACGGGTCTTCTACCAAAATTGTTAAAAGGCCTGAACAATGAAAAGTTATTTCTAACAAATTTTGCCATTTCGAAAATGTAAATACAAGGCAAAGTCAATTATTTATTTGATTTGAAAATAGGCTTACACGATTCAGACCATTTCATGCCAAATATGGCACGAACACACTTTTTTTGTGCTATGAAGATATTATTGATCAAGGTAGTTCCGGCACTACCCCAGATCACAATGCCGTAGCGAATTAAGGAAGAAACAAAAGCATGATATGCTGTAAGAACAGTTTTACGTGGTGCACAACGTCGTAACTTCTTCATAGCAAAAACGTAACCATTGAGTTTTGAGCAGATTACATCTATATGATCTTTCCATGTCAAGTTTGCATCAATATGAATACCCAAGAACTTAGCCACGTCAACTTGCTCAATTACATCGTTTTCATACTTGACTTTTATTTCAATCTTATGATTACGCTTTGGTCTAAAATGAATCACTTTGGTTTTGCCGATATTTATTCTCAACTTATTGGAATTAAGCCAATTAATAACATCTAGGAGACATTTTTTTATTTCATTTTCTAAATCAGTTTCCGTATTACATTTTATTACTATGGTTGTGTCGTCTGCAAATAGAATTGAGCTGTGTTTTAGGGAATTAGGAAGATCGTTAACATACAATAAAAATAATAATGGACCTAGTATACTTCCCTGAGGAACTCCACAACCGTTAAACCTTTCAGCAGAATCAAAATCCATAAGGCAGTTAGTGCTCCTATCATATTGTGAAATCCTAGTGAATTGCCTTCTATTAGTTAAGTAGGACTTAAACCAGTCGAGAGCAGAACCCCTGATACCGTATTTATATAGCTTATTCAGCAAAATCGTGTGATCAACGAGATCAAAAGCTTTGCTTAGATCGAGAAACAAAGCACATGAAGGCACCTTCCGTTCCATGTTATTTAAAATTAACTCTAAAAGCTTATATGTAGCTAAAGTTGTAGATTTAAACTTCCTAAAACCGAACTGTTCCTTACACAAAATATTATTTTTATTGAGAAATGAAATTACCCTTTTGTATAAAATTAATTCGTACACCTTTGACAGAACAGGAACTAGAGCAATAGGTCTGTAATTATCCCTATCCGATTTTGAGCCCTTTTTATGAATAGGTTTGATTACTGATGTTTTAAGCCGTTCAGGCATGCATCCTTGTTCTAGAGATAAATTCATTAGGTAGGTTAGAGGCTTGACTATGAATGGACATATTTCCTTTAGAAGATTAGTAGTGATGCCATCATAACCGGCCGATTTAGTATTTTTTAAGGATTTTACAGTTTTGATTATCTCGTGAGGAGTCACAGGTTCCAAGTAAATACTTTTACAACTCGATTGTACATTAGATAAGGGGTCATTGAAGGATTGCGAGGAAGGGGATTCGCTATGAACAGTTTCACTTAAATCAACGAAAAAATCATTCAAGGAATCAGGAATATCCAGTCCAGATGTAACCAGAACTTCACCGTTCTTAATCCCTTTTAAGAAGTCTCTAGGTTTATGTTTTCCAAGTTTCTCATTAACAATGTTCCAAGTTGCTTTAGATTGATTTTTAGCGTTGGCAATATATTTCATGTTACTCAGAATGTCATGTTTAGATATGCATTTGGTCAACAAATTTGAGTACGCTTTGAACATTGATTTGGATTCTGGACTTTTCTTTTTGTAATACGAAAATCTCAATTTACGCTTTGTCTTACAGCTAATACGGATCCCCTACGTTACCTTATTTCGACAACCAGTTCTTTCCGTGGTTTTAATTTTAATTGTTGGGAAGCATAATTTATAAAATAACAGCAAGACCTCATGAAAAGAATTAAATGCGTCATTTGCTAATGGGTGGTCGTATACTTCAGAGAACGATAACTTACTTATAGCTTCTTTAAAAATACCAACGTTATGTTTGTTGTGATCATTTATATATTTAAAACAGTAATCTCGTTGGTTAGTTATTTTGAAATTATCAAAATATGCAATCTGAGCAGTATCATGGTCTGAGAGACACAGATTGAGAGTTTTCGCTGTTACGTTCACAACGTTACTAAATATATTAGTTATGCAATTTTCACGCCTCGTTGGAACATTTATGTGCAAAACAACTCCAAAGTTAGACAATAAGTTTCTAAATCGACTGCTTGTTGGTGTGTCCTTCATAGTATTAATATTAAAATCCCCACATGCTATAATACTACTAAATCGTTTATCTAGGTCAGTCAAAGTTGACTCGAGTCTTCTAAAAAATATTTCTATGTCGGACTTCGGAGTTCTATATATACAAATAACACATAATTTTAATGATTCTATTTCTACACCACATACTTCAAAGTGTTTATCAATTCCTGTTTTAATATTAAGCACAGAATATTGCAAATCATTTCAACACAATATCAAAGAACCGCCTCGTCTTTTACATTTTCTAGAATAAATAGCGCCTAAATTATACCCATTCAAACGAAGTAAGTTTTCCTCTCCTTTCATAATGAAATGCTCAGTAAGACCAATAAGAGATACGTTAGTGTTATGAAGTTTTAGTTCATTTATAACAACGTCCAATTCATGAGTTTTATTTAAAACTCCTGCTATATTTTGATGAAGCACTATAAACCCTTTAGGCTCGAAAAAATGTTTTAGGTTTATCATATTTTGAATCTGGTGTATGAGCTTGGCAAACCTTACTGGCCTTTAATTGAAAATAATCAGTAATTAAACGCTGAGAAAAAGAGGTCCTGGTCAGGATGTGTTCTTTATGAGACCTTAACTTATTAAAATAGAATGGAATCGTGCCCTTTTTTGGAACGCCTGTGTTAGATTTAGAACTATACCCAATCCCAACTGACTCAGCCTCTCCATCCCTAGTCCTGGGAAAAGTTAGAAATGTCCTGTTGTACTTCACAGCATTTACGTGATGTACAATTCTTTGGGTAACATCAAATAAATTAGGTTTTGTGTCTAAAAATATACAATTTTCAAAGTCATTGGTAATTAATCGAATGTGGTAATTGAGCAGAGACTCGTTTAAATAAGCATTATGCCGTACACTTGTTACGAAAACATTACAATCCTTTAGAAGGGACAGTGCCCTACCTAACTCAGAAAGCATAAGGTAAGGATTAGAATCATTAGATCCCGTCATAATTATTATGTAGTCATTTTTCGTTAAAGTTTTCGATAGGGTATAACAGTTAGACAGAACATCACTTGAAATTGCATTGTCTTTCCGAAGACCCGTAATATCGTAGTCACACATTATGAATTTATGTTTACTATTGAGAACCGATTGAATAACTCCTCTTCCTTGATCATCCGTTAAGAAAATAATTTTACTTTTTGGAGACGTTTTCATGTTGGACCTTAAAATTTTCCTTGAGTTTTGTTTAAATGAAATCTGAGCCTCATTGTTGTTAGTAATTCTATTTTCTTCTTTATCTGCAACTGTCTTTGGGCTTAACACGTGGTCATGTTTTGTGTGTCGACGTGTGGTATCCCTCTGAGTGTGCGAGACATACTCATGTGCTGAATCATCAGGCGATATGATGTTAGCCGGTCGAGATGTTGGTGTTTGAAATTCAGTATCCAAATTAAGTTTTCTTCCAGATAAATTTGATTTATTCAATTTGATATACTTGCGGGTCAACTTGGAACTACCGGTAGTTTCACCTCTTTTAACACTCATACTTGAAATAAACATCTTTTTGAGCTGGTCATTCTTTCGCTTTATCTCTTCAATTAACTTCTTCAGAGAGTTGTTTTCCAAAATGAGAGTGTCTATTTCTGCATCTGCACTGAGCAATCTTTGTTTTAATTTATCATTTTCACTTTCAAGTTTGAGCATATCGTCATTTTTTGTGTGCGTGGATAAATCCATCATACTTTTGACGCTTAAGTCCGAGGCTAGTGAATCGATCGATTCTTCAGACTGTGTTCGCTCCAAGCGCTTACCAGACATACAAACTCTCCTACACCGGCGTCTCGTGATATTGTCCATACTGCGATCCATGATATATAATTTACTATTATTATTATGGAATGGAATAATAATGTTATGTCCTCAACACTTTTTGGCACAAAGGGTATGATAAAATCAGTACGCAGGAAAGCACTTGCCAGCTTAAACAATATCTGCGGTTCGGTTGCAGTCAGTCAATCTTCAGAATTTGATAGCCCACACTAAGCACGGATTGATATTACACGGGATTTTATTGATTTTCCTCGGAGAATTCACAAAAGCAAGTATCCAATCTGAAGTGCACACAAACACGCCAAAAAGAAACTCGGCACAATGTTCTCGAAGCATTAACGGTGATAACTGCCCTTTTTGCGCCTTCTAGTATGTTATGTCAATGTCATTGACACATTGACAGTAATTGCTGTCTGCGTACTGTTTGTCTTGTGTTTTCAAATTACAATTAATTATTGGAGGGTGAATTTAATTAATATTTCATGTAATTACATGCAACGATAATGCGCTTCAAGGGTTGCTCTTGCATGTGTGCTCATATATGTGTGCGTGAAGTGAGTCACCAGCATTTATTTTCGCTTTTTATAATCAGAAAAACTCACTTGCCGGTGTTGTTGATATCTGCAAAACGCCGGCAGCGACAAAATCCACCAAAACAATCACTTCTTCAGCAGGTACAGCTCAAGTTTACATAAGCTTTTATTATTTTCGTTGGACGATTCACTAAACGATGTTGTTCTTTAGAAGGGTAGTCCACTTACCGTATCTACTAATTTATTAACTTATAGTATTACCTATAAGTTACTAAATTAAAAAATTACTAAATTGTTAACTTATAGTATCTACTAATCAAGCCCTTTCATTTGATATTCATATTGAGGCTATAGGCCTTTAAATATATAAATATTTAGTAGTGGTAGGACTCCTGGCAGAGTCCGCCTGGGGAAATACCACATCTTTGCCAATTATTCTACTGCCAAGCAGTCATATGCAGACATTACTGTGTTCCGGTTTGAAGGGCAATGTTTCCAGAGAAATTACAGGGCTTAGAGATATAATATCTTAGATCTCTGGGTGACGAGTACATTGCAATACAGTGTTAGGCGATGATTTGGACTCTTCGTGTTCAAAGAGCTGCGTGTCACTTTGCTGTTATGTGGCAGGCATATTGTTTACCATCAGGCACATGTTCTGCTCGTCTCGTCAAGCTATAATATAAAATATATTTATTATATAGGTATGTATATATATTATGTAGGGCTATAACTATTATGTAATATTATGTGGTGGTGGTACCCTTGACAGAGTCCGCATGGGGAAGTACCATACCTTTGCCAGTTATTCTACCGCCAAGCAGTAATGTGCAAACATTACTTTGTTCTGGTTTTGAAGGGCAATGTTTCCAGAGAAATTACAGCGCTTAGAGCTACAACATCTTACATATCTGGATAACGAGCGCAGTGCAATGCTAGGTAATGATTTGGACTCTTCATGTTCTAATATTGATTTGATCGAGGAGCCCTGTTGGGCCAAGTGAAGGATAAAATTCCTGACCTGTACAATTTTCTTTGGCAATGTTATGGCGAGCCCACAAAATTGACTTATCAAAACAATCATATGTTATCCTCCGTCAGCTTTTTTTTTTTTTTTTATTCAACGTCTCCAGTCCAAACTAAACGTTTGGTACTTGGACGACGGAACTTTGGGGGGCGATGTGAATACTGTTCTAACTTGACATTGACTTAACACTTGACCCTCGTGACGGCAACAAAGCTCGGCGTTCATCTGAAGGAAGGAGACATCGATTACGTTACGAGAGTCGGCTCCCGCCCGTCGGCAAGTGTCAGCACCCCTACTTCTCTCCCCCGGCCCGTGGTCGTACGCTTTGTCCGGCGTCAAACACGCGATGATTTTCTGAAGGCCGCCAAGAGTCGCCCGTCATTGAATACTTTGGACATCGAGGTCGGGGGCACGAGCCGAAGGCTATATCTCAACGAGCGACTAACGAGAGATAACAGACTGTTGTTTCGCACCGCGAGACAACGCTGTAAGGAAACTGGTTTTAAGTACTGCTGGGTCAAAAATGGCGTCATTTTGGCTCGCAGAAAAGAGGGAATTCCAGCGATTGTCATCAGGTCGACGGCGGACTTGGAGCGTGGTCTTGGTCCGGCTACAAACTGCGAGTCGGAACTTACGCCTAACGAATCTGCAAGTTCGCCCTGAAGTCGTATCATTTCGCTCGTTTGACGATAATGTAGTTTCGGCTAATTCCAGTTTTATCTTTAGTTTTATTTTTAATTTTTGTATCATGTTCAATTATTTTCTTTACATGTTTTATAATACATTATTATATTATGTTTATCTAACTGATCACACTACTGCGCTGTTTAAGTCGATAAATGTAGCTTTCCACTCATCTTATAATATGCATTTGGTTTTTAAGCTCCTATTTAATTGTTATAGCAATGTATACCACAGTGATTTGGCTAGTAAATTGTCCCTGCCTATAAACTCCAATGATGGTTTCTGCTAATGCCACAGACGATATCGACGCTACGATATCAATTGCCTGTCATAATTTTGATTCAGCCGAATCATGTGGCTCATTTTTAAACCAAAACGTAGTAAACAGCTTCAGAGTCAGCGTAAATATCAGAAGTTACAACTGTAATTTCGAGGATTTCGTAGTCTCGCTGGATCGTTTCGGCACTTGTTTCGATGTAATTATTTTGACAGAATGTTGGCTAACGAATAACTCGGTATTGCAGCCCCTACCAGGTTATAACTAATACCGATCCACCCGACAAATGAATAAAAATGGTGGAGTTGTAACTTATGTTAAATCTAGTTACTGCACTACGTCATTTGAACCTGGTCTGGTAGATTCAGACTCTATAGGCTTACTCTTGGATAACAAAATAACAATTCTAGGAATCTAACGCTCTCCGTCGATAGGAAATACGGATCCTTTTTTGTTATCCCTAGATACTGTTCTTGAAAACGTAAAAAATAAATCCTCCCTAATAGTTGGAGGCGATATTAACATCAACTTGTGCGATCCTGGTGATAAACATGTCTCTCGGTATCTCTGCTTAATGGCTTCTCACGCCTTACTACCTGCTATTTCTTCCCCAACTCGGCACCGCACGTGCTTGGATCATATTTTCATCAATTCGGAACGCAAAGCTATTGGCGCAGTTTGCCAGTCTTCTGTTACTGACCATTCCTTCACTATAGTATCCTATCCCGCTAGAATAAATAACAAACATTATTTAAACAGACACTATACAAAGACTAGATTTGATGAAGTGGCGTCAAAATTAGCTCTTACAGACTGGTCCCCAGTACTGTCATGTTCTAGTGTGAACTGCGCCACAAATATTTTTAATAACATGATTTCAAATGCAATAGAGAAACGTACAGAATGTATTAGAGTGGGGCGTAGAGAGGCAATACTGAAGCCATGGATAACTCCGGGTTTGATCAGGTGTATGCGACATCGCGATAAGCTGCACGGGGATAGTAAAAATAACCCTAATGACAGCCAACGTTCTCTGATATACTTAAGATATCGAAATTTTTGCAACAAACTTTTGCGTAACGTAAGGACTTGCTACTATAGTCAATTATTGGAGCAAAGTAAGAATAACCCGAAGCAACTCTGGAAATCTATCAAAAATATTTGCTATACCTCCAGGCAAAGTGTTAATTCCTCCGATCTGTTGAAAGGTACAGATGGCAACCGGCAACAGCAACGTCGTGCAAAAGTTATAACAAAAAGGTGAAAAAGAGAGATGGTAATTATCAGTAAATACATCTCATTCTGTGAATTTAGGGTCGTTAATAGGTACTCGAAAAAGCAATTTATAAACAAGTCTTTAGTATACTTCAATTCAAATACTTCAATACCTACGTAACGTGTCCGATAGGGATTGCCATCCGGAAAAACGAATTTGATATTCCGGTGGATCCGGCATAAGGGTAGCGATTCTGAAACCATTCGGTTGCATCCGATACGGAATCTCATCTCTCGGTCTTTGTCATGCTAAACAGATAAGACAAAGACCGAGAGATAAGATTCCGTATCGGATGCAACCGAATGGTTTCAGAATCGCTACCCTTATGCCGGATCCACCGGCATATCAAATTCGTTTTTCCGGATGGCAATCCCTATCGGACACGTTACGTAGGTATTGAAGTATTTGAATTGAAGTATACTAAAGACTTGTTTATAAATTGCTTTTTCGAGTACCTATTAACGACCCTAAATTCACAGAATGAGATGTATTTACTGATAATATGGTATACCATCTCTCTTTTTCACCTTTTTGTTATAACTTTTGCACGACGTTGCTGTGCAAATCACCATCATAAAGGAGTACACAATACGACCGCTAAGGTGCAGAGTCCTACAACGACTGACGTAAAATTAGCTGACTTGAGGCGTTTTGTCTGTTGTTGAGTGGGGCCGGTTTTGAACGCTGACATAAAATCCATAGTTTCAAATATCATTGGCCAGGACTAAGGATTTATTAGGAGACTATATTAGGAGACAGGATTTACTAATCAAGTCCTTTCACTAGCACCCTAGTGAAAGGACTTGATTAGTAAAATACTAAATACTTTTTTTTTTTTTATTATTTAAATAAAGAGTGACGAGACGTGCAGGACATGTGCCTGATGGTAAGCAACATGCCTGCCACATAACAGCACAGTGACACGCAGCTATTGGAACATGAAGAGTCCAAATCATTACCTAGCACTGCACTGCGCAAATACTATGACAAATTTTAAATCCAAGATGGCTATCACCACAAAATGGCGAATTACATTACTTTTTCACTACTACCTCAATATGGTTATCAAAAGAAAGGGCTTGACTAGTAGAATACTATGCACTATGACAAATTTCAAATCCAAGATAGCTGCCACTACAAAATGGCGAAATACGTTATTCATACAGTCTAACCATTTCCTGTACCTTGATTCACAACGCAATCGAGTTGATCTTGACACGGAATTAAACTTCTCAATCTTTGTCTTATCCGTTTAGAACGATAGATGTGAGAATTGTCATTCCGAATTTCAATCTTTCGGATTGGGTAGCAATTAGTACGCAGATTTTTTGTCCATAGATTCATGTTCGTGTAATATCGATTGGTGTGATTGACGCATATTTCGACAAATTTCATTCGTAAAACTAATATTTGTAACATTGGAAATAATATGAGTACTGTTTCTAAACGCAATCCGAATGGCTAACATTCGGAATGATAATAATGAACCATTGTTTCTCTCATTCATTCTAAACGGGTATGAGAAAGACCTAGAGGTTTGATTCCGTGTCGAAATTAATCCGACTGGGTTCAGAATCGCTACCCTGGTGTTCACGTATTTTAAATTTAAAAGCAATATTTATTAATTATTCGATCAAAATCAAAATTGATATAGTCGTGACTTTTATTTCTATAACCCACCTTTATTTTGCCTGATATCCTTACTTACACTTCACTAACTTACTAACAGTTCGTTTTGAGCCGAAAAACGAAAATTATCCCGATTTGATAAACCAGCTGATAAGTGATCGACGGGAATTCAGCCGGATCCGGCCGGACTGTAAATTACGCCGGATCGCAATCACTAGTGCGATATTACGAGTCAGTTGTCAAAGTCATATGACTTTGACAACTTTGGTGAGTTGAACTGGGGGCAGTGTTGCCAACTTGACGGATTTCCCGTCATATCTAGCGGATTTGGGTACGTTGAAAACGGGAAAATAATTTTCTAACGGCTAACGGGATATTTAACGGAAATAAAAACTTCACATTTTCATCAATAAATGACTACTATTGTGTTTTTCAAACGGTAAGGTAAGTACCTAATATGAACGAATAATATGTATGATGACAACAAGGTTGATCAAAGACTTCTTTTGTAATCCAGACACAAACTTTTCTTTGTTTATAAGCGGCACTTGCCTTTGCCAACTGTAACTGCTACGCAGTGAAGCCAGATCACGCGATTTTTAACCCCCATCTCTAGGCTTACGGGTGTTAGGTTACGGGCTTACGGGGGTTAGGCTTATGGGTATAAGACGGAGCTAAAAAAAAATCGCGTGGTAGAAGATTCACTGCTACTAACCAATCAGCAATCGGACACCATTGTTTAGGTATATATTATTACTAGCACCGCTCCCCAGATTTACCTGCATAGTTCCCGTTCTCTTGGTTGTCCCGGGATGAAAAGTAGCCTGTGTTCCTCCGAACTTTAATCTGTGTTTTAAAGGAGACGGCTCATTTCTGCCCCAAGTCGTTTCAAGTTTAGGTACTTAATTAGCCCTGGAGACCTAAACAAGTTATTTAATTAAAATAACATATTATAATTAAATAATTCAAACTGTACATTCAATACTAACCTGCCAAGCGGGGATTGCAAATTGGTGATTAAAAAGTACCTTAAGGACTATGTATAAGTAATTTTGTATTAAGGTACTGTAGTTCCATAGAACCAAACTAGATGGCGTTGTACGGCGTTAAAACACGCTAGCGAAGTTTTTGTGAATTTAAATAAGCCTGTTAAGGTTTAGTTCGTGTTTTGACTTCGGGTCAGTACCCAATAAATAAGTACTACGTCGAACACTCCTATCATTTGTACCTATGCGTACAAACTATAGTCAGTCAGCCATGTTTTTCTCATTTTAGTTCAGTTGAAGTTTACGTACAGTAAAGATTCGTTCGAAAATCGATTCGTTCGAAACTCACACAACACATGGAATTTCTTTATTTTTCCGAAGGTTTTGTAATTTTTTTTGTGGTTTGGCCGAATCTCCGGTCCTTCTCTGTGTTGAGTCGACATTATTCTGAGCACAGTACGTCGCAAAGTAATGAATTTACTACCTTCTTTTAGTAGTAAGTACATAATCACGTTCTTGATTACCTACTTGCGGCGTTATTTTTTTTCAATGTTTTAGTTGATGTCTTTTAAACCCCGCTATGCAGGATGAAAACATAAACGGTTCCTCAATATATATTAAAAATCCTATACAATGATCTAATTTTGGTAAAGTCTCTTGCACTTTTTCTGTGGGGCAAGTGCCCATGGAAAATGGGTTGTCTCCTTTCAGGCCGATCTGTACAAACGTTACTATGTGATTGGGCAACAAACATCCAATCATAGACATTTATAATATTAATAGGACACTGAAATCTGATGAATCTGCAAATATAAACTTTTCGAAATTAAACGGGTATTATTGGCTCATAAAAAATATTTAACGGATTTTTGACGGAAATTCACAACTGACTTGGCGGATTTGAAAAAATCTTGTTGGCAACACTGACTGGGGGCTGTGTATTGGTGATTTTTGTTTCAGACATTATGTCCATTTCTATAATACGTCAATGGTCCTGGCCGACAATTTGAATAAAAATTTGCTTACTCTAAATGCGGGGAAGTCCAAATACATCGCTTTTAGTAAAACCTCGGTTTCTCGCCCACCCTCTCACATATGTTTGAAAATCCATTGTTGCTCTACAGTTTCCCATTCTCGATCCTCGCCTTGCTCGTGTAGTGTCATTGAGGGAGTACAGAGTATCCGATAGGAGTAATTATTGACGAGAACCTTTCGTTTAAACAGCATATAATCGAAACTTCTTCACGCGTGCGTAAACTGATACATGTAATGAAAAACCTAAGAGACTGTGCATCTATACCACTCCTTAAGGACATCTACGTTGCGTTATGTCAATCAGTAATCCAATACTGTATTTCGATATGGGGTTGCGCTGGAAAGACATAGGGTCATTTCGCCTGTTCGCGTCCACTTAGTGCAGTTGGCAAGTTTGAAGGGCAAAATAAATATGTCCCAGCACTCATTTTAATGAAAAGAGTATGTAATGTGTTGCTTTTGATAGTCTATTTTAAGATGAACATTTAGTTTTGATCGAAAAATGTTGCGTTTTTTCTAAAAACAGACAAACTTCAGAAATAGGCGATTTACCCAGTTTGCGTCCATAAAATCCAATTTGCGTCCACCCGCTTGTTAAGTACCTAATTTACTCTACATTAAGAAGACAATTAGTCTATAAATAAAACAGCTATGATCAGTATACGGCATTATATTTCGAAATCAATCCTTCATCATACCAACTTATTCACAGCTGCCTTGTGCAGCTGAAGTAGTAAATTTTGTAAAATATTACAAAATTGAAGAAAACGCTTTACAGTACCTTAAATTCAGTAACAGATGTACAATTATCACTTTTATTTAGATGTTTATCGGTTTACTAGTACTTTTAATTTAAACCTTTCGCTTGGACTTGCTGCTGCATAATATTTTCTTATTAACCTGTTTTACGAGCCAAAAACAAGAGCTTGATTGTTTCCCGCCAAAACGATCAAGCCACAGACTATATACCAACCATACCCGGAATTGTAGGGTTGCCATAGAGTGCATTTCGATATTCTTACTATTCTTTCAATAAGAACTTACATACATTACTAATATTGCTAACAGCTCGGCCATCCTGCAGAAGCGAGTCCTCGCGCTTTAATAATATATTGTTAATTGTATACATGTTGAAGGATTTTAAGTTTATTTCACATATCTTGACTAAATTATACGAGTACTTCTGTTCTATTTCTATAGTAATAATAATAATAATAGCCTCTATTCAGGTAATGCTAACAATTTTTCATTGTTAATACAATTTAAAATTCTTAAGTTTAGATTGTCATCGCACCGTCTGTTTACTTATTGACAAAGGCCTCCTCCAACTTGCCATCAAACTTCTTCCAACTTCATCCCAAACGTAAGCTTTTGTGGTCCATGTAGCACCTGCTATCGCTTCTATTTCATCGACCCATCTTCTGAGTGGTCTGCCACGATTTCTTTTCATCTAATTATTATGTATTCATTTCCATTTAAGCTTTCTAACAGTTATTGTAACATCATTTCTTTTTGATTTTGCTCTTAAAGTTGTTGTTCTTATTTTATCAGATAGCCTTTTTCCCATCATACACTTTTCCATGGCATTTTGAGATGTTTTTAATTTTCTTATGTGGGTATTGTTGGTCGCTCAGGTTTGACAGCCATAATGTAATAAGTACGTTATAGCCCGTATCCATTATCATTTAGTTTCTATCTAAATTTTAAATAATATGTACGTTACAAGTAGTTACAATTTGTGTTTCAAATTAAGGAACATAATTTATTAGTAATGTTCGAAAGAAAACAAATAAAATTGAGCACATGGCATCATCAGTCACTATAAGTTTCTTTAAATGTGTCACTATACTTAACAAGGAAAATATTTTCGTGGTTACATTATCAAATCAAATCATGCTTTATTGACACACACAGTTTAACCATGTTTATTATATTTCTATTTACAGTTCACAATAATAAGATTGTACGACAAGAACATAGTAGGTATTATTGTTGCATAATAAATTAAGCTTCTGTCAATAAATCTCAAACTAGGCCTAAGCCTTTATCTAGTCACCTGTTTACCATGTGTCCATTTTGTGAAATAATTGTACTACAAAAATATGGGCTAGCTTTATTTAACAATAGTATTCCGTTCAAAATACCGAATCAGCGAATCAACGGTAGGAACAACCTTGATATATTATTATGTTTTAATTTCTGACAATTATCACATTAAAATTATAATTAGAAATATACATATCTCTAATTTCAGTCATATACGATAACATATCTACTTTATTTATTTAACATGTAGTGTTGTGTGTGAATTGTCCACCAATATTTATTTATTTATCCATACTTTGCAGTCAAAAAATAACCTGCATTTCATAAGAAACAAAACAATTATAACCGAATTATTCATATTTTATACCTAATATATAATATTGTTACGCCATAACACAAGTTTAACCCTAGCTTGGGTAACAATGCTTCTCAATCTGCATTACCAATCGAGGATAGATAATCTGTACTAATTTGTGAACTTCAAATGTTTGTTAATGCCTTATAAATTTCATTTCATTTCATTTCAAATTTCATTTCATTTCAAATTTCATTTCATTTCAAATTTCATTTCATTTCAAATTTCATTTCATTTCAAATTTCATTTCATTTCAAATTTCATTTCATTTCAAATTTCATTTCATTTCAAATTTCATTTCAAATTTCATTTCAAATTTCATTTCATTTCATTTCAAATTTCATTTCATTTCAAATTTCATTTTATTTCAAATTTCATTTCATTTCATTTCAAATTTCATTTCATTTCAAATTTCATTTCATTTCAAATTTCATTTCATTTCAAATTTCATTTCATTTCAAATTTCATTTCATTTCAAATTTCATTTCATTTCAAATTTCATTTCATTTCAAATTTCAGTTCATTTCAAATTTCATTTTATTTCAAATTTCATTTCATTTCAAATTTCATTTCATTTCAATAATTAAGTAACGTATCAATTGTTTACAACAGTTTTTGGTCTTAGTTGTAATAACTTTACTAAAAGTTTTAGTCGTTGAACATAAACCAAAGTAATAATTTACTCACAAATTAATGATGATGAATCACGTCAATGATTTCTCTACTAGGCAATGTAATTATTTTAGCGTATCTAATCATTTAGCATTATAACCTGTTTCATATGGGCGATTAAATAATTTTTACTTATAGGTACTTATACGGAATTCTTGATTGTTTCGTGATCAACAATCTGATAATCTCTATTGAATCATCAACATCATCGATGACTTGAGTTTATCTGCGGCTACCACGTCTTCATATCAACCGCGGCTATTAAAGGCATATCATCAATCAGATTTTTAATATTTGTCAAAGTTTATTTACAGGCCTTGAAATTTAATAGCTAATTGTATTATTACTTGGCGTTCCGCGCCTTACATTCTCACTAAACCCTAGTCGTTGAACCTTATTGATGAAGTATGCACGTATGTTTCGGATCTGATCATTGTCATTCATTACTCTATAGATGATATCTTAATTTCGACGATATATACTTCTTATACTATATTTATTATTTATACAACATTCAATTATTACTACTTTCGGATTATTTTCTGAACAGTAGATATCTTTTCAGCCTCGTTTCATAAACATGTGCGTATTGTCCTTTACGCGTAGGTATTCTATGTTATGAAGTGTGCTTATATGTAAGTATATTTTAATATATTATGTTCATGCATTATATTATTTATTAGCCACCCACCCCAGCTTCGCTTGCGGTAGGTATATTTATAGCCTAAATCCCTCGAAGGCCACGCACATATCCAACGGTGTAATAACTAAAATCAGTCTGGTGGTTCCAGAGATTAGTGCGTTCAACAAACAAAATCTATATCTTTATAATATTAGTATAAAGTAGGTATAGCAATATATATGTACCATATCTGTTTAACGCATTTACTTTTAAATGATATGTATTCTATTTGTGTAATTATTTATGTACGTAAGTACCTATATCATGGATACCACACCCATACCTTTACTTGTTACCTTGTCCTAGCAACCAAAAGTTCATCTAGAAGAGATCTCTATTAGCGATAGGATAGACTTTTGTGTACGACATTTTAATCACAAGTTTACTCACTTTTTTGTATTGTTTCGTGATACAATAAAGTATTTTGTATTACATTGTATTGTTTTCTATACAATCTTAAGAATACTCTAATAAAGTCTAGGATATGAATCCATAACTTCTCCTTGGGACTCCTATTCTAAAGCATCCAAACGTGGGTTGACAGCTCGATATTCGATGTCGCAATTGAATTCTTGGAACTACACCCTACAACGAGCAATACACGGTACTAGATCTCTGTTAGTGAGTGTGGTTCTCGGCGCATTGCGGTCTGACAATATTTTAAGTTGCATACTCTGAAGGTTAACTCTAAATTAACCAAAAGAGGATGATAATGAGAGGGTTTCAGGTTCGAACGAGTGGAGCTTTTGCTCCTCTTTGTCTTTTTACTGTTAAAAGAGACTGTCCTAAGGACCCAAGAATACTTGCCACGCCGTACTTAGTTGAATCTGTGTGGACCGGCCAAACGGCCCGCAATCATGGAAAACTGTTTAAGCCCAGTTGGTTCTTCGATGTACTTAGAGTACCTACTTCGAAACCGCCTTCAAGTCCAGGCTTTAAACCGGTAATACTGACGCCAAACCCCAGGGGGAGTCTGTTAAGTTGTAGCGTGAAAGAAATGCCACTTCGATACTTTACTTCGGCTTTACCCGTTTTTTTTGTCATGAGACATACGATACGTCTTGTACTCGTATATTGCTGGCTTCATATCCTTCACGTCATCAATTGTGGCAAACTCCTAAATATTTTTATTTTTCCGACAAGAAGCAATCGCTTTATTCAACGAGCAAATTATGTAGTTACGATATTTATTTTTTTATTTTTTTAATTTTGGCTGCTAGTCACAATTGAAGAAGTGCCATTTATTATCAAATGCCACGGGACTAAATATAACTTGTAGGTATAACTCGATTTACTAAAGATATCACTCATTATAACTTGTAGGTATAACTCGATTTACTAAAGTACTGTTCTAAACCGAATCTTCGCTTCAACGAGATTTCGGATAACATTTCCCTGACCATCATCAAGTGTAAATTAGGAAGGCATCAATGCAGTAATATAATGATATAGATACTAGGGGCCCGCTTCAACTTCGCTCGGAAACCTCCATACAAAGACAAACTTTCAAATTGGATCAAGCCTTACACGATGCGCAAACCAGACTACAATCGCGGAGTCCGTCGCGGACAAACAACGTAACACGTAATTTGTGTATGTCAAGATTTATTTTAGAGCTACATTTATGAATTGAACGGTTTGCTTAGATTGCCTCTTTATACTTGTGATTTTATTGGAACAGTATGTATTGCTCGTTCCGGACCAATAACAACTTCATTATTCAACTTAAGAAAAACTCTTGGTTCAGACCTAAGTATTTTCGAAAAGAGGTCATCTGGTGTATTTGTTATTTCCATATTAAATTCTTAATACAACTAGTACATGCCAATTTTACACCATCATTCGATAATACCAGAGTATTATATTATAAGCTATTTTATAAAACACAAAGTAACATTAACATTATTAGGAATAGCGAGTTCTAGTTTTTGTTCAGTTAAACCGTGATCAACTAATCCATTCAAAACTGATCCTCGACAATATATATGTCGACATTTTCTGATACAAGCTTTTATGTCTACGTTCACTTTGAGCAATGGGTCTAATGGTTTGCAATTTGATGCTCTTAATCGATCGTCAATTTTGTGTAATTAACAGTCTGCTACTTTCCGTATCTCTCTCTACATCTGCGATATTCTTCTTGTGTATGCTTTTAAGTAACAATATTGCCTTCATTAGACCATGTCTTTCAAGTTTCGCAAGCTTTAAAGCCTAATAATAATAGTAATCCGGCATGGTTGTCTCAGCGGCCGCGGGGGAATGGCTAGCTAAGCTTTGTTATCCATTCGGCCCAGCTATTAGAGTAACGTTTCTGAGATTTTGCAATGCCTGGTTATTGTGTAAAGCAAAGTGGACTATTTCCTTTTCGTCCCATTCGTAAATTTTGACACATTACTTTGTAACTCAAATCATTTTGGTTCAAAATGCGATGAATAGAAGTGATATTGCAAAGAGTAAAACAAACTTTTTTTTTAATAACTTAATGCGTCGCTAAATAACTCTTCGTTAAACCACGTCAAATTTACACCATAAATCGAATCTATATATTTATGTGCGGCTGTGGACTTGCCTGTTAAAATCCAGACTACCTTTCACATCCTCGCCTTGGTTCTAAACCGTGTCAATTTACACCATTACTTAAACAAATTCAAATTAGAGCGCTTGTGGACTTGCCTGTTATCCAGACTCCCTTCCACTTCCTGGCTGCGGATTTCAGTATCAATTTACACATTACTGAACAAATTTAAATTAGAACACTTGTGGATTTGCCTGTCATTCAGACTCCCTTCCACTCCCTCGTTCCGGTCCTTGTCAATCGGTGGAATACTCGTTATCTGAGCGCGCCCTTTGCAGCGCTCGACTTCAGGTTCACTTTCCATGTCGCAACTTTCTTCTAATCTTTGCGGCCTTGGTACAGTCTAACCATAATCTGGAACTTCCAATAAAGTCATTAATAATTGCTCAACCTACTTTTAACTCCATCTTTCTCATATATGAGCAAGTACTTTCATCAGATCACTTTAGTTTAGAACACTGCTAAACTGCAATGAGAAGCTCTGGTACCTACTTTCTACCTTGATAATACTAGGCACGTGTGACTCTAGTTTCAACCCGTTTGTACAATCATCAACAAATGTACAATCTATAAAAGTTTAACTCTTTACATTTTGTACATACACACATTGAGTTACATCTTGGCTGAACAATAGCCACCTCAGTCGCAGTTCACAGCTCAACCCCATTCTCAAAGAATGGTACATGCTGTGACTTAAGATCAAATTACTGGCAATGTCAATTTAGTTCATAGCTATTGGTAGAAAAGTGGAGTTTAATTTAATATACGTCACATGCCCATGGTTATCTGACTCAGCAGTTAAATACAGTTTTTTTTAAAATGTTCTACGTGCAAAAGATTATCTCTCAAATTGAATTAATCGCTAAAACGACTAGACAAAGACAATCTTTACTCTGTCCGGATCTCCATGTAAGTTGTAAACATAGTACCAAGAAGGCAAAAGCGAATGACATATTATATTTCATAGTAATCTGAGGATATTTTATTATGATGTGTGATACGGTTTGTACATACAGCTTCAACGTCTGACCCATGATCTGACATGCATGTCTATTGAGTCACTATTTTTATTCCCACGGCTGGGACTAAAAAGGTACTTCTCTTAAAAGAAGACAAACGTCATTATCCATCACTCTAGCAAAGTGCCGCTGGACGGATAACGATTCCCTGAAAGATATCGTTCTAGGTCCATACCGGCCCCTTGTGACTTACAGGACATGTGTCATCAGGCATCATCATAATATGACTTTAGTGGTCATGACAAAGTTTCGCTAACAGAACATGGAAAAATACTCAAACATGCGGTCGGAATTCGAACCTCGTGTAAATCGAACGTTCTCACAACTAGGCGACCAGAGTTTCAAAAATAACGCTTTAATAAACCTCAAAGTAACGTTAATGGTTTGTCCAGAATTACTGACATTGCGGTTATTGGTGTTACATACATATTTATATGACTTTCGAAAACTGTAATTATGAAAGAGAATCTTTGTAAAATGGCATACCCTTTTTAAATTGCATAGAAAATATGAATAGCCGTCATTTACACATTAATTATTAAGTGTAATATTGTGTGCACAATTAGACGGATATATTTTGTTTTTTATATGAAAATAATAACAAATAACTGGCTTGGCTGTTTGCACAATTATAGCCAGACTATGTTTGTATTTTAAACATCTCGATAATGCGGTATAGGTTGCAGTCTACTTGACTTATTCTAGTAATAGAGATAGTGAGGACCGCATTGCGTGAAAAATTCAAAAATGGTAAGTACCTATACGGACAAAATCCACTTAAGTGATATTGTTCACTCCAACGATCTCAATACACAAATGTGCCCTCCCAAACTTCAGGGCGCACGGAATCATGTCTTCGTTGGGAAGAGTGAGCTCACTCCTTCCGTTCTAGTCGTTTGTCACTATTCGTTGTCAACAACCACAATAAGTAGAACCACAGCATATCGCGCCGCTAGCGATTCTAGGGTCAAGTAGATTGGTTGTGTGTAAACTACTTACCAAACACATAGAGACGCAGTTTATTACCAATTTCAAGGTGCTCAGGGTACATCTGTTGGTTTATATCGATGGTTCACTCTGCAACTCAGTAAACCAAATTAGATCGTTTCATTAAACCGTACATTTTATAACAAATTAAATACTGATCATAGATTTTTCGTATTGAGTGACATTAACAAGCACACAGATTACAGAAATAAACATTTATTATTTTATTGTTATTTTATTATTTATTGTTTTATTTCTGTAATCTGTGAACAAGCACATGATAAGTGTGGAGAGAAAAAAAACATTGAAAAGAAAAAAATATATATCATGGGCGGGATCAACGGACAATTATATAATTTTCTATTATTGATTATAATATATTATAGTCTTCTTGTCCGCCGATCCCACTTCTGAATTGTTAAGTACCTAATTTACTCTACATTAAGAAGACAATTAGTCCATAAATAAAACAGCTATGATCAGTATACGGCATTATATTTCGAAATCAATCCTTCATCATACCAACTTATTCACAGCTGCCTTGTGCAGCTGAAGTAGTAAATTTTGTAAAATATTACAAAATTGAAGAAAACGCTTTACAGTACCTTAAATTCAGTAACAGATGTACAATTATCACTTTTATTTAGATGTTTATCGGTTTACTAGTACTTTTAATTTAAACCTTTCGCTTGGACTTGCTGCTGCATAATATTTTCTTATTAACCTGTTTTACGAGCCAAAAACAAGAGCTTGATTGTTTCCCGCCAAAACGATCAAGCCACAGACTATATACCAACCATACCCGGAATTGTAGGGTTGCCATAGAGTGCATTTCGATATTCTTACTATTCTTTCAATAAGAACTTACATACATTACTAATATTGCTAACACGCTGGACCACTTTGCGTCCACCAGCTCAGAAAAGGAATTAAGGGGTGATATTTTATAAAAATGTAAAAAGAGATTGGATTTTAATTATTTATTAATTAAAGAATTACCTATGGGGTTTTAAAAAACAACATATTAACATCAAAAATCTCTCTAAAAGAAAATAAAAATACCTGTTTATTCTTCTAAACTTTAATATTACTTAAAATTTAAAATAAATTAGGTAACATAAGATAAGAAGTACTAAATTTTTTAATTTAACAATAATCTGTTGTGTTAATTTTACCCTAAAATCATCCGCGTGCATTTCAGATGATAGGTCAATGTAGTCAATCTAATGCACTTTTCACAGTCATCCCCCATTTCAACCCCAATTTCATCCCCGTACAGTTCGAGATTACAAAATTGCTAGAACTAACATTTATTTGCTTCGTGTCAAGTGCCTATATACAGAGTTTCTTGGTTTTATCTGCAACGATTGGAAGTTTCCATGTATACTTTCATCCCGATTTCAATCCCAATTTCACCCCCGTACAGTTCGAAATTACAAAATGGCTAAAACAAAACTTCCTTTGCTTCGTGTCAAGTGTATATATATGCAGAGTTTCATGGTTTTATCTTCAACGGTTGGGAACTTTCATATCAACATTCATCCCCTATTTGAACCTCAATTTCACTCCCGTATAGTTCGAAATTATGAAATTGATATACCACACATTTGTTTGCTTCGTGTCAAGTGTCTATATATACAGAGTTTCATGGTTTTATCTTCAACGGTTGGGAACTTTTATATTGACATTTCAGCCCCAATTTCACCCCCGTATAGTTCGAAACTACAAAATTGATAGAACAATCATTCAATTGCTTCGTGTCAAGTGTCGAGATACAAAATTTGATAACTTTGAAAATCACAAATTTTCATACAACCATTCATCCCTTGTTTCACCCTCTTAGGGGTTGAATTTCGCAAAATCTATTAATTTAAAAAATGGACGCAATCTGTTTTTGTTACTATTCCCTGTAGGTATAGTTTGCGTCCATGGCGGACGCAAACTGCATGTTTTATAAATTCGGTGTAGTAATTCGCGTCCACCTTATTTTAACTGTTAACTATAAAAAATAAAAAAAAATTCATAATTCATATAATTCCTTATAATACTATCAACGTCTAGAAATAGCTATGTGTCCAAATTGCACATAAAACAATAAAAGACTTACGTTCAAACGCACCGGTGCCCACTATTTTTTTTTCATAATTCCGCGTATTTGCACTGTCTTTTTGAACAACCGTCACAAACTATTTTTTTACACAGGATTGGTTTCAAGCACGGAGCTGTTGTTTATGTGTGCATGCTTCTTATACATCGAGGTATTAGCCGTATTAATTTTGCGACTTATTGGTGTGTTAGTATACTAAATTTCGTGAGTTTTTAAATGGAGATCCGTAAAATGGACGCGAACTGGGCGATGGACGCGAACAGGCGAACTTACCCTATTTCATAGCAGTTGAGAGAGCACAACGGGCCCTAATTAAGGTATTGCTTAGAAAGCCTTTCCGATTTTCCACCGACTTAATCTACTCCGAATTCAGCGTTTTAAGAGTTCGTCAGTTATATGTTTTCAATGCTGTTATGAGGATCCACTCTTGCTTGAGATCCCGGGAAGATTACTTGACGTTATTGTCTAAGCGCTCCACTAGGGCTTACTTGTTGCCTCTACCTCGCGCCAGGTCATCCCTTGCTAGGCGTGCGCCGTCATATTCGCTTGTCTGTAGGCTACAACAACGTGTCGAGACGGCTGCGAGACTGCGAGCACTTGCTGAAATTTAACTTAGGAGGAAATTAAAAGACTGGTTACAAACTCTTACGTATGACGGCACTGAAGAACTTATTTAAGCTGTATTTATGGTAAATAAATAGGTCATAAATAGTGGATAGCTCAGTTTGTCAGACACGGTTTTATTATATTCTTGTTTCAATATCTGTTTTGTAGATTTGTTTGACTTTTTGTGTTCTCTTTCTTTTTGTATCATTGTAACGGTTATAAAATGTTCAATATTTATTATGTACAATTGAGTAATCTAACGGAAACAACTTTATTGTTTGAAATTTCGCATTCGAGCTCCAAGATACAAGTCTCGAACTTAGTTTGGAGCTCACTGCTAATCAACAAATGTTTTGATTTGTTAATTCTGGTTGCTAATCCTGTTAAAGTGTCTAACCATGTGCTGGAAATAAATTATTCTTATTCTATTCTTATTCTTAACTGATTTACAAAAACTCATAGACGGTTTTCGTCTGATTGGTTTAGAACTAAATTTTTTGAAATGCGAACTTTTCGGTTGCGACACATGTCCAGATAAAGATTCGATAATGCAAAAATTTAATGATCTGGCCCCCAACATCAAATCAGTTGAAAAATGTTCCCTGCGCCTCCTGGGTTCACCAATTTTAGATGAGTCGTTACCACCTTTTGTCGAGGAAAAAATTCACAATTTCACGAGAGCCTCCGATAGGCTACTCAAAGTAAACGCCCATATGGCGTTTACAATTATTCGGCAATGTCTCTTTGTTCCGAAATTTATGTACGCTTTACGATGTAGTCCACTGTGGAAACATGGTGAGCTCCTTGGGAGCTTAGACAATGTCGTAAAGGAATCTCTAATATCGGTGTTGAATGTGGATCTGAGTGGCAGTGTCTGGTCACAAGCCTCACTACCCATACGGTTGGGAGGCCTAGGGGTCCGACAAATTTCAAGTGTAGCTTTACCGGCATTCTTGTCCTCAGTTCATAGTACTCAAAATCTAATAGACAAAATTCTCGCACCCTCTTTAGGCCTTTCGGAATATTCTGATGTAGTAGTAGCTAATTTGTGAGAGGCTAAGAATGCTTGGAGGCTGGCTTGTCCGAACGATTTCCCCAGATGTCTGTCATCTCAGAGACAGTGGGATCGACCGATCTGCGCTCTAGCACGGAACTCTCTTCTCGATACGTGTCCTAGTATCGCGGATCGTGCTCGTATCCTTGCTGTGTCTGTGTGGGAATCGGGCCTTTGGTTACAAGCTTTGCCATCTTTCAATACCGGTAGCCTATTAGATCCAACTGCATTTCGTCTAGCTGTTAGCTTGCGCTTGGGTGCGAGGTGCTATGAAGCCCATCACTGCCATTGTGGTACTGCCGTCGACCAACTCGGTCACCACGGTCTCTCTTGCTCGAAAAGCGCGGGTCGTATTGGCCGCCACGCCAGCCTGAACATCATTATAGACAAATGTCAGTATATTACTTTCACAAAGAAGAAAACCATAATGAATTACCAGTATTTAATTGATGGAATTGAACTGAGTAAGGTTGACGTTGTTAAGGATCTGGGTGTTTGGCTGGATTCTTCACTAAATTTTAAAACCCATTACAAAACTATTGTGGCAAAGGCCAGCCGAATGTTGGGTTTTATAATGCGAACAGCAAAACCTTTTAAACAAACTAACTATTTCAAAACACTGTACGTATCGTTGGTTAGGTCACAGCTCGAGTATTGTTCGTCAATTTGGGCTCCTATTTACAAGGTGGACAGGGATACCATTGAATCTATACAACTTAGGTTTCTCAGACAATTATGCATCAAACAAGGTTTACGGAGAACTCTTCCTGAGTACGAAGGCCGTCTAGCGCATTTTAATTTAGACAATCTATTACAAAGACGCCAAATCGCTGATTTGTGTTTACTTCATAAAATTGCGAACGGGTCACTGGGTACCTATTGAATTGGTTGCCGCTGTCAATGAGGGAGTTTCCGACGAGACAAAAATAGTTCCAACGGACGCACTAGATGGCGATTGTTCGAGATGCAGATAGATCTGTCTCTACCATATACTCTCAACAGTGTAATCCCTTTAGAGACCCTACCCGTTTTCAGGGAAAAAATATAGTGTAAAAAGTGTCTTTTTTAATTTTAAAATATTGGGAATAAAAATAGCTAATTAGGTTGATAATGTAATAAAAAACCGTTACTGATCACAATCCCTTTTCAGTAAAAATCTTTAGAACTCCCGAGGCAATAGACACCAACTAAGCCAAAGTAGAAGGAAAATTCAAAGATATAAATAGCAACACTGATACGACAATATTTTATCCACAGACTAAGTAGAGAGATACTCTCTCGGCTGAAGGATTAGTATCCATAGCCAAGAATAAATTTAAAAAATATATATTTTGTCTTTCATCAGGTTTACGAATTTGTTTTGAAATTTTGATGTTTTGATATAGTTTTCATTCGAATAAAATGCGTACATGGATAAAGTAGTTTATTATTTATTACTAGAAGTCGTGCTTTCGCAAATTGAATGAATTGAGTCCCATTATGCCTACCGCTTTTGACAACAAACCAAAAGACCTACAAGCGCCTCCTATTATCGTTTTATTAAACCATATCTTTTTGTCTCGTCGGAAAACGGCTCATTATTCGACTCTTAAAATATCGGTCCGCAGACCTACTCGTGGGCTTTTAGTGCGTTCCAGTAAGCTGTGTAGAAAACCAAAACAAACCAAAAAAAAGGTGATACCATAACATTAACATCGTTTAATCTTAGTATTTTTATGAAATTGCCTTAAAATATTTTTCACAAATAGGATTCGACTTTATTGCGATCTTAAATACCATATACTTAGATTTGTATTGATCAAATAATTATATACTATCTTATTTTAAAAGTTATAGAAAGTAATGGTAGGATGATAGAAATATGATTTTAAGTACTAGCAATATGATCTGTGTTTCTCAAACTCTCAATGTTGCATTCAAGACATTTATACTTCTTTTCATCAAATTATTCTTATTAAGGACGCGCCTATTTTTCTAATATACCCATCCTGCCCATATTGTAAAAATGCCCATTTGCATTATATTCAAGTATGGATTAATTTTACTCTATTTATTTTTGTCATTAATTTGGAATTTTTAATTGTAATGTTATTTGATTTTAATGTAATGTATTATTTGATTTTTATTGTAATGGGATCTTAAATTGACGTCTGGTTTTATTTAAATTATTGACTTGTATCGGTAATATTTGAATATTATGACATGTAACTACTCGTTATCAATAAAAGAGTAAGAGTATGACTAAAGAACTCCGAGAAAAAGGTTTCTTGTGTCGTAACGGTTGAGAGAAAATCGCAAACCTCTAAATACGTGTTCCAAATTACGCTGTTTACTATCAAAAGCTTGTATAATTTTCACTATATAATACGAGGGCAATTTGAACGAGATTTAATTATTGTTAAGAATAAAATGAACGTTTTCATATAAGGAAACATCTAAATTACTTTTCTAAGTCACTGGTTCTAGTGTTACATTCTTCTCCGAACTCAAATGCTTTGCCTTTCCTTTTTTTACGTGGGGGAAATAAATGTACGTATGTCCGCCATACTCTCATTATGAAATGAGAGGAGATCTCCATCCACCCTCATTTCGGGCATCAAAAATCGCAGGGTGCCACCAACACTACACACAACACTAACCATATCAGGTTTCTCCAAACTCAGTGCGCTATGCACAGATTTATTTATTAGAGGATTCCGCGACGCCGATAACCGTAAACCGGGTAGTTTTTGGTTATTGGCATCGTGGTCATCGCGTCGTAGTTGAAATATATACTATGTTTTTTTTATTTTCCAATGCTTCCCGAACCATTCTTGCGTAGTAATGACATTCGGTAGATAGAACCTTCGGGTCGTGGATCTCGATCCAATGACCAGTTTTAGCATCAATCAGATGTTCAGCAATTGCAGATTCTTGTGTCTGACGATTTTTTACAGCGGCAATGTGTTGATTGTTCCAAGTCCCAGCAGTGCGAACATATATTTGGGTGTTTATGATATCCATACATATATATTTAGCCTTGTTTTGCGACGAAAATTTAAAAGGGCAAGCAACGAAAGGTACTACAAACTATCTTGTAAAACAATGGTTGAGAAATGCTGGTCTGTCATATTGAGAGTGACATTGGTTTGTTTACCTTTTATTCACAGAGATTTGGAATGAGGCCCAACATGACAACAGAAAACTTTCTAATTTATAAACAAATTGCGGCAAAATTTCGTAAAATGGTCTCTCAAAAAAAAAAGGCAAGTTGGTCAAACTTCTGTGAAAGTTTAGCTCCAAAAACACCGGCTTCACTGGTGTGGAAGCAAATCAAGAGATTCAGGTGCTCATTTCAAAACGATAATCAACTTGGCAATGACCCCTCGGTTTGGCTAGAAGCCTTTTCCGACATTATAGCACCACCATCAGTCCCAAATGTAGACTCCTTCCCCTCTCCACTTTGCTCACTTCCTTCATCAGGCCCTCTAGATTCCCCTTTCTCCCCTCATGAACTTAACATTGTACTTGACGGACTGACAGACTCTGCCCCAGGCATAGACGGAATACCATATTCATTTATCACTAAAGCCTCGGAGAATTTCAAAATATCTTTAGTAAATATAATTAATAAATTTTTTGATCTTGGACATATTCCAAAAGAGTGGAAGACGCAGGTTGTTATTCCTATACATAAACCTGGGAAAGATCCTTCAGATCCGCATAACTACAGACCAATTGCACTATCTTCAGTGTTAGCTAAAATCACCGAACACCTGGTGAAAAACAGACTAGAATGGTTTGTAGAAAGTCAACATATTTTAGCTAAATCACAATTCGGCTTCAGGAAAGGGGTAAGCACTTTAGATAGTCTCAGCATCATAACATCTGATATCCAGGCTGCATTTAAAGAAAAAAAATACCTAGTGGGAGTCTTTCTTGACATTGCTTCAGCATACGACAGCGTCCTGCTGACTGTACTCAGGAACAAATTAGTTCAGCTGAGTATTCCAGCCAAGCTTGTACGCCTCATATGCAACATGCTTATGGAGCGATCAGTTAATATTAAAGTAGGTAATAACTTACTCCCATCTAAAACTGTTTGGAAAGGCTTGCCTCAGGGTTCGGTCTGGAGTCCTCTCCTGTACAGCCTGTATACATACGACCTTGATAGAAGTGTGGACTCGTTCTGTAGTGTGCTCCAATACGCGGATGACTTGGCCTTGTATACTTGCGATCCATCTATTGAGGTAATAACCAATAAACTGAATACGGCCTTAAGTTATTTGGAGTATTACCTAGAAGAACAGGGCATGGCCCCTTCGGCACCTAAAAGTTCAGTAGTAGTATTCACCAAAAAAAAGGTTGTCCCACAAATCGATTTGCGCATTGGCCAGCAGGTGATAGCACAGAAAGGATATACAAAATTCTTGGGAATGGAACTCGACTCCAGACTATCAGGCACACAGCATGTGGAGTACATTGTAGGTAAGTGTGAGAAAAATATCAATGTCCTAAGAGCACTTTCTGGGGTTTGGTGGGGTTCTCACCCTTACTCTCAGAAATTACTGTACAATGCCATTGTCCGTAGCCACATTGATTATGGTGCCTTCCTCTTTCATGGAAATAAGTCTGGTCAGAAAATAATAGCAAAAATCCAATCCAAATGTTTGCGGATAATCCTAGGAGCAATGAAGTCATCCCCCATCAATGCCATGCAGGTGGAATGTGGGGAACCTCCTTTGACTCTCCGCACACAGTACCTCTCAGACCGATTTTTATTTAAATTAGTACAAAATTCCAACCACCCCCTCCTCCCACGACTTGAACACCTTTCTCAACTTTATGGCTCGCAATACACAGAAAACATCCCATGTCTGGCTTATAGTTACATCAAATTTACTAAAATCCCTTTCCCCATAGTTCAATTTCCAACAAACCCCTTATACATGACACCTTACGAGTCCCTCACATTCAAACCTAATATCCTCCTACATTTCGGCATTAACAAAAATGATAACAACGCAAGGGTATTATTTTCTGACCAGATTAATACTGAGTATAATGGATGGTACCACATATTCACAGATGCCTCCAAAGAATCCTCCTACAGTGTAGTAGGATCTGCAGTCTGGGTTCCATTCACAAGAATTTGCCTTAGCTTTAAGACCCCCCCTCTCACATCCATTTTCACAGGAGAAGCTCTAGCTCTTCTAGAAGCTATTAAGTTTGTTAAATCCCACAATCTCAATAAATCTATCATTTTTACTGACTCAAGAAGTTGTCTCCAATCCATCCTATCAAATCCATTCCGGTCATCCCTCCGCTACCCACTTATCCTCCAAATCAAACATATATTATATGACTGTCACTGTTCAGGACTTAACGTGGTACTTGCTTGGATCCCCAGTCACACTGGAATCCCAGGCAATGAAACAGCAGACGCATGTGCCAAAGCTGCCACTCAGTCTGGCTGCCTTGACAGTTATAAACTATATGCCCACGACTTCTGTCTTCTACCTAGATTCCACCTGGACTCATCGTGGTCAAGGTATTGGAAAACAACGCAAAAAGCCAAAGGCAAATACTATGCGGAAATTCAAGCTGACATTCCTCAAAAACCATGGTTTTTTAAATTTCGTAAAGCCAGTAAAACCACTACCTCAGTAATTTGTCGATTGCGCCTTGGCCACGCCTGTACTCCGGTATTTTTATCCAAACTACGGATTAGGGATAACTCACTGTGTGAATGTGGTTTAGACGAAGGAGACGTCAACCATATATTTTTTGAATGCCCAAATCTGATTTATCCACTATATGATACCCTCCCTCCCAGTATCCCACGTCCTACTTCCATGAAATGCCTATTATCCCTTACCTTTTCCCCTCTAATCAACTGTATATTATGTAAATTTGTAAATATAAATAAGATAAAATTATAATTATATGTGTCACCCCCAACTTAACACTATGTATAGGTATTATCTGTTGTAAAAAAATATTTATTTCATACTACTAACTCGGTGTTGGTTATATCATGTGTTGTCTTTTGTTTGTTTTAGATGAACCAACTTATAAATATATAATAACTTCATACCGCGGTTTACAACACATCTCCGTTTACGAAACTTTCAAGAAACGGACATTGGCGGAATTAACGACAAAGTCGTACAAGCCAGAAAACCAAGAACTGAACTGAACTGGAATGAGGCCAAAAACAACGTGGGGCGTAATAATCCACTGTATCGCATGTGTGATCTATATAACAATATCTGTTCCGACAAATGTGATGATCTCGATATCTTTTATCATAGTTTTAATCGCTTCAAAGCATTGCTGTACTCTTCAGATAGGTATTTAATTTATTATACCTATCAGATACGTCCTAAGATGAAGTCGTCGCATAACAATAATTGATTTTTTCTTTGATAATATTTTTATAAGTTGTCGTTGTCTTATTGCAGTTATTGTTGTCAATGCCGTGTACGACATTTAGGTGAACAAATTTATGCAGTTAAGTTTATCATAAGAAGTTTATTTAAGTTTCAATTTGTTTATTGTTATCGTACCAATAAAATAATATAAATACGCCGGGCTTTTTCCACCGCCAATGTCCCAGCAATACTCGAACCGAGTGGTGGGCTTGCGCGTAACGATGGCAAAAGACCTGACGGCATGACTGTTGTGCCTTGGAAGTTGGGTCGGCCCCTAGTGTGGGACGCAACTTGCGTCGATACTCTGGCACCATCACATATTCCAGAGACACATTGTAGGGCTGGTGCAGCGGCTAATTCAGCTGAGCGACTCATACGGCGCAAATATGCAACCCTCGGAAGAGGTTACATATTTGAGCCCTTTGGGGTTGAGACATTGGGTCCGTGGGGGCCGGGCCTCACCTCATTTTCAAAAGCCTTTCCGAGCGCTTGGTCGACGCGACGCGTGAACAAAATGCTGGCGTTTATTTGGCCCAACGCATAAGCATTGCCATTCAGCGTGGTAAAGCCGCCAGCATGCTGGGTACGCTTCCGACTGGTAGCATTCCATGGATTCACCGTGCGGGTGCCGGGTCCATCGTGTGGCAGAGAGAGAAATCTCGAATAGACCCCAAGACTTGTGACTCGGGCGTAGGTTTAAAAGGGGCCCCTTATATTGACATACGTCAACACTCACCTTCACTACTCGTATTTCTCTCCCTGCCCAGCCAAATCCGATATGATCCTACTAGTGCAGCTTTAGATACTCGTTCTAGTATAGAACTTACTGCACTTCTGGACAATCCAAGGTCTTTAAGCAGGTTATAGAGAGATTTTGCTGGTATACCTCTCGCTCCTACTTCTACAGCGTAAATAAACTACATAGCCATTTTTTGTTAATTCGTTTTGAAGGTCGTAATACTTATTTTGTTTCATCGCGTGGTCTTTAGGTATATTAGTTTCCCACAGTACGGTAAGTTCTACCAGGACTATGCGTTTCGTAGCCCTAGAAAAAAGGAATATGTCCGGTCTGGATGACGAAACACCCACATCCTCTGGGATTTTATAGTGCTTTTCATACGTGTCCATTAAAATAGTCCAATCAGGTGCTGAACCCAGGATTGAGTAAGGCTTGCTCTTGGATTAAATACAGCGATTATTGTGCGTAAGAACCAGTTGGGGACAGCAAAAAACTTACCATTTCGGAATAGTTTTTTTACTATTTTTTAGGTTCAAGTGTTGTATTTATTCTTAAAAATTGTTGTGACATAATGAGGCGTTTTCTAGATGAAGATAGACTTGTCAAAAATAGTTCTAAATTTTGCTAAGTGTGGCACCACTGTTTGTTTTTGTGAAATTTCTCTAACAAAATGAAACATTGGCGCCACTTATGGTGAAATTGGGAACTGTCTTTGACAAGTCTATCTTCATCTGGAAAACGCCCCATTACATAATGTTCTGATAATGTACTCGTGAATAAAAATTAGATTATAGTGAAAACTATTTCGTAAGTAATTACATTTGAATTCGAGGGTCAGGCCTAAAACAGGGGGGTATACATTTTTGTGAAAATGCCCACGGGACAATGTAATGGGTCTAACAAGCACTTTCTCTTCCGCCCTTTTCATACAGGCAGGAAGAGAAATGCTCAAGCCCCTATGGTCCGAACGCAAATAATCTAGGATATACATAATATACTTAATATTAGTCAAACATTTTTGACGTTAACGATCAAACATTTTATTTTTCGAGAGTTTTAATCAATGAGTATAAGTTTTTGAAGTGAAAACTTCTTTTGGCGCACCCAGAAAGATTTTTCGTGGGCTGTGAATCAGGGATGTTGCGAACATTCGCATCCGCAAATGCGGAACATCCGCATAGATTTGGACATCTGCATCCACATCCGCATTAATCAGTGCGGATGTTCATGCGGATGCGAGTATCATGCAAGTAGCGACAAGAAAGAAATTGGTGGGGCCCGGCTGATGGCGCGTGCCGGTCGCACGTGACAATGACCAATGGGAGCGAAGAAATTGGTGACAAGGTTCAACACATTTGTTGTTGTGGAGCATCATAATTTGGATAATTGAAAAATGGATCATTGTGTATTGTGTGTACTTAAATAAAGAGTTTACAAAATAAGGTTTATGGGTGTACTTTATATAATAAATTATTACTGAATATAAGATCGCAAGATTATAACATTAGCAAGGTAAATTGTTAACAATCTCACCACCGACCAAAAGTAGTATATGGAATTATTTTGAACCAAATAAAGAGGTCCAGGATAAAGCTAATTGTAAAATATGTTATAAAAGCTAGTCTCGCAAGAACCAAACTACATCGTCCTTAAAAATCATCTTAAGTCGATGCACTCAGAAGTATTTTCTGCATTTGAGAACACAAATAAAGAACAAAAATTACAGAAGATGAAATTTGACGCAGGTAAGTTTAATTATCATTTTTAGTTTTAATTGATTAATATTTACTTGATAAAGGCATAATTTTAGCAAGGTTGTGGTTTAGGCGATGTTTTTACTCAATGTTATCGTTAGTTCGATCATATACCCAAATCGTCACTTGTAAAAAGACTTACATAATTAATTTACTAGTTTTAATTTTAATTACTATTATTATTATTTACTATTATTTAATTACTAATATACCAATAGGTGTTTAATGTATCGATTTAATTACAATAAAAATATTAATAATTAAGTTATCATTGTTTTAATTCTTCATTAATAGACGTTATTTACATAATAAAGGCTGAAATTATGATAATGATGATGATGGTTTACATAATATTTTAAACATCCGCATCCGCGGATGTGAGCCCTCAAATCTCCGTATCCGCATTCGCATCCGCGGATGTGAATCGACATTCGCAACATCCCTGCTGTGAATTCTAGCATCACGCTTGGGTATGATTTAGTAGTTCAGAATTGCACCCGTGCGAAGCCGGGGCGGGTCGCTAGTTATTTTTCTTATCTTTCAATTAATTATTTATAAATTTATATATATAGCTCGTTATTTCAACACTGAGATAAAGGCATATCAGCAAATGCTGCTCGCCTATTATTCAATAAGTAAACAAATAGGTATGTTTGAGGCAATATGCAATTCTTTTATTTATGTTGCAGCTTAATGTTTCAAGCATAGAAAAAAATAAGCCAGAAAATAGAAGATTTAGTCAGGGTTTTAACATTGGCATCGCATTGACATGGTAATAAGAAATAATAATACACAAGCTGTAAATGGCTCCCAATCTTTGAATTAAGGCATCATTTATAAACGTCATGCTGTTATCAAAATAACTTTAATTTACAACGTTTTATTCACAGTAATATAAATAGATTCAGTTATCTAACTAAGTTTACTGAACATGGTCTTGATTACACAACTTTTTACATATTAATATACAAAATTGAACCAGAATTACACAAATTTGACTTACATGACTACCCCTAGGTTCGATCATCACAAACTCCGGGGTATTACCTTTACATTAATTGGTGTTTTTAAATTTTTCTCCAGTATGTGTTAATTACGGTGTTAATATAAGTTACGGTGGTCTAGTCGGGAGAACGGTGGCTGCCGATCCGGAGACCCCGGGTTCAAACCCCACACACACCACTGTCTTTTCGAAGTCATGTACGTAATGCCGCTAACTTAAATTAAAACGGTGAAGGAAAACATCGTGAGGAAACCGACATGTACCTAGAATCTTTCGAAGTCATGTGTCATCCACCAACCCGCACTGGGCCAACGTGGTAGATTATGGCCTCAGCTCTCTTCTTGCGAGAGAAGGCCCCGAGTCCCAGCAGTGGGAACGTTTACTGGGCTGTTGATGACGATGATGATAATCACCCATATCACATTAAAATGGTTTGTGTCCAGTATGTGTTAATTTATGTCTCTTCATGCGGGCTGCTTTTGGTGTTCTATAACGACATTTATCACATTCATACTTTTTTACCCCAGTATGAGTTAATTTGTGTTGTTTTAAAGTGGACACTTGTGCTGCTCTATAATCACATATATCACATTTATAGGGTTATTCTCCAGTAGTATGTGTTAACATGTGTTGTTTTACACTGGATGCTTGTGATGCTCTGTAATTACACATATCACATTTATAGGGTTTTTCTCCAGTATGTGTTAAATTGTGCGTTTGCAAGTGCGCTAGTCGTGATGCTCTATAATCACAAATATCACATTTAAATGGCTTTTCTCCAGTATGTGTTAATTTGTGTTGTTTTAAATTGCTTGCATGTGATGCTCTATAATCACACATATCACATTCATATGGTTTTTCCGCAGTATGTGTCAATTTGTGTTTTTTTAAAGTGGATACTTGTGCTGCTCTAAAATCACATATATCACATTCATAGGGTTTTTCTCCAGTATGTGTTAATTTGTGTCTTTTCAAGACAGCTACTTGGTATGCTCTGTAATCACACATATCACATTTATACTTTCTTTCTCCAGTGTGTGTTAATTTGTGTTGTTTTAAACCGGATGAATGTGCTGCTCTAAAATCACACATATCACATTCAAATGGTTTTTCTCCAGTATGTGTAAGTTTGTGGCTTTTCAAGTTGACTTTTACCGATGCTCTATAATCACAGATATCACATTCATATGGTTTTTCTTCAGTATGTCTTAATTTGTGTTGTTTTAAATGGCTAGCTTGTGATGTACTGTAATCACACATATCACATTCATATGGTTTTGCTCTAGTATGTCTTAATTTGTGTAGTTTTAAATTACCTGCGTGAGATGCTCTGTAATCACACATATCACATTCAAATAGTTTTTCTCGAACATGTGTTAATTTGTGTTGTTTTAAATAATCTGCGTTAGATGATCTATAATCACACATATCACATTCAAATGGTTTTTTTTCACTATGTGTTAATTTGTGTCTTTTCAAGTGGTGTACTCGTGTTGTTCTGTAATCACACTTATCACATACAAACATTTTTTCTCCAGTATGTGTTAACATGTGTTGTTTTACACTGGATGCTTGTGATGCTCTGTAATTACACATATCACATTTATAGGGTTTTTCTCCAGTATGTGTTAAATTGTGCGTTTGCAAGTTCGCGAGTCGTGATGATCTATAATCACAAATATCACATTTAAATGGCTTTTCTCCAGTATGTGTTAATTTGTGTCGTTTTAAATTGCCTGCTTGTAATGCTCTATAATCACACATATCACATTCAAATGGTTTTTCTCCCATATGTGTTAATTTGTGTTGTTTTAAATGACCTGCTTGTACTGCCCTATAATCACAAACATCACATTCAAATGGTTTTTCTCCAATATGTGTTAATTTGTGTTGTTTTAAACTGGATGCTAGCGACACTTTATAATCACACAAATCACATTGAAATGGTTTTTCTCCAGTATGTTTTAATTTGTGTTGTTTTAAACAACCTGCTCGCCATGCTCTATAATCACACATATCACATTCATATGTTTTTTCTCCAGTATGTTTTAATTTGTGTTGTGTTAAACAGTGAGCTTGTGATGTTTTGTAATCACACATATCACAGACATATGGTTTTTCCCCAGTATGTGTCAATTTGTGTTTTTTTACATTGGATGCGTGTGATGATTTATAATCACACATATCACATTCAAATGGTTTTTCACCAGTATGTGTTAATTTGTATTGTTTTAAATTATCAGCTTTTGATGATGTATCACATTCATATGGTTTTTCTCCAGTATGTGTCAATTTGTGTCGTTTTAAATAGATTGCTCGTGATGCTCTATAATCACACATATCACATTCATATGTTTTTTCTCCTGTATGTGTTAATTTGTGTTGTTTTAAATGGGCTGCTTGTGATGCTCTATAATCACACATATCACACTCAAATGGTTTTTTTCCTGTATGTGTTAATTTGTGTCGTTTTAAATGGACTGCTTGTGATGCTCTATAATCACACATATCACACTCAAATGGTTTTTTTCCTGTATGTGTTAATTTGTGTTGTTTTAAGTTGCTTGCATGTGATGCTCTATAATCACACATATCACACTCAAATGGTTTTTTTCCAGTATGTGTTAGTTTATGTTTTTTTAAACAACCTGCTCGCAATGCTCTATAATCACACATATCACATTCAAATGGTTTATGTCCAGCATGTGTTAATTTGTGTTGTGTTAAACCGCGAGCTTGTGATGTTTTGTAATCACACATATCACAGACATATGGTTTTTCCCCAGTGTGTGTCAATTTGTGTTGTTTTAAGTTGCCTGCTTGTGATGCTCTATAATCACACATATTACACTTAAATGGTTTTTTTCCAGTATGTGTTAATATATGTTTTTTTAAACAACCTGCTCGCAATGCTCTATAATCACACATATCACATTCAAATGGTTTATGTCCAGCATGTGTTAATTTATGTCTCTTCAAGTAGGCTGCTTGTGATGTTTTAAAGTGACATATATCACATTCAAATGATTTTCCTCCATCGAGTGACAATCTTTTTTCCTGATGACATATTTTAGTTGGTTTATAACCACATGTATTAACACATTGTAATGGTTTTCCTTCGGAGTGTATCTGGACGTGCTCGTTTACACCATTGGATGGAGGTGTTGTGCCGCACATTGTGTGGTTGTGTTCCTGTTCGAAATGCAGAGGGTTTGCTGCTTCAGGTATGCTCTCGTCTCTGCTGGAGTTATCAGTTATCGAGAAGACAGTCTTTGTATCTGCTTTGTTCCTTGGCTCAGCGTCACTTGCCATTTTGTACCAGACAATACAATTAAATTATGAGTAAACTGATACTGTTGTTATTATTGCAATGTGGTAAAAATAGGAATATAAAATTTAAAATAGAAACTTAAGATATTTAATCACACACAATTTACATAAATATATTTATATTAGTTTTGGATCACAGTTTTGGATCAGTTAAAAATAGACGGCTTTAGACTTTAGACGGCTTGGTTAGTGATGTGGGCGATGTGCGATGTGGCTTGTTTAGTGATGTGTGGGCCTAACTCGAATGGAATTGTCCGATTGTCCCTAACTCGAGTTAGGACTAAATCGTTCGTTGGGTGCGCATTTCAATGTTTGGGCCATTAATGACAACTACTAGTACCTACATACAATCTACCCAGTCTGTGCATACAATAACCAGAAGTTTTGCGATCATAACTTAGCTAAAAAATATCACAATATTGCAGTTTTGATGTTATGACCGGTTATCGATCTATACGATCATTGACCTAGGCCCTAGGCGGACCCTTAACGATAAATAATTTTGCGCAGTATACTTAAGTTAATTCTGTAAATAGGGATATTTACTCACAATTAGTTTCGTAGTTGTTTCGTTTTCTTTATAAAGTCTAAGTTAAGTTGTAACAATTTAATTTAATGTCGTAATAAGTACCTACCTACTAATGAATTCCAAATTTTGATAATCTACATACCTACCTACATAAAAGCGAAAGGTCACTCATCAAGGAATCTCAGAAACTACAAATGCTAGGAATCTGAAAGTTTGCTTGGAGGATCCTTTTAGCATGTAGGCGCTCGCTAAGACGAGGTTTTGCGAAATTCAACCCTTAAGAGGGTGAAACAAGGGATGAACGGTTGTATGAAAATACGTCATTTTCAAAGTTATCAATCACATTTCGTATCTAGATACTGTCACGATAGTGAACAACAGAGGAGAGGTGGATGAAGGGGAATAATAAGATGTTCGTGATTACAAGTATATTAAAGAAATAAATAAAGATTGAATAGGATAAAAAGAAAGAAAACGTAACTTAAAATGAGAAAATTTCGAAATTAATTATCTTGAAGGCCAGTGAGTAAATGCTTCCCAACAGGTTTCCTGGATGTAGTTGTGATCAGTCTGGGCTCGCAGATGTCCACGAGGAGGGCTCCACCTAGCACGGTAGAGATCTCTTGCCAGCAGTCCCCGTGGATGTAGCTGCTTCCAAACGAAAAGGGCTCCACTCAGCACGGTAGAGCTCCCTGTCAGCAGTCTTCGTGAAGGTAGTTGCTTCCGGCTCCACCTAGCACGGTAGAGCTTCTCTGCCAGCAGTCTTCGTGAAGGTAGTTGTTTCCGGCTCCACCTAGCACGGTAGAGCTTCTCTGCCAGCAGTCTTCGTGGAGGTAGTTGCTTCCAACAGTTTTCAGGGTGTAAGTACTTCCAAGTTATTTCAAGGGATGTGATCGTTGAACGATAGTGGCTCTCAGCCGTTTAGACCTTTCAAGGTTTATTACTGATCTTGATCGCTTGGAAGTCTTTTGTAGGTTAATGTTCTTCTGTTGGAAGCTGATTTCTCACTGACCTTCTCAGCCGATGAGATTCATAAAGTAAACTTTTGATGATTTGAATCTGGAGAAAATAAACTTTATTTTAATATTGACAATTCAAAGAGGATTAATTCTAAAAACTATACAACCTTATGAAAAAGAGTAAAATTGCTAAGTGACAAATAGTTTTTTGACATGTTTACATTATGTAAACAAACTAAATTTTTGGAAAAACGTAATTATTGTAGATTTAGAATAAGATATATGATACAAGAAATATATCACAATAATCAGAAAATTATTGTCCATCGAATGAACACAATTAAAAGGGAATTAATGATATGAAAATTTTGGTATGTAAATATCTAAGAATTCTATGGATAGATGCTAGTTTTGAGATGAAAATAGTGGTAAAATGTACATTTACATATTGTAATCAATATGTAATGTTACATTATTCCCCACGACTGCGGAAATTTTACGCTTCTGTAAAATTTGGTAAGAATTTCTAATGGGTTTAAGAGAGGTATTACCTTCACACAAACAAATTCATTCACGTAACCTTTCAAGTCTTTCACTCATCACTTCCATTCTGTTTGGGTGTAAGTTCACATTCAATGACGAACACTCAAAGCATACACTCTCGGCGATGGCAGGCTTTTTTAAAGAGTCATCGACCGCTCTAATAGTCGGCTTATTTAAAGAGTTATCACCCGCTCTATGGATAGAAGAAATAAGGATGATAAAAGGGATGAACATAGGGCTTGATAGTTAGGCTTATTTATAGAGTTATCATCCGCTCTTTATAAGGGAAAAAAAAGTAATTAAGGGTGAGCATAAGGGCTCAAAAGCTAACATGAGCGGTAGGGCTCAAAAGATATCTTGAACGTTAGGGTTCAAGATAAGAGTATGAGTTTAGTGTTCATACAAATTCCAAGAGTTGGTTACTCATTGGTTAAAGAGTTAATGAGTTTAGAGCTCATTAACTTGAGAAAGTAAGAAAATTAGAAAAATACTAAAGAGTAAATAAAATACTGTAGGTTAATGATGAAGAGAGATCATGAGGATGAGATGAGGAGAGGAGAGGAGAGGAGAGGAGAGGATGAGAAGATAAGTTAATAACCAAAGAGTGCCGAAAAGAAAATATTAAGTATATATACTAGTGTAAGTATTTTTTAGAATTTAGAAGAAATTCAGGGGTTGAGGAATCAAAGGTTAAGGGGGTAAAGGTTGAGGAAATCAAGGGTTGAGGAATCAAAGAATAAGCAAGAGAGGGGGGGTTGTTTTTGAAGGTTGGGCGCCAAATGTCACGATAGTGAACAACAGAGGAGAGGTGGATGAAGGGGAATAATAAGATGTTCGTGATTACAAGTATATTAAAGAAATAAATAAAGATTGAATAGGATAAAAAGAAAGAAAACGTAACTTAAAATGAGAAAATTTCGAAATTAATTATCTTGAAGGCCAGTGAGTAAATGCTTCCCAACAGGTTTCCTGGATGTAGTTGTGATCAGTCTGGGCTCGCAGATGTCCACGAGGAGGGCTCCACCTAGCACGGTAGAGATCTCTTGCCAGCAGTCCCCGTGGATGTAGCTGCTTCCAAACGAAAAGGGCTCCACTCAGCACGGTAGAGCTCCCTGTCAGCAGTCTTCGTGAAGGTAGTTGCTTCCGGCTCCACCTAGCACGGTAGAGCTTCTCTGCCAGCAGTCTTCGTGAAGGTAGTTGTTTCCGGCTCCACCTAGCACGGTAGAGCTTCTCTGCCAGCAGTCTTCGTGGAGGTAGTTGCTTCCAACAGTTTTCAGGGTGTAAGTACTTCCAAGTTATTTCAAGGGATGTGATCGTTGAACGATAGTGGCTCTCAGCCGTTTAGACCTTTCAAGGTTTATTACTGATCTTGATCGCTTGGAAGTCTTTTGTAGGTTAATGTTCTTCTGTTGGAAGCTGATTTCTCACTGACCTTCTCAGCCGATGAGATTCATAAAGTAAACTTTTGATGATTTGAATCTGGAGAAAATAAACTTTATTTTAATATTGACAATTCAAAGAGGATTAATTCTAAAAACTATACAACCTTATGAAAAAGAGTAAAATTGCTAAGTGACAAATAGTTTTTTGACATGTTTACATTATGTAAACAAACTAAATTTTTGGAAAAACGTAATTATTGTAGATTTAGAATAAGATATATGATACAAGAAATATATCACAATAATCAGAAAATTATTGTCCATCGAATGAACACAATTAAAAGGGAATTAATGATATGAAAATTTTGGTATGTAAATATCTAAGAATTCTATGGATAGATGCTAGTTTTGAGATGAAAATAGTGGTAAAATGTACATTTACATATTGTAATCAATATGTAATGTTACAATACTTGACACGAAGCAATCAAATGTTTGATCCATGCATTTCGTAATTTCGAACTGTACGGGGGTGAAATTGGGGTTGAAATGGGGTATGAAATTCAATATGGAAGTTCCCAACCGTTGAAGATAAAACTATGAAACTCTTTAAATAGGCCTTATATTTTATTAGCATGAAGCCAATAATGTAATAATATAAAATAATAATGTAATTAATATTCAATAATAATAATGTAAAATTTAATAATTAATAGGTGTAATGACTGTTGAATAGGTATTTATAATGTAATGTGACGTAATTAATTTTGTATCCATGTATATGAGTCTTATGTTACTTGAAATAAATGAATTTTAATTTTTAATTTTAATAAATGTTTGTTCTAGCAATTTTGTAATTTCGAACTGTATGGGGATATAATTGGAGTTCAAATGGGGGACGAATGTCTCTTACGCTTTCACACCTAAGTTCACGAAATTGTATTAGGTATTATAAGCTGTTTTAGTAACCGTAAATGTGTCTGGGTATAAAAATAGGTACTGCCTGAGTTACCTTAGTATTTATTTCGCGCGGACGAAGTCGCGGGTAACGTCTGGTAGGTATGTATTATTTGTGTAGATCATTCTGGGTAGCGATTCTGAAACCATTCGGTTGCATGCGACACGGAATCTCATCTCTCGGTCTTTGTCATGCTAAACAGATAAGTCAAAGACCGAGAGATGAGATTCCGTGTCGGATGCAACCGAATGGTTTCAGAATCGCTACCCTGATTATTTTGCAAACTCATGCCAATAAGGCGTTGCTTTTGCATGACCGCAAAGGGTAGAACTGTTGTTTCTATATTTTTGAAGTGAAACTTCTTTTTGTGATTTCAAACCGGATGCAACGAAAAAAACGACAGGTAAGAGACACAAATACAAATATGTGCCAGGAAAGAATGAGAAATGGGAAAAAATAGTATGTATATTTCACATACTATTTTGTCCCATACTGCAACTAAGCATCATTTTCGACACATCTCTCAAACGGCGTTTGGCGCAATTGTTACGATTGTTCAGTACCGGGTTCGATCCTGACCAAGGCCTGTATTAAGATTTTCGTTTTGCACGCTTTTTGAAGTGAAAACTTCTTTAGGCGGTAGTTTCCAAGGTAAGCTATCAAATTCTGAGTTTAAAAATTAAGAAAAATATTGTGTCACTGGCAAGCAAATCTTCACTTTTTAATCACTTGCGCGGCGCGCAAACTTTGTAATTATCCTACCCTTGTTATATTTATTCACCTCATTCTTTTGTCGATTTACTGAAGTTTCACTTCTATCGTGTGTGAATCGCACACACACCTTTTTTTTATAACATCATCTTTGTACACAGTTTTTGCAATAAATGATTCTGACTCTGAGTATATTATTATGTATGTATGTATGTTATTTACAAAAATAGAAATCTTTCCCCTTTATAATATTAGTATAGACATAGCTGGGCACCGTTAATCAAATAGTTAACTTCGTTAATCCGTTACAAAAAAAGTTAACTTCGTTAAACGTTAAAGCGTTACATTTCGTAAGAATTAACGGAAGTTAACGTTAATCGTTAATATGCGTATTGGATTCTTATATCGTTGCGTTAGTGAACTTATAAAACCTGTTGGTTTTGGTTCAGGAAGTTAACAGGTTAGGAAAAGAGAAATACTTGTATAGTTTAATTTTATTATTGAAGTGAAAACTTCTTTAGGTGCGCCGAGACAGATTTTTCGTGGGCTGTGAATTGAATTCTAGCGTCACGCTCGGGTATGATAAGAAATCTTCGGGTAAACTCGGGACCATGGCTATTGGGCATCTAGAAATGCGTCAGCCAATGGGAAATGCTGAAAGGGCGTGGCCTGGCCATCATGGTCTGGCCATCTAGAAATGTATCAGCCAATAGGAAATGCTGCTGCTTTTCTAGATGGCCATGCCATGATGACCAGGCCACGCCCTCCGGTTACACCCGTGTAGTTTCCAAGGTAAGCTACCAAATTCTGAGTTATAAGTTTTCACTCCTATCGGCAGTTTCTATGACTGCCAATGTTTTTTATTCTATTAATTTAATGTGTAATTTAATCGTCGGGCATAATACGCATAGGTATCTATTTCCCCTCATGAACATGTCGAAGTTCTCGTCTGAAAGCGAGGCTCGCTTTGGTGTTAAAATGTCTTTACCCGGGGATAGCAGACGGTCAACTGCAGCTGTTTTCCAAATTTCAACCCAATCCTTTCCCGTTCTCAGACGTTCTGACGTGATGAAACAACAAACATTACAACATCCAAAAATTGCCATTTATAATATTAGTAAGATGTTAAACACTGGAATTTTAATTGTATACCTTCATTTCTACATCCTTATACATTGATTTGTTCATTTTATTTAACTTTTCTTTGGTTAGTTGAAAATAACTACCACCGATTTTATTAAAAGAAAGTACAATACAGATAAACGATCGAAAAAGCCTGATTGCATTTATCGGGGAGTTCCCCACTAGCTATGGATTACTATAATCTACTTGGTTTACTAGTGATGTGTGAAATATTCAACTAAATTGTAAACGTCAGTCAAATTCGAGTATGTCTGTCTATGCTAAAATTTTCAGCCAAAAAGAACTCGAGATTATCGGAAATATGACTTATGATAACAAAATTATATTTGTTTTCATATAACGTCAACCGATCATGCCACAGGCTAAAATGACGCCTCAATCCTGCCAAAATTGCAGGAACCCGCCACATATAGTCACACTGCGCCCAGCACTTTTCGTTTCATACTTGTCTGAACCTGTTTTTTACGCCGCGCCGAGGTGCCGTGCGGTAAATAGTAGGCATTTGATTAACGATTAACGGACTTCTGCATAATTAACGGAAGTTAACATGTCCGTTAACAGTTTTAAAAGTTAACTTAAAAGTTAATCCGTTAATCAAAATGTTAATTAACGATTAACGGATTAACGAGTCAATGCCCAGCTATGCCAGCAGAGCTATAAGTATAGACTATAGACTACTAAATAATTTAATTGTAGGGTTGGAAAAAGCGTTTGACTCGCAAATCTTTTAGTATTTTCATTTAATTTAAACACTCCACAGACTCCGGGATCCGTGACTTTTGTCATTACAATATAGCCCAATGCATTTAAGCAAAAAAACGGAATAAATAAACATTAAATTATGTAGTTTGGGGACTATAAAGGATCGATAGGGTGGTGCATTCTGAGTATATATTCCAATTTGAGGGATTCTGGCATGGTCAGCTCAAGGTCATTTCGATGAAAACGCGTTTAATTCGATATCTCGAGAACTGTTAGTGTTAGGCAAAAAATTGCTGAGACCTTTTCTCTTTTAAATTAAATTTACTAACTTTTACATCCACAACTTTTCTTTAGCTTCTCCCTTAGGTCTTTTGCTGCCTCAGTTGTTGTGGTGATGATAGCGTCCTTGTACACGTCGAAGTGTCTAATGATAAGACAACGTGGGTGGTCTTTCCACATCCTGGAACTCCGTTGACCCACTGTATTCTTGGTACCTCCCAGTTTTCCCAACACGCTTTGACGTTTGAGTTCCCTTCAATGGACTTGGCCATCCCGAGGATCTTGTCGTCCAGCAAAATCTTGGTGCATCGGGCAGTAACTACAATTGGGTCGTTTAGTGGTGTCGCATAAACAGGTCTTCCCACGCGCTCTGTCTCACTCTCTTTCAGTGTCACGAAGCCGTTTTCTGCACTGTAGGCTGCCATATACTGCCCTGTCATGGTTCCCTTGATGACCCGGGATGTGACATTATTGTAAATGGCTGCTTCGGCCTCCTCGAGATTCACCTTTAGGAGGCTTTCACTTCCTATCCTATAGAACTGCATGATGTTTTCGCAGATCTTGAGGTTAATTAGTCTTGGTGCTCTCAGTATGGCTATGAATTCGATGAAGGCGTTACGTGCATGGGTCCGCGGCTCCGAAGCCGTGACATAACGGGGCGGTTCAACCTGTCCCATGTCGGCTCTCGTTCGGCTCATTTGTTGCTGTGAAGCTGTTTTGAGGGTCCTTCATGTTAAAAGGGGTGGTCCATGGGATGAGATTCGGAGTACGCTCCTTGCTGCAGTGTTGAAGGCAGCCACGAAGGCCGTGTTGGTGCATCGGCTACCGCTTTGATTGGCTGCGGCTTTTTCCGCGGCTGCCCTCTGCTGTGCTCTTTTGGAACCGGTTTGATTGGTCGAACCAGGAACGGGGTGTCCCCAGCTGTCAGTTGCATTTATTAGGGCGTGCGAAGGGGCTCTGAGGAAGCTCAGATTTTCTCCCCTATCTTCGTATACGACAACCTCATGATGTTTAGAGGCGTCAATGCAACCCAGCCGGTCTGCGACTTTCGCTCTTGAGTATTCGGTTGCCATCGCATCCACGCTTATCACCCGGGGTGTTTCACCCGCATTTCTGCTTAGATGTGCAAGCAGCGCATTTGCCTGTGTGAAAGGCGTCCGTTATTCTATTAGTGCAATCGTTTTGTTTATCGATCGCACCAACCGAAATCGGTGGCCGTCTACCTCGCACACTGGCATAGCGTCGAAGGTTTTCCGCTTCATTGTGACTTTGGTAGTACTCTCATTGAGCAGGCAAGACAATCCCGGCGACAAGCTGGCGCGTTTCCTTTCCCAGGCGAAGCTAAAGCTTATTCCGAATCTCTCTTTGTTGAAGTGAAAACTTCTTTAGGCGCGCTATAGACAGAATTTTCGTGGGCTTTGAAATGGATTCATCAATCGTCACGCTTGGATATGATAATGGATCGGATCGGATATGAAATCTTCGGGTAAACTCGGTAAAAACGGTCAGGTAGGTACCAGGGCAACAGAAACAGTAAAGAGTTTCGATTACCTACCTCCAACAGCCCAGCGTTTGTCTCCAGACACCAGGACAACAGAAATATAAAAGAGTTGCGTTTGCCCCTAGGTACCAGTACCAGGGCAACAGCAAGTTTTCACTTCTATCGGCAATTTTTTTTTGCTATCCATGAAGAGAGCCACTCCGCGGATACCGATCCCCGTTTCTCCTCGGTCTGCGTTATCTGGTAGTTGTTGGACGGAGATGCTCTTTGAGGAGCTATCTTGGACGGAGATTGCACCCGGCGTGGCTTCCGCGGATAGTGGGGTAGGGTGTGGTGGTGAAGGGGGGTGTGTATTAGAAAATGTGGAGTTTCTTTTGGCCGCTATGTGGAATGAACTCTCCATGAAAGCCAGAAGCCGTGGTCTGCTATCTGGATCTGCCAAGACGATGTGGAGATCCGAGATAACCAGCTTCCTGTCAATCATAGATTCGAGATCATGTCTTGCAGCCATGAATCTAGCAGCACGTGCCAGACATTCTCGGATTTTTCAGAGTCACACTCGCACACAGGACTGCTCTTAAGCTTAAATCTGTACAGGTATTCTGCTATTCCTCCATGTCCCGTCAACGCTTGTACCTGGAAATGAGTCAGTTTCGTAGTCCTCATCAACCGATATGCGTTTGCTATATCGGAGAGGAACGTCTGAGTGACTTTTCCGGTGTCCAAGGTCTCATTTCGATCCTGCCACTTCTTGACCGATTCTTCGCGGATTTTGCGTTTGACGTAGGACAAAGGGATCCCCTCGTAGTCCCTGGGCGATTCCGTGAGTGCTGCCGATTTGGCCAGTTCGTCAGCTCTTTCGTTGCCGACGGTGCCCACATGCGCTCTTACCCAGAAAAGACGAAGAGATCTCCCTTCAGCATTTATCTGTCCAATGTTTTCCTTTATGCACTTTGCCAAGGGGTGACTCGTTTTTGGATTACTCAGCAGCTCGAGTGAAGATCTGGAGTCACTTAGGATATTGACTTCTGGGTCCTTGCTCTTTAACACCATTTGAGTTTAACACCACTTTGCCCAGCAAAGAGCATAGAGTTCCGATTGAAAGACTGTGCATTCGGAGTGGAGCTTGAAGGCAGGCGCGGTCCCAGCCTCGAATTTTGGGGGGGGTCACCAGTACACAGCCTCAGATTTTGGGGGGGGTCACGAGTAGAAATACAATAAATCGATTAAAAAAGACTTTACAAGTATCGCCCCATGTATGATTTTGGGGGGGGTCATGTCCCCCGTGACCCCCCCCCTGGAGCCGCGCATGCTTGAAGGTCGAGTTCTTTACCTCTTTGCCATTCTCCCACCATGTTAGAGCAGCTCCAACTTTACCCTCAATCTTACTGCCATCAGTATAAATTTGAGGTCCTTCTGGAAGATTGGAGGTGTCTTCTATGAGCTCGTACTCTACGGATGTCTGTGTGGACGGATGAGGTTTGTCCAAGTAGTTTACGTTCCGCTCGAGTTCCACTTCTGGTGGGAGGTAATCTTGGGAGAGGTTATTTTTTACTCTGTACAAACTTGCTGCTTCCTGTATCCTGAGATCCAGGGGGAGCAGACCTGAAAGGGCAAGTGTTGATTTCAGAGAAACAGTACGGTACGACTTGCAGATTTTCTGGGCGAAGCCTCTTTGGATCGCGTTTAAGTGAGACTTGTTTTCCTCGGAAGTCTACTGCTTGTGCCCATACACTTGAGGCGTACATGATGATGGGTTCCATCACCGCGACGTAAATAGTTCTCATGATTTCGCCATTTAATCCCCAGGTCACATTCGCTGCACACGCTAGCTGTCTATAAATGTTCGCCACTTTTTTACATTGGGCGTTCACATGTGCTTTAAAGTTGAGCCGTCGGTCGATCATTAGGCCTGGCAGTTTGACTTCCTCGACCAGATCGAGCCGGACGCCGGACATGACTATGTTTGGAGTTTCGTACTTCAACTTACTTGTGAAAAGCATCGCGTTAGTTTTATGCGCTGCAAAGTTGAGTTTATTAGTTTTACCCCATTCCACTGTCATGCTCAGCGCCCCGCTCGCTTACTGTTCGATGATGTTCGGGCTGCCTGTAAACACGAGAACGACGTCGTCCGCGAATGCTTGACAGTATACTCCCTCGGCTTCTAGCATTCGTAGTAATGAGTCTAGAATCACATTCCAAAAGGTTGGTCCACAGATAGACCCTTGGACGCATCCCTTGGTTGTTTCCTTCTCATAGACTGCTCTTGCATACGGCTTTTTGGGCTTAAGCCCAGGGCCCCGCGGATTCAAGGGCCCCCAGCTAAGTCAAGACAAAGATATGCGATTATGCCAAAAATCTATAATTTTATTAAATTAAGCAGATCGTAAGGTTTGCAGCTCTGCCAATCTTGCGATTAATTAACCTAGTTGGTGAAGAATCCGAGAAAGTTAGAACAGAAATCGTAAACTTTTTTGGAGTAGTGCAAAAAATATATGTCTTCTTTTCTGATTCAACCCGTATAGATGGCAAATAATTTGTTATATCATGAAATAAAACTGAAATTTACGTTAAAGTGTAAGTCAGGCTAGATGTTTTTTTCGTATTGGTTTGACATTTGAAACACTGATGGTTTAGAGTCTGAAATATCACTTAGGCAACTACGACGACGTGGACCAAAAACTCGATCGAGTGGTAGTTGAGGTCCTAAGAGAGGAGGGCAAAAAGTTTTGCGGATTGCGGCATAAGAGTGAGAAATCGAAATAAACATTACTGATTACGGGTAATGGAGGAACGACGAACGAACTCAATAAGAAAAATACCAAGCTTGTACGACGCGACCTCCGATCCGCTAATCCGCTTTTGATAAAAAAATCAATTGAGCAAAATCGAGGGTCAAAAGTATGTGTCTGCCAGCCCTTAGTTTTCTAAGTACTTAAAACGTACTTCCTTAGTTCCAGTGTCTGCCCCTATAGCCCAGTCATATTAGCTAAAAAAAAGGGGACAACCTCGAAATTAAAGATAATAGTATAATAATAAGCTGTAAATTGGTGTAAACCTTTGTCTTGTCGTCCTAAATGTTGTCTTAAAAGTCACAAATGCTATTAGAGTAAGATCCCAGAGCTCCCAGAGGTCACCTATTTTCTGATGAATGAAATGTGGACGATTGAGTAGAGTTAGTAAGTACTAAGAACACATGCTTACTCGCTAACTTGCTTGGACGGCCAATTTTGAGATATGGGGTAATGAAGGTACATACAAACATTACTTACTTCACGTATTTTTACCCGACTGCGCGACGCAAAGGAGTGGTAATGTGTTTAACAGTCTATGTATGTATGTATGTATGTATGTTTGTATGTTCCTTTGAGGCACTATACAGACCAAACGCCTGGGCCGATTTTTATGATTCACACGTCAATCGATTCCTCTTAATCTGGCGAGTGACACTAAAGACATGACATTAGTGTAAATCCAATATGGCGGATTCAGGACGCCATATTGTCCAAATTAAAAAAATGAAAATCACCAAAATATGTCAAGAGGGGTATCGTTGAATAGGTATTTGAAAATAATGTTTAGCTTTCTCTCAATGTTTTTCGATTTGACTGACCGTTTAGGATGTATATCGATTTAAAGTTAAGTAACAACCATTCTCACATTTATAGGTTTTTAGGTAGCAGAAAACTTCGTATAACTAACTGTACGTGTGAATGTGGATGGACATTATATACTAATATATCTAGTAGGCATCGATATAAATCAATAGATGTGCCCTGTGCCTGAATCTTGAAATTGGTAATAAACTGCGTCTCTGTATGTATCGTAAGTGGTTTACAAACAACCAATCTACTTGACCCCTATAATCGCTAGCGGCGAGATTTGCTGTGGTTCTACTTATTTTGGTTGTTGACACCGAATAATGACAGGTAAAAACGTCCGGCGTCCACCGCGTCCTGCAACCGACTAGAACGGAAAGAGTGAGCTCACTTTTCCCAACGTTGACATGATTGCGTGCGCCGTGAAGTTTGGGATGGGGCCCATCTTGCGTTCTACGATCTATGCTAGTAGGTATATTGGACTACCTTTTTTTCGTACGTGCAGGTACGTAATAGTGGGAACACGGAACCGCTCTCGGGTTGCACTGCCTCGGTCGCTCATCTCCAACTTCAAACAATTTAGTAGGTACTCAACGTCAATCGAAAACCTATACTAACACAAAACTATAAACATGAATTACATGCAGTAGAAAATCCTACATATTATATCAGTAGAAACGAAGACATTTGGTCAACAACCAAAAGATGCATAATATTATGTTGAGCATATTAACATTCACAACATTGTTCATAACTAAAAAGTATAAAATAAAAAAATATAATTTAAAAACTCAAAAACCCGACTGCGTAAAAAGTGAACCAAACTACGTACTCGCATACTAAAAAAAACTGAAAAGAATAAAACAAGCATTTAGATTTCTGGTGGTCTAGAATTCTATAATATGTTATTGTATTAATACTTTTGAAATAAATACAATATTTTCTAATAAAAGAACATTACAACTGAACAGTCGGGATCCATTATTATTCGACATACAATGTAATTGTTCAATGGATCCCGACTGTTCAGTTGTAATGTTCTTTTATTAGAAAATATTGTATTTATTTCAAAAGTATTAATACAATAACATATTATAGAATTCTAGACCACCAGAAATCTAAATGCTTGTTTTATTCTTTTCAGTTTTTTTTAGTATGCGAGTACGTAGTTTGGTTCACTTTTTACGCAGTCGGGTTTTTGAGTTTTTAATAGTTATTTGTTGTACAAGAGTGCAAAGTGGCTTTTTAAACGCGTGCTCAATTTTGATGACCGAGCAAGCGAAGGATTCTAAAGTTGAATCACGAGCGTAGCGAGGGATTCAAAAATTAGAATCCTGAGCGTAGCAAGGGAATCAAAAGGGCACAAGGTGAAAAATCTTTGCACTCGAGTGTAACACGTAATTTTTCATCCCCCCCTAGCGAGGAAATTACTAAACGCTTTGCGCATTTTCAGTTTCAGTCGATTCTGTTGGCGTTAAATAAACTTCTTGGTCACTAGAATCACTTATTATTATGGTATTTCGGTTTTTCACTTGTATTCAATTTTATAAGTTTTAAAGTTAAGTTTATTTAGTCATGGTTTTAACAATAACAATATGACGTGAAAATATGGAGAGTTGACGATTGAGGTAAGGAGTTTCATGTGTACATGAAAAAGTGTCCGCCCAAATGCATTAAATTATAGTAGCTCTAAATTTGCATCAGGGTACATTTTAAAGGAAATGAATAAACGTACTATTCATGAAAGAAATATATTGGCAGTCATAGGCACTGCCGATAGAAGTGGTAACTTTTAACTCAGAATTTGATTTTGACCTTGGAAACTACGCGTGTGAAACCGGAGGGCGTGGCTATGAGCATGGCCATCTAGAAATGCTGACACATTTTTAAATGGCCAATGGGAAAGGCTGAGGCATTTCTAGATGGCCATTGGCTATGGTCCCGAATTTACCCGAAGATTTCTTATCATTCCCGAGCGTTTTCTCAAAATAGTAATTATTTATTGGATGTTATTTTTACTACATTATTTTGTACTGCATAAGTAGTTGAAATTATCTATTAGTTACTATTTTAGTAGTCAATAATATTTAATTATTTAACTCGGCAACTCGGCATACTTCAATTCGATTACAATTGATTCATTCATAGCATTTCAAAATGTTTTGCCATTTGCAATAACATTCTTTACCTCTATCCTCCATACGTGAAAAGAAAATTGCGCGCAAAGCATTTAAAAAAAAGTACACTAAAGAGGTTCCGAGTATGAGTTTTTAACAAATTAAAAATAAATGTATGATGAATTCGGCACCAAGGAGGTAGAAATAAATAGGTTAAATTATGTTTTGAATTCAAAACCTCAGTACACACGATGTTCTAAATTCAAATTTACTTTAACCTCTAGAGGGTAAAAACGACTTTTGCGCCCTGATATTGAGGAGCAAAAGTACTCTTTCCGAGCTGGTGGGATGAAAATTATATTTTTTTATCTAATAAGTGATTTTCACGTATGTTGTAGGCCATATCGTTAAAAACAAGGTTCCAATACTCCACTTTCACACTTTCCGTCGGCCGTTTTGCTTAACAACTCCAAAATAATAATTTAACTTCACCTAAATTCTCCTGCTCCATTTGTAAATATGTTCGTCAGACAACTATTTTGTTGCTTTTTACAATAAGATAGACAAATCTAAGGGGGCAAACATTCGGGGCAATCATAAGGGGAGCTCTGGGATCTCGGACTATATCGTGTCTGCGTCTTAAGATATTGAATGTCAAAACATATAAAAACCGTTTATTCGCGAATATCTGACTTCCTATTGCTTAAATGAGATTGCACTCATTAACAAAGTCGTAGAGTATAAAATTCTCTACAACTTTAGTTCGAACTTTTATTCATACGATCAACCGTTTTTGGTAAGAGAACGCGCACAGACTTATAAATAAAATTGTGAATGAAAGCTAGGTATTTTCTTCTTCTTCGTCGTCTTCTTCTTATTGTCTTTCAAAAATGTTAAATTCATTGTCATCATCCTCATTATCGGTCATATTCGTCTCCAAACTTGTATTATACTTTTAGTATTAAAATTAACGTGGTTGTTACACATATTGATTAGGTAAACGGGTAACTCACGTGTAATGAGGTCGGTCAATCCTTGTATTATACTGTTCTGTACCTGACTGTACGCAGCGCACTTTTTGCGCTCTACACCGATAATGGTTTATCGTATGAAAAAAAGTTCTAACAAACGTTGGCAATCACATTTCATCAATAGGAAGCCAGATTTTCGCGAAGAAACGATATCTTAAGACGCGGACACGATAGCATTTGTGACTTTTGAGACAGCATTTAAGATGACAAAACAAAGGTTTATACCAATTTACAGCTTATTATCTTTAATTCCGAGGTGAAACCCCTAATATGATTGGGACCACCTACTAGGGCAGACGCTGCAACTAGGGAAGCACAATTTCGAAAGTGAGGCAAACTCTGTCGTGCCTTCTCATCGTCCATCCCACAATGACTATCGACAAAAGTTTTCAATCAGTCCGTCATCAACATGTCCTATCTGTCATGACCTACGGTGCCGAAACGTGGAAACTGAGAGTTAAGTTAAGTGAGAGTGGTCCATGAAGCTGATGATAGGGCTGAGTGGCGAACCAAGGGAGCGGCCTATGTCCAGCAATGGACTGGGATTTGCTGATGATGATGACGAAAATCAAATATTTACTGTCGTATTTTTTCTTATAATTATTTTGAGTTATAGGGTATGCCCCTATGTAGTATTAGCCCAGGGCCCCCTAAAGTCACGGTCCGGCCCTGTCGAAGGCGCCTTCTATGTCCAGGGAAATTACGAGTACGGTGTTTTTACTGTCTACTCCTTTTTTGATGTGCTCTACCAGGTCATCGAGGGCGTCTTCGGTGCCTCTTTGGGGCATGAAGCCGTACTGTTTCCTATTGATGGTTGGGAGGAGATGCCATTGGAGTCGGTTTACCAGAAGCTTTTCAACGATTTTTCCTAGAAAGAACAGAAGACCAATGGGGCGGTATGATTTTGGATGTGTGTAATCTGTCTTACCGGGTTTGCGTAATATGACCACGTGCGCTTCTTTCCATTGCTTGGGAATGTATTTCAGCGACAAGCATTTGTTTGCTATCGCCAAGAAAACCTCCCATTCGCATCGTATGGCTGCTGCACAGATATCAGCGAATAGCCCGTCTGTGCCGGGGGCTTTTTTCGGATTCAGAGTTCTCTTTTTGAGATTGGTCTGTGCTCTCAGAGTCGTCGGGATAGAAAGTTTTGGCAAGTAGTTTTGCAGATAGCTGGGGGGATAGAGTGTTACCTTCGGTGTCTCTTAGAAGTATTTCTTCCTGTCTTGTCGAAGTTTTTCTCATCACTCTGTAGATCTTGTCCCACATGCTTTCTTTCTCCTGATTCGTGCAGAACTTTTTCCAGTCTACCGTCTGAGCTTCTTTGACTTTATCCTTGTAGTCTTGCCGAGCAATTTGGTACTGTTCGACTACAAGTTCTACTCTTAGTTCTACTATTAGTCGGGGGCGGCATTCCTGATCCGTCTCTTTCTTCTGAGAACTTCTTTTTTCAGATTATCGAGCGTTTTCATATACCATGGGGGGTTTGGATTTCCCTTCGGCGAGCTTACCAGTGGAATTGTTTGTTTGTAGGCTTCATGTATACTAGCTGTGTAGCCCGTAATCATCGATTTGAGTTCCAATAGACTTTCACATTTCTCCACTGACTCCGGCGAGAGGTTTCCTTCTGCAAGGGAGGATTTTAACTGTGACATAAAGTTTGACCACTGTGCCTTCTTGGTGTAGTATTTACGAGTTGTTATTGGTCTCTGTTGTTCGAGACCTTAAGTTAGACGCAAAGTGAAGGTGATTGCATTGTGGTCTGATGTTGTAACACTTTTGTCAACCTTCCATCCCTCGATTTTCCCCAGGAGAGACCCACTGCACGTTGTTACATCTACTATGCTTGTGCAGAGTTTGCCTTCCCTAACGATCTCGAAGGTTGGTGTATCGCCAGAGTTGAGAATAAACAAGTCCATTTCGTTGAAGAAAGAGTTTACGGCTTCTCCTCTCTCATTTTGGGAAATTCTTGCTCCCACCAGCGAGCAACACGGAAGGGAGTAGCCTCAGCTAAAAAATATTGTTCAAATCTTTCTGTCATTTCTTGCGGGAGGGGAAGTTGCACACTAGCGCAAAGCCGCACTATTACATACAAAACATACCTGTACCGATCCATTGTCGATCATACTCACACAACCAAATCACTAACACATAAAAAATAAAGCACCATTCACAAATCTAGCCCCGCCCTCACGACACAGTATATTATCAAACTCCATGGTCCACGCGGACTTGTACTTTGACAGAGGGGAAACGCTGTGTATGCCTACTCCCTTCCGTGTTGCTCGCTGTTCCCCACCAGTGGGACCACGCATTCACGTCACCACAATTTAAAATTACGTAGTCTAATAGAACAAGAAACTAAAAAGCATGCAACTGAAATAAAAACACTAAAAATGGAGATTGATAATTTAAAACGGAAAATTTACAATATAAACGATCAAGAAAACAGAAATAACAATACTACATTACAAAACAAGACAGAAGAACGAGCTGTTTTCCTTCAAGGTGATGGAATGGCAACAACTACTGATGTTGAAGAACACGTAACATATTCATCTGTTCTGAAAGGCCAAATTAATAGTGAAGTACAAAACACAAAACAGACTGTCAATTACAATCTACCTTTACATAAACAACTAGATGTCGATAGTGTTCAAAAACAGCCCAACTCTCAAACAACACGCATGAAATATGTAAATGCAAATCTTATTTATTCGCAGATTAACACCAAACAATCCATAAAATGTGATGTAAATAAATCTAAAATTGTTATAGTAAGTGACCAAAGCGGTAAAAATTTAGCTGCACACCTTTTGAAGAATCGATTCAATCAAAAGCACGTGAACGACTACAACATTGTTAACAATACCTACCCCGATGCCCCAACGGACCATATCTTACGAAGCTGTAAATTAAAGGACAGTGATTTCCAAAACGGCGATTGGCTCTATCTTTCTGTAGGATCAAACGACACTAACCCTACTCGATTCTTCATGGAAATCTCAGCAATTCTGAAAACTATAACTACACCTAACATTATTATAGCGAGTATTGAAAAAAATAAATACCTAAATGAAATTAAACTCAACAGAGAACTACAAAATATAACGGTCAACTCAGGAACTGCTATTTTTCTCGAAATCCTTCTAGATACAACTTTACCCAAATACATTCACAGACACTGCACTCTACTTAGCAACATAATTAACACTGAAGACAAAATATCGTCGTATAAACATAAAAATATTATACACAATGTTAAAAACCAACACAAAACAAACTCAAAACCCGGAACCATACCTTATATGTTTGAAAAACTGGAAAAAATCAAAAGTTGTCAAAAAGAACAAGTACAGGATATGACTCCTAAACCGGGCACAATACCCTTCTATTTTCAGAAAGACATAAAAAAATTACAAACTGCAGTTATCAATCGCACAACTCAGAGGAAGTTTTTTCGTTCCTCACAACAATAATAATAAAGTTACAAAACCTAACCTTAAAAAGTTTACGGTCTTTCACCAAAATATTGCAGGTTTAGTTGGTAAATTAGACCTTTTACAAGTCTCTTTACTAGATTTCGCGAATACTGGGACCCCTATAGATGCAATATGTATCTCAGAAGTATTAGCTAAACCCGGAGATGAAAATAATATTAAATTATCAGGGTATACACTAGCGTCACACTTTTTTAGGAAACAGAAAAGACGTGGCGGTGTATGTATATTACTAAAAAATGGCATTGACTACCGTGAAATGCCGTTTGCTAAACAAATTTCAATAGAACATAGTTTTGAATGTTGTGGAATAGAACTACCAGCCCAAAAATGCTTTATATTCTGTATTTATCGGACCATTAATTTGGATATATTATTGGAAAAAATTCAAATTTTACTACACCAATTACATAAAAGTGGCAAATCTAATAATAAGATTATTCTAGTAGGTGATTTTAATATTAACATTTTAAAGGTAAACAAAAAAAGTACAGAATTAAAAGAAATAGGTACTTAATGCTTATGGTTTAACTCTACACATACATGAACCTACAAGATTTAATACTTGCATAGACAATATTATAAGTAATATTTCAGAAACTACTGGAAAAGTACACAGTACAGGTTTATCAGATCATACAGGACAGACTTTAACATTTCTAATGAACGAGAACAAAAGTAAACCTAAATTTTATTATCTAAATAGGAGAGATTATGGAAAAGAAAACATTAATATGTTTAAAAAACATCTAAGCTATCTGTCTTTCCAAGACGTCTATAATAGCGATAACTTAAACACAGCATTCATAAATTTTTATGAAACATTCTCTATGTTATACGGATTATGCTTCCCTGTTACTAAAATACGAATTTCAAATAGGAACAAAAAACTCAGATGGATAACAAAAGGTATCAAAAAATCTTGTGAAACCAAAAGGCGTCTAAGGTATTCATACTATAAGAATAAAAACGAAGCAACAAAAGCTCAATACAAAAAATACTCAGATTGTTTAAAAAAATGCATTCATATCTCACAGAAAAAAATTAATAAACACATAATATCTACTTCTAAAAACAAATGTAAAGCTACATGGGATATAATAAAAAATAATAGTGGTACTAACATTTCCAGCATAGAAAAGATAAAAGTGAATGACCGAATAGTCGAAAACCCAGTACAAATAGCTAATACATTTAATAATCACTTTATACATATGAACAAAACTAATAATAACCAGTCAAATAAACACACGCTACAAAATACTCCAAATGTAAATACCAATACAAATGGATCTAGCCTATTTTTGACACCCACTAGTTCAGATGAAGTCAAAAGTGTCATTAAATCACTCAATAATACAAAATCTGTGGGCTACGACGAAATTAGTACACATATATTAAAACTCTGTAGCGATGAATGTGCCGAAGTAATCTGCTATCTAATAAATAAGTCCTTTGAACAAGGTTCCTTCCCTGAAGCTTTAAAAATTTCGATTGTGAAACCCCTTCATAAAAAAGATGACAAATTAAACATTAATAACTATCGACCTATTGCTTTAATACCCACCATATCAAAAATATTTGAAAAAATAATGTATCAAAAAGTCAATAATTTTATCACTAAGCACAATATTATCAAAACTGAACAAAACGGATTTCAGAAAAATAAGTCCACAACCTTAGCCAACTTCACTCTAATTAAGAATATAACAGAACATATTAATTCCAATAACCCAGTCGCAGCTATTTATTTTGACATGAGCAAAGCGTTCGACTTAGTCTGTCATAGAACTTTACTTAACAAACTCGAAAAGTATGGCATTCGAGGACTTGCTCATGACTGGATTAAAAGCTACTTAAGGAATCGAAAACAATGTGTAGAAATTAAAAATATCGATGAACATAACTACTTAAAAAGTTTCTTTTCAGATTACGAAAGTAACAACATAGGTGTCCCACAGGGAAGTATATTGGGACCTCTATTGTTTTTGTTATACATTAACGACTTACCAGATTTAATTTCTTATAAATGCGTCCTGTTCGCAGACGATATTTGCATAATCATTCCAAAACAGAAAAACGTTAATTTTGAACTAAGCATAAATAAAACTATAAAAACTGTAATCGACTGGATGATCAATAACTGCTTAAAAATAAACATAGAAAAGACACACTTTATGCAGTTTCATAACATCAGGACTAAACCACAAAATCTTGAAATAGTTTACGAAGATAAGGAAATAAAAGAAACCACTACAGCTACATTTCTTGGTATTACAATTGATACGCATTGTAATTGGAAAGCTCACATTGAAAACGTATGCTTAAAACTGAGTAGATTTTCATTTGCTCTTCGCAGACTAAGACGTATATCCTGCAGAAAGACGTCATTGATGGCATATCACGGATATGTAGCCTCAGTTCTAAGGTATGGTCTCATCGTTTGGGGCAACTCGGTTGAATTTGAAAGAGCATTTAAAGCTCAAAAAAGATGTATCCGGGCAATCTGCTGTGCTCAGCTAGTATACATGAAGCTTGCAAACAAACCATTCCACTTGTAAGCTCGCCGAAGGGAAATCCAACCCCCCATGGTATACGAAAACGCTCGATAATCTAAAAAAAGAAGTTCTCAGAAGAAAGAGACGGATCAGGAATGCCGCCCCCGACAGAGTGGAACTTGTAGTCGAACAGTACCAAATTGCTCGGCAAGACTACAAGGATAAAGTCAAAGAAGCTCAGACGATAAGCTGGAAAGAGTTCTGCACGAATCAGGAGAAAGAAAGCATGTGGGACAAGATCTACAGAGTGATGAAAAAAACCTCGACAAGACAGAAAGAAATACTCCTAAGAGACACCGAAGGTAACACTCTATCCCCCCAGCTATCTGCAGAACTACTTGCTAAAACGTTCTATCCCGACGACTCTGAGAGCACAGACCAACCGTGTCATACAGAGCTACGGGAGCGAACGACAGAAACGCCTATGGACTTACCGGAAAATGACCCATTATTCACATCAGCGGAACTGGAATCAGTACTGAGAACTCTGAATCCGAAAAAAGCCCCCGGCGCAGACGGGCTATCCGCTGATATCTGTGCAGCAGCCATTCGATGCGAATGGGAGGTTTTCTTGGCGATAGCAAACAAATGCTTGTCGCTGAAATACTTCCCCAAGCAATGGAAAGAAGCGCACGTGGTCATATTACGCAAACCCGGTAAGACAAATTACACACATCCAAAATCTTACCGCCCCATAGGTCTTCTGTCCGTTCTAGGAAAAATCGTTGAAAAGCTTCTGGTAAACCGACTCCAATGGCATCTCCTCCCAACCATCAGTAGAAAACAGTACGGCTTCATGCCCCAAAGAGGCACCGAGGACGCCCTCTATGACCTGGTAGAGCACATCAAAAAAGGAGTAGACAGTAAAGACACCGTACTCCTAATCTCCCTGGACATAGAAGGTGCCTTCGACAATGCTTGGTGGCCCGCCCTCAAACATCAATTAGCGAAGAAGAGGTGCCCAACAAACCTCTACGACATGGTAAACTCCTACCTCAGCGATCGTAAAATCAAGGTCAACTATGCAAGAGCAGTCTATGAGAAGGAAACAACCAAGGGATGCGTCCAAGGGTCTATCTGTGGACCAACCTTTTGGAATGTGATTCTAGATTCATTACTACGAATGCTAGAAGCCGAGGGAGTATACTGTCAAGCATTCGCGGACGACGTCGTTCTCGTGTTTACAGGCAGCCCGAACATCATCGAACAGCAAGCGAGCAGGGCGTTGAACATGACAGTGAAATGGGGTAAAACTAATAAACTCAACTTTGCAGCGCATAAAACTAACGCGATGCTTTTCACAAATAAGTTGAAGTACGAAACTCCAAACATAGTCATGTCCGGCGTCCGGCTCGATCTGGTCGAGGAAGTCAAACTGCTAGGCCTAATGATCGACCGCCGGCTCAACTTTAAAGCACATGTGAACGCCCAATGTAAAAAAGTGGCGAACATTTATAGACAGCTCGCATGTGCAGCGAAGGTGACCTGGGGATTAAATGGCGAAATCACGAGAACTATCTACGTCGCGGTAGTGGAACCCATCATCATGTACGCCTCAAGTGTATGGGCACAAGCAGTAGACTTCGAGGAAAACAAGTCTCACTTAAACGCGATCCAAAGAGGCTTTGCCCAGAAAATCTGCAAGTCGTACCGTACTGTTTCTCTGAAATCAGCACTTGCCCTTTCAGGTCTGCTCCCCTTGGATCTCAGGATACAGGAAGCAGCAAGTTTGTACAGAGTAAAAAAGAACCTCTCCCAAGATTACCTCCCACCAGAAGTGGAACTCGAGCGGAACGTAAACCACTTGGACAAACCCCATCCGTCCACGCAGACATCCGTAGAGTACGAACTTATAGAAGACACCTCCAATCTTCCAGAAGGACCTCAAATTTATACTGATGGCAGTAAGATTGAGGGTAAGGTTGGAGCTGCTCTAACATGGTGGGAGAATGGCAAAGAGGTCAAGAACTCGACATTCAAGCTCCACTCCGAATGCACAGTCTTTCAATCGGAACTCTATGCTCTTTGCCGGGCAACTCAAATGGTGTTAAAGAGCAAGGACCCAGAAGTCAATGTCCTGAGTGACTCCAGATCTTCACTCGAGCTGCTGAGTAATCCAAAAACGAGTCACCCCTTGGCAAAGTGCATAAAGGAAAACATTGGACAGATAAATGCTGAAGGGAGATCTCTTCGTCTTTTCTGGGTAAGAGCGCATGTGGGCACCGTCGGCAACGAAAGAGCTGACGAACTGGCCAAATCGGCAGCACTCACGGAATCGCCCAGGGACTACGAGGGGATCCCCTTGTCCTACGTCAAACGCAAAATCCGCGAAGAATCGGTCAAGAAGTGGCAGGATCGATATGAGACCTCGGACACCGGAAGAGTCACTCAGACGTTCCTCCCCGATATAGCAAACGCATATCGGTTGATAAGGACTACGAAACTGACTCATTTCCAGGTACAAGCGTTGACGGGACACGGAGGAATAGCAGAATACCTGTACAGATTTAAGCTTAAGAGCGGTCCTGTATGCGAGTGTGACTGAAAAATCCGAGAATGTCTGGCACGTGCTGGTAGATTGTCCCCGATTCATGGCTGCAAGACATGATCTCGAATCTATGATTGACAGGAAGCTGGTTGTTTCGGATCTCCACAACGTCTTGGCAGATCCAGATAGTAGACCACGGCTTCTGGCTTTCATGGAGAGTTCATTCCGAATAGCGGCCAAAAGAAACTCCACACTAAACTCTAATACACACCCCCCTTCACCACCACACCCTACCCCACTGTCCGTGGACGCCACGCCGGGTGCAATCTCCGTCCAAGATAGCTCCTCAAAGAGCATCTCCGTCCAACAACTACTGGAGAACGCAGACCGAGGAGAGGCGGGGATCCGTATCCGCGGGGTGGCTCTCTTCATGGATAGCAACAAAGAGAGATTCGGAATAAGCTTTAGCTTCGCCTGGGAAAGGAAACGCGCCCATTTGTCGCCGGGATTGTCTTGTCTGCTCAATGGGAGTACCGCAAAAGTCACAATGAAGCGGAAAACCTTCGACGCTATGCCAGTGTGCGAGATAGACGGCCACCGATTTCGGTTGGTGCGATCGAGAAACAAAACGATTGCACTAATAGAATACTCGGAAGGTCGGACACCTTTCACACAGGCAAGTGCGCTGCTTGCACATCTTAGCAGAAATGCGGGTGAAACACCCCGGGTGATAAGCGTGGATGCGATGGCAATCGAATACTCAAGAGCGAAAGTCGCAGACCGGCTGGGTTGCATTGAAGCCTCTATACATCATGAGGTTGTCGTATACGAAGATAGGGGAGAAAATCTGAGCTTCCTCAGAGCCCCTTCGCACGACCTAACAAATGCAACTGACAGCTGGGGACACCCCGTTCCTAGTTCGACCAACCAAACCGGTTCCGAAAGAGCACAGCAGAGGGCAGCCGCGGAAAAAGCCGCAGCCAATCAAAGCGGCAGCCGAAGCACCAACACGGCCTTCGTGGCTGCCTTCAACACTGCAGCAGGGAGCGTACTCCGAATCTCATCCCATGCACCACCCCTTTTAACGTCAGGGACCCTCAAAACAGCTTCACAGCAACAAATGAACCGAACGAGAGCCGACATGGGACAGGTTGAACCGCCCTGCTATGTCACGGCTTCGGAGCCGCGGAGCCATGCACGTAACGCCTTCATCGAATTCATAGCCATACTGAGAGCAACAAGACTAGTTAACCTCAAGACCTGCGAAAACATCATGCAGTTCTATAGGCTAGGAAGTGAAAGCCTTCTAAAGGTGAATCTCGAGGAGGCCGAAGCAGCCATTTATAATAATGTCACATCCCGGGTCATCAAGGGAACCATGACAGGACAGTATATGGCAGCTTACAGTGCAGAAAATGGCTTCGTGACACTGAACGAGAGTGAGACAGAGCGCGCGGGAAGACCCGTTTATGCGACACCACTAAACGACCCAATTGTAGTTACCGCCCGATGCACCAAGATTATGCTGGACGACAGGATCCTCGAGATGGCCAAGTCCATTGAAGGGACCTCAAACGTCAAAGCGTGTTGGGAAAACTGGGAGGTACCAAGCATACAGTGGGTCAACGGAGTTCCAGGATGTGGAAAGACAACGTGGGTGATTAGACACTTCGACGCGGACAAAGACGCTATCATCACCACAACAACTGAGGCAACAAAAGATCTAAGGGAGAAGCTATCGCACCGTATCGGAAACCTGGTCAAAACCAGGGTGCGAACTATGGCTTCTGCTCTGGTAAATGGTTTCGGAAAAGAGAAATTCAGCCGCCTCCTGGTGGATGAGGCTCTCATGAACCAATTTGGGGCCATTGTGATGGTCTCACGGCTGTCTGGTGTTCGCGAAATTGTCCTCATCGGAGACGTCAATCAGTTGCCTTACATCGACAGGGAAAATCTCTTCGAAATGAGGTATCACCGCCCGAACCTGGTAGCAAAGATCAGCCAGGAGTTGCTCTGCACACATCGCAACCCGATGGATGTTGCATATGCGCTGAGGGAAATATACTCAGGTATGTACTCCTCAGTACCCCGTATAAAGTCCCTGGAGCAGAGAAGGTATAAAGGAGCGCAAATACCCGGCACCCAACCCAACACCCTATTTTTAGTGCATACTCAAGAGGAAAAGGAGACCCTGACAAACCAGGGTTACGGGTCAGGCACCGGGTCACGCATCCTTACCATTCATGAAGCGCAGGGATTGACATACGAGTCGGTAATCGTAATTAAAACTAAGGCAAACATGAAGCTGCACGAGAGCGTGTCCCATGCGGTTGTTGCAATCTCACGGCACACGGGGACCTTCACATACTACGCTGACGACACCGACGACGCCATCGGTCGGTTCGTGCGGCGAGCGTTGGCTGCATCACCAAAGACCATTCAAGATTTCAACCTGCAGATGGCCATTAGAGACAGAAATGCGGCTGTAGTGGAGGCTCTGGGCCAGGAGGAGGCGGCTTAGGCAAAAGACGATGTCGAGTCGATTACTATCGGAATCCCAACCGGTAGTGATCGGCTCAACAGACGAAATCAGACTGACTAGCTTTAGAATTACGCTTAAAATGTTCACCACCCCCCTACTCCCCCCCTTATTTTCCTCTTCTTCTCCTAATCCAAGAACTATGTAAATAAAAAAAGATTAATGTAATGACAAAAGTCACGGACCCCGGAGTCTGTGGAGTGTTTAAATTAAATAAAAAATAAAAATAAAAATCTGCTGTGCTGGCCCCTTAGATTCTTGTAAACCTTTATTCAAAGAGTTAAAAGTGCTCCCTCTTCCCTCTCTGTATATTTACGAAATGTGCATGTTTGTTAAAAAATACCCAGAGCTCTTTAGAAAGTTAGGGAATAATCGCCACTACAGCACTAGATATCCAAATAGATTAGTTTTCCCTCAATGCAATAACGAACTTTATCGCAAAAACTGTTATATAGCCGCCTTAAGAATTTATAATAAGGTTCCAGAATATCTTAAATCATTATCATTCGAAAAGTTTAAATGCGGATTATACAGATGGCTAACTGATCACAATTTTTATGATGTTAAACATTACCTTAATTTTAATGCAAACAGTTAGATTTAGTTTAGATTGTAACTTTAATTCTATAATTCTTTAGATATAAAAAAACTGTTATTGATATTATAAATTAAGATGTTTCGAAAGTTTAATATTTGTGTAACAATTTTTAAATTTCGAAAGTTTAATATTTGTGTAACAATTTTTAAATTTCGCATGCCTTTTAGGCTGAAATTGTGCAGCACCATACTATACTATTTTAAGAACTTATTTGTAACCCGTAGACAGAGAAACTAATAGACCCAATAACGATACCTTTCTCACTTACACAAGAAAGAGAGTGATAATACAATGAGAGAGTTTCCGACGAGACAAAAATAGTTCCAACGGACGCACTAGATGGCGATTGTTCGAGATGCAGATAGATCTGTCTCTACCATAAACTCTCAACAGTGAGACCCCTTTAGAGACCCTACCCGTTTTCAGGGAAAAAGTATAGTGTAAAAAGTGTCTTTTTAAATTTTAAAATATTGGGAATAAAAATAGCTAATTAGGTTGATAATGTAATAAAAAACCGTTACTGATCACAATCCTTTTTCAGTAAAAATCTTTAGAACTCCCGAGGCAATAGACAACAACTAAGCCAAAGTAGAAGGAAAATTCAAAGATATAAATAGCAACACTGATACGACAATATTTTATCCACAGACTAAGTAGAGAGATACTCTCTCGGCTGAAGGATTAGTATCCATAGCCAAGAATAAATTAAAAATATATATATTTTGTCTCTCATCAGGTTTACGAATTTGTTTTGAAATTTTGATGTTTTGATATAGTTTTCATTCGAATAAAATGCGTACATGGATAAAGTAGTTTATTATTTATTACTAGAAGTCGTGCCTTCGCAAATTGAATGAATTGAGTCCCATTATGCCTACCGCTTTTGACAACAAACCAAAAGACCTACAAGCGCCTCCTATTATCGTTTTATTAAACCATTTCTTTTTGTCTCGTCGGAAAACGGCTCATTACGAATGCATAAGACAAAGACACAAATACTCTTTTTTTGTCCCTTATTGCGTAACCGGTTTTTCAAGGTCGGCAATTTGAATTGCGAAACAAACTTTGACAGTTCATGCCTTCATCGTGTTTGGTGTTCGAATTTTGGATATTATTTAGTTAAAAATCGATTCCAGTCCATTGAAAAGACGGTGAAATTATCCTAATATAGACATCGAAGTAAATATAATGGTGCGTTGCCGTGTTATTTCATGTTTAAGCGACAGTGAGAAGAAAATTGCCGGTGTGTCTTTTCACGCGTAAGTACGACTTTATTGTCCTTATCTATAGTTTCTCAGTGATGATTATTTATATATTAGCATAGAGTAACAACAAGTCGCGTTAAAACAAGGAAAATATTAGCGTAATATCGAGTTTTATTATTCAATAACCTATAAACATCAACAAGTAAGTGTTGCCAGTTTTGGTAAAAATAATACCCCGATCATCAATAAAAAAATATTGATTTGACAATATGGCGAAACGCGAAAGTGAATAAATACGAAATACCATAATAATCCAGTGTTTCGGGAAGACTTCGGCATCGAAAACATATTTTGATTTATTATTTCTCATAGTAATTTTGATTGACATAACATTACACTTATAATTTTAGAGAACTGAACTAACCTATGTTTATCGATAGGTTTCCAGCTGATCCAGACTTACGTAATAAATGGATCGAAGCAACTGGGAGAAAAGATTGGATTCCCACAAAATATTGTAAAATATGTAGCAATCATTTCCCACAAAAACAACTTATAAAAAAGAACAAAAAGACAGTTATGTATCCTGATGCTGTACCAATAGCGGTAAGAATTTATTAGAACATACATTCAACCATAGCTCCTATGAAAACAGTTTCGTTGATTAAATATGATTTGCTGCCTTCAAGAATTAAATTTATTTCAACTTGTACCACATTTGGCAAAAATAAGTTTAAACGAGATTTTGTGTTGCTAGCATTAAGAAGTAGGTAAATAATTAGCAGCAAACTGTTTAGACAGGATTTTTCAAGCAGATTTTAGACTCTCATTTGTCATCTTTCGTTTTTATTTTAAAACATATTGTCAGACAGTAATTAATGCATGGAAAATCACAACCTTTTGTTATTACAAATTCGTATAAATTCTGATCCAAGAGATTAACACATTCACAAAAATTAATGTGGTACTTGTGGATATGTTTTTTTATTATTTGATTGAATGTTTTAGATTTCAATACCCGAGGAGTGTGTCGATCCAGCACCGTCCACATCTACAAGTGCCAATTTTCAAGATGACACAAAAATAAAAGGCACTAAAAAGGTTATCAAAAGAAAATTGCAATTACCCGAAGAGGAAGATACGCCAAGAAAGAAAAAACTTAAAGTGGCTTTAATGAAGAAAACTGAGGCTGTTGCAAATCTTCGAAAAAAAATACGTGCTGTCCGGCAAACAAACAGGCGTCTAATGAAACGAAATGCTAAGTTATCAGATATTATTTCAGAGCTACAATTCAAATCCTTGATATCATATGAAGATGCTGACATATTAAGCACAATTGATAGCGGTAACAAAGATTTCCTTAAACGGTTTTTGGGTGTTGTTGGAAAAACTGAAAAATTTTCTCCTGCATTGAGAAAGTTTGCATTATGTTTGCATTTCATTAGTCCACGTGCTTATTCTTACGTTAGAGAACAATTTAATACTTGCCTTCCACACCCGCAAACATTGGTTAGTTGGTATCGATCAGTTGATGGTAATCCCGGATTTACCAAAGAGGCATTGCATGCAATAAAGTCAAAAGTAAATGCATCAGGTAAAAATATTCATGTGTGCCTTTCATTTGATGAAATGTCAATAAGAAAAGCTATGACTCTAGATGGTGGGGAATGTATTGGCGCAATATATTGGTGCCAATTTAGATGGCTATAATATTAGAATGGCTACTCAGGCTCTAGTTTTTATGGTAACAGCCCTAAACGATTCTTGGAAAATACCTGTTGGGTATTTTCTAATCGAAAGCGTTACTGCGGAACAGAAGTCACAGCTTGTGACAGATTGCATTAAGTTGTTGTATTCCTGTAACGTAAATGTTATTTCAATAACTTGTGATGGATGTCCCTCAAATTTTGCGATGGCGAAAATATTAGGCTGCAAAACAGAATATGATGTCGAAGTTAACCCTGTATTTAACATTGAAATAGAGGTGTTAATAAAGAAGTGTGTTTCTTTCCTGATCCACCACATATGGTGAAATTAATTAGAAATCTGCTCGGCAATAAACACGTTTTAAAAACTAGGGACGATAAAATCATAAAGTGGTCATTTATAACATCTTTGCATGATTTGCAGGAACAAGAAGGTCTCCATCTAGCAAATAAATTAAGAAAAGCACATATTAACTTCGTTAAACAGATAATGAAAGTTAAACTGGCAGTTCAGACGTTTAGCAATTCAGTTGCTGATTCCATTGAGTTTTGTGAAGAAAATCATTTCGAACAGTTCCAAGGATCATCACCCACCGTTGATTTTATTAGAAAAGTAAATAATCTATTCGATATTTTAAATAGCCGAAATATCAATGCATATGGTTATAAAAAACCTCTAAATATGAAAAATTTTGGGAATATCAATGTGTTCTTAAATGAAGTCTTCGATTATTTAAGTAGTCTTAAACTAGAAAATTGCCAACACGTTGTTCAAAGTAATAGAAAGGTGTGTATAATCGGACTAAGGTGCTGCATTCGTGGTGTGCAATTTTTATATAAAAAACTTATCTCCAGCTCAGAGTTGATATTCTTACCTACATATAAATTAAGTCAGGATCACTTAGAATCGTTTTTTAGTGCAATTCGATCTAAAGGCGGTTTCAATAATAATCCCTCGGCGGTACAGTTTCGAGCCGCGTACAAAAGATTAGTCGTTCATGGAGTACTCAAAAACATTGATACAGGAAATTGTACATCTCTCGAAAATATAAGCATTTTAACATACACTAGCTCGCGTTATGAAAAGTCAATAAATGCTAATTTACCCCTTTTGGAACATTCCACTAGTTTAGAAAGCGAAAGTCCAACTGAAACCGAGTATTTTAACATTGATACTGATCATGACTACCTTGCCGATCCTTCACGACTTACAGAATTTTCTAAGCAGATAATTATATATATATTTCTGGTTTCATTATAACAAAAGTAGCAAAGATGGTGAAATGTGAAAATTGTTTGATGTCAATGATTAACACTGCCTCTAAAAACAATTACAAATTAATTGTAAAAAAGGATAAAGGCGGTCTGCATTATCCTTCCGCTGATGTAATCGTCGTTTGTAAAATTGCTGAAAAAGTTTTAGGAGCAATTTAACACAATCGGACAGTAATCTACTTACACGAAATAATATTTTGCTACAATTAATGAATCAATGTATTCGCCAATGTATAGGGAAAGAGTTATTTAAAGAACATGGTATTTCTTACGATCATTCTCCTCTAGATGATCATAAAGTTCTATTAATGAAAGCAATTACCATGAAATACCTTCAAATTCCAATTTACAAGTACACAAAACAGCTATCGGAGCCCAAAGAAAAAGTAAGAAATGTGTACACGAAATTAACATTGTTTCGCAATCAATAATTAATCTATTTATATTTTTGTATCAACTACATTGGTTATAAAGACAAAAGAAAAATCTCATATCTGGTTTTATTTAATTGATCCTAAAATATTTACCCTTTCCCTGTAACATCCAAAACGTCCGGGAGCTCGGATACTGTGGCAACATTCATCGCATACATTGACAAACTATCTTTGTCTCAGTCGCGGTTACAGAGTACCTTTGTCTTTTAGTTTCTCTGTCTACGTTGTAACCACAATTTTTAGCGAATAAATTACTTTGACTTTGACACAACAATAAGGTCTTTGGTCGCTAGTTTTTCGCTGAATACTGTCTGTGGTGTAAGTGCTGTGATAAAACAGCAATATATTACAGTTTTTATTGTTAATATTTATTTTTGAGCCAAATTTTGGTAGTTTTCAATCGCACAGAATATAGAAACAGTAGTGTGAAATATGTATATTGTATAATATCTGTTTAGAATAGATACAGTAGAGATTATGCATACAAGTTATTTTGTCTAAAATACCTTTTTATCCCATCTTTATTATGTCTCATTAAGTTTAATATAATTTATGACGACATACTTTTTTGAATATTCATGTACATACTGAATGATACTAATTTGTTCAATTATTCGACGGTATGAAAACAACTTACAACTACCTACATTGTAGAACTAAAATATACTCCAGTATTAATTGACTATAAAATATACCTACCTAAAAAACCGACAGAATTTTAAACCGGATTCAAAGAATGAGGTGGTTCTGGCCTTATTTTTTATTGGATGTAAGTATGTTTCGTGATAGCTCAGCTAATTGTGAATCATTTTTTAACCCCCGACCAAAAAAGGGTGTTATAAGTTTGACGTCGATTATGTGACAGACATGTTTCTTACCATCAGGTACATCCTCTGCTCGTCTCGTCACTCTATGTTTAAAAAAAACACAGTAATGTTTGCACATTACTGCTTCGCGGTAAAATAACTGGCAAAGGTGTGGTCCTTCCCCAGGCGGACTCTGCCAAGAGTCCTACCACTACTACCACCTTCCACCATTTCTTACAACCCTAGCACGTTTGGTCAGTGACGTAAGCAGACGACAAGTCACGGTATTTACAACTCTACGTGGGTGTGTTAAGGTGTATTTTTGCTTGCAAGTAATAGTAGGTAAGTAGTATACGACAGTTTAGGTTATTATCGTGTAGGTATTTGCACTTTTGTATGGCAGTGATGCATCTGTTACGAAGTAACTATTTTCTGATCTGTGCTATAGGTGACATTTCTCTAATATAAGCTATAGATATTGTCTTTCTCGCTCTAGCACCCCGAGTTACACCCGAAAATTTCTTATCATACCCGAGTGTGATGCTAGAATTCAATTCACAGCCCACGAATAATTTGTCTAGGCGAGCCAAAATAAGTTTTCACTTCAAAAACCCGATAGCTGAGTTATAACAAGATCCATTATTTTTATGGAAGGCGCTAGAAACTACCAAAATTTAAAGAAAGTACTTTTAAGGATTTGTGTTCCACAGCGACATCCACAATTCCACAGCATCAGAAATACTATTTTCCAAAGCGGGCCAAATTATGCACAAGCAACGGAACAGACGTAATTTAAACATCTAAGTTAATTTTGAAATAAAAACTTCTTTTGATACGCCACCGACAGATTTTTCGTGGGCTGTGAATTGAATTCTAGCGTCACGCTTGGGAATGATAACAAATCTTCGGATTAACTCGGGACCGTGGCCATTGGCCGTTTAGAAATGCGTTAGCATTTTTCATTAGCCATCTAGAAAAGCGTCAGCATTTCTAAATGGCCATGCTCATGGTCACGCCCTCCGGTTTCACCCGCGTTGTTTCCAAAGTAAGCTGCCAAATTCTGAGTGTACCTACCCAAAAATACTGTGAATCTTATTTTTATTTACCTTACGTTATTCAAATAAACAAGCATATTTCCTAAATTGAAATGACAGTTTTTTTTGGTACTAAAAACAACGATGTTTATTGAACATCGATGTTCAATAAACATCGTTGTTTTTACCCGACTGCGCGACGCAAAGGAGTGGTAATGTGTTTAACAGTCTATGTATGTTTGTATGTTCCTTTGAGGCACTATACAGACCAAACGCCTGGGCCGATTTTTATGATTCACACGTCAATCGATTCCTCTTAATCTGGCGAGTGACACTAAAGACATGACATTAGTGTAAGTCCAATATGGCGGCTTCAGGACGCCATATTGTCCAAATAAAAAAAATGAAAATCACCAAAATATGTCAAGAGGGGTATCGTTGAATAGGTATTTCAAAATAATGTTTAGCTTTCTCTCAATGTTTTTCGATTCGACTGACCGTTTAGGATGTATATCGATTTAAAGTTGAGTAACAACCATTCTCACATTTATAGGTTTTTAGGTAGCAGAAAACTTCGTATAACTAACTGTACGTGTGAATGTGGATGGACATTATATACTAATGTATCTAGTAGGCATCGATATATATCAATAGATGTGCCCTGAGCACCTTGAAATTGGTAATAAACTGCGTCTCTGTATGTATCGTAAGTGGTTTTCAAACAACCAATCTACTTGACCCCTATAATCGCTAGCGGCGAGATTTGCTGTGGTTCTACTTATTTTGGTTGTTTACACCGAATAATGATAGGTAAAAACGTCCGGCGTCCACCCCGTCCTGCAACCGACTAGAACGGAAAGAGTGAGCTCACTCTTCCCAACGTTGACATGATTGCGTGCGCCGTGAAGTTTGGGATGGGGCCCATCTTGCGTTCTACGATCTATGCTAGTAGGTATATTGGACTACCTTTTTTTCGTACGTGCAGGAAATGTATTTACGCATACCCTACTGCCCCGCCCGGGAGACACAGCCAGGTTATGTTGCACTTTATATCATGTATGGATATGGTGCCCCTATCTACTAATAAACCTCTATGGGGTTTCAACTCTGCCGCTGATAGTGGGACCACGGAACCGCTCTCGGATTGCTCCGCCTCGGTCGCCCATCTCCAACTTCAAACAATTTAGTAGGTACTCAACGTTAATCGAAAACCTATACTAACACAAAACTATAAATATGAATTACATGCAGTAGAAAATCCTACATATTATATCAGTAGAAGCGAAGACATTTGGTCAACAACCAAAAGATGCATATTAACATTCACAACATTGTTCATAACTAAAAAGTATTAAAAAAAAATATAATTTAAAAACTCAAAAACCCGACTTCGTAAAAAGTGAACCAAACTACGTTCTCGCATACTAAAAAAAACTGAAAAGAATAAAACAAGCATTTAGATTTCTGGTGGTCTAGAATTCTATAATATGTTATTGTATTAATACTTTTGAAATAAATACAATATTTTCTAATAAAAGAACATTACAACTGAACAGTCGGGATCCATTGAACAATTACATTGTATGTCGAATAATAATGGATCCCGACTGTTCAGTTGTAATTCATTCTCGATTCAATTGTCGTAGAACACGGTTGTGTTAAACTTTTGTAAATTACCCGTAATAAAATTACCCGTAATGGCCAAGTGTCTTTCATGTAATAAATTAATTACGAAAAAGAATCAAATCTTGGAATGTAGTAGGTGCCAGCGAGTGGTTCATGCTACTACGATATGCACCAGCTTAAGCGCCAAACAACTAACTGCGCTCCGAGTTGCGGAGAACCTTGAGTGGACGTGTAATGATTGTAGTCTGAACTCGTCGCGGAGGAAGTCCTTTGTGATGCTGCCGGATTGTGAGGAAGAAGAAGATGAGGAGGCCAATCTTGCAACCGACAATGTCGAAGTTAAGAAGCTGCTACAAGGGTTGCGGAAGGAATTAGGTGGCATAGTTAGTGACATTGTTACACAAGAAATGAGGTCTGTTACATCTTCATTACAGTTTTGCAGCGACAAAGTTGATGAGTTTGCAGAAACTTTAGAGGCCCTTACATGTAAAATAAAGAATTTGGAAAAAAAACAAGTTCATTTAGAAAACATAAACAAGCATATGGATCTTAAAGTACAAGCCTTAGAGCAGCGACATCATGAACTGGAACAATCACTGCTCGCTAGGCACATTGAAATAGCAGGCGTTCCAGAGTCAACGAATGACGATCTACCTGAATTAGTTAAAAAGTTTTCAAGTACGTTAAACCTCCATAACAATGACATTGTTTCCATGAAACGTGATGCACCTCGTCGCAAGGGACCCAGCCCGATACTCGTTGAGCTACGGCATGAATCTATCAAGCGAGCTCTGTTGTCTTCATGTCGAGACACTATCCTCCGCGCTCGCGATGTCATGCCTAGCTTATCGGGGAAGGAAGCAGATGAAAAAATCTATGTTCGTGAAGCTTTAACCCCCTTTAATAGGAACTTACTGTGGCAAGCTAAACAAGACCTAGCGGGCATGTTCAAGTATATCTGGTGTAAAGAAGGCAAGATTCTTGTGCGTAAAACTGAAGATGCCAAAATAATGAGGGTCAGATCAAAGGTCGATTTGGAGTCACTGTTGAGTAATAAGTAGGTAGTTAATTTTTCTATAAATTGCTTTTTGTTCCGATACATTATTTTGAATTAACTTAAAATGGCTATATTAGTCGATCAAAGTTTAATTGAGTTACAAGACTGTGTAGATTACAATATGTTTAAAAAGTTGGTACCTAGGAATCAGGGTAACCTAACATTCTTACATGTAAATATTAGATCAATATTCAAAAATTTTTGGAAACTCGAATACATTGTGTCTACCTCAAATAACTCGATAGATGTACTTGTAATTACCGAACCAAACCTAAGTGCGCATACACAATCACTTTATAATATCGCGGGCTATACAATGCATACAGAATTACGCAAGAATAGAAAGGGTGGCGGAATTTTAATCTATGTTAAGAATTGTCACACGTTTGCTCGCCTAAAACCGAAATCACATCAATATGAATCACTATTCGGCAAAATATGTACCCCCACATATAAAATAATAATGTGTGCATTGTATCGACCACCAAACACCAATAGAGATTTATTTATCACTGAGATAGACACCATGCTTCGCAAATATTCCAATGACGATTTAGTGTTGTTGGGAGACTGTAACATTAATTTAAAACCAATAGCGGCTCGAGATATCGCTACTAAAAACTCATATTTGAATGTCATGAGCGCTCACGGTCTTTCATGCGGTATATCAAGTTATACGAGAATTGAATGTGTAAAAATTAATGACGTAACTAAAACAACACATAGTTGTATTGATCACATTTTCGTGCGATCCCGCATGAAAGAGTCGTACTGCGCTGCGCTCGGCACTAAACTGGCCGATCACCGAGTGACTGTGCTTGCGCTCGTCGGTAACTCGCATATACAGGTTGCTCCAACTTTTGCAAAGCGTTATGATAATAAAAAACTAAATGAACTATTAGATCAAATTGATTGGTTGCCTACTCAGAACATGGACTGTCCTGATGATAATTATTTATAAATTCGTTTCTAAAAATATAAATGACTGCTACGAGCAATCTCAATATATGCAGAAAATGAGTTGTTCAAAAAGAAATAGATGCCCATGGGTGGACAAGAAAATTACGAGTTCATGTAATTATAGGGATAGGCTGTTCTTGGAGTGGACAAAAGATATAAATAACAAAGATCTTAGAATGAAATATAATAAAATCAGGAATAAAACCAATAAACTTGTTCACATGACTAGAAATCAATATTTTAAGGATGAGATTAATAAACATAGAACAGATACCAGAAAACTCTGGCAAATTATAAATAGTATATCAGGCAAAATTACTCATTCCTTAGATAACCTTATAACCAAAGCCTTCTGTTCATGTGGTAACAATAAATCTATTGCTAATAATTTTGCTCGCACATTCCAATACAACGTAAAATCTATAATACCAACATGTAAAAACAAGCTGCTTAAGGAAACTGACTATGTTAAACAGCTAGACAGATCTATTTATTTCCATAAAGCCACAAATTCAGAAATGCTAAAAATTATTAAAAATATAAATCCACATAAAGCGCCGGGGTTTGATGGCATTAGAGCTGTGGATATCTTGCGTTTATCAGACAGGATAGTTGATTCAATTACCCGTCTGATCAACGCAAGTGTTGCTACTGGACGTTATCCTAAGCAACTAAAATCAGGAATTATCAGACCTATACATAAAGGTGGTAGTACACTGGATTATTCAGCGTATCGTCCCATCACACTGTTGTCAGTGATTGATAAAATAATCGAAAAATACTTATGTAAGATTGTTCAGAAATTTTATACGCATAACGAGGTTTTGAGTCGTCAGCAATACGGATTCCAACCTAAAAAAAGTACCACACTTCTGTTGTCTCGCTTTACTGACGAAATCAACAGATATATTAACGAAAAGAAGCAGGTACTTATAGTTTTCATTGACTACAGTAAAGCGTTCGACACTCTGAGACATGATCTTCTAATTCAGAGGCTGGATGACAGTGGTGTGCGTGGAAAATTGTTGGAATGGTGTAGGGATTACGTTAAGGGACGCAGCTATCGGGTTAAAGTAGACGGAGCCTGCAGTGACTCAATCGAGATCACAGAAGGAACTGCGCAAGGTTCAGTTTTTGGCCCGTTGCATTATTTGACGTATGTAAACAGTTTAACTAATGTTCTTAAACACTGCAGCGTGTACCAATTTGCTGACGATACATGCTTGGTAGCTGCTGACAAAGATATAAGTGTTGCGTTGGAAAAAATTCAGGAGGATTTTACGTTACTGTGTAAGTGGTCTCATGACAGCGGATTGACACTCAACGCCGATAAAACTAAATACGTTCATGTCCATTCTAGTCACATTCAAAATACTTGTAACGTAAGGGTTAAAGTAGTGGCACATAGTCATGAATGTCTGCATGGTGGAATCAATTTTTGTGATATTAATTGCAAAGAAATTAAAAAGGTCGCGGAAGCCTCATACCTGGGTCTTGTAATCGATAACAGGTTTAACTGGTCGAAGCACGTCGATGGAACGTGTACTAGACTGCGCGCCGTTTTGGCTAGGTTTTTTGCAATTAAAAGTAGGGTACCATTTAGCGTTCTGTTGACTATGTACAAGGCACTGGTAGACAGTATTATTTCTTACGGGTTGAGTAGTTATGGGCGAACATATAAGACATACTTAGATCAAATATATAATATACAACTTAGGTTTTTAAAATTAATCGTGCCAACAAAAATAAAAAATCAATTTAATAATGATCCTGCTGGACTTTTCAAGTTTTGTGGTGTTTTACCAGTACATAAGAAACTCTGTTTGAATTTACTTCAGGAACAATACTTTCGTACCGAAATTCAAATACCAACGAGTGGTAATACTGTGACCAGGAGTATGTCAAACGGAATGCTTTCACTGCCAAGGATTAAGAACAATTACGGCAGGAGAACATCCGAATATATGATACCGGACTTAATTAATAAACTGCCGCAAGAATTAAAAAATAACCTTACACAAAAAAATATTAGATTTAAACTGAAACAGTTTTACTTAAATACCTTAACCTGACTATTTGGAGCAACCTGTATCAATGCGTGTGGTGCGCTGCAACTGTTGACTGTCAGCAGTGTGCGTGTTGCAAACCGGTTTTGCATACATCGGTGCATGCGCCTATAATAGCGCAGTGGCAGTTTTGTGTGACGTCACCGTTGCGCGCAAGTATAAGGCTGATATCTTGAATGATATTATGTTTTAAATATAAGTATAACATGTTGTTTTTTTAGGGTAATTTAGAATAATTAATTTGTGTCGAGAATTAGTTGTCCTAGACAAATCAATTAGATTTTAAGGCAACTTTTGTTTTGTAAGAATATTTTTGCTGTTACTTAATAAATGAAAAAAAAAAAAAAAAAAAAATGTTCTTTTATTAGAAAATATTGTATTTATTTCAAAAGTATTAATACAATAACATATTATAGAATTCTAGACCACCAGAAATCTAAATGCTTGTTTTATTCTTTTCAGTTTTTTTTAGTATGCGAGTACGTAGTTTGGTTCACTTTTTACGCAGTCGGGTTTTTGAGTTTTTAAATTATATTTTTTTATTATAATATCGACCCTAGAGTGCAGTGTCCTAGTTATGGCTTGTAATATCAGAAGGTTTTCAATTCCGGAACCGAGTTCCGATACTGGATACCCAATATCGAAATTCTGGAATTGTTCCGATATTGGAAGAAAATATTTTACTTCTAGGAAAAAGTTAAAATTTATTGAGCTAACAAGTTTTATTATAGAAATGTATCGATCCTTTAATCAACTTAACCTATAATACTTATTAATCACATGAACCAAAAGAAACAATAAAATATTGTTAAAATACAGTCAACAATACTCAAAAAACGGTTTTAAAAAAACGGATACGTAAAAATCTATGGCTATTTTTTTCTAGTTTTTTCTCGTAAATAAAACCTAGAAAAAAATAGTCATAGACTTTTTTTGCAAGAGCTGAAATCATATTGTTGGCTAAGATCAAAAACAATAATCATTTTTTCGGGAACGACTCTTCTTGTTCTTAATAGTGCGTTATCGGTAATATTAAAGCATCCAGCATCTGGTCTGAGAGTGAACTTCGTATTTAGTTACAGAAGCAACCAGCAGATGAGAATACTCTCTCACTCTCAACAATCGTAGGAAAAATGCACGAAATATAGTTTAAAGCTTTTGTTAGATAAACAGATAAACACCTCGATCTCCTCCATTATTGTACATGGCTTTCTCTATTTTGACAAACTCTGCGAGGTCAACATTTGTTAATATGGTCACATTCTTATGAGCTTTTTTGCACTTATCGAGTTAATTATTCAGCTGTTGTTGTAAGGTAGGCTCATCGTCATCATAAAATATGTCATATGTCACGAGGGATGTGACGACAACTGACGGGAAAGCTGCGTGCACGACATTTTTTTTAAAATAAGTTAATCAAAATATCGATTTCGGAATAGCGATATTGAGTGTTTCAATTCCGGAATTGAAATATCGGAAAAATTTGTCCGGAATTACGAAATATTGGAATTCCGGTATACAAGCCCTAGCTCCTAGTACAGTCACCCAGTCATTCGCAGATAACAGATTCAGACTATTTTTTTTGTATTATTCTTGGCCATGGATACTAGTCATTCAGCCGTTCACAGTCTGACATCACAGAACATAACATTACTCACGGAGGTACGGCCACGAACGTATATACTTACTACGAAGTATACAGATTCATGGGTACGGCACACAGTGCAGTATAATATTGCCATAGGATGATCTCAATTTCTCTGCAAAATGCTCTCGAAATCTCCCAAAATAATAAAAAAAAATACAAAACATAGTCGAACTTACTCGTAACGACAATTTAAGCTTTTTCTTCCATTACTCATTCACATAAGAAACGGCGCGGCGGTCCAAATACATATTAAGTATTTGGATTAAGTTCACTGTGTTATGTGCCGTTTTCGGTTAAATCTTGAAAAAAAAAACTATCAAAATTAATACCCCATTTCCCCCAAACCAATTCCTCCTCCTAAAATGTTATTCCCCAAATTCCCCCATGACTACTGAAAATACACATTTTTGGGTGATTCTCCCCGATCTGGCAACAATGGTCACCAATTGACAACAATTCTTCCCCAGGTGGACTCTTCGCAGAGTCCACCTGGGGAAGAAGGTATCACACTTTTGCTAGTTATTCTACCGCCACGCAGTTAGGTACCTATGTATATTGTATATACACCACTGTCTTCCGGTTTGAAGGGCAATGTTTCCAGAGAAATCATAGGGCACAGAGATAAAAAACCTTACGTCTTTGGGTGACGAGCGTAGTGCTGTGCTTTATAGGTTATGATTTGGCTTCTTCATTTTCCAATGGCCACATAACACTCAGCAATTATGGGTAGGTGTGTTGATTCCCATCAGTCCTGCTCGTCTCGTTACTCTGTAGTCTATAAGTACCTACAATAAAAAAATAGCTTACTTTACCCATCAAACCCATTTTCATAAGTATTACAATAATTTAAGTTAGAGTAAAACAAAGGGTAAGATGACATACAAAATTATTTAGGAATAATTTATTATTGTGGATTTTTAGTTATTAAAGATGTGTACCTAACTACTAGTCTAAAATTAGCAACAGACCAATGGTAGGTAATAAATGTACCACTACTGACGATTTTTATAAGTACCTACATACTGAACGGACAATGGTAATTTAAGTATCATCGATATATAAATCAATGGATGTGCCCTCCCAAACTTCGGGCGCACGGAATTGTTATCGTTGGGAAGAGTGAGCTCACTCTTTCCGTTTTAGTCGATTGTAGGAAGCGGTGAAGACCGAACGTTTATACCTATCGCTATTCGTTGTCAACAACCAAAATAAGTAGTACCGCGACATACCTCGCCGCTAGCGATTCTAGGGGTCAAGTAGATTGGTAGTTGTAAACCACTCCCGCCACACAGAGGCGCAATTTGTTAACAATTTCAAGGTGCTCATGGTCTTTTGATTTATATAGATGATATGTTTCCTGTTATGGGCAGGCATGTTGTTTGCCATCAGACACATATCCTGCTCGTGCCCTCACTCAGTACTACAAACAAATCGTCTCTGTACCGGCTTTTACATTAAACCGTAAAGGGAATATAATCAGGAAAAATAAAACACAAAATTGTCACTGAAAGGTTTATTTAATTTGGAACACAATCCTACCTACTCCCTTTAGAAATTAATACATTCACCATCGGTCTAACTGTTATTGTATCTCCAATGAATACTAACTTAATATCAATTAAAACTAAGGACAGGTAAAATGGACTTAAGATAAAATTAAGCAAATTTAATGTAGTAAAATTTAAAATCTTATTAATCTAAGAAAGTATCAAGGATCTAATAAATTCTTTGTACGTTTTTCAATTATAATTTTACATTCATATATTATAACTTAAATAAGATTCAACGCTTAAAAATATGACTTATATTTATAAATAACCTAGGAAGTCACAGAACTTGCTCAAAGTTGAACCTTGAGCATAAGTTACAAATATTTAGTTACATATATAACTGAACTTAACTTAAATGTCTTATATAAACATAAGAATATTGAGAAACTATCAACAGCTGTGATACTACCGATTTTTACAACCGTCAGAAACCGCTTACTATCAGACGGATTTTGCTTTTTACATTTTTTTTTCTTCTAAATAAAATCTTCGTTATTTGTTTTCTTTTGTACGGCGAGATAGACAGTTACAATAAGTAAAAAGACTTATAATATTATGTCACTTATTATTAACTTATACTACGTATGAACTAATGTTTCCAAAGTTGGTCTTAATACGAACAACAAAAGTAGCACACATTGACAAGAACTATTCCCTTTGAGTTTAGTTTAGGGTTTATGTGTACCCTTCACAAACCTACACAAATATTAAAGTTAAAATAATAGACATATTACTAAAATTCTAACTAATAAATATTAACTGTCTTTAGGAAACTGCACAAAGATTTACCTTAACTCAAGTAAACTAAATACTTTTGCTATCCATTCCTAATTCTAAAAAAAAAACATTTAATTTTATCCCACAATATTGATTGAAATAAGACAGAATAAAAAAAATATATTTAGCAACTTATAGCTCATTTAGTACAGGTAGTAAATACAGAGATTTCATAGTGAAAAGATATAAAAAAATGATATTTTTATTATAAAAGCTTTATCATAAATTAAAATTCTTAATATTACACTTTTATTGTAATAATTAAATTTAGTAAGAATAAAAAACTAAATCTTACTACATACATTTAAATACAAAAAAGATATTTCAAACAACAAATTTCAAATAAAAGCAATTATGGAAATCTTTTGTCTCTTTGACCAATCCATAGATAAATGAAAAAGACAACACTATTTTACGTGTATACCTTAATACTTCAATGATATTTACAGAAACTAATAATACCATTCAAATAGGAATCAGTAATACTATTTCCATCTCGCTCATGAAGTTGAGGGTGAGCAAGATACCAATATGCATTATTTTAAAAGCAAAAACACATACCTCATTATTTTGTTTCGTCATCACATTATGATGTGTATTTCACTTGAATATAATATCCCTCGATGCACATGTTGTTGTATGACGCTGGAATTAAATTGGTTAAAGAAATTTCTTAAAAATTTATTGAAAATTCCTCTTTTTAGGGTTCAGGATAAAAACGGAACCCTATTACCGAGACTTGCCTGTCCGTCCGACTGTTACCAGGCTGTATCTCAAGAACGGTGATACAGTTGAAATTTTCACAGATGATGTATTTCTATTGCTGCTATAACAACAAATACTAAAAATAAAAAATATTTAATGGGGACTCTCATACAATAAGGTGCGAACAGCAGGTCTACTACGAAGTCCGATAAACGATATATCGGCCGAACTTATGGAAGTTTCCAACCACGAAAGACAATCGGTCGATTGATCAGATCGGCCGATTCGTTCGATCCGACCCTCATCCGACTCGCTCCTGTATGGAGTACAGGAGCGAATCTGTGCTTGATATAATCTAAGCAACTGGTCAGACTTGAAGTACCTTCGCAGCTTTGAGAGGACACCTAGTTTAGCCTTGGACTAGATACACGAGCCAAAGTTGAGCGTAGAGTTCAGAGTAACGCCCAAAAGCTCAAGACGGTCAGAAAACCACGGATACACCTCTAAAAGTTGGAGTCAGTTGGAATGGACTCCTTTTAGCGGACGTCTGAAAGGATCGCGTTGAAATTTGGAACACAGATTACAGTCTGGAATAAATCATAGGTTTTTTTTATCACACGAAAATAACGTGAACAGGAACTGCGCGGGTGAAACCGCGTAGCCCTGCTAGTATATGGTGTTTAGTAAAGGATACTGTAGCAATAATCAGCTTGCATCTTGTTAGCGAAGGTGACGACGGCCGAGCCCGGGGTGGTCAGCTGTATAGAGACCACCTGCCCGCAGGCCGCCATCTTCTCACACAAGATGGCGAATGTCGTGGACGGCGGGAGCTGAAAATAAAATAAGATTAAATTAAGAAATGAAGATTTTTTTTTTCCAAAAAACAAAACACCGGCCTCAATTATAATTAAATATGTATAATAAGTATGTATTTAAAACTATGTAAGTATTATATCAGCTATTTGGCCGCCATCACACAAGCTTTGCTTAGTTTGGGGTCAGATGGTGTTGTGTGTGAATTGTCCACCAATATTTATTTATCTATAATATAAAAATGAATCGCAAAATGTGTTGGTAAGCGCATCACTCAACAACGGCTGGACCAATTTGAACAAGTTTTTTTTAAAATGTTCGTTGAAGTCCAGGGATGGTTTTTACGGCGAGAAAAAAACAAATAATTGTCGGGAAAACCCTGAAAACAGCCCATTTCTTTTTCCTATACACACGTTTTCAACCTAAATGTTAAGGGAATTTGAGCTTTATTACTATGTAATAAAGTTCATCTTATATATAAAATTCTCGTGTCACAGTGTTTGTTTCCTTACTCCTCCGAAACGGCTTTACTGATTTTAACCAAATTTTATATGCATATTCTGTAGGTATGAGAATCGGCTACTAGCTATTTTTCATACCCCTAAGTGACAAGGGTTGTTCACTAAAGGCGGAATTACATTACGAAATTAGTGTCATGCATGTTGAAATCAGTTTCACGAAAGTAGTTTCGATATATGCGAAAGTAATTTCGTGAAATAAAAAGTGTCGTGAAACCCACAGTATCGCAATAACCATGGCCCCATCAGCATCAAAGCTTTATTCAATGTAGTTAAAGAAATGCTTCTATATAAACTTAAAAAAAGACTATCAAGAAAAAAAAGACGTTGGTGGATTCGAGGATGGTTAACAAGAAAGCATTTGGGTGCAATGAAGTTAGTCTCTGAATTAGCAGGTGAAGATCCTGAGAGCTATAAAAACTATTTCGGGTCCCAGGGACACTCTTGTCGCTGATATTCATTGATGAATTGTATATTTTTATCTGTACTCCATGTTTGGTTTGCCATTTTTAACGCTTAAAGCGCGCGCAATGATAAAACTACACACGTCCGCACAGAACAGGTGCTTTCGCGACACTAGTTTCACGTCGCATCTACACTATGAAATTAGTTGCATGACACTAATTTCACCTAAAAATCGCGCAGGGCACGAAACTCATTTGCATTCGTGAAATTAATGCATGCATTACGAAAGTATTAAATTACATGTGAAACTGTTGTTAAAACTAATGTCGCGAAATTAATTTCATGCCACTAATTTCGTAATGTAATTCCGCCTTAAGGCAAAACAACGTTTGCGGGGTCAGCTAGTATTAAATAAAGCGGATTCCCATACAAACGTTTTCTAACTAAATTGTTATGGCAATTTGAGCTTTATTGCTAAGAAATAAAGTTCATATTAAATAACAAGCACTCACTTATGTCTAAGCAATATAATTATGTGTGTTCCTAACGTCAAGGAGTCAATTTGCACTTTATTCCCGCTGCACAAAGTTCAAATTCCATCATATCTATCAAAACAGTGTGCATGTGTGCGTTGCAGAATAGGAGGATGTCGCCGGATGTCGCCGTTCCGAAACTCGCTCAGAAGAAACTCAACAAAAGTCGGTTAAAAAGAGATGACATCGCGAACCAGATCAAATTGAATAGTCACAAAACGTAAGACTCATAGATCATTCGTAATGATTTTCAATTTGGTCGGCTTCACGGCATAATTTATTTTGATTTAGTTTCGGAACGCTATGTAAAATGCATCAGTTTTCACGTCATTATATCAATCAAGTGTCAGTCACGTGTCAGTCAAACACAAACCGCGTAACAAAAGTGTTTTATTATTTTGAATTATTAATTTAATATCTGTTCAAAATTATTTAAATACACTTGGGCTGTGGAGCGCAGTATTTATAAAACTAACGGACAGAATACGAAACACCATACTGCTTTCCAAAACCGAAATAGCCGATGTGCCGATGTGAAGCCATTACCCAACATTGGAACAAGACAGCCACATGATAAATAAATATTCATACATATTACGTAAATGAGATAGATGCAAATGAATTAAATTTCAAAATTCAAGAACAAATTACAGATCAACTGAGGATTTATAAATCAGTTGATTCGGTGACTTATCAAGATGATGTCGTCAACTACTATCCACCGGAATTTTTGAACTCGCTGGATTTTCCAGGATTGCCACCTCACATCTTCATTAAAAGTTGGATCGGTAGTTAAAATGTTGCGAAATATCAAAGAACCGCGTCTTTGCAACGGCACACGGTTAGCTATAAAAATACTGAACAACGTGATAGAAGCAACTATACTGAAAGGAAAGTATAAAGGAGAAGACATTTTGATACAACGAATCCCAATGATTCTAACTGATGTACCATTTGAGTTTAAACGACTACAGTTTCCAGTGCGGCTTGCTTCTGCTATGACCATAAACAAGTCCCAACCATAACACGCTCAGCGCCAAGCCCTATATGCAAATATACTACCAAATTTTCACAACTTTTTTTTTGTGTTGTGAGTTGTGAGATGTTAAAATAGTATAGAAAATAATCACACCCCCTCCCCCGTCTTCCCTTTCTTTTTTACCGGTGTGTATATTTTTTTACACGTGGCCTGGGAATACTTTATTTAGATAAACTATTCCCCAGGTCATGTGTATCAATAAAGATACACATTTCGTAATGTTATTTCTCTTTGTTTCTCTCTAGAATGCACATTTATTATTCAACCAAATATTATCTCAAGAAACTTACTATCACTCAAATCAGGGAACAAATAGTTGTAGTTTTAACTAACACGATCGGCTCAGTTAGCCGGAGATGAAGTGTCATCAGCCCCTATTATGACAAGAAGATAGTTTAATAGAAAACATTATCTCATAAGTAACAAAGATGGAGAGAAAATTGTACGCTGAAGATGTGCTATAAAAAGTATGACAGGAAAGTTACTGGTGGCAAGACTTTCAGAGCAGCTCAAACAACTACAAAATGTATGTACCCACAGATTACAGAAATAAAACCAGATGGAGCGCGCAGAACAGAGCTACTGAAGCAGACAAAGGAAATACAAACGCCGAAGCAAATACAAACTCCAGTCAGTATGAAACGGACTTCCGTGTTGTACGGGAGTCCCGTGTGATTTTAAGTTTTGTTTTAAAATATGCCGTTTTGTGTCTTCAAACAATGTTCCCAAAATCAAAAAAAGGAAAGAGGAATATAATTTCATAGGAAAATTTGAATATTTTTACTGTTATTTATATAATTTAGGCAATTTTATTTTGGTGATGAATGGAACACAACACCTCAACGAAAATAGGTTAGTGTGGCGATACTAAATGGAAATTATTTTCCCTGAATTTAGGGTAAAATATAGATTATATTTTTTTTAGATACTCGTAGACCAAATTATTGATGGGCATTGTATTTGTAGGTGTTACTGGTACTGGAGAGGAAATGAAACCACGTCACTGTATAAACTGCTGACTATATTGATCTTAATTATACACAAGTGACGCGGGGCGAGAGACTGCCCGCTCGACCGCTGTCATCTTCTTATATACTAAATCTGACACGTACAAACGTGCCCCCCATATACACCCCTTTCTTAAAAAAAGGAGAAAAACATATAACAATCCACAAAAAAAACATAACTACATCACACCTTGTTTACACTATAATCTTACGATAAACTTCCGTATTAACCTTGGCACATTGACATCGCATTGTATTGCTCACTCAGCGTTCTAGTTTGCACTAATGACTATTGATTTATATTACGTGACGTATGTCACTCACAATACAATCTCTTAAATAAACAATACACATCTATCTTTGCAATACCCGAATAAATCACCAGAAGTTCCTTGTCGTATACACAGTACTTTTCCTGGGATTCCGAGGGATTCTTTGCAAAAATAATCGAGGGTTCTCCAAAGACTCTTTTCCTTCTGTGCAATACCGCGCCTATACTAATGTCTGACGCGTCTGTCATAAGGGTTAACCTTGCCCCTGGACTCGGGGTCCGATAACTTGGCAGCATTTTTCCAACGCTCTAATTGCCTCTTTAGCCCATATTGTCCCTTTTCTTTGCACATTGTCTGTCAATATCTATCAAAAATTCTCTACACTCTTGCAGCGTTTGGTATGCATGCTCTATAAAAGTTAAACATACCCAAAAACCTGCGTAATTACTCTACTGTCTCCGGTTTGAGATAGTCCTGAATAACCTTGACTTTGTCAGGCAAAGGACTTATCCCATTTTCCGAGACTTCGTAACATAAAAAAAACTATAGGGGCTAAGAGCACGTACTTATGTGGTAAGATTTAGTATATAAGCAGATGACAGCGGTAGAGCGATCAGTCTCTCGCCCCGCGTCACTTGTGTATAATTAAGATCAATATAGTCAGCAGTTTATACAGTGACGTGGTTTCATTTCCTCTCCAGTACCAGTAACACCTACAAAACTATTTTACTTTTCTCAACATACATTTACCTATTTCAACTTCCATGTAATATATCTGTAAACGTTCAAACAACCTACGCAAATGCTCTTTTATGCCAGGTTGCATTTTTCGAGCCAATTTATTATGTTATCTAAGTATCCAAGCAAAACTGATTGTTCAGCATTCTACTACTACTACCGCTGTCATTGACACCAATATTTATTTGTTCTACGTCAGTTAACCCAAAGGTCAATATCGTAATCGAAAATACCAAACGCGTAATAATTGCTGTTTTTCTATATCCTCTGTACTAATTTTCTACCGTCAGCTTAAAATTCCTTGAACAATCGGCTCCAATTATCGGCTGTTTAACATCGCATAACAATTTTCTTGAACCGGAAATGGAATCTGCACAGCCACTCTGGATCACCTGGTGCCCTTTTCTTCCGCGAACCAGTCCTATTTTCGCTCCATTTTTGGCGTCTTCTGCTTCTTCCGCGTTCTTGGCCTTGAACCTTACTGCGTAGTGAAGCTACTTCTAACTCCAGCTTCCTCATCTGCTTGACTAACTCCGTGAGAGGTAAATTGGGTACCTGTTCGTTACTCCCGGACACAGCAGCGACGTTGTAGCATGTGGTGTTCTCTATAATCTTGTCCGCCATAACCGCCAAACCGTCCAGCGCCTGATCTTGACACACCGCAATGACCGCTCTGACGGAGGCTGGCATCCTGGATAGCCACAAGCTCTTCAACGTCTGCTCTGAAACTTGCGCCGGTCGTCCCAAATCTCTCATTTGCCGAAGCAGATGCGTAGGCTTCTGCAAACCCAGTTCTAGCTCGGACACGAGCTTCTGGAATTGTCGCTCAGCGCTCTCTTCATAAACCTGCAGCAATCGTTCCTTCAGCGCCTTATTCTTGTCGCTCTCTGGCGGCGCTGTCAACAGGTCACTCACCTGTTGGATTGAGTATCTCCCCAATTTTGATATCACCATGTTGAACTTTCCTCCATCTCCTTGTTTCTGCGGTGCCATCACTGCTTCAAACTGGGCAAACCATAACCGCGGCATGTCAACCCAAAAATCCGGAAGTCTAGTTGACACACCTATAGCGGCCAGGGCACAATCAGCGGAATTCGTCCGCTGGTCTTTCATGCCCTGCTGACCCACTTGCCCACTTACTGGTGCAGCGTGCGGAAACATTGTTGAAAAATAATTCAGCAACACCAAAAACGAATCTTCTAAATCTTCAATTCACTGTCGGGGTCACCACTGTAGGTGTTACTGGTACTGGAGAGGAAATGAAACCACGTCACTGTATAAACTGCTGACTATATTGATCTTAATTATACACAAGTGACGCGGGGCGAGAGACTGCCCGCTCGACCGCTGTCATCATCTTATATACTAAATCGGACACGTACAAACGTGCCCCCCATATATTATTCAATTTAATTTAATTTCAAATTTAATTTAAGTAAATGTTAAATTTGTGAAATGAGTAATTTATGACATAAAAATGTACAAATAACAAAATCGTTAATACCGCCTAAAATTTGTATTTATTTATTTCGTTAGTTGCACCACTGCCCAAAATATTACAAATTTTGTTTCCTCATGAATCAAAAGGTTATATGGAAGAGATCGCTTTTAGCGACAAGATCGTCTTTTGTGCCCATTTTGTTTTGTTATTATATGTGTTACTTCTTGTCAACTTTGTTTATGGTGCCAATAAAGTGTTTTGTATTATATTGTAATGTCATTCGATATATTATATAAGTGAAACGGCTATATAATTGATTATTGAAGATTTGTTGAAGGAAGATATTTTTGAAGTTAATATTAGGCATAACGTTGTTTGTAAAATGAAATATTTTTAAATTGTAAAGTTTTTTAATATTAAAGTCAAAGTACTTTATTCATAAATGTACAATTTACACGTCAATAAATAAAAAATAAAAACAAAGGAAAGAGTATACAAATTGTATACCTACATTTTCAAAGTTTGAAATGACTACTTTACTGTATTATAATAATTATTGTACAGAAAACTGTCAAGCATTATATGAGTATAATATGTTTTTTTAATAATTGTACTGACCCATGTCAAATTTTTGTATACATTTTTATAGGACTTTGCCATCACTCTCTAAAAATTCGGTGTAACTATAAAAAGTTTGATCGATAAGCCAGCACTTTAATTTGTTTTTGAAGCTGCCGAAACTTGGGGCAGATATAACTATTTTGGGAAGAGTGTATAAACTTCAGGTTATGTGAGTTAGCTTCCGTAACCTTGTAACTTGTGAGAGAGTGTGATATGACATCCAGCTTGTCCGCGTTACGTATGTTTCGAGAATGTCATTATACGGTTACTTGATTTTAAAGTCTTGTTTTGTCAAAAAAAAGGTGAATAATAAGTGAACTGTTAAAATGATTATTTTGTCAGTTTTTTTTGTTTGTTGTTTGGACCTATAATATACTGGTAGCCTATATGCATTTTATCAAAAATAGTTTGGTGGTAAAGATGGTTGTTTTAATTTTTGTGTAACCTATCTAAGCGAGTAAATTACACTAATTTTATTATTTGCGATTCAAGTTAATTTCTAGTTGCATGCAAAATCAAAATTCTTTTCTTCATAGAAATAGTAGTAACAAAAAATCCTTGCATAATCGGTGTAATAATATTAATATTTTAAAATATCAATTGATGTGTTTATTATACGTGAAGATTTCCCAAGCTAAGACAACAATAGTGGGACTTTTTTCTTAAGACTGACAACATTATACAAGTAATTTGGAACGTTGATTTGACAATTTTACGTCAACATGACTAATTACGGGCCTCACAGTGTTGTTCACGAAGGTTCCATCTGTGTTTATTTCTGTAATCTGTGTATGTACCTATGTGAAAGTTTTCTGTATCAAAAATGTTTCAATAATATTTACTGATTTATTTTGAACTTAATAAATTGATTATTTAGTTTCTAATCAACTTTCTTTTTTTAATAAAATTATTTCAAGGTGATTATAATTTTTCTCTTAATATCTCCTTAACTGATTGTCCGATTCCCAACCACCACTTCCACTTGGAAAATATTCGTATACACACTGCTTTAACTGAAACGAGTAGTGTGTATCATAAACTATACACATTCCTTACGACAGTGTGTATCCTAAACGATACATATGGTGCCGAGTGTGTTAAAATGTTTGTGGTATTAATCTAGAAAACCCATGTTTCTCACATGGTCGATTGTATGTTACATATTCCCTCCCGTGTTCGAAAACCACCATATTTATTTGCCTATGTGCCAGGTAATCAAACAAAAAACAACGTATATTACAAAGCACTACAATGAAAATAAAACTGATTTTTGGTAATAACTTGATTAACAATAAAGGTATTCATCATCATCATCATCATCATCAGCCTATTTAATATTCGTTCACTGCTGGACGTAGGCCTCTCCTAATGAACGCCACAAGGTGCGGTCTTCTGCATTCTGCATAAAAGGATTATTACTAGCTTTTTATGTTTATACACGTTGAAATAAATATGTTTTTAATAAAATACTTACCTTATGCGGTTCACAGAATACTTATATTATCTTAAGTTTCAACAGTATAGTTATTATAGTTTCGAAAAAAGTGGTTATGACATATGGATGGACAAACAGACAGAAACAACGAACCCGTTGTAACAACGAACGTAAGCGTTCAGTTAGTACGTTTTACGGAACCGTAAAAATGGATCTTCGAAATGTATGTACGCTCATAACTTTTGAATGACTGCACTAAATATGATGATTCTTTTCTCTATGTATTTATTATTGTCGGGAAAAGATTTGTACAGCAGAAAAGTTAGAAAATGTAGACGAAAAAATACATGGTGGTACGAAGTTCACCGGGTCAGCTAGTTTAATTTAAAATTAAACTCAAGACGCTTGATAAAATATAATATTTTTGTGAAATCTACTATAACGTCGTCCAGGTAAAGGTAAACTTTTAGATGGTTGTTGATATTTTAAAAACCACTTTCGGTAATGTTTATATGGGATGATTCTACCAAACAAAAAAACAACCGTCAAGAGCTATCGCGTAACATGCATAGGTACAAAAAAGCACAACCGAATTGAGAACATCCTACTTCTTTGGAAGTCGGTTAAAAAGGGTGACTCGATATGTATGGATGTAGGTAAGGGTGCCAACGATTTTCATCCCAAAAACATCTATCTACCCCATTAGAAAATTCCTTCCTATTTTTTTTACATTTTGTACTAGCGGCCCGTTCTGGCTTCGCTCGGACGTTGTCATAAAGACCATTCATCGAAATAAAAAATATCACATCTCTCAAGTCGGACCAAATTACACATAAATGCTAACTTTCGTAAATATCGGCAGAATCTTTGATCCCAAATATCTATTAAAAAAAAAATGGTTGTCTGTAAAGTCGGGTTACTGACGTTAGTTGAACGTGACAACTTCAACTACGCCTTAGAGCGAGGTAACGCCGGCGGCGAGGTAACGGCGTTAACGCTACATGACGTCATGTTTTGCGGGCGTGCAGCCGGCTTCATCGAATTAAAAGACGTTGTCACGTCAAAAAATCACCAAAATGTATCCACACGCATCTTTCGATCGACTGTACCAAATTAGGTAATTCTTATTTTTTGTCTTCGTTATTGTCTGGATACAGTTTGTAAAGGAGAAAAAAAATTGGCAGTCATAGGAACTGCCGACAGAAGTGAAAACTTATAACTTAGAATTTGATAGCTTACTTTGAAAACTAAGCGGGTGAAACCGGAGTGCGTGGCCATGAGCAGAAATTCCAGGATGCATTTCTAGATGGCTAATGGCCATGGTCTCGAGTTTACCCGAAGTTTTCTTATTATTCCCTAGCATGACGATAGAATTCAATTCACAGCCCACGAAATCTGTGTGGCGCACCAAAATAAGTTTTCCCTTCAAAAAATAATGGCGGTACGAAGGTCGCCAGGTCAGCTAGTTGCCAATAAAAGGAAAATAATACACTAATGAAATAAATGATTCAAGAGATACTCACATTACTTAACTGCAACTGAACTGGTTGATTTGGATCAAACATTTGCCCCACTGGATTCTGCATAGGTGTCATCGTTGGACCTTGCATGGGTGATTGCATGGGAGCTTGCATGGAGGCTTGCATGGGTGCTTGCATTGTGCCTTGCATGGGACCTTGCATTGTGCCTTGCATGGGACCTTGCATTGTGCCTTGCATGGGACCTTGCATTGTGCCTTGCATGGGACCTTGCATTGTCCATTGCATGGGACCTTGCATTGTGCCTTGCATGGGACCTTGCATTGTGCCTTGCATGTTCCCTTGCATGGGTCCCATAGGCCTCTGCATGGGTCCAGACATAGGACCTTGCACGGGTCCACCCATAGGGCCTTGCATGGGTCCACCCATTGGGCCTTGCATGGGTCCACCCATTGGGCCTTGCATGGGTCCACCCATTGGGCCCATTGGTCTAGGTCCGTGCATTGGCCCCCCCATGGGTCCTGGGGGCCTCATAGGTCCTGGGCCATTCCAGACCGGTCTGCAACGAGTAATATATTTTTAATACAGTAGTATTCCGATTATCCGGACTCTCGTCCGGCTCTAACTACATACTAATTTAAAAATGTTTAAACGGCGCAACGATACATGTTACGACAAGTTTATTCCCGCCTCAATTCATGTACTGTGCTCTCATTTGCTTGCGGGATAGTTTGTTTTTGTTTCAATTTCTTTGATATCGTTCAACTATCTATACTAATATCATACAGCTGAAGAGTTTACTAGTTTGAACGCAGTAATCTCGGGAACTACTGGACCAATTTCAAAAAATCTTTCACCGTTGGATACGCACTTTATCCCTGAGTAATATAGGCTATATTTTTTTATGTACCACGGGCGAAGCCCTTAACCGAGAACCGAGAAGTACCTTAACCGAGATAGAAAAATAGCCTGTATTCTTCCAGACTATAATCTTTCCAAGTCAAAATTCCAGACTAACCCATTCAGATGTAATAATGTTTTAAGCAATAAATTTATGGTATTGTGTAATGAAATGTTTTTAAAATTCCAACAAAGCTGCAGGTAGATAGTTCATAATAAAATCATAATTACCTCGGCCCATGTCTTGGCCCGGGCCCATTCCAAGCAGGCCTCGGCCCAAACTGTCCAAAGTTGGGCCCATTTCTAGGCCCAAAGTTCTGTGGCCCTTGCGTTCTAATCGGAGACCTGGCTGGCGTTGTAGCCGCTGGCGTTTTAGCCGCCGGCATTGTAACCAATGTCGTTATAGCAGCTGGCGTTGTAGCCGCTGGCGTTATAGCCGCTGGCGTTGTAGCCGCTGGCGTTATAGCCGCTGGCGTAATAGCCGCTGCCGTTGTAGCCACTGGCATTTTAGGCGCTTGCGTTATAGCCGCTGGCGTTATAGGCGCTGGCGTTGTAGCCGCTGGCGTTATAGCCGCTGGCGTTGTAGCCACTGGCGTTTTAGCCGCTTGCGTTATAGCTGCTGGGATTATAGTCGCTGGCGTTATAGGCGCTTGCGTTATAGCCGCTGGCGTTATAGGCGCTGGAGTTATAGGCGCTGGAGTTATAGGCGCTGGCGTTGTAGCCGCTGGCGTTTTAGCCGCTTGCGTTATAGCCGCTGGCGTTATAGGCGCTGGAGTTATAGGCGCTGGCGTTGTAGCCGCTGGCGTTATAGCCGCTGGCGTTATAACCGCTGGCTTAGACGTTACTGTTATTATGAGTTTTTGTTTTGGTTCAGGGCTTTTTGTACCAGGGTCCACGTCAGGTTTGGTTTCTAACACTTTTTTCACTTCACTCTTAGACACAGCATAATTGAAATCCTCAGTTCTTTTCACTTGAAAGCTTTCGCCAGCGATCAGATCATTGTTTTTGGAAACGTTATCGAATGCTAAAAGGTTTAAGGAACTGGATTTGTTTCTGAGATTTCTCTGGTAGTGTTGTATTATGTTCCGCTGCGGCTTGCTGTCGGCTCCTAGTCCTGTTCCGACGCTACTTATTTTTAGCCCTTTTGGTAGTAAGTCTGAGTCTGGAGTTCGCTCCATGACTACTTTAAGGGTCTGCCCGAACATAACCTGGCGGTTTAGTAATGATACAGCCTGGAATTTAGAAAAATCATGTTATGGAATGTTATGTTATAATGTTTGGCCGTGGGGGCTCCGGCGATAGAATAAGACCCTTTGGCTCCGGCGATAGAATAAGACCCTTTCCTCTCCTCCCGTGGATGTCGTAAAAGGCGACTAAGGGATAAACCAGGTGATGGGCAGCAGCATTTACCTGAAGTTCTATACCAATAATACTGCGATCACCCAGCAGCTTGCCGAGTAGGGTGATTATTGGCAGATCCCCCCCCTTATGATGAATACACCCAACAGACGGCCCCCAGTTCCCGGCGGCTTCGCTATCCCTGGCAAAAGTAGCTGCCATGGTAACGGCGGAGCAGGGGGTGCTAAGAATCTCCGGCAGAGATTTGGCTACCAACCCCGACGATCTCTGGGCCTGGCAACGTACAACACACGCACACTGAGGACAGATGAGAAGTTGATCGAGCCAGAAGGGGTGGTCAACAAGTTGCGATGGGATATTATAGGATTATCAGAAGTCCGAAGAGAGGGGGAGGACACGATAATTCTCAATTCCAGCAACTTGTTTTACTACCGGGAGGGCCACCAGCAGTCCCAACATGGTGTCGGGTTTCTTAAAAGACACACTTCATGCAGTTCTTGGTGTCCATACGTCCGGAAGGCGAGCTAAGACTGACGATTGACGGAGTGCCGATAGCCCGGGCACATTCGACCACTTTTCTTGGCTTTGAACTTGACCGCGGACTGACGTGGGCCTCGCACATCGACAAGATGTGCTCAAGGCTGGGTAGTGCGTGCTACGCCCTGAGTCGACTGTCCAAGGTGGTTTCCGCTGACGTGGCACGCACGTGCTATTTTGCAACTGTTCACTCGGTTCTGCAATACGGAGCTGAGCTCTGGGGGCTCGCCGCCGACAGGCTGCGAGCGTTCAGAATGCAGAAGCGAGCAATAAGAGCAATCGCTCAAGTGTCGCGCCGAACGTCAGCGAAACCTTATTTTAAGTCACTCGGGATAATGACTCTGCCATCCCTAGTGATACTGCAGTTGGCTCTCTATGTGAGACATAACCTGCACTCGTTTGAGAGGCGAGGCGCTGGCCACTCGTTCAAATACAACCTCCGCAATGTGAATAGTCTCGCGCCCGTTCACACGCGGCTGGTTCGGTCTGGGAAGTTGACAGGCGTTGTAGGTGTAGAGGTTTATAATTAACGATACGATTAACGAACGATACGATAACGATTACGATTGCCGGCAGATATTACGGATGCTTGTAGTAATCACGCATTCAAAATAAAATTAAGAAACTGGCTCGTTCAGAAAACGTTTTACTCCATTGATGAGTTTTTATATAGCAAAAACCGGGTTAAATGAGCCCAGTGTTCAGCTGACATTTTACTTTTATTTGTTTATGTACTCATTGATTCATATTTTATATTCTTTTTGACGTGTAAATGTTGTATTTACAAATAAATAACTTTGAACTTTGAACTTTTATCCCCACAAGTGTCACGTCAATAACGTCGTGAAGATCGAAAGCGTTTCGAACCGGGTGATATACCTTGTATTTAGAATCACCAAAAGGTATTAATTGAAGGTGATACAGGTATACGCCCCCACTCGAACCGTTCGGACGACGAAGTGGAGGTCATGTATGATGACATTTCAAATGCCATGCATGCCTCGAAAACACACTTCATGGTCGTGATGGGAGACTTCAACGCGCGGTTAGGCATGAGGAACGGCGATGAACTGAGAGTGAGGCCATTTGGATTTGGACCCCGGAACCGTAGGGGTCAGCGATTGGCCGACTTCATGGAGAAGGAGGGTCTCTCTGCGATGAACTCCTTCTTTAAGAAGCAGGCGTCCAGGAAATGGACATTGCATCGCAGCGGATTTTAGTTCGAGATGGACTTCATTATGGCGACCAGGAAGCAAATATTCAATGATGTCTCAGTGATCTGGAACTGGAGTGAAACTGGCAGCGATCACAGGTTGGTTAGAGGCTCATTGAATATCGACGTTAAGCTTGAGAGGTCTCATCTGATGAAGTCTGCTCTTCTTCCAAATCCGGACCAAATTCAAAACCCCGAGAGCTTTCAGTTAGATCTCCGAAATCTCTTCGAATGCCTGGCCGAACAAATCCAGTTGACAAAGCTGAAAACTGACAGTGACAGAATTGTCTCATCTAAGCCAGATAAAAGTTCTACGGAGAGTTGTACACCTCGTCGCAAAGCCCTACTCCTAGCATTAGTGATGTTAGAGCCCGTTTAACCCGACACTTCACAGAAGACATTCAGGACGTAAGCGTATAAGCTTACGAGCGGCTCTGAAACAGCTTAAGAACAACAAGGCTCCGGGGGAAGACGGGACCACGACAGAATTTCGTTTCAGTAACAAATCGTCTAGCTCGTAGGCTAGACGACTTCCAGCCTCCCGAACAAGCCGGGTTCCGTAAAGGGCCGTAGACCACATCCACATGCTACGGCAGATTATACAGAAAACGGAAAAGTATAATCGGCCGCTCTGTCTTGCGTTTGTGAACTACGAGAAAGCCGAGTTTATTCAGTCGAGACCTGGGCAGTGTTACGGTCGTTACGGCGGTGCCAAATCGACTATAGGTATATCGAAGTGTTGAAGTGTTTATACGATAAAGCCACCATGTCTGCCCGTCTTCAGGAACAGAGCACAAATCCGATCCAAATGCAAAAAGGGGTGAGACAGGGAGACTCTCCGAAACTGTTCACCTCGGCATTGGAGGATATCTTTAAGCTTTTGAACTGGAACGGATATGATATCAACATATAACGGATATGGCGAATACATCACCCACCTTCGATTTGTCGACGATATAGTCATTATGGCTGAATCACTAGATGACCTTGGCTCAATGCTCAGAGTAAGACAAAAATCATGTCCAAAGCCCATGTTGCACCCATACCGGTCCATGTTGGGAACGATAGTATCGAAGTTGTTGAGCATTATGTTTATCTGGGTCAGATGAACCAATCCAATTAGGCAAGTCGAACTTCGACAAGGAGGTCAGCCGAAGAATCCAACTCGGATGGGCAGCGTTCGGGAAATTGCGACACATCTTCTCGTCAGAAATACCACAAAGCCTCAAGACAAAAGTTTACAATCAGTGTGTGTTGCCAGTGATGAAATATGGCACTGAGACGTGGTCGCTATACTATGTGTCAAATAACGTGAGAATAAGGTTCATTCTCTGACCTACTCTAGAACATCGCAAAATATTACTTGTACCGCTAATTCTATCGTTTACCATACAAACTATGCCTAATGGTATCGCTTGAATTTCGCGGTGTGAGGCGGCATCACAATTAATGAATTTTGTGATATCGTGGTGAAGGTCAGAAAATGAATAAGGTTCATTTTCGTGTTATTTGACACATAGTATAACTATTGGCATGATGTTGTACAAGCTCAAAGTTGCGCAACGGGTAATGGAGAGAGCTATGTTCGGAGTTTCACTGCGTGACAAAATCCGATACAAGGAAGTCCGCAGAAGAACGAAGGTCACCGACATAGCTCTTAAAATGAGCAAGTTGAAGTGGCAATGGGCAGGCCATATAGCTCGCAGAACCGATAACCGCTGGGGAGTAAAGGTTCTCGAATGGCGACCACGAAACGGCAGACGCAGTGTAGGACGGCCCGGACACGATGGACCGATGATATTGTCTCGGTCGCGGGAAGTGGGTGGATGGAGGCGGCACAAGACCGGTCATTGTGGAAATCATTGGGGGAGGCCTATGTCAAGCAGTGGACGTCTGCAGGCTGCAGATGATGTTATAGAAATGATGAAATGTAGTGGCAGGACTCTTAGCTGAGTCCGCCTGGGGAAGTACCACACATTTGCCAGTAAGTTGCAAACATGACTGTGTTCCGGTTTGAAGGGCAATGTTTCCAGTGAAATTACAGGGCTTAGAGGTATAATATCTTAGATCTCTGGGTGACGAGCGCAGTGCAGTGCTGGGTAATGATTTGGACTCTTCGTGATCCAATAGCTGCGTGTTACTGTGCTGTTATGTGGCAGGCATGTAGCTTACTACCAAACAATGTCCTGCTCGCCTCGTTACTAGGGATATGTACTCCGCCTAGGGATATGCCTTCGAGGACGTGACGCGCCGCTGATTTCCGGCGCGTCACTAGACCTAAATCCGTGGGTACTAATGCCCCCTGCGAGGCGGGTAGGCAGGGCAGGGCTGCCGTAAGGGCAGCGGCAAGGGTCAGGGTCGTTGACGGGAATGCGAAAAGTGACCCCGCGACCCTGACCCCTGACCATGCAGGAGAAATCTGTGGGCGTTTTAGTCGATAGGAGTATCATGTCTGTCGTCGGCATGGTGTCGAGCCCGACATACCTCACCATGTCCCTGCATGGTGGGATAAGTGTATGTATTTCCCCCACATTAAAAAAAACATGGTACGACTTCTTAAGTATGTGCATATTTTCCGAGATATCGGCCAAAAATGTTTTTTCAAGATGGCGCTTGAAGCTCAACCTGAATCTGTCAGCATTTTGTGATTTTATGCTCAGTAAGTAATCCTAAACCTCATAAAAAAGAAATTTTGATCGAAAATTTATTGCAAAGTTAAATTCTATTTTTACTGGGCTGTAGGGACAGTGTTACACACCTGGACGGCCTCTAGCGGGTGGCTGTACATGACGTTAGCGTACTTGGCTCGCACTTTGCGCGATGTGCTCACGCGATGGACCGCGCATATCACCACGCGGCCAGCCATCTCCAACGCGTCGCGGAGGTCCTCCTTTTCACACCGAAACTGAAATAACGAGAACAATAACTAGTACCTAGGTGGCCGAGCCTTGCTCGGCTTAAATACTAAATATACTTAGATACCTACAGATAAATGGCTCCAAGTAATAGATTTTCTTAAAAAAAGTCATCTTGAAAAAAAAAAAGGAGAAGCCGTCTGGATTCGAACCCGGAGCTACTAATTCGTGACCGCCCATGACCGTCCGACTTTCCGTCTGAGCTATTATGCTGTCGCGCCACGCGGCAAAATTTACCTTCGCATTCTAATGTCTAATGTGACAGATTTTCATTGTCTAAAAACGGGCATAATATGCGTTTTTTAACAATGAAACCTAGTTAGATCGATTTATCGTTCCCGAAACCCCTGCATCCATAATTTTATCAAAATCGTTCGAGCCGTTTCCGAGATTCAGATTCTATATATATGTATATACAAGAATTGCTCGTTTAAAGGTATAAGATATTATAATTTTATTATACATTAACTAGCAGCCCGTTCCGGATTCGCTCAGATATTTTCATATAATACTACATCTTGGTACAAGTGTGTAATGTGGGTATATACCAACGTATATAACGTCCTCAGCTGCATTAAGACCATCGCCTCCGGCTCGTGCCTCAAAAGCGCCTCAGCGGTAATCATCAATACACAAGTGTAACATACGAGGTTTTTCAATACTTGTAAGTAAAATAACTAATAAAAAAAGGCATTTCAACAATGACAACGAGTTGTTAAGTGTTTCGTTATGGCGGGAAAAATGAATCAGTTGTCAAATGCATGCGCAACAAACAATTGCGACCAGACACTTACTAAATTTTTTTTCCTTGTCTTTTTTGCGGATAGCGTTTTAGCCACACACAAAATGTGGAATATTATCTTTTTTAAATTTGGACTTTTGGTGTTCCAATAGCTGCGTGCCACTGTGCTGTTATGTGGCAGGCATGTTGCTGACCATCCGGCACATGTCTTGCTCGTCTCGTTACTCTAAAGGTACTATAAAAAATAAAACCGGCCAAATGCGTGTGGGACTCCCGCACGAAGGGTTCCCGTACCATTAGCAAATAAACGGCGAAAACCTCTTTGGCTTTATTCTGAATTCCGTATACATCGAAATTTCCGCAGACAGGCTTCCATCCAAAAAAAAACTATTTTTACTAGTGGTGCCATCTAGTTTTCTTGGAAAGGACTAATCGAGCAAGAAACGGTAAAAAATAAAGTTTGTTGTATGGGAGCCCCCCTTAAATTTTATTTTTAGTATTTGTTGTTATAGCGGCAATAGAAATACATCTGTGAAAATTTCAAGTTCTTGAGATACAGCCTGGTTACAGACGAACGGACGGACGGCCGGACAGACGGATGGACGGACGGACGGACGGACGGATTGACAGCCAAGTCTCAGTAATAGGGTTCCGTTTTTACCCTTTGAGTACGGAACCCTAAAAACTAGTAAAAATAAAATTAAAATCAATACGTACATTAGACACATGCACCCATTTATCTAAAGGTGGAGTGATGTCAAGAGATTTGAGAAAGGATTCTTTGAGTCCATACGTGCCTTTAGGATCTATGTCCCACATATCCAAATCCGGTCTCCACGGCGTTCTAAAAACAACAAAAATGTATTCTATTACTTTTCAATTAGTTTTACTTTTACTGTAAGCTAAATTACGTGACCAGCCAGGGTCTCTGCCACGATCTGGCCTGTAATGGTCAGCGCGACGTAAAACCACTAAGTATTAATAAAATCTCTGCTACCACCCAACATAAAAAATTATTGGGACGTTATCTTAAAATCTAAAGGAATAATGACACGGTACCTTGTGCAAACGGAGTCCCGCGTATATATAAAGTGTATATCTAAACCTTCCCATGAACTAACCCTTTGTTCCCCGTGTTTCTAAGGTTTATGATAAATATATAATAGTAAGATACTTGTCAGCTGTACGGCTTCCTTCCGATGAACTGAAATCCTTTTCACAAAGGCAACGTTCGTTCTCGCGACCGCGCTGAGAAACCCGCGTCCACTTGTCGCAACCGCGCGAAGCAAAAAACAGTGGAAATAAAAACGCGACCCTCGCATGCAAAACAAAATCAACGCGTGCGTTCCTCGCAACCGCTTATGGCAAACAGGACACTAGACTGCAAAAAGTGTTGCCGCATCTAATTTTCGATCATTGCTAACAATTACCATTACCGTTGCTACAAGTTAGCTAAAACATGTTGTTACGTCATTTTATACCAAACATTTACTGTTAAAACTAACGGACCTCGCCAAAATTCTAGTCTAGAATACATAATGTAAAAGATATGGTCTACAAGCAAGGCTTACGGCTGGACTAGTCGGGAGAACGGCGCCTGCCGATCCGGAGCCGGGGTTTATATCCCACACGCACCACTTTTCGAAGGAAAACATCGTGAGAGAACCGACATGTACCTAGAATCTTTCAAGGTCGTGTGTCATTCATCAACCCGTACTGGGCTAGCGTGGTAGATGGCCTTGACTCTCTCCTTGCGAGAGAAGGCCCCGAGTCCCAGCAGTAGGAACGTTTAGTGGGCTGTTTATGTATGTACGAAGGTACATTAGTGTATACTGAATTGTATCCGATAAAAACGCCGGCGGTTAAATGAATATAATTATCGTATTATTATATCATAAGAATCGCAATTGCATTTGATCATGTTTCTGATGATATTTGGCAAAGTTGTTGTGCGTTGTGCATGAGCCAAAGAAGGTTTCTGAGTTGGTACAACTAATTTTCGACAGGTGACGTAGCAACACGCAGGGTACAGTTAGTACACTATAATAGAAAGGAAGTAAACAATAGCAATAAACTTTATAAATCTTACGTTATAGCTGGGGTTTTCTGTTCTTCGTTGACAGTGTTTTGTTCAGTAACAGTTGGTTGAGTCGGTTGAGCCGGTAGAGTCGGTTGAGTCGGTTGAGTCGGTTGAGTCGGTTGAGCCGGTTGAGCCGGTAGAGTCGGTTGAGCCGGTTGAGCCGGTAGAGTCGGTTGAGTCGGTTGAGTCGGTTGTGTCGGTTGAGTCGGTTGAGTCGGTTGAGTCGGTTGAGCCAGTTGAGTCGGTTGAGCCGGTTGAGTCGGTTGAGCCGGTTGAGTCGGTTGAGTCGGAGTGCTAGTCAACACATTTGTTGGTTGTGTGACATTTTCTGGGTTATTGGTAGTTTCAGGATTTGATACGACAATTGGAGGAGTTTCTGGTAGCATCTCACAGTCTGACAGATCTATCACTGAAATATAAAGTATACATTTTAGATTTTTTTTATCGTAATATATTTTACACAAATAAAATTGTATATTACTTTTTAATATAAAGTTTAAAAAATGAAAACTTTGCCCAGAGATATAAAAAAAAATCACAGTCATAGAAGAAAACTTATACATAACTTAAAATTGTAGTATTAAACAGTGTACCAGTGTACAATGCACTTACAAACACTAAGTTTTCACTTCAACAATATTAGTTCAAAATAGTATATAGATTTAATTCTCACCACTCATGGTAACAGTAAGTTTGTTCCCTTCGATCTCTTTGTCCGCTAGTTTGGTCATGGCCGTCTCACAGTCCTCTTTGACCTGGTAAGATAGACGGATAGCCCCGATACCAGTCTCGTCGTCTTTAATCATTTCTATTTCATCCACTGGACCACACTGGAAATCATACATCCTGTTATTGTCAGAAATGTGAAAGGTTGAGTTGAACAAAATTGTTTAGAGACAAGTAGGTATAGCTGGCCTGGTAGCTTAGTTGGTAGTAAGTCTGCCTGCAAAGCCGTGGGTCGTGGGTTCGGTCCCCACCCGGTTCAAATATTTGTGTGATGAATGCAAATATTTGTACTCTGTGCCTGGGTGTTTTCTATGTATAATAAGTATGTATTTGAAAATGTATAATTAGGGTGCCACAGTACAAGCTTTGCTTAGTTTGAGGTCAGAAGGTTTTATGTGTGAAATGCATATTTATTTATTAATGTACTAATTATGTAGTATTTTTTCGTCGTCTCGCCTATTACCCTTTAAACAAGAACACAGTAATACTTGCATATTACTGCTAAAGAAATCTAACTCGTCGACGTTAGGTTCTACACTAGGGTTGTTGAGGAAGTGATTATGAGGAAGAGGAGGAGGAAGAGGATATTTTTTGAAGAAGAGGATCCGGATGAGGAAGCGGATGAGGAAGAGGATGATAGGAAATTAAAAATACTAGCGGACCCAACCCTAAAGCCGCACAAAAATTAATTAAAAATGGATTTTCAAGTAGACCAAACTATGAATCTAACCCATTCTAGGGGAAGTCTCGTTCGCCCGTTCGGCCCGGCATCACGCTGCGGCGTATGCGTTGCCATGGATAAGCGAAGTCCATGCGCAGTGAAATTCCTCATAAATTCCTCTTAAATTTTGAGGAAGCGATAGCGGAAGAGGATTTTTTATTTTTATTTATGAGGATGCGGTAACGGTTGAGGAACCCAAAATATTGCGGAACTTCCGCATTATGAGGAAGCGGAAGAGGAATCCTCAGCAACCCTATTCTACACCAACCACCTAACATACTGTAGGTTTTTAAACTATGTAATGATGTTTACACTAGACTTCCATCTCGCCAGATGTTAAGCGACAATGCGGTCTACGATTGAGCATGCTTACCCAGAAGATACCGATTCACCCACAATTTGAAGACACCAAAATTGAAACAGCAGGAAAAAGCCCACCAAGGCAACGCATTCTACAGCCTAGATGTTCTTATAAACTGACTATATTTATAACTTTACAGTAAGACTGTACCTGTAAATCCACATAATTTTTGATATCCATGAAGCTCCAACTGTTTGGCAAATTTGTGACGGTCAAACAATACTCTACGTCACCACTGATGTCAATGGTATGCTTAGCTGAGCTCACTACCTCAGCATTCCCTTCTTTTGTCTCATTATCTTTCGTAAGAGCTTCCTGTTGAGCCAACCTGTGTCTTTTTGATGGCCTGCATCTAGCACGCTTCTTACGTTTCAACACGGAATTTTCTTGGCCAGGTGGTTCTATACTATTGTTAATTTGTCCTTCTTGATTCGTCTCAGCATTTGCTTCACCAGACTCTATGACAGCATCATCTTTTGTTGATGTAGTTTTAGCTGAATCAGCAGCTGCAATTTCCGTTATGAGATTTAGAATAAAACTTTTTTTTAGTACGGAGTGACCAGCAGGATATGTGTCTGATGTTAAACAAAATGCCAGGCATAAGAGATTAAAATTATAATGTCTAGTTTGTATTGTTTTTAACTTTTCTAATTTTTCTCCTTTTTAGTAGGTAGTTTTTAATAGTTTCCTATTTTATCTTAAGCATTAGATTGTAAAAGCACTAATGCTCGACATTGAACTAAATGATGACATTTTCGAAAAAAATCTTTTCTACTAAGAAAACTAATCATTTTTATAATATTGCTCCTGATGCTAAAGACACCTACCTAGTGCTATTTATGATGCATGTTCAAAAGCTTGTGTACGTTATCAGAAGCAAATTTCAAAAATTCGTTATTTGACAATGGCACATTAAGTGCCTTTTGACCAGGTATGATTTTGTGTTTTACATATAATATTATTATTGACTATCATTGGATTCGATGTTATAAATGTATGAACTTATTTACTTACTAGCGGCCCGTCCCGGCTTCGCACGGGGTCAATTTTTTTGTTAAGTAGGTATGCTAAATGAAATTTACATGACCAAATTTTTCCAAAAGATCAAAATTAAAAACCAAAACTTTAAAGTTCAAAAACATTAAACTGCCTGGCCTGGTGGCTTAGTTGGTTAAAGGCCGTTTTGTAAAGCGGCGGTTTAACGATCAGCCGGATTGAATACAGCTGATTTAAAAACCACTGGAATGTATTCAACGCCATACGTTATTCAACACGGCTAGCCGTAATGTAATAAAGCGAGAGATTAGCCGCTTCTTTGACAATTTTTAGTTCCGATTCTTAACACTCATGGCGCTGCCTGACATAACAACAACCATGCCGTTGAATACTGTGTGTTCCTAAATTGCTAACACGGCTAGCCGTAATGTAAGGGGGCGTCCATAAATTACGTGAGGTGTTTAAGGGGGGGAGGGGGTCGAGTCAAATCTCATCTAATCTTACGTTGGAGAGAGGGGGGGTCTCGGCAAATATCACGCAATTCATTTTCCTTGAAACAAAAAAAAAATACTATTTTGGTCCATTTCATCCAGATTGTACATGCTTAAGATTTAATCTTAAACATAATCGTTATACGAACGCCCCTCGGGCTGAATCGACGCCGTCGGCGTCGCGACGTCGCACAAAAAAAATCATTACCTACTCAACAACGAAACCATATTTTATGTGTCTGTAAACGACAATGTACTACTTAATTGATATATCTCCTATATCTCAGGCATCAAAATAAACGAATTATTGAGTATTTTTATGTGTTTCATATGTTCAGATTTTGAAAACCATTTTGTGGGTCGAGAAACAAAAAAATAAATGAATACTCAAATAGAACACAAAGAATAAAACAATGTAACGTGTTTACGTAAGAAACAGACCTACATCTTGAAAAATCTCACGTGAGTTTGGGGGATGGGGGAGGGGGTTGAATAAAATCTCACGACATCTCACCCGAGGGCGAGGGAGGGTCAGGAAATTTAAAAAAAGACCTCACGTAATTTATGGACGCCCCCTTATAAAGCGAGAGATTAACCGCCTCTTTGACAATTTTTAGTTCCGATTCTTAACACTTATGGCGCTGCCTGATATAACAACAACTATGGCGTTGAATACTGTGTGTTCCTAAATTGCTAAAGTGACAGTGGATTCTGGAGTTTGGAGGAATCGTACACAATATTATTAGGGTGGCACTTATCACCCTGGGTGTTACTTGGATACTATTTCGTTTCCACCGTCCACCTTGTTAAGACTAAATCGGACCGGGTAGGTTACATGAGACCCAGATCCGACCCGGAGCACCCCGACTCCACCTAGTCTTGGCGCTACTACCCCTAGAGTGTATTTAAAAGAATGCGGGAGCCAGAAGCTCAAGGGAGGTCCTGAGTGGAGCGAGCCATGCAAGTAGTTTTAAAACTATAATAGGTTCGCACTTGACCACCCTCTCACCTGATGTTAAGCGACGATGCTATCTACGATGGAACATGTTTCGATAATAGACTCTTGTTTATGGAAGTTCACCATGTTTCTTCGGTGTACCGTCACCGATATCAAGTTATGGGCTTTCAAACTTTATGTGAGAGGTAAAATGTTGTAAAAAAAATAGTACGGAATATCGTACGAAATAATCGATCAATTTATTCAGATAAATGAAATTAATTTAGATTTTGTGTTGTTATTTTTTAAAATATGGTCTTCCTACAACATAAGCAGTAATACAAAGCGGCTGAACGTGGACCGCCTTATTGAAGAACGTATTGCAATGACAATGCGGCTAATCGTTGAACCGCCGCATTACAAAACGGCCCCGTTTTTCAAAACGGCTAGCCGTAATGTAATACGGCGAACTATACAATCCGGCTGCGACATATACATCATAATCCGGATCTCGTTGTTGGGCTGTATGCTGTATGTTTGATGTCTTGACACAAATTGTCTTCAAAAATGTGCCATAATGCCGAGGGAAAACAAAATAATAATATTACCACAAACAACTCTCTCAGCCTCAACGGACACCGAGAAATTGAAGCTTCTCTCAAAGTGATTTCTTTGATTTTGAGTAGTCTTGGAACGATGTACCTACGTGGTACATGATAAAGAAGTATTTCTGAGATAAAATCACTCTGACTGGGATGAACGCTGTACTGTATGTACACTCTTCATAATTCTGCCGGCCGTCGCGTCGTTGCAAATATTTAGGATGGATATTTTTAATTTCGTAATATATTTTGAATGGAATGTCCGATTTTAATAATTCAAAAAGGAATCAATAGGTAATAAAGCAGTCTTGATTGAGAAATAATTTATTTTGATAAGAATTAAAACAAATGTATGAATAGCATGGTCTTAAGTTGATCGGCATTTTTATCTTCTTTTAAAATGTAAAAAAGCAGTTGTAGCGCCGTAATTACTGTAGTTAGACATATGCTCTTGCGAGGTTTTTTGTAGATTTTAATACGTTCTATAATATTGTAGAACATTGTTTGGTTCTATCATTGGTACTTTCCGCAGCGTATGCGATGAAAGCCATTTTATGGCTGTTTTTTTTATACCTTGCGTAGGTTTTAGTAAAAAATTCCAAAGATCACTATTTTTTTCTTGTAATAAAAATAGCCTATGTTACTCAGTGATAATGTAGCTTTGTCTTGGCAAAAGAATTTTTGAAATCGGTTCAGTAGTTTTTGAGTTTATTACATACATACAAAAATACAAATCTTTCCTCTTTATAATATTAGTATAGATTAGGACCATTACACTGTTATTGACGTGATAACCTCTTATAATTCGATGAAGCCGGCTGCACGCCCGCAAAACATGACTTCATGTGCCGTTACCGCCGTTACCTCAGTCAGTACCATTCCATCAGTATTTTTATTACTTTTCGCACCATCTAGTGAGTGAAATGTGTATTACGTTCAAGGAGTCTGTCCATGTTTTAGAAAAGCGACGATATAAAGTTAAGAACGTGTGCTAGTACAATGATGTACCCAGAGATGGCGCTTTGAACAGCTTTTCAAACAGCTTCAGAATGTTTTACCTAGATGGCGCTTAACACAAATACTATGACCGCATAAAAAGGAAACGAAATTTCAACCACGAAAATTTTCTTTTGAAAAATGCTACCATTCCATCAGTATTTTCTTAAGACGTTGTCACGTTCAACTATCGTCAGTAAACCGACTTTACAGACAATAATTTTTATTTAGGCTTGTTTTTGTATACATTTTAAGTAGTGTTTACTATTAGTACCAGAAATTAATCCAAACCTAAAAGAACATTTGTCTTCTACTAGGCTCTAGGGTTACATTGAACTAAATTTGTTAGCTTATTTTAATGAAAATTTAGCTTTTTTGTTGTAAAAATAAGGTACATGTATCAATTTTATTTGTTTTACACTAGCCTAACTAAAATAAGACCGTGTCAACTATTATTAGGGTACACTAGATGGGTCATTACAAGTTAAGAGGTAATAAATATGTTGTATGAAGTGACGGCATGGCATTTTTTAAAATATTTTTACTTAAGTATACATCTTATTATGGAAACTTTTAAGTTGAAAACATTTACAAAGTGGCCAGTCAATTTGTTGGTTTTATCTCGTTTTATAAGTGACCAGGGTAAATAGGTACTCAGTGCAGGGTAGAGACAAAATGAACAGGGGAGGATACTTTATGTACAGGGAAGAGAGATAGACATATTAAAAATAGGATTATTTTTAACAATCAACTTTATTTATAAATTTTCATTTTTATTATAAATTATTTATAATCAGACTCATCATTTCTTAGCAGTCTTTGCTTATAAAATTAAATGTTTCTTAAGCGCTAGGTACAAAACATAAAAAGGTTCTTAGTTTTCCTTTTCAGCAAAACAAAAATATATATTACTTTACAATCAATAGTCAATAATTAAATAATTTTTCTAAAACCCACGTTTAAAGACATCAATAGGTTCATTAAATGCATAAAAAATATGCAGCCCTCTCATTTTTCAGTTAGAGGTGGGTAGTTTTTTAAAACCTGATCCCAGATGATGAAAGAAATATCGTCATCATTCATTCTGAACTTTTTTCCAGTTTCATCACAGATTTTACAAATTATAACTTGAAGTTCATCATCTTCTTCAAGACCTGTGGACTTTGCAACATAACAATATTCTGTTTTTGTATCTTGAAGTTTAACCAGCACAAAGTCCCTGTTGCAGAATGTTTTCTTTCCAGATGTTGAGGGCTTTGAATCATCTTTGTGCAGTTTGGCACTTTGTCTCGAGGCTTCTTCCTGTGTTCTTGAGATGGGAAATTGTTTAGTGGTTCAACTTTTGAAAAGTCCGTATACATCATCAACACGTCGTTTTTTTTTTTTATTCTTTGGTATCTTAATTGTTCTGCTATTCTTTTTTTTTTCGAGCCGTTTTTCGCGCGTCATTTTTTTCTAGGTGCTTTTTTCTGTAAAAAAGTAATATTACATTGTAAAACTACGATATACATAACCCCAAGTAAAGATTCCGAGAAAAATGTAGAAGTATTCAAGAAAATGCATCCAAATCTATCTCCTCTGGACATGAAGTATATCCCCTGCCGTCAAGAGAGCCAGGGGAAATACGCCAGTGAAGATACATTTGCGATTGATATCTAAAATAGCCGTAAAAGTGTTTCTCGTATGCATTTCACAATCAAACGTAACAATGTGTGCACTATTCATAGTGAATATTTAAGAATATATTAGTATTTTTACAAATATGCAAATGTTAAATAAAACTTACCAGAGGAAAGACTGCATTCACTCAACACTTCTACACCCAGCGAGCGGCGTGACTGAAATGGCCGTTAAAATAACTGCGCAGTCGACTTACGCTCCGCTTGCTACTAGCTTCACGTTACATCCTATGCACTCAACGTCACAACTTGCACAAACTAGCAAAACAAAACTGTTTTTAAAGGGAAACAAAAAGCCAGGGGACGAGACACGAACGAAGGACAAATTTCGGCGTTGTTATTATTCATGAAAAATTTAAATATAAGTACTTTTACATATAAGACACTGTGACTAAGTTATTGTTCTGTATAAAATGAACGATGATAAAGTAGTTATTGAAATTTAATACATTCATAATAACTGGTTTACAAATAAATTCGGGTTGGGGATAGACCAGGGGAGAGTTTTTTCTTACATTAGAACTTATTGTAACTAAACTATGTACATTTCTGTAATAAATTTAAGTGAGCATGAAGAAAACATTTAGTTTTAAGTAATATGTGTATAGGTTGATTAGTCATTAATTTCATAGAATGAAATGGAAGAAATGAAAAAGAGAGAGATTAGAAGAGAGCAAGAAGAAAAAGAGAAGAATGAAGAAGAGAGAAAACTTAAGGCTGCACAGAAATTAGCTAAGAAAAATCAAAAGGTTGTGAAAAAGAAAATTAATAAGACTGATATCTACAGTGGCTCAAGTACTGAAGAGGAATGGATAGAATCTGAAGATAACTTATATGCTCTGAACTGACGATTGTGAGATTGACAATGACGATGAAGATTTATATACAGATGAAGAAAATTACCATAACGAAAATAAGAGCACGCCTAGTGATTATGTAATTATTAACTTTCCTTGAACAAAGAAGTTTCTTTGTGTTGTCCAAAAAATATCGGGCAAAGAGATTGAAGTTATGGCAATGGTAAGCTGTGATAAAACCAAAACAGTATTTTTTTTTTAAATAAAGAGTGACGAGACGAGCAGGACATGTGCCTGATGGTAAGCAACATGCCTGCCACATAACAGCACAGTGGCACACAGCTATTGGAATATAAAGAGTCCAAATCACTACCTAGCAGCTAGCACTGCACTGCACTCATCACCCAGAGATCTAAGATGTTATATCTCTAAGCCCTGTAATTTCTTTGGAAACATTGCCCTTCAAACTGGAACACATTGCTGCTTGGCGATAGAGTAACTGACAAAGGTGTGGTTCTTCCCCAGGCGGACTCTGGCAAGAGTCCTACCACTACAAAGAAAATGAGAAAGAGGTTAGTATTGTAAGTGAATCTCAAATAGTAGAAGTTCTCAATGTGCCAAAAATGATTGTTGCAGGTGATAGGATTGAGTATAAATTTAATCTCTCATTAAATGTTAACGGGTAACTTGATGTGATATTACTTGATTATGTTTAAGTTTTTAATACCTAAGTAGATTAAAGTACTTCTGACAATTATTTTTTATGCTATTTGATTTGATTATAATTTGTTGCTTAATCAGTAATTTTAAAGCACAAGCCGTGCTCGGTTTTCATTTTAAAGTATTGTTTGTTGATTTGTTTTTATAAAATACACTACTCTCTACTATTAGTGTCAATTAATGTCTATTATTGGTAAGTTTGATTTTTGATGCTGTCATCTTTTAGTATCTACGGCAAACCTAGGAAGAATGTAAGATCTTGGCTTGTCCAGAAGTGCAGTAAGTTCTATACTAGAACGAGTATATAAAGCTGCACTAGTAGGTTCATATCAATTTGGATGGGCAGGGAGAGAAATACGAGTAGTGAAGGTGAGTGTTGATGTACATCCGATAGGGGACCCTATCGGATGTACATCAACACCTTAAGCCTACACCCCTGTCACAAGGGCAGGGAGAGAAATACGAGTAGTGAAGGTGAGTGTTGATGTACATCCGATAGGGGACCCTATCGGATGTACATCAACACCTTAAGCCTACACCCCTGTCACAAGTCTCGGGATCTACTCGAGATTTCTTTCTCTGCCACATGATGGGCCTGGCACCTGCACGGTGAATCCATGGAATGCTAAGAAGTTCGTCTCTCTTTAGTTAAATATCCTACAGTCTTAAAATATTTTCTATGAAAAAAATAATTTTGAAATGTTCAGTACAAAACATTGTAACTGTAATTTTCTAAAAACACATTTGATTTTTGACAATGAAGTTTGATTTGTCCTTAAAGTGTCCAGCATTAGTGCTTTTAGTCATAAAAAAAAATGGTTGTCTGTAAAGTCGGTTTACTGACGATAGTTGAACGTGACAACTTCAACTACGCCTTAGAGCGAGGTAACGCCGCATGACGTCATGCGGCGAGGTAACGGCGTTAACGGCACATGACGTCATGTTTTGCGGGCGTGCAGCCGGCTTCATCGAATTAAAAGACGTTGTCACGTCAAAAACTGGTTGCCTGGAAGAGATTGCTCTAAGCAATAAGTCCGGCATTTGTGGTGCTAGTTCGTAAGTGTTTTAGTAATGTTTTTGTGTCACAATAAAGAGTAATCTATCTATCTATAAAACAACATTTTCAGACAAATAATAGTACCTGTTTCCTGTTTGTTTTCCAATTTTTTGTCTTTGTCATGAGATGTTTTACTTAGTGTTTCGAGGCTTTCATTACTTGTGCTATTGACCTCCTTGGATTTTGTAACATTTATCTCATTTGTTACCATTTTCATTGCGTTATCTGTTTTTTTTTGTGTATCTGTAAACAAGGACAATAAATATTATAAGAGACAAAATCATTACTCAGGTTGCCCAACCATCACATGGATAAATAAACATTCATGGACTCTACACAACACCTTTGAGCCTCAAAGTCAGAGATAAAAATCTTAATTCTGACACACACACAAGGTAATCTTAATTTACATAAATTTTGTGTCACATTGTTAGTAATGGACTCCTAAACTACTTACTTAACCGGTTTTAATCAAATTTGCACACAGGATGGAGTTTGATATAGTTTGAAACAAAAAATCATTATAACAATATCCAAGCGTTGCATTATCCCTAGTAATGTAAAATAATCCAAATTCCCAAGGCCTAATACGAGCCAGTAGATGATTGTCCTAATGGGGTCCATTGTATAACAATTCGTAATTACAAATATTAATCATACTGATATATCAGTCACCTATCTGTAACATAATGAAGCAACGAATGACAAGTTTTGAATGTTTTGATATACTAGCAATGCTGTAATTATTTAGTAAGCAGTAGACCCTAGTACATTAGTTATTTGTTCAAAATCTACATTCTTTGGACGCTGTTTTAGGGCCCATTTTTTCGTCTACATGTAGGAATTTAAATTAAACCTGTAGGTTTTACCAGGGCTCTCTTGAATACCGGCCGGCGTTTCCCAAACGTCTATCTCTGTTGCAGCAGAAACAGTAACATCAAAACAAAGCGTTATATTCCTACTATGATAAATCACTTTTAAAGGCATAAATTTTTAGGAACGTAACTTTAATTTTCAACAATAGTAAGGTGTGCTCAATCTTACACACATTTTAATATTTATTTACTAGGCATTTCATTGGATCCTGTGTCCTGTGTCCACACCACAGGTCCATACACAAAGTCACAAAAGCACAGAGACACGGCCGGCGAGACCAGCTAGCACAATGATATTTTGTTTTGCCTGAGTCATGTGAAACATAGGAACATAGAAATAGAGGAGAATAGAAAAGGACTACCACAATATTAAATAGGTAGCAATAATAACCAGAAAAATACGTTTCACCAACATTGTCTTAGATTGTACAATTATTTACACATTGCTTATTAGTTATTGGCATAGAAATAAGAAATAAAAAGCTCAGAAAATGTAAACATTCACACTTCACAGATACAAATCATAATCACAGATCACTAATCATAATTTACATTCTCTTTGCTACAAATCACATTCCAGTCACAGAGTACGTACAAGTACCCACCCATTCGCAGATTACAGATTCAGTCTGTTTTTGAAGATTTGAAGTGAAAACTTCTTTAGGCGCGCCTAGACAGATTTTTTCGTGGGCTGTGAATTGAATTCTAGCGTTACGCTCGGGTATGATAAGAAATCTTCGGGTAAACTCGGGACCATGACCATTGGGCATCTAGAAATGCGTCAGCCAATGGGAAATGCTGAAAGGGCGTGGCCCTGCCCATCATGGCATGGCCATCTAGAAATGTATCAGCCAATGGTAAATGCTGACGCATTTCTAGATGGCCATGCCATGACGGCCAGCCCACGCCCTCCGGTTACACCCGTGTAGTTACCAAGGTAAGCTATCAAATTCTAAGTTAGAAGTTTTCACTTCTATCGGCAGTTCTTATATGGCTGCCAATATTTTTGGAACGAAGTTCCTTATCGCGCGTTATGAAAGGGAGCTAGACGGAAAAAAATCTCACGAAAAAGCCTATGGCGTGATAGAATTAGAATACGATAACAAATTTCAGCCATGTCAACAATGACCGGTTGGCGCAATGAGGGAGTTTCCGACGAGACAAAAATAGTTCCAACGGACGCACTAGATGGCGATTGTTCGAGATGCAGATAGATCTGTCTCTACCATATACTCTCAACAGTGTAATCCATTTAGAGACCCTACCCGTTTTCAGGGAAAAAGTATAGTGTAAAAAGTGTATTTTTTAATTTTAAAATATTGGGAATAAAAATAGCTAATTAGGTTGATAACGTAATAAAAAACCGTTACTGATCACAATCCCTTTTCAGTAAAAATCTTTAGAACTCCCGAGGCAATAGACACCAACTAAGCCAAAGTAGAGAAGGTATAAAGGAGCGCAAATACCCGGCACCCAACCCAACACCCTCTTTTTAGTGCATACTCAAGAGGAAAAGGAGACCCTGACAAACCAGGGTTACGGGTCAGGCACCGGGTCACGCATCCTTACCATTCATGAAGCGCAGGGATTGACATACGAGTCGGTAATCGTAATTAAAATTAAGTCAAACATGAAGCTGCACGAGAGCGTGTCCCATGCGGTTGTTGCAATCTCACGGCACACGGGGACCTTCACATACTACGCTGACGACACCGACGACGCCATCGGTCGGTTCGTGCGGCGAGCGTTGGCTGCATCACCAAAGACCATTCAAGATTTTAACCTGCAGATGGCCATTAGAGACAGAAATGCGGCTGTAGTGGAGGCTCTGGGCCAGGAGGAGGCGGCTTAGGCAAAAGACGATGTCGAGTCGATTACTATCGGAATCCCAACCGGTAGTGATCGGCTCAACAGACGAAATCGGACTGACTAGCTTTAGAATTACGTTTAAAATGTTCACCACCCCCCTACTCCCCCCCTTATTTTCCTCTTCTTCTCCTAATCCAAGAACTATGTAAATAAAAAAAGATTATTGTAATGACAAAAGTCACGGACCCCGGAGTCTGTGGAGTGTTTAAATTAAATAAAAAAAAAAAAAAAAAAAAAAAAAAAAAAAGCCAAAGTAGAAGGAACATTCAAAGATATAAATAGCAACACTGATACGACAATATTTTATCCACAGACTAAGTAGAGAGATACTCTCTCGGCTGAAGGATTAGTATCCATAGCCAAGAATAAATTTAAACAATATATATTTTGTCTTTCATCAGGTTTACGAATTTGTTTTGAAATTTTGATGTTTTGGTATAGTTTTCATTCGAATAAAATGCGTACATGGATAAAGTAGTTTATTATTTATAACTAGAAGTCGTGCTTTCGCAAATTGAATGAATTGAGTCCCATTATGCCTACCGCTTTTGACAACAAACCAAAAGACCTACAAGCGCCTCCTATTATCGTTTTATTAAACCATATCTTTTTGTCTCGCCGGAAAACGGCTCATTAGTAAGTAAGGGGTCTCCTATGAAGATAGATGCTCCCGGATCGAATCCCGGTAGTTACCGCTTTACTGTTTTTGTTCTTTTTTTCTCTCATCACTCTTTTTGATCTTTTTTTTGGGAATTATAGTGTTTATAAAGGATCCCTCTTATCAGCGCATTTAATTTAAATCTAAGTATTTTCTAACAAACAATAACGAAAAAAAAAATATATTGGCGATTTATCACTACAAACTGACTCTTGCGCTTAAAAATAGATGGCGTTGCACAACTAACCCTATGAGTATTTGGTTAGAGGCTAGACCAACACTAATTTACGACCACTGCCCGAATCGACTTGCACGTCAAAGTTCCTATAATTACCAATAGGTCGCGCAGAACTCAAAATTTAATCAGCTGTGGATTGTATCCTACTCTAGTGTCATAGAAAATCTGGAGAGGTCACTACCGGTACGATCATATCAATGTATTTTAATGATGTTGTTACGTTATATACTATCGTATATTATATATCATAATGTTCATGTAATATCGATTGGTGTGATTGACGCATATTTGATATTTCGACAAAATTCATTCGTAAAACTAATATTTGTAGGCAACATTGGAAAAATTCTATAATTTGAAAATAGAACTCTTTGCCAATATTACTGAGTATATACTTCATTCATTTGTTTTACGATTTGGCGGCAAATTGAAAATTGTCTGTGTCACGTCAACATGAATTTAACACGAGAAAATTTTCGTGCAATGATTTTTTATGACTTTCGATGTCATTTAAGTCAACAAGAAAGTTATGATAGACTACGATTGGCCTTTCACGATGAAGCCCCATCTCGTGCGACTGTTTACAACTGGTTTAATGAGTTTAAACGTGGTCGCACTAATCTCACTGATGATTTACGTGAGGGACGGCCTTCTACGGCGACGACTGAAGATAACATCTGTGTTGTGCGGCGTATGATAGAGACTGACAAAAGAGTGACCTATCAGCAGATTCGGACAAGCTTAGGCATCGGTATGAGTCAAGTGCACAAAATCCTACACGAACATTTAGCGGTCAGGAAGCTTTGCGCCCGATACCTCATAATTTGACTGAGGCTCAAAAACTCCATCGTGTGGATTGGTGCCGTAAAATGATTGAAAGATTTAACGGAGGTGACTCAAATGCTGTGTTCGACATACTAACAGGTGACGAAAGCTGGATTTACTGTTATGATCCTGAAACCAAAAGACAATCTGCTCAGTGGGTGTTTCCTTTCGAGGAGTTGCCAACTAAAGTGAAGAGAGATCGAAGTGCGGGGAAAAAAATGGTGGCCTCGTTCTTTGGAAGAATAGGTCATTTCGCAACAATTGTGTTAGAGGATCAAAAAACAGTTTCTGCAGAATGGTACACTACCAATTGTTTGCCACTTGTCTTGGAAAAAGTTCGAGAGAAACGACCTCGCAGTAGGATCCTCCTTCACCACGACAACGCCTCATCGCACACCGCCAAGCGAACGATCGACTATTTGGCGACATCAAACGTTGAATTACTGGGTCACCCGCCGTATAGCCCCGACCTCGCGCCTTATGATTTTTATTTATTTTCAAAAATTAAAGAAAAACTTAAAGGAAAGCGGTTTATGAATGCTGAAGAAGCGGTGGCTGCGTATGGCGATGCCATTGAAGAGACCCCTAAGGACGAGTGGGCAAAGTGCTTTTCCCAGTGGTAGTTTGTTTATAGTCGGCGAAGTAGCACGTTTGAGCCACCCGCGTCGGCACCACCCGCGCCACGCGACGTAGCGCAAAGCACGCACTGAAGATTTTACCACATAACTTATCTATGTGTTTTTCCCATGTAGGAACCGGTGTCAATATCAAACCCAAGAAACGTCATAACATCAGTTTGTTCGATTTCGACACCATTCACAAACACCTTTAGTCGTCTGTATCGCCTAAACAAGCAATCCTCGCTTCTGAATTTACTAGGACTGTATGTTTCCATATTCTGTGCCATTGAAACCTACCAAAATGATGATCAAAAATAAATATTAGCAATAAAAACACTTACCTTGCTTCCTGTTTCGGCAATTTGAAATAAGATAAATTACTACATTTTAGTGTATTGCTATTGCAGCCATCCACAATACAATAACGCCGCGACATTATTTATGCGCGCACTCGGCGTTCGTTCGCACGTCAACTCGGGCAAGCGGCCGGCGCCCCTGTGATTTTAGAACACCCGGGTGGACCCGAACGAGTAGGTTATTATCTCGCGCCGTATAGCGAGTGGTGAGGGTGTGGTAGTAGCGACAAGACTCCACCTAGCCGGGGTGCTCCGAGTTGGATCTGGGTCTTAAGTAAACTAACCGGTCCGATTTGTCACGTAGCTATATAATAAAGACCGGGAAATTATTATTGATACGAGTAATTATTACTTTGAATAACTTCAACCTGCTACTATTATTGAAAATCTCCGGATAAAGTGATTAATTTATCACATTGTCATAGAATAGATAATATAGATAGAACGGACACTCCCCACCCCCCGCCAATTTCAAGCTTCCTCCCCCTCGCGGACGCGAGGCGGACTCAACGAAGGCACACCCCGGACACTCGGCCTAAACTCCAAACAAACGGTGAAGTCGACATACCTACACTCACACAACTACGCATTTGTCGTTCGAACACATTTACGCATGTGTGCGTGTCATCTAGGGTTACTAAATTATTTTATGGAATAGCTGTGACCCGTGAGCTCACCTGCCTGTGGCTTACAATCTTACCTTATCTATCTTACCTAGTTAGTGTTCGATCTGTAATGTAGGTAAATATAACTTTCATCAACAATCAGAAGGGAGAAGATTTAAAACAAAATAGGAGATAATAAAGGTACATACCATGTACGAATTGATTTTTAGTTAAGTACACTTACCCAAAGATTTCTCTTTGGGTAAGTGTATTCTGACAATTGAATTCTGACAACGAAAGCCGCAGTTTAAAAACAACGAGTTTAATAATTTCGTCACAGGACTTCAGTGTTGGCGCGTACTTCTAACCAGAATAGCTTAACACAGTTTATAAAAATGATTCAATCTTTGTAGAAATTCTTATGAAATTAAAAATCTCTTATTCTTGTTTCGTATAATAGACGAAAATTTGGTACCATTTTGTTAAATAATACAGCATCATGGTCGTATTCTCATAGAAAATTATCGTCCGATATAATAACCCTTCGTCATAGAATAGATAATCTTTTAGTTCAAAAATCCCCTGCCAGTGAAATACGATAGGGGGGCTTCGTGGATTTTTTGTCCACAAATCCCCTTCCAAAATATCACAGGGGATTTATGGACAAAAAACCTAAGGAGGTTTCGGGAATAAGCCGAAAAATAAAATACAAAATTGATATTGAAAGGTTTATTTAATTTGGAAAACAGCCCTACCTACTTCCCTTTATTAGAAATTAACCTTCACCATCGCTCTAATTGTTATTGTATCTCCAATTAATACTAACTTAATATCAATTAAAACTAAGGACAGAAGTAAATTGAGTTTAATATAAAATTAAGCGAATTTAATCTAGAAACATTTAAAATTTTATCAATGATCTCATGAATTCTTTTTACGTTGTAAATGATAATTTTACAATCATATATTATAATCTAAATAAGATCTAACACTTAAAAATATTACTTATATTTATAAATAACCTAGAAAGTTGAACCTTGAGCATAATATTAAGTTACATATATAACTAAACTTAACTTAAAAGTAATAAATATAAGAATATCGAGAACTATCAACAGCAGTGATACTACCGATTGTTATAACCGTCAGAAACCGCTTACCATCAAACAGACTTTTCTTTTAACTGCTCTTTTATCTTAGCTACTTAATCTTCGTAGTTTTTTTTCTTTTGTACGGTGAAATAGATAGTTACAATAAGTAAAAAGACTTATAATATTAAGTCACTTATTATTAACTTATACTACGAAATACTATGTATGGACTAATGTTTTCAGAGTTGGTCTACTATTAACAACAAAAGTAACGTGAATTGACCACTAATATTCTAATTATTCCATACAAAAAGGCTGTAGGAAAATGCACAAAGATTTATCAACTCAGATAAACTAAATACTTTTGCGATTGATTCCTAATTCTAAAAAATTTAAACATTTAATTTTATCCTACTATATTGTTTGAAATTAGATATACTTAAAATAAAGAAATGCTATTTAGCAACTAATATAAGTTAGTATAATAAATACAAAGATTTCAAACCGATAAGAAATGGTATTTTTATTATAAACTTAAATTAATCTTATCATAAGTTAAATAAAATTCTTAAAATTACACTTATTGTAATAAGTAATCAAATTTAATAAGAATAAGAGACAAAATTTTAACCACAAAATGTTCCTTCATACATTTATAAACAAAAGAGATATTTTAAAGAACAAATTTCAACTGAAAACAATCATGGAAATCTTTTGTCTCAATCGCTCTTTGACTATTCCTTAGTTATATGAAAAAGACAACACTATTTTATCTATATACCTTAATACTTCAATGAGATTTATAGAAACTAACATTAATCCATTCAAATAGGAATCAGTGATAGTATTAGCCTCTCTCTCATCAAGTTGAGAGCGAGCGAGATGCCAATATGGATTATTTTAAAAGAAAATCACATACCCCAATATTGTGTTTCGCCATCACATTATCAAGCGTATTTCACTTGAATATAATATCCCTCGATGCACATGTTGTTGTATGACGCTGGAATAAAATTAGTTAAAGAAATTTCGTAAACAATTTTTTTTTTATTGTTTTTTTTTTTTAATTTATATTTATTTTAATATATATTTGATAAAAAGTAGCCTTTATGTACTTGTTTGGAATAAAATGACGTAGCAATATGTTTTAGCTAACTTGTGGCAAAGGTAATGGTAATTATTAAAATTAGATGTGGCAACACTTTTTGCAGTGTAACCTTCTGTTTGAATTAAGCGTCTCGGACAAACGGACGCACGCGAGGGTCGCGTTTTTAATCTTCTGTTTCAAATAATCGTCTCCGAGGAACGGACGCACGCGACGGTCGCGTTTTGGATTCTGTTTGAAAAGAGTTTTGCGAGGAACGCACATATACGCGCGGGTTACGTTATTATTCGGTTTGATAAAAGGCATCTGCGAGGACCGCACACACGAATTAATACTGTTTTACACGCGTAGTCGCGAGAACGAACTTGTGTTTATGAAAAAAGATTGCAGTGCATGGATGGAAGGAGGCCGACACGGCGAGAATAGCTGAAAAGTATCGTACTATTATATGTATATTTATCATAAAGCTCAGACACGGAGAACAAGGGTTAGTTCGTGGGAAGTTTAGGTATACACTTTATATATACGCGGGACTCCGTTTACACAAGGTACAGTGTCATTTCATTTAGATTTTACGTCCTAACCGTTTTTTTATATTGGGTGGTAGCACAGATTCTTTTAGTATTTAGTGGTTTTACGTTGAGCTAACTATTACAGATCAGATCGTGGCGGAGTCCCTGGCTGGTCGCGTAATTTAGCCTACAGTACTATTCCTTATTTGTATTTACAGCTATAAAGGTAAGTATTATATCAGCTATATGGCCGCCACAGCACAAGCTTTGCTTAGTTTGTAGTCAGATTGTGTTGTGACTAAATTGTCCACCAATACCATCTGTGTCATTATTGACTATTTGTTATCTGTGTTCTAAATTTCAAATCGATCTGTTCAGACGCTCCATTAAAACTTTCATATTTATAATAAGTACTAGTAGGATATCAGATAGCTGGTTCTCAATTCTCATAGATAGATAGATTAACTCTTTATTTTTATTGCACTTAATTTAAAATAAAAGACATAGTACAAGTTTTCCTTAGTTTTGTTTGAAACAAAAACATGAAAATCGGTCGATCCGTTTGAGACCTACGATGCCACAGACATACACCCACGGACACGTCAAATTTATAACACTCCATCGTTTTTGCGTCGGAGTTTAAGCTTATTAATTCTATAAATGCGAAAGTTTGTATGTTTAACGGCTGAAGGGATCGGGTTGAAATTTGGAACACAGATTATAATCTGGAATAGCATATAAATATGCTACTTTTTGTCACGGGAAAATAACGAAAACGAGAAGTGAAACCGCAGGACAATGCTAGTATATGGTGTTTTGTAAAGGATACTGTAGCAATAATCAGCTTGCATCTTGTTAGCGAAGGTGACGACGGCCGAGCCCGGGGTGGTCAGCTGTATAGAGACCACCTGCCCGCAGGCCGCCATCTTCTCACACAAGATGGCGAATGTCGTGGACGGCGGGAGCTGGAAATAAAATAAGATTAATTTATTTTCCCCGAAAAAACATAAACATATTACAAATTCAAATATAATTCCTATATTTTAACTAACAATTCTGCAATTACATGGGCAGGTAAATGTTGTTAAATAAATTAATACTGAATAAAAAAAAAGTGGATAGCTTAGGAAAAAAATTATAAAATAAAATAGTTAATAAAAATTGACAAATATTTATTATCGATTTATCGAAAGTTCATCAACTGTATATGGCGCGTAACCGGAGGCACCGGTTGACCTGAAGTGATACTGTGACTGCGCGCTCTCCGCCCTTTATCTCGAAAACGGTACAGCGTATAAACATTTTTTTTGAACAAAATTTGTAGAGAATTTTGTATTCTCTACAAATTTTGATGAAAATACAAATAGCAAAAAAACCATTAGAAATGAGATATTTCCAAAAAAAGCGCAAAACCCCGATTTTTGTGACTTTTGACCTTGAAATTTAATAGTTGGGTACAACCCTACCATAAAATTACCATATTATGTAGGTTTTAAGACAACTTTTAGGGTGTCAATATACAAGTATTTACAGACTTACAGTGGGTGGGAATCGAACCCACGACCCTCGCCTTCGCAGGCAGAGCTACCACCCACTAAGCCACGAGGCCAGAGGCGAGAGTAATATAACTGCAAATTGCTCTGCTAACAGTGTGCCACACCCAAAAACGAGTACCGACTCGTATGCCTGAAGTCTGACCCCTGATAATGTAAATTGTACCTGTACTCCTGGCCTCCGAAGTATGTATAGTGTACCCAATGTTTTGCCAGCTATGCATTAATTCCCCACGAAATAACTGTACAATTTACCTATCTATACAGGTTGACTGTTTGAACACTTTAGATATTCAAAGATATGATGAATCATAGTCACATGAAGGGCGCTCTAGCACAGAATAAATAATAGCTAGTAACCGCGAAAGGGGTTAACGACCGTAGGTACATCAAGACAAGAAAGTACTTTTGGCGCAGCTGTTTAATTTTACAGGTATTAATACGCACGCTGCGCTAGTGACCCTACTTATTTTTATTGACGGATAATTAAAGTTAAATTAGTCAAATATTAGGCACGTATTTTTTTACGTAAATAGAAAGAGAATCGAGTACTTAACACGCTATATCAATATCTAAAGTTCAACCAGTCAGCCTGTATAGATAAAAAGATACGTGTGTAATTCAACGAGACGTCTCCGTGTCATCAACATCATCAGAAGCCCACTAAACGTTCCCACTGCTGGGACTAGGGGCCTTCTCTCGCAAAGAGAGAGTTAAGACCATAATCCACCACGCTGGCCCAGTGCGGGTTGGCGGATGACACATGACTTCGAAAGATTCTAGGTACATGTCGGTTTCCTCACGATGTTTTCCTTCCCCGTTTTAAGTTAGCGGCATTAATGCCGCTCCGTGTCAGCTGACCACCAATTGTCTTGTACACCGTTACAAAACTCGGTTCGCAAACCTTATGTGCTTTATCCAAAAGCACACAAAATTACACAAAGCCCTCCGTCCTTTTAGTTTTCCGTTTTATCTAGACACACGGCAGTGTGGCCAGCCAAGTTCATTCAAGTAAACTGGCGAGCCGCACCATGTGTAATATTACACGAACCATATGGAGCTACTTTTGTCCACCTCATAACTTAAAAGCTATTGCACATTAACTTGTGAAATTGCTCACACATTGAGATTAAATAACATTACAGGAACGCGCCTCGAAAGTTACAGAACCCATGCCATTCCGAAGGAAATTCTATTCTTCATCTGTCAAACCATTGACTCCGATAGTGTTGCCATACAACTTTTTCTAATTACTACTGCCTTTTACCATCGGTTATTTCAATCTTGAATCGAAACCATTCGGATGCAATAAATTCACGATTTTATGTTAGACGAAAAATCTAACGCGACAAAATCCTCAAATAATGACCGTTTAATCTGAACAGGCTGAATTTTTGATCCAAAAATCACCTTGATAAAAAAAACACCAAAATGTACCCACACCCATAACTTTCGATCGACTGTACCAAATTGGATAATTCTTAATTTTTAACCGACTTTAAAAAAAAAGTAGGTTTATCAATTCGACCGTATATAGGTATATTTTTTTTTTGTATTCGTTATTGTCTGGAGAAAGTTTGTATAGGCGAAAATATTGACGAAATAAAAGTATGGCGGTACAAAGTTCACCAGATCAGCTAGTTACCAATTAAAGGAAAGGAAAATAATACACTGATGAAATAAATGATTCAAGAAATACTCACATTACTTAACTGCAATTGAACTGGTTGATTTGGGTCAAACATTTGCCCCACTGTGTTCTGCATGGGTGTCATCATAGGACCTTGCATGGGTGCTTGTATTGTGCCTTGCATGGGTGCTTGCATGGAGGCTTGCATGGGTGCTTGCATTGTGCCTTGCATAGGTGCTTGCATTGTGCCTTGCATGGAGGCTTGTATGGGTGCTTGCATTATGCCTTGCATGGGACCTTGCATTGTGCTTTGCATGTTCCCTTGCATGGGTCCCATAGGACTCTGCATGGGCATAGGACCTTGCATGTATCCACCAGTAGGACCTTGCATGGGTCCACTCATAGGGCCTTGCATGGGTCTACCCATTGAGCCTTGCATGGGTCCCCCTATTGGGCCTTGCATGGTTGCACCCATAGGGCCTTGCACGGGTCCACCCATTGGGCCTTGCATGGGTCCCCCCATTGGGCCTCGCATGGGTCCACCCATAGGGCCCATTGGTCTAGGTCCGTGCATTGGGCCCCCCATCATTGTTCCTGGGCCATTCCAGACCGGTCTGCAACAAGTAATATATTTTTAATATAAAATAAAATAAACCCTTATAGATTAGTAATTTCAGTCTGTCTATCCGTCCGTGTATCACAGCCAATTTTTTCCGAAACCATAAAAAGAATACTGTAGAAACTTGGTAAATAGATGTATTCTGTGAACCGCATTAATATTTTCACACGAAAAAATAATAAAGAGGTTTTGGGTACTTTTGTATCGTCGTCGTCGTTTTTTTTTAGCGGCCAAAGATCTGTTATCACTTGCTTGTAACAATAAATTACCTTGATGCTATTTGTGCAATCAGATTTGCTCTAAGTCATATCGGAGGTGAGTTATGGCCCATCAAAGTTTTTTTTTTGTTTTTTTTGTCACTGACAACTTGTCACCCGCCACTGGCCCGCGACGACGCCACTTGTCCACAAGTGGCGTCGTTTTTTTTTAGCGGCCAAAGATCTGTTGTTACTTTTTTGAAACATTACTTTATTCCTAGTATTTGTGTAATCAGATTCGCTGTAAGCTTGTTTTTGACGCTTGAAGCGCAACAAATTTCTGGTATTGTGTAATGATATTATGTTTTAAAATTCCAACAAAGTTGCGGGTAGATAGTTCATAAAAAACATAATTACCTCGGCCCATGTCTTGGCCCAGGCCCATTCCAAGCAGGCCTTGGCCCAAACTGACCAAAGTTGGATCCATTTCTAGGCCCAAAGTTCTGTGCCCCTTCCGCCCTAACCGGAGACGTGGCTGGCGTTATAGCCGCTGGCGTTATAGCCGCCGGCGTTATAGCCGCCGGCGTTATAGCCGCCGGCGTTATAGCCGCCGGCGTTATAGCCGCCGGCGTTATAGCCGCCAGCGTTATAGCCGCTGGCTTAGACGGTACTGCTATGGGTTTCTGTTTTGGTTCAGGGCTTTTCGTACCAGGCGGGTCCACGTCAGGTTTGGTTTCTAACACTTTTTTCACTTCACTCTTAGACACAACTTTATTGAAATTCTCAGTTCTTTTCACTTGAAAGCATTCGCCAACGATCAGATCATTGTTTTTGGCAACTTTATCGAATGCTAAAAGGTTCAACGAACTGGATTTGTTTCTGAGATATCTCTGGTAGTGTTGTATTATGTTCCGCTGCGGCTTGCTGTCGGCTCCTAGTCCTGTTCCGACGCTACTTAGCCCTTTTGGTAGGAAGACTGAGTCGACTGGAGTTCGCTCCATGACTACTTTAAGGGGATGCCCGAACATAGTCTGGCTGTTTAGTAATGATACAGCCTGGAATTTATAAAAAGTCATATTATGGAAATGAGAAAATGTAGTTATGATCTCGATCTAGATAGATCTAGAAATCAGTTTATGTTCTACAACTTATGTTTCAAACTTTTTTTTCTAATATCCATACGTTTTGTTTTAGAAGAAGTTTAAATTCTGTTATTCTGACAAAAATATAATAAACTAGCGGCCCATTCCGGCTGCGCTCGGATATTGTCATTTAAAGACTATTAATCGAAATAAAAACTATCCTATCTCTCAAGTTGGACCAGACTGCTCACGGTGTGCCAATTTAATTTAATATCGGTTAAGTAGTTTAGGAATCCATCGCGGACAAACATCGTGACAGGAGATTTATATATATTAAGAAATATCGGTTAAGTAGTTTAGGAATCCATCGCGGACAAACATCGTGACAGGAGATTTATATATATTAAGATTAATGAATTTTATAAAACAATTGTTCGACTGTTTTATTTGTGGTTATATTAGACGACAAAAACTCTGTTTTTGTAAGAGCGAAACGGATACTGAGTCTAATGAAAGCCAGCATTAGACGAGGCGAGAGTGAACATAAAAGCATGTTAAAAAGAGCTTGAAACTTAACGGTAAATAGTATATATAATATATTATCTCTGTGTGTGTGTGTGTATATTTTGTTGGTGTTTGTGTTATTTTCAGATATTTCAGTAATTTTATTTGATTTTAGGGTTCATACATCTTGTCAAAATAATTATCCGTCAAAATAATAATAGAGGTCCGACAAAGATTAGCTTTAGAAAAAAAGTTTGAAACAAAAGTTGTAGAAAATAAACTGGTATTTAAAATAGTTCTGACGCGTTTTGTTGATTAATCTGATATTTCAAGATTTATCGGCTGCAATAGAAAAACCAGTTCATTGAATGAGCCTTAAATCGTAAACGGTACATTTTACAGAAAAGTTTTCGAGCCATTGTAGCTCGTGGAGATACAACATTTTGTTTTCTACAATAACGACCTCAATAATTTTGGCCTTAAAGCGCCAAACTATTTTCGGAAACTATTTTCGAGATATCGGCCAAAAATGTTTAGCGCTTGAAGCTCAACCTGAATCTGTCAGCATTTTGTAATTTTATGTTCAGTAATCCTAAATCTCATAAAATAAGAAATTTGGATCGTAAATTTATTGCAAAGTTAAAAAATAAATATCATTTTGGCACTCATATGGACACGGAAGAGGTATGTTCGAACTTCGAACTACGCTCATCCTCTAAGAATAGTTGGTCTGAGCTCGCAGCAATATTTTACTATTAAAAATTCGGGAACCGGAATCCGGGACTTATTTTTCGCAGGCAACCCTATACCACCGTGTTCATAAAATAATCTTTAATTTTTATTTAATTTCAATTTTGGGGACTGTGTCAGCTTCGTCCGTGAGAAAGAACCTGTAAATAGAAACCTCACACGTGGTCCCTGGGTGGTGCTAAACAGCTGACAAAAATACCGGTGGTAGGCCTCGGCCGTGGCTGGTGACCACCCATCAGACTTAAGTCATGCCGCCAAGCGGCCTAGCCGTGTTCCGGCCATGTAGTCTGATGACGCCATTTGGGAAGACGGGTCAGAGCAGTTGCTGCATAACTGCAAGACCGGATTGCCACACACCATTACTTTGCATCGGAAAGCTAGTCGTGGAGGGTAGCGGGATCCGAGGCACGGTTGCCGCGACCGACCGCAGACAGTAGGGGGCCCAAGTAGTGAGCTAGCCCCTCATGAAAGGCTGCCCCGCCATCTAGCGAAAAATCCCGGGATGCGCTATCCTGCCGGTTGGCGACCGGATATCAAGGCCAGATAGACATCCCCGGGGGGGCTCGGGCGTCCCCGCAGTCTCCAGACTAGTTTCCCATAGATGTATTCGTGTTGTGTGTTGTGGCCGTTGGTCAGCAGTGTGTAGCCTCGTTCTACTTCCGTTTTCCCACCGTAATTCACCCTCAAACAATCATGAACAAGGTCAAAAATAGAAACAAAGTTATTAAGCGGCTGCACTCCTTGATCCTTAAAGTGCACCTCGAGAATATCCGAGGTCTGCACTCAAATATCACAGCAGTCCACCACCACCTGGAGACTGAGCAGCCATCACTGTTGTTTCTTACGGAGACGCAGATAGGACGTCCGTCAGACGTGGCGTACCTAAACTACCCTGGTTACACGTTGGAGCACAACTTTAAGCCACGTGCTGGAGTGTGCCTGTACGCCCGTGACGATATCTGCTGTCGGCGTCTCCGTAACCTTGAGGACACCAGATTCTCTGTTATTTGGGCGCTGATAGACACAGGCATAGACAAAATTGTGTATGCCTGTGTCTATCGGTCGCACAGTGGGGATCTGGAGACAGCTAGGCTCATGGAATATTTGAGTGAGGCGGCAGACGCGGCTCAGCAAAAGTATCCATCAGCCCAACTAGTGTTGCTGGGGGATTTTAACGGCCATCACAAGGATTGGCTGTTCCCATACCGGGACACTGACCACGCTGGGCAGGAGACGAGAAAGCTAGCTTTATCGTTAGACCTGACCCAGCTGGTCCAAGGGGCCACTCGGGTACCTGATGTTGCGTCGCATACTCCTTATTGTTTAGACCTTCTGCTGACAACTGATCCAGACCGATATTCCGTGGCGGTATCTTCGCCGTTAGGCAGCTCCGACCACTGTCTGGTGAAGTCAGTATCAATGTACCATCCGCCTGATCCAAGCCCTAGAGGCAACCGGCGGTTATGGCGTTACAAGTTAGCAGATTGGGATGAGATGCGTTCTTTTTTTGCGTCTTACCCATGGCAGCCATTGTGCTTCTCTTCTGGTGATCCTTCAACTTGCGCGGATGATGTGACTGAAGTGATCCAAACGGCTATGGAATATTTTATACCATACGCTGACGTTCCATTATCCAGCAAAGCTCGCCCTTGGTTTGGTCCTCAGTGTAAAAATGCTGAAGCATTTAAGCATGAGGCTTACCTAGCTTGGGTTGATGCTCGACAACGTAAGGCAAAGGACACGCACCAGAAGAAGAAAGCGTTTAACAAGGCTGCTAAGGCATGCAAAAAGGTTCTGCAGAGGGCTCGATTTGACCATATTAGTCGAATAGGGAACAAACTAGCTTCATACCCTACGGGCAGCAAAGCGTTTTGGTCCCTAGCTAAGTCAGTCGAATCGAACTTCTGCCGCCCCTCACTACCTCCAATGCTTAAACCTGATGGGACGCTGGCTCACACCGCTATAGAGAAGGCAAACTTGTTTGCGTCTCAGTTTGCGGAATCTTCACGTCTAGATGCTGGTAGTGCGATACCCCCAACTCCACCTGGCAGTCAGACTGTAATGTCTGAAATACAAATTCGCCAGAAGGAGGTTCGTAAAGTGCTACGCAATCTGGATGTGAATAAAGCCAGTGGCCCGGACGGAATTCCAGCCATAGTACTGAGGGTTTGTGCACCTGAGTTGTCTCCAGTACTAACACGCCTGTTTAGACTTTCTCTCCAAACTGGGCAAGTGCCGAAGTCGTGGAAGCTTGCTAACGTGCAACCTGTGCCCAAAAAAGGCAGTCGTACTGACCCTGTCAACTACAGGCCCATCTCAGTCACGTCCATACTCTGTAAGACTATGGAACGTGTCTTAAACCACAGGCTCCTGGCATACCTAGAATCGAACGACCTCCTCAGTGACCGGCAATATGGGTTTCGCCGGAACCGGTCCACCGGGGACATTCTAGCGTATGTCACCCACATCTGGAGTGAAGCTATCGAGAAACACGGGGAAGCACTTGCAGTCTCCCTGGATATCTCGAAGGCTTTCGACAGGGTTTGGCATGATGGCCTTATAAGCAAGCTTTCGGGCTATGGTTTGTCACCTGGGTTTATTGCGTGGTTATCAGACTTCTTGAGGGATCGATCCATACGAGTCGTCATTGATGGCTGCTCGTCGGATCAAATGGCTATCAATGCCGGAGTTCCTCAGGGGTCGGTACTCTCTGCGACGCTCTTCCTGCTACATATCGATGATCTGTTGAAGCCCGGTATCTTTGGGTACGCAGATGATAGCACCGTCGTAGAGAGTTATATATCCAGCGCGAAAGCCAGTGGACAACAAACTCAGCTATTGAGAGAAGGTATGATCGAGCGTTTGAACTTGGCCCTTGAGGCAGTTTCTACATGGGGCGATGCCAATTTGGCCAAGTTTAACGAAGGAAAAACACAGGCGTGTTTATTCTCCGCTAAAAGGAGTCCATTCACACTGGCTCCTACTTTTCGAGGCGTATCCGTGCCGGTTACTGACCATCTCGAGCTTTTGGGCGTTTCTTTGTCATCGACGCTCAACTTTGGCACGTATATTGAGTCTAAGGCTAAACTAGCCGCCAAAAAACTGGGTGTCCTCTCAAAGGTGCGAAGATACTTCAATTCTGAGCAGTTGCTCACGTTGTACAAAGCACAGATTCGCTCCTGTATGGAGTACTGTTCGCACCTTTGGGATGGATCGGCTAAGTATCAGCTGGAGACTCTGGAATCGATTGAGAGACGTGCCAAAAGGCTCATAGGCAATGACACTCTTGTGCGTAAAAGACTTCAAAGTCTTGATCATCGCCGCAAGATTGCTAGCTTATCGGTTTTTTATCGGATACACTTCGGAGAGTGTGCAACTGATCTGCATGATTTAATACCACCTTGCCCTTTCTTCTATCGGAATTCTCGTATCTCAAAAAAGCGACATCGTTTCATGGTTGATGTTCCAAAAACACGAACAAAGAGATTTGACTCCACGTTTGTGATAAGAACGTCTAAGTTGTGGAATGCGTTGCCTGAGTGGGTTTTTCCCGATGGTTACAATCTGGGTGTCTTCAAATCGAGAGTGAATCGGTTTCTTCTAGGTAAGCACGTTCCATCGTAGATCGCATCGTCGCTTAACATCAGGCGAGATGGTGGTCAAGTGCGAACCTATTAAAGTTAAAAAAAAAAAAAAAATTCAATAATCAGACAGTTGCAAAATGTTAAATAATCCTCCCACATTGGACGTTCGATGTTCTATATTTTCTAATTTGTCAATAATTAATCTATGCAAATACATATAATACGAAGCCAGCTGACGAAGTTGAAAACTGATAGTTGCAGAATTGTTTCGTAAAAGCCAGACATTTTGAGAGAGCTCGAGAAGTTTTATAGAGTGCTGTACTCCTCGTCGCAAAGGCCTACTCCTAGCATTAACCCGACACTACACATTCCGGACATACACCTATACGAGATACGAACAGCTCTCAAACAGCTTAAGAACAACAAGGCTACGGGGGGTAGACGGAATCACGTCATAACTTCTAAATGCGGTTGGAACACCAGTACTTAAAGTGCTTCTATTTAATTCCATCATCAAGAGTACGTCAGAGGCGTGGAGCAAAAGTGTAGTGGTGCTGTTCTAAAGAAGGGTGACAATACTGTCCTAAAGAACTACAGACACATTTCACTGCTGAGCCACGTCTATAAGCTGTTTTGAGAGTAATAGCAAATCGTCTCGTTCGTAGGCTTGACGACTTCCAGCCTCCCGAGCAATCCGGATTCCGTAAATAGTTTAGTACCGTAGACCACATGCAAAATGGGGTGAGACAGGGCAACGTTATCTCTCCGAAACTGTTCACCATTGGATTTGGCATTGGAGGATATCTTTAAGCTTTTTAACTGTAACGGATATGATATCAACATTAATGGCAAATACATCACCCACCTTCGATTTGCCGACTATGCGGAGAGAACTATGCTCGGAATTTCACTGGATGACAAATTCCGAAACAGGGAAATCCGCAGAAGAACGAAGGTCACCGACATAGCACTTAAAATTAGCAAGTCGAAGTGGCAATGGGCAGGCCATACAGCTCGCAAAATCGATAACCGCTGGGGAGTAAAGGTTCTCGAATGGCGACCACGAAACGGCAGACGCAGTGTAGGACGACCCCCCACACGATGGACCGATGATATTGTCTCGGTCGCGGGAAGTGGGTGGATGGAGGCGGCACAAGACCGCTCATTGTGGAAATCATTGGGGGAGGCTTATGTCCAGCAGTGGACGTCTGCAGGCTGCACAAGATGATGATGAAACTATACAAATAAAAATGAACCTCCAAAATGTATGTACGCGCATTTCCGAATGACTACACCAAATTAGATTTTTTTTGTAGTTTTTATTATTAGGACAAGGTTTGTTTGAAATTTTCAAAAAAAAAATTGTTTTTTTTATTATTAATACGAAGAGTGATTAAGAGTATTAAGTAAGCATTTACTCATTCACTGAAAACTGAGATTTTCAAAACAATGGCAAATCACTGACTGACCTTCAAATTTTCAAGTTTGCTGTGTGTTTGTTCCAACAGCAGAAAAAACAAATGAATTAAGGTTTTCAAGACACAAAAACATGAGTAAATCTATATATATTAAAAAAAAAATGCGGTCGAATTGAGAAACCTACTTTTTTTGAAGTCGGTTAAAAATCAATGCCACTTTTCGTTGTTAGTGAACTCCTCCTAAACGGCTGAACCGATTTGAACGATTTTTTCTGTATGCATTTGGGCAGGACCCGCGATGGTTTAGATTCACAAATCAGCCCGGCAGATGGCGCTGCAGTTGGTATCTAGGTTTATTATCCGAACAAAGCCGGAACGGGCCGCTCCGGCGTAGCTGTATAAATTTGAAATTGGAATTGCTAACCAAAGAGGAGATATTTGAGATCAAAGTGGCCAACACGACAAAACACCAATTTCATATTCGAGGACTTAGGGTCTGAAATGTGTGTTTTGTCTAATACAACAACTACCTATAATGGAGATTTCTTAGTGTAGGGTGTTACAAAAATAATATAGAATGAGAACTACACATTCCTACCAATAAAGGAAGCGAGCCCAGCATGCTGGCAGCATTACCACGCTGAATGGCAATGTTTATGCGGACTCGAGTGTGTTACAAACCTGGACGGCCTCTAGCGGATGACTGTACATGACGTTAGCGTACTTGGCTCTCGCTGGGCTGTCGTGATAGAAAGCGCATATCACCACTCGGCCAGCCATCTCCATCGCTTCGCGGAGGTCCGTCTTTTCACACCGAAACTGAAATAACGAGAACAATAACTATATTCTAATTTAATTATAGATTAACTAGCAGCCCATTCCGGATTCGCTCAGATATTATCAAATATCAAATATATGTAGTACATCTTGGTACAAGTGTATATTGTTGGTATATAACGTCCTCGGCTGTATTAAGACCCTCGCCTCCGGCTCGTGCCTCAAAAGCACCTCAGCGGTAATCATCAATACACACGTGTACCATACGTTTTTCAATACACTTGTACGTAAAATAACTAATAATAACAGAGTCATTTCAACAATGAAAACGAGTTGTTAAGTGTTTCGTTATGGCGGGAAAAATTTATCAGTTGTCAAATGCGTGCGCAACTAACAATGGCGACCAGACACTTACTAAAACGTTTTAGCCACATACAAATGTGGAATTTAAAATTTTATTTATTGCAAAGAAAATAAAAGTTATATTTGAATTAATTTTTATTTTTAAGCACGTACAAGTTGAATTTGTCTTTAACATTATGCCAAGTTATCTTTATGATATATATATATTAGGGTGTCCCTTAAATTTCAATGTCAATATATTTTTACGCATACCTTCTAAAAACTTTTGTATTGACCTAATATAGTACAGAAATAAATATAAGCCCGATTTATAAACGATAACCCGTGCCGACTTGAGTTTTTAACTTGTCCCCATACAAGTTGCGCGGGTGCAGCGCTGCGACCTGTTACTGCGAGTTTCAATTGTTATTTCATACGTGATTTCTAACATTATTAGTGCGTTGTTTATTGTGTGAATATGTCTGTGGAATTCATCATCATCATCAGCCGCAAGACGTCCACTGTTGAACATAGGCCTCCCCCCTAGATATCCACAACGAACGGTCCTCCGCAACCTGCCACCAGCGGTTTCCAGCGACCTTTGTGAGGTCATCTGTCCAACTAGTGGGAGGCCGTCCAACACTGCGCCTTCCGGTTCGTGGTCGCCACTCGAGAACCTTTCTTCCCCATCGGTTGTCAGTTCTACGAGTGATGTGGCCTGCCCATTGTCATTCAGCATAGCTACTCTTCGAGCTATGTCGGCTACTTTCGTTCTTTTGTGAATATCCTCATTACGGGTTCTGTCGCGCAAAGAGACTCCGAGCATAGCTCTCTCTATAGCTCGCTGTGTGACTTTGAGCTTTGTTATGAGGCCTACAGTTAAGGACCACGTCTCAGTTCCATAAGTCATCACTAGCAACTCGCACTGATTGAAGACTTTCGTCTTCAAGCATTGGGGTATTTTGGACTCCAAGATGTGCCGTAGTTACCCGAACGCTGTCCATCCGAGTTGGATCCTTCGCTGGACCTCTTTGTCGAAGTTGGATCTACCTAATTGGATCTTTTGACCCAGGTAGACGTATTCGTCAACAACTTCGAGTGTGGTATTCCCAACAATTACCGGTACAGGTGAGACATGAACATTTGACATGACCTTCGTCTTGTCCATATTCATCCTCAAACCTACCTGTTGGGATACTCTACTGAGGTCCCTGAGCATAGCACCGAGGTCCTCCAGCGACTCCGTCACAATGACTGTCGTCGGCAAACCGAAGGTGAGTGATGCATTCGCCGTTGATATTGATGCCATGTCCGTTCCAGTCCAGTAGCTTGAAAACATCTTCCAGCGCGGCAGTGAACAGTTTCGGAGATATAACATCTCCCTGTCTCACGCTGACTTTGCTGACTTTGCTGTAAATACACCTCAACACTTCGATATAGCGATAGCCCATGCGGCATCGCTGGAGAGACTGAAGCATGGCCCAGGTCTCGATGGAACGTCGTAAATGACACTACTGAAAGAGCTGTTTTATTAATGCAAGATTTTAATGGACTTATCACGGCTGATGAAGACCAAAAACAGTTTTTGTTGCGTTGTGTTCAGGAACATAGAAATCTGTAAAACTAACTGTAAAAAAGCTACACTAATGAGAAGTTGCCCTAATAAATTATTATTATAATTTGTATTTAAATAAGAGTTTATGTTGATCCTATTTTATTCTTACTCATATTTACTCTATTTGTTGCATTTTAATTAGTTTTAGATCATACCAAAATGTCAGGCCATAACACGATTTTTAATAAACTTTAGAGCTCGGTCGGCACGGGTTGCAATTATGGTACAAATATGAAATTTCATATTTAAGTACATTTTAGCATATTTAAAAAAAGTAGAGGGTATGCGTTGCGAAATTCCAAAAAAAAATTTTTTTTGCCATATAAGGGACACCCTAATATATATGTATATATGGTTATGCAGTTATGCTAATAAAAAATTGGTTGCCTGTAAAGTCGGTATACGGGCGAAAGTTTTACGTGACAACGACTTTGAGTGGTAAAATAATTTTAATGTGAATATTCATTCGTATAGTAGGAAGAAGGATGAAATAATAGTAACAATTTAAAACATTTATTTATACAAAGAATTATATTTAACGAACGCAACGAAACGTGTAAACTTGTATGCAGGCGCCTAAGCGAATCGGCGACTCGGGCATGGTTAGCCCGCCTAAGAGCGAGAGAGACAGACATAAAAAGTGAAAGGCACGCGTCCCTCTCACTCGCTCTCATTGTGAGCGCATAACGTGAGCGGAGCGTAACGCAGTTTCTTGAAGTGTCACCCGGCAAACCAATTTATAAGACGTTGTCACGTCAAAAGTTATGCAAAAACAGTTATTCGTTTGGTTGTTAGTTGTTATGGTAAATTATCATTAGTCCTAAAAATGTTATGCCTACTTAAATTAGTACAAAAATTGTTATGCTACTACATAGAGCAGTGTTGGGGTATAATTATGTTAGTTAGTGTTAATTTTCAGCTTTCCTTAAATACCTACCCGAAATTCGCTGCCAGCTCTCGGAATATTTACGATCGAATTTCGACCACCAGTATAATAGTTAAAATTAAAATCAATACGTACATTCGACACATGCACCCAGTTATCTAAAGGTGGAGTGATGCCAAGAGATTTGAGAAAGGATTCTTTGAGTCCATACGTGCCCTTAAGATCTATGTCCCACATAACCAAATCTGATCGCCACGGCATTCTAAAAACAACAATAACTTTCTATTAGGTACTTTTCAATTAGTATTACTTTTACTATTAAAACTAGCAAGACCTCGGCAAAATACCAGTCATAATGTAAAATACATATATGGTCTATAAGCAAGGCAAAGTTATGGCTGGTCTAGTCGGCAGAACGGCGACTGCCGATCCAGAATTACGGGTTCAAATCCCACGCGCACTACATTTCGAAGTCAAGTGCGTAATACCGCTAACTTAAAACGGTGAAGGAAAACATCGTGAGGAAACCGACATGTACCTAGAATCTTTCAAGGTCGTGTGTCATTTATCAACCCATACTGGGCTAGCGTGGTAGATGACCTTGACTCTCTCCTTGCGAGAGAAGGCCCCGAGTCCCAGCAGTGGGAACGTTTAGTGGGCTGTTTATGTATGCATGTACGAGTATGTATAGTGTATAAATTGTATCCGATAGAAACGGCGGCGGTTAAATGAATGTTTGTCTGTACGTCTTTATATCGTAAGAATCGCAATTGCATTTGATCATGTGATGATATTTGGCGAAGTTGTTGTGCATGAGCCAAGGAAGATTTCTGAGTTGGTACAACCAATTTTAGACAGGGGCCGTAGCAACGCTCGCAGACTTTGGTTACTATAAAAGAAAGGAAGTAATCAACAGCAATAAACTTCATGAATCTTACGTTATAGCTGGGGTTTCCTGTTCTTCGTTGACAGTTTTTTGTTCAATAACAGTTGGTTGAGTCGGTTGAGCTGGTTGAGTCGGTTGAGTCGGTTGAGCCGATTCAGTCGGAGTGTAGGTCGGTTGAGCCGGTTGAGTCGGTTGAGCTGGTTGAGTCGGTTGAGCCGATTGAGTCGGAGTGTAGGTCGTTACATTTGTTGGTTGTGTGACATTTTCATTATATGGGTTATTGGTAGTTTCAGGATTTGATTCAACAACTGGAGGAGTTTTTGGTAAGATCTCGCAGTCTGACAGATCTACAACTGAAATAACAAGTATACATTTTAGATTTTTTTAATCATATAATAATTTTTGACAAATAAAATTTTATACTACTTTATTTAAAAAATCCTCAACCCAATTACTTTATAATTTAGGTTGTAATGTATGTTTACAAGTAAGGCAAATACCTATAGTTATATAATATAGCATAGTTTTTATTGTAATTTTGTTTTATAACCCGTGAACCCGACGAGCGACGTCCCGACGTCACACAAAAAATCATTTCTCAAAAATGACACCAAATTTTGTGTCTATAAACGACAATGTACTAATTAATATTATTATCAAAAAAACTAAACTAAACCGAGTATGTATATCATGTGAAAATAAGGTTTTAAAGTCCCAATTCCTGTTTTGCCCAAATTTGGCCGCTTGGAGCTTAAGTGGAATTACCCAGAGAAATAAAAAAATTCAGAGTCAAAGTCAAGAAATTGTAGCATTAAACAGTGTACCAGTGTACAGTGCACTTACACACACTAAGTTTTCACTTCAACAATATTAGTTTAAAATAGTATAGATGTAATTCTCACCACTCATGGAAACAGTAAGTTTGTTCCCTTCAATCTCTTTGTCCGCTAGTTTGGTCATGGCCGTCTCACAGTCCTCTTTGACCTGGTAAGATAGACGGATAGCCCCAATGCCAGTCTTGTCATCTTTAATCATTTCTATTTCATCCACTGGACCACACTGAAAATCATACATCCTATATAGTAGGTACACAATATACTAATTAGTATTTTTTCTTGTCTCGCCTATTAACGTATTCTATAGCTTAGATGTTCTGATAAACTGATGATATTTATAACTTTACTATAAGACTGTACCTGTAAATCTATATAATTTTTGATACCCATGAAGCTCCAACTATTTGGCAGATTTGTGACGGTCAAACAATACTCAACGTCACCACTGAGTGTGTCAACGGTCTGCTCCGCTGAGCTCACTATCTCTGCATTCACTTCTTTTGTCTCGTCATCTTTCGTAAGAGCTTCCTGTTGAGCCAACCTGCGTCTTTTTGATGGCCTGCATCTAGCACGCTTCTTACGTTTCAACAAGGCATTTTCCTGACCAGTTGTTTCAATACCATTGTTAGTTTGTCCTTCTTGGTTCGTCTCAACATTCGCTTCACCAGATTCTATGAAGGCATCATCTTTTGTTGATGTAGTTTTAGTTTTAGCTGAGATAAGAAATAAAACTTTTTTTTAATACGGAGTGACGAGCAGGAAGCAGGATATGTGTCTGATGTTAAGCAAAATTCCACCCTTAACAGCAGTGTCACACAGGAATTAGAACATGAAGAGTCCAAATCATTACAAATTCTATGCAGACAAAGTGACCAGCTGATGTCATCTCAACATCAAGTTATTTTTCTGTGATAAAAAGTAGCCTATGAGTTACTCCAGACTATTATCTATCTATCAAATCCAGAATTCTTTAGTAGTTTTGCTTAAAAAAGACCCAACATAAACAAACACTTCAAACTTTGTCATCTGTTGTTTTTGGCATTGAAAAAATAAACTTTAAGGAAATCACATAAAATATTTGGCACTGTATCATATCCTATCCATGCATGGTAGCCTAGACGAGGTTGCTCTAAGCCTGGGGTCGATACATGCGGCCCACAACCTACATTTATTCCAGGCTCATCACAAATTGTCAAATATTTATTTTCAGCAACTATCCCGCTACATATATTTTTGTTTCATGAGTGCGCACATGTGATTAATATTAGCGACTCCCAGATTTTTTTCACTTTGTGGCTCATGGCTCCTGAAACGTTGCCGACCCCTGCTCTAAGCGTTTTTTTTTAACTTTTATAGGTTTACACTTGACCGCCATCTCACCTGATGTTAAGCGACGATGCGGTCTACGATGGAGCGTGTTTACCTAAAAGAAACCGATTCATTCTCGATTTGAAGACACCAAGGTTATAACTATCAGGGAAAACGCACTCTGGCAACTCATTCCACAGCCTAGACGTTCTTATCACAAAAGTAGAGTCAAACCTCTTTGGAACATCAACCATGAAACGGTGCCGCTTCTTCGAGTTACGAGAAGTCTGATAGAAAAAAGGGCAAGGTGGTATTAGATCATGCAGATCAGTCGCACACTCTCCGAAGTGTATCCGATAAAAAACCGACAAGCTTGCAATCTTGCGGCGATGTTCAAGACTTTGAAGTCTTTTTCGCACTAGAGTCTTTGCCTATGAGCCTTTTGGCACGCCTCTCGATCGATTCCAGAGCCTCAAGCTGATACTTAGCCGATCCATCCCAAATAAGCGAACAGTACTCCATACAAGACCGAATCTGTGCTTTGTAAATTATAATGTTTAGCTTGTAATTTTCTTAACTTTTGTAATTTAGGGGGGCGGAGCTGTTCGCGTCCGCAGGCATGACCAACATCACAATGCCTATTCTACATCTGAAAGCCTTCCACCCTGCACGTGCCCCCCGGGTGGTGCTAAATGAACAGCATCGCCGAGCCACAGGCGGCAGTTAACTAACCTGTTACTGGCAATCACAGGCCATGAGGAATTAAATCCCCCAAAAAAGTTGTGTCAATAGTATCCTGGGAAAACACTATTTGGAATTCTCCCACCTCTTTAAAATGAAATGTCCGAAAATAATGAATGTGATTTGTCATGCGCCCCGGCTAACCCCCGGCGCCCCTCAGTACCCGGGCTGGAGGGTGTGAAATTAGTTACCGAAGACTCCATGAGGGTGGATACCCAGGCCCCCGTGTCAGTGAATGCTACTGGTCAAGGAAAGAAATATGTGCAGCAAGCCTTTCACCCAAGTCTCTTCAATAGGCCAAGAAGTGCCTCAACTGGAAGTGACAAACACCCAATCAACAAGGAAATTGCTCCTAAAGATCCCCAACAACAACAACAAAATAATCCTACATCCATTAACATACCTGATTGGCAGAGGATACCAGTCAGTAGAAACCCTAACAAAAAACGAAAGTTCTCAAATGCACAGTCTCCGGAACATGTGCAGGTGACAAATAGATTTGATGGTCTACCTATTAATGATGATGTACAAGAACCGGTCAACTCTAGGGAAACAAAAACCTACAAACCTCCCTCAATTGTCTTGTATGGGGTCGAGGATGTGAACAAGCTTACGGAATTCTTAGAAAAAGTGGTAACCAAAGAACTATTTAAATACAAGATTGTAAACAAAAATGAAATAAGAGTTACAAACAAAGATACAGAGGCATATAAAAAGCTCATATCAGCTATTAGAGAGCAAGGACTTATTGGCCACACTTTCAATAGAAAAGAAGAAAGGAACTGTAGGCTTGTCATCAAGAATCTACATCATACGACCCCACATGACTCTATAAAACTTGCATTTGAAGAAACCGGAAACAGTGTTATTGGGGAAATTATCAATGCAAGATACGGGCCGGATAAAAAGCCTACCACAACATTCTTTGTAAATTTGAAATCAGGACCTAACAACAAATCCGCTAAGCAAATAAAATATATCTATCACCAAGTTGTTACTATAGAAGACCCGAAAAAAAGAAATATTATAGTACAATGTCAGAGGTGTCAACAGTACGGACACACCAAAAATTATTGCATGAGGCCAGCTCGTTGCCTTAAATGTGCAGAATCACATCTGACAAAAAATTGCCCAAAAGCTGACCGCTCCACACCAGCAACATGTGCTCTATGCCATGGTCCTCATCCCTCAAACTACAAAGGCTGTGAGGTTTACAAAGAAATACTGGCCAGAAAAACAATAAAACAAGCCCACTTAAGATCACGTAAAAGTCCCATAATACTAAACAACAAAGTTCCAGAACATAACGCAAATCATATTCAACACAGCTCTCAAATAGAAAAAACATACTCTGAAGCCATTAAAAACAAACAATCAGATCAATCCTCCAACATACAAACTGATCAAGTTACCTATCAACAGCTAATAAATACAAGAATAGAAGAAATTTTCATCAAGCAATCTCAAAAAATAGATATTATCTTACAACAAATGAGCAACATGCTGGGGCTCTTGACAACACTGGTCAGTAAACTATCCTCGAGCTAGATAAACTAAAAATAGCCACGTGGAACGCAAATGGTCTATGTCCCAACACTGCTCAGGTTGAGATACTTCTAATGATGCATAACCTAGATGTCTTACTAATATCTGAGACCCATTTCACTAACAATAGTCAAATAAAGATAAGAAATTTTAACATTTACGCAACAAACCATCCAGATGGTACTCCACATGGAGGAACAGCCATCTTAATCAAATCTTCAATTGATCATCACGAGCTTACTCAGTTCAAAACAGACCATATCCAAGCAACCACAATTAATATCCGAGATAGAAATGGCCATTTCAATGTCTCGTCAGCGTACTGCCCCCCAAAGCACAAAATAACAGAGGAACAGTTCACTGCATACATCAAAAGTCTAGGACCACGGTTTATAGCAGGTGGAGATTGGAACGCTAAGCATCTACTCTGGGGCTCGAGACTAGTCACCACTCGAGGCAGGGAACTCAAAAAATGTGTTGATAAAAATCATCTTACAACAATAGCCACACCTGAGCCGACCCACTGGCCGACTGACCCAAACAAATTGCCTGATCTCTTAGACTTTTTCTTGATGAAGGGGCTATCGAGACTTTTTTACCAAATTGAATCTTGTCTGGATGGAGACTCGAACCATATCCCCGTTATACTAACAATTAGTGCAGACATCCTAAAGAACCAGAGTAAACCTTGGCTGTACAAAAATCAAACAAACTGGAAAGTTTTCCGATCCTTAGTCGAGGATTCCTTGCAGTTACGGGTGTCCCTAAAGAACGAGGATGAAATTGATGATGCTGTCCTGGCGTTCACAGTTGCAATCCAGAAGGCCTGCTGGAACAGCACAGAAGAGATTAATCGTAAGAATGTAAGACATACTTATGTACCTCATGAAATTAGGGAAATGATCCTCGAGAAAAGGAGACTACGCAGAGTGTGGCACTCTAGCCGGCACCCGCAGGATAAAAGGGCGTTCAATAATTACAGTAAAATCCTGAAACAAACCATAAAAGAAAAAGAAAATGCTAAAATGGAAGCTAACCTATTGTCGCTGACTGCTACTGCTCACACTGACTACGCTCTGTGGAAGACATGTAAAAGCATGAACCAGCCTATCAACCCAAAGCCACCAATACGAGTAGAGGTAAACAAGTGGGCTAGAACTAAACAAGAAAAGGCGAATGCTTTTGCTGATCATCTTGCCAAAGTATTTGTTCCTAATGAAGCCATCCCTGGATCTAACGAAGCTGACATAGACAATGTACTCCAGCAAGATTTCCAACTTGATTTGCCCCTGAAAGTAGTGACGCCAGGAGAAGTAACAAGAACCATCCGCCAACTAGACAATAAAAAATCTCCAGGATTCGACCTCATAGATAAAAAGGTTCTATCTGAATTGCCGCGTAAAGCAATAGTATATCTGACTACCTTATTCAATTGTATAATCAGAACATCTTACTATCCTGCTCTGTGGAAAGTATCACAGGTGATCATGGTCCATAAACCTGGGAAGCCACCACATGAACTATCATCCTACAGACCAATTAGCCTACTACCCATAATATCCAAGGTTTTAGAGAAGATATTACTCCATCGACTATCATGTGCTATGCATGAAAACTCCGTAACCCCAGACCACCAATTTGGGTTCAGACCTGAGCACGGCACCACTGAACAGGTTCATAGAGTGTGCAGACACATTAGTGAAAGTCTCGAGAAGAAAGAATATTGCTCTTCGGTGTTCCTTGACGTTCAACAGGCCTTCGACCGGGTGTGGCATAAGGGTTTGCTCTGTAAGATCAAATTACTTCTTCCTCACAGCTTCTATCAAATAATAGAGTCATATCTGAGTGATAGAATTTTCCAAGTCAGAGAGGACAACTTTTTTCAAATTCAAAAGCCTTTATTTACTAAACAGTTTAACAGTTTATTAAAATACATTTCATTTTATGACATCATTCCCCTGTTCAGTGCATCCTTTGACGCAAAGGCCTCCTCCAGCACTTTCCATCTCTCTCTGTCTCTTGCTACTCTTATCCAAAGTGGGCCAGCTACTTTTTTAATATCATCTGACCATCTTTTTAATTGTCTGCCCCTTTTTCGTTTTGCACAGTACCGGGGGGTCCAGTCAGTCAGTGTTTTGGTCCACTTTTCTTTTTGGTCTCTAGTCATGTGTCCAGTCCATCTCCATTTGAGTGTCTTTAGTTTGGTTTCCACATCTTCCCATTTTGTGATACTTCTTAGATATACTGCACTCTTCCTATCCTTTCTTCTAAAACCTAGTACACTTCTTTCCATGCTTCTCTGACATGTAACCAATTTTTGGATGTTGTTTTGTGTTATTGTCCATGTTTGGCATCCATATGTCATTATTGGTAATATGCAGGAATTGAATATTTTACGTTTCACTGCAGTTGTGTATTGCTTATTTTTCATTATATGTTTAAGGGACCAAAATCTTTTCCAGGAGTTAGCTATTCTTCTCTGAACTTCTTGGTGCATTTGGTCCGAAATAGAGATAATCTGTCCCAAGTATATGTAGTTTTTGACGTAATCTACCTTTTCTCCGTCTATTGTTATATCAATTTCTGATCTGTTGGTCATTGCCTTTGTTTTTGTTTTGTTCATGGTCAAACCAACTTCTTCACTTTTCTTTGCAAGGTCTTGGATCATGAACTGCAGTGATTTTGGGTTATCAGTTATCAGCACTATGTCATCTGCAAATCTTAGGTGGTTTATTCTTGTTCCGTCAATGTTGATACCAAGATTTAAGTATATTCAAGTATAATATTCAAGTATTTCTGAAAATTTGTTCGAGTACAGAAGAAAAAATTTTTGGAGAGAGTGGGTCTCCCTGTCTAACTCCTCTGCTAACTGTGAATGAGTCTCCTATAGATTCTAATCTGACTTGAGCTGAGCTATTGCCATATACGTTTCTTATAATTCTTATGTATTTGCTTTCTATGCCCTGGTTTTTGAGAGCTTGCCATATGCAATGGTGTTCTAAGGAATCAAAGGCTTTGTTGTAGTCTATGAATGCCAAGTATATAGGATAACCATATTCTTGGCATTTTTCAACAATTTGTTTTAATACATGCATGTGGTCTACAGTAGAGAAACCAGCTCTGAAACCGGCTTGCTCCTTAGGCTGTTGTTCATCAAGCCTTTTTGTGATGCGATGAAGGATAATTTTTGCAAACACTTTGTAGATGTTGGACATGAGACTTATAGGTCGATAATTGCCTATGTCATCTCTGTCGCCTTTCTTGTGAATAAGAATAATATTACTTGTTGTCCACTGTGTTGGTATGTACTCAGAGTCTAAGATGCTATTGAATATATTTGTTAATTTTGAAATGTTGTCTGGTAATGTTATTTTAATTATTTCGTTTGTTATGTTGTCAGGGCCTGGAGCTTTATCATTTTTTTGTGATCTGATTGCATATTCTACTTCTCTCGCCAATATTGGTGGTATGTCTTCTTCATCTTCGTCTACTAGATTGATATTTAATTCCTGGGGAGTCTTTCTTGAATATAGGTCTCTATAGAAATTGGTTGCGGTGTCGAGAATAGACTTCCTAGTTGTTGTCTGTTTCCCATGTTTATTTTTCATTTTAGGTATCCATGATTTAGACTCTTGTAGCTCTTTCAGTGCTTTCTTGATGCCTCCTGTCTTTGCTATGTGGTAGTTAATACAGTCCATCTTCCTTCTGATTTTGTCCTTTTTTATGTTTTTGCTAATTTCTTTACTAAGGTTTGTGATTTCTTTTAAGGTATTTTTGTCTTTTTTAGATGAAAATAATTCTTTCCGCTGTAATATTAATTTTTTTGTTTGTACGCTTAACATTTCTTTTTTCGGTTGTTTTGGTCTTATGGTATTGTACATGTTCTTTATTTCTCTGTCATAAGATTCTTGTAATTTATTTTGTGTATGAATTCGCTGTTTTGTATTTGTATTTGTTGGAGAGCTTGAGTCAAAGAGGACGGTTTTGTGGTGTTTGAAATGTTTTCTTGTTTTGGTTTGTTTCATGGGGTTCAATGTTGCTCTTACCATACGATGGTTGGTGTAGAAGTTCAGATTGTTAATGACTTTTACATCTTTGAAAGCTTTGGGTTGGTTGCTGGTTATATAGTCTATTTCGTTGTGATATTTGCCATCAGGTGAAACCCAAGTCCACTTTCTTGATTTTCGTTTTTTGAAAAAGCTGTTCAGCACTGCTAGGTTCTTTTCTTGTGCCATATTAATTAGTCTTTGTCCATTCCGACTTCTTTTTCCCATGCCGTACTTCCCTACGGTTTGTTCTTCGGACTGTTGTTGTAATCCTATTTTCCCATTAAAGTCTCCCATTACTATGACATTTTTATCTTCCGTTTCGAGAGCCTGAGACAATTCCTCATAGAAGATATCTTTCGTAGATTCGTCCGCAGCTTCTGTCGGTGCATATACTTGTACTATAGTCCAGGTTTCTTTGTGCCCAGCGAAATTCATTCTAAGTATTGCTACTCTTTCCGAGATGCTAATGAACTCTACAATGTTCTTCCTTAGTCTAATCCTTAGTCTTTTCTAATCAGGAATCCAACTCCATAAAGGCCTTTTTTCTCTCCTATGAAACACAGTATATAGTTGTCGTATTCTATGATTTCTGTTCCTAATCGTCTAACTTCACTGAGACCCAGGATGTCCCATTTAATATTCTGTAATGCCATATCTAATTCTATTAGTATATCGTTAGTTCTTAATGTTAGTACATTTAGAGTAGCAATATAAATATCACTTCTTCTTTTGTTCGGTTCATTTGCTTTTTGTTGTAGTATTTCATTTTTTTGTTGTTGTTTTAATTCATTTGGATTGTTTTGCTTTAGTATTGTTTTAGGTTTTGTTTGAGGTTTATGTTTTATTGCTGGAGGGTGGCGGTCGTATTTCCCCACGGTGACCGCTGACCGGATTGGGGAAGGAAAATGTTTGTTGTTTTTATTTGACTTATTTTGTTTTGTAAAATCTGGTTTCCGGGGGCTGATGTCTGGTAGTTGTCAGTTTTTGCTTGTTCCAGTTAGTGAGTTTGATCTGGGGCGGTTCATGAACTGAAATGCATTGGTTTTGTTCATCTTGTTAGGGGCCATGTTTTGTTTTTCTTCATTGTCTGATTGTGTTGGCGTTTTCGATGGAGAACGTTTTCTTTTCTCTTGTCCTTTGTCCGGATTTATCTTTCCTTTCACTATAAGTTTGTCATATCGGATTATAGCCAGGTTTCCTTTCTTAATTTCTTCTCGTTGCTCTGCTTTTAACTCTTTTCTAATTGCTAGGACTTCTTTAGGGAAGTCTTCAGTAGCATAATTGTTAGTGGGAAAGTTTTTGTTAGCCTTCAGAATTTCCATCTTTCTCCACGCTAGGGTAAATTTGACAAGTATAGGTCTTCGTTTTTTGTCGACCTTCTTTCCCAATCTGTAGGTTTCACTTATTTCCCATTTGTCGAATTCTTGTATTCCTGTTTTTTTGGTTACATTGTTAAGAACTGTCAGAACTAAGTCCAGAAGATTGATGTTATTTTCCTCAGTTTCTTCAATTCCATGCAGTATTATGTTATTTTTTCTTACTTCCTTCTCGAGGTTAATGACTTTACTTTTAAGTGTAGTCACTTCCTTATTGAGCTTTAAGTTTTCCTCAACTAGTGGTTTCAGTTTTTTATCTATGGTGGCAGCCATGCTCCTCGTAAAGGTTTCTGTTAGGTTAGTTGTTTGCATAAGAAATTCTTTTTTTAATTCATCCATTTTCTCATTCGCTTTCTCATTCATTTTTACCAGTAGTTCTAACTGCTTGTCCATGATCTGAGATTTTTGTAATTCAGCCAATTAGAGAAATTTTTTGCAATGTGGTCACACCTGTACAATTTATTGGCAACCCTAAATATGTTAATTATGTTTTTTCTTCTAGCAACACTGAGTTGATTGTCAACTGTCATGTGTTGTATCAGTGTCGTGACAATTGACAATGTCAGTAGCCTACCTGACTTGTAGGTTATGTTATAAGTAGTTATATGTGTATTGTGCAGTTTTCGTATCACTTTTCAACACTTTTTTTGATAATATCTTAATGTTTATGCACTAATTCTTTATGATCCACTTGCTACGCACTATAGTTCGTAATTAGGTGTCCTTTTCACAACGGGAATAGACGTTTTTCCACTGAATTTGTAAATATTAGTCACTGTGTCACTCAGAACGTGCCTCACTTGACGAAATCATGAAGTGAAGTAATTTGACTTGTAAGATCAAATTACTTCTTCCTCACAGCTTCTATCAAATAATAGAGTCATATCTGAGTGATAGAATTTTCCAAGTCAGAGAGGACAACTACTTGTCAGGTTTTCATGAGATACTTGCTGGAGTGCCACAGGGCTCCGTTCTTGGCCCAGTCTTGTACACCATATATACAGCAGACCTCCCACTAACACCAGGCGTCACCATCGCTACTTATGCAGATGACACGGCAATTTTAGCCTCTAGTAAAGACCCTGCAGATGCCACTGCGAAACTTCAACGGGGCCTTGAGGAAATGAGCTACTGGTTTGACAAATGGCGTATAAAAGTGAGTACCAATAAATCAGTGCAGGTCACCTTCACACTGAGACGAGAAACTTGTCCTGTTGTCAACTTTGGTGGTAGGGAGTTGCCCCAGAGTGATACTGTTAAATATCTCGGATTACACTTAGACTGTAGATTGACATGGCAAAAACACATTGATACAAAACGCAAAGAGATCAACCTCAAATACAAGAACCTCTACTGGCTCCTGGGTAGAAATTCAAAATTGTCACTCAATAATAAGCTACTAATATACAAGGCTGTCATAGAACCAGTATGGACCTATGGGATCCAGTTATGGGGAGCTTGCAGCGACTCCAACAAAAATAAAATCCAAAGAGCCCAAAACTACATCTTAAAGCAAATCAGTAACGCTCCCTGGTTCATTAGAAACAGCGAAGTACACGAATACCTGAGTATTACAACAGTGAAGGAAGAAATAAAGGCATGCTCAAGTAAATATAAAACAAGGCTGGAAAATCACCCGAACCAACTTGCTGTCCAGCTCACATTGCCAGACTGTCTAAATCGCCTGAAACGGCACAGAACGTTAGATCTCGGCGGCGCTGACTGAGCCAATATATTAATATGGTAGATGCTCCTATAGGGGAACATCGCCTCACGACGAAAGTCTCAACAACACATCTGCTCATAGTCGGAAGGACTGATTGCATGATAAAATTATATTTATTAAAATGCTGAGTACACATTATAATGATATTTTTCATACCAAATTAATTAATATTAACGCAAAACCGAAGTTTGCCGAATGGGCAACACCAGGACTTATTAAAAGTCGAAACAATCTTTACAATTTATATAAACTAAAGACATACTGCAACGACGATGCAACAAAAGTCTATGTTAAGAGGTATTCAAATATTTTTAGAAAGTGTATTCGAGCAAAAGCAATATTCATTCGGGATCAAATTAAAAACTCCAACAACGTGATAAAAAGCACGTGGAAGATAATAAACAAGGAGTCTGGTAAAACCAAAAGTCGTGAAATGATGCGCGCAGTTCGGGTTGGCGAAAATGTCACTACAAAAAAATCGGACATTGTAGATGCTTTCAGGGCTTATTTTGCTGATATTCCCTTAGAGACAACTAAACACCTAACTTCGTCTCCCTCTCTTGCAGAGGAAATGTTGACAGAAAATGTTGATTGTCCTTCATCTACATTTGAGTTTCATCATGTTACTGCCACTGCAATACTAAAAACGTTCAAAGACATTAAAGTTAAGAATACAGAGGACTTATGGGGATTATCTGTTAAGGTACTTGAGGGGATAATCAATAACATTGCCCCATATTTAGCAGAATTATTTAACGAATGTATCAAAAATGGCACATTTCCTGACATGATGAAGTATAGTAAAGTGATACCCTTGTTTAAATCTGGAGACAAAAACGAACTTGGAAACTACAGACCCATCTCGGTTTTGCCCTGCATCAGCAAAATATTCGAGAAACTAGTTCTCAAGCAACTTTTGTCTTACTTTAATATTAATAACCTTTTACATAGTAACCAATTTGGATTTACAAAAGGACGTTCCACTACCGATGCAGGTATTGAACTAACCAATTATATATTGAAAGCCTGGGAAGACCATCATGACGTTCTAGGAGTATTTTGTGACTTATCAAAAGCTTTCGACTGTGTTCATCATGAAACTCTTTTGAAGAAACTGCAGTTCTATGGGGTATCGAAACCAGCTCTAAATTTTATTTCTTCATATCTTAAAGACCGTGTACAGATAGTCGATGTTGACGGTGTGCAATCAAATGAGTCGCCTATAAGAATGGGTGTACCACAAGGTTCCATACTTGGTCCTTTCCTGTTTCTTATTTACATAAATGATCTTCCTTTCATGATTAAGAAACATACAAATATAGAAATAGTTATGTTCGCCGATGATACATCACTTCTATTCAAAGTGAAGAGAGGAATAAACGATTTCACAGAAATTAACGTAATTTTAGACATTGCGTACAAATGGTTTGATGCAAATAATCTAGTCCTTAATCCAACTAAAACGAAATGTATAAAATTCTGACTCTGCAATGTAATGTGCGATAAACTTGATATAAGACTGAACGATGAACTCATCGAACCTGTACAATCTACTCGATTTCTGGGTATTTCAGTAGATTCAAAGCTTCAATGGGGTCCTCACATAGAGACACTGGCTGACCGACTTAGTTCAGCTGCCGACGCTGTTCGTCAAATTAAAAAAATATCGGACGTCGCAACAGCTAGGCTTGTTTATTTTGGCTATTTTCATAGCATTATGTCCTACGCGATTTTATTATGGGGTTCAGCTGCGGACAGAAACTCAGTTTTCATATTGCAAAAGAGAGCAATCCGTGGTCTATATAATTTATCAGCTAGAGATTCAGTACGGGAGATTTTCAAAACTATAAACATATTAACAGTCCCTTCATTGTATATTTATGAATGTATAATGTATGTAAGAAAAAATCGAAGTCGACTGAAGAAACTAACTGATCTGAATCCAAAAGCGCACCATAAGCACAAAATTGTATTTCCTAAGTGCAGACTTCAGAAAACAAATAACTCTTTCAAATGTAATGGTATTCGCTTCTATAATGCAATCCCTGCACAAGTCGAAGGTCTTAATGAAACAAAGTTTAAAAATGAAATAAAAAGCTACCTATTGAGCAAGGCATATTATACTATAGATGACTTTGTTAAAGATAGTAACGTATGGAAGAGAACTGTGTTGAAACTAGAATCTTGTAATAAGGTAAAATAATAGATTTATAAAATTTTTGATGGAACATTGTACTCATGTAGTATCTGTATACTGTATGTATTAATTATTTGATATTTTGTCTTTGACAAAGCCTTTTTACAGCTGCATTTGATTGACGAAGCTCCTTTACAGCTTTATTCATTTTGACATTGTTATTTTATCTTATTATGTACACGGATTCTTATGCCTTTTTGTTAATGACGTTACCAAGTGTTCTTATGAATTTATGGTTCGAATAAATGAAATGAATTGAATTGAATTAAAAAAAAAAAATTTTGTAATTTTTCTCCTTTTTAGTAGTTTTTAATAGTTTCCTATCGCATCTTAAGCATAAGCTTATTCTATTATCATAAATAAAACAACATTTTCAGACAAATAATAGTACCTGTGGCCTGTTTGTTTTCCAATTTTTTGTCTCTGTCATGACACAACTCATCTTTAACTGCATCTAGAAGATCATCCACTAACGCTTCCTCAAAAGATGATAACACATTGTCTGTGTCTTTCTTTTCATCTGCCTTACTTAGTGTATTAGGGCTTTCATTACTTCTTCTATTAATGTCCTTGGATTTTGTAACATTTACCTTGTCTGTTACTATTTCCATTGCGTTATATAATTATTTAAGTGTATCTGTAAACAAGGACAATAAATATTATAAGAGACCAAAACAAATTCATCGATTCATTCATTCATTCAAAATCATTCGAGGTTGTTCAAATGTTTTTGGAACGAAGTTCCTTATCGCGCGTTATGAAAGGGAGGGAGGGAGACGGAAAAAATTCTCACGAAAAAGTAACGTTTAACGTTTTGTGCCTTGTGGCGTGATAGAATTAGAATACGATAACAAATTTCACCAATGTGAACAACGACCAATTGGCGCAATTAGTAAGTAAGGGGTCACCTATGAAGTTAGGTACCCCCGGTTCGAATCCCGGTAGTTACCGCTATACTCTTTTTGTTCTTTTTTTCTCTCAACACTCTTTTTGTTCTTTTTTTTCCTGAGAATAATAGTTTTTATAAAGGATCAATGCTACTCCTTAAGTTTATGTTATGTACCTACATTATATTTGTTAATAAGTAATTTTTTTTTTTTGAAAGAAGTTCCTTATTTTTTATTATAACTTAAATTTTTTATTACAATTCCTTTACTAATGTGGCATTACAGCCCCAATAAATATATAAAATAACTAAAAGTTATTTATGCATCGTCGATGCCATCCGACAAAAATATCGTAGTCGGGTCGTCTCGCTTAAAGTCGCAGAAACTACAAATGCATTCGAAGCGGGCGACCGGCGCCTGACCTTGGAAACGCCGAGCGCAGCCGAACTCAAGCGAACGGAGCCGATCGCTGCTAGTTCAAATTGATCATTCGGCAGTAACGTTCACTCGCCCGTCGCTTTGTATCTATTGTTATTTTTGTTCCTCTATAATCTCGTTTTGTTAATTGAACATTATAAACATTTTAATATCGAAGTGTTGTTATTCAATTGTGTGTTGGCGTAACATCTACACACCACAGTGGTGACCCTTTTGTGAATCAAAATGAGCACATCGAAGGAGGAAGAAAAAAAGACATTTACACCATACGATCTTTGTCGTGTTGGTGTCCGCCTGCCACCGTTTTGGCCTGAGGAGCCCGCTGTGTGGTTCGCGCAGATTGAAGGAAGCTTTGTTTTATCGAAGATCAAAGACGACGAAACAAAATATTACTACGTGACTGCCCAGTTGGATCATCGATTCGCAGCTGAAGTTAAAGATATTTTGACAAATCCACCGGCTACTGGAAAGTATGAAACGTTAAAATCTGAATTAATAAAACGTCTCTCAGCTTCACGTGAGAAAGAAGTCACACAGCTCTTGATGCATGAAGAGTTAGGAGGTCGACGCCCGTCGCAATTTTTACGACATCTGCGACACCTAGCTGGAAAAGACATTCCGGATGACTTCATACGGACCATTTGGACCAGCCGTCTACCAACCAGCCTGCAAACAGTTATTGCATCGCAACCAGAGTCGACCCTTGAAGCGCTCGCAGCTCTCGCAGACAAGGTACACGAGCTAGTGCCATCAACACCACAAGTTGCATCTACAGACGCTGTACCAGGATCTCTTCTGGAAAAACTTACTAAAGAAGTTGCAGAACTAAGCCGCCAGGTACATGCCCTCTCCATGAACAATCGCTCCCGTTCGAGAGATAGGGGCAACCAGCGAAACAGAAATCGTACGCGTTCACAGTCCAGCTATCGCAAGTTCCCGAACTGCTTCTACCACCACAAATACGGCGAGAATGCAAGAACTTGCCTGAAGCCTTGTGATTTCCAGTCGGGAAAAGCCAGCGGCACTCGTTAATGGCGACGAACGATTGCCTCACTACATCAGGTCGCCTGTTCGTGACGGACCGAAAAACGAAAATGCAGTTCTTGGTCGATACTGGTAGCGACCTCTGTGTTTTTCCACGAACGGCTTCAAAGAACAGACGACTCAAGACTGCCTACGAACTCTTCGCTGCAAACGGTACACCGATTGCCACCTACGGTTTCGCTCAGCTGGATCTCGACTTAGGACTCCGGCGCGCATTTCCATGGCGTTTCATTGTGGCTGACGTCAGTAAGGCGATAATTGGAGCAGACTTCTTATCACACTACGGATTGATAGTAGACTGTCAAAATCACCGTCTTATCGACAACCACACTTCACTGACATCAACCGCAGCACGAGCACCTTCGTCAGACGCCATATCTTCGGTGAAGACGATTATAGGGGAGTCTCAATACTTGGAACTTCTTCGAGAATTCCCAGAAATCTCTCGTCCACCTGGAACACATCAACTTACCAACCACAAGACAGTGCATTACATTAAGACAACACCCGGTCCACCTGTCTACTGCACACCGAGACGACTTGCACCTGAGAAACTCAAAATAGCCAAGCAGGAATTCAACGACATGCTGAAGGCTGGAACTGCTAGGCCATCAGAGAGTCCATGGTCATCACCCCTACACCTAGTTCCAAAGAAGGATGAAGGCTGGCGACCGTGTGGTGATTACAGGATGCTCAACGCTCGCACCGTTCCAGACAGATATCCGATCCGGCACATCCAAGACTTCACTCAGAACATCTCTGGCTGCCGGGTCTTCTCAAAAATTGACCTGGTTAAAGCCTATAACCAGATTCCGGTTAACCCGGATGACGTACCCAAGACGGCAATTACTACACCATTTGGAATGTTCGAATTTCCATACATGACGTTCGGACTCAGGAACGCTGGACAGACATTCCAACGCTTTGTAGACGAAATGACAAGAGACCTGGACTTTTGCTACACTTATTTGGACGATTATCTCATTTTTTCCCGGGACAGCACATCCCACCTCCAGAACCTCCGGAAATTATTCACCCGTCTGAAAGAATATGGCATGGTCATCAATCCCAGTAAGTGCATATTTGGAGCTGAAGAAGTCAGTTTTCTGGGCTGCGTCGTATCAGCAGCTGGAATAAGACCATCAGAGAGCAAAATCGAAGCTATCAAACAGTTTCCCATTCCAAAGAATGTAAAAGAACTTCGACGATTCTTAGGAATGATAAATTTCTACCGTCGATTTCTCAAAGATGCAGCAAAAGCACAAGCTCTTCTTCACGACCTGCTAGCTGGAACAGTAAAAGGTTCTCACCCTGTGACATTGACTGGTGCCACGCTGGAAGCCTTTGAAGCCTGTAAACGAAGCCTTTGCGACGCGACACTGTTAGCGCACCCAAACATGGATGCCGAGTTGGCTTTAGTCACCGATGCCTCTGATACCACCATCGGTGGAGTTCTTCAGCAGCGTGTTAACGAAGAGTGGGAACCCCTGGCCTTCTTTAGTCGCAAGCTCAACTCGGCACAGAAGAAGTATTCGCCATATGATAGAGAACTGCTAGCAATATATGAAGCAATCAAACACTTCCGCCATATAGTCGAAGCACGTCACTTCACCGTCTTCACAGATCATAAGCCGATTTGCTTCGCCTTCCACCAGCGAAAAGATAAATGCTCGCCACGTCAATTCCGACATTTAGATTTTATATCGCAATTCACTACGGACATCAAGCATATCGCTGGCAAAGATAACGTTGTAGCAGATACCCTCTCTAGAATAGAGGAAGTGGTACAACCCGTCGACTTGGAAACATTAGCCAAGCTGCAGACCGCTGACCCAGAGCTAAAACAACTTTTACAAGGAAGCACGTCGCTGAATTTAGCCAAATTCACTATTCCTGGAACACGGACGGAGTTATACTGTGATCAAACAACACAGACACCTCGCCCGTACGTACCTGCTGAGCTAAGAAAACAAGTATTTAACAGCTTACACTATCTCAGCCACCCAGGAGCAAATACAACGGCAAAACTGGTAGCACAAAGATACGTCTGGCCGTCAATGAACAAAGACTGTCGAGAATGGACCAAGTTATGTCACCCCTGCCAGACGACCAAAATTACACGTCACGTGACCGCACCTATTGGGAATTTCAACTTACCACGCGAAAGATTTCGACATGTTCATATCGACATTATCGGCAAGCTCCCTCTATCAGATGGCTATCGATATTGCCTCACTGCAGTCGATCGATTCACCAGATGGCCAGAAGCAATACCCTTAGCCGAAATATCCGCTCAGACAGTCGCCAAAGCCTTCGTCGCTAACTGGATTGCGAGATATGGATGTCCCATAGAAATAGTGACAGATCGGGGGACACAATTTGAATCGGCATTGATGAAACAGTTAGGTGACCTTGCTGGATTTCGAAGAAACCGAACTACTGCTTATCACCCAGCGGCGAATGGAATGGTGGAGAGGATGCACAGACAATTAAAAACAGCTATAAAATGTCATGACAATCAAAATTGGACAGAGAGCTTACCACTCGTTCTACTTGGAATGCGAACAGCTTTAAAAGAAGATGTTCAAGCTTCGCCAGCAGAACTTTTGTACGGAGAGACGCTGAGACTGCCCGGTGATTTTCTGGAAACCTGTAACAGCACATGTACTACCACAGACATTACAGATTTTACTGTGCGCTTACGATCACTCATGAATAATATCCGCCCACAACCTGCGTCACGACACTGTAAAAGAAATATATTCATATTTAAGGACTTACCTTCTGCGACTCACGTATATCTAAGAGATGACAGTGTACGAGGACCTCTGCAACCAGCGTACTCCGGTCCCTATAAAGTCATGAAAAGAGAAGAAAAAGTATATACAATATTAATGAAGGGAAAAGAACAAACCGTTTCTATAGAAAGGCTAAAGCCAGCATACATACTTACGGCTGAAGAAGATTGCCGAAAATCAGAAGAAGAAGAAGGAGAGGAAGAAAATCTTGTTCTTAAAACTACTAATACACGATCAGGACGACGTGTTAGATTTCCAGACTACTATCGTCCGTCCTAATACATGACGGCCTCTGGAGGGGAGAACTGTGGCATTACAGCCCCAATAAATATATAAAATAACTAAAAGTTATTTATGCATCGTCGATGCCATCCGACAAAAATATCGTAGTCGGGTCGTCTCGCTTAAAGTCGCAGAAACTACAAATGCATTCGAAGCGGGCGACCGGCGCCTGACCTTGGAAACGCCGAGCGCAGCCGAACTCAAGCGAACGGAGCCGATCGCTGCTAGTTCAAATTGATCATTCGGCAGTAACGTTCACTCGCCCGTCGCTTTGTATCTATTGTTATTTTTGTTCCTCTATAATCTCGTTTTGTTAATTGAACATTATAAACATTTTAATATCGAAGTGTTGTTATTCAAGTTCAATTATATTAATGGACAAGAACTTTGTTCCATCCGGGTGTCCCTTGACACCTCTCAACTTTTTTTTTTTTAAATAAAGAGTGACGAGACGATCAGGACATGTGCCTGATGGTAAGCAACATCCCTGCCACATAACAGCACAGTGACACGCAGCTATTGGAACATGAAGAGCCAAAATCATTACCTCATTGTTCGAATATCACATGGATAAATAAACATTCACATACACAGCACCATCTAGCCCCAAAGTATGACAGAGACAAAAATCTTTATTCTGACACACAAATAATGCTACGATATTTTAAATCCTAATTACCTTGTGTGTACAAGGTAATAAGGATTTAAAATGGGTCGGGTCTTGAATCAAGTCGCCTGAATTAGAGGATACTGCTAATGTGGAATGGTCAAGGGGCTTTGTCTTGACCCTCCCAATTCGTTCCCTGCCCCTAACTCCCCCCCCCCCCTCCTACCCACTCCCCCTCCCCCAAGGTTAGGTGTAAAAGTGTTTAAATAGAGTAGATAAAATGATCTTTGATATTAAATTTTAAAAAAACTACGCGATTCCGGCAGGCGAAAATGGTGGGGGGGTGTTCCCCTCCCCTCCCCCCCCTAAATTCAGGCGACTCGATTCAAGACCTTACCCTTTAAAATTACCAAAATACCAAGGCCTATAAAAAAGAACCAGTAGCAATCCAATTGACCTAATGGTTTATACTGCGTAAAAATCTATATTTGTATCAGTAATCTTTCGTATCTGTTAGATAATGTAGAGCAATGAATGATAGTTTTGAGTATTGCAATGCTGTAATTATTTAGTTAGCAGTAAGCCCCAGAACATTTGTCCAAAAGTTACATTCTTTGATTTCTTTGGACCTGTTTAAGCCCCATTTTTTCGTCTCAAAGTAGTAGGGTATATTAAAACCTTTGGGTTATCACTTATCAGGGCCAGTTACCTGGTAGTTAGGTAGATACTTAACCAGGACTCTATTGTATACCGGCCGTTCCCGAACAACTCTTTTGCAGCAGGTAGAGTAACATTAAAAACCAAACCTAATATTCGTGTGATAACTTACATTTGCATGAATTTTTCGGAACGTAACTGATTTTCAATATATGTAAGACACCTTACTTTTATTGAATATTTTAAATTGGGCACACACTATTTTACACACCTTTCATTATTTATTTACTATTTCATCGGTATGCTGTGTCCACAGGCCACAGGTCCACAGGCCACAGGTCCACATCCACACACAAAGTCACAAAAGCACAGAGACAAGAAGCCGGCTAGCACACTGCAAATGCAAAGATCATGTAAATGACTACGCAATACGTATATTTTGTTTTACCTATGTCTAAATCATGCGCTCATGCGAAACACTTAGGAACTTCCACAATATTACATAGCAATAATAACTTAATAACCAGAATAATACGTTTCGCCAACATTGTTTTAGATTGTTTACAGCAAAGAGAATGTAAATACTACGTAAGAGGCGGCACTAGGAACAAAATTTTTTGAGCAATTTACATGGCTGTTCAATACCAATCGTACGGCAACGGATGTCAAAAACTACATGATACATGAGTACCAACCTAACAGATTGTTTAGTGTTGTAGTGTAGTGCAGTTTATCGATTTCGCATTTTATCGATATCGATAGTAAAATTTCGACCAAAAAGTAGGCTCAGTATTAATTGAACATTTAATGTCCAAAAAAAGGATAGAGTCTACATTTGAGTCCAACGTTAGACATTCATAAGTAATACAACAATAGTACAACATCAGACTTAAACTAAGACTCGAGTTGAAATGAAAAACTTTTGGTTAAAAAACAACAAAAAATATTGTGTTTATTACAATAATTCACCTGTTAAATTTATTTACATAATGTTTATTTATTTATTTAAAAATTTAAAAAATAAAGAGTTTCAAAACTAAATAATGTATGAAAGCGACAGGAAAAGCAATTATAAAAATGTGTGAGAGAATAAACAATACTAACTTAATTGTAATTTTGACATTAAATAAAACGAAATCACAATAAGTTTGAATGAAATAGTATTTGATGACACAAAAAAATGGCAGCCATAGGGACTGCAGTTAGAAGTGAAACCTTTATAACTTGGAATTTGATAGCTCACTAACAGGAAACAACGGGGGTGAAACCGGAGGTCGCTGGAATAAATATTCAAAGCATTGTCGTCTAAATAAGTCTTCTAAGAATGACCATCTAGACTAAGAGACAAGATGCCCATGCTTCTAAACATGGTCACCTAGAAATGTTGACGAGTTTCCGAGTTTTCCCAAAGATTTATTTCATTTTTAAGCGTGAAGATTGAGCTCAATTCAAAGCCCACGAAAAATCAATGTGTGGTGCGCCTAAATAAGTTTTCACTTCATAAATCTCCACGTGTACATAATATAAATTAAGATATTCGAGAATACCTCTATAGTGCCACATATTAAGTCTTTGGCGCTTAAAACATTATTAAAAAATGGATAATAAGGAAAAAAAGGGATAAAAACTATTTTTGTTAAAAAAAGCAATAAACATTTTGAAAAGACGATACCCAAGTAACTAGTCCCAGCTATTGGTTCAACCTGGCATTTCGATTTTTCATTGTCGCGTATCTCTTGACAAACATTTATGGTAAATTTTGATTTAGAATTGATACGACAAGGAAATTCAACTAGCATTTCGTCAGGAAGTGGGCCAGTCTTAAGGTTTTTTGTGGGTATAGGTATAGCAGACTTTTTTAGTCGGTTTTTTTTCTTATGAAATACTTTATTCCCAAAATGATCTCCACATATATATTTCAATGAGTGTAACTTTTCTATTGGAACGTATACTAAATCTTCGTTGCCCACAGCTTTAACCCACTTCTTGCACCTGAAAAATATTTGCAAATTACTTAAAAAGACAATTTCTAAGATAGGCTGTTGATTAAACGGTTGAGTAAGCTAGTTGCATGCTGCGACATACACACTACACTCATTAACAATAAATAAAGCGGTACTGGATATCATCATCATCCACAGCCCACTAAATGTTCCCACTGCTGGGACTCGGGGCCTTCTCTCGCAAGGAGAGAGTACTGGATATACTCAGATATACTTGTCAGTTAATATACGTTTAAATTTACTTTTTAAATCTGATATTTCAGCTTAACATAATATTACTTTTGAATATACTATGTGGATATAGGTACTTATTAAGGTAACTGTTACGAAGCAAATTATTCTCCTGATTATTGGTATTCTTATTATTTCTTCCATTGCTCTGATGTGTGTCTCAAATTTATCGATATTTAAGGCTCTTTGATTTAAGGTACATTTGAGGTACATCACTAGTAGTTATCCACAATAACAATAAATGATGATTTTAATAACTTGCTAGACTATAAAACGTACACTTTTAACAGTGTACAACTGATACATTCTCTTTGAACTGATTTAACACTTACCGGATTTCATCTATCGGAAACTTTTCCATGAATTTCCGTTTTTCTCCTTTTACTTGCATGGCTCTGTATCCACATATTTCACAAGTTATAAAACGATTTATTCGTGGCATATTGATAAAATAGCCACCGTAAATGAAACTATATAATTAATATCAAATTAATATAATAATTAATATTTTGCTTCTTTATCGAAATAGGGGAGATTGGGCGATTTTGAGCAGAGGTCGTTAGAAGTTAGAAAATAAATAAATAAATATTTTTTGATTTTTGCATTTTCTAACTCTAAAATCTCCGACACTCTGTTTACACATCTATATATATAAAAATCAATGCCACTTTTTGTTGTTAATCAACTCCTCCTAAACGGCCGGACCGATTTGAATGATTTTTTTTGTATACGTTTGGGTAGAGCCCTGGAAGGTTTCGATTTACAAATCAGCCCGGCAGATGGCGCTGCAGTTGATATCTAGGTGATTATTCGAGCGAAGCCGGAGCGGGCCGCTCGTTGCTTATGTTTTACGGTGCAACAAATTAAATACTCATATAACTTAATAACATTTAAAATTAATTTAATAATAATAAAACAACTATTTTGCTAAATAAAAACAATATACAATCCGTAAGCAATGATCGCCGATAACAATTTATTGCGCTTTTTTCGATATTGATAGATGCAAAAGTGGCGACGCATTTGCAATTCATATCGACAATTCATCATCTTCAATCATTCATCAACTTCAAACATTCATCAATCAACAATTCATATCAACATCATCAGCCCACTAAACGTTCCCACTGCTGGGACTCGGGGCCTTCTCTCGCAGGAGAGAGTTAAGGCCATAATCCACCACGCTGGCCCAGTGCGGGTTTGCGGATGACACATGACTTCGAAAGATTCTAGGTACATGTCGGTTTCCTCACGATGTTTTCCTTCACCGTTTTTAAGTTAGCGGCATTACGCACATGACTTCGAAAAGACAGTGGTGCGTGTGGGGTTTGAACCCGGGGTCGCCGGATCGGCAGCCGCCGTTCTCCCGACTAGACCACCGTAACTTCATATAGCTTACTTCATATAGCTTCAACAATTCATATAGCTTAGCATAATTATGTCTTATTCAATATTTTTTGGGATTAAAAGTTTCTCAAATTACAACTTTTATTTTTATAATTCAGTAAGTAAACATTTTTAATATATGTAGAGCGTACCAACTCTTTTAATGCTGCTAATACAGACCCAAATATAATGTATTTGTTTAGTCTAGAGGTTTTTATTTATGAAAGATAGTGTTGGGGCAGATTTGACGCAAAATTACCGGGGACTTTTGAACATTTCAGTCAATATTACTAGAACGAAATACTTTGCCATCATGAGTTATTTTTTAAGTTTCAACTTCATTCTTCAATTTTTGATACACCAAAAAGTAGTCAATTAGTAGTCAATTGACTTAATTGTTTCTTGTAATAGTCAACAAGGTAGAAATAAAAAAAATAAAAAGGAAAGTTATGTGAATTAAGATGATGTCGAATGAGCTGTGCGATGTCAACGATTGTATGGTACTATAAATGCCTATGTTCAATAGTAAAATACTAATATATTATATTCTAGACTACATAGTTTTTAATTTTTCTTTGTTTTTCAAAGATGTCCCTAAAGGTGTCAAATGTGCCCCGCGGCTAGAGCTAATATGAACAAAATAGAGGTTGAGAAATATGGAGAGTGCGTTAGTTTCATGGGTCCAGATAAATATATATAATAATATTTATTATTTAGTATAAACCCAAATAATAAAAAGTGTTCAGAGCTACCCCTGTCTCCCCTACGCTATGACAAGCAATTTGAAGTATCTGATGGTTTGACGGAGAAACGGTCAAAAGTCAAAAGACAAGAATAAGTATTTATGTACCTACGTAAAAATTACATTCGCAAATTACGTTGTGAAATAAATGAAGCATAAGAAAAAGAACCTAAACTGTGCGAGGAAATTATCTGGTAAAGTTTCATACATTTTTACGAAACGATTTTAATGCATTAAGTTTCGCTAGGCTGGTTTACAGTAGTGATCTGTGGTTTACAGTCACATCCTCACATCCTCAGACAGGCAGAAGTCAGACTCAGACACAGAACACAGAACCCACAGACTAGGTAGAGAGCTAGAGAGATACTCTGACAGAACCAGAACAGAGAACACTAAACACAAGCAGCAAACAGCGAGCAACACGGAAGGGAGTAGCCTTAGCTAAAAAATATTGTTCAAATCTTTCTGTCATTTCTTGCGGGAGGGGAAGTTGCACACTAGCGCAAAGCCGCACTATTACATACAAAACATACATGTACCGATCCATTGCCGATCAAACTCACACAACCAAATCACTAACACATAAAAAATAAAGCACCATTCACAAATCTAGCCCCGCCCTCACGCCACAGTATATTATCAAACTCCATGGTCCACGCGGACTTGTACTTTGACAGAGGGGAAACGCTGTGTATGCCTACTCCCTTCCGTGTTGCTCGCTGGCAGCAAAGCCAGCAAACAGTAAACAGGTAAACACTTATGTCACACTGTCACAGATCACAGATCCCAGACAGATCCAGTGCTACCAACTCCTGAAAATAATTATCCTAAACCTAACTTATAATTAAAAGTTGTATACGTTAGGGCTAAAGATGGGTCTGAACATAAACGTAAGATTAGCCGGCTAAACTTAGGTTTATCTTCGAGAAGCGGTTAATGTTCGATATCATGTTAGTTTGCGTCGTGATATTCCATCTTTAGCCGGTTAGTGTGCACATTAACCGAAACGAAACGGCTAAAAATGTATTCGATGGACGCGCCGGGTCGGCGGAGGGCTTGTGGGGCGGTGGGGAGACAATGCGCGCACGGGAGACATCATCATCAACCCAGATCCGACTCGGAGCACCCTGATTCCACCTAGTCTTGTCGCCACTACCCCTAGAGTGTATTTAAAAAATGCGGGAGCCAGAAGCTCAAGGGAGGTCCTGAGTACCTTGTCCTCCCTTGAGCTTCTGGCGGGAGCCCACCCGGAGTCAAAAAGTGCACCATATTATGTCTTAGGTGTAATTAATATTTTGTAATTGTAATTTTGAATACCTACATAGGTACATAACAGTATGTGTAATGAGAGTGATTATATTTTATAAAAATAGTAAACATCATTACATTGTTTCCTTTTTCATTTCTTTCTACATTTTTAGCCAAGGGCCTGCAGTTACACTTAAGTTTAGCCGGCTAAAGATAGAAGGAACTAACATTAACAGCTCTTCGAAAATAAACCTAAGTTTAGCCGGCTAATCTTAAGTTTATGTTCACACCCACCTTTAGCCGTAACATATATAAGTTATATTATATATACATAAATATAATAGGCGCTAGACTCACCGAACCCGATCTTGCTGTCTAAATTCAGAGTATAACAGTCTGACGCTTATTACACCACGCTACTTAGATTAAGCCTGCCTGAATAACGAGTGGTGTAATAACACCTTTAGCTCTGGCATCTGGCAACCCTGGTACTTAGTCTGTGCTCTGCAGTGTGACCAGAGTCAGTAGATTTCTACTTTTTCGGTAGATTTTGGAGTCTGTCAACTTATCGTCAGTAGAATAAGGAAGTTTACATTTTTTTAGTTGTATTATTAAAATATCACACTAAGGCTACAATAAAACCCAGTGTTTTTATGTTTTAAATATCTCAACAAATGACGAAGTTATGAAGCTTTTCCTTCCCATTTTAAAATATAAATCGCGCGGCCGGCCAAACACCGCGATGACGTCACAAAGCACGGTCGGCTCGCGAACGACGCAGCGCCCGGGCGGTTGTTTGCTGCAGCTTGTAGTTAGTACTCGTTAGCTCAACATAATTAACAGCAAGCATTATCATGTCAAATACAATTATAATACGTTATAAGTACTGCATCGTGCCTAAATGTACATGCAAATCGGCGACAACGTTTCGAAAACTATTCTTGTAAGTCGTCAAAACAGAAAAATACGAGATACATAAGTGGTCGGAAAAATCAGTAAGTAGGTACGATACACATACGATTGGCAATTAGATGTAAGTATTTATCTAAATCTACCGATAGAAATAATATATCAATATGGTTTTTTTTTAATTTAAATTAGCCACTCCACAGACACCGGGGTCCGTGATCTTTGTCATTTCAATTCTTTTTTTTACATGTGTCTTGGAATAGGAGAAGATGAGGAAAATAGGGGGGAGTTGGGAACATGTTAAACCTAATTCTAGTTCTAATAATAGCTCGTCTGTTGAGCAAAGCAAATAAATGTTTGTTCTAGCAATTTTGTAGTTTCGAACTGTACGGGGATGAAATAGGGGTTGAAATGGGGGATGAATGTCAATGTGGAACTTCCCAATCGTTGAAGATAAAATCATAATATTCTGTATATAGGCACTCGACACGAAGCAAATAAATGGTTGTTCCAGTAATTTTGTAATTTCGAACTGTATGGGGATGAAATTGGAGTTGAAATGGGGGACGAATGTCTCTAACGTTTTCACACCTAAACAGCTGAACCGATTTTGATGAAATTGTTTAAAATTGTTTTAGTATAAGCTGTTTTTAGTAACCGTGAATCGTGAATGTGCCTGGGTATAATAAAAAGATACTACCTGAGTTACCTTAGTATTAATTTATTTCGCGCGGACGAAGTTGCGGGTAACAGTTAGTAAGAACATAAAAGGATTTTCGGGAACCAACTTTGTACTTCTATTAGCGTTCCACCCTGACTTTGCCCGTGGTATATAAGTATAATACAGCCGATATAGTTAAGTCATCTCGTAGAAATCCAGTGGTGAAAGAATTTTTGAAATTGGTCTAGTAGTTCCTGAGATTAGCGCGTTGTTCAGGTTTAATATAATATATGTATAATTATCGTAGTATAGATTGTAAATTATTACACTATAGGAGTTTTTTTTTTTAAATAACGAGTGACGAGACGAGCAGGACATTTGCCTGATGGTAAGCACACACCATCAAGCCTGCCACATAACAGCACAGTGACACGCAGTTATTGGAACATGAAGAGTCCAAATCATTACCTAGCACTGCACTGCGCTCGTCACCCAGTGATCTAAGATGTAATGTTATTACCCTTGCCATTGCCCTTCAAACCAGAACACAGTTTAGTTTTAAAATACGTTTTTATTTCACATAATATAAGTGTGTCCACATCCGTTTGGATATGAGTAGACATTTTAGTAGATTTCTGCATATTTGCTAGTAGAATTCAGTAGATTTGCCAAAATAAATCTGGTCACACTGGTGTCAATGTAATATACTTGCCACAGACTAGGTAGAGTGATACTCTATACCAAAGAGAATGTAATATATACTTGCTCTGTGCAATATATATAGCAACCTTTGCTGAGCGAGAGTATCTCTCACAGGTATCTCTCTACTTAGTCTGTGGCTGAGCGTTATTTTTTAATTTTATAGAAAATTGAAATAAAAATTCTTAAAATCTTAAGTGTAAATAAACAGTAATTTATGCCAATGGCTGAAGAAAATAAAAATGTATATCTGTACGTGAGAGAAATGAATAAGGTATGTATACAAATCCTATGTGATCTATTATTTCGTACAATATCAGATGCCCTAGGAATATGACTGATTTCTGTATTATTTCCCAGCATGTCGAATAAATCAGTCTGATTTTTTATGTTCTTCTAAAAAATAGGAATTACGTTTTAAAAATAGGCTCAAATAAGGTGCCTACAGTTAATTACCTGCAACAAGTTATAATAACACGTTTGGCTATAGGTATCTCCTGCGAAATGGATGCAAAACAACTGACAATTTTTTAACTAATTAAAATTTTTACAGGAACGTCAGGTACCTACCTGTATATGTATATCTCTAATCAGTGTCTAATAATCGAATTTCGTCTTTCATCCCAATGATAGGTAGTACCAAATCTCAAAATGTTGTGGGTATGGAGTATGAAATATTAACAACAAATAAAAACTGAACTAAATTTTAGGCTTTTACAAGAGACTTTCAGAACTTTTATTTAGAATTTGGGGTAAGGTCTTGAATCGAGTCGCCTGAATTTAGGGTGGGGAGGGGTGGAGGGGGGGTGGGGGGAGGGGAGGGGAACACCCCCCCACCATTTTCGCCTGCCGGAATCGCGTAGTTTTTTTTTTATTTAATATCAAAGATCATTTTATCTACTCTATTTAAACACTTTTACACCTAACCTTGGGGGAGGGGGAGTGGGTAGGAGGGGGTGTTAGGGGCAGGAAACCCCCCCCCCCTGAAATTTTCCCCTGCCGGAACTGCATAGTTTTTTTTAAATTTAATATCAAAGATTATTTTGTCTACTCTACTAAAACACTTTTACACCTAAATTTAGGGCGGGGGAGAGGGGTAGAGGGTGGGGCTAGTTGTATCTGTCATTGATCTGGACCTAACAGGTCAGAGTTGGGTTTGTCACTAATTTCGACCTAACCGGTCTAACTTGGACTCTGGGTAGGCTCCCGCCAGAAGCTCTTGCGGTCGCCCCTGAATGTTGCTTCGCCACACTCAGCCTTCGTTTCGCTACGGAGGTCGCCGGCTCGCTTCGCTCGCCACCTTCCCCCTTCGCTCAACTCGACTTCATGCGGCGAAGCAACATTCAGGACCTCCCTTGAGCTTCTGGCTCCCGCATTTTTTATAAACACTCTAGGGGTAGTAGCCACAAGACTAGGTGGAGTCGGGGTGCTCTGTGTCGGTTTTGTGACTAATTTCAACCTAACCGGTCTGAGTTGGTCTCTGGGTGGGTACGGTAATTTGTTAAGTATTGAAGGGAGGAAAACGATTTTAACAAAACTATGAACGAGTATTTATTTTAATTTATAAACATACTTGATTACACTGATCATGACCAACATCAAAAAAACATTTTTTTTATTTTTACTTTATTGAACCTCAAAAATCGCGATCAAAACGTTTCGTTTCACGAACTTAGACATAGCAGACATTCAAATTTATGCAATATTTCCTGATATTGCGTTCCATTTCACGCATCCGCGTGTTTTTCGTGTGAATTTACAGAAACTTTAAATATTAATTAAAAATATTTTCGCGTAACTCCGGCAGCTAAAATCGAATTGGGAGGGTCAAGACAAAGCCCCTTGACCATTCCACATTAGCAGTATCCTCAAATTCAGGCGACTCGATTCAAGACCCGACCCAGAATTTGTTTATATATTATATATCAGAAATAAATTAGTTCATATAATTATTTCCACTTATTAAAACTAATATTTAAATTTGCATCTGTCCACATTTTAACAAAGTTATGTCAGTAACAGTAATATAGTCCTACTAGCTGACTCGGCAAACGTTGTTATGCCATATAAATCATTTCTAGGTAATTTCTAGTGATTTTTAGTGATAAACGATAATAATTGATCAGTTCTCAATGATGAAAAATTATTAAATTACTTAAATGGCTATTAAAACTAGGGGTTGGTGATAAAAGGGTAAAAATTTTAGGGTTGTATGTATTTTTTAACGCCACATTATAAAAAAATAAAAACAGAAAAATTTGTCCAAAAATAAAAAATAAAAATTATGGGGTGACCAACCCTTGTCACTTAGGGGTATGAAAAATAGCTAGTAGCCGATTCTCAAACCTACTGAATATGCATATAAAATTTGGTTAAAATCAGTAAAGCTGTTTCGGAGGAGTAAGGAAACAAACACTGTGACACGAGAATTTTATATATAAGATAGACATTTAGATCAGAAGATGTCATTGTTCTATGTATTATAATTTTGTCTGCAAATTATAGGATCATCTTTAATTATCACCTTTTCTTATTGTAATTTTAGCTGAGTAAGCTACACTTACAATTTCCATGTTGAAATCTACCCAAATGCAGTTAGAAATCTTTTATCTATACTAATATTATAAAGAGGAAAGATTTGTTTGTTTGTTTGTTTGTAATGAATAGGCTCCGAAACTACTGGACCAATTTCAAAAATTCTTTCACCTTTGGAAAGCTACATTATTCCCGAGTAATATAGGCTATATTATATATAAAAAAAATTAGGGATCCTTACTAAAACTCCAATAATGTAACATGACCTGAAAAAATTGCGTGCGCTGCGAAAACTATTGATGATAGAACAAAATCAGTTACTACGACTTTGCAGAACTCATTATTATCTACAAAAAGTGTCGCGACAGCATATGTCTAAATATTATAGTTATGTCACAGTAAGCAGTTTTTTATTCTAAAATATCTATACATATAAAAATCAATGCCACTTTTCGTTGTTATTGAACTCCTCCTAAACGGCTAGACCGATTTGAATGATTTTTTTTGTATACGTTTGGGTAGGGTCCTGGAAGGTTTAGATTCACAAATCAGCCCGGCAGATGGCGCTGCAGTTGATATCTAGGTTATTATTCGAGCGAAGCCGGAGCGGGCGGCTAGTTTTATATAAAATAGTGACGGAATATTCAAAGGCACAATTAACCAACCACCTATATTTTTTGTCACTCTGATTTTTTAACAAAATCAGTTTTGTGATATTTTATTTTTTAAATTTTATTTTTTTATTTTTAGAGGCTTATGTCGCACAACGACAATGTCAGTCCTGTGAAAACAATAATTTTCTACACATAGATATTGTACAATAGTTTAAGCAGTGTCCTTGCAATTTCACTCTCAGGTGCACATAGGACACTTTGGATTATCCCAATATCAAGTAGAGATTTTTCTTAAAAACCGTTTATAAATGTTTTCAATATGTTCATTTGCTATTGCTTAATGATACCTACAAAATATTGAGTATATTTCTAAATTTAACAAAGCTGTACAAGTTCAGCTGTAAAGGGGCTGTTATTAAATAAATTGTTTAACATACATCATTCATGTTACTAATATAACTAATTGTGACTTTAATAACAGTGTTTTGGAATACAAAGCATAAGCTATGCTATTGACACAGATATATGTAGAGACAAGTCAAACTTAAGACATCCTTCTTTGTAGGAGGTAGTACTGTTTTTATCGGATACACTTCGGAGAGTGTGCAACTGATCTGCATGATCTAATTCCACCTTGCCCTTTTTTCTATCGGACTTCTCGTAGCTCAAAGAGGCGGCACCGGTTCATGGTTGATGTTCCAAAGACACAAACAAAGAGATTTGACTCTACTTTTGTGATAAGAACGTCTAGGCTGTGGAATGAGTTGCCTGAGTGGGTTTTTTCTGATAGGTATAATCTTGGTGTCTTCAAATCGAGAGAGAATTGGTTTCTTCTAGGTAAACACGCTCCATAGTAGACCGCATCGTCTCTAAAGCGATCTCGCCTGATGTTTGATCAGAGATGCCTGATGTTTAGATGGCGGTCAAGTGTAAACCGATAAAAGTTTAAAAAAAAACTGTTGTCATCTGCTGGTTACAGTGCTGACATCTTGATTCATAAAGTTTACTTACTCTGTTGCAGTACAGCATAGAGTTATCTGTTTATAGCATACTAATAATAATTTATTTATTTAAAAAATAATTGAATTAGGTACTTAGTTAAAAAAAATACTTCCCGTAGCTATGCTTGTATGTAGGTGATTTTATTTTGTTCTCGTGGGCCTGGATGAGATTGCCTTCAATAAGGCTGCTATCTTGGGGTGCTAATTCCTAAATTTTACTCTAATATTTCTGTTTTATTATTGTAAAGGTAAATATAAAATATTTTTTTATGATTATTTTGGTATGCTAGAATTAAGACGGCTTAAGAAATAAGATTTAGTGTAAATATTTATATTTCAGTCACCAGAAAACGAAAATGAAGTTTGGGATGACAGAGCTCTTAACAATGCATACGACAAGGCTGTTAAGATAGCTAATGTAGAGGTGGCTAAGCGCCTTGCGATGGAAACCAACTCAAACGGCAACCAAACAACAAACTCTGGCAACAAAACTTCTAATAAAGGTATGTTTTTGAACTTAATCTATTACTTCTGACTTTCGTTACGTTAAATTTACAGCTGGTCTAGGCGGGAGAACGGCGACTGCCGATCCGGAGACCCCGGGTTCAAAACCACGCTCACCACTGTCTTTTCGCCACTTAAAACGATGAAGGAAAAATCGTGAGGAAACCGACATGTACCTAGAATCTTTTGAAATCACGTGTCATCCACCAACCCGCACTGGGCCAGCATGGTGGATCATGACCTTGAGTCTCTCCTTGCGAGAAATAAATGAAAAAAAATAAAACAAAAAAAATATAGGGAAACTGCACAGAACTAGATCCAACTCACTAATTTCAGTAAGTACATGGTCCCAGTGTCCCAGCAGTGGGAACATTTAGGCCCTATTCAGTGCGACTCGGATGACCTAAGCGGACGTCCGCGACGGACGGTAAAATGTATGAAACCTTACAGCGCGTTTAGAGCGACGCGGAGCTGTCCGCGGAGAGCTATCCGCGCCGCTCCTCCGATGCTTGGTTCTAGTGTATTTGTTGTTTGTTGTTTGTTCAGTGATCGGCGGACAGTCGCGCGGAGCGGACGTAAAGTACTGTCGTTGTCATGGCGGCTGCGTCTAATGTGCGCATGCGCGATCCGCTGCGCACTGAACGACAAATTCATCCGCAACGGACGCAAAACGTAATCCGTGTGTGGACGGTCCGCGTCGCCCTGAATAGGGCCTTAGGGGGCTGTTTATGTTATACTTTTGACTTTGCTGTTCGGTACAATACAGGCCATCTAGGTGACTATCTAGGTGATCTATGGCAGGTGACAACTGCCATAGAGTAGATACTGTGGGGAGTATCGAGCGAGGTTAGAACAACTTGGTTGCACTCTAAGGTTGACACGCCGCTGGTTTCCGGCATGTCTGTGGAACCAAATCCGGGGTTTCCCACGCGAGGGGCGCCCGCCGTGTCCAATGCGAAAGCGATTCCGCGACTCTGCTGCCAAGCCGAGGCTGGAGAACCCCGTGAGGGTTTTAGTGGCCGTTCAAGTTTTACGTAACGCTTTTTCACAAGACACCCCGTCTTGTGAAACGTTACGGTGCGTCATGGAGGCATTCTTTTTTTACCTAAAAATATCAGGATATTAAAATCCCTAGTTGGCAACTTGTGTGGTGATTTTTAAGTAAAACAATCACTTGGATGTCACGTAATGCTCACGAAGAGTGAGAGGAAGGGTGTTAATAATGTTAAGGTGCATTACGAGGGGTGGGGTGGGTATACAATATTTAAAAATTGCGTTACGGAATACTTAAACGCTCCCTTAGTTACCGACGTACCTGCCATGTCCCTGCACGGCGAACGATGCGTAAATGAATATCCCATGAAAAAAAAGAATAGCACAATTTAAAATCTTAAATTGAAATCTTAAACTGTTTCTGGATTCTTCCATTGTGCTAGCCTGGTTTAAAACTCCCAGGTACACACTTGTGTTGGTGTCAAAAATTAAGGACAGCGAGTCTAGTAAGATAAATGTCTTACTCGATCAAAAGTTATCGACTATGTGCCTTGTGATACATCTGTATTCTGTATTGACTAGGGCACAATAGGGTGTCAAAAATTATCAACATTATGTCTTATCACCAAGGCCGGCCTTAGCTAAATAGGCGCCCCTAAATAAGCTAAATAGGCTTTCTACCGCGCTACTGCCTAGCTAAATCGGCTATCACTTTGCTATCACTGTCTCTATCATTTCAAACGAAAAGAAAAGAGAGAGAAATATCAAAGCTAAGACAGTTTTAGTTTGGCGGTAGATCCTCCGGGCGAGTCATGCGTTTGACGTCCTTTCAAGTGTACCTATTTCATTATAGGTTTTCTAAAAAACTTTTTCGATTTGCTTGTGAAACCAACAGAAGTGAACTAGAATTTTATTATTAAACGGGTATAATGTTGCACAATACGTTATCTGTATAGTGACGCATGCCGGTGGCACATACCCTTATCATTTTCCCTTAGCAAAAAGTGATCCACACTTCTAAAGCTTTCATTTAAAAAATTTGGTAGTTACTGAGGTCTATCGCAGTGCAATCGTCTAGTTGAGTGTATCATCAAAGAGAGACGAACTTCTTAATATTCCATGGATTCACCGTGCGGGTGCCGGGTCCATAGTGTGGCAGAGAGAAAAATCCCGAGTAGATCCCGAGACTTGTGACTCGGGTGTAGGTTTAAGGGGCCCCTTTCCGACGTATATCAATACTCACCTTCACTCGTGCTTCTCTCCCTGCCCAGCCAAATCCTATATGAACCTACTAGTGCAGCTTTAGGTACTCGTTCTGGTATAGAACTTACTGCAGTTTTGGACAAGCCAAGGTCTTTCAGCAGGTTATATCCAAAAACTACCAGCGAAGACTATCAGCAAATCCAAACAACGTAGTGCTGCAACTGAATAGCCAGAACTATCCTCAGCGTATTAAAAAGCATGACATCTTGAGGTTACAGGAACAGAGAGTAGCCTCACTGGAATAAGAGGAGTGTCCTCACTGGAGGGCACACTCGCAAAGCTAGCCACCGCTTAAAGTCTTTGAGCTGATTGCAGATTTATAAACAGATAAAAAAACCTGATATTCTAATGCTGTTCCGAATTTACAGGCAAGGAGAAAGCTAAGAGGGAACCACAAAAGAGCAAGTCTATTCAATGGAAGGAAGGCATGGCGTGTCGAGCCATTTACGAAGAAGACGGACTGGAGTACGAGGCTGTTATTATAAAGACTGTTGGTGATGATTGCATTGTTCAATTCATAGGCGAGTAATTTAATTTTTTTTTCCTTTCTTCTAAAATGGAGGACAATTCCGACAAAAAACGGCACTTTTGGCACGTTATTGTCTCGTTCTTCTTCACAAGCACGATTTATTTTCAGGATAATATCGCGTCCAGCACTTTTAATCACTTTAAGCTTAATCAAATCAATTAATTGCTTTAGAAATTAATAAAAACATCGAACATAAACAAACTCTGGTCTCTCCTGACGTAAACAAGCAGATGACGGTGCGTCAATTAGTTCCGTTTCCGTTCTAGTTTTTATTTGACATATTTTTTTTATGTATGTACACGGAATAATTATTATCTATAATTTAATTTTGTAATTGACATTACCAAGTGTTCTTTTGAAATAATGATTTTGAGTAAATAAAATTGATTTGAATAACTGACAAAGGTGTAGTACTTGGTACTTCCTTAGGCGGACTCTGCAAAGAGTCCTACCACTACTAAAAGTACAAAAAAACTGGCAGTTATAGGGACTGCCGATAGAAGTGAAAACTTATAACTCAGAATCTGATAGCTTACTTTGGAAACTACGCGGGTGAAACCGGAGGGCGTGGCCATGAGCATGGCTATCTAATTACCGAGTAGGTCCCGAGTTTACCCGAAATTTTCTTATCATTCCCGAGCGTGAAGCTAGAATTCAATTCACAGCCCACGAAAAATCTTTATGTGGTGCGCTAAAACACTAAAAACTAAATTCTAGGTTACGAAAACATCGAGCAAGTTCCAGCGAGTACGTTGAGGAAGTCCTTGGGCAACGACGCGCGCGCGCGTCAGCTGCATGAGGCTGAAAAGGAGCCGCCCGCGCGGGCCGAGGACGACGGGTTCGAGAGCCAGCCTGGCGACGACAGCGTGCACCCCACCAGCGACGAGTCGGGGCTGCTGGAACCCGCGTGCCCTGGTCAGTGTTACAAGTGATAACTACGTATGGAAGGGTAACGGCTTCGTACGACAACATCGAGCAAGTTCCAGTAAAAGTTCGGTTCCTCCCTAAGACCTCCTCAACGTACTCGTTGAGGCGGTCTTCGGGAGACGCCGCGAGCGCGCGTTAGCTGCATGAGGCTGATAAGGAGCCGGCCGCGCGGGCCGAGGACGACGGGTTCGAGAGCCAGCCTGGCGACGAAAGCGTGCACCTCACCAGCGACGAGTCGGGACTGCTGGAACCCACGTGCCCTGGTCAGTGGTTGAAGTGATTATTTGTTCTATTAGGGTAGACCGTTCTGACTTCGTAACGCGTTACGTAACGAAGCTGTTTACCCTATCATAAAACGTTATCACTTGAAACACTGACCTAGGTGGTACAGGTTCCAACAGTACGTAACGCGTTACGTAACGAAGTCAGAATGATCAGTAATATAATCTACAGCGACGAGTCCACAACTTTTCGAACCTGTACCACCTAGGTTAGTGTTTCAAGTGATAACTTTTTATGGGAGGGTAGACCGTTCTGGCTTCGTTACGTTACGAGTTACGTAACAAAGGGTCACATCTAGGTCACTATTATTTGAAGTGATAACTTCTTATGGGAGGGTAAACAGCTTCGTTACGTAACGCGTTACATAACGGTATCAGAATGGTCAGTTGTGTACTCTCTAGCGACGAGTCGTCAGTGATGGAACTTGCCCGCCTTGGTCAGTGGTATTTGAAGTGATAACTTTGACGGCTGTCAGCGAGCGAGCTGTCTGCTAATTTGTGTTGCCAACGTAATCTATATCTCGACAGACATGGCATAAATCCCATATTTGAGCGTATTTTATTTGTCTGGTGGGAGCGGACTCGTTTGAGTGGGTGAAGACCTTTAACCTTACAGATCCATCAGGGACAAAAATGCGGTCGTGGTGGAGGGTCTAAGCTGGGAGGATTTAGATAGACGATTTAAAAAAAGCAAAATCAGACTAAACAGCATAAGAATTAGGTTAGAAAAATGGCAGATATATGAACTGCCGATAGAAGTGAAAACTTATGACTCAGAATTTGATAGCTTACTTTGGAAATTACGCGGGTGAAACCGGAGGGCGTGGCCATGAGCGTCGCCATCTAGAAATAATGTTGCATTTCAAGATGGCCAATGGGAAACGCTGACGCATTCCTAGATGGCCAATGGGAAACGCTGACGCATTCCTAGATGGCCAATGACCATGTTCCCGAGTTTAATAAATAAATAAATAATAAATAAATATTGGTGGACAATTCACACACAACACCATCTGACCCCAAACTAAGCAAAGCTTGTGTGATGGCAGCCAGATAGCTGATATAATACTTATATAGTTTTAAATACATACTTATTATACATAGAAACACCCAGACACAGTGCAAACATTTGAATTTATCACACAAATATTTGCACTGGGTGGGGATCGAACCCACGACCCTCGGCTTCGCAGGCAGAGCTACTACCCACTAAGCCACGAGGCCAGTCGATTTTTTATATATAGTTTTATAGATAGTTTACCCGAAGATTTCTTATCATTCCCGAGCGTGACGCTAGAATTGAATTTACAGCCCACGTAAAATCTGTCTGTGGCGCGCTAAAAGAAGCTTTCACTTCAAAATATTAAATAACAACGTAAAAAGTAAGAAAAGAGTCGTATAAGTGGGCGAAGACCGTTAGCACAGAATAAATATTAGTACAAGTACAGAACACTCACTTAGCGAAAACAATTATATAAATAGCGACTCTTACTGGGACACAACAAAGTTCAATTCAGCTAGCATTAGCGCTCAATACCTGTCGCGATTTTCAACTAAACATTTGCGCTCTCTTCTAACGCGTAACTCTGTCGCTGTCTGGCGCGGAGGGTTGTCGACACATCTAATAACAATATGCGCGGGAAACGTATTGCGCGAGCGCTCAGCCGTGCGTCCGACAACCGACTGGCACTTGTTCCCTGGGAGGAACGGTCTAGCTGTAGGCTAAAAACGCGCGACCGTGAGCGAGTAATGATGCTCTGCCGTTAGTCTCAGATGGTCTTCGGTGTTGGATCCAGCGCTTGCCGTACGAAACGACAGATGGCGTCGTAGGTGTAGTATGTTATCTATTGACAGTCCCTATGACTGTTATTACCAGCTCGCACTGGGCCGGCGTGGTGGGTTATGGCCTTGACTCGAGGCAAGAAAAGGCCCTGAGTCCCAGCAGTGGGAACATTTAGTGGGCTGTTCAGTGCTCATGCATGACTATTATTATTGTTTCGTGATTTCTAATAAACTACCAAAAAATTATATGAGATCATATTTATTGTAGATGTTAAAGTATATTATCGTTGTTTCAGAATCTAAAACCAAAAAGAAGAGATCCGACAAGAAAAAGCCACGTGAACCCGAAACCGAACCCGTATTCGGCCAATTACCTACACTTCCCTTGCCTACCATGAACATGTTGAGGAATGTAAGTTGAACTTTAAAGCTACAAGGTTATGGTATTAAATTAATGAACACCATTGCCATTTAACTTGGGAATGTTTTGTGAGCTTCATAACTCTTAGATTTTTAACCGACTTTAAACAGTGGAGGAGGTTCGTAATTCGGTTGTATGTTTTATTTTTGTCTGTGTGATTGTTTTTTTGTTTTGTAGATCATAGGAACGATTTTATCGTATATTACACAAAAGTTATGAAATATAATCGAGTGTCTGAGTTTAATTTAAAATGGATATCGTTTTTTTTGTTCGGAGATAATGAATCTATAATCTATAGTAGGAGCGAGAGGTATACCAGCAAAATCTCGCTATAACCTGCTTAAAGACCTTGGCTGGTCCAGCAGTAAGTTCCATACTAGAATGAGTATCTAAAGCTGCACTAGTAGGATCATATCGGATTTGGCTGGGCAGGGAGAGAAATACGAGTAGTGAAGGTGAGAGTTGACGTACGTCATCAAAAGGGGCCCCTTTTAAACCTACGCCCGAGTCACAAGTCTTGGGGTCTATTCGAGATTTCTCTCTCTGCCACACGATGGACCCGGCACCCGCACGGTGAATCCATGGAATACTAAAGAAGTTCGTCTCTGTCATAATAAAGCTGTTTTTTTTTCAAACGCGCTAATCTCAGGAATTACTGGTGCGATTTTCTAAAATATTGACTATTGTAATGTACGTGATCACTGAGTGCTAGACTATATTTATATTATGTACCATGGGAACTATATATATACTGGACTATATATTACGAAGCCGGGGCGGCCTTCTAGTTTATAGTACAGATAAACAGGGTTATTGGTAATCAGTCTGCACCTCTGGGATTTTAAGTTAAGTACCTGGTTGACCGAGCTTTGCGCGGGATTTTAAAAATTATATTTAGCCCGATACAAATTACGTTCCGATGAAATAACACTAAGTACATAGTATAAAACAATACAATGTTACATTAAAAAAAAACAAACCATCAGGATTTGAACCGGGATCTCCCGAAACCGAGGTCGCCACTCTACCGCCTGAACTATTCAGTCGATGTGTCTAGTGGCGAAATTTGCTATGGCATTCTAATGATATTATAGGAGTTTTTAATTGCCTGAAAAAGCTCATAAAATGGCATTTTTTAATTATGCAATCTAGCTAGATCGATTTATCGTCCCCGAAACCCTCTGCATACAGTCATATTTTCATGAAAATCGTTCGAGCCGTTTCCTAGATTCAGATGCTATATATATATACAAGAATTGCTCGTTTAAAGGTATAGGATTAAATATTAAGTAATTTTGCTCTACAGATTTTAAATATTCATCTATACTAATATTATAAAGAGGAAAGATTTGTATTTTTGTATGTTACTAATAAACTCAAAAACTACTGAACCGATTTCAAAAATTCTTTTACCAAAAGAGAGCTACATTATCACTGAGTAACATAGGCTACTTTTATTACGAGAAAAAATTAGAATTACTTTGATTTCTTTACTAAAACCAACGCAAGGTATTAAAAAAACAGCCATAAAATGGCTTTCATCGCATACGCTGCGGAAAGTACCAATGATAGAACAAAACAATGTTCTACAATATTATAAAACGTATTAAAATCTACAAAAAACCCCGCGTGACCATATGTCTAACTACTGTAATTACGTCGCTACAACTGCTTTTTTACATTTTAAAAGAAGATAAAAATGCCGATCAAATTCAGACCATGTTATCCATACATTTGTATTAACTCTTATCCAAATAAACTATTTCGTATTCAAGATTGCTTTAATACCTGCTGATTCCTTTTTGAATTATTAAAATCGGACATTGCATTCAAAAGATATTACGAAGTTAAAAAATTCCATCCTGTCGAAATAATAATAAACGACGCGACGGGCCGGTGCGGCGCGCCGACTGTAGCGCGGCGCGGCGCAACGTGGCGGTACATGCCATCGATACAAATCAATGGATGTGCCATGAGAACCTTGAAATTGGTAATAAATTGCGTCTCTGTGTGTATCGTAAGTGGTTTACAAACAACCAATCTACTTGACCCCTATAATCGCTAGCTCCCATCAGGATTTGAACCGGGATCTCCCGAAACCGAGGTCGCCACTCTACCGCCTGAACTATTCAGTCGATGTGTCTAGTGGCGAAATTTGCTATGGCATTCTAATGATATTATAGGAGTTTTTAATTGCCTGAAAAAGCTCATAAAATGGCATTTTTTAATTATGCAATCTAGCTAGATCGATTTATCGTCCCCGAAACCCTCTGCATACAGTCATATTTTCATGAAAATCGTTCGAGCCGTTTCCTAGATTCAGATGCTATATATATATACAAGAATTGCTCGTTTAAAGGTATAGGATTAAATATTAAGTAATTTTGCTCTACAGATTTTAAATATTCATCTATACTAATATTATAAAGAGGAAAGATTTGTATTTTTGTATGTTACTAATAAACTCAAAAACTACTGAACCGATTTCAAAAATTCTTTTACCAAAAGAGAGCTACATTATCACTGAGTAACATAGGCTACTTTTATTACGAGAAAAAATTAGAATTACTTTGATTTCTTTACTAAAACCAACGCAAGGTATTAAAAAAACAGCCATAAAATGGCTTTCATCGCATACGCTGCGGAAAGTACCAATGATAGAACAAAACAATGTTCTACAATATTATAAAACGTATTAAAATCTACAAAAAACCCCGCGTGACCATATGTCTAACTACTGTAATTACGTCGCTACAACTGCTTTTTTACATTTTAAAAGAAGATAAAAATGCCGATCAAATTCAGACCATGTTATCCATACATTTGTATTAACTCTTATCCAAATAAACTATTTCGTATTCAAGATTGCTTTAATACCTGCTGATTCCTTTTTGAATTATTAAAATCGGACATTGCATTCAAAAGATATTACGAAGTTAAAAAATTCCATCCTGTCGAAATAATAATAAACGACGCGACGGGCCGGTGCGGCGCGCCGACTGTAGCGCGGCGCGGCGCAACGTGGCGGTACATGCCATCGATACAAATCAATGGATGTGCCATGAGAACCTTGAAATTGGTAATAAATTGCGTCTCTGTGTGTATCGTAAGTGGTTTACAAACAACCAATCTACTTGACCCCTATAATCGCTAGCGGCGAGATTTGCTGTGGTTCTACTTATTTTGGTTGTTGACAACGAATAATGATAGGTAAAAACGTCCGGCGTCCACCGCGTCCTGCAACCGACTAGAACGGAAAGAGTGAGCTCACTCTTCCCAACTTTGACATGATTACGTGCGCTCTGGAGTTTGGGAAGGCCAATCTTGGGTTCTACGATCTATGGTAGATGCAGAATTAGGAAGAGTGTACAGCGTTCATCCTTCCCAGTAAGAGTGTTTTTATCTCAGAATACTTTTTTATCATGTACCACGTTGGTACATGGTTCCAAGACTTTAAAATCGTGTAAAAGAAACTTACCAAGCCGCATGCCGAGACGGGGGTTTGTTACAAAATTATAGCCAATGGGAAATCCCTTTGAGAGAAGCTTCAATTTCCCGGTGTCCGTTGAGGCTGAGAGTTGTTTGTGGTAATATTTATCGATATAACTCAATAGATGTGCCCAGAGCACCTTGACATCGGTAATAAACTGCGTCTCTGTGTGTATCGTATCTGGTTTACATAAAACCAATCTACTTGACCCGTACAATCGCTAGCGGTGAGATTTGCTGTGGTGCTACTTATTTTGGTTGTTGACAACGAATAATGATAGGTAAAAACGTCCGGCGTCCACCGCGTCCTGCAACCGACTAGAACGGAAAGAGTGAGCTCACTCTTCCCAACGTTGACATGATTGCGTGCGCCCTGAAGTTTGGTAGGGCCTATCTTAGGTTCTACGATTTATGGTATTGTTATTATTTTGTTTCCGCCGTATTACATTACAGCTAGCCGTTTTGAAAAACAGTGCCTTTTTGTAATGCGGCGGTTCAACGATTAGCCGCATTGTCATTGCGATACGTTCTTCAATAAGGCGGCCCACGTTCAGCCGTATTGTATTACTGCTTATATTATAGGGTGACCAAATTTAAAAAAACATAATTTAAATAAACAAAATCAAAATAAATTACATTCATCCGAAAAAACTGACCGATTACTTACGGTATTCCTTAATATTTTTTTACAATATTTTACCTCTCACATAAAGTTTGAAAGCCCATAAATTGATATCGGTGACACCTAGGTGGGTACACCTAAGAAACATGGTGCACTTCCATAGACAAGGGTCTATCATCGAGATTTGACTCCGGGTGGGCTCCCGCCAGAAGCTCTGCGGTCAGCCCTGAGTGTCGCTTCTCCATACTCGGCCTGCGATACACAACGGCTACTTGCATGGCTTGCTCCACTCAGGACCTCCCTTGAGCTTCTGACTCCCGCATTTTTTTTAATACACTCCAGAGGTAGTAGCGCCAAGACTAGATGGAGTCGGTGTGCTCCGAGTCGGATCTAGGTCTCATGTAACCAACTCGGTCCGATTTAGTCTTAACAAGGTGGACGGTGGAAACGAAATAGTTTCCAAGTAACACCCAGGGTGACAAGTGACACTCCAATAATATTGTGTACAATCCCTCCGAACTCCAGAATCCACTGTCACTTTAGCAATTTAGCAACACACTTACAGTACCTATTCAATGCCATAGTTGTTGTTATGTCAGGCAGTGCCATGAGTGTTAAGAATCGGAACTAAAAATTGTGAAAGAGGTGGCTAATCTCTCGCTTTATTACTTAAAGGCTAGCCGTGTTGACTGACGTATGGCGTCGAATACATTCCGGCGGTTTTTTAATCAGCCGTATTCAATCCGGCTGATCGTTAAACCGCTGCTTTACAAAACGGCCCTCAACCAACTAAGCCACCAGGCCAGCCAGTTTAATGTTTTTACTCTTTAAAGTTTTGGTTTCTAATTTTGATCATTTGGAAAAATTTGGTCATGTACGTTTCATTTAGCATACCTACTTAACAAAAAATATTTACCCCGTGCGAAGCCGGGACGGGCCGCTAGTATAATATATTTCCCATACAAAATTAAAAATGGTAAATGCCCGGTCTAAAAACATCGAACTCTTCGTAACAAGCGCTCGCATACTTATGACGCTCGATAAATTAAGTGCCAACTCGCATACGACGAAATAGTGTAGAGAGGACAAAAATAAACAGAACATGCCCTTAAATAGATGCAGTATTGCCAGTAAACATGAGTAGTAGAAAAAAATATATTTGTATTCAAATCAATCTTGGTATCGTCTCCAGATGGGCGGGAACACAGACATGCCGTTCGCGCCGCCGCCGCCGATGGCGGCTCTCTCCGCGCGCAGCGACGCCGAAGAGCAAGCCATCTCCGATATGCTGCTCTCCTGGTACATGACGGGATACTACACGGGCCTCTACCAGGGGATGAAGAGGTAACCAAATGTTATTAATATGAAACTTTTATAAAATGACTGATGATGTATTTCTATTGCTATAACAACAAATACTAAAAATAAAATAAAAATAATATTTTAGGGGGGCTCCCATACAACAAACTTGTATTTTTAGTCCGTCCCACGTAAACTAGATGGCGCTACTAGTAAAAATAAAACGCGATATCGAATTCGTCATCAGAATCATGAGGCAAAAAACAAAATTCTAAAGAAACTTTTTGCCTGTCTGCGGAAATTGCGATGTATACGGAATTCCGACTAAAGCCAAAGAGGTTTTCGCCGTTTTTCGCCGTCTCACTCACACTTAGGTAACACAGGTTTTTTTACCTGGTCCTACTAAGAATGGCATTGTCAAAGACTCGTCCTTGAAATTCCTCGAAATCGGAAGTCTCGTGCTATACTATCGGAATAGACGCGCTTTTAAGGGTCGTGTTCAAACTATCATAGCTTCTAAACTACTTTACGTAGGATTAAGATATAAATGTAATTTTTTAGCAAATATCCTATACTTTTGTTTAAAAATAAAATAGTAGCTAGTTAACAGCTTAGATTTTTTTAAAAAGCTAGTAAAAAAATTTTTTCACCAATTTTTTTGTTGTTCTTTTACTGTTATTTATTTATGTTTTTCTTTTTCTCCTTATTTACTACATATCTAGCTGTCGAATGAGACTTATTTTGTGTTCTTAGGCCCTCTACATAGGTAGCTATGGCGAAATTAGTACAATCACTAGTGCTTTGATTCCAAAAAAAACAAAATGGCTGCCATTTTATTATGGTAGGGAAAAAACTACTTATGAGAGGCAATTTCTCGATAAAATGTATCGTATTTGATGCCATTGCTGGCTCCGACACCTCTGACCGGACACATTGTATATACACGGTGCTACGGGGATGAACAAGTATCCATCTGTTTTTAATGTCATTCCCTCGTATAACTAATTTTAATACAGAAATTCCGCATGTAATGGGAAAAAGAGTATCCTATGGGTCCTACCTAACCGGGGTTCATACCCCGGACAACCAAGACAACCTATTGTTTTTAAAGTTATTCTACATATTATAATATTTTTAATTTACATTGTTTAGTAATAGTGTATAAGTTCGGCATCACCACTGGCTTTAGCGGTGAAGGAAAATGTCATGAAGAAATTATTTCTAGTCTCAGCAGTGGGAACATTTAGTGGGCTTCTTGTACTATGGTAATGTAGGATACTAGTTATTCTCAATAAAATATAAGCAATAACGTGAAAACATCCTGTGTTCTGGTTTGGAGGGTAATGTGTCCAGAGAAATTACAAGGCATAAAAATAAAACATAATATATCTCTTGGTGACGAGCACAGTGCAGTGTTAGGTAATGATTTGGACTCTTCATGTTCTTATAGCTATCACGTACTATAATGGGCAGGCGTATTCCTTACCATCAGACACATGTCCCGCTTGTTTCGTCATTCTAAACTCTCCCTTTTATTCGGCTTAGTGTAAATCTTCTATGTAACCCTGTATAATAAAAAATAATATTTGTTTTCAGACAAAAATCCGGCCGGCGACATCAATAAGCTTATCATTTAGTTTAAAATTTGTAATAAAACAATGTATCTAATATAACACTTTATTTTTTAGTTTTCACATAAACTACCAATAAAAATAGAAAATGCTGTTAAAATGAAATAAAAAATAAATAAAGTATTATGCCTCCTGTTCGTTTAAAATTATGTACAAAATATACACCATGGAAGTTGATTGTAAAGTAGCGTTTACACTAGCAAGATGTTTGTCGCAAGGTTTCTTTGAAGTAATTATTTTTGTAATTCCTCATTTTTTATCCCAAGAAAAGAATCACTTGTAGCGATGAAGCCGCCGTTCAGATATTCTATACCTGGTTTTCATGTAAATGGGATGAACAATGAAGAATTGAGATAAGTAAAATTGTCTTGTAAATCTCTTTTATATTAAGTTTAGTGAAGTTATGCAACCCATTTACTAAAACTGTTATAAACTTTGCTATTATTATCCTTAATTTCAAGCTAGCTTCAAGACTAGACCCATTTCAAACCATTATAGTGGAATGGTAGGACCCTTGGTCGAAATCATTAAAAATTTAAGTTCATGTACACATAGATTTAATTTATATAAACTAAAGCCAGCAATAAACGTCTCTATAAATAACCTTTCAAACAGTGTTTATTTTATATTTTTAATAGTTTCTAAGATTATCACACACAATCAAGAGACACACACTATGACTGCCCTCGTGGCTTAGTGGGTTCTAACTCTGCCTGCGAAGCCGAGGGTCGATTCCCACCCAGTGCAAATATTTGTGTCATGAATTCAAATATTTTTAGTGCGTCTGGGTGTTTCTATGTATGATGAGTATGTATTTGGAACTATGAGTACTATATCAGCTATCTGGCCTTCTGGCCGCCATAGCACAAGCTTTGCTTAGTTTGGGGTTAAATGGTGTTGTGTGTGAATTGTCCACCAATATATCAACAGCGAAATTCAGTGCAGCTAGTTTTGAAAACAAATTACGAAAGTGAAAGCGACTTGCGCAAGTCACTGTTTGCAAGTTTATCGCCAGTGTAAACGGTACTCTGGTTTATGTCCTAATCTTATTTATCTGATTGGTGGGTTCTAATAAATATTGAGTGTAAAAAAATCTCGTGAGATTTTATTTGTCGCTCGTATTTTATTTATTATCGATTTTAAATTTTTTCGTAATTTTGATTTTCATTTTATACATTTTTTTCTACTTACAACATTAGAATGAAATGAAACGATTTGCTATCAAATTATTCAGAATGAGGGTTTAAAATAAAGTATAATAGTTACAAAAAATGTCCAAAGATGGCGCTATATTGTTTGTTATACAGGGTTATTGGTAATCAGCCTGCATCCTTTTAAGGGGATGTTAGGTACTTTCAATACGTCAACTTTTGTTCTACAGTTTAAAAAAAAAAGTTTTTTTTTCGTTTACAAAATAAATAAAAAGTGCATTTGCTCGGTCTAAAAGTATCGAACTCTTCGTAACGAGAGCGCGTACGCTCTTTAACGCGCAAAAAATGATGTACCGAAGTGAATAAACTCTAAAAAGTCGCTAAACAGTACAAAAAAGGGCAAAAAATACATTTTTTTTGGGTTATCTATTAAGTTTTAACGAAAGTTGTAGAACAAAAGTTGTTTGTTTAAATATACAGAACATGCCCTTAAACGGATGCAGGCTGATTACCAGTAACCCTGTATATACAAGTTGCATTCAGCATAAACAGCTTTTCTTTCCCATTGCTGGGACTCTGGGGCTTCACTCACAAATAGGCAGGGCCACGAGAATTCGAAATAGAGTAATTTCTTTGCTTCTATATTGCTTCATCAAAAAACACTAATAGGTTTAGTCGAGCCCTCATTACTGAACCTATATCTATGTATTTATGAAGTGAAAACAATTTTTGGCGCACCACACACAGATTTTTCGTGGCTCGTGAATTGAGCTCAAGCTTCACACTCGTATTTGACAGAAATCTTCGGGTGAACTCGGGACCATGGCCATCTAGCAATGCGTTAGCATCTCTAGATGGCCATAGTTTTTTTCGACATGGTTAGAAGTATGGCCATCTAGTCTAGAGTCTAGAGCTTAGAAGACAATACTTTAAAGATTTGTTCCAGACTAGCAGTGCCCTCCGGTTTCACCCGCGTAGTTTCCAAAGTGAGCTATCAAATTCTGAGTTATAAGTTTTCTCTTCTATCGGCAGTTCCTATGACTGCCTTTTTTTCTATCACTTCAATATTTCGATCTCGTTATAATTACATACAGTCGTCAAAGATCACTGATATCTAAAGTAAACATCAGTGTGTTCGTTAAATGTACAAAAAACTTGGCAGTATCAAGATTTCGTTGGCGAGAACTAAAATAAATTAATAGTCAAAAAAAGAACAAACATTCAGAAAAATCAACAGAAAAAGTTAAATATTACAGTTATGAGTTAAAATGAAGACTTAAAATTAATTAAACATGGCAAATCTGTTTCACTTTGAAACAATAGGCTAAGAAACAATATTTACAATATCATAATATACAGAGACAAAATCTAAAATACACACACTCCTTACAAGACCAAAATCGCAAACACATTGAACCTCGTATAATGACCAATCAAACGCCCTTGCTTTTCAAAATCTGACTCATGATTGGTCATTTGTTTAATGGCAATTCTCAATAGTCAGCCATTTTTGTCTACTCCATTAGTCCTCAATGCTAAGAAAAACAGTTTTTCTTTTCATACAAAAATTGTTTTTAATAAAGTATTTTTCATGCAATATTTGAGAGATTTGAGAGGTACCTCAAATATTGCGTCAAAAGTACCAGATTGCAGTAGCGCCACTTCTGAATTTACCTTCGATCCAGAGAACAAACAGTATCTAATAGTAAGTTTAGTGTCGAATTGAAAAGTCTATGCCAATGTTAGTTCCATCATCTGACTAACACATCAGATCAATTGGGCAAGTTGCTTTACAATAAGTTGTTTTATTATTTTAGTAAAATAATTGGTTTACTGGATAAACCACTAACTATTAGGAGCTTCGAAAAATGCCTTTTGGGACCGCTATTTTTTATCACAAGATCTCGCTGTCTCGCACTAACCAGAGTGATAAAATAAAATGGCAAACCAATAAAATTTTACGCTTAGTTTTTGAAGTGAAAACATTTTTTTCCACGTTGAGTTATTTTTGGTAGGGGAATATCTTATAGGATCGCGTCACTCACATGCTAATGTAGCGCTGGAGCGGCGATGGCAGTACCTATATCTGTAGCTACACAAGTTACGTACTATGCTACATTAGTTTTTTTTAAACTTCTATAGGTTTACACTTGACCGCCATCTCAGTGCTGTTTAATATTAAAATTCAAAGTAATAAGTTTTCACTTCTATCGGCAGTCCCTATGACGGCCAATTTTTTTTTGTTTTTAATCCGATAATTTGAGTAAATTATTGCGTTGTTTGTTTAATTTTGAAATACTTTTTAATTTGGCCGCTAAACAAGTCGCCAAATTCATCTGATCCCTGAGGGACGAAGCCACTATTGTATTTATAGACCAAAACACGCTTTGGCCCATCCCTCATAATAGATCACTCGAGGGACTTCAAAAACACTACAGTTCGCTATAACGCTTCGTCCCACATTGTAGAGGTGCGTTTAGACCGGCCAAACGAACGCCAACGAACTTTGTGCGCTCGAATGGGCACGACGTACAAAGAACAGTTCGTTGGGGTTCAAATTGATGTACAGAGAACGTTGAACGAAATTCCGTTGAAGTTCGTATGGGCGGTCTTTCTTCAGGACATGCTTAGCACGTTCTGATCTAGGAGTATTCTAATGACGGTTGGAAGGGTTGTTCTTCTAGGCGGTATCTGTAGTCATTAGATGATAGGTCACATGACGCGTTTAGACCAACGTACTGATGTTGGTTTATCAGGGCGATCTTTCTTCAAGGCGCGTATGTTTGGAAAAGATGCTCTTCTGGGCGTTAGCTGTAGAGGTGACGTGACACGTTTAGACCAACGTACTGATGTTGGTTTGTAGGTTCGTCTGGGTCGACCAACGTACTGATGTTTGCATGGGTTGGCCGGTCTTTCGTCAGGACAGACATGGTGCGTTCCGATCATGGAACATTCTATGTTTGGAAAAGATGTTCCTCTGGGCAGTTTCAGTTGTCATTAGATAGGCGACACGACGCTTTTAGACCAACATACTGTGTTGGTTCGTCTGAAACGTCTACAGGCACTGCTAAGGTGACATGGCGCGTTCAGATCATGGAACATTCTAATAACAGTTGCAATAATCTTCTTACGCTTGACATGACGCTTTTAGACCAACTGCTTTTAGTACTGAGTTAGTTCGTAGGTTCGTCTGGGTCGTCTAACAGGCACTAGCAATGCGACGTAACGCGTCACATTATGGAGTATTCCTATGACGATTGGGAGAATGCTCCTCTCAGCGGTATCTGCAGTCATTATTAGACAGTTTACATGACGCGTTCTGACCAACGTACTGAAATTGGTTCGTAGGTTCCTCTGGGTCGTCTACAGGCACTAGCAAGTTGCCGTGGCGCGTTCAGACCAGCGTACTGAGTTCGTGCGTGTCATGACTGAGGTCGATAGTGGCAGGAGGCACGCCTGGCGTCACCGCGCCCTCTCCCGGGGGCGTACTCGTCGGGGGCCTGGTGACAAATATACAGGTTATTACAAACAGACAGATAAATACTCCCAAAGGGCGTTTAAACTATTTCACAAAAAAAATACATGCCTAAAATAAAATAGGTTCGAGTGCGAGAATTGGTATGTATGTACCTATACTCGTACTATCTATAGATCGACTATGCTATGTAGGAATTAGTATATTATTTTGTCGTCTGTTGCTAGTTAGAAATGTTGATTAATTTTGCAATGAATTTTGTTTTTCGATAAACTTATGTGCGTAGTTGTGTTGCACCTACTTTCTTCCTTCATTCCCAGAGACCACACATTGGGAGCTCTAAGAAATTAGCGGTACCTAACATAATACCGGATTGGGCTTGATTACTATACTGCCTTGCAGTGTAAGGGAACGGTCGAACGGTTACATCTACAGGTACTAATATTATTAAGCTGAAGAGTTTGTTTGTTTGAACGCAAGGATCTCTGGAACTACTGGTCCGAATTGAAAGATTATTTCTTTGTAGGATAGTCCATTTATCGAGGAAGGCTATAGGGTATTTAACATTACGCTACTATCAACAGGAGCTGAGCATGAATGAAAAATGTAACAAAAACGGGAAAAAAAAATGATTTTAGAGAGCTTTCGTTGCGTGACAGCATTTGTCATAATATGTTAAAGGTTGCGTCATTAGAACCTAAAGTAACCGAATTTGTTTAAAATTTGAATTGGTACGACCAATTTTCGATAGATGGAGTAGCAACGCGCGCGCGTTCAGCTAGTAGTTAGATAAATAATATAAGTATTATGTTTGTAAACTCTTTGGTATCACATAATCTTTGTTGGGAGGTTGAGGGCTCTCAAGTAGTGAAGGTAGGAAATATGCAAGAAGGCTACAATTACAAATGACAAAGTAATCTATTAACTAACCGAAGGTACAAAACCAAATCCTTGTGCCAATAACCACATTTTTTGTAGGTATTGGTTTTAGAACCCTGCCTCCCCGAAAATGTCAGGAAAGCGTCGTCTCATAACTACCAGACCGTAAGCGAACTCTCGGACTAGGACTCGGAAAGAGTCCTTTCTATCACTACTACCTACTTATTAACGTTTAAATTATAATGCAACAAATATAAATGTGGAAATGAAAATATGTCATCATTTGTCTACCTTCGCCCACTTTACGTGGGTTTGGTATACAACATGTTCATATGCTCCCTTCGTATCTATAATTTGTACAAATCTTAATTTACTCCTTTCCTATTCATGTCCTTGTTCCATCACACTTTTTTTGGTGATGTGGTTTTCATCCCTACGCATAACATCCCCAAATCACGAAAACATAAGGTTTTATTTTCAACCTTTCTGTCACGGCTGCTGCCTACTTTCACACTTCCCCCAATAGGCCCATTTCCAATTGCGTACATAGAAATGCTTGTACATTATATAAATTAGGAAAGCACATCTAGTGACATAATTGTAGTACCCACCTTATAATATAAGGTCCTCCTTGCTGCAACAGAGTGATTGGATGCGTGTACGGTTGACCCTGCATACTATGAAAACTTAAATTCCCGCCCAAACCCGTATTATTCAAGTGTCCATTCATTACGACTCCATTGCTCGTGTTCATTGGAGTGTGTTCTGATCGTAACGCCTTCACTAAGTTCGTCTTCTCTTTCTGCCAGACGAACACGTTGTGGACCATCGCACAGCCACAGAATATTATCCCCACTCCTATGAATACTGACGTCACTATCGCCGGGGTTGAGTGGAACTGGATAAATGTGTAGAGTATTATGCCTGGAAATGAAAAAAAAAATCGTGAGATAATTGCGTGTGTAAAAAAAAACAAAAATCTTTATTGCTATGAAAACTAACTTGGTAATTACAGATTTTAAAAAATATACGGGTAAGTCACGTGATGTACATACAGTCAGTCTAGTCCGGTTTAAGTTTCGGCCGCGTCCTGCGGCCTTTTTCAAGGAGAGAGCACGAGCGCGACCGCTGCTCGTTTGGCACTCACCAGTGCAGTGAGTGACCCGTATATTCTTTTTTAAATCTATATTGCTGTTTGTAGGTATATAACCGTAGTGTCTTCTACGGTTAAATAATACGCTAAAAAACACTGGGCCAAGTTGACCACCCATTGACAACCAGATGGGAAACGATACTGCAGCAGACTCAAAAAACAATGGCGGGACAATCTGTGCAAACACCTTAAAAGACTGGGCTACTTTGACTCAAGACAGATAAATATGACAGGATAATAAGGAGGCCTTTGCTCTACATTGGGAACGTAGTAGCACGTATGCAGTGGGAACGGAAAGCAGATGTAGGTATTTGTATGCTTTCATCGGCGTTACCAAATTTGTCGAAGACGTCACAAATCAAAGCATAGTAGAAAGCAGGAGAGTTAAGGCCGGTTTGCATTTTGATTATTGGGAGTGTGAGTGCGAGTGCGATTGCGAGTGCGAGTGACTGATTACTATGCACTCGCAATAATCAATCGGTGTCCACACGTGTTTGCTACCAATCACTCAACACCTGCACTACTCACTCGCACGCGTACTAATCAAAATGAAATAAGGCCTTTAGGTAGGCGGTTGATCTGCCTTCAAATCTTTTCTAATGACACAATCATCGCCCGCCGAACAAACCGATTAATGGCATACCCCTCGTCGTCAGGATAACTCATGAAAGCGTCGAAGTGATATTTGGGATGGATAGACAGATATCATTAATCTATCTGGCCACGCCAAATATGGGCCATAATAATACTAAACTTGTAGGTATAGGAAGTAGTATTACCTGTTAAAAACACTGGTATTGATATGAAGAAGCCTCCAACGGCGCATACTCTAGTTATTGCTGACTTCTGAAGATACTTGTTGGTTCTGAAAAGAAAGAGAAAAGTACATTGAAAATGTTATCCACACATCACATAAGAACGCACAAGTCGCAAGATCTGTAATTCTAATTTAAGCCAAAATTAGCTATAATGAGGCTACTGAAAGCCAAACGAAAACGGGAAGAAAGAAAAGAATAATATTTATAATCATTAACATAGTTGCATCGTTTTCTCTTTTACGAGCAAGCTCCGACCCGTAAAGTCAGCTTTTAAATCAAAACGTCCCAGTTTCCAAATGCACCGAAAACGGATATTTCACAACAAACAACTCGATCTGCTGATCTCGATTCAAAATCGATATCAAACTTAAAATCGAGTTAATTGCGTAGACATTAATCGATGGTTTTATAACTCGATATATCAAAACTTGTTTGGGTGTAACGGGTTCGCGACACCTGTTCACTAAGGTAATATAACCCTGTTAAATAGAATGGTACTTGAATCATCACAGGTGTATGTTATTATACCTGCATTTGTAATTATCCGTATGCAGTAGCATTGGCCGATGTGTGATGAGTTATTATGATTACAGCATATTGTTATCAGGTTGTTTTTGTTCTGTTATGATGTGATTACTTAACTGGTATGTCGTTAAAACAATAGCAAAGCGTGCATACAGACAATAGTAGAGTAGAGCTGTTTGACAACCTCATTGCATTGAAAATCAATTAAATCGAGTGCATTGTTCCAGTGGTGTCAGTAGGTAGTAAGGTCTACAACTTGTAGTAAAGTGAGTCATAATTATTTTACAATCCAGAGATGAATAGGTGATTAAGTACCTGCTTACTCGGTACGTTTTTGATGCCATTTTTTTTGTTAAGAACTCGTTTTTATTTAGTGCTTAACTCTATACATTATTTGACCTCTATTTATATTGCAAAAAGTACGATTATTTTCAGTGTCTTACTAATTAGTCAATTTTTAGGCGTTGTTCAAGACGTCAGATGAAAAAAACCTAACAAAAATGGTATATGCGGCTTAGTGGATAGTTACTGTAGGAACAGGTACTGTACCTGCGAAGACGAGAGTTGTGGGTTCGATTCCCACCCAGTGCAAATATGTATGTTGTACCGTGACTGGGCGTTTGTATCAATAATAAATATGTATTTACAACTATACATACTAATCAGTATTATATATCAGCTATCAGGCCGCCATAGTACCTACAAGCTTAGTTTGAGGTCAGATGGTGTTGTGTCTGAATTGTCCACCAACATTTATTTATTTATCAGTGTTGATAATTTGACCCCTTTTTCACCCACCTGTCTTTTAACTCTACCTCCCAACTGTCATTTAAAAAACGCCGTATTACTTCAAAGAAGCTTAAAGAATAAGGTTAATTTTGTAATAAAGGGAGATCTAGAACTCTAGAATAACAAATATACATTACTTAATTCTTTATCCAGTAAATGTACAATTCCTTAGGAACTAATTTATTTTCCGTGATTAGTATCTAGTTTAAACAATGAACAATTATCTTCTTCACTAAATCGGCTTAACTTGTTAAGTTAGGTACCTACAATAATAATTAATTGACCATCGTCTCGGTGGGCGGTCCGTCATCTACCAGTCGTTGTTCATTGCCAATTAAATCTATTGTTCGTATGCAAACGACGGTTGTAAGGATGCAATGTCAACGGCAAATAAGCCAGATGCAATGTCAACGGTTACCCCGCGTGCTCCCAACCCAACGGCGCGTTACGCTTCACTGATTGCAAGGCGCGAGGGATGGGGATAAAAAAACAACTAGTTAAGGGTTAACCCACGCACTTTCTGTGGCAACGGTTTTTGTTTGTAAATGATTAGGTAAATATCGATTGCGTATACCGTGGAATTTAATTCTGAAAAAAATATCTTGGCGGTGATCTGGACGAGCGCGCCTCTGTTATTACTCACTCACATTGTAGACACTTTTACTTACTACCAAACTCTAATTGAAGTGATAACTTCTTTAGACCTGTTTAGCACTTTTTGGGATACAAAAACCATGGAGCTTGCGTCATCGTCACGTAACGCTTTCCGAAAACATGTTTTGTTGAATGTTATTTGGAAGTGAAAACTTCTTTTGGCGCACCCTCAGATTTCAATTTTTTTGGGCGCACCACACAGATTTTTCATGGGGTGTCAATTGAGCTCAAGCATCACAGTGGTGGTGACTGGTGACCATGGTCCTGATGAAGCATGACCTTTTAATCTAGATGGCCGTGCTTAGAAGACGTGTTTTAGAGGACAATGCTCTCCGGTTTCAACCGCGTAGTTCCAAAGCTATCAAATTCTCAGTTATAAGTTTTTACTTGTATCGGCAGTCCCTATCACTGCTTTCTTTTAGTACAGCACCGTCAAACTTGATCTCCATAAAAATAGCTTTGCAACAGTCAGGTAGGTAGCGTAAATGTTTATGAATTGAGGATAATTTGACTTACAATTTACCCGTCTATCCTATGTGTAAAATTAATATTATAAGTTTGTTTCGTCTGCAAATATTATGTCTATGACAAGTTGTCGGCAAATTATAATTAACTAATTTAAAGCTGCATGTGCGAGGCCTGCCTACTCTATATTATTACCAAGTCAATACCATGTATGGTATGGTGCCGATATCCGTGGTATGGTGTAACATGAATCTAAGAAAAAAAATGAAAAATACTATTCTTTATGGAAAATAGCTTTTTTTAAATTCGCGGACGAAGTCGTGGTCAGATAAATGTCACCAATAGCTGTCAGTCCGAAAACTCTCATCATTATCGTCATTGGTGTTACCAGACCTACGTGACAATCTCAATCGGTTTATGTAAATTATTTAGGTCGGTAGACCACGAGACCATAATAGGCAAACTTTACTATTCTTAATTTGGGTGTCGGTAGGCCGGGCACTCCTACATGCGACTGCTTTTTGTGTCATCGAGTCCAATCATATTTTATTGGGCTATAAATAGGTGTTTCATAAGTCGTAGTTTGTTTTAGAGAACAAAGCGTTCAGAGATTTGTAAGATCTACTTTTATTTGAGTTGGCTGACAACTGTCTCATGAAAGTGATTTATTTCGATCGCGCGCATTGATACCCTGCAACAACCTGATGTTAGTTGCGCGTTTTATTTAAGGGACCTTAGAATGCCTCAAGTCTCAAACGGCCTCTGCTGTCTAGCCAACGTTGATCTAGCGCAGAAAAAGCGTTAGTTATGCATTAGCGTTATTAACATTAAGTTACTAACAGTAAGTTACGGCTGGTCTAGTCGGGAGAACGGCGCCTGCCGATCCGGAGACCCCGGGTTCAAACCCCACACGCACCACTGTCTTTTCGAAGTCATGTGCGTAATGCCACTAACTTAAAACGGTGAAGGAAAACATCGTGAGGAAACCGACATGTACCTAGAATCTTTCGAAGTCATGTGTCGTCCACCAACCCGCACTGGACCAGCGTGGTGGATTATGGCCTTAACTCTCTCCTTGCGAGAGAAGGTCCCGAGTCCCAGTAGTGGGAACGTTTAGTGGGCTGTTGTTGATTATGATGATGTTACTAACATTTCTGTTAATGACGTATAACTCTTTGAGGATTTTCTTAGCATTTTACTTCTTACGCGCGTACATGAGGAGTGAGGAGACACACACACTTTTTCAGTATTTTAAATAAATTATCATGAATTAAGCGCCGGTCGAAGACCATAAAATTTAATTTACTCAATAAACTATTTTTCTGTTCTCTGACGTTACTAAAGTGTTACCTACATATGTACATATAATATGTATTCTAAATGTACAACAATTGCTTACTCTATTTGAGCAAAGGCAAATGAAGCTCACTTTATGTTCCCACTGCTGAAACTCGGAGGTTTTTTTAACAAATCACAGGAATGTGTCTATTTTGACTAATGTTTTTAATATTTTTATGAAAGTCATCTCTACACATATAAATGTTACATATTTACTTAGCTACCTAAGTAGGTACGTTGCTGGGATCAAGTGAGAAAAACAAGATTTGTTTTTATCCATTTAAGTTCGATTTGATTCATTATTATCTAGGACAAAATAATTCTGAATTAAAAACTAAGAACTAACGACAACTTTTGTAATAAGAACGTCTAGGCTGTGAAATACGTTGCCTGAGTAGGTTTTCCGCGATGATTAGGTACAGTCTTTGTGTCAAATCAAGAGTGAATCGGTTTCTTCTACACGCTCCATCGTAGACCGCATCGTCGCTTAACATCAGGCGAGATGGCGGTCAAGAGTAAACCATTAGAAGTTAAAAAAAAAAACTAAAAACCAAAGAAACCTTACATTTTAACAACAGAATTGCAAAGATTTGAGATGGAATGCAAACAAAAATGTACTTTGGACATTAAATTCGTCGGTTAAAAAAAGTCAACCTGCTATTCTTCATTTCATGCCATTTTTTCTGCATCGTCATCTATAGAATAATTTAAAAGGTATGCTAAAATAAGACTCGTTCCTCGAATCCATAAACAGCGTCATGCAATCCAAGAATGCGATGCAGTTACGAGTGCTTAAGTAGTAAGTACATACAAACGCAGTGAGATTAGGTTATCTCAGCATTCGCGTCTCAAAACTGCCGCCATTTTCTCGACGTCAGCTGAGAAGACCGGTTCCTTTCTACAAATTCCACGCAACAGGTATACAGAACATACGCTGGCACTCGTGTCGTGAACATTCCGGTCTCATGATATTTAAGTTTACTGCGTTCGGTGTTGCTAGTCGCATAGTTATTTCCTTTTCCTGCTAGGTTAGCAGAAAGAACAGCCCACCAAACAGTTTTTTTTTTTTTTTTTTTTTAAATATAGAGTGGCGAGACGAGCAGGTCATGTGCCTGATAGTAAGCAACATGCCTGCCACATAACAGCACAGTGACACGCAGTTATTGGAACATGAAGATTCCAAATCATTACCTAGCACTAGCACTGCGCTCGTCACCCAGAGATCTAAGTTGTTATATCTCTAAGCCCTGTAATTTCTCTGGAAACATTGCCCTTCAGACCGGAACACAGTAATGTTTGCACATTACTGCTTTGCGGTAGAATATTTGGCAAAGGTGTGGTCCTTCCCCAGGCGGACTCTGCCAAGAGTCCTACCACTACAAAGTTTTAGGTACTGTAAGTCAATAGAAAGAAGATTATAAATCCTGAGTTATTTTTCTGTCACTGAGTGAAGAAGAGCTAAATTTCAACATCGTGAGAAAATAGACATGTACTTAGAATCTTTCGAGGTCATCAACCCGCACTGGGCCAGCGTGGTGGATTATGGCCGTAACTCTATCTTTGCCAGGAAAGGCCTCGAGTCCCAGCTGTGGAAAAAATTAGTGGACTGGCTGCTTATGTTGATGCGTGAAGTTCAAATACTATTTAAAGTTAATAAATATAATGTTTATTGAATTCGCACACTTCACTTCAAATTAAGTTTGCTAGTAGGTATTAACTTGTACTTAACTACTTAATAGGTACTTATAGTTTAAAAGTAGCAGCGCCGTTACAGTTATTTTCCCGCAATATAAGTTACTATAGTACCTACTATACTGTCCAGACTGTTATATGTGTTTTAAGTTTTGACGTGATCAGATCAGTCTTTCCAACGTGATTGAGTAACAAACATGATATTTATAACACTTATTAGTAGTGTAGAATATTTACAAAAGTATTTAATAGACTGGTGTCTACTGGAACGCTCTATAGGGCATTCTCTATCGTGACTGACAATAATTAATTACATTCTTCCACAGCAGCTTCTTTAGATGCAAAAAAATAATGAGATTTATTTTTCAACCTTGCTCTTATGTCAGAAAAACGAGTAATAGAAGAAACACATTCCAAAGTAAAAACCCGTAACTGGCAACCCAGGTAACATTTCTTCGTTTTGTTTCCGTAATCGTAATGGCGGGAACGGTTTGGCGCCAAACTCTTATTGTTTGGGACAATTCTAAAATTGTATTTTGTGTTTTGTTACTTATTGGAGACTTGACGCTGCGCTTGCACCGTTATTATTATCATGCTAAATCGAACAAGTTTTTAAAGATTATGCTAAACCAAAACCAAAACGGGATAAAATTCGTCCCGTTCGCTTAATTGCATAGTTTTTTTTATCTTTCACCTAGTTGTCGTTGCTTTAGTTACTGAAGTTGTTTACACACACAAGTGGACAGGCAGTCTAAAATTGATTTTTTTTAATTAGGTACAGATGTAGATAAGTAGTGATAATAAGAGACAGCAATAATTTAGTCTTAATTTTCTCCAACCTCATCACAAACCTACTTATCACCTGGGTAGCGATTCTAAATCCATTCGGTTGCATCCGACACGGAATCTCATCTCTCGGTCTCTGTCATGCTAAACAGATAAGACAAAGACCGAGAGATGAGATTCCGTGTCGGATGCAACCGAATGGATTTAGAATCGCTACCCTGGACGTCTGTAGTCGTAATTCGTTTCCCACCCAGTCTAAGTATTTGTATGACGAATTCAAATATTTGTACTGTGCCTGGGTGTTTCTATGTATAACAAGTTAACAAGTAGTATGTTTTTACTAAGTACCTCGCCGCTAGCGATTCTAGGGGTCAAATAGATTGGTAGTTGTAAACCACTCACGCTACACACAGAGATGCAGTTTGTAAACAATTTCAAGGTGCTCAGGGCACATGTTTTGATTTATATCGAGGGCCTCCACAGTAAGAGCTTTGCTTAGTTTGGGGTCAGTTGGTGTTGTGTGTGAAATGTCCACCAATATTAATTTATTAATTGCTCAATCACGTCGGGACGTCTGAACAGACTGGCTTGAAGTTTAGAACATAGAATATGGTTGGGAATAGGACAAAGGCTACTTTTTATTGCGGGTAAAAAGTAAAATGCGGAAACCCGTTCCCGCGCGTGTAAAATGCGGGCACCGTTGTCTATAAATAATAAAACATTATAACCTATTGTGTGTGATTTGTTTTTTTAGTTTTTGCCTGCTTTTCGTGACTTTTAGCTATTAACCTAACTGACCAGCTGACCACCTATGAAATTATTAAGTAGGTAATTATTATTTTAACATTACTTTCTCCGACAAAAATTACTTATTGCAAATACGTGTTGAAAATAAAGTTTTCCAAACGGCTGTTTTTATCAGCGCAGACTGCGAAATCGATTCGTTCTGGAACTAATCTATGATAAGCCTATTGTTTTGGATTTAATTGTAGTTTTCTGGTTTATTTTGTTGTTAGTAAGTACCTAGTTTTATGAGTTATGTATTAATAGTAGGTATCTGTTAGCGGCTGCCTTCTCGTAGAAATGAATAAATAGGCCTATTTTTTTAAGGCGCTCTACATTTTTGGAGTTGAATATATGTTGTTCCAGGTTATAATCTAGACATACCTATGTTTAAATTTGAGCTTGATCCTTATAAGTCTTACGCCGTGAAGGACCACCAACCATCCAAAGACCTTGTTCAATCATGTTAGACGGCTGCACAGATCGGGGTGAAATTTAAAACGTGGTTAGATTATTATCTGGAATAACACATAGTTTTTATCGCGGTATTAACTGGAACTATGCAGATAAAATCGGTGCTATGGGTTTATTTAAATTTAACGCTGACGTTTAGTTTATTTATTTATTAAGTACTTACCTATTTTACAAAGGTATATTTAAAACCAGCTATCCGTTGTACCTAAATACTCGTTCAAAATTGTTTAAATTTTGCCTTAGTGGAATTCTATTTTTTTTCTAAAATAAAAGTTGCCAATGTTGCGGTTCTTATAACATAAGATATCTGCCAGTGAAAGTCCTGTTAAAATCGGTCCAGCCGTTTTACAGATTAGTTATAACAAACAGAAACACAGACAAAAATACTTTTTATGAAGGTATCTAACGTAAATACATTCAATGTGCATATTTTGAAACGCAGTTAATTTGGAAATACATACAAACATAATATACTTACTTCCATTTTATTTAGAAATAATAAATATGTAGTAGATACAGATGTACCTATAAACTCAGAAAAACACTCCATATGAATGACCATTGCCATTTCATACCCCGACACTTATTTACAAAACATGAAACGCGTATTTACATTAGAATCGAGCAGTATTTTGTAAACAGTGAATGGCAGAGTCGACTCGCCAATCATGGATTCTGAGAATTACGCAACTATACCTGGAAACCTAACTACTTTACTACGAAAGGCCGTTGACCAGTTTGAGATCTAAATGTTGTACGGGGACAGTCGAACAATGGACACATTTACAATCTCCATAACACTAATTCACTAATGTTAATTGATGAACATCTCTTAAAACCCTAAGCAATCCTAACGGGTTTGATTTAAAATTTAAACGCATACCTACTCTGAATTAATTTAACTTAATTTTCTTTTACCAAATAATTTGAGGAGGTTTCAATGGTACAACAATGTTTCAGCGTAAACGAACATTTTATTGCAGTACAAAACTGTTAGGATTTTTTTAAAACTGTTTGTTATATCAATAAAATTTGAATGGAAAATTATATACCTACTTTAAAAAAAAGTCGCTGCTGGCGTCAGTAATCAATTAACATTTTATAAAATAGACACATTTTTAAGTCGTTTAAAAATTGCGATAATGTAACCTACATTTTTTCAGCACGAAAGTTAAATAAGCAACCAAACTAACTGTATTGCCATAACGTTGGCATTTAAAACATTGCATTGTCATATTTGTGAGTTGCTACGCTAAAATATATACCCGTTCAACACTAAAACTCATGTAAATGTATGCAAGAGGAAGTCATACAAATAACACAAAACATAAAGTACGCAAATATCACGAAAGTAGATTTCGAGAGCGAATTACGCAACATACATTATCTTTTTATGAATCTTTTTTCGGCGTAATGCATTAGAACTTTTTTTATCAGTGCATGAAGCTTCGTAAACATTGAGATGACACAATTTTGAAACTGGAACACCTTCCGTTTCTTTCTTACTTTCAAAGCGGGAAAAGGACGCGAGATGCGGTCCGAAATAGTTTTTGCTACCCGTAGAACCAAAAAAGGTAAAAGGAAGAGGAATGCTATTGTAGCTGTGTTGTAGAGTATAGGTAAGGATGGAATGGAATTCGCATGCTATGCTATTCACTTACTGTTTTTTTGCATTCTCTAAATATATTATAATCCGTTCAACCTCAGAAATCTATATTAGCATTCTGCTAATGTTCTAAAAATGCTTAGTTGGTCTGAGTAAAAATATGATAATTTGTATGTTTGTTGCTCAGCTGTTCATATCGGAACAGCTGGACAGATTGAGGTGAAATTCGGAACAGATACAACAGTACATACGAGTAGGCTACCTACTCTTTAGCGCGGTAAAGTCAGAAAAAAGGAACAAAACCTGGTACTGAAGGACGCTGTTGGTAACCTTTTAAGAGTTTTCGAGAAATAACTACATATTTTCTATGGATATAAAACAATTGTATTTTACATATATATATATATATATTACAATATTTTCATGGTCGACGTTCCAAATACTCGAACGAAGATGTTTGACTCTACTTTTCTGAAAAGAACGTTTAGGCTGTGTCATGCGTTATTTGAGTGAATTTTTCCCGATGCTTACGATCTTGATGTCTTCAAATCGACAGTGAATCGATTTCTTCTATGTAAGCAAGCTCCATCGTAGACCGCATGGTCGTACATCAGGCTAGATGGCGGTTACCTAAGTGAAAACCTATCCTACTATAATCCTACTAATTATAAATGTCAATGTACTTATGGATGTTTGTATATTTGGATGTTTGTTGCTCAATCACGTCCTAACGTATGAACGGATCGGGCTGAAATTTAGACACAGATATATTATAGTCTGGAAGAATACATAGGCTACTTTTTATCCCGGAAAAACAACGGGAACAACGGGAACGGGAACTTCGCGGGTAACACCGCGGGGCGCTGCTAGTACCTAATAGTTTAAAAAAATTACCTATCTCGCTCGATTCTAGAGAATTCGTGCACAACGGTTTGAGTCCACTTTTCTCATACGTACCAGCTTTAGAGTGGAATTAGTTGCCTCCTAGTTTCTTGAGAGAAACAATCCAGAACTTTTTGAGGTCAGAGTGAGTTGAGTTATCTTCAACCACACTGTAGCTTACAATCAGGCGAATTGGTGGTCAAATACGTGGACCTATGTGCGATAAAAAAAATGTAGAGCCAGCTGGTACTTAGCTAACGCCGGCGTGAAATTAAAAGCGTAGTCATATCCCGTTTTCATTATCTATGCGTCGGAAATGGGCACTCAATCATCGTCTAGGTTTAAATAGTCTTATGGCGACGTAGAATAAACACGTAGAAATAAATCTAACCTTGCCGTAATTAAACAGATTAAACGCACCGATAAACTGGATGCAGTTTGTAATTTGCATCGCTAACTACTTACGTACTCAAATGGATTAGGTAAATGGTTATTAAGCTGCCCACTAAATGTTCCCACTGCTGGGACTCGGGGCCTTCTCGCGCAAGGAGACAGTCAAGTACATAATCCACCACGCTGGCCCAGTGCGGGTTGGTGGATGACGCTCGACTTCGAAAGATTCTAGGTACCTACATTTCAGTTTCCTCACGATATTTTCCTTCACCGTTTTAAGTTAGCGGCATTACGCACATGACTTCGAAAACACAGTGGGTGCGTGTGGGGTTTGAACCAGGGGTCTCCGAATTGGCAGTCGCCGTTCTCTAGACTAGACCAGCCGTAACTTACTTGTACTCCTCAACATTTTTCAAAATCCATTTTTTGTTAAATCTATAGGTATATACATTTACTAGCGGCCCATTCGGGCTTCGCTGGGGTCTTACAAAAAACGAAATAAAAAAACTGTGAGCATAAATTGAGCTATCTTATTGCTAAAGTTGGACCAAATTTCACATGAATGTAAACTTACGTGAATGTCGGCTAACTTGGTAAAGATTTCGCTGGACACAATCATTATGACACTGGGTATTTATATTTTAAGATATCTAAGTAGATTCAATACTAATAAAATTGAAATACTTAAATTTTAATATTAAGCATAATTTAGGCAAATTAACAGCTTTTCATTAAATGCATTTGAAAGTATGATATGCGAGATATGTTCCATTTTTACATTACATTCAAATAAAGTGGCCAAGTGTGAGTTGGACTCGCCCATGAAGGGTTCCGTTGCAGCAAGTAACATTATATACATAGTACACAAAGTTCTTATAGTTCGTTATAACTTTGATCGAAGTTTCAATATTAGTGTATTTATGACGTACTAAAAAAAAACTACTCATCAGATCGAGTTCAAACTAATTTTCGTTGGTAGTTTACATGGTAATGTACATCATATACTTTTTTTAGATTTTTCATTCTCTTACTTTAGAAGTTAGAGGGGGGGGGGGGGGGACACACATTTTACCACTTTGGAAGTGTCTCTCGCGCAAATTATTCAGTGTAGACGAAAATGATTTTAGAAACCTCAATATCATTTTTGAAGACCTATCGATAGACACTCCACACGTGTAGGTTTCATGAAAAAAAAATTTTTCAGTTTCAGTTCTCAGTATGGGGGGCAAACCTAATTTTTCTTTTTTTTTAATTTTTCTGTTGAAATCTTAATGCGGTTCACAGAATACATCTACTTACCAAGTTTCAACAGTGTAGTTCTCATAGTTTCGGCAAAAAGTGGCTGTGACATACGGACGGACAGACAGACAGACATGACGAATCTATAAGGGTTCCGTTTTTACGTTTTACGGAACCCTAAAAACTGTCTGCTTGTTTGTTCCAGATAATCATTGAAATGGCGGAACCCATTTTAACGAAACTTTCACAGGCAGATAGCAGACATTATAAGGAGTAGCGCAGGCTACTTGTGTTCCGCGAAAACAAACCGCATGATAATAAACATTTCCAAAAACTGAAAGGATGAAGACATTTAGAACTGTAATAGATTGCAGTCTGGTACACGTAGTTAGTTTCATCATGAAAGAAATGTAGAGCTCCTAAGGGAATAACATTTTTGTAAAGTCAAAGACGATAGGAGATATCTAATGTATTTTTTTAACTTCAAGAGGTTTACACTTACCGCCATCTCGCCTGATGTTAAGCGACGATGCGGTCTAAAATAGAGCGTGTTTACCTAGAAGAAACCGTTTCACTCTCGATTTAAAGACATCAAAATTGTAACCATCGGGAACAGTCCACTCAGGCAACGCATTCCACCCCCTCTAAGTTCTTTTCACAAAAGTAGAGTCAAACCTCGACATTCGTTTCTACGTTCTTTTCACAAAAGTAAAGTCCTCTTCGTTCGTATATTTGGAATATTAACCATGAAACGGCTGGTCTAGTCGGGAGAACGGCGCCTGCAGATCCGGAAACCCCGGGTTCAAACCCCACACTGTCTTTTCGAAGTCATGTGCAGAATGCCACTAACTTAAAACGGTGAAGGAAAACATCGTGAGGAAATCGACATGTACCTAGAATCTTTCGAAGTCATGTGTCATCCACTAACCCGCACTGGGCCAGCGTGGTAGATTAAGGCCTTAACTCTCTCCTTGCGAGAGAAGGCCCCGAGTCCCAGCAGTGGGAACATTGAGTGGGCTGTTGATGTGATGTTGAACCATGAAACGATGTCGTTTATTCGAGTTGAATGAAATAGAAAAAAGGGTAAATTAATTCAATAATTAAAATGTCGTAACATTGATAATGCTTGTCATTGTTGTAACACGCTTAACATTTCTACGGTTGCTTTGCACAGATTACCGATGTTGCTTTGTATTAACTTGTGCTCTACTTTTAAGTTCTAATAAATTAGTAATTACTAAACAGGGGGTTTGGTTTAGTCGGGAGAACGGCGACTGCCGATCCGGGGCCCCCGGGTTCAAATCCCGCGCGCACCACTGTCGTTTCGAAGTCATGTGTGTAATACCGCTAACTCAAAAACGGTGAACGAAAACATCGTGAGGAAACCGACGTGGACCTAGAATCTTTCGAGGTCATGTGTTATTCGCCTACCCGCACTTGGCCAGCGTGGTGGGTTATGGCCTTGACTCTCTCCTTGCGAGAGAACGCCCCGAGTCTCAGCAGTGGGATAATTTAGTGGGCTGATTAGATTGAAACAGTTGGTTTGAATTTAGTGGTAGGTTCTTTGCAGACTCCGTCCAGGGAAGTAACAAATCTTTATCAGTTATACCACCGCCAAGCAGTAATGTGCAAACATCACTGTGTACTGGAACAATTGGCAATGGTTCTACATATATTTTAGGGTGAGATAAATCATCTTATATCGTTGAGCGATGAGCGCAGTGCAGTGCAAGGTAATGATTTGGACTCTTTGTGTTCCAACAGCTGTTCCTAATCTAAGCTATGCGTCATTCACCAACCCGTACCTACTGGCTCAGTAGGTACGGATGGTAGAGCTACATTATGGCCTGACTCTCTCCTTGCGAGAGAAGGTCCCGAGTCCCAGCATAGAGAACGCGCCATCGGTTGGTTTTTAAACGGCGAGCGTTGGCTGTACCTACTACCAGAGACCATCAGAGTTTAATTTTTTTTTTTTTTTTAATAATAATAATAACAAATATTGGTGGACAATTCACACACAACACCATCTGACCCCAAACTAAGCAAAGCTTGTATGATGGCGGCCAGATAGCTGATATAATATTATATTGTTTTAAATACATACTTATGATACATAGAAACACCCAGACACAGTGCAAACATTTGAATTCATCACACAAATATTTGCACTGGGTGGGAATCGAACCCACGACCCTTGGCTTCGCAGGCAGAGCTACTACCAACTAAGCCACGAGGGCAGTCAAATGTAGGGATGTTCGGTCTAGAGCCCGGTCCCAGGCGGTAGGTCCGGTAGAGGCGCGGTCCAAAAGGGGATCACTTGGGACATGACCAAAACCGTAAACGTTAAATTAAATATCTAAAATAACTCAAAATATGTAAGAGTAGATACGAGTACATAGACAATTTTTAACGCGGGAAAATAACTGTAACGGCACCTACGCGGGTAAAATCGTTGGACGCCAATAGTAAAGTATTTTTTACTCGTTTTGTTGTATTTTTACTGGTGACCCCCCAAAACTGAGGCTGCATACTGGTGACGGTGACCCCCTCCTAAATTCGAGGCTGGAACCGCACCTGTATTGAGCTCTACAGCTATCGTGTCTTGTTGAAGATTAACATTCTAATCCTATTTCCGATCAGCATGGAGGTGTGACCGCAAGCTTCCCACCGGACGCCTTCCCTTCGGCTTACTTCCTTAAGAAGCGGAGCATGCCGGATTTCACGACACTTTATAGCACTTGTGGGGCTTCAGGGTGTCTTTGTATCAAGTGACAGCGTTTTATTGGTGTCGTGTTGTGAGCAACTGGACAGGGGCTGTATTCACGATGATCGGTCAGGGATACGCAAACATGCGATGTTTTTGAACTAAAAACTTATTTTTACGCACCACACATAGATTTTTCTATCGGAATGCTCGTAGCTCGAAAAAGCGACATCGTTTCATGGTTGATGTTCCAAAAACACAAACGTAGAGATTTGACTCTACTTTTGTGATAAGAACGTCCAGGCTGTGGAACACGTTGCCTGAGTGGGTTTTCCCCGATGGTTACAATCGTGGTGTCTTCAAATCGAGAGTGAATCGGATTTTTGTAGGTGAATACGCTCCATCGTAGAGAGCATCGTCGCTTAACATCAGGCGAGATGGCGGTCAAGTATAAACCTATAAAAGTAAAAAAACGTGGGCTGTGAGTGAAGCTCATCATGGCGTTCTTAAATGAAAGACATATTCGGTTGCACTCGGGACCTAATGCATTTCTAGATGGTCATGCTCAGAAGATATAGAACAAACACTATATCGCCAAATGACCATGATTAAAGTCTTATCTAGACAACCACGCTTTGAGATTCATTCCAGACTAGCGACGTCCTTCCGTTTCACCCGCGTAGTATAATTTTAATTAAATTAACAAACCATTTCAATCGCACGGATGCGCGATGAATGCATCGCCGCGGGCTATAACTATATAAGAGGATATAACTTGCAAACGACAATTAAGAACAGGAACGAGGCGGAGGCGGAAGCACTGATGAGATCAGAATGATCTGGGTAGCGATTCTAAATGCAATCCGAATCGGAATCGGAATGACAATCCCTGTCTCTGTCATGCTAAACAGATAAGACAAAGACCGAGAGATGAGATTCCGTGTCAGATGGAACCGAATGTACCTATTTAGAATCGCTAATTTCTAAGAATTGCGTGTATGCCTTGATAGCGTATGTCGGGCCGCTCTCTTCCCTAAAATATGGTCAAGGAGAGCGAAGGCTGGCATATGCGTCAAACTCGTGAACGGGTGCTCCTTGCAAGAGCTGGACTGGACTGCTCACGGCATATACTCGATATCCATGAGAGTGGGATATATTAGGGATGGGATTATTAAAATAGTTTTTTTACATTTATAGGTTTACACTTGACCGCCATTTCGCCTGACGTTAAGCGACGATGCAGTCTACGATGGAGTGTGTTTACCTAGAAGAAACAGATTGACTCTCGATTTGTAGACAAAAATTGTAACCACAGGGAAAAATCCACTCAGGATACGTTTTTCACAGACGTTCTTATCGCAAAAGTAGAGTCAAATCTCTTCGTTCGTGTCTTTGGAACATCAACCATGAACCGATGTCGCTTTTTCGAGCTACGAGCATTCCGATAGAAAATAGGTCAAGGTGGTAATCATTAGATCATGCAAATCGGTTGCACACTCTCCGAAGTGTATCCGATAAAAAACCGATAGACTAGTAATTTGTTTTCTATTGGAATTTTTAGAACTGACAATCGATGGGGAAGAAAGTTTCTGAAGTGGCGACCACGAACCGGAAGACGCGGTGTTAGACGGCCTCCCACTAAATGGACAGATGACATCACAAAGATTGCTGGAAACTGTTGGTTGCAGGTTGCGCAGGACCGTTCGTTGTGGAAATCTAGGGGGGAGGCCTATGTTCAGCAGTAGACGTCTTGCGGCTGATGATGATTGGAATTTTAATGAAAGCAAAGACGTGGTGATTAAACAGTAAAAAAATCAAACAATCTATTTAGGTTATTATTAAATAATGTCACGTGTACTAAAACCTCACTAACTGCTGTTCACACAGTTATTTCAAGGCTCAGTACTACATTACGATCTCAATTGATTCTGTAAATACTATCTTACGATATGTGAAAAGACCTTCGATTTGTTGTGTAATAGTTTGGATTGTCCATAAAATTTACGTACTGATTTAGTCAATTAAGGACAAGGTTTAGTCCCTTTACTTTTATATTTGCTGTCATTATGTTATATAGGTTGGTTCTTTTTATATGTGACTAGCGGTTTGCCCCGGCTTCTGCCGTGATACATCATATACAACCTATTCCCTATTTATTATGTAAAACATTCGATTTATAATTCGATTATTTAAAAGTGTGTAAAAGTGCGCAACAAACATATAGTCCCCCTGATGGTAAGCGGTAGTCTTCGCATTATGAACATCCACAACATCACAGATACATGTCCTGCTCGTCTCGTCACTCTTTAATTAAAAAAAAAAAAAAAAAAAAAAAAAGATACTGACGACGTTTTTTGCCAGCTCGGAAAGGTGCATAAAGATATCCTTTTTACAAACATAGTTTTTACAAATAAATAAAACTTTTCCTAATTGGATATACCATGGGAATGTTTATCAACATTTAATATCATTCAGTCATTTATTTCATTTCTTAGATTTAAGTTTTTTTTAAATTTATTTATAAAAACAACACAAAAAGATTTAAAAAATCTAAGCCTAGATCGCCGCCAGCAGCGGGGCAGGGCCCAAGCTCCCGGTGGTTAGGGCTGCAGAGTGAGGAACCTCCTGACGATGCGGGCTGTGTCGCAGATGACCGCCGCGTGCATCGGACCCTTGATCCAACTGTCTAGCGAAAGCATCTTAAGATGTTATTGTTATTTATTTATTAATTGCCGAGGTCATGAGATTGATTAAGCCCTGTATAATGTTTTGAATACGAGTTCGAATCAGGAGGACTTACATGTCTTGACGTTAAGAGTTTTTGGTAGGTTTGGTTAGAGAAATGGGTTTAATAAGATGCGAAGGAGCTTCCTTGCAAAACTATATTGTTTTCAAACTGGGTCGCTTACCTTGCAGCTGTATTAAGGATTTCGTTATTGCGGTAGTTAGACATTTTGAATAGGAACAGCTGTTTAATTGAAATAGTCGCCTATAGTAAATCTGGGAGGGTTGAAGACATTTTTAGGGTATGATCTTTTGTCATTCCTAGACTAGCAGGGGGCTGCTAGTCTTTGTAAGAGCCTACTTTCGCTGTAGTAGCTAGGAATGACAAAAGATCATACACTAAAAACTTCTTCAACCCTCTCATATTTACTATAGGCGCGGGGAACATAATGTGGTTAAGCAGGTCTTTTTTGTCAATTCTTTTTGGGGGCATGCTAATTCTCGAAAATGTGAAGTCCTTAATTCATTGGAGAACTCGGTGTGCCACCAATGCATCTTTGGCGGCACTGCGTACCTCTCCCCATGCATCGCGTGCATTCCCCACAGAAAACCCTTAAGAGTGCGCCTAAAGCCAGGAAAAATTACGAATTAAAACGGGTTTTTTCGGTGTCATTTTTATTTTTTTATTGTAAAAAACTCTGATCTATTTTTAAAATTCTATTCGGTTATTGTGCTTCTTCTTGATTGTACCCATACGTCAATATTTTTTTTGTCATAGTTTTTAGTTTCTTAACTTCAGTGAGCGGCGCGGCGTCGAAAATGCCCTTTTTTCGTTTTCTGGCTTTAGGCGCCCCCTTAAGCGCCAAAACAACTTATTAAACTAATAACTTCAATTAAACTTTTAACTGCAATAAGAACTACCGAAATCGTTTCGTACTACGAAATTACAGAATTCTTCCTCCCTACAACTTGTAATCGATTACCAATGATATCATCTCCGTCACCACACGTACCACGTGTCTATAAGCTATTAAATAAACATGTTTGACTCATAAGAAACAAATTTCGCTAACCCCACCTCTTCCTGAGATTCCGAGCGTCGAAGCGGCGCCCGAGTTGAATGTATTTCACCTATTCTGCGGTCGCGTGGGAGATCTAGTTTGTAAGTTTGGTCATCTACTCCTCCTTTACTGTACGCGTGACCCCGCGAGCCATCTGCCTCAGCCATCACCTCAGAACCAACTGGCATTAGTAAACCACTCATAGTTAAGTAGATAGATAAACTTCTAATTGTGACACAATGCAAGCATCAGCATTAAAATATAAATAAATATAAATATTGGTGGACAATTCACACACAACACCATCTGACCCCAAACTAAGCAAAGCTTGTATGATGGCGGCCAGATAGCTGATATAATACTTATATAGTTTTAAATACATACTTATTATACATACAAACACCCAGACAAAATTAGGAACCTCACACACCCACTGGCGTTTTTAACGGATCTTAGAAAACTTCTAATTGTGACAGCGTAAGCGTCAGCTGTGCTGCCTCCGAAATGTTCCCACTACTCGCACTCGGATCTTCTCACGCAAGGAGAGAGTCAAAACCATAATCTACCACGCTGGCTCAGTGCGGGTTGGTGGATGCCGGATGACCTCTAAAGAAACTAGGTACACGCATCGGTCGCGTCGGTTGTGGTCTTTCTTTCTTTACAACTTTAAAACTGCCGTGGTCATGAGAAGACGGGGTAATTCACTATTAATTTAGATCGTTTAAGTCCTGTGTTATGTTTACAATATGACGATATGAGTTTAAATCGCGAAAGTTTAAAAAGTATGTTCAATATGTACTGTTTGTTAGTCTCTTTTTAGACCTACGTGGTGGCCGTATTCATCATGTGAAAATACAAAATGAAACAAATACTCCTTTTCAAAAACGAAAACTCCAAGAACTAATGCGTAAAGCTCATTAAATCTTTTCATCAGCTCACAACAAACCACCGTTATAAATATAATTGATTGCAATGCGTGTCGTTTGCGCCTGCGCCGCTTGCAGTGACATTGCGTGACCGGTCGAAATTCCCGACGGTTCAACAAATCTATTCCGCTTGTCAACACTTATTTTAACAAACTCAATCACAGAGTAAATGTGTACTTACTTAGTTAAATTTTAAACACGGTTATCTCCGTACTATATATGAGTAGTGGTAGGAGTCTTAACAGAGTCCGCCTGGGGAAGTACCACACCTTTGCCAAATATTCTACCGCCAAGCAGTAATGTGCAAACATTACTGTGTTCCGGTTTGACGGGCAATGATTCCAGAGAAATTACAGGGCTTAGAGACATTATATATTAGATCTCTGGGTGACGAGCGCAGTACAGTGCTAGGTAATGATTTGGACTATCATGTTCCAATAGCTGCGTGTTACTGTGCTGTTATGTGGCAGGCATGTTGCTTACCATCAGGCACATGACCTGCTCGTCTCGTCACTCTATGATATAAAAAATAAAAATAAAAAAACTAGAAAGCTGGAAACGTAAGACCGAGGATCGGGCTGAGTGCCATATTATACATGTACCTACCTACCTACTCGTACAGACAAATTTTGGTTCGTTAAATAAATTCCGAGTACCTACTTTTAAAATGTTAAAATGGTCGTTTTATTTTTTTAAGATGATTTGTAGGCAGAGATACGCTTTACCGTTTCAGGCATATAAAATGCGAACTTGAGATTTAGTTGCTTTCCCTTGACCACAAGCAATGTTGACAATTCAAAAGGTGAACTTGTGATGGAAGAAAGAAGTTTCAAAGCGAGGTTAATATTTTAACGGCTCGTTTGGTTTGCTGTATTCCGTAACTGCTAGACAAAAAATCTTATTTTTTTCTATAAATATTGGTGGACAATTCACACACAACACCATCTGAACCCAAACTAAGCAAAGCTTAGTTAGCTTAGCTCAGTAAAATATGGCGCCCAAATAGCAGACGTAATACTTTTATACTTGTAAATACATACTTATTATACATAGAAACACTCAGACACAGTACAAATATTTGAATTCATCACACAAATTTTTGCACTGGGTGGGAATCGAACCCACGACCCTTGGCTTCGCATGCAAAGTTACTACCCACTAAGCCACGAGGCCAGTCTATATATGTAGATTCTTTCGGTAGTAAGTATTCTTTCCCAAGCAGTGAGTCTTCTAAAAGTCCCACCACAAAAAGGCTAAAACTGGCTTGTTCGAAAACGACTTCAAAGTCTTGAACATTGCTGCAAAGTTGTTACCTTATCGGTTCTATTGGACGCATTTCGAAGAGTGTGCTGTTGATCTACATGATCTAATACCTTGGTTTTTACTGCTCGTGGCTCGAAAAATTTACATCATTTCAAAGTTGCTGTTTCCAAGACTCAAACGAGGAGGTTAAGCTCCGCTTTTGAATTAAGAACGTCTACACTGTGAAAAGAGTTGCCTGAATGGGGTTTCCTAGTGATTTAAATTGTCAATAACACAAACCGATTCTTTCACGAGTTAAAGACACCCAACTCGTGAAAGAATCGGTTTGTGTTATTAAAGCACGCTTCATCGTGACCACGTCGTCGCTTTAACATCAGGCAAGATGAGTTGAGATGAGAAGAGGGTCAAGTGCCTTTGCTAAAACACTTTCTAAGCGCAAAACAGATGCTCAAATCATCTGCTATAATAATACCACCACTTCAGGCTTGTAAAACAGGTTGTAGGCGCAAGTCCTTTCATTGTATTTAGACCATAACACGCCTCAGCACTATTCTTCTGTGTAACAGTAGTTACAATAGCTATGAACACTATTGTAAAGTTTACTATTTGAGTGATCCATGCAACCGGTTGTGGAATTTGACACGATGGCGTCAAATGTTTTAGCGGTACACTTTGTTTTAAAGTCTAGACCAACAACCGGTTGGTTTTATAGTCGAGTTGACATGGAACGTGTGTTCTAGACTTCTAGATAAACCTAAATCTGTTTACTGTTAAAGTTAGATAAAACTCCTTGGTGCTTTGGCTACTTTCTATCCTTTTAACTCGTAGTAGTGGTTGGTCTCTTTGCAGAGCCTGCCTGGGGAAGTACCACACCTTTGCCAGTTATTCTATCTCCAATCAGTAATGTGCAAACATCACTGTGTTCCAGTAGGCCATGTTTCCCAGTGAAATTACAGGGCATAGAGATAAAACATCTTATATTTCTGGGTGACGAGCGCAGTGCAGTGCTAGGTATGTAATGATTGGGACTCTTCTTGTTCCAGCTGTGTGCAGTTATGAGCAGGTCTTGCTGGTCCTGTAACTCTTTACCAGGGATGTAACGGAGGTCATCTTATCGGAACCGAAGGCGGAGTCGGAGTTTTAAAATTTGATTTATCGGAGTCGGAACCGGAGTCGGAGGCGGAGCGGAGGCAGGGTCAGAAGTATAGTGGTAGGAGAGAGATTTTTTATTTTAGGACAAATAAAACATTAATTCAAACTTTTCATTGTTTGTGTTTTTTAAAATACCTATCACATTATTGTTTTTTAATTGTCATGCTTAAAAACGAACAAAAAATTAAATTAAATTAATTGAATCCCAAAGTAGCGCATTAATTATTATGTTGAACAAAAGCTTTGAAACAAATTAAATCAAATTGACACCAAACGTGTATTATAATGTACTAACGAACGAACATAAGCTTTGAAGCTGTCTCAGTCCAATATATAGATTGGGAGCCTATTAGAACGCATAACTTTTTGTTCCTAATTTACATTGTCATAATGAATGTAGCATAATGTATAGTGTCATAATGCAACTTTCGCATAATCATTTTTTGGCGTCATGTGTTTTAAGCATAACAATCCATTGTACTACATTTTATTCGACTATTGATGAGACGCATAATAGTTTTAAAGCATTTTTTTATTTGTTCTATTTTTTTTTAAGGTGCCGTTTAATTCGTATAATTTTTTTTTCCTAATTTACTTTGTCATAATCAATGTAGCATAACATATAGTGTCATAATGTAACTTTTGCATAATCGTTTTTTGGCGTTATGTGTTTTAATCATAAAAATCTATTGTGTTACATTCAATTCGACTGTTACTCAGACGCATTTAGGCATTTTTTAATTATTTGTTGTGCTACGTAATATATAACCAGGTTATATAGAGTCCAGATCCGACTCGGAGCACCCCGACTCCACCTAGTCTTGTCGCTACTACCCCTAGAGTGTATTTAAAAAATGCGGGAGCCAGAAGGTCAAGGGAGGTCCTGAGTGGAGCGATCCATGCGAGGCCAAGCGTAGCGAAGGGGGGAGGTGGCGAGCGAAGCGAGCCGGCGACCTCCGTAGTGGAGTGCAGGCCGAGTATGGAGAAGCGACACTCAGGGCTGACCGAAGAGCTTCTGGCGGGAGCCCACCCGGAGTCAAAAAGTGCACCATATGTCTTAGGTGTATGTAGGTTTTTAAGTCCTAAAAACGTTATGTCTACATAAATTGGTACAAAAATTGTTATACTACTGAATAGTCCTGCATAGATATTCCATAAAATTAGTAGATACCTACATTACGAATAATTAATATTGTTGTCGAAGTACCCACCCGCATTTCACACACCCACGTATTTTATTTATGTCCGCTCTTTACACTTGTTTTTTAGTTAGGCGTTTAAAGTTTATGCCGTTGATCAGTATGTTTAAGTATTGTTATGCTTTTCTCAATGTGTGCCTTTAACCATTATGCTATTTATAGTTATGCGTCGAAACATTATACTAAGTTATCTGTATGCTATATATGGCTATGCGTTTAAACATTATGGTAAGTTATCGTTATGTTATATATGGTTATGCTAGTTAACATTATGCGAAGACAGTTATGCGTTTAGTTGTTATGGTAAATTATCATTAGTCCTAAAAACGTTATGCCTACCTAAAATAGGACAAAAAATGTTATGCCACCCCATATAGACCCTTGTAGATTAACTCGACGCCACCAAAAAGGTGTTCGCTCTCTACCGAGCCTGGTGGACACAATAATATTGGCGGGCAATTGGTATAAGGGGCTGGATTTTTGCGTTTTCCTATATTGTGCTCATTTAGTCTACTTTTCAACACACTCGTGTGCGAGAGATTCCCTGCGCGAACATGTATGCAGTTCTATATATTTTTTACCGGAAAAAAACAAATAATACATAGGACGGAGATAATTATATATCTACTTATACATACTAGCAGCGCCCCGCGGTTTTACCTTCTCAGTTTCCGTTCCTGTTATTTTCCATAAAACGCCGTGATATTACAAACATACCGACGTTTGACCTAAAATTTTACATAACTGGGTTTGGTATATTTTTAAAAATTTAATATTTACTTGTTCATCATAAGTTACCAAGTTTAAGAAGCAAAATCACTTATTCACATTTACCTAACATCGGAAATTAGGTACCTACTTGGCACTTCTCATTGATGCACATCTGAAACTTCAAACCCAAGTATTGAATACATAACTAAGCGCTCATATTTCGACTAGCACGTGCATTTCGAAGTCATCAATACAGTGATTCATTAACACTCGGTTTTATAAATACTGCCGCCATGTTCCGGTAGACGTACAGATTAAAATAATACTCTCCAGAGGTCGTAAGTCAAGTCGGTGAACAACCTACTGAAGTGTTTATAGTAGCCACAGAATAGATAGCTTAGAACACGCAATTGAACACTAATACATGGACTCTATGTTGGGAGAAGTTAGGTATTTGCTAATATTATTTACTCATACATTTATGTCTGGGAGAATCCTACTAATATTATAAATGTCAATGGATGGATGTTTGGATGTTTGTTGCTCAATCACGTCCTAACGTATGAACGGATCGGGCTGAAATTTGGAACATAGATAGATTATAGTCTGGAAGAACACATATACTACTTTTTTCCCGGAAAAACAACGGGAACAACGGGAACGGGAACTACGCGGGTAACACCGCGGGGCGCTGCTAGTTTACTCATATTTATTTCTCGGAGATTCCTACTAATAATATGTGTAATTGCAAAAGATAGGATGTTTGGATGTTTGTTGCTCAATCATGTCGGGAGTCTGGAAGAACACATAGGCTACTTTTTATCCCGGGAACATTAAGAGAACGAAAACAACTCGGCTAAAACCGCAGTGCGAGTTTGGAAATAAAACGACCCAAACACACAGTAGCAAATTAATTTAATGACGCAAATGACCCTCATTTTACCGATAAATCAGTATTCGTCGAAACCACAAACTACCAAATCTCACCGTTTCATTAGAAGTAAAGTAAGGAAATTAAACAGTTAACATTCCCTCACGAATAGAACGAATCAGCTATTCTCAGAAGCGGGATTAGAGTTTAAACTGTGACCGGAAGGTTTACCGCCTAACTAAAATTGTATTAGCTTTGATACTTCTCTCTCTTTTCTTTTCATTTGAAATGATAGAGACAGCAATAGCAAAGTTATAGCCGATTTAGTTAGGCGGCAGAAGACCGGATATCGTCGGATGCTGCCTGTGGCCTTGCCCAAGGTCTGTGGAATGTTGGAGTATTTTACTCTTTTTATTTTGTGGATGATTTAAGGTTTCACGTAAATAGTATTAAATACCAGCTGACATAATACTAATGCTAGCTGAAAATAGTTATACATATACTTACTCAAACAAATAAAAAGGTTTTTTTTTGTTTGAGTATAGGTACATTTACAATAAAAATCTTGTGCTGACAATATGGAAAACAAATTCAGAATAAAAATTCAATTTGGTTCAGTTGTTAGGAAAATATTTTTATAATTAAATGAAAAATAAACTTTAATATGGCAATTTTTTATATTAAGGTCCCTTAAAGTTCGATAAAATTTAAATGCAAGCACCGTAGCTGTGATGTAATAGGTAACACACAAAAAAAAAAATTGGCGAAGCTACCGCATAACATATTCATACAAAAAAAAATACAACTGCATTCAGAACCTCATCCATAAATAATAATTAATTATTACTATAATAATTTGGGTAACAACGAAGGAACCAAAGTGAAACAGAATGTGAAGTATCCGAATCAAACCACCATTAATCGTTAATTAAAAATTTAAAAACTATGAAAACGTAAATTGCGGTATGCCAGTGAATAACACCTTATTTGCCATCGAAAAAAATATTTCATCAATCAAATACCAGTTCGTACGAAACACCACTCAAAAATTACTCTTATCGGTGTCGAAATAAGAACGAAAATCGATCAGTTTCGTGGATTTTGTACAGAACCGGTCTAGAATATTTGCCGGCTGACCTCGCGTCTCATGGCTCATTCAAAAGCTCAGACACTCCTATAAAAGGTGCATATAATATGGTGCATATGATTTTGCCTTACCGTAACTGCCGTTTCCCACAATATGGTGTTCAGAAAATAAACATTTTTTTATCCGCATTATAATCTGCGAGGATAAAATAAACAGTGGACATTCCTCACAGAATATACACAAGCACATAACTAAGCAAAGTATTATGAGAGTCAGATAGCAGATATAATCCTATTAATAATATAAATGCGAAAGTTTGGATAGATTGAATGTTTGTTGTTTAATTATGTCGCTATCTCGCTATAGCTGAATGGATTGTGTTGAAATTTGGAACATATATAGTTCATGGTCCGGAATAGTACATAGTCATTACATCGCGCGTAAATTACGGGAACAGAAATGCAGCTAGTACTTATACTATAATTGTAAATACATACATGACCCAAATATAATCTTAATATAAAAAGAAACAATTAAAAGATTAATCTTCTAAAAAATTTGTCTACAAAAAAAACAAAGTTGTCTGAAACGACGTCTACTGTATTCTGGCATTTATTTGATTGCCATTCAGCGAGGTAATACTGCCTTACTGCCAGTATTATCGACACAAATATTTGTTACTAGCAGCGCCTCGCGGTTTTACCCGCGTCGTTCCCATTATTTTCCCGGGATAAAAGTAGCCTATGTGTTCTTCCAGACTATAATCTAACTGTATTCCAAATGTCAGCCCCATCCGTTCATAAGTTACGACGTGATTGAGCAATAAACATCCATATATCCAAACATCCACACATTGACATTTATAATGTTAGTAGGATAAGTAGAATTTTCACAAATAATAATTGTCCTCGGCTTTTGAGCTTACGAAGCAGAACTTCTTTTTATAGATTTCTCAACCTCGTTGTACTAAAAGTGAGAGGATTAACTATGTACGTTAACTAATAAATATTTATCGAAGAAATTAAAGGAATCGCCACAAAATAAATCACCAACTACAATGGAGGCAGCATCGACGCCGACGCCCACAGCTTTGTCGTCATTTGTGTTACGGCACGTTTATATTAGCATGTGTTTCTTTACTAGGTATGGGTAAAAATTATATATCTATTTATTGTATTTATGCCTAGTAGCTACTAGCAGTGCCCCCATTTTTACTAGTCGCCGTTATTTTCGTTATAAAAGTAGCCTATGTTCCAGTGTTCCAAACCGTTCATACGTTCCGACGTGATTGAGCAACAAACATCCAAACATCTAAACATCCAAGCTTGAGATTTATAATAATATTAGTGGGGTTAACTAAATGGTTATTTACTATTGATAGTTAGATAAATAAATAAATAAACATTGGTGGACAAGTCACACACAACCCCACCTGACCCCAAACTAAGCAAAGCTTGTAATATGGCGGCCAGATAGCTGATATAATACTTTTACATCTAGTTGTAAATACATACTTATTATACTTAGAAACACCCAGAGACCCAGACACAGTACACATATTTGAATTCATCACACAAATATTTGCACTGGGTGGGAATCGAACCCACGACCCTCGGCTTCGCAGGTAGAGTTGCTTCCCATTAAGCCACGAGGTCAGTCAATGATAGAATGAAAAACATAATATGTGAACAAAACAAATCAAGTTTTTTGCAAATTGTTTCGCTTCCATAATTATCCCATCATCTTCTATAGTGTCCACAAACTAAGGCCTACTGTCTACGCACGCGTCTTTTGTCGAATGCATGCATCCTACAAACAAACGCAAGACGTGCGGCCGTCGTGTCGTTGTCGTTTCGTGGACACAGACTTCATTATTTGTACGCAAGATGCAAGCATTCGTCTTGCATCCGACAATTTGCGAAATCGTGCGAATGTCGTGCAGCTACGTGGACAATTATTGGCCTAAGTAGATAGATACTCTATAGTGTCCCATGACATCACTTTTGTTTCTTTCAATTAGATAGCAAAAACAAGTATTCCCGTTTTCATAAAACGGAAGAGATCGTCAATCTATATCAAAAAGGAGTTTTTAATACAGAGCCACGTGGAACATTTAATTTAATTTCTCACGATCAAGGTCCCTTTCTTCGCTCGTTGTTCGAGCTCCACAAAAGATTTGTTCTTGTTTGATTCTCAGTTCTCGTGTGAACTCTTGGGCTGATTTTTACGACAGGTCCTTTTGTGCTTTTTTTTTCTTTGTAGACAAAATGACGTGTGAGTACTGAGCACCTATAGGAATTGAAAATTAACTAAAAAGTTTACATTGATAGCTTTTTTGTCAATAATTATATTTACTTTAATTTATATTACCGTAATTATAATTTTGAACGTTATTAATGAATAATATTTTTGACAATAGATTTTTAAATAAAATTAAAAATTCACTTATTAAAGTTTACTATTCCCATAAATCCCACAGTTAACAAACAAAATCAAACGTCTTTAAAGTAAAATCAAAGATGACCATGTATTTTAAGCTTTATTGTTTTTTCCAGGGGAGCACAATAAGTGACGTCACAACTTGCGGGAACGAGACACTCTAATTACCTATTACTTGTGAAAGAGAGAGAAAGAGATACTGATTTTACGTCCTTGTCACCGTGGCCGGGTTTTTCTCTGGCTAAGCTTTCAAATCTGACACCGGGTTCCCCAACAAAAGTCTGTTCAAAGCTTGGATTCTGTTTTTTATTGATTTAATTTATATAGATACGTTTATTATAATAATATTTGAAACGTGTTTGAGAAAGACTTGTAAGTCATTTATGTTTTAGTATATGAACAATGTGTGTTTGCTGTGTTTTAAGCTAAAATATCCGCAGTGAAATGTGAAAGTGAAGAAAAATCAATGGAATCTCATTTTACTCGTAAGTAGACAATATTTTCAAATGCCCACTTGATAAAAATTGATAATGATGCATTCTAGATATCAACATGAGTTAAATTTATACCATAACGGATGCATCTAGTCTAAAATTTGCAAAATATGTATAATGTAAACATAACCTATATAACAAAACAAACAAAAAAGTGTGACCAGTTATTTCTTACAAATTTGCCCATGAAATATACAAGTCGGTACATAATTGACAGTTTATTTACTGACCGTTTACTAATAATAGGTACTAGATTTTGCCTGCGGATTCGCATTCGTTAGTTTTTGAAGTGAAAACTTCCTTTGGCTCATTACATACAGATTTTTCGTGGGCCGTGAATTGAGATCAAACGTCATGCTTGGGAATGAAATAAATTTTCGGGGGAACTCGGAGCTATGGCCACAAATGGGTAAACATTTTTAGATAGTCATGGCGTGTTACCATGATTACCATTACACATCTTTAGTCTAGATAGCCAATGGCCATGACGTGTGAGAAGGCTTATTTAGACGACAATGCTTTAAAGATTTATTCCAAACCAGAAACGCCCTCCGGTTTCACCTGCGTAGTTTCCAAAGTGTGCTGTCAAGTACTGAGTTATAAATTTTCAGTTCTATCGTCAGTCTCTATGACTGCCAGTTTTTTTTCCGTTACCAATCCCTACGCTTCAATTTCTGTTTCTTCTCCATGTTTGTCAAAATATCAATGTCAGTGGACATTGCAACTCTTGTTTTCTGGAGTGGGAATTGCATCAAACTCCAATTAACTTACACTATCCTATACAGATCCCGTCCCATTCTAATGAGAATGAATGATGCTTTTAGTGAAAAGTACCTACATTGTGTGAGTAGATTATGAAGTACTAAGCTCTGGAAGTTACGGCTGGTCTAGTCGGGAGAACAGCGCCTGCCGATTCGGAGACCCCGGGTTCAAACCCCACACGCACCACTGTATTTTCAAAGTCATGTGCGTAATGCCGCTAACCTAAAACGGTGAAGGAAAACATCGTGAGGAAACCGACATGTACCTAGAATCTTTCGAAGTCGTGTGTCATCCACCAACCCGCACTGGGCCATTGTGGTGGATTATGGCCTTAACTCTATCCTTGCGAGAGAAAGCCCCGAGTCCCAGCAGTGGGAACATTTAGTGGGCTGTTGATGATGAAGCTCTAAAAAAAGATTATTACAAATTTTCACCTCTGATTTAACCCTTTTGCAATTCCAATTATGCAACTTGAATGTATCACTACATTTCTAGTAATAATTTTGATTGTTTTATTCATCCAAATTAATTATCATTTTGCAGATGTGACACTCTGAAGAATAGGATAAAACATTGTGTGAATAATGCAATATTTTTCACGAAGTAATAAATAAATAAATCAATTATCCTGAATTACCACAACATCTAATAGTAGTATGTAGTATCTCTACTAAAACAAGGGCTTCGAACATTGAAAAAGTTTAACGTTTGTTCTATACGTAAGTTCCGAGTTACCTGTGTGAAGTCTGGGCTAGCTGCTACTAAATGGTATATCTAAATTTGTTAATCAAACTATATTATTATAATATTGAATGTAAAGTACAATTTGAAATGAATGTTTTATTGTTCTGTTTTTTATTATTCTCCCTCCTATTTCCTACTATAAATGTAATTTTAGAATGGATATAACACGAGCTGAATTCATTCAACTATCGTAGCGCTACCCTTATCCAGTGGAATATTTTCTTTATGGCAATACCTTTTGAGTATTGAATTGGAAATTGAATTGAAATTGAAAGAACGAGAAGCACTATAGTAATCAGGAACTTTGTAATTCTATAGGTTCTTCTTCTGAGGTTTTTTCTTTACATCTGCAAATATTTTGACATTGACATTATTCTAACCGGTGACATCATTAATTTAATTTTGTTTCCAGTATTTTAATTATTCAGACCATGTTATGTTGATTTATTTTTAACATCAGCTGTTTTTATTATATAACACGTTTTGCATACCGAAAGGCGGTGATTGGCGGATCTCATTAGAATTACATATTTTTGCATCCATGTTACGCACATAAATCATTACTTACTTTAATTACCTATGTATTACCTACTATTTTGTGTCATACATAGCCCAGTCATATCAGGGGTTTTACCTCGGAACGAAAGATAATAAGCAGTAAATTAGTTTAATAAGCCTTTGTTTTGTCGTCCTAAATGTTGTCTCAAAAGTCACAAATACTATCGTGTCCGCGTCTTAAGGTACTGAAGGTCAAAAGTTATAAAAATCGGTTTATCGTGAATATCTGGCTTCCGATTGCTCAAATAAGACGACACTCATAATGAAAATTGTAGAGTATAACATTCTTCACAACTTTTGCTCGAACTTTCTTTTCATACGATTAACCGTTTTTGATGTAGAGCGCAAAGAGTGCGCAGCGTACAGTCAGATGCATATCGTATCATATCAATTCTGAAATGTTTTAAAATATCTGAAATGTTGCACAACAATATTCAATACAACTAATTAATGAACCACTCCAGTAACAAACTTTTAAAGTGTAAAATTATTATGTAAAAAAGACATTTAAACAAAATCATGCAGGTCTCACATTCCCTTTAGCTAACCCCCTAAATGTTTGTATGGCAACCGAATGAAGTGAAAATGATCCCATTGTTTTTCTGTGATAAAAAGTGGCGTTTGTGTCATTAAATACTATTTTCTAGGACATTTTGATATCGATGTACCAAATTTCACCCAGATTTAATCGGTAGTTTTTTTTTGAAAGATAACTATTTACAAACATCTATACATACAAAATCCCACATTTATAATAATAATACATCAACATCATCATGTTTTCTATTCGTCTATTCACGCAAGCATTTCCATACGAATTTGGACTTATTTAATTCTGAACTCGTACGAGCTTAGCAACTCGAGTCTTTTAACTCAATCGTTTTGATCGAAGGCATCTAAAGGTCAATTAACCGAATATTTTATTTTATGAGGGTCTTAAAATTTAATGCATTTTATATGGATCAAAAGTAGTTTCGTCTAAAACTCTAAAGTCACTGGCAAAGATTCGGGTACAGATTAAATAATTGTTAGTTCGTGTCTTAGTAAATTTAATTAGAGAATTGAATCAATTATATAATTTGAAGTCGAAACCAGACTAATGGAATACAATCTAAATGTAGTGGCAAGAGTAATTGCAAAGTACGTTTGCGGAAGTGTTTTGCCTTTGCTAGTTATTTGATCCGGGTGACAGAGCAGATGAGGATAGGCTAGGCAGTGATTTAGACTCTTAGTGTCTTATTCCAAAATACTATTTTTTTAAATTTTTGACGCGTTAAATAAATATAACAAAACACATTTCGACTATTTCGCTAACGTCAAAATGAACCGTCTTTGACTCTATCCATGGGTAGATGTAGATACTTTTAGTCTTTTAGAGGTTTTGTTGCACAAATTTGACAAAAATTGGTCTAATTTTTAACTGTAACTCGGTTGTTTGGTTTTTAGACAAAAGTATAAGGACAAAACTTATCAAAAACTTACACTGGTTAGAGATCATTGAAGTAATTATAAATAGCTTCATTCCAAACAAGTAAAGTAAGTATCGTTAGACATTTTATAGCCAGCAGCTGTGTTAGCTTGAAGCTGCCTCATTGTGTTTTACCACAAAACATTTACCTAACCCAAAGTGAGTTTCATAAAAAATAGGCTTTATAGTTTCCACGTCACGTATCATTATAAAATACGCGGTTCCACGTTGAAAGTAGACATAAACGTTAAAGAAAATACGCAAAAATACTTGCATCATCATTGCATTTCTTGGACACTGCAGTCACTGCACCTGCCTTTCAATTCTGCTATATCTACAACGCGTTAGAGAACAGGTTTCAACCAATTACACCTTGAGATGGTCTTGGGAAATCATTTCAGTTAGATCATGTGGTCTTTGGCCCAACGGCAGGGTTGCCAAACGACTGATTTTATTTAGATTTAATCTATTAATTGTTTGAGTCAGTATTCAGTGGTTAATTAGGCAATAATATAGCAAATACGTACCTAACATAGTAAGTAGTCATAATGATTAGTTTATATTCAGTCCTTTTTATAGGCTCGGCCCGTCCAAATATACTACTTACTGCATTTGTGAAAGATATAATAAACCATAATTCATACGTCTAAACCACTTATTTATTTATTATAAAATATTAAGTATGATGGTTTGTATGGTTCTTCACTGTACAATGTACATACTCCACGACATTAAAGTTTTGTTTGGCGAACTTCAGTAGGTATAAATATACTGCTTACGCCGACATCAATTTGCATTTTGCCTCACTTAATATGGTATTTGTCTGAAAATGATCTATCTGGGCGTTATTAATCTATGGATGATCCCATTTCTAATACAGTATTATTGGTCACCCTACATAACACGTTATTTTTATCATCATAACAAGTTATGTGGTCTTAGAACCTAGCACTGGCCGGTGACTATAGCTGGGGCTTCTTTTTCTGACGGGTCTTCTTTATCTGTGGTATTTACACCCACCTTACTTATCTTAACGGCTGTGCTAATTAGCAATCGGTTTCTCGTGTGTTGGCTTCTGTTTCAATATTTATCTGTATTTTATGACTATTCATCTGAAACGTTTCGTTTTTTGAACTTTTTAGTGGCGTTGAACTTTTTTTTCGTAGAGGAAAGTGTTAAGTGTCACCGACATGCTAATATTCGAGTAGTGTCGGAGCGACGGCGGAATAGCAAAGCGGAACGTGCGATAGACGCTTTTTGGATTTGGATACGCGTAATATAATACCACACAAATGGAACACTGAGGGCAAACGATCGCTAAGTCGCTCACCAACCAGATGGACCGATCAAGTAAACGATCCGTTTTCCTACAAATTTGACTAGGTCGTAAGAGGCGTGCGGGACAGAAACCGGTGGAGGCAGATCATCCCCTCCAAATGCAACCCTGATGCTGACCACGATCATCAACCATGAGCAACCGACCCGAGAGAGAATATAATAATACCAGTAAGTATTTCAGTAGATATACCTCTATATACAGGTAACGTATTACGCAACATTAGTAGGTATTGTTGATAAAGTGGTGTTCTACCTCAGACGGACTTTGCAATGTGTCCTACGAGTATAGAGGTAGGAAAGTGATACTGTTTTATAGTAGTTTTGTTGGTAAATTCCTTATTATTATTTCAGAACAATTAATATAACCTATTAATAGCTCTGAAATAACTTTTGTTTAGATTTATTTAGATTTATTTATTGGTACGCTTCCGATTGGTAGTGGGCTTGAACATCTTGATTATCTGTAGACCTTCATTGGTCTATGGATAATTCAGGTGTGCTTAGTGTAAGTAGTTGTTAGGTATGTAGCGTAGTGTAGTTCTCATTGTATTTTAGTTTTGTTAATAAAGGCTCTGCCCTATTTTACGCCTATTCCTATTTATTTATTCCTATTCTGTGGCTTTAGTGATTAAATGTATTTTTCACTTCACACTTTTGTCATCTAGACTTCAATTTCCATCGTTTCCGTGACAATGTTTGATGTTTTACACACTCTCAATTTTACATTCGCTTGAAATAGTTTTTTTTATTTAAATTTGTAGTTGTAGAATTCTTTGCGGAGTCTGTTATGTTGCTGCCCTTTCGCTCTATACTGTAAAAAAATAACTCTACGTTCTAAATTAAACTTTGTCGGAATATCTTGTCTGTTAGAACTCGTATACGAGTCATGGATGTTAATTTTTTGGAATAATTTGCGTGTTACCTTATTGGCTTATCAAATATCAGGGTATCCTTGAGTAACCCGTTTGGAGAATTGTGTCAGTTGGCGATTCTCACGATTTGAATCTTTGAATCGAAACGGTAGAGTATTGGGGAAATTTGCTTAGCTGTGACGGCCGAGTAGCAAGAACGTATATTTTTCGTTTTGTTTTTTCGAGTTCGAATCCCTTAAACTATAGAAAACATTATCAACGCTTACCAATTACCAAATTAGATAGGCGTTGCGATGTGCAGCTAAAGCTAAAGGGTCGGGGGTAGAGTTTAGGTTATGACCTAGATAGACTCCACCACGCTGGCCCAGTGCAGGCTGGTGTGGATGACGCATCGAAAGATGCTAGAAACATATCGGTTTCCGCACGATTTTTGAAGTGAAAACTTCTTTTGGCGCGCTTAGACAGATTTTCCGTGGGGTGTGAATTGAATTCTAGCGTCACGCTCGGGTATGATAAGAAATCTTCGGGTAAACTCGGGACCACGCCCATTAGCCATCTAGAAATGCGTCAGCCAAAGGGAAATGCTGAAAGGGCGTGGCCTGGCCATCATGGCATGGCCATCTAGAAATGCGTGAGCCAATGGGAAATGCTAACGCATTTCTAGATGGCTAATGGGCGTGGTCCCGAGTTTACCCGAAGATTTCTTATCATATGCCATGCCATGATAGTCAGGCCACGCCCTCCGGTTACACCCGTGTAGTTTCCAAAGTAAGCAATCAAATTCTGAGTTATAAGTTTTCACTTCTATCGGCATTTCCTATGACTGCCAATTTTTTGTTTTACCGTTTTTAAGTTAGCGACATTACGCATATGACTTCCAAAATACAGTGGTGCACATAGTATTCGAACCAGGGGCTCCGGTTTGTCAGTTACCCTTTTCCCGACTAAACCAGCTGCAACTTTACTAGAGCAGCTGTAATAATAATAGCTGTAAATATAGGCTACTAGCTGTTACCCGCGACTTCCTCCGCTCGATACTCAGACACATTTACAGTTATTAAAAACAGCTCATAATAAAACAATTTCATCAAGATCGGTTCAGTTGCTTAGGTGTGAAAGCGTAGCGACATTCGTCCGTCATTTCAACTCCAATATCATCCCCATACAGTTGTAAATTACAAAATTGCTAGAATAAACATGTATTGGGTCCCTATATAAAGATATGAAAACTTATAGCCTATATTTATCATCCTACGTACTTCCTGCTTACTAGGTAATAAACGCAAAAGTTTGTAACAATTGATGTATGTGTGTTTGTAACTCTTTCAAGCAAAAAATACCGAAGGGATTTGGATGAAATTTGGTAGATAGGTCTATAATAATCTGGAATAACACATAGGCTATTTTTTGTCCCAGGAAATTAACAGGATCGGGAAATACGCGGGTGAAATCGTGGAGAGCTGCTACTAAACACATAAATGAACGTAATTACCCTACTGAGCAAATATTAGAGTTGTTCTACTACACTCCCAACTATGCGACCGCAAGACGTAAATACCTGTTCCAGATTAGATCATAGTGCATTTTCTAGACACAGATTAAATCGTACTCACTACGACGTATAAAGCTAAGGCCCACAGATTAGGACATAGATAGTACGGTATGCCGATGACAGAATATAGCGTAGTCTGTACGTATCTAATGCGGAAGAGAACGGTAGTTTCCCTGTGTATAGGTGTCCTAAGATATTTTGATTGGCTTGGTTACTAGGATACAACATGGTAAGAACAAATAAAACATGTTTGAAGTAACTATAAAGTTACAGTTGTTCTTATAAATTAAAGTAAAGGAAAGGAAGCTTTAAAAAATGGAAAGGAGGAAAGGTAAAGTAAATTCTATAATATGGAAGGGGCTAGAGCTATTTATATTTTATATCTATCAGGGTAACAGGGAACAGGGATAAACAAAAAAAATATCTGAAACTAATCGTAAATTATATGTGTCCTATTTCCAGCAATGTATCCTGAGGACAATCCTGATAATGTTAAAAATGGTAATGTTGGTAAATAAGATGATGACCATAAAGATGATCATGGTATCTTTACGATGATCATCAACGCTAAATTATAAAGATCATTAAGATGATTATAATTAGGGATGCTATGGATATGATATCTAGGATCTGGATACGGATATGGATATAGGAATTTAGGAATAAAATTACTTCGGTTTCGGATACGGATACGGATATTAGATTGGATATGGTTCAAATAGTCAAAACTGAGCAGATGAAGATTAGGCATAGTTAACAAAAAGCAATTTTTCAGATTTGTCACCTAAAAGTCGATTCTATCAAGGCCGATTTAAACTGAACGAACATAGAGCTAGAGCTGGAACAAGAGCATTCTTTCTCGATTTTTTTAGTGTAAAGGAAAGGATACGGATATATTTTTATTTCGGATATCTATCTATGTATAATAATAGTAAAATGATAAGAACGACGGTGATTATTCAAGGAAGATGGGAATAAACTACCGGATATTTAAAACCCCAGGTAAAGTAAGAGAGTAAACCTAATATGGGTGAAGGATATATCTGATAAGATAAGAACCGAGAGATGCAAATATTCAGGGAGACGTAAGCTATGTTTACCTAGTTTCATAAGAATACTACATAAAATGTACTTTGGAAAACCATATTTTACAACAGGATAGACTAACAGATTATGTTGTTGATAAAGATTTTTAATTAGGAAAAGAAACCAATAAAACTGAATAATTTAAAAATATCTGACTTTAGAGTGTAAACTCTCTACGAACGACAAAAATAATCAAGTATGTGGTTTTTTTGTTTTTGCTAACTAATATATTCTGTTTGAAATCTTTGGAGAGATAACATACATACCTATATCCAAACATACCATTAAACAACCTCAATTTTAAAAATCGTTTAATTAATAATGTATAAAATACAAGAAGGTTCGAGCTTATGTATTTTACACACTTTTAGTCCTCTTTATAGAGTCAATAATAGATAATTAATAACTTGATAGAAAACAAAAAATATTAGGAGTCATTTAAAAGGGTAAGTCAGTAATGTCCTACGTATCTATATCGAGTATTTAAACTGTAGGAAGTCAATAGTAACTTTTAAAGTTAACTATTTCAAGGTAAATAAATCAATTATTCGGATAAGTCATAGAGCTATTAATAAATAGTATATACGTAATTTGTGACATTAAAAAACGTAATAAAAACCTCACATATCTATGTAACGAGTTACAAGTTGGCCTCTACGATGAGATCCGTAAATCATAGACTAGGAACCATGAAGACATACCGTTGTACGCATGATAATATAGGTGGAACAGAATCAAGTCAGAAAAACTGAGCTAATAATGCAAGAGGTAATTGGAGTTTAACGGGTAGACAAAGTTATTATAACTGAGAACGATATTATGCTAATAACAATAGAAAAAGCTAATAATGCATGTAATCAACGCGTGCGAGGTTTTATCAACGGTTACTCATGGTGTTTTTTACCGAACCATTCACGAATAACCGCCAGTCGAGACCGTTAGCACCTGCCTACTAGTTATTTGAACACACAGACCAAATTAAATCCGTTAATTTCAATTCACTAACTCTTCAAAGGCAAGTGCAGCGAACACAACTTTGAAGATGACAGCGATATAAACAGTTATAGAGCTAATTATACGAAAAATAAACCCGATAGTCGAGTCGAAGAAATTTTCTTACAGTTATGCGTTGTGTAAGACAACCTGACTGAGATAGGACCGTTTGGAGCTGAAGTGGACGCCGGACATGTTGCTGCAAGTAATAACATAAGATTATAATGTTTGTAGACATTCCTATCAGGTCAGCGAAGGTTCTGGACTCACCGGCCGTTCGGCGCCGCTGGAGAATGCACCAACTTCACAGCAAACAGGAACTGTATCGCACACACCAGAAGACAGCACAAGTTGAGGGATAGCGTCAACGCACACAATGCTAACGTCACTTCGTACACTACCGCGAATTCCTCGGGAGCACTGGTCGCAGGCGCGGATATCTTCAGGAGGAAGAGCAGAGCCAGGAGCGCCAGTAGCAGACTGACTAGGCAGAGGAGCGCTAGCGAAGTTAGCGCTTCTTCGGTGGCGGCTCGGTTCGGTTTTCGTGTCGTGTGTCGAGGCGCGGGGGTGTGTGTCGCTCCGGTGGCGGTTCCATTCGCGATTTTAGGCGGAGAGTTGACGGGAGCGGGCGGCGGCGCGGGCGGCGGCGCAGCGGGGCTGACGCTGGCCGACGTGCCGCCGACGGAATGCTTCGAGGAGTCCAGGGTCGAGACGTTGAGGGGTAGGTGGTGGTGCGGCCGCCGCGGCATGTTCTGGTACCGGTGGTCGGCATCGTTCGCCGCCGGCGGCCGCTGCGCATGTTTCAACATGCTAGCGCGCGCTCGCTCGCCATGTCGACTGGGCCCACATTCGACGCGGCCACGCGATAGAACGCCGCCGTGCGACTGGTATCGCTACACTACTCGAACTGGCGCGGCCGACCCTACTCTACCTGTGAACAATTACTGTCATTCAGGTGCAATCGAGACCGCCGACTGGCAACCAACCCCGAGCACGTCTACCCTCGCAGTACCTGCCAATAGCGTCTGCTAGATACTTTGTTATATCGGTCATTGATCAAACAATAGGTCTGACATAAACAAACAGTTTGCTTGTAAACACGTTTGTTTCGACACTCGATAGTTCAATGAATGTAAATCCTATTGTGACATATGACAATAAATAAATCGAAAAGTGTATTTAAAAATATTAATTGTGCCATTATTATATTAATCGGGGTCCAAATAAAATATCTTAAAGTTAGTAAATTTCAATTTGATAAATGACCAATCTATCTACGATTTTGAATTCTTGATTCCAATGGTTTTAAAAAAATACTATTTCCCAAGTTATACATAATATAATTTTTCAAGATAAAAGCATAGGTAGCCTGTTCTATTCCAGACTCAAATTTCAAATTTCAGAATTCAGATCTGTGGCTATCAGCGTTAGGTAGATAGAGAGACAAACTTAAAACCAATTTTTAAGTATTACACCGCGGCGGGACTTCATAGAATATGCTTAAGTAAGGTAATAAAAAGTAATGTTAAAATTATAATTAAACTTAATTTTGTAGGACACTTAGTAGAGTTCGCATATACCGTACCAATTTTTTCAACAAGAAAATACGTACGGAATTTGATCTGTTACAGTTTTATTAAAATTAGGTAGGTACTTGTAATTGTTCAACATCGACATATTTTTCCATTATATTAATTATGAGTTAAATCGCGTAAGTTTGTAAACTTTATGTACCTACCTAGATATAAAATATATTGATAGAGCTAAAAACCTGACTGATGGTACATTGCCAAGACGTGCATAATCGCTTTAAGGGGGCGCCTAAAGCCAGAAAACGAAAAAAGGACATTTTCGACGCCGCTCACTGAAGTTAAGAAACTAAAAACTATGACAAAAAAAATATTGACGTGTGGGTACAATCAAGGAGAAGCACAATAACCGAATAGAATTTTAAAAATAGATCAGAGTTTTTTACAATAAAAAAATAAAAATGACACCGAAAAAACCCGTTTTAATTCGAGTACTCGAAATTATCAGCGATGACCCCACATTATTTTTTGGTAATAAAATTCCTATTTGTACGTTCTAGTAAAGTAACCGAATACTTTTTTAAATTTATGTTTAGTTATTGAGTAATTAAATAAAACTTGGTCAAAAATGGACTCCTGATTAAATATTGATTTTTCCTCCAAACTGTGTCATGCTATTCTCGACTTTATGTACATAACATTAAGAAACGCGTCGCGCGGGTGAAATCTGATTTTTTCCTGGCTTTAGGCGCACTCTTAAGATGACATCAAAAAACCTTCACATCCTGAGGTACAGTTATAAAAGCCATCCATTAACTTAATTCATCTTATGTTCCCCGTAGACTCTAGGTAGAGACAGGCAGTTTCAATATTAACTCTTGTTAATTGAAATATTTTTTATATAAGTGTAATACGAGTAGGTTTGCGCATGATCACTATCCTAAATGACGTTAAACAGGTAAAACGGGGGTGCAAACTTAGTATGAAACTTTGCCATTTTTTAAGTGATACGAATGAAATTCAGTATCCTTCATACATGATTGAAAGTCATGAAACACGGGTAAAATATTTTTTCGGGGATGCAAAGTTAAGTATGCAAGTTGAATCTGATTTTCAAAGTTATTTCATTAAAATATTGTATTTGGGTTATAGATTCTCAATAATGATTATTGACGATATCCTTTTTTGTGAATTCAATCCCTAAGAGGGTAAAAGAGGGGTGCAAAGCAGATACCTTTAAAAGTTTGTCGCACATAGCTATATTATTTAAATGAAATGTTGTATTTAGTTTATTAGTTCGTAATAAGGTCTGGAAGCACACAGGATACTTTATATCCCGGAAAAATAACGGGAACGGGAACATATTTATTATTTAAAACTAGCTGTACCCTGCTACACTCCGCTGTGTCATATTATGGTTTCAAGGATGAGAAATGTGGAACAAAACAATGCATACGTTTCAAAAACAGATTTCTTGCGGTTGCGGGCAACGATCTCAATACAAAGATGTGCCCTCCCAAACTTCAGGGCGCACGGAATCATGTTATCGTTGCGAAGAGTGACCACACTCTTTCCGTTCTAGTCGGTTGCAGGAAGCGGACGCCGGACGTTTTTACCTATCACTATGCGTTGTCAACAATCAAAATAATTAGAACCACAGCATATCTCGCTAGCTCGCCGCTAGCGATTCTAAGGGTCAAGTAGATTGGTTGTTTGTAAACCACTTACGATACACACAGAGATGCAGTTCATTACCAATATCAAGGTGCTCAGGGCACATCCATTGGCTTAAATAGTTGGTGGATTGTTACCCAAATACACTGGCACTGTACTCTACTGGGACTCGGGGCCTTCTCTCGCAAGGTTCAGTCCGGGTTGGTGAATGACACATGACCTCGAAAGATTTTAAGTACATGTCTGTTCCCTCATGATGTTTTCCATCGCCGTTTTAAGTTAGCGGCATTACGCACGTGACTTTGAAAAGACAGTGATGCGCGTGGGATTTGATCCCGAGGGCTCCGGATCGACAGTCGCCGTTCTTCCGATTAGATCAGCCGTAACTTGGTATGGTCAGTATGTTACGGGCGCAAGAAATAGATAGGAACAAAATTTGAAGCGGATGGCGTAACGTGACAAAATTGGAAATAAATCGAAGTAGAACTTTTTGAAGCGCACACAAACTAACATTGAATTTTTGAAGTGAAAACTTACAAATTTTTCGTGGCCTGTGAATTGAATTCTAGTGCTACGCTCGGGAATGATAAGAAATCTTCGGGTAAACTCGGGACCATGGCCATTGGCCATGAAGCGCATGGCCATGGCCACTCCCTCCGGTTTCATCCGCGTAGTTTCCGAAGTGAGCTATCACATTGTGAGTTATAAGTTTTCACTTCTATCGGCAGTTTGCTGCAGGTTGCGGTGGTGTAACGTCGGAGCGGCATGGGAACTGCGGAGCGGAACCCTGCGCATGAGAAGCTTTTTTTAAAGTATAGAGTGACGAGACGATCAGAGAATGTGCCTGATGGTAAGCAACATGCCTGCCACATAACAAAACAGTGACACGATATGAGTCCAAATCATTACCTAGCACTGGACTGCGCTTGCCACCCACAGATATAAGATGTTTTATCTCTATGCCCTGTAATTTCAATGTTTGCACATTACTGCTTGTTGGTATAATAGTAGTTGAAATCTTGTAGAATCACCTTACCGACATGTTTACCTACTAGAAGTAGGTAAGTATACTTACATATAGTATGTGGTTGTAAAGGCAACGAAATGTGTAACATGAATTAGTGCTGTATACCTAATACTTACTACAGTTATAAGTACTACATTCTCATTTTTATCGCCAGTCCCTATGACTGCCAATTTTTTTGGTTGTTTTGAATTGACGTGTAATAAAAATCTGGTCAAGTTGACCGAGGGAAAGACGCAGGCGTGTCTGTTCTCCGCAAAAAAGAGGCCATTCCAACAGACTCCTACTTTTCGAGGTGTATCCGTGCCGGTTACCGACCATCTCGAGCTTTCGGGCGTTACTTTGACAGCTGCGCTCAACTTTGGCTCGTATATCGAGTCCAAGGCTAAATTAGCTGTCAAAAAACTAGGTGTCCTCTCAAAGGTGCGAAGGTGCTTCAAGTCTGAACAGTTGCTCACGTTATATCAAGCACATCTGTACTTGATATAACGCAAACAATACTCCATAATATTCAGGAGCGTATCTTCGCTCCTGTATGGAATACTGTTCGTACCTTTGGGACGGATCGGCTAAGTATCAGCTGATGGCTCTGGAATCTATCAATGGACGCGCCAAAAGATTCATAGGCAATGACACTCTTGTGCGAAAAAGACTGCAGTCCTGAAAATCGTCGAAAAATTGTTAGCTTACCGGTTTTTTATCGGATACACTTCGAAGAGTGTGCAACTAATTTTCATGATCGAATACCACCTTGCCCCTTTCTATCGGAATGCTCGCAGATCGAAAAACGGCATCGTTTCATGGTTGATGTTCCAAAAACACAAACGAAGAGATTTGACTCTACCTTTGTGATAAGAACGTCAAAGCTGTGGAAAACGTTGCCTGAGTAGGGTTTCCCGATGGTTACAATCTTACCTTCTTTGTGCCTTCTAAGTAAACACGCTCCATCGTAGACCGCATCGTCGCTTAACATCAGGCGAGATGGCGCTCAACTGTTTACAGTTATATTGTACCTATAAAAGTTAATATGTATGTAATTCGTTTGATTTAAGCCTTAGGCTCTAATTCATGTGAGTTCCATACTCTCTCGTTGATCCAGACTCGTTAACGCCTGCCCATAATGATGAGCAAAGAAGTGGAAAAGTAACGAATATAGAATTAGGTACGTATTCTTAATGTGCTCTTTGTCGTTTGGCGGAGTCAATACAGTAAATAGTTTTCTTATTGCTGATGTAATTACCCCCCAAAACCCCGCTTTTCATCAGAAATAAGCAAAAAACATACTCCAATATAGTGCTTACGTAATACTTGAACCACCTCTTAGTGCCAATGTGCTGTTATGGGCATGCGTGTTGTTTACCATCAGGCACATGTCCAGCTTGTCCCGTCAATTCACACTGAAAAAACGCGCTTAAAAACTAGCATATATATTTTTTACAAATTCTTCTTGCTTGCAAAAAATACAAAAATAAGATCAGCTGCTCCGGTTTACGGCTCGGGCACGAGTCCCACCTGACTATCAATGGCAGGTGCTACAAATATTATATTGCTGTAAAAACTTTTGTACAAAAAGCGTGCCGACGCCTGCAAGATGTTTATGGTTTGGGGATCGAGACTTAGCGCTCATACTTACCTGGGTACTAGATTTTTGTATAGTGAAAATTTAACTTGTCGCACCACATACAGATTTTTCGTAGGCTCAAGCGACACGTACATAAATGAAAAAAAAATTGGGTGCCATAGGAACTGCCGATAAAAGTGAAAACTTATAACTCAGAATTTGAGAGCTTGCTTTGGAAACTAACACAGGTGTACCGGAAGGCGTGGCCTGACCATCATGCCATCTAGAAATGCGTTAGCATTTCCCATTGGCTCACGCATTTCTAGATGGTCATGCCGTGATGGTGGTTTCACTTCAAAATACTTGGGAGGTGTCAAGGGACATTCTGATGGAACGAAGTTGTACAAAATATTGCAACTCTTTACTGTTTCTGTTGCCCTGGTACTGGTACCTAGGGGCAAACGCAACTCTTTTATATTTCTGTTGTCCTGGTATCTAGAGATAAACGCTGGGCTGTTGGAGGTAGGTAATCGAAACTCTTTACTGTTTCTGTTGCCCTGGTACCTACCGTCTTAGTCCGTGTCTTTGGAACATCAACCATGAAACGGTACCGCTTCTTTGAGTTACGAGGAGTCCGTTCTTATCATATCCAAGCGTGACGATTGATGAATCCATTTCACAGCCCACGAAAATTCTGTCTATAGTGCGCCTAAAGAAGTTTTCACTTCAAAAAATCTTCAGGTAAACTCGGTTGATCTAGATAGACATGGTCATGGCCACGACCTCCGGTTTCACTAGCGTAGGTTCCAAAGTGAGCTATCAAATTCTGAGTTATTAGTATTCACATCTATCGGCAGTCCCTATGACTGCCAATTTTTTGTTGTAGTGACGCTTATTTAAACACGTCGGCTGGTCTAGTCGGGCGAACGGCGACTGCCGATCCGGAGAGCCCGGGTTCAAACACCACGCGCACCACTATCTATTCGAAGACATGTGCGTTATGAGTCCGCCTGGGGAAGTACCACACTTTTGCCAGTTATTCTACCGCCAAGCAGTAATGTGCAAACATTACTGTGTTCCGGTTTGAAGGGCAATGTTTGCAGAGAAATTACTGGGCTTAGAGATATAACATCTTATAAGAAGGAAAACATCGTGAGGAAACCGACATGTACCTAGAACCTTTCGAAGTCATGCGCCATCCACCAACCCGCACTGGGCCAGTGTGGTAGATTATGACCCTGACTCTCTCCTTGCGAGAGAAGGCTCCAAGTCCCAGCAGTGGGAACATATTTGTTGGGCTGCCTATTCTATGTGCAATTTTTGATTGGGGAAAAACTAGTGAGCTCGCGTCACCCACTTGCTTATGTCGGGCGGCTGTACCGGCGTATTCTCGTAATGGTGGAGCGACGAGCAGCTATTTGGCCACAAATAATTTAAATCAATGCCTAGCACTGCACTGTACTCATTGTCCAGTGATTTAAGAATAACCCAATGCATTTACGCAAAAAAATGGAATAAAAAAACATTAAATTATGTAGTTTGGGGACTATAAAGGATCGATAGGGGGGTGCATTCTCAGCATATATTCCAATTTGAGGGATTCTGGCATGGTCAGCTCAAGGTCATTTCGATGAAAACGCGTTTAATTCGATATCTCGAGAACTGTTAGTGTTAGGCAAAAAAATGCATAAACCTTTTCTCTTCTAAATTATATTTACTAACTTTTAAATCAACAAGTTTTCTTTTTTTCATCAATATTTTTCAAGTTATTGCTTCCAAAATGCAAAAATTTAACATTTTTTCCTCCCTTTCGCCATTTTCTCCCCAACCGTTCAATTTTATGAAACTTTACCGATAATCAAAAGTGTAGATCTTTTAATAATGAATAACTTTTTCCTTGAACTTTTTTCTGTAATGACAATACCTTCAGAGTTATGTTACTTTACCGAGCGAAATCCGCGCCACTGCGACACCTCCGCGACACTGCAAAAAATCCGCGACACCTCCGGTCTTAGGGCTGAACCCAAAATTCATTGTTGGATTGTGTCGGTGGGTTTCTTCTACACAGGGTTATGTGAGACAACAACGTTACCTACTTCGACATATGCCAGAAATACGTAACATACATAAAAACACTACGGTACAGACGTGGTAATTGTATTCGATGGCTATCCCAAAAGTATTTCCAACTTTGGCACCAATTCTGCCAAACGCCTGCGCCGACCCCAGCTGAAGCCATGTGCAGATATCATTTTCATCTACAATATGACCGTCACCACAACTCAAGATAAGTTTTTAGGCAACGAGAGCAATAAGACCAGATTCATCTCACTACTGAAAACTTTTCTCATCAAATCAGACATAGAGGTGGAGAGCAAGCCGTAGAGTCCGGCAAAATTCTCTTAGCCGTACTTATCAGACCATCCGCATCCTCTACGGCTCGCTCCACCTCTATGTCTGATTGAGTGTATCTGAGTGTATTTCTGGCATATATCGGAGTATGTAACGTTGTTGTCCCACATAAGCCTGTGTAGAAGAAACCCACCGACACAATCAAACAATGAATTTTGGGTTCAGCCCTAAGTCCGGAGGTGTCGCGGATTTATCGCAGTGTCGCGGAGGTGTCGCAGTGGCGCGGATTTCGCTCGGTAAAGTAACATAACTCTGAAGGTATTGTCATTACAGAAAAAAGTTCAAGGAAAAAGTTGTTTATTATTAAAAGATCTACACTTTTAATTATCGGTAAAGTTTCATAAAATTGAACGGTTGGGGAGAAAATGGCGAAAGGGAGGAATCCCTCCTTTATTACCCTTCAAATGTTTGCACATTGCTTCTAAACGGTAGAATAACTGATCAAACACTTGAAACACTTCCTCATGCGGATTTTGCAAAGAGTCGCTCCGCTACTAAAATTGAGATTGGTATATAAATATGTTTAGTGACTTCAGTGTACACTGTGCAATAACAGTTCAAAATACATAGCAGAGCCGGTAATGTACTAAGATACAAGGTTAAACCAGATCTTCAAGTAATATTGCTCACCGGACCACAAGAGATCCACAGAACTTGACACTCTACGGCGCTAGGCTGATATTCACGATAACAACAACGCAAACATCCCCAGTATAACTTGAACCACGGTTGCGTAGAGTCGCATCTATTCTTGGGCAGGTGAGGTCTAAAGGCCGGTTTGCATTTTGATTAGTGCGAGTGAGTAATCGCGACTGATTACTATGCACTGGCAATAATCAATCGGTCTCCACACATGTTTGCTTCTAATCATTCAACACCTGCACTGATCACTCGCACTCGCACTAATCAAAATGAAAACAGTTAAGGCTTTAAGGCTAAGAATTCATAGCGATTTTCACTTTAGCATTTATAGGTAGATTTCCTTTAAATTGTTTGCCTGGAATAGACTGTTCTCTGTAATAAGGCCGTCATTTGTGGTGTTAGTTCATAAGTGTTTTACTATACCTAATATTTCTGTTTTTTGTGTCGCAATAAAGAGTTATCTATCTATCTAATGGTAGGATTATTATTAGCGACCCTCTTTTAAATCAGAATCTGCGGCCGCGCCTGGACGTCTACTCTCTTTCTACGAAAACGTAATTTCGAAATAAACTCGCGACTTTCCAACTCCGATTCTACTTCGATCCGTCGTTTTTTTCGTTTAAATGTTCTAAGCCTACTCTAATTTTAGTAAGCTTAGAACATTTAAACGTCAAACAATGTTGCATCGGACGAAACGAAGTAGAAAGCAAGTAGGAAAGTCGCGAGTTTTTTTCGAAATTACGTTTTCGTTGAACTCTTTCAAGTAGACGTCCTGGTCTTCGGATCAAGTTATTATACTGGTAAACACATTCTTTATGTTTGCTGGTCGGGAATACAGGTCCTGTGAAGAACTGTTGTGGTCAGAGACTTGGTGTAAGATTACAGACAAGACACAAATACACGTTTAATAAAATACCAAAGACTTTATGAAAATGACAGTTTTGTGGTCGTGCCAAAAGAGGGAGAACTAAATAAAATAAAGTGGCCAAGTGCGAGTTGGACTCGCCCATGAAGGGTTCCGTTGCAGCAAGTAACATAATATACATAGTACACATAGTTCTTGTAGTTCGTTGTAAGTTTGGTCGAAGTTTCAATAATAGTGTATTTATGACGTACTAAAAAAAAAACTACTCATCAGATCGAGTTCAAACTAATTTTCGTTGGTAGTTTACATGGTAATGTACATCATATATTTTTTTTAGATTTTTCATTATCTTACTTTAGAAGTTAGAGGGGGGGGGGACACACATTTTACCACTTTGGAAGTGTCTCTTGCGCAAATTATTCAGTGTAGACGAAAATGATTTTAGAAACCTCAACATCATTTTTGAAGACCTATCGATAGATACCCCACACGTGTAGGTTTGACGAAAAAAAAATTTTTGAGTTTCAGTTCTCAGTATGGGGGGCAACCCTAATTTTTCTTTTTTTTTTAAGTTTTTTGTTCAAATCTTAATGCGGTTCACAGAATACATCTACTTACCAAGTTTCAACAGTGTAGTTCTCATAGTTTCGGCAAAAAGTGGCTGTGACATACGGACGGACAGACAGACAGACAGAAAGACAGACATGACGAATCTATAAGGGTTCCGTTTTTACGTTTTACGGAACCCTAAAAAGACTCGTTATCATTTTGAACAAACCAACCGGGAATCTAAAATTATGAGAGTAAACTTTTAACCGCTACGAGAACAAAATTAATCAAAAATATAAACATATTTACCCGCGACTACCTTGGATTTGTTTGTTTTAGTATTCTTCTAGTCAAGCCCTTTCATTTGATAACCATAATGAAAAAGTGTTTTTTTTTTAGGCAAGGCAAGGAAATTGGCTTTCAAATAAAAAATAAAGTAGCCAAGTGCGAGTTGGACTCGCCCATGAAGGGTTCCGTTGCAGCAAGTAACATAATATACATAGTACACATAGTTCTTGTAGTTCGTTGTAACTTTGATCGAAGTTTCAATAATAGTGTATTTATGACGTACTAAAAAAAAGTACTCATCAGATCGAGCTCAAACTAATTTTCGTTGGTAGTTTACATGGTAATGTACATCATATATTTTTTTTAGATTTTTCATTCATGTACTTTAGAAGTTAGAGGGGGGGGGACACACATTTTACCACTTTGGAAGTGTCTCTCGCGCAAACTATTCAGTGTAGAGGAAAATGATTTTAGAAACCTTAACATCATTTTTGAAGACCTATCGATAGACACCCCACATGTGTAGGTTTGATGAAAAAAAAAAATTTTGAGTTTCAGTTCTCAGTATGGGAGGCAACCCTAATTTTTCTTTTTTTTAATTTTTTTTGTTCAAATCCTAATGCGGTTCACAGAATACATCTACTCACCAAGTTTCAACAGTGTAGTTCGCATAGTTTCGGCAAAAAGTGGCTGTGACATACGGACGGACAGACAGACAGACAGACAGACAGACAGACAGACAGACAGACAGACATGACGAATCTATAAGGGTTCCGTTTTTACGTTTTACGGAACCCTAAAAAGCCTTGAAATCGGTCCATCCGTTTCAGAATTACGATGACACAGACAGACAGACATATTGACATGAAACTTTTAACACTCCTCTTTTTGGTCGGGGGCTCGGGGGTTACAAAAAACGGCAAGATGACAAATATCTTTAGAGTTAATTTTTTCAGAGGTTTCTCAAATTCTGTGTCATTTCCCGGGATTTGATCAATACCCTTAAAACCAAACGGCTGGTCAATTTAGGAGAACAACTACTGCCGATCGAGAGCTCGAATTTCGAATCCCACTGTCTTTTCGATGTCTTGTGCGGCATTCCGCCGCTAACTTAAAAACGGTGAAAGAAAACAGCAAGAGGAAACCGACATGTACATAAAATCTTTCTACTATTTTACACTGGGCCAGCGTGGTGGATTATGTCCTCAACTGCTCAACTCCCATCCTTTGAGCGACGGCGTCGAGTCCCAGTAGTGGGAACATTATTTTATTGGTTTGCCTATTGCCTGTGAATACCGAATACCTAATCATTTCTCGTAGGGACTTGATCCTTATTCTATCTATTCCTCGTAGCATGTACATTAGAGTTTTTCCCATACGTCCATATTTAAGTGGTAATCCCTTACATAACCGTGGGTAAGTAAACACCCATTGGCAGGACGTTGTCCGACGGACGACAAAAACTTGCATCTTTTGTGGGGGCACCATACTTCTAGAAAATGGGAAAAAAGCCATATGTGGTGATACTAAAAATTACTTAGAATTAATAAGTGTTCCGTGTAGGTTCCGTGTCCAAATATTAAGAAGATCCGTTTTTAATAGCAATGTTTTCGGTGAACTTGCAGAGTAAATATATAAATCATCATGAATATAGGTACAATCTCTGTATGACGAGCGCATCCAGTGCTATGCAGTGATTTTGGGTCTCAGATTCAAACAACTGTGTGGCACTGTGGGCATAATAGCTGGGTAGGTATGCCGATTACCATTAGGCGCATGTCTTTCTCATCCTATCGATATGTAAATATGTATTACAACCAAACAACGGCTAGGGTATCCCGATAGAAGTGAAAACTTATAATTTTTGACCAAAACAGCACTGATACTGCACAACACGTCACCTTTATAACAACAGATATACTGCTGTTACGTAAGTCGGTGACCCGACCTCACTAGATCTCAAGCACTTCACTGCACTGCCGCTGCTCCGATGCCACATAACTATATGGGCGACGTGAATACACAAGATTTCCCCCAAAAAGAGTTTTTTTATTATAGTATAGAGTGACTAAACGAGCAGGACATGTGCCTGATGGTAAACAACATGCCAGTCAGACTGTACAGAACAGCACAGTCACACGCAGCTATTGGGATACGAAAAGTCCAAATCATTACCTAGCACTGCACTGCGCTCGTCACCCAAAGATCTAAGATATTTTATCTTTCCATGCCCTGAAATTTCTCTGGAAACATTGACTTTCAAACCGGAACACAGTAATGTTTGCACATGAAGTTCTACTTGGCGGTAGAGTAACTGGTAAAGGTGTGTTACTTCCCCAGGCGGACTCTGCCAAGAGCCCTACCCCTACAAAAACAAAAGTATATGCCTCATGGTCACCCCCGTCTCGCAGTGGTCGCGTGTTGCAGATGGCGGGTCTAAGAATGCCGCCTCACTGGATAGACAAACTGGCCTGAACCACTGCCATAGAATAAGGAATATCTACGGTACTGTCGTTTTTTCTGTTGAGTCTGCTTTGTTGTGTTCCGGTTTGAAGAGCAATGTTTACAGTGAAATTACTCAACCAAATCTTGCTAAGATTATAAAAGTAAATTTGGTGTTTGTTGCTTAGTAACGTCGAAACGTCTAAACGGATCGGATTGAAATTTGGAATACGATATTAGATTATAGTCTGGAATAAGACATTCTTTTTGTGCCTCAAAAATAATGGGGACGTGAACTGTTCGGGTAAAACCGCGGGGTGCTGCTTGTATTTACATATATCCTACTATCTTACCAATATTATAAATGTCAATGTATGGATGTTTGGATGTTTGTTGCTCAATCACGTCATATTAACTCAATATGACGTGATTGAGCAACAAACTTAACTTATAATATTAGCTCAATCAAACATATTAACGGATTGGGCTGAAATTTGCTGAACATAGTTAGATTATAGTCTGGAAGAACACATAGGCTACTTTTTATCCCAATAAAACAACGGGGACGGTGTGCCTCACGCCGCGCGTCGTCGCCTGCGCACAGTTCTCGTCTCTGCTGCGCGTTGGCGACTCACAGCTCACATTTCCGCTTTCATCGCGCCACTGCCACTGGAGCTGAGCGGAGACGAGATATGTGAATAATTAATAAACAAATTAAATTTAATTAAATAAACAAAATTCTATTGGATGATAAAATAAAAAAACCGGCCAAGTGCGAGTGGCACTCGCGCACGAAGGGTTACATACCATATCTGTAACCTAATCCTGCAAGTTATTAGTATCGAGCAAGAAACGGTAAAAAAAATCAGGTTTGTTGTATGGGATTAATTAATTATTTATATCAGAAAACTCAACTGCAAATTAGTAAACAGCCATAGAACGAAACACTTCGTTAAGAATAGCAAAACCGGGTATATCTAAGGGTAGATGTATAATCAATAGTTTGCAGGACACTTCTGGAGTAAAACATAACATGTAGCCGCGATAAAGTACCTAATGGAAACTTGCACTCAATTCTATCAAACCCTCTACACAGATTATAATAACTGTCAGCCAAATGTACCGTACTCGCGTTCAGATAATAGGTATCCCTTTTATTTCTGGTAAAGAAGTTTATGACGCCCTAAAAACTATGAAATATGGAAAAAGCCCTGGTGAAGATGAAGTGACTACAGAAAAGCTGAAAATTGGATCTAAGACGCTAATACCCCCACTCACAAACCTATTTAATTATATTTTAGATACCGGTCAAATTCCTCAACACATGTGTCATTCCAACATTGTTATTTTGGATAAATAGGGTGACACTTCCAACATAAATAACTATAGACCAATAAGTTTAGTATGTCACATCTACAAATTATTTATCAAAATTATACAAAAACGCATAGCTGGGACACTCGACAAACACCAACCGCCAGAACAAGCCGGATTTCGCTAATTTTTCTCTACGACTGATCATCTCCACACACTAAATCAAATAATAGAGAAACACAAAGAATACAAGCAACCACTATATTTAGCTTTTGTGGATTATGCGAAAGCTTTCGATAGCTTAACGCACATTGCCGTATTTTCTTCCCTCCTAAAACAAAACGTAGAGCCAACTTTCATAGATCTCCTCAAAATTATTTATAATCACAGTACTGCTAACATAAAACTACAGTCTTCGGGTCATCGTATAAAATATCCAAAGGTGTTAAACAAGGCAATCCACTCTCTCCCAAATGATTCACAAGCACTCTCGAAGAGGTTTTCAAAACACTGCCAACATCTTGGACAACACACGGCATCAATGTCGGAGGCAATTTTCTAACAAACTACAGGTTTGCCGACGACATTGTTCTCTTTGCCACATCAACACCACAACTAGAGTTTATGCTCCAAGATCTGCGCAGGGCTAGCCGTGAAGTGGGACTTCTGATGAACTGGTCAAAACACAACTCATAACTAATAGCACAAAACGTAGGGTCGAGGTAGATGGGCAAGCAATACTTTATGTCAATGGGTACACTTACTTGGGCCAGATAGTTTCGAATAGACAACGCCTGAAAGAGCTACTGGTCCATGAAAGAGCTAATGAAGGGAGAACTTCCGATCTCCCTGAAGCGCAAACTGCTCGACACATGTATCTTGCCCATCCTAACCTACGGTGCGCAGACTTGGTCGTTAACTAAAGCTCTGAAGTTCCGCCTCGGAGTTTGCCAACGAGCAATGTTCGCAACACCATACTGCGTTCCATAACAGGTGTAACCGATGTAGGATTTAGGTCTGCCAAGCTTAAATGGGAGTGGGCGGGTCATGTGACTAGAATGCACCCCGATCTGTGGGCCAGAGTTTCTACAGAGTGGACACCATCGGCCAGTCAGCGATGGAAGGACGAGCTCGGAGCGTTTAAAAATGATTGGACGATGGTAGCTCAGGACCAGATAAAGTGGAGGGAATTGGAGGAGACCTTTGCCCAGCAGTGGGACAACTGAGGTTAAACTAAAAAAAATATATTTGCTGTTTTTGTTTTTTGTTGTTATAGCGGCAATAGAAATACATCATCTGTGAAAATTTTATCTGTCTAGCTATCACCGTTCTTGAGATACAGCCTGGTGACAGACGGACGGACGGACGGCGAATTCAATCATACTTGTTCGATCGTCTGTTTGCATTGTAACTTTCTTGAAATAAAATCGGTGGTAGTTCATTTCAACCAACCAAAGAAAAGTTAAATAAAATTAACAAATCAATGTGTAAAGATGAGGAGGTATACAATAAAAATTCCAATGTTTGACATCTTACTAATATTATAAATGTCAATGTTTGGACGTCGTAATGTTTGTTGTTTCATCACGTCAGAACGTCTGAACGGATTGAGTTGCAGCCCTCAAGCGCGGCAGTTGAACGTCTGTTATCCATGGGTAAAGATATTAATAACACCAAAACGAGCTTCGTTTTCAGACGAGAACTTCAACATGTTAATGTTCATGAAGAGAAATAGGTACCTATGCACATTATGCCCGACGATTAAATTACAGATTTGAATTATACAAGTATTTGGTTTTTTCCTAACCTGTTAACTTCCAGAACCAAAACCAACAGGTTTTATAAGTTCACTAACGCAACAATATAAAATGCAATGCGCATATTAACGGATTAACAATTAACGTTAACTTGCGTTAATTCTTACGAAATGTAACGCTTTAACGTTTAACGAAGCTAACTTTTTTTGTAGCGGATTAACGATTAACGAAGTTAACTATTTGATTAACGGTGCAAAAGCTATGGTGGTATCTCGCATCCGCAAATCTAGAAAAGTTTTAAAAAATGTGAATCTAGATAAAAATACAATACAATAAAGTAAAACAAAAATATGCTATTTTCTCGAAACAAAAACAAGTATATTAACAATTTCAACAACAAAATATTTACACCATAGATTTCCAACTACATTTCTACCTTCAAAGCTTAAAACTTTGAATTAGGCGATCTGCCTCTCTGAACCCTGATTCTATAGCGCCGTGAACGGCGGAGTGCCTGCGGTGAGAGGTCGCTTCTCCGGCGAAGCAGACGACAGGGAACTGGCTGCCGAAGTAAAGAGGTTCGCTGAGTGTAATGGCGCCGTCGCCGCCATTTTGTTCCGTCGCCACGCTTCGGTAAGCGTACGCGCCGCGTATTAATGGATTTGATGCCCATTGCGATCTGGAAATAAGGTTAAAATTATATTTAGGCTTACGGAAAAAGGCGTTAGAACTAAATCATCATTTCAAATAACAATTTTATGGGATTAAAAAGAAACTCTTTAGCAAAACGAATTTTCAAACTCTGAGAAAAAAGACGTTTTTTTGTCCAGATTGTATAACATTTAGAAAGATGAAATTGGTCGAAGCTATTAAGATTCTGGAAAACTTAGCTAGTGTTGTCGCATGAGACCTAGGTATAGCTGTAAATTTTTGCTTGATATTTCATCATTACCATGATTACTATGTAGGTCCAGCTATGAGTATATAACCGGATTTACTTACGCCGGTGGTAGGGTACATAGCTCTTTTAATAAATGATAGATTGATAGAGTCAATGGCGTAAATAATAGGATGCCAATCTTCTTCAGGCACCATGAATCTGTGCAATAACTGCAAGATACAGTAATAGCCCGACTTGACCGAGTTTTGTGTCTAGCATAGGCAGAAACGTAGAGGCTTTCATCAGCATAAGCATAAACAGCCCACTAAATGTTCCCACTGCTGGGACTCGGGGCCTTCTCTCACGAGAAAAGAGTCAAGGCCATAATCCACCACGCTGGCCTAGTGCGGGTTGGTGGATAACACAGGACTTCGAAAGGTTCCTAGTACATGTCGGTTTCCTTCGCCGTTTTAAGTTAGCGCCATTACGCACATGACTTCGAAAAATCCGGATCGCCAGTCGCCGTTCTACCGACTAGACCAAGCGTAACTTATTAGATCAGCCGTAACTTGCTAGACCAGCCGTAACTTGCCGCGCTTGCATATTCCGTTCCCATGACACGCACTCAGTCACTCACTCAGTCCTATTCTCGGCTTTTCTTCTCCAGCCTCCAGCCACTGAAAATCTTGCGATAGTTACCTTAGTAAAAGCAAATAATGTTTAGTACCTTAATATGCTCTTAACCGGAGCGACATCAAATTTCTTCTTCAGCACATGATTCATTAGCTTATTCACTCCGGCATGAACCTCCGCCAAGCTTACTTCCTCCATCATCTTTGCTCCATTACCGTACAACCACGCCAACAGTAAATTCGGCTGATGAGCGACTGTGTCTAAGGCGAAAATTTCTGTTATCCATTTATCCTCACTGAATTTTTCTTTGTCTTCCTCAGTCCATAAGATGACGAAGCTGGCTGGTGTCTTGGGCCACCATGGTTTCTCGAATTCGATGTAAATTTTGTTGAGGACTGCTAGTTGCAAGGTGTTGATGGTTGTTACTTTGTTGGCTGGTAGAGGCGGATTGAAAAGTTTGATGTGACTGAAAAAAATACCATCAAATTAGCCAATTTGATTCGTGTCCCCCATATTACATACATACTTATAAATGTAATATAAAATAAAATACATTTAACTAAAATTATTTTTTAGAGAATGAGACCTTTTTTAATTTTTCTCAATTTTCTCTTTAACTGTTCAAAGCTATGAGGGTTGTTTTTATAATTTTAATATTGATTAGCGTTACCATACCCTCGGCTGGCTAGAAATCTTCCTTTTTTGAAATCGTCTAGTATAAAGGATACAAAAGTGATTTCAGAACTCACCGCTCTTTCAAGACTCCTATAGAAACAGTGACAATGACACTCTTAGCAGCATACAGGCTGCCATCCTTGCATTTGACTTGCACCAGGGGATTATTTGCTTGCGGTTTCAAAGAGGTCTGCACTTGGTTGCTGGTGCCCCAACGAATGTTTTCAACCTCCTTGTTCAGAAGGATTTCTACAGGAATCGCTTTGCTAGGGTCCGGGTATTTGTTCTGCAAAAGAAAAACAAGTTTAAAACTTTACTTGAACATCGAAAATAAATTTATTTAAATATATATTTTTAAATAGTATACAAGACGAGCAGGACATGTGCATGATGGTAAGTATCATGCCTGCCAGATAACACCACTGTGACATGCAGCTATTGGAACATGAAGAGTCCAAATCATTACCTAGTACTGCACTGCGCTCGTCACTCAGAAGTATAAGATGTTTTATCTCTGCTCGTCACCCAGAGATGTTTTATCTCTATGCACTGTAATATCATTTTAAAAATTGCCCTTTAAACCGGAACACAGTAATGTTTGCACATTACTGCTTGGCGGTAGAATAACTGGCAAAGGTGTGGTACTTCCCCAGACGGACAAAATAAGTCCTACTACTAGGTTCCTCGGTACAAGGAAGATTACACAGCGTAGAAGGAGCTTGTAACAAATTGAAATGAACATGAAACAAAATAAACCTGATGGTAAACAACCCAACCCAACACCTGCCTAAAAAAAATATTGACACAGCTCTAACCACTGCCTACAAGCGCACTGCACTCGTCATTCATACAAGTAAGATTGTGTATCTCTTTGCTCTTATGGCACTACTCTAAGAAATTCCCCTTCAACATGGAATACTGTGATATTTGTTTATTACTCCTTGGCAATGGAATAATCATTCTAATATCGTTGGGAATAATCGTAACTTATTTAAAAAGGACGTACATCAGTTAGCCAAATATGCCTTCCACTGCCTGTCAAAGTTTGTGAAAGCGCAAATTCAGCAGGGTCCTAAATAACTGTTATTTTATTCTTGGTAAAATCTAACTTACCAGCAAAACGTCCAGTATCGTCTTATACCCCTTCCCTTTCCAATTCAGCATGAACTCTCCCTCGCAAGGCCAGTGCTCCTCCAAGCCTCTCAGCGACTTCCCGTGTGTGGGGTCCGTCTGACCTCCCAGGTGGTTCATACGCTCATAGTTTTCGATGAAGGATTGTGTTAGCTTGGGATCGCTTTTTAAGATTGAGTTGCTATTGATACTGCAATGAAATAGTTTAGAAGATGAATTAGAAATAATGAAACAAAACATTTGACATAGAAAAATACTCGTCAATATGTGTAAATAGTAGTACCTAAATAGTGCGGCTAGATATAGCCGCACTGCAAGTTTGGTTCCCTATTTACACAAGGCACAAACAAACCTCGAAATAAGGAAAACATATACGGAGAACGAAATAACAGAGACCGCACGCTAGAAGTGAAAACTTCATTATAATTAATTATCACAATATAGAGGTATAAATTGAATATCGTAAACATAGCAGTGAAGAGCAGCTGACTGTATCTCTCTCGCTCGGGTACACTCGGCGATCCCGAGTTCACGCGATCGAGTCTTTCTTGTCAGAGCGTGATGGGTCAAGCTCAGGTACAGCCTACGAAAAAGTGTGTGTGCTGTGCGAAAAAAGAAGGTTTGTATATATCCTATAGCAGTTGACCTCGAGTGGTCTCTAGCCAGCTTTGGGCCTTACTTGTGCGCAAGCGTTACATTATATATGTATTATACTAATCTTATATACGTACTAGCAGTGCCCCGCGGTGTTACCCGCGTAGTTCCCATTCCGTTTTCCGGGAAAAAATCCCTGTAGCCTACCTATGTGTTCTTCCAGACTATAATCGATCTGTGTTCAAATTTCAGCCCGATCCGTTCATACGTTAGGACGTGATTGAGCAAACAAACATCCAAACATACATACACTGACATTTATAATATTAGTAGAATGTATATCGCGAAAAACTAAAGAGAACAACTGAATTTCCTTTACTTCAATGCATATATTATTATAATTATGGTCAAAACGATACAACTGGCAGAATTGGCTACTGTAAATATGATACTTACGCGGTTTTAGCACAGTCCAAAATCGACTGCGCACCCTTCTTGTCAGCATTCGCGACCTGATCGCCGATTGCTTTCAGTATATCCTGGCTAGTGTCATTTGGAACTAGCTCCCCGTTTGATATGACGTAGTAGCTGGTGCTGGGGTCAGGTCTTCCGAGGAGGTCCAGGGGGTTCGCGAGATCAAATACAATGTTTTCTTTCTCGCCGTGGCACCTGAAATATTTGATGAATCTTTTTGTAACGTGAGATGTTTCCAGCGAAATTACAGGGCTAAGAGATATAGTATTTTAGATCTCTGGGTGACGAGTGCAGTGCTGTGCTAGGTAATGATTTGGACTCTACATGATCCAATAGCTACGTGTCACTGTGCTATTATGTGGCAGGCATGTTGCTTATCATCAGGCACATGTGCTGCTCATCTCGTTACCATAGCTGGGCACCGTTAATCAAATAGTTAACTTCGTTAATCGTTAATCCGTTACAAAAAAAGTTAAATTCGTTAAACGTTAAAGCGTTACATTTCGTAAGAATTAACGGAAGTTAATGTTAATCGTTAATCCGTTAATATGCGTTTTGGATTTTTATATCGTTGCGTTAGTGAACTTATAAAACCTGTTGGTTTAGGTTCTGGAAGTTAACAGGTTAGGAAAAAACCAAATACTTGTAGAGTTTAATTTTATTATTGAAGTGAAAACTTCTTTAGGCGCGCCGAGACAGATTTTTCTTGGACTGTGAATTGAATTTTAGCGTCACGCTCGGGTATGATAAGAAATCTTCGGGTAAACTCGGGACCATGGCTATAGGCCATCTAGAAATGCGTCAGCCAATGGGAAATGCTGCTGCTTTTCTAGATGGCCATGCCATAATGACCAGGCCACGCCCTCTTGTTACACCCGTGTAGTTTCCAAGGTAAGCTATCAAATTCTGAGTTATACGTTTTCACTTCTATCGGCAGTTTCTATGACTGCCAATAATTGTTGGCTCGCTTTGGTGTTAAAATGTCTTTACCCGTGGATAGCAGACGTTCAACTGCAGCGTTTGAGGGCTGTTTTCCAAATTTCAAACCAATCCTTTCCCGTTCTCAGACGTTCTGACGTGATGAAACAACAAACATTACAACATCCAAAAATTGCCATTTATAATATTAGTAAGATGTTAAACACTGGAATTTTCATTGTATACCTCCATTTCTTCATTTTTATACATTGATTTGTTCATTTTATTTAACTTTTCTTTGGTTAGTTGAAATGAACTACCACCATGATTTTATTAAAAGAAAGTTACAATACAGATAAATGATCAAAAAATTTGATTTAATTTATCGGGGAGTCCCCCACTAGCTATGGATTACTATAATCTACTTGGTTTACTAGGTATGTGTGAAATATTCAACTAAATTGTAAACGTCATTCAAATTCGAGTATGTCTATGCTCAAATTTTCAGCGAAAAAGAACTCGAGATTATCGGAAATATGACTTATGATAACAAAATTATATTTATTTTCATATAACGTCAACCGGTCATGCCACAGGCTAAAATGACGCCTTAATCCTGCCAAAATTGCAGGAACCCGCCACATATGACCACACTGCGCCCAGCACTTTTCATTTCATATATTTTTGAATCTGTTTTTTGCGCCGCGCCGAGTTGCCGTGCGGTAAATAGTAAGCATTGGATTAACGATTATCGGACTTCTGCATAATTAACGGAAGTTAACATGTCCGTTAACATTTTTAAAAGTTAACTTAAAAGTTAATCCGTTAATCAAAATGTTAACTTCGTTAATTAACGATTAACGGATTAACGAGTTAATGCCCAGCTATGCTCGTTACTCTATACTATGAAAAAAATAAGAAAAAAGATCAGATGATGACCACCTGGCGACTTTTAAGTCCATTACATTAAATAATCCATCGTTCTTACCTATGCTGGGAACATGCTTAATTTCAGCTTTGTTAACACAACGTAGGGCTGGGGTTCACGGGCTCTTGCTCTATAAGCAAAGCTTGCACTATGGGAATCAGGTAACTGATATACGTAATACCTACCTACTTTTATAGTTTTAAATATATAGGTAACTACTCATTATACATTGGAAACACCCAGGCACGGTTTAAACAATTGCTAGTTTGTTTTGTTTTAAGAACCTAACTTTTGTCTATTTTTAAATTAGTACAATAAAGAACCTTTTGAGTATAGCAAGAATAATTTGTCTTAGATCTCAACCACTGAACATGCGGTGGACTTGGTCCTTGGTCAGCCAAATTCATCTCTAAGTTAGTGGTATTATGATCCACGTAAACCTATTATTTCAGTGATTTATTTTAAGGGTGCGTTGTGCACTCTTTGGTAGGTGTAATTCTTATGAGTTTGCGCCTCGATAATATCGATTCAAGATGGCCACCTCCACATTTTAAATTTGTTATACTGTATAGTACTCTACTAGTCTAGCCCTTTCATTTGATACCCATATTGAGGTAGATTGTGATGAAATATTTGGTCCGCCATTTAGTGGAGGTGGCCATATTGAATCGATATTAACCAAAAATAGCTCAAAACGTCAACACAACAATTTATCTTCAAATAAAAAAAACAGCATTGAAATCGTCCCATCCGTTTGAGCTCTACGGTGCCATAGACAGATATACACACACAGCCAGATACACATAGAGACAGACCTGTATGTGTATCTGTCTGATAGACAGACAGACTTCGACGTCAAATTTATAACACCTCGTTTTTTGGTCGGGGGTTAAAAACCGCAGTAACTGTGCCATAAAGTAGTCAAGTAGGAGTTAAAATATTGCAAAAAATTGCGAAGTACGAAAAAAATTATAAACTTTGAAAGACTTATCCTCAGAAACTATTGGGTGTACATAGACAATTTTAGTATCATATTGTAGCAAATTTAGTCTACTTCATAAACGCCATAAGAAAGTTTTACCAAAAACTAGTCGTTTAGGGTTATAATCGCCAAAATTAAAAAAAAAAACGTTTTTTTTCGCGGTTTTTTCGCTTTTTGACAAAGTTGGGTTCGTCGCTCGAGGTCACAAACTTGGGACAATCATTAGGCCAACATCATAAACAGGTCTGCAAAAAATCAGATCTATCGGATTTAACGCATACGGTAATGTATAAAGTTACTGCACTAATTGTATAGTTAAGATCTATTTTATTTAATTATTTTTTTTTATTAAACAGCAATAACTTGTCCAATACATCACCTGTATATCTACAGCAGGTCTACTACGAAAACAAACTCCGAATGATCGCATCCGACCGACAGGTGAACCGGATTGTAGCCTACCACGAAAAACATTCGGATCGATACATTTCGGGTCGGAAGTTATAGAATTAGGTCGGATCGAACGAAACGGCCGATCTGACCAACCGATTGTCTTTCGTGGTCGGAAACTTCATAAGTTCGGCCGATATATCGTTTATCGGACTTCGTAGTAGACCTGCAGATATAGTACTATTACGCATGTCGTAACGCAAATCCCAAAGACTTTCTACTACTAAAAACTGTTCAACTCAGCTTAACAAAATCTCACTACAAAAAGTAAACTTACCAAGCAGCTCCAATATCAACAGCACCAGTTCCGAACTCGACCGTCTGTATCCTGCCTCCTATTCTATCCGCGGCCTCGAGCCCCATCACTTTGAGGCCAGCATCGTGCAGCCGCCTGATAGCAGCCGTGCCGGCCGAACCGCACCCTATCACTATCACGTCCATTATACTCCTGGAAATATATTAATCTATATATATATATAGCGCGCGAGTTGAATGCAGAGCTTAGGAATGCGGAGTGCTGTGACCGCGACAGTGACAGCACTAAAGCACTAAACACTGCAGGCGCGTGAGGTGGGGCGTGCGAATAGCGGGGGGAGATGCTCCCGCTCTTTACCTCAGACCCCGACTGCATTCAACTCGCGCGCTATCTGTACATCTTTACAAATAAATGGAGTGCCTGTATGTAATATCAAAATAACAGCATTTTAGTAAGTTCAAATGAAAATATATATATGGTACCAATATCCTAAACTGTTTGTGAAATGCACATTTCTTTTAGCGCACCACATATTTTTTTCCGTTTGCTGTTTTTTTTAATAGAGAGTGACGAGACGAGCAAGACATGTGCCTAATGGTAAGCAACATGCCTGCCACATAACATCACAGTGACACGCAGCTATTGAAACATGCAGAGTCCAAACCATTACCTAGCACTGCACTGCACTCGTCACCTAGATATCTATGTTGTTAAATCTCTAAGCCCTGTAATTTCTCTGGAAACATTGCCCTTCCAACCGGAACCCAGTAATGTGTTTATTGAACTCAAGCGTCACGTTCGTAAATGAAAGAAATTTTCGGGTAAACTTGGATGATGATCATGGTCATAGCCACGCCCTCCGATTTCACCCGCGTGGTTTCCAAAGTGAGCTATCAAAATCTGAGTTATTAGTTTTCACTTCTATCGGCAGTCCCTATAACTGCTATTTGTTTTGTCTGTTGGACCTGTGTTCGGATGTTCCAGTCACTAGGCCATGTCCATCGCCAAATAATCTGTGGCCATGGCACAGGCTATATACACAGGCTGTATACACCTCTGCACAGGGCCGAGCCGTCCGTCCCTGTGTGCGAAGTGTGCGGCGCACACAGGCGCCAAGACAATAGGGGCGCCAGCGCCGCTACCGAATTTTTTTGTACACTTACGCACACCATATTCTTTGTTATAGAGTATCGTGGATTAGTAAGTAGGTAGGATAGGCGATAGGCGCAACATTTACCTAGTTAAATAACAATTCATAAATTGCTAAGTTGCTATAGTTTATTGTAAGAGTCTCCCAAGATAATGTTTACGTTTGTGGTTTAATTTTACAGTTTGGATTTTGGTTTACATTCATCACGGTCTCGGCTTCAAAATCAAAAGAACCACAGCGCCGTCAGTTTGTTTATTTTATGGTGTCACAGGGGTTCCCTGATTTTAATGAACGAGTGAGCCAAAATATTTTAACAATAATTATGTATCCATAAAAAAAATATTTGTGTTTCAAACTCTGCAAAGTTGTAGGTAGGATTTTTTACATTTCACTTATTTTTTAACAGACTTAAAAAAGGAGGATTCTCAATTCGGCTATATGTTTTTTTTCTTTCCATATTACGTTTATCATGGCGTGTTATTATTAGTTACGTAGTTATCTCGTTATCTTAGTTATAAACACTTGTATACTTCATAAATAAACTGCCATTTATCTGTTTTCTGCGGGATTGATTCGCTATTAATTTTAATAAATAATACCAGAATTATAATCTTATATACAAATAGGTATACCTACATATTTCGTATCACAGTGTTTGTAATCAAACTCCTCCGAAACGACTAGGCCAATTTTTGTATATTTTCGGTAGGTCTGAAAATAAATATGTCGTGATTTTGCTTTACCTAATACAAAATATTTAATATTGTAAAGTTCAAGACTTGAATTTCAAGTAATCTTGTGTATCTATAATTTTGTATGTTTCTCACCTATGTCTTTAAGAAGCCTCGTATAACCAACATGTTTGTAATGGCGAATAAATGACCTGAATCTATATCAATATATTTATCATAGCCTGGCATATTTACGCCACTTATTTTGATACCACTAAAAATTATACTTCTATAAAAAGTATGAAACTGGAGACGTTTTTGACGTGATAACGTCTTATAATTCGATGAAGCCGGCTGCACGCCAATACAATGCACGGAAGAAGCCTTGTTATTTATGAAATTGGTGTTTTGTTGTACTGGCCACTTTGATCTCAAATAGGTATCTCCTATTTGGTTACGAATTCCAATTTCAAATTTACCTATACAGCTATTTAGCAAAAAACTTTTTTGTTTTGTAAAACGCAATTAATTTGTTTTTCCTCTGTTTTTTTCTTTCTTTCAGTCACTCAATTTACAAAATGGATAACTTGAACTTCAATTTTCGCTTGGGGCAGGAACCAGCCAAGTTCACCAGGGTTTAGCTATTACGATGAACGTCTTCGATTATTCTATAGGATCCACTTTTCATCACAGGTAGTTATTTGATTTAAAATCCCTTCAGTATTGTGCCGGCTGAGTTAAAAGTAACACAGCAGTCGACGCGTTTCAGTTTGTTGCACTCAATTCACGAGGTTACCACCTTTCAAGTTTTTGCACCTTCCCAATTTGCTTTAAGTGGATTAAAACAGTTTTATCACTAGCACAGTAGGCTGCAGCTAACTCGGACCTGGGGGTCTACCGCCGAACGAAAAATGTCATCGCTTTGATGTTTCTCTCTCTTTTCTTTTCGCTTGAAATGATAAAGACAGAATTAGCAAAGCGATAGCCGATTTAGTTAGGCGGTATAAGCGCTGGTTTGCGATGGATTCGCTTCCACAATACCCTTAAATTCTTCGTTATCAACTTTGACCTCCGGCCGTCCACGGGTCTTGTTCTGCAGGTCAAAATTACCAGAACGAAAAAGTTAGAACCAAAAACGCACTGTTTTCTTTCACCGCCGCCATATACACCATTAATCCTTCGAGCAGTTTTTGCAGCACTGGTGCCACGATGGAACTCGAATTCGTAAATAACGCGATATTACAAGTTTTCCATTTTGTAAACTGAATGACCGAAAGAAAATACCAATAGGTCCATAGAGGAAAAAAGAAATGAATTACGGTTTTCAGTACACAAAAAAGCATGAGTAAATCTTATATATAAAATTCTCGTGTCACAGTGTTTGTTTCCGTACTCCTCCGAAACGGCTTTACTGATTTTAACCAAATTTTATATGCATATTATTTAGGTATGAGAATCGGCTACTAGCTATTTTTCATACCCCTAAGTGACAAGGGTTGTTCACTAAGGCAAAACAACGTTTGCGGGGTCAGCTAGTAGCTCTATAAATTTGAAATTGGAATTCCTAACCCAAAGAGGGGATATTTGAAATCGGTACGGCAAAACACCAATTTTATATGTAAGGATCCAATACTAGATGCAAGTTGTAAGATGCTTTGGGATTGAGGTATTGTTGTGTGTATTTTAGAATTTATTAAATATTTATAATTTAGGTTATAGAATTTCACTTATCTGATCATTTAATGCCACTATATGCCTTAAATAAATAAATACCTTCTCAGTATATATCGATTTGTTTTTCAAAAATCGGTTGAGCCATTGTGCCAGATTATTCGGACTCTACCGAAACGTTACGAACACAAACACCGTGATACAATATTGTTATAAATTACATTTACCTGCACTAAACACCACTTCACAGATGTTGTGATCATTAGATAATATGTAAGTGTATAAGTACCACATTTCGAGTCATATCAGCTGATAACGATTAGATAACAACACCAACTCTATCATATCACAGTAAATATTGACACACGCTTGGATATGCAATTATGCATGCTAAAATAAAAGTTTTAGGCTTTTACGCACACACGCCTATTTTTTAGGATACATAAGTGTGGCCTCAGCATAGGTGAACCTTGATTTTTATCCCAAGCAACATTTACAAAAGCTAAATTATTGATATGTAGTATGGAAGAACTAGCTGCGCTCCGCGGTTTTACCCGCTTAGTTCCCGTTTCCGTTATTTTCCTGGTTTAAAATTGGCCTATAAATGTTCTTCCAGACTATAAACTGTGTTCCAAATTTCAACCAGATTCAGACGTTACGACGTGATTGAGCAACAAACATCTAAACATTGATATTTATAATATTAGTAGGATAGTGTCAAACAAAGATCAAATACATGGTCTACGTCTACCTGTCACACGTTCAAATGTTTAGTATTTTTTTAAATAATGGTACGCAAAACAAACATGTCAGAAACTGTATTGTTAAAAGTGAGATCGTTCTCTTTTTCAAAAACTGATTTAAAATAGGAGGAGAAAAGTTTTCATTACTATCCAAAAGAATGTGGCAAGGATTGCGATGTTTTTCGGCTACTTATTTACGAATTTCCAAAAATACTTCAAATCACCATCCAGACGAGACTCTACACGTGTTCCAGGTTTTGGCTTCTATACATCTTATCCATCGATGATAAACGCGCAGTTAGAACATTTAAATCTTGTCGAATTTTTAATTTATCTGCCTCCATCGACTTGATAACCTCGCTACCTCGCATTGTTGTATGTGTCATTAGGTATAGGTACTATAACAGCTAGGTATACTCGTACTCATTAGACTCGGTTCTGATAGATTGATTGATAGATAATATCTTATAGCGACGGCTGCAAAATAATGAATAGTCCTACCTACCTACTGTTTAAATAGTTTCGCCTGAGTGAATAGTTTGCATGTGTTTATAAAATAAATTTCTTAAATCATTATTCTTACAAAAAATTATGACGCATCACTACACTTAAGGAAAGACTGTTGTTAGTGTAAAAAATATTAGTGATTTGTGGCTTAAAATAGTCGTGAAAACTGAACGTTTTAAGCTGAAATTTGAACTTCAGATGCATCACAGTCTGGAATCACGTCCGGCCCTTCTACCGCCTAACTAAATCGGCTTTCGCTGTGCTGTTGCTGGCTCTATCATTTTAAGTGGAAAGAAAAGAGAGAGCAATATCAAAGCTAAGACAGGTTTAGTTAGGCGATAGACCAGCAGGTCACCAGTTTAGATGTAGTCCTTTTAGTGCCTTAATCGGAGATTCTTAACGTTAATAAACAAGTCTCAATTCATAATTTCTCGTAGTATTAAAATAATATTTAAATTTTCTCCGAAAAATCGAAAACCGGCTTTAATTTAAATTAAACTGTGATACTCGACTAAATTTCATAATTTTTATGAAATCTACGAATACGTCATCCAGGCAAAACAAATTTTAGTCGATTTTTCAAAAACCGTTTTTCAAACACCGATTTCGATAATATTTAAATGGAACTAGGTACGTCCGAAGTATTATCTACCAAACAAATTAAGAATCTTCAAAATCGATTCACAATTGGCGGAACTATCGCGTACCTACCATACATGCAAAAAAGCATACAACCGAATAGAGAACATCCTCCTTTATTATGAAGTGGGTTAAAATAAAATACAACGTTAGCGTCTGTATTAGATAATATGACGTTAGTCTAACTAAACTATGGAGTGGGTAGCGGAGGAACCGGCATTGTATGCTAGGGAAAGCAACGCCGGAAAACCAAACAGGTATGCCAGACAACACATAGGTAAATATACAATAATCATCTCAAAAACGCAGTTTTCTAGGAAATAGACATTTTCTAAATTCTACAAGGACAAAATCGCGAGGACATACTAATTAAATAATAAAACTTACGCCACTTTGAAGCCGGTACAGATCACAGCACAGATGAAACGTGTCCAATAGTTGGATTTTAAGATTCTTATGAATCGTCGCGTCCGACTAACTTACGTAATTATAATGAAAACAAGTTTATCTTTGTTTTTATGGAGCTACGGCTTATCTGTGAGTTGCGTGGTCAGTTGCATGGTATTCTTGAATAAGTTCAACCGATTCGCAAAACTGAGGAGGTTTTCAAATAACCTACATAAATATGCGAAAAGATTTTTTTTAGAAATTGGGAGGCGCGGAGTTTCAAGAAAATCGTTTAGTTAATGCTATGCAATGCAATGCAATTAATGTAATGCAATGCTCAAATATTGGGGTTCACCGATGATTATACATGTAGAGTAAAAAGACTTTACTGCGATTACTGCGACTACCTGCGATTTTACCCGCGTAGTGTATTAGTTGCCTGTGACAACCCAAAGATGTACCTACTATTAGTAGTGTATGCCAATGGTTAATTTTGTTAAATTTCTACTCTTTAAGAGTGACTCTATGTGGATTAGCCTCACAATTCCGCCAATAAATTTAGCACGGTCGGGGCAGACATTGAAATAGAAAAAATTCCGGGGAGCAATTTTTTTTTTATGAAACGTCGGGGAGGGTTGTTGGAAGTATAAATCTCGATTTTCTAACTAATCTCGGTAGAGGGTTCGCCGCCATCTTGTTTTAAAGTTTTTGTGAAATAACTCGTTCATTTTCAACTTTAGAGCAAAAATGATGGTCACCAAAATTGTTGGAAATTTAATTTCTCCCAAGTTTGCTTCATATAAGTTTTACGCTAGGATCAATATTTGCAGAGTTGTACTATCAAGTTTATCAAAAAAATCGTAATGGGTGGAATTTTATTTTCTTCAACTTCGGTTCTCGCACTTTTTAGGGTTCCGTACCCAAAGTGTAAAAACGGAACCCTATTACTGAGACTTGGCTGTCCAACTGTCCATCCGTCCGTCCGTCTGTCACCAGGCTGTATCTCAAGAACGGTGATAGCTAGACAGTTGAAATTTTCACAGATGATGTATTTCTATTGCCACAGTAACAACAATTACTAAAAATAAAATAAGTAAAAAATGTGCGAGAACCAAAGTTGAAGAAAATAAAATTGTTAAAATGTTGACGTGTTGCCTACACGTCATCATTTTGTTAGAATTTCTATTTTTGATATGACCGACATTTGACATTTTGCTGGAAATCTTAGACTTTGTAAGAGTTATTTATTGGCTTTTTTATCAGTTTTAATTTGTTTTTTTTTATCTTTAGCTGAACTTTTTAAACACGGATAAAACGACATTTCGTCAAAATGAAACCTATATATATTATTATAGCTAGGTGTAGATCGATTTATCGCCCCCGAAATACTAAATCTCATGAAAATCGTTGGGGTGGTTTCCGAGTTTCAGAATCTGTATAAGAATTGCTCGTTTAAAGGTATTAGACTATACTTACCTAATTGGGTAAAAAAAGTATATTCATTCAAATGCAATAGTTCAAAATTGGTTTATTTTAGACAATACAAACTTCCAAAGTCATAATTCTATATTATGATTATAAAGTATCAATTTTAAAAATTATCAAGTAGAAGAAACTTAATGTTATAGCATCATAATCATCATCTTATTCTAAAGTTGACTTATTTAAGTCTGATGCTAACCACAGAAATCTAAATAATAATTCAAATTATTAAAAGTTAGATTTATGTGATGCTTTCAATCAATGAAATAGGTATCATGTTTAATACTTAAAAGCGTTGATCAGCCTCTGAGCTTCCCTAAACCCAGAATCTACTGCGCCATGGGCGTCATGGTGCCAATGATGAGAAGTAGCCTCCCCGGCGAAGCAGACCAATGGGACTTCACCAACTTTTAATGGTTCGCTCAGTTCTATGGCTCCCCCGCTGTTGTTTTCTTCTGTGGCAACGCTTCGGATGGCGTATGCACAGCCAGTGAGGGGATCCAATGTCCATTGAGTTCTGAAGAAGAGAATAGATACTCGGTTAGAACTCTACATTGAAATTTAGTCAGAGAAATAATATTTTATTTAAGTTATTACAGAAGGCGGTCATCCTCGACACAGCACGCATCGTTAGGAGGTTCTTCACTCTGCAGCCTAAACCATCGGTAGCATGGGCCCTGCCCCGCTACTAAAATTATTTGTAAAAAATTAGTTTTACAAATTAATTTAGTAGTTTGTTAAAATATACCTACGTAAATTAGCTCAACTGACATTTACAGACAGAACTTAGGTAAAAAATATAACGCTAAAAAAAATTGTTGTTTGTAAAGTCGGTTTACTGACGATAGTTGAACGTGACAACGTCTTAAGAAAATACTAATGGAATTTGTGTTAAGCACCATCTAGGTAAAACATTCTGAAACTTTTTGAAAAGTTGTTCAAAGCGCCATCTCTGGGTACATCATTGTACTAGCACAAGTTCTTAACTTCATATCGTCGCTTTTCTAAAACATGGACAGACTCCTTGAACGTAATACACATTTCACTCACTAGATGGTGCAAAAAGTAATAAGGCGAGGTAACACGGTAACGTTACATGACGTCATGTTTTGCGGGCGTGCAGCCGGCTTCATCGAATTATAAGACGTTATCACGTCAAAAATTATATTAACTCACCTTGTAATAGCTTTGATTGCAGTCACATTGAACTGTTTCTTCACTACCAGATCCATCAACTTATTCAATCCAGCTTCCACCTTCTCTATATCAGCCTCTTCCATTTGCCGAACACCCCCACTGTTCACCCAAACTAAAACTGTATTCTTCTGGGCAGCCACAGTATCGAAACCAAACACTTCTGTCAACCACTTCTCTTCTCCAGGAAACTTGGCTTTATCTTCATCCGTCCATATGATCTTGATGCTAGCAGGGTATTGTGGCCACCAGGGAGCAGTGAATTCTACGTAGATCTTCCCCAAAAGACATAGTTGGAGGTCTTTGATGATGGCGATTTTGGTAGAAGGTAGTGGAGGGGTGAAGAGTTGAGTGTGTCTGAAAAAGATTGAATTATCATTGTTAGAAGCTTATTGATGCTCATTCATCATTCAAATCGGTCCCGCCGTTTAGGAGTTCAATGTCAAATTACTACATTACTAAAATGGCTATTAAAAAATAGGGGTTGATGATAAAAGGGTAAAAATTTAGGGTTGTAGGTATGTTTTTTTAATGCCACATTATAAAAAAAAAACAAGAAGAAATTGTGTGTCCATAAATAAAATAAAAAAATTGGGTTGAACAACCCTTACCACTTAGGGGTATGAAAAATAGATAGTAGCCGATTCTCAGACCTACTGAATATGCATATAAAATTTGGTATAAATCAGTAAAGCCGTTTCGGAGGAGTAAGGTAACTAACACTGTGACACGAGAATTTGATATATAAGATAAAAATATATATACCTTTCTTTCAATACCGCAATAGACACGGTAACCACAACGCTTTTAGCTGTATAAAGACTGCCATCCTTGCACTTGACCGTTACTTGCTTCTCCGAACTCCAGTCAATGTTCTCTACCTCTTTGTTTAGCTGGATGTCTATCGGAAGCTGCTTGCTTGGATCGGGATATTTGTTCTAGAAAAAAAAATCTTTTATAATTTTTATAAGATTATTTATAAGTTTACACTTGACCGCCATCTCGCCTGATGTAAAGCGACAATGCTGTCTACGATGGAGCGTTTACCTAGAAGAAACTGTTTCACTCTCGATTTGAAGACACCAAGATTGTTAACACAAATATAGAGGTTGCCTGGAAAATATGGCTTTAAGCAATAAAGCCGCCAATTTATTTGATTTTTGAATTACCATAACAAAGAATGCTTACCAGGAGAACATCAAGAAGCGTAGTAAACCCTCTCCCCTTCCAGTTAAACCACGGTCCCTCACAAGACCAATACTCCTCCACAGCCCTCAGAGATTCACTGTGCTTCAAGTCGCCGTGAGACCCTACGCGGTTGATCCTCTCGAAATACTCTATCAAGGACTTACTGAGCGTTGGATCTTTTAGAAGTACCTCGTTTTTATTTGCCCTGAAACACGTAATATTTTTTTACAAATACATTTGTGAAAGTATTTAATTAGGTTACGGGCAATTCACGTAGTCACGTGTAATATAGTCCATTCAGTCCGATTCGGCAGAATGGCGACTGCCGATCCGGAAGCTCTGGGTTCCAATCCCACGCGCATCACTGTCTTTTCAAAGTCACGTATTGTGCGTGCGTGAAGAAACCGACATGTATCTAGAATCTTTTGAAGGCGTGTATCATCCACCAACCCGGGGGTCTACCGCCTAACGAAAAACGCTTTGACATTGCCGTCTCTTTCATTTCAAGCGAGAAGAAAAGAGACAGCAATGCCAAAGCGTCAAAGCGTTTTTCGTTAAGCGGTAGACCCCCCGTATTGGGCCAGCGTGCTGGATTATGGCCTTGACTCTCTCCTTGCGAGAGAAGGTCCTGAATCCCACCAGCGGGAACATTTAGTGGGTTTATGCAGACCAACTCGAGTTTCGGCCTCGTTCGGCGTTTGACAGTGCTATACGGGCAGCAAAAACGCCTTGGAAAAGTCCGCCGATCGTGGCTGAAACTCGTAAGATACATCACGTGAGTTAATATGACGTAATTAAATATGTTAGTTTTCATACTAAAACATTTGTGAACATTTATACTGTCATCACTTTGAACTTACCTGCTCCGAACAAATTCTGCAATAGATATGGGATTACTTTTGTCTGTTGCAGACAATTCTTCCCCCAGCGCACCCAATATGGAGCCGCACTTTTCTGCATCAATCAACTCTCCAGTTGTGCTCAGGTACCAATTATTGTTGTGGTTAGACACATCAAGAAGGTCGAGACCTTTCACTGCCTCGAAGACTGGGTTATCTTTCTCACCGACGCACCTGTAACGATTGTATTTTAGTACTTACATTAAAAATGTTTATTCTCAGTGGGAGGCCGTCCAACACTACGTCTTCCGGTTCGTGGTCGCCACTCGAGAACCTTTCTTCCCCATCGGTTGTCAGTTCTACGAGCGATGTGGCCTACCCATTGCCATTTCAGCTTGCTTACTCTTTGAGCTATGTCGGCCACTTTCGTTCTTTTGCGAATATCCTCATTACGGATTCTGTCGCGCAAAGAGACTCCGAGCATAGCTCTTTCCATAGCTCGCTGTGTGACTTTGAGCTTTGTTATGAGGCCCACAGTTAAGGACCACGTCTCAGTTCCATAAGCCATCACTGGCAACACGCACTGGTTAAAGACTTTTGTCTTTAGGCATTGAAACATCAATCAAGAAACATCAATGCCATACCTTTATTCCACTTTGGCCTAATGAAGACTGCCAAAAAATAGCACACGTATGTAGGTACTCGAAAGATATTGTCTCTAGGAGCATATTAGTATTTTCTCACTGTTATTCAAATAACGATAGTAACATTGTACCTACATCTATTCTTAGAAAAAAATCAAAGGTGCATATCTTGACTAAGGATCGAACCTAGCACCGCTCCCTTGAAAGCAATGCTAGAATGTTTTAATATTGCGTAGCAAACTAATGTATTCCAACGATACGAATACTTATATTTTTAGCAGATAGCCCAGTGGTTAAAATGTAGAGGACCCAACTTTTAAAAGGACCATTTATCATTATCGCTAGTAAAAATATTTCTCACCAAGTGGCTCCCAAATCGACAGCACTATCTCCAAACTTCACCGTATAGATTCTGCCACCGATCCTGTCTGCGCCCTCCAGCCCCACAGCCTTCAGCCCTGCGTCGTGGAGCCTCCTCAGAGCCGCCACGCCCGCCGCGCCACACCCCACCACTATCACATCGTGGGTTGCCATGTTCCACTAAACGCCTTCACGTAAAAATAAGATAATTTAAAAAACGTTTCATATCGGCTTAGCGTTGTACCTACAGTGGTTCTTACCATCAGCCGCCCGGCATTCTTGTCTCGTTACTCTTTTGTACTTAGATTATAAGCTCGCGTATTATTATAATATTATGAATGTGGAAGTTTGATTAAATATAATAAATAAATAAATGAATATTTGGATGTTTGTTGCTCTATCACATCGGAACGGGTTGCCTGGAATAGGTAACACATAGGCTACTTTTCATCGCGGGAAAATTACGGAAACGGGAACTGCGCGGGTGGAACCACGGGGCTCTGCTAGTTTACAATTTTTTACTCTTTAGAGTTTTAGAGTGTTACATTTCAGGGTGTGTGTGTGTGTGTTTTCGTTTGTAATTAATCGATTCATCTTCATTATTTTTCAATAAATTTGTAGGGACCACTTATAATTGGGACTAAAATAGTCTACCTTTTATACCAAGAAAAAACATTGTGTTTCATACCAAATAATAATAGTACCGTTGGAACTATATTATTACAGTTGACTTTTATTAAATTTACAAAAAATAATTGTATTAAGAATCGCTACAAGCGTTATCTGAATAATTAACAAAGAGAACTAAAATAGTAGGTACTCACAAGTCCCTCTAATCCACTGTAGTAGTATATTTTGCTCTTTCGTTTCACTTATAAAAGTTTACTATTTCACCACTTATCTATTCTATGGTGCAACAATAATTTAACAAAAGTCACTGTCAACTGACAATACAAATTGCCGCCAATACCGACGTCCTTTGGCGAAATAATTGAACTTCATTACATTTCGGTACATCTTGGCTAGATAATCGTTTAGTGGCGGCTCAACAGTCATGAGTGATAAAGCAATTTTACCGGTATACTGACCTTGAATAAATTGGCGTCCGTCTGATAACAAAACACTGTCGCCATCTGGCGAGGATCATCGTAACAAGAAACTTTATACCAGGGACCAAGGGGGCGCCATAATTTGAATTTGTTTACTTAGGTTAACGAGTTTCTGGGTATATTGACCTTGTCATAGTCGTCAATCATCAGTACAAACAGTATTACAATACCCTACAAAATATCCTTTTTTCCTAATTGTTAGGTATTTTTATTACTATGGTCCATTCTAAAATTAGGTAAACAAAATGGCCGAGTAATTACATAATGTTGATCTATTTTATTGCTTCTTGTACTTAACTACTTATCTGATAATATCGTTAATACCTACGAATACTACAGAAGAATATTTACTGTTCTTGTTATTTTTGTGTGTACCTACTAATGTAATTTTAAACAAGGACACTTACCAGCAAAATCTTCGAATTCAAAAATTATTGTCTTGGCAAGAGTTGAACAAAATGGCACCGGCACTATACATTTATACACCGATACTTTTGAAAAGTGGCCCTTCATAAGAAAAAATATTCGGTATAGACACTAACACGACGATTGATGAGCCGTACCTATTCAGGCGACAAAAACTACGTCCTAGATAGGTATACCAACGTAGTACTTACTATTATAACACCACCACTGTTTGCTTATATCGGTTTATGTCAAAATAATTAGGTAAGTAGGTATATTCAATTCATGCGAACAACAGATTGTTGAAAGATTAGTGTTTTAAGCGTAATGATTCGTAAAAGTAAATGGCAGAAAATATAGCTCACACCAATCAATTATATCAGCCTTACGAACGCAATTTATTTTGTCAAAACACACGTCAATCAGCGAAAATTGTTGTAAATGGGACCATTGATTTGGAAAAAGTAAAATTCATATACCTAATTAGGTATCCGTATCTGAGTAGTGTATGTATGTATAATAAGTCATCATCGTCATCATCATCAGCCGCAAGACGTCCACTGCTGAACATAGGCCTCCCCATTTAGATTTCCACAACGAACGGTCCCGCGCAACCTGCAACCAGGGGTTTCCAGGAACCTTTGTTAGGCCATCTATCCATCTAGTGGGAGGCCGTCCAACACTGCGTCTTCCGGTTCGTGGTCGCCACTCGAGAACCTTTCTTCCCCATATATTGTAGGTATAATAAGTATGTATTTAAAACTATATAAGTATTATATCAGCTATCTGGCCGCCATCACACAAGCTTTGCTTAGTTTGGGGTCAGATGGTGCTGTGTGTGAATTGTCCACCAATATTTATTTATTCTGAACCCAGTGGGATTGATCTCGACACAAAATCAATCTTTGTCTTAACCGTTTTGAATGACAGAAACAAGAATTTTCATTTAGAATTTAAGTCGTTCGGACTGCGTTTAGTATCAGTACCAAGGTGGGCGCCATCTATCCGTTTTTTTTTTTCTTTTAATTTTTTTTATGGAAATTTATTTTACTATACAGTTTTTTTTTTATTATATATTTAAAACAGATTATAATTATACCTTTATCTTTTAAGTAAATTACTGAAAAAAAAACTGACTTCAAAAAAGGAGAATATCGATCCGGCTGTTTTTTTTTTAACGTATGTTACGCGATAGCGCCGCCAATTGTGAATACATTTCTTGATTTGATATTTGTTTGGTTAGTCCAGTCATTATTTAAGTTCACCTCGGAATTCGAGATACCCAGCTGTAAGTCTGGAAATACTTGTATATAGACACCCTAAAAGTTGTCTCAAAACCTACATGTGGTAGGGTGTATGCAACTATTAAATTTCATGGTCAAAAGTCACAAAAATCGTTTTTTTGCGCTTTTTCTATAAATATCTCATTTCCTATGGGTTTTTTGAGGTTTGCATTTTCATAAATATTGTAGAATACAAAATTCTCTACAAATTTTGTTCGACAATTTTTTTATACGGTGAACCGTTTTCGAGATAGAGGGTGGAGAGCGCGCGGTCACAGTGCGCATTTGATAATATACACGTTTGAAATGTTGATGAGCAGCTGCACTTGTTGGTGGAATATTTGAAAGCTGCACAGGTTTATTAAGTTTTGTAGACTTGATGTAATGCATATAACGAAAATGATCGAGACTTTTCACAGATTTCGGAGCATTATAGACTGCCAATAAGGTTTGAGTTCCACTCTCTAATCATCTCTGGGCCGAACAATTTTCTTCCTCAAATGCTGCAGCTAGTTCATCCAAATTTTCTACAACTGCAAGAGTGGTTGTGGTTCGCGATGCGGATGCAGGAAAGCGGTCTTGCAATGCTCTTTAACTTGTGGCCAATGTAATGGGCAAGCTTGTCCAATGCTCTACCATATCAGAGCGACATTAATGAAGATGGAACTTTTGACCCCGAAATCATGGAAGAACTTGAGACAAATGTCGTTGAAGACGATAATGAAGACCAGTTTGAAATTTACCAGCAGCCGGAAGACGACGAAGAAGAGGAAGACGACGAAGATGATTAAAATTATAAATTGTAGTTATTCATGAGGTTAAAATTCAAAGATAATTCCTCTATTTTCATTAAAAATTCTACAATGACATGGGCAGGTAGGTGTTGTTAAATAAATTAGGTAATACTGAATAAAAAGTGGATAGGTTGGGAAAAAAATTAAAAACTATAATATAACACTTAATTAAAATGGACAAATATTTAAAATCATTGATTTATCGATAGTTTTTCAACTGTATATGGCGCATTTTCGCGAGGCACCGGTTGACCTGAAGTGATGCTGTGACCACGCGCTCTCCGCCCTCTATCTCGAAAACGGTCCACCGTATAAAAAAAGTTTTTAACCAAATTTGTAGAGAATTCTGTCTTCTACAATATTGCTAATACATGTAAATAGCAAAAACCCCATAGGAAATGAAGTATTTACAACAAAAGCGCAAACAAACGATTTTTATGAACTTTGACCTTGAAATTTAATAGTTGCGTACACCCTACCATAATTATGTACCTAGGTTTTGAGGGAACTTTTAGGGTGTCAATATACAAGTATTTACAGACTTACAGCTGGGTATCTCGAATTCTTACCTAATTTAAGCTTAAATGACTGGACTAGGTGTAGATCATAGTTCCATATAAATTTTATCGAAATCGGTGTTGTAGTTTTTGAAATATGAACTAAACTAATATTTGCTTTCATGTTATTTTTAGACGATATAGTGATAGATTCGTATGGGTCACTTGTTCGAAGGACATTGTTCATTTATAAGGAACTTTGGGCTAAATGTGTCCATTGACTGTCACTGATATCATATATTAAACTTGATGGCTTCTTGCAGTTGATATCAGAATATTATCTTTTGGTAGTAGCAGAAAAACTACTTACGCATATTTCCTATAAGTAATGCGAACGGTGACGAGGTTATTTTTAAACAAAACTACAATATTTTGTACAATCGGAGGGCCAGAGTCGTTATTGGAGGATGCCATCGATTTCCGAGGGTCAGCTAAGGTCCCAAGAATGCATTTTCAGCAACCAAAAACACAACATAAAACAATTTCCAAATACGAAACACATGACACAATAAACATAAACAAACAGCTGATAACTACGCATTTTGTATCGACGTATTCAGTGCTGCCATTGTAAAAAATATATTAATATCGATCTAAAAAAATCGATAGTGTTCGTGTGGATAAAATCGATGCTATTCTATTATGGTGGCTGCTGTTTAAAATAATAACTAAAACATTCACAAGTTAGTGGTTAAAATGAGTAGATGATTATTAATACTGGTCTACGGAATTATTGTTTACTGTTTATTCAGCATTAGGCAGTTGTCTCACCGGCAACGATAAACGAGTAAAGCTAGAATTAGAAACGAGTTGGCGAGCCGCGGGGAGCGAGTGCGTAGTTCCCATAGTTGTGTACCTCGGCTCTATGCGAGTGTGCGAGTAAGGCGAGCGATTACTCGCATCACTCGCTCGCGGCGTAAAATAACGTGTACGTTCAGATCCACACTGAATAGACAGAAATGAACTGCTGCCGCTGGTTGCTCTCTCGGCGTGTTCTAATTCTAATCGCTTAGCGAGTATCGCTGAGCGAGTGTTATCTTTCATAGCTCTTGTCGCTCAGCGACTAACTAGTGAAGCGAGTGCTCGCCGGGAGTGTGAACAGTCAGCGATCAACTGTTTGTATATGCATCTCTTTTATTTAGGTACACGGAATGTATATCTATTGTACGTTTCTTGAGCGAGAAAATAGTCGATAGTTACTCGTTTTCTCGCCGGCGGTGGGGAAAACTGCCTAAGTAGATGATTTTGTTTTTCGTGGCGTTGTAAAGTAAAAGCGGGAAGCGGGTGCGATGAAAAACCATTGCACAAAAAAGCTAGCTACAGTGTCGCTTGAAAACAACTTAAATACGACATGAATTGTTTATTTCACGCATAATGAGGGAGTTTCCGACGAGACAAAAATAGTTCCAACGGACGCACTAGATGGCGATTGTTCGAGATGCAGATAGATCTGTCTCTACCATATACTCTCAACAGTGTAATCCCTTTAGAGACCCTACCCGTTTTCAGGGAAAAAGTAAAGTGTCAAAAGTGTATTTTTTAATTTTAAAATATTGGGAATAAAAATAGCTAATTAGGTTCATAATGTAATAAAAAACCGTTACTGATCACAATCCCTTTTCAGTAAAAATCTTTAGAACTCCCGAGGCAATAGACACTAACTAAGCCAAAGTAGAAGGAACATTGAAAGATATAAATAGCAACACTGATACGACAATATTTTATCCACAGACTAAGTAGAGAGAGTATCTCTCTACCTGGTCTGTGGTAGAGAGATACTCTCTCGGCTGAAGGATTAGTATCCATAGCCAAGAATAAATTTAAAAAATATGTATTTTGTCTTTCATCAGGCTTACGAATTTGTTTTGAAATTTTGATGTTTTGATATAGGTAGTTTTCATTCGAATAAAATGCATACATGGATAAAGTAGTTTATTATTTATTACTAGAAGTCGTGCTTTCGCAAATTGAATGAATTGAGTCCCATTATGCCTACCGCTTTTGACAACAAACCAAAAGACCTACAAGCGCCTCCTATTATCGTTTTATTAAACCATGTCTTTTTGTCTCGTCGGAAAACGGCTCATTATTAAGAAGACTTTTTCTATCGATTAACAGAAATCGATTTTATTCGAGAAAAAAGTCGACATCATTTAAAGCTTATAGACTGGCAATATAATTGGTTGAGAAGTCGGAAATAAAGATTAAATTACTTATATTATGAACTTTTTGGCTATTAATCTGGGTACTAAAATAATTACATCATAATTCATTACAAAAATAAATCGATTTTTTGACAAAATCAAATTATCAAGAACATTTTGTCCACGGATAGCCCATTTTGAACAATGTCCTTTGATTTTAAATTTAGGCTTTTTTTTTGGAGAAAATAGATTATTAATATTAATATTTTAATTGCACCGCAGTGACAATCTGTTTCCGTCATTTTAACGCACTGTTAGGTTTCTGTAGATATTAGTTCGTAGCTAGACCCTTTAGTCGGTATCAGTCATTTAATCGTGACTACCTATTTTTGGTGGCTTGTCAATGGATATTTCATAACACTTATTTACCAATGACTTTCATAAATCGATATCAGTAATCATACCAATATAAAAAAATCAAAAATAGATGCCTATGATAAAACCTTATCTGACATACCTACCTACAATAATATGTTACCTATATACAATGAAATTATTATCAAACGCCATACATCAGAGATCCGCCCTTCTACCGCCTAACACGGCTTTGGGTCTGCTATTATTGGTGTCTCTATAATTTCAAGCTAAAAAAAAAAAGAGAGATATCAAAGCTAAGACAGTTTACTTACTTACTTTTTTAGACAGGCGGTAGTCTGCGGAGCGTTGGTCAATGGTCATCCTTCAAGATGTGGCGATGATATTGTGACTTTGGTAGATCGAAGCCTTTTGAATTTTTACTTCCTTTGGCACATTAGAGTGGTAGGACTCTTGGCAGAGTCCCCCTGGAGAAGTACCAACCCTTTGTCAGTTATTCTACCGCTAAGCAGTAATGTGCAAACATTACTGAGTTCCGGTTTGAAGGGCAATGTTTCCAGAGAAATTACAGGGCTTAGAGATATGACATCTTGGATCTCTGGGTTACGAGCGCAGTGCAGTGCTATAGATAATGATTTGGACTCTTCATGTTCCAATATGTGCGTATCACTGTGGCAGTCATGTTTCTCACCATCAGGCACATATCCTGCTCGTCTCGTCACTCTTTTAAAAAAAAATGTATGATACTTTCTACGATGCACGCGCACACCGTCACAAAAATCCAACATCCTGAAGTTAGCTAGTCAACGTCTCAATAAATATTGTAACTAACTTCAGGTTAATACTTCTTGCGTTGAAGAAAAAATATTATCTATTCTGTGGTTGAAGTTAAATTTTAAAGAAGTAGTAGGTACCTATGAACCCGAAGTTAGTTACAATGTTTACTAGAATGTTGCTTAGCTAACTTCAGGGCGTCGGTTTTTCATGACGGTGTGCGCGCGCATCGTAAAAATGTATTTTCATATTTTTTGCCAAACGCGTCAAAAGAAGTATCATTTCAAAAATGGTTTTAAGGGAAATAATACAACTTAAACTGATGCAAAAATACTTTATTAAAATAAAGCTAAGTAATAATATGTACAAGGAAATAATACAGTTTAATGAGAATTGACATGAAATATCGGCGTTTTTAAAATGACAGATTCAAAAATCTGACAATTTGATACGCTTACAAGATCCCACTAATATGCGTGTATATTATTATGTATGGATGAAAGTTTGGATATTAGTAGCTCAAAAACGCCATAACATTTGAAGGGATCGAGGTACAATTTAGAACTCAAATAGATTATATTATAGAGTCTGGAGTAACACATAAGCCATTTTTTATCCCGAAAATGTACCTATATATTTTTGGGGAATGACGATTAAAAAAAAATGATGCGGACAAACTCACAGATAGATGGTAGTTGTGAATAATTTGGCATATTTTTCACCTATCTGTCATTCTAAAAACGCTCTATTGACATAAACATAATACAAAGAAAGACACAATACTGAAAATACAAAGGTATAAAATAAGATATGTTCATACTATACTTAATTGAATTTTCTTAGAAAAGTAAACACTGACTTCAAAAACCGGTGAACCGATTTCGATAAAATGTATATGGGACATACTCTTAAGTATGATCTAACAAACAAAATAAAGAATCATCAAAATTGATTCACAACTGGCAGAGCTTAAGAAATAAAAGAAAAATTCCTAGCCCAAAGGGAAACGTAATAATTAACAAATTACCTAAATGTATTTATATAATAAATCACGTATAAAAATAATAGCACTGTTTCGAGCTAATATAGTAGTTCACTATTATACAATCACTAATGAGCGTACAACATATTATGTATACTCATATAAATATATAACACGTACTTAGTGTGTTTTTACACTAGGACACCACAAGTAATACGAATCGCTTCGTGAGATGAAACTAATATAAAAAAGTAGAAGGAAGAATTGAAAATTTTCAATAACTGCATTATGTAACACTTGAACGCCTTTAATGACATGAATTCAGACACTTAAATAAATCTAAAGACATAAAATGCAAAATAAAACGGCCCCCACGTATTACCTATAAACAAAGTCAGAATTAATGACCTCAGATTTGATAATATTACCCTTATCGTCTACATCACAAAGTTCAATTTGCACCTGATTCTCTTCTATATCGATGTCCTCATCATTTTTCACCACAATGTTCGTCCGTTCACTCTTACCGTCCTTTAGAAGGATCTCGAAGCTTCTCGGCGTAGTTTCTGTCGCTTCTGATGTCTGTTTGATGGTGAACTCGAGGTTACTGGTCAGGGTCTCTTTGGGACCGCTGTGGCCGTCTACGATTTTCTTCGATACTTCTAGAACTTCTATGCGGGTAGTCGTTAGGCGGTACATACCGTCCTCGCTTTGTTGGTATCTGAAAATAATGTTTAAAGTTAAACTTTTATTACATCACCTCAAACTTTATCGTCTACTAGCTGAATCGCGCGCGCATTGCTACGCCATCTATCTAAAATTCATCGTACCAATTCAAATTTTGAACAAATTCGGTTACTTTAGGTTCTAATGACGCAACCTTTCACGAACCTTTGACGAATGACACATGCTGTCACGCAACGAAAACTCTCAAAAAGCAAAATTATTTCCCGTTTTTGTTACATTTTTCATTCATGCTTCGTTCCTGGTGATAGTTGTGTAATGTTAAATAGCCTATAGCCTTCCTCGATAAATGGACTATCCAACAGAGAAAGAACCTTTCAATTCGGACCAGTAGTTCCCGATATCCTTGCGTTCAAACAAACAATCAAACAAACAAACTCTTCAGCTCTATAATATTAGTATAGATTGCATGTCGCGTGGCGGTCGGCCGCGGAGTAGGGGATAAAGTGAAAAGCGCTCTACAGAGCAGCCGAGGCCAATATGGCGGCAGTGTTACTCGTTAAGTTACTTAAATTACTTACTTAAATTGAATATTTATTTTTCCAAACGTTTTAGTTAAATGTCTACAATGCGAAAAAAGTTTCACTTTTACCGTGGTTTCATACAACCACACAATTATTTTTGTTATAAGTACATAATGTTTTTATAGTGAAAACTGAGTATTTTTATTTTGTTCTTGTGTTATTTCCTTCTAATTGTAACATGTTATGTCCCAAAATAGTAACATTTTAGAGACCAAACTTTCAAAAATAAGTCCTAACCTTTTTGAAGGGCAATGTTTCCGAAAAAAATTACAGGCCTTAGCATCTTAGATCTCTGGGCGACGAGCGCAGTACAGCGCTAGGTAATGATTTGGACTTTTAATATTGCAATAGCTGTGTCACTGTGCTGTTATGTGGCAGGCATGTAGCTTACCATCAGGCACATGTCCTGCTCGTCTCGCCATTCTATACTATAAAAAAAACTAACTTGAAGCTACTGTATCCATATGGCCACTGTGCCCCGTGCACTTTAACCAGATGATTGGGGAGTTTGGTTCCTCTCGAGAACACTTTCATCTTCTTCTCAAGACAGAGGTGTGTATGTCTATGTAAGTGTGCGGATGTGATAGAAAATTGCTTAAGATGGCCACCGCCACAAAACAACGGATAATATATTTTTTCACAATACCTACACTATGAGTATCAAATGAAAGGGCTTGACTGAGTACTGCACAATATAACTAATTTGAAATCCAAGCTGGCAACTGATTTTTATATTTTGTTCTTGTTGTATGTCCTAATTGTAACATGTTATGTCCTGAAATGTTAACATTTTAGAGACAAAACTTCCAAAAATAGTTACTAACCTGAACCGACTGTATCCATAAGGCCACTGAGCCCCGTGTACTTTAACCAGATGATTGGTGAGCTTGGTTCCTCTCGAGAACACTTTCATCTTCTTCTCGGGACAGAGGTGGCAGGCATACTTCCTCGGTGCTCTCTTTTTCACTTCAGGCTCTGACGTCTCAGAGTTCTCGTCTGAAATGTCCGAGTCCTTCGTTGCGTTTCGTTTCCTCTTGCGGTTGTGCGTTGGAATGTGCTTCCGGAGGTCCCATTTCGTTATTGCTCTGTGGATTAGAGAATCATTTGTTACTAAAAAGCTAAGGTTTCGTAAGGCTTATCGTGGAAGTATGTATAAGTACGGCCATTTGGATGTATGTGGTATTGGTATGCCCATATTAAAACGTGAAAATATGTGGAAATATGGCCATATGGAAAATATGTAATATGTGCATATATGGAAGTATGTGCGTATGGAAATATAGCCATGTCGAGGTATTCTCATATGTGGAAGTATGCCATTATAGTAGTGCAATGCTAGGCAGTGATTTGGAATCTTCACATTCAAATGACTGCATAGAACTATGTTGTTATCGACAGTCCTCTTGATTATCATCACGTAGATATCTTGATCGTCCCGTCATTTGATATTATAAAAGAAACACTGCAAGTATTGGCTAGCCATGATCAAGGGTGTCATTGCCTAAAAGCATTTTAGCAGTTCTCTCAGATTATTCCAAGGTATTGTGAGAGAAGGCCTCGAGTCTCAGCAGTGGGAATATTAAGTGGGCTGCATACGTCATATGAACTAAAACGTCATTGCCTGGAGGGTATTGTAGTCACAGTGAGGACACGCGTTTTAAATTGGATATCTATCAATTCCACAATGTTTTGTCAAAAACCAGTCCAGTTAAAACTAACATTTATGTACGCATAGATGAAATAAAGACACTTTATTAGTAACTTTTGTTAGAGACGTTGCGTCCATGTGAATAATGTCTTGATTGCAGGGGTATTGACTTATAGTCGCAGTGCGGACACGCGTAGGTCTTTTAGACTTATGTAGATATCTAGCAGATCCACAATGTTTTGTGAAAAACTCACAGTAAATATTTATTAATATTGCTGTAAGGGTAAGTCGAAATAAAGACACTTTATTATTTTAACTTTTGTTAGACATGTGATAGTCCATGTGATTTAAAGTCATTGTCTGCAGGGGTACTAACATTTAAGCACGCCTAGCCGAAATAAAGACACTTTACTAGTAACTTTTGTTAGATACATTGCATTCATATGATGCGTTTTTTTCAATTTATCCACTCCACATACTGGTGTCCGTGACCTATGTCATTACAATGTATAGTGTGTAGTGTGCACTGACTTGTAGTCGCAGCGCGGACACTTGTGCGTCCTGGTGTCGGCCGCGGCCAGGTGCCGGTAGCGCACGTGCAGCGCGAGCGCGGCCGCCGACTGCGCGGACATGTCGCACAGCGCGCACGCGTACGCGGACACGTGCATGCGCGAGTGCTCGCTGAGGAGGTACTCGGTCGCGCACACCTTCGCGCACATCGAACACGTCCAGGGGGAGTTCGGGTTCACGTTCTGGAAGGAAGAAGATAATTTTGTAATAAATGGTGACTAAAAAAATTGTCCGTCAGTTAGATTATTAAAAATATTGTACACGTATTTTTTCATTTGTTTCCCAAACAAGAAACGACGAAGATACAGTGCTTAGAAGTTTCCACTGACGTCTACTACAATTTTTGGGTAGAAGTACGATGGTCTCTCTCTCTCTCCTGGATAGTCTATCGACTGTCTCCTGAGATCGTCGATCAGTACACTCATCTATCTCCGCAGATGATCGATAACTAGTCTCCTGTTTATGGTTTATCATTTGTCACCTGAACTGGTAGATCACTAGTCTCCTGAAATGGTCGATCGTTTGTCTCCTGTTTGGTCGATCATTTGTCTCATGTTGGTCGATCACCTCACATCACCCATAGAACGTAAATTTTTAAAAACGTTTGTAATTTTATGTAATTTATAAAAAAACTACTGCACTTATGGACTCAATTTGTCAAAGATTATTATACGGGATCAAGGAGCAAATTTAAGCAGTTGTCATATTTTTAAAACCTCGCATTTAAAAGTGAACTTTTGCGTAACATGACGCAGTTACGTTCTATTGGTGCTGTCAAAAAGAAAATAAACGGTTGGATCTACTATAGTCTCCCGTACAGTAGATCGGTGCACCCACCTGTCTCCGCAGATGGTCGATCAGCTTCCTGTTGTTGGCGGTGTGCTGGCCGCAGTGGAAGCACGCGATCTGTCGCTCCCCCGTGTGAGTCTGCAGGTGCACTGAGAGCTGGATGTGGCGCGGGAAGGCGGCTCCGCACCCCGCCCAGGAGCACGTGTGCTCGCGAGAGTACATCGCGTGCATCTTCACGTGGTTGAACAATTTCTGGAACATATTTAGGACAATTAACGTGACTGGCCTCGTGGCTTAGTTGGTAGTAGCTCTGCCTGCGAAGCCGAGGGTCGTGGGTTCGATTCCCACCCAGTGCAAATATTTGTGTGATGAATTCAAATGTTTGCACTGTGTCTGGGTGTTTCTATGTATAATAAGTATGTATTTAAAACTACCTATATTTAAGTATTATATCAACTATCTGGCCGCCATCATACAAGCTTTGCTTAGTTTGGGGTCAGATGGTGTTTTGTGTGAATTGTCCACCACAATTTTTTTTTTTGTTTCACACATTTGCAAATCATTCACAGACAACAGACAACTAAAAATGTTAAGTCAGACTGGACGGGCCATACCACATATCAATGATTTATTTTTAAATACATTTGAATTATTCAAGATATTCTTCTATGTACTACCTAAAAAGTGATCATTGTGGATAAAGATGAAATTCACTCCAAGAAACAAGGAACATAAAAATTCACTCCAAAAACAAGTAACACAAATACATTATGAGTTGAAAAATACTATCGACCCTTATACTGCCAAACTAAAATGGTTGTCGCTTTGCCATTACTCTTTCTTTATTTTCGCTAGACATGAGTTGTTTTAGCTAATGTTTTAGAGAAAACTAGAGATGGGCCGAGTACTCGGTTGATACTCGGTACTCGGCATACTCGGCGGGTTTTTTGCTACTCGTACTCGGCCTCGGTACTCGGTTTGAATGCCGAGTATACTCGGTTTAAGAAAAGCAATATATTTAGGTAGGGTTCTCTGCCTTTTCGCCGAAATTTATTTACAGGGATGCCATTTTCATTTGGAACAAATATTATACAGGTTGTTTGGCGTAGTGAAAGATTTGACAAATGATAAGTGCCTTGAACGTATTGAGTCATTATAAAAATCTGTTTAGCAAAAATTCTGCCAAATGAAACGTTGCCATACAAAAAGTTGACAATCGTTAGTTGTCAAAGTGAAACATAGACGAACCGTTGGTTGGCCAGTGATAATAGTAGTATGATAGTATATAGTGATCTGTGGTGATAATCGGCCAATCACTTTTCAGCGAAAAGGCAGTATCCCATTTAGGTAGATATAATCAAGCCAACAGTTAATCAAAACGTATTTTTTACTAATTTAGGAAAGCTTTTATAATCTCAATCGATAAAATCAAAATTATGCTAATGAATGAGTAGTAATAGTAACCTGTTAGTACTTGTTCACGCGCGCGAAATGGGAACTTAATTGAACCGAGTTACTCGGCCGAGTACTCGGTTGAAAAAAATTGGAACCGAGTAATACTCGTTACTCGGCAAAAGTGTTACTCGGCGCATCTCTAGAGAAAACCAAGCTAATTTATTCAATAATTTAAAAAACTACCAATATTTTGTGGTAATATCCTTCTTGGACTTCAAATTTGTCATAGTGTATTTGATTTCCAGAAAATCGAAGACTATTTTCTAATAGTCTTCGATTTTCTCGAAATCGAGTAGTTTCGATTTTAATTTCAAGAGTTTATTCTAAAATCTGAGCGTAATCTCTTGCTCTCTCTTGGGGTGTGCAATGAGCTAAGAAATACTCAAGGTCATTTGCTAAGCCTTAAAAGATAAGTACATTCCCGACTAAATCACCTTTTCAACAAAAAAAACTATATCACAATCGGTTTAACCATTTGTGAGTTAAGTTGTCACAGACAGACACACATACAGAGAGAGATTGACATCTCAAACGTATAAAACTCCGTCATTTTTGCATCAGTGGTTAACAAATAGTTCCGAACACACTTATTAGATGGCAGTAGTGACTAATTTACTTGAGTAGACATTACCTGTATAGAATCAAAAGCTTGATCACACCCGGTCCACATGCAGCAATGGTCTCCCTTCAGCGGCGGCAGCTGGTTCCTCTTCGTCGAGTCCTTCTTGCACCGCAACAGTTTGAGCGTCGCCCGGCCATTGAACCCCACCGCCATCAGCTTCGCGTGGTAGGCGTGGTAGTTGACGTGGCGCACCATCTCTTTGAAGTTGGGGGTCTTGTGATGACAGGTGTCCCATAGACAGAGGTATTCCACTGAAATGTAGAGACGAACTTCTTAGCATTCCATGGATTCACCGTGCGGGTGCCGGGTCCATCGTGTGGCAGAGAGATAAATCTCGAATAGACCCCAAGACTTGTGACTCGGGCGTAGGTTTAAAAGTACGTACCTTTTGGTGACGTACGTCAACACTCACCTTGTCACCTTCACTACTCGTATTTCTCTCCCTGCCCAGCCAAAGTATAGAATAGTTCTAGTATAGAACTTACTGCACTTCTGGACAAGCCAATACAATGTAGAGAGATTTTGCTGGTATACCTCTCGCTCCTACAGTACATAGTTTATTTGCCCGTATTGAAGGATTGATACATAAAAAACGTATGAATTATAATAAGCTTTATCAAAATGAATGTATAAGTTATTGACGCTTCAATGTACATTGTACATGCAACATGTTGATTGAATAAAGATTGATTTGATTGATTGATAGATGATATCACTTCTATAAACATTGTGATGTGATATATTTACTTAATGTTTAACTTACAAAGCCCCGCAGTTTATCTTGCACACTTCCCGTTCTCCTTATTTTCCCGAGATAAAAAGTAGCATATATACGATATAAAACTATATACGAGATACGTATATAGTTTTCTTTTGAATTAATTTGATTAATTAAAACACTGCCTTCTACTACTGCAAATCTACCTTAATCCAGCCACACAAAAATTACAGTTGAAACAAACTCATTGCAATGTGAAAATGACATTTACCTTCACTCTTACTGTCATCACTCTCAATAACTTGTAAATCTTTCAAATGTTCGGGGACATGCTTCTGGAACTGCTCATAGTCCGAGAACACCATCCGGCACGATTGCCATTCACACTCCAGTCTTAGCTTGTCTGTTTTGAGACGACGCAGAGGCTGTAAGCATTTCAAACATTTTATAAAAATATTAAAGTCTATTTATAATATATAGTCATTTATTTCATTTAAACACATTCAGTTTTATCTAACACAAAGTCGACACAAAAAAAAATCAATAATACAAAACCACGTAACAAGACAAATCATGTTACTGGTCAAATAAAAACTCCCCCACGCGCCGAGTGTCGCTCAAAGGTCCCCATAATACTGGCCGCATTGCCCCGCTGAATCGCCATGGAAATCCGCTGAACCAGATACCAGCCTGCCCGGGAATCGCGCCCACTTTCACGCAAACGCCGTCCGAGGTCCAGCATAAACTTTCGAGCCTCTACACACCACGGCCCTGCAGTCTCAACGGCAAACGGGACGAAATCATACGCCGACCCCAAACACGAGTATTTGAGGTGCTTGGCTCTGGCAGCCGCCTCCGCCCCTGCGCCGGCACTTTGCTCGGTAGCGGCGAGATGGCAGGATGCAAACGTGCTTACACACGTTGCATCCCACACGAGACAGCGTCCCCTCTGCCAAGGGATCAAAGTAAGGCCATCAGGTCGCTTGCCATCCGAGCGCGATAGTCCAGCGGGTTCCAAAATGCTGGGTATCTCTGCCGACACAAGAGCCCGCCTCAGGATGTCGTTGATAGCATGATGTCTCGGTCTGCGACCCATGCATCGAGTGCAGCTGAGGCCATGGTGACCGTTACTCTCGACTTTAGCCCCGCAGACACAGCTGTGAGGTTCACAGACGGTACAACCGAGCCGCAGAGCCACCGCAACTCTCAACGAATCGTCATCCATTAAGGTGCCCAAGTGTGGAGAGGGTAAATATAATAATAATTGCAATCAATGGATTGAACATATTTCTGGTTTATAAAGAGTGGTCATGGAATTAGAGTTATCATTTTACTGTTCTAAAATAATGTATATTTACCCATATATAAGTAAGCAACTGTTATAATAATTAGAGATGAAACGAATAGTGGTTTGGCCGGATACCGGATACCGGATACCGGATATTCGGCAAGCTACGAGGCCGGAGTGCCGGATATCCGGCTACCGGATATTCGGCCCTTTATCGATTAATTTATCGAATTACGATATGAATATTGGTGCGGTGAACTTGATCGAAAATATTTGGGCGCGTTCGTAAATCTTTTAAAACCATTTGCAGAAATGACGAAAATTACAAGTTCTGGCCTTTCCTGTATATCTGAGGCAATTTCGCATATTTCTGCATTAAAAAAATATTTAGACAAAAACGAGACTGCACAAAGAACACCTGACTTAGCTCGTATGAGAGCTTCATTGAAAGCTGAATTGGAAAGTCGTTTTAAATCCTTAGGAGAGAATCCAAACTACCTAATTGCTACTTTTCTATACCCGAGGTTTAAGTCAGACTACTTAGGAGTTCTTGAAACTGAAAAAGCCCGACAGAAAATTATGGATAGAGTATATAAAAAACTCTTACGCCGAATCTTCTTCTGACAGTAATAAATCATTGCCCTTTTCAACACCTGCTAAACGAATAAAAGCAGATGAAACTGGATCCAACTTCACACGTGAACCTCATGACACTTTTTGGAACTGCTTCAATGAAGTAGCAAAGGATAATACTAGTGATTGTTGCGATCAAGAGAAACAAAATCCAATTGCTAACGAGATTCACTTTTTTTAAAGACATCTCGAATCGATCGCAATCACGACCCATACATTTGGTGGTCAGTTAATATAATATATCAGTACCCACAGTTGTCAAGGTTTGCTAAAATTTATCTTTCAGCACCTGGCAGTAGCGTTTACAGCGAAAGGCTATTTTCAGAAGCTGGTCTGGTATACGAAGCCAAGCGGAGTCGCCTCTTGCCAACAACCGCGGAAAATTTGGTGTTCATTCATCACAATTTACCAGTTGTTAATTTTGAGTATTAATTAAGAGGGCGCCTAGTGCCAGAAAACGAAAAAAGGACATTTTCGACGCCGCTCACTGAAGTAAAGAAACTAAAAACTATGACAAAAAAAATATTGACGTGTGGGTACAATCAAGAAGTAGCACAATAACCGAATAGAATTTTAAAAATTGATCAGAGTTTTTTACAATAAAAAAAATAAAACTACACCGAAAAAACCCGTTTTAATTCGAGTACTCGAAATTATCAGCGATGACCCCACATTATTTTTTGGTAATAAAATTTCTAATTGTACCTTCTAGTAAAGTAACCGAACACTTTTTTAAATGTATGTTTAATTATTGAGTAATTTAATAAAACTTCGTCAAAAATGGACTCCTGATTTAATATTGATTTTTCCTCCAAACTGTGTCATGCTATTCTCGACTTTATGTATATCGCATTAAGAAACGCGTCGCGCGGGTGAAAACTGATTTTTCCCTGGCATTAGGCGCACTCTTAATGATAAATATAAAATTATAGAAATATAGACGTTGGTTGTAAAATTATAAAAATAAAAACGGTTTCAATAACCTATTGTGGTATAATTTGCCTTTTGTAAAATAATGTGGTATTTTAGAATTTTACTATTCGGTATCCGGCCGGATACTGAATTACTATCCGGTATCCGGCCGGATAGTGAAAACAAGGCCGGATGGGCCGGATACCGGATAGTTACCGGATATCCGTTTCATCTCTAATAATAATGCTGTGTAACAACTTGGCAGACATGTAGTCATCAAGGCAAACATTTTCAAGTTTGTTGTTTGTAAACAAAAAAACTAGACTAAAGTTACGGCTGGTCTAGTCGGGAGAATGGCGCCTGCCGATCCGGAGACCCCGGGTTCAAACCCCACACGCACCACTGTCTTTTCAAAGTCATGTGCATAATGCCGCTAACTTAAAAACGGTGAAGGAAAACATCGTGAGGAAACCGACATGTACCTAGAATCTTTCGAAGTCATGTCTCATCCACCAACGCGCACTGGGCCAGCATGGTGGATTATGACCTAACTCTCTCCTTGCGAGAGAAGGCCCGAGTCCCAGCAGTGGGAACGTTTAGTGGGCTGTTTTTTTTTTTTTTTCTAAAATTATTCACCAAGTTTCCTTGGATCCTAATGCTTATTACAATCTAGCCTAATTTATTAAGTCTAGGCTAATGAGTAATTTATATCTAACTTAAATTGCTACATAGTTTATACATAAGAAGGTGCCCATCAGCACTTTTCTTATTGACACTGTTAAGGGGAAGTCACTTCTTTCACTTGACTTAGCACATTTAATTGTTTTATATTGTATTGCACTGACACTGCACTATACTAACTCAAAAGGTTTTGTTCTTTTAAGTCTTCTCACTGTGTCCGTGTTATCAAGGAGCTGGATAGCCTCGACATTCACATGATGATGAAGCCTGCGTTCATGTGCTTCTGCGTACTTCTTTATCACTTTGCCGTCAAGATCCATTCCAAGATCTCGATGAATGTCGGCATTTCTCACATACCAGGGCGCATTGACAATATCCCTGAGTACTTTGTTTTGAAAGCGTTGTATTATCTCGATGTTGCTATTTTTGGTACAGCCCCACAACTGTATACCATAAGTCCACACTGGCATTAGGACTTGTTTATATAATAATACTAGCTGACCCGGTGAACTTCGTACCACCATGTATTTTTGAAGTGAAAACTTCTTTAGGCGCGCCTAGACAGATTTTTCGTGGGCTGTGAATTGAATTCATTCGTCACGCTCGGGTATGATAGGAAAGCTTTGGCTAAACTCGGGACCATGGCTATTGACCATCTAGAAATACGTCAGCCAATGGGAAATGCTGAAAGGGCGTGGACAGGCCGTCATGGCATGGCCATCTAGAAACGCATCAGCCAATGGGAAATGCTGACGCATTTCTAGATGGCCAAGCCAAGATGGTGAGGCCACGGCCTCCGGTTACACCCGTGTAGTTTCTAAGATAAGCTATCAAATTCTGAGTTTTAAGTTTTCACTTCTATCGGCAGTTCCTATGACAGCCAATTTTTTTCGTCTACATTTTCTTAACTTTCTGATGTACAAATGTTGTCCTGACAATAACAAATACATAAAATAAAGAATCATCCTATTTGGTGCAGTCATTCAAAAGTTATGAGCGTACATACATTTCGAAGATCCATTTTTCGCTTCCGTAAAACGTACTAACTGAATTCTTATGGGCTCGTCATGTATGTCTGTCTGTCCATCCGTATGTCACAACCACTTTATAGAAACTATAAGAACCATACTTTTGAAACTTGGTAAGAGATGTATTCTGTGAACTGCATTAAATAAGTGTGTTATTAATAACATATTTATTTCAACGGATTTAAGCATTTAAAAGCAAGTAATCCCTTTATGCAGAATGCAGAAGACCGCACCATATGGCGTTCATTAGGAGAAGCCTACGTCCAGCAGTTGACGAATATTAAATAGGCTGATGATTATGATAAATACCTTTGTTGTTAATCAAGTTATTGCCAAAAATCAGTTTTATTTTTATTGTAGCACTTTGTGATATACGATATTTTTGTTTGATTACCTGGCACATGGACAAACAAATCTGATGATTTTCGAACACGGGAGGGAATATGCAACATACAATTATTGACCATGTGAGAAACATGGGTTTTCTAGATAAATACCACAAACACTTTAACGCGCTCAGCATCACGTGTATCGTTTAGGATACACACTGTCATAAGGGGTGTGTATAGTTTATGATACACACCCCATTTCAGTTAAAGCAGTGTGTATCCGAAATGAGCATGCTTTCTACTATTTTTTCCAGTGGTTTTGGGATGAGAATCGGACAATCACTTAAGGAGATATTAAGAGAAAAATCACCTTGAAATAATTTTATTCATTAAAATAAAGTTACTTAGAAACTAAATAATCAATGTATTAAGTTAAAATAAATCAGTCAATATTATTGAAACATTTTTGACACAGAAAACTTTCACATACAGAACATATTGTAGTTGTTTGAGCTGCTTTGAAAGTCTTGCCACCAATAACTTTCCTGTCATGCTTTTTATAGCACCTCTGCACATCTTCAGCGTACAATTTTCTCTCCAACTTTGTAACTTTTGAGATAATGTTTTCTATTAGACGGTATTCTTGGCATAATAGGGGCTGATGACACATCATCTCCGGCTAACTGAGCAGATTATTTAAGTAAAACTACAATTAGTACAATTAGTTTCTTGAGATATTATTTGGTTCAATAATAAATGTGCATTCAAGAGACAAACATAGATAAATAATATTACGAAATGTGTATCTTTATTGATACACATGGCCTGGGGAATAGTTCATCTATATACCTTAAAGTATTTCCCAGGCAACGTGTATCAAAAAATATACACACCGGTAAAAAAAGGATGATAAAGGAGGGAGTGTAATTATTTTCTATACTATTTTAACACCTCACAACCCACAACACTAAAAAAACAAAAATTAAAAGTTGTGAAAATTTGGTAGTATTTGCATATAGGGCTTGGCGCTGAGCGTGTTAAAGTTGCCCTTGGGTCTTGTTTATGATCAAAGCAAAAGCAAGCCGCACTGGAAATTGAACTGTTTAAAATCAAATGGTACATCAGTCGGAATCATTGGGATGCGTGGTATCAAAACGTCTTCTCCTTTATACTTTCCTTTTAGTATAGTTGCTTCTATCACGTTGTTCAGTATTTTTTATAGCTAACCGTGTGCCGTAGCAAAGACGCGGTTCGTTGATATTTCGCAACATTTTACCTACCGATCCAACTTTTAACTGAAGATTGTGAGGTGACAATCCTAGAAAATCCAGCGTGTTCAATTATTTCGGTGTATAGGTAGTTGTTGACGACGTCATCTTGATTAGTCACCGTATCAACTGATTTATAAATACTCAGTTCGCCTGTAATTGTTCTTGAATTAACAAATTTAATTAATTTGCATGCAATTCATTTACATATTAGGTATTAATATTTATTTATCATGTGGCTGTCTTGTCCTAATGTTGGGCAACGGCTTCCATACCGTCCAGTCTTTCCGATATTTGCGGAGGTTGTCTTTCCATTGTTGTATTCTGTCTGCCGCGTCGTCGTTTGTAATCTGGCTTCCTCCGCGTGGTCATTTTGGCCCAATAATCATCCGACATGCGGCAAACATGTCCAGCCTGATTCCACTTCAAATTGGCTGCTTTTTGAGTCATATCGGCTATTCCGGTTTTAGAACGCAGTATGATGTTTCGTATTCTGTCCGTTAGTTTTACTAAAAAAATACTGCGCTCCAAAGCCCGTCAGCAAAGGTGTATATTCAAATAATTTTGCACAGATTGCCTTAACATTTTTGTTAGAAAACGTTTGTTTGGGAAAGCAAAGCACTTTATTTAATATGAACTTTATTCCATAGCAATAAAGCTCAAATTGCCTTAACATATTAGTTAGAAAACGTTTGTATGGGAAAAAGAAAAGGGCTGTTTTAGGGTTTTCCCGGCAACTATTCGATTTATATTCGCCGTAAAAACCATCACTGGACATCAACGAACATTTAAAAAAAAATTGTCCAAATTGGTCCAGGCGATTCATTTTTATGTTATAGAAGATAGATTTTAGATTTGCCATCAGCTCCGGGAAATTTGAATCGAAATAGAGTGAAAAACATTAGCAAGTGCGAAGTGCGAGTTGGACTCGCCCATGAAGGGTTCCATTGCAGCAAATAATATAATATACATAGTACACATAGTTCTTGTAGTTCATTGTAACTTTGATCTGTTTTAATAATATGATATGATATATGATAAGTTTTAATAATAGTGTATTTATGACGTACTAAAAAACTACTCATTAGATCGAATTCAAACCAACTTTCGTTGGTAGTTTGCATGGTAATGTACATCATAATTTTTTTTTAGTTTTTTCATTCTCTTATTTTAGTAGTTAGAGGGGGGGGGGGGCACACATTTTACCACTTTGGAAGTGTCTGTCGCGCAAATTATTCAGTGTAGACAAAAATGATTTCAGAAACCTAAACATCATTTTTGAAGACCTATCGATAGACACCCCACATGTGTAGGATTGATAAAAAAAAATTGAGTTGCAGTTCTAAGTATGGGGGGCACCCCTATTTTTTTTTAAATTTTTGTAATAATCTAAATGCGGTTCACAGAATACATCTACTTACCAAGTTTTAACAGTGTAGTTCTCATAGTTTCGGCAAAAAGTGGCTGTGACAAACGGACGGACAGACAGAAAAACAGACAACATGACGAATCTATAAGGGTTCCGTTTTTACGTTATATGGGAGCCCTAAAAAGACTATAATTGATCAGTTATCCAGCGGGATGCAAAATGATCAAACTACTAAAATGGCTATTAAAAAAGAGGGGTTGGTGATAAAAGGGTAAAAATTTAGGGTTGTATGTATTTTTTAACGCCACATTATAAAAAAATAAAAACAAAAAAAATTGTCAAAAAATTAAAAAAAAAGTGTTTGGGGTGAACAACCCCTAACACTTAGGGGTATGAAAAATAGCTAGTAGCCGATTCTCAGACCTACTGTATATGCATATAAAATTTGGTTAAAATCAGTAAAGCCGTTTCGGAGGAGTAAGGAAACAAACACTGTGACACGAGAATTTTATATATAAGATTTTGTTATGTATTGACAGCACGGAGTTTCTACCAAGTAACCAATACATGTTTTTGTAGCGTATAGCTAGTTCCTCTCTCTTTTTTTTGACGTGAGTTTTCCAGCGTAACTTCGCATCTAGAGTCATGCCTAAATATTTGGCTTTATTTTCGTATGGTATACATTGTCCATTTATGAATACTGGATGATATTGTTTTTTCTTGTTTGTGAAGTCTATGTGAACAGTTTTGGGCTCATTTAGCTTAATACGCCACATTTTTGTCCAGTCATGTATTTTATTAACTGCTATTTGCACCCTCTCTGTGGCTTCTGCGTGGGTGTCACCTATTGCCAGGATAGCAGTATCATCTGCGAAGGTTGCGATAGTGCTGTTGTCTAAAGCTGGGATATCACTAGTATACAACAAGTAAAGTACAGGCCCAAGTACACTTCCTTGTGGTATTCCAGCTTTAATTTGTTTTAGCGACGAATATGAGTCTTCTTGTTTAATTCTAAATAATCTGTTCGAAATATATGATGTTAAAATATCAGAAAATTGTTTAGGTAACAGTAATTTTAATTTGTGTGTTAGCCCTTCATGCCACACTTTGTCGAATGCTTGCGCTACATCTAAAAATATTGTAGAGCACACTTTTTTTTCTTCAAGGGTTTGCTCTATGGTTTTAGTGATTCTATGAACCTGATCTATCGTAGAATGTTTTTGTCTGAATCCAAACTGATGATCTGGTATCAAGTTTTTGTGTTCTATGATTGGCTTCAGTCTTCAAGGCAAGGTTGAAGGGCTCAACTTCAAACTCCAAGAACAAGCCTTACTCCATCCTGGGTTCAGCACCTGACTGGACTATTTTAATGGACACGTATGAAAAGCACTACAAAATCCCAGAGGATGTGGGTGTTTCGTCATCCAGACCGGACATTTTCCTTTTTTCTAGGGCTACGAAACGCATAGTCCTGGTGGAACTTACCGTACCGTGGGAAACTAATATACCTAAAGACCACGCGATGAAACAAAATAAGTATTACGACCTACAAAATGAATTAACAAAAAATGGCTATGTAGTTAATTTATACGCTGTAGAAGTAGGAGCGAGAGGTATACCAGCAAAATCTCTCTATAACCTGCTTAAAGACCTTGGGTTGTCCAGAAGTGCAGTAAGTTCTATACTAGAACGAGTATCTAAAGCTGCACTAGTAGGATCATATCGGATTTGGCTGGGCAGGGAGAGAAATACGAGTAGTGAAGGTGAGTGTTGACGTACGTCAATATAAGGGGCCCCTTTTAAACCTACAGCCCGAGTCACAAGTCTTGGGGTCTATTCGAGATTTCTCTCTCTGCCACACGATGGACCCGGCACCCGCACGGTGAATCCATGGAATGCTAAGAAGTTCGTCTCATTGAAAACTTCTTTAGGAGTAACAAGCTTTATCTCCAGATCATCTTGTATTGCTTGATCTAGATTAGATAGATTTACAGCTGTTGCGGCTCTTTCGTTAGGTTGGAAGATTTTTTCCAAGTGTTGAGCAAATCTTTGGGCTTTTTGTTCATTGCTAATGGCCCACTTTCCATACAGCTCTTTTATAGGGGGAATATGGGTAGTTGGTCTTTTCATGTTTTTAGTTGCCTTCCAAAGTGAGTAGTTAGTACTGCTGTCACAAGACAACTGTTGAAGGTAGGCTTTCATGGAGTTGTCCTGATACTTTTTTATTGCTCTTTGAAGTTTTTTAGTGAGTTGGTTCAGCAAATTTTTGTCATTTGGACAGCGGGTATGATGCCATGTTTTTCGTTGTTTTCTCTTTGTAGCCAGTAGTTGCATAATTTCATGAGGGTAGTTAGTACCACTGGCTCTTTTTTTTATGGGTGGTGTATTTTTCCAGGCTGTCTGTTGTATGTTTTCTACAAAAATTTCAGTCTCTTTGTCTAATTCTTCCGGTGTCTTAAGTGAAACGTTAAGATCTATTATGCAATCTAAGTCTATCTGGAAGCTTTCCCAGTCTGTGTGCTTATTTACTAGACTTAATTTACTATCTCTGTATATAAATTTGTCACATATCGATAAAAATATAGGAGAGTGATCTGAGCTCATATTAAATGATGGGTTTATGTCTAAATAAGCTCTTGATATGTTCCTATAAACAAAAAAGTCTATAAGATCAGGTATTTTCTTCGGATCAGTTGGCCAGTACGTTGGTTGACCTGTAGAGATAGAGTCTCCTTTAATTTGTTTAATTGCAGACAGAAGCTCCTTCCCTTTCGTGTTAGTGAGTCGGGAGCCCCAATATAAATTTTTCGCATTAAAATCTCCTCCAACAATAAACTTGTCTCTGTATTGCTTAAAGAAATTTAAATATTGTTCTCTTTTTATAGCATGTTTTGGTGGGCAGTAAACAGACGCAATCGTGAGCTTATACAGTTTTGTTTTGATACAAACAGCCACTGACTGAATCTCTTTTTCTTCATTTTTGAATTCCTCATATTGGTATAGGTTTTCTTTTACTATTACTGCACTGCCACCCATGGCTGTATTATCAGGATGGAGCGCATGATATACTTTGTAACCTTTGAATGTGACATAGGATTGTTTGGTGAAGTGCGTCTCCGAAATCAAGCAAATGTAAATCTTTTTTGTATCTAGAACAACTTGCAACTCTTTTTGATGTTGAAGTAGTCCATTAGAATTCCAAGCCATAATAGTTAAGTTATGCATTACTTATTATTTCTAAAAACAGCTGGATTTTTGCTGTTCTCAAGTATTTTTAGTCGGCCATCAAACGAGCTCATTAGTGCAAGAATCTGATCTAATTTGTTATCACTATTTATATTCTTAGAATTGTTAATATTTGTAAATGTAGCTTGCGCATATGTTACATCTTTATTTATGGGTCGGCTCATTGATACTGTTGATTTGTTAGCAGTACAGCTTTTATTAGGTAGTCGTTGCTGACTAGGGTTGACAATATGAGACTTTTTGGGGTGCTTTAGTGGTGTACCTCCAAGCGTGCCTGGTTGCAATGCGGTCCTGGTGGATCTCGATCACCTAGGAACGCAATGCACTAGGACGGTGTACCCCGGTAACAATGGTTAGTAATGTACCTACGGGTACATCACTAGCTATTGGCTAAAATACCACACACACTACACAAGCACACCACATATACACCACATACATACACTCATTAGGCACGCAACCACACACACACATACAGATCACAATCACGCCTCACTTAGTAAGTACACCACCACACTCAACTACACTCAGACACACTATACAAGCCTACACATACGACCGAACCGTGGCGGCCTATATCCACAACTCCGGCCCGCAAGGCCCTGGGGCACCAAATACCCCCAAAAAGTTGCGCCACACACACCAAGGGCAGGTTGTGTGTGAGATTTTTAAAACCAAGCTCAAAAACCCTAATGTCGGCACAACGTAAAAAGATTTTACCCCAGGAGGGTACCACTGGCTCAGCCAGCGGAGAATCCCTCACCGAGCCCAGCTCGGTCTGCCCCTCGTATTCTGGGGGGGGCAACTTGTGCTCTCAACCAGGCTCCAGCCTGGATTTATCAGGCCTCATGAAGGCAATCCCAGCAACTCAACCCTCCGTCAAGTCGCCGTGGACTGTAGTCACGCATAAGCGTCCCTGCAAAAGGGAGTCCACCGACGCGAAGGCTGACACCCAAACCCAAGGGCAGAAGAGCAGACCAGAACGCGTTCGCCATAACAGGCGCGCGAGAAGGAAAGCACTTCAGCCAAACAAACCCAAAATTATCGCAGCAGCGGAAACGCAGCGCGAAATCACACCATCCACCTCTACAGGGGCGGGACCACCACCGCCACCACCACCACCAATTCCCAGCCAATCGGGGAAGAAAAGGAAACCGAGAGGTGCTCGCGGTAGACGGACCGCTGCGATGGCTCCCATTCCTGAAAAGGAACAGCAGGGGAAAGGGTCTTCGACGGACGAGAGAGCTTCATCGAAGCGCGCTCGCCTGGACGAGACCCAATCTCCCAGAGGGGACGCCAAACGCGCGAAGACCGACCCAAAAGCAAAACGGACGGTGAGCTACGCAGACGCGGCTCAATCCCACCTGAAGGTGGTGATTACTACCGTCCCGCAGAGGGACCTCTCGCAGACCCAGGCAGAGGCGGTGAGGGTAGCTGTTGCTGGCAAAGTTATCCAAACCGCACTGTCTCCATCTTCCTCGAGCGCGCCCGCACCGTCTTTCCGCGGTCGACCCTTCCTGTTGGACGGGGCGTTAGCGATGTGGTGCGAGGACGCGAATTCGCTCAGGTGGCTGGAAGAAGAGGTGAAAAACATAGAGTCACCAATTCCTGACACCACCCTCACGGTCATCAGGCAGTCGGACATGAAGAAGAAGCTCAAGGCTGGGCTTCTAATTCATACCAGCATTACCGACCCTGCCATACTGCAGCGAGTCCTTTGTGCCCAGAATCCGTGGTACAAGGTGGACTCGTGGCAGTGCTACGATATGACCGTGGACGACCAACCACAGGACGCTATGGGCTCCGAGGATAAGGTAGTGCACCTTACCCTGGGAATACCTGAAGACCAGAAGCAGACGATCCTGGACCGAGACCGCCGGGTAGCCCACATTACGGGGAGTGGGTACATCCGCTTCTTCTCCACAGTCGAAGCGAAAACGGCAGGAAAACAACCCGTAAAAACAACCTCAACGAATGAGACTGAAGCAAAGGAGACGTCGACTCCGGAGCCCTCAGCTTCCGCCCTCAAACAGAGTTTGAGCGAGGTGGAAGTAGTCTCACCGTTGCCGAGTGAGGGGTGCTGCAGCAGTGACGAAGATGGCGTCCTGCGAAGCCCATAGCCCCCTCAAGTTCATCCAGACCAATCTCCAGCACAAGCAGATAGCGGCGGCCACTCTACGCAGAGTGCTGGAGAAGAACAGCAAGACCGTCGCCATGATCCAGGAGCCCTGGATCAAAAATAATAAAATCTGCGGTCTCAGTAACATCGGAGGTAAGTTAATGGTAGACACTACTGTTGAAACCCCAAGAACATGTATTTATATGCCTAAAACAACAACAGCCACTTTGCTTAACCAATTCTGTTCTAGAGACCTCACAGCAGTGAGACTTACTACAGAAAACCAAACCGTCTTAGTACTAGCATCAGTGTACCTGCCGGGTGAGGGGGATATTCCCCCAAAAGAACTGGCCGACCTGGTACAACACTGCGAAGAACATCACTGGGAGCTGATCGCATCCGCGGACAGCAACGCCCACCACTCGCTGTGGGGAAGTAGAAATACCAACAAAAGGGGTGAGTCCTTAGCCGAATATTTATTCCAGACAAACCTCAACATTATGAACAGGGGTACGGAACCTACTTTTGTAAGCTCTAGGTACCAAACTATCATAGATATTACACTGGCAACCAACGCGGTGGCTAGCCAAATCGAGGGATGGCATGTATCAAACGAGCCATCTTTTGCGGACCACCGCCGCGTTTGTTTCCAACTGCGATATAAGTCAACAGACCCTGTTCCATATCGTAACCCCCGTAAAACCGATATAACAAGGTACACAGCATTATTAAACAAAACATTAGGAAATACACACCTAACTGACACAACACTTTGTACAAACAACATAGAAACGAACGTACAATTCCTAACAAAAACACTATTGGATAGTTACAAACTGGCATGTCCGGTGGTAAAATCAAACAACGTAGGTAAGGGTTCTTGGTGGGGTCCAGAACTCGAGAGACTACGCCATAAACTAAGGACGCTCTATAACAGGGCAAAAAACACCAGATCCATGGTGGACTGGGACAACTACAAAGCTGAACAAAAGCATTACAAGAGGCGAATCAGGTTCCGCAGAACGGAATCCTGGCACAACTTCTGTAATAGCATAAATTCAACAAACCAAGCCGGAAGAATAAAGAAAGTTCTAGCCAAAGGCGAGCTCAACCTCCCGGGCTCCCTAAAAAAGGAAGACGGCACTTACACAAACACAGACAACGAAACAAGTGCAGTACTTCTGGAGACTCACTTTCCTGGATGCCAGATCACAGGAGAACCAGAGTGGCCAGAAGAAAACCACTGCACACCAACAACCCAAGAATGGGAAGTAGCAAATAAGGTAGTAACCGCGGATAGAATAAAATGGGCACTTAAAAGTTTCAAACCTTTCAAATCCGCAGGGCTGGATGGTATATTCCCAGCGTTACTACAATGGCAACCAAACCAGGTAACAGAGCACCTTTTACCAATTTATAGGGCCTGTATAGCCTTTAAATATATCCCGAAAACATGGAGGGAGGCGAAAGTAATTTTCCTACCAAAACCCGGTAAGGAGGACTACACGCACGCCAAATCGTTTAGACCTATTAGCCTAACGTCTTTCCTTCTAAAAACGTTAGAAAGATTAGTGGACCGACACTTAAGAGATGGGGCACTAAAACATAAACAACTGCATCCTCAGCAGCACGCATACAGAAAGGGTAGATCAACAGAGTCAGCATTGCATATGGTTGTGCACAAGATAGAATCGGCTCTCACAAACAAACTTTCAACACTTGCAGCCTTTATAGACATAGAGGGGGCATTTGATAAAACAATGCACAACAGCATAAACCATGCTCTATGCAAACTCAAGGTCGAACCAGTGATGAGGAACTGGATCACCGAGTTGGTCAGTAAAAGAGCAGTCCAGATAGTGATGAACACTACCATAAGGGCAAAGGTAGTAAAAGGATGCCCCCAGGGTGGCGTCCTATCACCACTATTATGGAACACAGTAGTAGACAGCCTCCTAAAGACGCTAAATAACAGAGGGTACACTACTATTGGTTATGCGGATGACCTCACTATACTGATTAGCGGAAGCGCTGAAAATGTGCTTTGTAAGTCCATGCGCTCGGCTCTTCAGATTGTAGAGAAATGGTGTGGCGAACATCAATTGTCAGTAAATCCGAAAAAAACAGAGCTCATTCTTTTCACCAACAAAAGAAAGTTACCAGAACTACAACTCCCAAAATTATTTAATACCAAACTCACCCTATCATCGCAAGTGAAGTATCTGGGCATCATCCTTGATAATAAACTGAACTGGGCGAGTCATATAGATACAAAAATTAAGAGGGCCTGTCTAACTTTTTGGCAATGCCGGAGACTCATTGGGAAAAAATGGGGTCTCAATCCAAAAATTACACTGTGGTTGTACACTTCAGTGATTAGACCCTCTCTGACCTACGGATCAGTTGTGTGGTGGCCCAGAACACAACTGACCACAATAAAAGCCAAACTCCAAAGTCTGCAACGCCTGGCAAGCCTAGCAGCCACTGGATGCATGAAAACCACACCATCAGCCGCTTTGGAGTATCTCTTAAATTTGAGACCTCTACACTTAGTCATACAAGAGGAGGCCACTGCAGCCGCCCTGCGACTAAGAGCTCACGGACTGTGGAAACAGGGTACAGAAACAGAACACACAAAAGTTCTGAAACGGGTGCTGAAAGAAATACCACTTCTTGAGGCACCCATGGATAGAACAATATGCCAACACGTCTTTGATCGAAGATACAATATCCAACTTAATGCAGAATTAAAAGATAGCTCTGGTAGCAGAGAAGTAAGGATATACACAGACGGCTCCAAAACCTCACAAGGTACAGGAGCCGGTGTCTTCTCAAATGATTTAAACATAAAAATATCAACATCACTAAGTAAGTTAAACACAATCTTTCAAGCCGAATGTATCGGTATCACCAGGGCGGCACAGGCGATCGCAGCCAGAGATGTCGGGGACTTAAACATCAAAATTGTCTCCGACAGCGCGTCAGTGCTTCAAGCCCTAAAAAACAACACTATAACCTCTGTCCTTATACTGGAATGTCACAATGCACTCCAATCCATAACAGGGACGAACAGAGTAACCCTGCAATGGATTAAAGGACACAGTGACTCACTAGGTAATGATGCAGCAGATGAACTGGCCAAGAGAGGAGCAAAGGCAATAACATACGGTCCGGAACCTTTAATGCCTATACCTCAGGCCCAAATAAAATCATGGCTGCAGGAAAATACCGAAAAAGCACATTCAATGGAATGGAGAAACATTGAAGGTTGCAGGCAAACAAAAATTGCTGTTCCGGTAGCAACAAAAAAACTTGCCCGCAACCTTATCAGACTGAGCAGGGATAGGATCCGTAAAGTCATAGGTACTATGACTGGCCACTGTCCCCTTAACAAACACTTATTCAATTTAGGTGTAACAGATAGCCCTCTGTGCAGAGGATGCATGGAGGAAGAAGAAACGCCACAGCATGTGATTGTGGAATGCAGGAGCGTGGCGGATCAACGGGCAGAATTCCTCCACTCCCCAGCAGCAGTCCCGGAGGCCTTCAACAACCTGAATAGGTTGCTTGCCTTCTGGGATAGCCTGGGATGGTTGGAGTGATAGGGAAGTATGAGCCACGCACAATGGCCCACTTTGAGAGGCTAAGTGCGGAAACAGCCCCGTCAAACTAAACTAAACTAAACTATGAGACTTTTTCAATGTCTTATTTTTAAGGTTTTGGAACTCCTTAGCTACTATGCATCCTCTGTAACTGGCGGGATGAGGTGCACCGCAGTGTATACACTTCGGTTTTGCTTCTGCTGGTTTATCGCAGTCTCTTGTTAGATGCTTTCCAGTGCATTTGACGCATCTGGGCTCTCTAGAACAGTATTTTTGCGTATGTCCATACGCTTGGCATTTTTTGCACTGTGGGACAAGTTTCATAGTTCTTAAAGGTTGTATTTCAATTTTACATCCCAATACGGTTTTAATTCCGTATATTTTGTTAATATCTTCTTCTTTTGAGAATGTTAGTACGAACATGTTGAGTGGTTCCTTGTTCTTCCATCTCAATTTATTTGTTGCACTTTCAATCTTATAGCCTTGATGCTTTAGATCTTCTACAATCCTATCTGGCTTGCATTTTGAGTGTAGTTTTTTTGGCCATTACTCTTATAGGTCTTTCTTGTTTATTCTCAAAGGAGTGCCATAGCCATTTTTTTTCATTCAAGAATTTAATTATGGCTCTATATGCATCTTCGTTAGCTGCGTTTATTTTAACGCTATCTCCGTTCATCATTTTGACTTGGAATGTCTTCCCTGGTTGGCTTTTTGATAGGTCATCAAAAAAAGTTTGATAATTTGTGACGTCATCGATTATAATGGGTGGTGGCTGTGGGACCTTTTTGGCTACCTTTTCTGGATCTGCTCTGATGCAGTTTTTTCCTTGAGGTGATGGAGTGACTGGAGTGGGTGACGTGTTAATTTTCCTTTTTTTCCTGGACTTCTCTCTGATCCACTCTGTTTCTCTGGCTAGTTCATCGTCATCCGTGCAGTAGTCCACGGGTTGTGTAGAACTTTCTTTCGTATCTGTCTGGGATAGGGCTTTCTCATTTTTCAAAACCTTGACTTGTTCTTGGAGGTTTTCTATTTCTTTCTGAAGGGTTTTTAAGACCCCTTCTAATTTTTCCCGTTCTGCTTTTTCTTCGCGGTAATGTTTATATAACAGATGCTCATTTTCAGTTATTAATTTCATCGGGCTGTTTTTTGCGCTGTCCATTAGTTATGTAGATTTAACTTCGCCTTAATAAAATTAGTCAAGGCTTGCCGCGATAGGCATCGCATGTCAGTATCTAGGTCATATTTGACTCACCTGACCGCGGGCGACGACCGTCGTTGTTATGATTTGTCAGCGGACACTGCACTGGTTGCGCGCGAATTACAAGGCGCGTCTGTTCTTTCCGAGCAATAAACACGAAATGAAAAATATATTTGTTTCAAAACAAATGTGGGTAAGGTCTTGAATCGAGTCGCCTGAATTTAGGGGGGGGGGGGGGAGGGGAGGGGAACACCCCCCCACCATTTTCGCCTGCCGGAACCGCGTAGTTTTTTTTAAATTTAATATCAAAGATCATTTTATCTACTCTATTTAAACACTTTTACACCTAACCTTGGGGGAGGGGGAGTGGGTAGGAGGGGGGTTAGGGGCAGGGAAAACCCCCCTACCATTTTCTCTTGCCAGAACCGCATAGTTCTTTTTAAATTTAATATCAAAGTTAATTTTGTCTACTCTACTAAAACACTTTTATACCTTACACCTTACATTCAGGCATAGAATAGATAATACAGATAGAACGGACACTCCCCACCCCCCGCCAGTTTCAAGCTTCCTACCCCGCAAGAACGCGAGAAGCACTCAACGAAGGGTTATATCGGACGACAATTTTCTATGCGAATACGACCATGATGCTGTGTTGCTGTGTTATTTAGGTACCAAATTTTTCATCTGTTAAACGAAACAAGAATAACAGATTTTTAATTTCATAAGAATTTCTATAATATACTAGGATTGAATCGTTTTTCTTCTGTGTTTTGATAAGTTTACAATTTACAAAATCACTAGTGCTACCAATTTAGTGGATTTATTTACTACGATTGCTGCAATTCAGATTTCTTGGTGCGTGATTATTTTTTTAATACTAAAAGATTATTTTTTAGCGTTTAAACGACGCAAAAAAAGAAAAAGGTTCTATATTAGACTATTTATGTAGTTTTATGTGCGTCCATGGATATGTCCGTCAATAGTGAACACTGAATATACGGTTTCAGTACAGTTCAGGTACTTATTTAAGATATCGTAACAGCCGTGTCAATAAACAAGTAAGAGGATACATTGACTGCTGTTGGTTATAAAAACCGACAAAAAAAGGAAAGAGGTTAGTTAGGAGGAGAGGAAAGACTGTATGTAATTTTATGTACGTTCAGAAATACTAAACCTATAGTTCCATTTGATAGCAGGCTAGACTTATTTGATTATTTGTAAATCGTCGATATATTTCATCGGTATATGGATAATTCAGTTATGCTTAGTAAATTTAGTGTAGTTTAGGTTTGATATAGAGACTCACTAAAGGTCTATTAACTGGTTTTTGTAACAGGCGTGTCAATAAACAAGTGACTGGAAAAATTGAGTACTATGTAATAATAACTACAATTATTTATATGCTAATGATTAAGTTTTTTCCGAAAATACAAAAACTGACATCAATTTAAAATTAAACAGACACTAGACTACATTTTATAATTTCTGTGATATTTACAATAGCGTCGTCCAGTTAAATTAAATTCAAGTTATTTTTGTTGTAATTGCGAAAACTGCCACACCGATTTCAATCCAAAATCGCATGGAACTGGAATGGAAACCTTGGAACAATAATCTTATCAAACAATAAAAAAGATCTAGCAAAATCTATTCACAATTAGCGAAGCTATACCGTAACATTCATACAAAAAAATAAAAATGTATTTGAGAACTTCCTCCTTTTTCAAAGTCGGTTAAAAATAAAACTTCTTAAGTTATTTTAAGCTTTGACTTTGACATTGGCTCTTATGTTTGACTTGTACAGCTTCACTTGTTCTACTTCTAGTTTTTCATGTCAGGCGATATACTTTAATTTTATAGTGTGCTTTGAATATAGATACACTATCACTACACTATTCGCAACATTTAAAATTTTATGCGTTCCTTCCAACAAATTTAATGTGAATATTATGTAATTCGCCATTTGACATGTAATAAGTAATTCTTGAACCAATTCGGAAAAAAATTAAATCCGGAACTGGCAACACAAATCGGCCAACAGCTGATTCTGCCGATTTGTTGCATTTCGCGCGTATAAGTATAATATTATATAGTTTCATGTTTACAAACTTTAATATGAGTTGCAAAACCATATTAAATACTTGTACTGTTCGCTGCCGTATTAGATGTGAATACCTAATTCGTGTGTGCATTGTAACTTAGTGTATGATTTGAGTGAACTGTATTACAATGCGCGTTATACGTAGATTACAAAATGCAACCAACGTATGCACGTAATTTTATCTAATTCAATGTTTTGAGGTTTACAACGAAATAGGTATGTGTGTGTGTGTGTGTGGAGTGATTAATATTTGGTCAGAACAAAGTTTTTTCCTTGGGTAAGTCTCAAATGTGTCCCTACTAAAAACCAATAGGTACCTAGGTAATACTTTTTACTTTTTTGGTTTGAATTTTCTCCAAAAAAAGATCCAACACTCGGTAAGATTGTAGGCCACTTAACACTGGCAGGTTAACTCACGGGTCACATCTAACTATTCCATAAAATAATTCAGTAACCCTAGCCGACACGCACACATGCGTAAATATGTGCGAACAACATCTGCGTTGTTGTGTGGAGAGTAGGTAAGTCCACTGCACCGTTTGTTTGGAGATTAGGCCGAGTGTCCGGGGTGTGATTCAGGACCTCCCTTGAGCTTCTGGCTCCCGCATTTTTTATAAACACTCTAGGGGTAGTAGCCACAAGACTAGGTGGAGTCGGGGTGCTCTGTGTCGGTTTTGTGACTAATTTCAACCTAACCGGTCTGAGTTGGTCTCTGGGTGGGTAATTTGTTAAGTATTGAAGGGGTAAAACGATTTTCACAAAACTATGTACGAGTATTTATTTTAATTTATAAACATAGTTGATTACACTGATCATGATCAACATCAAAAATAAACACTGGTGTTTTTTTTTTTTTTACTTTAGTGAACCTCAAAAATTGCGATAAAAACGTTTCGTTTCACGAACTTAGACATAGCAGACATTCAAATTTATGCAATATTTCCTGATATTGCGTTCCATTTCACGCATCTGCGTGTTTTTCGTGTGAATTTAAAGAAACTTTAAATATTAATTTAAAATATTTTCGCGTAACTCCGGCAACTAAAATCGAATAGGGAGGGTCAAGACAAAGCCCCTTGACCATCCCACATTCAGGCGACTCGATTCAAGACCCAACCCACAAATGTTACTACTGTAAAACGAATTTGGTATAAGTTGACAATATAATGTACACAGCTGCAAGTTTTATAAACTTCAGCAACTATAAAATACTGCTGAATAGTTTATAATGCCATATTGATGTTGTTAAATAGAGTCTAGAATTTATACACACCATTTTAACATTATAAGGTGGTCAAATCACTCAGATATATGACAAATTATTGTTATTTATTCTTGGAGGATGCAGATATGTTGTACCATCTCCATGTAGAGTTGGATATGGGTACCTAGTATGAATTAATGAAGGTCACTAATATGGATCAGCCTATGCAGACAAATACGTAGATAGGTGGATGGTGTGAAGAAGACAGCAGGAACCACATGGACAAGGAAGGTGGGTAACAGAGTGGAATGGAACAACTTGGCGGAGGCCTATATCGAAAAACAAACTGGGGTGTAAATTATAAAATTAGAATAAATACATACATACTTGTACAATTGTAGTCACTACTCTAGAAATACAGGGAACATGTTTGGTTAAAAGAAACCAGTTCATCTTCAATTTTTAGGACAGCAGTCATAAAATTAACACATGGCATTATTACGAGTTAACACCAGCCATTACACATCTTATTATATATTTATGGGGAATTGGTGCAAGTCTAATGATCAAGAGCATGTTGTATCGGCCTGAAGGAATGTATGTCAAAAGGAAATTGTAATGCTAGATACCTACTGATTTATTTCTCAATTTAAGAAATAATACAATAAATTCATGTCAATTACGGTTAGTACATTTTTTTCGTTTTAAAATAAGCTTATTCTTTTCTTAATATTAAGTATGAACTTTTAGTGTACATAAAATCAAGTTTTTATGATCAAATGAAGTAGTATTATTTAACTCAGACCATAGAATAGATAATATAGATAGAACGGACACTCCCCACCCCCCGCCAATTTCAAGCTTCCTCCCCCTCGCGGACGCGAGGCGGACTCAACGAAGGGTTATTATATCGGACGATAATTTTCTATGAGAATACGACCATGATGCTGTATTATTTAACAAAATGGTACCTACCAAATTTTTCGTCAATCATTTTTATAAACTGTGTTAAGCCATAGAATAGATAATATAGACTATGTGACTAGCCTACCTATAATGAAATACGCGATATGTGGAGAGATTAATTAATATATTGTCAGAATAAAGTTTTCTCTTTGGGTAAGTGTACTTAACTAAAAATATATTCGTCCATGGTACCTTTATTATCTCCTATTTTGTTTTAAATCTTCTCCCTTCTGATTGTTGATGAAAGTTTTATTTACCTACATTAAAGATCGAACACTAACTAGGTAAGATTGTAAGCCACTTAACATAGGCAGGTGAACTCACGGGTCACAGCTATTCCATAAAATAATTTAGTAACCCTAGATGACACGCACACATGCGTAAATGTGTTCGAACGACATATGCGTCGTTGTGTGAGTGTAGGTATGTCGACTTCACCGTTTGTTTGGAGTTTAGGCCGAGTGTCCGGGGTGTGCTCAGACTGTACTCACCACAACTTTAGGTTCAGCTGTAGACTCCAAAACACCAGGTGGCACAGTCGCCTCATCCTCAGCAGCTGATAACAAGAAATTCTTGCGGTCGGCATTCATTTGAATAATAAACTGGATATCATTTTTATTCTGCAGTGACTTCTTCACTTGTTGACTGTTCTGTGTCTGGAGCCAGTCCATGCATCGAAGCAGTTTCGCACTTTTCGCGCCAGGCGTAGTGGAATCTTCTTCAGTAGCCAATGTAGCCATCGCTGAAGGTGAAGATTGAGTTGCCGCCAATTTTCACATCAATTTTTAATCACTATAACATCGGAGTTTTCTTATGAGTCTAACTAAGATATTGGAGATATTAAAGAGGGACCTCAGCAGCAACGAGTTTAATCCACCAAAAAGCCAAAAACGACGAAAACTGAAATCCAAATACGGAGTAAGTCAGCACTTCTAACTCCGTACCTCCGTCGTCCTTAGCGATGCGCACTTGCGCCTTGCGCACCACTTGCTCACAGACTAAGTAGAGGCGATGCGCGATGGCGAGAGGTTTTTTTCGATTGTTTCGATTGTCGAGCGCCTCGATGGTTCTCGATTGTTTCGACTTGGACTCGAGTCCGACTCGGTCTGTTATTGCGACTGGCGCATCGAGCGATCATTCGCTAGTTGTTTCGACTTGGACTCGAGTCCAATTCGGTCTGTTAATGTGACTGGCGCATGGAGCGTTCATTTAATTCGCTAGTTGTTCCGCGATGGTTTGACTTGCGTTGTGATTGCGAAACCAAACTATTTTTTTCAATAAGATCAATCGAAAATAATCCATACCGTAAGAGATATCGTACCATACGAGAATAAAATGTACGAATTTATGAATACTTAGTAAAAAAGAATATTGAAATTAAATAAAACTTAATATCGAGAGTTTTTATGAATCCGTTTTATATATATATATATTTTATAGCATAGAGTGACGAGACGAGCAGGTCATGTGCCTGATGGTAAGCAACATGCCTGCCACATAACAGCACAGTACCACGCAGCTATTGGAACATGATAGTCCAAATCATTACCTAGCACTGCACTGCGCTCGTCACCCAGAGATCTAAGATATTATGTCTCTAAACCCAGTAATTTCTCTGGAATCATTGCCCTTCAAACCGGAACACAGTAATGTCTGCACATTACTGCTTGGCGGTGGAATATTTGGCAAAGGTGTGGTACTTCCCCAGGTGGACTCTGCTAAGAGTCCTACTACTACTATTAGTTGTATTTGGATGTTATCTATATACATTTAAACGTGAATTCAATCGGGCACGCGATAATCAACAATCTTAATCAAATATGATTAATCTCTGTAATGTAATATTTTCTAGTCTATGTATATTATTTAGGTATTATTATAAAATTGAAGACGTCATTTTATAAATTATAAACTTCGTGGCATTATGATAAATTTACAAACTCTAGTAAAAAATAAAACAGTGCACCGTAAATGTTCGCAAAATTCGCGCTCGACTCGAGTCTGGGAAATAACCTACACCTCGACTCGATGGTTCGATGCATGCAATCGACTGACCCAACAGTCGAGAACTAGCGGTCGATTCCGCTGACTCGAAACAATCGAAAAATATCTCGATTGTTTTGTGGAACGGCGAGTCGATGGTTGACTCGATGGTTTATTTTAACGACTACGATTATTTCGATTGTTAAAACATCTCGGAATCGCTCATCGCTAGCGCTCGTCCTTGATAGATCCGTAGATAGGGGTAGGAGGGAAGGGAGATAAAGATATAAATATTCAAAATAAATAGTATCTCGCTACCACAGACTAAGTAGAGAGAGGACTCTCTACTAAGTCTGTGAAATAAACACAGATCACTAATATGAAATAAATGAAAGAATGAAACCAAAAGATCCAGTGAATTGTTAGGTTGGATTGATTCATAAACCAATGAGAAGACACTAGTTTGATTGTTACGAATTTTGGTAATATCAAATTGTGTTTTTGTGATAGGAGTTACAAAAACTAACATTACTGTACTCAGTAATGGGTAGCGATTCTGAAACCATTCGGTTGCATCCGACACGGAATCTCATCTCTCGGTCTTTGTCTTATCTGTTTAGCATGACAAAGACCGAGAGATGAGATTCCGTGTCGGATGCAACCAAATGGTTTCAGAATCGCTACCCTGCTAGCGAAAGTTAATATATTACGTACCCCGAGCAAATGACCTTGAGTATTTCATACCTTATCGCACACCGCAAGAAAGAGCAAGAGAGAAACAGTAGGATTTGTCGCTGTTTTACGCGCAAATTTTAGAATTAACCCTTTATAAAATCAGATTTTGATCTTTTGAAACAAATAAAACTACCAAAATGTTCGTAATGGAATTGTCTATCCGTTGATGTACGTACAAAATCAGAATAATGAACGATTTTCGAGGAGATGCATGATAACTACAATTATTTAATTTTTCATGGTTTCGTTGTGAGGCGATTATTTAAACGATAAGTTCATTAACAAAAAAATAAAACTACCATTTTGAAGCCAAGAAATTGTAGAAATTTAATTTATTTTTTACCAGTTGATATTTGTTTTGGCTAATGAGTAGATAGCTCTTAAAACTGGACAAAAAACTCGTTTTGCTGGGGGACGCACCTTAAGCGAAAGTTTAACATGCCCGTATGTATAATGTTAAAAATATATTTTTTTAATAATTATAACATAATAATATTTTGTCTATTTTATCTTATGTAACTGAATTGATCCAGTTTAGATAATAATGACATAGGCCATTGAGTCCCTAAATGGGACGTTTTCAATATGCAAAAAGACCTGTCAAAGACAGTTCCCAATATCACCATAGATGGCGCCAATGTTTTATTTTGTTAGAGAAATTTCACAAAAACCAACAGTGGTGCCACACTTGCCGAATTTTATAACTATCTTTGACAAGTAAATTTGCATCTGGCAAAGTTCTCATAGTTAATTCAGCTCTGAAAATAATGTGGCGTTTTCCGACGAGACGAGAAAAGATATGGTTCAATAAAACGATGATAGGCGGCGCTTGTAGGTCTTGTCAAAACTTGTCTTGTCAAAAGCGGAGGCACAATGGGACTCAATTCATTCAATTTGTGAAAGCACGACTTATTGTAATAAATAATAAACTACTTTATCCATGTACGCATTTTATTCCAATGAAAACTACATCAAAACATGCAAATTTCAAAACAAATGCGTAAACCGGATGAAAGAAAATATACATTTTTTTAAATTAATTCTTGGCTATGGATACTAGTCCTTCAGCCGAGAGAGTATCTCTCTACCTAGTCTGTGGATAAAATATTGTCGTATCAGTGTTGATCTTTATATCTTTGAATTTTTCTTCTACTTTGGCTATGTTGGTGTCTATTGCCTCGGGAGTTCTAAAGATTTTTACTAAAAATGGATTGTGATCAGTAACGGTTTTTAATTACGTTATCACCTTAATTGGCTATTTTTATTCCCAATATTTTAAGAGTTTAACACAAAAGGTAAGCAGAAAAATTGTTTTAGTATGAAATTCCTTCATGTATCTAGAGTTTTTATAGAAGGTAGACATACCAAACTAATCAGCTAAGCTAAGAAGAAAATTATACTTTAAATATCTAAAACAAATAACGGATGTGTTTACGAAACCTCTAAAATTTTAAATTATCACAAATAATTTAGATTAGACTTTTTCCTTGAAAATGGGGCGGGATTTAACTGTGATTACACTTTTGAGAGTCTATGGTAGAGACAGATCTTGCTGAATCTATACTACGCCATCTAGTGCGTACGGTAGAACTATTTTTGTCTCATCGGAAACTACCTCATTCAAAACACGCAACGTAAAAAAAAAACAATGTCGTTCAAATTAAAATGACAGTGGACAGTGACATTTAGATTTATCTCTCAAGTCAACTCCAACATTCGAAAATTTTAGGCAGATCCAATCGATTTCATTTTGTTATCACGTTTTAGCTTTTAGCCAACATCACAACGCGACTTTGTTGTCTATTGGTTACCGTTTGCTTGCTAAGCTTGCTTGTCTTATCTCAATAATTTGTTTGATCAATTTGACATTGTTGACAGGTCAAATCAATCAAATTCATTAAAAATTAAAGAAAAAAAATAAAACGTGCGCTGCAAACGGGTGAACGCGTGAAAAGCGGCTCAGCAAGTGCGGTGCGTAATAAAAGGCACGGCGGCGAGTCCCCACGTTGCCTCCAGTGCCTTATCAACAATTGCGGACACATAAATAGTTCATCTCGCCGTTATCATCGCACTTAGGCGAGTGGCGATCGAGAGGTCAGTTTGGATCAAGTGTCGATGAAATCAACAGTAACCTTAGACGAAGTAGTGAATAAATTAGATCACATAACATTACCGTTAACTACCAGAATGCCGAACATCAAGGTCTTCAGCGGGAGCTCCCACCCGGATTTGGCCCAAAAGATCGTGGACCGTCTCGGGATCGATCTAGGAAAAGTCGTAACCAAGAAATTCAGTAACATGGAAACGTGCGTTGAAATCGGAGAATCGGTGCGTGGGGAAGATGTTTACATTGTGCAGAGTGGAAGCGGAGAGATCAACGACAATCTTATGGAGTTGTTGATTATGATAAATGCGTGTAAAATAGCGTCCGCGTCCCGCGTCACGGCGGTAATACCGTGCTTCCCTTACGCTCGACAAGACAAAAAAGACAAAAGCCGCGCGCCGATCACAGCAAAACTCGTCGCCAACATTTTGTCCGTCTCCGGAGCAGATCACATCATCACAATGGACCTCCATGCGTCCCAAATCCAAGGCTTCTTCGACATTCCCGTAGATAACCTCTTCGCCGAGCCAGCAGTTTTGAAGTGGATCAAAGAAAACATACCTGACTGGAAGACTAGCATTGTCGTGTCTCCGGATGCAGGTGGTGCCAAGAGAGTCACATCCATTGCTGACAGACTTAATGTTGAGTTTGCTTTAATCCACAAAGAAAGAAAAAAGGCTAATGAAGTAGCTTCTATGGTACTTGTGGGAGACGTCAAAGACCGTACTGCGATTCTTGTTGATGACATGGCAGACACTTGTGGAACCATCTGTCATGCTGCAGAGAAACTGGTGGAAGCTGGAGCTATAAAAGTTTACGGTATCCTAACTCATGGTATTTTCTCTGGACCTGCTATTTCACGAATTAACGCATCATGCTTAGAGGCTGTTGTCGTCACTAACACTATACCTCAGGAGAGGCACATGCAGGAATGCCCGAAGATACAATGTATTGATGTATCCATGATGTTGGCAGAAGCAGTCAGACGCACTCACAACGGCGAATCAGTGTCTTACTTATTTTCTAATGTTCCGTATTAGTATAATTTTTATTTACTATACTGTTCACTGTTGCTTGGCATAAAAACTAAAAAACTTATGTCCTTCTCATGACCAGTTACAATTTACAAATACATGAAGATGTTAATTAATTATGAATTGGTTGTTTGTAAGTTGTTTCGTAGTGTTTAAAAGCTAGGTAAAGGTGAACAGAAAATAGATTAGGTTAATTGTATTGATGTTTCATTGCTGCTTACGTAGATATGTTACAGCAATAGCTAGGGTACGAAAGTATGTTGAACCTCAGTGATATTTAAAAAAAAAAACAAACAAAGATAAGGGTGAACAGCAAAGGTCTATGTTACTTTGTTAGATAAAGAGACAAATGCTAAAAACACTTGTTTTGATGATGTTAACGTTGTATTTGTTAGTGTAACGATCTTCCATTGAAAAGCAATTTTTACCACTCAGTGGTGCTTAGCATAGAATTCATTCCAGACCCTGCCATGTTGTCTTTAGGCTGGTTGCACATTGCAAATATATTTATTCCTCTATAGATATTTACTGGTTGTGATTTTATAACAACTAATAGGTATCAATATATACTTTTGAGAGAGCATCAGCGTATATTATTCAAGATGTACTTTTATTACAACTTCCTGCCTTCAAAATTGCAAAAATACATTAGCTGTTTTGCCTATGTAAAATTATTCCACTTGATGCTACAATGTGTTGTACATTACATTAGCTAGGATGTATAAGTAGTTATAGATCATAAAATCTGAGTTAAACATACATATATTTACTATTTTTCAATACTATGCAAAGCGATTTAAGGTCATGCATTTACAAAAATTGCCTATTTTTTAACTACTCTATCAATAGCTTCAGTACTGCCAAACTGCCATTGTAAGCATTGGTATAGCTAAGCATTTTATACAAGGGGGACTAACCAGTTTTGTCCACCTTAAACACAAATCTAGGGGGGCCATTTGTCTAGTTAACATTGCACTTTCTTTCCCCTTCTACCTACCTACAGAAAAATGTTATTTACTGCAGAATTATGACACCAATTTTAATGTGTACTCTAGAAAGGTCTACACAAAATATGATCTTGTTTACAATTTTAAAGTTTCATCAGCAATAACTGAATAAGATAGGCCAACTGCCATAATTCTTTTAAAACAATGTGCAACTGGCCTTACAATGATTAAATAATTCAAAATGTTTGCTGCCAGAACTTTTGGTGTTAAAATAATAGAAAACAGTGTAATCACTGCATGAGCAAAAAGACAATTTTTTACACTAAAACTGATTCCCAGTTTGACTATATTTAATGAATTAGTTACATGTTTTTTTTCATTTATTTCAATTAGTATGTAAGATTAATAACTTGTGTTTTATGGAAAATCACCAGTTTTAAGTTCAAATTAACTAAATATGTTTTAAGATTAGGGTCCTTGGTAAATGATAACGATGAATTCATGTTTGTGACTTCATTGTGTGTGCTCTCGAATATGTTTGGAATTAACTGCATAATATGTTGGCTGGGCCAGTGTCCTTGATTATGGCTATCATTTACACTATAGGGTTAAATGCTGAGCTCAGTTGAGTAACAGTTATGACAAAAACGGAATAGATTTCAGTATTTTTGTGTTCATTTCTGAAGAAAGGGCCCTGAGTTACAAAACCATGAAATATATCTCATTGAGCACTTTATTTACAAATTTTTTAATATTGGCATGAATTAAGTACATGGTAAAATTAACGGTAATGCAATTTTTTGCCTCGTTAGATTTTAAATAAGAGAGATTTCTAAATTTGTAAAATTATTATGTATATTTGGTATGTGTACCTATTATGATGTAACAATAAAATTTGTTTCATGATTTAACCTCTTTGCGTTTTTTACTGTTTCTAAGAGTATTTTGCCAATGCAAGTCTTGAAAATTTGCCAATATATTTTGGGCTTTATTACTATTTTCTACCGTTCCGGACCCAAGGCACAACCACTAGGCTCAACTGGTTGTGCCGTGGGTACTTTTGATTCCCTTCTACACAACTAGTTGGTCCGTTCCGGAAAAAAAATGTACCCACGACACAACTGACGAAAACTCGAATCCATGGTTGTGCCGTGGGTACTTTTGATTCCCTTCTACACAACTGAGTTCCCTACGGCTCAACCCAGACCTTTTGCACAACTACTATGCCCATCTGGTTGAGTTTTGGAGAACTCAGAAACCACTTTGATTCCCCATAGTACAATGTACTTCAATTCTCTCAAACACTGAAAACTGAAAGTAAAACTTTTTATTCAAGTATTCCACTTTAGATGTGTCATCTTTTTAAAACGTATAAATAATATATTAAAGTCACTTTGCTGTTTGATTTAACATCGCGTCGTAGTAATTACAATTACTGTTTCGTTAATAAATGTATAATTTATAGTATAATAAAGTGGCCAAGTGCGAGTTGGACTCGCCCATGAAGGGTTCCGTTGCAGCAAGTAACATAATATACATAGTACACATAGTTCTTGTAGTTCGTTGTAACTTTGATCGAAGTTTCAATAATAGTGTATTTATGACGTACTAAAAAAACTACTCATCAGATCGAGTTCAAACTAATTTTCGTTGGTAGTTTACGTGGTAATGTACATCATATATTTTTTTTAGATTTTTCATTCTCTTACTTTAGAAGTTAGAGGGGGGGGACACACATTTTACCACTTTGGAAGTGTATCTCGCGCAAATTATTCAGTGTAGACGAAAATGATTTTAGAAACCTCAACATCATTTTTGAAGACCTATCGATAAACACCCCACACGAGTAGGTTTGATGAAAAAAAAAATTTTGAGTTTCATTTCTCAGTATGGGGGGCAACCCTAATTTTTTATTTTTTTATTTTTTCTGTTGAAATCTTAATGCGGTTTACAAAATACATCTACTTACCAAGTTTCAACAGTGTAGTTCTCATAGTTTCGGCAAAAAGTGGCTGTGACATACGGACGGACAGACAGACAGACAGACATGACGAATCTATAAGAGTTCCGTTTTTACGTTTTACGGAACCCTAAAAATAAACGAAGACGATGGTATTTGCTGCATAGATTACTATGGCGGCAAGATCACACTTTATCGTGAACACCAGTATCACAAGATTTGCAATTATAAAAATGGTTCTTGCGTATTGAGATGTTCGTCATATAAAAAAACAAAATGCCCAGGAAAAATAACAGTACAGGTAAGCAGTAAGTTTAATTTTCAGTTTTAGCCCCAATTTACTCTGTTATGGCAGCGATAGTGTTAAATTGAGCCTTATCACTTCCTTCTTTAGCGCCACTTACATTTGTTTTTTTTTTTTAAGGATAATCGCGTTATAAGTGAAAAGTCACATAAATGTCAGGTAGATCCAAATAAAAATGTGGTATTAAAAGAAAAAGCAGCATTAAAAAATTTGGTTAAAACTGATGACCGCCCAACACCTCAACTGTATGCTGAGACTATCGACGGGTTGATGGACAAAGGGTTGAATTTTGTAACAGAAATTCCAGAATTCAAAAACATGAAACATTTTTATATGATGCCAGAAAGAAAGCTGTAGGTGCTAATAACAGCAGATTTGAGAAGTTAAAAAAAGTGGAAATACCAGAAAAATTTAAAGAGTTTCTCATGGCTGACTTCAACGATGGTGAAGATAGAATTTTGATCTTCTGCTCACCTGAATTAAGACTGCAACTATGTAACATTAAGGAGAACTTTATAGATGCAACATTTAAGCTGCCCGAAGCCCTTTACTCAGTTGCTATCGATTCATGGTGACTTCGGGAGTACACAAGAGACAGTTAATGTAAAACCACTTGTGTTTGCACTAATGCCAAATAAGAAGCAAGCAACTTACGAAAGGATATTCCATCTTCTACAGTCACAGATTGCACAAATTACTGTTAGCCATGTTAGACCATAGCAAAAGCGCACTGCGACTTCGAAATTGCGATAATAAACACGGTTGTTAAGTTTTTTCCAAAAGCTGATATTCGTGGTTGTTGCTTAGAAGGATGGCACAGCAAATTAAATAAAGCTGTGAACAAAAATACAGTCAATGTTTGGCGCCTACTGAAGGCTCTTAAAGTCATTATATCCACTTCTAAAATGGAAATAGCAAAAGGCGTTTCCGCAAAACGTAAAAAAGAGCAGATCATCAATGATAATGTTATTAGATCTGTCCAGATGCAACTTATCAACGGTGAAATTAGCCTCGGCCATACCTTAGAAAAATTAAGAGAGCTTGGCATACTTACGTTACCTGCTATATTGATCCACCAGGTGGCTGTGTATGTCAGAAATAATCTAGAATCATACAATGCGCGAGGAGAGAGACATTCTCGCAACATACGTAACGCGGATAAGCTGAATGTTATACCACACGCTCTCACGAGGTCACGGAAGTTAACTCACATTATGGGACCTGAAGTTTATAACACTCTTCCCAAAATAATTATATCTGCCCCAAGTTTTGCCATCTTCAAAAACAGATTAAAGTGCTGGCTTGTCGATCAAACTTTCTATAGTTACACCGAATTTTGAGAGAGTGATGGCAAAGTCCAAAAAAATGAGTACAAATATTTGACATGGGTCAATACAATTTTAATAAGAACATATTATACTCGTATAATGCTTGACAGTTTTCTGTACAATAATTATTATAATACAGTAAAGTAGTCATTTCAAACTTTGAAAGTGTATATACAATCTGTATGCTCTTTTGAGTTTTCAAATCAAAGTGGTTTCTGAGTTCTCCACAACTCAACCAGATGGGCATAGTAGTTCTGCAAAAGTTCTGGGTTGAGCCGTAGGGAACTCAGTTGTGTAGAAGGTAATCAAAAGTACCCACGGCACAACCAGTTGAGCCTTGTAGTTGTGCCTTGGGTCCGGAAGGATCTGAGTTGAGCCGTAGGGAACTCAGTTGTGTAGAAGGGAATCAAAAGTACCCACGGCACAACCAGTTGAGCCTAGTAGTTGTGCCTTGGATCCGGAAGGTTTTCTACCTATGGATATAATATATTGATACAATGTTTAGAATGATCTGCGGGCCTATGTCCTTAGTAAATAAGCTACGCCTAGCACCGCCGTAAGATAGCTTGTCTGTCCAATTTCTACAGGATTGTCATTTTGGAGTCTCATCTTGAGTTATCTGACCTATAACTCGCCATCGACTTTTTATGACAACTGTCGAAGTATACTTGTTTATGGTCGAAGTTGTATGCATTGATATTTATGAGTTGAATGCTTACACATTAAAATTTGCGTTCTCTCTTTAAAATAGTAGTAGGTATGGATTATCACATATTGATTAAAACAAAAGTTTGTTTGTTTAACTCATACCTACTCCCTATGGAATAACAAAAAACCATAATGTGCGTTTACGTCGCGTAGCTAGAAAAATGTTACATATGGGCTCATGGCTCCTTTTGCGTACTTTAGGGGCACTATTCTATTTTACAGACATTTGGCGACATTGACGCGATGTTACTTTTTTATTGATAAATAATAGGTTTATTCTAGACAGCCAGCTCGCCTGATGTTAAGCGACGAAGCAGTCCGGAGCGCGCTGACCAAGAAACCGTTTCACTCTTGGCTTGAAGATTACACCAATTCAGAAATAGCCACTCGGACAACGCATTCCAAAATTTAGATGTTGAAAGATTAAAGATGTCGCTGCCTGGAACTACTAGCAGTCCGAAAGAAAAAAATAGCAATGTGGTATTAGATCGGTTTGAAGGGCAATGTTTCCAGAGAAATTACTGGGCTTAGAGATATAACAACTTAGATCTCTGGGTGACGAGCGCAGTGCGGTGCTAGGTAATGATTTGGGCTCTTCATGTTCCAATAGCTGCGTGTCACTGTACTGTTATGTAGCAGGCATGTTGCTTACCATCAGGCACATGTCATGCTCGTCGCGTCAATGTTTATTTAAAAAAAAAAAAGATCACTCATATCTGCACATTATCCGAAATGTATCCGGTAAACCTGCAACTTTCCGGCGATGTTCAATACTGAACTTTGTTACGTAGTAACCGTACTTTTCCGATTGTTCCTAACCTTAAAGTTTCATCAGGAAGATTATCAACTGGAATACTTGACCCCAGGTCATCGGCTCTGATGTAAAATAGTGGGCACGTCAAATTGTCAACATGTATAGTGGACAGTAAACAAGTTATTGTACAAAGTAGGTAACGTCATGTAAAATGTGTGGCGTTTTTAGAGGGAGCCACGATCGCATTACAAACGGCTATTTTGATATCAATTTGAGGTGGGTTAGTAGTATTTTTAATTATTTTGGTTTAATACCTGACCACTATCTGGCTTGATGTTAAGCGATGATGCGGTGTACCTACCTACGGAGCGTGCTTATCTAGAAGAAACTAAGGTTGTAACCATCGGGAAAAACCCACTCAGGCAACGCATTCCGCAGCCTAGCCTAGACGTTCTACAAAAGTAGGTAGAGACAAACTTCTTTGTTCGAGGCTTTGGAAAGTGACCTAGTAACCACCATGAAATGATGTAAGTTGTAAGATGTAGCTACCTACGAGCACGATATATAGCTTTTTCAAGCTACGAGCTCGAACAGTCCGATAATAATCAATTTTCTCCAAAAAAACAAAAACCGAAATTAAATTCAGATATTCGACCAATAAGAATGAATCACTATAAATATCGTCTTAACAACATTCATATTTCTAAAACCACCTCACCGATTTCGATAAAAAAAATTGGCAGTCATAGGAAGTGCCGATAGAAGTGAAAACTTATAACTCAGAATTTGATAGCTTACCTTGGAAACTACACGGGTGTAACCAGAGGGCGTAGCCTCGCCATCATGGCATGGCCATCTAGAAATGCGTCAGCATTTCCCATTGGCTCACGCATTTCTAGATGGCCATACCATGATGGCGAGGCCACGCCCTTTCAGCATTTCCCATTGGCTGACGCATTTCTAGATGCCCAATCGCCAAGGTCCCGAGTTTACACGAAGATTTCTCATCATACCCGAGCGTGACGGTAGAATTCAATTTACACCCCACGAAAATTTGTCTAGGCGCGCCTAAAGAAGTTCTCACTTCAAAAAAATATGGGACCAGCTCTGAAGTATGATATACATATCTACCAAACAAAATAAGAAAACATATTACAACAAAACAATTACAACAAAATCTATTTTGAATGCTTTCAAAGAAGTTAAAGACAAAAAAACGGAAGACTTATGGGGACTATCAGTTAAAGTTATTCGAACTGTTATTGGCAAATTAGCCCCTTACCTTGCTACGTTGTTTAATTCTTGCATTAGGAAGGGTATTTTTCCAAATTTAATGAAACATAGTAGGGTAGTACCACTTTTTAAGGCTGGTGCTAAAACTGAACCAGGCAATTATAGGCCTGTCGATACTACCCTGTATCAGTAAAATATTTGAAAAAATCATGTTAAGCCAACTTTCTTCATTTTTCCACAGGCATAAATTATTAGACAATCATCAGTTCGGTTTTATCAAAGGCAGGTCCACTACTGATGCAGGACTTTTACTGACTAAATATATTTTGGAAGCATGGGAAGATCGTCACGACGCAATTGGCGTGTTTTGTGATTTGTCTAAGGCCTTTGACTGTGTCCGTCATAAGACTCTCCTGAACAAATTGTCTTTTTATGGAATTCAGGGCACTGCCTTGAAACTTATTGGTTCCTACTTAACAGAGCGCATGCAGGTAGTAGATGTAGATGGAACTAGATCTAAAGGAGCTCCACTATCCATCGGAGTGCCCCAAGGATCCATTCTTGGCCCTTTTCTATTCTTGGTCTACATAAATGATCTCCCAAGAACTATTATGAAACAATCAAACGCCAAAACTGTTTTGTTTGCTGATGACACTTCTATTATGTTCAAAATACAGAGGGGTGTCTCTGACGTTTTAGAAATAAACAAAATATTAAAAATTCTTTCTAACTGGTTTGATGTTAACAACTTGGTTTTGAATCCTAGTAAAACAAAGTGTATTAGGTTTGCTCTTCCAAACGTCCAAAATAATATTAAAATAAAGTTGAGATTGAAAGAAGAATACATTGAGACAGTCGAATCAACAGTGTTTCTAGGTATCACTGTGGATTCTAAGCTACAGTGGGGGCAGCATATTCATAAGCTAGCTGATAAGCTTAGCTCGGCGGCTCATGCAATTCGACAGATTAGAAAGATATCGGATGTGGCGACTGCTAGGTTGGTATATTATGGATATTTTCACAGTGTAATGTCATATGGCATTATACTGTGGGGATCAGCAGCAGACAGAAATACCATCTTTGTGCTGCAGAAAAGGGCTATTCGCTCTATATATATGTTAGGCCCACAAAAATCATTAAGGGAGCTTTTTAAAAGCATAAAGATTTTAACCACTCCATCGCTATACATCTATGAGTGTATAATGTACGCTAGAAAAAATCTACGCAGCGATTTAAGGAAATCGGAGTCCTCACATTACAAACACAAACTGAACTACCCCAAATGCAGGCTTCATAAAACAGATGTCTCATTCATCAGAAACAGTGTGCGATATTATAATGCCGTTCCAGAGCAGGTATTGAATCTTAATGAAAGGAAATTTAAAAATGAAATAAAAAGATATCTAGTCAGTAAGGCTTATTATACTGACAAATTATTTCTTGATGACAGCAAAAATTGGCAAAAACAATTATCACATTTATAATACAACGTGACCATAACCTTGCAGACTTGACATTTTTAATTCATTTTCATGACATTTTTACTAATTATTTTATATGCTATGTGACAAAGCCCCTTTACAGCCGCTATTTATTTACTGACAAGGCCTTTTTACAGCCGCAAATGTGATTTGATATAATTTATTTTAAAAGTAATTGTATATATTTGATATTTTGTAAAATTATTAACGTTACCAAGTGTATCATAGATGCCTAAGGTTCGAAATAAATGAAAAAAAAAAAAAAGAATCATAAAAATAGATTCACAATAGGCGGCGCTATCGTATCGTCACACACATACAAAATAAACATACCTACAACCGAATTGATATTCTCTTCTTGTTTTGAAGTCGGTTAAAAAGAGCAAGATAGCATTAGCTCATGCGAATGAGTTTCATTTCATTTTTGTGATTTAATAAAAACAAAATAAGCTCGATACTAACTGTACTAGAGCGTTCAAAGTTGTCCTTGACCTTAAAAGCCTTGTTAGATCGATTGACGAGTTTAGCTAGCAGTGAGCAGTGGTAGTCAGTAGGTACACGGTAACCACAATAGGTAGTACCTAACGTTATTTTAGTTATTATCCTACTAATATTATGAATGTTATTGTATGGATATTTGCCATTCAATCACGACGTACTTAACTCCTATGAAACGGATCGGGCTGAAATTTGGAACAGTTGGATTTATTTTATTCAGGAAGAACACATGGCCTACTTTTTATCCCGGCAAAATGACGGGTACTACTGCCAGTAGATAAATATTAGTGACGACCCGATATCCGTGGTGACGAAATAAGAAATTTTGTCATCTTGATTTTTCCGCACAACCTATTTTTCTTCTATGTGTTTCCTGCCAGTAATTGTTGCCTAGAAGAAATCGCTAATAGCCATAAGGCCGCCATTTATGGCACTAGTTATAGATATTTCATGTGTTGTACATTATATATTTAACTTTTCTTAAAAGTATTTCTGACTGTGTGTCTGTTATTTCGGTAGATAACTACTTACTACTTTTATCTTTTTAGCTTGACCTCTGCAAGTGGACCCCCTCTAGTTAATCACAAGACGTCACTAGATAGCGTATTTCTTCAAGTAAACAATATAATAAATATACAAATAAGTATGTTTCAAATGAAACAAATAAATATGATTACGTAGAGTGTTAACTAAACCCAGTGAGACGTATTGTACCTACTTTTACTTTCTACGAACTACTAGCATTGCTCCGCGTTTTCATGTTCGCGTTCCCTTTATTTTCCGGGGATGAAAAGTAGCCTAAGTGATTCCAGACTGTAAACTGTGTTCCAAATTTCAACTCGATCCGTTCAGACGTGATTGAGCATAAACATTCAAACTTTGACATTTATATTATTAGTAAGATTTAAACGGATACCTACCTAGGTATGTAAGGATTAATTATGATACCTTGCTTGGGTTCCAATGTAACATTTTAGGCAGATATCCCTATTTTTTGTGAAAATATAATATCTCACTATAACACTCATTAAAGATATAGATATCCGATAGATAGATATATTATATCCGGTTTTAAGGGCAATGTTTCCAGTGAAATTACAGGGCATAGAGATAAAACACTTTATATCTCCGGGTGACGAGCGCAGTGCAGTGCTAGGTTATGATTTGGACTCTTCATGTTCCAATAGCTGCGTGTCACTGTGCTGTTATGTGGTAGGTATTATGTTGCTTACCATCAGACGCATTTCCTGCTCGTCACTATACCTACTATAAAAATAAGTTAGCATTTTAGTGGGGAAATTAATTTCTTAAATCGATCACTCAGTTTTTGCGTGAAAGAATAACACATCTTTCCTCTTTATACCATGGACGTAAAAAAAAAGTCGGACGTAGTTTCGCTAAAACAAAAACTGTGTCACTAGAGTCGGCCACATGTGCACGTGTGCGTTGTTAGGTTGTCACTGATAGGCTGATACGCACACATATACACAAGTAACGCGTGTAATGACCACTGATGTGTGCGTGTCCGCCTGTATGTCACAGTGCACACGTGCATATTATGTGGCCGACTCGATGGACACAGTTTTTGTTATAGCGGGACTACGTCCGAGTTTTTTATACGTCCATGCTTTATACTAATAGTTTCGAAGACTGAATGTCACCCTGCAGATTCATAGAATAAAACCGGCCAAGTGCGAGTGGGACTCCCGCACGAAGGGTTCGAAAACCTCTTTGGTTTTATTTGAATTCCGTACCTATACATAAACCATCGCAGTTGCCACAGACAGGCTTTCACCCAAAACGATACTATTTTAACGACGAGGTCGATAGTGCGTTATAGTTTATAGTGTACTACCTAGTAGCGACATCTAGTTTGCTTGGAACGGACTAATCGAGCAAGAAACAGTAAAAAATCAAGTTTGTTGTATGGAAGCCCCCGTTAGATATTTATTTTATTTTTAGTATTTGTTGTTATAGCGGCAATAGAAATACATCATCTGTGAACATATCAACTGTCTAGCTATCACCGTTCTTGAGATACAGCCTGGTGACAGATGGACGGACGGACAGCCAAGTCTCAGTAATGAGTTCCTGTTTTTACTCTTTTGGGTATGGAACCCTAAAAAAGCAGCAACAGAACAGCGCCAAAGTTTAAATATATTTCGGAGTGTGAACCTCATCTGTGTAGTCTAATACATTGGTCGTTTTTATAGAAATTCTAGTGCTTCGAAAAAGCGATATCGTTTCATGGTAGACGTTCTCTAGACTAGACAGAAGTGAGAGAAGCGGTTTGATTTTTGACTCCACTTTCGTAATAAGAACAGTAAAAAGTAGAAGAACCTACCACATTTGTCAGTTTACTATGTAAGTAGGTACCTAAAGATGAATTTAGTGACGAGGCAGGATTCTTGCTTCAGGCGACTGGTTGATTTCAGGTAGGTAGGACAATACCAGCATCCATGTCTATGTACACTATCACCAATTTATCTGTAGAACGACCAAAAGCAGAACTACAGAGTTACGAGTATATTAATTTTCAAATTTATCACTTTTCGATAGTGGCGTCATCCCTAAATTCTCAAGAAAAGTTGGTCGTACTGTATTGCTCAAATAAGAATTAAAGTTTATTACACTTCGCTAAGTTTAGTCGACAGCATCCAGAAGTAAAATTCGAAGTAAACAATCCTAGCTTCTAAATTTAGAGTGCTAGCTTACAGAAAGTTATAACACTTCCGTATAGGGTTCCGTACCCAAAGGGTAAAAACGGAACCCTATTACTGAGACTTGGCTGTCTGTCCGTCCATCCGTCTGTCACCAGGTTGTATCTCAAGAACGGTGATAGCTAGAGAGTTGAAATTTTCACAGATGATGTATTTCTATTGCCGCTATAACATCTTATATATAAAATTCTCGTGTCACAGTGTTTGTTTCCGTACTCCTCCGAAACGGCTTTACTGATTTCAACCAAATTTTATATGCATAATCAGTAGGTCTGAGAATTGGCTACTAGCTATTTTTCATACCCCTAAGTGACAAGGGTTGTTGACCCCAAACATTTTTTTTTAATTTTCGGACCAAAAATTTTGTTTTTATTTTTTTATAATGTGGCGTTAAACAATACGTACAACCCCAATTTTTTACCCTTTTATCACCAACCCCTATTTTTGAATAGCCATTTTAGTAATTTAATCATTTTTCATCCCGCTCGATAACTGATCAATTATAGTCTTTTTAGGGTTCCGTAAAACGTAAAAACGGAACCCTTATAGATTCGTCGTGTCTGCCTGTCCGTCCGTATGTCAGAGCCACTTTTTGCCGAAACTATGAAAACTACACTGTTAAAACGTGGTAAGTAGGTAGATGTGTATTGTGTGAACCGCATTAAAATTTGTACAAAAACAATAAATAAGGGTGCCCCCTATACTTAAAACTGAAACTCAATTTTTGTTTCATCAAACCTACACGTGTGGGGTGTCTATCGATAGGTCTTCAAAAAAGATGTTGAGATTTCTAGAATCATTTTTGTCTACACTGAATAATTTACGCAACAGACACTTCCAAAGTGGTAAAATGTGTGTTCCCCCCCCCTCTAACTTCTATAATAATCTTATATATAAAGTTCTCGTGTCACAGTGTTTGTTTCCTTACTCCTCCGAAACGGCTTTACTGATTTTAACCAAATTTTATATGCATATTCTGTAGGTATGAGAATCGGCTACTAGCTATTTTTCATACCCCTAAGTGACAAGGGTTGTTCACTAAGGCAAAACAACGTTTGCGGGGTCAGCTAGTATACTATAAATAAAATAATAAGTAAAAAAAGTGCGAGAACTAAAGTTGAAGAAAATAAAATTCCACCCATTACGATTTTTTTTGATAAACTTGTATTACCGAATCTAGTTTACCCCATACCTGCCTACCCCCATATCGGCCCTATAAAAACGGTCGCGCACTGGGCCTCGCTCTCATTCCCTGCATAGCCCTCAGACGTGCTGGTTCTCATTGAGTCACTAAGTGTCTTAGCATCGCAACTATTTTCTGATCTGTGGTCTTACTTTTACTTGTAATCGAAGTAGCATAAATCGCGTTCGGTTTAGTAATATATTTTTTTTTTCCTTCGTGGGTAGTTGCAATAACAACAACAAATATTTTGCTCTTGTTTTAAATTTAATATTTTAATTAGTAAACATACATTTTAATGTGTAATTTGATATGTTTTTAAATTGTTAATATAAATTACCTGCCTGGGAGTGTTTTCCTTTGAAACAAGCAACATACTACAGAAGCACTTTGTCATCACTTATTTGCACAACAAAAATGGAAGCCGTTCTGGAAAGTCAAGAGCAGTTGCAGGCTCTGTTTGTTCAGAAGATGGACACCTTTGAGGCAGCATTACAGCAGAATTCCTCGGACAGAACTCCATCTCTGGCACAGGAGTTTCACTCTTTTCGAGAATATATTCTGTTAGCAGTGAAGTCACTTCAGGCACAGATTACTTTGTTGGCTCGTGACACTGACAATATCGAAATGAGGTCCCGACGAAAGATCCTGTTGCTGCATGGTGTGCCCGAAGAGAATGGTGAGGACACAGCAGCCTGCGCAGTGCGAGTGGTACGTGAGAAACTCAAAACGGTAGATATCCAAACCTCCGATATTAGTAGGTGTCATCGTTTAGGTCGATTGGCTGCTTCGAGTAGGGCGCGCCCAATTTTAGTGAAACTGAGCAGTATGCTGCTTCGACAGAAGTTGTGGTATGCCAAAAAATCTTTTAAGTCGTCCGGGATCACACTATCGGAGTATCTGACCAAGCCGCGACATGAACTCTTCATGGCAGCCCGAGAGCGTTTTGGTGTAACAAAATGCTGGACACGTGATGGCTTCGTCATGGTACAGGGGCCTAACAACACGCGACACCGTCTTAGCACCCGTAACGAGTTGGATAATTTCGAAGTGCCGGTTTCATCTCCTGCGCCGTCTTCTATGAATAAGAAGACTGTTGCGGTAGCTGCGAAGAAAGTCATGCCCGCTAAAAGAAGAGTCGCTATGAAGCAATAATCTATTGTTGATTTCGATTCCAAATCTTGCATTGTTGTTTATTTGTGTTCACTGTTCTTTGTGTAGATTTGCACATCTTAGTGTTTTCCCTTATTTTTGTATCAGGCGTCTAGTGCTTGATGAGGCGTTGTGGTAGTTTTTTTGCTTTTTGTTTGCTGACTCAATTTATAAGCAATATTTTTGAGCTGAACATAATTTTTAACAAAGTAGGGTCAAATGTTTCTCAGAATTTTGTTTTTTTTTTTCCTACCAATGTAATATTTTAGTATTAGGTCATGTCATTCAAGAACTTTTTTGTATCGTAGTATCGCATACGCACATTTTGCCAGAACCTTACTATGACTTTGCAAGATATATATACGATTTTTGAACTGAATTATTATTAGGCATGTCATAGTTATTTTAGTTTAATTAGTATTTTATTGTATTAATTTTCTTTGCATTTTCTCTTTATTTGCTTTTTAGTTTGTGTTGCAAATTTTTTGCTTTGCAAGATATAAGTGCGATTTTTGAACTGAATTATTATTAGGCAAGTCAGTTTTTAGTTTAATTGGTATTTTTATTGTATTCATTTTCTTTTATTTGATTTTTTTTTTTTTTAATTTTGTGTTGCTAATTTTTAAGTACCTAATTTTATTCTCGGCACAACCGGCAGGTGATTTTTACAACTTTTAATCATTGTTATTTCTAGACTTTATATTTTATTGTATGTTATATACTTTTTTTTTTATTATTATTATTATAGGACAATACATTTATTTATAACTAGTATTGTTCCTACTGAGGTATATATATTATTTATTCATTTTTATATACATTTTGTTATATATTAAAATGATCAATATTTTTGACAATGACGGTGGTGACGGTGATAACGAATTTAATTCGGCATCTCTCACGGACTCTAGCAGTGACAATGGCAGCTTTGCAAGTATACTTCCACTTTCTGAGTTTCTTGAGTGCAATTTGAGCGACGTATCCAGAAATTTTAATGTAGTTCACATCAATGCACAGAGCATACCATCTTGCTATCCCGAAATGCTGGCAACTCTCGATCAGAGCAATATCCATGCAATATTAGTTTCGGAAACTTGGCTTCACCCAAGTCTCCCATCGGTTTCCTATTCACTTCCCGGGTTTGTTCTTATTAGAAATGACCGCGCCAGTCGTGGTGGCGGGGTGGCGATTTACTTGAAAGCTAATATTCCTTTTTCAATTCTTAGTCAATCTCCACAACCGCCTCCTGTGAATGGTGGCGAGCATCTCTTTATTGAAATTTCACTCTCGCATAAAAAACTTCTTCTCGGAGTATATTATTGTCCATCCAGCAATATTAATTATTTTTCTTCTTTCGAGACTATCCTTTATAAACTAATTCCTTCCTATAATCACTCCATTATCATGGGTGATTTTAATACGTGTCTAGCCAGAAAAGATTACCGCAGCTCGTCCCTGGAATCATCCCTTAAATCCTTTAATCTACACATATTACCATTAAATCCTACACATCATTTCCCTAACTGCACCCCATCTCTTCTTGACTTGATGATAGTCTCATCCCCTAATAATATCGCTAAGCATGGTCAATATTCCGCCGATAATTTTTCATACCATGATTTAGTTTATCTCTCTTATAAAATTCGACCACCAAAAACCAAACCACAAATCCTAGTGCAGCGCAATTTTAGTGGCATGAATACCGACGCTCTTGCTGAAGATGCAAAAAACATTGATTGGTTCTCTGTCATTGATGCTAATTCTGTGGATGAACAGGTAGATATTTTTAATAGTCTCATCATCGGACTTTATGATGTGCATGCACCAATGCGTGCCATTAAAATTAAACATCTACCGGCACCATGGCTCACTGATGATATAAAAAATTTAATGCATAAAAAAGCAGCTGCAAAAACTAAATTCAAATTGCGTTCTTCTGAATTAAATCAAAGTAAATATGTCCAGGCCCGTAATCGCTGCAATAAGGTGTGTAGGGATGCAATACGCCGTCATATTCACGCTTCTGTAGAGGATGAAAATCCAGCCAAAGTCTGGAAATTCCTTAGGTCTTTGGGAATCGGCAAATCCCGCTCTAATCTCACTTCTAACATTACTGATATTAACGCACTCAATCAACATTTCACTTCTGTATCTGCTATGTCTGATGCAGAAAAAAAATTTAACTCTTAGTAACCTTTCTGCCATTCCGGTACCCCAATATCCTTCTTTTGAATTTAATCGATTTACCGAGTGTGATGTTAGGAAGAGCTTCATGGCCATATCTTCCAATGCGGTGGGCGGTGACAGTATAAGTCGGAACATGTTATTGCCCATCCTAGATATAATCCTTCCCGCCTTGTGTTCCATTTTTAATAATTCAGTTGTAAGTGGTGTTTTCCCTTCTATCTGGAAAGACGCACAAATTTTACCACTACCTAAAAAGTCAAACCCTAAATCCTTTTCTGAATTTCGTCCTATTTCTATCCTGCCTTTCCTTTCCAAAGTTCTTGAGCGCCTTGTCCACAAACAGTTGAATGAATTTCTTAATAGACAAGACCTCTTCAATCCATTCCAGTCCGGTTTCCGCCCAGGGCATAGCACTGTGTCTGCGCTTATTAAAGTCACCGACGATATTCGCCTGGGGATGGATGACGGCAAGCTTACTGTTCTAGCTCTGTTAGACTTCAGTAATGCTTTCAACGCCGTCAATTTCGACATTTTACTAGCAGTACTACGCTCACTTAACATATCTCCACCGGTAATCGATTGGTTTCGTAGTTATCTACAAGGACGCCGGCAACGGATTCGCCTGGAAGATGCCTTTTCTTCTTGGTGTAATACAACTGCTGGTGTCCCTCAAGGCGGTGTCTTATCTCCTCTTCTTTTTGCTATTTTCATAAACACTATTTCTAAACACATTACTTCTTCCTACCACCTTTATGCAGACGATCTCCAAATTTATACACACGCTTCATTTCTCGAACTTTCACTAGCCATTTCAAAAACAAATACTGATTTATCTACTATTCACAAATGGAGCAAGTCTTTTGGGCTAGGTGTCAATCCCGAAAAATCACAGGCTATAGTAGTGGGTAGTTCATACTGGATCTCCAGAATTGATTGGACTACGATTCCCAACGTTGTGTTTAACGGCATTGTGATACCATTCAGTGACTCAGTTAGAAATCTTGGTATAACATTAGATCGAACTCTATCTTGGGACAGCCACATTAAGACGATTAGCAGCAAGATGTTTGCATCAGGTGCTTCACTCAGGCGTTTACGAAACTTTTTACCAACTGCCACTAAAGTTGCACTCGCACAGTCTCTCCTGCTCCCCATCTTGGACTATGCTGACGTCTGTTTTCTTGATCTGAGAGAGGACCAGCTTAATAAACTTGAGCGCCTTCAAAATTATTGCATTAGATTCATATTTGGATTACGCAAATATGATCACGTTTCCCAGTTTCGCGCTAAACTCAAGTGGTAACCGATTCGCCAACGTCGCAATGCACATATTCTTTCTCTTCTGTACAACATTTTATTTAACCCATGCACACCGTGTTACCTTAAGGAGCGGTTTACTTTACTACAGGATTGTCATTCTCTTCCACTAAGATCAAAAACCAACCTGACCCTGATGGCCCCTTCTGCACGTTCTGAAACGTTTTATGGCAAGTCCTTTGCCTTTCAGGCTGTTCAGTTATGGAATGATCTGCCAGTCTGTATTAGGAAATTGCAGTCGTTGCCTGTCTTTAAGGATCACGTAAAGGAATTATACTTGTCAAGGCTGCAACCTCTATAATTGTAAGTTTTTCATTTTTTCATCTGTCTCAATGTTTGGAAAATAGCTTATTCGTAAACTTGTAATAATGATTTTACTTTTTCGCTTGCGTGATCACTTCAAATATTAGATTATTTAGTATTCTTTGTTTCTGTTACCGTATAGTTATTTGTCTTGTATTTAGATATTTATCATCTTGTCAGTTAGTAGGGGGAGGGGGGGCACTTTGATACACAAAAATTCAATCTCTTTTCTGAGGACCATAAAGCATTTTATTAAAATATTTGTTTTGATGTGTGCATTGGCTGATATGTCAGCTTATATTTCGGCTACGCAAAAACCGCAAAAACTGGCGACGTATAGAGATAAACTGATTTTAAGAAAAAAACATTTTTGTATCATTCTGCCCCACCAGTGGGGCACTTTGATACATGGGGTGGGGCAGTTTGATACGTATTTTAGACCCATATGAAATGCAAATTTAAATTGACTAAAAACCCAATATAAACTGTATTATTACTTAAAATTAAGAAATAAAACAATTTTATTGATTGAGATCTCAAAATACTTTTTATTAAGAGTGCACATTAGCCATAATCAGTCTCTTAAGTTACTTAAGGAATATAATCACAAAAAAACAATATTGTCATCATAGAACAAGACTAATTCTCTGTTATTTTCTTAATTATATAATCAGTTATATACTTACTAAGTAATCAGACTTGAACATTGAATATTGTTAATGAAAATATAATATTAGAGCCTCCTATCAAAATGAACAATGTTTTTCTTAAAAAATTCAACAAACATCAAACATTTTACAAAAATAATCATAAAAACTCTCATATAAATTACAAAACAATCTACTGGATATTATATCGAGTTAAACCTACCGAAAATGTATAAATCGACGATGTTCGAGATGTGCCTTTGGAGAAAGTTGGTTTTGGTAATTGCAAAACTACATCTCTAACATCCACACTTGCTTTGTCTTCCACAATTGGAAATATAAACTTAGAAGACCCTGATTTTTTTCTGAGATATAATACTTCATATTCTGTTACATTATACTTAGATACAACTTTGGCAACGTAGTGAATCACAGTTTTCTTCTTCTCAAACTTAATTAGCAGGAAATCTCCAATATTTATGTGTTCAGGATTAACTGGTTCTTCATTAATTACCTCTTCTTCCGATTCCGACGGCATTTCAATGTCTTCACTATCACTCGTCATCACGACTTCATCTTGACTAGAATCGGAATCTATTTCTGCAGGCAAAGAAGTCACTCTCTTTTTCTTTTTTGGCTCAGTTAATCCCAACAGATTTTTCGCTGTTTTCAATTCCTTTGCATGCTGTTTTGCTTTTTGTACTTCTCTTTTCCTGTTCTTTTCATTACGTAAGCTTTCTAATCTATTTTTTTCTGGTGTTTCAGTGTATATTCTTGATCGTCCCTTTTCTCTTCCTTTTCTTTTTAAGACACTGTCAGTGATCGCCTTTTTTGGATAAGGTCTAACTACTTCAGGAGTAAGAATACCCTTTGATGAAGAAACATGTAGAGGATCGTCAGCATCAGACACTGAAACTAGGTCGGCATCCAAAGTAGGAGTTTTACTTTGTTCTCTATCAACAACCTCATTATTTTGACTTGTTTCTGAGTCTACAAAATGTAAATCTTGTGTATTGTGAGTGTTCTCATCTGTCAAATCGTGATAACCTGTGCTGAAAATGTCTATCGGGGCAAAGTCGTCGTCGCCAAATACCAGTTTATTAATTGGCCATATTCCAGGTTTGGAAAAACCACCTATGATATTCTTTGGTGTAAATGATTCCAAATATGCTAATTTTGACAGTTCAGCAATGTTGTATATGGTCAAAGTTTTTCCAACATTTTGAATGTGCCAGTCGTTGAAAGCTATCTTCAATTTGCCTTTGAAGGGTCCGAACACACTGACATCAAGCGGTTGCAATTTGTGTGACGTGTGTGGGGGAAGACTCAAATAAACAATACCGTTGTCACGACAGTAGTTAACAGCTTCTATTGAAATATGAGATTCGTGGTTGTCACAAATGATTAGAATTGGGTTATCCTTATTGCTCGAAGTAAGGCGTTGAATGTGTTTCAAAACTCTTATAAACAATTCTGATGTCATCCAGCCGCTTCTGTTTGCCAACCCTAGACTTCCATCAGGAGCACCATTTAGGAAGTGATCTTTATAGTGAACTCTTGGAAAGACATAAACTGGAGGAAGAGAAGAACCAGTAGCAGTAATAATACCACAGAAAGTAACTAACTCTCCGCGTTCTGCAGAAACTATTTGTCCCACTTGTCTTTGTTGTCTTCCAGCAATAACTTTAGGAGTGGAAAGGACTGTGCTTATGCCTGTTTCGTCTAAGTTTATTATTCGATCAGGTGTAAAATTGTTTTGTCTCATTATGCGTTCGTAATTATCATGAAATTGAGCTACAGCAGCTTTATTGAAAGCAAAGCTTCTTGCTGCGCTTGTGTTTTCTGGTTTTCGTAGACTCAATTCTTGGTTTCTCTTCCTGAAGCCAGTTGCCCAATCTTTTCCAGCGCATTTGTTTTCTTTCCAGGAGTTTGGATATTTACACCCTGAGGATTCTGCGTACTCGTATGCCAAAGTCAAAAGCTGTTTTAACGTAAGACCGTAGTGCATTTTACTGCAATTCAATAAATATTGAGTCAATGCATTTTCTTGTTCGGTTGAAAAAACTTGTGCAACGGTATATTTGGAACCATAGATGTTTGATGAAGTAGCTGTAGCAGTGTGTGATGATAAAGCTGCAGTAGTAGTGTGTGCTGAAGATGATACGATGTGTGCCATCTCCATAGATGGTGCTATTTGTGGTGAAGATGGACCTGCTTGTGATAAAGAAGATTCTGCTTGTAATGAAGAGGATGCTTCATTTGTAGATAATGCTCTGGTAGCTTCAAATGATTTTCTGGCTTTTTCTATGCGATGTTGTAGGGTTGCAGTTTTGATGCCATATTTGTCGGCTGCTTTGCGTATAGATAAAGTCTTTGACAATACTTCACGTATTGCATCTTCAATGTTTTCTTCATTGATATTTTTTCTATCAGTTTTGGGTTTGTACGTGCGCACCATTTTCTGAAAAAAAAAGAAAAAAAATTATTATATTTGACGGGGCACCTTAATACACTAGAGGGGCAGATTGATACGTATCATTGTACCCCGCACATTACCGTATCAAAGTGCCCCAAAGGACTTTTTCTACAAACAATTAATTTTATCAAATATCTAATAATCTGGCAATCAAAAATATTTTAAAATACAATAATAACTATATTTACTTACCTTTAGTAACAAATAATAACAAAAACAACTGAAAGTATCCTCCTGAGACACAATTACATTTCACGTATTTTTTTTGTAGGCATCGGCGCACGCCACTTCCAACACGTTAGTGACCGTTGAGGCCCAACGCCAAACTGGCGGCGAGCGGTGTCACAACTGTCATTCTTGTGAATGTCCTTGAGCATTCTAGTGATGTGCCGGACTGTGTAGCTTTTATCGGTTTTGAGATATAGATACTGTACCAATGTGCCCCATGAATCAATGTGCCCCCCCTCCCCCTATGTATGTTTATTATGTATATATATGATTAGTTTTTATTTATTAGTGTATTATAATATTGTGTAGCTTAAGTATTTGTGTGTAATGTTATTAGAATGTACGTTTATCTCGTAGTAATAGTCTTTGTTGCGCACCACGCTTTTAGTTTTTCTATAATTTTCTCCACCCCAAGGTTGCCTGGAAGAAATCGCTTTCAGCGATAAGGCCGCCAGCTGTTTCACAAAATTTACTGTTTTCAAATATTTATGTGTTATTTTTAAGTTGTGAACAATAAAGAATTTTCATTCATTCATTCATTCATATTTCCGTAGATTTGTGTGATCACTATTTTTAAAAAAGTTAACTAACTTAGGTTCGATAATATCAGAAGTGGGATAGGATCCTCTGGGTTCTATCCCACCCGCCCACTGTCTTGTATATTTGATCGAAGTAAAAGTAAGGTTAGAATCGAAATAGAAAAATGGCAGATTTGGAATGTCGTCTCATTAGCTACGGCAATCTCGATGGAAGGTGCGGAGAACCGGCTTTTATCTCCGCTTTGAGGAGCACTCTGGAAGTGATCTTATTTAGGCTTTCAGTGTTGGACGAGCGATCTGCGGCAGAGCCTCCATGAGGCATCGCTGTGGCCGAGCCTCCTTGAGGCGTCGCTGCGGCGGAGCCTCCATGAGGCGTCGCTGTGGCCGAGCCTCCTCGAGGCGTTGCTGAGGCTGAGCCTCCTTGGGGCGTTGCTGCGGCGGAGCCTCCTTGAGGCGTCTCTGCGGCGGAGCCTCCCTGAGGCGTCTCTGCGGCGGAGCCTCCCTGAGGCGTCTCTGCGGCAGAGCTTCCTTGTGGCGTCGCTGCGGCGGAGCTTCCGTGAGGCGTCACTGTGGCCGGGCCTCCTTGAGGCGTCGCTGCGGCGGTTCCTGGCGCTCGGGAGCGGGCCGGACTGGCACGGGTTCGGCTGGCCGCGGCGCCACCGCGCGGCGGGGCTTCGAGCCCTGCCCCCGCGGACGTTGCGAGGCGTCTCATTTGCGCGCCTAGGGCGGTACCTTCGGTGAGATCTATCCATTGCTATGTTTCTGGTTTTGATCCAAAAATTATAACATCAGTGTAACAACAGTGATTAAGTGAGTCTCGCGCGATCGGAAAACCTGTGTGACTACAAAGAGCACCCTGCTCGTGTGGGATTATCCCCAAAAGGCGAATTACTGTCTTGGTTACGTGAATCGACTGGTATCAACTGTACTTGATAGTCTCAAATTTGAACTTAAAACGCTTTTCTTAGTGAAAGTAATTTTCTCTAGTGCCAGTGCTTCAAATAACCACTTCAATAACCGCTCACGGCTAGAGTGAACGTTTCCTCATTCCGTGGTTACTAGTGTGCATTTCAAGAAAACTAGTCTCTTCACTGTTATAATCTCAATCAACCAGGATATGAGGATAGATTCTGACAAAAAGTGAGTAAAATTTGAAGGTAGTTGATGAAAGTTTGGGTTGTCCAGTTATCGACAAACCTATTGCAATAAGATGAGGGTAGATCTAAAAGAAACTGTTCTCGCCAATGACGCAAACAAATCTTACTCTCATGTCAATTAAACTCAAAACCTGTTCTTTTTGCTAGAAGCCAATTCACAATAGTTTTGCTTTGCGAAATGTAAACAACGTGAAGTTTTTCTGTGATAACGTCAGTAATCCAGAAACATAGTCACTACGTGGCGTAACTGTCAATGTCCTAATCGATAACTGGTGGTTCGTACGGTTCGTACATTCCTTTAGTTTTGACGTCTGGTTTTGAACATTTTGACGATGAACGAAAACTGATATTTAGCGTTTAGATGAGGTAAGGTGGCCAAATGATGAATTAAAGTGGTGAAATAACTCTTGGCATAAAACAGGGTCAGGTGCGGCCGAGACTTGATAAGAGTCAAAGTCTTGCTGAATCTCCAGATCCTAAAGCACTTAAAGGAGGTACGGTGGAACTGAGATAGGATTCACGAGTGATCTCTTCACAGAATCACGAAGCTAGCGTCTGCGATAGCTTCTTGTTTCGTGCCCAATACAGTTTATCGGAAGTAGTGTCTAAGTCTCCTCTCGCATGTTTGAGTTATTCGTAAGTCTACATGCGTCTGTTAAATTTGATGTCTATTCATTTATCTCGTCTGTTCATTGTGGTTTAATGCATATATGGGAATGACTGCAGCATGCCTTTATATGTATTTCACCGTTACAACTGATTGGAGTTTGAAACTTAAAGATTTCTTAAAAACTTTCAAGAAGAAGTATCGTGAATGCGATTTGATAGCTCCAAGTTTTTGCTTGACTTCACACTCTGATTACTATCTTTCTCTTTAAAACTGAAACCTTTGTTTCATGAAATGCGGTGACACTGAGAATAACGAGGAGTCTACTGCAGCTGGTGTGCCACTGTTGAATGCCGGTGACCCGCTGCCAGCCTGCATCATCTGCCGCGGGCGACTTCGTGTTCGTCAACGAGACGGCACAGTCGACGGGCAAAGACTCCGGGATGCGCGGCCTTTACGAGGTCCTGCGCACGCTTCCACCGCACACCACCGCTACGAGCTGCAGGCGGGCAGGCGAGCAGCAGGCGGCGGCCCAACATGGTGCTGGGGCGCGGCGAGTGGACCCCGGACACGTGCAGCGCTGTTCTTAGAGATCATTTGCGGTTTGAGGTGGGCACTTTTGTGCTTTACTTCCCGTTTCAAAGGTCTGAGGTGGGCACTATGTGCTTTACTTCCCTTTTCAAAGAGATTGAGGTGGGCCCACTGGGCTTTACTTCCCTTTGTTAGAGCAGTATGGATAGAGGTGGATTCGGCCGAATTGTACTTCCCTACTGTGTAGTTGTGTTATGTCGGTGATATTCATTTTCTGTATCGTTGAATATTACGATGATAACGTACTGCTATGTTAACCGTTTCATATACGAGTTAACATAACCTGGGTGTTGTGCGTGTGCCTTAAATTGCGCAGTTTAAGTCATTTGTACAAAACCCGCTTTTCTTTTTATTCTACTCTACGCTACTCTACACTACTCTATACTTTTTAGAACATGGTGCTTTAAGTACGTTTTTATATTGCAGAGGGTGAACTCGTGGTTTCCAAGGATGTGGCTGGGAGTGATATGCCTCCGTTGGGAGATGAAGCGGTCGAGGACGCCTCGCCGTCAGGAACGGCCGTATTACCGAATCTAGTTTACCCCATACCTGCCTACCCCCATATCGGCCCTATAAAAACGGTCGCGCACTGGGCCTCGCTCTCATTCCCTGCATAGCCCTCAGACGTGCTGGTTCTCATTGAGTCACTAAGTGTCTTAGCATCGCAACTATTTTCTGATCTGTGGTCTTACTTTTACTTGTAATCGAAGTAGCATAAATCGCGTTCGGTTTAGTAATATATTTCCGTAGATTTGTGTGATCACTATTTTAAAAAAAGTTAACTAACTTAGGTTCGATAATACTTGTTAGTATAAAAACTCTGCAAATATTGTTACGAGTAAAAATTAGTATGACCAAACTTGTGAGAAATTAAATTTCCAACAACTTTGGTTACCATCATTTTTGCTCTAAAGTTGAAAACTAAAGAGTTATTTGACAAAAACTTTAAAATAAGATGGCGGCGAAACCTCTACCGGGATTAGTTAGAAAATCGAGATTTATTCTTCCAACAATCGTCCCAGACAAAAAAAAAATCGCTCCTCGGATTTTTTTCTATTTCAATGTCTGCCCCGACCGCGCTATAATCCTAAAAAAAACTAATTAGGCCATCAATTAGATTGCTAAAAAACATTGTACATGAAGTAACAATTATTTTAGGAGTTTACCTTTAGAACTTTCGCGTGATGTCACTTGTGCTTACAAATTTTACCCACAAGTGTCGTCACGACCCCCCACTCTGGAAGTTTGTGGATCTAAATCTTTGTAGATCCTCAATAATTAGATAGGTAATACAAATAATACAAGTGCCATATTTTTCCACAATCAAGCTGACGGACTAAATAATGGTTTATTTTTTACCCAATCCGCATCCCTCTGTACTACCTAAGTATGGGTTAGCGCCAGCGAGCAACACGGAAGGGAGTAGCCATACACAGCGTTTCCCCTCTGTCAAAGTACAAGTCCGCGTGGACCATGGAGTTTGATAATATACTGTGGCGAGAGGGCGGGGCTAGATTTGTGAATGGTGCTTTATTTTTTATGTGTTAGTGATTTGGTTGTGTGAGTATGATCGGCAATGGATCGGTACAGGTATGTTTTGTAGGTATGTAATAGAGCGGCTTTGCGCTAGTGTGCAACTTCCCCTCCCGCAAGAAATGACAGAAAGATTTGAACAATATTTTTTAGCTAAGGCTACTCCCTTCCGTGTTGCTCGCTGGTTAGCGCAGAAACCTCATTGCTACTAGCAGTTTCACATTTCCTTATTCTGTCGTATCAGAAGTTGTGTAGCCAAAATAAAACTTTCAAACATGTGTTTTATCTTATTTTAATGGTGGTAAGGTCTAGTGGGTGTGGTGGGCCTGTGCGGCCGCCTTCCTCATCTGTACCAACACGTTGCCGAGCTCTTCACGCTTCCTCTTGGCACGGATGTGTGTGCCCAGGCGACGCTTCAGGAACTTCAGGGCGCGCTTGTCCTTTGACACCTGGAATTGAACAAAAACTAAAGTTACAAACATTTGCTATGCATAGAGAAACAAAACGTCTTACAAAGGGAGCCATTGTCTAAACCGATAGGTGTTGATGACAGATCCCACAGTAAATAGAAGTAAAGAGCATTAGGACAAAGTTAAAATGTTCCCTACTACCCCATTTATGACCCTTTTCTTCTCCTAATCACTGCCATCACTTGTAAGCTCTCTGAGTGCAGGACGTCTACTTTCTTTCTACGAAAACGTAATTGCGAAAAAAAACTCGCGACTTTCCTACTTCCCGTTCTACTTCGTTTCGTCCGATACAACATTGTTGACGTTTAAATGTTCTAAGCTTACTCTAATTAGAGTAGGCTTAGAATATTTAAATGGACAAAACGATGAATCGAAACAGAATCGCAGTTGGAAAGTCGCGAGTTTATTTCGAAATTACGTTTTCGTAGAAAGAGAGTAAGACGTCCAGGTAAAGATAGGGGGTTGCAACCCTCGATCATTTCGCCTTATCGCATAATTTTTGTACGGCATTGCGGAATAATGGATTAAAAGAGGTTTTGAAACTATAAAAATTGTAAATTTTAAATTTTTTAATTATCATTTTTGTCGGAAAAAGCTTGATTTTCCAGTGATTTTCAGGGTAAATTTGGTAATTTCATTATGTACGGCATTGGTTCCATACAGTTTCAATACCTCTTCTAATCTATTATTCCGCAATGCCGTAAAAAATCATGTGACAAGGAGAAAAGATGGGATTGCAAGCCCCCCGCTCCTTTTCACCTGCACTCAGTTGGACAACTTACAAGTGACGGCATAGTGCTAAATCTTATTATTTTATATCCTTCTATTATCCTACATAGGTCTCCTGGTGGTTCATATGATCCACAAATTTTGTTTACGGGCCTGTAGTCTATTGCTCAGTAGCACAAATCATCATCACTAAAAAGTAGGGTGCTACAGTTTGCTATGCAGAATAGGCCATCCTGAGGCCAACTACCATAAAAAAAAACTATTTTTTTACATGTGTTTTGTTTGGATTAAATGTTGATTTTTTAGTTTTTATTTTCACTGCCATGTCACCTCAAACTATTTTAGACCTCTTGTTTCGTAGTGATGAGCACAAATAGTCTAGTCAACAATTGCGTTTTATGTCGATTTTTTTCCAACTTTGAAAACCAGCTTTGTTGACTAGACCAATAACAGCAATTTTACTTTCCTATTCAAAATTGTATGACATTGTAATATTAAATTGCTAAGTTACGGCTGGTCTAGTCGGGAGAACAGCGACTGCCGATCTGGAGACCCTGGGTTTAAAACCACGCGCCGAAGTCATGTGCGTAATACCGATAGCTTAAAAAGGGTGAAGGAAAACATCGTGAGGAAACCGGCCTGTGTGTACCTAGAATGTTTAGAAGTCATGTGTAATCCACCAACTCACACTGGGCCAGTGTGGTGGATTATGGCTTAGATGCTCTCCTTGCAAGAGAAGGTCCCGTGCCCCAGCAGTGGGAACATTTAGTGGACTGTTTATGCTAAGCTTACTTTATATCCACAAAAATATAACCTACAGGCTAGCAGTTAGTTAAGGCTACAGGGTGCAGTTAATATTTAAATAATTGACGCCTCAAATATGAGGCTGTACTCCCAAAACATTTAAAAAGTAATAATATTATCTTTAGTGAGTATGGGGGTTATTCCCCCCCAAACTATGCATTTCAGACAAATTTGTTTCAGTTTTTACTATTCACGAAAGGCCTGTTTTCATTTTGATTAGTGCGAGTGAGTTGTGCAGTTAGTTGTTGAGTGATTAGTAGAAAACACGTATGGACACCAATTGATTATTGCGAGTGCATAGTATTCAGTCGCGATTACTCACTCACACTAATCAAAATGCTAACCGGCCTTATGTAACACATTGAAACTTTCACATGTGTATTAGTGAATGATAGCAGAAAAGGTTTATGTGCTTAAATGCTAGTGTCAAAAATTATTCAAGTGAATGTCCTGTAAATTAATTCCATCTCCATTGATTAAATTGATTTATTCTTAGGATAAAAATTGCTATTATTATGGTTTTTGACACAATATCATTTATTTTGCATTATATTATATATTGGCACATCACTTAATTTTGTTTTTTTTTTGTATAATTATGTGCTACAAATATTTTTACAATAATACATACCTTCAACAATTCCATAGCCCTCTTCTCATATTGAGCATGGCCGACCACTTCGCGAACCAGGTCACGTACAAACTTGGAGTGTTTGGTTTGCAGCTGAAATAATAAATAAATAATGATAAATATACTGGTAGAAAATTTAAATCCCTTTTTAAATAATAGAAGATTGTTCCCACCATATTATAACAGACTCAGGTGGATTTTCTTAGAGCAATTGATCGAAATGTGGATTCAGAGCTCTGTTCAAACCTAGCCTAATATAATAAAGTTGTACTTTGGGAACTACATTGAATGGGACAAAGAATAATTTATTTAGCAGTCAGCAAGGTAGGCAAACAAGTTGACCCAATGAAGTTAGCGCAGAAACGTTTTTAGTGTCTCGTTGGTGGAAGTGTACATGCATGAACTTTCCTCTTCCATGTCAATTTTGGGTCAACTTGTTTACCAGCCACTATACCCTATCATGTATCTATGTAAATTAAACACATTAAACAATATGTCGAGGACATGCAGTGATGCAGTGCAGCACTAGGTAATGATTTGGACTCTTTGTGCTAGCGTGTATATATATGCACAGCTATAGCTGCGTGTCACTATGCTGTTATGTAGCAGGCATGTTGCTTACCATCAGGCACATGACCTGCTCCTCTCGTCACTATATTATTTAAAAAAAAATACTACCAATGCCTACCAACACTTCACAAGTGTGCTAGATAATGATACATTTATTCTTAAAAATGACTTAGGTATCTCATAATAGGAAGCTCTATCTTCAAACAGTAGAAACATTGGGCTTAGTGTATAGCAAAAATACGAACATTTAAGCATCTATTGAGTAATTATTCATCATTTCCAAATCCCATTTAATTCCTCTTATAAATACTAACTACTAGGTACTAATTTATTAACTAATACTAAATTATTAACATCATTTTAAATTATAATTAACAATGGCAATGTTAGGAAAGGGCTGAGACGCATTTCAACTGGGAAGCCTTTGTATAGGGTTTATTTAATTATTATTTAAAATAATGAAGTTATTATATGCTAAGATACACACTGTCAAGTAAATGTAGATTATGGTGATGTGAAATAGATTGGTTACATTGAAACCTACTACTGTCAAGAAAAGAAGTTTTGTAGGTAATAAACACTTGTGATACTGTGGTAATACACTAAAAAAATTGGTATCTAAATTGGTAGCCCCTTGCCAAAATGCACCTTCATTTTGGCAAGGGGCTACAAATAGTCATACTTGATACACGGCTTTATAGAGTAGGTATTGTATTCCTAATACACAATATTATAATATAGGTATAACTGAATTGTATGTTTACATGACAGAATAAAATGCTGTTAATATTGTAAGTCAGTTTGGATGTTAGTTGCTCAATCACGTCATCAGTTATATTAGTCTGGAATAGCAGATAGGCTTTTATTCGACTTTTAATCGCGGTAAAATAACGGAAAATGGAACTACGCGGGTAAACTGCGGGGCGCTGTGGATATTTTCATATAGGGTTCTGCTTGAAGCAAATATAAAGCCCGAAGAACACACATGCGCTCAATCACTAATTTCAATTAGATAGTAAATAATACAACTAGAGCCAATGGAACGGCACAGGGAATACGATATAATGTAATCTACTTGACTACGTTTTTAGAAAGACAACATCGGAACAGTTGCGAAATCTAGATAGCCGCCGTAAAGCAGGGAAGTTAGATAGAGAAATTTTACATGGCAATAAATAAATACAGTTATTTTATACTGCATTATTATGTAGTTTTAGTGCTTTACTTAATAGAATCGGAACCTTTTCCTCAACAAGTGTAGAAATGCTAGCTCTTTACGATGGGAACACATCATAACAGTAACAAAACATAACCTAAAGTTAAGCGCAAATAATAGTTTTATGATACTTACACCCTTTAGCCTGGCGGGCCGGATTCTGATGGCTTTGTCAGTAATACCCTTTCTGCCAGCGGATATTTTAGTTGTTTTGTGGCCCTTTTTCAGACCAACTGCGATCTCAAACCGGGGAGCCATGCTGAAAAATTATCACAGAAACTATGAAGAGACAAAATAACCACTGTTAACTCACAAATAGTCTAGCCTTAATTAAATTTCACATTCAAATACAGTCTCAATTCTTTGATTACATTGATTTTATCGAATTTATTTCCAAAAAAATATTTACGTACTTTTCGGATTGACAGATCCGACCAAAGAGAATAAGAAATTCGTTTCTTTTTCTTTTTTTGCTAGTGTCAGAGTGTCACTATGTATTTCTACTTTGACAATGACATTTTAGTCGATTTGTGCAAAAAAAAAAACTACGTCTATGCCAGTTTTAACCCCTTACCGCATGGATTTTTAGATTTCAATTAATTTAATTTATGATGTCCCTGTACCCCAGGGGTATCCATAAAAAAATTTAAAAAAATTATTTATGAGCTTAATAAAATAAAAACACGAAAAAACAATTTTGGCACAACATGCACTCTGGTTTATAAAAACATGTGTTCCGAATTCGTCACAGTATGCAGTCGTACTTAGTAGCAGCATAAAAAAAACCAGTTTGTGCAAGTGTTAGTTTTTTTAAGATATTATCTTAAATTGGACATGAATGTAATGTATATAGGTCACTAGCGTCAACAGTTCAAACAATGAAGAGCTTGGTTCATAAAAAAAACCTTTTTAATTTTTAAGAATTATTTATTTTTTTGGTTGCCAGGGTGATTCCATTACGAGCATTTCTAAGCTTTCTTGTAAAATAAATCTGAGAAATGTGATGAAATCAACCTGGAAACCATGTAATAAACAAAAAAATTACACTCGAGATTTTCGAATTGTTATTCGAATTGAAAAAAAGTTGCTAGAACTATGGAAGGAATTTTGAGCAAAAGGTATCTCCACATTCTGTTTGTTTCTAAGGCCAGATATAGCAAGCGAACTTTGCTTGGGATGGGAACTTTTCTACATAGGTATTTGATAATGAAATTAGAGTAATTTTTTTTTTAAAGGAATATATTTACATAAGCTATCTATAATGGGGCGTTTTCCAGATGAAGATAGACTTGTCAAAGACAGTTCCCAATTTCACCATAAGTGGCGCCAATGTTTCATTTTGTTAGAGAAATTTCACAAAAACAAACAGTGGTGCCACACTTGGCAAAATTTAGAACTATTTTTGACAAGTCTATCTTCATCTGGAAAACGCCTCATTATGAAGTAAGAAATTGCTTCATAAGACTTAACCTTTCTTTAAATTTTTTGGAACTGTGAAACTGCTTTTATATTTAAAATAAACGTTTAGTTCGTGTGAAAACTCGTGAAACAGTTTCTCTCCTTGTTCAAGCATAAATATGCTTTACATTTTTGACACATTATTTGCGACTTGGAGTTGCAATTTATCCACTTGCATCGTTGGCGATCGGCCATCCATGCGGGCCAATGATTAAAACCATCCCCAGCCACCTCGACAGGAGGCATTTCTAATCGACGACGTTTTCTACCAGTCTTTAAATTCTGTACTTCCGGATTTGCCGGGCGACCACGGTGCCGTGTTGTTGGCGTATAAACCCGCGTATCTTCTTGCATTAAAATGTGTGCCAGTGATAATTTGAAATCAAGTAATGGCATGTACATATCATCGTTGCTTTGCTTCATGCGTCGTCTCCATAGAAGCCAGCTATTGACGCAAGTCATATCTACGAAATGAAAGAATAAGCGATGGTACCACTTTTTACTTCTTATCTTGATTCTGTAATAGCCCAACATAGAGTCGAGCAAATCGACTCCCCCCATGTATTTATTATATATTTCGATCGATTTTGGGCATGGCACATCAATTTTGACTTTTTTCTTTCTGTCAAATCTTTTGACTATCCCCATTGGTTCCTTTCCCACGTATGAGGAACATAAGCTTACAACTTTATTGTCAACCCATGTAATGACTGACACCTGAACGTCATCGACAACTGTTGATTTTTCTAGACAATAGCCACGATCTTTTTTCATCAGATCTTTTTTTTCAATATTAAGATCCCTGGCTCTATTGAGTTGGATAGTACTTAATGGCAGGAGACCTTTTTGATGTAAATTCGCCATCAAAGATAAACTGGTATACCAGTTGTCAACGAATATTTTATAGTTTAAGTTATTTGGTACACTAATCAATAGTCTTTGAACTATATTCCCAGGTACTCCTAAATCCGGACAGTTTTCTGGTGGACCAGGATGCTTGCCTGCGAAGATTTCAAAGTCATAACTAAAGCCACTGGCTCCGCTTAACACATAATTTAGGTAGCCCCATTTATGTGGCTTTTTCGCATTATATTGTCGTATACCCGATGTACGGGCTTTTGTCGGTATCATTTGTTCGTCTATGGCCAAGAATTCTTCTTTGGGCACTTTCATTAACCTTTCACGTAATATATTTAACAGTGGTCGTATTTTTTGGAGCTTATCATAATTGGATTCTCCAGGCTTTCGCTCTTGCGTCTTGTCAAAAAAATGGAGAAATCTTTTCATTTCTTCAAATCTGTTACATGTCATAACTGAAGCCAGCTTCTCGATGTAAGTACCTTCCTTCCAATAATGTCGCGTACTCGGTAGGTGAACTACAGACATAAAAATTATCATGCCTAAAAATTTTCGCACATCCTCATCTGTCACAAGATCAAAACCATTTGGAGCAATCTGAACTGCATAAATGTTGCTTTCTTTTTCCATTAAACAGATTGCTTCAGAAGGGAAAAGAAATTTAAAAAAATCCATGGGAGTTTCTAGTTTCATAATGTCGTCAGTCAATTTTTCGCAACCCAGAAAACTAACTTGTGACTCATCAAATGGAATACCTTCATCTGACCATAGTAATTTTTCCTTCTTTTTTCTTGCGGAATGTGCTGTTGAAGAAGATGGTTCATGTAAATTTTCTAATTGGTCAATTTCATATTCTTCACTATCTGCAATCTCTTCTTCATCGCTTTCAGGAATAAATACCCTCTCCAACGGCTCAGGAACGTAAAAATCCTCGTCGTCTGTAATATTCTCATCTTCACTGTATGTTGTCTGGTATGACCGCAGTATTTAGATTTCGAGAGGAAATCGCATCTAAAACAAACAAAAATATCAAATAGCCAATTTAATACCAGCGTATCTTTCTTCGCATTGTATTTTCTAACAATTTATCTAAAATTTATTTTAAAAATACTAATTCTCTCCATAATATAATAAAAAAAGATTCAAAATGTGCACCCATCAAGAGGCAGACCTCATTCAGTTTGCAAGATTTATTAGTTAAACATAATTATTTATTTATCAAAGTATGTATTCTTGAAAAACCAAACATGTTTACTATATTCTACTATTGACATTTACTACATTCTACTTTTACCACACTGCATAGTGTGCCAAATTTGATGAAATTTGTTTTGTCATGCTACTGCATAATGTTCCAAATTTGTCGAGTAATTTGAAGCTTGACTGCATGGTGTTCCGAATTCAGCACAGAGTTTAAATGACAAATTAAACACATTGTAAATATTATAACTTACTATTTTTGCCATAAAACCATCGTGGGTCCATTCTTCTTCACTCAAAAACACTTTTCGTAATGATATTTAGCCCAAAACAAATAAAAATGTCACTTCGAAAACTCACAACCTCTTGCGCGACCGAAATGGCGGAATGCACTGTTTTACCGACGAAATTTCGTACTCATACAATAAGTTACAAGCGCCATCTGTGGTTTCTTAGGTTATTACGTGTATTGGCTTGGCAAATAATGCAAAACTAGATACAAAGATGGCGTACATAGGTTGTTACAAGCGGTATTTTTTAATGTTCCAAATATGTCCCAGTATGCAGTAAGGGGTTAAAATTCTGCTCACAGACTAAAGCGCTTATTAGACTACGCATTATTCAGCACTCGTTTTGCAGACTGTCTTAGAGTCTAACTTTTGAGCTTGCTATTACACCAGTCTGAAAAACGCGCCCTCTACGACTTTTTATATTACTTCTTTTTCTTTACTGCACGCTATTATGGTATTTATTAATTTAAATTGAAAAATGAATTTTAAGCATTTAAGATAAGTATAATAACAGGGAGGTCAAAATTACAATTAAGGCATTCGAACTCCGAATAGGTACCCAAAACACAAAAATAGAAATTACCGCGAATACCAATGAACCAATCACGAACCAATGAAATTATATTTTAAGACTATATGTCAATGTCAGTGTCATTGTATTGGTTGGTCTAACAGTCTTTGCCTTATTACACTACTCGTTATTAGCCATGTAGTAACTAACGTAGATACTAACGTAGTGGTTACTTACTCTGTGAAGATACGCACAAAACCCATAACCCTTCTTTCAATTGGGTAAAAAATCTTTCACAATATGCAATAAGGGTATGTTATGTATATAAATTTATTATTTTCTATACAAATTCTGCATGTTTCTTGCTTCCATATTTCAATGAGTAATGAAAAGTAAAATGCTCAAAATGCAACAGTCGCGCTATAAATTGATGGACATTGTTTATCTTAGTAGAGCCCCCCCTCTAACTTCTAAAGTAAGAGAATGAAAAATCTAAAAAAAATATATTATGTACATTACCATGTAAACTACCAACGAAAATTGGTTTGAACTCGATCTGATGAGTACTTTTTTTTTAATACGTCATAAATACACTATTATTGAAACTTCGATCAAAGTTAGAACGAACTACAAGAACTATGTGTACTATGTATATTATGTTACTTTCTGCAACGGAACCCTTCATGGGCGACTCCAACTCGCACTTGGCCACTTTATTTGAGGTTATACTAAGATAAACAATGTCCATCAATTTATAGCGCGACTGTTGCATTTTGAGCATTTTACTTTTCATTACTCATTGAAATATGGAAGCAAGAAACATGCAGAATTTGTATAGAAAATAATAAATTTATATACATAACATACCCTTATTACATATTGTGAAAGATTTTTTACCCAATTGAAACACACATTTTACCACTTTGGAAGTGTCTCTCGCGCAAATTATTCAGTGTAGACGAAAATGATTTTAGAAACCTCAACATAATTTTTGAAGATTTCATTGGTAGGTACGTGATTGGTTCATTGGTATTCACGGTAATTTCTGTCCTGGGTAACGATTCTGTGATTCCGAATGGTACGGAATCGGAATGACAATCCCTGTCTCTGTCATGCTAAACAGATAAGACAAAGACGTCAAAGACCGAGAAATGAGAGATGAGATTCCGTGTCGGATGCAACCGAATAGATTTAGAATCGCTACCGTGGCCTACTGGCAACATGAAGCAAATGGCAAATGCACAAAAGGTGTTGTGCCATGATTGACATGACGAAAAAGAAAAAAGAAACAAAACTTGTAAACATAAAATTTTCACATTTCCATGTTTGTTTTGCACATTTGCTGTTCAAAAACTTTATTATTTTAAATTAAATACCTACAGAATATTTTAATGAGACAAAATTGCGAATTAACATCGCGAAAATTCGCATTAATAACTAATTACGTCTACAAATCTACGGCAGTCGATGGCACACATAACCTATCTTTTCCCTACACCAAGTTAGTTGAAAGGTTTATTATAGAAGATTGTTGTGGTAAAAGGTCCAACACGGGAATAAAATGGAAGTTGGAGCAGTAAAACAAGCGTTCAACAATGAGGTACGTCTTAATGAGTTTAGTGACTACTAAAAACATAGGTAGTGACGATAGAAGTGCTGTAATTCAAACCTTACCTTCATAAAATTACAGGTCATCTTGTTAAAAAAGAAGCTGAACCAAGCTAAAGTACAGGTCATTCACAAGCTGACCCGAAAGGCCAAAACTTTGACTGAAAAGAAAGCACCGGAACATCTCAAGGAAAAGCTGAAACGAAAAGCAGAGTCGGCTGTTAAAGAAGTTCTTATAATTAAGGTAAGTCTTCACCAATAAGTATGTGTTTACTGGTAAGAAGTATGAATTAAGGGTCAAATAAGAGTCTCACCTGTTAGTTACGGGGAATAAAGAGTTTTTATTTATTTTATTTATGAAAATATGCTCAGATTTAAAAATTACTACATATTCTAGGTACATAATGTGTACCTAGAATATGTAGTAATTTTGCAGATTTGTAATTAGCTAATTAGTAATTTTGTTCAGACAAAGTCGTTAAAATTCTTTTCAAAACCAACCTGTGAAATCCAACTAAAACCATTAGCTACTTTCAGTGTGGAAGAGTAATGGAATGGGGATTATGCAGGTGATTACGCAGGTGTACATGCAAGGCACTGCTAGTAGATTATACACACAAAAGATAAAATGAGCTCAAAGGACCAGTACTTGTGACAATAAATGTGTATAACTGTTTAAAATAGGCACATCAGGTCTTGCTGCTGGCTTGCATAATTATAAGCAGGTCATTTTATGTTCCGAGTGCTGGGATTCGGAGCATTGTATCACAAGAGAGTGTTGGTCATAATCCATCATTCGTGCAAGTGCAGAGTGAGAGGATTGCGAGGAGAGTCATTGTCTTTGAAAGAAATCTTTCTTGGAATATGTCTATATTTTAGATAGAAAACTCTTTATTAATCTTCCAATAACTCTTTACAACACAAACAAATTGAAATAATTTTAGTAAAATACTTATGAAGTAGCACCACAAGTGGTTGCCTTATTGCCGACAGCAACGTCATCCAGACAGCTAACACAGCAATATAAACAGGTCTAGGTGGGATTTAAACTATACATACATATAAGTATGTATTTAAAACTATATAAGTATTATATCAGCAATCTGGCTGCCATAGTAAAAGCTTTGCTTAGTTTGGGGTCAGATGGTGTTGTGTGTGAATTGTCCACCAATATTTATTATTAATATTAAACCTATAACCTCACACTTGTAGATTGTACTTTCCTGCCACAATACCACCACAGTTCCTATATGTCTGCTAGGTTGTAATAAATTAAGTATATTTGTTTTGGACTTATAGACCACAGGCCCGTGAACAAAATTTACATAGTAAATGAACCACCAACTGAGTGCAGTTGAAGAGAGGGGGTTGCAATTCTCGATCATTTCTCCTTGTCGCATAATTTTTGTACGGCGTTGCGGAATAATAGATTAAAAGAGGTATTGAAACTATAAAAATTTTAACTTTATAACTATTAGTTTGGCGGAAAAATTTACAGAGTACGAGTAATTTACAGAGTAAATTTGGTCATTTGATTAAGTACGGCATTGGTTCCATACAGTTTCAATACCTCTTCTAATCCATTATTTCGCAATGCCGTACAAAAATCATGCGACAAGGAGAAATGGTAGAGGGTTGCAACCCCCCCTCTTCAATCACACTCAGTTGGACAGCTTATAAGTGACGGCATAGTGCTGAATCTTAATACTTTACACTCTTCTATCATCCTACATAGGTCTCCTGGTTCATTTGACCCGTAAATTTTGTTCACGGGCCTGTAGTCTATTACTTTGGGGCAAGTTATTTAGTTATTTTGTAGTTAGTAGTGTTAGTGTTGTGTGAGAAATATCTGATAAATATTTATTTATTTCAGAAAATCAAAGCTAGAGACATAGCTAAGTTCATAATAACACATACAGGCCAATTAAATGCATATCTCAATAAACCAAAAGTGGACAATGATAAAGCCTGTGCCAGGTTAGTGCTTCACAAGGCTATGCAAGACAAGTACAAATTCATTAGAAATACATTTGGTAACATCCCTATTAAAGATCTCTTCATGTCAAGGCAAGAGAGACTAAAGCTTAAAAAGGAAGCTAAAGAACAGCAGAAGAATAAAAAGAAGAAGAATAAAGAAAGCAAAACTACCAGTGCTGCTGGAGACTGGGATGTTGAAGAAATGAAAATTATCAATGATGAACACGGTAGTGATGAGGAAATTGGTAATGATAAAGAAATTGATAGTGATGAAGAAATTGGTAGGGATGTAGAAAATGCTAGTGATGAAGAAATAGGCAGTGATGTAGAAATTGCTAGTGATGAAGAAATCGGTGATAATGAAGTCAGTAGTGAAGAGAGTAAAGAATCTGTGGAAGAAGATATTGCCAAGTCTAGTGAAGAAAATGACACGGATCAAGATGGACCTGAAGATGATGATAATGTTAGCAACATAAAATTAGACAGTGAAGACAATGAAAGTGATGCAATGTCAAATGATAAAAATGATGATCAAGTAGATGAAGATAGTGATGATAATGAAAGTGAAGATAATATAGTTGGTAAGGTAATTAAAATAAAACCTGGTAATAAAGTCAAACCTGGTCAAAAACCTAAGCTAGTCAAAAGCAATATTGATGAAACGGAAATTGATTTTGATGCTCTTATAAAAAATGTGCCACCTAAGGTCAAAGAAAATAAAACTCACAAGAAAGTAAAAGAAAACAAAAACAAGAATTTGAAGGAAAAGTTGCAAAGTAGAAAATTTGGGAAAGATATTGATGAGGATCAAATGAAAGGAAAAAAAATTGTTGATCCATTCTTTAAAACAGCTACTGGGGAGAACTATTTAACTTTAGCTGAACCAAGAGAACGAGATGAAGTTAAAGAAATTCACAAGCAAGGAAACAGACAAGCAAGACGGGCAGCTTTGTTTGGCAGAAAATACAAACCTAAAACCAACTTTACAGATAACTTTAAATCAAACAAATTTGATGAAAAGGATAATACAAGATTTGGTGGAAGAAATAGTGATAGGTTGAGTAATGGAGATTTTAACAGAAATTCTAAATTCAATGACAAAAATAGTCAATTCAGTGACAGAAATAACAGAAATGCCCAATCTAATGATAGAAATAGCAAATTTAATGAGAGAAATGATAGATTTAATAGTCAAAATGCTAACAATAGCAGGAATGAAACCAACAAGGAAGAAAAATTGCATCCATCTTGGGAAGCAAAGAGAAAAATGAAGGCCATGCCTTTGTTGCCTGCTCAAGGCAAAAAGATTGTATTTGATTAATTGAATAAAAATATTGAAGTTTATAAAGCTTACTTTTAAACTAACCTATTTGTAAAAGTTATACTAAGACACGTCAAACAACATAAAAAAAAACAAAGAGTTTAAAGTTGCTACAGAAAATCAACTAGCAAATTAGCATGATATCAGTTTAACTTTCCCATATTCTACTCAATGCCAGTTTTAGGAATACCAGCCTCTTGTGTGAGATTTCTTTTTACTTTTATAGCACTTATGTATATATATTGACCAGAGAAAAGGTGGACTGCGCTTGCGGCGAGGCGCCCCTATATATCCGGCGCCCTGGGTGGTCGCCCTACCGCGCCCTATCCTAACCCCAGGTGCGGTCCGAAAGGGGGGTCACAGGGGACATGACTCGACCCCTCCCAAAATCGTATACGTTAAAATAAAAATATCTAACAGTACATAGACTATTTTTAATGCGGGAAAACAGATGGAACGGCAACTACGCGGGTAAAATCGTGGAGCGTTACTAGTGAAGTCTTTTTTACTCCATTTATTGTATTTCTACTGGGACCCTTCCCAAAATCTGAGGCTGCGAACTGGTGACCCCCTCCAAAATTCGAGGCTGTGGGACCGCGCCTGCTTAACTCTGTCAGTACCTAGCTACTGATTCTACTCTTATTATTGACAATAGTGTTCCCCACAATGATCTGTGATGGTTAGTCTCAGTCACAGAAATCTAAATACATATTATTTAGACTTCTGTGGTCCTTGTACACACAACTATTTTGATAGTTGTGTTTGTTAATATCACCATCCACATGACGAAAACCTTGTGAAAGGACAGGCTCAGCTAGTACCTTGTCTTGTAATTTTCAAAAACCGATCAATCGATTTCGATATAATTGCAGTGGTAGGTAGTGATGGTAAAATCTTCGAAGTCTACCAAACAAAAGAAGACATACATACAAAACAGTAACATACATACAAAACAGTAACATACATACAAAACAGTAACATAAATAAAGCCGAATTGAGAACCTCCGCTTTTGAAGTCTATTACATAGCACAATTTTAAAGATTTTGTACACTAGCTGACCCGGTGAACTTCATACCACCATATATTTTTTCGTCTACATTTTCTAAACTTTCTGCTGTACGAATCTTGTCCCGACAATAACAAATACATAAAATAAAGAATCATCCTATTTGGTGCAGTCATTCAAAAGTTATGAGCGTACATACATTTCGAAGATCCATTTTAGGGTTCCCTAAAACAAAACGCACCTTAACGTTTTCCAATACACCCCTTGATCTTTACCCACTAGATGTGTCAGTCTCTAGCTAGCTAGGCTTATGATAAATACCTACCATGCCACCGTAATTGCATCGCATGCGGCAGCCATAAGTCAGGCACACCGGTGCGACCGCCATCAATCTATTGCAAGGGTCAAGGCGTCGACACTTGTGCTTTGTGTTTCGCAGCTTCGGACATACTATTCTGCGGTCCGGGGGGTCTACCTCCTAACGAAAACTGTCTTAGCTTTGATGTCGCCCTCTCTTTTCTTTCCACTTGAAACGATAGAGACCGCAAACCGCAATAGCAAATCGAAAGCCGATTTAGTGAGGCGGTAGAAGGGCCGGTGTTTAATATTGTCATGGCTTTGACATTGCTCTCCCATTTCTTTTTCCCGTGAAATTATAGAGACAGCAATAGCAAAGCAAAAGAGAGATTTAGATGGCAGTAGAAGGGCGGTGTACGCAGCCACGGCGATTCGCTTTGCTTTATACAAATTACGCCAACGCCGTAAACTAATTTATCATTCTATTTAATTAACAGGAATTATAGCGATGCTGTTGTACTGTTAATTTCCTAAAGAGACAAATAGTGCTCTGTAAAATTTTGAAATTCCTTAACATAAACTAGATGGCGTTAGCGTCAAGATAGCCGCCAATATTGTTGTGTTGCTCGTCTACTATAATTTTCTAAAACCTCACCAACTGACTGACACACGGTTTGATATTATATTCGGTTGAATATAATATCAAACCAAACCAAAACAAAACAAAAAAAAAAAAAAACGATTACCTAAGTATTTTCTAAGTTTAACTTCTAGATCGTCAAACTAAGTCCTGTCTTGTATTCTTTTGTTGGTACCTTTACGTATATATTGGCTAATTTGAGACAAGATGCAAGCTGCCCTCTCACCTCAGTGCCATCAGTCTCGAGTAATATCACTGCGATAAATCGTTACGAGACGCGCTACATGCTATGCAGAATGCAGGACAAACAAACATTCCTCATTTAATCAACGGCTAACGGCCGGTATTTATGTGGGTTTGTATCTACGCCTACGAATAAGTTATGGCATTTTAGTCTGGGGATGATTGCCGAATACGGTGTAAGGAAATATGTACCTATATCATAGAATGGATATTTTTTGTCAGATTCACAGAGGAGTGATTAATGCATTTGAAACGTAACTACATATTACTTATATTATATATTACCTATATATTTTGCTTCTTGGGTAAGTGAAACATAAGCGAATTACCTATAATTGAATAATAAGCGAAAGTAACTGCGCAGAGACATAGGGATCTATACCACTTTCCCTTTTTGCACCAGACTGCGTTTAGTTTGAAAATGCGACATCTTTTCGTGGTTGACGTTACAAAGGCTCGAACGAGGAGGTTTGACTGCACTTTTGTGATCAGAACATCTAGGCTGTAGGTAGAATGCGTTGCTTCATTGGGTTTTTCGGATTGGTTACTAGGTATACTTGGTGCTTTCAAGTTGAGAATGCATCATGCATCGGTTTCTTTTTTATAGTGACGGGACGAGTAGGACATGTACCTAATGGTAAGCAACACGAGTGCTCATAACAGCGTAGTGTCACGCAGCTATCAGAACTCGAAGATGTGAGCACGTTCAATCTGCAATGATCTGCATTATCTACTATTACCACCTTGCCCTTTTTTCTATCGGACTTCTCGAAACTCGAACAAGCACCGTTTCATGGTTGATGTTCTCTAGGCTGTGGAATGAGTTGCCTGAGTGGGTGTTCCCTGTTAGCTATAATCTTGGTGTCTTCAAATAGAGAGTGAATCGGTTTTTTCTAGGTAAACACGCTCCATCGTAGACCGCATTAGCCGCTTAACATCTGGCGAGATGGCGGTCAAGTGTAAACCTATAAAAGTAAAAAAAAACGCTCCATCGTAGACTTCATCGTCGCTTAACATCAGGCCAGATGGCCGTCAAGGTAAACGTTCAATAGTTAAAAAAAAGTTTTTTTTTATTGATCTGTACAAAACTATAAAGTTTATCAATGGTTGTACAGTTTAGCTAAATGTTCCCTTGCATAGTAGCGTACACAGCCCTGTGGATTTTACCGCCTATTCTACTAATTTACTCGTGCTTACACGCGAAAGTTTGTACCTAAGTATGGATGTCCATTCATTCATTCTTGTTACTCTTTCAAGTAAAAACTACTTGAGGGATTTGGATGAAATTTGGTACATAGATAGATAATAGTCTGGAAAAACACATGGGCTACTTTTTATCCCAGCAAAACAAAGGGAACGGGAACTACACGGGTAACACTGCGGGGCGCTGCTAGTGTCATATATTTCTTTTACTACTTATTTATCACACTTTTTCTAGTACAGTATTTAAGAATAAAGTGGCCAAGTTCGAGTTGGACTCGCCCATGAAGAGTTCCGTTGCAGCAAGTAACATAATATACATGGTACACATAGTTCTTGTACTAATTCGTTGTAACTTTGATCGAAGTTTTAATAATAGTGTATTTATGACGTACTAAAAAAACTACTCATCAGATCGAGTTCAAACTAATTTTCGTTGGTAGTTTGCATGGTAATGTACATCACATATTTTTTTTTCGTTTTTTCATTCTCTTACTTTAGAAGTTAGAGGGGGGGGGGACACACATTTTACCACTTTGGAAGTGTCTCTCGCGCAAATTATTCAGTGTAGACAAAAATGATATCAGAAACCTCAATATCATTTTTGAAGACCTATCGATAGACACCCCACAAGTGTAGGTTCGATAGAAAAAAAAAAATTGAGTTTCAGTTCTCAGTATGGGGGGCAACCCTAATTTTTCTGTTTTTTAATTGTTTTTATAAAAATCTTAATGCGGTTCACAGAATACATCTACTTACGAAGTTTCAACAGTGTAGTTTTCATAGTTTCGCCAAAAAGTGGCTGTGACATACGGACGGACAGACAGACAGACATGACGAATCTATAAGGGTTCCGTTTTTACGTTTTACGGAACCCTAAAAAGTGAATGTATTCTGGTTTGAAGGGTAATATTTCTAGGGAAATTACAGGTCACAGAAAAATCGTCTAAAATCTGTTTGTGACAAGCTTTCATGTAGGTACCTATTTCAGATTTCAGCTATTGGAACGAAGTTCCTTACGGCAGGCAGGCTTGGAGGAGTTGGGGAGTTTGCTGTAATACGTCCGAACTGAAAAAATGTGAGACAAAACCGTAAGAAAAATATACCTATACTAACCGAAGTGACGCGTCTTGTCCAGTGTTGCAAATTTATTTTTTCAGATGATCGCGCCACAACTAATAAAATTAAGCAATAGTTTTTGAAGTGAAAACTTCTTTAGGCGCGCCTAGACAGATTTTTCGTGGGGTGTAAATTGATTTCCAGCGTCACGCTCGGGTATGATATAAATCTTCGGGTAAACTCGGGACCTTGGCGATTGGGCGTCTAGAAATGCGTCAGCCAATGGGAAATGCTGAAAGGTCGTGGCCTCGACACATCATGGCATGGCCATCTAGAAATGCGTAAGCCAATGGAAAATGCTGACGCATTTCTAGATGGCCATGCCATGATGGCGAGGCCACGCCCTCCGGTTACACCCGTGTAGTTTCCAAGGTAAGCTGTCAAATTCTGAGTTATAAGTTTTCACTTCTATCGACAGTTCCTATGACTGCCAATTTTTTTTTGCAAATTGTGTTGCTTTTATATCATCCGAAGGAACTTCGTTTCTATCTGGTGTCCCATGACACCGCATATTTTTTGAAGTGAACACTTCTTTTGGCGCGCCACAGACAACTTTTTCGTAGGCTGTGTGCTGTGTGTGAATTGAATTCTAGCGTCACACTCGGGAATGATAAGAAATCTTCGGGTAAACTCGGGACCATGGATATCTAGCATCTAGCAATGCGTAAGCATTTCCCATTGGCCATTTAGAAATGCGTCAGCATATCCAGATAGCTATGCTCATAGCCACGCTCTTCGGTTTCACCCGCGTAGTTTCCAAAGTAAGCAATCAAATTCTGAGTTAGGTATAAGTTTTCACTTCTATCGGCAGTTCCCATGACTGCCTTTAATAATCTCAGTTTGAGGTTGATGACTAAAATACGGTAGTAGAATTCCTAGCCTTTTTTGTCAAGCTGTATAGAACTATAAAGTTTGTCCATGGTACAATTTAGCTATAGGTTCCTTTGCATAGTACCATAGTAGCGTACATCACCCTGTGGAATGTTACCGGCTATATTTCTTCTATTATGGCCTGCACAAAGGGACAGACCAGAAGATGACCGCATATTTTGCAAATAGGCCACAGTTGAAATACGATCAGAAGAATAACTGCGGCCATTCATTCTGCGGTTTTAGAGATGCGGTTACCCGTTAATTCTAAGTAGGGTTATGCAGATCAGCTCTACTACGTCGAAAGGATCGCGTTCTATGTTTTATCATAGCAGTCACATTTTTTTTTGAACTGAAAACTTCTGATGCCGCGTTGAGTGAGTAGGTACTTTTAGTTAGGGGAAAATCTCAAAAAAGGGGTTCTCCTAGCGGCATAGCGTTGGAGCGGTGGCGGAGCAGAATATGCGTGTTTGACACTTATTGGATGTGCAAAGTTTTTTGAGTCTACACCGTCTATATATAACGTGCGTAATCCGTAAATTATGTGATAAGAAATACCTATGTTGGAATTGTTCATCTTAGTTGTTTAATCCTTTGTGAAATTTCAAACTCGAAGCATAAATTTAACACAGGTACTTAACATAATTATGTGTCCATACATACAACATAATGTCTAACACAGTTAAATAATGCAACGTTTCATATAAAGTACTTTTAACACAGTTTAATTAATTTAATAATTTAACCAATATTTTTTCAATCTATAAGCACATACCTATAATATTTTCAATAAAAAAATATAATTAAAAAACTCAAAAACCCGACTGCGTAAAAAGTGAACCAAACTACGTACTCGCATACGAAAAAAACTCAAAAGAATAAAACAAGCATTTAGATTTCTGGTGGTCTAGAATTCTATAATATGTTATTGTATTAATACTATTGAAATATATACAATGTTTTCTAATAAAAGAACATTACAACTGAACAGTCGGAATCCATTGAACAATTAGATTGTATGTCGAATAATAATGGATCCCGACTGTTCAGTTGTAATGTTCTTTTATTAGAAAACATTGTATATATTTCAATAGTATTAATACAATGACATATTATAGAATTCTAGACCACCAGAAATCTAAATGCTTGTTTTATTCTTTTGAGTTTTTTTCGTATGCGAGTACGTAGTTTGGTTCACTTTTTACGCAGTCGGGTTTTTGAGTTTTTGAAGTGAAAACTTCTTTAGGCGCGCTATAGACAGAATTTTTGTGGGCTGTGAAATGGATTCATCAATCGTCACGCTTGGATATGATAATGGATCGGATCGGATATGAAATCTTCGGGTAAACTCGGTAAAAACGGCCAGGTAGGTACCAGGGCAACAGAAACAGTAAAGAGTTTCGATTACCTACCTCCAACAGCCCAGCGTTTATCTCCAGATACCAGGACAACAGAAATATAAAAGAGTTGCGTTTGCCCCTAGGTACCAGTACCAGGGCAACAGCAAGTTTTCACTTCTATCGGCAGTTCCTATGACTGCCAATTTTTTTTTTAATTATATTTTTTTATTTTATACTTTTTAGTTATAAACAATGTTGTGAATGTTAATTTGCTCAACATAATAATATGCATCTTTTGGTTGTTGACCAAATGTCTTCGTTTCTACTGATATAATATGTAGGATTTTCTACTGCATGTAATTCATATTTATAGTTTTATGTTAGTATAGGTTTTCGATTGGCGTTGAGTACCTACTAAATTGTTTGAAGTTAGAGATGGGCGACCGAGGCGGAGCAATCCGAGAGCGGTTCCGTGTTCCCACTATCACGTACCTGAACGTACGAAAAAAAGGTAGTCCAATATACCTACTAGCATAAATCGTATAACCCAAGATGGGCCCCATCCCAAACTTCACGGCGCACGCAATCTTGTCAACGTTGGGAAGAGTGACCTCACTCTTTCCGTTCTAGTCGGTTGCAGTACGCGGTGGACGCCGGATGTTTTTACCTATCATTATTCGGTGTCAACAACCAAAATAAGTAGAACCACAGCAAATCTCGCCGCTAGCGATTATAGGGGTCAAGTAGATTGGTTGTTTGTAAACCACTTACGATACATACAGAGACGCAGTTTATTACCAATTTCAAGATTCTCAGGGCACATCTATTGATTTATATCGATGCCTACTAGACACATTAGTATATAATGTCCATCCACATTCACACGTACAGTTAGTTATACGAAGTTTTCTGCTTCCTAAAAACCTATAAATGTGAGAATGGTTGTTACTCAACTTTAAATCGATATACATCCTAAACGGTCAGTCAAATTGAAAAACATTGAGAGAAAGCTAAATATTATTTTTAAATACCTATTCAACGATACCCCTCTTGACATATTTTGGTGGTTTTCATTTTTTTTATTTGGACAATATGGCGTCCTGAATCCGCCATATTGGATTTACACTAATGTCATGTCTTTAGTGTCACTCGCCAGGTTAAGAGGAATCGATTGACGTGTGAATCATCAAAATCGGCCCAGGCGTTTGGTCTGTATAGTGCCTCAAAGGAACATACAAACATACATACATACATACATACATAGACTGTTAAACACATTACCACTCCTTTGCGTCGCGCAGTCGGGTAAAAAGCGCACCGACAAAATTGTCTCGTTGATAAAACTTTTTACAACGTGGAATAAATTACATTGTACTTAATGCAGCTAACGGTCATAGTCATTTTGAAAAGAAGTATTTAGAAGACAAATTCATGTTTCAATCACAGATTACAGAAATAAACACAGATGGAACCTTCGTGAACAACACTGTGAGGCCCGTAATTAGTCATGTTGACGTAAAATTGTCAAATCAACGTTCCAAATTACTTGTATAATGTTGTCAGTCTTAAGAAAAAAGTCCCACTATTGTTGTCTTAGCTTGGGAAATCTTCACGTATAATAAACACATCAATTGATATTTTAAAATATTAATATTATTACGCCGATTATGCAAGGTTTTTTTGTTACTACTATTTCCATTCTATGAAGAAAAGAATTTTGATTTTGCATGCAACTAGAAATTAACTTGAATCGCAAATAATAAAATTAGTGTAATTTACTCGCTTAGATAGGTTAAACAAAAATTAAAACAACCATCTTTACCACCAAACTATTTTTGATAAAATGCATATAGGCTACCAGTATGTTATAGGTCCAAACAACAAACAAAAAAAAACTGACAAAATAATCATTTTAACAGTTCACTTATTATTCTCCTTTTTTGTGACAAAACAAGACTTTAAAATCAAGTAACCGTATAATGAATGACATTCTCGAAACATACGTAACGCGGACAAGCTGGATGTCATATCACACTCTCTCACAAATTACAAGGTCACGGAAGCTAACTCACATAGCCTGAAGTTTATAACACTCTTCCCAAAATAGTTATATCTGCCCCAAGTTTCGGCAGCTTCAAAAACAAATTAAAGTGCTGGCTTATCGATCAAACTTTTTATATTTACACCGAATTTTTAGAGAGTGATGGCAAAGTCCCATAAAAATGTATGCAAAAATTTGACATGGGTCAGTACAATTATTTTAAAAACATATTATACTCATATAATGCTTGACAGTTTTCTGTACAATAATTATTATAATACAGTAAAGTAGTCATTTCAAACTTTGAAAATGTATACAATTTGTATACTCTTTATTTTGTTTTTATTTTTTATTTATTAACGTGTAAATTGTACATTTATGAATAAAGTACTTTGACTTTAATATTAAAAACTTTACAATTTAAAAATATTTCATTTTACAAACAACGTTATGCATAATATTAACTTCAAAAATATCTTCCTTCAACAAATATTTTATTTTATAAACCATCATTTTATAACCAATTATATAGCCGTTTCACTTAGATAACATATCGAATGACATTACAATATAATACAAAACAGTTTATTGGCACCATAAACAAAGTTGACAAGAAGTAACACATATAATAACAATACAAAATGGGCACAAAAGGCGATCTTGTCGCTAAAAGCGGTCTCTTCCATATAACCTTTTGATTCATGAGGAAACAAAATTTGTAATATTTTGGGTAGTGGTGCAACTAACGAAATAAATAAATACAAATTTTAGGATGTATTAATAATTTTGTTATTTGTACATTTTTATGTCATTAAATACTGATTTCACAAATTTAACATTTACTTAAATTAATTAATTTGAAATTAAATTAAATTGAATAATACAATGCCCATCAATAATTTGGTCTACGAATATCTAAAAAAATATATAATCTATATTTTACCCTAAATTCAGGGAAAATAATTTTTATTTAGTATCGCCACACTAACCTATTTTCGTTGAGGTGTTGTGTTCCATTCATCACCAAAATAAAATCGCCCAAATTATATAAATAAAAGTAAACATATTCAAATTTTCCTATGAAATTATATTCCTCTTTCCTTTTTTTGTTTTTGGGAACATTGTTTGAAGACACAAAACGGCATATTTTAAAACAAAACTTAAAACCACACGGGACTCCCGTACAACACGGAAGTCCGTTTCATACTGACTGGAGTTTGTATTTGCTTCGGCTTTTGTATTTCCTTTTTCTGCTTCAGTAGCTCTGTTCTGCGTGCTCCATCTGGTTTTATTTCTGTAATCTGTGGTTTCAATAAATAAATAAATATTGGTGGACAATCAATAAAATATTATATTTTGTGGAATGTTATTAAACTTGAGTGTAATAATTTTTGTTTTGTGTAGTTCACCGTTACATTAGAGACACAACTAGGTATATCTATTGGTCTATTGCACATTAATTAGGACAAACTGTTCATAGCAATTTTGACGTGATAACGTCTTATAATTCGATGAAGCTGGCTGCACGCCCGCAAAACATGACGTCATGTAACGTTACCGTAACGACCGACGGTCGTTACCTTGTTACAGTTGTATTAATTATTTCGACTAGTAGTTCAAGCGAGGATGTAGCTCAGTGGTAGAGCGTTCGCTTTGCATGTGAAATGCCCCGGGTTCGATCCCCGGCATCTAAAAGCTTTTTTGCATTGTTTTGATTGAAAATGACTAAATTCTACTGATTAATTTTTACATACAAATCTATTAAACAAATGAAATTAAAATTTTCTTTTGAAAAATGCTATCATTCCGTCAGTATTTTCTTAAGACGTTGTCACGTTCTATCGTCAGTAAACCTACTTTACAGACAAACATTTTTTTTATTCAACTATAAAAATACTATTCACAAAAATATATTTCCACCATATACATATATTATAAAGTTGCAGTAGTTCGGTTAACCGAACTAGCAACCGGACTACTGGCACTACTCGATATTTTCATATATTTCCAGTTTTCCACCATCATTTACACAGCTTCTTGCAATCAAAGTTATTTCTATTTATAGTCCAACTTTGAAACTAGAACTCTAAATATTGTTTTTAATCCTTTTCTTCTTCCTCGTTCTCTTTTCTTATTCCTCGTGACCACGTCGGTTGCAACGCTGCCGAAACGTCGAAGTTATTAAAGTTATTAAAAGAAAATTGGCAGTCATAGAAATTGCTGATAGAAGTGAAAACTTATAACTCAGAATATGATAGCTCACTTTGGCAACTACTCGGGTGAAACCGGAGGGCGTGGCCATGACTATGGCCACCTTGGAATGCGTTAGCATTTCTACTGTGTTGGCATTTCATAGCCAATTGGAAAATGCTGACGCATTTCTAGATGGCTAATGGAAAATGCTGACGGATATCTAGGTTATGGTCCCGAGTTCATCCGAATATTTCTTATCATTTCCGAGCGCTAGAACTAGAATTCTAGGCGCTAGAATTCAATTCACAGCCCACGAAAAATCTGTCAGTGGTGTGCTAAAAGAAATATTCACTTCAATAATTTGTATCGTGATTAATTCTAGATAGTGTTTATATTATAGAACTCTAAACTCATCCCACCAATCCAGTTACTGTGACTAACACAATCCCAATTCTCCGGAAGATTTATGCGCAGAGTTAACATACTCTTTGTGAAGAAACCATAGGTATAACATAAAGGGGTATTTACTGTTTAACATATCCATGTATCCAGCTCGGTCCCAGGGTTTTGTTACAAAAACTTACAAATTGTTTTTGGCGGGATATCGCTTGCCCTTTGACCGTTCGGTCGTTTTTTGTCACGTCCAATGAGTTAACGCGTCGGTCCTAAATAAGGGTATTTCGTATGAGATTTTATTGGAATCTGTTTAGATAGTTTGTAGCTGACGGTGCGAGGGTATTATTTTGTTATTTGTGCGTTTGTGACTAGGTAGGTACCTACACATAATCGTATTAAAATACAATTTTGAGTCGTACTAATATTATAGCTATTAGAATTTGTGACTCGCTACTAAGTTATAGGTATCTACTACTGTCCGGCAAACGTGCAAACATTACTATGCTCCGGTTTGAAGGGTAATGTTTTGGATGTCTGTTACTCAACCAGATTAGGCTTTTTTTTTTGGCTTGGGGGTAGAATCATGCGCGGCTCCAGGGGGGGGGGGGGGTCACGGGGGACATGACCCCCCCCCCCAAAATCATATACCAGGCCACTCAGAAAGTTTTGCAAAAAAAGTTTTTATGTATAAGACAATTGTAATTATTTCGAAAACTTCGATTATTTAAAAGTATAAATACAAAGAACTGTTCGATTTTCAACTTACCCTCCGCATTTTTTTGAGAGCCAATATTTTTTTTTTGTTTTATAAAAAAATGGATCTGCGTCGAGAACATTTTCGTGCTATGATTTTTTACGATTTCAAATGTGGCTTAAAACCTGATAGTGCAGTAACTTTATACATTACCGTATGTGTTAAATCCGGTAGATCTGATTTTTTGCAGACTTGTTTATGATGTTGGCCTAATGATTGTCCCAAGTTTGTGACCTCGAGCGACGAACGCAACTTTGTCAAAAATCGAAAAAACCGCGAAAAAATCGTTTTTTTTTAAATTTTGGCGATTATAACCCCAAACGACTAATTTTTGTAAAAACTTTCTTACAGCGTTTATAAAGTAGACTAAATTTGCTACAATATGATACTAGAATTGTCTCTGTACACCCAATAGTTTCTGAGGATAAGTCTTTCAAAGTTTATAATTTGTTTCGTACTTCGCAATTTTTAGCAATATTTTAACTTCTACTTGACCACTTTATGGCACAGTTACTGTGGTTTTTAACCCCCGACCAAAAAAAGAGGTGTTATAAATTTGACGTCGAAGTCTGTCTGTCTATCAGACAGACACACATACAGGTCTGTCTCTATGTGTATCTGTCTGTGTGTGTATCTGTCTATGGCACCGTAGAGCTGAAACGGATGGGCCGATTTCGATGCGGTTTTTTTATTTGAAGATAAATTTTTGTGTTGATGTTTTGAGGTATTTTTGGTTAATATCGATTCAAGATGGCCGCGTCCACCAAATGGCAGACCAAATATTTCATCACAATCTACCTCAATATGGGTATCAAATGAAAGGACTTGACTAGTAGAGTACTACAACGCGCCCGCGCATGCTGCGATCAAAACGAGGGACTTCCTGGACTCCACACCGGTCAGAGTCTTGGGGCACCCTCCTTACAGTCCTGATTTGGTTCCTGTGATTTTTTTTAATCCCTAAAATTAAAAATCATCACAAAGGGATACAGTTTTCATCGCCGGTAGACGCGCTAACAGCGTTTGAGAAGGCCGTGGAAGAGGTGTCTGCGGAGGACTGGAAAAAATGTTTTGAAAATTGGTTCAGATGCATGAAACTTTGTATAGAGGGTGGTGGAGAGTTCTTTGAAAAGATTTAGTAAATATTTTTTTTCATACAAGTTAGTTTTTTAGTTTCTCAATACTTTCTGAGTGTCCCATGTACATTAGATTAAAAATCTAAAAAAAATCAAAATGTCTAGTAGTACATAAACTATTTTTAAACGCGGGAAAACAATTGGAGCGTCAACTACGCGGGTAAAATCGTGGGGCGCTACTAGTTAAGTTTTTTTACTCGATTTATTGTATTTCTACTCGTGACCCCCCCCCCCAAATCTGAGGCTGCGTTCTGGTGACCCCCCCCCAAAATTCGAGGCTGGGACCGCGCCTGGGTAGAATAACTGGCAAAGGTGTGGTACTTCCTCAGGCTCGTCAGGCAGACTCTGCCAAGAGACCTACCACTACTTGCTGATATTTAAAACTCAGTTAATAAAGCCTCTGGACTATTTCCATGAGTTCTTCAAGGTACACTCCTCTTTTCATTTCCACACGCATGAAGTTGCGGAGAGATAGGTATTAGTGGAAATATTATTTGTTGATGTTCCATTATTTAAATCTGGCAATTTTTTCAAGTAAGTATGGGTGGGTGTAACGTAGTGTGGCCTTAACAAAGTCAAAGTCAAAGTACTTTATTCATAAATGTACAATTTACACGTCAATAAATAAAAAATAAAAACAAACGAAAGAGCATACAAATTGTATACATTTTCAAAGTTTGAAATTACTACTTTACTGTATTATAATAATTATTGTACAGAAAACTGTCAAGCATTATGTGAGTATAATATGTTTTTATAACAATTGTACTGACCCATGTCAAATTTTTGTATACATTTTTATAGGACTTTGCCATCACTCTCTAAAAATTCGGTGTAACTATAAAAAGTTTGATCGATAAGCCAGCACTTTAATTTGTTTTTGAAGCTGCCGAAACTTGGGGCAGATATAACTATTTTGGGAAGAGTGTTATAAACTTCAGGTCCCATAATGTGAGTTAGCTTCCGTGACCTTGTGAGAGAGTGTGATATGACATCCAGCTTGTCCGCGTTACGTATGTTTCGAGAATGTCTCTCTCCTCGCGTATTGTATGATTCTAGATTATTTCTGACATACACAGCCACGTGGTATATCAATATAGCAGGTAACGTAAGTATGCCAAGCTCTTTGAAATATGGTCTGACGGATGTGCATTGCGATACGCCAACGATGGCACGTACGGCACGTTTTTGGGCGCGGAACGCACGCTCCCAGTCGGCAGCGCGCGCGTATAGCTCGGCGCCGTATTGTAACCGAGAACATTTTTGACTTGAATAATAAATTGATTACTGATGCGGAGTGGTTTAGTAGACGTGGCCTGGGTAGCGATTCTAAATGCAATCCGAATGGTTCAAAGTCGAAATGACAATCCATGTCTCTGTCATGCTAAACAGATAAAACAAAGACCGAGAGATGAGATTCCGTGTCGAATGCAACTGAATGGATTTAGAATCGCTACCCTGATCTCCTACGCTGAAGCGAAGAGGATCCCGAGGTGGGACTGTTTGTTTAAGCAAGGCCTCCAAGCCAACGACGATGCAACTATTGTAAATTGCACAGGTGGGTATGAGTGCAACCAACCGGTGCGTCTGCGGTAAGCCGCGATGTCGTGTGGTAGCATATTTAGCTGTGTGCTGGAAGAATCTATTTGAATCTATCTGTTGCAGAACAGATAACCGTTGGGGTAGACGTGTTCTTGAGTGGAGACCGCGAATCAGCAAACTTGTAAGACACCCAGATACTATATGGAGTAACGATATACGGAAAATAACAGGCAGTAGATGGAGACGTCAAGCTGAGGATAGGGCTGAGTGGCGAGCCATGGGAGAGGCTATGTGCAGCAGTAGACTAAGATAGGCTGGTGATGATGAGGATCATAAAAGACCACGAAGGTATTATGAAGCGCTCTTGCCGGGGTCGCTACCGTAAGATAACGAAAGATAAATACCGGTAGAGTGCACCACTCTCCCTGTTCTCTGCAGACGTGATAATCAGCGGTACCACAAACCTGAACGTCTACTCTCTTTCTACGAAAAACGTAATTTCGAAATATACTCGCGACTTTCCTACTCCGGTTCTACTTCGATCCGTCGTTTCGTCCGTTTAAATGTTCTAAGCCTATTCTAATTCGAGTAGGCTTAGAACCAGGGCCGGATTAAAAGGTGTGGAGGCCCCGGGGCAGAGCTTCGTTGGGGACGTTGAAATACACCGCCATTCTCCCGACTAGACCAGCCGTAACATCCGCTTAGACCAGTCGTAACTGAAATGATAATGATAAAACGTATACCGTGACAAAGACTTGGCTTAAAACATAATATTTGCACCTATTTTTAGATACGTTTCGAAACTAAGACCAAATCGACAAGGACAAGAAGTTAATACCTACTCCTTCTCTTTATTCCTTGTGCTATGAAGTCAACTTCAACCATAGAGTAGATAATATCTTCAACGCAAGAAGTATTATCTGTAGTTAGTTACACGCGCATACTGTCACGTGCATCGTGAAAATTTACTCTCATAATCCCCTGACCCCTGACTATAATTTCCCTATCGCCATAGAATAGATTGCTATCGCGCCAAATTAGGTATACCTAACTAAAAAAATAAAAACGTAGGTACCTAAGTAGACGTGTTTTTGTAAAATCATTTACCTAATTCCTTCTTTTTTATTGAAAGAAGAAGTTTAGTTTAGAAGTTCCACTCAAAATCGGTTTTATCCACGTTAGTTAAATAACTTACACTATAACATAACTTAACCTTTACCATAGCCGAAATTCTACTGAAGTTTAAATAACTTTCAACGAGAGAGTTACAACTTTAGTTTCACTTGTCGAACTGCGCTAATGTCGTAACTTTAATCTGCAAAATCCATCTTCCCACCAAGCGTTAGGAACGTACAGTTTTTATTTATATTATCGCACAGTCCACTCCGGCACGTTCACAGAAATGGGATCACGTTCTAAACGCATAATTACGATTGTGAACGCGCCCCTAGATGCAAAGGGAGTTCTGTAAAAAGTTAAAAAAGGAATACGTCAGTTTTAATCCGTTTTCCAAATTAAAAACTCAAACGTGACCCGCTTGTTTTTATTGCCGGCCAGCGCTATTTCAATTTTGTTTTACTTAAAAATGTATATTTCATTTGTGGCCAGTACTCTTTGTATTGTGAATTATTGAAGAGGTTTTGTGGTTTGGTAATTAGGTGGCGAACGAATACTAGCGTATCAATATATAGCCGATCATCATCATTTTCAGCACCTTATCGCCCCGTGCATAAGGTTCTCTTTGTAAAGGTACAACACATTTCTCATCCATGCGTAACTTGTTACTTTTTGGATGTCATCGACCCATTTAGTACTATTTCACTATTAGGTATATTATTGGCTATCTGGCTTTGCTTAGTTTGGGATTAGTTCGTATGTTGTGAGGAATGTTTTAATTTTCCACCCTTCTCTGGCCATCTATTGGCTACGAATCTGTCAACGGTTGAGTCCATTTGACCGTCACCATCACTTTTTTATGTGAGGATGACCATTCACCATGTAGGGACATGGCAGGGTATGTCGGGATTGATACCATGGACGGAAATGGTGCTCCTACCGACTAAAACCCCCACAGGTTTCTTCCGGCGCAGGGGTTAGAGTTGCGGGGTCACTTCTCCTACTCCCACCAACGAACCTGACAGACTTGCCATCGCCCTTGCGGTTCAGCGACGTGGTGGGCCTCTGAACCTTTGCCGAGTGACCTTCCCAAGTCGTCCAGTCCCTTTCCCCAACTTCTACACCCACGGCTGCTCAAGGGATCGTGGATCCTGGCCGGAGCTCAATTTCCAGCCCCGGCCGGAATCCACCAACACACAACAATATGCCACCGAGGCAAGTTGTTGTGTGATGCCCAGGGTGCACTACATGGAGGTCCCCGAGTTACGCACTCCCATCTCACATCACTTCATTTGACAGCATCTAACCCAATGAAATGTTTTCAGAACGTCTCATGAATTAAAAAAAACTTGATAAAAACAGTTCTCAATAACTAGCCAATTTTTTATCTATTACTAGCGGTCCGCCCCGGGTTCGCCCGTGGTAATAAACATAGGCTATAGCAATGTCATTCCGAAAACGCCTTTTTCTATTCTCTGAATATTTTCCCGATGTTGAACACCTTCGTCCGATGTCTGTAATCATACGGTTCCGTTTACATCCGTTATGGGCGCTGATCAAATTTCCTACACTTCTAGCGTTTCCGTTGACGTAGACCTTAGTATTTCTATTTTACTTAATAACAGCGGTTACGACAGTTATACAATATAGAAATAAAAACCACGTTATGTATTTTTGTATTATACAGGGTTATTGGTAATCAGCCTGCATCTTTTTAAGGGGATGTTAGGTACATTCAATACGTCAACTGTTGTTCTACAGTTTAAAAAAAAAATGTTTTATTTTGCTTTTACAAAATAAATCAAAAGTGCATTTGCACGGTCTAAAAGTATCTAACTCTTCGTAACATTTCGTAACGAGAGCGCGTACGCTCTTTAACGCGCAAAAAATGATGTACCGAAGTGAATAAACACTAAATAGTCGCTAAACAGTACAAAAATTGGCAACAAATACATTTTTTTTTTGGGTTATCTATTAAGTTTTAACGAAAGTTGTAGAACAAAAGTTGTTTGTTTAAATATACAGAACATGCCCTTAAACGGATGCAGGCTGATTACCAGTAACCCTTTATAGGTAGTTGACCAAACTGTGGCGAATACTAGCGAACGATTCTCTAGTCTCTGACTCACAACACAGTGACGAATAAAACTTTAATTGAACAGTTTTATTCTCATCAATTTTTTTTTAAATAGAGAGTGGCTAGACGAATAGGAAATGTGCCTGATGGTAAGCAACATGCCTGCCACATAACAGCACAGTGACACGCAGCTATTGGAACATGAAGAGTCCAAATCATTACCTAGCACTGCACTGCGCTCGTCACCCAGAGATCTAAGATGTTATATCTCTAAGCCCTGTAATTTCTCTGGAAACATTGCCCTTCAAACCGGAACACAGTAATTTTTGCACATTACTGCTTGGCGGTAGAATAACTGGCATAGGTGTGGTACTTCCCCAGGCGGACTGCTAAGAGTCCTACCACTACTAAATTAAACACACCATCTCCGTTCTCCCTTCCCGTATGGAGCCAGCGTAACAGCATTAGATACAGCCTATGCAAGCTGAAGTAACCTTTGTAACAAGGACAGAGAGACTGCAGTAGCTACCGCGCTCGAAAGCTGACAGAAGAAAGGAAGCTTCAATCTTTATAGAACTAGCACTCAGCTCGGTCACCATGCGTGGACCAAAGGGGGGAAGGGGGGGGGGGTGTCACAGGGGACATGACCCATGACCTGGTGTTTGAATGAAATGAGTCAGAGCCGCCATGAATACACGAAACGAAATAACGAGCGTGAGTGCGTGAAAAACCCGCACGATGATGCAGATGTGCACTCCCACACTGTGCAGAAGTGCACTGAATCCGATCAACACACTGACACCCACCACGCCTGGATCGCCTAACCTATATTATATTACATTGTAACCTATATAATATCAAAATGGTTTTTGGTCAACTTAACGAGGCTTGTATAAATTGTGACCTCATTGCAAATAGGTATGTTGGAGGTTTTTTTATATCTTTACCTATAATATATACAAGTATATATTATAGGTAAAGATAATTATTTCAAACATGTAGGTAACAAGGAAAATCACACAACTAATCATAGCAATTTGAAAACATTTTATTATTATTTTTCTCCATCATAATAACGCATGCATTTGTCATCTCTACACAATAATTTATAAGTAATTTGTACAAAATAATACAAGCCTAGGTCTTAACAATTATTTTAGCATTAACTACGATGTGTGAATAGCTAACAATAACTAGTTATCTTGGTTTTGTACCTAAGTATGTTAAAGATGAATTTATTTGTACAAGGTGTTTGGAAACCGAATCGTGTATTGAGCCGTTTTCGGCAGGATAAAAAAATAGATGACGCAAATCTATGTAAATATATGTACCTATATTTACATGTTCATATCACTGTTCATAACATCTGTTTGTGTCGCTTAAGCAGATTGATTAATATTTTGATTAATATACCTACGCTAAACTTTTAGTATTCAAATTAACGTGATTGTTACACACATTTAATTGGGTAAACGGGTAACTCACACGTAAAATGGTCGGTCAATCCGACTGGAGTTTCAGCCGCGTCCGGCGGTCTTTTTCAAGAAGAGTGCACGCGCGTGATGACTGCTCGTTTGGCACGAAACTCGTGTCGGATTGACCGACCATATTACACGTGAGTTATCCGTTTACCCAATTAAATATACGCTGAACTGTCTGTTTGTTTTGGCTAGTTTATGTACTTTATTTTTCGTTTATTTTTAAGCTTCACCTTAGTTAAATACATCAAAGCCATGTGACGATCTTTTGATTTTTTACACACAACGCTATAAGCAAATAGTGATTCTGGCGATTACATTCATACTAAAAACCCATTCATTATCTCCACCTATGAGAAAAAATGCGAAATAGAATTATTTTTTTTGCATTGACCATGGAAATGAAAATTGACATTTGCTTATTTTCTATAGACCATCGATAGAGTACAATTAAAAATGATTATTTCTGTCTCTTATCCAAACACCCAGTATATGTAATTGAGTCAAACTTAAAACAATGCAATAAATCATTAGTGGACGTAAATATGTGAGAATTACATAGAATTGTTGTCTTGCCGCCATATTTTAAACATTTGAATGACCTTGTGGTTTAGTTGGCAGTAAGTCTGTCCACAGAGATGGGTCGTTGGTTCAATTCCCACTTTGGAAAAATAATTAGCTGAATACAGATATGTATTTCATTAGTCGTTGAATAGTGACAGTTCTGACGTAATATGAGTATCTATTTGTAAGTCTATGTTTATCAGTATGCATTTACGATATAAGTAGGTAAGTAATTTACAACAAAAGTATCGTATTAACTATCTAGCTCCCACAATACTAGCTTGGTTTAGTTTGAAAGTAGGTACCTAGATGGAGGATGGAGTTCTGCAAGAAATACCCACCAATATTTATTTATTTTTAAGAATCTTCAATATTTCCTCACAATTTTCTGTCATTTGACATTGGTAATGTCATATCTTGCGCTTTCGCTTAGGGACTTAGGTCTCTCTTAAGACTTGCCATCTTTTTCCGGCCATATGTCTCTCTTAACCATATAACACCAGCTATAATAAAAAATAACACAAATTATTTGCCCACAGAAGGTTACATCATAAAAAACTTCACAAGATGATAGAAAAGGATAGCTATATAATAACAGTTTTGGGTATTTAAAAGACGTTTAGCTATTCCAGGAATGTCGTCTTCCCATTCACGATGTTGTCTGCCTCTTTTTCTTTTTTACTGTCTTGGACATCATTCCGTTATTCTTTTTGCCTAATTATTTATGTGTATGTTCTCAAACTCTATCTCACTATTCAAGGCGTACGTCACATTTAAGTTTTTTGAACAGTGATGAATCGGTATAAAAAAAGCAAGAAAGTTTGTAAAATAAAACTAAATACGAGTCTAGTAATTCGGCGGCCAAAGTGTTAAGTACTCTTGTATCTAAACAAAAAAATTACCTATAATATTTTCTTATTTAAGTACAAGAATAACATTGATTGCTGCGATTCATTGATCTAATGAACGGCATAATATAATAGAATATATTGGTGAACAATTCACACACAACACCATCTGACCCCAAACTAAGCAATGCTTGTAATATGGCGGCTAAATGACTGATACAACACTCACATAGTTTTAAATACATACTTATTATACATAGAAACACCCAGATACAGTGCAAACATTTGAATTCAGCATACCCACTCAAAAGCCAGTTGTGGATATTTTTTTTTAATAAATTTAGAAGTTTTAGGGCTGAAGTCCTAGTTTATCTTATAAGCATGTAACGCGTTGGTCATAACTGCATGTATAAATATAATTGAAATAAATAAAGTACGTAGGTTGGTATATTGCGTAACGCTATTATACGCCGTAGTCGTTTTGTTGTGAGAACGTCCAATGTCTAAGCGTAAGGTGTATTTTCGAATTCCATTCACACTTCTAAGTATTTTTCCAACTGTTTATACAGAAGTTTGCCATAACCACTGGCTTTAACCTTTTGACCGCCAAGTCACCTATACTTGACAAGCGCTAGCGAGCCATGTGCGCCAACGACGTCTATATTTGACTAAAAACGCACTATAACAAAATATTGTGTTAGATATCAATTGGTGACAGTATATATTTTTTTAATTTTGTGCTATGGCGTACGCTTAGTGTACAGGGCAAGGAAATGCAGTTTTGTCCTGGCGGTCAAAAGGTTAACAACGAAGGAATACGCTTGGAGACTGACACTTTTCAAGAAATACAGATTTCGGGAGTATCTGACATCATTATACAGCGTGATTGATTTTAAATAAATATTGGTGGACAATTCACACACAACACCATCTGACCCCAAACTAAGCTAAGCTTGTGTGATGGCGGCCAGATAGCTGATATAATACTTATTTAATTTTAAATACATACTTATTATACATAGAAACACCCAGACACAGTGCAAACATTTGAATTCATCACACATATATTTGCACTGGGTGGGAATCGAACCCACGACCCTCGGCTTCGCAGGCAGAGCTACTACCAACTAAGCCACGAGGCCAGTCTGACTTGACTGATTATGGTCTTGACTTCACTCTGTGAAAGAAGAATTTCAGCACAAATTAAATTGTTTATTCTGTATGTATATACAACAAATCCTAGACTGAAGTTACTATCAGTACTTAGATTATATTTACATAATTTATAATAACAAAAAATAAACAAATATACTCGTACCTATGTCTTCTTTCTTATATCATCTACATTTGTCTACTAATTATTTATTTAGTAACTCTAATAGATAATAATTATAATCATGTTACATTTATTTATATACTTTAGGCTAAGGTATAATAAGCACCTATGTAATTACTTACCTACTCGAGAAACTATATGATCGGTTTTCCTTAAATTATTTTATTTTTCTTGTACTATTGTTCATCTGGTATTAGCAAAGAACATTCATTCTAACTACGTTTCACAAAAGTAATTAGATGTAAGTATATTATTTATATACTCAGATCTCATTATAACTTATTAACAAAAATCAATCACGAGCCTTGGCTACTGAACATCGTGAAATGTATCACATTTTGATCTTTGAAACTCAATACTTCGTCAGTATTAAAACTAAATAATAGTAAAATTAAATTAAAAGACAAACAACTATTAAGAGTACTTCCGCTACGATATTGTGTCTGGGGACACAGTTCGGAGCGAGTGCTTGAACAGTCAAGATGTCAGTCCTCCATTTTTATTAAAAATAAATTTAAAAAATCTTTTCTTTTAGAGTGCTGGAACGTTAATGCTATAGATTTAGAAATAAAATAAATGATTATTATTTTATCAAAATTATGAAAAAATACGCAAAACAAAACGTACAAAACAAATCTCTAATCGTACTACGTTTTTTTTTAATTACTACATTTATTTCTTTATGAAACTTATTTAGACGAAATTGAATTATTTATCGTAGAATGTGTCACATATTGTTTGCGTTTAATGCTATTTTATTTTAATAATTACCTACTCTAATTTATGAATTGGTTGAAATGCAAAAATATTGAAACATTCAAATAATATTACTCGGATGCTTCGATATTGTAAATCTAAAGTGACATTCCTAATATTTGACCAAAATTAAAATGTCATTTTTCATCACAATCTAGTCTTTTTTCCATTATCAACGTTCTCTTCGCTGGTTTCCACGTATTTTTCCTGTGTCTGAATAGTCATCTGCTCAGTGGTGTTTGGACTGGTTAGCTGACTTGGCTTCTTATCCTGATCTTGGGCTTCTTTCAGGGAATCCGGTAGTTTCATGTTGTTTGTTTCTGGTAGCACGAGGACCAGGAAAGCAGAAAGTGTCGCCATACCCGCAAACACCATCGTTGGCAGATACTCGTAGTATTTCGTCTGTAGGATATAATGATTCGAGATTAGCCACCGTTTCAATACAATGACATTTCATTGTTAACACACAATTGTTATTTGGTTAGGCTGGTACGGTGAGTTGGTAAGTACTGAAACTGGAGCAAATGCAGAATTATATTTGAAGCCGTGGTATGCTACTAGATACTAGTACAAACTAATGAAGTAACAAATCAGTGAGTTCAATATATCACAAGAAAATAACTTTACGAAACGAACACACTTGCTTTTCGTACAAAATACGAGTTTCACAAGGTGGTATTACAAGGCTTAGGTATGCCACATACCTACATAATATTAACGTGAAAATGAGATCTAGAAAAAAATTACAAGCTGAGTGAAGGTCTCATAAGGCCATCTGTCAAAAATGACACAAACAAGTGAATTAATTACTACATTTTTGATAATTGACTATTAGATGATCTCAAAGCGGGCGTTATAAGCCCAATGTCTACAATGAATAAAATGTTAACAGTCATACCAGTAGTGGCGTTTGAGGAGCGAGAGTTGATCCAATCCTTCCAATAGTAGAGCACATAGCAAGTAGTGACGTCCTGTAATTGGTCGGGAACACTTCAGCTGCAAACACGTAGAGAGAGTTGTACGCCAGAGTAATGAAGAACTTGCCGCCGAGGTAGACGACTAGAGACCAGCTGCCAACTGCAAAGAAAGTCAACATTTATGATTTTGAATATTTACTGGAGCCCATCAAAATGCGACACTCTGCGCAGATATAGAGGAAGATGGCGAAACGAACTCGTCCCTTACGGCATATACCGGAAAATTATAGCTTTAGAGGAAATAGTGGAAAGAGGGTTGAGAGCCTTTTGTCTTGCAATGGGGCAAATTATTCATCATTGGTCAAAATGAAAATGTGTGACGATAGTAATGAATACAAGTTTGTTGGGGATATTATTGATAGTTAAAATGGATAGGTGTTACAGAGACATAATTACCTGGTACAAATGCATATGCAATCAGGATAAGTCCAGTCAAGCAGAAGGCAGTAGCGATAACCTTTTTCCTGCCATATCTGTCCAGGAAAATTAATTTACAGACGTTTGCCGGGGCTTCTATCACCAGAACGACAATATAATTTAGGTAGCTATTCCCTGATAGTTCTATAGCATTAATTGATAGTCCATAATATACCAAAGTTGAAGATATCCAAAGGAAAGAACAAATGAACAATCTTTTCCATATCATTGCTGATGTCAACAACTGGTTGAAAGTTGACTGATTCTGTTCTTTTGACTCATTTTTTCTTTCATGCCTTTGTTTCATTGCATGCTTTTCCACTTGGATGTAGTGATCTTTAGGGACTGTTACATTGTTCATTCTTTCTGACTTGCTTAGTACTCGGATGGCCTCTTCATATCGGCCTTTGCTTAGCAGCCACCGGAAGCTTTCAGGCAGTATCCAGATGTAAATGAAGACGAAGACAGCAGGAGTATAGATGATGAAGATTAGGTAACGCCAGTTTTGCAGCCACCAGGCTAAAAGAGTGACGGTCACACCACCCAGGATGAACATGGTGTTGAAGAGAAGACTGATGAAGACTCTGCCTTTTGGTCGCACCAGTTCCAAAGCTGAAAAAGAAAAATGAAATGAAGATTGTATCATAATACCCTTGTGAAACTGTTGTACAATTGTCTTTTTCGAGGTTGCGCACAATAAAAGGACCTTATCGTTGAGGTGTGGTGTATATTTGTAGTGTATTCATATCTGTATGTCATCTCTACGCATTTTGAACTGTTTCTTCAGAACACAAAAAAATCCATTTGGTATATGGTTACACATACCAACTTGAAACTTAGGATAATTATTATGAGACTTACTTTGATGTATTACTAAATAGTACTAAAAACTAGTCGATTACAATGCGCCTACGCATTGTATGGATTCCGAAGAATGAAGTGACATTATTGGTTGTGTTGGTAGAGTAACTTCAGTATGAGAGCGCAAATCTTCTGTTTATTATGGGTCTAAACTGTAACCGAATTCCCTGAGTCACTTTTGCCTGAAACTGCAAAAACTGACTCGCCAGAATCTTTCAAAAACTGATTTGTCGTCACACTCAAACAAAAACGGCATCCCAAAAAGATATTACAAAATGAATGGGCTTGTTATCTTGTCCAATTTTATTTTTTACTCAACCATTGTTCTAAGCTATATTCGCCTTGCCAACTTTTTGCAGCCCAACGTTTGAACAGGAAAATGTCAAAATCATTCAGCACCTGATCTCCCCATTGGTAGTCATGCGTTACCGGGGATCCCATGGACAAACAGGTAAGAAAGTTGCTAAAACAATGCCATCCGGAAATATACGTAAAAAGTGTAATTAGTTACGTTTGGCGACGAAATCAAATCGAAGGTCGGTGACGATTGCACTTTGCGAATCAAGTTTTGATGCATGACAGCGCATAATACGAGTAATGTACTAGGTTGAATTTAAGATTTCGGGTATTGTAGATAGAATCTTGACTTTGACAGATATAGAATAGTTAATAGTAACTATAAATAATCTCAACGTTAACAAATCTCAGTGCGATTTTGGTGATCAAATTAATGTAAATCAATTACTTTTTTATACAAAGTTGCAGTGAAAAGTAGATTAGACTTTTTACAGAGCAACGAAGCAAAAACCGATTGACTTTTTCTGAACGGTATTTTTGGAATGTCTAAAATTAACAAAGGCATTACAATAGTGTCGTGAACAGAAGGTGAAATGTAGTATAAGCTACTTACACTTACTCACTCTACGTTTCCAATGTTAGGAATCAAACCCCTATTTTCTCAGAAGTAGAGGGTCAAAATCTATACATGTATTCTATCTTTTTGTAGTGGTAGGACTCTTGGCAGAGTCCGCCTGGGGAAGGACCACACCTTTGCCAAATATTCTACCGCCAAGCAGTAATGTGCAAACATTACTGTGTTCCGGTCTGAAGGGCAATGTTTCCAGAGATATTACAGGGCTTAGAGATATAACAACTTAGATCTCTGGGTGACGGGCGCAGTGCAGTGCTAGGTAATGATTTGGAATCTTCATGTTCCAATAGCTGCGTGTCAATGTGTTGTTATGTGGCAGGCATGTTGCTTACCATCAGGCACATGACCTGCTCGTCTCGTCACTCTTTATTAAAAAAAAAAAGCTGGCTAAGTACGGGTTGGTGAATGTTGCTTTCTTCAAAAGATATTATATTTCTTAGAATATGCTGGTTTCCTCATGAATTTTTTGCTTTACCTTTTACATCCAGTGGTAACGAATAACTTGTACGCTATGCACTAGGGAAAGACTCAGATAATACATAATTATTGTCCTATTCCTTTTTATAGATCAGTACGATAGTCAGTAAAATATCACTGTGTCCGGAACACAGTGATATTTTCACATCGCTGTTTGAAGGGCAATGATTACAGTGAAATTACAGGGCATAGAGATAAAACATCTTATATCTCTGGGTGACGACCGCAGTGCAGTGTTAGGTAGTGATCTGGACTTTTCATGTCCCAATAGCTCCGTGTCAATAATAAATAAATATTGGTGGACAATTCACACACAACACCATCTGACCCCAAACTAAGCAAAGCTTGTAATATGGTGGCCAGATAGCTGATATAATACTTCAGCATCAACATCAATAGCCCACTAAACGTTCCTACTGCTGGGACTGGGGGCCTTCTCTCGCAAGGAGAGAGTTAAGGCCATAATCCACCACGCTGGCCCAGTGCGGGTTGGTGGATGACACATGACTTCGAAAGATTCTAGGTACCTACATGTCTATATAGTTTTAAATACAATATGCTGTTACGAGGAGAAATGTTGCTTACCATCAGGTACATGTCTTGCTCGTATTGTCATTCTATACTCTACATTTTTTTTACATTTTTTTTTATGGGTCAGCTTGAATTGGAACATTGCGCAGTAAAAAAACTCACAATAGGGTTAAACCTTTCGTCAAACAAACTTTAAATTTAATAGTGCTCAGTATTTTTGTAGTAGGTCATTGCACTATAAACAACTTGCAACAAAAAGTTGGATGTTGTTTATGGTACGAAGCAGTGATCTTATAAAACTAAAGGTCTGTAACGTGTTTATTGTTGTTCCTTTTGGTTAAAACGAATTTAAAAAAATTGGTTCCGCTGTTTTAAAGTTATCGACTCTTTTGTTAGCTGCGGTAGTAATCTTAAACGCATAATGGGCATATTCTATCTATAGGTACTTGCAAACATTTGTGAAACCTGAAATTAGAAACACTTGCGTTGGTTTTTTTTATTTAATGTTTGTAATATAATGTTTAATTTTTTATAATATTATTTTTATAATTTATTCAGTAAAAGTACACAGAAAACAGAGTCAAATTTTTAATCATAATAAAGTCTACACAAAAAAACATTTTTAAATTTTATTTGTAAATGTAAACATCGGCATTTAACTCACCACATAGACATTTAATATTTGCATATCATTGCTTGGCGCTAAATAATAGTCAAAGGCTCAGACCAACTATTCTTTCCTTAAGGAGTCAAAGGTATGTTAGGTACTTACTTAGGCATAGATTAAACATAAGTATCATGTACCTATAGGTATGCTGTTTTTCTCACTCAGTCAGCCCTATCCCAGGTTTTCTTCTTCAGCCAATGCCTAACGTATATCGTCATTCCATCGAGTTATAAGGTATCCTACGCTACGATTGTCGATTCGCGGTTTCCACTCTAAAGCAGTTGCACCGGCAACGACGAACGAGTAACGAGTAGTAGCGAGTATCGCTGAGCGAGTGTTATCTTTCATAGCTTTTGTTGCTCGGCGGCAAACTAGTGAAGAGAGTGCGCACCGGCAGTGTGCGAGTGAGGTGAGCCATTACTCGCATCAGGCAGTTGTCCCACCGCCGGCGAGAAAACGAGTAACTATCGACTGCTTTCTCGCTCAAGAAACGTACAATAGATATAAATTCCGTGTAAATAAAAGAGATGCATATTAAATAGCTCATCGCCGACTGTTATTCATATTGCCGGCGAGCAATTGCTTCACTAGTTTGTCGCTGAGCGACAAGTGTTATGAAAGAACACTCGCTCAGCGATACTCGCTCAGCGATTAAAACACGCCGAGCGAGCAACCCTGCGGTTATTTCACTACTGTGCGAATCTGATAGATGCGAGTGAGGCAGTTATCTCACCGGCAACGATGAACGAGTAACGAGTAGCGAGCTTCAGCTTGCTAATACTTTCAGCAATGTCGATATCATTGGTACTCTGAAGGATGACTTCGTTTTGTATACGATCCCTCAAAAACTTCGTACATATCTGATTCCATAGCATGCTGTGCGAACTTAAACTCGTGAAAAATGTGACAATTTGTATACCTACATCCTACTTGCCTACTAATATTATACATGTCAAAGTTTGGATGTTTATTGCTCAATCATGTTGGTACGGCTGAACGGATCGGGTTGAAATTTGAAACATTGTCAGATCTCATTTAGTCTACTTTTTATTGCAGGAAAATAACTACAACAGCACGATCAAAATCGGTTCACAATTGGCGGAACTATCACACCACATACATAAAAAATACGTATATCAACATCCCTACATACAAAAAAAGATAATTAAACCGCCTCCTTTTTTGGCCGTCGGTTAAAAAGTTTACACTTCTGAAATTTAGACGCTCCAAAGAGTATTGGGATTTTGGGATCGATCTAGACGGCCTGTAGATGTAGATTCAACTTTGAATCATTCCGCTCCGACAAACCGCAGGGTACCATCAGATACGCAAACAATTATATTAGCAGTTAGCTATGAGTTAGCTCAAACATCTTGCGAAATTACCGAGAGATGTTGTCCTAAATAAACTGTGGAGTTTAACCTTACTATCTTAGTTATGTTTGAAGGACCGTGGCATTTCCATAATAATATTTATTTGAATAGTAAATAGGGTTTGATTTCTTTAAGTACTTATGATAACTTTTTGACATAAATAGTTGCTTCTGAATGAATAATTAGCTTATAAATATAAATTATGTGAAACTAGCAACACTCCACGGTTTTAGCCGCGTAGATCTCGTTATTTAACCAGGATAAAAATAGCCTATGTGTTATTCCATATTAATATCTATCTATGACTACTATTTAAATTGTATGTGACTTAATGATAAAAAGCTATAGAAAATGATATTTTTGATTTTGTATTAATGTTTTTTTTTCTTTATTACCTTAGGTGGGTGTGTATAATTTTTCAAGTGACATATTTGTTCTGTAACAACTATTATAATTCCATATGCCAGAGTTCTTTGCAAACGTAATGGGAAAATAACATGATCAGTTACATAATAAACTGAACATCTTACCTAATATGTACTCTATTTTTATGGAAAAAAACATTCAATTTCATCTATCTACCAAATTTCATCCAGATTAAGTAGTTTTTGCATGAAAGAGTAACAAACATACATCTACACATTCTTACTTAAATCTCAGTAGGATTGTGTTGGTACTTGTGCGTACATAGCACACATGCATATCGGCGTTTTTGAGATAGGACAAAACAATCGAATTTGCGACGCGCTGATACATATACCGTAACCATCACCGCTGTAGGGTATATAAGTATGTACATACTAGAAGCCTTCTGCGGTTTCACCCGGATAGTTCCCGATTCTGTTAATTTTTCGGGATAACAAGTATCTGCTATTCTCTATCTACCTACCTACCTATCTATCCATACAAAAATCGTGCGACAAGGAGAAATTATCGAGGGTTGCAACCCCCCCTCTTCAGCTGCACTCAGTTGGACAGCTTACAAGTGACGGCATAGTACTGAATCTTATTACTTTATACCCTTCTATCATCCTACATAGGTCTCCTGGTGGTTCATTTGACCCTTTCATTTTGTTCACGGGCCTGTAGTCCTGTAGGCCTGTAGTATTTGTAATATTAGTGGGATATTCTGTTTTGATTTTGTTTTTTGTTTGTTTTTTTATTTCGCTTAACTTCCACAAGTAAGAGGAACCTAAATTATAAATTAGAACTACCTCCATACCAAGCCAGCCAACATATTAGTGAAAGCCTTGTCATGATTGGTCCAGCAGTTTCGGATTATTTATTGTTATACATATGTAAATGTGAATCTATACCTATGTTTGCACTTGATTGCTAAGTGATGTGGTTCATGATAGAGCGCGCTAAAGTAGAAGAAACCTAGATATAAAATATAACTCCAGACTTAAAGACACCTAGATTATATCCATCCACTCAAACCTTAGATAAAATATCAGTATAAGTAACTCTTTGAGTCTTTGACTGAAGCATTCCAAAGTTTAGATGATCTCTTTACGAAAGTACTTTCTCTTTTATTTTTCTATTTTTGACCGACTTTTCTCTATTCATAGGAATCTTATTTTGTCTTTTTACCGATTACTCGAACACATCAAAATCGATTTGAAAAAATTTTTTTTTGTTTCAAAGATCATAAATATACCTTTTGAAACATAAATTGTTTCAGGATTTACTTTCTTAAGACTTGGACGAAGAAATTTGACGGCACTTTCGTTATACGAACAGCTTGCCTGTGGAATGTTTTACGTGAGTGGGGGTTTGTCGATAGATACAATTTGGTATGGGTACAGATAGATATCTATAAGTCGAGAGTGAGTTGACTTCATTTAGATAGCATTTTTGGTTAATATAAAGCAAAGACATCGTATTTAAGCAAAAAAATCGAAATCTGTGAAATGGAGCGAGATGGCAGTCAAGCCAAAAAAATAAAAAAAGGTTAAAGCATTTTTTGTATCGTTTTTCGATGTACTTTTTTCAACTATTTTACGATTGATTCTAAAGCTTCTGGGGTTAGATCGATTTCCAGATTTTTGAAGTGAAAACTTCTTTAGGCGCGCCTAAATAGATTTTTCGTGGGCTGTGAATTGAATTCATTCGTCACGCTCGGGTATCATAAGAAAGCTTCGGGTAAACCTGGGACCATGGTTATTGGCCATCTTGAAATACGTCAGCCAATGGGAAATGCTGAAAGGGCGTGGACAGGCCATCATGGCATGGCCATCTAGAAACGCATCAGCCAATGGGAAATGCTGACGCATTTCTAGATGGCCATGCCAAGATGGCGAGGCCACGCCCTCCAGTTACACCCGTGTAGTTTCCAAGGTAAGCTATCAAATTCTGAGTTTTAAGTTTTCACTTCTATCGGCAGTTCCTATGACTGCCAATTTTTTATTTACCGTAGTGTTGGCACTTTGTAACGTAGCACCTTCTGTTATAGGTAAGCATGTTCTTTTTATAACACAGAGTAAGAGGTCGAGCAAGACCTGTACCTAATAGTAAGAAAGATGCATGCCCATAACAACACAGTAGGTACCATGAAGCTATTTGAACATAAAGAGTTCTTAGTAGTGGTAGGACTCTTGGTAGAGTCCGCCTGGGGAAGTACCACACCGTTGCCAGTTATTCTGCCACCAAGCAGTAATGTGCAAACATTACTGCGATCCGGTTTGAAGGGCAATGTTTCCAGAGGAATTACAGGGCTTAGATATATAATATCATAGATCTCTGGGTGACGAGCGCAGTGCAATGCTAGGTTATGACTTGGACTCTTCATGTTCCAATAGCTGCGCGTCACGGTGCTGTTATGTGGCTGGCATTTTGCTTACCATCAGGCACATGTACTGCTTGTCTCGTCACTCTATACTTACAAAAAAAAAAGTAAATTACTGTTTAGTGATAGAACAACTGGCAAGGGTGAGGTAATGTCCCAGGCCAACTTTGCAAAGAGTACTACCATTGAGGTAAACGATTGAATAGCTTCATTTCATTCATTCAAATCCGTTAAGAAGAATTCGTTACTCCAAAAAAATGTGCCACTGACACTCTTTGTACCGTTATAACAAAAACTAGACAACGGAAGGGTGACACCAGAAACTGATCTTACTTACGAGATCGAATATCATACAATAACCAGAAATATAGGATTTCATTGAAAATGTGAATGGCTTTCAAGGTTTGTTGGGTATAGGAAACTATGCTCGCTCAAACAATCATAATAGGAACTGACGTAAATGTACTATTGGCAATGAATTAAGGCGATACCTGTCACAGTTCAATAAAGATTTAAAGCAACCGCTATAGCTGAAAGAGTTAGCAAGCTGAAGTAGCAATGGGCTGGTCAGATCTGTTGAAGAACAGACGAAAGGAGACGGGCTCTAAGTTCTAGCGTACCAGTAAACTGCGTAAAGTAAAGTTTGTGGTGCTAGTTCGTAAGTGTTTTACTGTAATTTTTCTGTTTTTGTGTCACAATAAAGAGTTATCTATCTATCTATCTATCTAAACGTAGAGTTTGATTCCCAGTGGCGTCGCTAGACCTGGGTAAAGTGTCCCTCGTCTACGGGTTTGTACTTAAAGGGGCTTCGCGAGACCTTCTGCTATGCGTTGTCCCTAGACTTAAAATCCCTATTTAATTTTTAACTAAATAAAATATATAGAAAATGTTGGCCACACTTGGGACTTTCCTGAGCTGGAAAATAACAACAAATCGTAACTCCTACTTTTACTTTTCCATGTCTAGTACGGTAAGTCGGTTGGTAAGGTCTTGGGAACGAAATGAAAGGGACTTTCTGCGTCCAGGTGGAGCGACGATCTGCAAAAAGTGTACGGTCGAAAGTGTATGCGTATTTCAGAAGACAATGCTTTGAGGCGTTCTTCAGGAGAAACGTACGTATAATGATGACGCCTGATGATGACTGTTGTTATAGTCCGTTATTCTATATCCTAACGTTTCGATTACTTACTCCAAAAAGATTCCAGTCTTGAACATCGCCACAAAATTTCTGGCTTATGTTTTGTTCTCGGATACATTTTGAATAGTGTATAAAACTGATATGTATGATCCAATACCACCTTGCCTTTTCTTCTATTGGACTACTCGTAGCATGAAAAAGCAACATCGGTTGACGTTCCAGTGGCGTAGCTAGGTAACCAAGGGCCCTGGGGCAAATGAAAAAATAGGGCCCACTGCTATGTCAACTGATTAGGTTTTATCAAATAAAAATATGAAATATACAAATACTTTAAAATGCTTAAGCTCTTTTTTGTGCACTGCAGGGTAGGTAACAAAAAAAAATATTTTATTTAAATTTGCCACTCCACAGACTCCGTCCTGGGTCCGTGACTTTGGTCATTTCAAATGTTATAAGGGGGGAGTTGGGAATAAAAATATTAAACAGTAACAACTCAAATTACAATTAATACTTGGTGTAGGTTTGGGCAATAAACGAAAGAGATGATTCAAGGATTTATTATCTGAAGGTCGGGCCTACCAACTGACTAAATAACAATTACCTATATATTTAAATTTTTTTCCTAGCTTTAGTTTTCGCAAAAGTATCAATGACTTCGTTTAAATCCAGGCTTGGTGCGGTTTTGTTTTCAATTGCTATTAGCGATAAATGTCGGAGTCGAGTCGGGTAATATTATTATTTCTTAAATATTTTTAATTTGCTAAAGGACCTTTTAGCTGCTGCTGACGTGACAGGAATTGTAAGGAATATAAAATTGTTGTAAATACTTCCGTTAGGTCGCATTCTAGCACTCCATATTTGCACATTATTTCCTTACATATTTGGTGAGCAGTCTATGCTCGAGTTAGTTGAGGTAAAACTAGGTGGTAAATATTAATAAATTTAAGTGAAAAACTAGGGCCTACTTATATCTGAATATTTTCTTTGGAATTCGTCACACTTTTGTAATAAAGTTGCTTCATCAACATGTAATAAAAATGTTGGTGTTAGAAAATTGAAAATATGACAGACTGCACTCATACCAATAAAACGTGTATCATCTTAATTTTCTCTTTTTAAATTTTTCTCTCTTTGTCTATAAACTCACGTTGAGATGTACCTTTCCCTTTCGTTATCTTTCCCATCTTATCCGTTCCTATTTACGTAAGTTTGGAACGCTTCACGTAAATATTTACGTCCTTTCAAATTTTCCCGCTTCACGGCATTTAATTTATTTCCAAATTATTTTTAATCGTTCTGGAAAAAAATATTTTAACTCGAATTCACAATAAAACGCACATCGGTGAATAATAAAACGCACGTATATCCGTCAAATTGACAACACTGCCAACCTACAGAAAGATTTTTTCGGGGATTTCCCGAGGTATAACTTTTGAATTTGTGAATTTCTCTTAACTGAATTGTCGTGATTAAAGTGGGGTTACAACATGTCATATTTATTTAGGAAATTGAAAATGGGAGAAATTTACAAAAGTTCAGTTCGATCGAGATTTCTGGTAAGGATTCGAGGGCCCCCTGAGCTTGAGGGCCCCGGGGCACTGCCCCACCTAGCCCCTTGGGAGCTACGCCACTGGTTCCAAACTCGTACGAGGAGTTTCGACTCCACTTTTATGATAAAGCCTAGACTGTGGAATGCGTTGCCAAATTGGGTTTTTTCCGATGCATACAATATTGGTGTTTCAGTAGAGAGCGTATCGGTTTCTTCTAGATAAACACTCTGTTGTAGATCGGATGTCGTATATATTTTCACTCTCAAATAAATTTATAACTCTCTTCTTTTTATGTCGTAAGTTAGACACGTGTGAACACACGCGTGCAATGTCAAACCGTTATAATACAGCGCCTTAAGAGTGCGCAGTTCAACCACATACAGTATTATACCTTTATAGGAAGTACATACAAAGTGGAATTAGTTACAAACATGTTATTGGAAATTGATTGATACGCACGTTGATGGAAAAAAAACTGTTTGTGGCTACCGGGTTGTACCTACAAATGCTACGTAATTGCTTCTTTGAAGTCACAAACAAATATTTACAAATAATAATTATATTTACCTATAGTGTCCTAGCAGCACCTCGCTGTTTTCTCCGCGTAGTTCCCATTCCTGTTAGTTTTCCGAAATAAAAAGTAGCCTAAATGTTCTTCCGGACTATAATCTGTGTTCCAAATTACAATCCCATCCGTTCAGACGTTATGACGTGATGGAGCAATAAAGACAAATATTTTTCTGTAATTATTTCCCAAGCTACCTTGGGTCCTAATACTACTTATTACAATCTAACCTGATCTATGAAGTCTAGGCTAGTGAGAAATATATGTCTAACTGAAATTGCTACATAGTTTATATACAATAAGGTGTCCATCAGCACTTTTATTCTTATTGACTCTGTTAAGGTGAAGTAACTTATTTCACTTTTTATTTCACATTTAATTGTTTTACATTGTATGGCACTGCCACTGCACGATGTTAACTCAAAATGTTTTGTTCTTTTAAGTCTCCTCACTGTGTCCGTGTTATCAAGGAGCTGGATAGCCTCGACATTCACATGATGATGAAGGCTGCGTTCATGTGCTTCTACATACTTTTTTTATCACTTTGCCTACAAGAACCATTCCAAGATCTCGATGAATGTCGGCATTTCTCACATACCAGGGCGCAATGACCATATTTCTGAGTACTTTGTTTTGAAAACGTTGAATCCAAATATTGACATTTATAACGTTAGCAGGTAGGTTTTTATATTTGACGTCCTGCAATTAATTTTGACGTGACAACGTCTTATAATTCGATGAAGCCGGCTGCACGCCCGCAAAACATGACGTCATGTAACGTTACCGCCGTTACCTCGCCGCCGGCGTTACCTCGCTCTAAGGCGTAGTTGAAGTTGTCACGTTCAACTAACGTCAGTAACCCGACTTTACAGACAACCATTTTTTTTTCATACTTTCTACGACGATGATTGATTTTAACAATCATCTAAGTAAAGTAAAGTAAATTTATTTCAATAAAATAGATCTTAACTATACAATATTTTCTTACTGCTATAAACAGGCAGATTATTTTGTTAGTCTGAACTAGGTAGAACCTGTGTTTCAGGCGGGAGAAATGCTTATTTACCTAAGAGTTACATATAGGAAGAAAATAAAATTATTATTGTATTGACAAATATTGTTTAATTTAACGTAGCTTTATCATGTACTGAGTGTAATTAATTAGCATTTGCCGTTCTTATTACCTATCTTCCTCAATTTATTTTCTCTGAAGAAAAAAAAACAAAAACCGACTTTAATAATTCTACTAATATTTTTAATTTGAAAGTTTGGATTTTCCGATGTTTTAATGTTTGTTGCGTAATCACGTAGGAGTTGCTGAACGGATCGGGTTGAAATTCAGAATGGCAAGTAAGGCTACTTTTTAATTACAAGAATATCACAGGAACAGACACTATGCGGATAAAACCTTGGCTTTTAGTTATTCTATATCGTTGACATCTGATGAATAATACTTATTAATTTTATTATGAATTATTCTTTTTACTTTATAATTAGTATTTATACTGTCTTTGATTATTCAACGTACTTGTTGTATGAATAAATAAAAATTATGCACATTATTATATCAAGAACTATTTATTTTTTATAGTGCAGAGTGACGAGAAGAGCAGGACATGTGCCTGATGGTAAGCAATAAGCCTGCCCATAACAGCACAGTGACACATCTATTGGAACATGAAGAGTCCAAATCATTACCTAGCACTGCTCTCATCACCCAGACATATCAGTTTTATCTCTATGCCCTGTAATTTTACTGGAAACATTGCTCATCAAATCACAGTAGATAACTAATCGAACTACCGACTGATCACAACAACTCATACCCTTGAAAAATCTAACCATACTCATAACTCTAACCTATCAAACTAAAGTAGACGATTTGTTATGCCCTTTACCATCATCAAATTAGGAAATATAGCAATTAACATAGAAGAAACACGTTTAAATGCGTAATTTTGATAAGTACCTCGTAATATGACGCGTAGTTACTACACAGATATTTATTTGTTCACTAGATGGTAAGGTCATATTAGTGGAATTATTAGGCAAGTAAAAAAACACCGCTACTCATAACCGCTAACTTTAACGGGATAAAAGTTGCCTTATAAACATTGCTTATTTTTAATCTATACCTACTAATATTATAAATCAGAAGACGTTTTAAGAACTCTTTTAAAAATTCTAGCACAGTTGGAAATATGTATATTTATGGACTTCCTGAGTGCAATAGGCTATATATTATGTACAACGTGCGAAGCCAGGGCGGAGCGCTTGTAACATTATAAAGCTGAAGAAGTTTTTTGTTTGAACACGCTAATCACAGGAGCTACTGGACCGATTTCAAAAATTATTACACCGTTGTATATGTACGTAATTTCTGAGTATATTATGTCCCACGGCCGAAACCGAGTGGACCGCTAATCTCTAATAATAACATACTTACTACGTACCTACTACGTCTTTTATTTCATTCAAATACGTACCCGTTACAGAGGTATGTATGACATATACGACCACATTAGACACGTAAGTAGGTACTGTATACTATATTTAATAGACACGACTTCACAACCTTTAGGTCGTGGATTCCATTCCTATCTTCACCTTACGCTATTTTTGCTCAATCACGTCGGAACGGCTGGACGGATTGGGTTGAAATTTAGAATACAAATTATAGTTTGAAATAGCATTAGTTTTAGTAAAGAATATTATGACAAAATGATAACGTCAAACATCTCGATAGACCATTCTATTTTACTACATATAAATAAAACAGACTATGTGAACCTATGTCAAGGCGAAGGTTAATACGTTTTTTTATGTAAATCATAATAGTTCATCAACATCACACACACCCGATGTGTAAACAGTCCCTCCTCTGCACGTGCACATACCATTGGACAATGACATTCCAAGCATTTTGAATTAACGACGGTTTTTCTTACATAAAATAGCCAATTAAAATAATCAACAAATGTCTACCGTAACGTTGCAATCAGCATGGTTTCAAAAATAAAACCTTAATTTCTAAGATTGCCGAAATTCATTTTATTCAAAACTCTCGGTGTAACAATCTTGGTGTATTCAAATCCAGAGAGACTCAGTTAATTATAGGTAAACACGCTCTATCGTAGACCGTATCGTCGCTTAACATCAGGTGAGATGGCGGTTAGTAACCTATAAAAGTTAAAAAATAACATTACTTGAATAAGACTATGTTCTGGATGACTCAGAAGATGCTATTGATGGCGGAATATAATACAAGGCGCCAGTATCGGTCTATGGTCATCCCAATTTGAAAATTGAATCTTGTACTTACGAAATAAAGGCAAAATTCACTTCGACAAAATATGCCGCATGTATCTCCGCTCCAAACGCTGGTGATAGGAATTAAAACATGGCAAACATGCGTAACCTAGTTGACAAATAATGCTTTGATATCGCCAAAAGTTCCATTGGTGACGATAGCTAAGAACAAGATCAGGAGACGAACATAGATCCTGAGATCATACTGGTGTTAAAATGAACAAAGAAATAAAGTGAAAATTCATCATCATCATCATCAACAGCCCACTAAACGTTCCCACTGCTGGGACTCGGGGCCTTCTCTCGCAAGGAGAGAGTTAAGGCCATAAATCTACCACGCTGGCCCAGTGCGGGTTGGTGGATGACACATGACTTCGAAATTTTCTAGGTACCTAGAAGTGAAAATTCACTTAGCACAAAATAAGCCGTTAACTTAAATGCTGCAATAATAAAGTCAAAACTCACCTAGCACAAAACAAGCCGTGTACACTCCCGCTCCAAACGCCGGTTCCAAGAATTCAAACACGACGAACATGTCATAGTTGACAGACAATGCTCTGATGGCTCCGAAGACTCCATTGGCGACGGAAGCGAAGACTAACGCTGGTAGGCGACCGTATCTGTCTGAGATAAGACCGGTGAGGGGTATAGCCACGAAGAAACCGGCGTTGTGGACTGTTCCTACCAGCGAACGCTTCCAGTCTTGGCAGGCGAGGTCGAACTAAAACAACAGAGAATTGGAAATTAAATTCATATAATATTATTTTATTACCAGCGCTCCACGGTGTTACCCGCCTAGTTACCGTTTACGTAATTTTACCGTGCTAAAAAGTAGCCCATTTGCAATAGGGTACCAGACTGGGTAAAAAATACACCATCCTAATTAGTCCGTCAGCTAGATCATGGAAAAATATTGGACACGTATTTTTTGTTTTTTCATAATTTTAAAAATCGTCAAAGATATAGACCATCAAACTTCGAGAGTGGGGGGTCGCGACGTCACTCGTGAGTAAAAATCGTACTCACAAATGACGTCACACGAAACTTCGAAGCGCTGTACCTTCGTCATTATTTGCTTGTGAAACAAAAGAAAAAATACGTGTACAATATTTTTTAGCAATCTAACTAACGGGCTATTTAGTTTTTTTGAGGATTGTACCCTATTCCAGATTATAATAAGTTCTATACAATGTTCGATAACTATAACTATAAAATGTCCGATCCGTTCAGATGTTACGACGTGATTGAGCTACAAATATCTAAACATCCACATTTTCGAATTTATAAGATTAGTAAGATTGGTAAGATAGGTAGGGTAGAGCGTTAGAACAAGTTGGTGACCTTTTTTTGTTGACGAGATGAAATTATATGCTGACACCCGGCTGTATTTGAACCGAGTAGGAGGTCTTCCACTTATAATGCTATCATTGTCTTAAAATTTTCCTCTAAATTAGCGAGACAGCACAAGTTTCTTTATTGATAATTAGTTCGCATTTGACCACCATCCCGCCTGATGTTAAGCGACGAAGCGACGATGCGGTCTACAACGGAGCGTGCTTACCTTGAAGAAACCGATTCACTCTCTCGACTTGAAGACACCGAGATTATAGCTATCGGGAAAAACCTACACAGGCAACGCATTCCACAATCTACACGTGCGTTGCGGCGCTAGTAGCTTTTCTTATTTTTTCTTTCCTTGGCCTACTAATATTAAAAACGGGTAAGTTTGTAAGAATGTACGGATGTTCAGATAGTGCAATCCACGAAGACGCGCCCCACTATTCCTCCTAACCGTTTATAGTATATGTGTGCAAGCTTCCGTCAATGTTGAGTGTTATCGGTACACACTAATTACCTATGAATGTACACGCACACTACAATGAATGGTGAATGGTTCGCGACTCACGCTCGGAACAAACGCAATTGGTGGAGAAAAAAATTGGTGGGGCGCGTCTTCGTGGATTGCACTATCTATAAGTATGTTCGTTACTCTTCCACGCAAAAACTACTGAAAGGATTTGGACGAAATTTGGTACACATATGTATAATAGTCTGGAATAATACATAGGGTATTATTTATCGCGGGAAAATAACGAGATCTGAAACTATGCGGGTGAAAACGCGGGACGCTGCTAGTAATAAATACAGTGCGTTCGAAAATAGAGAAAATTGCACAGCACTAAAAATTGCAGAGCTGTGTAATCGATTAGTACCAGTGACGAATAATTATCACGCACGTGTATTTTCACTTGCATCTACACACGCTTAGATAGTTTACAATAACGTTATGACCGATGGTGATGACGCCACTAACGTATTCTATAAATGTAAACAAAAAAATCAATGTACGTAACAAAGTAACGTTCAGCAATTTCGTCAGAAATTTTAGTGGTGGTGCGAACTCTACTTCAATAGCCATAGATTTTGTATTTTTTTTTAATTTCCGAAAAGTTCCAAAGCTGGCAGATTTTGTGGTGGGTTTTAATTTTGGGTAATACTAGCAGCGCCCCGCTGTGGACGTGATTGAGCAACAAACATCCATACATTGACATTTATAATATTAGTAGCATGGTTACATTAGATGTTACGTAATGTTTAGGGAGAGGAATAAGTACAAAAATACGTTACGGTACGTTAAAATGGGGGAGGGAGGGATCATAAATCTTCAAAAATGCATAACTTGAACGCCCCCAAAAGCCACCTGAGGCCATCTTCCACATAAAACAATAAACATATAAATATTAAATATTGTTGGACAATTTCACACACAACAAAACTGACCTCAAACTAAACAAAGCTTGTACCATATATGGCAGCCAGATAGCTGATATAATACTTACATATTTTTAAAAACATACCCATGGACGAAATGGATGAAACCTTCAAAGACTAGTATGTTCATAAAATAGGACAAATCAAATTAATTATGGGACTGTGACGGGTTTCTCTTTGACGTATACGAATCCTTCATTTTGATTCGACGAATGATTAAAAATTCCATCCGTTTCTATGCTCAACTGAAATTAAGGAACGCAGGCTTTTGACGAAGAAGGGAAGGCACATGAAAGGGATAAAAGTGATTTAGTTACGAAACACGCGTGATTTCGTTTCAATAATATAGAATTAAGGATGATGCCTGTTACATTGTACCGATCCGGGAATCTGTCGCCTAACAAAAGTTTTTTTATTTTTTATTTATAACGAGTGACAAGACTAGCAGGACATGTGCCTGATGGTAAGCAACATGCCTGCCACATAACAGCACAGTGACACGCAGCTATTGGAACATAAAGAGTCCAAATCATTACCTAGCACTGAACTGCGCTCGTCAGCCAGAGTTCTAAGATGATAGATCTCTAAGCCCTGTAATTTCTCTGGAAACATTGCCCTTCAAACCGGAACACAGTAATGTTTGCACATTACTGCTTGGCGGTAGAATAACTGGCCAAGGTGTGGTACTTCCCCAGGCGGACTCTGCTAAGAGTCCTACCACTACAAAAGTCTTGGGTTTGATATTCATCATCATAATTAGCTCACACTCGTCCATACTGGACATCGGCCTCTCCAATAATACGTCTGTCAGACTTTCGTCACTTTCGTAAGGCTTAGCTTTTATGTTGCTATCTCTTTAATTTCAGCTGACTTCATAAAAGGAGGAGGTTCAAATGAAGGTTGTTTTTGTATGTACGAATGTAATGCGATAGCTCCGCCAATTACGGTGAGTCGATTTTGACGATTCTATTTTTGTTTGGAAAATCATACATATAAATATACATTTTATCGAAATCGGACAAGCAGTTTTTAAAAAGTTAACAAAAATCTAATATTTACATACTTCGATGATATTTTCGTAAATGTAGGTACTCCGAAACCTTGCTCATTGGAACAGTTGGTTTCTTAAAATTTATAGAATTTAGTAGAGTATCTGATCTGAGTTTAATTTTAAGTTGAAGTTCGTGTTATTTTTTCTCGGCTAAAATTAAATTATTGGTACTTTATGTAAGACTAGCAATGCCCCGCGTAGTTCCCGTTATTTTTCTTCCAGGCTATAATCTGAATGTGTTCCGAATTTCAACCCGATTCGCTTATACGTTCTGACGTGATTGAGCAACAAACATCCAAACATTAACATTTATAATATAAGTAGGATGGTCGAAGAGCCCTTCGAACTTTGACTTTGTATTCCAAAACTAGACTTAAGTTACTTGGATATTGAAAAGTTCCTCACTGATTTGTACATTGTTCTAACTAGGTAATGATTTGGAATCTTCATGTTTCAATAGCTGCGTGTCACTGTGTTGTTATGTGGCAGGCATGTTGCTTACCATCAGGCACATGACCTGCTCGTCTCGTCACGCTATATTTAAAAAAAAAAAAAAAAAACTAGTCTACTTGCTGTTTCAGGCGCGTAGTTTCTGATCCCAATTTTTTTCTGGGATGAAAAAATATCCTTTGTGTGATTCCAGATTATTATCTATTTATGAACGAAATGTCACCCAGATCACTTCAGTAATTTTTAGTTGCAGTGTGATTTTTTTATCTTCACCTGCCTAAACTTGTACCTACTAAGGGCTCTGAATACGAGCATTGGCTTAAACGTAGCAATACCATAGTATTGCTACGTTTAAGTTTGTGACGCCATATTTCTCACCTCTAGAGGACTATTTCATAACTTTACATGAAATAACATAACAAATATTTTTCAATCATGTGGTTTGGAGGTATCAAGTTAGGTTAGTAGGCGTAGTTAGCATGTATTAACAAAATATTTGAAAAGGACGCCTAACGCAGTGTCATATTCAATTAGCTTTAGACAAAGATATATATTATTATCTCAGACAAATATGGTTAGATAGTCAAATATGATACGTGTTGCTAACATAATTAAATTAAAAAATTACGTGTAATATACCTACCTATGTATTTTATTAGCTTAGTGTAAGTAGTTAGGTATGTGGCGTCGTGTACCTACACTTAAAATACAACTAAAAAATACACCAAATTTCATCCAGATTCTTACAATAGTTTTTGCGGAAAGACTAACAAACATCCATACAAACTTTCGTATTTATTAATAAGATATTCCCTGGGAAGTGCCGGCGCGGACCATGCTCGGAATGGTGTAAATCAACAATTTTCTAACGAAAGATATGTGGATTGAATCATACGACTGACAGGTTTCACATGAGAAGCATTCGTCTGATATTATGTAATTTATTTCGAAGTTATTTTCTTTATTTGAATTCCAGAGTTACCTTGAAAGGCTAATTAGTATTAGTAATAATGGTGTAATGATAAAACTCTTTGCAGAGTATACCTGGGGAAGTATCAGACACTCTTTACTTAGTCTGTGGTATCAGACATTTACTAGTAATTATATCGCCAAGCAGAACGTGATAATATTAAAGTGCTTTTGAATGGCAATGTTTCCAGATAAATCAAAGGGTGAAGATATCAGTGCCACAGTGCAAGCACAGTGCAAGCACCGAAGCAGCCATTTACAACAATGTTACTTCCCGGGTCATCAAGGGAACCATGACAGGACAGTATATGGCAGCCTACAGTGCAGAAAATGGCTTCGTGACACTGAACGAGAAAGAGACAGAGCGCGCGGGAATGCCTGTATATGCGACACCACCAAACGACCCTATTGTAGTTACCGCCCGATGCACCAAAATTATGTTGGACGACAAGATCCTAGAGATGGCCAAAATTATCGAAGGGAACTCAAGTGTCACAGCGGCTTGGGCAAATTGGGAGGTACCAAGAATACAATGGGTCAATGGTGTTCCGGGATGTGGAAAGACAACATGGGTTATTAGACACTTCGACGTGGACAAGGACGCTATCATCACCACAACAACTGAGGCAGCAAAAGATCTAAGAGAAAAGCTATCGCACCGCATTGGAAACCTGGTCAAAACCAGGGTGCGAACTATGGCTTCTACTCTCGTAAATGGATTCGGAAAAGAGAGTTTCAGTCGCCTCATGGTGGATGAAGCCCTCATGAACCATTTCGGAGCCATTGTAATGGTCTCACGCCTGTCTGGTGCTGGCGAAATTGTCCTCATCGGAGATGTCAATCAACTGCCTTATATCGATAGGGAAAATCTCTTCGAAATGAGGTATCACCGCCCGAACCTGGTAACAAAGGTCAGCCAGGAGTTGCTCTGCACACATCGAAACCCAATGGACGTCGCGTATGCGCTGAGGGAAATATACTCGGGTATGTATTCCTCGGCGCCTCGCATAAAGTCCCTAGAGCAGAGAAGGTATAAGGGAGCGCAAATACCCAACACCCAACCAAACACCCTCTTTTTAGTTCACACTCAAGAGGAGAAGGAGACCCTGACAAACCAGGGTTATGGTTCAGGCACCGGGTCACGCATCCTTACCATCCATGAAGCTCAGGGACTAACATACGAGTCGGTAATCGCAATAAAAACTAAGGCAAACACGAAGCTGCACGAGAGCGTGCCTCATGCGGTCGTCGCAATCTCACGGCACACGGGGACCTTCACATATTACGCTGACGACACCGACGACGCCATCGGTCGGTTCGTGCGGCGAGCGTTGTCTGCAACACCGAAGACCATCCGAGAGTTCAATTTGCAGATGGCCATCAAGGATAGAAATGCAGTCGTGGTGGAGGCGCTGAGCCGGGAGGAGGCGACTTAGAAAATAAAATAGTCCTAGAATTAGCAAGAAAATGTTCCCTACTCTCCCCTATTTCCTTTTCTTCTCCAATCCAAGATTCATGTAACAAAAAAAGAAAACCATTGACAAAGGTCACGGACCCCGGAGTCTGTGGAGCTGTTTAAAAAAAAAAAAAAAAAAAAAAAAAAAAAAAAGCACAGTGCAAGCACAGTGCAGTGCTTGGTAGTTAATTGGGCTATTCGTGTTCAAATAGTTGCGTGGTACTGTGCTGTTATAGAAAAGCGTGTTTTATATCATCAAGGGCATTTCTTATGCATGTACTAGTCCCGTCCCTTTATACTAAAAAAACACACTGGCTCGGTTATTTTTCATGTTATCAGTTATGCTTTGAGTATAATTAATGTAGGTAGGTACGCCTAAAAGCGTATGTTTTACGTATGGACGTAAGCATTTATTTACAAATGAAGAGGCTAACAACGTGGCACAATGTTTCGATGTACCATGTTCACGGGTTAACAGACTAACTTGTTTGTTTGTATTCGTCAGTCTACTAGTCCGTGAACGTACATGAAAATGCATCGAAATGTCGGGGACTCGCTCCACTATGTACTTAGTTATGGTAAATAAAAAAGGCCTAGCATTTTATCTTGAACCACCGCTGTTAAAAATCTACGTACTCATCTAATCCATAAAAGTTAGTGCGAGTAAAATGCTTTATAAGTATACATAGGATATTTACGTAAATTCTGTCCGACAATTTAGCTGTCAAAGGCCTGTTGGGAATTATGGTTGTTGTTACATTGTTCGCGAAATAATTATCGTAATCATTATGAAAATGTGAATGAAAACTCCAGTTTTTGTTGTCTAATAGCGTGGCAAAAACATCGGAATAGATTTTAAACTTTTGTCACTACACCTTTGGTTTACATTATCTATGGCTCGTGAATAGACAATAGTGTTTTATTTTATCATCTTCGGTTTTGGCGGGAACGTGTAGTTGCATTTTATTCTTTCTCATTTTTACCCGACTGCAAGAAGGGTTATGTTTTTCGCGCGTGTCTTGTACCTATTGTTAGCAATATTGGTAATTTATATAAGTTCTTATTGAAAGAATAGTAAGAATACCGAAATGCACTCTGTGGCAACCCTACAATTCCGGGTTCGATTGGTATATTTATAGTCTGTGGCTTGATCGTTTTGGCGGGAAACAATCAAGCTCTTGTTTTTGGCTCGTAAAACGGGTGAATAAGAAAAATCATATGCAGCAGCAAGTCTAAGCGAAAGGTTTAAATTAAAAGTACTAGTAAACCGATAAATATTGAAATAAAAGTGATAATTGTACATCTGTTACTGAATTTAAGGTACTGTAAAGCCTTTTCTTCAATTTTGTAATATTTTACAAAATTTACTACTTCAGCTGCACAAGGCAGCTGTGAATAAGTTGGTATGATGAAGGATTGATTTCGAAATATAATGCCTTTGATGAAACTAAGTAAACGAAGATAAGGTACGCTCTAATATAAAGACAGCATAATGTAACGAAAATCTCACACAAGTATACGCAATGTGCACACAGCTTCACTTGCATCGTGAGAGACGTTTGAATGAATGACAAAGACATCATGACAAGTAGGCAGTAGGTGGAAATGAGATAGCTATACATCACATTTGTTTAGATATTTTTTTCGACAAGAATAGAAAGACATACAAATGCACTGGCGTGAAAGAGACAAAATAGCCGCAACTAACATATCGCCGGTCGTGTTGCACTCTTACGCTGTATGTATATCTGTCTCTTTTTAGAAATGGCCAATTGTAAAATTGTTTCCAACAGAAAAATAATTTTAGATGTAATAATCATTGAACTGTTATGGAAATAATTAAAGATTTTGTGTACTTACGCATGAAAAGTGATACCATGGAACTTGTTCTTGGTCTTTGAACTGTTTGTGCACCTTGCAAAAGCAGAATAAGACATTATTACGGCTCATATCGGATTTTTTTGAATTGTTAGCGAACGTCCACTCAACTTGTGGCTCCTGTTGCGACTGAGACTCAATCAGGAGACGTCACCTGATTATACATTGTGATCGTAGATGAGCGCTTGCCGCTTCTTAGTGATTTAAGAGTTCAATGTATAATGCTGTAGACTGATCATAGCTGTTTTATTTATGGACTAATTGTCTTCTTAATTTAGAATAAATTAGGTACTTAACACTATGTTTGTAAATTTCTTTATTCCCATGTATATTAAAGTTATCACATCAATACTATGTAAAAATATGCTTAATATACGTTACATTTTGATAATGCTACATCCAAATTTTATATAGACACTAGTGACCCGCCCTAGGTTCACTCGGGTGCAATGCTGAAACAAAGATCCTCTATCTATAATACCTACTAACAAAAATGCTTATTGTGGGTTATCCCTACCAGAAAGACAAATTTACATCAGACTATTCTGTAGACCTCTTTTTAATATGTACAATACTCAACTTCAAAATGCAATGTAAGCGCAAAAAATGTGTATTTTATGACATCGCATTTGAAACTTTTAAAAGTATCAGTGTTTCGCTACTATTCATTCTATGCACGTATTATAAACCTTCAATGACTCTAATTATTGAAATAGAGATTGGGAGTCATAGGGACTGCCGACAGAAGTGAAAACTAATAACTCCAAAGATAGCTCACTTTGGAAACTACGCGGGTGTAACCGGAGGGCGTGGCCATGACCATGGCCATTTAGATCACGCGAGTTTACCCGAAGATTTCTTTTATTGTACCTATTGTAAGATTGTAAGTATATGCAAGTATTACATCTCGTAAGCCGACTTGCGCAATTGTACCTCAGCTGGCAAAGCCTGTAGGCCTGGCTAGGGTTGTCGCCTGTAGGGAAAATCAAGGACCACCCTGGGATCCATGAAAGGTGCCTTAATGTTTTAAAAGACTTCTTGGCGTGCGTCAGACTAATTTTTCGTGGACTGGGAATCAAATTCTAGCGTCACTGCTCGGGAATGATAAGAAATATCGCGTTTGATTAGTGCAGGTGTGTAGTGCGAGTACTGTCCAATTCTGTATAGTAGCTGTGTTTAGTTCATTGAGTTGCCAGCCGTCGGCACGCATGCCCGCAAGTATGAATGAACGTCAAGAAGCGCGCTAGCGATTGGAAGAGTTGCATCAGTTTAAGGGCATGTTCTGTATGCTTAAACAAACAACTTCTGAAATTTAAATTTTATTTTAAATTTTTATTTTCTTCTTAAAGAATTTTTTTAACTTAAACTTAAAACATATCCCAAAAAAATGTGTGTAATCCTCTCTAGCACCATTTAGCTTATAATAATTACCTATAAGTTATAATAACTACCTGCATATGTAGGTATATTAATTTATTTTTCGCTTTTGAGTGCGTGCCTATTCGTGGTGTTGAAGTCGGTTTAATTTTTTGTTTCAAAAATGGTTTATAGACCGGACAAATAAACTTTACTTTTATTTTGAATGGGAAAAAAATATACGAATTCTTAAAAACTGTAGAAAAAAAGTTAACGTATTTAATGTACTCAAAATTCCCTTAAAAGGATGCAGGCTGATTACCAATAACCCTATCAACATATCTGTATCCAATGATAATAATAAGTATCGAACATTAAAAATCTGTATAAATACGGAGAAATCTGGGATGTATGGGAATGCTACTGTTTAGTGACAGGCAAGCTACGAGTGAGGGGGAAGGAAAAGTGGGCGGGAGGAGGCTACTCGCAAAAAATAGAACGCGCTGCTAATCACTTCACTACGCAGGTTACTACACACTCGCACTAATCAATCGCAATCCACACGTATGTGCTACTAATCACTCAGCGCCTGCACTACTCACTCGCACTCGCACTAATCAAAATGCAAACCGGCCTTAACATAAAAAAATTGCAAAAAAAAATATAGTTGCTTTTCTCTTCAACAATAGAATTAACTTCTAAATAAGCATAGGACTCGCAGCCGACAAAGGTCGCCGTGTTGAAGTAATGTGGCATGCACTTGTTTGCGTTGTGGTCTCTCGAGTAGTTAAATCAAATAATTAAATGTGAGAGTTTACGTAACACTTAAAATAAGTATTTTACCTCTTTAACAATAGATTGTTTTTCCATGTAAGTAAAGGATTTGCAGCCGACGACGTTCGCCGTTTCGAAGTAATGTGGCATGCACTTGCTCACGTTGTGTTCTCTCGAGTAGTTAATTAAAACAAATTATATACATCTGAGACTATACATATACAATTAGTTCAAAACTATATAAAAGTATCTCACCTCTTTAACAATAGGATGTGTCTCCGTGTAAGTATTAGAACTCGCAGCCGACGACGTTGGGCGTGTCGAAGTAATGTGGCATGCACTTGCTGGCGTTGTGTTCTCGCGAGTAGTTAGTTAAAGCAAATTACATGTGAGACTTTATGCTTGTAATACACACGATTAGTTCAAAACTTTACACATAAGTTTCTTACCTCTTTAACAATAGAATGTGTCTCCATGTAACTATAAGACTCGCAGCCGACATCGTTCGCCGTATCGAAGTAATGTGGCATGCACTTGCTGGCGTTGTGTTCTCGCGAGTAGTTAGTTAAAGCAAATTACATGTGAGACTTTATGCTTGTAATACACACGATTAGTTCAAAACTTTACACATAAGTTTCTTACCTCTTTAACAATAGAATGTGTCTCCATGTAAGTATAAGACTCGCAGCCGACATCGTTCGCCGTATCGAAGTAATGTGGCATGCACTTGCTGGCGTTGTGTTCTCGCGAGTAGTTAGTTAAAGCAAATTACATGTGAGACTTTATGCTTGTAATACACACGATTAGTTCAAAACTTTACACATAAGTTTCTTACCTCTTTAACAATAGAATGTGTCTCCATGTAAGTGTAGGACTCGCAGCCGACGACGTTCGCCGTGTCGAAGTAGTGTGGCATGCACTTGCTGGCGTTGTGTTCGCCGGAGTAGTTAGTGAAGGGAGCGTATCGCACGCACTTCTCCGGTTCCCCTCGTTCGTCGTGCGGGATCGTGTAGTTTGCCAGAGTCACGTCATCGTCACATTCTGGTACTGTGCATCTGGAAAAAATAAACTCATTTTGATCTTCTGCCATTTACTAAAACAGTACAGAACAAAGAACCTCTTTAGAAGTAAGTACCTAGATGTACTTACAGTTTACCTAATTTTGCTCGACTGTTGTCTTAGTTGGTAGTAAGTCTGCCTGCGAAGCCGTAGGTCGTGGGTTCGATCCCCACCCATTGCAAATATTTGTAATATAAAAAAAAAAACAGATATCTGGCTTCCATAGTACAAGCTTTGCTTAGGGTCAGATTCTGAAAGAATTGTGTGAAATGTTCACCAATATTTATAATTATTTAGTTGCACATAAACTCTTGGAAATTGACCATATTAAAATTTTGTACATAAAATAAACATTTAATATATATTAATTAGAATACATAATATTAATATAATACTTAAATGAGAAAGTTTAGATGGATTTGGATATATGTTGTTCAACCACGACAAAATGCCGGAATAGAGCGAGTTGAAATTTGAAACGCAGATTATAGACTGCAATGGCGGAAAAATTCAAGAAACGAAAGCTACGTCAGTAAAAAAAATAAGTTTCAGACTAATTAAAATATTAAAAAGGTCAGATTTGAACTGTATAAACTGTATAAATGAATTGCTACGACTAAGAATAGTTGGTCTGAGATAGTAGATAATACATGTAATGTTTTGAAATTTAATTAATAATTCCATATTGATTTATAGCGTTTTGTTAAAGAAAGTTCTATTAATAAAACGTTTCATTAACAGCGCGTGCAATAAGCACTCTAAGGAAACAAAAACAAAGAAATTGATCAGTTAATGAATTAGTTTACATCGAACAACTTTCATCATGGCCGCGCCCATAAAGTCAACACTCATGGAAAATCACAAATATATCTAACTAGGCAGTTAGCTAGTATTATGTCCTGGTACCTGGGTGACCGAGCTTCGCTCGGTTTACATACTAAATATACTTAGATACCGACAGATAAAAGGCTCCAAGTACTTAATAAGTTTCTACAAAAAAAAAAAAAAGAGAAGCCGTCAGGAATCGAACCCGGACCTATAAATTCGTGACCGCCTTCCCAGCTGAGCTATTATACTTTTACATCACGCGGCGAAATTTACCTACGCATTCTAATGTCTAATGTGAAAGTTTTTCATTGTCTGAAAACGCGCAATAAATGACCGTTTTTTAAAAATAAAACCTAGCTAGATCGATGTATCGTCCCGGAAACCCCCTGCATACATAATTTCATGAAAATCGCTCCAGCCGTTTCCGAGATTCAGATTATATATATATACTAGCGGCCGGTTCCGGCTTCGCTCGGATCATAATCTAGATTTTTGGGGTGAACAACCCTTATTACTTAGGGGTATGAAAAATAGCTAGTAGCCGATTCTCAGACCTACTGAATATTCATATAAAATTTGGTAAAAATCAGTAGAGCCGTTTCGGAGGAGTAAGGAAACAAACACTGTGACACGAGAATTTTATATATAAGATACATATATGAATATATGTATACAAGAATTGCTCGTTTAAAGGTTTAAGATTAGCAATACTTTGCGAGCTATGAAACAGTGATATTTTTATAAGACGGGTACCAACAGGATAATATCACGCAGTACTTTGAACGTGAAAAGTTCATATTCAAACAAGTCACGGGTAACTTTTTTTTATAGTAGGTATAGAGTGACAAGACAAGCAGGACATGTGCCTGACGGTGAACAACGCACCTGCCCATAACAGCACTACAGTGACACGCATCCATTGGAACATGAAGAGTCTAAAGCAATATCCAGTAGCGCTAGCGCTCGTCACCCGGATATATAAGATGAGATCCATCTCTAAGCCCTGTAATTTCTCTGGGAACGTTGCCATTCATACCGAAACGTTGTGATGTTTTCACATTACTGATTGGCGGTAGAATAACTGGCTAAGGTGTGGTACTACTCCAGACGGATACTGAAAAGAATCATACTACAATAAAAATATACGGTCGAATTGAGAAACCTACTTTTTTTTTAAAGTCGGTTAAAAATCACGTGTGAAAGTTTTCGATGGCAGACTTTTTCTACGAGAGTCTGAGACTGCACTCCGTTCGTCACCCAAATTTAAATTAGCATACATCAAACAACCCACTCGACATTTTCACAGCTGAAACTCGTAGTTTTTTCCCCAGGATTTTTCGTATTAGACGTTTTTTTTTAGTCTTATAGGCCAACTAAACTCACTGCTCAAATGAGACTACAAGGTTTCGGTGTACGATTTCTTTTTTTATCGAGCAGAACCTTTTAATTACAAAACTAAATTAAAATAATAACAACACTATACTACATACTTATCGAACTATTTAGGTACACTAAAGACTTCTAAATGATCTATAGACCAATAAAGTTTTAATCAACCAAGATACATTAAGATCACATTACCATTGCCAGTTAGCGCGGTATTGCCGCCCGTACACTGGGCACGCTTGCGATTGGTAGTGGGCTTGATCACATCGAAAATGTCATGGGGATGTTACATTTTTGAGTTCGATTCCCACCCAGTGCAAATATTTGTGTGATGAATTCAAATGCTTGCACTGTGTTTGGGGTGTTTCTATTTATAATAAGTATGTATTTAAACTATATAAGTATTATACCAGCTATCTGGCCGCGATCACACAAGCTCTACTTAGTTTGGGGTCAGATGGTGTTGTGTGTGAATTGTCCACCAATATTTTTTTATTTTTAGAATTTGTTGTTTTTTCAAAAACCGCTTGACCGATTTCGAATAAATTTAAATGGGACTACCTTGGAAGTATTTATAATAAATTGATACAAACAAGAAATCATAAATCAGTTTAAAAATCTTCTGGTAATCGAGTAACATCAATACAAAAATGTTTCTGATGAATTGACAACCTCCTCCTTTTTAAAGTTGATTAAAAATCATGGCCAGTGCCCTCATCTCCCGACCACATCCATCAGTACCTGTTTTCTGCCGTGACCACATTCCTGACCACATTATAGGAAAACTGGAATTCCAGAAATAACCTACGCTTAATCCTGTTGAGACTGAGGAATTACTTATACGCCCGACTACTTAAAAGATAGATCGGACGGTTGAGATTTTTAGTCTATACTAGCAGCTGGCTGCGATTTCACCCGCTTAGTTCCCAATCCCGGGATAAAAAGTAGCCTACGTGTTTTTCCAGACCATTATCAAGCTGGCAGCGGTCCCACACTCCCTCACTAAGTCCTCCAAGTTGACGCATGTCATGGCTCCGATTGTCTACAATCAGTTGCCCCATGACGTCACGGCAACAGAGAACCTAAATCCATTTAAAGTAAAGCCATATCTATATTATCTATTCTATGGTAAAGCTTAAAAAATGGCTTGTCGAGCAGTCTTTTTATGTGACTTTGAAGAATTGTATGATTTCAAAATATAAGTTTGACATTGAATTTATGATTAAGTGCAACGGCACATTTACTAGTTTTTTATTTGATGACATTTATTATGTATTTATTATTTTGTTGACATGTAAAATGACATTTTATTAATAAATTATGATTATGATTATCTATGTATCTAATTTCATCCAAATCCCTTTGGTAGTTTTTACGTGAAATAGTAACAACATCCATCCATCCATACAAACTTTCGCGTTTATAATATTCATCATCAACAGCCCACTAAATGTTCCCACAGCTGGGACTCGGGGCCTTCTCTCGCAAGGAGAGAGTTAAGCCCATAATCCACCACGCTGGCCCAGTGCTGGTTGGTGGATGACACATGACTTCGAAAGGTTCTAGGTACATGTCGGTTTCCTCAGGATGTTTTCCTTCACCGTTTTAAGTTAGCGGCATTACGCACATGACATCGAAAAGACAGTGGTGCGTGTGGGGTTTGAGCCGGGGGTCTCCGGATCGGCAGGCGCCGTTCTCCCGACTAGACCACCGTAACTTTACCCGTTAACCGTTTATAATATTAGTAGGACTTATTTATCCTCCCATTCTGCTGCTCCACCGTAGCTCGGACGGTATTCCGTTATTAGCATGTATGTGATCCTAACCCGTACGATTTTCCCCTGTCGAAAATGTTTAACGCGAAAAATATTTTTTCTTTTTATATTTATTTGGTTAGTATAATTTCTAAGTTTAAATACTAGTCTATACTAAGTTTAAATGAACTGACTTCATGTTTGATTTTCTAATGTCGTGACTCAGCGAAATATACCAATAATATTATAAATATAGGTACAAATATATTATACCTATACTCTACAGGGGACACAGATCAGCTTTAATCTGGAAGGGATGCGTTTTACTTATGACTTTGAGATAATTTTATAGATCTAGCCCTGAAGTCCATTTTGACAGAATGAGCTGGACAAGTACCTGATGGTAAGCAACATGCCTGCCCATAACAGTACAGTGCCACGCACAAGAGAAGCATGAAGAGTTCAAATCAATACCTAGAACTGCACTGCACTCGTTACTCAATCATATAATATGATTTGTCTGTACGTAGATATGTACCTTCTATAATTTCTCTTTCGTTCCGGTTTGAAAGGCAATGATCCTTCAAACTGGAACACAGTGATGTTTGCTCACTATAGCGTGGTGGTACCTGGGTATTAAGTTTTTGGATAACGTATAAAATCAGAAGTGGTCAATAAATCAAACACCGTGGGCGTATTTCACTTTTATATTTTTAATCAAAGTTCCGCTACAATTTTACAAAAATGGCCGCGTGTTTCATGAAATCAACTTAACATTTTGCGCTTCTCTTTTATATGTCTTCAACGAATCTGAATCCGACATGCTGGTGTAGCCAGTTTTTATCAGTTTTGTATTGCCAGTCGCTCTTTTAATTTTTATCCCAAATTGCCATGGTTAATAACATTTTAAGATAAAGAGGCACTGTCCAATACCAGCATGTGGATACGTATTATTTACCTAAATCTAACGAACGTATGTTTATAAAACATTTATAGTACATGTCGGTTACCTCGCCATGTTTTACACCACCATTGAAGCCAGTGGTGATGGAATACCTTATACATCGGAATAAACAAAATCAAAATCGATTCATCCGTTCTGGAGTTACGAGTTACACACGCTCGCACTCACACAGATACGTTAAATTTCAATAAGTCGCACATTGGCACAATACGACGGTTTCAATTCATGGCTTTATACAAACAATACCGGCCCTTTACTGCAGTTCCAGGTTTTACATCGTGTCTGTTCGATATTTCACACGTAAACACAGGGTCCTACAGAAAGGCGATAAATGGAAAGATACAAGTTTACAGTCATAAAGAGCTTGTACAATGAGACTTATAGACTTGAGCACTGAGCAGCCCATTAAATGTTCCCACTGCTGTGACTCGGGGCTTTCTCTCGCAAGGAGAGATTCAAGACCGTAATCCACCATGCTGGCCAAGTGATAGATAGATAGATACACTCTTTATTGCACTAAATAAAACAAAACAGCAAAATATTAAGGAACAACAACCTAAAAAGAAAATTTAGTTACAATTGGCGGCCTTATTGCTAAAAGCGATCTCTTCCAGGAAACCGTGGTATGGAAAATGATTATAATTATAGGAAGACGGGTTCACAAACAAAGAGCAAATGGAAAAATAGGAGTAAATTGATACCTACATACTAAAACAAACAATGTATTAAAATAATAATTGTTGACTATCATACAATATCAATAAACATACATTATAATAATGTTACATTCTAATACATAAATAACATTACAATATACACTAATACATAATTCATTACTTACAATTATAATACTAATTGACAAAAGTTAACAAGAGTATTTCAGTAAAAAAGTAATAGTGTTAGGACATCCACAGAGCGACCTTAGCAGGAGTTAGACAAATAAAAGGTTTTCACAAGTGCAAGCTGGTGGATGACACACTGTCATGACCTCGAAAGGGTCATGGATAAGGTGAAGATGTTTTCCTTCACCGTATTTAAGTTAATAGTTTTTACGCACATGACTTCGAAAAGACAGTCAGTGCTGGTACGCGTAGGATTTGAGCTCGAGACTCCGGATCGGCAGTCGCCATTCTCCCGACTAGACCAGCCGTAGCATCTATGATGTTTGAGCCCTGATGCCAAATACTTTTTCATCCCACCAGCTCGGAAAGAGTACTTTTGCTCCTCGATATCAGGGCGCAAAAGTCGTTTTTACCCTCTAGAGGTTAAAGTAAATTTGAATTTAGAACATCGTGTGTACTGAGGTTTTGAATTCAAAACATAATTTAACCTATTTATTTCTACCTCCTTGGTGCTGAATTCATCATACATTTATTTTTAATTTGTTAAAAACTCATACTCGGAACCTTTTTGGTGTACTTTTTTTTTAATGCTTTGCGCGCAATTTTCTTTTCACGTATGGAGGATAGAGGTAAAGAATGTTATGTCAAATGGCTAAACATTTTGAAATGCTATTAATTAATCAATTGTAATTGAATTGAAGTATGCCGAGTTGCCGAGTTAAATAATTAAATATTATTGACTACTAAAATAGTAACGAATAGATAATTTCAACTACTTATGCAGTACAAAATAATGTAGTAAATATAACATCAAATAAATAATTACTATTTTGAGAAAATATGTAGGTACAATATAATTTGAAGTCAAAACTTCTTTTGGCGCGCCAAAGACAGATTTTTCGTGGGCTGTCAATTTAATTCTACCGTCACGCTCGGGAATGATAAGAAATCTTCGGGTAAATTCGGGACCATAGCCAATGGCCATCTAGAAATGCCTCAGCGTTTCCCATTGGCCATTTAAAAATGCGTCAGCATTTCTAGATGGCCATGCTCATAGCCACGCCCTCCGGTTTCACACGCGTAGTTTCCAAAGTAAAAATCAAATTCTGAGTTATAAGCATAGCTGGGCACCGTTAATCAAATAGTTAACTTCGTTAATCGTTAATCCGTTACAAAAAAAGTTAACTTCGTTAAACGTTAAAGCGTTACATTTCGTAAAAATTAACGGAAGTTAACGTTAATCGTTAATCCGTTAATATGCGTAGGTATTGGCTTTTATATCGTTGCGTTAGTGAACTTATAAAACCTGTTGGTTTAGGTTCTGGAAGTTAACAGGTTACAGGTTTAACAGGTTACAGGTAACAGGAAAAAACCAAATACTTGTAGAGTTTAATTTTATTATGGAAGTGAGAACTTCTTTAGGCGCGCCTAGACAAATTTTTCGTGGGCTGTGAATTGAATTCTAGCGTCACGCTCGTGTATGATCAGAAATCTTCGGGTAAACGGGACCATGGCTATTGGCCATCTAGAAATGCGTCAGCCAATGGGAAATGCTGAAAGGGTGTGGTGTAGCCATCATGGCATGGCCATCTAGAAATGCATCAGCCAATAGAAAATGATGCTGCTTTTCTAGATGGCCATGCCATGATGACCAGGCCACGCCCTCCGGTTACACCCGTGTAGTTTCCAAGGTAAGCTATCAAATTCTGAGTTATAAGTTTTCACTTCTATCGGCAGTTTCTATGACTGCCAATTTTTTTTATTTAACTTAATTTAATGTGTAATTTAATCGTCGGGCATAATGCGCATAGGTAAATAAATAAATAATAAATAAATATTGGTGGACAATTCACACACAACACCATCTGACCCTAAACTAAGCAAAGCTTGTAATTTGGCGGCCAGATAGCTGATATAATACTTATATAGTTTTAAATACCTACACACTTATTATTTATTTATAGACACGCCCAGACACAGTGCAAACATTTGAATTCATCACTCAAATATTTGCACTGGGTGGGAATCGCATCCACGACCCTCGGCTTCGCAGGCAGTGCTACTACCCACTAAGCTACGAGGCCTGTCGATATCCCCTCATGAGGTATCTATTTCCCCTCATGAACATTAACATGTCGAAGTTCTCGTCTGAAAGCGAGGCTCGCTTTGGTGTTAAAATGTCTTTACCCGTGGATAGTAGACGTTAAACTGCAGCGTTTGAGGGCTGTTTTCCAAATTTCAACCCAATCCTTTCCCGTTCCCAGACGTTCTGACGTGATGAAACAACAAACATTACAACATCCAAAAATTGCCATTTATAATATTAGTAAGATGTTAAACACTGGAATTTTCATTGTATACCTCCATTTCTTCAATCTTATACATTGATTCGTTCATTTTATTTAACTTTTCTTTGGTTAGTTGAAATGAACTACCACCGATTTTATTAAAAGAAAGTTACAATACAGATAAACGATCGAAAAAGTATGATTGAATTTATCGGGGAGTTCCCCACTAGCTATGGATTACTATAATCTACTTGGTTTACTAGGGATGTGTGAAATATTCAACTAAATTGTAAACGTCAGTCAAATTCGAGTATGTCTATGCTCAAATTTTCAGCCAAAAGAACTCGAGATTATCGGAAATGTGACTTATGATAACAAAATTATATTTAATGACTGACTGGCTAAAATGACGCCTCAATCCTGCCAAAATTGCAGGAACCCGCCACATATGGTCACACTGCGCCCAGCACTTTTCGTTTCATACCTACTTGTCTGAACCTGTTTTTTGAGCCGCGCCGAGGTGCCGTGCGGTAAATAGTAAGCATTGGATTAACGATTAACGGACTTCTGCATAATTAACGGAAGTTAACATGTCCGTTAACATTTTTAAAAGTTAACTTAAAAGTTAATCCGTTAATCAAAATGTTAACTTCGTTAATTAACGATTAACGGATTAACGAGTTAATGCCCAGCTATGGTTATAAGTTACCACTTCTATCGGCAGTGCCTATGACTGCCAATATTTTTCTTTCATGAATTCTGCATAGTACGTTTATTAATTTCCTTTAAAATGTACCCTGATGCAAATTTAGCGCTACTATAATTTAATGCATTTGGGCAGACACTTTTTCATGTACACGTGAAACTCCTTACCTCAATCGGTCAACTCTCCATATTTTCACGTCATATTGTTAATGTTAAAACCATGGCTAAATAAACTTTAGTTATAAACTTATAAAATTGAATACAAGTGAAAAACCGAAATACCATAATAATAAGTGATTCTAGCGACCAAGAAGTTTATTTAACGCCAACAGAATCGACTGAAACTGAAAATGCGCAAAGCGTTTAGTAATTTCCTCGCTAGGGGGGGATGAAAAATTACGTGTTACACTCGAGTGCAAAGATTTTTCACCTTGTGCCCTTTTGATTCCCTTGCTACGCTCAGGATTCTAACTTTTGAATCCCTCGCTACGCTCGTGATTCAACTTTAGAATCCTTCGCTTGCTCGGTCATCAAAATTGAGCACGCGGTTAAAAAGCCACTTTGCACTCTTGTACAACAAATAACTATTTTTTAAGCTACGCTTCGGTTGATACTCTAGAAAAATTATACGAGAGTGATTTTTAGAGGTGCGCGCGTGCGATCGACAGCTCAATTCGAGGCATAGTAGTAAGTGGTAGCTTTGTCAGAGAGACTTATGGCGGTTTGTGTAGTGGGTAGTAGATAGAGGTGGGCGTTGATTCAACGAACTGTTTTTTTCAACGGCTTTTCATTGATCAACGCATTATTAGCTTTTTATCAATGTGCAAACCAGTTGACGCGTCAACTGGTTTTCACAAACAGTTGAAGTATCAACTGGTTTGCACGAAACAGTTGAAGCATCAACTGCTTCGCAAAAAACTGTTGAATGTTCAACTGGTTTGCATATTATTAGTATTTAGTTTTTTTGCTAACTTTCGTTTACTCATATTGTATGCAATATGCAACCAATTTCATTTCACAAAGTTAGAACTATTATCAATGTTGATTAACCTCATTTAAATAGGTACCTAATAATTAAATCAACTGTTTTTCAACCCCTTGACCAATGACGAAAAAGTAATACATTATGTTAACTTAAAAACTATTAAGGCGCTGACAATAGCTAACTGAAATTCACGAATTCGAAATGAAGCCACGCCTCTTTACAACTTCGATAAGACAGCGCCGCCACACGAAACCGCGTCCAGCCGGCGACATTATTACTCGTAGTATTGATGAAAACAAAAAGCTACCGCGCTAAGCTCATAGATGGCGCTTTTAAAAATATTTTGTAATTCTTAACTTTTTGTTTCCTTCAATATTTTCTCTTTTTGCACTTTTTCAGATTGTGAAGAACATTATCGAAATTCTATGAGTAAAGCCTATAAATAATAATTAACTTTCCACCGGTTACAGACATATTGAGATTTTTTTCGCCGGATTGTCTTATTTCTGTCTAGTGATTTTAGTAAATGTACGGTCTACAATTACAATAAACTCTTTTTATACAGAAAATTAAACAGACTTCAAAATCACAAATAGGCACTCGAAAGCGAAAAATAAGTTCATTTAATTATTATAAGCGCTCCTCACTCATCTATTTGAAGTCAAATTGATTCATTCGAAACAAACATTAATTGCATAAAAGTAGCTACAGCAAAAAGCCAACATTACGTGGTGTTCCCAGGCGGTCACCCATCCAAGTACTGACCACAACTGGCGTTGCTTAACTTCGGTGATCGGACGAGAACTAGTGTTTTCAACGCGCTATGCACGTTGTCAATTATATTATACAAACATAATAGTTATCATCATCATCATCATCAATAGACGAGCCCGCAAGTTAATAATCCACAACTATTGCTCATTACAACACGAAAAACAAGTTTTTGAAACAACACCATTTCGCTGCTTTGTAACGAAAGGTCCACAAACAAAATTTTACAAAATTATTTTTATTTCCTAAGTAAATATTTTTTTGAAATTTAAACCATGCGGAACGTTTGTAAAATGAAACATTTATAAATTGCAATGGAAAAGGTTTTGGAATTTATATCATGCAAAAAGATGGTTTTAAAATTTCAAATAACAATGTAGAAATGGATATTGCAGCTGGAAAGGAGTTTCGTCAATTACAACAGCATTTGTAAAAAAAATTGTGAAAGTCAAAGTAACAAATAATTATTACATTCTGTATACATACATATCCTAAATGAGTACAAATTCGTATTATATAGAGGGGTTTGGGTAAAGTTGGTGTGGTTTTTTTTTGCAATCAGATTTTCACAAATACCCTTGAGTAAGGTATGTTTCAAATAAGTGACAACAGATCTTTGGCCGCTACAGGAAATGTTGCCACTAGTCCAGACAAAATACCCAATAAAAACTTTGAAAAGCCATAACTCAGCTCCGATATGACTTACAGCATATCTAATTGCACAATTACCCTAGGAGTAAAGTAATATTTCAAAAAAGCGATAACAAATCTTAAGCTGCTAAAAAAACACGATGTCACTAAGCCCGTACAAAAATCCCAAAATTAATAACTTTGATATATTCGATTCGATCTGCCATAACTCCGCTCCGATATTACTTAGAGCAAATATGATTGCACAAATAGCATCAAGGTAATTCATTGATACAAGATAGTGATAACAGATCTTTGGCCGCTAAAAAAAACGACGCCACTAGTCCATACAAAAGTACCCAAACGCCTTTGTTGTTGTCCAATTTTACTGATTATTTTATAATTTGAAAAAAAAAATATGAAAGGGCATAGTTCAAAATGGGCTATCCGTGGAGAAAATGTACTTGATAATTTGATTTTGTAAAAAAAAATTTTTTTTTTAATGAATAATTAATGCACTAGGTACATATTTTAGTACCCAGATTAATAAACCAAAAGTTAATTATAAAAATATTTCAATCTTTATTTCCGACTTCTCAACCAATTATATTGCCAGTTTTTAATATTTGAATGATGTCGATTTTTATTCTCGAATAATATCGATTTCTGCAAATCGATAAAAAATTGCATATGTTAATAATTATGCGTGAAATAAACAATTGATATCGTATTTAAGATGTTTTCAAGCAACTCTGTAGCTAGCTTTTTTGTGTGATGGTTTTTCATCGCACCCGCTTTCACTTCACAACGCCGCGAAAAACAAAATCATTTACTTTGGGCAGTTGTTCCACTGCCAGCGAGAAAACGACTATTACGTAACGTAACTATCGACTATTTTCTCGCTCAAGAAACGTAAACAATAGATATAATACATTCCGTGTACCTACATAAAAGAGATGCATATACAAACAGTAGTTGATCCCTAACTGTTCACACTCCCGGCGAGTACTCACTTCACTAGTTTGTCGCTGAGCGACAAGAGCTATGAAAGATAATACTCGCTAAGCGATTAGAACACGCCAACCAGCAACCAGCGGTTAATTTCTCTTCAGTGCGGATCTGAAAGTACACGTTTTTTACGCCGCGAGCGAGTGATGCGAGTAATCGCTCGTCTCACTCGCCTACTCGCATAGAGCCGAGCTACACATCTATCGGAACTACGCACTCGCTCCACGCGGCTCGTCAACTCGTTTCTAATTCTAGCTTTATTCGTTCATTGTTGCCAGTGAGACAAGTGCTCAGTGCTGAATAAATAATAGTAAGCAATAATTCCGTACAGCAGTATTAATAATCTACTAACCACTAACTTGTGAATATTTTAGTTATTATTTTAAACAACGGCCATAATAAATAATAGCATCGATTTACAATGGCAGCACTGAATACGTCAATACAAAATGCGCAGTTATCAGCTGTTTGTTTATGTTTTGTTGTGTCACGTGTTTCGTATTTATTAAATTGTGATATTTATGTGAATTTGGTTGATGAAAATACATTCTTAAGACCCTAGCTGACACCTCGGAACTCGATGGCATCATCCAATAACGATTTTGGCTCACCGATGGTACAAAATGTTGTAGTTTTGTTTAAAACATAACCACGTCAACGTTCGCATTACTTATGGGAAATACGAGTAAATAGTCTTTTATACAGAATATTATCTTTTGGTAGTAGCAACCAAAAGATAATATTCTGATATCAACTGCTAGAAGCTATCATGTTTAATTTATGATATCAGTGACAGTCAATGTCCACGTTGAACCCCAAGTCCCTTATAAATGAAAAATATCCTTTCTCAGTAAAGTGACTTTTAGATGACATTCGAATACATTGTATGCAATCATTTCATCTATGACATGTTATGATGGTGTCATATTAAACTATTATCTGTAAATTGACTTAACCGTTGCGGAAAACACGGCATCCGTGTCATTCAAGTTTTCGTTTTAAGGCGTATGACACGGGAAGCGTGTCAATTTTTTAAAACCATCGTAACTCGCACAAAATCAGCTTTAAAATGTTGCTAAACAATGTATTTATTATTTTTTATGTAAATTATGGCTGTTGCCTTCGCTTCTGGATATTGATTAATTTGAATAGTTTCAAGGATTAGCAACCTTTTTTTACTGTTTTAATATCTATATATTTGTGAAAAACTCTTATGCAAAATTTACATTAGGACGCGTATTTCCAATCTATACAAGGCCAGAACGCAAGGGTATGAAACTAATCACGTATAGATTGTAAATAAGTTTTTTTACTAAGATCTTCCAAACCATACAAGGCCAGTACGCAAATACTCGCGTATACTTTGTAGTAACGTAGAAGTATTATGCTGTTACAAAATATACAGCGCCAGGACGCATACGGACTAATCGTGTATGTTTTGGAACAAGCGCGCGAAGCTTTATTGTAGATGTTGGTTTCCCAGGTCCGACTCGGAGCACCCCGACTCCACCTAGTCTTGTCGCTACTACCCCTAGAGTGTATATAAAAAATGCGGGAGCCAGAAGCTCAAGGGAGGTCCTGAGTGGAGCGAGCCATACGAGGCCTAGCGAAACGCAGGGGGGAGGTGGCGAGCGAAGCGAGCCGGCGACCTCCGTAGTGGAGCTCAGGCCGAGTCAAGCCCACCCAGAGTCAAATCTCAGCATCGGATCGACAATATAGACAATCAGTACGAAAAATTATTGTATGCATCGTAATAACAGATTTATAACAACATTACAATATAATATACTCGTACGCGAACAGTTTCCTATGGCTGCGTTCTGGCGTTGTATAGAATGGAAAGACGCGACGCGAGCATCCACGTTACAAACTATACACCATCAGTACGCAAAACTCTTGTATGGTTTGTAATAACAGATTTTAAAACAACATTACAAAATATACTTTAGCAGTTTTCTATGGCTGCGTTCTGGCGTTGTATAGTTTGGAAATACGCCATTAGGACACTATATTTATATTATGCTACATTCATTATGACAAAGTAAATTATGGAAATAAAATATGCGTTTTCAAAAAAAATGAATATTAAATTAAAAAAACATTAACTTAGGCATTTGTGACTCATATCAAGTTTGTGTTATTTTTTGTACTTGTAGAAACTGTTTTTTGTCATGTTTCGTTTTGCTGACCGGTATTTGATACGAACTTCTCTTTTTTTGCGATGTTATGAGCTGCAGCTTCTTTCTCTCAGTCTCAAGAATTATCTGTTGGTTTCTGTGTTTCATTTTGTACTTATTTTTAATATTTTATTGCATACGTACTCAACATTGGTAAGTATAGGTGACATTTAGATTTTTCAAATCATATGTAATAAAACTAAATAAAGTGGCCAAGTGCGAGTTAGACTCGCCCATGAAGGGTTCCGTTGCAGCAAGTAACATAATATACATAGTACACATAGTTCTTGTAGTTCGTTGTAACTTTGATCGAAGTTTCAATAATAGTGTATTTATGACGTACTAAAAAAAACTACTCATCAAATCGAGTTCAAACTAATTTTAGTTGGTAGTTTACATGGTAGTGTACATCATATATTTTTTTAAAATTTTTCATTCTTTTACTTTAGAAGTTAGAGGGGGGGAGGACACACATTTTACCACTTTGGAAGTGTCTCTCGCGCAAATTACTCAGTGTAGACGAAACTGATTTTCGAAACCTCAACATCATTTTTAAAGACCTATCGATAGACACCCTACACGTGTAGGTTTGATGAAAAAAACATTTTTGAGTTTCAGTTCTCAGTATGGGGGGCAACCCTAATTTTACTTTTTTTTTAATTTTTTTGTTCAAATCTTAAAGCGGTTTACAGAATACATCTACTTACCAAGTTTCAACAGTGTAGTTCTCATAGTTTCGGCAAAAAGTGGCTGTGACATACGGACGGACAGACAGACAGAAAGACATCACGAATCTATAAGGGTTCCGTTTTTACGTTTTACGGAACCCTAAAAACAACATACAGAATATAATTCATCTTTGCACATGCGAGTAGGTCCAGGTATAATGTGCACAATGTTTCATACAGCTGCCTTCTCACTCTTTGGATATTTTTTCTCAACTTTTATCTCGTAATAATAACAAAAGAATCTCAAAAAAAAACAATTTTCTAATACTTTTATACTATTAAACTAAAAAACAAACTCAAAATATTAGAAACACAGTAGTAAAAAAAAGAGTCGTTAATAAACTTCGTCGATTCGACGAGTCATGGTTGCTGGTCTGGCTCTCACTGGCCTCCCACATAAGAAATACTACGGTGTGTTGTGAGGGGAACGGCTCAACTAAGATTACACGGAAGCAGCAATGGATGCGACAGCGCACTTAAAATTTACATAATTTTTTTCACATTCGCATCGTCGATTCGACAAAGTTTAGTAGGGTTAATGGGTTTTCGAGGGGTAAGAGACTAATTATACGGTATTTTTACATAAAACATTAGATAATTATCAAATGTGTCTAAAATAAGTCAAGTGCAAGTCGAATGAAAGAATGAAGGATTCCGTACCAATATCTATGAAAACAGCAAAAAATCAGGTCTTTCTTATAGAAACCCCATTTCCACACATTTATATATTAATTTCATTCTTATGATTATTAATTTTAACACAATGTAGACATAATAAAGTAGGTAAATAGCCATTAAAATACATAGAGAATGATAGAAAATCGTCAGAAGTAGAAAAGTTGACAAATAAAATAATGAATTTTGAGTTGTGGCTCTTTAGTCTCAAAGCAGCGATTTATTTTCAATTCATCGCCAAATCTAAAAATGTAGTATAAATAAATGACGTCTCTTGTAAAATTAAACTACGTAGGGCCATCTTCCAGCTTAATCATCAGACCCGGTTACAATCTGCGTAGGCAACCCACTATACGTTCTCATTGCTGGGACTCGAGGCATTCATTCGCAATGAGAGATCTAGGCTGGGGCTAGGTTATAATCCACCACGCTGGCTAAGTGTGGATTGGTAAATGTCACATGAGGTGAAAACACTAGGTACATGTACTAAGTACTTACATGTCTGTTTCCTCACGATGTTTTCCTTCATCGTTTATAAGTTAGCGGCATTACACGCTGACATCGAGTAGTGCGCGTGGGGCTCCGAATCGGCAGTCACCGTTCTCCCGAATAGATGAGCCATAACGTAGACTTTAACAGCGACTTGGACTTTAACACCAATGTACTCTTTTAATTACTGGCATCCCTTAACCATATTCCAGCACCTTCATCAGTCCCTTGTTACCATGTAGCACCAAAGTACTCATCAAGACAAATCAAATGAGCCCAAACTCGATGGGGTTATGTCATTTAATTGTTGAGTTCCTATGACCACCTTCCGGCTCCATCATCAGACCCTGGTAACAATCTAGGACCAAAGTACTCGTCAAGACAAAGAAAACGAGTTCAAACTCGGTGGTGCTATGTCGTTTAATTACTGAGTTCCTATGACCACCTTCCGGCTCCATCATCAGATACCCTGGTTACCATTTAGCACCAAAGTACTCATCAAGACAAATCAAATGAGCCCAAACTCGATGGGGTTATGTCATTTAATTGTTTAGTTCCTATGACCACCTTCCGGCTCCATCATCAGACCCTGGTAACAATCTAGGACCAAAGTACTCGTCAAGACAAAGAAAACGAGTGCAAACTCGGTGGTGCTATGTCGTTTAATTACTGAGTTTCTATGACCACCTTCCGGCTCCATCATCAGACCCTGGCTACCGTCCAGCCTCAAAGTACTCCTCAAGACAAATCAAAAGAGCCCAAACTCGCTGGGGCTATGTCATTTAATTGTTTAGTTCCTATGACCACCTTCCAGCTCCATCATCAGACCTTGGTTACCATCTAGCACTAAAGTACTCGTCAAGACAAAGAAAACGAGTCCAAACTCGGTGGAGCTATGTCGTTTAATTACTGAGTTCCTATGACCACCTTCCGGCTCCATCATCAGATACCCTGGTTACCATTTAGCACCAAAGTACTCATCAAGACAAATCAAATGAGCCCAAACTCGATGGGGTTATGTCATTTAATTGTTGAGTTCCAATGACCACCTTCCGGCTCCATCATCAGACCCTGGTAACAATCTAGCACCAAAGTACTCGTCAAGACAAAGAAAACGAGTCCAAACTCGGTGGGGCTATGTCGTTTAATTACTGAATTCCTATGGCAACTTTCCGGCTCCATCATCAGATCAGCATCATATAATTTTCATAACATTGTCTTGCAATAAAATTTACACACGTACCTCTAATGCGAAATTTCTACTGGTATCTGTAACTTCAATCGGTAACTGGAAAGTAGATTTAATTTGCAAGATTTCATAACAAGTATCGAGTTCCGTAGAAACTATTTTCTAATCTGTGCCTCGAGACAAGTGGAACTAAATAAAAGCTTGAAAAACAACTTAAAATATTATACACCAAGAAATTAAAAAAAAAAAACAGTCAAAACTGACACTTAGATATGAGGTTTGAACCCGGCGCTGAATCTGCCTAAAGCCGACCACTGGGACCACTCAGCCAAACCTACTTGTTCCAATAGCGTCAAAATTGTAAATCATCTGAACTTTATTGACGTTTCTGCATCGCACTTGTGAGTTTTTTCCTCAAAAAAACTAAGTAGCCCGTTAGTTAGATTGCCGAAAAATATTGTACACGTATTTTTTTTTGTTTCACAAACAATAAATGACGAAGATACAGCGCTTCGAAGTTTCGTGTGACGTCACTTGTGAGTACGAATTTTACTCACGAGTGACGTCGCGACCCCCCACTCTTGAAGTTTGATGGTGTATGCTATATCTTTGACGATTTTTAATATTATGAAAAAACAAAAAATACGTGCCCAATATTTTTCCTAGATCTAGCTGACGGACTAATTAGGATGGTGTATTTTTGACCCAGTCCGGTACCTATTGATTACTATATTTTTGTAAATAGTGAGCGGCGCGGCGGCAAAGCGACGTAGCGTCCTTCCTGCACGGCGCATCAGCGCTTTCTGCCGGACTTCATAGTAGTGAGCGAGAAGCAAGACTCAGGCCGGTTCGGTCGAGTTAGCGTATTAAAAAACAATTAATTAATGCGAATTAAACAACTTAATCTAAAATATAAAACATCCTTGCCCTTTATTAGGTAATAATACGTTAATCTTTAAAATTTGAATAATGTATGTTTATTAATAACACAGATATTTACGTTTAAAACTCATTTTAGAGGTTAGTTTACGATTTTTTCTTGTCAAGATATCTTTTCCAAATCGTGTTTTGAAAGCAATGGTTCCCTTATAAATATGTTCAAGAATAACATATATTTTATTCAACATCTCAAACCCTATACATTTTGCTAAAAATGTGTTTAAAAAGTGCCATTTGGCTCTATTCAGCGCCTTAATGACCCATCAAAGTTTTTTTAGCATCAGAAGCATCGGCTTACTCTATTACCATATGATAAAGCGAGACAGCAAACTCATAATGTTACGTTTTGGTCAAAGACAATGAATTACGCCAAATATATCGATACTCAAATAAGGTAAAGATTGTGAATTTATGTTGAACAAATGTGGTTTGAAGAATAAACCTTAACATCATGAAGATAATGTTCAAAATAAATCATTCGTATTGCACATTTAAGCTGTTATTGTACATAATGTAAATCAGCCATAATGAAAAACCTAATAATCAAATTAACTGTTTTTTCAACCGGTTGACCATTGACGAAAAGCTAATAAATTACGTTGACGGAAAATCCGTCAACGACCCACCTCTAGTAGTAGACTCCTCAACTGGTCTTAGCCAACTTTGGGTCAGTGCAGGAGCGTTAGTTGTATGTTAAACTTAGTACTTCTTATAAACAAAAGAAATATAAATTTTTGTGTACGTACCTAACATGACACCCGTTTTTTATTATTTCGTTAGATCATAAAGCCTTTAAATTAAATTAAAGCACAATAAATTACCATGAACACTATACATATATGTACCTACTACCAAATCTGCTAATCTTTAAAATTTAAAAATCCAGTGTCTTGATTTTTGGATGGGTAAAATGATGAGAGTTCGCGATATCTGTTTCTACAAAGTCAAATCAAAGTTAATATACACTGGTAACGTATTGTGCAATATTAGTGCTGTTTTAATTCTACAATTCTAAGTTATAAATGTTCACTTCTATCGACAGTCCTGCCGATTCTTTTCTTAGTTATGTCTATAAGAAATCGTATTTGGAAACGAAGTGATAGACGTCAGAGAACCAAGGTTATGGCCATAGTTCAATGCTTAAATTAACTGAAGTGGCAATGGGCTGGTTAAGTCTGTCGCGGAACCGATAACGTTCTTGCGATATTAGAGTAGGCGGCTTAGTGAAAGTAGGATAGATAAACTCTACATTGCTATTACAAAACAAAAACAAAGTTAAGATGAAATCTAAAAATAGCAGCAAAAAACGTAATTTTCGCTAAAAACGCTCTCTTACTAGCAACGATGGAATGGAAAAAGAAATTAAAATATATGACCACGGGAATAAACAAACAAAGAACGAATAGATACAAACATAAATACAACATAAATACCCCACTAAATGTTCCCACTGCTGTGAATTGGCGCCTTCTCTTGCAAGGAGAGAGTCAATACCATAATCCACCACGGTGGCCCAGTGGATGAAAAATGATTTTGAAAGATTCTGGGTACATGTCGGTTTCCACATGATGTTTTTCTTCACCGTTTTAAGTTAGTAGCAATACGCACATGAGTTTGAAAAGACAGTGGTGCGCGTGGTTTTGAACCCGGGGTCTCCGGATCGGCAGTCACCGTTCTCCCGACTAGACCAGCCGTAACTTAGATACATAAATAAATGTATCAGATACATTACATGATAGAAATATAATAGAAATAAATTGTAATGATACACCCAAATATTTAAATAGCCTTATTTCATAAATTATGCTTATGCATATATTAAACAGTTATTAAGTTTTTCTAAGACACAATATTTCATTAAATTAGCTACTTGTAATTTTATGTTTAATATCTAACTGTAATTATTGTTTGTGTTTTTTTTAAAAATATTTTTATTTAGATTCTGTAAAATTGTACGTATTGTAATTTTTATAAATTAAACTGAGGAATACCAAAATACCGGCCTAGCCGAGTTTGGGTTCTATTTTCCACTAAGCAAATGGAGGTTTTACTCATGATGTCAAGTCAAACGTAATCCGACCATCCCCTTTACGTGGAAGGGTATATATATGTATGCGTAAATGCATTTCCTACGTGTACAAAACAAATTATACTATTACAACATTAGTATCAAGTATTAGTAATACACAAGCAAACCCCAAAAATTAAGAAAAATGAAAACGCTTCGGTTCAGATTTCAGCAGGTCTTGGACAAATAATGTTTTCTGACAAATACCTTAGATACGGAAAGTGATGGAGCTTGTCTTATTGAAAGTTGTTCATTTGGTGAGTACAACGCGACCCTTTCGCGAGTAGTATATCTTTTTTGAGTAACCCTTCACATAACGTAACTGCTAACTAGTATTACAATCGTTTAAATCACTGGACAAATAGAAAATCCATATTTCAAATAAGGTAAAACTCATATTTACATAGTATTTATTTAGGTACATATTTACGTAGTTGTACATAACACAGGCAACCCACTTAAGTTCCCAGTGCTGGGGCTCGGGGCCTTCTCTCACGATGATAGAGTCAAGGTCATAATCCAGCACGCTGGCCAAGTGCGGGTTGGTGGATGACACATGTCCACAAAATATGTTTTTCTTGGAATACACCGGTTTCCTTACGATGTTTTCCTTCACCTTTCCAGCCGTGATGATAAACTTGTACATCTAGACTTAGAAAAATACTTAGAAGTGCAGGCAGGATTCGAAACTAAGACCTTACGTGTATCGTACTATCTAATTTACCACGAGAAGAAAACGTCTGGAAAGAACCGGCGTGTTCCAACAAAGATATATGTCGAACACACATGTTCTCTGCTAACCCGAAATTTTCCAGGGTGGTGGATTTTGACCATGACTCTCTCCTTGTGAAAGAATCATCCTAAACCTAGCAGTGAAAACGTAAATAGAGGCTGGTAATGCTAACTTATTTGGGCCTTAATAAATAAATATTAGTGGACAGTTCACACATAACGCCATCTGACCCCAAACTAAGCAAAGCTTGTAACATGTGCGTATTTATACATGAACATTAGACTAATATCAGATGATTGGGGTAGGACACGCAATTATTGAATTTTTAGAGGCATTCAATCCATATAGGACAATCGTATCGGCTTCCGCGATACAGGCCAAGCCTAGTGCGGAAGCCATAATTAACCATTTTAATGTATGTGTTTTTTTGGTAAATAAATATTATTTTTCTTTTCTTTTTTAACCGACTTTAAAAAAAAAGTAAGTTTCTCAATTCGAACGTATATTTTTTTTTTTATGTGTTTTCGCGGATAACTTCGTTGTTTATGAACCGATTTGGATGATTCTTTTTTTTTAGATAGGAAACATTCCAAGGGTGGTACCATGATAAGGAAACCAGGATCTGATGATGGAATCCTGCAGAAATTGAAGAGAACTTGCAAAAATTGTAGCGGCGACAAGCGCGATTATTAATTTTTCCTTAGGATAGGTATTTACAAGCACTACAATTTATTTTGGTTTGGCACTACGAAGATTTGGAAGCGATCTGATGATGGAGCCAAAATACTGTCGAAGGAACTCCTCAGATTTACAGCAGTTATCTTGTGTTTGGGCTTGATTAATATGTATTGATGAGCACTTTACGTCCAGATGTCTTGGGACAGTCCTCTCATCATCATTATAAATGTCTATGTTTGGATGTTTGTTGCTCAATCGCGTTATAACTAATTAATTAATCGTTAGACCTTTAAAAACTGCAAGGGTAGACTAGTGCGTTTGAAAATGTTTCAATTAAGTATTTTAAAGCACTTCAATTGAATGAAGGTCTGGAGTCGATCCGATGAAGGAGCCGAAAGATAGTCGAGGCTACTCCTCAATGATCTACAGCAGTTACCTTGTGTATAGGCTTGACAAAGCTGTATCGATGAGCACTTTACACATAACTAGGTGGGATGTCACTGTTATTAGGGGTCTGACGACGAAGACAAAGGACAGTTATGTGAACTGTTTAACGGTTTACAGTAGCTAGTGTTTGTGCTTGATTCATGTACTCTTAAATATTGATGAGAACTTGGCACCCACATGGGCACTGAGGACCATTTTACAGATCTGAGTACACCGACCATCCTGGATTTGAACACTTTATCATAGTGAATATTATTCTACTAGTCAAGTTTTTTCTTTATCTTCTCACCTAATTCAAGAATTATTCATCTAACCATCACTTAAAATCGTAAAATAAAATAATTTTAACAAAAAAAAGAACCGACTTCAAACATTAAACTAAAAAGTAAAAAATAAATCTCTTTACCACAAAGTAGAACGTATTTTGATTAATTTGAACAGAGATGAATAAATAAGTATTTAACAATTTTGAAGTCGGTGCCAAGTAAATGTTGCAACAACCTTCCTGTCTATCATACATATGTTCCCAACAACTTGTCTATGTTCCAAATGTCAGTTCGATTTACTACTCTACTAATGTTAGCTTCAGCTGTAGTTGTTTTACTTGGCACCAACTTCAGAATTGTTAAATACTTATTTAATCATGTCTGTTCAAATTAATCAAAATATGTTCTACTTTGTGGTAAAGAGATTTATTTTTTACTTTTTAGTTTAATGTTTGAAGTCGGTTCTTTTTTTGTTAAAATTATTTTATTTCCTTGTAAATATTTTGCAACGCAATCCCCCAAATGTCGACATCATATGATAATAAAAAATAGTATTTCAACTCTACATATCGGTCACAAGTTGGCAGGTGCTAGATCCTGCCCGGTAGGGCCGTAGGACACCCCTTGGCCTTTGGCCCAAATCAAGGTCATACCATAAATATGAGGTGTCCTTGCGCTAGACGTTCAAATATACTGAAGACATCGATATAAATCAATGGATGTCCCAAGCTTCAGGCGCACGAACTTATGTTATCGTTGGGAAGAGTGAGCTCACTCTTTCTCCGTTTTAGTCAATTGTAGGAAGCGCTGAACGCCGGACGCTTATACCTATCACTATTCGTTGTCACTAACCAAAATAACCCAGTAATGTTTGCACATTGCTGCTTGGCGGTAGAATAACTGGCAAAGGTGTGGTCCTTCCCCAGGCGGACTCTGCCAAGAGTCCTACCACTACTACGTAAGTAGAGCACTGCGATTTCTACGTTAACCTTCTAGCTTCTTTCTAGCATAGAGTTCGGTAGACAGTAGAGATTACTTGAGAACAACTGCCATCTTCTTATATATAAAATTCTCGTGTCACAGTGTTTGTTTCCTTACTCCTCCGAAACGGCTTCACTGATTTTTACCAAATTTTATACGCATATTCAGTAGGTCTGAGAATCGGCTACTAGCTATTTTTCATACCTCTAAGTGTTAGGGGTTGTTCACCCCAAACATTTTTTTTTTAATATTTCGTAATTTTTTTTTGTTTTAATTTTTTTATAATGTGGCGTTAAAAAATACATACAACCCTAAATTTTTACCTTTTTATCACCCACCCCTGTTTTTTTATATCCATTTTAGTAATATAATTTGTCAGTGAACTCCTAAACGACGCGACAGGACCGATTTGAATGTTTTTTTTTGTGTGTGTATTCGAAGATGGTTTAAATTCACAAATAAGCCCGGCAGATGGCGCTGCAGACAGTGTCTAGGTTATGTCCGAGCGAAGCCGGAACGGGCCGCTAGTAAGGATATCTTATACCTTTAAACGAGCAATTCTTGTACCTATATAAATATGTATATATATATATAGAATCTGAATCTCGGAAACGGCTCGACCGATTTTCATGAAATTATGTATGCAGGGGATTTCGGGGACGATAAATCGATCTAACTAGGTCTTATTTAAAAAAAACGCATATTATGCGCGTTTTTAGACAATGAAAAACTGTCACATTAGACATTAGAATGTGAAGGTAAATTTCGCCGCGTGACGCGACAGCATAATTAGCTCAGACGGGAAGTCGGGCGCTCATAGCGATCACGAATTAGTAGCTCCGGATTCGAATCCAGACGGGTTCTCTTTTTTTTCAATTTGTTTTTTTTAAGAAAATCTATTTCTTGGAGTCTTTTATCTGTAGGTATCTAAGTATATTTAGTATTTAAACCGAGCAAAGCTCGGTCACCCAGGTACTAAGTCTTTTAAATCATTTATTTTCTCCGAAGAAACAAATATCGACTTCAATTTAAAATTAAATTCAGACAGTCAATATTAAGAAACTGTCACTACTTAACAACATAAATACACATGGAAGCATATTTTAGTTTTAATTTTATATTTCGTTATGATGATATATACCACCATATATATAACGAAACCATGATCTAAAAAAAACCATCAAAACCGATCACAATTGACTTTGAATATCTTTTTTTTAATTTAATGAGTGACGAGACGAGCAGGTCATGTGCCTGATGGTAAGCAACATGCCTGCCACATAACAGCACAGTGACACGCAGCTATTGGAACATGAAGAATCCAAATCATTACCTAGCACTGCACTGCGCTCGCCACCCAGAGTTCTAAGTTGTTAAATCTCTAAGCCCTGTAATTTCTCTCGTAACGTATACAACCAAATTGAAAACAACCTCCTTTTTTGAAGTCGGTTAAAAAGTAAACATTCACAAAATATCGTTTTCCCTAATGAGCCGCACAAATGAAATTGATACTAAGCTATAGAATTTTGTATTGTCCCAGGTCAGTGTCAATGTCTTCGAGTCTCATTATTACGTAAACAGCTCAAGGTTTCTTTGTACCGCGAACTCTTGTAAACCATAGACTTCAGTCTTGAACATCGCCGCTAAATTGCTAGCTCGGTGTTACATCGGATTCACTGCGGACACTGTGCAAATTATCTGCACGATCAATACTAAATTGAACTTTTTTCTGTCTGACTTCTTATAGCTCGAAACAGCGACATCGTTTCATGGTTGATGTTATAAAGACTCGAATGAAAAGATTTGTTTCTACTTTGTGATAAGAATGTCTATGGGATGCATTGCCGGAGTGGGTTTTTAAAATTTATATTTGACGTCCAAAATATTATCTTCCAAAAAAAAAAATTTAATCGTTTCACAACTGGCAGAGCTATCGCGTAACAAATGTACTTACAAAAAACACGATTGAAATAAGAACCTCCCCGTTATTGAAGTCGGTAAAAAAAAGGTAACTATCTATATCTCTGTATATGAAAAAAATGTCCTTCCAGAAGCATGAAATTATAGTGACGCAACAGCAGCAAGAGATGATTTTTAAAGATAGTTCAAAATTTAAATTAAAACACTAGCCACTTTTTTCACAGTAGTTTTGTAGGTTACTTTAAATAAATTATTTTGAATTACGTAATTAGTGAAGTATTATGTAATCCAGCTTCATCAATAACTGCACTCGTCACTAAAGATATTACATTTTTCAACTAAGCACATTTCACTCATGTACCTGCTGAATTCATACACTCTTCGATTTCGACTTCCACCACAGTTTTATTCAAGGCACATAATAGGCTGCTCACCTTTTTGTTCCAAATGTCTACTTTTGTTAAATTACGGCTGGTCTAGTCGGGAAAACGGCGGCTGCCGATCCGGAGACCCCAGGTTCAAACCCCACACGCACCACTGTCTTTTCGAAGTCATGTGCGTAATTGACGTGTAAATTGTACATTTATGAATAAAGTACTTTGACTTTGACTTTAAAGCCGCTAACTTAAAACGGTGAAGGAAAACATCGTGAGGAAACCGACATGTACCTAGAATCTTTCGAAGTCATGTGTCATCCGCCAACCCGCACTGGGCCAGCGTGGTGGATTATGGCCTTAACTCTCTCCTTGCGAGAGAAGGCCCCGAGTCCTAGTAGTGGGAACGTTTAGTGGGCTGTTGATCTATGTCTACTTTTGTGATACGTCTAGGCTGTGGAATGCATTACCGGAGTAGGGTTCTTCCTGATGGTTACAATCTTGGTGTCTTTAAATCAATAGTGAATCGGTTATTTCTAGGTAAACACGCTCTACCGTTAACCGCATGAGATGGCGGTCAAGTGTTCACCTTTAAAAGTAAAAAAAAGAATTGCTGGGACTCGAGGCTTTTCTTACATGTCCTCTAATCGTCGAGAGACAGCCGACACACCAACACCAACACGCCTGTTGCAAATGTTTACAAAAAGACCAAACAGTGACCTATATACTTGTTTATTTGCACTTGGAAAAATGCGTATAAGTGTAGTTGGGATTTGTCGCCATTGTAGTGGTAGGACTCTTAGCAGAGTCCGCCTGGGGAAGTACCACACCTTTGCCAGTTATTCTACCGCCAAGCCGTAATGAGCAAACATTACTGTGTTCCGGTTTGAAGGGTAAAGTTTCCAGAGAAATTACAGGGCTTAGAGATATAACAACTTAGATCTCTGGGTGACGAACGCAGTGCAGTGCTAGGTAATGATTTGGACTCTTCATGTTCCAATAGCTGCGTGTCACTGTGCTGTTATGTGGCAGGCATGTTGCTTACCATCCCAGGCACATGTCCGGCTCGTCTCGACACTCATTATTTAAAAAAAAAATGTTTTTTTTATCTAGGTAACATAAAAACTTTGGAAAACAGTGTATAAATTTTCGACGTATGTATGCGACGTAAAAAAAACTCAAAGAAATACGATTGAGCTTGTCTGGTTTTGTAATCGGCGATAAGAGGTATTTGTACGACTATTGTAAATTTTGTTTACTGTCTACCATTGTTTCGTCACATTATTTTTCTGTATACTTACATTACAAAATGTTTTAGTCCTACCTGATTGAACTGAATTGAAAACATGTTTTTTATGATACATATGTTATTTAAATTTTCATATTTAAATCGATATTTTGTCTCCATTGAGGTAAAATGAATCAATTCTATGTATCACCTGGTTTCCAGAAGTATCGAAATTGTTAAACAAAAGTTAATTTTATTGATCGTCAGTTGTTATCTCGGTACAAAAGGACAATAGAATCGAGATTTAAAGTGACCAATGAAAAGTAACGGTTTTGTTTGGATGGAAAACATTTTAATGATTTGATTAATGTGTTTAAATAACCTGCTTAGGAATACAATTGGGACTGGGCCCTAGAAGATATAGCATTGTATAGTATTACAGAGCGACAGGGCGAGTAGGTCATGTGCCTGATGGTAAGCAACACGCCTATAACAACACAGCATCAAGTAACTATTAGAACATGAAGAGTCCAAATAATCACCTTGATCTACACTGCGCTCATCACCCAGAATATACTCGTAGCATTATTTATCTCTATGCACCGTAAGAAGATTGAATAAATTGCATAGATAAACATACATAGAAACATTGCCCTTTAAAATCTGTGAACATCGGAAATGGTCGTAATACTTATTTGTACCGTTTTATGTTGAGACATTGGGTCTTTGGGGACCAAGACCTCATCACATTTTGTAGTGAAAACTTCTTTTGGCGTGCCTAGACAGATTTTTTGTGGACTGTGAATTGAATTCTAGCGTCACGCTCGGGTATGATAATAAATCTTCAGGTAAACTCGGGGCCATCTAGAAGTGCGTCAGCCAATGGGAAATGCTAAAAGGGCGTGGCCTGCCCATCATGTCATGGCCATCTAGAAATGCGTCAGCCAATGGTAAATGCTGACGCATTTCCAGATGGTCATACCATGATGACCAGGCCACACCCTTCGGTTACACCCGTGTCGTTTCCAAAGTAAACTATCAAATTCTGAGTTATAAGTTTTCACTTCTATCGGCAGTTCCTATGACTGCCAAATTTTTAAAAACCTTTCCGAGCCCATGAAAGACGCGTCGCGTAATAAATATACCTACTGAAGTTTATTTGGCACAACGTATAAGCATTGCCTTTCAGTGTAGTAATTTCATCAACATGCTGCATTCGCTCGCAACTTGTAGTAGATTCGATCATCTGCTTTATTTCAAGACTTTTACCAGTCTATGGATAATTCAAATGTGCACTTAGTTAAGGCAGTTAAACCTACATTATAATGAAAATTACAATACCATACCATATGTAGGTATTGTATGTACCGAAGGTATTGTAGTTTACATTGTAATTTAGTTATGTTAATAAGTCATGGTTGGTCTAGTCAGGAGAGTGGCATCGACAGCCGCTCTGGAGCCCGGGTTCAAACCCCACGCGCACCACTGTCTTTTCGAAGTTATGAGCGTAATACCGCTAACTTATAAAGCTAATGGAAAACATCGCGAAGAAACCGACATGTTCCTAAAATCTTTCGAGGTCATATGTCATCTACCAACCCGTACTAGGTCAGCGTGGTGGATTATGGCCTAGAGTCTCTCCTTGACCCCGTGTCCCAGCATTGGTAACATTTAGTGGGCTGTTTATGATAACGGCTTACTGATGATATAAGAGCGCAAAGGTTTAACTATAAAATTAACTAGTAATACACTGCTCTTTTCCAACTAAAGTGCTAACATAACATCCTTACTCGGCGAATACCTATACATTATTTTAAAGTTGATTATACAAAGCAACCTCCCTGCAAAACTTCTTTTTATTGATGAAATTGGAATCTGCAACGACTTTCTAAGGTAAGCGAAATCGTACAGGGGAAATATACACAGATTGACTGTATGTAATTTCAAATTAACAGTATTCCACTCTTTAACTGTTTACATTTGACCGCCATCTCGCTTGATGTTAGGCGATGATGCGGTCTACGATGCAGCATGCACATCTAGAAAAAAACCGATTCGCTGTCGATTTGAAGACACCAAAATTGTAACTGTCGGGATAACACTCAGGCAACTCATTCCGCAGCCTACACGATCTTATTACAAAAGTAGCATCAAACCACTTTGTTCTTGTCTTTCGATCGTCAATCATGAAACGATGCCTCTTTTGCGAGCTGCAAGCAGACCAATAAAAAAAGGGCAAACTGGTATGAGATCAGTAGTTAGTGCAGTGTATTCCATAAAAACACCGAAAAGGCAGCAATTATGCGGCGATGTTTAAAACTTTAAAGTAATTTTCGCATAAGGGTGTCATTGCCTATGATGAGCCTTTGGCACGTTTCTCGATAAATTTCAGAGCCTCCAGCTGGTACTTCACCTTCACACATCAGCCGATCTATCCCAAAGGTGAGAACTGTACTCCATAAAAAGGCGAATCTGTGCTTGGTATAACATGAGCAACTGTTCAAGCTGGAAGTACCTTCATAGTTTTGAGAGGACACCTAGTTTTTTGGCAGCTAATTTAGTCTGACTTTCTATTTATATTTTCAAATACTTTTTTGTAGTGTGAAATTCAAGCATATTACATAAATCACTTTTAAATTGACCCGATCATTTTACAAAGTTTTGTTTCTCATATCAAATTTAATGAGCATCATGCTCATGCAAAGACAATATACCCATTAATCTTTGTGGTCATGCCTCCACCACTGAAACCTATACCTATTTAATATTTTACTTCTTCAATGTTGGGGTACACTATCTTGGTGGGCTAAATCTTATATATAAAATTCTCGTGTCACAGTGTTTGTTTCCTTACTCCTCCGAAACGGCTTTACTGATTTTTACCAAATTTTATATGCATATTCAGTAGGTCTGAGAATCGGCTACTAGCTATTTTTCATACCCCTAAGTATTAGGGGTTGTTCACACCAAACTTTTTTTTTAAATTTAAAAAAAAAAAAAATGTATTTATTTTTTTATAATGTGGCTTTAAAAAATACATACAACCCTAAATTTTTACCCTTTTATCACCAACCCCTGTTGTTTTATAGCCATTTTAGTAATTTAATAATTTGACAGTGAACTCCTAAACGACGGGACCGATTTGGATGTTTTTTTTTTGTGTGTATTCGAAGATAGTTTAAATTCACAAATAAGCCCGGCAGATGGCGCTGCAGACAGTATCTAGGTTATGTCCGAGCGAAGCCGGAACGGGCCGCTAGTAAATAAATAAAATAGAGCATGACGAAAGAACTTCGACTTATGGACATAACTGTCCCATGATAGGTTGATACTAATCAGAGCGGTATAGATAGTGCAATCCACGAAGACGCGCCCCACCTATTTTGTTTTCCACCAATCGCGTTTGCTCCGAGCGTCAGTCGCGAACCATTCACCAGTCATTGTAGTGTGCGTGTGCATTCATAGGTAATTAGTGTGTACCGATAACACTCAAACACTGACGGAAGCTTGCACACATAATATATACTAGGAGGAATAGTGGGGCGCGTCTTCGTGGATTGCACTATCTGTAAATATAAGTCTATTCTATTTCTTCATAATTCTCGCAGCTCGTAAAAGTTTGAATTTAGAATTCAGTTTTTTTTTCGAGATTCCTTTTTTTATCATTTATAAGTTTACACTTGACCACCATGACGCCTGATGTTAAGCGACGATGTGGTCTACGGTGTAGAGTGCTTACCTAGAATAAACCGATTCACTCTCGATTTGAAGATATCAAGATTATCGCTATCGAGAAAAACCCACTCAGGCAACGTGTTCCACAGCCTAGGGGTTTTTATCACAAAACTAGAGCCAAACATCTTCGTTCGAGTCTTTGGAACATCAATCATGAAACGATGTCGGTTTTTCGAGTAACGAGCAGTTCGATAGAAAAAAAGGCCAAGAGGTATTAATTAATGTAGATCAGTTGAACACTCCTCGAAGTGTAGCCCATAAAAATCCGATAATCTAGCAATCAATTACCTCTATAATAAATGCGAATATTACCATTTATTAATTCATGTATGTACATTTAATTTTTAATAATAATAATACTCGACAACAGTAAAAAATATCAATTACAAAGTAAACGCAATCCTACTAATCTTAATATGTATTAAATCTCCTGTCACGATGTTTGTCCGCGATGGATTCATAAACTACTTAACCGATTTTAAAATAAATTGGCACACCGTGAACAGTCTGGTCCAACTTGAGAGATAGGATAGTTTTTATTTCGATTAATAGTCTTTAAATGACAATATCCGAGCGCAGCCGGAATGGGCCGCTAGTAGGTACTATAAATGTAAAAAAATGTATGTAAGTATGTGGACGTGTGTCACTCTTCCAAGCAAAAGCTACTAAATGATCCCACTGATGGGACTCAGGGCCTACTTTCGCAAGGAGAAAAAGTCAAAGCCATAATCCACCACGCTGGTCATCCGCCAATCAGCACTCATTCGTATCTCTTTTCCTCCACTATTTTTAAGTTGGCGGCATCACGCACATGACTTCGAAAAGACAGTGGTCCTAACTCTTTGATACGTTTCCAACCGCCACCATATCTTCGTAAATTGTCACTCCATCTAGTATTCTACTACGTTTACAGATTCACGGTATTCCCTCTACCCCAACGATTATCGGTTCAAGATATGACCAGGCCACTGCCACTTAGGAATGCAATGCACTGAGCTATGTCGGTGACCCTAGTTCTCCGACAGATTACCTCATTATGAATGCAATTAATATCTCAGAGAAACAACAATAAAGTTATTAACATAATTTAAACACAATGATTGCCTATTTTTGTAAATGTATTACTGTATTTGAATTGAGAAATTCAGTGCAATATGTCCAATTATATTGTGTAACGCACCAAAAAATTGTACATATTTTTTTGTATTCATCACACAAATATTTGTTCTGATTGGGAATCGAAGCAACGACCCACGGCTTCGCAAGCAGACTAGCTTGATACCAACTAAGCCACAAGGACAGTCTTCTAGAATAAAATTAATTAATTATTATTATCTCACCTGTATTTCAGATCCATCGCTTCGAAATTATACACCGACGCGTACATTCCCGCCAAAAACACAGGGAACAAAATCAAAATGTAACTGAACACATTAAACTTTCCGAACGGTCCGAGAATCTTCAAAATATCGTCCACTGTTACTTCATTACCGTCCTTCTTTTCTGGATCCATTTTCACTGAATAAAATTAGAAAATATCTAAAACTGTTAAATTTAAAAATTTGAATTTAAAATTCTGAAACGATTAAAATCATCGAAGTTATTTTATTTGGAAGAGTTTTTAATGTTGTTTATTTAAATTAGTATCGATTAAAAATCGAAAATTATTAAAAAAAAAACAAATTTTGTTTGGAAAAGTTCTTATTGTATCTTTTAAATTTGGAATTGTTTACGTAAAACAATTGAATTCGGGTATCGTCTGACGCGCGCGCGCCTCCAAGCCGGCCACACGATAGTGCGACTGAAGTGACCAACTAACCGTTTTATCGTCACAAACTAAATCAACGAAAGTGTACGTTTCGCGATAACAGCCCAGTAGAAATCTATAAAGGTTGAAGTGTATATTGCAGTAAACGCGGCATAAAACTAATAAGTTCCATTGTTTTTATGACTTTACGTTTTATTATGGTTTCGCTTTACAATGCCTGGCTGTGACGTGGATCTATCGATGAGAACATTTAGTTTTTAGACTCTTTTGCGGTAATGAAAAATTATTCCCATATTTTTTATATTATTGTAGTGGTAGGACTCTTGGCAGAGTCCGCCTGGAGAAGGACCACATCTTTGCCAGTTATTCTACCGCCAAGCAGTAATGTGCAAACATTACTGTGTTCCGGTTTGAAGAGCAATGTTTTCAGAGAAATTACGGGGCTTAGAGATATGACAACTTAGATCTCTGGGTGACGAGCGCAGTGCAGTGCTAGGCAATGATTTGGACTCTTCATGTTCCAATAGCTGCGTGTCACTGTGCTGTTATGTGGCAGGCATGTTACTTACATTTCAGGCACATGTCCTGCTCGTCTCGTCACTTTTTATTTAAAAAAAAAAATTGGCAGTCATAGGAACTGCCGAAAGAAGTGAAAACTTATAACTCAGAATTTGATAGCTTACCTTGGAAACTACAAGAGTGGCGTGGCCTCGCCATCTTGGCATGGCCGTCTAGAAATGCGTCAGCATTTCCCATTGGCTGACGCATTTCTAGGTGGCCATGACATGATGGGCAGGCTATGCTCTTTCAGCATTTCCCATTGGTTGACGCATTTCTAGATGCCCAATCGCCAAGGTCCCGAGTTTACCTGAAGATTTCTTATCATACCCGAGCGTGACGCTAGAAATCAATTTACACCCCACGAAAAATTTGTCGACGCGCGCCTAAAGAAGTATTCACTTCAAAAAAATATTATGCGGTGTTAGTGATAAAACTGTTTTAAACCACTTGAAACAAAATGGCAAAGTGAAAAATCTTGAAAGGTGGGTAGGTAGGACGCGCGTCGTACGTCGACTGCTGTGTTACTTTACTCAACCCGCATAATAATGAAGGGATTTTAAATCGAATCATAAAAAGTGTGTTGTATGTAGGTAGGTCTGAGATTATTTGTAATTTAGTATGTAGGTATTTCACAATAAACCAGTTGTCTTATACAGTACACACCGGCTGTTTCATTATCTGTTCTCCTAACTACCACATGGTGTCAGGTGTGATTTGAACCATAATATTGCTTTGAAAGTTATTTACGGAGTGTTAGGATTTTGTGAAACTGCGAAAAATATGTCAGTGAAACCGGAGACAACTCAGACGGCTGCTAGAGAGATGACGTATGCCACGCTGCAACAGCCGGCCGCCATGAGCGAGTCCGGCAATACGGCTACTAATTGGCGAGAATGGAAGTCTGCGTTTGATTATTATTTGATCGCGACCGGCAAGGAGACCGCGGCGTCCAGGGAGAAGTGCGCGCTGTTCCTACACGTCATCGGGAGACACGGCCGAGATATTTTGGAGGAGTTGGACTTAGACGAGAAACAAAAATGTAATTACGAGGAACTAGTGTCAAAGTTCCAGATTCACTGTGATCCTACACGGAATATTAATTACGAGCGGCATGTTTTCTTTGAAACTTATCAACACGATGACTCCTTCGATAAGTTTTTGAGCGCTCTAAGACTGCGAAGCAAATCGTGCGACTTCGGTCAACTACGCAACAGTCTCGTGTTAACGCAGATCATCCGAGGCGTCAAGGATTCTAGCATGCGGGAGCGAATGCTAGCGAAAACCAGGTTGGATCTGGAGGAGGCCGTATCGTGGTGCCGGGCGGTGGAGACGGCGGGCCGGCAGGCCGTCGCGTGTTCCAAGTCTGGGAAGGCAGCCGGTACCGAGGGCGGTGCCGCTGAGTCGACGTCGATCGCATTGGAGGCGGTGCGCGCGGGTGCGCCGCGCGGTCGGGCTCGCTGGGGCGGCCCGCCGCGCCAGCCGCAGCGGCAGCAGCAAGCTCATCGCGCCACCGGTGTGGCCGCCTCGTGCGCCTCCTGTGGGAGGAAGCACGGCGGCAGCGGGCAGTGCGCGGCTCGTTACGTGAAGTGTTTTCGGTGTGAGCGTGTCGGTCATTACGCGAGGCTGTGTCGGGCCAAGTTCCTCGCGGAGGTGCAGGACGAGGACGAACCGGAGGAGTGCGACGAGATCAGTGAGTCGTTGTTGTGTAACCTGTCTGTGGACGAGGTTGGCGGACGTTCGGAGTCCTGGTTCGATGACGTCATGGTGGACGGCGTTATTGTTAATTTTAAACTAGATAGCGGCGCCGATGCGTCTGTCATGTCTTGGCGTGCGTTCAAAGACGCCGGATTTACCGAACGTATCTTAAAGAAGTCTAAATGTATATTAAGAGAAGTAAGTAAAACTAAGCTCCCTGTTATTGGATTCTTTGAACCTATTTTATGTCATAATAAATTAACGAGTCGGCAAAAAATTTACGTTTTAAATTTAAACTGTAATAATTTACTCGGTATTAGAGCATGTCGAGAATTGAAATTATTAATACGTAATGACAAGAAGGTAAGAGAAATATCAGAGCTTAAAATTGATGAATCTGTCTTTGAAGGTATAGGATGTTTACCGAGTATTTATAAAATAAATGTAGATAAAACGGTCCACCCTGTAATAAATGCATCGAGAAAAGTTCCTATGAAAATAAGGCCTAGGTTACAAAACGAACTAAACAAGTTAGAACGTTTAGGTATAATTATGAAGGAAGACGCGCCTACTGACTGGGTGTCTAATATTGTAGTGGTCGAGCGACCTGATAAGCTACGCATATGCTTAGATCCTTATCACTTAAATAAAGCGGTACGCCGTTGTCATTTCCAGTTGCCGACGATCGATGAAATTACGAGTAACCTGTCGGGGGCAAAGGTATTTTCAAAATTGGACGCAAAAAATGGGTTTTGGATGCTGAGGCTAGATGAAGAGAGCTCTAAGCTATGTACTTTCTCCACTCCTTACGGGAGGTTTAGGTGGCTTCGAATGCCATTTGGAATAAACTGCGCACCGGAAATATTTCAAAATGAAATGTTTAAAATATTTTCCATGCCGGGCGTGGAAGTGTTCGCTGACGATCTTTTGGTCTGGGGGTGCGACCGGAAACAACACGACGAGAGACTGGGGGAGGTCATCCGGAGGGCGGTCCAGTACGGCGTGAAATTCAACAAGCAGAAATGTGTGTTTCGAGCGGTTGAAGTAAATTTTTTGGGCCACAAGTTAGACGGCTCGGGCATCAGCCCGCTGGGCAGCCGCGTGAGTGCAATTAAAAATATAACGAGACCGAGCGACAAAAAGCAGCTGGAACGATTTATGGGAATGGTGAATTACTTAGCGAGGTTTATACCGCATTATTCTTCAATGGCGACGCCGTTGCGTACGTTGTTAAAGAAAGATATCGAGTTTGAATGGTTGCACGTGCACGACGAAGCGTTTGAACAATTAAAATCAGCTATAAGTGCAGCCCCCGTGTTGCGGTACTACTCTCCGCAGGAAGCCGTGACCGTGTCCGTGGACGCGGGCCCGGGCGGGCTGGGCGCGTGCCTGCTGCAGGCCGGCCGGCCCGTCGCGTACGCCGCGCGCACGCTCACGCCCGCCGAGACTCGCTGGGCCCAAATAGAAAAAGAAATGTTGGCTATCTACTTCGGGTGCGTTAGATTCCATCAATATATATACGGTCACAGTGAGGTGACAGTGGAGAGTGACCACAAACCGCTCGAGACCATTTTCCGGAAAGCACTGAATGAGACGCCTCCCAGATTACAGCGCATGTTGTTAAAACTGCAAGATTACCGATTGAACGTAGTGTATAAGCCGGGCCGGTTCATGCACATAGCGGACGCGCTGTCGCGGGCGGCCGTCGAGCCGGGCGCGCGCTCGGACGGCTGCGAGAATGACGTCACCGTTCACGTGAATGCCGTGTACGAGAATTTGGACGCAACGAATGAAAAATTAGAACGTATTAAACTGGAGACGCAAAAAGATCCCGTACTGTCGGCGGTTATCAATTATTACCACGAAGGTTGGCCGACGGATAAAAATCGAGTTATTTCTATCGTTCGCCCTTATTGGACTTTTAGACATGAGTTGCATGAAATTAAAGGAATATTGTTTCATAACAACCGGGTAGTGATTCCGAGCGCATTACGCAAAGAAATGCTGACTCGGATACACGAAGGGCACTTGGGAATCGAAAAGTGCCGCGCGCGGGCCCGCGAGGCTGTGTTCTGGCCGGGGATGGGCGCGCAGATCGAGGAGTGTGTGCAGCGCTGCGAGCCGTGCCAGCGGCACCGCGCGGCGCCGCCGCGGGAGCCGCTCGCGCCGCACGCCGCGCCGGACCTGCCCTGGGAACACCTCGCGGCAGACATATTTGAGCTGAATAAACTACAATACCTCCTCGTGGTCGATTACTATTCTAAATTTGTGGAAGTAATTTATTTACCTAATATGAGAAGTGACACGGTGATATCTAAAATGAAAGGAATGTTTTCCCGTTTCGGAATACCGAAAAAACTCGTTACGGATAACGCGAAACAATTTGTCTCGAGCGAATTCGCGGAATTCGCAAAGAAATGGGAGTTTCGTCACGTGACTAGCTCGCCCCTATATCCGCGTTCCAACGGGTTGGCCGAACGGAACGTTCAGACGGTCAAATGTTTACTGAAGAAAGCCTCCGAAGATAAAACCGAGTGGACGCTGGCCTTGCTCAACTTCAGGAACACTCCCATCACGGGCGAGGAGCACTCGCCGGCGCAGCTGCTGATGGGGCGCGCGCTGAACACCAGACTGCCGGTGGCGGCGCAGGCGCTGCGCCCGAGGGCGGTGGAGCCCCGCCGGGTCCACGACGTGCGACGAGGCAACGTCGCCAAGATGAAGCAGTACTACGATAGAGGTACGAGGGCATTGCCGGCTTTATCCCGAGGCGAAGAAGTCCGAGTCAAAGAGGGGAAAGTATGGAATAAAGCGCGAATCATAAACAAAGCAGGCGGTGATCGTTCGTACTGGATTAGAATGGACAACGGTGGTACTTATCGTCGAAACAGGTCTCACATTATGAAATCTAATGTTAAAAATAAAATGTATACGCGTAGCTTCTCAGGTCGTTATGATTATATGTCGAATGATAACGATAACGTTGAGTCACGAAACTCGGCGGCCCCGGTCACGGCATCGCCGCCGCCGGCCGCCGCGTCGCCGGCAGCGGCTCGGCCGCAGTTGGGAATTGTAATTCCAACTGAAGAGGAACTTGGGCAATCGAGTTCCTCGGAGGCGATTCCATCTGTGACTCCGAGACCTAACAGGACTCGCAGTGGCAGAGAGGTGCGACCTCCAGCAAAGTTCATTTTCGAATGAAGGTCGCTGAACATTATTTCTTGTTATTAATATTGTAATTGATGCTTTGTATACTTTCTTAGTCACATTAGTCACGCTATTTATAAATAGGTTTAATTTCTTTATTAGACTCAGTTTATTATACCTAATCTCAAACAGTTGCGCTAGGGACCTACATTTTATATTTAAATGAGATATTAAATTAGGCATATAAGTTAATTTGAATTTAACAATAAAAAACTGTGTAAAATAAATATATAGGGTAAGATTAGCTATTAGCATGGTACCACCTACCGATTATTACGTAAGATCTTTTATCATAATTAATTTCATAAGTACTTTGTAAGAGGAGGGAGATGTTGTATGTAGGTAGGTCTGAGATTATTTGTAATTTAGTATGTAGGTATTTCACAATAAACCAGTTGTCTTATACAGTACACACCGGCTGTTTCATTATCTGTTCTCCTAACTACCACAAAGTGGATGTACAATAATCGGACACGCTCATCACAATGGCTGAACGGCTGGCGAACCAGCCAAATCCTGCCCCAAGCGAACATTTAAGTTTTCCATTTTAGAAACTGAGTGACCGAAAGAAAAACCAATAGAGGGAAACAAATGAATTACGGTTTTAAAAACACAAGATCATGAGTAAATAGCTGTATTAAATAGTATGGAATTCCTAACCAAAGAGGAGATATTTGAGATCGAAGTTAGCCAGTACGACAAAACACCAATTTCATATTATGTAAGGACCTAATATTCATAATCTTCCACAATCTGAAATAATCTACAATTCAAATTGTGAAAAGTTTGTAGGTTGTTTTATTGGTTTAGATTCCTCCATAAATACAACAAAATTGATATCGGGGTTGCGATCACAATGAGAAAAATTGTCTGCTACATAAATGATCGACGTTTATAACCGACTTCAAGAAATGAGGAGGCCTCAATTCGGTTAAATGCATTACGCGATAGCTCCGCCAATTGTGTATCAATTTTAGGGGTTCGTTCAGAAAGTTCAGTTTACATTTCAGTTCATAGCTTAGAAGTGGTCCCATGTAAATTATATCGAAACTAGCGGCCCATTCCGGCTTCGCTCGGATATTCCCATTAAGTTAATCCTAAATTCTAAATACTTATTATTTGTTGACTCTCTGTTGTTTATTTTTGTTTAGTATTATTGTTGTACATTATTTTGTTCTAACGCTAATAGTTTCGGCAGCGCATTCGACGAAAGACATTTTAAGACTCATTTTTCTACACCTTCGGTTACATTGTTAAAATTTTACTAAGGATCCTTTTTTTTTTCAAAATGAAATGTAGCCTATGTCAAATTGGAAGAATGTAGCATTCTATTGGTAAAAATATTTTTTAAATCGGCCCAGTACTTTTTGAGCCTATTCATTACAAACATACAAACATACAACCATACAAAAATAGGTACAAATCTTACCTCTTTATAATATTAGTGTAGATGTAGATGTGGCAATGTGGGGTGGTTTTTGAAATATGAACGCTAAATATGTCTAAATTATAAATTTCACTAGCGGCCCGTTCCGGCTTCGCTCGGACATAACCTAGACACTGTCTGCAGCGCCATCTGCCGGGCTTATTTGGGAATTTAAACCATCTTCGAATACACACACACAAAAAAAACATTCAAATCGGTCCCGTCATTTAGGAGTTCACTGTCAAATGATTAAATTACTAAAATGGCTATAAAAAAACAGGGGTTGGTGATAAAAGGGTAAAAATTTAAGGTTGTATGTATTTTTAAAGCCACATTATAAAAAAAAAAAAATTAACGAAAAATAAAAAAAAAATGTTTGGGGTGAACAACCCCTAACATTTAGGGGTATGAAAAATAGCTAGTAGCCGATTCTCAGACCTACTGAATATGCATATAAAATTTGGTTAAAATCAGTACAGCCGTTTCGGAGGATAATAGGCTCTACAGACGAATCCTTTTATCAGAGGAAGTTGCGAAGAAATGACGTAAAAGTGGGCGGGACCTGATAAAAAAGTGGGTGGAACCTGATAAATTTATCAGGTCCCACCCACTTTTACTCAATTCCCTGTCTCCAAAAAATGAGACCGAATAATTGCCAACAGTATGATTTAAATCGTATTTCTACGACTTTTTGGCTATGGTACGATATACGATCGAATAATCGAAATTGTACACAAAATATTATTTTAATTACCCGACTGAATGAAGGGTTATGGTTTCTTATATGTTTGTAAATTTCTTTACCCCCACCTATCTTCCAAACGGCTGGATGACAATTATGGTATCGTTAGATTTGTCTCAATCACTCAAGTGTCTCCTTAGATAGTACATTGTATTAAATAATGTTTTTAAAGCTGTTTTTGTTCAGTCGGGTTTTTTAAATTATAGTTATTTATTTATCTTGAAATGAATAAACACTTTTTGTCATTAAACAATAATTAACAACATGGAGAAGACCTGAATGAGTATAATTTTATTGTAAATACGTGTTGGTGTGTTTTGTTCCATGTGGGTTTCATTAAGGAGTATGGTACCTAGGTAGCTCGGCAGGAGGTATCTTTTTGTGTTAAGAAGACAGTGGTAAGACTTTTTGGGGAAGTACCTTCGTCGGTTATTCTACCGCTAAGCAGTAATGTGCAAACATTACTATGTTGCGGTTTGTAGGGCAATGTTTCCAGTAAAATTACCGGGCATAGAGATAAAACATCTCATATCTCTGGGTGACGAGCGCAGTGCAGTAGGTACTAGGTTTTTTTGGATTTTGACTCTTCATGTAGGTACCAATAACTGTGTGTCACTGTGTTATTATGTGGCAGTCATGTGCTTACATGTCTTTCTCTTATTGTAACCCAATTCTGTAATAAAGGCGTAGGTATGTTTTATTTTTAATCGTTGAAATTTATTTAAGTTAGGTCTATTTTATTGTAGAAATTAAATCAAACCAGAGCGTACCGATTCTAAACTCTCCGACACGGAATCTCACATCTCGTTCTTTGTTTTATCTGTTTAGAATGACAAAGGCAAGGATTATGCGCCGTTCGGATTGCGTTTAAATCACTACCCAGTACTACAATATCTTATATATAAAGTTATATCCCAGTTATATCTGCAATATAAATTCGAGATCCATTACCATCGATGAATATCGATCATCCCTGATCCAGACGGTACTTAGTTCATCTTTATATTTCCTTCATTTCATTTACATTCACAGCCCATGAAAATGCTGTGCACGTGCGCTATAAGAAGTTTTCACTTCAAAAAACATCTCAAATGATTTCGTATGTAAATTAATTAATTATGTCTTCAACCTTTTCTCAGAAGTAAGTCCCATGGCAACACCTATGTTTTTTGTTCTGAGTAGGGCGTAACTAGGGTATGTAATATCGGAAGATTATCAATTCCGGAACTGAGTCACGATTCTAAATATCCAATATCGGAATTCCGGAACAGCTCCGAAACTGGAAAAATATTTGGATAGTACAGAAAAGTAAAATTGATTATCTTATACCATTAAACGAGCAATTCTTGTAAGTATATATATATACAAGAATATATATATTTATAGAATCTGAATCTCGGAAACGGCTCGAACAATTTTCATTAAATTATGTATGCAGGGGGTTTCGGGGACGATAAATCGATCTAACTAGGTTTCATTTAAAAAAACGCATATTATGCGCGTTTTTAGACAATGAAAAACCGTCACATTAGACATTAGAATGCGAAGGTAAATTTCGCCGCGTGACGCGACAGCATAATTGGCTCAGACGGGAAGTCGGGCGTTCGTGGCGGTCTCGAATTAATAGCTGCGGGTACGAATCCAGACGGCTTCTCGTTTTTTTCAAGTATTCTTTTGTTAAGAAAATCTTAGAGTATCTAAGTATTTTTAGTATTTATACCGAGCAAAGCTCGGTGACCCAGGTACTTATCTATTTATATACATATATACTTTTTATTTTTAAAATTAATAAAACATTCTAAAGTTCTACAACAGTGGGCGGCAAATCATTACCTAGCACTGCACTGCGCTCGTCACTTTCAAGCCAAATGAATTACTCCACTGATTGATTTATTTATTGAATCTTTAATAACTTATTGTGTGTATGTATATCTGTACATCATGGCTGTGTTTAAAAAAAAGTTTGTGGTCAAAATACCGACATTGGAGTAACGATATTAAAGTATTTCAATTTCGAAATTGAGATTTCGAAAAAGTTTCTCCAAGATTTCGAAATTCCGGAATACATGCCCTAGTTTTGAAAGTTTTTAGTCTATTGAAAATGAAACTTACCAGTACTTAAATAAATGTATGAAATTTACCAGGTCCATGTCTTCTATCTCTTTCAATAATCTGTTAGGTTGGTACTCGTCTTGTTTTCACGAAGATAACCGTTTCCACAAAGTCGTTGCCATATGGTTGGTATTGAACAGACATGTTAACTGCTCTTGTCAGTTTGGACTGAGTGCCGACTTCTACGTAGTAATTATATTCTCTTTGCTCTGATCAACGACAGCTCCGTTGCACGGTCGGAATCGTACTGACCGATTTGTACGTGTGTAGAGTAATGCTGATTTCTATTCCCTACCGCTTCTACGTCACTTCCTTCTGATATAGGGTACGTGTGTGGTCGTTTTAAGGAAACAAACACTGTGACACGAGAATTTTATATACAAAGATTAATCTAGACGACGCGACGCCGACGTGACCTGAAGCTTTTGGCCGAGTGTCTGAATTTTACTCTAAATTGAAGATTTTTGATTTTAATTAAAAATTATAATGTTTATTAGTTATTAGAAACTCTAAAACAAACTGTTGTTATAAATAGTTATATCTCTGGTGCATCGTAGTTCCCGAACGACGGATTTAGATTTTTATTTCATTTGTTTGAAAGGTACAAGGGAGTAGTTTTAGCCATGTTTTACCATCATCGTTTCAGCTGTTTCGAAGTTATGTGCTCTTTTTTTGCTTCGGTAGCAATTTTTACGCGTAATTTTATTGGTAAGTACCAATAAAATAAAATAAAATTGCTATTACCTATCTGTTTTACTTGCATACATGAGTGTGACCTGAAATTTGAAATAAAATCGTTGGGGCTCCTTTACATTTTTAATTTAGGTTTTTTTTATAGGTTTACACTTGACAGTAATCTCGCCTGATGTTAAGCGACGATGCGGTCTACGATGGACCGTGTTTATCTAGTAGAAAACGATTCACTCTCGATTTGATGACACTAAGTACTTACATTTGAGCAATTATTGAAAAATCGGATCCTAAGTAAATTAAAAGTTCAAGTGAATTAACTTTTTTTTTTGCTATAACAAAGGTAATTGCGCGGATTTTGCTCTTGTTATGTTATGTTATATTGTATCCTGTCTTACCTGACTGTCGTGTTGTTACTATGAGTAGAAAGCGACCCTTTCAACGCATAGTAGGTACAGAATTAAAAAATAATAAAGTGGCCGAGTGCGAGTTGGACTCGCCCATGAAGGGTTCCGTTGCAGCAAATAACATAATATACATAGTACACATAGTTCTTGTAGTTCGTTGTAACTTTGATCGAAGTTTTAATAACAGTATATTTATGACGTATTAAAAAAAAAACTACTCATTAGATCGAGCTCAAACCAATTTTCGTTGGTAGTTTTGCATGGTAATGTACATCATATATTTTTTTTAGTTTTTTAATTCTCTTATTTTAGAAGTTAGAGGGGGGGGGCACATTTTACCACTTTGGAAGTGTCTCTCGCGCAAATTATTCAGTGTAGACAAAAATGATATTAGAAACCTCAACATCATTTTTGAAGACCTATCGATAGACCCCGACACGTGTAGGTTTAATGAAAAAATTTTTTTTTGAGTTTCAGTTCTAATTTTTAAAAGTTTTTATTTTTTTTGTAAAAATCTTAATGCGGTTCACAGAATACATCTGCTGACCAAGTTTCAACAGCGTAGTTTCGGAAAAAAGTGGCTGTGACATACGGACGGACAGACAGACAGACAGACATGACGAATCTATAAGGGTTCCGTTTTTATGTTTTACGGAACCCTAAAAATGAAGTGATTGGCAGATAAAACATCTTATATCTCTGTGTCACGAGCGTAGTGCTGTGCATTTTTTGGACTCTTTATGTTGCTGAGCGTCATTGTGTTGTTATAGACAGGGCACATGTGATGCTCGTGTCGTTACTCTATATTGAAAAAAAAATAAAATTGCCAGTTATAGGGACTGCCGATAGAAGTGAACACTTATAACTCAGAATTGGATAACATACTTTGGAAATCACGCGGGTGAAACCGGAGATCGCTGCTAGTCTGGATTAAATCTTCAAAGCATGGTTGTCTAAATAAATCTTCTAAGCATGGCATGGATTTGAATGTATTTCCAATATTATGGAGAGTCTTAGATTATAGATTGTAAAGAGTCATAAGGCCGATTTACATCAGTCGAGCGAATGCGCATTCTATCCCCACTGTATCAAATTCATTTGGTGTGAACAAACGTCGAACATTCTTTCGTTGTTTTGTTTGCGTTCGCAAAGATTCTACGGAATATTTAATATGGAAAACGCTAAGAACGATCTTTCGTTTACACTAAAAGATCGAGAAAGAATGCTCTTGTTCCAGCTCTAGCTCTATGTTCGTTCAGTTTAAATCGGCCTTTAGAAGAAAACATAAACAAAACAGAGACACTGGGCTAGACGGTGAATTAAAAAAAAACAAAAACGCGAGAAACACGAATTGTTTTTTTTTAAAGACTGAAACCTTAGGTATAGTAACGATTTTTATAACAGTTTTTTTTTAATAAGGGTCGGATTTACAACAAATCTGAAGACATAAAAATGCAGCGTGCAGTCTCATGCTCTTCTGGTGCTAGTTCCTTATAAACTCTTCACGAAGTCAACCTATAGTTATTCACGAAGTTGGCAGTCAAAAGTTTCTACCATATTATCAAACTAAATTAAAATGATATTTGTAACCTTAGCTTTTATCGAAAAAGTTTCTACTCCTAGAAATTTCATCTCAAATTGTTAGGGTACGAAAATCTTTCGATGAAAAGTTGGCTTATTGTGAACTTCTATGGATGAAACTAGCCTAACCTCTTATTAATTCGGCTAGTTTCATATTTATTATATAAAATTCTCGTGTCACAGTGTTTGTTTCCTTACTCCTCCGAAACGGCTTTACTGATTTAAACCAAATTTTATATGCATATTCTGTATGTATGAGAATCGGCTACTAGCTATTTTTCATACCCCTAAGTGACAAGGGTTGTTCACTAAGGCAAAACAACGTTTGCGGGGTCAGCTAGTATTTATTATAAATATCTAGTAAGACATTGTGGATAAGACTGTGCTTGTGCTGTACTAACCCTAAGGTTGCCACACAAACAAGAGCAATGAGCAGTGAAAATGCTTGATTTGCACGCATAACATGTTACGATATCGTTTTCACCACACACCACCACACCACATCCGTTATTATACTATTAGTATTAGTATATACTGAAATACTTATTTTTTATTTATTTTATTTAAATAAGGAGTGACGAGACGAGCAGGACATGTGCCTGATGGTAAGCAACATGCCTGCCACATAACAGCACAGTGACACGCAGTTATTGGACCATGAAGAGTACAAATCATTACCTAGCACTGCACTGTGCTCGTCACCCAGAGATCTAAGTTGTTAATCTCTAAGCCCTGTAATTTCTCTGGAAACATTGCCCTTCAAACCGGAACACAGTAATGTTTGCACATTACTGCTTGGCGGTAGAATAACTGGCAAAGGTGTGGTCCTTCCCCAGACGGACTCTGCCAAGAGTTCTACCACTACATGAAGGTTTCATATCTAATCCTATTGAATGAGACCTAATTTATATGAAAAAGGTAGTCAAAATGTGGCTAAAGAATTATTTCACCCTCAAATCAGTTCATGAAAACTAAGCGATATTTTTTTCTGACAAGTTCACGTTTCCTTTGACTGTACTTCGATACTACGATCTTACGGCGTTTGAAATTCTGTTGTATTATTATTGCGTATTGCGTACGTATAAGATTTTTATTCTTAGAAATTTTCATTTATATGTTATAGTCTAGTTTGGAAATCGTAAGATGAAAAATTGGCTGTGCTGGCTAATTGTTAGCTTCTGGTTTGATATGTTAGATATGATCGTTTGTATTAATGGTCAATACATATTATTTATGACAATATCCGAGTAAAGCGGGAGTGGATCGCTTGTTAAGTTATAATTATGTTTATACACATGATACATTAACATACAATGACACAAAACAAACATTCATCACACAAATGTTTAAACATCAATAATGTTTGTTCTAGGTGGGAATCAAGCCGACTCCCTATACGGCTTAGATAATAATAAACAATAATTGAAGAATCTAAATTGAGATACGTATGTTATTAAAAATTAGAAGTAGGTACGACTCAGAAATCCACATGATTTCAAATTTAAAGTATGATTTGTATACTTGATACAATTATACTTGATACTGCGAATCCGAGGGTCGTGGGTTCGATTCCTACCCAGTGCAGATATTTGTGTGATGAATTCAAATGTTTGCACTGTGTCTGGGTGTTTCTATGTATAATAAGTATGTATTTAAAATTATATAAGTATTAAATCAGCTATCTGGCCGCCATAGTACAAGCTTTGCTTAGTTTGGGGTCAGATGGTGTTGTGTGTGATGTCCACCAATATTTATTTATTTAATTTTATGAATACATTAAGATTCATGATTTAAATAATTGATTTAAGTAATGAATACTCTACTATTATTACTCTACTTTTGTGACAAGAACGTTTAGGCTGTGGAGTGCGTTGCCTGAGTGAGGTATTCCCGGTCAATCGTTACAATCTTTTAGTGCCTTCAAATCGCGAGTGAAACGGTTTTTTCCATGTAAACATCGTAGACGATCGTAGACCGCATCGTCGCTTCACATCAGGCGTGATGGCAGTCAAATGTAAATACATATACTGACAAAAATTAATCTCTTTGTGCTAAAACGTACTTATTTATTTTTTAGAATCATTACCAATTATTTTATGGTTTATTATGGTTATTATTATGGTTATTTGAACCAAATTATTCCTTATTATTATGGTTATTATTATGGTTATTTGAACCAAATTATTCCTTATAAAACCTGTGGAAATTACTCGTCAGATTCTAATTACGTACTATTAAAAACTATACTATTTGTATATCTTTTAATTGGGACCGTTTTTTGTTTGAATAAATTACCATAATTTAGATTTAAGTAATGGTGTATGTATTTATAGAGTGGTTCTTGATTTTTACGATATTCTATTGTTATCTAGAAACAATTATACAGATAAAATAAATATCTATTCCGTTGTTAAGATCAGAAATGTTTGACGGCGCTAATATTTGAAATATTTGTGTGATGAATTAAAATGTTTGCACTGTGTCTCGGTGTTTCTATGTATAATAAGTATGTATTTACAATTATATAAGTATTATATCAGCTATTTGGCCGCCATATTACAAGCTTTGCTTAGTTTCGGGTCAGATGGTGTTGTGTGTGAATTGTCCACCAATATTTATTATTATTTATTTAATACCCCTATCCGATAGCCCAACATAACATAACCTGGAATAACTGGAACGGAAATGAAATAAACAACAAAATAATATTATAATTTACCCAAAATTATACACACTTAAATATTAAGGTAAAGTATCTAAATATGTAAATATACTACTTATGTATAGGTATGCATTAATGTATATTTATGACTCCATTTACCATTAATATATTTTGACCATTATACTCCATGAAACACATTTTTCGAGCGCAAGTGTCATTCGTTAACTCATACTTGGTCGGCGTGATAGATTACAGGTTACAGGTTTAAATTAAAAATTACTTTTTGCATAACTTTTCATTTGTCGTACTAAAACTCTCTCCTTGCAGAAGACTGCAAGTTGCAGATGATGATGATACTGATTATAACTCTCTCCTTATGAGAGAAGGTTCTAAGTCCCGACGGTGAAAACATTAAGAGGGCTGGTTAAGAATTGATTCAATGCTGTATTGCGTATCGGTTCTAATGGCAACAAATTGTCATTTCACAAAACATATTTATTCTACTTTTGACAAACCTATTCTTCGTAACATATCAAGAAATATCGTCGCTCATTATTATTTCATAGAATATCAGCAAAAACGTATAGATATATGAGAGCGTTATCAATGATATTCCCTAATTGAAGGGATCTATTTGCCCACGTACCTAATTATTTCGTCTGTCACGAAGCAACCATTCATTGCTGTATTTGTGTCTACGAGTATAGAAGATTTCTTCTCTTATTCCGTTGACATACAGACATATCCGATATTGCACTTCTACGTCGGTAGGGATGTCTCGGAGAATAAAAAATATTGACTAATTTAATCGATAGATTTCGAAGCACGTGAGGTGGTACGGCTATTTATATTTTTTTCCAACGAAACAAAAAGCGATTACAATTTAAATTAAACTCAGACACTGTACTAATTTCATAATTTTCGTGAAATCAACTGAACTCACCGTTCCAATGATACTGTGAGGTAGTACGAATACGTCGTCCAGGTAAGTCAATTTTAGACTTTTTGTTGATTCTTCAAAAACTGATACATCGATTTTGATAACATTAATATCAAATTACCCCTGAAATGTGATCTACTAGCCAAAAAGGAATAATCATAATCGATAACAATAGACGGAGCTATCGCGTAAAATACATGTTATAAAAAAGACTGCCACCGAATTTATAACCCGCCCTCTTAATTTGAAATCGGTTAAAAATGTTGCCACGATATTCAATTTTATGTTTACTTCCATAGTGCTACTATTTATAGCGGTAGAACTATTATTGTCAGTCAGCTCAACAACTCAAAGTCAGCAAGTTGCAGTACTTAGGTACTCTAACCTTTGGCAGTTAATCTTATTTGCTTACTTACTTAATGTGTTCCATTTTTTTTCAAATTATACTTCTTTTGGCGCGTAACAGAAAAACTATAAGAGTAAACGTTTCTGATTCGTGCTCTGTGATGCGATGTGAGTTAAATTTCAAATTATAAGTTCGTTTTTGTTTTTCCGAAGAAAATTAAATTATTATCGTATCGATATCAGTAATATACCGAAACGTCCCATCCCTCCGAGTTCCCTATTCGCAACGGGAAAGCTCTTTGTGGGATTGAAAGTTTTTGACTCTGAGGGATTGTTATCCGGGAAGTAGCTCGAATGTATGCGCCGTGCGACCGCAGGCAGAGGTGAAACGTGTCTTTAGTCCGGATATATCGCACTGCGGACTTGGGGCGCGGATTGTATCTGTCATGATAAAAATCAGGCACGTAGGTAGACGCAGCCGGAAAATAATTCTGTTTTCTCGATTTAGTTTGGCGAGTTGACGTGGTTCAAGTTGAAGGTTTGGGAAATATATTTTATTACCAGCAAACTCGTGGTATTACTCGCGCAGTTGCCGTTCCCGTTATTTTCCCGGGATAAAAAGTAACCGATGTGTTCTTTCAAACTGTAATCTTCTTGTGTACTAAACTTCAGCCCGATCCATTCATATGTTACGACGTGATTGAGTAACAAACCTCCAAGTATCCAGGGCTTAGAGATATAACAACTTAGATCTCTGGGTGACGAGCGCAGTGCAATGCTAGGTTTGATTTGGACTCTACATGTTCCAATGTTCTGTTATGTGGCATTGTGGCCATGGTCCCGAGTTTACCCGAAGCTTTCTTATCATACCCGAGCGTGACGAATGAATTCAATTCACAGCCCACGAAAAATCTGTCTAGGCGCGCCTAAAGAAGTTTTCACTTCAAAAATAGCCTATGTGTTATTCCAAACCTATGATTTATCTATCTATGTACCAAATATCATCCAGATTCTTAACGTATGTAGTTTTTGCTTGAAAGAATTCGCGAACGTCATACATACATACAAACTTTCGCATTTATATTAGTTAAATGTCGAAATGGGTTAGCGTTTGACAATAGCTCGCGTAATGAAGAACGATGATACAGTCTAAAGGCCGATTTACATCAGACGAGCGAATGCTCATTCTATCCCCACTGTATCAAATTCATTTGGTGTAAACAAACGTAGAACATTCTTTCGTTGTTTTGTTTGCGTTCGCAAAGATTCTATGGAGTATTTAATATGGAAAACGCTAAGAACGATCTTTCGTTTACACTAAAAGATCGAGAAAGAATGCTCTTGTTCCAGCTCTAGCTCTATGTTCGTTCAGTTTAAATCGGCCTTAAGATGGAGAACGCTTGACCATGAGGTATCTATTCATTATAGGTACTTCCTATTAGGTAGGTATTAGTTTCCAAGAGACACAGGTTGTATCATTTAGCAGACACCGAGAAGTTTTAGAAGATTCCACCACGGCCGGGATTAGCGATAAGTTACTTCTAAGTAAGTATGCTCTATCGTAAATCGCATCGTCGCTTAACACCAGGACGTCTACTCTGTTTCTACGAAAACGAAATTTCTAAAAAACACTCGCGACTTTCCTACTCTCCTTCTACTTCGTTTCGTCCGATTGTTGAACATTGTTTGACTCTACTCTCTACTCTAATTGGAGTATGCTTAGAATATTTAAACGAACAAAACGACGAATCGAAGTAGAATCGGAGTTTGAAAATCGCGATTTAATTTCGAAATTACGTTTTCGTCGAATTAGAGTAGACGTCCAGGCTAGATGACGGTCAATTGCGAATGTATTAATGTAAAAAAAAAATGCAGTCATTGGAACTGCCGATAGAAGTAAAAACTTATAATTGAGAATTTGATAGCACACTTTGTAAACTACGCGGGTGAAACCGGAGAACGCTGCTGGTCTGCAATAAATCTACAAAGCAGTGTCGTCTAAATAAGTCTTCTACGCATGGCCATCTAGACAAGATACAAGATATGTAAATATGTAATGGTAACCACGGTAACCCGCCATGGCCATCTAGAAATGATTCGGTTCTTTCGATCCCGAGTTCACTCGAAGATTTCTTTCATTCACGAGAGTGACGCTTGGTCTCAATACACAGCCCACGAAATGTCTGTGTGTGGTGAGTTTTCATTTCCATAAAAAAATGGCAGTCATAGGAACTGCCGATAGAAGTGAAAACTTGCTGTTGCCCTGGTACTGGTACCTAGGGGCAAACACAACTCTTTTATATTTCTGTTGTCCTGGTATCTGGAGATAAACCCTGGGCTGTTGGAGGTAGGTAATCGAAACTCTTTACTGTTTCTGTTGCCCTGGCCGTTTTTACCGAGTTTACCCGAAGATTTCATATCCGATCCGATCCATTATCATATCCAAGCGTGACGATTGATGAATCCATTTCACAGCCCACGAAAATTCTGTCTATAGCGCGCCCAAAGAAGTTTTCACTTCAAAAAGTGAGCAACCGTGATATGTTATGACACTGTAAAATACAATGTTAAAGACACTATTCCGGGTAACTTACAAAACAGTAATCAGCTGTGAAAGTAACGTTACCACGTACAAGTTATCATACTGCGAGTTACAACATTGACGCATAGGCTGTTTCTAGTTGCGAAGGGTACCTATGTTGTGACATTCCTGTTGAGGAATCCACTTATTACCTATTGTCTTGCCGCCATATTCAAAACATTTGCTTAATGATTACGCAAAAACTTGTAAAATTACTATCGGATCGTTCCGGTTTTGCTCGGATGTTGTCGTATAGTGACCAATAAGCTAAATAAAAACTATTCTATCTCAAGATGGACCAAATATACCTAACCATTACTGCTATTAGTATAAATGCGAAAATTTGGAAGTTTAAAATATATTTATTGTTTCATCACGTTGGAACGTGTGAACGGATCGGTCTGAAATTTGGAACACAATTAGGTTATAGTCTGGAAAAACACATAAGCCGTCCCGAAATCTCTCTTTTTTATCCCGGGAAAATTACGGGAATGGAAACTACGCGGGTAAAACCGCTGCTATATAATAGACTGTCTACCACTCCAGCATTAATTTTCTTTAACCACCCCGATACAGAAAAGATAATTTTCATCCCACCAGCTCGGAAAGAGTACTTTTGCTCCTCGATATCAGGGCGCAAAAGTCGTTTTTACCCTCTAGAGGTTAAAGTAAATTTGAATTTAGAACATCGTGTGTACTGAGGTTTTGAATTCAAAACATAATTCAACCTATTTATTTTTACCTCCTTGGTGCCGAATGCATCATACATTTATTTTTAATTTGTTAAAAACTCAGACTCGGAACCTCCTTGGTGTACTTACTTTTTTTTAATTTGCTTAGCGCGAAAATTACTTTTAACATTCAAGTAAACAATAAACTTGAAAACAAGTGAAAATGAGTGATTCTAGTGATGAAGAAATGTATTTGACGCCAACAGAATTAACTGAAACTGTTAAAAATGCACAAATGAGCTTTCTCCCTCAACAATCACGTGAAAAGTATTTAAACCAGTACGATATGCTTAACACGTGGCGAGTCTGTGCACCCATGCGAAGCCGGGGCAGGTCACTAGTTTGTTATAATTCAAAGGCTATTCTGTACTACTTACCTATAATAATTTAATAGTTAATACCTAAACTGAAATAAAGTTATATTGTGATTGTAAATGTTTTTTTTTGCATTTAGTCATTTCCTCGCTGAGGTGGAATGAAAAGTTACGTGTTGCACTCGAGTGCAAAGATTTTTCACCTTGTGCTCTTTTGATTCCCTTGCTACGCTCAGGATTCTAATTTTGAATCACTCGCTGCGCTCGTGATTCAATTTTAGAATCCTTCGCTTGCTCGGTCATCAAAATTGAGCACGCGGTTAAAAATCAACTTTGCACTCTTGTATAACAAATAACTATTACCTATATTCTTCACATAATTATTTGTTCTGGGTTCCGGGAATCTAATTCATAACCTGCGGTGTTGTTGGGATAAGGGTTTAATACAATAATGGAACTTCATACCTTAATATTGTTTATTAATTTCTTTGCCTTAGTATCCCACAGTCGAGTCTAGAGTTATAAACTGTTTCATCAGCATCCCACTAAACGTTCCTACGGCTGGGGCTTGGGGCCTTCTCTCACGACGGAGAACCAAGGTCGTAATCGACAACGCTGGCCAGAGTGTGGGTTGGTGAATAACGTATGACCTGTAAAGATTCTAGGAATATATGTCGGTTTCCGCATGATGTACTTGCCTGTTTTTTAAGTTAGCGGCATTAAGCATAATTATGACTTCGAAAAGCAAGTGACGTGTGGAATTCGAACCCGGGACTCCGGATCAGCAGTTGCCATTCTCCCGACTAGACCAGCCTGCCGATATCTTTCGGCGAACTCTATCTAGTGGACTCTTATCATTTGAAGGTATCCATGCCTTTTTGTGTATGTAAATTTGAAATCATAAATAAATAAAACTAAAAATACAGCTATAAGTACTAATAAATATTATATAGGAACCACTTTTTTAAAATACCTATCAAGCTAAAAACATAAACTATAAAGCGGTTGTTTAAAATTTGAAACTTCAATTTAAAAATTTAACTAACACAGTTCATTAATTTTAATAGAATTAAAAAAAAAAATAGTACATCATCGACACACGTCACGACACTATATATATTTTAATTTTTGTTGATATTGCAAAAACTCTTTTTTTTGAACGAACTGATTTTGATAAAAATATGTAAATATTTATGTGTTCATTCGAAAAGTCATTTCAAGATCATTTGAGAAAAGAAAAGAAATTAAAATCGGGAAACCCAGTCGAAAATTTACGTTTTAGTTTAAGTTGGAGTTAACAAACTTACAGATAAAAAACATTCAATTTGAGAACCTCCTCCTCCTTTGAAGTAGTTTAAAAATAGGCCTTTATTTCTCAAGATACCTTCAAGTGAGAGTGCATTGTGCACCGGTGTTGAGCGTCATCTCAGCAAGCGACGCGATAGAACCTACACTCCTGCCTCAATCATACAAAGAGCTTTGTACGCGGTGTCAAATCGTAGAGCGGGGAAAAAACTTTGTATCGATGAAATTGTTCGCCTGATTTTTATTCCTGGTTAGCTGCGTCCCACGGTATACACCGCGGTGTTCCTAAATTATTGGTACGTGATTTTCTTAATATTTTAAAGTAAATTTTTAACTATTTCAAATATCATAATTATTTATGTACCTAATCAAAATAATAACATACGTTTCAAATGTCTAGCTTCAAAAATAACAATACAATAATAGTTTTAGTCGTAATATGAAATTGTTATTATGATTAACTAGCGACCCGCCTCGGATTTGCGCGGGTGCCTTGTAAACTGATGACATTCGATTTTTTAGACCTTTTAGACCTTTAAAACTGTCAGTGTTTCGCTACTATATTAAACATGTAAATATTCGTCTTGAATTATTCTATCTACTAAAAAACCGCATGAAAATCTGTTTGGTAGTTTCTCTATTTAGTAACAAATTGTTAAAAATGTATAAATTCAAATATTTGTAACTTTTTTTTATGTGGAAGTTAGAAGATGCCACTGGCTCACGAAACACAATTCTAACTAGCTCGGGGCCAGTGGACTCCTGTTTTTGTAAAGACTCATAATGTTTAAGTTCCAAATAAAATAAAATTTGAATTTATGTCAACTAAAACCTTTAAAGGCGATCAAATATACGAAAAAATAAAACAATTTTCTGTTTATAATATAATAGAATGCTGTGCAGTAAGGCTCACTAGATATAATGTTGTTGTACTTTGTGTGTATAGAATTCCATCTAGTACTCGTAGTAACAAAGATACCTTTTTTTCAATCTTAGAGAATGTTCTATTGCACTTGCATAAAAATAAATATTATCACATTGTCATGGCTGGAGATTATAACATAAATGTACTAAAGCTTGATAAGACTACAAAGGACTTTGAATGCATTTTATCCAATTTTAATTTGTCATTAGCTATTAAACAACCTACTAGACCGGTAAGTCAAACTTGCATAGACAACTTTGCACATGACTTTAGGAGCAAGTGCAAGGCAGAAGTGTTGGGATTGGCTCTGTCCGACCACACCGCTCAATTGTTGAGATATCCTGTGAAAAAAATATGTATTAACAAGTATTGGCGGAAAAAATGTAGAGATTACAGTGTCGAAAATATAATAAAATTTCAAAGTCACTTAAAGAACCTTACTTTTTCAGATATATATGAAATATTTGATGCAAACTTAGCATACAACACATTTATAGATTTATTTAAGTTATTATACAACTTGTGTTTCCCTTATAGAACTGTAACAATCAATGTAACAAGAAATGCAACATGGCTGTCTCGTGGGTTAAAACTATGTAGTAAAAAGAAAAGGTTGTTGTTTAATAATTGTCGAACTAAACCCTATGAAGAAAATAAGGCAAAATATAAAAACTACACCAGGTTGTTCAAAAAAATTATCAAACTAACACAAAAAGCTCAAAACAATTACAAAATAAAAATGTCAGACAATAAATCAAAAACTACTTGGCATATTATAAATAGATTGAGAAATAACTTACCTAAAATGTCCATAGATAAAATCCAATGTAATGGTCAACTTTTGACAGACCCAAAACTAATGGCTAATGCATTTAATAACTATTTTGTTGATAAAATTACTCCATTACCTAGTTCTGGTATAAATGTGACACAAAATATTGATAGAACTCAGAACTCAATGTTCATGGCGCCATCTACACCACTTGATATTCTCAAAATCATAAATTCCTTAAAAAACACTAATAGTGTTGGATATGATGAGATATGCACAAAAATTATAAAAACTGTTAAAGAGACTATCTGTAGCCCTCTTAGTCATATAATCAATTTATGTATAAGTACAGGCACATTTCCCGAGGCCCTTAAAAAAAGTATAATCATACCTGTATTTAAAAAAGAAAATAGGGAGCACATGGAATATTACCGACCTATTGCCCTTATATTGACCTATAATGTCAAAAATATTTGAAAAATATTTTAACCAGCAATTCATTCAGTATTTTGAAAAATACAACATACTTTGTAATGAGCAAAAAGGTTTTAGAAGAAATAAGACTATAAATATTGCTATATATGATTTTCTTAACAATGTAATGAAAAATGTTGATAATAACAATGCTATATGTACCATATATTGTGATATGACCCAGGCATTTGACTATGTCAATCATGATATTCTTCTGAGTAAATTTGAAGCCTATGGGGTTAGAGGTAATGTTCTTGACTTAGTAAAATCTTACCTAACAGACAGAAGGCAAGTAACTAAAATTACGAAGATTAATACTAAAACTAAACAGGAGGAAATATTCACCTCTAAAGAAAGAACTGTCAAATTTGGTGTGCCGCAGGGAAGTGTGTGGGGACCATTTCAATTTATTGTCTACATAAATGATTTTCCTAACGTAATTAAGCATCCAATGTCACTATTTGCAGATGACAGCACAATAACAATAGCATGTCAAGATAAAGCTAATTATGAGGAAGATATCAATGCCGCACTAAATTCATCTATCCATTGGTTAAACATTAATAACTTAAAAATTAATTTAAACAAAACCAATTTCATGCAATTTACTCAAACAAAAAATTACTTGAGTAACATAAACATAAATTATCAAAATAAAAAAATTGCAGAAGTCACTACAACAAAATTTTTGGGCCTAACAATAGACATGAAATTGAATTGGAAGGCACATGTTGAGATTCTCTGCAAGAAGCTGGATAGCTCGGCATATGCTCTGCATAGGCTTGCTCCAGTGGTAAAGAAAGAGGCTCTTCTTACATCTTACCATGGATTGGTGGCATCAGTCTTGAGATATGGGATCATTTTTTGGGGGAATTCAACTGATACAGCCTCAGTTTTCAAAGCACAAAAACGATGCATTCGTGCTATGTTCGGGATGCAAGTTACAGATAGCTGTCGACAAGTATTCATAGACAACCAAATATTAACCCTGCCATGCCTGTACATATTTGAAGTTATGTGTTTTGTAAGGAATAACCCTCATTATTTTCCTCTATTGAGTGACAAAGTAAAACGTAACCGGCGTGATAAGTGTAGACTGCTCATAGACAAACGCAAAAAAAAGATTATGAGTGACAGCATTTTTTGTATGGCTCCTCTTTTATATAATAAGCTGCCAAATGCCATAAAAGAACTTAACATAACAATGTTCAAAAGTAAACTAAAAAAAATGCTTATACACAAATGCTATTATACTGTAACTGAATTTTTAAATGATAAGGAAATTAATTGGAATACTAATATTTTAGACATTGTTTAACATGAAACTTTTACAATCTTTAAACCTTATTCCATTAATATCTCAATAGATATTATTATTCCATTATGAAATTTGACATTCAACTGACATAAGACCAAATAATGATATCGACTCATCCGTAGAATAAAGTCCGATCTGCAGGGTTGATAGTTTTGAGTAGAGGTTAGAGAAGTTGTTGACTTATGTAACTTTTAAATGGTGAGACTTGACGATTTGGTTTTTTGGTATGTTGTTACAACGCCTGAGCCTAGTTGCATGCTGAGTAGTGTACATTTGTTATTTGTTTATTTCACGAGATAGTGAGTTTCATATCAACATAGGACGTTATATAGCAAAACACCGGAGGCCCGTAGTGAACATTACACGTTGTATAACGGAGACGTTCTGAATCAAGTGACGTTCTATGATTATATGGGTCATTTTTGGTAAGAATTACCTTTTCTTTATGAGTCCTATGTGAATGACCACCTTGGAATGTTTGTAAATTTGTGACTATTTGACTATTATGAATAAGAGAGGAAAGTCAATTATAATTGGTAATTAAAATCGTTTATTAATTAAATAATCTCAGAATAAGAAACAAAACTTTTAGATGGCTTCTCTTTGAACAGAAATCACATTACAACTAGGTACAGATTTAAAATTAGCAGTCTTAAATACCTACAGATCTATGAACGAACCTAATAGAACAGTACAGTATGAAGAAATATAAACTTTGCATTAAGTAAGTAGTTATAAAATCAACAATAACATTTTTTAACAAGATAACGCAGTTTTTGTATTTATTCTAATATTAGAGATCACTGTGACTTACATGAGGTAACTTACATACTTAAAAACAATCAAATTGTACGTATAATTATTATGACTTATCGTATCACATCATGGTAGCTAGGTTACGCTTAAAGTACAAAGTACTAACCTAAACATACGTAAGTATTTATCATAAGACGAGACGTATATTTATGAAGATAATATAAATACTTCACAATAGTTACTTAGTTAAAACTAAATCATAATCAGCCTTCATAATATATTAATCAGTCTTACGTAGTGACCTAGACGTCAGTACACATTGCTTAAACTGAAATTACTGCAATTGTACGTAGACAAACATTAAATTAGTTATTTATTTGAGTACTTATTTTAATCAAAATTATTGTTATCATGAAATACTTTTTATTCCGATAGGTCGCCATCCGATTCTTCAGAAACAGGAATAGTGATGTGATGTGGCAAAGACTTAAAGTATGGATGATACTCTAAGGGAATAACTTCGGCGCGGCACATATCCATTAAATCTTTATATTTAGCAGCAGGAATCTTAATAGGTTCAGAATATGCAGGTTTCAGTTCAGTTTGTACAGAGTTCCTCGTATTGCCGCGAATCACTAAAGTATCATAATCAGGCTGAGTCAGGTCATATTTGAAAAACAATTTGTTGGGATTACTACAGTCTGCATGAACTTCTCGAATATTATTCCAGTTAATCTTCTTGCCTTTAAAGTCTTTCATCCAAACCTTATCATTAACAAGACATTTAAAGTCAAATACGTCATTTTGTGTGACATTGCGAACAATATAGGGTTCTCCTTCAATCTTGGCCCATCTTACTAATAAACGCCATTCATGGGGGGTATAGATACTTTTAGTACGAGAAGCTCTCTCGATGACAGAATGAACACTGTCCCCCTCATTTTGGGTGTGTCCCTTCTGTAAAAATCGGTGTGTTATGCGTATATTGAATTTTTTTGCGACGTAAACGTACATTGAATATACAAACCGATTACGATTTTGACCAGCACAATTGTCTGACCAAAAGCGAAATTCTTTTGCCCCTTGCTCAACATTAGTCTGAATGAAATCGAAGAGGCAACTGCTAACCTCATTTGCGCCACGTTTTGCCACAGATTCATCCCACATATAGCACAGGGCTTGTCTTTTTCTCATGTCAAAAACCGTGAAATTAAAAGAAGATAGCTTTCTCTTGTAGTAAAATATGCTTACATTGCCATGAGGACACTGCAGTACTTTTTCAAAATCAAACACAGCAGTAACTGTGTTTCCATTTGACTCTTCAGCTTCCTTTTTATCTTGGCTTTTAAAATACCTTGCAACCTTTTTATTAGTCTGATGTTGCTGAAAAGCTTCTTTTTCTTGGTCCGTTGGATTCTTCTTCAATCGGAAAACGTGACATTCATCGCACTGATCCTTTTTGGGAATATGGAAAGCAAGATTAAAATTTGAGTTGACAATGTCCCGATACTGGCGTTCTTTTGTAGCCTTAGATGTGTATTTGTCGGAGTCGAACCATTCAAGATATAATTTGAACATTTTAGCAATGCTTAATTCTCCATGTAGGTAGAGCTTTTGGCTATTTTTGCGAATATAATGCGATTCAACAGGGACAAATGCCCGAACATGGTCACAAACACTTACTTTCATTGCGTTATCTATAACAGTCTTATGATTACCGTGGCGACCCCGTTTATCCTCCTCTACAACAGCACTTCCATCGTATTTCTTCCACGCAGTCTTTAAGATTCGAGGTGAAACGGCAAGAGTATGAATAAACATAGTTTGGCATACTTCAGTTTTCTCGCAGTGAGATTCGCTGGAACCTGTAATCAGCGGCAGATAATACTTAAAAGTAAATTTCCTATTATTAGGAGCTTCTTGATTCAGACATCTTTTCTTCTTCATTTTATCGGAATATTTAGTGATGAAATTCCATTGCATAGCCCGATCTCCAAGTTTCCAAAATTTTCTAAAGCAGTCCAACCGCTGTTGGTGAGTTATTTTATCAGAGCATTTGTAACGGCATTTGCACGACGGCCCCATCGTTTTTTCGTCTACGGTCTTTCCCTTTTTCGTTACATATGTCTTACCTAAGTTCTTCAAGCATTTCCGTTTAAGGTCTGCCCATTCTTTTGGGCGTTTTTGTCGTTTTCTAGTCGTTTTAGGAGTCAAAGTTAAACTGTCTTCATGATCAGGGCAGAATATGCTATCGCAGATCGAATGTGCATTAGTAGGGGACGCCATAGGAGTTGGCACTGACAGTTCTGAACTAACCGGAGTAGATCTGTGTTGATGAGAATTAGAAACTTCTAACTCTTCAAGTTGTATTAATGGTGAATTTTCAAAACTAGAAGGTACTTCCAAAGAAAATGTACTAGGTTGATTACTGTACACATCCACAACAGATGGATCAGGCATGACATCAGGTATTGTGCTGTCGAATGTAATGTCCTTAGTCCCATCATCTTCATGCAGAATTTCTTCCCATATATCAGTTAGTTGCTGACTAATTTCTTCTGCACCAGGAGGCAAAGGTGAAGTTTGTTGTGCCATGTCGCTGTCATCATCATTCACAACTGAAATAATAAATTATTATAGGTTTTGTTAAAATAAAATTGATAATAATACGTGTATTGTAAGACAGTGTACCTTAACAATTAATTTAACACATTTTAAATAAAAAATCTTTATGTTTAATGATGTTTTTAATTGAACAACGTCTTAACTGATTTAATTATCCCAGTAACAACGTCCTATCTAAGTATCGAACTAGAAAATCTGGTCTCTGATTGCGTAGAAAAACGTCCCATATTTACATGAAACGCTTAAAAACTCAACTGTGTTTATTTAAAATAGTCCTAATATTTTATAACACTTCTATATTTTACTGTTAAATTTTACATTAAGAGTTATTATCCCTTTAATAAGCTTTACGGAAATCTCATTTTCAAACTAAAAATACGTTTCACTACCTCTCCGTCAAAAAACGTCTTTTATAAACAACGATCGCAATCGCAACCATTTACTGGGAAAAAAGCAATATAGACGTAATGTTTATTAATATAAGAATTATTTAGTATTACGTAGTTAGTATTACGAAATAACAAAACTGAAAAATCTTCAACTTACCGGCATTTGCATCTTTCTGCATAATATTTGAAAATGATGAACTAAGCTCAGGCTCCTCGGCATCAGAATTTGCTTCTTTAAGCATTTCCAACATTTTACGTGATCGAGACATTTTCGAAAATTTCTATTTTTCATATAAAGCACTCGATAAACTGTTATTTTTATGAAACCGAAGCGCATGACAACAATACGTCCACCCTCCAACATACGCTGGCCGGAGTGATGAACGGACGGGGCGCCTGCGCCGCCCCCTCGCCCCGCGCGGTGTTGCTTGATCTCTTCGTGCGTTTTTATGCGTAGCTAAAGTCTGATAGAACGTTATTCGATTCTATATTTCTGAAACTAATAAAGATACGAAAATTCTAAAAATGTACGTTTGTAGAGCGAGTGTTCCTTATCTCGTTTAGCTATTTAACCCGTTTTTGCTCCATGATCACGTCGAACTTTATTCTACGGATGAGTCGATATATTGTATCATGATGAATTAGTTTGTACTGTATTACATTTTGACATTCTTTGAGTATTTACATGAATATTATAATTAACGACATTTTTGATTTTTTGATTATATACATTTATTGCACTTTATACATTTTTTGACATTCCTCACATGGATGAACTGCAAGATCTACTAATGCAAGACCTTAGACCCTGGATGGACATATTGATCAAACTCAAAAACACAAGACAATATCCTGATGAAACAGAAGACGTTGGCGAAATTGTGCTCACCAAACATTTATCTCACACAAATAAATATCACCAAATAGAAGCCAGAAATGAATCGAAGATGAAGAATCAGATGACATAAATAAAAACCAGAAATTAATAGAAGATGAGGAAGAAGAAGACTTTAATCAGCTGACTATTATTTAAAAAAAAAAATTTTTGTTTTTATTTAAAAATTAAGACTAACAAATTGTCTTGCCAGACATATTGCATGTGTTAGATTAAGGGTTCCTTGGAACCCTTCACCTAACGTTTAAATTGACTAAACGGATAGTTTATACGTGTTAAATCCTGATTAATGAGATGTTTTATGATATATGGTAATAAAAAGAAAGGAATTGATGTATTTCCGAAATTATATAATAAGTATAACCATGTTATAAATAATACGGTTAAATATAATTAATAAATAATATGCAAGTATTATTGTATAAAGTAAAATAAACATATAAGTAAACCAACGTTGTCAAATCCACCACCTATTCCGCTATAACTTGTTATTGTTTGGTTGGAGGGGCGGCACTACGACTATAGGCGAGTGGGGTTGACAACGAAGAGTATAAAAATGATCGTGGCTCTGTTCGGCTCTCTTGTCTTTCCTTATATATTGTGTCTTCAACTTACTGTGTCCTCTGTTGCTCTGTATAATTCTTGTTCCCGAGCGAACGATTGATTAAGCCAAGATAAGTATTCTAACTGTTGTCTAAGATTTACTTGTGTACAGATTGTGTATGTGAAGGCGCAGAGTTTTCTTGACCACGATTCTTTCTCTGTAGTCTATAGGTGCACCGAAAGTGGCATAAAATAATAAATAACATTTAAATACCATCTATTGGGTTTTCTATTCATCCTACCATCTTTTAAGTAGTTGACAGCACATTCACATCTAAGCTCACAGAATCAAGGCTATCCTGATGTAAATTAGGTTATAACAGCGCAGAATCCTAGGAGATACTCACATCAGAAGTGGGATCGAACGGAAACTTTATGCCTTGCAATGTTTCAGATCCAGTAACTTCTGCGATGAACTGCGGACAACGTGTTTACCGACGAGATGATGACAAAACATCCACGGTGAAACAGATTTGCTGCACCTGGCTAGCGCCAGTCGCAACGTTACTGCCAGCTGAAACACCTTTGTGGGACCCTCCACGACATCCAACAGCCGCAGTAAAACAAGGGAAGTACATTTCAATCTACAACTATTTTAAAGTTTCTAGCCAGATTGGCTTACATAATGTTATGATATGACTTGACGTAACAATTAAGAATATTATGTGAATACAGATAAAATCGGACTGAAAAATATCTAACAAATACCCACATTTTTTTTTCTTCACGTTTTTATGGGATGTTTTTACTTTGTATTATCATAACAAGTTATATAACAGTTTGAATTAAATAAGTATGTTTTACGGCTTTTGGAAAAGAAAAAACAACGTGTTATCATTAATATCTCCTTTTGAGAAACCATAGCACATTTTATCGGATTTATGAGCATACATTATGAGCATCAATTAACGTAACTAAAATTCAACAGACATCACAACTTTTTATATTTGGATTCATAATAAAATTGTTTTCAATGTGGGTAGGTACTTACATTTCATATGACTAGGATAGATTACGTTCTACATAAAGCTACCCTCATCTGTCCAGTCGGTTACCAAAGTGTATTTGTTGTGTTGACAGTTGTATGTCATATCATTAGTATAATTTTCACCTTGTGTTGTAGGACGTGATACTCATATGTATTGTTGTATGATTTGAGAAGTGAATTTAATTTTATCCAAAGTAGTAAACAAAAAATAAACAAATTTCTTTATTTGCGAAAATGGGTAGTTACAATAAGATCTTAAATGGTTGCACTGAGAACTCCATAATCAACCTTACGGGATGCAAATATTAGGTTGTCTATGACAATTTGTTAAAAACTTTATCTATTCAAGGACTACCAATTTCACATTACTATTGCCAACATTACATAATTGTACAAAATTGACTAAGCATTTCTAACAATCCGATGATAATGGAAGCAACGCAATAAAGTAAATGAGTAATGAAAAACAACTAAACCAAATACCAATGGCCAAATCGTGTTACTAGATACTGTAGACTTGCACCATTCAAGGGCTGCAAATTTCTTATCATTATTCATTCACATTATCATACAATTAGGTATTTATTTAATTATAAAAGAGTAATGATAATTAAAGCATTATAGTAATAAATTTAGTTAAGATACTATATTAAGATAGGATATTCTAAAAGTTTACAAATCTGAATCTTATTTGTCAGTCAGATACTCGTTAACTGTATAATGTGCAATTGATTCTCCCAAATCGAAGTTTCGTCAAATCGGAATACCCTTTTGTTGTTGATGTGAGTTTTTATGTCGCGTAGTGATAACAGGTAGGTCCTATCTCATTATGTAGGTAGGTACACTTGGATTTTTACGGATTGAGAGGCTCTTGTTGTTTTCTCTAATGAGTCACAAATTGTAGTTGGTTATTTTATGTGCGTTTTGCAGAAATACTGTTGTAAATTTGACTCATTTGTAAGCAATACTTATTACCAAACAGAAAAAATGATAAAAAGATAGAAATATTATCGATTAGATATCATTAAATTATATTAGAAAGAAATATTATCGTGATTAATTACACAATTATTTATTATTATTTGTGTTAGTAATTTATAATGTAAACGTAAAACATATTTATTCAATAACAGCCCCCTTATGTACAGCTGAAGTTTTAGAATTAGTAAATTTAGATTTTCATAATTTTTTTTTACTTATTTCTTGTTTTAAACGTCATAATATTATTTCTAATATGGAAAAAATAAAATGTATCTAATAATAACGTTCATAATTTGAAGAGTCTGTACAGAACCATTCAAAATGTTTAGTTTTAAGCAACTATCTCAATACACAGTTGTGCCCTCCCATACTTAAAGGCGCACGGAGAAGAGTGAGCTCACTCTTTTCGTCTTAGTCGGTTGCAGGAAACTGTAAATGCCGGACGTTTTTACCTATCACTATTTCGTTGTCAACAACCAAAGTAGTAATGTAATTAATAGTAGAACCACAGCATATCTTGCCGCTAGCGATTCTGGGAGTCTAGTAGACTGGTTGTGTGTAAACTTCTTACGATACACATAGAGATGCAGTTTATTACTAATTTAAAGGTGCTCTGGGCACATCTACTGGTTTATATCGATGGTTTTAAGTATGAAATGGTATAAAGTATGTAAGCCTCTGAATTCTATTCTTGACATTTTTCGCTCTGATCCTATTTTTTTTTCCATTACTTTTATTATTAAGTCGCTACATATTAAGTCTCTTTCCCTTCGTGTTATGTTTAGTATTAATTTATATAGGTGTAGTTTTTCTTACCAGTTTCTTTTAGGTATTAGAAATTTGTTCTAGGTTTAATGCCCAAAACAAGTATAGAAAACGTGATCTTTCAAAAAAAAAAACGAAAGAAATGGAGAAGTGTATAGCATCAATTATTGTGGAAACGAAACTACAAACACTGTGTTTTCCAGACTCTGGCTACTGCACAACCTGACCCGTCAACGTATTGAGCCATCTTGATGACATCGGTCTTCAAAAAATACGATTTGGGCTGCCACCACAACATGCCTCATCTTTCAAGGAGTCCGGAGACTCTGGCTGCTACACAATCTGACCCGTCAACGTATTGCGCCAACTTGATGACATCGATGACAGGCTGCTACTACAAAATGCCCCAAGTTCCAAGGAGTCTGGAGGTATGAAGAAACTAGCTACAACTATTAAACCTTAACTTGAAACGCCCATATGATGACATCAGCTTTGAATAACAATTGTACGGTGATCTATGAATTTACTGAATGTCACATCTGAAATCTGGTACCAAACCATTAATATCTGTCAGGATAGTCAAACGGAATATGAAGTACTCCAGTATAATATAATTTAATTAAGGAATTTATGGCCATAATAAGTTAATTAAGTACCTTCAGCGATTAAATTTAAAATATATAAACACATGAATCGCATAAAAATATTGAAAAAGGAGAATTATAAACGGAAACATAATGAATACAAATTCGAATTGTCCACCACATTAAAAAAAAAAAAAAAAAAAAAAAATAATAATATTATAATGGTATTTGGCACGGGGGAGATGTGATTGCGGTTGTCTGCTTTTGTTGGCCGGGAAATCTTCCAGGCTCCGGTAATATTTATATCAAATTATATTTTTATAAATATTGCGGGAGTTTTTAATGATTTAGAGTGGCAACAGTCTATAGCCGTATTTGCTCTTTTTTGTGTTAGGTATCATTATTAGGTTAAGAATATTGTAAATCGAAAGCTTTCCATGTTTTTGTCACAGAAGTCTGTTCTGTGTCGAGACCATGTAAAGTGATTATATTACTAACCCTGAGATCGCTGAAGGACCGATCGATTGGCAGGACAGGTAATGCTATTGCCAGCGAGTAGATGCTACTGGTGTTGATACAGGTTACCTGTACCTGCCGACTATTAAAAACGACTTGTGACCTACTTGACTGAGTACTGCTGATCTCGACTATTGATTTTAACGATCGGTCGGGGTTCTCACTCCGTAGTCGCTTTCAAATTGGCCCGGGTGTGTAAGTCCCCCCCTGGTCAAAAGATAAAAACTGGACCAGTTTGAATAGTATTCTATGGATGGGGTTCGGCCACTAAAAACAAACGGGGCAGCAACGGGGTTCTCACTCCGTAGTCGCTTTCAAATTGGCCCGGGTGTGTAAGTCCCCCCCCTGGTCAAAAGATAAAAACTGGACCAGTTTGAATAGTATTCTATGGATGGGGTTCGGCCACTAAAAACAAACGGGGCAGCAACGGGGTTCTCACTCCGTAGTCGCTTTCAAATTGGCCCGGGTGTGTAAGTCCCCCCCTGGTCAAAAGATAAAAACTGGACCAGTTTGAATAGTATTCTATGGATGGGGTTCGGCCACTAAAAACAAACGGGGCATCAACGGGGTTTTCACTCTGCAGTCGCTGTTAAAGTTGACCAAAAAAAAAAAAAAAAATTTATAAGCCCAAGGCCTCATACAAAAGATTACACCTTGGTTCAGCTTGAACAGTACTCTGTGGATGGAATTCAGCCACTAAAAACTACGGGGCACGGCGTTCTCATCTGGTATTGCTGTCAAAGCCATCCACGGAAAATTATTGGTGGAAAATTAAATAATATTGGTGGACAATTCACACGCGATGCCATCTGACCCCAAACTAAGCGGGGCTTGTATGATGGCGGCCAGATGGCTGATATTATGGTTAATTAGTTTTAAGTTTTAAAATAGTATATTATACATAAATTATGCGAATATATAGTATATATGAAAATTGATCCGGCTTGATTAGCAATTTACAGGAAGAGAAATGCCACTAAACTGAAATGTTAACTAACTAAGTTAACTAAACAAAAATATAATTATGAAATGAAATAATGAAAGAAAGAAAAGTAAAAAACCTTATGTCTATGTACTATAAGTAATATATCCATATTAACAACTTTCTTTTGTTTAAAAATTACATTAGTTAAGTTTAGTACCTAAGCTAAGTCTACAACTATGTGTATAGTAAACTATTGAGCATTCACGTGCTTCGGGACGCAGCACAGTCAGTCTGGCCGTGTTAGATTAAGGGTTCCTTGGAACCCTTCACCTAACGTTTAAATTGACTAAACGGATAGTTTATACGTGTTAAATCCTGATTAATGAGATGTTTTATGATATATGGTAATAAAAAGAAAGGAATTGATGTATTTCCGAAATTATATAATAAGTATAACCATGTTATAAATAATACGGTTAAATATAATTAATAAATAATATGCAAGTATTATTGTATAAAGTAAAATAAACATATAAGTAAACCAACGTTGTCAAATCCACCACCTATTCCGCTATAACTTGTTATTGTTTGGTTGGAGGGGCGGCACTACGACTATAGGCGAGTGGGGTTGACAACGAAGAGTATAAAAATGATCGTGGCTCTGTTCGGCTCTCTTGTCTTTCCTTATATATTGTGTCTTCAACTTACTGTGTCCTCTGTTGCTCTGTATAATTCTTGTTCCCGAGCGAACGATTGATTAAGCCAAGATAAGTATTCTAACTGTTGTCTAAGATTTACTTGTGTACAGATTGTGTATGTGAAGGCGCAGAGTTTTCTTGACCACGATTCTTTCTCTGTAGTCTATAGGTGCACCGAAAGTGGCATAAAATAATAAATAACATTTAAATACCATCTATTGGGTTTTCTATTCATCCTACCATCTTTTAAGTAGTTGACAGCACATTCACATCTAAGCTCACAGAATCAAGGCTATCCTGATGTAAATTAGGTTATAACAGCGCAGAATCCTAGGAGATACTCACACATGCCTCTCGCAGAGGCCAGTTTGTATGGGGCAACTTTTAAAATGTTTTGTATTATCTTATCTTACCTACAAACAGCAATAAAGATTTTTGTATTTGTATTTGTAAAGGCGAAATAAATATACGATTCGCCTCCAATCGATTGCGATTATAACATTATTATAATGATACTAACGCGTGTTCAATGTGTTCATTACACCATCCCCTATAAAAATAAATGGACCAAAACACCCCCTGGCAACATCCATAATCGTAATCTGCATGCTTTTCTGAGTTCAAAAACGTGCACCAAGTGCGGTCCTCATGTTATGCACATTCAACTCCACTCAGTCCCCGCTCTAACAATATAATATGAAAATTTGTCGAGTTTTATGCTAAATTGAAGTTTTTTTTTTGTAAACAAAAATATTGTAATTTTCGTTTGAGACGTGTTCATTTGATATAACGTCATTGATTAATATTATGCTTTCCAATAACAGAACAAAAATACAAACTGAGTTGTCGTTTCAAAGTATTGCTAGGTTTATTTTCCAAGGATCAGAACTCGATAGTTTTCGATATCGATAGTTTTCTCCTCACTACGTGACGATTTAAGAGAAGTGCAATATTTTCGGTGGCCGCGAACAATGGGACGCGCATAACCGGCGCTCCGCAGTACCTCTTGTACCAAGAACCTTGGCTTACAATCACATTCAGCCAAGAAACTTTGGAGGCCTACTTTTATGATTTATCTTATAATCCTACTAATATTATCAACTAGCGGTCCTACCCAGCTTTGCCGTGGTGGTGGTGGTGTTGAGTTTAGGGAAGTTGTTGAGTTTAAGTCATGACCGATCTAAGTGATCGGTATGTCTTCTTGTAAAAGGTTTTGAAATAGTTGTCGGGCTGACATATCTAAAAATGCAGCAACAGAATTTACGTAAAGTTATGTCATTATTTTGGGAGTTTTAAAGCGTCTGCAAAGTAAAACGGTACACGGAATGTGTCTGGGGGAGTAATGGTGACTTATTTTTAAGGATATTTACTGCTTATAATATGCGTGAAATAAGTTGGGAGATTTCACGTGAAGTAAGTAATTTTGTATGTACCTTTATTACCTGATATCTCAAAATTGACCGTCTTTACAAGCCTAACACAACTCAACAGTTCACATTTCGTTCATCGTAGAAAATACGTGACGTCTGGCGGCCCTGGGATCTTTTATCATCTATAACCGTCAATCGTCGTATGAATTTTCTGGTACGCATAAATAAATATTTCTGTCTGCCTGTGCTTTTTCAAGTGGTTTCAGCAAAACTACCACTAGACATCGATGTAAACTGTCAGATGTGCCCTGAGGACCTTGAAATTAGAAATAAACTGCGTCTGTGTGTATAGCGTAAGTGGTTTACACACCACCAATCTATTTGATCCCTAAAATCGCTAGAGGCGAGGTATGCTGTGGTTCTATTTATTTTGGTTGTTCACAACGAATAGTTAAAGGTAAAATAGTACGGCGTTCACCACTTCCTACAACCGACTAGAATGGAAAGAGTGAGCTCACTCTTTCCAACGATGACATAATTCCGTGCACCTGAAGTTTGGGAGGGCACATCCATTGATTTATATCGATGACTTCAGTATATTTTGTCTAGCTTCTACATTACGTCTAGCGTAAGGACAGGGTTTATATCGATGCCACTAGGTGCTTGCTTGGCGGTAGGATAGCTGACAAAGTTACAATAGCTACTCGGTTTTGTTCGTAGCTCATTGTACGCTGCACGTAATTTTTGCGAGCCGTTTTCACACTCCAAAAATCACGTTTTCAGCGGTAGAGGCATCAAATGAGAAACAAGAAGAAAGGCCGTGTTCGTGTTTTGTGCTGTAATTAGAAAGCTAAAAAGAAATACCGAATAGTGAGAGCGTTTTCAACAACTAATCTCAGGTTTTTTTTTACTTTTATCCGTTGTTGGGCGTAATTTTTTTCTGTTATGGTTAGAGAAAACTGGCTGTTTTGTGTTTTTGTGATGTAATAAGTAATTCGTTTTTTTGATGACAATGAGTTTGACATAATATTATGAATAATAACAAATTAAAGAAATAAAGAACTTATTTTTTATTGACTAGGGTACATCTATTACGAATACAACTGAGGACTGCATTGCCGGACTGGATTTTATCCTATAAAATAGTTGTTTTCAAAATAAATCGGTTTCTTTTAGGTAAGCGTCCTCTATCGCAAACCGCATCGTCGCTTTACATCAGGCAAGATGGCAGTCTAGCTGAAGCATGCCAGTGTTTAAAAACACAAATAATGGTTTATATGGAACATATTGTTTTTCTTAATATAAACAGTCCTTTCTTTTTGATGATTTCACTTTACTAATTGAGGTTCGAATAACTGGCAAAAGTGTGTTATTCGTACTTCAAAAAGTTCTAGTTCAACCACTGCAAGTGCTTGTAAAGATAGGAGATAAAATAAATAGTCATATAGCTACAAAGGACATTCCTAGCTATTCGATCATCGTACTATAACCCCTGACTAAAGGCATAATAACCTACCTCTATTCAGAAGACGGAACGGATTCTGAAAGAAACCAAACTTAGCCTGAATTGCCAATCCTCCAATGAAATTACAGCAAGATAATTGAGCAAAGAGGACTGAAAACTCCAAACGTTACAGACCAAGTTCAGTCTGTGAAAACTATGCAACGACCAGTGGAGCAGTGGGCCCTGTTCACATTCACCTGTTACGTGCAAGCATTGTAGTTAAACGGGCTTTGCTCCTACTTCGGACCAACTTTTATTACCGAACTAGCTGCGACCCGCATTCTTAGTTAGTTCCGTTATTTTCCTGGGATAAAAATAAGCCTACGTGTTATAATCTTATATATAAAATTCTCGTGTCACAGTGTTTGTTTCCTTACTCCTCCGAAACGGCTTTACTGATTTTAACCAAATTTTATATGCATATTCTGTAGGTATGAGAATCGGCTACTAGCTATTTTTCATACCCCTAAGTGACAAGGGTTGTTCACTAAGGCAAAACAACGTTTGCGGGGTCAGCTAGTCTACCTATAGACTAAAGACCAGACTATAATCTAACTACTCCCTAATTTCAAACTGATCCGTTTAGAAGATACGACGTGATCGAACAACATACATTCAAACATCAAAAATTTGGCATTTATAATATTCGTGGGAAAGTAAGACACAGGAGCGGGGCAGGGTAGAACGTGCATTATTTATACGAGTACATACCAAGGTATTTCAACGTTACGGACTCCACGGTCCATGCGTTTTAGGGTTCCGTACCCAAAGGGTAAAACGGGACCCTATTACTTCGCTGTCCGTCTGTCACCAGGCCGTATCTCAAGAACGGTGATAGCTAGACAGTTGAAATTTTCACAGATGATGTATTTGTATTGCCGCTATAACAACAAATACTAAAATAAATTAAATATTTAATATCCCATACAACAAACTTGATTTTTTACGGTTTCTTGCTTGACACTAATAACGGTGATTGGTGTACGCTTTAACTATTTGCAGAATATTTAGTTTTATGTTCTCTTTAAATCAGTCATGTATCAGGCAGTCAGTATGTCAGAAATAATCTAGAATCATACAATACGCGAGGAGAGAGACATTCTCGCAACATACGTAACGCGGATAAGCTGGATGTTATACCACACTCTCTCACGAGGTCACGGAAGTTAACTCACATTATGGGACCTGAAGTTTATAACACGCTTCCCAAAATAATTATATCTGCCCCAAGTTTCGCCAGCTTCAAAAACAGATTAAAGTGCTGGCTTATCGATCAAGCTTTTTATAGTTACACCGAATTTTTAGAGAGTGATGGCAAAGTCCTATAAAATGTATACAAACATTTGACATGGACAATACAATTGTAATGAAAACATATTATACTCGTATAAAGCTTGACAGTTTTCTGTACAATAATTATTATAATACAGTAAAGTAGTCATTTCAAACTTTGAAAATGTATACAATTGGTATGCTCTTTCTTTTGTTTTTAGCCGACTTTAAAAAAAAAGTAGGTTTCTCAATTCGACCGTATATTTTTTTTGTTTTTTTTTTTTTTATGTGTGTTCGGGGATAACTTCGTTGTTTATGAACCGATTTGGATGATTCTTTTTTTGTTGGATAGGAGACATTCCAAGGGTGGTACCATGATAAGGAAACCAGGGTCTGATGATGGAATCCTGCAGAAATTGAAGAGAACTTGCAAAAATTGTAGGGGCGACAAGCGCGATTGTTAATTTTTCCATTAAGTATTTACAAGCACTACAATTTATTTTGGTTTGGCACTACGAAGACTTGGATGCGAGCCAAGCCAAAATACTGTCGAGGGAACTCCTCAAAGATTTACAGCAGTTATCTGGTGTTTGGGCTTGATTAATATGTATTGATGAGCACTTTACGTCTAGATGTCTTGGGACTGTCTTTCATCATCATTATAAATGTCTATGTTTGGATGTGTGTTGCTCAATCACGTTGTAACTAATTAATTAATCGTTAGACCTTTAAAAACTGCAAGGGTAGACTAGTGCGTTTGAAAATGTTTCAATTAAGTATTTTAAAGCACTACAATTGAATGAAGGTCTGGAGTCGATCCGATGAAGGAGCCGAAAGACAGTCGAGGCTGCTCCTCAACGATCTACAGCAGTTACCTTGTGTATAGGCTTGATAAAGCTGTATCGATGAGCACTTTACACATACCTAGGTGGGATGTGACTGTTATTAGGGGTCTGACGATGAAGACAAAGGACAGTTATGCGAGCTGTTTAACGGTTTACAGTACCTAGCTAGTGTTTGTGCTTGATCTTGATCTCATCAATATTCAAGTACTCTTAAATATTGATGAGAACTTGGCACCCACATGGGTACTGAGGACCATTTTACAGGTCTGAGTACACCGACTAACCTGGATTTGAACACTTTATCATAGTGAATATTATTCTACTAGTCAAGTCTTTTCTTTATCTTCTCACCTAATTCAAGAATGATTCATCTAACCATCACTTAAAATCGTAAAATAAAATAATTTTAACAAAAAAAAGAACCGACTTCAAACAGTAAACTAAAAAGTAAAAAATAAATCTCTTTACCACAAAGTAGAACGTATTTTGATTAATTTGAACAGACATGATTACATAAGTATTTAACAATTCTGAAGTCGGTGCCAAGTAAAACAACTACAGCTGAAGCTAACATTAGTAGAGTAGTAAATCGAACTGACATTTGGAACATAGACAAGTTGTTGAGGACATATGTATGATAGACAGGAAGGTTGTTGCAACATTTACTTGGCACCGACTTCAGAATTGTTAAATACTTATGTAATCATGTCTGTTCAAATTAATCAAAATACGTTCTACTTTGTGGTAAAGAGATTTATTTTTTACTTTTTAGTTTACTGTTTGAAGTCGGTTCTTTTTTTTGTTAAAATTATTTTATTATTTATTCACGTGTAAATTGTACAATTGTACATATACACATACATATAAATTACTTTGACTTTGACTATAGCAAACAAGAGATTCCCAGGCTATTAACGACGTTACCATGAGTCTTCCCATACAGTACTCTATCGAAAGTCTAGACCTAGACCAAGGCGTTGATAATCCTACTATCCTACCCATATTATAAATGTTAATGTTTGGATGTTTGTTGCTCAATCACGTCGCAACGTATGAACGGATCGGGCTGAAATTTAAGTACTCGGGCTGGAATACAGGTAGCTTATAATCTGGAAACACATAGGCTACCTACTTGACCTTTTTATCCCGGCAAAATAACGGGAACGGGAACTACGCAGGTAACACCGCGGGGCGCTGCTAGTAGTGTTATAGTTAAAAGTTCGTTTGTATACTCATAAAGCAATGTGAACGGGTGGCAACTAGCCTTAGGTATCTCAATAACCGTCGAGCATGGGTATATGGGTAACCTCCAGATAAGTTGCTGGATAAAGTATTTTCCTGTACTCTATCAATGCAATAGGGCTGAACAAATTAGGAGTTCACAATTGAATAATAAATCTATAGACAAACTTTCCTATTATAGTGTTTGGTAGACGGCACTAAAACACAATAAAGCCAAGTGGGTTGAGAATTATATCATTGAAATATTCGTTTAAAACGTCGAAAGAAACCAAATATACAAAGTTGGGTAAAGGTGCTTCAAATTCGATGATTAATCTACAGGATTTTAAAATTAAGCCTTAAAAATGTCAATGGACACACATTTTGATGTGCAATAAATAACTTCTAAAGGTGCGCTTCTACGGGCGACTAAAATTGCTCAATTCCAGTCAATACTCGTCAACTATGACGTCACGACTACATCAAGCAATTTACGGCAACGGCAACAAGCATCAATACTGCGCCATACAATATTGAGCGATATCGCGCAACTTCATCTACTAGGCAATACTGTCCTACACGAGCATTTCAGTATTCGCTCGCTATGGACGACATTGTTCTTGCTGCGGCGGCTTGTAACGCCACCCGACCTCTCGCTCTCCCCGCGGAAGCAAGACGGCAAGCCGCAAAACAAACAAGTGCGAATGAGATATATACAAAAATTGCTAGGAATTTCCAAGCCCATTGGATATTCGTCAATTCGTATCGGCGACATTGAGCGATATGAAATATCTGGAGCAATTAGAAGCAATATCGCCGAAATAATTGCCGCAATTTATTGAAATTGCGTTTAATTGCTCCATTAATTGGTCCAGATCGGTCCATTCGTGTCGCCGAGCAATTATTGCCCTCGTGTAAGCGCACCCTAATAGTTTATTTTCAAACATGGTACAAAAAATATCGTTAACTTTCCCAAAAAAGTTATTATCGACTACTATTACAAAAAGCCTTTTATAAACAAAAACAATAGATCAAATGCGCACAGGTCGAAGTTCTGGTCACAATCAATCTTCGTTTGCCCATGCACCGATTTATATTTTCTGGATATTGCCTTATTGTGGCAGAATTGAGAAGCCAAACGTTACAACCCTCGGGGATATTTTACTCGATGGGCAGGTGCGATAATATAACACAAGAATTCATTACTAAAACCCGATAATTAATTACAAAATGGGTAACAATCACGTTAGCTTTCAAAGTAATGCCTCATTTGTATATCCTTTTTCCTAATAAGTTTCTAATCCGACCAAAAAAACGCGAAAAGAAAAGTGATATTTTGACAGTTCCTATAGGGATGGGCTACGCGTACATCTTCTGTACCGATTTCATTGATAATGTAAACTTTTTAACCGATTCCGTTTCTGGTGACGTGCGTGTGACTTAGGCACCACAGACTAGGTAGAGAGGTACTCTTTAGGCACAACAGCGATGTAATTTCGAGGCGGTTGCGAACAGTAGTAGGTACATAGGTAATAGGTATATTTCTGAGAGTCCAGCAACCCTAGCCCCCGCGGGCGACGTGTGTTGAACTTTGTACTCGCCTCTCAGAGTGCTTCGGTTTCAAAACTTCCAGAAAATGTTCCAACATGTGAACTCGGAACCACAATGTGTTATTTGGAAACAATGAACTTGTTCTGTTACTGTTCCTGTTGGTTTTGCTGCTTTTTTATTGTTTTATTCAGAACTTTACGCTGTTGTAAGTAAAACGAGGTTTTTACTCGATCGGACTTACATCTTGTGTTTAGTGATGATATTTGGAACGAAGTTCCGTTCCGAAGTTCAGCGCGACCGAACTGAAAAAATATGAGATTAAAACCGTAAGTAAAAAAAATTGGCAGTCATAGGAACTGCCGATAGAAGTGAAAACTTATAACTCAGAATTTGATAGCTTACCTTGGAAACTACACGGGTGTAACCGGAGGGCGTGGCCTCGTCATCTTGGCATGGCCATCTAGAAATGCGTCAGCATTTCCCATTGGCTAATGCGTTTTGCTTTATTGCATTGGCTAATGCGCAAAACGAGTTTTTTGTCCAGTTTTCAGAGCTATCTACTCATTAGCCAAAACAAATATAAACTGGTAAAAAATACATTAAATTTCTACAACTTCTTGGCTTCAAAATGGTACTTTTATTTTTTTGCTAATGGACTTAATGTTTAAATAATCGCCTCACAACGAAACCATGAAAAAAATTAAATAATTGTAGTTATCATGCATCTCCTTGGAAAACCTCCATTATTTTGATTTTGTACTTACACCAACGGATAGACAAAGACCAATACAAACATTTTGGTAGTTTTATTTTTTTCAAAAGACCAAAATCTGATTTTAAAAAGAGTGTTTTCTAAAAATTGAGCGTAAAACAGCGGCAAATCCTACTGTTTCTCTCTTGCTCTTTCTTGCGGTGTGCGATAAGGTAAGAAATACTCAAGGTCATTTGCTCTGGGTACGCCCTTAAATAAAGCAATTTTTTTCGCAAATTGTGTTGCTTCTATAATATCCGAAGGAACTTCGTCGATGGTGAAGTGAAGGATACCATCGGAGAAGTAAAGTTATTGTCTTCCATTATACAGTTACGGCTACTTTGGAGCCAAAAGGTTCATCGTTTCACATACAATTTTTGGTAACTTTTATTGAGTAAAACATGATACTTCTTTCGGTGTTCACGGACTGCATAAATAAAAAATTGGCAGTCATGGGAACTGCCGATAGAAGTGAAAACTTATGACTCAGAATTTGATAGCATACTTTGGAAACTACACAGGTGTAACCGGAGGGTGTGGCCTGATCATCATGGCATGACCATCTAGAAATGCGTCAGCATTTCCCATTGGCTGACGTATTTCTAGATGGCCAATGGCTATGGTCCAGAGTTTACCCGAAGATTTCTTATCATACCCGAGCGTGACTCTAGAATTCAATTCACAGCCCACGAAAAATCTGTCTAAGCGCTCGAAAAGAAGTTTTCACTTCAAAAATAACTGTCATTTGCCGCCTTTATTCTTCCCTGCTGATGCTCGCACCTTCTAACCACAACAGTTATCAGTTCCTACAGAACAATATTTTTCCGCAAAACTCTTTAAAACTCCATCCAATTACCTGTAACTTGACTTTAAGTTACTTCGTACTTTCTTCCCGTTATCTACCTTGCGGTAACTTGGACAGATTCCGAAAGGTGTCAATATTTATTAAATATCATCCTAGCTCGAGTAATTCCGGTGATTAATCTTAGTCAACGTCACTCAGCCGTGCATACTCAAGTAATTACTTAAGCTTGGTTAAATATTTAAAGTAAGTTTGGAGGCACTGACGAACTTAAATGGGGTACGGCGCTCGCTGTTCAAACTATGCGATGTGATGGCTCCTAAATTATACGTAGGTACAAACAAATTGTACTTACTCACACCCTGTGGTTTTATTCACTTACAAAAGGTTTTTTTCCATCGATCCAAACCAATCGATGTGCCATGAGCACCTTGAAATTGGTAATAAACTGCGTCATTGTGTATAGCGTAAGGTTTACACAAAACCAATCTACTTGGCCCCTAGAATCGCTAGCGGCGAGATATGCTGTGGTTCTACTTATTTTGGTTGTTGACAACCAAAATAAGTAAGTAGATGGGTAAAAAAGTCAGGCGTTCACCGCTTCCTGCAACCGACTAGAACGGAAAGAGTGAGCTCACTCTTCCCAACGATGACATAATTCCGTGCGCCTGAAGTTTGTTAGGGCACACCTTGTAGTTTATATCGATGTTTTTTTCCACATAACAATTCAGGCCGTGATATTGCATTATAATCAGTACTTTCAGGATTTTAGTTGGTCTGAGTAATCAGTGTTACAAATTTCAACTCGATCCGTCTTGATTGACCAACAAACATCTAAACACCCAAACATTCCCATTTATTATGTTAATAAGATTAGGTAACTCTGAAGGTATCTTATTCTAATGAAATCCTTTTCAGAAAAGTAATTCAAAGTCAGGAATCGGTGTAAATTTTTTTATTAAATAAAATTGTGAATAACAATGGTTTGTACTAAATAAAATGAAGTAAAAATTAAGTAGGTAGTGTGAGTAACTACCGCAGGAATTATATTATCAGTTGCATTGGAAATTGCTTTGTAAATACATTATAATTCGGCAAAACTAGATATCGGGGATATAATTTTCTTTGAAAAGAAACTGCTCTCTGATTTTTTTTTCCATAAAATAGTTTCTTGCCAGTATTCAATAAAGTGTAACATAACGAAACGAAAAACGAGTTACTTTTTACTATAAATCGACTTTTACTATCAACGATTTTTGATTTAATATCTAGTTTGCCATTTGAAAAAAAAATCATATGGATACACATATTCATATTGATACTCTAACCTCTATATTCCACGTTTTTTTGGGTTTGCAGTTGACCGCTATATCGCCTGATGTAGCGATGCTGCGTTTCTATGCAATTTTGACTCTTACTGTTACAAAAACCTTAAAACTTCGTTACTTTAATTTGATTTTCCTCAAAATTCAGACGTTCTATTACTCGCACAAGTTTTGATTTTGAGTTTTAAATACAGCGGTTAGAGCTTTCCATTTCGAAAGAAATACATTTAACATTAACATTTTTTATTTTGTTGTATCATAGCGTAAATTTGTCTACCAAAACTTTCGTAAAAAATAATAAATACACATACAATCATAAAAATTTCATCAACATAAATAAAGTATCAGACATTATAAGATTGAGTAAATTTGTGATGTATTTCAAGGATAATATTTTTTCGATTTATTGCGTACTGTGGTTTAATAAATAACAATTTACGAATAATGAGATAGTTGGGCTTATTTTTACAATAATAACATAATAAAAAAATACCTACTTATAGTAAAAGAAACATACACATTGATGGTCCCAAACTAACTTACTACTAATTTCACAAATATGGGGTTACAATCAGCATTTTAAGTATTAAAAAATATAAATAAACAAATTATCTAAAATACTGTCTAAGTTAATGTCTGAAGCTATATCTATACAGTTAAGTGATTGCGTATTTTAAGTATGTATAATTTAAGTAATAACTTAAGTAGGAATTAAGTGCGTTTAAATGGCTTTCGTGATTTCCAAAACTGAGACTCTGAAAACTAGATTAGAACTGAATGAGCCAAACTCGTAATATATAAAAAACATTCCAGCTTAAGGTATATATTTTTAGAATGATTAAGATTTGAGTGATATTTCAGCATGCATGAGCAAAAGCAGTCCACATTTCTGTTCCCAGAGCCAGGACTCGGAGCCTTCTATCATAATCAACTACGCTGGCCAAGTGCGTATTGGTGGATGACACATGTCCTCGAAAAACTTGTCAACTTCGTCCGTGTTAAACCACTCGTCCCTTAGATAAGTAATAAGTACATAGATTTGGGATTTCCGCACGGTTCCTTTGTACCAATCGTAAGCAGATGAGATATACGTTAGCTACGGCGACATAGTGATGTGCCGCGACAAAAGTATGACACTTCCACAAGAGCGACAAGACAAGAGCGATTAGACCCGCACCTATACCGCTTGTCTACAGCCGAACTAAATCGGCTATCGCTTTGCTAATCCTGTCTCTATCATTTCAAGCGAAAAGAAACGAGAGAGAAAAATCAAAGCGATGACATTTTTCGTTCGGCGGTAGATCCCCGTGCTTTCGGTGTAAAGCGTTTGTTCTAACTCTATATGTAAACTCTTTCGACTAAATCCATGTAGCCTATGTTACTCAGGGATAAAATATCATTCTAGTGGCGAAAGCATGTTTGAAATCGGTCCAGAGGGTCTACCGCCTAACGAAAACGCTTTGACGCTTTGACATTGCTGTCTCTTTTCTTCTCGCTTGAAATGAAAGAGACTGCAATGTCAAAGCGTTAAAGGGTTTTCGTTAGGCGGTAGACCCCCGTAGTTTATGAGTTTCTACCTTACAAACAAACCAAAACACAAATACACAGATTTCTGCTTTGTATAACATTAGCAATGGTAACTTTAGTTATAGACGAATGCCAATATGTACTTTGCAAATTGTGAACTAATCAAACATAAAAGCAATTTATGACCATGTAACTTCAACATAAATTAGTATTGGAGAGGCAGGCGGTTTCGCAATGAAATTTGACTGCGTACAAATGATGGATGTACTTTTTACTAAGGTAAGGATTCATCTATGCTGGCATCGTACCTTGGGAAAGGAAACTAAAAGTTAAAAAGCGTTAGTTAAAAATCATAGGCTACCACAGAAATCTAAATAATAAGGTAATTATTATTTAGATTTGTGTGGCCACAACATTTTAAAGCCCATTTAAACCTACAACTTTTTTGGTCGAAAAAAGATATCAAATCCCTGAACGTCACCGTGGAATTGAAAGTTTCTTAGCTTTTGATCGCATAAATAATTTTCTAAACTGGAGATAAGTATTTCTCCAGGTCGAATTTGCCTTTGGCTGTTTGGCTTTGCTGTACCGCCAAGCAGTAATGTGCAAACGTTACTGTCTTCTGGTTTAAAAAACAGTGTTTCCAGATAAATTACAGGGTAATGCGATGTTTCGTCGTATATTTCGTGACGAGCGCTGAAAGAGGCTGGATTTGGAATCATTATCATCATCATCATCATATATCTCAAGGAGATGAACGTTGTGACGGGCTGTATGACTGAAATTCAAAAGTAGGAAAGTTACGATAGTAATGCATACTCAGCTTTACAATATACATATTATGATTGGTTGCACCGTGGATAATCGCATCCAACCTCAGAAAATTACTTTTAACCGCAAATGTAGATTCTCAGTTATGTATAGCTAAATACCTACATTACATTCACATATACTATACGTATATTCTAGACGAGAATTCGTATCACGTGTTTTTTGTTTCTTGTATTTTTATTACGGTTGTATTTTTATAATATAAGCTACGAAGAATTTTATAATTGAATTGTAATAGTAATAATTTTTCGTGAGACGAATTTTTTTAATGGTTTACAATACTTTTGCCTTTGATACTCTATTTCTAAGAAATTTATTGAATACTCTTATTAAATCGTTTGCTTGGATAAGTTAAAAAAAATACGTTTTAGATTTTTCTTTTATTGATTTCATAGTACAGAGTTAGACCAGGACAGGTGCATAATAATAAGCAACATGTCTGCCCATAACACCCCAGTGTCACCCAGATATTATAGAACAGAAGAAGTTCATTAGAACAGGTAGAGTTTAAATATTCATTGCACTGCGCTCGTCACCCAAAGATATAAGATAATAATAATGCAGGGCAAAGGCCTTGCATTATTTCTCCGGAAACATTTATTGGACCCTTCAACCTTGGACCCAGAAGTCATTGATGTTTGCAAAGTACTTTTTGGCGGTAAAATAACTGGCAAAGGTGTGGTACTTCCCCAGGTGGATTCTGCAAAGAGTCTGACCACATGTTTCATTATAACACTTCAATAGTATGGAATAAGTAATTTCTCTCTCTGCCTTAGCAATATTCCGAAAGAGATGTCAGAATATTGAAACTTATTTTAGTTGAGAAATTTTAGCGCAATTGAGAAGGCTGCTTCTGGCTGGTCGCTTTGCTGATGACGTCACTTCAGTTACAAGTATTTAGCGGAATTGCTGAAATAATTTAACACGTATTCCATTTACTTAAGGCTTACGCGACACGACGCTGAAATTTCTGTGATGCCAGACGAAATCAAAGAGATAAAACAACAAAGATTGAGCATACGATTTATAACACTACGGTTATTAAGATAGCCGGTCTTGTCCTATTGTTGACAACGGCCTCTTTTTCTTTCCTCCAATGGCCTCTATTGTGAACTATTGTTAGACAATTCTTGTTGAAGACGTTAAGCTCATTTTACCACCTCTTTCTGTACCGACTGGGGGTCTACCTCCTAGGGAAAATGTCTTGGCTTTGAAGTTGCTCTCTCTTTTCTTTTCGCTTGAAATATAGAGACGGGAATAGCAAGCATTCGCTTGAAATATAGGGACGTAAAAGGGCTGGTGGCCAATGGTGGTTTTTATCTATTGTTGATCTGACATACGACGGACATATTCTGCCCAGTGCCATTTCAGCATAGAAGCACAATACTAAGGTTAGTTTCACTAATCTCATTTAACAAACATTTGCGGTGAAGCCAACAATATATGACCTCTTATATCGTTCGATTTTACAGTCAATTAAATGAAGTGGTTTTATTACAATACCATCTTTCGCAGGTAACACTCGTATCAGTTTACTATTCTCAATTTTATTGCCATTGTAAAAGTTTGCAATATTACTGATACATTGTAAAATATAAATAATAAATGTAGTATTGTATTCTCACCTATTCTATTATTTTTATTGACGCCTTTATTTTTGGAATGAAGTTACTTTATCGCGCGTACGGTGGAATGGATATGAGCTAGACCACAAAAAAGTGTTTTAATATCTAGGAAGTTTCTTTTAGATATAAGAGATATTTATCCTAAACAAATACTAAGTACTGCTTACCACCCTACTAAAGGCGTGGTGGCGTATTTAAATTAAAGAGTGAATGATAAAGAAATAAGACAGACAGTAAATTTATCAATTGCCTGGTAAGAAAGAAAGTTAGGCACCAGAGCGTCGGATTTTATCAAAGACTAGCGGCCCGCTCCGGCTTCGCTCGAAAAATAACCTAGATATCAACTGCAGCGCCATCTGCCGGGCTGATTTATGAATCTAAACCTTCCACGGCCCTACCCAAACGTATACAAAAAAAAACATTCAAATCGGTCCAGCCGTTTAGGAAGAGTTCACTAACAACGAAAAGTGGCATTGATTTTTACATATATAGATATAGTTAATGTCACGTCTCAAACCTAGACGTGATGTGCGTAGGACTTTGGCAAGTGACATAATAAGAGAGGCCTAGGTGATTGAGTGAGGATGATTATGATAATGATAGAAAATATCCTGAGCAAGGCATCATATTCATAGAAAAATTGTTTTATATCTATACTAATATTATAAAGCTGAAGAGTTTGTTTGTATGTTTGTTTGTTTGAACGCAAGGATCTCTGGAACTACTGGTCCGAATTGAACGGATGGTCTTTGTAGGATAGTCCATTTATCGAGGAAGGCTATAGGCTATTTAACATTACGCTACTATTAACAAGAGCCGAGCAGGAATGTAAAATGTAACAAAAACTGGAAAAAATATTGCTTTTTGAGGGCTTTCGTTGCGTGACAGCAAATGTCATATTTTAAAGGATGCGGCATTAGAACCTAAAGTAACCGAATTTATTCAAAATTTGAATTGGTACGATTGCTTTTCGATAGATGGCGTAGCAACGCGCGCGCGTTCGTCTAGTGATTAAATAAGACTACGGACTATGGACTTGACTATCTTCTGGAAGAAGGCTCCGAATCCCAGCAGAGAGAGTATAAGATAGTCCGCTTATCCTATTAAAGTTTTGTAGTTGTAACATTCAGTTTTTCATCACATTACAATTTCAGAAGGTCTAAGTTAGACTTTTCAAAATACTGAATTAACTTAAATGCTCCGCTATTAGAAGATTTAAAGAGTTTTCATTTTTTAAAAACAGCTAGGTATTATTACCTACCTAGACTCTATTCAGGTTTTCTTTTTTATACGATTTAATCTTAAATGTCCACTTTAAGATTTTAACAATTTTTAGGTACTTAGGGAGCATAAGAGAAGACATAATTTAAAATTAAAAATAAATGCAAATTTGGTTGTCTTGTTACTGGTTACTTTTGACAGGGACAACAATATTGTAAATAACTTTTAATTTTAAAATTTGCTGTCCAAATTCAGCATGTAAAGTTTTTTTTTTGGTTTATTTTATGAAATTAATTTCCATATTTTTCTTTCTGTTGCATCTTTTCAACATTGTAAAAAAAATTGCTCATATGACGTCATTTGTTAGGCTAAATGGAGTTACGGCATTGTTGCGGTAAAAAAGCTTTTCCTTTCCTCAGTTTAGGCCTTGTGACAAACAACACATTAAAAAAAGAGCATGTTATATGTCGTGTCGTACTCAAGCCAAATGAAAGTAAATAGGTATATTTTTAGTTCATTCATTTGATCGAGCTCAAACATAATTATGTTTTAAAGAGCAAAGAAGTTGAAAAAATCATGGCGTTTAATTTTTTTTTTCTTTATACACTGAATTGGTCCCAAAAGTACCGTTTTTGTTTACATTTATGTTGCGGTATTTCAGATTAGCTTCTTACAAACTCGGCTTTATCCTAAATGCTCTGTGTTTCAGACTTGCTCCTCATCCGCGAGAGTTTCTCTGCCTCCTCGATGGTGTCTGGTAGCCGCATGTTCTTCGTCTCAGGCAGCATCAGGACCAGCATGCTCGAGATGATGCACATGCCTCCGAAGATCACCGTCGGCATCGACTTGTGGTACTGCGACTGGAGAGAAAAAAACAAATTTTACTTCGCGAAGAGATAACGATTTAACAAAATTGGCAGAGTTATTATAGACGTCGTTTTGTCACTATACTATAAAAAAAACCCGCCCCGTTTCAGAATCTAGACTCACTAAACATAATTCTATTTAAACCTAATTCATTGGAACATTGAATAGAATCATGAGCATGGCTTTAAGTGGATTACGTCTTGAACTCGAAAAATGGCGCGCAATCTCATCAATGCTCCCACTTTCATTTATATGTACTCATTTACCGTAAATGGTATACGTGGTGGAGATCGCAAAAAGCTTTATATTTTTAGCAATAGTTGAACGAACAAAATTACAGTCTTGAATTGGGTTCAATTTGGAGTTTAATCTTGTTAAAACAGAAAAGTTTTTCGTTGATCGTTTTGGTAAGTCGTTGGATAGTCGTCTTGCAAATTACTATTTTCTAATTAATTACTATTACGATACCTTAGCAATTTAAAGTATTTTAATATTTTAGCATTAACGACAACTTATTTTATGTTTTTTTTTTGTTCTTTTATGTTTATTTAATTCGACGTTTTAAAAATATTATTATAAGACTTTCAGATGTAAACATTAACAGACCAAAAAAATATGTTAGGCGGCGCGCAGCGCCTATATATCTGACTTCTGACATGATTTAACCGTGGTCACGTCAATGTCAAATTAACTAAGTAACGTATATTACAAATGACATTAGTAAAACTGATATGCGAATGTTAATATGTTTGTATGTGAATTTAAGTATTAAAGTAAATTACTGTGAGGATTTTTTGGATTGCTGTAGTATGTAGTTTTCTAAAATACTGTAAATGTTTCATTGTGTACAATTTTAATGTTAATAATAATATCAAATATGAATAATATTTTTCGGAACGTCGGTATCGCAATACTTCGGACAAAATTAACAGATATCTGGAGAAAGAATCAGAATTATTTATTGCTAAAGAAAAGTATCAAACGTTGCAAGTTTCAGAAGTTTCGACGCAATAAATTTCGGTATTGTACAGTTGGCGTACAGACGCTAAAGCCGTGTATTCATTACAAGACAAAACACTTCCACAATATTTACAGCGACAGGCGTCCAGACGCAAGGCGCGGTGTCACGCAACGTCGCGTCGTCTGACGTCACCAGACGTTGGGCGTTTTCACACTGCGACGACAACGACACCGACAGTCTACAGTCAGTTATATCGGAACGATATCGGTATGTGGCACGATGTAACCAACAACAGTTAATCGCATTGCACAAGCAAGAATAAACGCGAGATACCAGAAGTCTAATAGAATATTCGAGGTAATAATGACAGCAGTGAACACTTTACAAGTTACATTTTGTCTTATCTTTTCGTCCAGCGGCGCCTGCCCATGGCACTCCCCCTGTGGTCCCGCTTCACACCGCACTGTGTTGTCACCATCGATATAAAACACGTTTGGCTTGTATGTTTTGATTGGTTTATTTCGATAGTTGTCACCCGATATCGGCACGATGATATCGTGCAGTCATCTCTGTCGTCCAATGTGTAAACTACTAGTGTGGAGGTATCAAATTACTAGTCCTACGATGTCGTGTAGTTATTGTCGTCGTCCAATGTGAAAACGCCTGTCCTGTCTTACTTTTTCATCTACATCATTGAGAAAATACAAATTGCGTTGTCTCGAGCAAGCTCCGGCGATGTCTCGCGATGTCTCCGTAGCACGTGTCGCGAACGTTTAGTCTTGTAGTGAATATGTCATACAAGTCACTATTTAGAGTTCACAGACTTGTCAGTTGTCATATCTACATCTATAATTTGTATAGGAACTAGCAGTGCTTCACGGTTTTACCCGTGCAGTTCCCGTTCCTATTATTTTTCCGTGATAAAAATTATAAGCTGTGTTCCAACAAAAGAATGTCTATTTTAGAAAGTTCGGTATGTATGAAGCCGACAGTTAAAATTACCGCCTGTGTGCGTCAAAAGAAGTTTTCACTTCAAAAACGCAACTGAATCGAGAACATAAAATGGTTTAAATATAAAAAAGATGTAAAATAACTGAACTTACCAACAACGGCGTCAGAGGCGCAACCAGAGATCCGATCCTTCCAGCGGTGGAGCAGAAGCTGATCAGCGTCTGCCTCATATTGGTGGGGAACACCTCGGACACGTAGATGTAGACCGATGAGTAGGCCAGCGTCACGCTCCACTTGCCGATCAGGTACAGCGGGATCGACCAGTAGTCAGCTGTGACAGCCAAATGGAATCTGTTAGGGAAAATGTCACTTTGTATCGCCGTGAGGCTGTTGACATTTCCTAGGAAGAATGGGGCGAAAGGCAGTTGCAATATACCACTTTAGCCTGGTCACGTGACCGAGTAACGCTTCTAGGCGTGGCTATCAAGATTTGGGACGCTGCCCGAAAATTATTTTGTCAAGTTTACATGAAGATGTGGTATTATATTGCTGATGTGTAAAATGCTCGAAAAATATGAAAAATGGAGCATGCACACAACAAAGTTTCAACTATGAATAGGCATAATGCAAGGCATCATTAAAAAATAAACATTGATTGATATTTCTCACACAACACCATCTAATCCCAAACTTTCGATTTGATTCGATTCGACTGAGGATTCTGATTACTTTATATAAATCTTCAATCAATTAGACTAGGCTGATTGTTATTATTAGTTGATTGGACTCCTTTTATTTATTAGATGTTTGTCTACACCTTAATTCAGTTTTATATTTTTCTTTGTCTATTTTTAGGGTTCCGTAAAACGTAAAAACGGAACCCTTATAGATTCGTCATGTCTGTCTGTCTGTCTGTCTGTCTGTCTGTCTGTCTGTCTGTCTGTCTGTCTGTCCGTCCGTATGTCACAGCCACTTTGTGCCGAAACTATGAGAACTACACTGTTGAAACTTGGTAAGTAGATGTATTCTGTGAACCGCATTAAGATTTGAACAAAAAAAATTAAAAAAAAGATAAATTAGGGTTGCCCCCCATACTGAGAACTGAAACTCAAAAAACTTTTTTTAATCAAACCTACATGTGTTGGGTGTCTATCGATAGGTCTTTAAAAATGATGTTGAGGTTTCTAAAATCATTTTCGTCTACACTGAATAATTTGCGCGAGAGACACTTCCAAAGTGGTAAAATGTGTGTCCCCCCCCCTCTAACTTCTAAAGTAAGAGAATGAAAAATCTAAAAAAAATATATGATGTACACTACCATGTAAACTACCAACGAAAATTAGTTTGAACTCGATCTGATGAGTAGTTTTTTTTTAGTACGTCATAAATACACTATTATTGAAACTTCGCTCAAAGTTACAACTAACTACAAGAACTATGTGTACTATGTATATTATGTTACTTGCTGCAACGGAACCCTTCATGGGCGAGTCCAACTCGCACTTGGCCACTTTATTTATCCATCAATTTCAAAATTTTCTAGAAAATATTTTTTTTTTATTGGTAAGACTTTCTAAATATTGTTCTTTTTTTAAATTATATTTTACCATGTAGGTACATCCATTCGAAACAATATATAAAAATACATGGACTCTGTGCCTGTACATCTAAACTAGTTTCACAAGGAAAACACAATATGAAAACAAATTTAAAATTTGCTCCACTGCTAAATTTGCTAACTATTGATTAGCGGTTTGATGTAACCAATTATGATCCAATACTCCGAGTAAATGTTTACATAATTGCTCAATGCAATTACTATTTAAGGAAGTTCGTGACTCGTAAACGATCGCGATTCGCGATAAGGGAGATGACAAATGCCTTTGATAACAGCTCCCACGATCACGATCTTTAGTTACCTACACGTGTAATGATGCCTCTTTGAACGTGACTATTGGATTGTAATTATCGGTTATCGGCAAATGTGGGTCAATCTGACGTTTATTTTAGTCCAAGCTGACCCCGCAAACCTACTGACATATAAATTATCAACTGAAATGTTTAAATTGAAGCGACGCTTATGCAAATGACTTCACGTCTATGGGCTACGATTCAGTTATTTGAATTACTTTGAGGATTTTAGTTGGTCTGAGTTGAAGTACAATTATACAAAAACTAGCAGTGGCCCGCGGATTCACTCGCGTAGTTTCCGATCCCTTTATTTTCCGAGATAAAAAATAACCAACGTGTTATTCCAGATTATTATCTATGTATGTACTAAATTTCATCCAAATCGCTTTAGTAGTTATTGCGTGAAAGAGTCACAAACATACATCCATACATTTTGTAATTTTTTTATATTAGTAAGCATATTATAATCGCGATTAAATGAAAAGTGGGGATAGGAACGTGAAAAATGCTTTACGAACTAATTTTCACAAGTACTAAACTCACAAAAAATAAAGTGGCCAAGTGCGAGTTGGAGTCGCCCATGAAGGGTTCCGTTGCAGCAAGTAACATAATATACATAGTACACATAGTTCTTGTAGTTCGTTGTAACTTTGATCGAAGTTTCAATAATAGTGTATTTATGACGTACTAAAAAAAAACTACTCATCAGATCGAGTTCAAACTAATTTTCGTTGGTAGTTTACATGGTAATGTACATCATATATTTTTTTTAGATTTTTCATTCTCTTACTTTAGAAGTTAGAGGGGGGGGGGGGGGGGGACACACATTTTACCACTTTGAAAGTGTCTCTCGCGCAAATTATTCGAGTAAAATAGAGTAGAGAAAAATGTAGAGGAAAATGATTTTAGAAACCTCAACATCATTTTTGAAGACCTATCGATAGACACCCCACATGTGTAGGTTTGATGAAAAAAAAATTTTTGAGTTTCAGTTCTCAGTATGGGGGGCAACCCTAATTTTTCTTTTTTTTTTAATTTTTTTGTTCAAGTCTTAATGCGGTTCACAGAATACATCTACTTACCAAGTTTCAACAGTGTAGTTCTCATACTTTCGGCAAAAAGTGGCTGTGACATACGGACGGACAGACAGACAGACAGACAGACATGACGAATCTATAAGGGTTCCGTTTTTACGTTTTACGGAACCCTAAAAAGTTGTAAGAATCATCTATTCGGGCAATTTCGGATGAGAATGACCACTGGCATCGTGATATGTGAATATTTACAAGACTAGCTGATCTCGCGAACATAGTTTTGCTACTCATATAAATTATAACAGTACTAATATACTCCTTTAAAATTAAAAAAAATTGGAGTTGTTAGTGGGAACTTAACGGTAAATTAAACGTTACATGTACCTATTTTATAATGCCAAATTAAAAAAAAACCTGAGTAAAAAATGTTTGGAGTGGTCCACCCTGATAGTTTACAACTAATTCTCAAACTTCCCGATATACAAAAAAAAATACCGTAAAAAACCGGTCAAGCCTTCGGAGGAGTCATTCATATTTTAAATGCGAAAGTTTGGATGTTTGTTACTCAATCACGTCGAAACGGACGGGAAATGACGGAAATAGGAACTACGCGGGAAAACCGCGTTGCGCTGCGGTTATACATACATATATATATAAGATACATATCAAAGGTCATAAAAACTAGAGCATAGAGCACTTGCATGAACATATTTTGTAGACTGTGCACTTAAAAACAAAACATAAACAACCAGGCCATCAAAGAAAAATAAAGTGGCCAAGTGCGAGTTGGACTCGCCCATGAAGGGTTCCGTTGCAGCAAGTAACATAATATACATAGGACACATAGTTCTTGTAGTTCGTTGTAACTTTGATCGAAGTTTCAATAATAGTGTATTTATGACGTACTAAAAAAAAGTACTCATCAGATCGAGCTCAAACTAATTTTCGTTGGTAGTTTATATGGTAATGTACAATATATATTTTTTTTAGATTTTTCATTCTCGTACTTTAGAAGTTAGAGGGGGGGGGGACACACATTTTACGACTTTGGAAGTGTCTCTCGCGCAAATTATTCAGTGTAGAGGAAAATGATTTTAGAAACCTCAACATCATTTTTAAAGACCTATCGATAGACACCCCACACGTGTAGGTTTGATGAAAAAAAAAATTTTGAGTTTCAGTTCTCAGTATGGGGGGCAACCCTAATTTTTCTTTTTTTTAAATTTTTTTGTTCAAATCCTAATGCGGTTCACAGAATACATCTACTCACCAAGTTTCAACAGTGTAGTTCTCATAGTTTCGGCAAAAAGTGGCTGTGACATACGGACGGACAGACAGACAGACAGACAGACAGACAGACAGACAGACATGACGAATCTATAAGGGTTCCGTTTTTACGTTTTACGGAACCCTAAAAACGAGAGTTATGTAATCGATTTCAATTTAAACTAAGATACGGTTTTAGGGTGCCGTAAAACGTAAAAACGGAACCATTATAGTTTCGTCATGTCTGTCTGTCTGTCCGTCCGTATGTCACAGCCACTTTTTGCCGAAACTTTGAGAACTACACTTTTGAAACTTGGTAAGTAGATGTATTCTGTGAACCGCATTAAGATTTGAACAGAAAAAATTAAAAAAAAGAAAAATTAGGGTTGCCCCCCATACTGAGAACTGAAACTCAAAAAAAAATTTTTCATCAAACCTACACGTGTGGGGTGTCTATCGATAGGTCTTCAAAAATGATATTGAGGTTTCTAAAATAATTTTTGTCTACACTGAATAATCTGCGCGAGAGACACTTCCAAAGTGGTAAAATGTGTGTCCCCCCCCTCTAACTTCTAAAGTAAGATAATGAAAAATCTAAAAAAAATATATGATGTACATTACCATGTAAACTACCAACGAAAATTAGGTTGAACTCGATCTGATGAGTAGTTTTTTTTTAGTACGTCATAAATACACTATTATTGAAACTTCGATCAAAGTTACAACGAACTACAAGAACTATGTGTACTATGTATATATAATGTTACTTGCTGCAATGGAACCCTTCATGGGCGAGTCCAACTCGCACTTGGCCACTTTATTAGAATATAAACATTGTAACTGTTAAGAATATGTTATCAATTTTCCCGGTTACGCTTTTTAACGCTTTTTTTATTTGTTTTTTTTTTGAGTTGCGAAATTGTAAACTATCTTTGACAGATGTATATTTGTGTTCTAAAAGAAATTTGTAGTCATAGGAACTGCCGATAGAAGTGAAAACTTATAACTCAGAATTTGATTGGTCACTTTGGAAACTACGCGGGTGAAACCGGAGGGCGTGGCCATGGCCATGGCCATCTAGAAATGCTAACGCATTTTTAGAGAGTCAATGGCAAATGCTGACGCGTGTCTAGATGGCCAATTGCCATGGTCCCGATTTCACCCGCAAAATTCTTATCATTCCCGAGCGTGACGCTAGAATTCGATTCACAGTCCACGAAAAATTTGTTTGTGGTACGCCAAAAGATGTTCTCACTTCAAAACTGCATCATTGTCGTGCATTGGGATGATCTGTAGCACTAAATCATGACACCCCATTGTTTGACATGTGAAGTAAAATAAATCATAATTTATATCCTGCCATTGTGTGCTTTACAGAATGAAGTTATGGTTTATATTTGCTTGTGGGAAGATCAACAATAATTGTATCTATACACAAAGTAAAGTCAAGGTGGGTAAATGTTATAATAATACAGGAACTACGGTATTTATCTACGGATGTTGTTCATTTGTAAACTGTTTTGTTAACGCTGTGATCAATTATATGACTGACATCCATATTTGTAGACTACCACTATATTTTTATAGTGATTAACCCGTTCAACTCTGTTTCGTTTTGATTTTGCAGAACTCTGGTTATTTTGTGAAATAAAAGTAGCCTGTTACTTCTTATACGCTTCTTCTAGGTACGCTATATGATAGTGAAAGTCCTGCCGTTTCAGAGATTAGTCGGAATTAAAAAACAGACAATTAAAAAATTAATTTATACCTACTTAAATACCGTATAAACTTTCCTTGCATTTAAGGGGGCGCCTAAAGCCAGAAAACGAAAAAAGGACATTTTCGACGCTGCTCACTGAAGTTAAGAAACTAAAAACTATGACAAAAAAAATGTTGACGTGTGGGTACAATCAAGAAGAAGCACAATAACCGAATAGAATTTTAAAAATAGATCATAGTTTTTTACAATAAAAAAATAAAAATGATACCGAAAAAACCCGTTTTAATTCGAGTACTCGAAATTATCAGCGATGACCCCACATTATTTTTTGGTAATAAAATTCCTATTTGTACGTTCTAGTAAAGTAACCGAACACTTTTTTAAATTTATGTTTAGTTATTGAGTAATTAAATAAAACTTGGTCAAAAATGGACTCCTGATTAAATATTGATTTTTCCTCCAAACTGTGTCATGCTATTCTCGACTTTATGTACATCACATTAAGAAACGCGTCGCGCGGGTGAAATCTGATTTTTTCCTGGCTTTAGGCGCACTCTTAATGACAAGCTGTTAATTTGGAACCACAAACAGACACTTCAGTTTTATTTATATTGTAGATGTAGGCAAATAAACCACTTGAATAGAAGTCTTAGTGGAATGTAAAAAATGAGGACGTAACTAATATAATTTTGCACTAGCAGCTCCCGCAGTTTTACCCGCTAAGTTCCCGTTACTTTCTAGCGATAAAAAGTATAGATTAGACTTAGAATATATTCAGACTATATTCTAAGTTCTATATTAAAAAAATATACTTTCAGCCGTTATCGAACACCAAACAACAAAATTTTCGGTTTTTTAAATATTATAATATATAGTAGGTTACGAAAACTTAATATTGGAAGTTTTCGTAAAGCCCAAATAGTCATCTTTTTGGGCTTGTAGTATTTTGAATTGTTTTTACCATAGGGACCAAAACCCCGAGACATAACTGTTCTAAACATCGATAGTAAAAAAACTATTGTTGGACACCGCAAAATGTAGGGAACAGATGACTTTTTTCTCGATTGCAGGGTTTTTAGTTAGTATCGTCTGATTTGAATAGTTTGTTATGTCCAAAAATACCGAACTTAAAAGTAAATATCGAGTAGTGTTGAGTAGGGCATACAAGAAGTGGTACATTTGTCCCGTAGAAGATGTTAAAATTTAAGAGCAATACAGAATTTAAAATTGTACTACTTCATATTTCATATCATGAAGTCGCGTTACTGATCATTTAATCTCTAAGGTGAGAGCGAGAAACAAGGCAGGAGCCTCAGTACGCATTGCTTAAATTTTAAGTAGGAATTTGTACTGTTTCAGTACAAAAAGAGGGTATTCTAACTAACTCTTTTTCAATGCATGTTCTACCCAACACTAATCTACATTAAAACAATGAAAAGCTTTATGAAAAATAAAAATACTCACATCTTGGTAAAAATGAGAACAGCAAACTCATCGTGGCACAGGTAACATAGGTTGAAAACAAAGTCTTTTTTCTTCCATATTTATCCAACACTATCACCACCACAATATACGCCGGTATTTCAACGAGCGTCACTAACATAAAACTCACATATCTGTTGCTACTTAACGAAACAGAGTTTATGGACATTCCGTAGTAGACCAACGAGCACGTCATCCACAAAAACGAGCAAACCAGCAGCCGCTTCCATATGATACCCGAGCGGATCGCTTTGGATAGTTGAGATTTCTTATCCGTTGTTTGATTCTCAGGTCTTAGCAAAGGGTCTCCTAAAGCCTCCAGTTCTAATTGCTTCGGATCGAGGTTATTGATTTTAGCTGCTTTCTTCAGGACTTCGATAGCTTCGTCTCTTCTTCCTTTGCTGAGAAGCCATCGGGCACTTTCATTCATGAACCAGACGTAGCAGAGGACAATGAAAGTCGGAGTATAGAGGATGAGGATGTAGGTTCTCCAGTTGTTCACGAACCAGGCGAGGAGGGCGATGAGGACCACTCCGATCACAAAGGTCATGTTACACATGGCGGAGACGATGACGCGCTGCTTGAGGCCAACAAGTTCCACGACTAGAATAGAAAAATAAAGATTAAAACAATGGCGAAGGTCGAACAAATAATGCAGGTACTGGCAAATGATCGTAATTCATTGGTCTTGTTAGATTTACACGATTTGCGGAGCAGATATTGATATCCGTGACCGTTTGGGTTTACGATACGTTCATATAATAGGTACGTATGTTTTTGTGCTGGATTAAATCATAACTGGCTTATTCGTCTTATCGTGGCCCAGTTTTTTGTGACAAGTTTGAATAGGATTAAAAGCAGCCTTGACTCGAGTGATTTACTTGGAAAGGTTTATGAGAAAATTCGACTTTAACTTTAATGATAATAGAAATATTTGTAGCTTAAATTCGATTTTACATTTTTACTTCGTGTTTTAAGACAAATCTTTTCAAGACCAATCAACAGAAAACATGAAAATATTGTTTAGAGAGATTAGATGCCTAATAATATTTATAATGTGATCAGTATTATTAGTTATTTATTCGTTTATTGTGTACTAGCTTTTACCCGTGACTTTGTCCGCGCAAAATAAATATTAAGGTAAGTGAGGCAGGATACCCATACAAAGTTACATTTATTAAAAACAGCTGATATTAAAACATTTTTATACAATTCATCAAAATCAGTTCAGAGGTTTAGCCGTTTTAGCGTAACAGACAGACAGACAGAGTTACTTTCATATTCATAATATTAGTATGGATTAGTTTATTGATTAATAATTCAAAATAAATAGTGTTTGCTAGGGTCAGTGTGGTGGTTTCAATTTGATGTTATGGTGGATGACACAAAATGGTTGGACCCGTAGTTTCTTCCTAAAATATCAATTACCGTGAAATTATTTTTAGAGGCTAAAAATAAAACAAAAACTTAGGCGATGTGGCTTTAGTTCTTCATAACAGCAAACGATAGAAGAAAGATAGGATTTCGACAAAGTCGATTGAAAGAGAACATTCAAGCTTAGCTAAGTAAAGCCATTGTACTTACTAAAGACATATGCCGACGGATACACCCCTCCGCCCAAACCGGCTTCCAGAAAATGCAGAGTCACGTATGTGAAGTATCCTGGAGCAAATGCCCTCGCGAACCCGAACACGAAGCTGGCTGCTGAGGAGAAGGCCACAGCCACCTTCCTCCCGAACCGGTCAGAGATGGCTCCAGTGAACAGCATGGCCAGGAACATGCCGGAATTGTGGATGGTGCCCACTGCGGCGCGTTTCGCTTCTTGGCAGCCAAGGTCGAACTGCAATGAATATTGGGCAGTATTATAGTGAAGGAAAATAAACAAAACACGGCGCATCGAACTACAAAGCGAGATCGTTTCATGGTGGAAGTTCAAGTTCATGAGAAATTATAAAAGGTGAATTTGAGTCTTAGTTTGAATCCCAAGAATTGATCGGAGTTTGACTGGAATGCTAAAATAAAAGGTGTGTGGGTGAAAGCTATATGTATCGGCCATAATTCATTTCTGCAGAATCGATTGAATAGCCTCTTACAGGTTTACTGTAAATCTACGAGTATAAATAGCACACTCCATTTTACCGACTGATCTCGAATCTCAATCGCTACATATTTGTGTTTTTGAAGGGTATTTAGGGAATCGTCATCATTGTCAGAGCTTGTTGACTACAGGATGTTTACTATCCTATCCTACTATAATATTAATAATATTATAATATAATATTATAAATGTCAATGTATGGATTCAGAGAAATTACAGGGCTTAGAGATATAACAACTTAGATCTCTGGGTGACGAGCGCAGTGCGGTGCTAGGTAATGATTTTGGCTCTTCATGTTTCAATAGCTGCGTGTCACTGTGCTGTTATGTGGCAGGCATGTTGCTTACCATCAGGCACATGTCCTGCTCGTCTCGTCACTATATATTAAAAAAAAAAAAAAAAAATGGATGTTTGTTGCTCAATCACGTCCTAACGTATGAACGGATTGGGCTGAAATTTGGCACACAGATAGATTATAGTCTGGAAGAACACATAGGCTACTTTTTATCCCGGAAAAACAACGGGAACAACGGGAATGGGAACTTTGCGGGTAACACCGCGGGGCGCTGCTAGTTTTTAATAAATATGTTTTTAAAATTATATATCAGCAATCTTGCTCACATAGTACAAGCTTTGCTTAGTTTGGGGCTAAATGGTGTAGTGGGTGAAATGTCCACCAATGTCTACCAACATGTGCACGAACTGCTAGACGTAAGACTCCTAAAACATGTCACTGAGCTCGGTCGGTAGTTCTTCTCACCCAGTTTTGGACGGGGTAAGCAGTCTACTTTATCTGCTCACTGAGACTCCTAAGAGAGTCAAGGTCATAATCCACCATGCTAGCCATGTATATTATATGAGTTGGAGGATGACTCGGCGATTTCTTCGTGACCTTTACAGATTATAGCTGGTATTGGTGATAGCATCTGAACTTGGAAAGGCACTCAGAGGTGCGGTGGGAATAGAGAATAGAACCCACAACCTCACAATTGTGGCAACGTTATAGCCGCTAAGCTACCACCACGGCTACATTAATGGACAATCTTATCTTATACCTTTAAACGAGCAATTCTTGTACCTATATAAATATGTATATATATATAGAATCTGAATCTCGGAAACGGCGCAAACGATTTTGATGAAATTATGTATGCAGGGGGGAAATATATATGCAACATATGTATGTATGCAGTATGTCAGGGACGATAAATCGATCTAACTAGGTTTCATTTTTAAAAAACGCATATTATGCGCGTTTTTAGACAATGAAAATCTGTCACATTAGACATTAGAATGCGAAGGTAAATTTCGCCGCATGACGTGACAGCATAATTGGCTCAGACGGGAAGTCAGGCGTTCGTGGCGGTAACGAATTAAGAGCTGCGGGTTCGAATCCAGACGGGTTCTCTTTTTTTTCAAGTATTCTTTTTTTTAAGAAAATCTAAAAGTATCTAAGTATTTTTAGTACCTACTTATTTAAACCGAGCAAAGGTCGGTGACCCAGGTACTATAAAATAAATTGCCGATAGAAACGAAAACTTATAACTTAGAATTTTAGTATTAAACAACACTAATGTTGTACTCGTACAAAACGTCACCTACAGATTTACAATTACTCATGTCGGATAACGCGAAGTTACAATATTTCACCCGTCCAGAAAGCGTCAAACGCGCAGACCCCGATCCGCTGCTTTCCTGCCGCTTCGACGCTACATTAGAATGTCAGTGACGCGAAACCATAAGAGCTTCCCCTACTAAAAATGCTTAACTCTGTTAAAGATGTTTATTCTTTAGATATGACCTCTTTATCTTACCTCTTTCACTAAACTCTGTCCTTCCTCATACACGAATTTGTCGCAAGCCAGAGTCTTGTTCACGAATTCCGTTGCGTCACACCTGTCCGTAGTGACATTGTTCCTCTCGTAACGGAGGCACGTGTCGTACTTCTGTGTGTCGTGATGGTAAGGGATCGCGTACTGCAGCCAAGACGTATCGTTGAAGCGATTCTCGCATCCATCTATTTCACATCTGAAACGAGAGATAGTCTTTGATAAAGTGTACCGCACGGTATCAAACCAATACTTCCCTCAAACTAAGTGCATGCGCAGTCCGAAGGGGGAGGGGGTCACATAGGACATGACCCCCCCAAAATCGTATACGTTACATTAAAATGGGGCACTACTAGTAGTCTTTTTTACTCGATTTATTCTATTTCTACTCGTGGCTAATACCTATTCTAATCTATTATTCTATAACGCCGTACAAAAATCAACGACAAGGAGAAATGATCGAGGGTTGCAACCCCCCCACTTCGACTGTACTCAGTTGGACAGCTTACAAGTGACGGCATAGTGCTGAATCTTATTACTTTATATCCTTCTATCATCCTACATAGGTCTCATTCACTGTTCATGTGGTGGTTCACACGGTGGTTCATTTACTACGTATGTTCACGGACCTGGAGTCTAATGCTAAGTTGCATGCTGGCAGATTTTAGTTGTACAGACAACTATATATACGAAGATAAATCTTCTACTATAGGTTTCCTAACGATGTATTTCCACGAACATTTATTATCTGTCAATACCCCAACTGGATTATTTGTGTTGATCTGAAAATGGTTAACTTTCTTCTAGGTCAACTAGGTGGGTACACAAGGTTCCTTTGTTTCTTGTGTTTCTGGGACAGTCGTGACAAACAACACCATTGGTCACAAAAAGTTCATTTAATTAAATTACGTTTGGACAGAGCGAGATGAGCTAAAAGTTGGTGCAAAAGTATGATGAACGTGCCTTTAGTTAGCCGAGACCGCATCATGCTGCCATCAATTCATAGTAAACTGGTCATAATTAAACAGTTTGTAAAGGCGCATGACAAAAGTGTCGAATGAATCGATATATCAATCAATGACTGAAATCTAATGCAAAATTTGGAATTCATTTGTTTTGGTTAGGAGTAATTTCCTAGACAAAAAGGATTCTGACGATCATGTCGACCTTACAGAGTGCATGCTATCGAACTTTCAAAAGCTATAGGGTGCAGCATGAGCATGGCTCCACTTCATACACTCTCATTTGGACCGATTTCCATACAATGTTGGTGATTATAGCGAGGAGCAGGGTAAAAGATTTCATCAGGGTCTTCGGACAATGGAAGATTTTTTCCTGAGAATTGTTGGTGTCTCCAACAACATCTATCTGTCGTTCATTCAAGGAAATCTTAAAAATAACCATTTTATAATGTTTTATAGCAATTTTGCATTTATTTTGTGTAAAAACTGTATATTTCAAATGTCAAGTTTTTAGCAATATCCCAATAGTGTTTTCAAAGTCAGGGCCATAGAAACAACAACTTTGTTGACGATGCAATAGGTATATATAAACGTTTGTCAAATCAGCAAGTAGACTATAATACATTGTTACTCGTATTAAAGCACGTTATGACCTAGTAATTATAGCAGATGTTTAAGAAAACTAGTTCAAGTCCATAAGCATAATATTCGAATAAAGGATGCAATGACCGGTTGTGGTAGCAATATCGATTATACTGCTAGGTTAGATGGACTTGATAAGATTGTAGATAACTGATATCAATTTATTAACCTTCCCGAGATGGGCATAGTGACCAGCGAGATATTATCAAAGGACAAAGTTATTTGGACATAGCAACTGGAATTTTTATAGGAGATAATAAAATCATAAATTAACTGATAATGTATTCAAATAATAGTATGTAGATGTCCCGTATGCTTTGTAAACAATGACCAGCGCCTTTGGATACTTACAACACTAAGGGGTACTAGAGGTGCGAGGCTCGGGAACCTCCACCTTAAGTATCACACAAAATCGCATCAACATCAGCTGGGCATCTTGTTGTGTGATAGCTAATCCCAGTGCAGGATGAATGACTGCACGCGAACTTCGCCCTTCGACAGGCTTCGAAGTTCTTCGGGTAGGGACTAAAATGACTTGGTATGTTACGCAGCTGATAGTTCTATCTGACAGTGTAGCAGTCCAAAACATTTCTGAAGGGGAGTTTAATGAGCGCAACTCTGCGAAACCGACGTGGGACTGCTTGTCAGGGCTCCAAAACGACGGCAATGAGACCAATAGAGATGCGGATTGGGTAAAAAATAAACCATTGTTATTAGTCTAATTAGGTAGATCATAGAAAAATATATTGATATTAGAATAAAACTATTCAAAATCGACAAAAATATCGACTTCACGTCTGGGTAAAAATCGTACCCACTAAGTGACGTAACTCGAAACTTCTAAGCGCTGTATCTTCGTAATTCTTTGTTCGTGAAATAAAAGAAAAACTACGTATACAACATATATTATTTTAGCGATATAATTGACGGGCTAATTAGTTTTTTTAGGATTATAGTCTATTGGGGGTTGCTCAGCGTTAGCGGCGCCGGCCGGTCAGCGTTATTAGCGGAGTAGTTACCGCGATATCTAGAACGTTCTTAGTAATCTTCATTAAATTACAGAAAAAGGGAAATCACTGGGGGGTTTGTGTGGCTCTTATTCTTTGTAACTTAATCGCGGATCCTAGAAGCCTCATCCAGCGGGCCTCCGGGCATCCAGCATCAAAAATAGAGCCGCCACACCTCTTTTTCCCCGTTTTTTAGTTCCGTTCCGGCTGATCTGTGGTTCCGTTGGATATTATATTCAAATTCTCCAAACGTAACTCTTGTGGGAGGAAGGAAATTCCACATCCTGTTGGTCCGAGATTAAACGTCAGATTCAGGCCGTGTGGGATATCCAATTTTGCAAGATTTGTAAATAATTGAATTTTCAAAATAATTATGAATTGTTGTATCCAATTATATTGTTGCTCAACAACGTTGGAACTTCTGAACGGATTGGGTTGAAATTTGGAATACAGTTAGATTATAGTTTGGAATAACACATAGGTTACGTTGTTATCACGGAAAAATAAGGCGGGTAAAACCGCGGGATGCTGCTAATGATTTATAATATTGAGTGATGAGATAACCAAGACACAGCTTGTCGAACGTGAAGAGTCCAACTCACTGCCCGCCCAAAACTGCACAGATCTCGTCGCCCATATCAACAACAACATCAACAGCCCACTAAACGTTCCCACTGCTGGGACTCGGGGCCTTCTCTCGCAAGGAGAGAGTTAAGGCCATAATCCACCACGCTGGCCCAGTGCGGGTTGGCGGATGACACATGACTTCGAAAGATTCTAGGTACATGTCGGTTTCCTCACGATGTTTTCCTTCACCGTTTTAAGTTAGCGGCATTACGCACATGACTTCGAAAAGACAGTGGTGCGCGTGGGGTTTGAACCCGGGGTCTCCGGATCGGCAGCCGTCGCCCATATACAAATATGTTATTCCTGTAATTCTGTAGAAACATTGCCCTTCAAACGAGAACTCACTAATGTTGGAATATTATTGCCTAGCGGTAGAATAACTGGGAAAGGCGTGGTTTTCCAGACGGATTCTACAAATGGTCCAATCACTACAACTAAATAATTAAAAACAAACTTACCTGTACATTTGTTCCTGCGCTTCAAAAATGAATCCGCACTCAAAGAAAGCGCTCAATAGTATCGGGTACAGCAAAAGTACGAAATTCAATAGGTTGTATCTGCCGTAAGGGCCCAGACTCTCGAGAATCGAGTCTAGATTGATTTCTTTTCTGTCTTCCATTGTCATGGCGGCGGTGGACTTTGCACTGGGAAAGGAACTTCTGAAGGCCGAATGTAGAGGAAACTCCGGTGGGCGTCCTCTGCGAGCTCTGAAATGAATTGAAAAGTTTAACAGTGAGAAGAGATTTTATGGGATGGATTAAGAACTTGTTGGAGGGCTTGATGTGAGAACTTTACCAAATTCAAATTTACACAGAAGCATGGATAAGCATAAGTTAAAGCTGGTCTAGTCGTGCGAATGGCGACTGCCGATCCGGAGACCCCGGGTTCAAACCCCACGCGCACCACTGTCTTTTTGAAGTCATGTGCGTAATGCCGCTAACTTAAAACGGTGAAGGAAAACATCGTGAAGAAACCGTTATGTACCTAGAATCTTTCGAAGTCATGTGACATCCACCAACTCGCCCTGGGCCAGCGTGGTGGATTATGGCCCTGACTCTCTCCTTCCTAGAGACAGCCCCGCTGCTTATGCTATGATGCAGCATAAGCAGCCCACTATATTTTGAATGGGACTCGGGGATTTCTCTCGCAAGGAGAGAGTCAAGGTAATAGCCCACGCTGGTGCCAGCGTGGTGGAAATCATCAAACAAAAATCAAATCGTACCAACCAACCAAATTGCAGAGTGCCATTTGTTTATGTGTTATGGATTAAAAGCGTAAAATAGTGGAGAAACGCTAATAATTTTTGAGGTTTCTAATGTCAGAAATAAACTAATCTTTAGCCCATACATTGGATTGCAAACGCTGGCTGAATCCTAAGAGATAAATCAAAATGATGTATCCCAATATAAATATTTACAATATTTATATAATATATATATAAATATTGTAAATATTAAAAAGGTTTACAGAAATATCTGCGATGGTGTTTGTCTATTTTTTAAGGATAATCCACATTAACCATTTTTATCAGTATATTTAGTACCAGCATTGCACACGTGCAGGTCGCTAGTTTGTTATAAAATCGATTCTGAAATGACATTTCATACATTACGTTGAACTTAGCTGCTGCCCTATACGCCTTGTTTATGTTTGGCTAAACCTGATTCACCCACGTTTGAAATGGAGTACAGAGGAAAAGTTGTACAGAACCAATTGTTCGTTACTTAGAACAGTAGATCGGACACCATCACTTCTTAGTTGTTATTATGAAACAACGATAAAACTCTGCATTTTATATAAGGGGAGTGTAGACGTTAAACGATTAGAGTATATGAAATACTTTAAAATGTTTCCAGTATGTTTTATGTAAACTTATAAGTATGTTCTACGTATATCCGAAAGCATAGTCGCTTAGTTAGCTTTAGTACGACTAGCACCCTTTATAACTTCTGTGCTTGATCAAACTTCAGTAGGCAGTAGCGACAATCTGAGACCGATAAATCTCTGGAGAACATAGACGTAATCTTTCGACGAGCGTTAAAATTAGCTAAAAGAATACGGTACTAAAATGAATCCTATCAACATAATAAATGCAAAAGTTTGTGTGTATGAATGTTTTTTACTCTTTCAAGCAAAAGCTACTGAAGGTATGTGGATGTTTCGTATATCGTCAAATAATAATCTAAAAAACCCATAGGCTTTTTAAATCTGAAACTCAGCAGATGAAACCGCGGGATACTAGTATTTATGTCTCTAATTTAACAACTCATATCGCCTCTACCAAATTTTAACCACACAAAGATAACGATATGAATTCTAAAAGCTTTCAGCTGACGTGCGTGTCAGCCGAACTATAAACGGATCAACATAATTAAATTTGTCCATATGTGTTGACACCCCACGAAGCAACCCTTCTAATTCCGTCTCTGGGGTTAGTCTGTTACAAGCGAGCTCTTTGTAACACAAGCCCTGGGGCACAGTCTATTAAATCATACAGTCATACAGTTTAGTAGTAGTAGGACCCTTTCTTAGCAAAGTCCACCTGGGCAAGTACCATACCTTTGCTAGTTATTCTACCGCTAAGCAGTAAAGTGCAAACACTCCTGTGTTCCGGTTTGAAGGGCAATGTTTCCAGTGAAATTACAGGGCTTAGAGATATAACATCTTAGATCTCTGAGTGACGAGCGCAGTGCAGTGCTACGTAATGATTTGGACTCTTCATGATCCAATAGCTGCGTGCCACTGTGCTGTTATGTGGCAGGCATGTTGTTTACCACCAGGACCATGTCCTGCTCGTCTCGTCACTCTATACTATAAAAAAAGTCGTTCGACGAAGCCGTCTAGACGAGGCAATCGTGCGGGGGGTGCGGGGTGAGACGCGGGAAGCGCGCTCCTGCATTGCCTACATTACAATATTAGTATTGCAGGAGCGCGGCTCAGGGCTGACATCTTCCGTATGTTTTTATTTTGGAGCCACGTTTTTAAAATTGCGACAACCCTACCCGTGTCTATACATTATCGGCGTTTCTGTCAAGATCAAAGGCGATGAACTACTGGTAGTATTTCTTTATACTGTGTCCTGGGGCCTGTACTATGAAATCTTGCAGCGATGAGTTTCCGAGACATCGCTCGCTCGACATCTGTATTACGGTGACAACCAACCTTATCACCACGCCACATTTAATATATCTAACTTTAGACTTTCAGCCTATAATGTAGTACCTAATATTTTAGTACATACTTTATTTTGTCAATCTTGTTTCGGTGTTTGTAGTGGTTTTCTTATCTGTTGTTTTTTAGTCGGGATTTATTATTTTTTCTATTATTTATTTTATTTTGTACTTTTTAGTGTTCCTTTCGGCAGTCTCCTATGAAGAAAAGCGTGTAGTTTTATTACCTTTGTAAATGTAGCAAAAACTGATTGGCAAGTACCTACTTTTGATGGCGTGTCAAACAAAACAGAAATGAAATTACTATGATTATTAATTTAAATTTTAAACAAATATATTCGAATGATTGAGTTAAAATGCTTGTAATTATTCCAAATGGCATTTAACTACACAACATAATATGTACATATTTGTAATGCTCTTTAAATTGTCTTTATTATTATTATAATATTATTATCTAGCATATCGAGTAGGGTATCAATACCCTACTCGATATGCTAGATAAAATTATTTTTTTGAACTACTTATAATTTTGCGTCACAAATCGGCAATGTTGTTTTCTTTATTTAATACCTATCTAAGGACACTTGGGTAATTGAGACAAATGTAACGATATCTGAATCGTCAAAATCCATCCAGCCGTTTGGAAGTTATGTGGGAATAAAGAAATTTACAAACATGCAAGATACGCGCGAAAAACATAACCCTTCTTTCAGTGGGGTAATAAGGGCTCATGGTACGGGGCTTCTCAGTCTATAAAGTGGAAACACATTGCACGAGAACTCTTGAAGAAATTATATTTAGATTAATAATACTAAATAGCTTTAAATAATATATTTGACGAATGGTAATTGGTATGACTGGGTCAAATAGATCATCGAGCTACCGGAGTGTGGGTTCTGACGTCACGTCTTCGTTAAATAATACAATGAAGTGACGTGACTCGAAAGCACTGTAACTTCGTCATTTTTGGTTTGTGGTTTGTGAAACAAAAGATATACGTACAATATTTTTTAATAACTGACGTTATAATTAGTATTTTTAGTCACCATAGCTATGGTGACGTTTTATAATTTTCCTTGTTTGTACAGATGACGAATAGCACCAGCACTAAAAGTGCCTACTCACAGAGATGCTCAAAAAAAGAATGCTCATAAGTTTGCTTAACATTAACTTGCTAACATTAACTGCAACTGTTCATATTTGTTACCTTATTGCTAGCAAATGTGAGCTTTATTACAGCACTAGCAACGCTTCGCAGTTTTACCCTCGTAGTTATCGTTCCCGTTATTTTCAAGGGATAAAAAGTAGCCTACATGTTTTTCCAGACTATAATCTATCTATGTTCCAAATTTCAGCGTGATCCGTTCAGACGTTACGACGTGATTGAGCACAAAACATCTAAACATTGACATTTATAATATTAGTAGGTTTTATCTATTATTATTACAGCATTTATTATTTAGCATAGATTTGCAGTTAGGCGCAAGCCTTAAATAAATTATATATAACTTACAGACATAAACATAAGGTTTCGTAAATTTTTTAAGTAAATCTATCAAACAATATTATTTAGAAAAATCAGCTACCTTTTGTCGTATGGAAAATTATAGTAATTAATTATGGTTGTTACGTAAAAATATAGTAATTAATTATGGTTGTTACGTAAAAATATAGTAATTAATTATGGTTGTTACGTAAAATAGAGTTGTTATTCAGTCGAATTATGATCACAGCTGAGTCCATCTTTCTTGAATATGTATAAGTAACGTAATCAAAGGCCCTGAGAAAATTTCACGGTCATTGTTCGAACGAACGCAAGTAGTAAAAAACTTAGAAGATTATACAATTAATTACTACATAGTATAAAACAGTCACTTTCTTTGTCCCTATATCCCTATGTATGTTTAAATCTTTAAAACTACCAAACAGATGTTGATGCAGGTTTTTTTGATATATAGAGTGATTCAAGAGGAAGGTATTTATGTAGAATATATGCATAGTACAGTAGAGACACACTGATAGTTTTAAAGATTTCTAAAACGATGTCATAAATAAACACAATTTTTGCGCTTAAATTGCAAACGCTGGCTGAACCCTACGAGATAGATCAAAATAATGTACTGCAGTATTTATTGTACACCTTAAAAAGGTCTACAAAAAAGTTCATTATGGTATATGTTTATACTTTAGGGATAACCCACAATAACCATTTTTGTTAGTATTTTTAGTATCAGCATTGCACCCGTGCGAAGCTGGGGCGGGTCGCTAGTTAAATATATATAAGGTTATATAAGAAGTGCGTAGCACAAGCAACCCTTCTCTCACAAGGAGAGGATCAATACCATTTCACCACTATGGTCAAGTGCGGATTGGTGGATGCCGCATTTCTGTAATATACCTAATTATGTTTTTTATCATGTCTGTTAGTTTTTTTAGAGTATAGAGTGACACGACGAGCAGGACTTGTTCCTGATGGTAAGCGACATGCTTGTCCATAACAACACAGTGACACCGCAACTATTGAAACATGAAGAGTTCAAATCATAACCTAGCACTGCACTGCACTCGAGATATAAGATGTCTCTATGCCCTGTAATTTCAATGGAAACATTGCCCTCCAAACCGGAACACAGCAATGTTTTCAAATTACAGCTTAGCGGTACAATAACTGGCAAAGGTATAGTAGGTATTTCCCCAGGCGGACTCTGCAGCGTCCTACCTCTACAGTGGCTATACCTAACAACTTATACATCTGAGACTGTGCTGTTATGTGTAGGCCGTGCTGCTTACCATTAGGTAGTTTTGTCACAATATCACACAAACAACTGATCCATGTGGAGACCTATCTGTCTTTACAAGTGACTTCTTCTGCAACCGGTAGGTTATTTAAATAACAAATTTACAAAAATACCCTCGCGAAGAAGATTGCTGCCACTTTGAATATTGGTTCCATTGTTAAATTTATCAACTTTGATGACCAGAATTAACAAATGAAGGTAGAAATGCAAAGTGGTCACAAATTTGAACCTTTTGGTGTTGAGCAACGAACTTGAGAACATGGGTCCGCGGGGGCCGGGAGCTCATCACATTTTCCAAAATCTTTCCGATGGCTAAGAATCTTTCCGATTGGTTTTCGCCACGCGTGACCAAATGCTAGCGTTTAATTTAGCCCAATGCATTGCCATTCAGCGTGGTGATGCCGCCAGCACGCTGGGCACACTTCCGACTGGTACTACTACTACTGGTAGGTAGGTGATCCCTGATCACCTTCATTGGTCTATGGATATGAATATGGTTAATTCAGATGTGCTTAATTAAGTAAGTAGTTATGTGGCAGTGTGGGACGAAGTAACTATTTTGTTATTTGTGGTTTAGGTCTCATTGTAATTTAGTTTTGTTAAAGGTTCTGTCAGTAAAAAACTACGTACGGTAGATACCTAATTCTCAGATTCTGCAAGCTTTGTCTTGACGTCATAATGTTGCCCGACTGACATGGACTAAATGCTATGCCCTAATTGAGATTCTTTAGTTTATAGGCGTTATTATCTGAAGCTATATCATGACATGTCCATGTCTATTGTACGTGACTTCTAGTTCCTTTGTCTCCAACTTGGCGACGAGAGTACGTTAATTTAACATTCAGATCAGAGTCCAAGGTTTTATTCAAATCGAGAAGTTGGAAAAAATGTTTTTTCTATGAGCTGTATGAATGATTGATTGGTACGTATTGGAACTGGGGTGGTCCCCAACAAACAAATCAGATATGGTTCTTTCTAGAATTAAATAATAATAACAAAGTTATTTATTTTCCATAAGAATAACCAGCACATGAATATACAAATTTATATTGTTGAAATAGTGTCACAGTTGGCTCCGCAGTTTATGTGGTGGGTCCCAAACTTGCGCTTGTACTTTGGACACCTATAATTATTAGTGCAGCAAAAAGCCTCAAGCAGCAAATCCTCATAATCAGCCTTTTTCTCCCTTTTTGGGGATGCTGGGGCCGTCTCTCAGAAGGAGAGAGACAAGGCCATAATCCACCACGCTTGCCGAGAGAAGATGAAGACATGCCCTCGAAAGATGTCTATCTAGGACGATGTCGGTGTTTTAACAATGCTTTCCTTCGCTTTACTGAACCAGTGAGATTCGAATCTACTACTACTAAATTAATGTACCCCACGATTATCAAACCGAATATTTTCGTCATAATGACTTCGAGTTAGTACAAAAAGCCCACAGTATGACTATTGATATACAACTAGACTCAAAATGATGCAACACATTGAAAATCTTACGAAAGATATAAATATTTTTATGTCAATATCCTAATACTTCTATCAGGACCCAACAAATGAAAAGAAGAGTGAATTAAAGCAGTGAGTATACATATAATATTTTCTGGGTAAAATTATGTAAGGCAATCTTGTTTACATTTTATTTTGTACAAAACAATGGGCAAATCAAGACTAGGTACTATAATTAATTATGTCAATTATGAGGCCATTACGTCGCTAGTAAGGTCAGCTATAATGTCAGGGTCATGTGCACGCAAACTGTAATAAAGCACTCTTGAAGAGAACTAGCTCCCACAACCACAGGGAATCCGACTGTGGGGGCTAGGGCCTCCAGATATCATAATTGTAACTACGTATTGTTTGTTATTGTTGGATCATTTTTAATTGTTACATTTATAAGCATGTTACGTATTTGTTGGTCACTCAATTTTTTTTATCGGTGTCCATAACCACGGTAAATGTTTGCTGCTCAATCGCATCGGAACTTCTGAACAGATCGAGTTGAAATTTAGAATAGGTACAGAGATATTACAGTCTGGAATACCATTACTACTTTTCATAGCAGATAAATAACGGGAACGGTACCGCGGGTGTTTTTTTTTTAATTTATTCTTGGCCATGGATACTAGTCCTTCAGCCGCCTACGCGGGTGAAACCGCGTGGTGCTGACAGTTAATAATACTCATCATTATCACTTTCAGCTTGTATCACTCAAAGTCAAAGTAATTCATAAATGTACAATTTACACGTCAATTAATAAAAATAAAAACAAAAGAAAGAGCATTCAAATTGTATCCATTTACTCGCTTTCTGCTGAGTAGGCCCCTCTCGGCCTCTCTCCTATTCCTTTGAACTCTTCCTAAATTATTGTTAAAGTATTTTATAATAAATACACGGGAAACTCACGTTTGATATAGTCAGTCCAGTCCGATTCAAGTTTCGATCGCGCCCTGCGATCTTTTACAAGGAGAGTGCGCGCGCGTGTTCGCTGCTCGTTTAGCACGAGAGATTTTAGAGTGCTAAATGAGCAGTAAACACGCGCGCGCACTCTCCTTGAAAAAGATCACCGGACCCGATCGAAACTTGAGTCGGACTGGGCTGACTATATCAAACGTGAGTTACGTGAGTTACCCGTGTAATTATTTAAAATGTGTAATAACCACGTTAGTTTTCATACTTTGTACCTGTTGTATTAATGTATTTTGACTGTGTCAAAGATCTAACTCTGCCTGCCGTCACCACGTCTAGTCAAGACGCCCAACGCCATTTGAGTGGCATAACACGATTACCGACGTCAATGACTTTCTTCCTTCGCCGGATATCCGTACTATGCAGTGCCGTAAGTAACCTGTGTAAAAATATCTAGATCTTCGCACGCTCTGACTCAAACAATTTACTAATCTTAATAGCTCTTTATACGATTAAGAGGTCAATTAATAAGAGCAAGTAATCGCTCCTAATGGGCGGGTAATTCATTTAATTAGATAAGAGGATCGCCTTACTTTATCTCATTGTAATCATGGCGATCATTTGTTATTGATGATAATCTACCGACTGTTCTGTAATTAGTGGTTTATTTGGCTTAAGGATAGGGACTTAATTACATAAGTGAGTATACGAGTAGTAAGTATAATAATGCTTAATGGTACCCTTCGAGCCTAATGTCTTGTATATATTATGTACATCATCATCAGTCTGTGTTCGTCCACTGCTGGACATGGGCCTCTCCCATAATACGCCGCTCAGCCCGATCCTCGGTCTTACATCTCCAACCGCCACCAGCTGCCATTCATTCATTATTATAAATAATACTTACACATAGGTACATTATGAACACCTGAATGTAATAATCCGGGTTGAAAAATGTTGGCTAAAGTTCCTTTGTTTTAGGCCCAAAATTTATTTAGTTTTCTTTTAAGAATAACTTAACGACAGCGTTAATTTAACATCAAACGAACAAAAAATACGTGATATTACGATAAGCTAATTACGTAACAAAGAGGTCAAATAACAGTGCATTGTTTTAAACGGGTTGCAAAAATAAATTCATTTATTACACCTATATTATGTGATTATTACACCTATTACGTTGTATTATATTGTACGTTTTCATGTCAAAAGTCTACAAAGTCTTAAAAGTGGATTTTTTTTAATTGGCCTTTTGGACCTATTATGTTGTAAACTTTTGTACCTAGCTGTAAGATTCCCTAAATTAAAAAAATAAATTAATAAATCCTGGTACCTGATTTATCTCGTTTGTTATACATATGTACTTCTATTAGTCACAGAGTTCATAATCCTATTATCCAACTAAAATCATAAATGCGAAGGTTTGTATGTATCTATAGTTGTTATTCTTGCAAGCAAATCTATAAAAGTGATCCGGATGATTCATTGGTACATGTACTTACATACAAAAATATGCATAGATAGATAATAATCAAAAATAACATATTAGTTATAGTTAGACTTTTTATCCATGGGAAATAATGAAATCGAGAACTACGCGTGTGAACGGGATGCTACTACCTACTACGATAACAAGGATCAAGGAAAATAAACTCAAAATCAATGACTATTGGTAGGTACATGGTTACATTTTTCTGTACCTATGTATGCTACTCATATTATCTATTGCGCATTCTAAAGTGATTTGTTCCCGTGAACTGCGCATTAATGAATCTTTAAGTTGAACTTACGTGTTGTTGACGGTTGCGCCTAGGCACATGTCACGCGTCCACTGGACCGTGTTTCCTACGATTGTAGTGGGGCCTTCTGAAGGTCGGTCAGATGACTGGCGGGATACATATTCTAAGTATTTTTACAATCGAAAAACGTAATTCTACTTCAAATTCCACGTTTATATTCTTATGTTTTTCATATACTATGGTTACTAACTTTTTTACTAATGAGCAGAGCCTTTATTTATAAAACTAAAATACAATGAGTACTATTCTATGCTATGTATACCAACCTAAATACCTACGTACACAATAAGCCCATTAGAGTTATCCATAGAATGAACTAACTTAACCCAAAAAGATACATTATAATTTGATGATGGCCACTGCATCAAGTAAATCGTCCACGGAGGAAAAAAATAATCTTGTGAGTTTCTGTCACCGACATCGACATGCGTAAAACAATATCTCTGTTGCGCCTTGACGTATTGTCTACCGTTAGGTAATACTGAAATTCTAAGTTTTCATTTCTATTGGCAGTCTCCATAACAACCGTGTTTTGTAAATCCAACCGTTATTAGCAATACATATGTATAGTTTTATAATGTTTAAAGCTATTTTATTAAATTTGATATGTGAAACATCGTCTTTTTTTAAACTTTTATAGGTTTATACTTGATCGCCATTTTGCCTGATGTTAAGCGACGACGCGGTCTACGATGGAGCGTGTTTACTTAGAAAAAACCGATTCACTCTCGATTTGAAGACACACAAATTGTAATCATCGGGGAAAACTCGTAGACTTTAATAAAACATCTCTAAAAGTGCTTTAAGTTATTCTTTGTAATAGTTATATTCTTTGTTGTTTGTTATAAAATAACTAGCAGTAATCTGCGGTTTTACCTGCAAAGGTCATGTTCCCATTACTTTACTATGATATTTTGTTTCCAAATTCCAGACTATAATATAGTAATCTATGTTTCAAATGTCAACCTGATCCGTTCCGACGCTCCGACGTGATTGAGCAATAAACATCTAAACATACAAACGTTTGCATTTATAATATTAGTACGATTTGTAAAATGCATTAAGTATAAATACCTAAACTACATGCTCAATAACTGCACTCGTGGTTCAATTAAATTGCACCAACGTCCTTCATAGGTCATTGGATCAATAAGGAAAATAATTTATCTCAATCCTTGAATAGAATTGTATAGATTATTGTCGATGACTTCAATAATTAATAATTGTAGAACATACAAGACGTTAGCTGTTTAATTTTTTACCCGACTGAACGAAGGGTTATGTTTTTCGCGCGTATCTTGTATGTTTGTAAATTTCCTAATTCCACGTATCTTTCAAACGGCTGGATGAATTTAGATTCGTCTCAATCACCCAGGTGTTCTTAGGTAGTACCTACCTACATTGTATCACATTATGTTTGTATCCGTTGATTTTTTGCAATCGGATTTTTTAAATTAAAGTTATTTATTAGGGGGTTAATTTAAAAAAACCTCGGGTAAATAATAAAAAAAAAGAAAAAAAATATTGGTGGACAATTCACACACAACACCATCTGACCCCAAACTAAGCAGAGCTTGAATGATGGCGGATAAATGAATTCAATTTTAAAATTAAACACACTTAAAAATTTGTAAAACCAAAAATAATGTGGAGGGCAAATCACTAAACGAACTGCACCAATGGAACAGCGATGTTTCAAAGTATACAAGAATATCATCAAAGTAATTTTTTGGAAATCTCTCGCTTAAAATGAATAATATTTAGTTGGGCGCCCACTTAGTAAGATTCTGCAAACATAGGCCGCAAATCGGCAAACGTAGTGTAGGACATCCTGAGATTAAAATTAAATGGAGTGACGATGTACGAAAGACAGCAGGCAGTGGATGGAGACGTAAAGCTGAGGACTAAAATAAGCTGATGATGATGATAATGAAGACCTGGTAAGATTACGAACACAAACCAAAATAATACAAACTATGGAATAAAAAAAAATCGGTTGCGCGCTTCTACCGCCTAACTAAATCGGCTATCGCTTTGCTAACGCTGTCTCTATCATTTCAAGCGAAAAGAAAAGAGAGAGAAACATCAAAGCTATGACATTTTTCGTTCGGCGGTAGACCCCCCGGTGTCTTCAAGCGAATATACTCGTAGGTACACAAAAAAGATTCTGGCGAATTGAAAACCTCTTTTTAAAGTCGGTTAAGATAGTTCTGTTAGTTTCAATAATTCCGGACCAAACCATGCGATTCGTAAAAAGTCGGCATGTTGTACCTAAACAAAAAAAGGTTCATATTGCCACTAAATTTTTATAGGATTACCTGTTGAAGACCGTAAACAGTAATCTTTTTCTTTTTGTAAATACGATATTGTTAGTGGCATTACGTTACAACTTTTTTGGAATGTCATAAAAAAAGATATTTTTTATGGCCCTCATTATTTTGATGAGATGAGTTCGTTAGTTTTTGATTTTTTTTATATACAAGATGTTAGCTGTATTATTTTTTACCCGACTGAAAGAAGGGTTATGTTTTTCGCGCGTATCTTGTATGTTTATAAATTTCTTTATTCCCACGTATTTTCTAAAATGATGGATGGATTTAGATTCGTCTCAATCACGCATGTGTTTTTTTATATTTTTTTTTGTTTTTATACTATAACAAAATATATTTTTAAAAATAAATTACAAATGAAATAAAAAATTATTTTGGTTTACAAACGGTGCTTATCAATTTGATCAACGTCTTAATCACTAATTTGATACCCCGTTTACATTACTCCAGTCCAGCGACCGAATCCAGCGCTGGATTGCTTACTGGAATAATGTAAACCGGCACTGGAATGCACTGGCACTGGATTGATGCATTCCAGTGCCGGTCTCCATTATTCCAGTAAGCAATCCAGCGCTGGATTCGGTCGCTGGACTGGAATCATGTAAACGGGGTATTAGTCCAGACGGAGAGACATTGACACCCAAGCTAGGAGTTAACCCGTGTGATGGCTCGACAATACTATGATGTTATTATTGCATATTCTTATGTCGAGGACGCGAATCCATAATTTACCTTCCTAAAAAGTTATCAACGTAAATGAAGAAGTTTTCATTTCAAAAGTTTTCTAAAAACAAGGTGTAAAAATAGAAAAACTTGACGCCTTACATAGTCATGGCTACGTGTTAGCAATATGAATGCGCCGGTGCAAAGAACGGTTCTATTTGTCAAGGGACATATATGGCCGCGAGCTAAATGCAGTAGGCGCCATCACGCCTGCTTCGGGTGACTCAGTCGCTACTAAGCTTATGTTGTAAGGGGGCGGTGAACGATGCTTGGAAATGTATAATGAAGGAAGGGGAAACTTAATTAAATTGCAATTTTATAAAAAAACATTTTTTGAAGTGAAAACTTCTTTTGGTGTACCGCAGATGGGTTTTTTCGTAAGCTGAAAGTGAGCCTGACATGTCACGCTTTTAGGATGAGTGACTCGATCGGGTGATCTCGGGACCGCCGAATGTTCCCGAGCGCAACAGCAGCAGTGAAGACCAGCTGACTGCTCTTTACTGCTGTGTCGTTGTGTTCAATATATTCAATTTATATGCAATAACTGCCATGATTAATTATAATGAAATCACTTCATTCTGCCGTCATGCCGTTATTAAGGATACACATTTAGTTTAATTGGGCAGAGGAAAACTAAATTGATTATGATCGTATGCTCGACCGTGTCGAGACCAAAATGCTGGCGTTTATTTAGCCCAATGTATTTGTATTGCTATTCAGCGTGCTAATGCTGCCAGCATGCTGGGCACGCTACTTATCTTTAGATTTAATAGATCTTCATGGTTTATGGAAAATTAAGATGTGTTTAGCGCAAGTAGTGTACCATAGTGTAGTTCTCACCATAGTGCAGTAGTGTAACTAAAGTTTGGAATTTCAGTTGTTTTCTTACACAACTTAAGAAATGTTTTTAAACTTCCGAGTTAAGGGCTCCCACACAAAACTGCGATGCGACGCCGCATCGGAGGAAAGGCTCCTACACAAAACTGCGATGCGACGCCGCATCGGAGGAAAGGCTCCTACACAAAACTGCGATGCGACGCCGCATCGGAGGAAAGGCTCCTACACAAAACTGCGATGCGACGCCGCATCGGAGGAAAGGCTCCTACACAAAACTGCGATGCGACGCCGCATCGGAGGAAAGGCTCCTACACAAAACTGCGATGCGACGCCGCATCGGAGGAAAGGCTCCTACACAAAACTGCGATGCGACGCCGCATCGGAGGAAAGGCTCCTACACAAAACTGCGATGCGACGCCGCATCGGAGGAAAGGCTCCTACACAAAACTGCGATGCGACGCCGCATCGGAGGAAAGGCTCCTACACAAAACTGCGATGCGACGCCGCATCGGAGGAAAGGCTCCTACACAAAACTGCGATGCGACGCCGCATCGGAGGAAAGGCTCCTACACAAAACTGCGATGCGACGCCGCATCGGAGGAAAGGCTCCTACACAAAACTGCGATGCGACGCCGCATCGGAGGAAAGGCTCCTACACAAAACTGCGATGCGACGCCGCATCGGAGGAAAGGCTCCTACACAAAACTGCGATGCGACGCCGCATCGGAGGAAAGGCTCCTACACAAAACTGCGATGCGACGCCGCATCGGAGGAAAGGCTCCCACACAAAACTGCGATGCGACGCCGCATCGGAGGAAAGGCTCCTACACAAAACTGCGATGCGACGCCGCATCGGAGGAAAGGCTCCTACACAAAACTGCGATGCGACGCCGCATCGGAGGAAAGGCTCCTACACAAAACTGCGATGCGACGCCGCATCGGAGGAAAGGCTCCTACACAAAACTGCGATGCGACGCCGCATCGGAGGAAAGGCTCCTACACAAAACTGCGATGCGACGCCGCATCGGAGGAAAGGCTCCCACACAAAACTGCGATGCGACGCCGCATCGGAGGAAAGGCTCCCACACAAAACTGCGATGCGACGCCGCATCGGAGGAAAGGCTCCTACACAAAACTGCGATGCGACGCCGCATCGGAGGAAAGGCTCCTACACAAAACTGCGATGCGACGCCGCATCGGAGGAAAGGCTCCTACACAAAACTGCGATGCGACGCCGCATCGGAGGAAAGGCTCCTACACAAAACTGCGATGCGACGCCGCATCGGAGGAAAGGCTCCTACACAAAACTGCGATGCGACGCCGCATCGGAGGAAAGGCTCCTACACAAAACTGCGATGCGACGCCGCATCGGAGGAAAGGCTCCTACACAAAACTGCGATGCGACGCCGCATCGGAGGAAAGGCTCCTACACAAAACTGCGATGCGACGCCGCATCGGAGGAAAGGCTCCTACACAAAACTGCGATGCGACGCCGCATCGGAGGAAAGGCTCCTACACAAAACTGCGATGCGACGCCGCATCGGAGGAAAGGCTCCTACACAAAACTGCGATGCGACGCCGCATCGGAGGAAAGGCTCCTACACAAAACTGCGATGCGACGCCGCATCGGAGGAAAGGCTCCTACACAAAACTGCGATGCGACGCCGCATCGGAGGAAAGGCTCCTACACAAAACTGCGATGCGACGCCGCATCGGAGGAAAGGCTCCTACACAAAACTGCGATGCGACGCCGCATCGGAGGAAAGGCTCCTACACAAAACTGCGATGCGACGCCGCATCGGAGGAAAGGCTCCCACACAAAACTGCGATGCGACGCCGCATCGGAGGAAAGGCTCCCACACAAAACTGCGATGCGACGCCGCATCGGAGGAAAGGCTCCTACACAAAACTGCGATGCGACGCCGCATCGGAGGAAAGGCTCCTACACAAAACTGCGATGCGACGCCGCATCGGAGGAAAGGCTCCTACACAAAACTGCGATGCGACGCCGCATCGGAGGAAAGGCTCCTACACAAAACTGCGATGGGATGCAAATTGCTCCGATGCGGCGTCGCATCGAAATCGCATCCCAGTTTTGTGTAGGAGCCCTAAAACATTTAAGTTTTTTTAAATGAATATCGTTCAGGCCACCAGTTAAACGGCGTTGTTAAAACCAGGTTGGACTGTTAATTGAAGGGCTGATTAAGCTAGTCGGGTGAGACAGGTGAGACATGTACATTTTACTAGGTCAGAAACAAAATTAGCCGGTTTTCACTAATCACAAGTATAATTTTTGTCCTTGACCTCGAATTATTTATCTGCAAAGGACAATGTCCATTTTTGACTCGCCAGAATAGTTGTCGTGTAGACATATGAGTTATATATTAAAAAATCGGTGATTTTTTGTTGTACTCATGTGCAAAGTTATATAACTTTCTAACATTACAAAATAAAATAATTTGCGTTTGTTTAAATTAAACCTACGATTTATCAACAAAGCTGACTTGAAAAATATTGTAATAACGAAACGGTACTTGCGTTTCGTTTTAGTAATCCGCGTTAGATTGAAATTAAATATGGATGTTATCTATATCAATTCCTTTCACAATGTCGTTTATTTACTATTTTTACATATTTAAATAACGATATGTATAAATGCGGCGACAAAGAAACTATTAAAGCTTTTTATAGCAATGTAAACGAGGAAGAAGTTTGCATGCAATTGTGAAACGAAACGTTTTCACGAAAAAAGATCAATGTCAAATTCAAATTGACAAATCAAAAAAAAGTAAACAAGCAAAATGAATGGTTTTCTATTAATTTAATTAAGCGGTGTAATATTTATGCATTATTCACCACAACAAACCGATTACCTGATCAAATGTTTCAATGTCGGATTTCAGTTGAACACAGTAAAATTATTCCGATTGTTCAAGAGATTGCTCCGGGAAAAAAACGTTTTTTTGAGCTTCATTGCAGTGCGTAAAGAAATATTAGGAATAGGAAAAATATTATTAATTCCTAATCGGACGTCAAGTTTTTATGACGGAATTTATATTGGTTTTAACAAAACTGGGAATTATGTGATTCAGTGCTCCTTGTTACATACATAATTGTGGTAATAATTACATAAAACCATATATATCCTTGTGTTGTCTGATGGAAGATTGTTATGGACCTCCTAAGGCCACTGTCTTGAATACCAAAATAATGAAATATTTATATTTATCAAAATGAAGATATTCCCTTCTGTGACAATATTTCTATGCAAATGAAGTATTCATACTCTACAGGAAATTCGGGGAGAGCGCTAACTTGCTACAAAACATTTGCAATTACCAATTTTAAAACCCTGAGTTGCTTATAGAAGACAGACACAAGCTGACTACTGCTGAAGCAAATAGAATATATATAATATGTATATTTTAATTGAAAATGATAAGGACAGCCAGCAGAGGCCATCTTTCAGTACTGCTGTACTTGCATTGCAGAGTTCTTCGTGAGATTTCTAGGATGGCCAGACAGCAGGACCACATAAATCCACGAGCAGGGTATTTTGGCTATGTAGTAGTTTTGGGCTATTAAATATTGTTTAACATTGTTATTAAATGAAAAATATATGTAATATAATCGCAAACAATATATTTGATTTTTCCTCTCTCCTCTCTATTGCATTGGTTTGAACATAGATTCAGTAGAAAGATATCGGTGAACAGTATTATCTACACTGATTTAAGTATTTTTTTAGTAAACAATGATAGGATGCGTGAGACATGTGCCTAACATAATTATAACAAGACAGTGTCATAAATTATTAGAACATGCACTGCGCTTAGTTAGTAGCCTTATGTAGCCTATGATAATTCCATCCGAGAACTATTTTATGGTAATCAGTTGGTAGTTAGAAGTACTATTATTCCTATTTATTCTCATAAGAAATATGTTTTGAAAGACAATACCATAGTTCTTTCTTTTCTTTTCTGTTCTAATCCAAAAGAAAACATAATTCTAAAATATTTTGACAGTAAACATAACCTTACTTTTCGTTTAACTGTAACTAATTTTTGGTATTTAGGAAATGAAAAACACCAACAGTAGACGTTTATAGAAGCATTAACAATCCTAATTAGATACTATTCATCTCTATACACTTTCAGAATCAAAAAAAGTAGGCCAGGTTTTTCAATGTATGGGACGTGGGCATTGTCCTTTCATGAAACACATTCAAATTAGTTTGATCGTGACAGATCGATTTTGATGACGATACGCTGACGTTCGTAGCTGGCTACTGTCATATGGTGCGACACTTATCGGGTTTGTCATTCGACATTCGGTATTTCTGTTTGAAGTGATAAAATGTAATGAGGTTTTTTCGGTTACTCATATACTATGTTGGTGGCTAGTAACAAAAGTTTCGAATGTCTACCTAAACTAAACGCTATATACCAAGGGTTCCCAAACTTATTTTGTCTGCTGCCCACTTTGAAAATAAATTATCTTTAAGCGCCCTCATTTTTTCACATACCCACTTTATTAGCGAGCATGTCATGTACCTGATGGTAAGTAACATGCCTGCCACATAACAGCACAGTGACACACAGCTATTGGAACATGAAGAGTCCAAATCATTACCTAGCACTGCACTGCGCTCGTCACCCAGAGATCTAAGATGTTATATCTCTAAGCCCTGTAATTTCTCTGGAAACATTGCCCTTCAAACCGGAACACAGTAATGTTTGCACATTACTGCTTGGCGGTAGAATATTTGGCAAAGGTGTGGTACTTCCCCAGGCGGACTCTGCCAAGAGTCCTACCACTACAATTCTTCTGTAAAGTTGGTTTACGGACGATAGTTTAACATGACAACGTCAGATTTTTTAAATGCAAGAATAATTTACCGTAACATAACGGGGCAATGAGCGTCACGGGACAACGAGTATTACGAGACAACGAGCGTTACGGGACAATGAGTCATGCTTTTTCGTGCATGCAGCCAGCGTTCATTGATTTATTACACGTTGTCACGTCAAAAAATACAACCGTTTTATCGATTATCAGTTTAAATATAACTTGTACTTTTTAGCTACTGAAAGTGAATCGGCCGGCAACACTGTTGGAGTGCAATCAGTAATCAGCCCGGGTTCAACAACTCGCCGGTCATCTCGGCCGCATCGTCTCTGATAACACGAACTTGAATCATGATATGACTCGTAGAATTATACAACTAAGGGCGTAATCACATTACAGGCGGCGAATTGAGTTAAAAGGTTGAGAACAGTTGGCTAAATTTAGTCGACTGAATTTACTCGCTACTGAATTCAGAGTAATAACATTCAGTAAGCTAACTATACTAAATTCAGAAGCGAGAATATTTGACGTATTTTTGACTCGCATGGCATCCATATTTCATGTTTTTGTCTTTCTTAAAATATTTTTTTTTAGCTAAACTATTTAACAAAAAAAACAATACTTTGCTCATCAATTAAGTTTGATCATACAATTTATGAAATAAATGGGCTAGTATGTTTCTGTAAACGTATAGTTGATACTGGAATTTAGCTTCACGTATAGTTGATACTGATATTCAGCTTCACTTCTAGAACTTTTCTGTGGTAGGTACCGTGAACTCATAAAATATTGTCTCTGTAATACCACCTATATTTATGTAGGTAATAATAGTTACTTCGCGCGTAAGCCTATCAATAATTTATTAGCATCGTGAGATCAGAAATATATTGACCTCATATTATTACAAAGCAAGTCTAATGTGTTGAAGTTAAAAAGTACGTCGGTAAACCCGGTGTTGTTTAACCAGACTAAGGTAGCTTACAAGCTTTCATTGATTTTTTGGTGAGCAAATTAATATTTAAATAATATTCCAAATGCGATAGTTTCGATATTTGTTGCTCAATCACGTCAGAAATTACTCAATCACGTCAGATATTGCTCAACCTGGTTGAAATCTGAAATACAGTTTGATTATAGTATGTTATAGTCTGGAATAGCACAATAGGCGGATAAAACGAAAACGACAGCTGTGCGAGTAAGATTCAAGTTATTTATGTATTTAATTTTATGAAAAAGTAGATAAATTGCACCTGAAAAGCATAATTGTTCTATGATTTTGGTGTATTAAAAAGTGATGATACCAAAAAAGAAGAAAGCAAAAACGTAGCCAGGCCAGAACAAAAACATCAGTTTTACTCACAGAAATCTAAATTACCTTATTATTTAGATTTCTGTGGTTTTACTCAACGAGTGCGCCTAAAGCCAGGAAAAAATCAGATTTCACCCGCGCGACGCGTTTCTTAATGTGATGTACATAAAGTCGAGAATAGCATGACACAGTTTGGAGGAAAAATCAATATTTAATCAGGAGTCCAATTTTGACCAAGTTTTATTTAATTACTCAATAACTAAACATACATTCAAAAAAGTGTTCGGTTACTTTACTAGAACGTACAAATAGGAATTTTATTACCAAAAAATAATGTGGGGTCATTGCTGATAATTTCGAGTACTCGAATTAAAACGGGTTTTTTCGGTGTCATTTTTATTTTTTTATTGTAAAAAACTCTGATCTATTTTTAAAATTCTATTCGGTTATTGTGCTTCTTCTTGATTGTACCCACACGTCAATATTTTTTTGTCATAGTTTTTAGTTTCTTAACTTCAGTGAGCGGCGTCGAAAATGTCCTTTTTTCGTTTTCTGGCTTTAGGCGCCCCCTTACTAAAGACTAAAGTAATTTGTTAAAATATAAATCAATCAGGCCAATTGACATTGACAGAAGATTTGGACAAAAAAACATGTAAGGTGTCAGATAAGCGATCGTAACTTTTTTATTAATTATTTTTTCTCCTCTGAAATTGCCTCATTAGTCCTTTTCGCCATCAATATGTTTGATAAAGCGAGCTAATACTGTTGCTCGTCGCATTTAGGCTAGTTTTCGACACCAGTTTTATCGGCCCGGCCTATGTTATGTTCCCTTTGCTGGGAACATAACATAGGCTATATGAGCTGGGACTCGACTCGAGCCTTCTCTCACGAGGCCAAAATCCACCAACAATCGCAATCTATCCCATTTTAGAATTGAAATGTCTAAAAAAGTAATGAAACTAATTTTATACGAGTACATCGAACTGTACAAAATCATGCAATTTCTCAATTCGTTAAGAACGGACTCTTTCATTAAAAAAACACACTTATTGGGGGTCAAGTTCGAACCTATAATAGTTAAAAAAAAACACACACACACAAGAATAACAACGACTGTGTAATAATAGATAATATTACCGTGACTGTGACGAAGGTTAAGTATTATTAAAAACAAATAACAAAATAATGGCCAAATTATTAATCAATTACATTTTTTTGCGTTCACCGAGAAACAATAACTCTTGATCAAGCCACTTGAATTCTAAAGGTATTTACTCGAAAGATATTCGAGTAACACACCAATTTCACTACGATGCTTTCCTTCACAAAGACAGCCAACTTTGATGACAAATTACAATTGGAAAAATACTAGTACCTACCTCTTAGTATTTTAGAATATATATTATATATATATTTATATATAGAATTCGAAGCCGAATATCACTACATAGCATAAAACCACGGACATAAAACAAAGTCACTTTTCGCGTCTGTCTGTCCCTGTGTACACTTCACAGAAATCTAAATAATAAGGTAATAGAAATGGCATAACTCTCAAATTACTTGCAAAACGCTTGTCGCCACATTTCCCCTACCCCCGCGGTCACTACTACATGCGCGTACTATTCCAATACAAATTCACTCACACACAAATAGCTGCACATTAACAAACTAGGTCTGTGATTGCACCACACACATCCATAAACGCTTATCAGTGAACCTACTAATACATTGAAAAATAAACAATTTTTCACATTTACGCTAGTGCTTGACAAAAATTAAAACATATCGATATTTCAAAGTACGGTCCAATTTTAACATTCGATAAAGGTTATTATTGATTTAATTAATTAGGTGTATTACACTACAACAAAGTCAATATGCTTATAAAATAAGTGAGTCACACGGGGTATACTATTGTTTCGAAAACTGAACTATGTAATTCTGACACCATAATTATGGGCTTAGGTATAGTTGAAGAACAAAGGTTGTTGTATATTTTGTACATCGAGCAACTCGATCTTCCGCGCAAGCACGGAAGGGAAGTAGCCTTAGCTAAAAAATGTTGTGCAAATCTTTGTCATTTCTTGCGGGAGGGGAAAGTTGCACACTAGCGCAAAACCGCAATATTACATACAAAACATACCTGTACCGATCCATTGCCGACCATACTCACGCAGCCAAATCACTAACACATAAAAAATAAAGCACCATTCACAAATCTAGCCCCGCCCTCAGTGTATTCCACGCCACGGTATATTATCAAACTCCGCGGACTTGCACTTTGACAGAGGTTGACGCTGTGTATGCCTACTCCCTTCCGTGTTGTTCGCTGATTTTGTATGAAAACTAATAAAGTCTTAAAAATAAATGCTTACAATAGCTAAATACTGCCTCTGTTACCTTAATATTTATTTTGCACGGATGAATAATCGCGCGTTATAGCTAGTATGTATATACTTTTGTTAATAATTTATGAATTATGAAGTAATGTTTACCGCGGATTAAAAGATTTTACGTATGGGTGTTAACTGCGTACAATTTTTTTATCGATAATTATATTATGTTAATTTATCGATAAAAAAATGTAAAATTTTAAATACAATTTTCATCGTTTATTTTTGGGCAAGTAAAATTGGACCGTCACAGCACTAAAGGCTTGTTCGCATTAAGCTAGTGTATTAGTCTAGTAGAGAGTAATTTAGTAGCTAAAATACTCGCTACTATTCAAAAATCGTTCGCACCGTGCTTAAGTTCAGTTCACAAGTGAGTAGCGTTTTGCAACATGAAGCGTCTACAACGCAATAAAATAAATAAGCTGATTACGCTAATTGTAATGGCCATTTTAGAAGAGGTGGAGGAGGAACTTTGTGTGATTAAAAAAAATAAGCTGCGGGTACAAAATGGATCGACAGAAGAGATAATCTAGGCGCTACTAATTGTCTTCTCAAGGAATTAGCATTGGAAGATCCCAAAGAATACTTTGATAGTGTTTTTAATAACCTGATGTTTTAAATTTTTAGTTTAATTTCCTTTTCACCAAATCCTTGTATATTCATTGAATTTTCCATATTCAGGAATGCAGATTGTTTTATTTGCTTGTTTTTATAGAGCGGGGACTTAACATTCCACAAACATTCATGTTCCACATATAAAGAAACAAATTTTAATGTAGTATCTTCACTCCAGCGAAACGACATTTTGGCGGCAACCACAGACTAGTTAGTAAAGAGATGCGGCAACTAATGAACTCGACTAATTTGACAGGTTCGCACTCGTTTAGCCGATGAACCAGAGAGCACAGACGCGTGGTGGGGATGCTACTCGCCCGTTGAAAATAGAACAAAATGGATTGACTCGACTAAACTATTCACTAGACTACTCGACTAAATTTTTACTGTTCATACACGTTTAGTTGCTAAATTACTCGCTACTAGACTAAATTACTAGCCTAATGCGAACAAGCCTTAACTCACGATCGCTAGCGATCGCTACCTGCAGTTGTACCATGGAAGATTAGAGGTTATGACGATTTCTTTAATTTTACATTACATTGCTGTTTATGCTTGTACCACTCTAGATGTTAATTAATGTACGCAGTAATGGTATGCAAAACGACGATAACACCAAAAATGAATAACTATCATAGTGAATCGTTGGGCTCCGTTTATTTTAGTAAAAAATACAATTAAAATAAAATAAAATACCTATCAGTGAAATATAATCTCATTATTGGTATAATTGCAAGTTGTGGAAGAACTTCCACAGTTGTTTATGCTGCATAACACAAGTTTTAAAGATGATTCACGCCTGCCGGTTCGAAGAATACTAAACTACAACTCGAGCACTGGTGGCCTACAAGTCACCTGTGCGGCGACAATGTCACGCGGTCATGCGACTTCTAGTACCTTATTATTTAGATTTCTGTGGTACACTTAGATCTTTAAAACTACCAAACAGATTTTGACGCGGGATTTTTTATAATGTTTTTCAAGAGGAAGGTTTATGGCTGGACCCTATACGCTAGATAAAAATAATGTACTGCAGTATTATACCCCTTCTAAAGGGGTACAATTTTTAAGACCTTTAAAGGTCTACAAAAAAGTACGACTATGTCTATCTCTTAGGCAAAACAATTTTTATTAGTAGATATATATAGTATCAGCATTGCACCCGTCCGAAGTAAGGGCGGATCAGTAACTTCGGTATTTAGTAAATTAATTGTATTATGTCGACATAGTTCAGCATAAACACTTCCTAAACGTAAATACCACACGATACTACAAGAGAGACGGTAGAAGTATACTAATTCAAGTTATTTATCATCGTTGCTATCATAAGATATAACTATCGTAAACACGTGCTAAAAGTATTCCAAATGACCACGTTTGGCTGGCGAGTATACAGTCTGAATTTTTAACGGGAAAGTTGGTGTTTTTTCCTGATAAGATAAGTTTTGTCACCATTATTAATTTTTAACCAACTCCTAAAAAAGTAGGAGCTTATCAATTCGACAATCATATTTTTATGTATGTTTCCCTATTTCTCGAGAACGCCTGAACCGATCATGATTTTATTTTTCGAAAGAGTAGACTTCCAGAATGGTTCCATATTTATCCATTTTATTTAAATCATCATTAAATATTAGAGAGAGGGTTTGACAATATCAACATAAATAAAAAAAATCATGTAAAACATCGATGCTATGGTAGTTTGTTATTAATTCTGTTAAAATTAATGAACTGGTCGGTATTATTCCAAAACGCGGACTAACATTAGTTCTAGTATTAACTATACTAACCATACATTTTGCGGCAATTAGTTCTAGAACTTACGTTAATCGGCGTTTTGGAATATGGCCGTGTTGTGAGTCAATTTTTAAATTGAAACCGCATGTTTTTCAGATAAATAATTATAATAATTATTGTGTTTTGTGTTCTCTATTACAATAGATGAGACTTAAATGGTTCTTTTCAGAGTAAGAGTGCAGGCCCAGGGAAAATGAGAGTGTCTCGCTCTTGTTCATTCCTGAAGCAAGGGTTCTATTTCAACGGATTATAATTATTATATTGGAATCGATCGAGAGACGTGAACAGGCTCATAGGCTCATAGATAGGCCATGACACTCTTGTGCGAAAAAGGCTTCAATATCTTGAACATCGCCGAAAAACTGGTTGCCTATCGGTTTTCTATCGGATACACTTCGGAGAGTGTCCGATAGAAAATCGATAGTAAATCGTTTTTTTTTTCTAGGTAAACACGCTCCATCGTAGACCGCATCGTCGCATAACATCAGGTGAGATGGCGGTCAAGTGTAAACTATAAAAGTTAAAAAACAAAAAACTTGGGAACGTGGCGAACGTCATGGAAAACTTTGCGTTGGGAGCAGATCGGGGTGATATCTTCGGGGATTTACTGTAAGGTAATAATTTTGAAGTCATTTTGAAATGTATTTATTACATTTTAATTATTAATGGCTCTATGTGGATTATCCTGACAATTCCGCCTCGTTATACATTGAAAATCTTCGAGACAAAAATCAGGGAAAATTTTGTAGAAATGTACATTTTAAATATTTGTTGTTTTTATTAAGTTATCGTCACATGTGCCATGATTTCGCCAAATATTTTAAATAAAACGATAAGAAATACGAGTGTGCTTAAATTATTTACATTTGTGAAAATCGTGAGTAGAATGAGTCAACACTGTCAAAATCAATTACTGTGAATATTGAGGACATTCTATTTATAGTTTGCTAATGATTAATTCACGATTGAATCGTCTCTGCTTTGTGCTAAGTCGATGTAAGGTCAATCTTTTCAGCATAGCCTCTTTTCGTTTTCTGATCAATATGGAGGTCAGTTAAGGTGATTCGCAGGACACTTTTACATATTTGAAATAATGATAGGTTTGCACTTGTCCAATAAATCGCCTGACGTAAATCAAGAGCGTGCTTATCTAGAAGAAACAGATTTACTGTCTACTTGAAGATATCACAATTCTAAGTAAGAATTATCAAAATCTGTTATTTGAAATGTATTTTCTCCAAAAAAAAAACCGTCTTCAATTTAATTAAAGACATTCGACCATAAGTTTTCCATGGTTTCATAAGAAACCATCACTATGCCATCCAGATAAATGGAAGTAAATTTTAGTTTTTTATTCATATGTCAAAAACCGCCGCTTCGATTTCAAAAAAAAATTTAAAGGACCACCTGTGAACTAAGATGATGATACTATGATCTACAAAATAAAAAATAACTATCAAAATTGATTCACAATAGGTGGAGCTACCGCGTAATACAAATAAATCCATCAAAGTTTAGAACCTTTACCTTTTTTGAAGTCTGTTAAATGGGTCTCATAATGTCTATTTAAATTAAATTAGTCATGTTATAAACAATATAAATTCTACAATAACAAGTCCAAACAGTCCTCGTTCCTCGTTCACATGCACCTATACTTTTAAAATTTACTTCTTGAATTGGTTTCCGGAACGAATTTGATTTATTCATAGAACGTGCTGCGGTAAATTGTTACCCGTACCTAGTATCGTATAGATTTATTTTTTAAATTGTACCTCGGTATACCGAAACTGAAATAATATTTGTACAATTTCATATTTCTTGTACGTACAATTCTACAATAAGATAAAATAATAATAATTGTAGCAGTAGAAGTCTTGCATATTGCATAACGCAAGACTATGCGGACTATGATAGTTCACCTAGGGAGCTACCGCATCTTTGTCAGTTATAATAGTAAGTACCACCAAAATATTACTAATAAAAAAAAGAAAAAAAAAAGAAAATTCACGTCGGAATAGCTGAACTGATCGGATTTAAATTTGGAACGCAGATTTTGAGTGTGGAGAAATAAAAAGGGTAAAAAACGCGGGAAAATAACAGGAACGGGAACGACGCGGGTCTAAAAAGGATATTGATAAATAATTTTATAACATATTTGCTCGTAAAGGGTCTCTTATTGGACCAATTTCTGTATCGTAATGTATCTTATTACGTACTTGTGCTGTAATGTGTAATGTAAAACGCACAGTTTCAAAATGCTCCGTCCACAGACTAGGTAGAGAGATATGCTCCGTCTAAAACGAAAGGTACCTTTTTATATCTTATAGTAAAGAGTTTTTATGTCAGAAAAGTGTGGTCAACATTTTATGAATAAAATTAACTTTGAGAGGTAAAATACAATAAAGAATTATTAAATTCGTTAATTTAATTAATTTAGACCATAAATTACTATATTTTTTCTGTAACAAAACAAAAAAATATTAATTTACTTTATTATTAATGGCAAACCGGCTGGTTCTGTGCCGTTGCTTATAAAAAAAGGCGCCGATGCGCGCGCATTGCTAATCTGTGATCCATAGTGATTACTTACTCTGTGCTGTGATCTGTGATCAAGTAAATATTATTCCGCGCGTTTTTTTTCGCTGTATTGTTTTTGTTTGAAAATGTCGTCAGAATTTTGTTTATTTCCTCGCAAATATGTTATAAAACGTCGTATGACATACGTGCGCTTTGATAATTACAGCCTCTGTTAATTATAGCTCTCGCCTTCGGCTCGAGCTAGCAATAAAGCCTCGGCTGTAATTATCAACTTAGCGCACTTAAATCATAATGTACTATTAAATCATGATAAACCATTTTACACGACTTGTGGTGTAAATTATGCATTTCCTGTCCATCCACGTAAAAAAGGAGACGGCCGTTTGTATGGAAGTTTCGTATTGTTTGATATTAAAAGCTTGACACGATTTTGTTTTTTAAAGCATAGCATATAATTAAATGTTATTTACAAAGTTTGTAAAATGTTTACCCCTTAAGGGTACAAAGGGGTACAATTCCCACTGATATGAAGTTTTACCTAATTACTTATATTCGGTGATTCGTACTTCGTCTGCAGATAGTATTTTTAAATCATTTGCTATCTCTCAAATTATATTTGAATAACGGTCTAACAGACTAACTGATAATGTGTATTAAAATCAAACATAATCGGTTAACAAATAAGGGGCATGATGGAACGCATTTTAATAGAAATACTTTAAAGAAGTTTTTGAAATTGGTTCAATAATAATTAATACATTTAAAAGTTACAAAAACCTTCCTCTTTGTAATATTAATTTAGAGATTATGAGTGGCCTGGCCATTGGTCCTGTAAGCCGGTTTGCAAACGACCGTTCGCGAGGGTCGCATCAGAGCAAATTCCTCCCACCCAATGAAGAACTAAAAAAACTAAAATGATATTTTATACATACTTAGTAGGTAGGAGACTAGGAGACCTACTAATGTTACACTTACGAGAGTTTCTATGTATGGATGGATGGTTGTATGGAGTGTTTATAACTCTTTCAAGCCAAAAATACTGATTAATTCTATTAAATTTGGTACAGAGACAGTAAGTACCCAGTGTGTAATAACGCATATTAGACCAGGGTCGATAATTTTTGAAACGAAAAAAAAATTCAGTAGGAAGATAGAGAGGGAAAAGGAGGGGAATATGATAAAAATGAAAGGAAAAATAAATTACGGTCGATCCGAGTTCGGGAAAAGGGAGTGGGGAGTTTTAAGGGTGAAAAATGGTTTATCTTGATTTCCGGCTAAACTACAAGTCCTATAGAAAAAAAATTAATGGCAAAGTTGTAGGTGATAAAAGGATCTACAACTTTTGTTTGCACAATTGTTTCACATAACCTCAAAATATAGGTGAAAAATTCAAATAACCAAGTTTTTGGTTTTTTATTTTTGTCTATTTAAAAAAAACTCATCCTAGGTACTGTATTTATTTTTTCATTTTTTACCATTTTGGAAGGTTTCGGCCCTGATTTATTTATATAAAGTATAAGTCAAACACATTTCAACTAACGATTTGACAGTAATTTTTTAGTATGTACTTACTGAGCATTCCATGACACTTTAACTTGGTAAAGATAACTTTTAAATTTAATGAGTAATACGATAAAGTTTGTTTTGCACAAAACCATATGATCAAACAACCCAAAAATAAGTATCAAGAACTACATGATTATTCAAGCCTCAGATCGGTTATATGAGTATTTGCCCAAAAAGGCATGTTGTCCGACAGAACATAATAATTATCGTTTGACCCACTTTCTTTTTTTTTTGCTTCATCTTAAATGACTTATTTGCCGATGTAGTAGGTATTGTTGAAATATTTTTTAAAATATAAATTACAGACGGGAGGAACAAGACAGATGCCCGATGACGAAGACAACGGTAAGCAACACCTGGCGATACCAACATAGGTACCTAATACGGCGCCGAGTCATTTGAATATGAAGAGTCCAAATCACACTATACAACTTTTTATGATGTTGACATGTTCATTTTGGCAATTATAACTAAGTTTTGGGTAAAAAACTGAGCCGTATTCGCTGCCGCTGTGGGCTGTGGGTAGAGGTAAATACCGCGCGGTATTTTGTATGTACCGCCTGGATAGGCGGTATTTTTTGGTGTTAACAGTAATATCATGCGCGGTTCGAGGGGGGGGGGGGGGTCACAGGGGACATGACTCCCCCAAAATCGTAAACGTTACATTAAAACGGGGCGCTACTAGTAGTCTTTTTTACTCGATTTATTGTATTTCTACTCGTGAAAAAAAAATCGGAGGTTCTGTACTGGTGACCCCCTCCAAAATTCGACTCTGGGACCGCGCCTGAGTAATATTACCGGTTACCCACGCGGTTTTCTCTACCGCAGGCGGCAGCGAATACCGCTTAGGTTTGAACAGGCCTTAAATGAAACATTTTGGGCACAAAATCGACCATGTCGCTTATAGCGATGTGTTCCACATAAACCTAAACACATTACCTATTCAAATGACCTTTTAAGCCAGTGACTGCGTTATCCAATGTTGTTGTTATAATTGTTATTTAAGTACATTTTGTTAAATAATACTTTAAACATTCATTTAACTTATCACTGGGATTAACATGGTTGCACTCGTACAATAATTATTTAAGTATATCATTGATCTATTTAGTATGTATTAACAATATAATTGTACAAAAACCAAATTATTTAAACTACTTTATTTTTATTGAAGTAGTTTAACTTATTCATATCCTGGTCTATTAATCTATTATTTATCTGTTGTAATAACTCCTGGTATTTGTGCGACATCGTCCACGCAGAATTTAAAAAAAGACCATTTGCAGTTTTTCGAGGTAGGTACCTACTTAACCTTTGTGTTAATCCAGTCTCTTCCAGACTATAATCTACTGCAGTTCCCACTTTTAACCTGATCTGAGCAGATCAAACGTGATTGAGCAACAAACTTCCACATTTGTAATATTAGCAGTATTTTTAGTTTTACAATAATACGAACAGAATACGCTGAATACGGAGCGTTGCGTCGTTACCTTAAAAAAAAAACCTTCCCGCCAAAAATACGTCTATAGTGCGTCTATAGAAATCATGAATGCAGGTAAACGCGTTTGCTGTGTGCATCCTTTTATAAAAAAAAAGTCGACCGGAAGAATTAGCGGTTCAATAACCCACAGCTGTTACAGATTGTGCTTTTATGGGTACCGAGATAAAGCGCCAAAAATAACTAAAATTTAAGTAGTTTAATGTCATAAATATTTTTACGAAAGAATAAATTACCTTGTCATTATAGTGTTGTATATGAATATTTATTATTTTAGAATTTAATTGAACGAGTTCAAATTCAATTTCAGTATTATATTATTATGTTACTATACAGAGGTTTATACTTTATTTATTTTTTGAAGGTTTTTTTTTTCTTTTCATATTATTTGCAACAAAAGTAAAGCTCGAATTTTTAAAATATAATTTGTAAGTAGGCAAGCTTAATTTACTAACTTATTTTTATTTGTAACTAAATTATGTATTTGACATGATCATGTTTGTGTTAATAATAAGTCAAATACTATGTGACACATACCTATTGCACGCCCGTAATTGGGCACACTGTTTGTACCTATACCTAAGCTACTTTAAGATCTTTGTGAACACAGTATGGCAATAAATAAATTCTTATTCTTATTCTTGTTTTTGCAGATTTGTGCTTAAGATGATAATAAGTAATTTGTGAAAACGTTTAAGTACGACAAAATTTCATGTATTATATTAATATAATTCAATAGAATATTACCCTCCACAATCTACAATATAATAGGTACGTTAGCGCTAGCTACTGATAATGATAGCTAAGCTACCTATAAGAGATTTATTTACCGCTAAACTATGTACCTAATTGATAGAACGTAAATAAAATAACACAGAATTTAATTACTGATAAACTGTGAAAGTTACAAATGTTTAACGAATTAAATATTTTATTTAATAAGTTCAACCCACCAACAGAGATGATTGCAAATTTAATTTCTGAGAATATTACAAGTGAGGTGAAACGAAAGCCGGGGTTTTTATCGATGCTTGTTAACATGCTACAGTCAACAATGCCACTAATAAGTAGATCATGTTAAAAGGAAGTTACAGTAAGCAATGCTGAAAACAATTGACACGTAACTGAAACATGCCGATATAAAGACAAGCTTACGTACCTACATTGACTTAAACATAGACATGTATGACTGATGAAAAACTAAAAAAACTTCAGATAAAATAACACATGCCAGTGTTAAGTTAGACTGTGTTAATAATACAGTTATAATTATACACGCAAATGCTGTACTTAAAGCCGACGAGAATAATTGTGAAAATGGTCTGCACTTACATGAAAGTCCACAGTTACACCATGACCTATTTCACAGGAGCACCGAAACTGTCTGTTTCTAACCTTAAAATTGGAACACGTGTGCACTTCAGTTGAGAACTGTCCTGGATTGTGAAGCTGGTAAAGATTGGCAGGGTTTTTGTGTGAAGACGAGACCGGCCGGCGCCGGCGTGCGATTGCGTGTGAGCCGAGGGTATCGCACGGTCTGACGGCCTGACCGCATTTGCGCCACTGCCCGAGCCCCGAGCTCGACAAGCCGACGACGCTTCGCGAGAAACGTCACTCTATATCGCGCCACGCGCATACGCCGATCCACTCATCAAAACAGACACACCTCTTCAACATCATACATTCCGCTTCGATCCTCATTCCAAACGCAAACCGTTTACACAAAACCATCCATGGATATCGCCTTTATCAGTTTTTGTGTATCGCTATTGTTAGTTGTGAAGACGAAATAGTAGAAGCATTGCTCAGGTTTTGAGGGGGTGAAGCAGACGTAGTTCGCCGGGCGGCGCGTGCGAGCGTGCGACCGAGATAGAGCTATAGCTCGCTCGCGCGCGCGATGGTAATGATATTGATAATAATATGTATATGAAGTGTTGACAGTTGTGTCGATGCCGAGTTATATTTTCAAAGCTGCGTATAAATACTTAGTTATCTAAATTGTTACAGTATGTTGTAAAGTTTACGACAAGATTGGTATTATTCCACGCTAAAATATAAATTCAAATTAAAAGCATAATACCTATGAAATTGTTTTTTTTAGTAAATAAGTAAAAGTTTTTTATAATTTTTTAAATATACAATATACATTATACATATAGGTATTATATGCCAAAAGGAACAACCTAGAGTAATGTTTATGATTACAGTTCAAGCCACGTTATTTGAATACTTCATTTAGTTAGAAAAAAATATCTACCATAATTATAACTAATAACAAAACTTTTTGACACACCTAATAAACAAATATTTTTTTTGGTATGTTATAAATAAAACTAGGGATTGAACAAGAAAAACCCGGCATTTGATATACATACACCGCAGATTTTACGAAATACCGGTAATATGCGCAAACCATTTAGAATAATTATAAAATACCGGTGTAATAAAAAATACCGATACATTCAAATATTTTTATTTACATTGAAAAAACATACTAATTAGAATATTATTTATCACAGCCTCTCAATGGCATGCCACGGTTACGTCGTGAATCTACTAGTTCCGGGAGCATATATTCTTGAAAAAAATTCACTAGTTTGGCCTCCATTTTGTCTTTCCAAAAGTAGTCATCCCTTTTTATGTACAAAACGTACAATTTTTCATTTTCTCCTCCCCAAATCCCAAAAATGCACCTTTCTTTGCCAGTAACTCGTAACTGTCCTTGAACCTGGTAGTACCAGTTACTGTTTGTATTTATTTGTATTTGTTCATTTTTTTTATTAAACTTTAAAATTTGGACTTTATTTAGCTGAATAGCTTTTTCTATGCCAATTTTATATGCTGCCACAGGACATTTAATTTCGACTATGCAGTCGTCACCCACAACTCCATCGGGTGTAGCACCAATGAATGGGAATTCTTTGTCGACAAAAAGCCCACACTCTTCTATTACCAAATTTTCTTGGCGGGTCAGTTGTTGTATGGCAAATTTTTCATTTTTAAGGCCATGTGCCACCGATGCAACCGATGCAATATTCGTTTTATACAGAATGGTTTTTACTAGAGCAGCTATATTTTTCTTTCTTTTTATTATGGTTCCAAAGTTGGAAGCAGTTACCATTAGTCTCCGAATTTGCAACCATTCAGAGCTCTCCCGTTGGTGTGTGGTTCTTTTTTGAATTCCTTCCCTGTCAGATACTAGTTTTTCTAGATTTTTTATAAATTCTAATGATGCTGCCTTGTAATTTTCATCAGACATATCTGGTGCTGCCACTTGTTTCCCGTAGTCGTTTTGACTTTCAAAAAGTTTTACTCTATTTCTTTTTCTTTTCACCGCGTTCGCTTGTCTTCTCTGTTGCTCTCTCCTACTTTCCATTTTTTTTATACTGCCTTTAGGGCTTTTCCCCAAGATTTTTTTGTGCAAAGTGTATAAAGGCCTTTTAGTGTTATAACTAACAACAGCAGCAGAACATCTCGCCTGATATGAACGTCTTGTTGCAAAATTTATCCGCTTGCCACCAATGAATTTGGCAACTATGCTGTTGAATCTTTCCACAGCATTAGTATCAACGTCTTCTAACAAACTCCGAGATTTGGCGGCCACGGAATTCAAAATTACTTTGAGCCGAAACCAAAACATTGAATGTTCTAGCTCTGCTACAGTGGAAGCTAAAATGCTTTTATCTTTGTTGCAGTAATAGTCCTTGCAGTGTGTATGGTCTCCATATACATGATGCAAGGAGTTTGTGATGTCTTCATAAATTTGTTTTACAGCTACATCTTTTGAAATGTTTTTGTTATGTTTGATCGAATTTGTGATCACTTTTCGAATACTCATAACTTTTTCATCGGTTATATGCTTCCTATGTGCTTTCGGGTATTTTGTGTCTTTTCCCAGCACACGCAGCTTGTTACACAAATTTCGCAAAACGTGGTTTCGGCATTCGATCTTGCAAACAACGTGGCCAGGATACGGATCTGACGCCAATATTTTAGCATACGTCGCAGAATCCCCATCAGCCACTATGTTGCCGTAGATAAGCCCATATATATCGACAGATTCTTTAAAACCCTCGCATATTATTGTCGCTTCCATACCACTTGACGGGCCTTCATAATTTTTGTAGCAAATGTGATTTTTTGGTTTTTCTTGGCGTTTCTCTGCTCGTGCGCATATGAGGCAGTATTTATTTTTGACGCCAAGAAAAAGAACTTCCCCAAATTTTCGACCAACGATGGCAGCTACACCAGACAGTGCTTTGTAATTATTACCGTATGAGCGTTTGCACCACGCTCCGTCTGCGAACACATCAATTATGGGAACACCATTTATTAAATTTCCTTGTTCGATTGCTGCTTCACGTTCTTTTGCAGCAGCCCGTTCCATCACTTCCACAGCTGTAGCCTCCCATTCATTGAATATGAGATCTTGTATTTTTGCGTAATATCTTTCTCGAAATATGGGAATGTCCATGGCGGACATTGTTTCCTCGAATTGAGAGTACCCGATACCTGAGGCTACAATCCCAGAAACTGCTGCAGTGTTGATATTCACATTGTCATCATTATTCATATCATTCGAACACACTTTGAAATTTTTTTTGCACATCTTACACACAAAGGTAAAATGTGAAATAAGGCCACATCGTTTTTCTGTCTGCAAATCCAAGCAGCTGAAATTACAGTCAAAGAGAGGGTCATGCTTTTGTTCCTGTAACTGCTTTATAAAATAAATTATGTCAACTATTCTGCGACCGGTGATTTCTTTTGTGATTGTCTCACACTCAGGTTCTAGTAGAAAAGGCATATCTTCACTGAAACAATAAATACAAATTCAAGTCGAACATATTTATCAAGTTTCCTAAAGTAACGAAATTATTATAATACACGGCTCACGAAAAACTTACAAAAAATCACAAAATGTTTTAAGCCTCTGCTATGTGCCCAGTCTAAGAAAAATTACTTCCACGCCACCCGCCCACACAAAGTTACCCAAACCCCTTTTAGCAAGATCGGATAAGATATTTAGGCGTGACAAGGTAACAGACACACAGACAGAAGTTACTTTCCTTTTTTTTATATATACGGGACATCATCAACACTCAAGGTCTTCTGGTCCCAAACTAGGCAGAGCCTGGGCTATGGTAACCTGACGACTGATATACATACTTATATTTTTTTTTTTTTTTTAACATTTATAGGTTTACACTTGACCACCATCTCGCCTGATGTTAAGCGACGATGCGGTCTAAGATGGAGCGTGCTTACCTAGAAGAAACCGATTCACTCTCGATTTGAAGACACCAAGATTATAACCTTCGGGAAAAACCCACTCAGGCAACTCATTCCACAGTCGAGACGTTCTTATCACAAAAGTAGAGTCAAACCTCTTTGTTCGTGTCTTTGGAACATCAACCGTGAAACGATGCCGCTTCTTCGAGTTACGAGAAGTCCGATAGGTCAAACAGACCCAGGTCAAACAGACATGTACATGCACACAAATGTTTGACCTGTCCGGGGATCGAACCCGGGACCAGCGGCTCAGAAGGCAGGATTACTAACAACTGCGCCAACCGGCCAGTCCGTTCAGTTCAGTCAGTTTCGAATTTATAATATTAGTTTGAATATTAGTATTCTTACTCTCTAGCATACGAAGGGGAATTTAGTCGGATATTCTCTTGTGTCAGGCCAGATGTTCCTGGCATTTGTGATAAAGGTGCCTCTGACTCTGATGTTTCCAATGTATCAGTATTTTTTTCAGAAATTCTGAAACATAATAAATGAGTAAGTAAATACAAATAATAGTTTCAAAGTCATACTAAAACCGGTATATCATAATATAAATATCAGTGTTAGTAAAACCGGTATGTCTAAATAAAAACAACAGTTGTAGTGAATCCGGTAAATTTAAAATTAAAATATCGGTATTCGTAAAAACCGGTATGACTGCCTTATGTAAGAGTTGTATTCTTGAGTACAAAATTACACAGTAGAAGTATGTAAGCGCAGATATATATCTATATAATTGTATACTTGAAATAAAGTAACTTACTCGAAAAAACCGGGTGTAACTGGTCTAAGATTTTCGTATGCCACGTTAGAAGATTCCGGTAAATTTGGTGGCAGCAATTCTTCAGCATTACTATCATGGGATTGTTCCATATCTATGTTCGGAGGGCTGCACAAATAAAAGTAAAAATATATATAATGTATCTGACTTTTCTACTATCCGATTCTATTGATTTCTAAATGTATAAATAAGTAGGTAATTAGGTAGTACCTACGCAAAGAAAATAAGTAGGTACTTACATTTTACTTTTCAGATTCGATAATCTGCTTCTTATGTATTTTCGAGCAGATTTTTTTTTTCTATTTTTATTGTCTTTATTTCCCATTTTCACTAGTCAATCTATGTAGTAAATAACTATTATTTTAAACGTAAAATGGTGGGTGGATGGTTGGTGGTGGTAAACGTAGGGTTTAGGCGCAGAAAAAGTTGATATGGAATAAATGTAGTCGATCGCACGGGCACGCTGGAGGTTCGGCAAAAGTTGTACACGTCTACTCTCGACAACGCGCTGTGGCAGACTGGCGGGGGTCGGGAGCCGTGGTAATACCCGCTGCGCTTGCGTGCGCGCTTTCAAATGTGTTCTATATTAACTTTACTATTTCTTAAAAAAATTATCTAACGCATTTTCAAAAAACTGGCTCCATATAAGTTTGTGAATGTTTGTTGGGGTACCACATTTTTTTTTTTGTAAAAATATCTTAGACCGATAATTAATGTAGTTGGTTCATTGCCTCGACGGGAACGTCGGAATTGCTGTTTTTTGGGAAAGTTTACGATTTAATTCTATCGAGCCAAAGTTTTTTAATCGTGTTTCGGGTCCCACTTGTGACTAAAGTATTTTGTGAACATTTATGACACATCAAAAAATTATATAAATTATCCGCTTTTGAAGGTCTAGTTTTGAATATTCGAGAGGACGAATCGTCAGATTTGGAGCATATTTCGCCTGAAGTCATCGAGAATGCGCCTTGGTGTCACTCGTACGTGTTTTGTTTGAATCTTTGAGATAATCCAATAGAAATTTTTGATATAACATCTACGATTACGATTGTGGGTCAATCTAATGGTAGGTACCTAGCTTGTTAAAGGTTTAAGCTAAATTATTTGCAAATAATGTGTTTGTGGATCTGTTTTATGAATGAGGCGCTATAAATGGATTTTGCGTAAATGTAAATAGTAAAAGCTGATAACGATACTTCATTGGAGATAATAAGATTGTATATACCTAGTACGGTCGTGTTGAGATTGGGCTTCAACGATAACATCCCATTCATCTCTGCTCAACAAAAGGACGCTATAATGTGTTTACAATACCAATAATTTTAAACATAAGTAGTTGTAAGCTATCTGGTTTGTTCACAACACTATCATCATTGAATATATTTATACTTACGGAATACGTACACGATATTTCGATATAGTTTCCTGCACCATCTTCTCGAATTTAATAACGTTGACAAAAGTCCCAATTGTAAGACCTTTGTCACTTTACCCACGTAAATGGTGAAATAAGCTGCCACCAAATTATTGGGGACCCACTCTGCTGTATAACGGCTGTGAATACCCCAAAAATATACCCCCTAATTGTTATTAGTGACATATTTATCTTGTAGGTACATCCCGTCTACTTTATTTGATAAAGAGTGTAGTTTTGAAACATGCTGTATGGAGTAGAATTTAAGTATGCATATTGAAAGTCTCAAGTGATTATGACACTATTTCAATAAAATTAACCCAGTTTTCAATATCTGTAATAAAAAATTGGAGCAAGTCTGTTTTTATGTGCACGCCTTCACGAACTGATAGATAAAAGTTAAATAAAACTAAGGATTTTCATTGTATGCGAATGAAAATCACGTGTTTACATTTTACCTATACCTATGTTTTTTATTTTAATCATCATATTACAAAACTGGCTAGACTTGAGTTAAATAAACTTACCAAATCACGCACTCATTAATTTGGAAGATGATTTGAAAAAGGTAATGTGGAAGACATCGATATTAGCAACAAGATGATAGAAGGTCATCGCCTTTTGGGGCCAAAATGATAAAATACTATTAACTAATTATTTTTGTTAATATTTTTTTGTTTTCTGTTTGTTAGGTGTCATAAAGTATTTGCATTGTAATTTTTAAAGATTTAAATTAGATATAGCCCCCAACATTAAGACGTGAACTACAATAATGAACTGATTTACCAACTAGCATCTCTGAGAGGGCACCAAGTTTTTGGCAGCTAATTTGATGAAAGATTCAAAGTTGAGCGTTGGTGTAATCCCCGAAAGCTCGAGATGATCAGTAATTGGAACAGACACACCTCGAAAAGTTGGAGTCAGATAAAATTGACTCCTGTTTGCAAGGATGTTTAGTGAATAGATACGACCACGTCTCTTCCTCGTTCAAGTTCACCGATTTGGCATTGCCCCATACATAGACTGCATCTAGGGTTTGAGCCTTTCGAAGTAACTATTGATTTGGCTTAGTCTGAACTTGGCTAAATCAAAAAAAGAAGTTGAAATACAAACCTAATATAACAATATTTCTAACATGCGTGATGACAGAGAATTCAAGAAAACGATTTTGTTTTGTAGTATATATGTAAATCCATGTTTGTTCGCCAATTTGATTCAAGATCAGTGGCGGTATGGTTGAAGGTGCAGCCTAACCGTGTAAAATTCTGAATTGCACATCTCAGGAAACAATAAAGCCAAAAGCTTATCCACACCATTTCGTGGCAGTGAGTTTCGTATTTTTTTTCGACATTTCGTGGCTTTGAGTACCTTAAAAACTTCGCGAATAATCACTATTACAAGTAATTATCTACTTGGAACAGGGATTATTCGAGCGATATTTTCACTTGTGATATTGCAATTGGTCAGTCCAGCTAGACACAGCATTCAGGAGCTTTTTTCAACGAGAGTGCAATCGCTTTTCGTTTGATACGCGTCTGAGACTTACGTCAAGCTGGACCGATCATGTCACATCCGTTAATTAAGTAACAAAGTGATACATTGGCAAATCAAGAACTATCAGGTATCAGGAGGCAGATAGCTATATTTCATTTCTTTTATGGAAATGTTTCATTGTGTAATCACCTTTTTATCATTTGTAGTGGTAGGACTCTTAGCAGACTCCGCCTGGGGAAGTACCTACCACACCTTTGCCAGTTATTCTACCGCCAAGCAGTTATGGGCAAACATTAATGTGTTCCGGTTTGAAGGGCAATGTTTCTAGAGAAATTACAGGGCTTAGAGATATAACAACTTAGATCTCTGGGTGATGAGCGCAGTGCAGCGTAACGATTTGGGCTCTTCATGTTCCAATAGCTGCGTATTACTGTGCTGTTATGTGGCAGGCATGTTGCTTACCATCAGGCACATGTCCTGCTCGTTTCGTTACTCTTTATTTTAAAAAAACCTTAATTGCATTCAAAATTGATAGTTTATTTACTTTGTGATTATATGTTTGGTTCTACAATGCAGCTACTTAGGTGCAACAAAAAGTAGTTCTAACGCACACAGGTCCGTGTTGGCCTATTATCTCGCCTAAGCCACGGCAAGCGACGGTGTGGTCGAAGGTGATGCACTCTAAATTCAAAGATACCTACTCACTCTGACCTTAAAAAGTTCCAGATTGCATTTCTCAAGAATTAATAGCAAATATATATATATATCTGTTATTGTTACAAACATTTCTCAATTTCGCCAAAGGTAGTTCCAATGTTGACTGGCCTCGTGGCTTAGTGGGTCTAGCTCTGGTTAGCTCTGCCTGCGAAGCCGAGGGCCATGGGTTCGATTCCCACCCAGTGCAAATATTTGTGTGATGAATTCAAATGTTTGCACTGTGTCTGGGTGTTACTATGTATAATAAGTATGTACGTAGGTATTTAAAACTATAATAGTACATTATGATATAAGTGCGGTAAGTTGATAATTACAGCCGAGGCTTTATTGCTAGCTTGAGCCGAAGGCGAGAGCTATAATTAGCAGAGGCTGTAATTATCAAAGCGCACGTATGTCATACGACGTTTTATAACATATTTGCGAGGAAATAAACAAAACTCTGACGACATTTTCAAATAAAAACAATACAGCAAAAAAAACGCGCGGAATAATATTTACTTGACCACAGATCACAGCACAGAGTAAGTAATCACTATGGATCACAGATTAGCAATGAGCGCGCATCGGCGCCTTTTTTTTTTAAGCAACGGCACAGAACCAGCCGTTATGCCATTAATAATAAAGTAAATTAATATTTTTGTGTTTTGTTACAGAAAAAATAAAGTAACGTATGGTCTAAATTAATTCAATTAACGAATTTAATAATTCTTTATTATATTTTACCTCTCAAAGTTAATTTTATTCATAAAATGTTGACCACACTTTTCTGACATAAAAACTCTTTACTAAGATTTAAAAAGGTACCGTTCGTTTTAGACGGAGCATGTCTCTCTACCTAGTCTGTGGACGGAGCATTTTGAAACCGTGCGTTTTACATTACACATTACAGCACTAGTGCGTAATAAGATACATTACGATACAGATATTGGTCCAATAAGAGACCCTTTACGAGCAAATATGTTATAAAAGTATTTTATCAGCTATCTGGCCGCCATCACACAAGCTTTGCTTAGTTTGGGGTCAGATGGTGTTGTGTGTGAATTGTCCTCCGATATTTATTTATTTATTTATGATGTTTTATTTTGTTTGAGAAATAAATTTATTTTAATTTATTTCCTAAGAATAAACAAAAACAAAAAAAAATATGTCGAATTTTAAAATTAAATTCAGAATTTCGACATAAGAAGTTATCGTTAAATCGTCCAGATAAACGAAAACAACTTTTAGTTTTTTGTTCATATTTTAACCTAGTTGGTTAAAACCGCCATATTTATTGGAATAAAACTATGAAGTATGATGATCTACCAGACAAAAAATAACCACCAAAATCATACATGCATACAAAAACATACAACCGAACTGAAAACTCTTATTTTTTTGAAGTCGGTTAAAAATGAAATATTGGCACTGCCTTTGGCGAAATTAAGAACTACCATCTTTGACAGATATAATTTGCATCCTTAACGCGTCATTGAAGTAATAACACGTTTCAGTCCTATTGATATGAACGTACCTCATGAACATACTTAACTATTAATATGCAATTATACGGATTATATTTTATAAGTTTGTTTACCTTGTTGCCCCGAGTTTGGGCAGCTTCAAGAACCGATTGAAAAGCTGGCTTATCGATCAAACTTTTTATAGTTACAGCGATTTTTTAAAGAGTGATGGTAAACTCACAATAAAATTGTAAAAAAAATGACATTGTTCATTAAAATTGTAATAAATACATATTTTATTTTAATGGTTGACACTTGTTTGTACGATACTCATTATCTTACAATAAAATGTTAAATTTAAACTTTAAAAATGTAAACTCTTTGTATGCTCTTTTTTTGTTTTTAAAATTGACGTGTAAATTGTACATTTATGAATAAAGAACTTTGACTTTGACTTTATAATAAGCATAATACATTGTTATAATGGACACATCGGATAACCAAACATATATACTCACAAAATAATAAAGTTCCAAAGCAACTGGCAAACTCAATGAAGGTCGATTAAGACAGCAAAAAAATAATTAAAAGTCAGAAGGTCTTTAAACCTCGCACTGAATCATACTTCGAGATCTGTTGTCCGCAGTTTAAAAGACGGTAACTTGTTTTGTTATACAATCTATTTGAACTTTATCGTAACAGCGCAAGGTTAAAATTGCATTGATAAAATTATGTTTAAAAATAGACGTGGGAAAACTTTTTATACATTAATCATTCATGTGAACGCCGAGTGTCATTTGGGGCACATGTGGTTTTTCTAAACTTGGCCACAATGCTGCAGGTCTACTACGAAGTTCGATAAACGATATATCGGCCGAACTTATGGAAGTTTCCTACCTTGATAGACAATCGGTCGGTTGATCGAATCAGCCGTTTCGTACGATCCGACCCTCATCCGACCTAAGTCTATAACTTCCGACCGAGATGTATCGATCCGAATGTTTTTCGTGGTAGGCTACGGATCCGATTCAGCTGTCGGTCGGATCCGATCATTCGGAGTTTGTTTTCGTAGTAGACCTGCTGTTTCTAAACAACGCAGCTAATACATTTTTGTAGTGGTAGGACTCTTGGCAGAGTCCGCCTGGGGAAGTACCACACCTTTGCCAGTTATTCTACCGCCAAGCAGTAATGTGCAAACATTACTGTGTTCCGGTTTGAAGGGCAATGTTTCCAGAGAAATTACAGGGCTTAGAGATATAATATCTTAGATCTCTGGGTGACGAGCGCAGTGCAGTGCTAGGTAATGATTTGAACTCTTCATGTTCCAATAGCTGCGTGTCACTGTGCTGTTATGTGGCAGGCATGTTGCTTAACATCAGGCACATGTCCTGCTCGTCTCGTTACTCTTTATTGAAAAAAAAGATATGTTGAAAATATTCTACTGTGTTTGGAGAAGAGGACCTTGCTCTGTGTCAGTGGTGGTCTAGTACCTAGAACGTTCGTCAGGTCGTACGACGTACAAGCCATCACATTATAGCTTTGAAAGTGAAAGAAAACATCGTAAAATATCGGCGTGTTGAAAGAAAGATATTTTGGATCGACGACATGAAGGCGGAAGAAGGAACCAATTTCAATTGACCCCTACTTTTCGACCTACCCAATCTAGTTCCTACTGACCATCTTGAGCTTTTGGGCGTTACTTTGACGTAGGAATTTAAATCAAATGGAGTATTCTTCAGGTAAACATCTGCATGCCTCCATAATACTAATTTCTTTATAGTAGTTTTAAAAAAAAGTAAATGTTTTGTATTTTTGAATCAGAGTCGCTGACTTGCATTTATTTGTCAAATCTAGGATTGCACTTGCCCGCCATCTCGCCCGATGTGAAGCAACGATGTGGTATAATAACATTAATAACATGGAGCCCGCTAACCTAGTTGAGACTGACAGTAGTGGTAGTAGGGTTAGTCATCGTGATTATCTCTAGACCTTCATTGCTCTATGGACAATTCAGATGTGCTTAGTATAAGTAGTTAAGTAGTTGTTTAAGTATTTCTCTCGCCTGAAACACAGGTTCTACCTAGTTCAGGCTAACAAAATAATCTACCTGTTTATAGAAGTAAGAAAATATTGTATAGTTAAGATCTATTTTATTGAAATAAATTTATTTTATTTTACTTTTATTTTTTATTTTAGTTAGGTACGAGTATGTAGTAAAGTGTAGTAATAGATTACTAATTGTAATTTTGTTTTGTTTTTATAGGCTCTGCCCGGCAGAAATCTCTATATAAATAAACAAGTCTGCCCGATAAAAGAAATTGATCAATCGATTTAAATTTTTCTTCATCGAACCATTAAAAAATACCCTCGACCAGCATTTTCCATTACTTTGCTGTTTTTCGCTTTGTTCGAGTTTTTGGACGTCAACATTACCCGTGCCGTTTTTACAGAGATTATACAACGTGGATTCTTAGTCGTCGAAAAGAAAGTCATCGAAAAACCATCATAAATCGTGCTGTACTTCCGCGTGTCTTTGGATACGGTACGTACCTACGCAGATCGTACCCAAGCATAACTTGGCCCACTTTGAGTTCACTGCTGGTTCCTTTCCTCAGCAGTTGAGAGTCAAGTGTTGGTCGGCGGATGAAACATAACCTCAATAAATGTCTAAATTTAGAAGATGTCGATTTCCCGACGACGTTTCCCATATTCCGAGAGCTAGCTCTCGATTTAGCAAATAGAGGTAAAAAATATACGGTTTACAAAATACAAAAGCATGAGTAAATAGCTGTATAAATTTGAAACTAGAATTCCTGATCAAAGAGGATATATTTGAGATCAAAGTGGCCAGTACGACAAAACACCAATTTCAAATGTGAGGAGCAAATTTTGAAGTGAAAACTTCTTTAGGCGCGCCTAGACAGATTTTTCGTGGGCTGTGAATTGATTTCTTTCGTCTCGCTCGGGTATGATAAGAAAGCTTCGGGTAAACTCGGGACCATGGCTATTGGCCATCTAGAAATACGTCAGCCAATGGGAAATGCTGAAAGGGCGTGGATAGACCATCATGGCATGGCCATCTAGAAGTGCATCAGCCAATGGGAAATGCTGATGCATTTCTAGATGGCCATGCTAAGATGGTGAGGCCACGCCTTCCGGTTACACCCGTGTAGTTTCCAAGGAAAGCTATCAAATTCTGAGTTTTAAGTTTTCACTTCTATCGGCAGTTCCTTTGACTGCCAATTTTTTTTTTTTAATGTATTGATTCATTTTGCCCCGCTACTCACCAGCCAGATCTGCACCTTGGGGTATAATGGGAGAGTTATGTGACAAGTTTTAAGCTCGCCTCAAATACCTACCTAAAATGTAATGCCAGCTTTCGGAATATTAATGGAGCGGTGATGACAAACGTTTCGAAAACAAATCCCAAAGTGTAAGTGAGATTTGAAGCAACGACCTCAAGATTGTTAAATAGGACCTTCTCATTACTATGCCACGACGGCTTCTTTTTACACCGTATCAAGTACTCAAGAAAATATGTACATAATTATAATGAATGTATTTATATTCTTGTATGCTCGAGGTTGTGAACTGCCGTTTATTTTTAGATTAGGACGCCCTTTGACCCTTCTTGTCTCGAATGTGGCATGATTGATACTATTCAGTGTTAGACGGATCTTGAGTCATGCGTTCACGTTATCAGTCAACATTACTTACCGCTATTATAAAGTAAACACGTTGAAAACATAACACGTAAATAAATTAAAGATTTTTAGCTGTCTCGGTTTTTACGGTAACTTTTCTTAGAACGAAGTTCCCAACTTTAGGCTTGGAGCTTGGAGGAGATAGCGATGAGCGACCGACCGAACTGGACGTCTACTCTATTTCTACGAAAACGTAATTTCGAAAAAATACTCGTGACTTTCATGCTCTCGTTCTACTTGGTTTCGTCCGATACAACATTGTTTGACGTTTAAATATTCTAAGGATACTCTAATTAGAGTAGGCTTAGAACATTTAAACAGACAAAACGACGGATCGAAGCAGAATCGGAGTTGGAAAATCGCGAGTTTATTTCGAAATTACGTTTTCGTTGAATTAGAGTAGACGTCCTGAACAGGACGTCTAGGTACTCTCTTTCCACGAAAACGTAATTTCGAAATAAACTCGCGACTTTCCAACTCCGATTCTACTTCGATCCGTCGTTTTGTCCGTTTAATTGTTCCAAGCCTACTGTAATTAGAGTATGCTTAGAACATTTAAACGTCAAACAATGTTGTATCGGACGAAACGAAGTAGAACGAGAGAAGGAAAGTCGCGAGTTTTTTTACGAAATTACGTTTTCATAGAAATAGAGTAGACGTCTGAAAACGAGACTAAATGCGTAAGAATAAAAGTAAAGTAAAATGTTAACGGAAGTGACGTGTAAAACTACCCGTGACCAGTGTTGCCAACTTTATTTTTCAGATGATCGCTCAAAAAATAATTTTAATTAAGCAATTTGTATTTTTTTTTTGCGAATTATGTTGCTTCTGTACTTATTATCCGAAGGAACTTCATTCCTACCTGATATCCCAAAACACCACACACATCTTTTATCTATACTAATATTATAAAGAGGAAATATTTGTTTGTTTGTTTGTTTGTTTGTAATGAATAGGCTCCGAAACTACTGGACCGATTTCAAAAATTCTTTCACCTTTGGAAAGCTACATTATTCCCGAGTAACATAGGCTACGGCAGATGGCGCTGCAGTTGATATCTAGGTTATTATTCGAGCGAAGCCGGAGCGGGCCGCTAGTTTATAATACAGAGTGATAGGGATGAACAAGACTTGCCTGACGATAATAATTATAATAAATAATTGATTCAGTAAAAGTACACAGAAAATGTTACAAATACAAGTGGCTAGCATTTGCTTGATAATAAGGTTACTACTTGGTTACTACCGTCGAACTAGACTCACGGCCTGTGTGTCGGCGATAAGCGATACGTTTACCCGTTACCATTTTTAGCCAATATAACAATAAGTATAGAGTGACGAGATGAGCAGGACATTAGTCTGATGATAAGCAACATGCCCATAACAGCACAGTGACACGCAGCTATTGGAACATGAAGGTCCAAAGCACTACCTAGCACTGCATTGCGCTCGTCAACCAAAGATATACGGAGGTCGTTTGCCTCGTATTTTTAAGCCCCAACGCAAAAACGACGTAGTGCTATAAATGTGCGTGCGTATTTGTGTATGTGTGTCTGTGGCATCGTAGCGCCCAAACCAATGAACTGATTTTATCTGAAAGATGAATTATCGAATTATAAGACTAAGGAGGGAATGGTCGGAAGTGTTCTTAGCTAATGGACCCAGAGCCCATGCACCCCAGACCTTCGTTATTTTATAAAAGCTGAACGTTTGTCAGAGTATGCTCCCAACACAGTTAAGAACGATGGCCCATGATGAAGTTTGGATCATCCTGGCTTTGGCAGATAAACGGTACTAAAGGTGTACCGATCTAAATTTGTCAAATTATAAAGTCTGATATTTTGGTAATACCTTCAGAATATTATTAAAAATTACACCAATAATTGCTAGACACTTAACATCGTGGTAAGCACTTGCCAGACACCCATGTTGTGTTAATGTTCATGCAATTGTAATTCTACTTGCGCCATAATATGCGCGCTTATTTTTAAACATAATATTTGGGTAACAATTAGCAGCCTAATTATCATAAGCAGCCCACTAAAAGTTCCCACTGCTGGGACTTGGGGCCTTAGTACCATTTATTTGCCAAAGCCAGGAAGACCCAAACTTCATAATGGTCCATCGTTCTTACCTGTGTTAGGAGCATGCGCTGACAAGTTTTCAGCTTTTATAAAATAACGAAGGTCTGGGGTTCGGTTTATGAAAATCAAGTTACGATAATCGCCACAAAAAATGGCGGACGCTACTACCTCTAGAGTGTACATTAAATGCGGGAGCCAGAAGCCCAAAGGAGGTCCGTAGCCTTCGACCTCTGCCGAATATGGAGAAGCGACCGTCAGGGCTGACCGCAAAGCTTCTGGAACCCACCCGGAGTCAAATCTCAGTGATAGACCCTAATCGGACCGGTACATATTTCTTAGGTGTACCGTCACCAATATCAAGGTAAGGGCTTTCAAGGTTAATTTGAGAGGGGAGCCGTTGTAAAACAAAACTTTCCACGTTTCACCCAGGTGGTCTCATGGACGGTAGGTGAGTGAAATGTACCTCTACTATATCACATATGTATCTGCGTTTTATAAAGTGTCCTACCTATGTTTTTAATTGTGATCATCTTTGCAATCAAAAAAAACCTGTTAAAATAACAATAGCCATGCATTGCACTTAAGAAGTAAGCGCCTGGAAAAACATTATAGCAAATGATGGTGTTCTCTCAGATGCAATTGCTATCTATGCATGTTACGAATTTAATGGGGCCCTGGGCTGGGTCCAGACGCCCTTACGTATCATCATATCCACATAAAAATACCTACTTTGTATGATCTATACATTTTCTTATGCGACTGAAAATATTTTGAAAACTTATCCTGTGTTTCTATGTATTTTATGCTGTATGTTATTTTATAACATATTTGCTCGTAAAAAGTATCTTATTGGACCAATTTCTCTATCGTAATGTATTTTATATTCTAGGCGTAGGGACGTGACGACCCCACCGCCCGCTAATGGTAGTTTGCACGACCTTCATAGTCGTGGAAACTACCATCAGTGCAATCAGTCCACCGAACAATGGCGGTAAAACCATTGCGGAATGGTCGGAAGTTATAAACACTAATAACACAAGATGGGCAGCAGCATCTTGTAGAAAACTTCCGACCAGCTGCGATCGCCAACCCGCCTGCCAAGCGTGGCGATTACGGCAAAACCCCCCCATTATGTACATAAAAAGAAAGCCACGGCCCCTAGTCTCCGGCAGCTCTGCTAGTCCTGGCTGTGGTAGCGGCCACGACAGTAGCGGAGCAGGGGGTGATAAGAATCCTCGGACGGCCCCCTTAAGCTACCGTAAAAGACCCTTGGCCCTGGCAACATTCAACACGCGAACACTGCGGACTGACGAGAAGGTTATCGAACTGGAGGAAGAATTGAGCAAATTGCACTGGAGTATTATAGGTTTATCTGAAGTCCGAAGAGAGGGCGAGGACTCGATAATACTTAAATCCGGCAATTTGCTCTATTTCCGGGAGGGCGACCAACAGTCCCAAGGTGGTGTCGGGTTCATCGTTCACGAGTCCCTCGTGAACAGTGTTACTCAAATCGGGAGTGTGTCGACGAGGGTAGCGTACCTTATACTCAGAATTACCAAACGGTATTCGCTGAAGGTCATACAGGTATACGCGCCAACGTCGACATATTCCGATATTGAGGTAGAGGCTATGTATGAGGATATCTCGAAAGCCATGCATGCCTCCAAGACCCATTACACTGTCGTCATGGGGGACTTCAACGCGAAACTGGGCAGGCAAGGCGATGATGAGGTTAGAGTCGGGAATTACGGATTTGGTAATCGGAATTCACGGGGCCAGATGCTGGCCGACTTCTTGGAGAAAGAGGGACTCTATATGATGAACTCTTTCTATAAGAAGCCGGTACAACGCAAATGGACCTGGATTAGTCCCGATGGTGCAACCAAAACTGAGATAGACTTCATCATGTCGTCAAGGAGAGAAATATTCAGTGATGTCTCCGTGATCAATGTGGTAAAAGCCGGGAGTGATCATCGAATGGTAAGAGGCATGCTGAATCTTAATATAAAACTCGAACGGTCGCGACTGATGAAGTCTACGCTCCGGCCAGCGCCTATCCAAATCCAGAATTCCGAGAACTTCCAACTCGAACTTCAGAATCGCTTCGAATACCTAGGTGACTGCGTAGACGTGGATGATTATAATGACAGGGTCGTGGAAGCTGTCCATACGATCGGATCTAAATACTTTAAAATCCGTCGTACGAAAGGAACCCAAAAACTCTCTAACCCTACCCTAGAGCTCATGGAAGAAAGGCGCAAGATGGTTTTACAATCCTCAGGTGATGCTTCTAAGTATCGAAGGATCAATAGACAGATCTCAAAGTCACTGACTCGCGATATACGGCAATTCAATACGAAGTGTATTGAAAAGGCCATTGAGCAGAACAAATATTGTATCAGTAAATGTAAAATGTATTAAAAAAACGCCTACAATTATTTATGACTAGCTGTGCCCCGCGGTTTCACCCGCGTCTAATTGAGGAAAGTCCCTATCCATTGCTTTAAAAAGCTATGATCAGTTAGAGAACAATAGAAAAACAATAAAGGAACGCTAGGTAAAAGTACAGGGATCTACGAAAATGTGTATACTTAGTACTTACAGGTATTTTAAAGCATTATGTTTAGTTTTCTTTTCTTGCGATAGAAGAACAAATTGGTAATCTCTCTGTAACCTGATACTCTTGATAGCACAACATTTATCAAGTTGTCCTATGAAAAACAGTCTCGGCGTGAATCGATTCCTTGGTGCTTAAATGATTGCCCCTGTGTTTTAATAATAATTAAAGTAAACGTAGTCCTTAACGGGAAATTGTATTACAATTTTGAAATTAAAAAGCAAATGCAAAACATACCCTTCCGCTTTAGGGAATGGTCGATTTGTGTCGGATTCAACACCATGAGGGGTGCCCTACCAACTAAAACCTCCGAGTATTTCACCTTTGCCACACACGGCGCGAACACATGAATGCTCTCGCACTCTTTTGCGAACCCGCCGCGGAAAAATGCACGCCGTCATCACCGGTGACCAACCGTGGGAGCTAGACGTCCTCACGTCTGGACACTTTTGGTCTCCCGCAGCGGCCAAATGCTCGACCTCATCACCTATCACCATCCAGATGAAGAAGACGGGGACAGCAGCTCACCGATATACCGGCACTAATCTTCCCCTACAGCCCCACCGCATCCGCCATCATACTACAGTAGGCAGGGAGAACGGCACACCGTAATACTGGTATTCCTCTCTAGCCAAGGTCTCCCCTCTACAGCCACATTGCCTACCACCAAGCATCACGGCACGTCACAGTCACGCCGGCACCGTCTGCGCCGCGCAACTCCCTCCTGACCGCGTCGCTTGGACCGCAAGGCTAGGAGCCCATAGCCCTGGTGAGCAGTCCTACTGCGGGTTTCTCTTAGCTTTACTGTGACTGACCAGGCCACGGCTCCTACTGGACCCCCGCCTCGTCAATGCGGGAAGTCCTCGGGAAGGAAGCAAATGATATCTCGTAGAGCAAGTGGCGGCCGCCAGCCATCTACTTTCTATTCGCCGTGATCTTTTATTAGATAAGTAGTTGAAAATTATACGCATTTTTTATGTGGGCGAACAATTACGCACGGTCACACATTGACATAGTGGGATATGTCGGGATCGACGTTACGGACGAATATGGTACCCCTACCGACGAAAACCCCGGCAAGTTTCTCCAGCCGTTAGTTGGCAGCAGAGTCTTGGGACCGCTATCGCACTCGACCGCGACTCAGCCATTGCCGTCGCCTTTTGCGAGAACACCTTGCGGAAGGCGTCCGAACCGCAGTATTTGGTTCCAGTGACCCGTCAGAAACCAGCGACGCGTCACGTCCTCGGGAAATTATATCCCTAGGTGCGGTGTCGGACCGCCCTAAACGTCCGACATCCCAAACCCTCCAGTGGAAACAGGATCCGAGTCAAGTGCACCTCTAGGATCGCTCCTGTATCCACTTTCGCCTCATTGGATGAGAGAGAGGTCATGGCGTGCACTCGCTCCTCCAACTTACACGGCCTATCACTGTCCAGCATCTTGGCCAAGATGGTCGAGAGCGAAAGGTTCCCCTCACGACCGCGGATAGAGATAGCCGCGGTTCCGCCTCTGTACCTACCTACATCACCTCGGGGACCATCATCTGGAAGACAAAGCTAAGAAACATCACTGGACCACGTGAACACAATAAAGTGGTATATTATTCTGTTGCAGAGTTGTTTTAAAACTACGGATATTTCCTAAAGTATTCATTAAACTCAAATAATGTCAAAATGTTTGCGACAAATAATGTATTTATTCGGATAAATATTGTGTTTTGGATAAACTGCCGTTCAGCATGGGAATCCGCCGCGATCTGAACGGTAGTGGTTACCCTAGATAAACCTAACTTATAACTAGGTCTCTGCTACCACCCAGTTTACGACTGGGAACGTTTTAACACTAAAAATGATATAACTAGTACACGGTACCTTGGCCAACCAGTTCCTCTGGATAGGGTGTGTAATACCTAGACTTCCCTAGAATCTACCCCAGGTTCCCCGTGTATCTAACGTATGTAATGTAATAAACTTAAATATATTTACGATACTTGTAAACTGGTATGAAGGGAAGCGTCGGTCTCCCTCCGAAGGTTCGCTCCGTGGTCGGCTTCCTTCCGGTCACAGGTTCGTTCCTGGAACCCGTGGGAACGTTCACAATCCACAAATAACGCCTGCGTATTCGGTCCACAAACACTTCGTCCTCGCGACCGCGCTGAGAGACGAGTTCACCACAAAACACGCGATCCTCGCGGTGGTCAATTTCAAATCACTAACAAAACCCGTACGCCCTGCGCAATTAGGTATGCGACAATTAGTGTAATATCCGCGCCCTCGCGTTATTCGAGTACCGCTCGACTATTCAACAGTCCCGGACTGATAGTTGAAACAAAGGGACAATAAGACATGCGCCCGCGCAGTCGACTAGTTCTCAATGCACTAAGAATACTGCCGTCTCGGAGCCGTCCGAACGACCTACTTAACTTAAAACGGAACATGCGGGTAGTTTGGAAACATTGGCCGACCCCGGCTTTCGAATTATAATTACCCTGTTCTTTTACAAGTTAGCAAAATACATTGTTACGTCATTCTATTCCGAACAACCCCCCGCTCTGAAGTGAATCCGTCACTTCACTAGTTCAATGCACCGGCAATCGAGACAAGGTGGCAAGGGCTCGTTTTAGTCGAGATCCGTCAACTAAAACCTCAGCGATGCGCGGTGTTCCGTCCGCGCCTGTAATCAACTTCAAAATACGGCCCCGCCGCCAATATAACGGAGGCATATTGCCCTCCTTTAACAAAACTAAATCGCCTTCCCTTGGCGGATCTGTCCGGTCTGTCCATTTGACTCTTTGTTGCAACAGATGCAGGTACTCGACCGACCACCGGCGCCAAAAGTCCTGACTCATCTGCTGCAGCAACTGGAAGCGCGATAACCGGTGAGCGCGCTCATCCTTCCAAGGATATTCGGGCAGAGCCGTAAGCGGTTGCCCGACCAAAAAATGACCAGGAGTCAAGACCTCCAGGTCGTTAGGGTCTAAAGACACCGGACAGAGCGGACGAGAGTTGAGGACCGCCTCTACTCGACAAAAGACCGTGGCCAGCTCCTCAAAGGTCAACACGGTCTCCCCAACGACGCGTCGAAGGTGGGTCTTGGCCGACTTCACTGCGGCCTCAAAGATCCCACCCCAATGAGGGCAAGCAGGCACTCCAAAGCGCCACTCTATACCTCGCTGCGCGAGTGTATGGCCCAACAAACCTGTTTGGGCAGATAAGAAGTCCCCGACCTCTTTAAGATACCTATCCGTACCCTTATAGTTGGTACCATTATCGGACCGGATTAATGACGGGACCCCCCGACGGGCCACAAACCGATCCAAGGCCGCCACAAACGCCTCCGTCGTCAGTGCGGATACCACCTCCAGGTGGACGGCTTTTGTGGCCAAACAAATAAACACACAAAGGTACGCCTTTGTGACCTTCGCACTCCTTAGCGTGGAGGATTTGACAGCGAAAGGGCCGGCAAAATCCGTGCCGACTCCGGCAAAGGGCCTAGACGGCTGAACCCGGTCAGCCGGCAGATCTCCCATTTGGGGTTGCATAGTGGGGGCCCGCAACCTATAGCAGGGCACGCACTTAAACAAGACGTGACGCACCACGCGTCGCGCCGACAAAATCCAGAAATCCCGCTGGAGTAAGGCGAGCATCGCCGTATAACCCGCATGGGAATTGATCTTATGCCTGTGAGCCACCACTAGCTCCACCAAGGGACCTCCCTTAGGTAGGAGGAGTGGATGGCGACGCCCGTAGGGCAGGTCAGCATTCCTGAGCCGACCTCCTACGCGGATGAGACCACCCTGGTCTATGAATGGATTCAGGCGCGAAACAGCACCCTTGAGCTTAGCGCCGTCCCGGAGCTTCCGAAGCTCTGACGCGAAGCGTTCCTCCTGTAACCTGCCAATCAGGTACAGCATTGCGTCCCGACGCTCGCCAGCAGTGACCACTAGGGAGACTACCTTCTCCCGTGGGTGCCGACAATTATGTATGAAGCGTCTGACCCAGCTCGTGACGCCCAGCAGTTTATCCAGACTGCTGTATTTGGTTACCAGCCAATCCATGGTAACTGACGGTTCCTCCGTCACAACGTGGACTCTGAGTCCAGGCAGCTCCTGCGTGGAGGCACTCGGTGGGCTGCTAGGCCAGGACTGCTCCGGTCCGGCCAGCCATTCCGGTCCCCACCAGAGAGAGTGGTGTATCAGCTCCGGTGCTGTACATCCCCTGGACGCGCAATCCGCGGGATTCATCACCCCTGGTACATGACGCCACAGGATCGGCGTCCCGATTTCCTGTATTTGGGAAACCCTGTTTCCCACAAAAGTTTCTAGCTTGTGCGGTGCCGCGCGTAGCCAAGCTAGGACCACCTGACTGTCAGTCCAGGCATGGACGTTCCTGATGTCCACATTGGGCCCCAATTCGGTGGACACGTGACTGATCAGTCGGGATAACAAGTGAGCTCCACATAGCTCAAGCTTCGGAATCGTGAGCCTCGTCCGAATGGGAGCAACCTTGCTCTTGGCCAGCAGCAGTGTGACTTGAGGCCGTCCTCTAGAGTCCACTGTCCGCAGGTAAACCGACGCAGCGTATCCTCGCTCTGACGCGTCGCAGAAACCGTGCAAGCTGGCCTGGTACCTGCCCGGCGGTAGTATCTTTCTTGGCAGAGCCACCTGGTTCAGATCCCCCATGGTGGATATCAGCCGCAGCCACTCGTCCAAGGGTTCTCCTACAAGGGGCTCGTCCCACGAGACACCCAACGTCCAAAGTCTCTGAAGGAGACATTTGGCGGAGAAGAGGACGGGGCAGATCCAACCATTGGGATCGAACATCCGTGCCAGAGTGGAGAGGACCGTTCGCTTGGTCCACGCCTTAGGGGCCTCCAAGTCCACCCGGAACGTAAATACATCCGTAGCGGGCTGGTATCGCATACCCAATACCGCTACCATGTTGGGATCCTCAGCATCTTCAAACAGCTGAGGGTTCTGCTGGTGGTCTTCTGGAATCCCTGCCAGAAGCCTGGGTTCGTTGGACAGCCACTTGCGCAACTCATAGCCGCCCGCGGCGAGTATGCCAATGAGCTCGTCCCTCAAGCGAACCGCTTCTTCAATGGACGCTGCTCCTGTGCAGACGTCGTCAACATACAGGTCCCGTGTGAGCACGGCCGCCGCGCGCGGGAACCTGTGTCGCTCACGCTCCGCCAATTCCAATAGCGTGCGGATTGCTATGTAGGGGCTAGACTTCAGCCCGTACGTATTGGTATTCAGCTCGTACACCCTCATTGGTTTGGTCGGGTCCTCCCGCCAAAGTATGAGCTGAAGCCTTCGGTCATCAGGGTGTATCAAGGTCTGGCGGAACATCATCCGGATGTCCGCTCCAAACACCACCTGATGTCTCCTGAAGTTCAGGATGATGTCGATGATGTCCCGATGCAGCTTTGGCCCTGCATGGAGACACTGATTCAGCGACACTCCTGTGGAGGTAGGCGCTGATCCGTCGAACACCGTCCTCAGCTTGCCGTTTGAAGCCTTCAACACGGCGTGATGTGGCAAGAAGTAATGACATGTCGATGTCCAATCGACGCGAGCGAGAGACATGTGTCCTAACTCCTCGTACTCTCGCATGAAATCCACGTACTTCCCCCTAAGTACGGGATCGCGCTGCATACGTCTTTCCATAGACAGCAGACGCTTCTCGGCCAACTGTCGGGACTGGCCCAGCTCCGGCGGGCAGTCCACGAATGGCAGTCTGGTCTGAAATCTACCCGACGGTGTCCTCACCGTATGAGTCTCGTAGAAGGACTCGCATTCCACATGGGCCGGGTCCAACCTGGACACCATGGGAGGCTCTTCCACTTCCCAAAACCTCTGTATCACCCGCGCGATGGAGGCTGAAGCGTAGAGCAGGTTGTCCTGGGAGAGCTCCCTCTCCACCACAGGACCCATTATGCAATGGCCAAGAAGGGTAGGAATTGCCGACAACGAAGTGTGGGCAATAGCCTTGGTTGGTCCAGACCATAGCAGCCCCAGGACATCGCAGCCCAGCAGCAGGTCCACTGGTGCTGGCTCGTAGAACCGGGGGTCTGCCAAGCGCAAGCCCTTTGCGAGAGACGCCAACCCTGGCGGTAGGAACACGGAGGGACTGCATCCAACTACCGTGTCTATGACCGTAGCCTGAACCTGGATCCTCCAGGAGGACGGTTCCGCACCTGAAAAGGCGAAGGATGTCTCGCCCGCGAGACATCTCACTTCCACACCCCCTACCCCACGGATGGGGGAAGCCTTAGCTTTATATCGCAGGCCCAGGCGTGTCGCCACTCGAGTGGTGAGCAGACAACCCTGGGCGCCTGTATCCAGGAGAGCACGTACCCGTACGTGGTCCCCTTTAGGACCCCACACGCGGACCCACGCGGTGGGGAGGAGCACAGTCCCTGGCTCCTTGTGTGACTGCGCACCGGCTAGTCAACACTGGCCGGCGCCGTCCGACACCGGCGGACTAGGCGGGCCTGGCCAGTAGGGCGGTCTCGCGCAATAGACCACCGACCGTGGTGGTGCGTATGGCGCAGACGGGTGTCCATACCGGAAGGGAGGCGGGTGATACTCCAGCCGCGGATACTCGTGTATCGGCGGCGAGAAGCTCACCGGCCTCTCCTTGTGCTGCTCTACCGGAGGCGGCGATGGGGGGTAGGAGAAGGGCAGCCGGTCCAGAATGTGCGGGCTTATAGGGCGCCCGTCCCGCCAACAGGCCCGGGTCCTCGGGGGCCCACGCGTAGCCACATATGCCTGGGGCGGGCCGGTAGCCCTACCGGCCGGCGCGTGGACCGGACTGTCCACCCGGATCCCTGCCGGGTTCATGGGTTGAGCGCGGGGTGCGTCGTACACGGGATGTCCGTAGCCTCCCGGAGACTGCGGAGTCCGTGGACGCGCGCCCCCGCCCGTGGGGCCCCTGCCCCTCGGAGGGGGCGTGCTTCGCTGAGGGCGCCCTGCGCCCTGTGCGTGTCCAGGTCCTCTGGACGGCGCGCCCCCGCCCGTGCCCTCTGCATCCCCAGAGAAGCGGCACAGGGCCTCCAGGTGTGGTCCACCACACCTGGGGCACGGCTGCTGCTCGGAACAGTCGCGGTAGTTATGCTGCCCGAGGCAGCCGTAGCAGAGTTGGAGCCTCTTCGCCAGCTGCCGGCGCTCCAGCACCGGGAGGTTGGCGAAGGCCCCACACCACCGCAGCTCATGTGCCTGGCCACATGAGGGGCACCCCCCTGGGGTGCTGGTCACGGCCGCGGTCACCCTTCCGTGGCCCCGTGTCCCCCTGGAACCTCCCGGAGGTTGCTGCGCACCCGTGCGCGGGGGAACCCCGGAAGACCCTGCTCCCGGGTCGGAGGACTCTGCCAGTCTGGCCTCCCACTCCAGGAACTGGAGCAGGTCCCCCAAAGTTGGGAAGGCCGTCTTCCCCTTTCCGGCCCTGTCCAGCTGCTCGCGGTCAAACCGCGACCTCGCGTCCGCCGGGATGCGGTCCAGTATGACGTGGACCAGGAGGAACCCCCACTCCTCCACCGGCAGCCCTAGGAGTCTGAGGGCGTTGATGGCCACCCTCACCGGCGTCAGGATTTCCTTCCTGATCTGTGACCGGGAGGTGACCTTCCTCAACGTCAGCAAGCTCCTGACGTGGGCATCCGCCAGTAGTCGAGGGTTCTGGTACCGCGCCTCCAGCAGTTCCACTGCTGTGTCGTACTGGTCGTCCTCGACCGGGAGATGCTGGATGAGCGACCGCGCCTCATCCCGCACCGACGCGAGCAGGTAAGCCAGTTTTTGACCCTTGGTGAGATCCGCCCTGTTCTCCACCAAGGATCCAAACATATTTCGGAAGGCCGTCCACTCCTCGGACCTACCTCCGAAACTGGGAAGCTCGAGGGTGGGCAGCCGGCTGACCACCCCCGGTCCCATGGCCATTGCTGGCTGAGCGCCAGCCGCTGGCGCCTTGGCTGCCTTGCGGATGACTTCCGCCCGCTCCGCGATGTCGTCCGCGAGCTGGAAGATCTGCTCCATGTCTTCCTCCGCATCCTTGTCGCAGGCCCCCTGACTAAGGAGCTCTGCCAGCGCTTCCTCCGCCATGCCGACGCGTTCCCGCACGTCCTGGGCCCGGAGCAGGATGGCATTCTCTTTGTTGGGCCGCTCAAGGAGCGCTGCCGCAGATGCGAACCATCGCATCTGCGATTGTAACACAGACCGTGCCTTCGCGGGCGGAGCCATGACGCGGAGCTAAACTACCAAGTTAACCCCTAAATCACAAAACAACAAAGGTTGGCGACCGCACCAATTTTTAAAACCATACAAAAGAAAATGCAAATAAAAATACACACAATCAAAGTTGTATACAAAAAAACAATATTAATTTATATGTATATGAAAGTCCAAAACAATATTCCCTATGTCGTTTGGCAAATAAATATTCTCTTATGCAGCCAAATAAACACAAAATAATTATTATGTTATCTGGCAATATCCGATGCAGATAAAAAAGCCCTCGCCAAATTGCTTCGTTTGCAAGTGTAAACAGAACTTTAGTTAGATAGACTTTCCGAGTCTATGGTCAGCCCTGACCAATCACAGAATAACAACTGTCACAAAATGGCCGATTATTTTTCCCTAATAACCCACAAACCATATGACGAAACAATATATTTTCAATTTCCAGATTTCAACAATTCCTTTGTTAGAAACACAAAAATATTTATTAATAATAAACCCTACAAGCAAAGTCACGCGAAACGCCTTGTAGATTAACTACGCTCTGCTACCAAAATGTTTTGGATAAACTGCCGTTCAGCATGGGAATCCGCCGCGATCTGAACGGTAGTGGTTACCCTAGATAAACCTAACTTATAACTAGGTCTCTGCTACCACCCAGTTTACGACTGGGAACGTTTTAACACTAAAAATGATATAACTAGTACACGGTACCTTGGCCAACCAGTTCCTCTGGATAGGGTGTGTAATACCTAGACTTCCCTAGAATCTACCCCAGGTTCCCCGTGTATCTAACGTATGTAATGTAATAAACTTAAATATATTTACGATACTTGTAAACTGGTATGAAGGGAAGCGTCGGTCTCCCTCCGAAGGTTCGCTCCGTGGTCGGCTTCCTTCCGGTCACAGGTTCGTTCCTGGAACCCGTGGGAACGTTCACAATCCACAAATAACGCCTGCGTATTCGGTCCACAAACACTTCGTCCTCGCGACCGCGCTGAGAGACGAGTTCACCACAAAACACGCGATCCTCGCGGTGGTCAATTTCAAATCACTAACAAAACCCGTACGCCCTGCGCAATTAGGTATGCGACAATTAGTGTAATATCCGCGCCCTCGCGTTATTCGAGTACCGCTCGACTATTCAACAGTCCCGGACTGATAGTTGAAACAAAGGGACAATAAGACATGCGCCCGCGCAGTCGACTAGTTCTCAATGCACTAAGAATACTGCCGTCTCGGAGCCGTCCGAACGACCTACTTAACTTAAAACGGAACATGCGGGTAGTTTGGAAACATTGGCCGACCCCGGCTTTCGAATTATAATTACCCTGTTCTTTTACAAGTTAGCAAAATACATTGTTACGTCATTCTATTCCGAACAATTGACATCAAGGCTGTATATGAAAATTCCTATGGAAACAATGTATTCGTTTTCTTATTCTTTTTTCTTATGGCTTCCATTCGGTAATACATAGGTATCACCGCAATTTTATTACAATTAAAACATTACACATACGAGTGTCGTTAATGTTCTAAATGTTCTTCATTGGAGTAGGTATATTTTTTATTCAGGTGATCAGTCTTCTTCAGATAATTTTGCGCTGGATTGTCGGAAAACACTTTAGTGTAAAATCGAGGCAGCAGGATTCTTACTTTAAGTACTTCCAAAGTTCGATTGTATGAATAGTTATGTTAGTGTATAAAAACCAACGGACGAATTATAAACAACAATAGGTACACAAAATAGAAAAGAAAGATATTAAATTCGATAATACAAAACGTAAATATGCAATAATGCATTGTACACAAATTTGACTACCTCAAATGACACAAACTTCAATAAATATAGACACGTGCTGTCACAGACTTCAGCGACCAAAGAGTATGTAAATTCTCGGTACTAAAACTCTCGAAGAGAAATATTTTTTCCCGTTTTCGTAACATTCTTCATTCATACTCCGTATCTATTAATAGTAGCGTAATTTTATATAGCCTATAGCCTTCCTCGATAAATGGACTATCCAACAGAAAAATAATCTTTCATATCGGTCCAGTAGTTTCTGAGATCCTAGCGTTCAAACAAACAAACAAACAAACAAACAAACTCTTCAGCTTTATAATATTAGTATAGATTTGTTACAGTCCGCGAGGTATAAGCTGAGCTTTGCATTAGTGTGAGTGATCACCAAAAGTACAGTCAGACAACAAAATAACTACACATCTTCTACACCAGACATTGCACCATAGTCACTTTCTTTATCACTCTCGTTATCATTTTCACTCTCGTCTGATGTGTCGTTTGTTTTAATAATGAATCTTTCCGTTATATTGTCAATAACGGCGTCGTATCCATGAAACTTTTTTTCTTCTTTTATTGCATGGTCACAAACATTTTTCCATTCCTGTACAGTGATACTTTCAATTTTTTCATTTGCTAACCTCATTATTGTATCCATATTCATTGGCACGTTTTTTTTCGCGACGTATCCTTTTATCATTGCCCATATATTTTCAATCGGATTGAAATCTGGGTGATAGGGTGGTAGACGAAGGACGCTGTGACCATGTTCTCTTAATAAGGTGTCAATTTTATATTCAATAAATCGTTGTTTATTATGCAGTATCAATTGATAAAGTTGTGGTTTAAGCATGGATATTGAGTGATCGATATTGCGTAACTTGAGCCAGTCAATCATATCTTGTTTGCGACTATTTGAGTTGGGAGCGGGATTTTTTAACGAATTGTGGTAAGATGCGTTGTCAACTACAATAACGCTATTGGGCTTCAAATTGGGAATTAATTGCGTTTGTAACCATTTTGTATAGTTTTCTGTATTCATATTGTTATGATAATCACCACTTTTTTGATTAGCTTTAAACATCAGCAGCGCATTTGGTATGAAACCGTCCTCGCCGCCGGCATGAACGATTATCAATCGATTTCCTTTAGAAATAGGTTTCTTCAAACCAGAAGTGCTGCCATATGAATATGATTTTGATGAAGTGTGGGTGGTGTCAATATATGTTTCATCGGTATAAACGATAGGCCTGCCCTGAATACGGTATTCGGAAATTTTAAGTAAATAAGTTATACGTAGGTGACGGATCTCATGCTTTTCCATTAAAAAAATTCTGTTATTCTCTGTCCTTGACCATTTGAATCCTAAAAGAGATACTTCTTTTCGCAATGACCATATTGATCCTGGATAGTTAATGTCAGCCTTTAATTTTTCATGAATTCTTTTCATTGTTGGCACCTCTTTGTCAGTAATGTGAAAATTATGAATTGTTCTACGGATTACTGCTTTATCAAAATCATCAATGATTATTATATTTTTCCTGCATCTGGTCTTTTTCGGGGATTTGAATTTGGTTCCATCTTTCAAAACACGTTTACCTTCCAATAAGACTCTTTTAACAGTTGACAGTGGAATTCCTGTCGATGTCGTTACCAATTGGGCTGATGTAGTCACACTTGGCATGTCTTTATCGTTCATGTCTTTAAAATAGCTATTTAAATTACACAAAATTTCTTTTACTTGGCTATTTAATGGTTTCCGTATTTTGCGCTTATTTGTGTTGGCATCCATTTTACTAACACTTATATCAAACAAAAACAAAATAATATTAAACACGTCACGCTGCAGTCTGTACAAGAGGTGAAGTGCGTGTACGTGAATGTACACTCACACAAATGCAAAGCTCAGCTTATACCTCGCGGACTGTACATCACTGTTTAATATCGACAAGAAATCGACTGATCCGTCGATTGTTTTTCAGTTCTCGAAATATTTTCTTAATCGATTCTAGTTTTTTTTTATAAATGGCAAAAAAATCGCCAGTTACTATATTGTGTTTTAAAAAGATATAATGACATTACATTAAAGCGTCGCTGGAAATGAATTCGTTAAATATCCATACATATAAGTACGCAATCCATACGAGAGATTAAAACTTTTGAAAATGAAAAAAACAAATTAAAAATCACTTTTTATTATGTCCACTTTTTAAGCTATTGAGGTTTCGTGTCAGATAAATTAATATATTATTTACTACTAATTATCGTATATACATTCTAGCTAAATATCACGTTAGCTTGAAACAAAATAAAATCATAAACATCGATCAATCCATTTAGAATACACGGTTGTCGTGAAGGTGACATTATAAAATGCAATTATACTATTTACCTACTTTTAAAAAAAATAAAAAATGACGAGACGAGCAGGACATCTGCCTGATGGTAAGCAACATTCCTGCACAGTGACACACAACTATTGGAACATGAAGAGTCCAAATCATCACCTAGCACTGCACTGCGCTCGTCACCCAGAGATCTAAGATGTCATATTCTCTAAGCCCTGTAATTTCTCTGGAAACATTGTCCTTCAAACCGGAACACAGTAATGTTTGGACATTACTGCTTGGCGGTAGAATAACTGGCAAAGGTGTGGTACTTCCCCAGGCGGACTCTGCTAAGAGTCCTACCACTACTAAATAGCGGTAATAATTTAGCGGTCCATTCCGGCTCCCCCACAAACATAGGGAATAATTTGTTTCTAAATATGAATATGAATCTTGACCTCACAAAGGTCGCTGGAAATCGCTGGTTGCAGGTTGCGCAGGACCGTTCGTTGTGGAAATCTGGGGGGGAGGCTTATGTTCAACAGTGGACGTCTTGCGGCTGATGATGATGATGCTGATGAATATGAATCTAATGTGGAAGCTAGGTTTACATATTATTACCAATAATCTGCATGTTACTTTATTTAAGTTAATAAATTAGGTAACATAAGGCCACATTGTTGTAATGAAAATAAATTAAGTACTTATCTACTGTTATTTTCAATAAATATTTTTTAAGCTGGTCCACATATTCAAAATAGCACAGCACACTATGAATACAAATACAAATAAATACAAATAATTTATTTCCATAAAAACGTGTACAGAATAAAATAGGCAACCCTGTCTGTTGCTTTAGCGTTAGCTGTGTTGCAGCAAACAGTGTCTTCCCAAAAATTTGCAACTATTTTGGGTATATATGTATAATATAAGTACATTATGATATAAGTGCGGTAAGTTGATAATTACAGCCGAGGCTTTATTGCTAGCTCGAGCCGAAGGCGAGAGCTATAATTAGCAGAGGCTGTAATTATCAAAGCGCACGTATGTCATACGACGTTTTATAACATATTTGCGAGGAAATAAGCAAAACTCTGACGACATTTTCAAATAAAAACAATACAGCAAAAAAAAAACGCGCGGAATAATATTTACTTGATCACAGCACAGAGTAAGTAATCACTATGGATCACAGATTAGCAATGCGCGCGCATCGGCGCCTTTTTTTTTAAGCAACGGCACAGAACCAGCCTGTATGCCATTAATAATAAAGTACATTAATATTTTTGTGTTTTGTTACAGAAAAATTAAAGTAATTTATGGTCTAAATTAATTAAATTAACGAATTTAATAATTCTTTATTATATTTTACCTCTCAAAGTTAATTTTATTCATAAAATGTTGACCACACTTTTCTGACATAAAAACTCTTTACTAAGATTTAAAAAGGTACCGTTCGTTTTAGACGGAGCATATCTCTCTACCTAGTCTGTGGACGTAGCATTTTGAAACCGTGCGTTTTACATTACACATTACAGCACTAGTGCGTAATAAGATACATTACGATACAGAAATTGGTCCAATAAGAGACCCTTTACGAGCAAATATGTTATAAAATATATTATATGTGTCTCGATGAAACCAAATCAGCAAGCTGTAGTATATGTAGACGGAAGAGACGATAACCGTTGGTATATATACAAATATACATATACGAGTTCTAGATGATAGGAGACCGTGTTTATATAAACGTAGTGTGGGATACCGCCAGAGAGAGTAACGATAATGATGATTGATCTGTACACAGTTTTCTACAATAAATTATTTCATTTCATTATTTCATTTCATTTCTATTTATACTATGTGTAGGTAAGTTGTGTAACATCACTCCTGTCGGGAAGACATGGCTTCTAAATGAATTGGTCGATGACAGACACACTCACAAATCCATACTTACAGATACACAGACGCGTCAAACTTATTTCTATTTTATGAGGCTTAAGACTGTTATAGAATAAATAATATTTCCTTCACTTCATTTCAATCTCTTGATTAAAATTACATCAATAACTTGGCACATAAATTACAAATTCACATAGGTACAAGTATTGCTAATCAAAATCTTTTTCGTTACGAATTTAAATCGCTCCCAAAAAATTGAGTTTCTAATAAATATACCTATCTATTTGTCGATACTTCTTCACATAACACCATCTAGTCCCAAACTCAGCAAAGCTTGTAGGTAGGTACTATGGAAGCCAGATAGTTGATATTAATTTTTTATATAATTTTAAATACATACTTACCTACCTATGACCTATGATACATAGAAACTCCCAAACCAGTGAACAAACATTCATATTCAGCATACAAATGTTGGTCCAGGCTGGGAACCGAACCCACAACCTATGGCTCACTGGACAGACTCACTGATCCACTACGTCAATCTAAAACATTACTTTCAGTAATCACGGGATATTAGTGTATTGGGGAATGTTAATAGATATGTAAAATCACTTGAAACTTTGTTACAGTAAAGATTCTCTATAATTCAGATACACTAGTTTTTGTTTTATTAAAAAATACCAAGTAGTTGTAATTTTAAAAGCATTCAAATGTCGCAAAGATATCTACCGCGTGTGACGTCATTACACAACGCTCCACTCCGCTTAGTCGCAAGTTACCAGCTGTAGTAGCTAGCAGTAGTTTACTTGCACAGTGTTTTGTTTTGTTTCATCGCTTCCAGTTGTGAACGCACTACGCGAGTGTTGTGGTATGACGTCAAGCGCATTGAACGCGGACCGCTCACTTTAAAAATCTATATTTTGGAAACTAATTTGACGTATTGAAATAATTCTTTCACGTGTACTTATTATTTTGAACGGAAAATACAGGTAGCTAATACCTATTTAAAATTAGTGCACATTCCCCATGGGTTGCGTTAAGTCATAAAGAACACATCATATTCCGATAGCTAGCACGAAATTCTGGGTAGGTAAATTATTACCCCAAAACGGAGGTGTAGAACTGATGGTGAGTAGCGGGGCAAAATGAATCCCTCAATTTAGATCACCTGGCCTGTGGAAATTCCCACCAAAATGACGTCTTTCTGTGAATCTGTATTTTGTAGCCGAGTTCATTTAGTCATAAATAATAGATACTCTCAATTAAAATTTCCAATAGCCTCAAATATTAATTTTGTAAACATTTTTGAACACGTAGTGCAATGTTAAAACCCCAACTAAATCGTCTGGATTACTATTTGTTTGATTCTTTAGACATTAAACAGATAAATTATATTGACTTTATTTTTAAATGTATGGATTGATTACAATAGGAGAGGTTTTTATATACAATAGACACGTTTCCGGCTTGCCTCGAATATCTACCCAAAATTTGGTATCATCTCTCGGAATATTATGGCCATCATTTTGAATAACTTTTACTTGGGTTTTTGTGGAATAGTAAGTTTTTTCCTGAAATCAGAGTTCTTTGGCAAAACGTTCTTCACAATAAATTATGAGTAGTATGAGCAGTCCACTATCAGTTCCCATAGCTGGGCCTCGGGGCCTTCTCTCACAAGGACCAAGAACGAAAACGGGCCATCTCGTCTAAGTGAAACTATGTAGGTACCTACTCGGAAATCGGACTTCAGTACATAATAATAAACATAGGATAATGTAAAAAGATGTGAAAAAGAAAGTAGGTAAACGTAAAGTAGGTAGCAAGGAGGTAATTCGCCATTTTGTGGCAGCGGCCATCTTAGAAACTGGTGTCTGTGCCAGAGTTTATTTATTGAAAAAAAATATATATCCTCGTTACTAGGCCACTACATCAATGATAAGAAAAACATGTCTCCTTTTGACTTTGCATAATTACCTACAGAAGGAAACAATCACGTTAACTTAAAACGAGATTGGTTCTTACAGTTTATAAACTTGCACGATTTGAACTCATATTGTAAATAAACATTATGTACATATTTATTGGTGAAACAAAACCTACAATTGCTGAAAGGAACAAATAGCACATCACCGCAGTAAAAAATCGCCAAACACAAAAATCTGCGATTGCTGAACATAAATATGCTTGATGCGGGACTTGAGATTAAAAAAAAAAAATTGAACTACTCCATAGGCCCGTGACCTTTGTTATTTGGGTTCTCCTTTAGTAACACATATCTTGGATTAGGAGAAGGAAAGGAAAATAGAGGGGAGTTGGGAACATTTTCAACCTAACTTAACTGAGATATTGGTTCAGTTTGTGATTTTTTTCTTTGTTTTAGATAACATCTCAGCTTCTTCTATGGTGTCCGGGAGAGGAACGTTGATAGTCTCTGGCATTGTGAAGACCAAGAGTCCGGCTAGGATGGCTAAGGTTCCGAAGAATATCGCCGGGAGGTTGTCGTAGTATAACGCCTGTGGAGAAACAACAAATAAATATTTAATCCATTAACTTGTCGATAAACTCAAAACGTTAAAAATTGTGACTAAGTTATGGTTTGAAATACAAAGGTCCTTAATTTTTTGTCACTTTTGTACATAAAATGCTATTACATAATTATAAACTTTCTCACATGATCAATATTTTAAATTTGGGGTAACCTCTTGGATTACCCCAAATCACCAGAACATCTTGGATTTAAAATTTCTGATGGTGTATTCTACTAGATTCTATTAGTCAAGCCTTTTCATTTGATATCCATAATAAGGGAATTGTGAAAAAAATAACATAAAAAATCGGTCTGTCCTTTCGAGAATTACGATGCCACAGACAGTTACACACACACACATACTCACATACACACAACCTCACTAACATACACACAACCTCACTAGCACACACACACACAAAGATGTGCTAAACTTATATATCCCATCATTTTACATCCAAGTTTAGAAAAATACTAAACGTACCAATGGCGGAGTCAAAGGCGCCAGTGTAGAGCCGACTCGTCCCGTCGAAGAACAAATGGCAAGCAGCATCTGCCTGACGTTAGCCGGAATCACTTCAAACATGTAGATGTGGGCAGAACACGCTACTGTGATCGAGAACTTTCCAGACAGGTATAGAACGAGCGGCCACCACACGTGACAAAAATATAATCCGCCATCTTGTGGCGGAGGCCATCTTGTACCGATTTCCATCAAACATAGCTAAGAATGCTCCCGACTAATTCCCCTTTAAAAAAAAAAACAGTCCAGCGTTTCGGTAGCTACGATGCCACAGACTGACAGCCAACACACACATTCACTAACACACAATCTTACTAACACACACAAAAATGTGTTAAACTTATACACCCTATTATTTTACATCAAGGTTTAGAAAAAATACAAAACATACCAATAGCGGAGTCAAAGGCGCCAGTGTAGAGCCGACTCGTCCCGTCGAAGAACAGATGGCGAGCAGCGTCTGTCTGACGTTGGTTGGGAACACTTCAGACACGTAGATGTAGACAGAACTGTACGCTACCGTGATCGAGAACTTTCCAGAAAGGTATAGAACGAGCGACCACCATGCGTGTCCTGTGGAGCAAAAAACGATACTCTCTTTATAATGATAAAATATAGTGTTAGTAGCTCTCTTCTTTGCTCTTTTTTTAGCTCGAAAAAGTGACATTGTTTCATGGTTGATGTTCCAAAGATTCGAAGAAAGAGGTTTTACTCTACTTTTGTGATAAGAACGTCTAGGCTGTGGAACGCGTTGTCTAAGTCAGTTTTCTTCTAGGTAGGTACGCTCCATCGTAGACCGCATCGTCACTTATCATCAGGCAAGATGGCGGTCAAATGTTAGCAAATAAATGTTAAAAATGTTCCCACCACTGGGATTCGATTATTTCTCGCATAAGGAGGGAATTAAAGCCATAATCCGCCACACAAGTCTAGTGCTGGTTCGCGGGTGATGCATGTCCTTGAAAGGTGCCTCTTATGGAACATGCCCGTTTCTTCACTATGTTTTTCCTCAACGTTAATGGTTGTAGTGATGACAAATTCGTATATCTGTATTTAGAAAATACGCATAGATAGAAACGGAAATAGAATTTATAATCTCACGGTTGTCACTCTGACGTTTTTACTACTACGCCACCCGGCAAAAATGTAGCATCAAGAAGACATATACGTAAGTAGTACGATTAAAAAAATAAATGATATACCTAAAACTATTAACTTTGACTCAGTTTTTCTTCGTAATAAGATGACTTTTTACTTTTTCAGCTATTTTGCCATCAGAATTCGAAATGTAAGTATTGATTCTGGTTTAATTAAAAAATACTGGAAATAGAAATATTCCAGCAATGAGCCGGATGCAGCAGTGTTTTGATTTAAAAGATAAATATAGTAATATCATCCATCATCATCATCATGGGCCTATCTTAGTCGACCGCTGGACATAGACCTCTCCCATGATACGCCACCAAGAATACCGTTGTTGTTGAGAAACTTACGAGGTAGGTAAACATTTTTAGAAATTTGTTATAAAGTTCTACTGTTACAGACAAATCAACAACTCGTCAAATAAAATTAACGCGAAGACAAACTTTGAGAGTCATTATACAGCATTTGTATTTTAACGGTGAAAGATTTCGCAGTAGGAACTTTCCACCGCCATCACTCAAATCAACTCCCTTCCTCGGACTTTGATTCATTTATTCATCAAAATGTTTACTAAGCAAACTTGACGCCACTTCCAGTTGCGAACCGCGAAAATTATTTACGTTTTATCTATCGCTTGCCGAAGAGGCGAGTTAGGCAAAGCTCCTCGAATCAACTTAAATGTTCCATTAATTCAGTCTGTACTCCAAACAGTGATTACTATATAAACAGCGGTTGGGTAAAATTTCGAGGCCGTAACGTCGTCAAAACGCCTCGGATTATCCAACTTGTCTTTTGTATCGACAAATTATGTTTGCTCTCGAGATTTGCCGACGTAATTCCGAAGACAAAGTTTGATAAGTTGTTTCGTTCAGATTGCTTCGAGTTTTACAGTAAATTTTACTTCGTGCGTGATCGCGAACGCTTAAAGGGAAGTTGGGGATGTAAACATGTTTACTTCCCTATGTACACAGAACTTTGTGAGGTAACCGAATTTTGAGCCGTGGAACTTGTGTGAGGACTTACCTTTTGGAAGGAATGAGAGACTGATGCAAAGTAGGGCACTCAGAATGTATGTCGTGATCATCACTCTTTTTCGTCCAAATCTATCTAATACTGCTAAACAGGCGAAGTTTGCTGGTATCTCTACAAACGCTACTAGCATAAAATTCACATACTTATTGCCAGCTAATGACACTGAGTTAATTGAGAGTCCATAATAGACGAATGTGCAAGTGATCCAAAGAAAGGAGCACTTAATTAGTCTTGTCCTTATTATACTTGAGCGAATAACTTGTTTGAAAAGTGAGGGTTTTCCTTCGACTTCTATAATTTCTTTTATTTCTATGGGTGCTTTGGGGCCTCCTTCTAGATCTGCTAAGGGAGCGAGATCATATTCTGATAATACTACATTGTTCATTTTTGCTGCTTTGTTGAGAATGACAATAGCTTCTTCATTGCGTCCTTTGCTGAGTAGCCACCTGACGCTTTCGTTTAGGATCCACAGGTAGGAGAAGACCAAGCACGCCGGTGGGTAAATAATTCTAAGCAGAGTTCTCCAGTCTTGTAACAGCCACGATAAGCCCGACAGAGACATTAAACCGAAGACGAATATCACATTTATAATTGTATTTCCAAATACCCTGCCTTTTGGACCTACTAACTCCATAGCTGCAAAGAAACAAAATTAAAATTAAAAGATTTGCAAAATGTAAAAAATCCAAGCCTTATTACAAAGAGTCACAAAAACCTTTATAAATATTCTCTAATAGCGTTGAACAGATAATATGGACTAAGAAATACAAATGAGTTTCGTAAGTCTTTAGGGAGGTATACACCTAATTTTCTTATCAGACGACCAAAATATTTTATGTATGAAAAAGTTACGACAAATACCTATTCACAAACAAGCACAGTGTACTACTAAAAAAGTCTACAGGTTACAACACAAAACCTTTTTGAGATAGTTTTGGCTAAAATCATATTTATTTACTTCGAGCTATTGAAAAATATATATTTAAACGTATTAAACAACATTTGGCAATTTCCTAAAGGTAGACATAAAAAACTAGACATCGAATTATGTTCGTACCAATATTTAAGAAAATGATATCTTACCTAATACAAAAGCAGTACTATAAGCGCCAGCGCCGAATCCTGCTTCCATAAATTCTAACACAACCATCATGTAGTAATTAACAGAGAAAGACCTCAGGAACCCAAAGACACAGTTCATAAGAGAGGCAATAGATAGAGCCACTTTCCTCCCGTATTTGTCGGAGACGTACCCAGTGAGAGGTAGAGAGAGGAATAGGCCAGAGTTATGGAAAGTTCCTATTAAAGTTCTCTTCCAATTTTGACAACCGAGATCAAACTGAAAAAAAAAAATGTTACGAAAAAAAAATATATAAAAGTATTTACGATGACACTATCTAGCTGCGCTTCATGGTGTAATCCAGGGCTTAATAGTTTTTCTTTTTTGCAATACTTATGTAATTTATTTTGGCCAAACCCGATTCACGGAAATTTTATGAATCGTTAAGTAAATATACCACGATATCACGAGAATCATTATAGTCCGAGATCCGAGATCCCAGAGCTCCCAGACGTCACCTATTTTCTGATGAATGAAATGTGGACGATTGAGTAGAGTTAGTAAGTACTAAGAACACATGCTTACTCGCTAACTTGCTTAGACGGTCAATTTTGAGATATGGGTTAATTAAGGTACATACCAACATTACTTACTTCACGTATTTTCTAATAAGTGATTTTCACGTATGCTGTAGGCAATATCCTTAAAAACAAGGTCCCAATACTCCCAGACACTTTCCGTCAGCCGTTTTGATTAACAACTCCAAAATAATAATTTAACTTCACTTAAATTCTCATGCTCCATTTGTAAATATATTCGTCAGACAACTATTTTGTTGCTTTTTCCAATAAGATAGACCAATCTAAGGAGGCAATCATCCCCTAAACTCAACTATGTCCTATGGGTAAGAGCGGGAGACTGAGTGAGACATTTATTAGGAAACATTGACTTCAAATTGAGTTTAGGGGATGATTGACCCCTTAGATTGGTCTGTCTAATTGGACAAAGCTTTAAAATAGTTGTCTGACGAACATAATTATTTACAAATGGAGCATGAGAATTTAAGTGAAGTTAAATTATTATTTTGGAGTTGTTAAGCAAAACAGCCGACGGAAAGTGTCTGAAAGTATTGGGACCTTGTTTTTAAGGATATTGCCTACAACATACGTGAAAAACACTTATTTGAAAATACGTGAAGTAAGTAACGTTTGTATGTACCTTTATCGCCCCATATCTCAAAATTGGCCGTCTAAGCAGGTTAGCGAGTAAGCATGTGTTCTTAGTACTTACTAACTCTACTCAATCGTCCACATTTCATTCATCAGAAAATAGGTGACGTCTGGGAGCTCTGGCATCTTACTCTATTATATTTAATGTGATTAAAAGTAGCATAAATGTCAATCCAATGTTAGAGTTAGAACAAGTTAAATCATGCATGATAGATAGACAGTTTTGCCGTTCTGTTATTCAACTTCATTAAAAAAGTTTACGTATTTCATAAAAAAGTGTAGGTAGTAGCGGAATAATGGATTAGAAGAGGTATCTATTGAAACTGAAACATTTTTTTTTTATTATTTTGATTATCGTTTTTTTTTGATTTTTGTCAATTTTCAGGTGAATTTGGTAATTTGATTGTGTACGGTAAGGGTTCAATACTTCTTCTAATCCATTATTCCGCAACGCCGTACAAAAATCATGCGACAAGGGGAAACCGTCGAGGGTTGGGCCCCCCTCTCTTCACCTGTACTCAGTTGGCCAGTACAAGTGACGGCATAGTGCTGAATATTATTATTTTATACCCTTCTATCATTCTACATAATGTAATTCTCCTGATGGTTCAAATGACCCATACATTTTTGACACAGGCCTGTAGCCTACATTCTTCCAGACTACGTTTATTTTAAAATAACGAATACTTACATCAATAACTGCAGAGTCTGCCTCTTCGTAAATATATGAGGTACATTGCTTTGTCGTCGACGTATCAAATACGTCTGTATTACATACTGTACTATTGCTTATAGTTACGTTTTCCCTAAACGGATATCTTTTACATTTAACTAGATTATCTTTCTCTTTCTCCTTTGGAATGGCATATTCTACCCATAGGCTGCCGTTTTGTGTGTGCTCGCATTCACTAATCTTACATCTGAAACAAATAAGATAAGTTTTTTTATGTGGAAGTCACTCTCTTACTCATAATACTCATTAACAGTCTTTAATAATTAAGAAACAAAGATACATATTTAAATGCACAATAAAATTTGTTTTTTTTTTTCAACAAAAACTTTAAACTATGAAAACTACACTACATACGATACGAGTATAGACTAAGCACATCTGAATCTTATTAATATTACCTTTCTATGTATAATAAGTATGTATTTACAACTATTATATATGAGTACATATTATATCAACTATTTGGCTTCCATATTACAAGCTTTGCTTAGTTTGGGGTCAGATGGTGTTGGACGTGAAATGTCCATCAATATTTATTCATTTTTATTTGTAAATGCAGAGACGTTTGTTTTTATAATTAAACCTATGGTAGTTAGCCTCAGGGCGGATCCAGTTTTGGGTCCAGGGCCCAGGGGTTCACATGGTTTCATGGAAGGGAGGGAGGGTCATGCATGCTGGTAAATTGCTCTACATGCATGTGCAGTGGCCCCCTAAGGGCTCCCTCACAAAACTGCGATGCGATACGATGTGACGCCGCATCGGAGCAATTCGCCATCGCAAGTTCCTCCGATGCGGCGTCGCATCGCATTTTTGTGTGGAAGCCCTAAGTACTGGACCCAGGGGGGGGGGGGCATGATCCTCCCCCTGGATCCGCACTTACTTTTTTCCTACCGATCTTTGGGCTAGCGCAAAAGACGCAAAGCCCTAACCTAATATTAGGTACGAACTATACTGACGCACATACGTAAGTAGAGCATACTTTCATCCTTTCCATACAGGTATTTACCACTAGCAGCTCCCCGCGGTTTTATCAACGAACTCCCGACCTCGTTATTTTCTCGGGATAAAAATAACGTAGTATGTTTTATTCCAGTCCACTATCTAATTGTATACAAAATTTTCTTAGATATCCCCTCAGTACTTTTTCCGTAAAAGAGTAACAAACTATTAACATCCATACATTCTTACAAACTTTTGCGTTCATAATAGCAGGATACTCACTTATCGTATACACACACGGGTTATTCACCGATTTATAGACAACTGTTATAGTTCAAAACGATTGTTTGTTAACCGTTAACAAAAGAATCTAACAAGGGGCAATCAGTCCTATCAATATTATAAACACGAAAGTTTCGATGAATATATGGATGTATGTTTATTACTATTTCACACAAATATCACTGAAGAGATTTCAAAACAAATTTTGTACACAGATACTCTTACTCTCTCACCCAAAAAGTACTAAAAGTATTTAGATGAAACTTGGTACAACGATAGATAATAGTCTGTGGAATAACACATAGGCTATTTTTTGTTCCGGAAAGTAACGAGATCGGAAACTACACGGGCGAAACCTCGGGGCGCTGATAGTCATTAATATTTTAAGTTAAGAAGTAGTTAATCTCAGATAGTAAAATTATTCTTGCAGTGGGAAAAAACAATTGCATCTTCACCTAATATCTATTTGTGTTTATATACATTTATTTTAATAACTTTATTATCTGCCTTTTATCTGTGTCATTGCCCTGTTTCAGATCATAAAGCGAGTTTCGAACCAAATTTATCTACCTTTCATTCGATTAGATATTTTTTTTGGACAACATTCATAAACGTCTACGTCGTTTCACTCTTTACACCAGAACCACAGATTACAGAAATAAAAGTGACCAGAACTAAGAAAAATATTAAATTAAAAAAAAAAAAAATATTACCGACGATGGTTGACTGAGTTGAATTCAGTTCAGGCAAACCCCATAAAGTACTGTTGCTTCATTTAATTATTGCTATTAATAGACATCGTGCCATATTTTTATAGCACAAAATGACGGTACCATGTTGTAACCGAAGGTGGATTACGGATTCCTACAAGGTACTTATTCTCTCTCGGCTTTTTCACAAAGATTTTTTACAAGACACCTTATACTACAATATTATTTTACATACATATATTATAGAGCCCCGAATTTCGTTCGCGTATTTACGTGGTAAACCGTAAATTTCCCGCCATGAAAAGTTTTACTTATGCTCTATTATTCAAGACTATCAATCCGTTTCTTTTTTTTTATTAATTTATTAACTCCACAGACTCCGGGGTGGTGACCTTTGTCATTTCAACCCGATCCGTTCTGGTGTACCGACGTGATTGAGCAGCCCATATCCAAACTGTCACATTTATAATATTAGTCGGATTACGTGAAAGTATATCAACATCAACGAAGTAATGGTCAGAGAACAAAAGTCACCGACATAGCTCAGCGTATTAGAAAACTGAAGTGGCAATGGGCCGGTCACATCTGTAGCAGACCCGATAACGTTTGGGGTAGACGGGTTCTGGAGTGGAGACCGCGAATTGGCAAACGTAGTGTAGGACGCCCTGAGACTAGATGGAGTGACGAAATTCAAAAGGCAGCTGGTGGCGGTTGGAGAAGTAAGACCGAGGATCGGGCTGAGTGGCGTATCATAGGAGAGGCCTATATCCAGCAGTGGACGGATACGGACTGTTGATGATAATGATGATGATAATATCGACATCGCTGACGTTGTAACTTGCAACGTCAGCGATGCCGATGTTGCAGACAACGTGGCTTGTAAGCCACGTTGGCGTTGTTTACGTGTTTGATAGTTAAATTTTCGGACACTTGTATCAATATTACTATCGTAGTGTATCGTGTTCGATTGTGTTATAATAAGTCAATTTGTATTTTCAACGCCCGATGTCATAAGTATTTTTTCAATAACAGATTTTCATATTTTTCATCACCAATGGCTCTAAAATAGCGAAGAAACATGTAGTGAAGAAAACGTCGTGTTTCAATAAAGACAATATTCGAAAACATATTGTCACCCGCAAATCACTGTATGTTGTACCCGTGTATTATTATATGTTTGAATTTAAAAAAAATATCCTATGAAATACGAATGAGTAAATAAAATACGAGTAGTCAGCTGATTAAATTCTTGTTCTTCGTCGTCTTCTTTTCATTTGTGGCTTTTATTCGGTTGTGTTATACTATATGACATCTTTCTGATTCTTCATCTTCTATTCATTTCTTGCCTCCAATCTAAGATATTATATCTCTTAGTTCTGTAATTTCTCTGGAAACATTGCCTTTCAAACCGGAACACAGTAATGTTTGCACTTACGTTAGTCGAAAACAAAATTTGCTACATGTAATATGGAACTGATATCATGATACTATCATACAGCTGTTATGACAACAAAAACTTTTATTAAGTACTAGCTTTTACCCGCGACTTCGTCTGCGCAAGGTAACTCGAGGAGTATATTATATTTTTATTTTGCAAAAAAATACTCATACAAATTTATATTTACAAAAAAAAGACGCCTAAAGGTATTAAAGCGTAACATACAGAGTTACTTTAATATTTATATGGATAGCTTCATGTCAAACTTCTATTACAGTTTCACGTTTTATCTTCAACAAAAATGAATTTCCAAATACACTTTCAATTCCCAATAACTGCATTCAACATTTTTTTAAGAATAAAGGGTAGCTTATATCTTTAAGTTACGCTTGGTCTAGTCGGGTAAAGCGGTGACTGTCGATCCGGAGTCTCCAGGTTCAAAACCCACAACGCGCACCACTCTCTTTTCTAAGTTCTATGCGTAATGCCGCTAACTTAAAAACGGTGAAGGAAAACATCGTGAGGAAACCGACATGTACTCAGAATCTTTCGAGGTGTGTCATCCACCAACCCACACTTAGCCAGCGTAGTGCATTATGGCCTTGCATATCTTGTATTGCGAGAGAGGGCCCGAGTCCCAGCAGTGGGAACATTTAGCGGGCTATTATATTTAGTAATGTCATTAACCAACATCCGTTATATTTTTCTATGCATAGATTAAACAAATTCGGTTTCGGGTTTTGACATGGAACTGGACTGGACTGATGGACTCTATGTAGGCCTCAATAGGTACGACCTTTCATCCCCTATTATCCACATGAAGTTCGAATTTTCAAAATTGCCGGAACATACTCATTTGCTTCACATCAACTATTTTGATACTTGGTTTAATCTTCAAAAATGACTAATGCCCATATACAATTTCCTAATTTTCTCGCATTTACCACTTTTTGTGAGATAATAAGTACCCTATGTTGTTTATTGGGGTCTAAATCAGCTTATTGGTTCAAGCTTTAAAGCGTGGCAGATAACTTTCATATTTACAGAATACATTTATAGCATATATGGATATCAAGTGTCTAGTTTAAAAATATCATGGCTTTATTTTCAACAATGGCGAACTTCCATATAAATTTTTATCTCCTATTTCACCCCGTACTGTTCTAAATTAGATTATTGCTAGAATAAACATTTACTGGCTTTGCATCGAGTATCTAAGTAGTTGTAAAGTTGCACGTCTTTATCTTCAACAATGACGAATTTCCATATAAACTTTCACCCTCCCATTTCAACCCTGTACAGTTCAAAATTACATAATTGCTAGAACAAATATCTATTAGCTTCGTATCAAGTATCTGGATACAAAGTGTCATGGCTTAATGATCCAACAAAGACCAATTTCCGTATAAACTTTTACTTCCCCATTTCAGCCCCAATTTTACCCCGGTACAGTTTGAAATTACAAAATTGCTAGATCAAACATTTATTGGCTCCGTTTCAAGGGTCTAGGTTCAAAATTTCGTGGTATATCTTCAACAATAACGAACTTCTAAATAGGTTTTCATCCCCATTTCAACCCCTATTTAATTTCTATACTGTTCAAAATTACAAAATTGCTAGAACAAACGTGAATTGGCTTAGTGTCATGTATCTAGACACAAAGTTTCATGGTTTCACTTTCAACAATTTCCATATAAACATTTACGCCCCATTTCAACCCCAATTTACACCCCCGTACGGTTTGAAATTACAAAATTGCTAGATCAAATGTTTATTGGCTCCGTTTCAAGGGTCTAGATACAAAATAACATGGTTTTATCTTCAACAATTATGAACTGCCAAATAGTCTTTCATCCCCCATTTCAACCCCTATTTTATCCCGATACAGTTAAAAATTACAAAATTGCTAGAAAAAACATTTATTGGCTTCGTTTCAAGAGTCAAGAAACATAGTTCCAAAGTTAAATTTTCAACAATGACGAATTTCCATATAAACTTTCATCCCCCATTTCAACCCTTTCAACCCTCTTTTTTGTGATAAAAAGTAGCCTATGTCCTTTCTCGGGGTCTATTCTACCTACATACCAAATTTCATTAAAATCCGTTCAGTGGTTTAGGCGGTAAAGACGGACAGACAGACAGACAGACAGACAGACAGACAGACAGACAGACAGAGTTACTTTCGCGTTTATAATATTAGTATGGATGTCATGAGAGGGCACGCGTCTGCCACATACAGAGATAATGGGGAAGGCGTGACCGACTCGTATGATACGGATATAACGCAGTGATAAGCACTCTCCTCGATAATGTAATCGCGGTACAAATACCCGCGGTATTGTTTATTTGGGACTAGCTGTACCCCGCGCGTGTTGCTACGCCACCTGTCGAAAGTTGATCGGACCAACGTGTAAACCTCCTTTGGCACAACAATTTTGCTAAAGACCACCACAATAAATAATAATAATAAATAAATATTGGTGGACAATTCACACACAACACCATCTGACCCCAAACTAAGCAAAGCTTGTATGATGGCGGCCAGAGAGCTGATATAATACTTATATAGTTTTAAAAACATACTTATTATACATAGAAACACCCAGACACAGTGCAAACATTTGAATTCATCACACAAATATTTGCACAGGGTGGGAATCGAACCCACGACCCTCGGCTACTGCTACTACCAACTAAGCCACGAGGGCAGTCAATACATGATCAAATGTATAGTTTAACGAGTGTGTAAAAGACATACAGACAAACATTCATTTTTGTATATTTGCGATGACAAGAAATCATTTCATACATCAAATACATACCTACATTTTTAAACTTCAGGTTTTGACTTTTTTAGGGGTTTTTAGGGTTCCGTAAAACGTAAAAACGGAACCCTTATAGATTCGTCATGTCTGTCTGTCTGTCTGTCTGTCTGTCCGTCCGTATGTCACAGCCACTTTTTGCCGAAACTATGAGAACTACACTGTTGAAACTTGGTACGTAGATGTATTCTGTGAACCGCATTAAGATTTTTACAAAAGTTTTTTAAAAAAACAAAAATTAGGGGTGCCCCCCATACTGAGAACTGAAACTCAAAAATTTTTTTTTCATCAAACCTACACGTGTGGGGTGTCTATCGATAGGTCTTCAAAAATGATGTTGAGGTTTCTAATACAATTTTTGTCTACACTGAATAATTTGCGCGAGAGACGCTTCCAAAGTGGTAAAATGTGTGTCCCCCCCCCTCTAACTTCTAAAGTAAGAGAATGAAAAATCTAAAAAAAATATATGATGTACATTACCATGTAAACTACCAACGAAAATTAGTTTGAACTCGATCTGATGAGTAGTTTTTTTTTTAGTTATTCATAAATACACTATTATTGAAACTTCGATCAAAGTTACAACGAACTACAAGAACTATGTGTACTATGTATATTATGATACTTGCATCAACGGAACCCTTCATGGGTGAGTCCAACTCGCACTTGGCCACTTTTTATTTTTCTTGAAAACATTATCAGTACAGGACTAAATTAACGGCCGTTGTAAGTTGTAACGCTACCGCAACGTCGAGGTAATTCTTCCTACTAATATTATACATGCGAAAGTTTGTATGTTTGGACGTTTGTTGCACAATCACGTCGGGACAGATCTGATTGAAATTTGAAACACAGAATCAAGTCTGGAATAGCACATAGACTATTTTTTATTACGAGAAAGTAATGGGATCTTGGACTAAGTATTCGTAAGTTCCATAAAATTGCGTATGCTGAATTCCAAGTTGTTATTAAATAGCAACTTGGAATACTGCAGTTGCAATGAAATAAATTAATGCATTCAAAGAAATTGGTAGTCACAGCCTAGCCATTTTTTTTGATGACCAATGAAACTAAAATAAAAGCAATTAAGCATACGTAAACTGTACGTACTGTATGAAATACAGCTACATAGAATCAGCTGGGGTATTAATCCTAAAGCGGATTAGAGATATCTCAGCCAGTGGCTCCAATCCCCTCCGCCTAGAGCTTTCACACTCATTTACATATGCAAATCGGGATATGATACACCTGAACAGGTAAAGATAATATATGTGGATCATAGTTTTATCTTATAGCTATACTTGATTATAAGGATTGAAAGGAAAGGGTGTCCTAAATGTAGCTTTGTAGTGCTTGTAGTTCGACAAAACGCCATCGTTTCATGATTGATGTTCCAAAGATTCGAATGTAGAGGATTGACTCTACATTAGAGATAAAAACGTCTAGGTTGAGAATTTGAGGACTGCGTTGCCTGATTGGGTTTTCCCCGACGGTTACAATTTTGGTGTCCAAAAATCGAGAATGAATCGGTTTTTTCTAGGTAAGCACGCTCCATCGTAGACCACATCGTCGCTTAACATCAGGCGACATGGTGGTCAAGTGTAAATCAACAAAAGTAATAAATATATTTGTTTATAATGTTGGAAAAATATTTTTTTAATAATTATTGTCATCATTGTAATAAGTAACACAGTTTATATTATAGAGATAAAAAACACTTCAAACATCACATTATCATGCCGTTGACACACCCGGATTCAGTAATCATGATGTTATTTGATGTACGACGCCCCATTTTTATATCTTGCGTAAATAAATGAACGTTGCGTAAATATTATACACGGTAGTTAACTGGATAGTAAAATAGATAAATCCTTGTTATAATAATATAAGCTGTTTATACATTTCGATATCTTGACATGTGAAGATGATATTCATTTATAACGTAGACTTATTCCTGTGTGCCATTGGAATCTACGCCGTTTCTAATATTATCGCCTCTGCTACAAAACTTGGCTCAAGTTATATTTGAAAGGATTGATAGCAAGATAAAACTTAAGAAAAAAATTGGCAATCATAGGAACTGCCGATTGAAGTGAAAACTTATAATTCAGAATTTGATAGCTTACTTTGGAAACTACACGGGTGTCACCGGAGGGTGTGGTCTGTTCATCATGGCATGGCCATCTAGAAATGCGTCAGGATTTCCCATTGGCTGATGCATTTCTAGATGGCCATGCCATGATGCCAGGCCACGCCCTTTCAGCATTTCCCATTGGCTGACGCATTTCTAGATGGCCAATGGCCGTGATCCCGAGTTTACCCGAAGATTTCTTATCAAGCCCGAGCGTGACGGTAGAATTCAATTCAGCCCACGAAAAATCTGTCTAGGCGCGCCTAAAGAAGTTTTCACTTGAATCATAGGAACTGGCGACAGAAGTTAAAACTTATAACTCAGAATTTGATAGCTTACTTTGGAAACTACGCGGGTGAAATCACCCTTTGGTTGATTGAGTTGGTGAAACCACACCGTAGGCAATTTGGGCTAGCTCAAAAACCGCAGAACCATTTTAACCTATTAATCTTATCGTACTTGACAAGTAGGTACTACATCTCGTAGATGGCTTTTTTTATATTAGCCACTCCACAGACACCGGGGTCCGTGATCTTTGTCATTTCAATTCTTTATTTTTTTACATGTGTCTTGGATTAGGAGAAGAAGAGGAAAATAGGGGGGAGCTGGGAACATTTCAAACCTAATTCTAGAGCTCATCTGTTGAGCCGATCACTACCGGTTGGGATTCCGCTAGTAATCGACTCGACATAACCGGCCGATGGCGTCTCGTAGATGGCTAGCGCAAGGGCACTTCAGATGGTACGACCTCGGCTTGGGTTGCCATCGATTGGGAAGATCAATGAACGACTTGGCGACCCAGAATAGGTTTGAGTAAATGTTTGGATTACCTACTATGTTATTACTCTATTAACTATTGGCATTAGATCATTACTACCTTTGATATATTATATTTGTAAATATAGATAATTTTAAAGCTAAAGAGTCCATTTTATGTTGCCATTGCTAGGACTCGGAGGCCGGAACTACTCGTACAAGGAGAAAGTTGTTTTTACAAGAAAAAGCGACGGGACGATCCATATGCGCATCCGATGGCAGTTAAATGCCTGACCATAACAGTATACTATAGTACATATATATGTGAAAACGAAAAGTTTAAATCAAGCATTGCAATGCAATCGTCATTTTGAGTTTAAGGTCACTATCCGCCATGTTTTCCAAAAAGTGAGTTGCCGGATGCTTTACTTCTTCGAAAGATGTTATCCTTGGAAGATGTTGGTTTCCTCCCATTGTTTTCCTTTACCGTTCAAAGTAAGAACAAACTTATACATCTTTGCCTGGTAAAACCTTCAGAAGTGTAAGGTTCTAACTTCCGACCTAGTACTTCTGATACAAGACTTTTTTCCCCTTAGCCATCTCACGGCTTAGTATTTATTTATCATCATGTAAGCTCGTGAGATTATAAACCCACGGTAGGTTTAGTTATGTTCATAGTTTTACTTGTCACTTTATGTTGATCGTACATTATTGAATCATCTATCAAAATGGACGAAAGAAGTTTCATCTTTATCAAAATAGTCGTAAGTCTGAAATCTCAATAGTAGCTGGTCTAGTCGGGAGATCAGCGACTGCCGATTAAGAGCCTGGTTCGAATCTCTCGCGCGTCACCGTTTTTTCGAAGTCATGTGCGTCATGCCACAAACATTGAGACGAAATCTTCATGTTCCAAGATTCTTTCGAAGTCCTGCGACATCTATAAATCCGCACTAATTAGGATGCAGGGTGGTGGGTTAAAGCCTTGGCTCTCTCCTTGCAAGGGAAGGTCTCGAGTCCTAGCTGTGAGGACTTTAAGTGGACTGCTTATGAGTTAAATCCCAAGCCGTGAAATTGCTTAACATTGAGCAAACCGCAGTCAAATGAAAACCAATCTACGAACATGTATCTATACTAATATTATAAAGCTGTTTTTTGTTTCAACACGCCAATCTCAAGAACTAGTGGACCAATTAAAAAAAAAATATTCACCATTGTATGTGTACGGGATCCCTGAATGCAATAGGCTATCCTACTTCCAACTATCCTACTAATATTATAAATGTCAATGTATGGATTTTGGATGTTTGTTGCTCAATCACGTCCTAACGTATGAATGGATCGGGTTGAAATTTGGAACACAGATAGATTATAGTCTAGAAGAACACATAGGTTTCTTTTTATTCCGAAAAAACAACGGGAACGACTGAAACGGGAACTTGGCGGCTAACACCGTGGGGCGCTGCTAGTATATACAACGGTATATACTAGTAGTACTACGGTCGAATCCGGGGCGAAACGCTAGTTGTATTTTAAAATGATGCGGATGGAATTTTAAATATATATACTCTACATCTAATATATTATGCAAACAATTTTCTGTTAATCGACCAGTCAAGCACGCACAACGAGGACGTTTTATAAATACTAAGGATATCTGATTTTTTTCTATTTCACATAAGACTATGTTTCTATGTGCGTAGTGAGTAGTGACTACACACACAGAGTTTTCGTGGGCTCTGAATTGACCTCAAGCGTTACGTTCGTAAATGAAAGAAATCTTCGAGTAAAGATTCGATCTAGAAGATCATGGTCATGGCCACGCCCTCCGGATTCACCCGCGTAGTTTCCAAAGTGATCTATGAAATCTGAGATTAAAGTTTTCACTTCTATCGGCAGTTTTTATGACTGCCAATGATTTTTTTGTTAATATAGAGTGACGGGACGAGCAGGACATGTGCCTGGTGGTAAGCTACAAGCCTGTCCATAACAACAAAGTGTAACGCTGCTATTGGAGGATGGAGTGTCCATATAATTACCGAGCACTACAGAGTTTGCATGATCTAATACCACCTTGCCCGTTTTTTTATCGGAAAGCTCGTAGCTCGAAAAACAACATCGTTTCATGGTTGATGTTTCATGGTTGATGTTCCAAAGACACGAACGAAGAGATTTGACTCTACTTTTATGATAAGAACGTCTAGGCTTTGGAATGCGTTGCCTGAGTGGGTTTTCCCTATTGGTTACAATCTTTGTGTCTTCAAATCGAGAGTGAATCGGTTTCTTCTAGGTAAACACGCTCCATCGTAGACCGCATCGTCGCTTAACATCAGGCGAGATGGCGGTCAAGTGTAAACCTATAACAGTTAAAAAAAATGGTTGTCTGTAAAGTCGGTTTACTGACGATAGAAACGTGACGCGTCGTAAGAAATCAGTACGCTGATAGCGCGAGTAGTGATACCGCTCGACTCGGCGGGTGGCGCCCTCAGCGCTCAGCTTCGTCCGCATGGCACAGACAACAAACTAACGGTAACGTTACATGACGTCATGTTTTGCGGGCGTGCAGCCGGCTTCACCGAATTATAAGACGTTATCACGTCAAAAAATAACAAATTGAGTTTTAAGGTGACTAGCGGGCCGTCCTATCTTTGTTTGGGCTGAACAACTTTAGTAATCTACAAGCGGTCTGCCCCGGCTTTGCCCATTGCACATATATACAACGTGGTGGATTTACCCCCAACAATATTTTGACAGTCCATTCTAACACTAATGTAGACTTCATCACCGAAGGTCTCTTTCCCCTCAGCACGGTAGATCACGAGATAATTCGAGTCAAAGTTTGACGTAAAATTCCCACCAAATCACCAGCTTCAACCCTAAAGCATGTACAGCAGACAAACGACCTTGCTACCGACGCTGCGATATCGTACAAAAATCCGTGCGGAGATCTGGCCATTAGGGGTATGTCAAATGAAATAACAAATAACGGAATTTTTTTTTGAGCTTTCATGCCTAATTTTTACATACATGATTCAAAACTTAATGTAGATGAACTACCATAAATATTGTTGCACCTTTCTGCAACACCTTGTTATATATAACACTCGGGGATCGGTCCAGTAGTTTCTGAGAATAGCGCGTTCAAACGAATAAACTATTCAGATTGCAGTGCAAATATTTGTGTGATGAATTCAAATATTGGTACTGTGCCTAGATGTTTTCTATGTATAATAAGTACGAATTTAAAAATATGTAAATAAGTATTATATCAGCTATCTGGCTTCCATAGTACAAGCTTTGCTTATAGTGGTGTGTGAAGTGTCCACCAATCTTTTATTATTCAGAGTACCTGGGTGACCGAGCTTTGCTCGGTTTAAATACTAAATATACTTAGATACCTACAGATAAAAGACTCCAAGAAATAGAATTTCTTAAAAAAAACGAATTGAAAAAAAAAGAGAACCCGTCTGGATTCGAACCCGGAGCTACTAATTCGTGACCGCTATGAACGCCGACTTCCCGTCTGAGCTAATTATGCTGTCGCGTCACGCGGCGAAATTTACCTTCACATTCTAATGTCTAATGTGACAGTTTTTCATTGTCTAAAAACGCGCATAATATGCGTTTTTTTTAAAATAAGACCTAGTTAGATCGATTTATCGTCCCCGAAATCCCCTGCATACATAATTTCATGAAAATCCGTCGAGCCGTTTCCGAGATTCAGATTCTATATATATATAATAATTATATATACATATTTATATAGGTACAAGAATTGCTCGTTTAAAGGTATAAGATTTATGATTTTATTATAGATGTAGGTAAGTAGACCTAGTTTCACAGGCTAATTTAAAGTGTCATTGCATCAATATAACTACGATGTGTGTAAATCACTCACATCGAATGCTTTATCGTACCCGCCGAAAATATCCTGGTTTTGAATACTATTTATAGCCATGTATTATTCTTTTACTGTATTATAATCAAGTTATTTATATTTTTCCTGGTTGGTCCGACGTTTTTCCTTGAATTGGCGATGTCTAGATCGAATTATGTTATTAATTTAGCCAAATATAGGTATGGCTAAATTTCCAATTAGATACACTTATAATCTGCTAGGGGCCCGTTACGGCTTCGCTTGGACATTGTTAAATAATGACTATTAGCACTAATATAGGAAAACAAAGTATTCGTGTTCAGAAAAGAAGGACGACGAATGCCGTGTTGACAGTTTGAGAAACACATAGGTGCCTACCAGTATTGTTAGTATTATATATTTAAAATCATGTATACCATGTCCTACGATTTGTTTTATCAAGCTAATATCAGGAGCTACTGGACCAATGTCAAAAATTCTGTCACCGTTGGATATCTACATGATCCTTGAGTGCTATAGGCTATACAGGGTTACTGGTACTCAGCCTGCATCCTTTTAAGGGGGTAATAGGTACATTAAATACATCATTTCTTGTTATACAGTTTTAAAAAAAAACTCGAACTCTTCGTAAGAATGCGTAACAAGAGCGCGTACGCTCTTTAATGCTGGATAAATGATGTGCCGAAGTGAAAAAATAGTTAAAAGTTGCTAAACAGTACTAGAGAGGGCAACAAACGTTATTTTTTGGGTTATCTATTGAGTTTTAACGAAAGTTGTAGAACAAAAGTTTGTTTGTTTACACATACAGAACATGCTCTTAAACGGATGCAGGCTGATTACCAGTAACCCTGTATATTTCGACGGGCGAAACCGGGGCGGACCGCTAGTTGAATATAACATAAGTGATGTATGGTTAGCCATATCGCTCCGATATCACTTGACGGAGGTCTCGGTCTCGGTCGGACTTGATTTACTCGGTATTGTATGTACATATATCGGTATCGGTATATTATGAGTCAGATAGTTCGAGCTATCTAGGGCTTGGCTCGAATTCTTTTTCAGGTATAATTTGTATGCTATTTATCGTAAGTAGGTATGTTAGTATGTAAGTTAGGGTTAGGTTTTTGGGTCCTGCGCCTTCCGCGCTAATCCAAAAGTCCGTTAAGTAGTAGAGGCAAACACCGCCGGCTACTAGTTATAAGTCCGTTCTAAAAATATAAAGTTAGCCGTGGTAGCCTAGTGGTGCGGACCAAGAATCTCAGTACAAAGAAGTGCCCTCCCAAAGATGTGTTTGTGTCATCGACATAAACCATTGGATGTGCCCTCCTAAACTTCAGGCGCACGGAATTATGTCATCCTTAGGAAGAGTGAGCTCACTCTTTCGGTACTAGTCAGTTGCAGGAAGCAGTGAACACCGGACGTTTTTACCTATCATTATTCGTTGTCAACAACCAAAATAAGTAGAACTACAGGATATCTCGCCGCCAGCGATTCTAGGGGTGGAGTAGATCGGTTGTGTGTAAACCACTTATGATATACATAGAGACGCAGTTTATTACTAATTTCAAGGTTATCATCACATCCATTGGTTTATATCGATGGCGAGGACGGTCTATTTCATTAATCGTGAGGTCGTAGATTTGAATTCCACATGCACCGCTGTGTATTTCTCGTCGTCGTGAGAGAAGTCCCCGAGTCTGGTTGAAACGTAGGTAATTATTGTATCTCCTTCTGTTTTTTTTAATTTTATTTCTAACTGTATTACGAGTAGTATAAACTAAAGTTTAATGCTGTTTCAGGTTTTGGATTATTATCAGAGAATTTATTTAAGAGAAATTGGAAATGTGTGAAGGATTGGTATGGCTTTACATTTCATGTATGTATTACACAAACACAATACATGTTGCATGTTACTATTCACTGATTGAACGGAATTAGCATTCGCTAAATTAATAAAATTTGCCAACCTGTTCACATAAAGTTATGCAGATTGAAAAGAAGTCGGCATTGGTAAACGTTAGTTGCATCACAGAAATGTTTTCATCGTTATCGATTGTATGAAAGTATTTTTGTAGTGCACAAAAATAGTTAACACGGTGCCCTATTTACAGACTCAAGGTTACCGAAGCAATACTTTGCGGAACCCTCACCCTACTCCGAAGTTTACAACGCATGCGTATTATAATATTCATATGGCGTGATTCCGGAATCAACACGTCTTGCATACAAGATGCTAAACCGGTCTTTAGAAGGATGGGTTTGCATTTTTGAATTTATTTCTACAGCGCCAGAACATCAATAAAAGCATCAATAACGGTATTTTTACGACGCAAGAATCTTTTAAAAGCATTGAAATATTTTGCATTAGCAATAATAATAATATTCTTACCTATAAGATACATCTGCAGCTTCAAAAACGAAGACAGATCCATACATTCCCGCTAAATAAACCGGGAATAATAGAAGGGCATAGTTGACAAGGTTGTAAGTGCCGAACGGGCCTAGTTGCTTCAGTATTGCATCTAGCCCAACCAACGAAGCATCACTCGACATTTTAAAAAACCTTTTTTTTGCACAGTCACTGAATTTGTATAATAGGTAAATAATTTTAAAACAATAAATTAATTGCAAAAAACCACACGCGGCGTCCTCGTGATACTCCCGTGTTTTTGACGTTAGACGCGCATGCGTACTGTGGATTTATTTTTCGCGCGCAGGGCTCTCATTTTTTTTCTCACGTGCAGTAACGACAACAGACTCAACACGTTTGCGAGTGTTTGCTATGAATATAAAAATAAAACACAACACGCGATATTTATGTCGAGTGAGAAAGAGAAAGATACTTTTGATGGAAATTATCTGCAAGTGGAATAAGGAGGGAAGATGTAGTGACGTTAATCGGTTAGTTCTAGATATCATTGACTTGACTTAATGCTGCCTTGTACTTGACTATTATGATGTCTGGAGTAATTACCTATGCATTTCTTAGATTAATTTTATTAAATTAAATATTGGATCTGTATTTTAAGTAGGTAGGTATTAATAATTTAGGGCAGTAAGTTTAATTTCAGAATTTATGTTTATAATATATTGCGGATTACGAATAAGTTGCGATAGGAGCTAGACTCTACTAATTTTATTTACTTGAACAATTGTATAATATATATTGTAAGTACATTTGTTTTAGCCGTTACGGTTATTTACAGTACTGATATGAATAATTGCGAAATATTTAGTTTAAGTTAAACTTTATTGTATTTCCGTAGGTCTAATAAATTGTTGTTATTTACGAATTATCATTTTTTTTAACACATTTTCTTTGCGCTTTCCTTTAAGTTTAAGGTACTAACTTAAAATGTGTATTTAGGTTCAACCTACATTATGTATGTAGGTAGGTACCTAACAAAATGGAGCTAGTATTAAATACTGTCTATGCACGGTAATGTTCACAGGCTCCTGACGTACCTAGAATCTAACGACCTCCTCAGTGACCGGCAATACGGGTTTCGCCGAAACCGGTCCACCGGGGATATTCTAGCGTACGTCACTCATATCTGGAGTGAAGCTATCGAGAAGCACGGGGAAGCACTTGCAGTCTCCCTGGATATCTCGAAGGCTTTCGACAGGGTTTGGCATGATGGCCTTTTATGCAAGCTTTCAGCTTATGGTTTGTCTCCAGGCTTTATAGAGTGGATATCGGACTTTTTGAGGGATCGTTCCATACGAGTGGTCATTGATGGCTGCTCATCAGATCAAATGGCTATCAATGCCGGAGTCCCTCAAGGGTCGGTACTCTCTGCAACACTCTTCCTGCTACATATGAACGATCTGTTGAGCCCGGTATCTTTGGGTACGCAGATGATAGCACTGTTGTGGAGAGCTACATATCTAGCGCTAGAGCCAATAGGCAGCAAACTCAGGCACTGAGAGAGAGTTTGATCGAGCGTTTAAACTTGACCCTTGAGGCAGTCTCTAAATGGGGCGATGCCAATCTGGTCAGGTTTAATGAGGGAAAGACGCAGGCGTGTCTATTTTCCGCAAAAAGGAGTCCATTCCAACATACTCCTACTTTTCGTGGTGTATCCGTGCCGGTATCCGACCATCTCGAGCTTTTGGGCGTTACTCTGTCGTCTACGCTCAACTTTGGCTCGTGTATCGAGTCCAAGGCTAAATTAGCTGCCAAAAAACTGGGTGTCCTCTCTAAGGTGCGAAGGTACTTCAAGTCTGAGCAGTTGCTCACGTTATACCAAGCACAGATTCGCTCCTGTATGGAGTACTGTTCGCACCTTTGGGATGGGTCGGCTAAGTATCAGCTGGAAGCTCTGGAATCGATTGAGAGGCGTGCCAAAAGGCTCATAGGCAATGACACCCTCGTGCGTAAAAGACTGCAAAGTCTTGAACATCGCCGTAAAGTTGCTAGCTTATCGGTTTTCTATCGGATACACTTCGGAGAGTGTGCGGCTGAATTGCACGATCTAATACCACCTTGCCCTTTTTTCTATCGGAACGCTCGTAGCTCGAAAAAGCGACATCGTTTCATGGTTGATGTTCCAAAGACACGAACGAAGAGATTTGACTCTACCTTTGTGATAAGAACGTCTAGGCTTTGGAATGCGTTGCCTGAGTGGGTATTCCCTGTTGGTTACAATCTTTGTGTCTTCAAATCGAAAGTGAATCGGTTTCTTCTAGGTAAACACGATCCATCGTAGACCGCATCGTCGCTTAACATCAGGCGAGATGGCGGTCAAGTGTAAACCTATAAAAGTTAAAAAAAAAAAAAAAAAAATTTTAGCAATATTAGTAATTTATATACTTAAGTTGGTATTGAAAGAATACTCATCATCATCAACATCCCACTAAATGTTCCCACTGCTGGGACTCGGGCCTTCTCTCGCAAGGAGAGAGTTAAGACCATAATCCACCACGCTGGGGCAGTGCGGGTTGGTGGATGACACATGATTTCGAAAGATTCTAGGTAGGTACCTACATGTCGGTTTAGGTACATTGAAAGAATATCGAAATGCACTCTATGGCAACCCTAAAATTCCGGGTATGATTTGTTCGTTGTCTGTGGGCTGTGATAGTTTTGGCGGGAAACAAGGAAGCTCTCGTACGTAGTGATTACTTACTCTGTGACTGTCGTTTTTAGGGTTCCGTAAAACGTAAAAACGGAACCCTTATAGATTCGTCATGTCTGTATGTCTGTCTGTCTGTCCGTCCGTATGTCACAGCCTCTTTTTGTCGAAACTATGAGAACTACACTGTTGAAACTTGGTAAGTAGATGTGTTCTGTGAACCGCATCAAGATTTGAACAAAGAAATTAAAAAAAAAGAAAAATTAGGGAATATACCCCCCATACTGAGAACTGAAACTCAAAAATATTTTTTTCGTCAAGCCTACACGTGTGGCGTGTCTATCGATAGGTCTTCAAAAATGATCTTGAGGTTTTTAAAATCATTTTCGTCTACACTGAATAATTTTCGCGAGAGACACTTCCAAAGTGGTAAAATGTGTGTCCCCCCCCTCTAACTTCTAAAGTAAGAGAATGAAAAATCTAAAAAAAATATATGATGTACATTACCATGTAATCTACCAACGAAAATTAGTTTGAACTCGATCTGACGAGTACTTTTTTTTTAGTACGTCATAAATACACTACTTATTATTGAAACTTCGATCAAAGTTACAACGAACTACAAGAACTATGTGTACTATGTATATTATGTTACTTGCTGCAACGGAACCCTTCATGGGCGAGTCCAACTCGCACTTGGCCACTTTATTTCTCGTCACCTCGTAAGAACACGTGGGGTTTTATAAAAAAATATAAACGATTTAAATTAAAAGTACTCGTAACCGGTACTAAGTAAAAAATCTATATAAAAGTGATAATGTTACATCTGAATTGAAGGTAATACTGTAAAGCGTTTTTTTTTATTATTAATGGAATGTGTAAATACAAAACGAATGTGTTTTTTATTAATTATGGAATGTGTACTACTTGCTGCACGAGGCACCTGTGAATAAGTTGGTATGAAGGAATGATTCCGAAATATAATGCTGTAGACTGATTAAAGCTTTTTTATTTATGAACTAATTGTGTTTTTAACAGTATATTTTACTAAAATAATGATTTTAAGTAGAACAACAGAACTAGTTCGCTATTCCGTCCTAAATTACAGTCAGCAATAATTCTCATGAAGTAATATTAAATAACTCTCATGTGCATTTAAAAATTTATCGAGTTTTGTAACATGTGTTTGCTATTTTGCAGTAACAGCTTATTCTAGCAGTATCTATTTATTGGCAATTGCCACCTACTTCCCTTGCGTTAAATTAATGCTACTATGCTACTACTATTATCAGTAATTTTATCCCTTAAGAATAAAGTATATAAATTATAAACACTTTCAACCTCATATTTATTTATACATAAGTTATCAATAAATAAACTGACAAAAAAAAAGATATAAACTCTTCCAAGAAGGCTGAGATCGGTCGGTTCTGAAAAATAACTTATTTATATCCTTACCTACCTATTTATTACTAAACTTTAATAACAATAAAGATTTAATTGAAGCTACTTTAGCTGCGCCATAAATTTAATTTCATCTTTGACAGGTATATGCACTACCGGACTGCCTCGGCTTGGCCTGTGGTACATAAATCACGTGATAGTGAAATAATTTTTGAGATCGGTCCAGCAGTTCCTGAGATTAGCGCGTTCAAACAAACTCTTCAGCTTTATAATCTTAATGTACATAAATATCTTAATATATAATAATCTCCTGTCACGATGTTTGTCCGCGATGGATTCCTAAACTACTTAACCGATTTCAAATTAAATTAGCACACCGCGAGCAGTCTGGTCCACCTTGAGAGATAGGATAGTTTTTATTTCGATTAATAGTCTTAGACTTTAAATGACAATATCCGAGCGCAGCCGGAATGGGCCGCTAGTAAATTTATATAAATAAATTACGTGTCACGTTGTTTGTCCGCGATGAACTCCTAAACTACTTATAGTAGATCCAACCGTTTATTTTCTTTTTGACAGCACCAATAGAACGTAACTGCGTCATGTTACGCAAAAGTTCACTTTTAAATCCGAGGTTTTAAAAATATGATAACTGCTTAAATTTGCTCCTTAATCCCGTATAATAATCATCTTTGACAAATTGAGTCCATAAGTGCAGTAGTTTTTTTATAAATTACATAAAATAACAAACGTTTTTAAAAATTTACGTTCTATGGGTGATGTTGATAGCCATAGAACGTAAATTTTTAAAAACGTTTGTTGTTTTATGTAATTTATAAAAAAACTACTGCACCTATGGACTCAATTTGTCAAAGATGATTATTATACGGGATCAAGGAGCAAATTTAAGCAGTTGTCATATTTTTAAAACCTCGCATTTAAAAGTGAACTTTTGCGTAACATGGCGCAGTTACGTTCTATTGGTGCTGTCAAAAAGAAAATAAACGGTTGGATCTACTATAACCGATGTCAATCAAATTTGATCCAACTTGAAAGATTGAATACAAAAAAGATAGATAGATCACATTTTGATCCAACTTGAAAAAATTGAATTAAAAAAAGATAGATAGATCACATTTTGATCCAACTTGAAAAAAATGAATTCCAAAAAGATAGATCTTAGATCATTTTGATCCAACGGTCTTTATGTGGCAATATCTAAGCGAAGCAGGAACGGGCAGCTAGTATTAGTATATATTCTGAAAATATCACATTGTTGTTGTTTGACTGTTGGTTTTATTTAACTAACAATACGCTCAGATGACATCTCATAACGTGGTACTGTAAACATAGCGACAGTTCCGCTTCTGGTAACGTTTATTTTGCAATCTTCAAGAAAATAATATTTGTTTTAGTATAACTAATGATCAGCATAACAACATAAGCACACTGTATGTTTCGGACTCGGGACCTCTCTCAAGGAAATAGATTCTCTCAATTCTCATGGAGGAAGCCACTGGACTCCGAAATACAGTTTCTAAATAATAGTTCGGGAATTCGGGACTACTTCCATATTATGATTGTTTAAAAAAAAGAGTTTGATTTTGAAAGAATTTGAACTTGACCATTCGTTATCCACTGGCCCAGTGCGGCTGGGTGACACACGTTCCCATAAGATGTATTTCATGCAGCATACCGCTTTCCTCACGATGTTTTTATGAACTTGAAATTGGTTGTGGTCCCGAGATGACTAAAAAATCTAACCGTGAGCATTAGTTCAAATTGACAAAATTAATATTGCGAATAATCATTTTTACGAAATCGAGATCATCTGAAAAATATACATCATGAACGAACTTAACGATGGGACCGTCTTTTAAACCCATCATAAGGTGATGTTTTAATGTGACTTTCTGTTAACTGTATTATGTATATTGTGTATAGCTTTATATATTTGTTATCAATTGAGTAAAAGTAAACCAATTAAATAAATGTAAGAATTTATATTGACTACTGTTCGATCTTTACCATATAAAATTTCACAACGGAATGCTCTTCAACGGCTAAGCTCCATCTACTTATAGCGCCAACCCCTCTAAATCTCTTTTGAGATGGCGGGTAGAAGTGAATGGTATCCCACCGGTGCCCTCTACACTAAATTTTATCAGTCATACCTATCTCTTTAAATAATCAGATACTTGTTCTTTTATATGACACATATTTAGACTCAAATCCCATATAACCAATATAATACTATAGTGAAATATACTAAAAACAAATACAAGTGACAACACGGCCCTCCTGCGCACGCTGCCACACTCTTGGCAGTCTAGTGTGTCAGTCACAGTCTAGTGTAGTTAAAATAAAAATATAATTTTGTTTTGAATTTGGTTACCGTAGTTGGGTTACAAAGTGGTTATATTCAGTGCAGTTATAAGATACCCTTATGGTTGAAATTAGAAAGAATTTAGTCAGATGATGCCGAGTTACATACAGAATTGCTATTAAGCCTATCGAAGAATAGTTATAGGTGATGGATAGCCCTAAACATTGTGTATGACAAATTATTTTATTAAACCTTGAATACGATAAGTAGACTTGGAGATATAATTGAAAGTCAAACCCAATCGAGCAGTGCAATGGATCGCGGATGTTTTATGATTGATGTAATTGTTGCTGATGAGTTAACATTTGAATAACATAGTGAAGTGCAAGTTTCGATCCATTGACAAAGTAAGCGTTAGTGTGAAACCGTAATACCTTGGACATAAACTGACGTACCTAGTGTCAGCCTAAGAGTGTAACTGCTAGAGAAAGCATTAAGAGTGAAAATGATGCCACGTATTTAGAGTTACCAGGCGGTCGGCAGCTAGGGAAAGGTTTATGTTTGAGATTTATGGAGAATGTGGTAATGTAGTGACGTACCTTGAGTTGCGACAATGTGGCAACGCAACTGCTTGGGAAAGCTACTCATTACTATCTTATGTGGATATTACTGGAAGAGTAAAATTAACTTCGATAAAATGAATAAATTGTGCATTTTGTTCGCAGCAACTACACCAGACTGTGACACTGCCAAGGTTGGGAGCGTGCGCAGGAGGGCTGTATTGTCACCTGTATTTGTTTGTAGTATACATATTTCACTATAGTATTATATTTAATACTGGGATTTGTGTCTAAATATGTGTCAAATAAAAGAACAAGTATCTGATTATTTAAAGAGATAGGTATGACTGTTGAAGAGCATTCCTTTGTGAAATTTTATATGGTAAAGATCGAACAGTTGTCAATATAAATTCTTACATTTATTTAATTGGTTTACTTTTACTCAATTGATAACAAACACTTTATAACTGTATTATGGTTTAAAATGAACCTTGACCATGACATTTTTCAAACAGTTTCTCTGTAAGATATTTAAACCAATATCTAACTGATTTCCATTTTTTTCTATGGTTGTTGTGCCTCGTAACAACTCATCCACAAAATAAGCTACCCTCTCATAATAAAGTTTGCTAAAACAGTATCCACAAACTTAAAAAAACCGAAGGTATTTCATTCTACGAAATGTTCTGATTGCAGTTCCCGGAATTGAAGGTTATTTTACTCTCACACGATAGAACCCCCTTACGATATAGTAATTAAAAGTTTTTACTTGTCGGTGATTAGCAAAATTTTCATTTAAAATGCAATACATAACAACAAGGATTAGATAACAAAGTTAAAACATTTTTGTTTAAATCATTTCTACAAAGTAAATCGTTATATTAAACTGTTGCTTACTTACGTGTACCTACATTACGCACTACTGAAACCACTGACCAAAGAATAACATTTTGGCTAACTGCGGGCGACGCACGTCCAGTGCGTTTTACTTTCCTGTGCCCGGCCGAGTTGGTGCCCGAGCTGATGATTTCTAGGCGTGGTGTTCATAGCACTTCTGATGTTATCAATTGAATAAAAGTAAACCAATTAAATGAATGTAAGAATTTATATTGACAACTGTTCGATCTTTCCCATATGAAATTTCACAACGGAATGCTCTTCAACGGCTTAGCTCCATCTACTTATAGCGCCAACCCCTCTAAAACTCTTTTGAGATGGCGGGTAGAAGTGAATGGTATCCCACCGGTGCCCTCTACACAAAATTTTATCAGTCATACCTATCTCTATTGATAATCAGATACTTGTTCTTTTATATGACACATATTTAGACTCAAATCCCAGTATTACATGTAATACTATAGTGAAATATACTACAAACAAATACAGGTGACAACATATTGTATTTTAATTGAACATTACCACGCTGAATGGCAATGCTTATGTGTTGGGCCGTTGCTTATTGTTTTTTTTTGTGATGAGATCGGGCAGAAATTTAAAACACAGTTGGGTAGATTATAGTCTGGAATAACACATAGGCTACACGGGAATATTATCCCGGGAAATTAACGTAAAGGGAAACTAAGCGGTTAAAACCGCTAGGATTTTAAAATATTTTATCTATATCTATACTAATATTATAAAGAGGAAAGATTTGTACCTATTTTTGTATGTTTGTATGTTTGTAATGAATAGGCTCCGAAACTACTGGACCGATTTCAAAAATTCTTTCACCTTTGGAAAGCTACATTATTCCCGAGTAACATAGGCTACGGCAGATGGCGCTGCAGTTGATATCTAGGTTATTATTCGAGCGAAGCCGGAGCGGGCCGCTAGTTTTAAATATTAACAGTTTTTGTGGTCTTATTAGATTAGGTATTTCTGTATTGTATTTTTGATAAATTAAGTATACTGTCTGCAAACTATTTTTGTGATGCTGATTAAGCATTTGTGTAGATAGGTAATTTAATTTTCTGTTAATTGTAGTGTTTCTGTTAATTGTAGATAATAAAGTGTTTGTGTGTTGCATTTTTAAATTACTTTTTTTCTGTTATCTGCATTCTACGCTACCAATCAAATGTCTGAACATTTAATTTATTTTGTTTTTTTTTTTCAATGTATTCGAAGTATATTTTTTAATCACACTGCAAAATAGTGGAGTCTTTGGACCAGTGAGAGGAAATTGTTAATTACTTACTTGCTTAACTTGTTAGTGAATTTCATTTTCACTCAATTTGCTGTAGGTATGTGGTGTCAATAAAAAGTCTGTGTATTATATTATCTGAGGATGACAATATAATAGTAAATCAAAGCGAACTTGGTTGAATTGTTCCTGGTCGTAAAATTCCATGAGGACAGTAAAACAATCATTTAATTTACCTTGTTTCAACTATCATTCCGTCGCTTAAGGATTTTCCTGCCACAGGTATAGTTAGACCTTGGCCTATTTTATGCAAATTAGATTTGTTTGCCGTGATCAAACAAACGTTTTCGGAGGCAAGAGTGAATTTGAAAGAAGGTCAAGGACATGAAAGACAATCTTAATAGTTATTACGAGCGACGAGACAAGCAGGACATGTGCCTGATCGTTAGCAATACACCTGTTCATAACAACATAGTGTCACACAGCTATTGGAACATGATGAGTCCAAATCATTACCAAGCACTGCAATGCGCTCGTCACCCATAGATATAAGATGATTTATTTCTATGGTATGTATTTTTTCTGAAAACATTGCCCTTCAAACCGAAACAAAGTGGTATTTGCACATTACTACTGGCCCGTAGAATAACTGGGGCAAGGTTTGGTACGTCCCCAGGCGGACTCTGCAAAGAGTTCTACCACTATAGACTTGTAGGTATAGTTTTATAAACGTTCGCGATTTGAACCCACACTGAATATATTATTTTATAGGTACATGATTTTGTCACATTAAGTGTATTCTTAGACCTAAACTCCTTAAACATCACAATAAGTTACGGTGGTCTAGTCGGGAGAACGGCGGCTGCCGATCCGGAGACCCCGGGTTCAAACCCCACATGCACCACTGTCTTTTCGAAGTCATGTGCGTAATGCCGCTAACTTAAAACGGTGAAGGAAAACATCGTGAGGAAACCGACATGTACCTAGAATCTTTCGAAGTCATGTGTCATCCGCCAACCCGCACTGGGCCAGCGTGGTGGATTATGGCCTTAACTCTCTCCTTGCGAGAGAAGGCCCCGAGTCCCAGCAGTGGGAACGTTTAGTGGGCTGTTGTGAAACTCCTTAAACAATGAGGGCAAATGTCCTATTTTTTAACAATTATAGGAAATTAAACACACATGACACATCATCAATGATCTCAATACTAAGATGTGCCCTGCGAAACTTCAGAGCGCACAGAATAATGCTATCGTTGGGAAGAGTGAGCTCACTCTTTCCGTTCTAGTCGGTTGCAGAAAGCGGTGGACGCCGGACGTTTTTACCTATCACTATTCGTTGTAAACAAGCAAAATAAGTAGAACCTCAGCAAATCTCGCCGCTAGCTATTATTCTACTTAGAGATCAAGTAGATTGGTTGTTCTTAAACTACTTACTTTACACAAAGTCGCAGTTTATTAACAATTTCAAGGTGCTCAGGGCACATCTATTAGTTTATATAGATGCACATCATGACCTCCATCTTGCCTGATGTTAAGCAATTAGGGCTTATTACTATTACTACGGTGTTGTGACCAATCGTGATAGATTAAAATAACCCATGAAATACATTCTGGCCTGCTCTACCTAACGCTCATTTTGCAATTTCGCCAAATATGGTCAAATCAATGCAAATATCCAGCCACCATATCCTCAGCACTTAAATCCTTTTTTTTTTATATTCACTTACTTAGCTGAAAGAAAATTCCTTACAAGTAGCAAATTAGAATAAAATAAATTGGGTAATGTATTCGGAATTTTATGATAATTTTTGCTGTGTATTGTTTTTCTTTCTAATTTACTACTAACTTATTATAATATGTGTAACGGTGGCAAGACATTGATTATATTAAAACACAACGCAATCTCGTTCCATTTCCCGCCAAAACTACGCTAGCTTGTACAACAAGTCTCTAGTTTCATGATATATTATGCAGCTGCATGCACCGCCCAACTTCAGCCATGATGTCAAACCGATGCCATGTTTGTTTGCCCATCATAATCAATATCGAGTTTGGCTCGCCTGCAGCTGTTTACAAACTAGATGCGGTCCAATGACTTCTATACGACAGCGGCCATTTTGAATCTATTTTATGAATAAAGTGGCCAAGTGCAGTTGGACTTGCCCATGAAGGGTTCCGTTGCAGCAAGTAACATAACATACATACGACACATAGTTCTAGTAGTTCGTTGTAACTTTGATCGAAGTTTTATTAATGGTGTATTTATGACGTACTAAAAAAAAGTACTCATCAGATCGAGTTCAAACCAATTTTCGTTGGTAGTTTGCGCATGATAATACTGTACATCATATATTTTTTTTAGTTTTTTCATTCTCTTACTATAGAAGTTAGAGGGGGGGACACACATTTTACCACATTGGAAGTGTCTCTCGCGCAGATTATTCAGTGTAGACAAAAATTATATTAGAAACCTCAACATCATTTTTGAAGACCTATCGATAGATATCCCACACGACACGTGTAGGTATGAAGAAAAAAAAAATGTTTGAGTATCAGTTCTCAGTATGGGGGGCAACCCAAATTTTTATTTTTTTTTATTTTTTATTGTAAAAATCTTAATGCGGTTCACAGAATACATCTACTTACCAAGTTTCAATAGTGTAGTTCTCATAGTTTCGGCAAAAAGTGGCTGTGACATACGGGTCTATATGGGGTGGCATAACATTTTTTGTCCTATTTTAGGTAGGCATAACGTTTTTAGGACTAATGATAATTTACCATAACAACTAAACGCATAACTGTCTTCGCATAATGTTAACTAGCATAACCATATATGACATAACGATAACTTAGCATAATGTTTAAACGAATAGCCATATATAGCATACAGATAACTTAGTATAATGTTTCGACGCATAACTATAAATAGCATAATGTTTAAAGGCACACATTGAGAAAAGCATAATAATACTTAAACATAATGATCAACGGCATAAACTTTAAACGCCTAACTAAAAAACAAGTACAAAAAGCGGACTGTAGCAACATTATTTAAATAAAATACGTGGGTGTGTGAAATGCGGGTACTTTGACAACAATATTTATTATTCGTTATGTAGGTATCAACTAATTAAATGGAATATCATTGCCAATAGTATCTGTCATTGTCGCATTCGTGTTATTATACTGTTGCTGTGAAATTATTTAGTATATTTTGAGGATTAAGAATCGTTGGTCTGAGAATAACACCATATTTTTTTTTATGGTAAATACCGTTTTTATGGTAGGTACTATAAAAGATCTTTATGCAGTAGTATAACAATTGTTGTACTAATTTATGTAGGCAACGTTTTTAGGACTTAAAAACCTACATACACCTGAGACATATGGTGCACTTTTTGACTCCGGGTGGGCTCCCGCCAGAAGCTCTGCGGTCAGCCCTGAGTGTCGCTTCTCCATACTCGGCCTGCGCTCCACTACGGAGGTCGCCGGCTCGCTTCGCTCGCCACCTCCCCCCTTCGCTACACTTGGCCTCGCATGGATCGTTCCACTCAGGACCTCCCTTGAGCTTCTGGCTCCCGCATTTTTTAAATACACTCTAGGGGTAGTAGCAACAAGACTAGGTGGAGTCGGGGTGCTCCGAATCGGATCTGGGTACTATGTAACCTGGTTATATATTACGTAGCACAACAAATCATTCAAAAATGCCTCAATGCGTCTGAGCAACAGTTAAATCGAATGTAGTACAATAGACTTTTATGATTAAAACACATTACGCCACAAAACGATTATGCAAAAGTTACGTTATGACACTATATATTATGCTACATTCATTATGACAAAGTAAATTAGGTGAAAAATAATATGCGTTTTAAAAGGCACCTTAAAAAAATTAGAACAAATAAAAAAATGCCTAAAAACTATTATGCGTCTCATCAATAGTCGAATTAAATGTAGTACAATAGATTGTTATGCTTAAAACACATAACGCCAAAAAATTATTATGCGAAAGTTGCATTATGACACTATACATTATGCTACATTCATTATGACAAAGTAAATTAGGAACAAAAATTTATGCGTTCTAATAGGCTCCCGTGACATACGGACGGACGGACAGACAGACAGACATACAGACAGACATGAAGAATCTATAAGGGTTCTGTTTTTACGTTTTACGGAACCCTAAAAATAATTTATGGGCTAGAATTTTCTATTAGTTCGTCGTGTAATTATTTTATGTAATTATTATTTTTAGATTTTGGTCTTGGGACCTTAGGATAATATTTGTTTTCTGTAATTTAACAAAAACTTTTAATTCGAAAATAATTAAATGACATGACGTTTAATTCCTTATTACCTAAATTGGAAAATTGTAGTGTTCTTGTCTATAATTTTTTGTTAAAATTGTAAATTAATACCCCGTTTACATGATTCCAGTCCAGCGGTCGAATCCAGGGCTGGATTGCTTACTGGAATAATGTAAACCGGCACTGGAATGCATTGTCACTGGATTGATGCTTTCCAGTGCCGGTTTCCATTATTCCAGTAAGCAATCCAGCGCTGGATTCGGTCGCTGGGCTGGAATCATGTAAACGGGGTATTATTCTTAGTTAATTACACATGTGTTTAAAATAAATACTCGTTCATTGTTTGGGTAAAGCATCGAACAATTTATATTCCGAGAGTTGCTAGCAAATTTTGAGTAAGGATTTGAGACAAGTTGAAAACTTGTCACATAACTCTCCTATTGATACCCCAACACGGAGGTGCAAACCTGCCTGGTGAAAGGCGGGAAAAAATGGATCCATACATTTTTTAATTTTTTTGTTTTATTCAGTGAATATGTTTGAGGCATGGACGTATAAAAAAAGTCGGACGTAGTCTGGCTAAAACAACAACTGTGTCCATCGAGTCGGCCACATAACATGCACGTGTGCGCTGTCACATGTGGCCATGTGTATGTGGCCATGTGTATGTGTGCAAATGTGGCCGAGTCTAGTGGTAACTCGAAGAAGCGGCATCGTTTCATGGTTGATGTTCCAAAGACACGAACAAAGAGGTTTGACTCTACTTTTGTGATAAGAACGTCTCGACTGTGGAATGAGTTGCCTGAGTGGGTTTTTCCCGATGGTTATAATCTTGGTGTCTTCAAATCGAGAGTGAATCGGTTTCTTCTAGGTAAGCACGCTCCATCTTAGACCGCATCGTCGCTTAACATCAGGCGAGATGGTGGTCAAGTGTAAACCTATAAATGTTTAAAAAAAAAAAAAAGGCACAGTTTTTGTATTAAAAGTCGGATGTAGTCTCTACGACCGACTTTTTTATACGTCCATGGTTTGAGGCTATATATATTTTTTACATGTTCTAGTTTAATGTTTAAAGAATTAAAAAATAAGCCAGACGATTTAATCGGGATTTTAACACTGCCAGGCGCGTGCAAATATGTTTTGGAAAAAGTATACAAAATGGGTTTGACGCAATTTGAAATTAAAATTGGGTGTCATTTGTAACTAAAAAATAGGGATTCTCAAAAAGAGAGATCGTTTTGGTGGGACTATCTACCTGCCAGGTGATTTAAATTGAGGGGTTCATTTTGCCCCGCTACTCATCAGCCAGGTCGGCACCTCTGTGTAGGGATATAATAGGAGAACTATTTGACACATTTTCAGCTTGCCTCAAATACCTACCCAAATTTTGCTACCATCATCATCATCATCATCAGCCGCAAGACGTCCACTGCTGAACATAGGCCTCCCCCCTAGATTTCCACAACGAACCGTCCCGCGCAACCTGCAACCAGTGGTTTCGAGCGACCTTTGTGAGGTCATCTGTCCATCTAGTGGGAGGCCGTCCAACACTGCGTCTTCCGGTTCGTGGTCGCCACTCGAGAACCTTTCTTCCCCATCGGTTGTCAGTTCTGCGAACGATGTGGTCTGCCCATTGCCACTTCAGCTTGCTTACTCTTTGAGTTATGTCGGCCACTTTCGTTCTTTTGCGAATATCCTCATTACGGATTCTGTCGCGCAAATTTTGCTACCAGCTCCCGGAATATTCAAAGTTTTTAATTGGGGTTGTATTTTTCAAACTATTGTTTCAAATGCAACAGTGGCATGGACTTTGCATGTCATGTTTATTAAAAAGCAAGCTGTTAACCCTTGACGGCTACGCTATTAAGGCCTTAAGGTTACTTATCGTTGCAGTCTTTGCAATTCAAACTACATAGACCGCGATTTTCTGTCATAGCCTTTTTTTAAATAAATAAAACATAAATTGTCGTTACTTTAATACTTTATATTACTAATACTTTCGTTGCCTCCACCATCGCCACGTTTCTGGCTTTGATGGCTATCTGTACGTTCTAGTCACAAATCTTTTCGTGTGATGCATGCAGCCATCGAACACAGTACAAACCAGTCAGCATAGGTATACTTGTACGTATATATATCACCCTCCTCGTCGTAAATAAAAACCGGCCAAGTGCGAGTGGGACTCGCGCATGAAGGGTATCGTATTTATTATTGTTTTAATTACTTATACTAAAAGAGGGCATACAACTAAACTTTCTGTGAATAGTTAAAGCGCTACCTGTCACCGTTATTAGTATCGAGCAAGAAACGGTAAAAAATCAAGTTTGTTGGATGGAAGCGCCCCTTAAATATTTGTTTCATTTTAATTTTAGAATTGCTTGTTATAGCGGCAATAGAAATACATCATCCATTGAAGTCTTAAAACACTAAGAAGCGGCAAGCGCTCTGTTACGATACTAATGCAAAATCAGGTGACGTCTCCTGATTGAGTCTCAGTCGTAACAGGAGCCACAAGTTGAGTGAACGTTCGCTAACAATTAAAAAAAATCGATATAAGCCGTAATAATGCCTTATTGTGCTTTTGCAAGGTGCACAAACAGTTCAAAGACCAAGAACAAGTTCCATGGTATCACTTTTCATGCGTAAGTACACAAAATCTTTAATTATTTCCATAACAGTTCAATGATTATTTAATCTAAAATTATTTTTCTGTTGTAAACAATTTGCCATTTGTAAAAAGAGACAGATATACATACAGCGTAAGAGTGCAACACGAACGGCGATATGTTAGTTCTAACGATTACGGGTAAAGAAACGTAGGTAACTTAAATTTTCGCTTTTTCCGAAAATACTTTTTGTCAATATTTTATTAATTTCTCAGTACAAAATTAATTTTAATTCAATCGAGACTTGACGACTACTGATTAGGTATTAGAATTTTTAATTTTTGTTTGGATAATATTTCTTTTTGCCACTAAAAGGAAAAAGGTGATAGAGATGATATTTTCTTGAAAACGTTTGTAACTTTTCTTGTAGATTCCCTATGGTATGGAAGCATAAATGGCTTCAAGTTGTCAGAAGACAGAGAGAAGAACCTTATTGGGTTCCTTCTATTCACAGCCGAATATGTTCTATTCATTTTAAAACTGAGGACATGTATACAACCAACAAAGGACACCGGAAAAATTTACAGAATTCTGTGCCATAGAATCATCGTTTCACAATTAAGTATGTTTTTTTACCTGTAACCCGTCAATTTAAATGTTTACATCTGCCACATAATGAACAACGGCTATTATGTCTCTTTCGCGCCGGTGGATTCGTATGTCTTTCTATTCTTTTCGCAAAAATTATCTAAACAAATGCGATGTATAGCTACCTCATTTACATCTCCTGCCTACTTGTCATGATGTCTGTGTCATTAATTCAAACGTATCTCACGATGCAAGTGAAGCTATGTGCACATTACGTATGCTTGTGTGATAAGATATAGATAAGTCCTCTTATATCCCAGGGTGACAAGGGCAGTGCAAACTAAATAGGACTCTTCATAGTTGCGTGACATTATACTTTTACAGCGTGTTTCTGACTATCAGGCACGTGTCCTGCTCGTCGCGTTACTCTATACTACAAAAAAAACTAACGTGGGATTATAATGGCTTTAATAGTGGTAGGACTCTTGGCAGAGTCCGCCTGGGGAAGTACCACACCTTTGCCAGTTAAAATTTCTACCGCCAAGCAGTAATGTGCAAACATTACTGTGTTACGGTTTGATGGGCAATGTTTCCATAGAAATTATAGGGCTTAGAGAAATAATATCTTATATCTCTGGGTGACTTGGTATCTTAGTGCTAGGAAATGATTTGGACACTTCGTGTTCCAATAGCTGCGTGTCACTGTGCTGTTATGTGGCAGGCAAATTACTTTCCATCAGGCACATGTCCTGCTTGTCTCGTAGGTACACTCTGAACTATAAAAAAATATAATAATCTCACGCGTTAGTATAATTAACTCGAACTTATGGTAATTGCATGTATTTCGGTAACACACATATAGATTACATTATTATTTATGTTTTATCCGATTACAGTCACAAACTTAAATATTGTTAAATATATTCGTTGATTTTATTTTATTAATAAAATATACATACTCTTGTTTACGAAAAAAATGTCGTTTTGCAATTACGTTTTTTTTCCTGTGACCCGCCCGGTCAAAGTCCACGGAACCGGGAACGACTAGGTATTCTTTCTCTTTCACGCCAGTGTCTTCGTATGTCTTTCTATCCTTGTCGAAATTAATATTTAAACAAACGTGTAAGTGTGGTATGTATAGCTATCTCATTTGCACCTACTGTTAACTTGCTGTGATGTCTTTGTCATTCATTAAAACGTATCTTACGATGGGAGCGTAGGTGTGTGCACGTTGTGTGTTTGTGTGAAATTTTCTTCACACTATGTTGTCTTTTTATTAGAACGTACCTTATCTTCATTTATTTAATTTTATCAAAGACATCATCTGTGAAAATGTCAACTGTCTAGCTATCACCGTTCTTGAGATACAGCCTGGTAACAGACTGATGGACGGACAGCGAAGTCCAGTAATAGGGTCCCGTTTCTACCTTTTGTGTACGGAACCCTAAAAAATAATACATGATAGAGTCGGTATGGCGCACAGAAATCTAAATAATAGGTACCTTATTATTAAATAATACCTTATTATTTAGATTTCTGTGGTATGGCGCGAAACCGCAACAACTACGTGTGAATTTTTTTTATTGTGCTTCATCTTATCTTGTTAATAATTCAGCTTGGTCACCAATCAAATGGCTGAAATGCTGACCGTGATGTGGGCTCGAGTTTCGCTACGTTGCGATCAGCAACGCACTTATTACAGACCACGGAGGTCACTTATTTTTGCTACTTCATGTTTTATTACCCGACTGAAAGAAGGGTTATGTTTTTCGCGCGTATCTTGTATGTTTGTAAATTTCTTTATTCCCACGTATCTTCCAAACGGCTGGATGGATTTTGACGATTCAGATATAACTAGATTTGTCTCAATTGCCCAAGTGTCCTTAGATAGGTAGTAAATTTAAAAAATCAACATAATTGAAATTTTATGCAAAATTTTGAGTAGCTGAAAAAAAAAAATTATCTAGCATATCGAGTGGGGTATCGAAATAAAGGGAATTTAAAAACCATTACAAATATGTACATATTATGTTGTGTAGTTAAATGTCATTTGGAATAATTACAAGCATTTTAATTCAATCATTCGAATATATTTGTTTGCAATGCCTTCAGATGACACAAGTTTTTAAAAGAAGATTGATAGGTGCTATTGATAACGTATTAAACAAAACACGAACGTAAATAATTATTGAAATAACAATCTTAAGTACTTAGTTATTTCATTTGTGTTTTGTTTGACACGCCGTCAAGAGTACTTACCAATATTTTTTTGCTAGATTTACAAAGGTAATAAAACAACACTGTTTCGTTCATCGGAGACTGCCGAAAGGAACACTAAAAAGTACACAATAAAATAAATAATTTAAAAAATAATAAAAACCCGACTAAAATAAACAACAGATATACACTACAAAGACCGAAACAAGGTTGACAAAATAAAGTATGTACTAAAACATTACTACATTATAAGCTGAAAGTCTATGTTAGATCAATTACGTTATGTTTGGTGGCAGGCGGGACCCATACATTTTCTAACGATTAAAAATAATTTACAAATGGTGCCGCTTGCCACCCAACATAATGTAATTGATCTAACATAGACTTTCAGCTTATAATGCAGTGATGTTTTAGTACATACTTTATTTTGTCAATCTTGTTTCGGTCTTTGTAGTGTATATCTCTTGTTTATTTTAGTCGGGTTTTATTATTTTTTAAATTATTTATTTTATTACAAAATATTTCTCAACTTCGCCAAAAGAAAATATCGGTGGTCATTCCTTACACAGCATAAACTAGTCCCAAACTAAGCAAAGCTTGTGTTATAGGAGTCAGATGGCTGACATGATTTTAATACACCTATTTATGCAATTATAAATAATGACTTATGATACATGAAAACACCCAGATGGAACATAAACATTTGTATATCTTCCTATGATGATAGCATCACGTTCGTGGGTTCGACTCACACTCAAGCAAAATATTTATGTTTGATAGGATCAAAGGCACATTTACTACCAATAGCCGTACGAGACCATAATATCTAAAATTGTCTAACTGGTTGAGCAATTTTGTTAGATACATTTTCTTAGCATTATTAAAATCTATACTAATATTATAAATTCGAAAAGTTTATTTATTTTAAAGTGGGTATTGAATAATCTTTATAAATAAAAAATCGTGTTACGTGATTTTTTTACGGTGGACTCCTAAACTATCGATCCGCACCTCTACCGCCTAACTAAAACAGTTATCGCTTTGCTAATGCTGTCTCTATCATTTCAAGCGAAAAGAAAAGAGAGAGTAACATGAAAGCTATGACATTTTTCGTTCGGCGGTAGATTCCCCGATTTTAATCCACCTCCACTTTGACAGATACAATAGTATAGCATATATAGTTTGCACGATCAGCTAGTTTTGTAACATACTTTAATTACTAGCAGCACCCAACGTTTTATTCGCAATATTCTCGTTATTTTCTATCGATTAAAAGTAGGTTTCGTTATAGTATTTACTTACAAAGATTGGTATCCACTTTACCGCTAACCCGCTTAGCGCGACGATGCAGTCTACTATGGTACAGCAGTATATACCTAATTGTCCAACTTAACTCTACATATCCTTCAGTTAGACCTAACTCCGTCTAAGCTACAAAGGCAGGGTTGCCAGGTTCAACCTGTTATCCGTCCGCCGGCGGCAGGCATTGTGCGGAGCGATTATCTCGTAACCCGCCTTTGTCAAGCTGACGTGCTGACACCTCCGCTCTGATAACTTACCGCGTCGGAGTTGCCAGGTTCCATCTCCGGATTTACGCAATTTTAGATAATCTATGCACTATTTTACGTTAAGTTTTTGGAGTGAAAACTTCTTTTGGCGCACCATGGACAGATTTTTCGTGGGCTGTGAATTGAATTCTAGCGTCACGCTCGGGTATGATAAGAAATATTCGGGTAAACTCGCGATCTTGGCCACTGGCCATCTAGAAATGCGTCAGCATTTCCCATTGGCTGACGCATTTCTAGATAGCCATGCTCATTGCTATACCCTCCTGTTTCAACCGCGTAGCTGCCAAATCAAATTCTGAGTTATAAGTTTTCACTTTTATCGGCAGTTCCTATGACTGCCAATTTTTATTTAAGATACGGCTGGTCTAGTCGGGAGAATGGCGACTGGCGATCCGGAGCCCCCGGGTTCAGATCCCACGCGCACCGTGTCTTTTTGAAGTCATATGCGTAACGCCGCTTACTTAACAACTGTGAAGGAAAACATCGTGAGGAAATCTACATGTACCTAGAATCTTTCGAAATCATGTGTTATCGGCCAACCAGCACTGGGCCAACGTGGTGGATTATGGCCTTGACTCTGTCCTTGCGAGAGAAGGTCCCAGATTCCCAGCAGTAGAACATTTAGTGGGCTGTTTATTTTGTAGAGTAGTTTAATATGGTTGTTTTGTAGTTTTTGTATAATGACGAGTCTTGCAAATTATATCATGGGCCTGCAGGTCTACTACGAAAACAAACTCCGAATGATCGGATCCGACCGACAGCTGAATCGGATTGTAGCCTGCCACGAAAAACAGTCAGATCGATACATCTCGGTCGAAAGTTATAGACTTAGGTCGGATGAGGGTCGAAACGAACGAAACGGCCGATCCTATCAACCGACAGATTGTCTTTCGAGGTAGGAAATGTCCATAAGTTCGCCCTAATATATCGTTTATCGGACTTCGTAGTAGAGCTGCAGATCGTAAGCAACATGTATGCCTATAACAGAATTATGACACGCAACTATTTTTTATGCCCTGTAATTTCATAAATAATAATAATTCTACTAATATTATAAATGTCAATGTATGGATGTTTGGATGTTTGTTGCTCAATCACGTCCTAACGTATGAACGGATCGGGCTGAAATTTAGAACAGAGATAGATTATACTCTGGAAGAACACATAGGCTATTTTATCCCGAAAAAAAAAAACGGAAACAACGGGAACTACGCGGGTAACACCGCGGGGCGCTGCTAGTAATAAATAAATATTGGTAGACATCACACACAACAAATCCACACGGAACATGTACTGGGAGATGGATCGTGCCTAGATTGTGTAATTGATTGCCTAGATGGATCTTCTGTCTATAGGGTTCTAGGACTGCATAACCAAAGTTTGTCTTAATTGAAGATGCATCTGCTGGAGAGAATAAGCTAATATTTTTTTGTCTAAGTATAGTTTTCAATCATATATCAACCCGACTCGACTCTATGTTTCTATGTCTCTATGTTCGACTCTATGTGTGTGTGTGTTAGTATCAACGAAAAAAGCTAATACACAAAAGCAACAAATAAATAAATAATATTTAATTTGAGAGTATTGCTGCCGCCAAATTGCACAGCAGTTTGCCATAGTTGTCAGACAATCATTGTAAGTAAATTTTTAAACGATTTAATAGAAAAAACCTCCAACACGATGGAAAGTCGAGCTCGAAGCGTTTAAAAAAGATTGGAAGATGGAAGCACAACACAAGATAAAAAGGAGGGGGTCTCCCGACCTTTGCCCAGCAGAAAAACAACTGAGGTACATACAAAAATGAAAAAAATGAAAATAAAACAATAACAGTTATTTGTTGTACAAGAGCGCAAACATGCTTTTTAACCCCCTAAAATTTACCCTAATTTTTTTAGTGTTACCATAATTTAATGCATTTGGGCGGACACTTTTTCATGTACACAGAAGACACTCCTTACCTCAACCGGTCAGCTCTCCATATTTTCACGTCATATTGTTATTGTTAAAACCATGGCCAAATAAACTCAAATTTAAAATCTTAGGTTAAAAACAGGAAAATTGAATACAAGTGAAAAACCGAAATAAGTGACTCTATAATAATAATCTAATAAGTGACCAAGAAGTTTGAAGGAGGGATGAAAAATAACGTGTTACACTCGAGTGCAAAGGTTTTTCACCTTGTGCCCTTTTGATTCCCTCGCTACGCTCAGGATTCTAATTTTTGAGTCCTTTGCTTGCTCGGTCATCAAAATTGAGCACCCGGCTAAAAATCTACTTTGCACTCTTATACAACAAATAACTATTATTTTCCCCGAAAAAACAAAAACTGACTAAATTTAATATTAAATTCAGACGCTCGACCAAATTTAATAAGAATCTATCACTTTATCGTCCAAATATAAAAATGAAAATTCTATTTTTTTGTCTATATTTCAAAAACCACCACACAGATTTCGATAAAAACATATATATGAGACCTCTATACCTAGACCTATACTCCTACTATGATCAAATAAATCAAAAAAGAACCTTCAAAATCGACTCAAAATTGGCGGAGCTATCGCAAAACAAACATACAAAAACCTCTTCCTTTTTTGGAGTCGGTAAAAAATACTAAGCTCTGGTTTTTGTTGCAAAAATAAATAATAATTACATACGTTATTTTAATGGAATACCTTGTAACTAAAGTATCACAGTAGAGCAATTGAATTATAATAAACTAGCGGCCCGTTCCGGCTTCGCTCGGATCATAACCTAGACACTGTCTGCAGCGCCATCTAAACCATCCTCGAATCCACTTGTACACACACAAAAAAATCATTCAAATCGGTCCCGCCGTTTAGGAGGAGTTCACTGTCAAATGATTAAATTACTAAAATGGCTATTAAAAAATAGGGGTTGGTGATAGAAGGGTAAAATTTTAAGGTTGTATGTATTTCTTAACGCCACATTATAAAAAAATAAAAACAAACAATTTTGTCCGAAAATTAAAAAAACATTTTTTGGGGTGAACAACCCTTATCACTTAGGGGTATGAAAAATAGCTAGTAGCCGATTCTCAGACCTACTGAATATGCATATAAAATTTGGTAAAAATCAGTAAAGCCGTTTCGGAGGAGTAAGGTAACTAACACTGTGACACGAGAATCTATCTATATATATAAAAGCGAAAGGTCACTCATCAAGGAATCTCAGAAACTACAAATGCTAGGAATCTGAAATTTTGCATTGAGGTCCCTTTTAGCACGTAGGTGCTCGCTAAGACGGGGTTTTGCGAAATTCAACCCCTAAGAGGGTGAAACAAGGGATGAACGGTTGTATGAAAATTCGTGATTTGCAAAGTTATCAAATTTTGTATCTAGACACTTGACACAAAGCAATAAAATGTTTGTTCTATTAATTTTGTAATTTCGAACTGTACGGGGGTGAAATTGGGGTTGAAATAGGGGATGAATGTCAATATGGAAGTTCCCAACCATTGAAGATAAAACCAGGAAACTATGAATATAGACACTTGACGCGAAACAAGCGAATATTGGTTCTAGCAGTTTTGTAATTTCGAACTGTACGGGGGTGAAATTGGAGTTGAAATGGGGGATGAATGTCAACATGGAAGATTCGAACTGTTGAAGATAAAACCATGAAACTCTGAATATAGACACTTGACGCGAAGCAAACAAATGTTTATTCTATTAATTTCATAATTTCGAACTGTACGGGGGTAACATTGGGGTTGAAATGGGGGATAAATGTCAATATTAAAGTTCCCAACCTTTGAAGATTAAACCATGAAACTGTATATAAACACTTGACATGAATATTGCAAACGAATATTGGTTCTAGCAGTTTTGTAATTTCAAACTGTATGTATGGGGATGAAATTGGAGTTGAAATGGGGGACGAATGTCTCTTACGCTTTCATTTCACACCTAAGCAACCGATTTTGATGAAATTGTTTTATTAAAAGCTGTTTTTAGTAACTTAGTAAAATTAGTGCTGCCTGAGTTACCTTAGCATTTATTTCGCGTGGACGAAGTCGCGGGTAATTGCTAGTTTTATATATATAAGAAGAAGAAGAAGATTGTTCCTAATTTTTCTTAACCTCGGTAAACATTGTTATTCTTTTTAGGGTTCTGTACACAAAGGGTAAAAACAGGACCATATTACTGATACTTCGCTGTCCGTCCGTCCGTCCATCAGTTACTAGGCTGTAACTGTCTCAAGAACGGTGAAATTTTCACAGATGATGTACTTCTATTGGCGCTATAACATCAAATAAATATATAGAAAGGGTTTATAGGAAAAAAAAACTCGATTTTTTCCGTTTTTTGCTCGCTGCTAATAATGGTGGCATACGTTTTAACTATTCACAGAATATTTAGTTTTATGTTCTCTTTAAATACAATTAATTAAAATAAAATAAATAGTTAAGGGAGCTGCCATACAATAAAAGAGGTTTTCGATACACGGCGAAATTATAATTAATTTATTGCTAATGGTACGGAACACTTCGTGGGCGAGTCCCACTCGCACTTGGCCGGTTTTTTATTTAGTACTTATTAATTTCCTTATTTGAATTTTTCGGACATTTAAGATGTGGAATAACTTCAGTGAAGAAATGTTCTCTGTTACCACTTTCCTTTTATGCTAACTAGCAGGATCCTGCGAAATTACCGTTGACGTTATTTTTCCGTGATATAAAGTAGCCGATGTGCTATAATCTATGTTTCAACAGCGCTATCAGAGAGTGCACTTGTGGATTGAGTATGATATTTTATGTAAGTATTCTAAAAATCACTGATAAGTTTGCTGACAGAGAAGGTATACCTACTATAGAATAGACTTTTTTAGGGGGGACACGGCAGACATACAGATATGGTGCCCCTACCGACTAAAACCCCCACAGATTTCTCCTACATGGCCAGGGATCAGGGTTGCGGTGTCACTTCTCGTATTCACTCGAAAAAGTGACATCGTTTCATGGTTGACGTTCCAAAGACGGGTACAAAAGAGATGTGGCTCTACATTTGTGATAAGAACGTCTAGAATATAAATAAATAAATAAAGAGACGAGCAGGACATGATCCTGATGATAAGCAACATGCCAGCCCATTATATCACAGTGACTTGTAGTCTGTTGACAGTATTAGAACATGAAGAGTCCAAATCATAACCTAGCACTCAACTAGAGTCCCTAGTCACCTAGTCACCCAGAGCTATAAGATATTTTATCCTTGTGACCTGTTATTTCACTGAAAAGATTGCCCTTCAACCCGGAACACAGTAATGTTTGCACACTTGGCGATATTATAACCGGCACAGGTGTGGTATTTCCCCAGTTGGATTTTGCAAAGACCATTACAAAAATATTATTCACATCACTGCGTTGGTACTATTGAATTGGACTGAAATTTCGAAATAGCAGTTGAATTGTAGCTAAAAAATACAGTTGTGTCAGGCGCTTCAGTACTACGTGGTATTAGACTTCTTGTCTATGGCTGATCTAAGTAGAAATAAAAAATAATAAGGACGCGTGCACAATCGAACCAATTTTGCTGGAGTGTTGAAATGAGGAGCCACTGTCTGTTTACATCCTGAACTGAACAAAAAACTTGAGAGATGATTCGTCGTAATCATGACAAAAGTTCAAAGAGCCAGACTGTTCACAGTTTGTAGCAATAATTATATTCTCTTGTGGGATCAACTATTTTGTTGATTGTATTATGGTATTTCGGATACGCAGAAGTACCTAATGATTGTATCGAATAACATCTTCTTTTTACAAATCCATAGGTAAGTACTTACATTGTTTTACAGAGTAATAATAATATAATAGAGAATAGATAAAAAAAATTGACAGTCATAGGAACTGCCGTTAGAAGTGAAAACTTATACTTAACCCAGAATTTGATAGCTTACCTTGGAAACTACACGGGTGTAACCGGAGGGCGTGGCCTCGCCATCATGGCATGGCCATCTAGAAATGCGTCAGCATTTCCATGGCCATGCCATGATGGCCTGTCCACGCCCTTTTTAGCTTTTCCCATTGGCTGACGTATTTCTAGATGGCCAATAGCCATGGTCCCTAGTTTACCCGAAGCTTTCTTGTCATACCCGAGCGTGACGAATGAATTCAATTCACAGACCACGAAAAATCTGTCTAAGCGCGCCTTAAGAAGTTTTCACTTCAAAAACACTGGAATAAAAAGATCATAAAAATTGGTTCATAAATGAACACATAAAAAGGTGTGTATGGCTTTGTTAAAAATGATTTTCTTTAGTGGGCGCGCTTAAAATGATTATTTATTTGCATCATTTTTCAAATTTATATATTCCATCATTTTCCCACAAACCTCATAAAGCGGTATTGTCAGCGTAAAATCTACCGGAACACTAGTGCAACCGTTCCTCTGACATAGCCAATAAGTTGGTGGAAATGTAACGAAGCAGGATTGGCTTCTCTCTAGCCTCAGGCACAGGACTTTATGAACGCTCGTCATACGTGCTTGTTACTGCGGCTCGTTATCGGCCATGGTGGGCCATCGTGGAGGTGGCAGTAAGAAAAGTCGAGGTAGGTAATATGTTCCGTAGTTAAGACCACGGTTTGCAACATAACCCTGCAGCCAGACACTAAAGCGACCAGCAGAAACTCAATCAAAAATGAATGTGGATAGCAGAAGATACTGACTTAAGATTTTGATTGATTAAGGCCTTGTTTTGCTTGAAATCACAGTTATTTGGGACCCATTAGACGCACTACCAGGTACCCCTGTGATTGAACATATAGAATGTACTTTATTTGTGTAATTGATGTAATGTTTTGAAAACTAATGCCTTTTTTAAGTCCATAAGTCGTTACGGCGTACAAAAGTAGGAACCCCGTATTTAGTTGACTATGTATGAAACACAGATGGGTTGGGATACAATTGATCTATAAGGGATTAGGCTTAAATATCGATGGTAAACTTTTGATTTTTGATGATAAGCACGTTCTAGTTTAATTTATGTAGAAAATGTAGATTACGACTAAGTTTCAAAATTGATTTTGGTATAATAATCAAATAGCGATAGTTTAAACGTTTCAGTGTCCTCCTACAGTTTGTTCTGAGGTCTATTTAATTGTGGGATGTCTTTATTTTTTCACAATACACAACGGTAAAGATATGCGTAGATACATCAAATAGCTGTTCAATGGTAGTTAGATAGGCCGATAATGAATGATGTGAATGATGATAATGATGGAGCAATAAAGTTGATAACAAATTCAAAAATTTATAAATCCTTGAATTATAGATTAATAACGAAATGAAAATTATTTATGTACAAAACACGCGTTTTATCACCCAACGGAAACCATAAAAATGAGCTTTAACATTAAGAAAATTAGGCGTTTTGTTGGTAACATTTGTACGAACTAGAACCCCGATAGCGTTTGCGAATACTTGCTTCACTGCAATCTAACTGGTAACGACCCCAGGAGTAATCTAACGCACAAACCATAATTTCTCATCTTCTGTGTGGGTCACCCTTTGTACGTCAAGACACTCAGAAGACCTCCTCTAGAGGTACAATATCCTCTTCTCTATCATTTGCTTTTCTTTTCCAAGTTTTTACTCCACCCTTGCTTCTAGGATTGTCTTAGGCTTCAACCACAGTACGGGCCTGGCGCGGGCGCGGAAATTTCAAACATAAAGTCCGCGCCATCACTTAGTTCTCTGACGAAACAGTTGAACTACTTTTATAAAATCAGTTTTGTTTATCGTTATCGTTGTAGAATGCAACAATGGCTCCACTCACGACCGGTCGTGAATGGTGACGCGAGTCTACGAAATGTCCTTTCATTGCTTTTTTGGGTCTTTTAACTGGCCTCCTTAGGGTCGACTTTGTCAAAATTTGTGCGGCTCTGGCCTCCTTAGTTTTAGTCGATCTTCGCTCTTTCTGATCTCGAACCTTTCGAGATTTACCAAGTTTTGTATCAATAAAAAAATGTAAGTCCTACCAAATGTTCATCTTGTAAAAAAATCCTACTGTAACCTGTCTACTATGACAAAGTAATGAGCAATTTTTATTTCACCGTACACAACAAACCATGCGTTTTATGACAGTCGTTTGGAGATAAGCGTCCAATTTCAAAAAGAAAGCAAACTCAATGTCTTTTGAAAGCTAAGACGAGATAGAAAATTTCTTAATAACAATGAACGGATGAATGCCGACAGAGGAGATTTTCTTTAAGATAATAGAAAATATATTTATATAAGGTTGTGCAGGAAGTGTACAATGCAAATAAAGAAATGCATTTTATTCACCAGCTAATAATTCATACATATTTCTTTCTGTGACATCCTGAAATCGACATTTTATAATAAAAGAAATTACGGACAGATTTGGGAGTAGTGGCTATATAACGTTTATCTTCGAACAAATTTACTATAAAGACCCTACCTGTGTTGTGTAGTAATCCTCTAATATTAATTATAATCTCAACAAAATTGTTCTCAACAATTAAACATTTTCCACAATAATTAACAAAGTAGGTGAATACGATACATTAGATCGGTCTGTATTGAAATGCAAACCTATCATTCTTCCAAATATAAGTATATACTGGCATAAATAACCAATTAATCCCATTAAATATTTCATAACTTTATTATGCTGATGATACTCAGACCAACTTTTACTATCCTCAAAGTGATTATAAGATACTTCTTGTAGTTTGGAAAAGGTCAATGATGTTGACGCACGTGGTACTCCCGTACGCATTAGTACAGTACTAACAAACTAGATGGCGTACACAAACGAACGACGGAATGCTGAATCGCGGTGGAAAGATCTTCAAAGTTTTGCTATACCAAAATAACTTTGCTTCACACATTACTCTGGTTTCTCTTCAACACGTATAAATCTTTCGCCTTTTACTAAAGATTTCCGTGGAGAGGAACACTCAAATGAGTCTAAGACAAGTTTTTAGGATATCTGCTTCGGCAGAATTTATAGTTACAACTAGCGGCCCATTCCGGCTGCGCTCGGATATTGTCATTTAAAGACTATTAATCGAAACAAAAACTATCCTATCTCTCAAGTTGGACCAGACTGCTCACGGTGTGCTAATTTAATTTAAAATCGGTTAAGTAGTTTAGTAATCCATCCCGGACAAACATCGTGACAGGAGATTTATATATATTAAGATAACACATTGGAGCTTCAGACTTCAGAGGTGCAGGACTGCAGGACTGCAGGTCCGACGATGTTCTGAGTTGGTTACGTATCGCGTATCGATTTAAAATAAGTTTCACCGTCAACAAAAAAAATGTAATTGTAATTTATTACCGGCAACTAGGGCTGTTGGTATTTTAAAAAATATCGGATTCTCGATATTATACATCGATATTTAAAAAAATATCATTATCATTACCGGAGTTTGATATATGGAATCGAAAAAGAAATATCGATAATTCGATATACTTATCGATATATTTATTCGATTTTAATTTTTAAAGAGCAATCGTAAGTTATCTCAAAAATATAATTCACACAATTTATAATTTAGTACTTTTATGAAACAAATTAATTTGTGAATGTATGAAAATGTATTAAGGTTTTTAGTAATTATTATTTAATTTTAAAGAAACTTTGATGCGTACCAATATTTTTCCTTATGAGTTTTTAAAAATGGTCGTTGTTGTATATTATGTTTTTATTTTCTACTTACTTTTCTGATTGTATTTTTTTTTATAAATAGGCACCTACAGAATTACATTTTTCGTATTAGAAATAAAAACGTATACAAATAAAATATGTGTGTGCTGAAAACCGCACGATAGAAGTGAAAACTAAATTAAGAATATGCTTTAATCTATTAAATAATTTTGTTAATTAAAAATAAACGTTTTTTTTTGTTCAAATTGAATGTTAAACACAACAGTGACAGATGCGAGATGCGACCGAAGAATTAGTATTATCTATATATATGAAAGCGAAAGGTCACACATCACGAAATCTCAGAAACTACATGACAATGGTAGGAGTCTGAAATTTTGCATGGAGGTGTATTTTATCACGTAGGGCCTTGCTAAGACGGAGTTTTGCTAAATTCAACCCCTAAGAGGGTGAAACAAGGGATGGACGGTTGTATGAAAATTCCGTTATCTTCAAAGTTATGGGCATGAAATCTACTAAACCGATTTTAATGAAATTTGGCACACAGATACACTAGATACCATGAAAGAACATAATATGTCACTTTTTGTTGCGAGAAAAGGTTTGAAGGTGTTGAAATGGGGGATGAAAGTTTGTATGGAAGTTCGCAATTGTTGAAGATAAAATCATGAAATTTCGTATCTAGACACTAGATGCGAAGCAAGTAAAAGTGTTTTCAGCAATTTTGTAATTTCGAACAGTACGGGGGTAAAATAGGGGTTGAAAGAGGGATGAACATTTGAATGGAAGTTCGGAATTGTTGAAGATAAAATCATGAAACTTAGTATCTAGACACTAGATGCGAAACAAATAAAAGTTTGTTCTATCAATTTTGTAATTTCGAACTGTACGGGGGTGAAATAGGGTTTGAAATGAGGGATGACAGTTTAAATGGAACTTCGTCATTGTTTAAGATGAAACCATGAAATTTTGCAACCAGACAATTAATATCCATACTAATATTATAAATATGCAAGTAGGTCTGCTGCAAGCTGTCTATTACGCTTTGACGCTTTTCGACTGCACCACTGAACCGATTTTGATGCAATTTGGTGCACATATTAGACTCGGGTAAGAACAAGGTCGACTTTTTATCACAGAAAAAAAATTGAAGGGGTGGAAATGAGAAATAAAAGTTAACATGGAAGTTTGTCAATGGTGAAGAAAACCGTTTAATTTTGCAACTAGACACTTGAAATCTATACTACTATACAATAAATGTGAAAGTAGCTTTGTCTGTCTGTTACGCTTGTATACCCAAACCACCGAACCGATTTTGATGAAATGGTATAAACATATTTTAATATACAAGCTGTTTTTAGGAAACGTACATTTGTGTATGGGTACAAATACCGCCTCAGTGACCTTAATATTTATTTCGCGCAGACGAAGTCGCGGGTAAAAGCTAGTTTGTTTCATTAACCTACTAGCTTTATTCACATGGACATAAACTTGTGAACATTGTGAAACCCGAATTGTGTTCGGGTGAACTCGGGACCACCGATAGAGCCAGAGCGAGAAAGATAGCTGCTGCTGTCTGTCTGCTGTAATTGACTTTTTTTGTTTACCTTGATAAAAATAATTCAATAGTTAAAAATATAGTATATTCTTATTATATTAGTTTCACTTTTGCCGTACGGTCTTTGGCACACAATTTTTTTTATTGCATTTCTTTAAAAAAAATATCGAATGTCGATAGCTACATTTTACTATCGAACTGTCAATATATCGTCCAAAAAATATTAGTAATAAATATCGATACTTCTAAATAATAATATCGATATATCGATATTTTATCAACAGTCCTACCGTCAACGATAGCCGAGGTTTCGGAATAAAAAAATATCATTAATAGTTACAATATTTATTAATTTTCCTAAAATAATATTTATTTTACATCCTAGAAATGCCTCGTTCCCGTTTCGTTCATGGGCCTCGTAGTATGACATTTAAATTTACTTAGTAAGACTTAGTTAGAATACAACTTAGTAAGAATACGCAACAATTTTGAACATCTTACTAGTATCACAAATGAAAAAGTATAATACTAGTATCACAAATGAATATTTGATGCTCTATCACATCGGAACGCCTGGACGAATCGGGCTAAAATGGGAACACAGCTGGGAGAGCATGGAATAACAAGCAGGCTATTTTTTATTGCGAGAAAATGACTGGAATAACTGGAAATGACTTCGCAGCGCGTAGCTAGTTTCAAATAAGTTGTAACTCTTTAACAGAGTAAATAAGTATTACATATTTAGGCCAGCATATCATCAATCATACCACACTTACCATCAGGCCATTTGAGCGTCATAGTTCGATCAAATCTAATGACTAGCAGTTAGTATCTGTATAGGCTCAAGTTGGGTACCTAATTACCGGAAGCGGTTATCGGTAGCTGACACTCAGCCAATGGATAATAAAATATTATAGCCATTGGAAGCGTAGGACAGTGAATTTATTTGCATAAGTTACAATGGGTTCCTACAGACAGACATACAGAAATGTAAATCACTAAACAGTAACATTGTAGTATTAAATAGTAAAAGTACAGTGTCATAAATGGTGAACTTATCGCTTAAAACGGTTTCTTCCAGCCAAACATTACTGTTCATAACATGAGAACGAGAAACAAATTGAGGAAATGGTATGAAAGTAACAGTAGGTACCTGCAGGTCTACTACGAAGTCCGATAAACGATATATCGGCCGAACTTATGGACGTTTCCTACCTCGATAGACAATCGGTCGGTTGATCGAATCGGCCGTTTCGTTCGATCCGACCCTCATCCGGCCTAAGTCTATTACTTCCGACCGAGGTGTAGGTATCGATCCGAATGTTTTTCGTGGTAGGCTACAGATCCGATTCAGCTGTCGGTCGGATCCGATCATTCGGAGATTGTTTTCGTAGTAGACCTGCTGGAACCTCGTCAAGTCGTCAAATAGGTAACTGAAAAAGGCATCGCGTTGTCCATAGAAGAAGCTCTCTGAATAGAGAAACTCATTTAATGAGTAAAATAACTCCAACCTCACTTAAGTTTCAGACATATTCGCTGTCAACACACGTACAGAAGATTTTGGGAACTTGAGCTAGTTTGCTAAATACTACTTAGCCCAGCTGAATCCTTCTTATGATCTCTTTTTTTTAAATAAAGAGTGACGAGACTAGCAGGACATGTGCCTGATGGTAAGGAACATGCCTGCCACAAGTTTTGTAGTGGTAGGACTCTTAGCAGAGTCCGCCTAGGGAAGTACCACACCCTTGCCAGTTATTCTACAGCCAAGCAGTAATGTGCAAACATTACTGAGTTCCAGTTTGAAGGGCAATGTTTCCAGAGGAATTACAGGGCTTAGAGATATAACATCTTAGATCTCTGGGTGACGAGCGCAGTGCAGTGCTAGGTAATGAAATGGACTCTTCATGTTCCAGTAGCTGCGTGTCACTGTCCTGTTATGTGGCAGGTATGTTGCTTACCATCAGGCACATGACCTGCTCGTCTCGTCACTCTTTATTTAAAAAAAAAAAGTTTAGTTGTACATCTCGTTTAGTTTACGTAATATTAGTGTAAATAAACTTAAAGTGTGGATTCCACCAGTCATATAAGTTATGTATCGTCGAAATACGATTATGATCGACATTATTTACAAAACTGCATAAAGAGCAATAAGGGTCAGTTTCGGGTGCCTCTTCAGGGTGATGGTAGGAGTAGTGGTTGTGCCATTTGAAGAAGTCGTAATATAGCTCTTTGTGCTTTATTAGTTTGACCATTCGTTTCACTAGACGTTGTACGCTCATCTGTCTAGCGTTTAGGTAAATTCCGTCTGGCATGAATCTGAAAGAAAATTAACCACGTTTAACCGTTTCATTTATTTAACATAGGAAAATGATTTGTGCAACATCGAGAATTAGCTTTTAACGAACTTGATTTTGTTTCAAATCTACAAGGTTTCGCAAAGCTTAGCTTAATTAGACAAAGAGAAACACTATAATGCACACCAGATAACATACAATTAAGCTATATGAACATTGATATTTCTAGGGCCATAAATGGTATAAATGGCATTAGAGACAGAGGTGTTATGACCATCAAATATTCATTGTGTGAAATATAGGCAGATTTAATAGACTAGAATAGCACATATGATACTTTTAATCCCGTGAAAATAACGGAAATTACGCGAATGAAACCGCGGAATGCAACTAGTTAACCTATGTAGGTACTTAAATAGCACAATTTTTGAATGTAAAAATAATTATCAATGTGTAATAATAATTATTTAAACATAATAAACATTTCAAATGATTATTTTACTTCCTAAGTACATACAATGTGGGTATTAAAAATAAAAATACTATTAAAATTCAAGCTGCCGTTTGGGCTTTAGATATAATTATGGACATGAGTAAAAATATTTTTTATTTGTTGCTAGAAGATAAGAATGGAGATATAAAAAATATTTTTACTCATGTCCATAATTAGTAGTAGTAGTGGTAGTTTAAGTAGGGGTAGGAGTCTTGGCAGAGTCCGCCTGGAGCAGTACCACACCTTTGCCAGTTATTCTACCGCCAAGCAGTAATGTGTAAGCGTTACTGTGTTCCGGTTTGAAGGCCAATGTTTACAGCGAAATTACTGGACTTGGAGATATAATATCTTAGATCTCTGGGTGACGAGTGCAGTGCAGTGCCTAGGTAAAGATTTGGACTCTTCATGTTCCAATAGCTGTGTGGCAGGGATGTTGCTTACCACCAGGCACATGCCCTGCTCGTCTTGTCACTCTTTAATATAAAAAAATATAATGAAAATAACGTGCTGGTATAACACAAACATCTCTGTGATTATTTAATTACAATTTTATTATTTACCTTCTATAATCAGCCCCACCGTAAACTATAGGTACGACGTAATTTTGAAGGGCATTACGCAGTTTCTCCGTTACATAATCTTCGCTTATAGAGTTCTCAAACGCAAAATAAAAATAATAGTCTCTTTGAAGCCACTGCAAACATTTCTCCCTAGATTTTCGCGGACAAAACTTCTTTCCACCACAATATCCGTATAAATCGAGTGTCATATTATACTTGTACATTTGTTCCGCCATCTTACTCGCCAAGTATTCTCTGCCGCTATAAGCTTTGCAGTTAGATACAAACCAAGCCGCAGCAATGTTCTTATGGATCAGTTTAGATTTAACTTCTTCATTTATCGGCAACATATCGTCAATATTAATCCAATTAACAGTTTCGTTCGGACCAATAATCTTTCCTTCGCTGTTTCGTATTATCATATACTTAAAACTTATATCTGAATCAAGTTTATAAGTCCATGTGAAGTTGAAAATACTGTTCAATCTATTATCTGGTATAGGATAATTGTGAGATGATTCTAAGCTTGTGAAAATGTAGATTTGCTGTTGCGATCGTTTTGATGGAAAATGTTGGGGATAGGAGTTTCTTATATCTGGGCCGTGGAATAAAATAGCGTCAAATGCGGCAAAGTCATCGTTCAGAAATAATCCTTTCGCTGTTACGTAACAATTTCGTACGGAACAGTTTCTTTTATGAAATATGTCGGTGCCTTCAGCCATGGGTGCAAAGGGATCCACGCGCAAGGATTTCGTGAATATCAAGACGTATTTCATGTTATAAGTACTTAAAGTTTTGTACATAGCAGTTCCAAGCACAATAGTTACGGCAAGAGAAGCACACGCTATAATAGCATTTCTTTTTTTTATTCTCATTTTATCACTTTTCACTTATTTTAAATTATTTTAAAATTCGTCTCACTCGCGTTGTTGACTTTGCTTGAACACGAACACTTCTTAATGCACAAATTTTCAACACGCGACTTGAACTTGATACGTTATTTAAAAATTGAAAAATGATAAACATTGACGCGTTTATAAACGACGAATGTTTGTATTTTAAAAGATTACATATTATGGATACGTGATGAAAAATATTATCTGATAATTTTTACGAGTCAGTTAAAAATACTAAAATAACTACTTTCTTTTAAAAATAAAAATGTATGTCGAATTTAAAACAAGAGAAAAGTTTTCCCTGGCGTCTCATCTTTTGTGAAATGTGTTTTTTTGCTAGAATTTTAATAATCAGCAATTATTATTAATGATTTTTATATAATTTCGCAATTCACTAGAAACAAAAGGCTATGAAGTAAACTTTCGATTCGGTTTCAACGCTTCAATATCTATAAGACTAGATAAATTATTCAAATATACTTACTGATAACTTTCTAATTCTTGTGTGCCGTTGTAATTTATAGTCTAGAATATTCTCTCTTCTGGATCAGAGCGTCTTAATACTTCGAATATCTTGAAATCTTCTGAATGTCCCGAATGCCTTCAATGGCAGACGATACCAGGGACGCCTATTGTCTGAGAGACTGCACGGCTTCGGTCGCCTCCGCACTAAGAAGAGGTAATGTCTAGGCGTATCTATTCAACGTCCGTGCCATCTACTACGTCCTGTGTAACACACCGCTTCGATCGAATATTACATACCCGTCATACACCGAGGTATTAACATTTTGTAGTTGACAATTTTCGTCACACGCTATGTGTTATGGTGCGAATTCAACGGTAGTATTAGCATTGAGTTATGTGGTTGTGGTTGGCTCATTGATATCGGTTTAAAGAGATTTCAGTTTATCATGTAGGTAATTTGTAGTTGAATGCAAAACTATTGAGATTTTTAAAATAGGCTATTGTTATGTTTTATAAAATATTGACACATAAATTCAATGCGCTATGTCGGTGAGTTTAGTTCTCTGACGAATTACTTCATTGGAGATGCAACCCATCTGCGAAAACCCAAGCCCTTTCCGTAGCTTGCTGAGTGACTTTGAGCTTACGGACCGTTTTCACTGTCAGTGTCCACTTTTCAGCACCGTAGGTCATAACGGGTACGCGCTGGTTGTACAGTTTTGTATTTAGACTTTGTGGGATGGCAGATGAGAAGACTCGACGAAATTTTCCAAAACACTTCCCAGCCTAACTGGATTCTTCTCATGACCTCACTCTCAAAGTTACTTCTACCTAGTTCGAGAGCCTGCCCTAGGTAAACTTATCTCTGCACATTTTGTGAGTGATTTCATTTATGACAATAGCTCTCAGGGAAATTTCACCTAAAATCTACACGGATAAGATTACGGGAAAATACTATTTCTGAACATAAAATCGAAGTCTCATTAACTAAGATTAATAACAAAAATAACAAGGTCACTCCCAGAATTAGTAATAAAAATAATTAGAACGCCCCGTAGCGCCATTTGCTCCGGCGGCCATATTTCTCCCCAGATGGTTCATTTTACGCACAATTTGCTTTATTGAACCGGATTCTTGTACTAAGATGGTTATTGATTGGTATTATAAATAATGGAAGTACGGGGCGGGAATTATCATTCCTCGTACGAAACTAGTGCCCAATTTTTGCGCGTTGATTATTTTTTCAGACGTGAAAAAACAATTGAACTTGTGACACTGTTTTCGTTACTGCTACCGATACTTTTGTGTATAAGTATGTACATATACATTTTTTGAGTTGGAGAAAAACTATTGATTTAGTGATAACAAAATTAGGAATCTGCACTTGGAAAAATACTCAAGGGCGCAGGCGGAATTTGAACCTACGTCCTCGCATCATCTTGAGCTTTGAATCGCACATTCTAACTACTGAGCCACCAAAGCTCCAATAAAATATTTATTTAATTTTATTCAAATCGGTCCAGCCGATACAGAAATAGGGACTTGGGAAAATACTTATTTATTTACATTGCAATTGTCACCTTTAATGTTCGTCTAAAAGTCCAGTAATGGGAACAAGTTTAGTCCTTTTAGTTAGTGGCTTAACACACCTAATAAGTAACCGTGTTTATGTCACCGTAAAATTATAAAACCGTTAAATTAAAATCTACATTACGACGTTATATTATAAACTAACCATATCAAATAGTATTAATCTTATTCAAAAAATCCGGAAAATAGCCATTGACACATCGTATCTGAAAATATCATCAGTTGCATCAAATAAATTAATTGGCAACAAACAGGCAAACGATTGCATTGAATTGCAAAATACGAGTATTATGACTCGAAAATCATATCTGTTCTAACTTCATGTTCTACAAAGCGGGGGCTCGGGGCTTTCTATAACAAGAGAATAGTCTAGGTTATAATCTACCATTCTAGCCTAGTACTGGTTAGCAAATGACGCACGACTTCGAAAGATTCTTGGAACATGCCCGTTTTCTTACCCGTTAAAATCATTGGTGAAAACAAACTTTGGAAGAATGAAGAGAGGCAAAGTGGGATTCGAACCTTCACATCACGATTTTGAGTCCGACGTTCTCGCCAGGACGCGACTATGGCTTTTAATAAAGGCCTGTTTTCATTTTGATTAGTACGCGTGCGAGTGAGTAGTGCAGGTGTTGAGTGATTGGTAGCAAACACGTGTGGACACCGATTGATTATTGCGAGTGCATAGTAATCAGTCACTCGCACTCGCAATCGCGCTCGCACTCACACTCGCAATCGCGCTCGCACTCACACTCGCAATAATCAAAATGCAAACCGGCCTTAAGGCTCTACTTAAGACTGTTCACCTATCGGTATCTAAATTAGAGAGACGTACTTCTTAGCATTCCATGGATTCACCGTGCGGGTGCCGGGTCCATCGTGTGGCAGAGAGAGAAACATCGAATAGACCCCAAGACTTGTGACTCGGGTAGTAGGTTTAAAAGGGGCCCCTTATATTGACTCAATAAAATTTAAATTTCTCCGAAAAGCAAACATCGAACTTCAATTTCAAATTAAACTTAAACACTTTAATTAACTTAATACGCTGTTCCAATGAGACAGTGACGTTATGGAGTAGGTAAACGGAAGTGTCATGGATATACAAACATTTTGTTGATTTTTGAAAACTGCTAAAGTTGTATCCTCTGTGAGCTAAATCGATGCCGACAAAATTGACGTGGGGCCTATAAAGTATGATCTACCAATAATAATTTATTTTCCCATTTAAATTTATTCAATTATTATTATTATTGTGTTGCTAATATATATTTGTAATTTTTAAATTTGTACAATTAATGGATTTAAATCTGGAAATATACTATTTCATTTCATAAAAATAAAACAAACCAATTTACAATTGGCGGAGCTATCGCGTAAAAACATACAATAGTCGAGAATTTCCTTCTGTTTTGTAGTCGTTTATAAATTTATCTCTAAATCAATTCCACTACACCATTGAGCTAACTTCAGTGGCATATAAGCTGATGTGCAAATAGAACGTAACTCAGAAACTCCACTACCCCGAGTATGACGTGAGCCATTACACAGGGAGATACAATCTACGCTTCCATGGAAATTTATATCATATCGAATGTCGATTCTAGTTACGATATGAGGAAATTATTCTAAACGAACGATGTTCGGTTTTTTTATTCACGGACTAGCTTACATTCATAGCCTGGTCAATTGTCAGTCAATCTCATCTGTTTAATCTCCGAAAATAATTCACTGGCCTACATTTTTTGGTTCATAAAAAAGTGTTTCAATTTCAATAGGTGTCCTATAGTAAATCAGGTGTGCTTGTTTTTTTTCCAGCACGTCAGTTTTCCGGGAAAAGTTTGTTAAACATACTAAAATATTTACTGAAACTATATTAATCTACGACGGTAGACAGACAGTCGTTGGGTTTTTTAATGAAATCGTTGTGTTTTTACTAGAAAACTGTTTTTTTGTGGATATTTGTGATCGAGTCCCTCTTCAAGGTAAGGCATTATTTTAATGTTCCATCTTCTTCGGTAACATTTTTACATATTCTTGATGTCTGTTCCATGCGGATAGTTTCAAGGTTTTCGGTAAAACAGTATAACCCAGAAAATAAAGTTTGAGGCTCATATTGCATACCAGGAATTTGGACCATGTAAGTTAAAATTGTGTGGCGAAGTTAGTCTTCGCAGCGTTCATCATGTTCAGGTGTACACTGACGTTGTTAGTTGAGACCAAAGGTTCTAAGGGCAGGGATATAGCGAATTAAGTGTTGTGACCGATGTGGCAACTTGAAACTATTGTAAGACAAACCACATCAAACTTTGAATGAAGAATATGTATAGTTGTGTAATTTTAACTTAGTATGTCTCACTGCTGGTCAAACAATTCTCAAATTCATTCCACGTAACCCGGTCATGAGTTTCCATCATACAATCATTTTAAACGATCTGAGCTCGTGTTTTCATCGTGTTGGAGGACGACCCTGGGGTCGACTGACCTTTGGCGTCCACTCTGTTGAAATCCTGGCTCATCGATCGGCGTGCATTCTGCTTACATGATTCACAAACTCCAGCTGAAGTTATATTTATATATGTATACAATAAATAAACCTCAGAAGTTCCGCTTTGGGGTTTGACAACGAGTAATGGAACGCTGTATTTTAGACCTTAAAAGACAGAAATCCGTTCATAACATCTATTCTTATTGTGTTCCATTACAGGTGCAACAGAAGCAGGATTTAGGTCTGCTACGCTTAAACAAGAGGGTCATGTGAGCAGAATGCTCCTGTGGACACCATCAATCAGTCGACCCTAGCTAGGGCCACCCTCCAACGTGATGAAAAGACGATTTCGTAGCGTTTAAAAAAGATGGGACAATGGAAGGTCAAAATATCACAAATTTTACCCAAGACTTTTTTAAATGACTAAGGTTAATTTAAATAAAGTAGCCAAGTGCGAGTTGGACTCGCCCATGAAGGGTTCCGTTCCAGCAAGTAACATAATATACATAGTACACATAGTTTTTGTAGTTCGTTGTAACTTTGATCGAAGTTTTAATAATAGTGTATTTATGACGCACTAAAAAAAACTACTCATCAGATCGAGTTCAAACTAATTTTCGTTGGTAGTTTTCATGGTAATGTACATCATATATTTTTTTTAGTTTTTTCATTCTCTTACTTTAGAAGTTAGAGGGGGGGGGGGACACACATTTTACCACTTTGGAAGCGTCTCTCGCGCAAGTTATTCAGTGTAGACAAAAATTATATTAAAAACCTCAACATCATTTTTTAAGACCTATCGATAGATACCCCACACGTGTAGGTATGATGAAAAAAAAATTTTTGAGTTTCAGTTCTCAGTATGGGGGGCACCCCTAATTTTTGTTTTTTTTAAAAAACTTTTGTAAAAATCTTAATGCGGTTCACAGAATACATCTACTTACCAAGTTTCAACAGTGTAGTTCTCATAGTTTCGGCAAAAAGTGGCTGTGACATACGGACGGACAGACAGACAGACAGACAGACATGACGAATCTATAAGGGTTCCGTTTTTACGTTTTACGGAACCCTAAAAAGTAGGTTCATATTAATCTATGCAGAAATAAGTTGAACAAGTGTCCAATGAAAACGTCACGCCGATACGTTTTTATTCGCTCTGAAAGTGACGGAGCGCCTATTTGTCACGCTCCCCGCAATTACACACGCCATGTCTACATCGGGATCTGTCGCGTCGGTATCTCTTAATTTGTCACGTCTACACGTCGTTGACTGTTTGTCTCTGTTACAATTGTCGTGTCTCTATTCCATTTTTATCGATCAATGAGAATATCATCTATATTTTGGGTCGTGGGTTCGTTTCCCACCCAGTGCAAATATTTGTGTGATGAATTCAAATATTTGGACGTTTCTATGTATAATAAGTATGAGTTTAGAACTGTATAAGTATTATATCAGCTATTCAAGATATTCAAGCTCTGCTTAGTTTGGGGTCAAATATTGTTGTGTGTGAATTATCCACCAATATTTGTTTTATTAAGTTAAAACGCAGTTTAAGTTACGGCTGTCTAGTCGGGAGAACGGCGTCTGCCAATCCAGAACCCTGGGTTCAAATTCCCCGTGCATCACTGTCTTTTTGAAATCATGCGCGTAATTTCGCTAACTTAAAACGTTGAAAGGAAACATCGTGAGGAAACCAACATGTACCTAGAATCTTTTGAGGTCATGTGTCACTAACCCGCACTGGGCCAGCGTGGTGGATTATGGCCTTGACCCTCTCCATGTGAGAGAAGGTCCCGAGTCCCATCACTGAGAACATTTTGTGGGCTACTTATGCCCAGCAGTGGGACCATGAAATGAGTTGTTGAAACAAACAAAAGCGGTAAAAATAACGTATAAAAAGTAAAAAAAGATTCTTCAATGCTTCATCGTCAGAAGTTAACTTGAAAAATCTGCAAGAAGCGATCGCTCGGTCTCCCGGGGAAAGCGCGTGACGCTTTTAAATCTTCAGGACATCGATTAGGTGTTGCCAGGAAACTTCCGACACCTCGGTCTCGAGGGGCGTTGGGGAAATTGTTTTTAGGGTGAAAAATGTTGCCCCTTTGAATACATTTCCAATGCAACGGCTGTGTCTCAATTCCCAGAGTCATTTCGGAGCAAACATGTGATGTCTTTTAGTCGTGGAGGTTAGATGTTACACTGTGGTTTTATTTTTGAAGTGAAAACTTCTTTTGGAGCTCCACTGACACATTTTTCGTGGGCTGTGAATTGAATTCTAGTGTCACGAATTAAAAAAAAAAACGCTCGGGATGGATAAGGAATTTTTGGGTGACATCGGGATCATGGCGATTGGTCGTCTAGAAATGCGTTAGCGTTTCCCATTGGCCATCTAGAAATGCGTCTGCATTTCTAGATAGATAGGATAACTTCAATTAAATTTATAGACTTTATATTATAATATCCGTGCGAAGCTTGTACGCACCGATAGTGTAAAATGTTTAATATAATTTAACAAGAATTATGTGTAGTTTATCAAAACCAATTAATTTTTAGAATGGTTTTGTAAATGCAAGTGTAGCTTAAAGTTATGGGCAAGTATTCTTAGCATTGGACATTAAACATTGCAAAATAAAATAGTTTTTTACAATGATAGGTTTGAACTTGCCGTCATCTCGCCTGATGTTAAACGAAGCTGAACTTTCAACATATTAAACCAAAACGGAAAACACATGAAACATATGTACAACATTTAAACTACAGTGGTAACATGGAAATAACGATGTAGGTCAGGTGCTGTTTGTTAAAATGTATGTTTTTATACTTAATGATATTTTAGATTAATTAGCTAACAACCCAATACCTTCAACAAAATTTTCTTAAAGTGTTCATTGGTTTTCGGCACTAGATTTTAAAATTAGTTCTAAGTTTTGGTTTAATGACGCTTTTTTCACTTAAATAGGTTTAGACTTGACAAGTTCGTTGTTAAGTAAATGTACTCGGAAACGTTTTGGCGCTAGTTATGAGTTTTTGAGTGACTGCAATTAATGAATAATAAATCTCTAAAATCAACAATAACTTTAACTGTTAGGGAGTTCAATTGTTTGAGTAACTTATCATTAAGTTAATTAAGAAATCTTTCTATCGAGTATCGTATTCTAACTTCAAGGGCGATAAAAGATAAACTTGGATTTAAAATCGATAAAAATGCAATTCCATTGTATATATTTAGCACAATAATGTTCAAAGGTTTACTTTAAAATATCTCTACAATAATTATGTAGTTTTTTAGCGAATGACTTAAATGTTTGCACTATTCCGTCATCGCAGACGATGTAGTTGTTAGAAAAATTAATGTCAATTTTCTCAGTCACATGAGCTCTCCCTAACATTAAGATTTAATGTTGATTTTAGACTTTAGTCAGACTTCAAATACAAAGTTCAATAAACGACAGATATCCTAAATTGCGATAACATTTTAGTATCACACATGTCATACGCTTGTTTGCAAAAAAGCTTTCAGTAAGCTTTTACAGTATCCATGTGCGAGTAAAAGAGTAAAAGCTGTCGCAAAAAGCTGACTCTTCCTATTCGCACACCCGAAATTTAATGGCAGCAAAAATGGCGCTAGACAGCAATCCCTGGCCCCGGACTAACGAACCCCTTTGTTACACCTGTGTACCGCGGATCTAGGAAACAAGAGGTACGTTATCTTACTATATGTCTGGTGGGAGAGAATAGTGTTTCATAAGTTACACAGGAAATGGAGCTTCGTTGAGCGTTTTCTTGAACGTGAAACGTAAATTTGAAAATAGTTTTCGAATCTACGTTTTATTTTTAAGAGTGCGTCTAAAGCCAGGAAAAAATCAGATTTCACCCGCGCGACGCGTTTCTTAATGTGATGTACATAAAGTCGAGAATAGCGTGACACAGTTTGGAGGAAAAATCAATATTTAATCAGGCGTCCATTTTTGACCAAGTTTTATTTAATTACTCAATAACTAAACATAAATTTAAAAAAGTGTTCGGTTACTTTACTAGAACGTACAAATAGGAATTTTATTACCAAAAAATAATGTGGGGTCATCGCTGATAATTTCGAGTACTCGAATTAAAACGGGTTTTTTCGGTGTCATTTTTATTTATTTATTGTAAAAAACTCTGATCTATTTTTAAAATTATATTACAATATATAATTTTTTTTGTCTTAGTTTTTAGTTTCTTAACTTCAGTGAGCGGCGTCGAAAATGTCCTTTTTTCGTTTTCTGGCTTTAGGCGCCCCCTTAAACTTTCGGATTTGAAACTCGTGAATATTGTAAAAATTACAAGAGATTTACGTATGTTGACGTTACGACCTAAATTAGGTATTATTTAATTACTTCGCCGTTTTGGCAGCGTTAGGCACAATTTTCACGGAGCAGATTCCAACCGCGCACGCGCGCCGTCGCGGCACCGCGGCGGGCGACGGTTTTGTTTCAATACTCACGAGACCGCAGGTTTTCGCGGTTTCTACTGCGGAAAGCTACTGCGCAAGAACGCGGGCGGCGCGTGGCTTCTAAACTAGCTAAACCGCGTCGTGAGTTTTGAATTCAATTTTACATACAAATCTGCCGCGCCCGCGCGCGGGCGCGGTTGGCAACTGCACCGTGAAAACCGGCTCTTACAACCAGCGTCGTCACAAGAAGACAGCGTCGAGGTAATAATAATAAAATAATAATTGAGATCGTGACTAGGTCCAGTGTAATGTTTACAATATAATTTATGTTTTGTTACAAAATACATTTGAACTTAAAAACGTAAACCAATCAAGACATTAATATACGTTTTGCAAATTTGTAGTAAGTGCAGTGATAGAGTAAACATGTTACTCAAAAATATGTATCTATTTTCAGTTACGCCTGCCAGTGAACCCAAAGCTTAACAGTTTTTCAAGAAAATTAATTTACGTCTAATACGGTTTGCGCAACTGAATTATATCTGTATCACACGGCAACCACTAACTTTTATGGAATAAAAAGCAGCTCATGTATCAATCTAGGTATTAACTTTAATTAACTATGTATAAAGCCTTTCATCCGTTATGGATATACGTCATAACAAACATAGACACTTAAAACATATAAACATTAGCCTTTATTACTAATATCTAGTGTAATGGCTTAGGTAATCGCAATAATTGCATTTTTTTTATCTATTATGTATAGGTTCGCACTTGACCACCATCTCGCCTGATGTTAAGCGACGATGCGATCTACGATGGAGCGTCCTTACCTAGAATAAAGGGATTCAAAATAATTTAATATACAACATCGGACTATTGCCCGTTTAGTGAACTTACCCCAAAAATGCGTATTAATCACAATTATATCGTAATGTATTAACGTACCCGGTATTTTATGTAATAAACTTGTTATTCCTTTATAAATAGCTTTAATACTGTAGAAAAGGTAACACGTTCCAACCTCTACATCGCACGTGCGCCAAACGAAGGAATCTGGGAAATTCTCCGGGCGAGGTGGAAGCTTGGTCCGTAATGTCTCCATCCGGTGAGTTATGGCACCACGCTCGGCGACGGGTCACTTGCGGGCACTGTTGCCAACCCTACGTAACTGAAAGAAGTCAAACATTTAAAGAAACCGGTAGAAAAAAAAAAACACAATTATAGTGAAAAAGAAGGAGGAAAGACCAACCTCTTGCAAGTAGTGAAATTCATTTATATTGAAGAAAATACAACTTTATGATTTTTTTTATTCGACTCTATATCTTGAGGTAAAGTTTTAAAGTGCTGTTTGTCTTTGATAACAAGTTTTTCGGCGATTTTGTATGAAAAATGATCTATAAAAAACGAACAATTATGACGTCCAATAGCAGATATACCTACACGTAAACAGTAGATCTACTGAAAAGTAAGTAGAGTTGGCAACAATGCTTGCGCCCGCAATAAGTCGCTCGACTTATTGAGCTCTCACATTTGGCAATATTGAGAAAGTTTTTCTGGTATGAAAATTCGACTGAAAAATGTGGGTAGTTGGTTAGTTTGAAGAGGAACGAGCAATGAAAAATGTGGGTAGATCTATTTTTTTTCTTAGAATTTAACAACAAAGATTTGTATTGAAAATATTTGATTACGGATTCCAGAAAATTTACGTCCAATCTACTCAGATTGTATTCAATTTCTTAAAATTAAAAATGAATCTATATTTTTCTTAATAAGCGCGCTCTATTTTGGATTACCAATTGTTTTTTTTTAAATTAGTAATTTTCTTGCGATTTAGAAAAAAAACATTTTTACAATTTAATTTTGATTATGATTTGTCGTTTTGTTTCTAACTTGGCTTTGACATTTATATAATCTAAGTACTACATTTTTTTTTTTGTACATTGATGTTTTAACAATCTACATGAATGAATGTTTTGTCTGTATGTCCTTTATAGAATAGAACACTCTACATTTGATCATGTGATGATCTTTGACAAAATTGTTGTGCATGCCAAATAAGGTTTTTGAGTTGGTACGACCAATTTTCGACAGGTGGCGTAGCAACGCGCGCAGGGTACAATTAGTAGTTTTATAAACGGTGCAAGAAGTCGTCGAATCAAGACTTTTCTCGAAAAAACCGGTATGTTTCAAGAGTAATATCTTTCGCAGACATGTGCTATTCACCACCCCTTACTTAACCGGCGTGGTGAATTATGACCTTAAGTATTTCTTTGTGAGGGCCATGTCCTAAGTTTTAGCAGTGGGAAAATGAACCGGGTTGCTTACGTTATGCTGAATTAGAATTAGAATAGAATTACTTTATCTGTTGACTTCTACTGTTATAGATGTTATAACGACTCATGGTGTTGACTGTAGTATAGTGTCAGACTCTTTTGATGGTACAATTCACATACCACATGATCTGTCATCATCGAACAATATCGATAATTTTTTATTCCCAACGCATCCGCACCGAGCGTTACGTTAGTGCACCAAAATATTCAAAGTTGTAGAACAAAGGAGTTAGAGATAAACCTTTTTATGGAAAGTGATAGTGTTGACATTTTGTGTTTGACGGAATGCTGGATCAAGGATTTTGAGTTAAAAGTTGGTTTCACAGATCAAACGGTTGGGAGTTACTTCTCCAGACTGACTACCACCGGAGGGGGATCCCTAATTATTGTTAGGAAAAATTTGGATTTCAAGAGTAGAGATGATATTGTTAAGCTTAGTGTGGAGCGGCATATTGAACTGTCTTGCATTGAGATTATAAACTATACAATACTGAATGTATACAGACCCTCTTCTAGTTCAAGATTTGAGCAGTTTCTTTCTGTTTTGGAAGATGCTATGAGTCGATTGAGCAGGAAGTCAAAGGATTTGATAGTTGTAGGTGATTTTAACATTAATTTACTTAAAAATTCAAGAGAGGAAAGAGAATTGGTCAACTTATTTAAAAGTTTTGACCTAAAAAATGTTTTTTATGAACCAACTCGCATACAAGGCTCCTCAAGAACTTGCATTGACAATGTGTTCTGTGGTTGTAAGTTACTTGACAAAGCCGTTATAAACAAATTGACTTCGGATCACACGGGTCAGTTAATTAGAATTCCTTTTATTCATAATAAAGTAATGGATTACAAACTAATAAATACTAGAAATATAAACAAAAAGACGCTAAATGTATATAGATTGAAAATAGTAAATGATTTGTGTGTATCTAATATTAGTTCGGGACCTAATGACCCAAACACAGCTTACAACAATTTTTTCAACGTTTTGAAAGATAACTTTGATAAAGTTTTTCCTTTAAAAGAGAGGTTATATTCTAATAAAATAAAATTTACTGAATGGGCTACCCCAGGTATATACAAATCTAGGGAAAAACTGTTTGAACTTTATAGTGAAAGGGCATTTAGACAAGATGAGCCTTTTCAAAATCACGTTCGCCAATTCAGTAAAATATTCAAATCTGTTTGCCGGAATGCTAGATCAATACACATTAGAAACAAGCTCATAAAATCTAACAATAAAATTAAAACTACATGGTCTATCATCAAATCTGAAACTAATAAATCAGAAAAAGCGCAGCCAAAAATGGAAATTTATTGCAACGATGTACTTAGTGACAATAAACAGAAAGTTGCAAATACATTTGCTAAGTATTTCAATGAGGTCCCAAAAGAAACTACAAAGAAACTGATTTCATGTCCTAAACAAGCAAATCGGTTACTAGCCGAAAACGTACCTGCCTCCACTGTAGACTTCAGTTTTCACGAAGTGACACCAAATATTATTATAAAAACATCCAAGTCATTAAAATTAAAAAATGCGGAAGATGTATGGGGTATGTCCGTAAAATTTATGAAAAATATTGTATCTGATTTGGCACTTCACCTCTCCCAAATCTTTAATGAGTGTTTAACGAGTGGTGTATTTCCTAATCTTATGAAATATAGCAAGGTCATTCCGCTTCACAAAACTGGTAACACAAAACTACCTGGTAATTATAGGCCGATATCTATCTTGCCTGCACTTAGTAAAATTTTTGAGAAAATTGTTTTAGATCAGCTAAATGCTTATTTTTGTCGTAATGGGTTATTTTTTCACGGTCAGTTTGGCTTTTCGAAGGGTTGTTCCACAACGGATGCCATTGCAAAGTTCGTTGGTAGTATTTATGACGCTTGGGAAAATTCTAAAGACGCTATTGGTATTTTTTGCGATTTGTCAAAGGCTTTTGACTGTGTCAATCACGATATTTTGCTGTCCAAATTATCTCATTACGGAGTCCGAAATCTAGCATTGAAAATTCTGACATCTTACCTCTCCGAAAGAACGATGAGTGTAGACATAGAGGGTGTATTATCTGACTCCCTGCGTGTGGATGTGGGAGTTCCCCAGGGCTCAATTTTGGGTCCTTTTTTGTTTTTGGTTTATATCAATGACCTCCCTTTTCTTATGCAAAATTTTTCTAAAGTTGTGTTGTTCGCTGATGACACGTCATTACTGTTTGATATTGAAAGGAAGTCGACTGATACTGATGACATAAGCTTTGCACTGGACAAGGCACTGACCTGGTTTAGTGTAAATAGTTTAGCATTAAACTCGAAAAAGACAAATTGTGTCAAGTTTTCACTAGCTAGAAACAATTATTTAAATCCAGTAATTATTGATAATGAGGAGTTACGTTTCACCAATGCAACAAAATTTTTAGGCCTGAAACTGGATGCCAAGTTGCAATGGGGAGAGCATATTAAAGAGCTAGCGGGGAAACTAAGCTCAGCGGCATATGCAGTCCGTAAAATAAGAGAACTGACTGATGTTGCTACAGCAAAAACGGTGTACTTCAGCTATTTCCATTCTATAATGGCATACGGAATCTTACTGTGGGGAAATGCTGCAGATGCTCTTAAATCTATTTTTGTATTGCAAAAACGAGCCATCAGGTACATTTACAAGTTGAGGCCCAGGGAATCCCTGAGAGAATTGTTTAAAACAATCAATATCTTAACAATGCCAAGTCTTTATATTTACCACAACATAATGTATGCCAGAAAGCATTGTAATAGCTTTACTAGGAAATGTGATACGCACAATTATAATACGAGAGATAAATTAAAGTATATTGTTCCCAGAACACGCCTCTCAAAAATTCAGAAATCATTCAGATGCAATTGTATTCAGTTTTATAATATGTTACCTGATTGCCTAACTAGTCTTAGTGACAAATCTTTTAAGTTGGCAGTCAAAAAAGTTTTGACTAAAAAAGCATACTATAAAGTACAAGATTTTTTAGGGGACAATAAGGCGTGGAAACACTTGACATTGGAAAATTTGAATGAATTGTAACAATTTTATTCAGTTTTGATTGAATCTCAGATTTTATTTTATTTTCACCGTATTCATAATTTGTTACTGTTTTGTTTGCATTTAATGTTTGTTGTTTTATCTGACATTGTGTATCCTTATATATCTGTAATTTGACGTTCAAAAGTGTACCCATGTACCAAATTGATAAATAAATGATTGAATTGAATTGAATTGAAGTTCCTTTGTAACCCAAAAACATATGTTGTGTTCACGAATTAAAATCAATAATATAACCTATCTTCAGAAAAACACACCGATTTAATCTAGAGAACATCCAAAAATTTATAGATCTTGTAAAAAGTCTGAAATCGAAAAAGACCATTACTTTAGGCTTTGCTGACCATTGCCCTCACTAACAGTAGATGACTAAAATCTAAAGGAATATTGGGAATTGTGGGTTTTTTCCGTCCAATTAGCTGATATTACTTTTTTGAAAAATACACCTGTATTATATATTATGGGACATTTACCGTGGTTTTTCAATTGAGAAAAAATATCAAATGGCGCGGTGTCTGCTTGGAAATGTCGTCTCATTCCACTAGTGTCGTCGTAAGTTTGAATCCCATCTGTGCATCTGTGTATTTTTTCGAGTGCAGATATTCTAAACATCTTTAAAAAAAATTATAAACATGACAAAACTAGACCTAGCCACTAGAACGAACCTTCTCTGACTTTCTAGTGTTTGTGTTTTATAGTATGTAGAAGTGTGTGAATATATCCAATTCTTAAGTCTAATAGTAAGTAAATCATGTATCAATTAGCGCGGCATTTTCGCAACGCGAAAAAGCGCTTTAATAAAGATTAAAAAAAAAAAAAAAAAGTATACGTGGTAGCCGACATTCGCATATCGACAGCGTGGTGGATTTTAGCTTACACTCTCTCCTTGCGAGACAAGCATTCGATTTCTGGAACGTAAATTGTGCTGCTTATGGTATAAACCAAAAAACAAGTAGTGAGAACAAGTTTTGTAGTGGTAGGACTCTTAGCAGAGTCCGCCTGGGGAAGTACCACACCTTTGCCAGTTATTCTACCGCCAAGCAGTAATGTGCAAACATTACTGTGTTCCGGTTTGAAGGGGAGTGTTTCCAGAGAAATTACAGGGCTTAGGATATAACATCTTAGATCTCTGGGTGACGAGCGCAGTGCAGTGCTAGGTAATGATTTGGACTCTTCATGTTCCGATAGCTGCGTGTCACTGTGTTGCCATGTGGCAGGCATGTTGCTTATCATCAGGCCCATGCCCTGCTCGTCTCGCCACTCTTTATTTAAAAAAAAATACAAATACGCTGGTAAAGTGTTAGTTGTTGTTATTGTACTATTGTTGATTTTTTTATTTACAAGACAAGTAAGACATGTATCTGATGGTAAGCAACATGCCTGCCCCTAACAGCACAGTGTCACACAGCTCTATGTATTGCATCATAAATAGTCCAAATCATTACCTAGCTTTGCACTGCGTTCGTAACAGATATATATAAAATGTAATATTATCTCGATGCCTTGTAATTTCATTGGAAACATTACCCTTCAAACTGGAACTCAGTGTACTGTATTATTCTATATTACTCCTTGGCGGTAGAATAATTAGCAAAAGTGTGGACTTGCGACCTCTGCCAAAACCAAACTAGTTTTTCGTCCTTGAAGAATTTTTACATTTCTGATTCATAACATTATTTTCCATTACAAACCCGAACTTTCTTCTAACGCTATCACAACTCTGATAACCATAAAGTTTACCTATTTAACTTTAAAATTTAACTTCTGTCATTCGGACGAGGAAAAAAATTGGTCCCAAAAACACAAAGGAACAAAATGCAAAAAAAAACTCTCTGTTCGCTACTAGCTTATTATCGTCCTCAAACAATCTACATCCGAATACATAAATAAACGCTTCCTTGAGCCCAAAGACGCCACCTTTCCCCAAACTTTTGGGCATTACAGCTATCTATTTGTGCCATCTGACAACTTAAAAGTTTGAGAACTGAGTGAAAGGGTTCCATATAAAACAGCCTGAGAACGGCCGAGGAATAGTCGTAAAAACCAGATGTTATTATCCTATGAAAATAATACGATTATTATGTTAAAACAGCACTTTTATGTCTTTTAGGAAGCTTTAATGCGGGTTATGTTATGCTGAAAATAGTCGAATGATTATTTTTATTCAGAACCAGTTTTTTTCGTAGCCTCAAGATGTTTGCATAGCTGTTCCTTTCGAATTACAAATTTAGTCACATTTTTATGACATTCGAAATCTATTGGTTTATTTTCACTTGATGTTTTTTTTGTTTTTAGACCGAAATAAACTAAGGCCAATTGTCCACGTAGCTGCATGACATCCGCACGATTTCGACAATTGTCGGATGCAAGACGAATGCTTGCATCTTGCGTACAAATAATGAAGTCTGTGTCCACGAAACGACAACGACACGACAGCCGCACGTCTTGCGTTTGTTCGTAGGATGCATGCATTCGACAAAAGACGCGTGCGTGGACAGTATGCCTAAGACAACAATCATTATTAACCTAAAAATATGAAAAGTAAGTTTCAAGAATGTGTAGTAAGGTGTGATAAAATAATTAACTTTGCTATAAGCTGACAAAAACTTCCCGAGGAAACTACGACCGTGTTCACAACAAACTGCACATTTCAAACCTGCAGCACCCCGCGGTTTTACCCGCGTAGATGTCGTTTTAGTTATTTTCTCGGGATAAAAATAGCCTATGTGTAATTCCAGACCATTATCCATATATGTACCGAATCGTTTCAGTAGCTTTTCGTGAAAATGAAACAACACACATCCACACATATTTACAAAACTTTCGCGTTTGTAATAATTGTAAGACAATCGCTCAAAGCGTACGCTTACTAAAAATCTAATATTTTTTCTGAAAAGTCATAAGTTTAAGTGTAAAAAAACTCGGAGTTTTTTCGTTTTTTTTTGTTTTTACTTTAGTTGAGAGGAGTTGTTAGTCACGTTGTTCGAACTTTAACATACAAAATTGAGCTCAAGTCCAATTCTGTTATGCACTGTGTTATTACATAAACAATAGACGTCAGTCTAATTTAACTTATTACATAAAATTACAGCAATTCTAAAGTTCGTATACGGGTAAAAACACGTAATTTTTATTGACACCGTGAAAGAGCCGCTGTGAGTACACCTAAACAGTGCTTCCAAACCTTACCCACAGATGGCGTTACTTGTTCTGAAACAAATTTAACCTCAACTCACTAAATCACCTCTTTATATTAGTACGTTTTTTATTACGACACCAAACTTTTAATTTCAGTCATTAACAAATAAAGCTATGATTTAAAGAACATATTCTCTAAAAATTGGATTAGTTTATCCCGCAGTTTGCTACGAGCCTTCGTAGCGTAGCTACGGCTCCGCGGAAGCTCAACGCCGGCTTCCGAAACGAAAACAACAATGTTTTAGAACCGGCAAACGGAAATAACAGACAAAGTAACTCAATTTGACACCAATTTGACGTTATTGTTGCTCTACAACGTTGCGTTTTAGTTCGTCGTCGGGTTAAATCGGTCGAACAGTGAAAATAAACAGTGATAGAAACGGTGGTACAGTTTTAAATTGACGTTCGTGCTGGGAATATTGATGGGAGTGACAAGCGGACGGTGAGATATATTTTTAATGGTTTTTATTGTTTCATTACTTTTTAAATGGAACGTGAGAAAAACAGGTGATGTATTCGACACGCCCGTAAATTAAGAGCTCATAAGAAGTACCTATTGTCTCTGAGTACTTACACTTAACTTATCTTGTTAATTAGTTGAAATCCTGTAGGTACTCGCTTATTTGTAAGTAGTTAATTAGAGTAATTTCGATAGTAAATAGTAGCTCTATTATTTACTAGCTACTAGCTTTATTATAATACCCACGAGGATGAAAAAAGTGCAGTTCTGGTTACAGTGTAAATTTTGATGTGCCGCCAAAACCACATCAAAAACTTGCTTTATCGTTTTATTTATGAAGTTTTTACTAGATCCTACTCAAATTAGTTTTAAGGAAATCCTTGGAATCTAACAATAAATTGGTTTAGATATACATTAGATTTTTGTTAGAAATATATCTTAAAATTGCACATTTGACTGAGGAATTAAAATGTTTCACTCTTCTGGTACAATTGTACATGTTATGAGGAGAAAGGCAAGCCATATTACTAAGATTCTTAGACCTGTTAGTAAACGGTTACGGAGGAGACGCCTAAAAATGTGGATACATTTTGCGAGAAAATAATATGCAAAGAGAGTGCTCACTCTTTTTGCATGCATATTTGCATATATAACCAAGTGACGGATGGTAGATAAGGGCGGCGGTTTGCGCTGTAATTCCGATATGAGACCGAGCCAGGAGACCGCGACCGGAGACCGCGACAGAACGGACCGCAACCAAGAAGATGATTATACGGTTAATTTGTTAAGCGTGAGTTTATTAATAACAAGAAAGGAAGTCATACTACTTATCAAGTAACCGGTCATTGGTTAGGATAACAGAAAATTTGATTTGCACTTTAAAAGCTTATTGAATTCTAAAAAATATTTTTTTACGTGTACTACGAGTAAATTATTCTTATTTCTCAGACAATAAGATTGCATTTGATCGTTCAGCTCGCGGGAAATAACGTCGATAGAGCGCGCTTACCTAGAACCTAGAAGCAACCGATTCACTATTATACTTGATAAACCCCATGAGAAATACCCATTCAAATAGCGTATTTAATAGTTTAGATGTTTTGAAGTGAAAACTTCTTTAGGTGCGCCTAGACAGATATTTCGTGGGCTGTGAATTAGATTCTAGCGTCACGGTCGGATATGATAAGAAATCTTCGGGTAAACTCGGGACCATGGCTATTGGCCATTTAGAAATGCGTCAGCCAATGGGAAATGCTGAAAGGGCATGGCCTCGTCATCATGCCATGGCCATCTAGAAATGCATCAGCCAATAGGAAATGCTGACGCATGGCCATGACAAGATGCCCAGGCCACGCCCTCCGGTTACACACTTATAGTTTCTAAAGTAAGCTATCAAATTCTGAGTTATAAGTTTTCATTTCTATCGGCAGTTCCTATGACTGCCAATTTTTTTTTATACTTGCAGTAAGCCAATAATATAAATACAATGTTTCTTTACAATCAAAATAATCTTCATTATTTATATTTAAACTGTATTACTGCAAAAAACTCGCTCATATAACAAAAATAAAGCAATATAAGATTAACAACGTTTACGTTGGAGCGAAAAATGTACGACAGAGATTTTCGAGCATTTTCAACCGACGAAATTAGGATATTTTCTCCAAGAACCTCTCTAGATGTAATTACTCTATTGGAACCGGTGAAAGGAACCTGCCTTTTTTACCCCTGGCTTCCTCTCTTGAATGGGTCAGGTTCGTATGAGGTAGGTTTTTGTCCCAAAAGCTAAAAGGGTTTTTGAATAGTCAATCGCGGGTGCTCGATAGAACCCATAAGCATAATTACCTATTGGATAAAGGTATAATGGATGTGGGAAGTGAAAAATATACGACAATCTGATTTTGTGACCTGTGACTGAATAGTATTGAGTTTTATTGTTGGTTTAGTTAGTAGTTGTATTGTTCAGTATTTTGAATAGTTTTGTAGAGTCTACCGCTAAATTGTTGGTTATGGAACACCTTAACATGTTCCAATAGCTGCGTGTCACTGTGCTGTGTGTGGCAGGCATGTTGTTTACCATCAGGCACATGTCCTGCTCGTCTCGCCACTCTTTATTTAAAAAAAAAACCTTACTTATCATTTAGGTTTGAATAATCCTACTAGTATTATAAATGTCAATGTTTGTTGATCAATCACGTCGTAACGTCTTAAGGAACACTTTTTTTTTAATAAAAAGTGACGAGACGTGCAGTACATTTGCCTGATGGTAAGCAACATGCCTGCCACATAACAGCACAGTGACACGCAGCTATTGGAACATGAAGAGTCCAAATCATTACCTAGCACTGCACTGCGCTTGTCACCCAGAGATCTAAGATGTTATATCTCTAAGCCCTGTAATTTCTCTGGAAACATTTCCCTTCAGACCGGAACACAGAAATGTTTGCACATTACTGCTTGGCGGTAGAATAACTGGCAAAGGTGTGGCTGTACTTCCCCAGGCGGACCCTGCTAAAAGTCCTACCACTACTAAAACTACCACTACACTGTTAGATTATGGTTTTGAAGAACACATAGGTCACTTTTTATCCCGGAAAATACCAGGAACGGGAACTACGTGGGTAAAACCGCGAGATGCTGCTTGTGATTTATATTTTACTAGCGGCCCATTCCGGCTGCGCTCGGATATTGTCATTTAAAGACTATTAATCGAAAAAAAATCTATCCTATCTCTCAAGTTGGACCAGACTGCTCGCGGTGTGCCAATTTAATTTAAAATCGGTTAAGTAGTTTAGGAATCCATCGCGGACAAACATCGTGACAGGAGATTTATATATATTAAGATAAGATATCGTAAAAATTAAAGCTTTGGAAAATAAAACCTTAGCTATACCAATATTACAAACGTTATGTTTGTTTGAACGTAAGGATCTCGGGAACTACCGGTCCGAATTGAAAGATTCTTTCTCTGATAGATAGTCCAATTATCGAGGAAGGCTGTAGGTTATTTAACATTACGCTACTATCAACAGGAGTGAAGGATGAATTATAAATGTAACAAAAACGGGAAAAAATATTGCTATTTGAGAGCTTTCATTGCGTGTCTATCTTTTAAAGGTTGCGTCATTAGAACCCAATAAAGTATCAGGTACAGTCCGCGAGGTATAAGCTGAGCTTTGCATTTGTGTGAGTGTACATGGATAGTGTAGGTGTGACAACCGGCCTTAGGCGCGGCGCCATTTTCGCCCGGTAAAAACCGGTTTAAACTGATTTTGGGTAACCGGCCTGAGGCGCGGCGCCATTCTGTCTCGCCGCGCTCCTGCCGCACTTCACCTCTTGTACAGACTGCAGCGTGACGTGTTTAATATTATTTTGTTTTTGTTTGATATAAGTGTTAGTAAAATGGATGCCAACACAAATAAGCGCAAAATACGGAAACCATTAAATAGCCAAGTAAAAGAAATTTTGTGTAATTTAAATAGCTATTTTAAAGACATGAACGATAAAGACATGTCAAGTGTGACTACATCAGCCCAATTGGTATCGACATCGACAGGAATTCCACTGTCAACTGTTAAAAGAGTCTTATTGGAAGGTAAACGTGTTTTGAAAGATGGAACCAAATTCAAATCTCCGAAAAAGACCAGATGCAGGAAAAATATAATAATCATTGATGATTTTGATAAAGCAGTAATCCGTAGAACAATTCATAATTTTCACATTACTGACAAAGAGGTGCCAACAATGAAAAGAATTCATGAAAAATTAAAGGCTGACATTAACTATCCAGGATCAATATGGTCATTGCGAAAAGAAGTATCTCTTTTAGGATTCAAATGGTCAAGGACAGAGAATAACAGAAAAAATTTAATGGAAAAGCATGAGATCCGTCACCTACGTATAACTTATTTACCTAAAATTTCCGAATACCGTATTCAGGGCAGGCCTATCGTTTATACCGATGAAACATATATTGACACCACTCACACTTCATCAAAATCATATTCAGATGGCAGCACTTCTGGTTTGAAGAAACCTATTTCCAAAGGAAATCGATTGATAATCGTTCATGCCGGCGGCGAGGACGGTTTCATACCAAATGCGCTGCTGATGTTTAAAGCTAATCAAAAAAGTGGTGATTATCATAACAATATGAATACAGAAAACTATACAAAATGGTTACAAACGCAATTAATTCCCAATTTGAAGCCCAATAGCGTTATTGTAGTTGACAACGCATCTTACCACAATTCGTTAAAAAATCCCGCTCCCAACTCAAATAGTCGCAAACAAGATATGATTGACTGGCTCAAGTTACGCAATATCGATCACTCAATATCCATGCTTAAACCACAACTTTATCAATTGATACTGCATAATAAACAACGATTTATTGAATATAAAATTGACACCTTATTAAGAGAACATGGTCACAGCGTCCTTCGTCTACCACCCTATCACCCAGATTTCAATCCGATTGAAAATATATGGGCAATGATAAAAGGATACGTCGCGAAAAAAAACGTGTCAATGAATATGGATACAATAATGAGGTTAGCAAATGAAAAAATTGAAAGTATCACTGTACAGGAATGGAAAAATGTTTGTGACCATGCAATAAAAGAAGAAAAAAAGTTTCATGGATACGACGCCGTTATTGACAATATAACAGAAAGATTCATTATTAAAACAAACGACACATCAGACGAGAGTGAAAATGATAACGAGAGTGATAAAGAAAGTGACTATGGTGCAATGTCTGGTGTAGAAGATGTGTAGTTATTTTGTCTTTCAAATTGAATTTTTAGTAATAATCACACAATAATATGTACTCATCAGTCAAATACACAGCTGGACTTTATTTTATCAATTTAGTTTTATTTTATTTTAATACTAGAATACTTCTCCGACTTATGTTATGCCTTAAGTACCTACCTAAAATATAATGATATTAATTTTTAAGAGTTTGTTGTCTGACTGTACTTTTGGTGATCACTCACACTAATGCAAAGCTCAGCTTATACCTCGCGGACTGTAACCGAATATGTTCAAAATTTTAATTGGTACCGCCAATTTTCGATAGATGGCGTAGCAACGCGCTCACGGATCAGCTAGTTAATAATAATTACAGAAAATCTTTTATTGAAATGCAAATAAAATTGCCATTTCGATCTATAGAGACCTCACTGCTGGGTTACAGGTCTCACACTTACCAAGTATTTGTTTATGCCATAAGTTCACACACGCTCTGGCCAAGTTGCGGGTTGGCTTTCACTTGTATTTGATGAGTTTAATCTCCGATAAACAAGTTTCCAAGAATTATTATGAAGAACTAGCAGCGCCCCGCGGTTTTACCCGCGTAGTTCCCGTTCCCGTTATTTCCCCGGGATAATAAGTAGCCTATGTGTTCTTCCAGACTATAATCTAAGTGTACTTCAAATTTCAGCCCGATCCGTTCATACGTAAGAGCGTGATTGAGCAACAAACATTCACACATCCATTCTTTGACATCCTATCCTACTTCCTACTAATCCTATTAATATTATAAATGTGGATGTTCGGATGTTTGTTGCTCAATCACGTCCTAACGTATAAACGGATCGGGCTGAAATTTGGAACACAGATAGATTATAGTCTGGAAGAACACATAGGCTACTTTTTATCCCGAAAAAAATAACGGGAGCAACGGGAACGGGAACTGCTAGTAATGTTATAAATGTCAATGTATGGATGTTTGGATATTTGGATGTTTGTTGCTCAATCACGTCCTAACGTATGAACGGATCGGGCTGAAATTTGGAACACAGATAGATTATAGTCTGGAATAACGCATAGGCTACTTTTTATCCCAAAAAAAAACAACGGGAACTTCGCGGGTAACACCGCGGGGCGCTGCTAGTTTATAATATTAGTGGGATAAATAGATTATTTGTATACGGGTAAAGTTACGGCTGGTCGAGGCACCGGGTTGAAGTCCAACGCGCACCACTGTAATTTCGAAGTCATATGCGCAATGCTGCTAATTTAAAACGGAGAAGGAAAACTTCGTTAGGAAACCGACATGTATCTAAAATCTTTCGAGGTTATGTGCCAGCCAGTACTGGGCCAGCGTGGTGGAGTATGGCTTTGACTCTCTCCTAGCGAGAGAAGGCCCCGAGTCCCAGAAGTGGGAGCGAACATTTGTTGTGCGAACATGGTGGGTTGCTTATGCGACGTTTTTCAAATCCTGTTATTCTCACCAAACATTGCAAAACGTATTATTCATTTTATTGTTCTATGTTCTTTGTACAACTTTCGTAAAAACTCAATACACATCGCAAATTTTTTGAAGTTCTTTTGGGCACCACAGGCTAATTTTTCGTGGGCTGTGAATTAAATTGTAGCGTCACGTTCGCGAATGATAAGAAATTTTCGGGTAAACTCGGGTCTATGGCCATTGATAATCTAGAAATGCGTCAGCATTTCCCATTGGCCACCTAGAAATGTGGCAGCATTTCTAGATGGCCATGCTCATGGCCACGCCTTTCAGTTTTACCCGCGTTGTTTCCGAAGTAAGCTATGAAGTTCTAAGTTATAAGTTTTCACTTCTATGACTGACATTTTTTTTGGTATTGTTGTCCTTTCTAGAACTGTTTAGCTCTTCTCTTGTTACGAAAAGTTTGATGTTTTTAGACCGGGAAAATACAATTTTTAATATAAAATACAATTACCCTGTACTCGTATATACGCTTGTTTCCTTCTTGTACTATGTAAATCTTACTGAGCCCCGCCCAACAATACCCGCATCTCGGCGTGCGCGTAAATCGTCCGGTTATCGCTGCGGTCGGCTCGCTGATTGAATATTATAACACAAAGGGCTCGCAGGCTAATCACAGATTAACTCCGATCGCAGCGGCACTTTGTAAAGTTTACGTAGTTTGCTACATAACAGCGATATACCACCTTTAGGATTCATCATCATCAGCCTGTATTCGCCCTTTGCTGTATATAGGCCTCTCCTATAAAACGCCACTCAGCCCAATCCTCGGTCTTCATTTATAATCTTCAACATAGCATTGCGTCTCAGCGAGGCAATGCCGCCAGTATGCTGAGCCCGCTTTCTACTGGTAATGGGCTTGATCATCTTGAAATTTTTTAGACCTTCTATGGGTAATTCGGATGTGCTTAGTGTAAGTAGTTAGGTATGTGGCATAGTGTAGTTCTCATTGTATTTTAGTTTTGCTAATATGGGCTCTGCCAGTAAAAAAATGTACATTACTGTGTTTGATTAATACAGTTACGTTTATGTTTAAGATTTTCTGAAAGCGTAATCCTAGCTTTAATTGCTAGGACAAAAGTGTATTAACATAATAATACTCTTAGTAAAGTAAAGACTGAGTGGATAGGACTAGACAAATTAAAACTAGCAGTCATTGGAACTGCCGATTGAAGTGAAAACGTATTTTGTACAATTAAACATACTAATATTGCACAAAACACACGTCACCTGCACTCGTATAGCTACAAATATACTGCTATTACGTGGCTATTACCCGTGTTGGTGACGCAAACTCACGAGATTTCACCCATTCAAAAAGCATAAATATATTATCGTGTACGTCCCGCTTTGCTGATCCACAGTCACACCGTCGCCGTCGCCCAGACGCTACGCTCCTACATTGGCATACGGGTGACACAAGCCTATAATAATTTTTCCTCCAAAAAGGTTCAGCACAGAGTTTTCTTCTCAAAAAAACTCCTCCACAATTTTTTCGATCCAAATAGCACACTACAAATCATCAAATTCTATTAAAGTACTCGTAGATCAACAAATTCAACGACCCACAAAAAATAAAGAACATATACGTAGCTATTTACAAACGAAACCACTCCTTAATGCATCCATTTCCAGTCGAGAATGTTCTAAACTATTAATCACTTCTCAATTACAATACCACACAATAAGCTCTCTCCGAAACACAAAATTGACTTTATCACTATGTAGTAGAGTCTATATTTGATCCAAGTTGCTACGGTTTGCTCAACCTCTACAAATTGATAGTTATCGAGCGGGTTCGGTGCATAAAACGGATTTGAAGGAGACCATTAGCTAATGCACAGGTTTGTGCACGTTTTTAAGTACTATTTTTGTTTCCTATTTTTGACTGATTTTTAAAAAGTTCAAAAATGGAGCGAGATTCGGAGTCAATTCTTGATATAAACTACAAAGGTGTCCTCCAAGTACAGAGTCAATCGGTTTTTTTAGGTTTGCACGCTCCAATGAGTTATAGCAAACCCGGTATCATCTCAATAAAAAGGTAAATAAATCGTGGACTGAATCGTTGCTTAACATTAGGTCAGATAAACAATCAATCTAACATCAATACAATAATCAAACAACTAATCTTACAAATAATCAAACTGCAAATAATCTGGAAACAAATACAATACAATAACTGGTTATTAAGAAGCTAGAAATAAAAGCACAAAAAAGCAAATGAAAAAACAAAGAATAACATAACTTGAGCAATTCAATGGGCCAGCTTTCTCGCTTAGAGCGATCTCTTATTCTAACAAATGCCTGGTTTTTATATTATTTTTCGTCGTTTGCAAGAAGAGGAAACGCATTTATGTGAACTTGATGTACAGGCATAAGCAGTCCACTAAACATTCCCACAGCTGGGACACTGGGTCTTCCCTCACAAGGAGGGATTTAAGGCCATAATCCCCCACGCTGACCCCCACGCTGACGCGTTGGTGGGTGATGCCCTTGAATAATTCTAGGAACATGTCGGTTTCCTCACGATGTTTTCCGTTTTTAAGTTAGTTGCATTTCGCACATGACTTCAAAAAGATAGTGATGCACACGGGATTCGAATCAGGGGCTTCAAGATCGGCAGTCGCTGTTCTCCCAACTAGACCAGCTTTAACTAACTAGACCAGCCGTAAATCTGATGACACTACACAAATTTAATTAATTAGCAAATCTGATCTCCAAAACCCATGTATCACCGTCCTTTGATCCCGTATTATGTCCGATGATATCTGAAGTAGGTCACACTCCATGACCCAAAGCGGTGAGGGGTGAACCAATGAGCATTCCACCATGCCTGGGTTACGGTGAAAAGAGTACTATATCGAAGGATTTCATTTATAATAGACTTCAAAAAAGGAGGAGGTTCTCAATTTAGTTGTATGTTCTTTTTGTATGCATACTACGCGACAACGCCGCCAATTGTGAATCGATTTTGATGATTATTTATTGTTCAGTAGTTCATAGTTCAGAAAACTTTAAGTAAAATTTTATCAAAATCAGTTTTTTATTTTTATATTTATAAACATGAAATTAAAATATTCTTTCAGCGATTTTTGAGATTTGAAATTTTTTTCATTATTATATACATATACAAGGTGTTGCAGAAAGGTGCAACAATATTTATGGTAGTTCATCTACATTAAGTTTTGAATCATGTATGTGAAAATTAGGCATGAAAGCTCAAAAAAAAATTCCAAAAAAAAGTTAAATTTTTTGGTTGTTATTTCATTTGACATATCCCTAATGGCCAGATCTCCGCACGGATTTTTGTATGACGTCGCGGCGTCGGTAGCAAGGTCGTTTGTCTGCTGTACATGCTTTAGGGTTGAAGCTGGTGATTTGGTGGGAATTTTACGTCAAACTTTGACTCGAATTATCTCGTGATCTACCGTGCTGAAGGGAAAGAGACTTTGGATGATGAAGTCTACATCAGTGTTAGAATGGACTGTTAAAATATTGTTGGGGGTAAATCCACCACGTTGTATAATATTGATAGATATTTATGAAATTAAAAAAAAACTCCTCCGGTTCTATTTCTTTTCGTCCGATCGAACATTGTTTGATGTTTATGAGTCTAATTAGAGTAAGCTTAGAACATTTAAACGGACAAAACGACAGATCGAAGTAAGACCGGAGTAGGAAAGTCGCGAGTTTATTTCGAAATTACGCGTTTTTCATAGAAAGAGAGTAGACGTCCATCTCCTTCTACGTTCTACCTGCATAAGCTTGCAAACTGGAATACACCGGAAGAGATAAATCGAGCGAGCGTGACGCGGCAGAATTCATACAGTGACAACTGAAAAATCGTACCAAATTGAGAAGGTAATCTTTGGATCGATTTATCCATTGTAATCCGTAATGATTCTACTATTAGGCCCGGTTCACACGACGCGGCTGCCAACCGCACCCGCGCGCGGGCGCGGCGCCGCGCTGCGCGACGGTTTTGTTTCAATACTCACGAGACCGCAGGTTTTCGCGGTTTCTGCACCGGAAAGCTACTGCGCAAGAATCGAGCGCAGCCACGCGGGCGCCGCGCGGCTGCCGCAGCCGCCGCGGCCTTAAACCGCGTCGTGTGAATTGAATTCAGTTTTATATGGAAATCTGCCGCGCCCGCGCGCGGGCGCGGTTGGCAGCCGCGCCGTGAATCGTCTCTTATAGTGGAAATTATTCTTAACTAGCAGTGCCCCGCGGTGTTACCCGCGTAGGTATTTTCTTTTATCGTAATATTCTTGGGATAAAAAAATATATTTTTTAATTAAATAATATATAATATATCCTACTAATCCTATTCCCTATTAATATTATAAATGTCAATGTTTGGATATTTTAATGTTTGCTGGTCAATCACGTCGTAACGCATGAACGAATCAGGCTGAAATTTTAAACTTACAATAACTTAAATAGATTACAGTCTTCTAACATAGGCTACTTTTTATCTCGAAAAAAAATATGGGAACGGACACTACGCGGGTGAAATCGCGGGGCGCTAATAGTAAATAAATACATTTCAGCCGGTTCGACGTAACTGATCAACAATAATCCAAACTTTCACATTTAAAATACTAACAGCGCTCCGCCATGTTACTAGTGGAGTTACCTTTAATTATTCACGATAAAAAGTAGCCTATGTGTTATTTCAGACTATAATCTGTCTTCCAAACTTCAATCCGATACGTTCCGCCATTCCGACGTAACTGAGCAACAAACATCCATTCTTTTTTTTCATTTCATTCACATCTATACTAAAATTATAAAGCTGAGGAATGTGTTTTTTTGAACGCGCTAATCTCAGGAACTACTGGACCGATTTAAGAAAATATTTCTCCATTGGAAATGTATGTAATCCCTGAGTGCTATAGGCTATATACTCGTATACAATATAAAATATGTACCGCGGGCAAAACCGGGCTGACCGCTAGTTTAGAAAGATGTAGAGAGTCTCTAAAACCGAAGTGTGAAGAGAACAAAGTGGTTTCAAGTTTTGTTATAATTATGAACAGGTAGATGCTAGATAGACTATGAAATGCTTTGCCTTAGTGGGTTTTCTCGATGGATTTTATTTTGGCTTTCATTTACGTAAACTCGAATCCGTTTAACATCAGGCAAGATGGCCGCCAAGCTTAAGATTATCAATGACTAGCGGTCCACCCCGGCTTTGCTCGTGTTAGATGTATAGACTATAGCATTCAGGATCAAACAAATATCTAACGGTGAAAGAATTTTGAAATCGGTCCAGTAGTTCTTAGTTTAGCGCGTTCTAACAAAAAAAACCATATTCAGCTTTATAATATAAGTATTGATTAAAATATTCGATGGTAGCGAGACCAGCGATATCTCACAATGAATCACATCATCATCATCATCAACAGCCCACTAAAGGTTCCCACTGCTGGGACTCGGGGCCTTCTCTCGCAAGGAGAGAGTTAAGCCCATAATCCACCACGCTGGCCCAGTGCGGGTTGGTGGATGACACATGACTTCGAAAGAGTCTAGGTACATGTTGGTTTCCTCACGATGTTTTCCTTTACCGTTTTAAGTTAGCGGCATTACGCACATGACTTCGAAAAGACAGTGGTGCGTGTGGGGTTTGAACCCGGGGTCTCCGGATCGGCAGGCGCCGTTCTCCCGACTAGACCAGCCGTAACTGCAATGAATCAGATATGTTTGTGTTATTATAATATAAATATCGAATCACTGCTTGATGTGCTTGGCAGAACTGTAATGTTGAATTATTAAGTTTAGCTATGGGTTAGTTTGAGTAACATTACTAACATCAAAAGCCTATTGTCTGAGTGTTTATATGTATAATAAGTATGTATTTAAAACTATATAAGTATTATATCAGCTATCTGGCCGCCATCATACAAGCTTTGCTTAGTTTGGGGTCAGATGGTGTTGTTTGTGAATTGTCCACCAATATTTATATTTATATATTTATATTGTAAGCAGGCAAACCAATGGAGCGTTTTCAAGATGCAAAAAGGCATGTCAAAGACAGTTCCCAATTTCACCATAGGTGGCGCCAATGTTTTATTTTGTTCACATTTCAGATAAACAAACAGTGGTGCCACACTTCACAAAATATTTATTCACAAGTCAATTTGCATCTGAAAAACGCATCATACCACATTACCATGGTCCACAAAAAGACCAATCTCAATCCAAACAAAACGCTGCGATGCCACTGTAGAAAAACAGTGGAACAGTCATAACGCTCTGAGTATTAAATCGTGCTGTAATAAATAATTTATGTTTGTTTCCTGCCACAGAGCCACTAAAGCGAGAAGGGTAACTTTATGCTATTAAAAATGTCCTCTTTGATTTATTATAAGCGACTCCTTTCAAGTATTATAAAAAGTATGCTTTTATTTCCCGATCGAATGCTTCATTTTAAGTTTAGTAAATATTGCAATAACTAGTGTGTGTCTGATGTCTGTAATGGATAAAGCACTTAAAAATAATAAAAAACAGTTTCATGACATTAATAATAACAGTGTGTAATGTTTATATTTAACAATAAATAATAATAATTCTGCAATAAAGCCTCCTTTGAATTAGCTCGTGTTTTACTATAATATTTATATTTGTTTGTGTTAAAGAGTTTTATACCTTAAACTTAGAAAACAATAGATTAGAACTATATTACTTGCACCCAAATAATAGTGAGCCAGTGTAAATATAACAATGTTTATTTACGTCTTGAAGTCGGTTTATTTATTTTGTGCAAACAGGCGTGGATACCGAAAAGTGTCGGAAAAATAAAATATCATACTTTTTCGGTCTAACTTCTCTCCACTCAGAGAGTGCAATGCACAATAAAGAAGGAACTTCGTTCCAAATAAATATCTTTCTGCTCAAGTTTAGTGTTACTTGTATACAACAGCCGTAAAACGTAAGTAAGCAATGAAAACATTTTGAAAGCAATTTAAAACTATAATTGGTTCGCACTTGACCATCACCTCGCCTGATGTTAAGCGACGATGCGATTTACGATGGATTAGATTTCTCTCCAATGTTTTCAACACTATTACAGAAGTAATTGAGTATGACAATTCAATCAAATGAGATTTGAAAATATTGAAGAGATCTCCACTCTTATTCCTACTCTGTGTCTTTCAGTACGTTCTCCTTTGGCTCACCGCTTCCTTGCTAAAAGTTTCATGTGAGCGCTGAACGAATGTTTTAGATGCAGTACGTGTATTTACTTACCTACGTTTGCTGCTTGCTGCTTGTTCAGTGGAATGTTCCCACGATTCAAAGCCTGATTAAGTGGCTATCTGGGAAAACTGAGAGATGCGTCTTTTTCGATGTCTGCAAAATACAAAAAAAACCAGGCCGTTTCTTTCACTAATTTCATCCTTATGGTAGGTGATTTTAGATTTGGGATCCTCACTTATAGGTTGCATGGTTTGGTCGTTATTACGGTTTGATATTAAAAAATATATATTGAAAAGTAAAAAAAAAAACCTCAACGCAATTGTTTTAAATCTCAGGTCACACGTATGTTTGCAAGAAAACTAACCTATTATTATGCATCTAAAGTTCCTACCGCAGCTCATAAAAGTGCTGATAGCTTTGAAACAGATGAAGCGATTTTGATGAAACATAGCTAAGTAAGCGTTCTTCTGACTTATTCAAATTTGAAACAAAAAATAACTAAATCAATCGATCCCAATCCATCCATTTGTGAGCTGCGATGGAGCAGCAGCATAGATAGACACATACACATGGGAAATCAATTTTTTCATTATTTTTTTTTTTCATTTTCATTTCACACATGCACACATGTACGTATGCTCGTACGCTAGGACACACGCACTCATACGCACAGATACGTAAATTTCTAAAACTTCGTCGTTTTTACTCCGGGGTTTAAAAATGACCAAGAATATAACTTTGTTTGCTGTTTGCATAGTGATATGCTCCCACTATTCAAATACTTAAATAAGTGGTTATCTTAGAAAAAGTGATCCTTACCTTATCTGGAGTGACGAGATTCCTGTCATCTATGCCATATCTATCCATTTTTAATGATTTTATCCTTATACTACAGGTATAAGGTTTAAACTTGTGTACGATGTGCACGATTTGGCCGTTATTATGTTTGCTGTTTGCGCCAGGGAAAACACGTCACGATCTGAAGGTGGCTTTGGGAAAACTCGCTGATGCGACACTTGCAATATTAGTTTCATGATAGTTTCTCAAACTGTATATTAATCCGCAGTCTACTAAAACGGTTGAATTATGTTGCCGCATCTAAAATAAATACAAGATATGACCACTACCTACTAAGTTTTTTTTGGAATGGTCAGAGCTTTTGTTAATAAATAATATACTACACCATATACCTAACTATCTACAGTGAGAATATGTGAATTTACACCGTTATTTTATTGAATTAGCAAAATTTTATCAGCGTTATCTACTGCCGTTACTGAACACAACAAGCTGAAAAACAAAATTCACGGAAATTATCCAATTTACGGTCACCGACACGCATGAGTTTTGTAGTATTCGTATCAGTATTTATTTACATGTTATTCATGGTCAAGGTCACGATTACCCAACCGTGACACCCGCCTACCCTCGTGTTACTTATAAACAAATGTAATAATCACTTGCATTTCGTAAGTTACGTGTTGCTCGCAGCAAGGTCAGTTCATAAAATAGTTTGTGTGCTTGAAAATATTAGTGAAACGTTACAGGTGTGGTGATCTTTTTTCTTGGAGTGAAATAAAACGCCGTGTTTATTTTGGTGAATCGGACACTACACAAGTCTTAAAACGTCCATATGGTCTGGCACCCTGTAAGAATGGTACGCTGGTTGAAAGGGCATGAGTGTGCATGTATCTTTCACGTTGGTGAAAATTATTTGGAACAGATATTAAATAACTGTGAGTACAAGTAGTTTAGTAAATAAGTGATTGATGTAAGTAGCTGTTTACAACTTTTTGCATATTAACCTATGCCAAAAACACGTTCTTTTTAACCCTATCTAGCGTGTAAACTAACTAAATTGAATGCAATTGTGCCGGTCCAGGCTCATGAAATTGTGAAGGGAAAGTATTACAAAAAGTAGCTAATTTTGCAAGCCAAGCAGACCAGAACAGAGTAAGAGAGACGCAAATAGCTGTGCAAAAGATAATACTACGACGTTATTTTTCATTGATTTTGACGTCGTAGTGTTTTGTTTACAAACATGACCAATTGACCATACATTTAAGAAGGATTTTTGTAAAATTCAACGGGTCACAGATTCTATAATATTGAGTTTAAGAGTAAACTTATTGCACAGTTACAATATGGTATGTCTACATAGCTTGTTAAAATTTTGGTAAAACAAAAAAAAATAACAGTGTAGATAGCCAAGGTCTTACCGTCGGAGATGCCCTTACGCTAGCTCTCGTATGAGATGTAGTAAGTAGGTACCCGTGGAAACGGTGAGTACAGTAGTACCATAGAATAGATAATATAGACGGTACGTTAAGTGTTCAGTATGTAGACCACAGCTACTTGGAATCACCCTCCATATGTTTGATGGCCACTAGAAATTACCGGAGGTCCACTTCCATAGGCAGCGTTCAAGAAATAACCTATTTTCTCCAAAAAAACAAATACAAAACCGACTTCAATGTAAAATTAAATTCACACACTCGACGAAATTTCATAAGAAGCCATCACTAAGTCGTTGAGGTATATGAAAGTAAATTTTAGTTTTTTTATCAAAATTTTAAAATCCACCACTATGATTTCAATAACATTTATATATGGAACCACCTCTGAACTATGATCTACCAAACAAACGGAGCTATCGCGTAATATCCATATAAAAAAAACCTTTTGATGGACTAAAAATTTCCTTTTTTGAAGTTGGATAAAAAACAATTGTAATAAATATTTCATTAACTTTATATCTTTATAAGACTGGACTAAGCTGTATATTTCCCAGTACATATTTATTAAACTTACACACAAGTTGACCTTGTCCTTCACGAAAATTTAATTTCCCTTTCCCAAGAAAAATATAATGAACCTGAATCGCTTAAATAATATACAAGAAAAGAAAATAATATTTCCAGAAAAAACAACTTTTCTCGCATAAAATGTCGTACATTCCTTCAAAAACACAAATATCGGCGAAAACTTGAGACAAGGGATGTCAATTAAAATGTTCCTGCAGATTTTATAAGCCGTATTTATTGAAACACGCCATGTAATTAGGCAAAACTGTTGAAATTCTACGACTTTACTAGCATGAAAAAAAATTGTAAAATTATATCGGGCTAGTTCTCATTTTTACGATTCTCATCGTTACTTTCATAGAACATTTTAATTACTGTTTATTTGAATTGGTTTTCTAAACATACGTAAAACATTCAATATAAAAAGTAATATTTTCGATTCAGTAAGTTAAATTGTGACCGTTGTTCAAAAAAAATTACGTTTTGAATTTTTTGTTCCCACGTAGGTGACGTTACGATCCACGAAGGTACCCCAGAAACTTTGCAGGCATTTTTAAAAATTAATATTTAGGTAAGTATGAACTATTTGAGAGTTTAAATATTCATGAAACAGTAAATGATTACGACAAAACTAATGTCAAGACATTGACATTCACAAATCACAGTGTTTCACCTTTTTTCGAAAATCACCTTCATGGAAAAAACGTCACGAAGGTGACGCCACGTAGGTGACGAAAATATCCTTTTTTTAAATTCTAGCGAAGTTTAGGTGTCATGTTTTAAATTAAATATACGATACATACAGAAGATCAACCAAATATAATTTGTGATTAGTTGGGGTAACTGGGTTCAATAATCAGCTGTTTGTGACGCAAATCTAAAGTAACCAAAATCGTGTGACCGACACATTTTGTATTTTAACCTCAAAATAATTATAATAAGATTTTTTGTATAGTATTGTGTGTAAAGTTTACATTATTACGATGACACTAGTATATGTAACATACAAATATACTCGAATTTAGTGAAGCAGTAACCAAATGTTTGACTGTGCCGGAAAGTGTGACACGATGAGAATGCGATAAATGACTAAGATATTGACCGTTCGTGCTAATTTTTAGTATAAATAATTACTTCTTTAAAAACAAGTTGAACATCTTGTAGAATATTAAGTGTTTTATTCACCAATTATCAACATCTGTTTCTAACTTATACCGTTTACAAAATATGACTGTGTGACCATGAAATTTGAGCAGCGATGTGAAATAACCATCGCCAATAATAAGCAGGTAAAATACAAAATGAAGTACTTAATGTTCAAAACATTACTTTTTTATAGTATAGAGTGTCGAGGCAAGCTTTACATGTGCCTGATGGTAAGCAAAACATCACAGTGACACACAGCTATGGGAACATGAAGAAATTTGAAATTATTACCTAGCACTTCACTGTGCTCGTTGGCCAGAGATATAGTTTTTTTATCTCTATGCCCAGTAATTTATCTGGAAACATTGCCCTTCTAATCGGAACACAGTAAAATTTTAACATTACTGGTCGAATAACTTGCAAAGATGTGCTACTTCTCCAGGCAGAGTCTGCAGAGTGTCTACAAAGATGTCACTACAAAAAAAAAGTACTTATACAGAAGACACTAGACAGCTAGATAGTGGTATATCCATCAAGGAATACACACTCCGGCAACGTTCCGATGTTTTGTGCGAAATTGGAGTCAATCTTCTTTGTTCGAGTCCTTGAAACATCAACCATGAATCGATGTCACTTTTTCGAGTTGTGGCCAGTCGAACAGATAAAGGCAAGACATACTGCCACAAAAATATATTTTGCACTTAATTAATTGTATGAAAAAAACCGAAGGTTATAGATGTATGCCACAGATTACAGAAATAAAACACAGATGGAACCTTCGTGAACAACACTGTGAAGCCCGTAATTAGTCATGTTGACTTAAAATTGTCAAATCAACGTTCCAAACACAGAAATCTAAATAATTACCTTATTATTTAGATTTCTGTGGTTCCAAATTACTTGTATAATGTTGTCAGTCTTAAGAAAAAAGTCCCACTATTATTGTCTTAGCTTGGGAAATCTTCACGTATAATAAACACATCAATTGATATTTTAAAATATTAATATTATTACACCGATTATGCAAGGATTTCTTGTTACTACTATTTCCATTATATGAAGAAAAGAATTTTGATTTTGCATGTGTTAGATTAAGGGTTCCTTGGAACCCTTCACCTAACGTTTAAATTGACTAAACGGATAGTTTATACGTGTTAAATCCTGATTAATGAGATGTTTTATGATATATGGTAATAAAAAGAAAGGAATTGATGTATTTCCGAAATTATATAATAAGTATAACCATGTTATAAATAATACGGTTAAATATAATTAATAAATAATATGCAAGTATTATTGTATAGAGTATAATAAACATATAAGTAAACCAACGTTGTCAAATCCACCACCTATTCCGCTATAACTTGTTATTGTTTGGTTGGAGGGGCGGCGCTACGACTATAGGCGAGTGGGGTTGACAACGAAGAGTATAAAAATGATCGTGGCTCTGTTCGGTCCTCTTGTCTTTCCTTATATATTGTTGTCTACAACTTACTGTGTCTTCTGTTGCTCTGTATAATTCTTGTTCCCGAGCGAACGATTGATTAAGCCAAGATAAGTATTATAACTGTTGTCTAAGATTTACTTGTGTACAGATTGTGTATGTAAAGGCGCAGAGTTTTCTTGATCACGATTCTTTCTCTGTAGTCTATAGGTGCACCGAAAGTGGCATAAAAGAATAAATAACATTTAAATACCATCTATTGGCTTTTCTATTCATCCTACCATCTTTTAAGTAGTTAACAGCACATTCACATCTAAGCTCACAGAATTAAGGCTATCCTGATGTAAATTAGGTTATAACAGCGCAGAATCCTAGGAGATTCTAACATCAGAAGTGGGATAGAACGGAAACTCTATGCCTTGCAATGTTTCAGATCCAGTAACTTCTGCGATGAACTGTTGACAACGTTGGTTTACTTATATGTTTATTATACTTTATACAATAATACTTGCATATTATTTATTAATTATATTTAACCGTATTATTTATAACATGGTAATACTTATTATATAATTTCGGAAATACATCAATTCCTTTCTTTTTATTACCATATATCATAAAACATCTCATTAATCAGGATTTAACACGTATAAACTATCCGTTTAGTTAATTTAAACGTTAAGTGAAGGGTTCCAAGGAACCCTTAATCTAACACATGCAACTAGAAATTAACTTGAATCGCAAATAATAATATTAGTGTAATTTACTCGCTTAGATGGTTAAACAAAAATGAAAACAACCATCTTTACCACCAAACTATTTTTGATAAAATGCATATAGGCTACCTGTATGTTATAGGTCCAAACAACAAACTAAAAAAAACTAACAAAATAATCATATTAATAGTTCACTTATTATTCACCTTTTTTTGACAAAACAAGACTTTAAAATCAAGTAACTGTATAATATTAAAAAACTTAACAATTTAAAAATATTTAATTTTACAAACAACGTTATGCATAATATTAACTTCAAAAATATCTTCCTTCAACAAATGTTTTATTTTATAAACCATCATTTTATAACCAATTATATTGCCACCGTTTCACTTAGATAATATATCGAATGACATTACAATACAATACAAAACACTTTATTGGCACCATAAACAAAGTTGACAAGAAGTAACAAATATAATAACAAAACAAAATGGGCACAAAAGGCGATCTTGTCGCTAAAAGCGATCTCTTCCATATTACCTTTTGATTCATGAGGAAACAAAATTTGTATTATTTTAGGCAGTGGTGCCACTAACGAAATAAATAAATACACAAACAAATTTTATGATGTATTAATGATTTTGTTTTTTGTACATTTTTATGTCATAAATTACACATTTTACAAATTTAATATTTACCAAAATTAAATTTGAAATTATATTAAATTGAATAATACAATGCCCATCAATAATTTGGTCTACGAGTATCTAAAAAAATATATAATCTATATTTTACCCTAAATTCAGGGAAAATAATTTCCATTTAGTATCGCCACACTAACCTATTTTCGTTGAGGTGTTGTGTTCCATTCATCACCAAAATGAAATCGCCTAAATTATATAAATAACAGTAAAAATATTCAAATTTTCCTATGAAATTATATTCGTCTTTCGTTTTTTTGTTTTTGGGAACATTGTTTGCAATGTTTTAAGACACAAGACGGCATATTTTAAAACAAAACTTAAAATCACACGGGACTCCCGTACAACACGGAAGTCCGTTTCATACTGACTGGAGTTTGTATTTGCTTCGGCGTTTGTATTTCCTTTGTCTGCTTCAGTAGCTCTGTTCTGCGCGCTCCATCTGGGTTTATTTCTGTAATCTGTGGATGTATGCACCCTACTAATAATAGAGGTAGGTCACTAATAATAAAGTTTTGAAAATACAAACATTTTCAACACACTGCACCATGAAATTAAGAGGGTGCCTAGTGCCAGGAAACGAAAAAAGGACATTTTCGACGCCGCTCACTGAAGTTAAGAAACTAAAAACTATGACAAAAAAAAATTTGACGTGTGGGTACAATCAAGAACAAGCACAATAACCGAATAGAATTTTAAAAATAGATCAGAGTTTTTTACAATAAAAAAATAAAAATGACACCGAAAAAACCCGTTTTAATTCGAGTACTCCAAATTATCAGTGATGACCCCACATTATTTTTTGGTAATAAAATTCCTAAATGTACGTTCTAGTAAAATAACCGAACACTTTTTTAAATTTATGTTTAATTATTGAGTAATTTAATAAAACTTGGTCAAAAATGGACTCCTGATTTAATATTGATTTTTCCTCCAAACTGTGTCATGCTATTCTCGACTTTATGTATGTATATCGCATTAAGAAACGCGTCGCGCGGGTGAAAACTGATTTTTCCCTGGCATTAGGCGCACTCTTAATTAAACATCAATAAAATATCAATACTCAAGATTTTAAAAATGCCTACTTTAATATCCTATCACGTATTGAGTTATATATTTATGACGGGCCTCGTGGCTTAGTGGGTAGTAGCTCTGCCTGCGAAGCCGAGGGTCGTGGGTTCGATTCCCACCTAGTACAAATATTTGTATGATGAACTTAAATGTTTGCACTGTGTCCGGGTGTTTCTATGTATAATAAGTATGTATTTAAAACTATACAAGTATTATATCAGCTATCTGGCCGTCATAGTACACGCTTTGCTAAGTTTGGGGTCAGATGGTGTTGTGTGTGAATTGTTCTCCAATTTTTTTTGTTTATGTTTTTTAACATCAACGGCAATATTTGAATGAAAATCTTTTTACGGATGACTGATTTTAATACTAAACATTTTGTAAAACTTTAATAAATATTCTATGCAGTCAAAGTATGCAGTCAACACAGTTATAAAATTGTATACAAACTACTTCAACTACAACTTTTTTTACGGCCTCCATTCGGTAATGTTACCGTAATTTCGCCAGTGTCTCGCGCCAGTGATATAACCTTTTGAAGTTTATTAATTAGAACATGTACTTAGGAGTCTTGCTACAGGTGATTGGTTGGCTTCAGGTAGTCTGGAGTTTGATGATCGGGCGAAACGTCTGATATTCGGTGAACAGGCAGGGTTCTTGGCTCTGATAATCGGTTGGTCGAATTTGGATATTTTTGTTACTGAATACTTCTTATATTATAATATATAACTGTATGGGATAAACACAAACATGACATCACCAAATATACATAATAATATATTATTATCACTTATAGCATCATTAAGAAACAAACATATAAATATCTAATATATACAAAAGATATCAGTTTAATATTATTTTTCTGAATATATTTACCAAGGATATACAAAAAGGGGTATACAACCTAACTGGCGTCTCTAAATGCACGTCAAAATCAAAGTCTCAAAAAGCTTGTCAAAGGACAAACCTCATTACGTACATTTTCGAGATACGACAAAATGGAAACGAGCAAACAAACTGTTCTCATACAATATTGATATTTGTGGGCCTCGGTCCATTGTGAATTCCAATTATTGTAGATATGGACATAAATATTCGATATTCTTGAACATAATTTGAATTGACGAGGATTGTTTGGCTTCCCGAGGCCTAAATGTGCAATTTAAAGGCTTTTAAAGTTTTTTTAAAGGAAAAACTTCCTTTGGCGCATCACACACGGATTTTTCGTGGGCTGTGAATGAAACTCATCATGAAGCTCGTAAATGAAATTAAAAAAATAATAATAATAATGTTCGGTTGAACTCGGGACCTACTTAGGACGCTATCCTTGATGGCCATGCTTAGAAGACTAATCTAGATGATTATGCTTACAATACTAATCTAGATGCCCTTGCTTATAGCAGTGCCTTCCGTTTTCACCCGTGTAGTTTCCAAAGTGAGCTATCAAATTCTAAGTTTTAGGTAAGTAAGTAAAGTAAGGAAGTACCACACCTTTGCCAATTATTCTACCGCCAAGCAGTAATGTGCAAACATTACTGTGTTCCGGTTCGAAGGGCAATGTTTCCAGAGAAATTACAGGGCTTAGAGATATAATAACTTAGACCTCTTGGTGACGAGCGCAGTGCGGTGCTAGGTAACTATTTTGGCTCTTCATGTTCCAATAGCTGCGTGTCACTGTGCTGTTATGTGGCAGGCATGTTGCTTACCATCAGGCATATGTCGTGCTCGTCTCGTCACTCTTTATTAAAATAAAAAAAAATCACTGCTATCGGCAGCCCCTATGACTGGCAATTTTTTTTCTTTATGGGATTCTATAGATGGAAAATACACAAGAAGTTGCTACACTGTTGCTGTTACCGTTACCGACATCCTTGTATATATATGTACTAGTAGTGCCCCGCGGATTAACCCACCTTATTCCCAATACCCTCATTTTCCCGCAATGCTATTTTCTAGGTGTGTTCCAAATTAAAACCTGATCTGTTCAGTTTACAATTTTTTTTTCCGACAAACCAAAAACCAACTTCAAATTAAAATTAAGCCCAGGCTCAACTAGAACTTCATATTTTTTGTGAAATAAACTATAAAGGTAGCGGTTCGCGCCGCGACCGCGACGCGAGACCGCGACCGGAGACCGCGACCGGAGACCAAGACAGGCACTTGACACTATGGAATTGTATGGGCGCCAGTTCGCGCCGCGACCGCGACCGCGACCGCGACCTGTCTCGGTCTCCTGTCGCGGTCTCGGCGCGAACTGGCTTCCATACAATTCTATAATGTCAAGTGCCTGTCGCGGTCTCGCGTCGCGGTCGCGGCGCGAACTTGTACCTTAACTGTTTCAATGAGACAGCGAGGTAGGACGAATATTTGTCGTCAAGGTAAGTAAAATTAAGAATGTTGCTGATATTTCAGAAACGATTACCTAGGTACACTGATTTCAGAACCTAATATTAATGTGGGAAGTTATTAAAATTTGTTTGTCTGAAGGAATCTACCAAAGAAAAAAAATTATGCCAAAATCAAAAATACACAATTGGCGGAACTGTCGTATGACAAACAAATTAAGAACCTCCTTTTTACAGTCGCATAAGAAACTTACTAAGTAATCATCGCTGCCTAAGGTGTTTTAGATTATGGCGGGATTGGAACCTACGACCTCAAAATTGTTAAATCAGACGCTCTAAGCCAAAGCCCCCACGGGTTTTTCGTAGTGAATATTTAATTCTATTGAACGAAAAATTTCAAACGTATAACATCATTATAATATGGATTTTCGATAATCTTTGGAGTACGTTTTGAATTGACAAAAAAGATACATTTCTGGAAGTGCTACTATATTTATCAACAATTCTGGTCTCCATGTATTGTTTTTCTTGTTTCCAGTTTCTTTTACTTATATTAAAGGTAGGTTTTCATAAGTATGTATTTAAAACTATATAAGTATTATATCAGCTATCTGGCCGCCATCACACAAGCTTTGCTTAGTTTGGGGTCAGATGGTGTTGTGTGTGAATAGTCCACCAATATTTATATTTATTTATTTATTTATTTATAAGAGGTGTATTAAATTAAATTTGTATTACTTACTATTAAATAGGTATATACGTTTTTATAAGAAAGAAGCAGAGTCGACCAGTTTTACCCATGTAGTTCCATTAGTTCCATGTATTAGTTTTCATTAGTTTCCCGGGATAAAATGTAACCTTTCAGACTATAATATAGCTGCATCTCAAATTTCAACCAGATCCCTTTAAATTATCCGACGTGATTGAGCAACAAACATCCACACTTTGACATTTTTAACATAACTTAGATTTTCACATATATTTATAGGTAGTACTTACCACTTACCAGATTACCAACAAGTGAAACAAGTAATAATTTTGAACATCAAATGACAAAAAGAATAACAGTAACACAATTGAAATCAGCAAATATCAACAGTACTGCTACCAATAACTTTCTAGTTTCACTAGTTTAACATTTAGTCAAATAGAATTTTAAAAGAAAAATTTATTCAAAATACCCAATGTAACGCGGCTCTTTCGACGTACACTGGCGTTTTGCGAAACCTTTTATGTGGCGGGTTCTACTACAAATCTGTATCATACCTTTGACATTGGGCTCATCATAGCTCATTGTTGAGCTCAACAGAGCCACGTCTACAAACAGTAGCTCTATTTTAAAACTCACACGTTTGTGATTCGAGTGATCGCAGTCGAACACAAATCTCCAGTGATCAAAAGCGAGTCGTGTTATAGTCGGTCCACTAAATAATTAGCAAAATGATCGAAAAACATACATTAAACGCGTTTTTGTATGACTCGCTGTTTTGCTGTTTTGTATGTTTTTTTCAAATTATCCTTATTTTTTACTCGTTTTCTTCAGATTTTTTACGATGCGCGTGCACACCGTCACCAAAAACCATCACAATGAAATAAGATGCTCAATACTTTTAGGAAAAATTGTAACTAATTTTGGGTTTTGTTTTAAATTGGTAAAAACCGTAATTTTTGAGTTGAAGATATTATTTAGTCTATGGTTGCCATTAGACTTCTAAATACTAGAAATAAAGAGAAGATGTATCAACGTGCATACATACACACACTTTTTTTGGAACAAAAACGCCCGATGCCTAGCCGTTGGAACTTTTAGTGAGCTGCCTGAATATTAGGCATAATACATGAAGCAGTGGTGGTAGTGGCTAAAAGCTAGAACGCGCTAGGTTTTAGGAAAACGGTTAAGGGAAATATCGCGAAGAAACCTTTTTCAAAAATCATTAACTCCAGTATCTATCAACGCGAACTGAGCGGTGGTGAATTATTACTTGTGTTTTTCTTGCAAAGGAATACCCCGAGTCCTAGTAGTGGGAACATTTAGTGGGCTGCACAGTGCACATGTCTAATGATTAAAGGCGTATGAATTCAAAAATAAAGCCCTGTTCTATATGACTCATATTATGCATGTTATCCAGTAACAAGACTCGTCAAGAGCTACAACGTACAAGTAGGTACATTATCTCATAACAAGCCTCGTCAAGATAGTCACATCTAGCTTCAGTATATCCTTGTAGCTATTGAAAGTGGGGCTCTAACGAGGCTGAATGTATGCGCATACATTTGCCACTCGCGAGCGATTGAATGGACCGTTTCAGATTTGTATGTTGTGACACATGTATAAGTGTGGTGTGATATATGATTTGTGTGGGTGCGGTTTGGTGTTATGTTTGTGGGGTTTTAGTAATTGTTTGCGCGTATTTAGATTGACGGCTCGTGGAAATTCTTGATGAAGGACGTAGTAGTGTCAATACGGGCTAAAATTTGTCATTTTCTGTAATATAATGTTACAGATAGGAAATTGTAGCTGGTTATTTGCACGTTTGCTCAAGATAATGACGTTATGTGATTTTGTGTAGTATTTTAAACAACAGTTATTCAATTACATTTTACATACAGACTACCACTGCTAGGACTCGGGACAGTCTCTCGTAAGGCTTGAATTAAGGGTCTAATCGCCGCAAAGTAGCATTAGCTCTTCGTTTTAATCGGATACGTTTCGGAAAGTGTTTAACTAATCTGCATGATCCAATACCACCTTGTTTTTTTAGTAGAAAGATTTTCACGGTTGACTATTAAATTGGAAAATCTTTCGACTCCGAAGACTCGAACGAGGAAGTTTGACGCCACTTTGTAATAAGAACGTCCAGGTTGTGGAATGCGTTGTCTGAGTGGGTTTTCTGATGAAATTTTAATGGAAATAACTTTGATATTCTACTAATTCCACTCATGTTATAAATGTGCCAGGCTGTACGATAAAGCTTTCAGCATAAGTATATGTGTTCCCACTTCCCACAGCTGCGAAACGGTATCTTCTCAAAATCCACCGCCCTGGAAAAGTGTAGGTGGGCAGATCATCAGATATGAACGATCATGTCCTCGACACAACGTTCTAGCAATTTAACAGACTGATATAAACACTCCACATAAAAATACAGAAAACAAATCATAGTTAGTTCCATAAACGGAGGCTTTATCGGCTACAGCGCTTTCTTTCACGCAAATATCAGAGGCTGGTTACTTCATAAATGTGTGCTTCTTGGAAACATACTCAGAAATGTAGATGGGGTTCGAACCTATGACTTCAATTGTGAATTGGGACGGTTTTGTCGCTAGGCCACCCCGGCTTTTGTAAGTAGGTATTTGATACATTCGACCAACTAAAACAATTGGTAGTCATGTTGATAGAAGTGAAAACTTATAACTTTGAATTTGATAGCTTACTTTGGAAACTACGGGTGAAACAACATAGCACTGGTACATCTAGATTAATCTTCTCAGCATGACCATATAGAAATGCGTTAGATCCCGAGTTCACCCGAACATTTCTTTCATTTACGGGCGTGATGATGAGCTTCAAAGCCCACGATAAACCTGTAAGTGGAGCGCCAAAAGAAGTGTTCAAAAAAAACAATTTGTTAGAAATTTTGCCAAGCAATATCGCCGTAGAAATTGATAAAAGAGGCGCGCTCTCCCGAGTGTTTGCAATAGTTGCTCACAAAGAAATATCGAATCAATTTGTTTGTCCAATTGTAGCGGGACAGTGCGGGCATAAATCACGTGACACTATGAAATATTGTCACGAGCCGAGTACGGCGCGGCGTGACGCGCGTTGCTGGTATTTGTCACGCCGATTGTCGCTGCAATATGCAAGGCAAGGTGTTATTTACTAGCCTACATGGCTAGTTATATAATAGTACAAATATTTAGCCAAAGCTAAGGACGTACCAAAATAATTGTCAAAAGTGAAAATTTACAACTTAGATTTATTTTTAATTTTAATTTTAAACAACACTAATGTTGTTCAACACCTGTATAGATACCTACGTGACCTACGGTGCTGAAATATGGACACTGACAGTCAATATGATCCGAAAGCTCAAAATCGCTCAGCGAGCTATGGAATGGGCTATGATTGTAGTTTCTCTAAGGGATTGCATTCGCAATGAAGTAATTCGTCAGAGAACTAAAGTGACCGACATAGCTCAGCGTATTAGAAAGCTGAAGTGGCAATGGGCCGGACACATCTATTGCAGACCCGATAACCGCTGGAGTAGACGGGTTCTGGAGTGGAGACCGCAAATCGGTAAACGTAGGATGCCCTGAGACTAGATGGAGTGACGATATTTGAAAGATAGCTGGTGACGGTTGGAAAAATAAGACCGAGGATCTTATTGACAGTTATTAATAATAGCAAAATTAAGACTTTAAAAGTACTGAACTTTTAGTTAAAAGCTTATGTAGATAGAGGTAGGTAGGGTGTAGTGGACGCGCGCGCTAAGCGCGTTAAGCGCGCTCTCAGCTCCAACGTTATGCCACTACATTTGCGTGTTGGTGACGCAAACATTTCGCGCTACCAAAAAGCGGCTAATACTCACGGGTAAAAAGTTTTCACTCCTATAATCTACCATTTTGAGCAAAGCTAATGTGGTATAAACTCGTACATTTTTGATGTTTTTGACGACAAAAGTTAGTATCTAACGGGAAAGGTGTACAAAACGACTAAGGAATTTATTTTGTGGTATATGATAAATACTTACTTACAAATATTTGTAGTGCGTTTGGGGGTTTTCTATATATAATATCATTATTATTTATCATTAGTCAATCATTCATTTTTGCTTTTAACTTTAATTAAACTAAAAATTGTAGTTAAATTTGAACGAAGTAAGTAGGCTGCGGTTAGACGACGTGAAAAGTTTCGTGCGGCCGCCGCGCGGCGACCGTGTACTAACTGTTCAGGCATAGCAAATTTATGTTTTATTAACTAAGACTTAACGGTGAAATTCTTTGTGAGTAACTAACTGCGCGGCGGCCGCGCGGCGATCGCGCGCAGCCAGGCCACCTCACTGGAATCACACGAATGTTCTCGATGTAAGCCACCAAGCGGCGACAGTTGATGGCCTGCGCGGTTGTGTTCATTCAAAACTAATGTAAGCTCTATTGACTAAGCCATAATGTTCAATTCTTCGCAACGCGCCCTACCGCGCGGTGACTGCGCGGTCGTATAAACGCGCCGTACTGTCGCCGCGCGGGCTCAACGCGGTGACATTCCGTGTCATATAAACGCGCCCTTAGTGTTTCTTGTAATTTGAAAAATGACACATTTATCACTTTAATAGCAATGAACTTTGGATTGAAAGCTGAAAATACAGTGTGTTATACCATTTTAGCATCTCAATAAAATAGGAAATTTATTTCTTAATTCGGCACTCTGGTGATAGTAAACTTTTTACACCGCATGAGGATAAACTTACAATAAGAATTTGCTAAATACATATTAAACTTTAAGATATAAAATAAACCAATGAAAAAAGTAAACTAGACGTACAAAAATAGTAGTTGACAGTCGAAAGTACACTAACTAATCCAAGGCTATATACTATCCAAAAAGCAAAATGAAAAAATTCCTTAATATGCAATTTTACCGCCAAAAAAAGAGACAGGAGGGTATAATTTTATCACAATTTCTAAAATAACGATTATCTCAGAAACTATGAGTCTTTTACTGGGCAATTTTTTTATTTTCTGGACCATCACGATGTCCTCTATCTACATAATATGTATTGGGTGATGCGTAACAAACGCCACACCCTGTTTGTAGGTATAACATACATATACAACGAAAATTGTTATATCCTACTAATAGACTACAGGCTCGTGAACAAAGCTTCCGTAGTAAATGAACCACCAGGAGACCTATGTAGAATGATAGAAGGGTATAAGGTAATAAGATTCAGCACTATGCCGTCACGTGTAAGCTGTTCAACTGAGTACAATTATATAATATTACTTATAAATGCAAAACAAACATTCAAAATGTTTGTTGTTCAGGTCGCGTCGAAATCTGGAACACGGTTAATTTATAATCTGGCATAGCACATAAAATATTTATGAAATTAGGGCTTAGAGATATATTATCTTAGATCGCTGGGTGACGAGCGCAGTGCAGTACTAGGTAATGATTTGGACTACTTTTTGTTGCGAGAAAGCACGAGAACTACGTGGGTATCGTTAACAATGCCATTATTATTTCAGTTATCAATTAAATACAAGTGTTTACAAAAAATAATTATAAAAGCTTAAACCTAGATCCTGATAATGCGAGGCGTGTCCAATGCACCTTTTCTACCTACATAAGCTTTTAACTAAACGTTCAGCGAAAGCCTTTTTAAAGTCTTACTTTTGCTATTATTAATAACTGTCAATAAAGAACATCAATTTCTTTTCATATCACAAACGTCACGAGTTTGAAACCTTATGTACATACCTACAGACACACGTGTAGAAAAGTTGAGCACAAACATCGGAAAGCAAAGCAAATGTTTGATCAGACGAAATCAAACGTAATATTTGCCAAAGTTATGATTTCCGTACTAGCGATTCAATGCGATGTTTCTTCGACTTTGACAAAGTGCCATTAAATTTGGTTTCTTGTAGTAGGTACGTATCACTATAGGTTTTGGATGTAGACAGGTATTTTGCGTAGCAAAAAAATGAAATTACGTTTCGAAATCACAATGCTTGTATTTGAAATGTTTGCTTATAATCGTAATATTTGAGCCAAATTTTGTAGCAGATTTTACTTATAGACTACAGGTCCGTGAACAAAATTTACGGGTCAAATGAACCACCAGGAGACCTATGTAGGATGATAGAAGGGTATAAAGTGATAAGATTCAGCACTATGCCGTCACTTGTAAGCTGTCCAATTGAGTGCAGTTGAAGAAGTGCTCTTCTAAGCTATTACTAAACGCCGCGCCGTATAAAAATCATGCGACAAGGAGAAATTATCGAAGGTTGCAACCCCCCCTCTTCGACTGCACTCAGTTGGACAGCATACAAGTGACGGCATAGTGCTGAATCTTATCACTTTATACCCTTCTATCATCCTACATAGGTCTCCTGGTGGTTCATTTGACCCGTAAATTTTGTTCACGGGCCTGTGGTCTATTATTGTAATTTACAGCACCTAGGTAAAATAAATAGTAAGCCTGCTTGCAACCTTTAGCTTTGCGGGCAGACTTACTAATAACAAAGCTACGCTACTAGTCTAAATATAAATTACAATTTGGTCTACTGATCCACTGAACAAGCAACAAGGAGGAACATTTAAGAAGCGTTGTTTATAATGATTTTTGAGATTAAATGACTCAATTTGTAAAACGTATCAAATGAAAGCAGACTCTGAAATCAAGCTACAGCTGCTGCTAGTGCTGGAAATAGACGCAAATTCTCTGTGTAAATGAGTAGAGTCAGTTTTTGGAAGGTATTTGAAAGTAACGGTCCAAACGCTGCATTCAGTGTTTTTATGAAATTTAAGTTAGGCACTTCCATGAAACGCAGCTAAAATGGGTTTCCAAAAGCATAAAAACCTGTGCTAAAAGAAAAATCTGTCTTTTATAGCAGCATAAAACATACACCATAAAAACATGAGCATCGAAAGATGTTTTCAAGGCACACGCGAAAATATTTAAAAGGATAGTAAATTTAATATAAACGGTATTATACGGTACTCTGGTAATATTGTACATGTGAAAGTTTGAATGTTTGAATATATGCGACGTTTGTGTAAATGATGCTATTTCACGATCGAACTCCTGAAAGAATTGGGTGGAAATTTGGAACTATGTTAGATGTAGATAGAGAAGAGTATATAAATACGAGTATAAATAAATACCTAGTAAAGATAATACGAGTATAAGTAGCAGAGTCATTGGCTACTTTTAATTCCACGAAACTTCGGGAATCGCACCACACATGTGGTGCACTGCTAGTATATATTTTGTGCAAAGCTTTTTGAGGGCTCATAGGGCCGACTGCAGAAATTATATTAATTTTAGTTAGTACCTACTTAAACTATTTTACACTGTGCTTACAGTTACAACCACCGTTTTAACGATGCCGAAATGTCGAAGTAATTAAAGATTATTATAATATACATCGTGTATAACTAATACTATAACTATATAATGTATATTTTTACATTATATCTTCAAATCGAAAAAGTTTAAATGCAATATCTACTAGTAGGTCAAGTAAAATTTCGAATAAAGAATTTTAATAAATACAAATAGCCGAAAAAAAAACAGTTTTCAAAGTCAGTTACAGAGTTAGTGCCAACTACGCACAGTCATCTCATCAAGTTTTCAAATCACGCCTTTGTTGGTATACCTACGTACTACTATTTTGTCTGAAAACCGTTTTTCAAGCGAAATAATGTAGCACGAATTTCACGTTGGTTTTTTGCGGCTAAGTGCTTTTCTAACTAAATGAGAATACACTAGATAAACCACACCACACTACGCTCTAAGCACTTAATTAATTACTTACAGAAAGAGCAATTCAGATTATTGTAAAAGATTACACAGAACAGCTATACTGACTCGATAGGGGGTCGCTTTAAATTCAATTAAAGTTCGTGGCTTAGTAGTTAGTAACTCTGCCTGCGATGCCGAGGGCCGTGGGTTCGATTCCCACTCAGTATCTTATACCTTTAAACGAGCAATTCTTGTACCTATATATGTATATAAATATATATAGAATCTGAATCTCGGAAACGGCTCTAACGATTTTCATGAAATTATGTATGCAGGGGGTTTCGGGGACGATAAATCGATCTAACTAGGTTTCATTAAAAAAAAACGCAAATTATGCGCGTTTTTAGACAATGAAAAACTGTCACATTTAGACATTAGAATGCGACGGTAAATTTCGCCGCGTGACGTGACAGCATAATTGGCTCAGACGTGAAGTCGGGCGTTCGTGGCGGTCACGAATTAATAGCTGCAGGTTCGAATCCTCCAGACGGCTTCTCTTTGTTTTTTTAAGTAAGTATTCTTTTTTTTTAAGAAAATCTAAGAGTATCTAAGTATTTTTAGTATTTAAACCGAGCAAAGCTCGGTGACCCAGGTACTAAATATTTGTATGATGAATTTGTAATGTGTCAGGGTGTTTCTATGTATAATAAATAATTATGTATTTACAACTAAATAAGTAATATATCAGCTATCTGCCCGCCATAGTACAAGCTTTGCTTTGGTTGGGATCAGATGGTGTTGTGTATGAAGTGTGCACCAATTTTCATTTACCTATTTATTTTATAGATAGATAGATAGATAGAAACTCTTTATTGTGATACAGACAAATTAATAAAATTACAGTGAAATACTTATGAACTAGTACCACAAATGGCGGCCTTATTGCTAAGAGCAATCTCTTCCAGGCAACCATCACAAAGGAAAAAAAAAAAGTCTACATACAAATACAAACAGGGACGAGTGACATTATTTAAAAAAAAAACTATTAAACATATATTCCTAAAATAAAATAATACATATAACCCATAAAAAATAATAATATTATGCTTCCATAATATTTAAAACTTACATAAATAAGTGATAACAACAAATAATTACCTATACTTAGACAATAAGAGTGCGGATATTATGAACATTGATTAAAAAACCGCCAGAAACACGAAACAATTACAACAAGTCTAAAACAATATAGTGCTACAACTTGCTTACAACTTGCTAGTGTCAACAGTGTTGCATTGTGATAAATAAAAATCTTTTACTTTGCCCTTAAAAACGCTCAAGGACTGCGACTGTCTCACAGAGGACGGCAAAGCGTTCCACAAACGGATAGCCTTAACAGTAAAAGAGCCCCCATAGAGGGAAGTCTTGTGTGATGGTGTGGTAAGGTTGAGTGCCACAGCAGCTCGCAAAGAGCGTGGGCGTGAAGTTTCGTAGCAAAAACAGAACCGTTCCTTTTATGAACATTTGTAGAGGATAATTTTTTGCAGAGTCCGCTTGGGAAAGTATTTCATTGTCGCCAGTTTTTCTATCGCCAAGCAGTAGTTATGTGTAAATTTTACTGAGGTTCTGTTTGAAGAGCAATGTATTTCAGAGAAATTACAGGGCAAATAGATAAGGCGTCTTAATTCTTTGAATGACGTAGTACCTACTACAGTGCTAGGTAGTAGCTTGTTAATTTTAATTTGCTGCGTGGCACTGTAAATACTGTAGTACTGTAAATAGCAGCCGTGTCGCTTATTATCAGGTGCATGACTTTCTTGTTTCAAGAGTATTTTGTTAAAAAAAAATCGACAACGATACACACTATCGTAATAATATATAATAATAAATACTAATATATATTTTAATGCACTCTAAGGGTAGTAGCGACAAGACTAGGTTGGTAGAGTCGCTGTACTCCGAGTCGGACTACCTTTATTTTTTTTTAATTTCCGACTGCTATTTAGAAATGTATTATAGATTTCCTAGGAAATGTGTCTAATTTAATTTATTTCACACATTTCCGACGATTTTAGTAGCTACTTACATTTCCTAGGAGTTGTATACAATGACGGATTACATACATTTCCGTTAACATATACAGTGTGACATTAACGTGATGTGTCGTTCGTGTGGTCGAACAGCAACTGAAGCAAAACTTGCTTCGGTGCGTCAACAATGCGGTGCGTGTAGTGTCATGGAACCCAAACTCATATTTCTTTTTTTTTCTGTCCTAGTTACGGAAACTAAACTCGCATACATGTGTTCATTTGTTCTTTTTTTTATAATATTATTTTAAGTTAAAAGGGCATTTTATTTTAGCAAATTTGACATGGATCTATTATAAATTGAACAAGAAACATCCTATTCTAAGGGTTTACGACTTGCACATTTGAACTTAGCGAGGGGCCGTTTTCGGGATACTTATAATTGGTTTTGTAGAACAAAGACACTATAGGGGACAGGCAATAAATATGTGAAATGTTGTTTTGAGCTTTGGATAAATGAAGTGGGTTATATTTTTTGTGTGGATTTTGGAATGCGCATGAGAAGGAACGCTTCTAGACGATAAGGTATTTTTTTTATAACCAAGGACTGGCACCATACTGAGTCCATGGGAAAGGAATGCGATTGAATGATGCTTGCTTTATATACTTAGTATATAAATATTATATTTGACAAGATATTATTTAGTATAATTAAGTTTATTAAGACTTATTCTTTTGTTTACATTATTTTACATAAGCACAATGGTCATACATAAGCCCTACTGTGGAACCCAGATGGCTGATATAATGCTTATATATTTTTAAATGCATACTCATTATACATAGAAAGTACCCAGACGTGGTACCAACATTTATAAAATACTTATCACATGAACACCACTGTGTGGGAATCGAACCCACGACCCACGGTTTCGCAGGTAGACTTGCTACCTACTAAGTTATTAAGCCAGCCATATGGCAAACAAAGACATGACAAAAGTTGGACCCGCACCCTAACCGGCATTCAAGGATTTTTTATGTACACCTTTAAAAACTTTTTTCAGTAACCTCACAATGGAGTCACAAGGGGCGGCGTAGGCGCATAGAACCGCCTCTTTGATTCGGATGGACCTGTCAGCGGCCTTAGGGTGTGGCCTGTGAAAACCCAAGGTGTTTTACAAAAGGATCCAGGAAGACGGCGGAGGAGGCAGTCAGAAAATCGCCGTGTAACGAGGCGCACCTATTTCTTTCGCGATTATTTTGAGTTAAAGATTATATTTTTCACCATGTAACGGCGCGTACGCATTTTTCGGGAAGATTACCTAAGTGTTATAATTTTGTTTCTAAAAGTATTCCATGTCTGTAAAGTAATAACGTGATTCTTTGAGACCCGACGCGACGATAAACCTTACGAGGGTTCGCCCAGAGAGAGAGAGAGATTAAAAGTTAAGTAATTAGCACCTAATAACTATGTTTACCGTTTGGTACAATTTAACGTCTAATTATGGTTTAAGAAAGGAGTAACGTAAGGACTGTATTAGTCTCAGTAGTCTGTTTGTACTAAGTGAAATAAATACTTCAATAAATTGGACCAAACGTAATGCTATGTAAACCTTATAATGTATTTCTGATGTATTTTAAAGATCTATTTTGTTCAAAGGCGTTTGGGTGAGTTTTCTTTCATTATAACTGAGTTTTTCTCACCTCTTAGTGCAACAGATGTTGAACGCCTTAGAACGATCTTAGGGAATAAACATATGAATATATGAAAAGCAGTTGAAATGATAATTGTGTGTTTTAATTTTGTAATCTAAGTTCCAATTGGAAATGGCCATATCTTGTCTAAGTTCCAATTGGAAATGGTAATATCTTGTCACAAAATACCTACTAAGTTATACTCTATCTTATTGCACTTTCACTTTCGCATCTTGCTGCATTTAATTTGAGTTTTGTATACCTTTATTTGTAAAAACGCTGTCTAATAACCTGATGTTACGTGCGACATATTCCTGTCGCTAATGTCAATACATTAGCCACAGGAAGAATAGGAAATCGACCCTTCAGGTCGTTGGAGTTCGCTAACTCTTGACATATATCGCAGCTCACGATATCCACGACCATGCAATTGTTAACAGTAACTCCATAGTCACTGCTTGCAGAACCCGGATAAGGCCTGCTAGGAACTGTAACATAGTGGCTACGGGAAGACTCGAATAGGTGAATTCTCAGGCTTGTTTGTATATATATATTAAATATCATTCACTCCTCGTTGGTTGCGGTCTTCTTACTCCCGGATTGGGCGTGAGATCTCAGCTGCGTCGGTCTTTTAAGACAAATATGAATTATAAAAGGGGCCTATATGGTAACCCTATAAGGTCACACCTTTTGATACGAGCCGGGCCGAAGCAAAAGGCGCGAGACACAACCCCACCACCTAACTCGATCTTAAGGCTATGATGACCTAGCTTATGAAAAGGGCCGGGCCGAAGCAAAAGGCGCGAGACACAAAACCTTCCATCTACCCTGATCGTATAGCTATGAAATGACTTGATAAGTCAAATAAAGAAGAACGAGGCAGATGATTTCTCTTATCACCTAGAGTTTGCGAATGTTTTATTAGATTTTTTTTGTATTGTCTTATTAGATTGTAATCAATCTAACAACACCGATAAAGTGTCGTACTAAAATTTGTCAACGCTATCTTTATTCTTGCTCGCGGTAAAACTTTAAGCATACAATCGAGATTGTGTCTTAGTTGACCTCACAGTAGTTAAAGCTTGCACTCAGTTGATAAGCGAATCACTCTGAAGAGATAGTCTGTGCTCCTGTCACGGTTCGCCTGGCGGAATCACGACTTTAAGGAGGCCCAACCAGCGCAAGCCTAGAACTTCCACCTGAGTTCTTCCCATTTTTCTGTTTTCTTTTATCTCAGCGACAGAACCTCAGTCCAGTACCATTATATCGAGAGCAACAAGTAAGTTGAGTACAGTTGGTAAGTTCAATAACTTAAAAGGATTGTAAACTCATATTAGTCCAAGAACAGTTCCGTCACAGTAGGTACGAGTACATCGTATTTGATTATGTGGATGGCGCACTAAATCAGCGACAATTAATAATAACAATAATATTATTCTGCTGTACGCGCCACTCCACGATGGGAACTGTTCCGAAACGAACCACATTCGTCATACGCTCGAACCATATTCGAGCGTCGAGAATTGTGCTTTAAATTTAACCCACAAAAAAATCCAAGCCCATTTCGAGAAATAGTTATATTTTCGATTCGTTCATCTTCTCACCCTATCAAATTAAATGAATTCTATCTACTTCTGTTCAGATAGCTATTTTATTTCATAGCATAGTAAAACGTAAGTTGAATGTTTACTTAAACTACTCGTAAACGTGGTTGAATGGCTACTAACATAAAATAGCAGGTGAATAGTAAAAAGCAAGTGCTGCTAAATCAAGATAATATATTAAATTCCAAGCATGTTCAAATACCTACGTGATGGGAGTAGACTTTTATAGCCAAGAATTTTATCTTATTACTTACACTAAGTTCTCAGACAGAATCGAACGCAGCATTTTCAGAGGAAACAAAATAAATCTTTTTTAATTTGAACATCTATTCAAATCTTACGTAGTCTCAACGTAAATTGAGGGGTATTTTGACAAATCATATAAGTAAATCTTAGATTTTTTGTTTTGGTGCCACCAGCTAAGTTTTTGAAATATCTTTACTGTTACTCGTCAAATTTAACAGGCCAAAGTCATGAAATAAAGGTATGTTCAAGCTAAATATGTATATTTTTACACAAACCCTAATTAGTAACTAAGATTTTTTTTGACAGTGTAGTACTAAAACACTCACTACCGCCATTCACTAAGTTTTCTCAATATATTTGATTGAATAAAGGGTTTGAATAAGTTATAACGTTATTCCTTTTATACACTACAGTACAATGGGAACTTCCTCGTGTTCAATCTTTATCCAAAAGGTAAAAACACAGCAAAAATACGACATTTTCCCGTAATGGATCCTAATTACGAACGATAACCGACGTTGGCCTAAACGTCAGAGATAAAGTAACTTTTTATCGGCAAACGTCTAGCCCCAGTCAAGTGATGGATTATGAAAATTCCTTTTATACCCCGCCCGTAATGTTCAACTTTCGACTTCGATCGACTTTCTAAGGAAATGAATTTAATTTTGCTGTAATGAAAATTCTTCTATGAACGAATTTGACGATTCGAATATATTTTGCGAACAAGGTCCTGTGAGAACAAATGGAATTGTTTGTATATTAGTTTGCTAATCTTTAATTAGATCACAGCTTGATCATTTATCATCAAAAGATAATTTTTCGTTTTTTTTTTTAGTCAGATAATGCGTGTTTTAAAGAAATGGCATGTGATGTTTTGGTACATAAATCGATTGTACGAAGTTGTGGTGACCTAGTAACGGGAATATTCAATTTACAATCGAGAAGTCTTAGGTTTGAAGCCCGCCTATACTTACCACTGAATATTTTTCGAAGAGTTGAACACACTTGTGCGTACAAGTGTGTTCAACTGGCACACTGGCAACTGGATTCAACGGTGTACGGAATTTGTACTGTTGGGGAATAGTTAAAATTCACAAATAGAAGTAGGTAGAAGTATGTCGCCACCTAAAAAATGAAAATGGTTAAGGAAAACATCGTGTGGAAATCGACATGTAAGTACATAGAATCTTTCACGATCATGCGTAATACACCAACCAGCACCAACCATAAAGTTATGAGCCGACTTGTTCTTCCTTCCCTCGATTCTCAGGATGTCACCATCAGATCCTGACTTGGTGCTCATGAAACCACCTCGAAAGTGTCTTCTTTCTAATAAAAAAGATTTTTTTAAATCAGTCCACAGTTGACGGAGAAATCGTTGAACATATAGAGATACATAGAAAAAAAATACAGTCTAACACAGTATCTCCTTTTTTGAAGTCGGTAAAAATCCAGTTTCACGATGATTGTTCCCGGTGAACTTTTCACCAAGTCAATCCATATAATCACAAAGTTCGCATTTATCTCTAATTTGGACCAACTTGAGAGACAGAATTTTTATTTATATTAATGGTCTTTATATGACGACATCCGAGCGAAACTGGAACAGGCCGCTACGCTAGTACCTATTACGTAGGTACATAAAAATAGCACCATTAATTAACCAGAAAATTAGGTAAGTGAATTTCTAGCACTTAACTATTTGGTTTTAGATTAGATAACGAACATCTGCATCGTGAAATGCCCTAGAGTGAAAGGCAATATCCTAGAGTGAAACAGACAGCAGCTGAGCTAAGTGAGGGAGAGTCGTAAACGTTTATAAAAGGCTTCGTAAAATATTCATATTTCCGCAGCGACAATCCTCCTTGGCGTCCGTTTACACTGCGATAGAGGTAGATTTGATATTTTAACAAGAATACAAGAGACAATATCAAGGTAAGAATGGAGAAGTAAAAAAGGAAAGCCACCACCAAGGAAGGAATATTTAACAAATATTCCAAGAGCTGGCACCAATATTTGGGTAGGTATTTGAAGCAATCTGAAAACTGGTCACATACCTCTCCTCTATTTCTTTTTTTTAGTAGAAAGTGACGAGACGAGCAGGTCATGTGCCTGATGGTAAGCAACATGCCTGCCACATAACAGCATAGTGACACGCAGCTATTGGAACATGAACAGTCCAAATCATTATCTAGCACTGCCACTGCGCTCGTCACCCTGAGATCTAAGTTGTTACATCTCTAAGCCCCGTAATTTCTCTGGAAACATTGCCCTTCAAACCGGAACAAAGCAATGTATGCTCATTACTGCTTGCTTGGTGGTAGAAAAACTAGCAAAGGTGTGCTTCTTTCCCAGGCGGACTCTGACAAGAGTCCTACCACTACAAAAAAAAAAAAAATTGGCAGTCATAGGAATTGCCGATAGAAGTGAAAACTTATAACTCAGAATTTGATACTTACTTTGGAAACTACACGTGTGTAACCGGAGGGCGTGGCCTGGGCTTCACGTCATGGCCATCTCGAAATGCGTTAGCATTTCCTATTGTCTGACGCATTTCTAAATGGTCAATAGCCATGGTCCCGAGTTTACCCGAAGATTTCTTATCATATCCGAGCGTGATGCTAGAATCCAATTCACAGCCCACGACATATCTGTCTAGGCGCGCCTAAAGAAGTTTCACTTCAAAATATCTCCTATTAAACCCCAACATAGAGGTGATGACCTGGCTGGTGAGCTACTCCTGGTTTTGCCCCGCTACTCAGCAGCCAGGTGCCACCTCCGTGTTGGGGCATAAAACGAGAGCAATGTGTCAAATTATCACAATGCCTTAAATACTTACCCGAAATTTCGTGTCAGCTCTAGAAATAACAGGAGAGAGATAGAGATATAGTGAGACAGAGAAAAAGAGTATCCAAAAATCAGACCATGTATTTAGGTTTCATTATTATGTATGATAGGTTTCATTATGGTGTTGTGTGTGAATTGTCCACCAATATTTATTTTGTCCACCAATATTTATTATTGACTAGCGGCGCTCTGCGGATTTACCCGCGTAGTGCCCGTTCCCGTCATTTTCCCGCGATTAAGTAGTCTATAAACTATAATTGAATTGTGCTCCAAATTTATACCCATTCCGTTCTGAAATGATTCGCTCATATTTTTGTTTTGCGGTAGAAATCTTACGACGCAAAATGGGTATGTGATTTACCTATTTGCGAACCGTATGTGTGCCCTAAACTTTAAAACAATAGGCGAGATTAATAAAAATAAGGGACCCTAAATACGAATAAGTCGGTCAGGTAGATTTTAAGAAAATATTGTACCGCATTTTTCTTTTGTTTCACATACAAAAATGACGAAGACAAGGTGTAAAGTTTCGAGTGACGTCACTTGATAGTACGATTTTTACGAACAAGTGACGTCACATAACCCCCTCTCCGGAAGTTTGATGATCTACGTCGTCTATGTCAATTTTTAGTACCTAATATGATGAAACAAAAAAAAACGTGTCCCATATTTTGCCATAACGTAGATGACGGACTTATTAAAACGTTATATTTTTGAACCAGTAGTCATCCCTATGGCGTCGTGTTTTCTTAAAATTTTCAATTTAATATAACATACTTGTCTACCAAAGCTAAGAATGAGGTGGCATCAAAAAGTTTACATATAACCGTCTCATAATACATAGCATAGCTAGAGCATCAGTTAATGTGTTCGTACCGTGAGATGAGGGTTGCCATGAGAGAATAAACTCACGATTTTCCGAAACAGACCTTTCGAGTTTCAGTTAATTGAATCGAGCTAAGTCTTGTGATGTAGCAAAACTTTCGTTCCAAGGTTTCAGAATAATATAGTGAGGGTTGAAGGAAATTTTAAATTATATTATTGCAAGGGTCAGGTTTAACTTCAATCCCAGTTGAATAGCTTTTAAAAAGTATTTCATGTGGATTTAAACTTAACTTAGCACGTTTAGAAACTTAAAGCCTTGTTTTTTTAACTTTTATAGGTTTACACTTGACCGCCATCTTGCCTGATGTTAAGCGATGACGCGGTCTACGATGGAGCGTGTTTACCTAGAAGAAACCGATTCACTCTCGAATTTGAAGACACAAAGATTGTAACCAACAGGGAAACCCCACTCAGGAAACGTATTCCACAGCTTAGACGTTCTTATCACAAAAGTAGAGTCAAATCTCTTCGTTCGTGTCTTTGGAACATCAACCATGAAACGAAGTCGCTTTTTCGACATCATCATCCTGAAACTTTCATAGTTCATAGCTGGATAGGCCTTTATTGTATTTAGTGTGGGAACAAAATGGTAGAAGATAAAGGAGACGTCACTATCTCAGACACTAAATTTATACATTGACTTATTGCACACTACCGACTGAGCCACGAAGCTATGTTAAATTTACAACTCCTTATTGTGACACAAACAACTAGAAGTATTACAGTAAAATACTTATAAATTAGCACCACAAGTGACGGTTTTATTGCTCAGAGAAGTCTATTCTAGGCAACTAGCATAAAGAAAAATAGTCTACTTACGTACTACCATACTTAGTTTAATTTCAAAACTTTTTTGCCGATTTATAATCCACTGTTTTTAATATGCACATAAAAAGCAGTGATGGCCTAGTTGGTAGTTGGCTTGAATGTCTGATCTTACAATCCTGAGGTCTTAGGTTTGGATCCCACCTACACTTCTGAATGTTTTAAATTGCTGATGTACAAGTACATCATCAAAACTGGCTTTGAAGGAAAAGAAAAACTTTCTGAGGAATCTGACATGATCCAATAAAGAAATGTTTCCAGTACATGGGTCATTCAACAACTTGCGCTTGGCTATCGTGGGGGATTATATTAATGTATAGCCTTGACTATCTCACTGTGAAGCCCTAAATCTTATTAGTGAGATTTGAAAGTGGGCCGCTTTTACATGTTTATGTAATTAAAATACTGTTCCTGTTATGCTGTGTTTTTTTAAAATAAAGAGTGACGAAACGAGCAACACATGTGCCTGATGGTAAGCAACATACCTGCCACAAAACAGCACAGTGACACGCAGCTATTGGAACATGAAGAGTCCAAATCATTACCTAGCACTGCACTGCGCTCGTCACCCAGTGATCTAAGATGTTATATCTCTAAGCCCTGTAATTTCTCTGGAAACATTGCCCTTCAAACCGGAACGCAGTAATGTTTGCACGTTACTACTTGGCGGTAGAATATCTGGTCAGTTATGTTTGTGGTGTACGGAATTCCCTAGCGTAACTCCTACTCGCAATTGACTGGTTAATTTTTGCGTATCTTTTATGTCTGCCTGGTACCTAGCACGAAGTAAAATAAGAACGGTGGTGTTTGAGCACGAATTCGATTTGTAACCGTCAGTCAGCGAGTAGGCCCCATGAATGATTTATCGGTTCACTGAACTCTAAGATCTGGGGAAATGGCGCGTAAACGAACGCTTAACAAACTTTTCATTTTTAACACTAGGTTTGTTAACGAAATTGAGTGTTAAATAATAAGTGAATTTTGTGAGTTAAAATAAAATTGTTAAGTAACCATTAATGTTGCCGTTGAAAATACCACAAAACAAGCCCAAACTAAGTAACGCTTGTATTATAGGAGCTAAAATAGCTAATATCTAACTCGTGAAATTTATAGACATTTTCATATTCATTTATTCATACAGTAAATACACGTCAATTTCAACTTAACAGTGATTAATGAATAAAATAGTTATAAGTAAAAATAAACAATTTAAAAAAATCATAATTAATCAAATGTTAGCTAAGATAGAATAACATTGCTTGGAAATGTCAATTGTAGTAAAAAATTATAACCTTCTGAAATTAGAAAGATAGATTTAAAATAATAATAATAGATTTGGGCTAAACATAAAGCTCCTACCTTTACCTATACCTTTGTATCTCAGTGTAACTACATTGTTTTCTTAATACTTACTGTACATATACAACACGAAGTTTAATAACAAAATTGATATATTCTACAATGATAAAATATCTTTTAAAAGAAATTTGTCTAAAATAGCGCAATACCTCCGGTATTTTATTATTCATCACCCGTATGCACACGCACAGTTACTCTCGTACTTAACATGATAAGGGAAACGCATACTCATACAAAACACACCGCCTCACACACACCCTCACCCACCCTTACACACTTACACACATATTTACAAATTGACACGGTGTTTTTGCTGTTTACCAGTATTTTGTTTATATATATTTTGCTCTTAATTTCATTTTAACCCACTGTTTTATTGTTCGGTAACTGAACAGTGTTTTTTTTAGTAAAATTATATAATGTAAATCCATTATTGGCCTTAAGATAGCTTGTAAGATACTTAAACTCTGTTTTCTAAGGGCTGTGGATTTTGTTTCAATAAACAAATAAAAAAATATACATAGATATACCGCGATATAATAAATATTTGTGTGAATTGTAAAAATGCTGGATGGGAATTGAAATCAGGACCTCCTGGGAAGAATTTTTACGACCAAAAGTCACTAGTCACTAGCCGAAAGGAGGCGTTTTGTTACGTGATGTTTTACGTGTAACTTATTGCTATTATTTAGTTAGATTTCCGGACCTGGTAAACTTCATTCCGCCAATTTTTTAAAGTGATAAACATGTTCAATGTTGTTTCAATTTTGTTGTTGCTGAATTGTTTTTTTTTTATAAAATAATAGTTCTACAATTTCAATAAAAATAACAATTAACATTAGCAATCAGATTATTGGTAGATAAATAAAACACAATCCCATCTCGCAATATTTCGCAAATCGGAATATCGGTGTACTTGGTAAAAAGCTCAACGTGTACATAATAATAATAATATACTCTTACATCATGCCACTGTATTTTAAGTTTGTTAATTGTCCTGGACCTTCAAACCTCTATGGATAACTCACATTACAGTTTATGTTTAGTAAAACCAGTTTGATAGCTATTTAATTTTCGTTCGAATAAAGTTTTGTTAATAAAAGTTCTGATAAATTAAAATAACATACCTACCGTACACCATTATGACCGTTGATAAATTCAAATATCAATTTACTTCCAACAAACAATAAAGTAATATTTTAAACGACGTTATAATTCATTTTGCAATGCAAAAACAACTAATCAACTATTTAATGTTTAAAATACTAGTCAAATGATTATTTCCTAATTTTATTGTTTGCAGTTGTCGTAAAAAGAGAACTGAAGAACGTTTCAGACCAATTTTAACCTCTTTATTTATCGGCCGCCATTTTGGATGGTTAAAAGCTCGCGTGACTGCGACCATTCCAGCTAATTTATTGAAATTCCTGTAGTCTAGTCTGGGGTTTAGAAGGACTCTATTTATTTCCATTCTGGTCTAATATATAAAGGTTGTTTAGTGGTGGAATGATCTTAAATAGAGGTATCTAAACAAGGATGGCACTTAATAAAACCGAGCTTTATTTTAATGTTGATTTCTGTTTATTATGTCTGTGATTGTAATGAAGGTATTTAAAATAACGACTATTATTTGTACTTGTAGGAGTCGGTCTCCTTATAACTACACATTCTTGAACAACAACGCACTTTTATTAAAATAAAATGTTAATAATAATTTTAAGTGATGCCGCTAACTCAAAACGGTGAAGGAAAATATTGTGAGAACCGACATGTACCTAGAATCTTTCGAAGTCATGTATTATCCACCAACCCGAACTGGGCTAGCGTGGTGGATTATATATATTATAGCCTTGACGCTCTCCTTGCGAGAGCAGGCTTCGAGTCCCAGCAGTGGGAACATTTAGTGGGCAGTTTATTTGTGTCTGTTTATGTTTTGGCGGGGGTTTTCAAGACTACACTTTGGCGAGTGTTCTGGAGTTACAGAACCTAATTCAATCTTGTCTATTCTAAAATAAGACAAGTAGAAGAATATATACATGTATATTAAGTAGTCTTAGTATAGTCGAACTAACACCGGCTTGACACCTCAGTCTTTCGCTTCCATTTTTTAATGCGAATCGCCAGGGTTTGTAAATTATAAATTACCGCTTTCCTTGTTTCCTGGGTGAGATCTATCTACAAGTCGAGAGTGAATAGGCACATTCTAGAAATACGTGCTCCATCTTCGATCACAGCATCGTTTTCTACTAGGCGAGTCGATGGCTAAATGTAGACATAAGTATATGTACCTACTCACAAAAAAGTTAGTTGGTTAGTTAGGTTAGTTGTTTCTTTATGGGTTATCGGTAACAACTAACTGTTAAAAACTTGAGACAAGAAAAAGAGCCATTTTAGTATTCCAGTACTTAATAAAACACTTGACGAGATTTACCCAATATCGGTTACAATTGCTTGTACAAAAATAAAAAGCTACACAATATTATTTTTATTTGGTATGGTAATATTTAATTTTAACTCCTATTTCCTACATGAAATCGCGCGGCAGAAAATATTAGCGATTATCTTCCTCTATCAGTTTTTTGCTAATGTAAAGTACCTACCACTAGCCCTATATTAAGGCCTTTGTCTACATTTAGGTAATTACTTTCCTTTCAACCAATTAATTGCTATTATCTTTTTTTTAAAACGATTTTGCTATTATATTTATTTTTGTAGTAAGTTACGGCTGGTCTAGTCGGGAGAACGGCGACTGCCGATCCGGAGACCCCGGGTTCAAACCCCACACGCACCACTGTCTTTTCGAAGTCATGTGCGTAATGCCGCTAACTTAAAACGGTGAAGGAAAACATCGTGAGGAAACCGACATGTACCTAGAATCTTTCGAAGTCATGTGTCATCCGCCAACCCGTACTGGGCCAGCGTGGTGGATTATGGCCTAAACTCTCTCCTTGCGAGAGAAGGCCCCGAGTCCCAGCAGTGGGAACGTTTAGTGGGCTGTTGATGATGATTGATGATGATCTTTTTTTTACTAAACAATAACTAAATAAAGTGTAAAAGCTTTGCTGACCGTTCAAAATAAAAGCAAGCTGTCGAGGCCCGTTCTCCCCGACTGTACCAATTATTCCTCTTGGTCTCATCTCTCATTTCCCTGGCAAATACATCTGCCAGGAAAAATAGGAATATCGTTGGGTAAAATTGCTGGGATGAATACAACATTGGGACGTGGTAGAGGTATGTCAATAAGATTATAAGCGTTATTACACATATTGGTGTATATTTTTCTTACACTTTCTTACACAACTTTAGTTAGATTTCAGTTAGTGTACTTCGCTTATTTATCATCATAAATACTGGGCCTGAATATGGGTATGCTTTTCGAATAATCCCATACAAATTTTATCGAAATCGGTGTGGTGATTTTTGAAATATGAAGAAAATACTAAAATTTGCCTACAATTATGTCTGGATGACGTAGGTACTTGTCGATTTTACAAAAGTTATGTAATTCGGTCCTGTCAAAACGAAATTGTGTTGCCATGATTAAAAAATTGAAAACTTGTTTTGCACAAAAAAGAGTAAAATAAACTATTTTCTACCAAAAATTAAACCGACTTCAAAACCACAAATAGGCACTCAAAAGCGAAAAATGTAATTATTATATAAGCGCTACTTACGACGATGCGGTCTACGGTGGAGCATGTTTACCTAGAAGAAACGGATTCACTCTCAATTTAAAGACACACCAAAATTGTAAATATCAGGAAAAATCCGCGCAATCAGGCAACGCATTCCACATACGCCTAGTTTATTGGGTACTTATACGTTTGTTATTAGTATATACGTTTTTATTACAAAAATAGAATCAAAATTCTTCGTTCAAGTCTTTGGACGTCAACCACTAAACGCTTTTTTGAGCAGTCCGATAGAAAAAAGTAAAGAAGTTACAATAATGTGACTAGATCCTTTAACTTATTTGTTCTTGTGAATCGAATACCGTTCAGGAAAAAAGTAGCTGTCGAGTGGTAGTACCCGCGATGGAGACTTCATAATTGGACTGTCAGATAGAAACATCATTGTTTCAGCTATCTCATTCTTATCGTTTATCGATTTGTGAAGGTTCTTTTAACCGCTAACGTAAAAAGAGAGATACACACAGCGTGTTTTAAAAAACTTTGATATAAACGAGAAATTGAAAAAATATTTTATGATTCTTTAATGATCAGTCATCATCATCAGCTTATCTTAGTTCACTGCTGGACGTAAGCTTCTCCCATGATTCGCCGCTCAGTGCTATCCTCAGCTTTGTATCTCCGTCCACTGCATGTTGTCTTCCGTATATCGTCACTCCACATGTTCGATATTTGTGGCGCTAGTTAACACTAGAAGCGCCACCGTCCCATTTTTGTCCCACCCGCAAGTTTCATCGTCCATAACTTTTTATTTTTTCTTCTCAAGACCGTGAAACTTTTTGACTTTTCATTATTTATTGTATTTATCAAAATTGACATGTTTTCTATTTAATAAAATTAATAGTGAATAAAATATTATGACTGTGATTTACCTAGAACTGCCGACGGGTCATTTTTGTCCCGCCAAAATTCTAGTAGTCATTCCACGAAAAAACATTGCATGGGTTGGATGTGCGGGTGACGGGAGGCGATTAATCTGTTGATCAGTGATTATTTCAAATAATTTCAATATAGTTAATAGTTCTTTCGCGTAATAAGTGCACGTTTTTGTTTTTTCGAGCGCATACCGCACGTGTTATAATTATGTCTACTCAACGTTGCAGAATTTTGGAACCTTATGTTATTGTGTCCTATTTGAACTATATTTTTGGGGACGAATCAAATGCCGAACCTTTAGCATATTTTGACGACAACTACGAGTTAGAAAACAGTTTCATTTCTTCTTCTGACAAATCTGACAATACGATTCAGAGAGAAATGCCTCAAAGTAAATACGTTTTACTCTTTTAGAAGACATCGCTGTATATTTGCTGTTTATTTTTGTTTTGTGTTGTTAGTTTACCGTATATTAGGAGTTAGTTGTGTACTGTGTGAGCTGTTGCTTTATATTAGTTTTATGTTATAGAAGTTTCAAGTTTCACGACTGTCCTAACTGAACCTCCAAAATCAAGTGACAGTTCAAAGAAAAGGACGAGGTCGAAGAATTCGAAGCTGTCACGTTTGGCTATCTGCATTGACAAACTCTCGTTTAGAAAAGACCTCAGATTCAACACTTGTGTCTCCTTATGGCACCGTCTGGACTACAATTGAAGCTGGTAGTGCACCTGGTAGACATGTATGCCAAATTTTTTTTAGAAGTCGTATTGGGCCAACTCCACACGCTAAGCGTAACGTGGATGAAACTTGTAAAAATGATTGGCAACTAATGGCATCCAAAAAAAAATGCAGCATATCTTAGAGTGCACTGTGGAATAGGCACGACGGGAATTACAAACAATATAATGACTGGGATATGACGATGGAAGAATTGGAGACATTTGTTGCTGTACTTTATTTATAAACGTAATGCAATTGGTGCACTTGGATCAGGATTCATTATGGTCAACTCAATAGGGTAATACTATAATAAAACCAACAATGTCTCGCAATCGTTTTACCTAATATACGTACATGTAATAATGTATCTACTTGCGATTTGATCATAAATCCATAAATAAATAAATAAATAAATATTGGTGGACAATTCACACACAATAAGAAGTCAAAGACTCAATAATGATATTAGGTTTGCTATGATCTCGGAAATTTGGTATAATTTTATCTTGAATGTACAAGCATACCTATACTGTATATTTATAACGATTGACGAACAGCTTTTTTTATCTACATGCCGTTGTAAATTTACCCAGTTCATGAGCTCAAAGCCAGATAAGTATGGCCAAAAGTTTCGCATAAGATGCAATTTATTTACAAATTATGTTACATAAAAGTCTTAGAAAGCTAAATAATTTGATTTAAATAAATAATTAAATATGGTTTCAAATAGCTTATATATCGTTATAATATTATTTCAGTACTTTATGATAATGAAAGATGTTAAAAATATGCTGGGACAAAATTGGGACGGCGGCGGATCTAGGGGGGTCATAAGTCTCGGCACTTCTAGTGTTAAGAAGTGTTTTACTGTAATATTTATGTTCCTTTTTGTGGCACAATAAAGAGTTATCTATCTATCTATCCATGTTATCTCAGGGTAACCATCAGTAATTGAGTTAATTTCAAATGAATTGAATTTGAAAGGGATTTACCTATTACAAATGCCACAAACTACCTCGTGTCCTTGCTTATGCAAATGAGTTTTATTAATTACATGTACAATGTTGTGATTTCATAAGATTTGATTGGGTGCCCACCCAATGCCAGAAAACGCAAAAAATATATTTTCGACGCCACTCACTGATGTTAGGAAACATAAAACTATAAAAAAATAATTTACGTGTGAGTACAATCAAGAAGAAGCTCAAGATCCGATTAGAATAATCAGATATGTTACATTAAAAACATAAAAATGTCCATACCCATATTAATTTATTCGTTCAAATGAACACAATCTTTTTTCAATCGAAACTTACTTAAGAATAAAGCAACTCAACCGATAACAAAAACTCGAAAACTTACTCGTGAATCATAGCAATGAAAAATTCACAGTTTGATAACAGGTAATTGCCAAATTGCGGTGAAATTAGAGCCACTGTTTGAAGAAGTGTGTTTAAAAACTGTTTTGTAGTTTTGATGCTGAGTGTGACACAAAGTAGTTAGAAACCCACACAATTTGCAACGCAACTTTACAGCGGCAAGTCCAAGCTGTTGTATCCGGTTCTGAATTAACAGTTAAACTTACGTGGGCCGCACTAAAGCTCCTACGAAACAGACTAAACCGAGTCCCACATATTTGCGTATGCAAGTCCCCGGCTAATAACTTTATGGTCACACAGATACGAGTCGCTGTTTCACTGAAATTAGACTGCTCTGTATTAGTCATCTAATCTGGAGAGGCTATTGCGTAGTTATTGAGTGGAATACTTGTTCTACTCCGAAGAATATACTTTTTATTTTTACTTTATAAATACACTACGTCATAAATACACTATTATTAAAATATCGATCAAAGTTACAACGAACTACAAAAACTTATGTATTATGTTACTTGTTGCTACGAAACCTTTCAAGGGCGAGCCCGACTCGCACTTGACCGCTTTTATTTAACATAATATTATAGATTATTTAATTTTCATTATTTTCTTTGTCAAAGGCAGGAAGACTTAAATATCAGATCAGACTTTTAGAAAACTAAGTATTTACATATTCATAACCTAAACCATTTAAATATATTTTGTAATAAAAGCTTGACCCCGGCACAGAGCCTCCATCACCGATGCATAGCATCTTTAATGGCCATTTGGAAGATATAGTTTCTGATGGCACTCGGTGGCGCGGTCGACGTTTGCAACACAAGACGTCTGCTTTCAGGACGTCTACTCTCTTTCCACGAAAACGTAATTTCGAAATAAACTTTCGACTTTCCAACTCCGATTCTACTTCGATCCGTCGTTATGTCCGTTTAAATGTTCTAAGGCTACTCTAATAATTAGAGTATACTTAGAACATTTAAACGTAAAACAATGTTGTGTCGGATGAAACGAAGTAGAATGGGAGTTGGAAAGTCGCGAGTTTTTTTTCCGAAATTACGTTTACGTAGAAATAGAGGAGACGAACCGTGCTGTCGTGGGTTCGATCTTTACCTGGACGTCTATACTTAGAGTCGGTGCGTGCCGGTAACTCATCTCTTTTCAGAAGTTTTTCCGAGTGTATGGTCGACGCGATGTATGACCCATATGCTGGCGTTTGTTTAACCCAACGTGTTAGCATTGCTATTCAGTCAACAACATCATCAGCCCACTAAACGTTCCCACTGCTGGGACTCGGGACCTTCTCCCGCAAGGAGAGAGTTAAGGCCATAATCCACCACGCTGGCCCAGTGCGGGTTGGCGGATGACACATGACTTCGAAAGATTCTAGGTACATGTCGGTTTCCTCACGATGTTTTCCTTCACCGTTTTAAGTTAGCGGCATTACGCACATGACTTCGAAAAGACAGTGGTGCGTGTGGGGTTTGAACCCGGGGTCTCCGGATCGGCAGCCGCCGTTCTCCCGACTAGACCACCGTAACTTATGCTATTCAGTATGGCAGTATATATTGGGCACGCTTCCGTCAGGTTGTATCTGTATTATCCATAGATCGCCATTGGTCTATGGATAATACGAGTACAGTTCTTAGTTTTGTACTCGTATTAAGGCCGATTTACATCAGACGAGCGAATGCTCATTCTATCCCCACTGTATCAAATTCATTTGGTGTAAACAAACGTAGAACATTTTTTCGTTGTTTTGTTTGCGTTCGCAAAGATTCTATGGAATATATAATATGGAAAACGCTAAGAACGATATTTCGTTTACACTAAAAGATCGAGAAAGAATGCTCTTGTTCCAGCTCTAGCTCTATGCTCGTTCAGTTTAAATCGACCTTTATACGAGTACGAGTGTAGTTCTGGTTTTTATTTAATTTTGTTAACAAAGGACCGTCAAAAGAAATGTCTAGAGCTAGGTTAAGCGTCTATATTGAAAAATTCGTAACGGAATGATCCGATACATAACTAAGGTTGCTGATATAGACCAGATAATTAGCAAGCTGAAGCTAGAAATAGGCTAGCCGTAGGTACTGCCAGAAGAAACAATAACTGGTGTGAGAGCCGGGTTCTAGAGTATCTTAGCTTGGCAAGCCCAGTATGAGAGATCCTGGGGCCACGTGGAACGACGTCATAAGCGACGGAGAAACGGTTGACGACGGGAGCTGCCAATCGATAATCAGTGGCGTAAATTGGGAGATGCCTATTTCCAGCAGTGGGCGATAAAGGGTTGATGATAAAACAAAGGGATTGACTTAATATTTGTGATAAGAACAGCTAGGCTATGAAATGCGTAGCCTGAGTTGGAACCTTAATGCCTTCAAATCGGTTTCTTCTAGCCAAGCACCATGGTCAAGTGCAAAGAACTATACTGCTATAACGGCTAAGAAAACGCAACGACAACGTGGTTTCCATTAGTAAAAGGAGTAACAGTTATTTAAAAAATTGAGTCTCAATATTTGTTTCTCAATTAATTTTACCTATATTTTTCTACTTCTGCTAAGAGTTAATCATCGTGCCTATATACAGGTGACGAGCGCAGTGCAGTGCTAGGTAGCGATTGAAACTCGTCAGATTCAAATAACTTCGTGGCACTGTGCTGTTATGGACAGGCGTGTTGCTTACCATCTGGCACATGTCCTGCTCGTCTTGTCACTCCGTACTAGGTATGAAAAAAAATGGTCGATTATTTATGTGACAAGACAACATTGCGGAGTCGGCTACTTGAATTATAGATTCATCCATCAACCCAGTGCAATACAATTAATAAAACTATTTTCATACTCGAGTAATTCAAACACCAAAATCCACGTATCTATGTCAAACGCTTTGCTTTGCCGTGTCCTGAAAACCATTACAGCACTCCCTCCTAACTTTACAACGACAACTGCTAAGCAAATTTGAACTCTATGCCCTAGGGCATGAAATGGAACTTGTAGTAAAGTCTAAACTTGTAAGTTGTGCCAATCTATTTCACGGGTAGGACAGCCAATTTCATCGTATGTGGACACAGATATATACAAATATAGACGTTGTAAGTGGCTCATGTGTGTTCCTCTAAAAGTAGGTCATAGTTATTTCTAGATATTTTTGGGCAGTCATGTAACGTACCATCAGGCACATGTCCTGCTCGTCTCGTCACTCTACACTATAAATAACTTTCATTTAAGAAACCCGACTGCAAAAAGTCAACAGACAAAAAAAGCTTTATTTAATACAATTGGGTAATTGAGACGAATCTAACGATACCTCAATTGACAAAATCCATCCAGCCGTTTGGAAGATACGTGGGAATAAAGAAATTTACAAACATACAAGATACGCGCTAAAAACATAACCCTTCTTTCAGTCGGGTAGAAAATAGGAACCAAAAATGTTTTTAGGGTTCCGTAAAACGTAAAAACGGAACCCTTATAGATTCGTCATGTCTGTCTGTCTGTCTGTCTGTCTGTCCGTCCGTATGTCACAGCCACTTTTTGCCGAAACTATGGGAACTACACTGTTGAAACTGGGTAAGTAAATGTATTCTGTAAACCGCATTAAGATTTTTACAAAAGTTTTTTAAAAAAACAAAAATTAGGGGTGCCCCATACTGAGAACTGAAACTCAAAAATGTTTTTTTCATCAAACCTACACGTGTGGGGTGTCTATCGATGGGTCTTCAAAAATGATGTTGAGGTTTCTAATATAATTTTTGTCTACACTGTATAATTTGCGCGAGAGACGCTTCCAAAGTGGTAAAATGTGTGTCCCCCCCCCCTCTAACTTCTAAAGTAAGAAATTGAAAAATCTAAAAAAAATATATGATGTACATTACCATGAAAACTACCAACGAAAATTAGTTTGAACTCGATCTGATGAGTAGTTTTTTTTTAGTACGTGATAAATACACTATTATTAAAACTTCGATCAAAGTTACAACGAACTACAAGAACTATGTGTACTATATATATTATGTTACTTGCTGCAACGGAACCCTTCATGGGCGAGTCCAACTCGCACTTGGCCACTTTATTTTTAATCTGATTTTATTTGGGGACGTTGAGTCATATTTGACTATGTCAGTCCGGTATTTAACACACAAATTACATAACAGCAACGAGTAATCTTTAAACAGCTGACGGGCCGACCTATAAAGCATTCTAGCAAAGTCCGACATAGGCACGGCTAAGATGCTTTGGACCATTCCTACATCTAGGATGTTCAATTTATATAAATATGTCCACAAAGTAATCTCTCATAGAAACTGATGCGCTATTGACACACTCCATTAAGAAGTGATGAATGTCTTCTACAGCGGCACCACACATATTACAATTGGGGCTATCAATTGGCTCAAAAAAATTAAATTATTCAGTGGCATGTGTCCAGACGGCAATCTATGAGTAATTACAATATCTTCGCGAGTCAAATTTACGTTTGTCCACCAAGGCACGGTTGGATATATGAGGTATATTATCCATTATGGAAAATATTTAAAAATTTAGTAAACATATCTCCATTGTTAACGGTTCTTTAAAAAAAAGTTCTAAATCTCTTCTAGTAAGTACTTAAAAATCATAGTAATTTTCTCTTCGAAACTAACATCCGCAAAAAAAAATCCGCATTTTTTCAATTAAATCAAGAAAATTAAAGTTTTCAGTTACTTTTGGAGTGTTCTTTTCTCCTATTGTAAAAAAAAAGTTCTTTTGTATGTCTAGACGAATGCGGACGAATTGTATCCACTTTATCTTGTTTTTTAATTTTGGTTACGTATGAATAAAGGGGCTTGATACTATCTTTTTTCTGCATCTGAACTTTTTTAAAGTCTTATTTACGCTTTGTTTCCATGAGTCAGAACTTTCATCGATCTCAAAATCTATGGAGGAAATGTGATCATTAAGAATATTATCTGTTATTAAATCACCAGATACGTTTGCTTTGTTAATCTTTTTGTTCATAGTCATAGCATAGTGACTATGAACAAAAAGATTAACAAAGCAAACGTATCTGGTGATTTAATAACCACATTTCACTCACGTCATTGTGTTGGCCCAAATATTCATCTAATGCTGCTCTATATATGCTAATGCGATTTCGTTTGCTCATGATCTTTCTGATATATTTTTTTTTCAAAAATCTTGGCCAGTTTCTATAAAAGCGACCCTTGCAGTTTGTACATTTATAGTTATTTGTCTCACAATTTACATGCTCTCCACTACATTTTGGACATCTTTTCTTTTTGAACGGACAAAACTTTGCCAGGTGGCCGTAATGCCAGCAGGATGTACATTGAGTAACCGAGAATGTGTATGGCTCTATCTTAAATCGACATCCAGCTCCGTACACATGTGTGTGTAACGTCGCTCCTTTAAAACAAAACTGTAGGTATTGTCTCACTTTCACTCCATTCCTTTTTTTTCATTTAGACGTTTAAGTCGCTTCATAGAAAGGATCTGTGTCTCAAAATCAAAAAACTTAAATAATTGTTCTTCTTTTAGGTCGTTTTCTTTATGTTTCACAACTCCACAGCTTATATTAACTTCGTCAGTAAGACGGCATCTATAGCCTAGCTCTTTAAATGTTGCATTGTTTACTAAACTGTGGGCATCTTCTTTATTTTCAAACTCAATTTACAGCTTATACGGTGTTTTGTACTTAATTTTTGTTTTATTCAATATTTTTTCGCATTTCAGTAATTTTACTAATTGTATTTGTTTTAGTAGTATTTTAGTAGCACTTTCACAGAATTCTTATGAATCTGGTTCACTGGATCGTACATTCTTCAAATTATTTTGCATGTTGTTACTTCTTTTGGCGTATTTATACTTTGAACTGGAATAAAATGGAGGCTATCGCGGACATCTTCATCACTATCTTCCCTTGATCTTTTTTTCTCAGGCCTAAAAGTAACCGTACTGTTGCTCTCCAAGGTACTTGATCGAGGTCTGACAACCTCGTCCATGTTTATCCCCAGTAATTTTATAAAATGAAAAAATCACCAGAATTGTTTACAAACACTAACATACATATTATGTTAAACCGTGCGCCCGCTGTCAAAGACAAAGAGAATGTAAATTGGTTAGAAATTGCGCGCGACTGAACCAAATATGTTAATTTTTTAAATGGGCAGATACTTTATTACAAAACAAAACAACAATGAAAACTACACTATACACGTACCTAATAAAGATTATCAAGTGAACTACCAGCCAAAAGAATACCTAACAAGCTGGCGGCATTATTACGCAAAACTTTTAGGTTGAGCCAAGTACACGATACTAGCATTTTGATCGCGTATCTCGTCAACGGAAGTATTTTTTGAAATTATATGACCTTGGAGCCCATAGAACGTATTTTTTTAAAAACGTTTGTTATTTTATCTAATTTATAAAAAAACTACTGCACTTATGGACTCAATTTGTCAAAGATGATTATTATACGGGATCAAGGAGCAAATTTAAGCAGTCACCATATTTTTAAAACCTCGCATTTAATAGTGAACTTTTGCGTAACATGACGCAGTTACGTTCTATTGGTGCTGTCAAAAAGAAAATAAACGGTTGGATCTATTAAAGTGGTTAAAATAAAAGTAATTTGGATTTAAATGACTGTTCTCATTTTCTCCTTGTCATCTATTTTAGTTAGTACACTTGCAGAGTCCGTTTAGGTCTGTGTATCAAGATATGTGTATGCTCAGTTATGTTTGTATGTCTTGTTATATGAATGGCGACATTTCGGTCGCTGTCGCCGACAGTAGGACGCTCGTATATTTTATTTAAATCGAAGGGTTGGAAGATAAGGGTCGCAAATGTTACATATTTTCACAAATTGAACGCGAATTGATTCCGGGCACAGATCAAGGGGATGAAACGAGATGGTAGTGAAATGAAACGGTATGATTTCGTCAGTCATAGATCATAGTGGAATCGTGTTTATTTAGTTCTGGCGTTACACGTGGTAGGCACATTTTAGGTGAATTTTCTTTTGCATGTTTACATAAACTTTCGTGCTTTTTGTTAATGGATGTATCAGAAACTGGTTTTCTTCAAAACAATACCTACTGCTAGCCGTTTAGTCATTTGAAGAATAAAGGAGATTATCAAGATATCAAAAATTCAAACTCATTAAACAGTAAGTACAGTTCAAGTGAGTTCAGTTAGAGGTGTAATTTATTTTTAAATAGTATCATGGATTTTATCACTACTGTCGAATTCATTTCCGCCATTGTGTAATTTTTGAGAAGCTTATTATGAATGTAAAACACCTATAATAAATTTAATTAAAACTCATAGTTACGGTGAAAAGGAAGCATTACTTCAAGCAATAAACTTCTGATAGATAGTCCGTTTCGTCCTAATTGTTGAAATATACATAAAAGTTAGCTCAAACAAATACAGATTTATAAATTAACTTTGAGTGGTTTTGTAAGACATGCTTGTATACACCGTTATTTCTTTTTCACTAGCAAAATTTTAAAAGGACATTAGATCTGTGCAATATTTTAACCCTTAAACTCAACATTATAGAATCTTTAACTAGTTAAAATTTACAAAAATCTTGTCTAAAAGTATGGTCCAATTGACCATCATGTTTGTATGTTATGTTTGTAAACATAAACACGACGTCATTAATAATTAACGGTATCAACGTGCTTACTACAACCAAGCCTGAGTGCACTGCTTTACAAAACTACCTAATTTTTATAATTCGAATGATGTATTACAAAATTCGTCCAAATTTATCAAGCTGGTTACCTACTTACTCCATTTCATTTTTAAGTTATTATTTCTAACTTTTCCTTCACACTTTCTTAGGGTTAGAAAAATCTCATCCAATTTGATCCAATCTTTACGGCAGACAAAATACGGCAGAATTTAAAAAACATAATATTCTTGTATATTCAAAAAGTTGGTATCCGCTATTTACAACGATTACTAATATACTAAACAGTTTTTACTTACAATGAGGCGAGATGTTTGTCAAAATGTCACAAGCACGTGAAAAACATGGCTGACTTTAAGTACAGTCATTAAAGTACGCTTAGCATGTTGGTATTGAATGTACAGTTTGCATTATTTAATTATATGTTATTTTAAATAAATAACTTTTGTAGGTCTCCGGGGCTAATTAAGTACATAAACTTGAAACGACTTGGGGCAGAAAAGAGCCGTCTCCTTTTGCTATTGAAAAAAAAAACGGTGTTTAGGTGGTTTGATTGCAAGTTTTTTTGTCATGAGACAAAAGTTGTGAGTTATGTTTCTGTGCTTTTATAATATTTGAAACAGTACTATTATTGCGACAGTAATAAAATCTTTAGTTATTTACGCTTTTTAATGTGCTAGAGAGTCGTACTCAAAGGAAATATATTCCAGAATAAACATCTACAAAATGTTTGTACAATGTGGGAATCAAACCCACAAACTCAATAGACATAGAGCCCTCAGGCCTCACTATTAATCGACCCCTAAAGGCTACCTACTGAGGGCACACAAACAAAATTAATTGATTTTTGTTAACCATAATTAATTGAATAAAATGAAAAGTTTCGTGTAAACTCCCTGCCATCAACAGTCAATGATCAGTGCTTATGCAAAGTGCTACCACTTTGCGAACTCAAATAACACTTCGGCAAAGTGTTTAACAGTTAATCACATCGCTGTAAAGTTGAAACGGCCGCCCAAGTTTATCGGCATGCGTCAGCACTTAAGGGGGCGCCTAAACCCAGAAATCGAAAAAAGGACATTTTCGACGTCGCTCACTGAAGTTAAGAAACTAAAAACTACGACAAAAAAAATATTGACGTGTGGGTACAATCAAGAAGAAGCACAATAACCGAATAGAATTTTAAAAATAGATCAGAGTTTTTTACAATAAAAAAATAAAAATGACACCGAAAAAACCCGTTTTAATTCGAGTACTCGAAATTATCAGCGATGACCCCATTTTTTTTTGGTAATAAAATTCCTATTTGTACGTTCTAGTAAAGTAACCGAATACTTTTTTAAATGTATGCATAGTTATTGAGTAATTAAATAAAACTTGGTCAAAAATGGACTCCTGATTAAATATTGATTTTTCCTCCAAACTGTGTCATGCTATTCTCGACTTTATGTATATTGCATTAAGAAACGCGTCGCGCGGGTGAAATCTCCTTATTTCCTGGCTTTAGGCGCACTCTCAACAACTTTGTATATCGGAAGAAATATACTGAAGAATGGATAAAACTGCCCTGAATCTAGACGAAATATTTCAAAACCATTTGTTTTTAAAATGTAAAATAAGTTTTGCACTCCAAAAAACGTTGTATTGCGAATTAGATTTCGAAACCATTGGGTAGTTTTTAAGCCCGTGGTTTTCACAGAAATGTATTTTTTTTGTGAAAATACTTCAAAGGGATTTTTTTTTCATCTGAAAAATAGTTCGATTTTGCTATATAGAATACACAGAGGAAAAAAACTCACACCTCTAAAGGCCGGGTCACACAGAGGCGATCCGGTAGCGATAGCGATCCGATAGCGATAGCGATCCGATACCGAGTATGGGATCGCGCCCGCTTGCTTTGTGTCAGGTTGCATACAAATTCGAACATTACAAAAAATATCGTCTCGCTATCGGATCGCCTCTGTGTGACCCAGTTTTAAACGTTATAAATTTATTTTGAATTTTTCTAAAATTAGAAAACTTTTTTTTGTTTATTTTTTTAGTTTAGATTGACAAGACGAGCAAGAGCACTGTGTCACTCAGCTATTATTGGAACATGTAGACTGAAGAGTCCTGATCATTACTTAGCACTGCACTGTGCTCGTCACCCAGAGATAAAATGATTTATTTCCATGCCCTGTACTTTTTCTGCTTACATTGCACTTCAAACCGGAACACAGTGATATTTTACATTTTACTGCTTGGCGGTAGAATAACTGCCAAAGGCGTGGTACTTGCTTAGGTGGAATCTGCAGAGAGTCCTGCCACTGTTATAGGTTTTCTGTAGAAGGTTAGTTCTAAAAATATACAAATGTTTATTTTAAATGTCTTTGTTAAAAATATGTTTTCTTTACCATAAATAGTTTATGTCAAAAAATCGGAGAAAGGTGGGTTACGTAAAGCATAAATATTACATACTGTTAGCTGTTGAAAGCTTAACAGCTAAGAGGAATATAAGATAAAGTATTAAAAAGTCTCAACGAAAAATTCAAACCCCTCTTTTCAAAGCTATTTAGTAACAAAATTAAAAAAGTTAAAGTTACATGACTTGGCGTTGATATGACCTGAAAATAAATAATAAAATAAATAAATATTGGTGGACAATTCACACACAACACCATCTGACCCCAAACTAAGCAAAGCTTGTGTGATGGCGGCCAGATAGCTGATATAATACTTATATAGTTTTAAATACATACTTGTTATACATAGAAACACCCAGACACAGTGCAAACATTTGAATTCATCACACAAATATTTGCGCTGGGTGGGAATCGAACCCACGACCCTCGGCTTCGCAGGCATAGCTACTACCAACTAAGCCACGAGGCCAGTAAAATGTTAGTAACGTTTGTGTGTTTTTATTAATTAAATTATTATTAAGAGCCTGAAATGTCCCAATGCTGGGCAAAGGCCTCCCTACCCTCTTTCCACTTGTCCCTATCTTGAGCCAGTGTGTACCAATCCTTAAAATGTTTGTCGAGGTCATCCCGCCATCGCTTAGTTGGTCTACCGCAACGTCGTTTGCGATCTGGCTTCCACTGTGTTGTGTGTGTGTGTGTTTATTAATATTACAAAATTAAAACTGAAATTTATAACACGAATAAAAATGGGAACAGTTTCTTAAATAAATCAAACTTGATTCACCCGTTGACTTTCCAAACTTCAATAACACCTCAGCATAAAGTTGAGAAGTTGGTCGAAGCTCGGCTCTCAGCTGACCGAAGTTTATGGCGGTGTGTCAGCTTTTATACAACTTTACTATCGTTGATGAAAATGCTATTGATATTCAAACGTATTATCAAATAGAATAGTTAAATAATGGTGACGCAAAGTATAAATATATACGTACTAATATTAAATATTAAAATTTGAAATCAGATTACAGACATGCTATTTTAATATTGAGGCCGCTAAGTTATTGCAAAAGTGGGTACTTTGTAACAACTTTCCAGATGTAGGTGAATGATTTCAAATTTACCCTCTTTGTTTAGTTTTATTTCATAGAGCATCAGCCAGTCATTAATAGGTTATGGAATAAGTTAAATGCAAAAGTGTAAAATTATTTATGTGGGGGGAAAATTATCGAGGAGTGATGCATTACTTCTATTGGTGAAATGTTAGTGTTGAGATCTATTGTTATGTTCCAAGCGAGGCATGTACTATATTCCAGGGATGTGGGACAATTGATAGTTTGGATGTGATATTCTAAATAGTAAATCAGATTTAAACTTTATTTTATAACCCTATTGACTTGTAATGCTGTTACTCTTGGATCATTGGATCTTTTGTTTATATTAGAAAACACTAGCTGTTACCCGCGACTTCGCCCGCGCGAAATAAATACTAAGGTAACTCAGGCAGTACCTATTTGTATATCGCCAAACACATTTACGGTTACTAAAAACAGCTTATAATAAAATAAGTGTATACAATTTCATCAAAATCGGTTCAGTTGTTTAGATCTGAAAGCGTAGGAGTTTCATGGTTTTATTTTCAACGGTTGGGAACTTCCATATTGACATTCATCTCCCATTTCAACCAAAATTTCACCCCCGTACAGTTTAAAATTACAAAATTGCTAGAACAAACATTCGTTTGCTTTGTGTCAAGTGCCTATATACAGAGTTTCATGGTTTTATCTTCAACGGTTGGGAACTTTCATATTGACATTCATCCCCCATTTCAACCCCAATTTCACCCCGTACAGTTCAATATTACAAAATTGCTAGAACAAATATTCGTTTGCTTCGTGTCAAGTGTCTATATTCAGAATTTCATGGTTTTATCTTCAATGGTTGGGAACTTTCATATTGACATTCATCCCCCATTTCAACCCCAATTTCACCCCCGTACAGTTCAAAATTACACAATTGGTAGAACAAATATTCGTTTGCTTCGTGTCAAGTCTCTATATACAGAGTTTCATGGTTTTATTTTCAACGGTTGGGAACTTTCATATTGACATTCAACCCCAATTTCACCCCCGTACAGTTCGAAATTACGAAATTGATAGAATAAACATTCGTTTGCTTCGTGTCAAGTATCTAGATACAAAATTTGATAACTTAAAAAATGACGAATTTTCATACAACCGTTCTTCTCTTGTTTCACCCTCTTAGGGGTTGAATTTCGCAAAACCCCGTCTTAGCGAGCGCTTACGTGCTAAAAGGGACCTCCATGCAAAATTTCAGATTCCTAGCATTTGTAGTTTCTGAGATTCCTTGATGAGTGACCTTTCGCTTTTATATATATAGATTTGCTACTGTCGTTTTCATTTGTTTATTATTTCTAATTGACATTAAAAAGTACTTTTACATAGCCCTTTTACTACTGAAGTTATTAATTATGTTTTAGTTGTTATTTAAATTATTAATGATCGATGTTAATACTTAGGCAAGACGACAAAAAGAAAACTAATTAGTCCGTCAGTTAGATAATAAAAAAATATTTTACACGTATTTTTTCCTATGTTTCAACAAATAAAAACTTACGAAAATACAGTGCTTAGAAGTTTCGAGTAACGTCACGTCATGGTACAATTTTACTATAGAGTGACGTCACAACCCCCCACTCCGGAAGTTTCATGATCTTGTATATCTTTGTAAGTTTTTGATAAATTGGTAAAACAAAAAATACGTGTCCCATATATTAACAAAATCTACCTTTCGAATTAATGTACCTATACTATTTTAAAGCTAAATATACTTTTAGTTATAATGCGCTAATCTCAGAAACTACTAGATCAATTTCAAAAATTCTTTCACCGTTGAATATTTTTTTATCAAGCTGCACAAATAGATATTTCAGCAAATTCAACATTTGCCAGTGTGAAATACTAATCACGAATTTGAAATTGCTCCATCACGGTGTACGGAACCTTTGCAGCCAATTACCGTCACGAATTCCCATTTGCGTTAATCCATGTGATTAACCTTTTTGCGAGCTAATGGCTGAGTTTTTGCAAACCTGCTGTCAGTCTCGGCTGTTACGTTACGTTCTACGGGTGCTTTGCGCACATACGTTACATTCTATGTATATTTACATATCCCAATAAATTAATTTGATGTTTTTAGTAGCCCTGACCTATATTTAAAAAATACTGGCTGAGCATTTTTTGGCTGGTCTAGACAGGAAAACAGCAAATGCCGATTTGGATCCCCGGGTTTAAACCCCACGCGTACTGTCATTTCGAAGTCATGTGTGTAATGCCGGTAATTTAAAACATCGTGAGGAAACCGACACGTACCTAGAATGTATAAAAGTCATGGCACTAGGCCAGCGTGGTGGATTATGGGCTTAACTCTCTCCTTGCGAGAGAAGGCCCCGAGTCCCAGCAGTGGGAGCATTTAGTAAGCTGCTAGTGCTAAGATATTTTTGTGATGAAACCAATGTTTTACACGATAACCAAATATTTTTTAAGGTCTATCTTCCGGCCCATACTTGAGGATAGTAGTGGTGAATCATAGAATGATTTACCTTTTTTTTTATAAACAAAGAGTGACTAGACGACCAGGACATGTGCCTGATGGTAAGCAACATGCCTGCCACATAAAAGCACAGTGACACGCAGCTATTGGAACATGAAGAGCCAAAATTATTACCTAGCACCGCACTGCGCTCGTCACCAAGAGATCTAAGTTGTTATATCTCTAAGCCCTGTAATTTCTCTGGAAACATTGCCCTTCAAACCGGAACACAATAATGTTTGCACATTACTGCTTGGCGGTAGAATAATTGACAAAGGTGTGGTACTTCCCCAGGCGGACTCTGCTAAGAGTCCTACCACTACAAAAATCATATTACCTGTGACATAAAGGCTTCGTAGACCATACATCGTAGACCGCATCGCCGCTTAACATCAAGCGAGATGGTGATAAAGTATTTTAAAAAAAAAAACTAAGCAGTGATAATGTAGAATGTAATTGCTGTATTTGCATGTTCTTTCGATTGCACTACACTTAAAACTTAAACGTTTGTAAGTACCGTAAATACTTTTACATTCTTTTAGTAATAAGCTGTCCTACTAATATTATAAATGCGATTTTTTTTCTGTTTGTTGCTCAATGACTTCGGAACGCTTGGACAGATCGGGTTGAAGTCTAGAATAACATATATAATACTTTTTGTGGCAGGACAACAACGGGAACGGAAATTACACGGGTGAAACTGTGGGGTGCTGCTAGTATGTATAGATTACGCGCAGTTATATAGTACATGCAAGTAAATGTTTATAATAGGTGGTACTACGGTTAATTATGTTTGACGATTAATGTAAATAATAATAATTAATTAGTCCCATTCGTCAATTAACTCTATAGAATAGAATATAAAAATTTTACCTATTATTTACATTACTAAAAATCATATTAGAAGCCCACTGCGCACTTACAAACTTGTACACTTTGTAATAAACTATTATTGCTATACGACGTAATAAACACATGAAAAAGATTTTTGAGATGGTGATTTTTGCTAGTATTATAAAGCTGAAAAGTGTTTTTGTCTGAACGCGCTGATCTCAGGTACTACTGGACCGATTTCAATTTTTTTATTTTCGTTGGGTATTTATTTAAGTCATAGCTACTAAACCTACTCACAGTCAAGCCAATACGTATGTCAAGCCATTACTTAAAAACACATGAATTACATTATCTTAAATGTTTAAATGTCAAATTAAAAAATTGTCAGTCATGTTTAAAATAATAATAATGAAAAAAAAATGTACTTGATCTATGAGTGCTATAGGCTGTATTGTATATGGGCCACGGGCGAAGCCGGGTCGGAGCGCTAGCGACGTTATAAACATCTAAAAAAGATTTTCGCAATAGTGATTTCATATAAGACAATAAGTTTTTCTACAGTTATTAATTATGCTAAAAATTAAAACAAAATACTGAAGTATTTCTAACGACGGAGATTTCGTAGAAAAAGCGCCTATAAACGCCTCAATTTCGTTAAAATTCAAAAGGTTAATTACAACAGATTCTAGCTCAAAATAAAGAGAATAATTCATGAGAAGAGCAAACTTGCTCGCAATCATTTTACGACGCCGAAGAAAGAAAACATAATATTTTAATTTTTCCAACATTGTTTGAGCAACGGGTTAGGAGGACCGTATTTCAACGGCAAATAATTTCTTCCTTCTAAATGAAACTGAATGAAGTAGTGTCATTAATTTAACTTTTTTATTAAAAGGGTCTTTGTCGGGGTTGTAGCAGATTCGTTTTTATTTGTTATGGTTGTTGAAACAAAAGAGAACTCTGTCTGTCTTTCTTTGTTGGTCTTTTTTACGAGTTCCTTTTTTTATTTTGTTAGTTGCACACATAGGGGTGATTTTATTTAGCTTTATCTTATCATTGGTGATATAAAAATATGTTTTAATTACCCCTGATGGGATCCAACACGCTTCCCCATAACATATTGCGCCGCCCCGTAGCTTTTTAAAAATAAGTAATAATAAGAAATCCTTCAACAAGCATGAGATTTTATAATTTTATAAGGCCAGATGATGGATAAAGATAGATGATGAATATGGTACTAGAATGAAGTCATGCACTTCCTTAATTTTACTTAAAAATAGAAATCATAGAGTAACAAGACGAACAGGATATGTGCCTGACAGTAAGCAACATGCCTGCTCATAACAGCACAATGACACGGAGCTATTCGAACATGAAGAGTCCAAATCATTACCTAGCACCGCACTGCGCTCATCACCCGGTGATGTAAGGTATTTATCTCTTAGCCCAGTAAATTCCCTAGAAACGTTGCCCTTCAATTCGGAATACAAGTAACGTTTCCCACTACTGCTTGGCGGCAGAATAACTGGCAAAGCTGTGGTATTTCCCCAAGCGGACTCTGCAAAGAGCCCTACCAGCCTACCACTACCAAATAATCATCATTATTATCATAGGTAGCATATCAACTCATTACACAGCATAAACAAGTGAACAAGTAAAATTGGTAAATAAGGGAGGGTTATTTACCAATTTAGAAAAAATGGAGTCTTCAAAATTTTTCACTTACGGACATAAAAATCACCAAAAAAAGAGCTACATTCACAGGTACAAACGGGCAACGTTTAGATTAATCACCGGTGCGTCATCTATCTTTTTTCTGCAAATTAAATTAATAAATTGTTGTTAAACTCAACCCTAATTAACTTTCCTGTCAGGTCAGTGCTTATCCGCAAACGTAACACCATCGTTTGTAAGCAGGCCGCTTCGAAACAGATCCCATCCACAACAACCCATTTACAACTTTGTGACACAGAAGTAAAGTTTCCATTTTGTGTGGCTAAGTTTGTTTGACATTTAACATCACGCGTGCTGTGATTTGTGGTACAATAATTTGTTAGAGGACTTGTTGTTTTGTCTGTCTTAATCACGTCGCGTCGTGTATAAAATTTAATTGAAAAAATTGGCAGTCTGAAGTGAAAACTTATAACTCAGAATTTGATAGAACACTTTTTTTTTTTTTTTTTTTTTAACTTTTATAGGTTCACACTTGACCGCCATCTCGCCTGATGTTAAGCGACGATGCGGTCTACGATGGAGCGTGTTTACCTAGAAAAAAACCGATTCACTCTCGATTTGAAGACACAAAGATTGTAACTATCGGGGAAAACCCACTCAGGCAACGTATTCCATAGCCTAGACGTTCTTATCACAAAAGAAGAGTCGAATCTCTTCGTTCGTGTCTTTGGAACATCAACCATGAAACGATGTCGCTTTTTTTGGAAACTACGCCGGTTTTTATAACTATTATAGGTTAGCACTTGACTGCGCATCGCCTGATGAAGCGACGATGCGATCTTCGATGGAGCGTTCTAGACACCTAGAAGAAACTGATTCACTCTCGATTTGAAGACATGAAGATAGTAACTATCGGAGAAAAGCCACTCAGGCAACGCATTCCACAACCTAGACGTTCTTATCACAAACGTGGAGTCAAATCTCTTTGTTCGTATCTTCGGAACATCAACCATGAAACGATGTCGCTTTTTTGAGATACGATAATTCCGATAGAAGAAAAGGCAAAGTGGTATTAGATCATGCAGATCAGTTGCACACTCTCCGAAGTGTATCCGATAAAAACCCTTAAGCGAGCAATTTTGCGGCGATGATCAAGACTTTGAAGTCTTTTACGCACAAGCACTGTCATTGCCTATGAGCCTTTTGGCACGTCTCTCAATCGATTTCAGAGTCTCCAGCTGATACTTAGCCGATCCATCCCAAAGGTGCGAACAGTACTCCATACAGGAGCGAATCTGTGCTTTGTATAACGTGAGCAACTGCTCGGAATTGCAGAATCTTCGCACCTTTGAGAGGACACCCAGTTTTTTGGTGGCTAATTTAGCCTTAGACTCAATATACGTGTCAAAGTTGAGCGTCGATGACAAAGAAACGCCCAAAAGCTCGAGATGGTCAGTAACCATGTCGCTCCATGAAACGATGTCGCTCTAGAATAAAACTTCAAAGTATTGTCATCTAAATTAGTCTTCTAAGCATATCCACAGTTATCTGAACAATCTGACAAGCTTCGTGGTTCGATTGATTTTTAGTAAGTATGCTTACTGAATCGAAGGTTATGGATTTGATTCCCACCTAAGACAAGTATTTTGTGATGACTATGGATATTTGTTTTTTGTTTCTATGTAGGTGTCATAAAGACAGAAAGATCAAAACACTTTAGGTATGCAATTAAAAAAAATATACGATTATGATAAATATCACACTAAGTGCCATCAATGGCAGTTTTATTGCTGATAGATAGCTATTTTGTTCAAAGCAAAAATTAAAAACAGGAAAAATCAATAATATAATAACTATGAAGTTAAATGGTATCTAATACTAGCAGCACCCCGCTGTTTTACTGGCCTGCTTTCCGTTTCTGTTGTATTTCTGTTATAATAAGTAGCGTATGTTTTAATTCAGACTATAACCTAACTCTGTTTAAAATGTAACCCGATCTGTTCAGCCTTTTTGTCCAAATTTCTAAACTAAATTTTGGAAAAAATGCGTCGTACGACGAACTAAACGGATCAGAATTAAATGTGAAACTCCGATTGAATAAAAGTCTATGATCTGATATAAACTACTGTTTATCCAGAGAAATATGGAGCCATTTTCATTTAGTGCCTTCATAACCAACTACCGAGAAATGAAGAAAAATAAGACAGAAATATGGTATGAGAATGTAACAGTTTATTAAAAAATAATATTGAACTCGTAGCAATTTCAAAAGATATAATGAGTTTCAAATTAAAATTTGTAACGTTCGTTCATCCACGTTTCAGCGGATTCAACACCAAATATCAGTATGGGCAGAGACTCTAGGATGGTTGCGGTCGATGCGAGAGCGGTCCTGCGACTATGCTGCCAAGGCACGGCTAGAGAAACGTGTGGGGATAGACTTATATACAAGGACATGGCCAAAGGTGCGACAAAATGTCACAATCGCGTTGGGCCTAAAGTTGCATTTTTAGGCCCAGTGCGACTCAGTTCACAGCGTTCAGTGCGCGGGAGTGAACGGCTTTTTACTGGCCCGCGAACGCGGCACTCACGTAATTCGTATGGTTTGACAGATGTCGCTGTTTTTGCTTGTATTAAGAAATTTTCTACAAAATGTTCAAACGTCCTTCCTTTGAAGTCATTGCTTATGGGGGCTTTAGTCGGTAGAAGAACCACTTGGTGTCGAGCCCAATATATCCGCCGTGTTCCTGCCCTGGCGGAAAACCCTTGAGTGTATTTTTTCATAAAAAAGAGGCTTTTGGATAATAATTGATCGTCAACAATCGTGTATTGCTAAGATGCTTTTTTTATTATTAGTTATCTTCATGTAACCGTTAGCCATATCCCAAGAATTCACTCATTTAGTCAGCCAAAACATCACTAAAATTTAAAACCTTAAAAGGATTGACTCATTTTTAGGACTACTGAAGCAAAACATTAGATCAACAAAGTTATTTTATAAAAAATTTACCTCCGTTTAGATTACTTGAACCGACATTTTTATTCACTGAGTTCTTTTGATTTTATAAAAGTGTTTTATTTATTTCCCAATTTGACTTAGTCCTGTTTTTGCAGATTTAAGCCGCTTGTAAGAATTGAGAAAACGTCTGGAATTCGGCGATCGGTCCATACTGCTAATACGACGGCATAATTATACAGAAAAGCGCTTTTAATTACTCGTATTTTTGTTTCAGATGATATGAAAACATGAAAGTGTTCAAGTAGCGTCGAGCTCTGCAAATACGGCTCAATTATGAAAATGTGTCGAAGTGCGTGTTGGCTGTTCTTACAAGGATTCGTTTTATTGCCTTCTGTCGCTTTTAAAGGTAAGAACTATTGATCTACGTTTATAGTTTTAACTGTAGCTAGTTAATAGGAGCCATATTGCTTTAGTTTTACGTTTACAGTCCTTCATATCTAATCCGTGCACGGTTGCATGGAAAAGAAAGCTTTAATGAAAAGGCCACCAATTCCAATCCGACAAATATCATAAATGTTTGTATGTTTGTTGCTCAATCACGTTGTAACATCTGAACGGATCAGGCTGAACATAGATTATAGCCTGAAAGAATACACGGGTTATTTTTTATCCCGGGAAAATAACCGGAACTACTCGAGTGAAACCGCGGGACGCTGCTGTTGTCTAAATCCTTGTGAACCATTTATTGATTTAATTAGTAATACTAAAATTTTCTCGTTAAACATCGTGATTACCTTGTGATTACTAATAAAGTAACATTGATCCTATCGAAAGTCAAGTTCCCATAAAACCTTTTATCTTAAAGCTAGCGGCAAAGTGATATTGATTGACATTAACGTGCAACTAAACGACACACTGTGCTGGAAGCTTGCCAGGACTAGGGTACCAAGGGCACTAAAGTAAATACGGGATACAAACCTCAAAAATACCAGATATTCACTAATAAGAAGAAAGGCGAGGATAGAGCCGAGTGACGTATCACAGAAGAGCCTGTATCAAGACGCGGCCAAGGGTCTGCTAACGATGTTGATAAAAATTCTATATCCTTGTTGAAATATTAGATTATGCAACAAGTAGTGTGTAAAGTTGGTGATTACCGCTGAGGCGCCATTTAAGCCTGTGCCAAAAGCGAGGGCCTTAAGAGAGCCGAAGACGATAATCATCAATGCACACGTGTATCATACGACGTTTTTCTACACACTTGCGAATAAAATAACAATAATAATATACAATAATCGTTAAACAGGGAAAAAGAGCTCTATGATATTTTTTTGTTTTGGCGGGAAAAAATAATCAGTTGTCATATTTTGCGCTCGCAACTAAGCCACAGATAAAAAACGTTTTCTTTTTTTTTTGCTTTCTGTGGATAGCCTTTTTTAGCCACTTACAAAATGTGGAATTGATTATTTTTTTACTCCATAAAACCAAAAATTATATTTGAGTGTTTTTTTATTTTATTTATTTAAAGACGAAAGGGCATGAAATGCGCAAGCAATAGCTACATTAAAACATTTGTTCTATTGAACACGATCTTTTTTGTATCGTAATTTTTTTAGAACAAAGCAATTCAACCAATTAAATAAACTCTAAAACTCACTAGTGAGTAATAGTAGTATAAATGTAAACGTTTAGATGTTTGTTTGTCCAATCACGCCAACTGGTTGAAATGTATAGTTTACAGTCTGGAGTAGCACATAAGCTAATTTTACAAATGGAAACCACGCAAGTGAAATCGCGCTGCGCCGCTAGTTTACTGATAAGAAGTAAAAGCCATGGATAGAGCTGAGTATCATGAAGTGTCACAAAAGAGGCTTTATCAGGTCGTAGATAAGGGTCACCTAAAGATGATAATAACTGTAGAAATCAGTCATCCGCTGTTGAAAAATTCTAACATTTTATGTATTTGAATTCTTTTTTGTTGAACGTTCGGATATGACCCAGACGTTTCCCAATCTAAACAAATCCCGGGAATTCAAGACGGAGGGCGACCCTGGGAAGGATAGCTTTTACATAGTTGCCTGTAAATATTCCCAATAGGCCGATGGCCCCACTGCCTGACTAAAGATTATACCTATTTGGAACTTAATATACCAACTTGTATTGATATGATCAGACGTTACTTTTATTATCCTTGAAATATGGATTAAGGCCATTTATGATGATGGCGAGGATAGGACGATGGAGATTATTATCAAATTGAAGTAGAATGAAAATACATTTCAGAAAGTCGCTAACTTTGTCAAACTCGGCGAGAACTATGCATTATTATTGTCAAACCTAGGAAAACAAATTGACCTATTTTCTTTAGAGAAAAATAAGTTCTACGAAATGCTATGTAGGTACGTACTCTTTATAACGAGAACAAAGTTTTCAGATGTAATATCATGTCGCTATTCCAATTAAAATAGTAATAGTTAATGTGTTGGATTGGATGAGTTGTGAGTGTGCTCTCGTCTTGTGAGAGTAGGCTCCGAATCCCAATGGTGGGAAGATGGAGTGGCTTTTATACATAATATACATGAATATCCAGTGAGAGGACCGAGCGATACATAATGCACACAATAGCACGGTGCTACAAAGCCTATTGTATTTAATTGCATGGCTCTTTACTCAAATATATATACGAGTACTAGCAGCGCCCCGCGGTGTTACCCGTGTAGTTCACATTCCCGTTGTTCTCGTTGTTTTAAAAAGTAGCCTATGTGTACTTCCAGACTATAATCTATATGTGTTCCAAATTTCAGCCCGGTCCGTTCATACGTTAGGACGTGATTGATCAACAAACATCCAAACATCCATACACTGACATTTATGAAATTGGTAGGATGTACGTATTTTTAACTAGCCTCAGTTGTCCCACTGCTGGACAAAGGCCTTCTCCGCTGAACACAAGAAATCTTAGAGCAAATAATTTGAGCTAGAAATCGGCATGTTTCTAGAAGCTTCCGGGGACATGCGTCTTCTACCAACCCACACAGGGCCAACATAGTAGATTACATCTTTTAATCTGACTTGACAGTGAAAGTCCCAAGTTTTTTTTTTAACTAATAGGTTTACACTCGATCGTCATCTCGCCTGATGTTAAGCAACGATGCGGTCTACGATGGAGCGTGTTTATTTAGTTGCAGCAGCTGGAATCTAAAGTGGACTTAAGCTTATATATGTAGTAGTAATTAATCAAACACAACATTTATATTTTTTCTTTTTTTCTAAGAATTTTACGATCATTGACATTTATTCCATAATTGTCATTATCTAGATCATCCGGACAGTTTTCTGAATTTTTTCTTTATGGCAATACTTTTTTACGATTTAAGTTTTTAATGTATTCATCTCTCCACCTTGAGTGCTAACTAATCAGATGAGTTTTAAATTACCCCGCTCGGTCGTAACGGGTTGTTCTGGTTGGAAACTACAAGTTTATTGAAGAAAGAGGTATAATAAAAGTTGAGTAAGGGGAAAAAAGGCAAACATTTTTAAAGGCAATTTTCTTTAGTATCTAGACGGTTTGAAAATTCCTTGAAATCAACAACAAGTACAATCAAAGTATATTTATATAATATAATTTTATGAAAACAAAAACCGATCAATTTCAAATTCAAATCATCTTCAAATCGAGAGTGAATCGGTTTCTTCTAGGTAAGCACGCTCCATCGTAGATCGCATCATCGCTCAAACATCAGGCAAGATGGTGGTCAAGTGCGAGCCTATAATAGTAAAAAATAAATAAAAAAACTCAGTTACTCGCCTAAATTTCAAATTTCTTTGATAACGTCATCTAGGTGTAAATAAAAAATGAAGGCATGATAATTGTAGCTTTTTGTTGATATTGCAGAAACCACTTCACCAATTTTAATTAAATTTATATGGGACCACTTCTGAACTATAATGTATCAAATAAAAAAAAAAGTAGTCGATACATAATTGGCGGAGCTATCGAGAACATCCTCCTTCTTTGGTAGTCGGTTACAAAGACAAAAATATTATGTAAATAAGTTTAGCCTGCAAGCGAATAAGATACTTAGTTATACAGTGTTTCCTATAGTCGTCTTCTCTTCTTTGTTCTATGTTTGTACGTATGCGTGTCTATGAGGTCTACGTACTCTGAAGTCTTCAGATAATGGTAATAACCTAGTACCTAGTGTTTCACGGTTTTATCCGCATAGTTTCCTTCGCCGTAATTTTACTATTGCACTTGTTTGAATTCGCAATTGCAAGTGACTAGACATTCAAAGAAATAGAAAAATTTAACGCAGTTTTACAAGAAACATTTGTTTTTATAGTAAAAGTGACAAGACAAGCAGGACAAATGCCTCATGGTAAGCAACAGCTATTGCAACATGAAGACCCCAAATCATTATCTAGTACCACACTGCGCTCGCCACCCGGATATATAAGATGTATTATCTCTTAGCCCACTTATTTTTCTAGAAACGTTCCAATCGGAACACAGTATTGTTTGCACATTACTGCTTGGTGGCAGAATAAATGGGAAAGGTGTGGTACTTCCCTCTGCAAAGAGCCCTACCACAACAACATGAGTTGACAACAATAATTGGTTGACCACTAGTCACATCTCTTTGCAAATAGGGTTTTTTCGGCGCTTCTAACACTTCACGTTCCATACTTTCCTTATTGCTATCAGTCTCTTCTTGACATCGCTTAAGATAACGAAACCAATACCATGTTTTAGTGATGATACTAAGTGACGGTGGCATCTTCAATGGAGCGCGTTTAAACTTTTATACTAATGAAGCCACTCACATCTCTCGACGGCTAGTCGAAGAATACCAACTTGACATATTCCACATTTTAGATGTTCTTTTTATGAAAGTGGAGTCAAAACTCTTGATTAGAGTCTATATAACATCAAATATGGAAAACTTTATTTTTGCAACGAGCAGTCCGATTGAAAAACAAGGGAGCTGATATTTGATTACATAGATCCGCTTCATATTCTCCGAAATGACTCTGTTAAAAAAACAAATAAGGCAGTAGGGCAGATGAGTAGCGTGTACGTATAAAAATCTATGCGAGGTAGACCAATCAATCCAGGACTGAAAGTGATGATTACTAAAATAAATTGGAACTACTCTGTTAATGAAGCGTTGATTACTTACCACAATAACAAACAGTATCCTGTAAACACGTGATAAATCCCAACAAAACGGCAAATCAATAAACCTAATGGACCAAAGAAAGCAATTATCCGACGTAAACCAAAGCAATTACATAGTAATCAACACACCGTCATCCAATTAGAATCCTGTCGTCTTAAAGGCATTCCCAAAAGAAACGAGAGAAACAACACTCATTAGAAACTCGATTGTGTTTAAAAAGGCCTTCTTAATTAATTAAAGACGTAAGTCTTTATTTTACGAAATAAAAGAGAAACAAAGTTTTTTACGCTATCGTGCCCGTTTCTAATTTATTTTAAGCAGATTTTTGGAGATTAGAAAAGGAAGGGAAACGGTCGACTTTTTCATTTCGCAAATTAAGTTGGCCGTGAATGTAATAGGCGGAGAAAATAATGGATGGTGGTTCGAAGCTTACAGACTTAAGGACATAAATTACAGGGTACAATAATGACTATAGCCTGAGTACTTTCTGTCGAAGAACCGGAAAAACATAAAAATTAGTTATACATTACAATTATGAAATAACAAATGAAACTAACTTAGTAGGAACTAATATTATAAACGTTAAAGTTTTGTAAGCATGGATGAATGGATGTTTGTTACTCTTAAAAACGACTGCACGGATTTGGATGAAATTTGGTACATAGATAGATGACGGTCTGGAATAACACATACACTACTTTTAATCCCGGAAAATAACAGGATTGGGAACTACGCGGGTAAAACCGCGGAGCGCTCCTAGTTTGATATAAAAAAACTTAACCATCTTCTAGGCAACTAACAACTCTTTAGATTATATTAAGTAAATAAGTAAGAAGTATTAAGTAAATCCCACAAAAATTTGGATGTTTGGATGCTTTTTGCTCAGTAACGTCGTAACGTATGAACGAAGGACTGAAATTTGGAACACAGTTAGAAAATAGTCTGGAGAAACACACAGGCTATAGGAACACACATTTTTACTTTTTGTTATTGTTGAAGATTACGGGAACAAACTACTCGGGTAAAACCGCGGCGCACTGCTAGTAGTAGAATAAAATATAAAGTTTTTTTATCGATTAATTCTGAAGTAATACTTAGGTATCTCTTTCCACAAAAATAAATCATGAATTTCTCATTGTCGGTTCAGCCGAACTTAGTTGCAGCCACATACGATAGCTTTTTTGAAGGAGAGTACGCGCGTTCAATATTGCTTCGATAATGTTTGTACGATTTTGACAGCACCAAAACAATTGACAGGCTTGGCTCATAAACTTATAAGCCTAAAGGTGCGCTTATACGGGCGACTAAAATTGCTCAATTCCAGTCAATACTCGTCAACTATGACGTCACGACTACATCAAGCAATTTACGGCAACGGCAACAAGCATCAATACTGCGCAATACAATATTGAGCGATATCGCGCAACTTCATCAACTAGGCAATACTGTCCTACACGAGCATTTCAGTATTCGTTCGCTATGGACGACATTGTTCTTGCTGCGGCGGCTTGTAGCGCCACCCGACCTCTCACTCTCCCCGCGGAAGCAAGACGGCAAGCCGCAAAACAAACAAGTGCGAATGAGATATATACAAAAATTGCTAGGAATTTCCAAGCCCATTAGATATTCGTCAATTCGTATCGGCAACATTGAGTAATATGAAATATCTGGAGCAATTAGAAGCAATAAATCGACTGGCCTCGTGGCTTAGTTGGTAGTAGCTCTGCCTGCGAAGCCGAGGATCGTGGGTTCGATTCCCACCCAGTGCAAATATTTGTGTGATGAATTCAAATGTTTACACTGTGTCTGGGTGTTTCTATTTATAATAAGTATGTATTTAAAACTATATAAGTATTATATCAGCTATCTGGCCGCCATCACACAAGCTTTGCTTAGTTTGGGGTCAGATGGTGTTGTGTGTGAATTGTCCACCAATATTAAAAAAAAAAAATATCGCCGAAATAATTGCCGAAATTGCGTTTAATTGCTCCATTAATTGCTCCAGATCGGTCCATTCGTGTCGCCGAGCAATTATTGCCCTCGTGTAAGCGCACCTTAAGGTAATTGTTAACACTATGCTAGTTATTATAGAACTAAGAAAGTGTTTAAACACGTAATAAGTTTTATAGCTAAATCTTACTGTTGCAATTCTGACTTTCTTTTAATTGAATGAATTTATGAATAAATACAACACCAGAACCTTAAGAGGTTTTATCTGCAACGTAGCGGCATCGTCCGGAAATTCTTAAATCTTCAGCCATAACGTCCGGTAGCTAAGGTCTTGCTCCGCTGCCGGTGGCGTTCTAGTTTTTCAGTTTTATTTTTAAACTTAGTATTTGCGTTATATATTCATTGTGAAAACTTTTAAATTAAATAATTGATACATTGCATTAATATACCTACATAGAAATATTTAATTATTATCAAATTAACTATCACTACAATAAAAATTGCAACACTGAATCAAACAATTTATATTTACCTACTTTTACTAACCAAGAATTAACAATTTCTATAATCTAATTATAAATTGGCATGCACACTGTTTTTAAATCTCTGTAGTTTTTGTACAGCAAGAAATAAAAGGCTGTTTATTTTATTTATTGTGAAAACTTTTAAATTATATAATTGATCTATGAAGAGAATTATATTTTTAACGATACTGGACTTTTGGATTGATCTCAACATGGAATAACATCTCCGGGGGGTCTACCGCCTAACGAAAAACGCTTTGACACTTTGACATTGCTGTCTCTTTTCTTCTCGCTTGAAATGAAAGAGACGGCAATGTCAAAGCGTCAAAGCGTTTTTCGTTAGGCGGTAGAACCCCCGGTCTTTGTCTCATCCGTTTAGAATGACAGAATCAGATGATTGTCCTACCGAATTTGAGTTGTTCGGTGCGCTCAGAATCAGTACCCTGATGTTTTCGCACGGCTTTTTCCAAAAATCTTAACTAAATCTTGTACACTTTACCGCCATCCCACCTGATGTTAAGCGACAATACATGCACGAGAGCAGTAAACTAGGAAAAGACGATTTTTTCTCAATATTAACATATTTTGATAACGTTCATCAGGTGAGACCTGATACATGCAACGTATTCTACAGTAAGGCAGCGAATATTAATCTATTTGTACAATGATCAGGATGATCAGGATTTTGCAAGTAGGTAAAGGCAAAGTTGGTGAAGTCTCCAGGCGTATTTTTTATTTGTGTCGGTTTATATGTTAAAACATTTTACAAATCTATAAATCAACGTAATATTACGATGTTTCTATATCTGTTTCAGGCAATTTATGCAGCTTTGTCCTTAAAACCACTTTTTATGGCATAGAATGAAACCTTTTTTCCAAAGTCTGAACCCTCGAATGTAAAGTGTGCTTCGCGAAACGTTACGTGTACCTCGAAATAGACAGCATTCGTGTTCGTAATCGGCTATTTATATCCCCTAAGTCACGAACATAAATTGATTATCATTGCCAGTATGCGTGGCGGGGCATGTTTATACTGCGGTACTTTTGAGAACGACAAGGGATTCTCTGTTTTTGAGTGACAAAATTACAATGTACGTAAGACAGACGGAGTGCTTAGCACTCGGTATGTATAAACGAGCCAGATAGCTCTATCTTAGCTTGGGCTTAGCTCGATTTCCCTTTCAGGTATCAGTTGTATGCTAAATAGCATACGCTGCGCCTTTTGCGCTAACCCAAAAGTCCGTTAAGAGGCCTACCAGCTAGCTACTGTTACTATTATAGGTCGGTTAATAAAATCACAAAAAAGCCGTATATTTAATGTTACTCACATGTTACGGTCGATCTAGCCTTTTTTTTTTGTTTTTTTTTTTTCTGTGGGGGAAATGCATTGACGCACCGTCCACCGTGTAGGGACACGGCAGGTGTGTCGGGCTCGGCACCACTGAAAGTGGTGCCCCTACCGACTAAAACCCCCACTGGTTTCTCCGGCATAGCCGCCGCCTCGGGAGGACCTATCCCAAGGTGGGGTGCCGGGCGGCCCTAAACGCTCGACGCCCCAGGCCCTCCAAGTGGAGACGGGGTGCGAGCCCGAGTGGCTCGCCCCCGTGTCCGCTTCCTCCTCCGCGGAGGAGCGAGAGAATCCATCTCTCTCTCTCGCTCCTCGGTCTCCCTCCGCGTCATGACTGTCTCGCAGAAGGCATCGCCTCCCACGACCTCTCGCTGTCAAGCATCTTAGCTAAGATGATCGGCAGCGAAAGGTCCGCCCCCACGACCGCGGCTAGGGATAGCCGCGGTTCCTCCTCCCCCGGACATGCCTCCAGCACATGTTGCGCGGTGTCTTCCACACAACCGCACCGGTGGCACACTGGGGTTTCTTCCCTTCTGGCGACTCTACACAGGTACCTCCCGAAACAACCATGTCCCGAGAGCACCTGTGTAGTTCGGAATGTGAGGACTCCGTGTCCTCTCTGAGCCCATTCAGGAAGAATAGGTCGGATCGCTTCGAGAAGCCGTCGAGCGCCGGCTCCCCTCTGAGTGGGTCCCGAGAGAACCTGCTCCTTCCACCTCACCAGGGCACGGTCGATCTAGCCTAACTCAAGGTTTAGTGCGTCTCATTTGGTGTACCAAACGGGGCTCAGGTGCGCTGAACGCAACTGAAACTTGAGTCAAGCTAGACCGGTTATATCACACGTGATTAACCCGTCCCTTTGAGTGTATTTGACGTAAAATTTGCCAGTTAAACATTTGACAGAGGCTGTGCAATGCGTTTTCCAATACAGAACGTCGAATAGAGAAATTCGTAGAAATTCTAGTCGGGAGAACGGCGGCTGCCGATCCGGAGACCCCGGGTTCAAACCCCACACGCACCACTGTCTTTTCGAAGTCATGTGCGTAATGCCGCTAACTTATAACGGTGAAGGAAAACATCGTGAGGAAACCGACATGTACCTAGAATCTTTCGAAGTCATGTGTCATCCGCCAACCCGCACTGGGCCAGCGTGGTGGATTATGGCCTTAACTCTCTCCTTGCGAGAGAAGGCTCCGAGTCCCAGCAGTAGGAACGTTTAGTGGGCTGTTGATGTTGATGTTGTACAATGCATTGCCTGAGTGGCGTAGCCTGATATTTACAATCTTAGTATCTTCAAACCAAGAGTGAATCTGTTTCTTCTAGGTAAGCACGCTCCATCGTAGACCGCATCGTCGCTTAACATGAAGCAAGATGGCGTTCAAGTGTAGGTACCTGTGTAACAGTACCTAGATAGTTTACTCGTGATTTTTTACTCGCGAGAGCCTTGCGAAAACGTTTATTGTTTGACATTAGTAATTACTTTAAGATTGAATTGTCTCTCCTATAACATTTTCGTAATGTGAACAGGGTCTAACATTTTTATAGCCGACTAAATGGTTATGTTCGATGCTTTACGTCGAAGGTTTCGTACACTTTATTAGGGGCAGAAAGGTCGTCTACTTGTCAATCGGTTATAGAGTCACCTTAGCTTGTTGCGTCTTATAGAAGTAGACTCTGATTGTTCTTTTATGGAGATCTAAATGTTGAATATATTTATCTAAGTTGGTTCATTATGATTTATTGATAGTCCATGTTTGATTGGTCTGAAAGTATTTTAATGTTCGTCGAATGTCTGTAATTTAGTAGTTAGTTTTGCGGTTGCCTGGAAGAGACTGCTCTTAGCGATAAAGTCGTCAATTGTTACGTCCTTGCAACGCTCTTTAAATGTCGGAAGGTTGGTAAATAATGATTTGGATTGCGATGAAATCCTCAGAAAGAAATCACCGCTTAATGTTAAACTGAATAAAAAAAGTCGGAATAATAGACTACAGGACGGTGAACAAAATTTACGGGTCAATTGAACCACCAGGAGACCTATGTAGGATGATAGAAGGGTATAAAGTAATAAGATTCAGCACTATGCCGTCACTTGTAAGCTGTCCAACTGAGTACAGTTGAAGTGGGGGGGTTCCAATCCTCGATCATTTCTCCTTGTCGCATGATTTTTGCACGGCGTTGTGAAATAATGGATTAGAAGAGGTATTGAAACTGTATGGAACCAATGCCGTACATAATCAATTGACCAAATTCACTCTGTGAATTTCGGTACATCATAATTTTTTCCGACAAACTAATAATAAAAAATCTAAAATTAATATTTTATACAGTTTTCATAGCTCTTCTAATCTATTATTCCGCAAAGCCGTACAAAAATCATGCGATAAGGAGAAATTATCGAAGATTGGAACCCCCCCTCTTTAACTGTACTCAGTTGGACAGCTTACAAGTGACGGCATAGTGCTGAATCTTATAACTTTGTACCCTTCTATCATCCTACATAGGTCTCCTGGTGGTTCATTTGATCCGTAAATTTTGTTCACGGGCCTGTAGTCTATAACTGAGTATATTGAGTTCATTTAGGTATTTGAAATAAATATTAATTAAAAGCAGTTGCATTTATTAATATGAAAAATAACCTAATATTTCAAACACCAGAAGTTACACTAGTAACATAAGAAATAATAGGCTCCAATATTAATAACACTATCAAATAACAATATAAAGTTATTCCACAGTATGGTCGCTCTTGGCTCAATGCCACCGTCGTGTATCGCCGCCTCATGTTTTCAATATGAACCTCTGATACACCTAAGCACAGTGAACTCCTCATAAGTTTTCTATGAAGGTTCCACTAAATTTAAAACACTTTCAAATTAGAATCGAGTTCTGGTGTTAGTACAATCACAGAAACGAACCTACAGAGTAATTGGGACCTTTTGCTTAATGTAATTACTTATGATACTTCATTGTATCATAAGTATCATGCCATCACACAAGGTTTGCTTAGTTTGGGGTCAGATGGTGTTGTGTGTGAATTGTCCACCGATATTTATTTATTTATTATTATTGTTTATTCATGCTTACCATGCTTATGATAATTCGGAACAAACTCGTCTCTCTGCAGTTGCAGAATTGTATGTTAGTGCGAGTTTTGTCGACATCAAAACGTGTTCTACAGTGAGCGCGTAAACATGCCTGTTCTATGAGGAGATTTCTAGCGCATCTAGGGGCGTCAGATTTCTTCATACAAATGTTATGTTAACGCGTTTACGACAGAACGCGTTTTGTTGTCGACAAAACCCGCACTGAGCTTACTGGAACCAAGTCACTGGCTTTATGTGTCTTACTTTCGTCAAATTTGGGAACTATCATCTACTCAAGTTGTTTACGCCATCATGCGACGTCCAATTCGGACTGAAGAGTTCCGTTTCATCTTGCAAACACTGGACTATCAATAAGAGTCAAAACCTATAAATTTTTTGAACAAACCCATGTCGGTATATAAATTTACGTCAAACAAAGTCACACCGACAAAATTGTCTTGAAGTCTAGTTTTGCCATACAGTGGGTTCAGCGGAGTGATGTCATAGTTTTGGTAATTTTGCAGTTGTCTCGTCTGTGTTGGTATGTGTCATCGAGGTTTTATCCGAAACACAGATTACAGAAATAAAACACAGATGGAACCTTCGTGAACAACACTGTGAAGCCCGTAATTAGTCATGTTGACTTAAAATTGTCAAATCAACGTTCCAAACTTAGAGTATGGAATACAATAGTTCCAAATTACTTGTATAATGTTGTCAGTCTTAAGAAAAAAATCCCACTATTGTTGTCTTAGCTTGGGAAATCTTCACGTATAATAAACACATCAATTGATATTTTAAAATATTAATATTATTACACCGATTATGCAAGGGTTTCTTGTTACTACTATTTCCATTCTATGAAGAAAAGAATTTTGATTTTGCATGCAACTAGAAATTAACTTGAATCGCAAATAATAAAATTAGTGTAATTTACTCGCTTAGGTAGGTTAAACAAAAATTAAAACAACCATCTTTACCACCAAACTATTTTTGACAAAATGCATATAGGCTACCTGTATGTTATAGATCCAAACAACAAACAAAAAAAAACTAACCAAATAATCATTTTAACAGTTCACTTATTATTCACCTTTTTTTTGACAAAACAAGACTTTAAAATCAAGTAGTCGTATAATATTAAAAAACTTAACAATTTAAAAATATTTCATTTTACAAACAACGTAATGCAAAATATTAACTTCAAAAATATCTTCCTTCAACAAATGTTTTATTTTATAAACCATCATTTTATTACCAATTATATTGCCACCGTTTCACTTAGATAATATATCGAATGACATTACAATACAATACAAAACACTTTATTGGGCACCATAAACAAAGTTGACAAGAAGCAACACATATAATAACAGAACAAAATGGACACAAAAGGCGATCTTGTCGCTAAAAGCGATCTCTTCCATATAACTTTTTAATTCATGAGGAAACAAAATTTGTATTATTTTGGGCAGTGGTGCCACTAACGAAATAAATAAATACACAAACAAATTTTATGATGTACTTACTTTGTTTTTTGTAGGTACATTTTGATGTCATAAATTATTCATTTTACAAATTTAACATTTACCAAAATTAAATTTGAAATTATATTAAATTGAATAATACAATGCCCATCAATAATTTGGTCTACAAGTATCAAAAAAAATATAACATCTATATTTTACCCTAAATTCAGGGAAAATAATATCCATTTAGTATCGCCACACTAACCTATTTTCGTTGAGGTGTTGTGTTCCATTCATCACCAAAATGAAATCGTCTAAATTATATAAATAACAGTAAAAATATTCAAATTTTCCTATGAAATTATATTCCTCTTTCCTTTTTTTGTTTTTGGGAACATTGTTTGCAATGTTTGAAGACACAAGACGGCATATTTTAAAACAAAACATAAAATCACACGGGACTCCCGTACAACACGGAAGTCCGTTTCATACTGACTGGAGTTTGTATTTGCTTCGGCGTTTGTATTTCCTTTGTCTGCTTCAGTAGCTCTGTTCTGCGCACTCCATCTGGTTTTATTTCTGTAATCTGTGATCCGAAACGTTAGTTAAATTGTAAGATGCTCTTATATTCCAGTTCGTTCCTCTTTAAAATATTTATAGCTTCCGTAGGAAAATGGGTATATTAAAATGTTATATATTGGGGAATAGAGACTGATTTTTTAAAACTTGCAATTTATTTCCAAAGTATGTAAAATTATAATGTATATTTTTTTAAATCTATTATTAAAAATTAATTAACTCAAAGCTTACGTAACTCAAAACTTTTTTAATAGGCACTTATAAATAATAATAATTTACACAATAATGTATAAATCTTACTAAATTAATAAATCTTAAACCTCGTTTTGTAATGTGAAAATAACGCTTTTTTTCTGATCAGATAAACATTATTTAGCTAAAAATTTTGTCGTTGTAGGACTGTTTCCAAACTAGAGACCACACCTTTGCCAGTAAGAAAAATCTACCGATAAGCTGTATTGTGCAATTATAGCTAAACAGTTAAAGGGAAATGTTTACAGAGAAACTATGCGGCAGAAACATATCATCCGGGACAATCTCAGGGACTGCTGATAGACGCGAAAAAAACTTCTAAGTTTAAACTCTAGTTTTAGTATTGCACAATTGTTCCACAATACTTCACCATTATTATTTAAACTCCTATTTTGCGAGACGTTGACGCAAGCTCACAAACGAATTAGCAGACTGCTAGCTGACAGCCGTCTGCTAATTTATGTTACCAATTCTAACTAATATTATTATTATTATTATTATTTTTTTTTAACTTTTATAGGCTTACACTTGACCGCCATCTCACCTGATGTGAAGCGACGATGCGGTCTACGATGGAGCGTGTTTACCTAGAAGAAACCGATTCACTCTCGATTTGAAGACACAAAGATTGTAGTCAACAGGGAAAACCCACTCAGGCAACGCATTCCACAGCCTAGACGTTCTTATCACAAAAGTAGAGTCAAATCTCTTCGTTCGCGTCTTTGGAACATCAACCATGAAACGATGTCGTTTTTTCGAGCTACGAGCATTCCGATAGAAAAAAGGGCAAGGTGGTATTAGATCATGTAAATCAGTCGCACACTCTCCGAAGTGTATTCGATAAAAAACCGAAAGGCTAGCGACTTTTCGGCGATGTTCAAGACTTTGTAGTCTTTTTCGCACAAGAGTGTCGTTGCCTATGAGCCTTTTGGCACGTCTCTCGATCGATTCCAAGGCCTCCAGCTGATACTTAGCCGAACCATCCCAAAGATGCGAACAGTACTCCATACAAGAACGAATTTGAGCCTTATATAACGTGAGCAACTGCTCAGACTTGAAGTACCTTCGCACTTTTGAGAGGACACCTAGCTTTTTGGCAGCTAATTTGGCCTTGGACTCGATATACGAACCAAAGTTCAGCGTAGATGTCAATGTAACGCCCAAAAGCTCAAGACGGTCAGATATCGGAACGGATACACCTCTAAAGGTTGGAGTCAGTTGAAAAGGACTCCTTTTTGCGGAGAACAGACACGCCTGCGTCTTACTCTCGTTGAACTTGACCAGATTGGCATCGCCCCATGTAGACACCGCCTCAAGGGTCAAGCTCAAACGCTCGATCAGACTCTCTCTTAGTACCTGAGTTTGCTGCCCACTGGCTCTCGCACTAGATATGTAACTCTCTACAACGGTGCTATCATCTGCGTACCCAAAGATACCGGGCTTCAACAGATCGTCGATATGTAGCAGAAGAGCGTCGCAGAGAGTACCGACCCTTGAGGGACTCCGGCATTGATAGCCATTTGATCCGACGAGCAGCCATCAATGACGACTCGTATGGATCGATCCCTCAAGAAGTCCGATATCCACGAAATAAACCCAGGAGACAAACCATAACTAGAAAGCTTGCTTATAAGGCCATCATGCCAAACCCTGTCAAAAGCCTTCGAAATATCCAGGGAGACTGCAAGTGCTTCCCCGTATTTCTCGATAGCTTCACTCCAGATGTGAGTGACGTACGCTAGAATATCCCCGGTGGACCGGTTTCGGCGAAACCCGTATTGCCGGTCACTGAGGAGGTCGTTTGATTCTAGGTACGTCAGGAGCCTGAGGTTTAAGACACGTTCCATAGTCTTGCAGAGTATGGACGTGACTGAGATGGGCCTGTAGTTGGCAGGGTCAGCACGACTACCTTTTTTGGGCACTGGTTGCACATTGGCAAGCTTCCAAGACTTCGGTACTAAACCAGTTTCGAGAGAGAGTCTAAATAGACGCGTCAGTATCGGGGACAACTCAGGCGCACATGCCTTCAACACTAGGGCAGGAATACCATCTGGGCCACTGGCTTTATTCACGTCCAGATTTCGTAGCACTTTGCGAACCTCAATTTGGCGAATGTGTACCTCTGACATGAGAGTCGGACAGCCAGGTGGAGTAGGAGGTGTCGCGCTACCAGTATCTAGACGAGAAGATTCCGCAAACTGAGATGCAAACAAGTTTGCTTTCTCCATTGCGGTGTGAGCCAGTGTCCCATCAGGTTTTAGCATTGGAGGTAGTGAGGGGCGGCAGAAGTTCGCTTCGACCGATTTAGCTAGGGACCAAAACGCTTTGCTACCCGCAGGGTACGAAGCTAGTTTGTTCCCTATTCGACTAATGTGGTCAAAACGAGCCCTCTGAAGAACCTTTTTGCTTGCCTTAGCGGCCTTGTTGAACGCTTTCTTCTTCTGGTGTATGTCCCTTGCCTTACGCTGTCGAGCATCAACCCAGGCTAGGTAGGCCTCATGTTTAAATGCTTCAGCACTTTTACATTGAGAACCAAACCAAGGGCGAGCTTTGCTGGATAATGGGACATCGGAGTATGGAATGAAATATTCCATAGCCGTTCGTATTACATTAGTCACAGCATCCGCGCAGACTGAGGGATCACCAGAAGTAAAGCACAACGACTGCCATGGGTAAGATGCAATGAAAGAGCGCATCTCATCCCAGTCCGCTGACTTGTATCGCCACATCCGCCGGTTGCCTCTGGGGCTGGGATCAGGCGGATGGTAGACGGATACTGACTTCACCAGACAGTGGTCGGAGCTGCCTAACGGCGAAGATACCGCCACAGAATGACGGTCTGGATCTGTTGTCAGCAGAAGGTCTAAGCAATAAGGTGTATGCGACTCAACGTCGGGTACTCTTGTTGCCTCTTGGACCAGCTGGGTTAGGTCTAACGATAAAGCTAGCTTTCTCGTTTCCTGCCCAGCGTGGTCAGTGTCCCGGTATGGGAACAGCCATTCCTTATGATGGCCGTTAAAATCCCCCAGTAACACTAATTGGGCCGAAGGGTATTTCTGTTGAGCCGCGTCCGCCGCTTCACTTAAATATTCTGTGAGCCTAGTCATCTCCTGGTCTCCGCTGTGCGACCGATACACACATGCATAGACAATTTTGTCTATACCTGTGTCTACTAGTACCCAAATAACAGAAAACCTAGTGTCCTCAAGGTTACGGAGACGCCGACAGCAGATGTCGTCACGGGCGTACAGGCACACACCAGCACGAGGCCGGAATTTGTGCTCCAGGGTATAACCTGGGTATGTTAGGTACGCCACGTCCGACGGACAACCTATCTGCGTCTCCGTTAGGAACAAAAGTGACGGCCGATCAGTCTCGAGATGGTGATGGACTGCCGTGAGATTGGAGTGCAATCCTCTGATATTAGTGAGGTGCACTTTAATGGTCAAGGAGTGCAGCCGCTTTAACACTTTATTTCCTTTTGTAACTTTTTTCATGTTTTTGTATGGTGTGAGAGAAGATCGGTGGGAAAACGGAAGTAGATCGAGGCAGCATAACACTTACCAATGGTCACAACACACAACACAAATACATGTATGGAAAACTAGTCTGGAGACTGCGGGGACGCCCGAGCCCCCCCGGAGATGTCTATCTGGCCTTGACATCCGGTCGCCAACCGGCAGGATAGCGCATCCCGGGATTTTTCGCTAGATGGCGGGGCAGCCTTTCATGAGTGGCTAGCTCACTACTTGGGCCCCCAACTATCTGCGGTCGGTCGCGGCAACCGTGCCTCGGATCCCGCTACCCTCCAAGACTAGCCTTCCCATGTAATGTATCAGTGTGTGACAATCTGGTCTCGTTGTTATGCTGCAGCTGTTCTGACCCGTTTTCCCTTAATGGCGTCACCAGACAACATGGCGGAACACGGCTGGGCCGCTTGGCGGCATGACTTAGTCTGGTGGGTGGTCACCAGCCACGGCCGAAGCCTACCACCGGTATTTTTGTCACCTGATTGGCACCACCCAGGGACTACGTGTGGGGTTTCTATGTACAGGTGCTTCCCCACGGACGTAGGTGACTCGGCCCCCAAATAATTTTATATTATATGGTATTATAAATGTTTGGATGTTTGTTGCTCAATCACGTCCTAACGTATGAACGGATAAGGCTGAAATTTGGAATACAGTTAGATTATAGTCTGGAAGAACACATAGGCTACTTGTATCCCGATAGAACAATGGTAACAACAAGAACGGGAACTACGCGGGTAAAACCACGGGATGCTGCTAGTGTAATCTATACCTTAAAAGGCATGACATAAAGCCTATATTTGAGTGTATTTTATTTTTCGGGTGGAAGCGGAGTTTTATAAGTGGGCGCAAATCTGGCTGTGACGCGAACTTAAAAGCTTTTTTCTTCCCAAATAGTTATCAACGTAGCTAAAAAAGTATTCACTTCAGAGAGTATTATACTAGGTAAAACTAAGAAGTCTAATGATATGGAACATATAGCTAGGAAAATGATGTATTTTTTTCGTATTAAGTGACGGGTTAAGCAAGAAATTTTTTCTTGTATGGTGAGAAACACGCCTGCACATGACAGTATAGATTCACACAGCTATTGGAACATAAAAAGTCTAAACCCATACCTGCATTGTGCTCATCATTTAGAGATATTATGATGATTATCTCTATGTCCAGTAATGTCTCTGGAAACATAGAAGAGATAGAAAGATGTACAGATAATGTTATGCTTAGCATGTTTAATTAAGGATTGAGCAACAATTTAATCAAGAAGTTATCATCGTGCGTGTCATATTAAAGTTTCGCGCCAACGACCGGAGGCCAGCCCACGAATTCCTGCAAAACGCTCGCGTGAGCGACCGCTCGTCGCAAACCTGTACTTATAACACTTTAACGATTATTACTGATGTTATGGCTGTGCTAACACACCGCATTACAATTAAAAATTTACAGTATAGCTATCTGAAAGTGAAACATTTCTAATTTGTAACTAGATTTGAAGTAACTACTCAGGGAATAATGAGGCCGGCAACTTATATCACTCTGAGGCAGTACGTATAAGGACAGTGGTCTCAAACTGTTCAGAACGAATTTTGGAAATATTCATGTATAGGTAGCAACTACGTGCTACTTACTCGCGATTATAAAAAACTTATTTTCGTCGAAAAAAACAATCCGACTTCAATTTGAAATTAAATTAACACACTCGACTAAATTTCATAATAAAACTACGTAAATAAATGTCCGAATAAATGTAAGCAAATTTTAGTTTTCTGTTCATAATAAAAAAACATTCTATCCTCTTAAGTATTTTCTACCAATCAAAAAAATATCATTAACATCAGAGCTATCGCGTAGCACCCAACATACACACATAACATACAACCGTAGAGGAGAACCTCTTCGGTCGTATTCTCCTTTTTTGAAGTCGTTTAAAAATTTATCTACGTACATTTATCATATTTTCAACGTTTCAAACGAATGAAACGATTAAAATAAAAGCTTTTTAAAAGTATATGTAAGAAGATTCATAGTTAAGTTTTACAATATGACAGTTAAATTTAATATCAAACTTCGTTGGATTAAACTAAACAGAATACAGTGTATTGTTAGGAAATATGTTAATTTCAAAATATATCAACAATGTAGCTTGTATTCGAAAGTAACATAAACTACTATATCATAGACGCAACACAATTTACATAGCGCAAATATTATAATTAGCTAACTTCGCTGGCACGCTGCATCAAACTATTTTCAACGAACTAGTGGCGTGACTTCGTTGCGATAATCATGTTATTATAACTAGTTATATCGTTAACAGTAACTGCTTTAGCACTTACAGCTCATTGGCTTCGTTTTTAGGGTCTAAAAAGGCAAAAACTGCCTTACGTTGAAGGTCAACCCGTCTTTTCGGGCCTCTGGAAATAAATGATGCCACTTTTTGTTTATTGTTAAACTGGCTGAACTTCCTTGAAAAATATTTATTAAGTGATCCTTTATTAATTAACTTTTTGTAAATTAGCGGTCCGCCCCGGATTAAATTTGTGCATGCTACATGGTACATACCATGTAGCGGTGAAAGATTTTTTGAAATCAGTCCAGTAGTTCCTGAGATTGGCTTGTTCAAACACAAACATCTTCAGTTTTATAATACTAGTATTAGTGTAGACAATATAATAAACATTTAGTATGTTTTTTACACTCACTTATTGAGATGTGCTAGTATTTAAGAGTATTTTAAACAATAGTGTTGGTTAGATACTACAATCTACAATCGTAAGGGACGTAAGGTTGTAGATTCGAATCTAGCCTATATCTTAAGGTATTGCTTCAAGTGCAGGTTGATGTACGAGATTGTCACCATCATTTGGTTTTAACGGTGAAAGAAGACATTGCGAGGAAACCGGCATGATCCTAAAAATCATAGAGTACATAGGTACTCTATGATTTCTAGGATCATGCCGGTGAATAGGTACTCATTACTAGAAATACATATCTCTAAGACATAGACGCGTGTACGGTCAACCCGCACTATGCCAGCGTGGTGAATTATGGGAAGCCTTGGCTGTCTACTTGTGGAAGAAAGCCTTGAGTCTCAGCAGTGAGAAAAAAAGTGGGCTGGTATGGAAACAGTAACACAGTTCCTTCCATTTATCCAATTTAACGATACTATTTTACAAAAAAGATATACTTACAAGATACAAAACTGTATAAGTGACACAAACAAACAGAAATATTACATTTAAACTCTCTGGCCTCGTGGCTTAGTTGGTAGTAGCTCTGCCTGCGAAGCCGAGGGTCGTGGGTTCGATTCCCACCCAGTGCAAATACTTGTGTGATGTCCTACTATCCGGTTCTGGTTAGGGAAGTTTGATGACCTATGTATTGTATATTTTTGTCGATTTGTATATTTGTATATCATACTATCCTACTAATAATATAAATGTCGATGTATGGATGTTTTTTGTTCAATCCCGTCAAAACGCATGAACAAATCGGGCTGAAATTTGGAACACAGATTATAAGTACTAAAAGGCTACTTTTAAGCCCGGGAAAACAACGAGAACGGGAACTACGCGGGTGAAAACGCGGGGCGCTTCTAGTAATTTGAAAAAACAAAAATACGTGCTCTATATTTTTCCGTAATCTACCTGATAGACAAATTAGAATATATTTTAAAAACAGTACACTAAATTGTGACGTCACGTCTACATTAAAATCGTGTAAGTATTCATATTCTTTATTTATAAAATATCATTTTACACGTCAACTTAAATAAACAATTAAAATTACATGTATAATGTAACTAAAAACGAAACTGGTATGTTAATTTAATTAACTGGCCTTATTAATTTACTAATAGATCAATGATAATAAGTATAGACGTGACGTCACTCAAAACATCTAAGCCATTTTTTGCATGTGTAACAAACGAAAAAATATGTGTACAATATTTTTTGATAGTCTAACTGACGAACTAATTCGATTTTTTTAGTCGCTATGCGTATTCTTATTTCGAAACAACAGTTCTATCCTTATATTATACTAGCATTTCGACCCGGCTTCGCGTACGGCCCGTGGTACTTAATATGGCACTCTGCACTCAACCTATATTACTCAGAGATCTCGTACATTTAATTTCCAACGGTGAAAGAACTTTTGAACCTCTTCAGCTTTATAGTATAAGTATAGATAGATAGATTAACTCTTTATTGCACTTAATTTCAAAAATAAATAAAAGTTACATAACAAAACAAAATAAAGTAGCAATTGGCGGCCTTATCACTAAAAGCGATCTCTTCCAGGCAACCGTAGGATGGAATGAGAGATTTATGATAAGGAGGTGGGGAAGTACAAAAAGGAGTGGTTGATACTTCTACAATAATTAAACAATAAAATAGATTATCAAAACCATAATACTAAGTTATATATTGACACACACAGTAATTATACATCCTAATACATAAATACGAACATAATAATATACTAATACATAAAAAAAAATTGCTGTGATATATACATTAAACATTTTGATTTTAACATCCAAATACATAAATACGAACATAATAATCTATCTATATATGTATATAAAAACGAAAGGTCACTCATCAAGGAATCTCAGAAACTACAAATGCTAGGAATCTGAAATTTTGCATGTAGGACCCTTTAAGCACGTAGGTGCTCACTAAGACGGGGTTTTGCGAAATTCAACCCCTAAGAGGGTGAAACAAGGGATGAACGGTTGTATGAAAATTCGTGATTTTCAAAGTTATCAAATTTTGTATCTAGACACTTGACGCGAAGCAATTAAATATTTGTTCTATCAATTTTGTAATTTCGAACTGTACGGGGGTGAAATGAGGGATGAATGTCAATATGGAAGTTCCCAACCGTTGAAGATAAAACCATGAAACTCCGTAAACAGATACTTGACACGAAGCAAACGAATGTTTGTTCTATCAATTTCGTAATTTCGAACTGTACGGGGATGAAATTGGGGTTGAAATGGGGGAAGAATGTCAATATGAAAGTTCCCAACCGTTTAAGATAAAACTATAAAATTGAATGTAGACACTTGACACGAAGCAAACGAATGTTTGTTCTATCAATTTCGTAATTTCGAACTGTACGGGGATGAAATTGGGGTTGAAATAGGGGAAGAATGTCAATATGAAAGTTCCCAACCGTTTAAGATAAAACTATAAAATTGAATGTAGACACTTGACACGAAGCAAACGAATGTTTGTTCTATCAATTTCGAACTGTACGGGGTTGATATTGGGGTTGTAATGGGGGATGAAAGTCAATATGGAAGTTCCCAATCGTAGAAGATAAAATCATGAAACTCTTCATAACTATAGGCACTTGACACAAAGTTTATTCTAGCAATTTTGTAATTTCGAACTATATGGGGATGACATTGGAGTTGAAATGGGGAACGAATGTCTCTTACGCTTTCACACCTAAACAACTGAACCGACTTTGATGAAATTGTATGACATTGTTTTATTATAAGCTGTTTTTAGTAACCGTAAATGTGTCTGGGTATAAAAATAGGTACTGCCTGAGTTACCTTAGTATTTATTTCTTGCAGACAAAGTCGCTAGTATACTAATACATGAAACAATTTGTTATGATAAATGTTAAATATTGTTATTTTAACTAGAATAGCAACTTCAATTAGATATGGTTATTATGCTGAAAGTTTCGATACTGTTACGATATCCGTGATACACTGATACAGTTACTAGCTGTAGTAATAACATACATGCTACTAACGTTGCTAATTATTCTACGCGCGTAAATGTTTCTGTCAACTGCACTCGGGTGTATTCCTTGCGCATCGCGCTGCCTCGCGCAGCCCCTGTGGATGCTCAGCTTATACCGATACTCCTAGTAATGTGTAATTTTAAGAGTATTTTATAATTATCGTATGAATCCTACAATCCGACTTCCTACAAATATTAAAAATCTCAATGTGTGCATATATGGATGTGTGTTGCTCAATCACATCGTAACGCATGAACGGAACGAGCTGAAATTTGAATCACAGTCAGATCATAGTCTGGAAAATCACATAAGCTACTTTTATCCCTGGTAAATGACGGCCGTTCGCGTTATTTACCCGCGCGAGTAACGCCGCGGGGTTCTGCTAGAAATATTATAAATGTCAATGTTTGGATATTTGGATGTTTGTTGCTCAATCACGTCGTAACGTCTGAATGGATCGTGAAATTTGGAATACTCATCATAATTATAATCATCTATAGTCTGGAAGAACACATAGGGAATTTTTGTCTCGGGAAAATAAACGGGAATGGGAACTACACGGCTGAAACAGCAGGGCGCCGCTAGTAACATTAGTTAGTAGTGGTAGGACTCTTAGCAGAGTCCGCCTGGGGGAGGACCACACCTTTACTAGTTATTCTACCGCCAAGCAGTAATGTGCAAACATTACTGTGTTCCGGTTTGAAGGGCAACGTTTCCAGAGAAATTACAGGGCTTAAAGATATAACAACTTAGAGCTCTGGGTGGCGAGCGCAGTGCAGTGCTAGGTAATGATTTGGACTCTTTATGTTCCAATAGCTGCGTGTTAATGTGCTGTCATGTGGCAGGCATGTTGCTTACCATGAGACACAGGTCCTGCTCGTCTCGTCACTATTTATTAAAAAAAAAAACATTACATAAATACAAGAACGGACCTATAATCAAAGAGAGGACTACTGTCACCAATAAGCCTGATATAGAGTTGGTAGACTGGTATCAACGACGAGCTGTGCTCGCCGATATCCACATAGATACCATACCATACCGAGGGGTCTACCGCCGAACAAAAAATGTCATCGCTTTGATGTTTCGCTCTCTTTTCTTTTCGCTTGAAATGATAGAGACAGCATTAGCAAAGCGATAGCCGATTTAGTTAGGCGGTAGAAGCACGAGGATAAGCATACCGAATACCTTGACTTAGCTTTCGAGGTTACTGCCATGTGAGATGTTGGTGTCACGAACCTAGTTGTCTTATACTCATAGCAAATAGCTTGGACCAACATTTTTTATTTTAAAAGAACGGTATTATTTTAACTATGTTATGAACCGGGATTTTTATTGTATTGTTTTATTTTTACGTGAATGACATGACGATTTTTAATTTGACATAAAAAAATAAAAAAAATATTTTGTCATTAATACAATTTATGTTTTTTTTAATTAATGGCATGACATACGTATTGGTTTCACTGTGAGTGTGTGTAGCTGTGACATTAATAAATAAATCTCAAGAGGAGGCGTTTGCTGGATGGTTGGTTCATAGCTTAGATACAAGACAGTCGTGGATACGACACACGTCGTCAGAAGATTCCTCACTCCGTAGCTTCAGCCACCCGTGATTTGAGTAGACGGTAAACTCAAGTTTTTAGGTTTTTCTGCCTAATACATTTTTATTGTAAACCACACGAAAATTAAGAAAATATGTGTATTATGAAAACGCTAGCTTTTTATAATTTCTCATTCTTGTGAATATTAATTGCCAAAAACTTAAAAATGAATAGCATTATTTTAGTTTCAAACATTGGTGAACATTAAACAGTTACTATAAAAGTACATCGATGAACTCCTTTCAATAAATAATACTAAAATTTAAATACAAACTTACGATACATTGTAATACCCAGACACAGAACAATATGTTCAAACACAACTATTTGTTCTGGGTTGGATTTGAACCCATGACTTATGTTCCGTATAATCGGGCAACATTATATCGGGCCGGCGATTAGCGTGTGTCTGTGGTCGCCGGCTGTCACTTGTACGTTGTCTCTGGTCGCGGGAACGACATTCACTGGTTTTTTGGTTAGTTTTTATAACCTGGTTTAGCTTTTCTGGATAAAAGTGTTATTGTGCGGGAACACATTATTAACGTTAAGTGTATTACTACTGGATTAGTGCTGGACTATTTGTGTGTGAAGGGGCTACTGGATTGGCCGTTTCTAGAACGCAGGATCGTTCTAGGAATTTGCGGGATCGTCTGGAAGTTTCTGGTTTGGTATTCCGATTCCCTCTGGTCCCGTTCCTTCTTCCTACCACCAAACTGGATTTTGGACGACGCCGGGAACCCCAGGTAAGTCATTTCTTTGCACTACTCGGTTTGCAATCCGGGAAGTAAATGTTAAAATCGGTATAACGGCATAATAATGTTTTGACTCGCTGATGGGCCCCGAGACGGTAATTTCTGGCTAAATTATCATACATTTTTTGGTAGACAGAGCGCGGTTAGCCGTAAATACTCCCTTTTTGTTTTATTTTTCTGGCAAAATATACCGGGTAGGCTGAATATTTGGGGGTTCCCAGTTTATAATTTCTCCCCAAACTGTCGGGAAATTAGTATTAAGTGGTATCCGGTTTTTTAGGTTGCGGATACATTTGTTGTGACATTGTCCGAACTTTAGGCTAATTTACAATTTAAATTTAAATTTAAAATGGCTTCGGATTTGGCCAACCAGCTCCGATGGTTCGAATCCTTACAAGGATTGGTCGGCCGGAGAGACCGGGAGGAGGCGCTGCTAAACAGGGCAGAACAGCTCGACAGGCGCCTGGAGGTCGCTGAGAGGAGCGCAGGATCGCTGCGGGATGCAAGGCCGTCTCCACCTGAGGAGCAGATGGAGAGGATCGAGGCGGACATGCGGCGCATCCTGGATGTGTACGACGAGGTCTCCGAAAGGGTTCGCCAGCTGGAGAGGTCTCGTCAGGGAAGGGCGAGCTCGGGACCCGTCATCAGGGATGCGGGTTCGGGTGTAGTGGGACGCCTTCCCACCCTGGACTTGCCCAGGTTCACAGGTAACCTGCGAGAGTGGAGCGGCTTCCGGAGTATGTTCGCCTCTCTCGTAGATTCACGCACCGACTTGACGAGGGCGGAGAAGCTGGCCTATCTCCGCACGTCACTGGAGGGTGAGGCACTCTCCCTGGTCCAGCACCTGGAGCTGGACGACGACAACTTCGGCACGGCGATGGAGTTGCTGGAAACGAGGTTTCAAAACCCTCGGCTCCTCGCCGACGCTCACGTGTCCCAAATACTGGGGCTGCCGAAGGTGACTGAGAGGTCTCAGTTGCGGCCGCTAATCCTCACGCCCGTGAAGGTGGCGTACAACGCCTTGCGCAGCTTGGGACTGCCAGTAGAACACTGGTCGTTCCTGCTGGTCCACATCCTGCTGGGCAAGGTGCCGCTGGAGTTGCGCGCCCGGTTCGAGCGGGAAAGGGGCCTTCACGGCGACCCGAAGGTCTTCCCCACGTTTGAGGAGCTGCTTCGGGTCCTGGAGTGGGAGGCGAGGATGGCAGAGTCGGCGCCTCTGGAGGCACAGCCCGCCGCGTCAGCTCGTGGCCCTGCCGGAACAGGACCGCGACCTACCAATTCCCGCACTCAGGGTGCGGTGAAGCGGACGGCGACGGTGACGAGTGCGTCGGAGCAGGAGTGCCCGAACTGTGGCCAGCTCCACGCGCTGGTGCAGTGTCCGGCCCTGCTTGCGCGGACGACCTCCGAACGACGAGGGATCGTTCGGCGGTTGCGTCGGTGCTACGGGTGCCTGGGGGGTCATCTGTACAATGACTGCCCCACGGCACGGCCGTGTCCTGGGTGTGGGGGACCACACCATCAGCTCTTGTGCGTCAGGAGCGATGGTGCTGGTCGACAGCCCTCAGGGAGGGGGCCCTCCACGGGCGGGGGCGCTCCCACGCAGAGCCACGCATTGTACAACCATGAAGTGGCTACAGCGTGGAGCACACCCCCTCCACCCCAACCCACGGCAGCACCGGGCAGCCCAACAAGGGGCGTCCTACACGCGGCTCGGTCACCGACCTCACAGCCCGCGCGGACGCGGGCGAACTGGAGAGGTGGAGGGGTGATACCGGAGTCACCACGGGGGCCACCTCCCCAGCGTTATCCTTCTCCGCCGCTGGATCCGCGATTAATGCAATGGAGGGCGTACACGCCTCCCCTCCATGAGCATCCGAGGCTGGACTACCACCCGCCCTACTTTCAGTATGGCAGGGCAGCTGGATATGCCCCCCCTCCGATGGCCCTTATGACTCGGCAGCTATATTGGGCTGGGCCCTGTAGTCCGACGGGTTCGGACGGGCCTCGGAGGGATTGACTAGCCTCCGTTCCCTTGGCACAGGATCAACCGGTGGTCCTGCTGCCCACCCTCTGGTTAAGGGTTTGGGGTCCAAGAGGCGACTACGTCCGGATACGAGCGCTCTTGGACACAGGGTCCCAGGGGTGTATTTTGACAACCCGGGTTGCTCATCGCCTGGGCCTGGCTAGGTTTCCGTCACCGACTCCGTTGCGAGGAGTCGGGAACACAGAGGTGCGGTTGGCTGGACAGACCCGCCTCTCCTTCTCGTCCGTACATTCCTATTCGGAAAGGATTGCGGTCAGGGCCACCGTCATGGATTCGGTTGTCGGTTGGCTTCCTCAGGCGGACATAGATCCGGATCTTTTGTCCTGTACTAAGGGTCTCAGGTTGGCGGATCCCCGCTTCGGGATGGCGGGTCCGGTAGACCTTTTGTTGGGTTCTGATGTACTGGGTTACATCATGAACGGCAAGCCTAGACTGCTGGATCAGTCTTCGCTGATGGCGCTGCCCACCATCTACGGGAACGCCATTTTGGGAATGGTGGATGAGTGGCAGCAGTCGAATCAGGCTTCCTTTACGGGAACGGCCCTCGCTCAGATCATGCAGAGGTTCTGGGAGATCGAAGAGCCGCCTACCGTGTCTCGGCTGGATCCCGAGCACGTGGAGTGTGAGAACTTTTATCAGGCTCACACTCGGAGAATGGTTTCTGGGCGATTGGAGACTAGGCTGCCTTTCCGGGATAACCCCCCGCGTCTGGGCCAGTCTCGATCATTGGCCGAGAAAAGACTCAGGTCCATGGAGCGACGCATGGCTCGAGATCCTGTACTTCGGGAAAAGTACATCGAGTTCATGAGGGAGTATGAGGCACTGGGCCACATGTCTCCGGCTCGCGACGACTGGTCGACCATGGACCACTACTTTTTGCCTCATCACGCCGTTTTGAAGGCGTCGACGGGCAAACTCAGGACGGTGTTCGATGGATCCGCTCCGACTTCGACAGGAGTGTCACTGAACCAGTGCCTCCACGCTGGACCGAAGCTACATCGGGATATTGTAGACATCATCCTGAATTTCCGTAGGCATCAGGTGGTGTTGGGAGCGGACATCCGTATGATGTTCCGACAAACGGTCATACACCCCGAGGACAGGAGGTTCCAGTTGATCCTCTGGCGGGAAAGTCCTCAGGACCCTATGATGGTGTATGAGTTGAACACCAACACCTATGGGTTGAGATCAAGCCCCTTCATTGCGATCCGCTCACTGCTGGAGTTGGCGGAGCAAGAACGGGCTCGGTACCCACGTGCAGCCGCAGTTCTGGAGCGCGACCTGTACGTGGACGACGTTTGCACTGGCGCGCAGACGGTGGAGGAAGCTCTGTTGCTCCGGGATGAGCTTACAGAGCTTCTCGCATCTGGAGGCTATGAGCTTCGGAAATGGCTCTCTAACGACCCCAACGTCCTGGCTGGTATCCCGGACGATCACCAGCAGGATCCTGGGCTCTTTGAGGAAGGTGACGATCCGCACGGGATTGCAGTTCTGGGCATGCAGTATCAACCGGTTGCTGACATCTTCACCTTTCGGGTGGCACTGGAAGCCACACGCGCGTGGACGAAACGGACGGTTTTGTCCACCATCGCTAGGATGTTTGATCCAAACGGTTGGATCAGTCCGGTTCTGTTCGCAGCCAAGTGTCTGTTACAGCGACTTTGGACTCTGAAGGTCTCATGGGACGACCCCCTGGTTGGAGACTCGCTTAACACTTGGCTTCGTTTGATATCTGACCTCGAAACGGTCAATAGAGTGGCGTTGCCCCGTCGCATTCTGCCACCAGGCTGTAGCCGGATCAGCCTGCACGGGTTCTGTGATGCGTCCGAGCTGGGCTATGCCGCATCTGTGTACTTGCGTACAGTTGACGCTGGAGGCCACGTCAATGTCACGCTCTTATTGGGGAAGAGCAAGGTAGCTCCTATCAGGACACGACTCACCATTCCGAAACTGGAATTGAGCGGAGCCACATTACTTGCTCGGCTGCTCAAGCATGTATATCAGGAACTGTCCACCTCGATAGACATCCGGAATGTCTATGCGTGGTCTGACAGTCAGGTCGTGCTTGCCTGGTTAAGAGCAGCCCCTCACACCTTGGAGACCTTTGTGGGAAATCGGGTTTCCCAAGTCCAAAACATTGGACTGGACATGGTTTGGAGACATGTCCCGGGTGAGTTGAACCCCGCTGACTGTGCTTCGCGCGGCTGTTCCGCGCCGGAGCTAGTTGATCACCCCTTATGGTGGGGTCCGGACTGGCTGCGGGAGCCAGAAGCTTCCTGGCCAGCTCTCGGCGCGGACTCGGAGCGAGCGGAGCTGCCCGGAGTCCGCGTGCATGCGATTGTGGCGGAAGTGCCCCCAGACCCTGACTGGTTGACGGGTCGTTACAGCAAGTTGGATAAGTTGTTGGGGGTAACTAGCTGGATTAAACGCTTCATCCACAACTGTCGTCACCCTCGTCAGAGGAGGAGTGACCAGATCGCCACTGTGGAGGAGCGTCGGAGTTCCTTGCTGCACCTCATTCGGCTGGTGCAGGGTGAGAGGTTTCCGACGGAACTTGAGGCGCTGCGCTGCGGTCGCGCTCGCTTGAAGGGTGCGGTCGCTAAGTTGAACCCTTTCACAGATCAGGATGGTCTTCTGCGCGTAGGAGGTCGGCTCCGGAAAGCCAACCTGCCGTACGGCAGCAGGCACCCCCTGTTGCTACCGAAAGGAGGTCCTCTGGTGGACCTGCTGATCACCGATCGGCATATCGGTAACGCGCACGCTGGATGTGGCGCGCTTCTCGCTGTGTTGCAGCGTGAATTCTGGATCTTGTCGGCTCGCAGGGCGGTCCGAAAGGTGCTGTTTAGATGTGTCCCTTGTTATAGGCTCAAGGCGTCTACCATGCAGCCCATGATGGGAGATCTTCCTCCGGATAGGATTTCTCCCTCGAGGCCGTTCGACGGGGTCGGAACGGACTTCGCTGGGCCCTTCTCGGTCAAGTCATCGACGTTGCGTAACGCCAAGGTCGTTAAAGCCTACCTGTGCGTCTTTGTGTGTTTGGCCACCAAAGCAGTCCACCTGGAGCTGGTCTCTGCGCTGTCTACGGAGGCCTTTGTCGCGGCGCTGGGTCGCTTTGTAGCGCGAAGAGGAGTACCCTCTTTAATACGTTCGGACAATGGCACAAATTATCGAGGGGCGGCGAATTATTTACGCGACGTTAATAATTTTTTAAATTCTGGTAATAATAGTTTAAGTCTGGCTCTCGCCCAGCGGGGAATCAGCTGGCAATTTAGTGTGCCGGCCTGTCCTCACTGGGGAGGAATTTTTGAGGCTGCGGTGAAGTCTGCTAAAACCCATCTCCGCCGTGTCATCGGGGAGACCGTGTTAACTTGGGAAGAGTTAGTCACGGTACTATGCCGCGTGGAGGCAGTTCTTAATTCCCGTCCTCTCTGTCCAATCTCGCCTGACCCTAACGATCTAGAAGTCTTGACGCCGGGTCACTTCTTGATCGGTCAGCCCTTAACCGCGTTGCCGGAGTATCCCTGGAAGGATGAGCGCCCCGGACGGCTGTCCCGTTTTCAGTTATTGCAGCAAATAAGTCAAGACTTCTGGAGGCGCTGGTCGGCCGAGTACTTGCATCTGTTGCAACAACGGGTAAAATGGACAGATAGGACGGAGGCCCCTCGGGAAGGGGACTTAGTATTATTAAAAGAGGCAAATTTGGCCCCCCTACTCTGGCGTAGGGGACGTATTTTAAAATTGATGTCTGGTACTGATGGCACACCCCGCGTGGCGGAGATTCTGGTTTCTGGTTCCAGACTTCAGCGCGCGGTGTCCTCTCTGGCACGCTTGCCTCTTTATTAGATATACGTATTTTTCATGGTTAAAATTTAATTTTATTTTATTACTAAGTTTTTTTTTTTTTTTTTTGGTTTGATTTCCACTTTCGGGTCAAAGTTGGGAATTTCGTTTTTATTTGGGGTCCGGATACTGCTAAATACTGGTTTTCTAAAATTGAACAGGAGTTCAATTGGTCGGGGGTTTTGTTCCGTATAATCGGGCAACATTATATCGGGCCGGCGATTAGCGTGTGTCTGTGGTCGCCGGCTGTCACTTGTACGTTGTCTCTGGTCGCGGGAACGACATTCACTGGTTTTTTGGTTAGTTTTTATAACCTGGTTTAGCTTTTCTGGATAAAAGTGTTATTGTGCGGGAACACATTATTAACGTTAAGTGTATTACTACTGGATTAGTGCTGGACTATTTGTGTGTGAAGGGGCTACTGGATTGGCCGTTTCTAGAACGCAGGATCGTTCTAGGAATTTGCGGGATCGTCTGGAAGTTTCTGGTTTGGTATTCCGATTCCCTCTGGTCCCGTTCCTTCTTCCTACCACCAAACTGGATTTTGGACGACGCCGGGAACCCCAGGTAAGTCATTTCTTTGCACTACTCGGTTTGCAATCCGGGAAGTAAATGTTAAAATCGGTATAACGGCATAATAATGTTTTGACTCGCTGATGGGCCCCGAGACGGTAATTTCTGGCTAAATTATCATACAACTTATGCTTTCTAATAAGCCACGATTTTTCGTTCGTCAATTGTCTGTTATAACGATGTGCTAACTAAAATTATCCACCAAGCCGCACGGAGCCAGCTTGGTGGATTATGGCCTGAACTCTTTCTTTGCGAGAGAAGGCCCCGAGTCCCAGCAGTGGGAACATTTAACGGGCTGTTGATGATGATTAACTAAAATTATGAGAATTCGAAAAGAAAAAACTCAGTACGAACTAAACCAAAACCTTGCCTCTTTGGATAATTATTTTTTATATTACAATACAATAATCAGCTCATTTCGCCTATAATCCTTAGTGACTTAATTTTGTGTTGGTCGGCGTAAACTATTGCTATCAACAAGAAAAACTGCCACTTGTGGCTCTACTTATTTTATTAATGTTTTACAGTAATATTGCTATTTATTATAGTCACAATAACTAGTTTTCTATAAATCCATCTAACTGTTAACAATAACTCCTAGCAACCCCAGCATCATTCCTTTATTCGAAACTCACAAATAAAAACAAAAGCATTCCAAAAATGGCTTCCACTCATTTCGCCGGCCAAATTGAAACGTTAAATCTGTCACCGTAGACCAATTTATAGCATTCACCACGCATAATTACGAAGGTTTTGTCCATTAATGTGTCATTAACTGTTATTTAATAGCGGCTTAACATTCCAACGGAGCGTTACAAAGTTTTCAACTCTGTGTTTTACTGCTAATCAAAATTCAAGTATGCTAATTTTCTGAACTGTAACACTATTAAGTTCAGTCTGTTTCACGATTTTCGGTGTTCTGGAGTTATTTAATTATGCGGGACTACTTGTGTAGCGATGCGTCATCGTGTGAGAATGTTGGTTACGAATGGATTAACTACGCTATGCGAAGAAAGTTATAAAAGTGTATTCATAATTCCTAAATTTACATTTTTGCTTAATATTTCATTATTTAAATTTTTTTGGACTTATTTTACACCTAAAATATGAAGACATTGATTGGTATGCCATCGTACGGTGTAGGTACACTTAATTTGGGTATAAAGGTTTTCTTGCTTGAAATAAATTTACTAAATTACTTAATAATTAAATTTACTAAATGACTTCAGATTTATTATAAGAACATGAACATGTTTTATGTACAAACGCCTTGTAAATGTGTAAATGAATCAAAATAAACTGAAAGCAAAATCGAATCTGCGGTTACCGTTACGTTTGGTTGAAACTGAAACTTTTTCAGATGGAAAATGACGTCAAAAAATTAAAAAGACATGTTCTGTAGCTTCGTTGAGCAATTTTTTTAGAGGGAAATCTTATAGGTTTGCGTCACCGAAATACTAATATAGAAGCCTAGCAGCTTAGATAAAGAATAAGTAAATAGATCAGATTTTCCGCACGGTTCCTTTGTATCAATCGTAAGCAGATGAGGTGTATGTCAGCTATGGCAACGTAGTGATGTGCCGCAATAAAAGTATGACACTTCCACGAGAGCGACAAGACATGAGCAATCAGACCCGTGCTTTCGGTGTAAAGCGTTTGTTCTATCTCTATACGTAGTATATGTTAACTCTTTGCCTAGGCAGTGAAACGACGGCGGAGTAAAGGAGTGAGATGTGCGCGTAACACGATTTTTGTACGGGTGAAATATTATAAGTTTGTGCCATTACCATGCGTAATAGCAGTACCCATACGAATCTGTAGTTATACAGGTGGTGTGCAAAATTAATGATGTATATTGTATATATATACCATTATATCTAAATTTAATTCATAAGTTGTAAGTAATCCCTTCTATCGGCCCTATGACTGAAATTTTTTGAAGTGAAACTTCTTTTGGCGCACGAAAGACAGATTTTTTGTGGGATGTGAATTTAATTCTAGCATCACGCTCGGGAATGATAAGAAAGCTTAAGGTAATCTCGGGACCACGGTCATTGGCCATCTAGAAATGCGTCAGCATTTCTAAATCGCCATGCTCATGGCCACGCTCTCCGGTTTCACCCGCGTAGTTTCCAAAGTAAGCTATCAAGTTCTGAGTTATAAGTTTTTACTTCTGAGTTATAAGTTTTTACTTCTATCGGCAGTTCCTATGACTGTTAATTTTTTATATCTGCCCCAAGTTTCTGCAGCTTCAAAAACAGATTAAAGTGCTGGATTATCGATCAAACTTTTTATAGTTACACCAAATTTTTAGAGAGTGATGGCAAAGTCCTATAAAAATGTATCCAAAAATTTGACATGGGTCAGTACAATTGTTATAAAACATATTATACTCATATATTGCTTGACAGTTTTCTGTACAATAATTATTATAATACAGTAAAGTAGTCATTTCAAACTTTGAAAATGCATAAATTTGTATGCTCATTCTTTTGTTTTTATTTTTTATTAATTGACGTGTAAATTGTACATTTATGAAAAAAGTACTTTGACTTTAATAAACTACGTAACTAAGCACAATGAATCCAAATAATTTTATAAATGTGAAAGTTTGGATGTTTAATGTTTGGATGTTTAATGTTGGGTTGCTGAAATACGTCGGAACGACATAATTGGATCAGGTTAAAATTTGGTGTACATAGTTAGGTTATAGTCTGGAATAAAGCATATGCCACTTTTTATCACAGTGAAACAACGGGTAACTGAATTGCACGGGTAAAAATGGCGGTGCGTTTATAGTAACACAAACGTACATACAATAACGCCGTTCCTACCAGCCGACAATGTGACAGCAGACGATAGCGCACTGACACACCAGACACGAAACCTCCCGAAGTCAACTGAGCGAGACACGATAATTCACGAACGCCGAGTTTCGGTGCGACCGATGGTTTGATAAATTTTCCGCCGAAACGGATACCGGTGCCGAAGTATAAACTTTATTGTGAAAATTTGCGCAATCGAATATTTCGTGACAGTAATACGATTGCCTTTTTAAAAAAATAGTAATGAGATGAACACAACGTGCATTTATTTATAACATCTGGCATCGCTCCGCGGATTGGCGGGCTTAATAATAAACTAGCAGCACTCGGCGGTTTTACTCGCGTAGTTCCCGTTCCCGTTGTCTCCGTTGTTTTATTGGGATAAAATGACCTATGTGTCCTTCCAGATTATAATCTAACCGTGTTCCAAAATTCAGCCCAACCCGTTCATACATTACGACGTGATTGAGCAACAAACATCCAAACATTGACATTTATAATATTAGTAGGATAGTAGGATGTAAGTGAGATTCTCTGTAAATTATATTTTGGTGTGAATAAAATGTTTTTGTATTACGTCATAACTGGCGGCGCATTTGCTCGCGTAGTTCCCGATCCAGTAACTTTTCCGGGATACAAAGTATCCATGTGTTATTCCACATTATACTCCACCTGTATTCCAAATTTTAGCCCGATGCGTTTACACGTTACGACGTGATTGAGCAACAAACATACAACCGTCCATACGTTGACATTTATACTAGTCTAGAATGGCGACATGTATTGCGTACATGTATGTCGTTCAGTCGAGTTCGTGGTACTTTTAAAATACAGTAACGTGTCGTTCAGCGAAATAATGTTCCTACCTTCTGGTATAACTTTCTGCCTTTCTCCCCCACTCAGTTTATCTTGCTCCGTAGCTCCTGTCAAACTAATTACATTGATTCAAGATAATCGGAAGAAGGGTCACACTTCCCCTGTTATTTTTCGCCCCAACAGTCGGTTACGATCTACGAATTGATCTTAGATGTAATTTCTTGTGACTTGTGGATGTTACTATGTTGTTTTTGTAACTTAGCTGTTTATTTTTCTCGGAAAAACGAAACAATGGAGTACTCTTTTAACTTTAAACTCACACATGCCACTAATTCAGTTAACAATTGATTAATAAAACAAAAAAAACTATTAAAACTTAATAAAAACATGTGATTTAGTAACACGTCAAGAGACCCGTGCTGTGGATGGCAACGCCCTAGACGTTCAAAGACGACGTTTGCAGCATTCCACAACTGAAACCATAGCCATGGAAACATTTTGACTAAAGTACTGGCTAGATCGAGGCTCTTGGTTTCTCCTCTGCAGTGGCCGCTCAGCTCTGCAATGAAGATCTTACCCTCAGCCTTCAGCGTCCCAAGGACGCTGTCTCTATAGTGAACGGGACGAACTCATACAACAAATCCAGAGGTGCGTATTTGAGGTACCCCTCGCTGCAATTTCCACTCCCGCTACCCACTGCGTGGCAGGGAGATGACAAGAAGCTAAAGTATTGACACACGTGGCGTCCCGAACGAAGCAGTGAGATCTACGCTAAGGAATCTATGCGAGTCCGTCACCGTAAAGCTTGCTTGCTATCGGACCCACACAGCCCGGAGACTCTAGAGCACAAAGTACATCAGCCGAAACAAGCCCTCTGCGGATAATCTCATTTTTCTCTCGGTATCTTGGTCTCCGAATTTTTGAGCTTATTGTTTGGTGGTCCTTATTTTGGTGCTTAGTTGGCGTACTTAGATAGAATGGCCTACCTGCAGAGCCAAATATTGTGAGTTCAATTCTAATTCATGACGAATATAAATATTTGTGTGTGAGTAATTCTATTTTATGTTAAGTTCTATGTTTCTAAGTTACGGCTGGTCTAGTAAGTTACGGCTGGTCTAGTCGGGAGAACGGCGACTTCCGATCCGGAGACCCCGGGTTCAAACCCCACACGCACCACTGTCTTTTCGAAGTCATGTGCGTAATCCCGCTAACTTAAAACGTTGAAGGAAAACATCGTGAGGAAACCGACATGTACCTAGAATCTTTCGAAGTCATGTGTCATCCACCAACCCGCACTGGGCCAGCGTGGTGGATTATGGCCTTAACTCTCTCCTTGCGAGAGAAGGTCCCGAGTCCCAGCAGTGGAAACGTTTAGTGGGCTGTTGATGATGATGAATTCTATGTACATAAACTATGTATTTACAATAATTTAAGTTTCATATAAAACATGATTTGGGTTTGGGACTACCATTTTTTTTTAACAATATCCAGTGTATTTAAATATTTGGTACTTTATGTGTAACATCATTATGTCTGGCTCTACTAAAGTCGATTTGTTACTTTTGTACAGATATAAAGTGACGTAAAATATCTGAACCGTCGTAAATCTATTAGCATCTGTGTACTAAAAGCTCGAGACTCGTGATATCGCCTAACATTCCCGCCACAGCGTACGGTGACATCTGGACACAGAGTAAGAGAGATTCCAAACTCAGCACAATATAGCAAAATGTCCAAATTAACGAATTTTATTACAGCACGGTAGTCATATTTTCTTACAATCAAAGCACTAATGATACTTTTTGATATACAATGTATCAAACTGTACTTGTTTGGAAAATTAAGAATTTGTATAATTTATCATTGTGAAAATGAAGAATTTGGAAAATTCGGAATATGTAAAATTCATTATTTATACAAATAAGATTATGTATTATAAAGAAATTGGAAAATACGTATTGCGGAAAATTAAGAATTTGGAATGAAACGCTGACATCATACACATCTCTTTGATCCTATAAATGTTCATATTATAAATGTTTGTATATGTTTAATGTACTTATAGGTATGTTTGGATGCTTTTTGGTTAATCACGTCGTAACGTATAAACGGATCGAGCTGAAATTCGGGCCATAGTTAGATTATAGTCTGAAAGAACACATAGGCTACTTTTGAAGTGAAAATTTCTTTAGGCGCGCCTAGACAGATTTTTCGTGGGCTGTGAATTGAATTCATTCGTCACGCTCGGGTATAATAAGAAAACTTCGTGTAAACTCGGGACCATGGCTAATGACCATCTAGAAATACGTCAGCCAATGGGAAATGCTGAAAGGGCGTGGACAGGCCATCATGGCATGGCCATCTAGAAACGTATCAGCCAATGGGAAATGCTGACGCATTTCTAGACTATTTCTGTGTTCTAAATTTCAGCCCGATTCGTCCATACGTTAGGACGTGATTGAGCAACAAACATCCAAACGTCCATACATTGACATTTATAATATTACTAGCTGCGCCCCACGGTGTTACCCGCGTAGTTCCCATTCCAGTTGTTCCCGTTGTTTTTTCAGGATAAAAAGCTTATGTGTTCTTCCAGACTATAATCTATCTGTGTTTAAAATTTCAGCCCGTTCCGTTCATACGTTAGGACGTGATTGAGCAACCAACATCCAAATATCCATACATTGAGATTTATAATATTATAGTAGGATGTAAATAATTTCAATCACAACCATGTGTCCGTTATCTTTGTGCGTGAGGATAAATTTATATATATATATATAATAATTTACATATAATAGTACATACTCAACATGGTTAATATTGTTATGGGTTAATAGATCTGAGTAAACGTATATAGATATATTCGTATACTTTTGATGTTTCGTTTAAAAACTGTAGTAAAGTTGACTATCTGTACATATTTATTCTTCATCCCGGGAGTCTGTCGCATGAGTTTAATAAATCACACCTATGTTTCCTACCGCACTGAATGGACGGATATCTGGAGCTCCGGGGTTTCACTACGCGAGTGAATAACGACGAATTATATATTATCTTCTTAAGAAAAAAAAAAAATTAACTTGCAAACCCAAAAATCTTTACAAACAAAATTGTGCTCCGGTGTGAAGAGCAATGTTACCGAAAAAAAAATGGTATAGAGATATCTTGGATGAACGGCATAGATATATCGTCATCTTGGGTGACGAGCGCTGTGCAGTGTTAGGCAATGACTTGGACTCTTCATGTTCCAATAGCTGCATGACATTTTTTTTTAATAACGAGTGACGAGACGAGCATGAGATGTGCCTGATGGTAAGCAACATGCCTGCCACATAACAGCATAATAGCACGCAGCTATTGGAACATGAATAGTCCAAATCATTACCTAGCACTACACTGCGCTAGTCACCTAGAGATCAAAGAGATACAAGTCCTGTAATTTCTCTGGAAACATTGCCCTTCAAACCGGAACACAGTAACGTTTGCATATTACTGCTTGGCGGTAGAATAACTGGCAAAGGTATGGTACTTCCCCAGGTGGACTCTGCCAAGAGTCCTACCACTACAAAAACAATGACCTGGCAAAAATATAACTTATCTAATACTAGCGGTCCGCCCCGTCTTCGCCCGTCGTACATTATATACCTCTATAGCCAATAACACTCAGAGATCACGTACCTACTTATCAAACAGTGAAATAACTTTTGAAATCGGCCAGTAGTTTCTGAGATTAACACGTTCAAACAAAAAACCTCTTCAGCTTTCAAAAACTACGTATTTCAATAAATAAATTCACCTTTTAAGTAGTGTTTAAAAATAAAAACTTTCAGTCAAATATTAACTTTTGTTTTCTTTTGTTATAAAGAAAACTTTAAATTGCACTTTTTGTACGTGGCTAAAATGCTATCCGCAGAAAAACAAAAATAAGTAACCTAATTTTTTTCGTCTGTGGTTGGACGCAATTTTATTAGTTGTGCGCGAATTTTTTGACAACTGATTAATTTTTCCCGCCATAACGTAACATTTTTACCAACTCGTTTTCATTGTTGAAATGTTTTTTTAATTTTATTTTATGCACAAGTGTGTTGAAAAATGTCGTATGATACACGTGCGTGTTGACGATTGCCGTCTTCGACTGTATTAAGCACCTCAAAAACTCAAAAAAGCTCAAAATCTACATCATTTTTAAAGACCTATCCATAGATACCCCCATACCCCACACGTATAAGTTTGATGAAAAATTTTTTTTTTGAGTTTCAAGTTCTAAGTGTGGGACACCCCCAAAATTTATTGCTTTTTTTTTTGTAAAAATCTTAATGCGGTTCACAGAATACATCTACTTGCCAACATTCAACTGTGTAGTTGTCATAGTTTCGGTAAAAAGTGGTCGTGACATACGGACGGACAGACAGACAGACCGTGTAAGGGTTCCGTTTTTACGTTTTACGGAACCCTAAAAACACACGACCGCATTGAGAACTTCCTCCTTTTTAACCGACTTTAAAAAAAAAAGTAGGTTTCTCAATTCGAACGTATTTTTTTTTTTTGAAGTCGGTTAAAAGAAGAAAAAAAAACGTAATGCGCGGTAATTCAGCAGTCTGTTTTTTATAGACGTTTCCCAGCTGCATCGTTCCGTATGTTTTAGTTGTATTGCCACCGGCCGGGAGACCGTTGTCATCACTCAGCGTCTTGTTTACGCACCCTTAAAAGATAAAATGAAATATTCGCGTAAGCCGGAACGCTCTAAACGGCTGTTAAACTCGACGTGTGATTTTTTCGCATTTCCTCATGTGATATCTTTGAATGTATAACTTGGGATGTGGTATTGCTGTGCTTTTATTAATTTATCTTGTTAGTTTTTGAGTTTTTTACAATAAATATACCTACCAAACATAAACAATTGAAAAAACTTAAGCAAGCAAGGCCCAAGCTACCCGTAGCTAGGGCTTCAGGGCGAGGAACATCCTGACTAACTATTGCGATTATTATTAGTATCATGTTTCAGAGAAAAAGTTACGGCTGGTCTGGTCTAAGGAGAACGGCTACCGCCTAACTATATCGGCTATCGCTTTGCTAATGCTGTCTCTATCATTTCAAGCGAAAAGAAAAGAGAGAGAAACATCACAAACAACAACGAAAAATGTCATCAAAGCGATGAAATTTTTCGTTCGGCGGTAGACCCTCCGATCCAGAACTCCGCTTTCAAATTATGCGCGCTACACTGTCTTTTCGAAGTCATGTGCGTAATGCCGCTAAATTAAAACAGTGAAGGAAGACATCGGGAGTCGTGAGGAAACCGATATATACCTAGAATTTTTTGAGGTCATGTATCATTCACCAACCCACACCGGGCCCGCGTGGTGGATTATGGCTTTGACTTTCTTTTTTATTTTTGTGTGGAGTATGCTTTTACTAATCTCTCAAACCATTCTTCAGAGGTGGCTCCACATAAATTTTATCGAAAACGATGGAGCTGTTTTTGAAATATCAACAAATCAACATGATTAAAAAAATTGCTTCCTTGGGCGACGAATTTGTACTAGCTTTCTGCTTCATTGTAACAATGCGCTCATGAATTTCACAAAAATTGAAAAATTTTGCCGAGTAACTGACTGTAATTTTGTTTGTTCAAAGAAAATTAAATTATTTCTCCTGAAAATACGTGATTAAATGCCACATCCCGTGTGAATTTAGCGCGTTTCCTCATGTGATGCGGAGATGAATTTTTCAGTTTTATTGCCTCACGTTCATGGCGTGAGCGTTATGTTCATCCGGAACATAGAAAGATTTAACAGAACAATAGGAGATCGTTCCGAATATCAAATGCGATGTTTGCATAAGTAAGGGAAATCGCTTCGTATACGGTTTTTGAGATGCTTACCTTTAATAATTTGAAGGTGTTATTACAGGATTGTGGAGCGGAATGTATGGGGCTTGGATTATTTCATTACATTTTACTGAATAAATGGGGTAGATGAAGTGATCGTTGTGATTAGATAGAGTGACGATTTACGGAAATGAGCTGGTTGGGTGGTTAGACCAACGTTCGAGTTTTATGGAGTTACAAGCAGTGTCTCGCGGTTTTAACCGCGTAGTCCACGTTCCCGTCGTTCCCGTTTTTTAAGAATAAAAAGTAGCCTATGTGTTTCTCCAGACTATAATCTATCTTCGAAATATCAGCTCTATCCGTTTTGTAGTTTTTACGTGAAAGAGTTACAAACATCTATCCATCTATACAAACCTTTGCGTTTATAATATTAATATTAGTAGGATTTTACGCGTTTTCGTAATAGAGTATGTATGTATATGTCAATCCAGACAAAAAATTAACTCGTCACCTAACGTTACCTTGATCTATCATGAATTTTCTGTAAGAAAGAGTAACTAATGTTATTAATGACTAGCTGAACCCGCTACTTCGTTCGCGTACGTTGATCTTGCGACCTTATTAGTACATTAGTAGTACTTACGCAAAAATATTTGGATGGGTGGCCATTACACAAACCGAGTGAATTTGTTTTTCCACACAAAAATATATTTATTCGAGTTTAGTAACTTTACATTTTATATTTTTAGCAACATCAAACATACTCGTAGTAAGGTTGTGGAGTATCGAACATAGCCGCAGTGTTAGTTTGTAGGATTTTTATAGGATACATTACAAAGAGTCTGTAGCTGATGTGCATGATCTGATATTTGCCACTAATAAATTTTTACAGGATGATAGCCTAAGTAGGTGATAGACATATTAGCCGATGTGATATTTTAGACGCTAAGTGTTTCAAATGTCAATCTAATTGGTATCGGTAATCTAATTGGCGTTTTGTCGTTAATATTTGTTTCGTTAGGGCCCATGCTTTTTCCGAGATGATAGGTAATATATGAGATTATAAACTATCTGTGTTTCAAATTTCAACCAAATCAAACCTTTACAAAATATACATATAATACTTAGTAGTAAGATAACATTTTATTCAATTTTAGAAAAACAACGGTCTGCTTTGGTCATCGAAGCTTGTTGAACAATAAATTTAGTACAGTATTTGAGTTGAAATAATATCCGAAAGAACAAAAACCGACTTCAATTATTATCATTTCACGTCAACTAACTAACTTCTAGTCAATTAAAAAGTTCACTCGACTAATTTAAGAAGCTATGACTACGTCGCGTCGTGCAGATAAATAGAACTTTGGCTTTTTCCAGCGCCAATATCCCAGCCATACTCAAACCTCCTGTTTTTTGGAAGTCGGTTAAAAACTCTTGGTGATCTAGTGGTTAGCTTTAACATCTTGAGGTTAAAAGTTTCTCGCAAGTTTATCACCACCACTGGTTTTAACGGTAAATAAAGCATAGCAAGGAAACTGGTATATAACAAGAAAGACAACCTTTAAGAACAAGCCTCATCCACCAAGCTTATTTTGGCCTGTGTAGCATTGTCTCTGTCCTTGTCAGGCTTCAAATCCCATTAGTGAAAACATTAAATATGATGCTTATGCAAGATCATTCATTGTTTAGATCTCATTCAAATGCAACATTAATCCTTTGCAGCAATTTATGTCTTACCTATCTAACATAACCTAGTATAGGTCTTAAAATTGTACAGAACCTTAGCCCTTAATGCCGTTAGGAGGATTTGTGAGGCAGAACGAGTTGTTTTATGGACTTTTTTCGTGTTAAAATAATGAGCATTTTAACTAGATTTATTCTAGAAACATTGTTTGCTTCAAAATTATTTTCTGTTTGCGCCTTTGTAATTTCTTTTATGGAGCCAGGTGTATTAAGTACCCACATAAACATTGATACAATTTTTATTCAGAGTAATGTATTTTATTTATTCATGCTTGCTTTTGTACGACTGAAATAAATAGTTGTGTGCTTGACGTCTGAAAGCAACTGTTTTAAAATATTAAACTGAAATAAATAGTCTTGTGCGTTTCAAAATTTTAAAATATTCATCATCATCATTATCCATAGCCTTCTCTATCCCATTGGTGGGTATAATCCTCTCTCTTACTTTACCATCTGCCTCGGTCCTGTGCCAATTGAGTCCATGTTCGACCCGCGATATTTAAGATATCGTCGACCCATCTTGCTGGTGGACGTCCAACGCTCCGCATTCCGTGCCTCGGCCACCATTCTGTTACAGTTTTGGTCCACCTGTCGTCACATCGCCTAACAATATGCCCTGCCTAATTCCATTGTCTATGCTGTTCCGACGTCCTGAACTTTGGTTCTTCGTCGGATTGAGATCCCAGTGTTACGAACTCGATCTTGTAGTTTGATGCCGTAAAAAATGTTAACTTGTAAAAATTGTGTTTTTATGTGCATGGCGCCGTTTTTTTCAACCGCCGGCGCCGCGGGCCAAATGATATTGAAACTATTACCTCTCGTCTAAAACCGAGTAATTCTTCGATAGCATTGTTTATGAGCAAAATTGCAAACAAAAGCAAGTTTACCGCGACAATTGTAAGCAAACGGTCCGTGATATCGCCGCGTCGTGCAAATTGGTGCGTGTGCATGAACGAATCCAATTGTGAAAAGCTGCAAACCGTACAAACGTACCCAGCAGCTACGGATATAGAACATACGCAAATATTTTATCAAAATACATATGGATACAATGAAAAGTTTTTTCATGGATACAAATTAAAAAATATCTAATAGACATGACACTGAATTGATTATAAATGTGATAAATAACAAAGTGTATATCCTGTTTGGGTATAAAAGTTAGTGTTAGATTTTTTTTAAGTTTTGATGTGTTTAAGAGTGTACTCTACTAATTTGCCATCTAATGATTAAATAATGGCGTTTGACAAAGCTTTCATTATAATTTTGAGTTTAAGTAAACGTAACAATCAGTGACCGAGAAGATAAGACCTGCTAAGTTGTGAAAATACGATCTTTTAAAAAGAAAAGAGGACAACAATTTTTTTAGGGTTCCGTAAAACGTAAAAACGGAACCTTTATAGATTCGTCATGTCTGTCTGTCTGTCTGTCTGTCCGTCCGTATGTCACAGCCACTTTTTGCCGAAACTATGAGAACTACACTGTTGAAACTTGGTGAGTAGATGTATTCTATGAACCGCATTAAGATTTGAACAAAAAATTTAAAAAAAAGAAAAATTAGGGTTGCCCCTCATACTGAGAACTGACACTCAGAAATTTTTTTTTCATCAAACCTACACGTGTGTGGTGTACATCGATAGGTCTTCAAAAATGATGTTGAGGTTTTTAAAATATTTTTGTATACACTGAATAATTTGCGCGAGACACACTTCCAAAGTGGTAAAATGTGTCCCCCCCTTTAACTTCTAAAGTAAGAAAATGAAAAATCTAAAAAAAAAATATGATGTACATTACCATGTAAACTACCACCAAAAATTAGTTTGAACTCGATCTGATGAGTAGTTTTTTTTTTAGTACGTCATAAATACACTATTATTGAAACTTCGATCAAAGTTACAACGAACTACAAGAACTATGTGTACTATGTATATTTTGTTACTTGCTGCAACGGAACCCTTCATGGGCGAGTTCAACTCGCACTTGGCCACTTTATTTAAGAGGTTACTGGACATGAGTGTAACCGCTGCGTTTCGATTAGATATGTACTCACGACTAAACTTATGCAAGCCAAAAATCTAATCAAACATTTTTTTTAGTCTAGTTGAATCTAATTGCTATTCGACTAGATTTTTCGAGTTTTGCGACATCAAATGAACTTAATGACCCTTGGTAAGGAGTAATTTATAGAGCAATTGAGCTTATAGTTCAAAGTCTCATAACCTAAAACCGTGCTATTGGAACAACGTCTATAAGTAATAGACTACAGGCCCTTGAACAAAATTTACGGGTCAAATGAACCACCAGGAGACCTATGTAGGATGATAGAAGGGTGTAAAGTAATAAGATTCAGCACTATGCCGTCACTTGTAAGCTGTCCAACTGAGTGTGATTGAAGAATGGGGGTTGCAACCCTGTCCCATTTCTCCTTGTCGCATGATTTTTGTATGGCATTGCGAAATAATGGATTAGAAGAGGTATTGAAACTGTATGGAACCAATGCCGTACTTAATCAAATGACCAAATTTGCTCTGTAAATTACTCGTACTCTGTAAATTTTTCCGGTAAACTAATAATTAAAAAGTTAAAATTAATAATTTTTATAGTTTCAATACCTCTTTTAATCTATTATTCCGCAACGCCGTACAAAAATAATGCGACAAGGAGAAATGATGGAGGATTGCAACCCCCCCTCTTCAATTGCACTCAGTTGGACAGCTTACAAGTGACGGCATAGTGTTGAATCTTATTACTTTATACCCTTGTATTATCCTACATAGGTCTCCTGGTGGTTCATTTGACCCGTAAATTTTGTTCACGGGCCTGTAGTCTATAAGTATAATCAGGACAGTATGCTTGCTAAGCGTGGGTTAGTGAATAACACGTCCTTGTATAATGTATTTCTTTGAGCATTTCAGGTTTATCTTGATTTTATACTCCACGGTTAAATATAGCGATGATGATTAACTAGTACATCATTTGAAAAAGTAGTCTGAGGTGTAAACGGGATCGGTATCAACGACCTTACGGTTCAAGGCTGTGAAATCCAACGGTTTACCCGATTTCACTAAGCCACAAATAAATTCTCTCTTCATATCTATGGCTATCGCATGTAATATAGGAGTGTTCTTACTTTTTTTTAAATCATCATCATCATCACCACTAAATGTTCCCACTGCTGGGACTCGGGGCCTTCTCTCGCAAGGAGAGAGTTAAGGCCATAACCTACCACGCTGGCCCAGAGCGGGTTGGTGGATGACACATGACTTCGAAAGATTCTAGGTACATGTCGGTTTCCTCACGGTGTTTTTCTTCGCCGTTTTAAGTTAGCGGCATTACGCACATGACTTCGAAAAGACTTCGAAGTGGTGCGTGTGGGGTTTGAACCCGTGGTCTCCGAATCGGCAGGCGCCGTTCTCCCGACTAGACCAGCCGTAACTTTTCTTCTAAAATAACAACGGCTATTTGTGCTGTTCTTACGTGGACCTTACATTTTTTTTTGGAATTGTTTCTATGCAATGCTCATTGAGTTATGTGTGTTTTTGAATGATTTGTACTTCTTTGTGTGACTAGGGATACATCTACGGCGGTGCTATATGGATGGCGAAATAAAAATACACACATATAAGATTACTGACATATGCGTGCTAAAAAATGTAGGATCGAGTCCAAAAAGTATCAAACATTGACCTACATCACAATGAAAATCATTTACGGCAATAGCAAAAACTAACTAGTGCAACTCGCAAAAACAAATACTACAGACCACTTTAACAGGCCCAGCGATGAAAGCTTCGTACTGAAACATTTCCATACAACATACTTCGAGTATGCTACAGTGGAGGCGCTTGCTGTAAACTCTGGATGGTTGTTCAAACTACACTTTTATTGTGAAGCCCGTTTACACATTTACATTCAGAACATTAACCAATAACGTGATTGGGAACAAAACTGCGTCGGTAAAACGCTATACGTTGGTCTAATAACTCTTTTGTTACGTTAATAACGTTTTAGGGTAGAGGGAGGGATAAATCTGCAATAGCATTTTGATGTATGGCTTGTATTACTTACACTTCAAAATAAAAGTCATTCCATAAATTTTCGTCTCTGAGCTTGTTGAAAAGAACTATAGTTTTTTGAAGTGAGAACTTCTTTTGGCGCACCACATACAGATTTTTCGTGGGCTGTGAATTGAATTCTAGCGTCACGTTCGGGTATGATAAGAAATCTTCGGGTAAACTCGGAACCATGACCATTGGCCATCTAGAAATGCGTCAGCCAATGGGAAATGCTGAAAGGGCGTGGCCTCGCCATCATGGCATGGCCATCCAGAAATGCATCAGTCAATGGGAAATGCTGACGCATTTCTAGATGGCTATGCCATGATGACGAGGCCACGCCATCTGGTAACACCCGTGTAGTTTCCAAGGTAAGCTATCAAATTCTGAGTTACCTATAAGTTTTCACTTCTATCGGCAGTTCCTACGACTGCCCATTTAAAAAAAAATTTTTTTTTCAAAAATTCGTGAGGAAGCTAGCAATAAATATGTTATGTTATTTTTTTGGATTTCGTGGACATATTTTCGTGCTTTGCTTTAGGCACGCCTAGACAGATTTTTCGTAGGCTGTGAATTGAATTCTAGCGTCACGCTCGGGTATGATAAGAAATCTTCGGGTAAACTCGGGACCATGACCATTGGCCATCTAGAAATGTGTCAGTAAATGGGAAATGCTGAAAGCGCGGGGCCTGGTCATCATGGCATGGCAATCTAGAAATTCATCAGCCAATGGGAAATGCTGACGCATTTCTAGATGGCCATGTCGTGATGGCCCGGCCACGCCCTCCGGTTACACCCGTGTAGTTTCCAAGGTAAGCTATCAAATTCTGAATTACAAGTTTTCACTTCTATCGGCAGTTCCTATGACTGCCAATTTTTTCCTATCTAGCCGAAAGACACAAAATTAAGCTTAAATAAAATTTTACAGAAGCGGTAAGACGATCATATAATATATCAACGCGGAGTGCAGTTAAATAAAGCAGCGATGGTGGTATAAGGCCACGAAGAGTGCTCTTTCTACTCCCGGTTTATAGCGAGTGCACGCGGTATGTGAATCAGAAAGGCATTTGGGGTAGTTGTGTACTTGGAGAACAAAATCTTTAAACTTTTCAGCTGACCGTCTCAAACTGCACAAATAAATAAATATTGGTGGACAATTCACACACAACACCAACTGACAATATGCAAACCTTGAAAGTGGCTATACATTTAAACCATTTGGTGTTCAGACATTGGGCCCGTGGGGGGTGGCCCCCACTGGTGGCCCTCATTTTCAAAAACCTTTCCAACGCGACGCGTGATCAAAATGCTGAGGTTAATTTGGCCCTACGTATAAACTTCGCTGTTGAGCTTGGTAACGCCGCCGACATGTTGCCGCACAAAAGAATGTGGCGAAAATATCACATTCACATCGATTTTCATTCGAAATTATGTTTGCTCAGTTTAAAACAGAATTTATTATGTTGCTAGCAACGCCCCGCGGTTTCACCCGCTTAGTTTCCGTTCCCGTTATTTTCCCGGCATAAAAAGTAGTATGTTCCAAATTTAATTTAATAGTATTATAATATTATTACCGAATCTAGTTTACCCCATACCTGCCTACCCCCATATCGGCCCTATAAAACGGTCGCGCACTGGGCCTCGCTCTCATTCCCTGCATAGCCCTCAGACGTGCTGGTTCTCATTGAGTCACTAAGTGTCTTAGCATCGCAACTATTTTCTGATCTGTGGTCTTACTTTTACTTGTAATCGAAGTAGCATAAATCGCGTTCAGTTTAGTAATATATTTCCGTAGATTTGTGTAATCGCTATTTTTAAAAAAGTTAACTAACTTAGGTTCGATATCATCAGAAGCGGGATAGGATCCTCTGGGTTCTATTCCAACCGCCCACTACTGTCTTGTATATTTGATCGAAGCTTAAATAAAAGTAAAGTTAGAATCGAAATAGAAAAATAGCAGATTTAGAATGTCGTCTCATTAGCTACGGCAATCTCGATGAAAGGTACAGAGAACCGGCTTGTATCTCCGCTTTGAGGAGCACCATGGAAGTGATCTTATTTAGACTTTCAGTGTTGGACGAGCGATCTGCAGAAGAGCTTCCGTGAGGCATCGCTGCGGCAGAGCCTCCGTGAGGCATCGCTGCGGCAGAGCCTCCTTGAGACGTCTCTGCGGCAGAGCCTCCTTGGGGCGTCACTGCGGCAGAGCCTCTTTGAGGCGTTGCTGCGGCAGAGTCTCCTTGAGGCGTCTCTGCGGCAGAGCCTCCCTGAGGCGTCGCTGCGGCAGATTTCCCTTGTGGCGTCGCTGCGGCAGAGCCTCCACGAGCCATCGCTGTGGCAGAGCCTCCTTGAGGCGTCGCTGCGGCAGAGCCTCCGTGAGGCATCGCTACGGCAGTTCCTGGCGCTCGGGAACAGGCCGGGCTAGCATAGGTTCAGCTGGCCGCAGCACCACCACAGAGCGAGGCTTCCAGCCTTGCCCCTGCAGATGTTACGAGGCATCTCATTTACGCGCCTAAAGCAGTACCTTCGGTGAGATCAATCCATTGCTATGTTTCTGGTTTTGATCCAAAAATTATAACATCAGTGTAACAACAGTGATTAAGTGAGTCTCGCGCGATCGGAAAACCTGTGTGACTACAAAGAGCACCCTGCTCGTGTGGGATTATCCCCAAAAGGCGAATTACTGTCTTGGTTACGTGAATCGACTGGTATCAACTGTACTTGATAGTCTCAAATTTGAACTTAAAACGCTTTTCTTAGTGAAAGTAATTCTCTCTAGTGCCAGTGCTTCAAATAACCACTTCAATAACCGCTCACGGCTAGAGTGAACGTTTCCTCATTCCGTGGTTACTAGTGTGCATTTCAAGAAAACTAGTCTCTTCACTGTTATAATCTCAATCAACCAGGATATGAGGATAGATTCTGACAAAAAGTGAGTAAAATTTGAAGGTAGTTGATGAAAGTTTGGGTTGTCCAGTTATCGACAAACCTATTGCAATAAGATGAGGGTAGATCTAAAAGAAACTGTTCTCGCCAATGACGCAAACAAAACTTACTCTCATGTCAATTAAAGTCAAAACCTGTTCTTTTTGCTAGAAGCCAATTCACAATAGTTTTGCTTTGCGAAATGTAAACAACGTGAAGTCTTTCTGTGATAACGTCAGTAATCCAGAAACATAGTCACTACGTGGCGTAACTGTCAATGTCCTAATCGATAACTGGTGGTTCGTACATTCCTTTAGTTTTGACGTCTGGTTTTGAACATTTTGACGATGAACTAAAACTGATATTTAGCGTTTAGATGAGGTAAGGTGGCCAAATGATGAATTAAAGTGGTGAAATAACTCTTGGCATAAAACAGGGTCAGGTGCGGCCGAGACTTGATAAGAGTCAAAGTCTTGCTGAATCTCCAGATCCTAAAGCACTTAAAGGAGGTACGGTGGAACTGAGATAGGATTCACGAGTGATCTCTTCACAGAATCACGAAGCTAGCGTCTGCGATAGCTTCTTGCTTCGTGCCCAATACAGTTTATCGGAAGTAGTGTCTAAGTCTCCTCTCGCATGTTTGAGTTATTCGTAAGTCTACATGCGTCTGTTAAATTTGATGTCTATTCATTTATCTCGTCTGTTCATTGTGGTTTAATGCATATATGGGAATGACTGCAGCATGCCTTTATACGTATTTCGCCGTTGCAACTGATTGGAGTTTGAAACTTAAAGAATTTCTTAAAACTTTCAAGAAGAAGTATCGTGAATGCGATTTGATAGCTCCAAGTTTTTGCTTGACTTCACACTCTCATCTTTCTCTTTAAAACTGAAACCTTTGTTTCATGAAATGCGGTGACACTGAGAATAACGAGGAGTCCACTGCAGCTGGTGTGCCACTGTTGAATGCCGGTGACCCGCTGCCAGCCTGCATCATCTGCCGCGGGCGACTTCGTGTTCGTCAACGAGACGGCACAGTCGACGGGCAAAGACTCCGGGATGCGCGGCCTTTACGAGGTCCTGCGCACGCTTCCACCGCACACCACCGCTACGAGCTGCAGGCGGGCAGGCGAGCAGCAGGCGGCGGCCCAACATGGTGCTGGGGCGCGGCGAGTGGACCCCGGACACGTGCAGCGCTGTTCTTAGAGATCATTTGCGGTTTGAGGGGGCACTATGTGCTTTACTTCCCGTTTCAAAGAGATTGAGGTGGGCCCACTGGGCTGTGCTTCCCTTTGTTAGAGCAGTATGGATAGAGGTGGATTCGGCCGAATTGTACTTCCCTACTGTGTAGTTGTGTTATGTCGGTGATATTCATTTTCTGTATCGTTGAATATTACGATGATAACGTACTGCTATGTTAACCGTTTCATATACGAGTTAACATAACCTGGGTGTTGTGCGTGTGCCTTAAATTGCGCAGTTTAAGTCATTTGTACAAAACCCGCTTTTCTTTTTATTCTACTCTACGCTACTCTACTCTACTCTACACTACCCTACACTACTCTACACTACTCTACACTACTCTACACCACTCTACACTACTCTACACTACTCTACACTACTCTACTCTTTACTTTTTGGAACATGGTGCTTTAAGTACGTTTTTATATTGCAGAGGGTGAACTCGTGGTTGCCAAGGATGTGGCTGGGAGTGATATGCCTTCGTTGGGAGATGAAGCGGTCGAGGACGCCTCGCCGTCAGGAACGGCCGTATTACCGAATCTAGTTTACCCCATACCTGCCTACCCCCATATCGGCCCTATAAAACGGTCGCGCACTGGGCCTCGCTCTCATTCCCTGCATAGCCCTCAGACGTGCTGGTTCTCATTGAGTCACTAAGTGTCTTAGCATCGCAACTATTTTCTGATCTGTGGTCTTACTTTTACTTGTAATCGAAGTAGCATAAATCGCGTTCAGTTTAGTAATATATTTCCGTAGATTTGTGTAATCGCTATTTTTAAAAAAGTTAACTAACTTAGGTTCGATATCAATATTATAAAAAATAATATCATAAGGTTATGAGGTTACCGCCATGTGGGATGTTGATTCGACGATCATAGTCCCAATAGTTGTGTCGGCATACGGCCTTGTAGCGAAAAGTCTCGACCAACATCTTAAGAGTGCGCCTAATGCCAGGGAAAAATCAGTTTTCATCCGCGCGACGCGTTTCTTAATGCAATATACATAAAGTCGGTTTTTTCGGTGTCATTTTTATTTTTTTATTGTAAGAAACTCTTATCTATTTTTAAAACTCTATTCGGTTATTGTGCTTCTTCTTTATTGTACCCACACGTCAATTTTTTTTGGTCATAGTTTTTAGTTTCTTTACTTCAGTGAGCGGCGTCGAAAATGCCCTTTTTTCGTTTTCTGGCACTAGGCGCCCTCTTAAGAGACTTTCGCTAGATGATTGGATTAAGGGTCAGATACAGAAGGCGGTCATCCTCGACACAGCGCGCATCGTCAGGAGGTTCCTCACTCTGCAGCCCTAACTACCGGTAGCTTGGGCCCTGCCCCGCTGCTGGCGGCAAACTAGGTTTAGGTTTTTATAATGTTTTTTGTTGCATTTACTGATATTATAAAAACCTAAATTTAAGAACAAGGCTTAAATTACTGAATATTAAAAAAAAATGTAATATTAATAATAGGATTCGCTTTTGATGTACACAAAAGAGGCTTTGCCTTGGACCTCTTGACGTGAAAAAATAATATAGTAGACGTAATGTGCTTAGTTGTGGTAGTTTTGCTTTGACGGTGATGTAAAACAATCTAAAGACATCTGATATTCATAGATCTACACTTAGCCAGTTTGTGTTGAAATTATGGTAATTGATTTCTCAAGAGAAGGCCTGGAGTCCCAGATAGGATAGAATTGCCCTATTAAACCCATAAAATGTAGTTTAGTACATCAATCAGTCTTTATGCACCTGAGTAAAGCCAAAAATCTAGTCTCTAAAAAGTGAACTTTAACATTTTTACTTATAAACTTAAGTACTTTGCATAATCGCCTTAGATGTTATAAAAACACATTACGTGACGTCACACAGCCTACACAATCTTATTGCGACCAGGGGTAATAGTACAGTCGAGGTAGACATAAAACTAGCCTGAAATAGAAAAAATTCCGGGGAGCGATTTTTTTTTATGAAACGTCGGGGAGGGTTGTTGGAAGTATAAATCTCGATTTTCTAACTTATCCCGGTAGAGGGTTCGCCACCATCTTGTTTGAAAGTTTTTGTGAAATAACTCGTTCATTTTCAACTTTAGAGCAAAAATGATGGTTACCAAAGTTGTTGGAAATTTAATTTCTCACAAGTTTGCTTCATATAGTTTTTACGCTAGGATCAATATTTGCAGAGTTATACTATCAAGTTTATCAAAAAAATCGTAATGGGTGAAATTTTATTTTCTTCAACTTTGGTTCTCGCACATTTTTTACTTATTTTATTTTTAGTATTTGTTGTTACAGCGGCAATAGAAATACATCATCTGTGAAAATTTCAACTGTCTAGCTATCACCGTTCTTGAGATACAGTCTGGTGACAGACGGACGGACGGACGGACGGATGGACAGCCAAGTCTCAGTAATAGGGTTCCGTTTTTACCATTTGGGTACGGAACCCTAAAAAGTGCGAGAACCGAAGTTGAAGAAAACAAAATTCCACCCATTACGATTTTTTTGATAAACTTGATAGTATAACTCTGCAAATATTGATCCTAGCGTAAAACGTATATGAAGCAAACTTGTGAGAAATTAAATTTCCAACAATTTTGGTAACCATCATTTTTGCTCTAAAGTTGAAAATGAACGAGTTATTTCACATAAACTTTAAAACAAGATGGCGGCGAACCCTCTACCGGGATTAGTTCGAAAATCGAGATTTATACTTCCAACAACCCTCCCCGACGTTTCATAAAAAAAAATCGCTCCCCGGAATTTTTTCTATTTCAATGTCTGCCTCGACCGTGCTATAAGACATTTTGCTCATACAGCTGTTATTTGCGTGTTGATTGATCACACCTGACATAACGCGTGGGAAGTGTAAAGAGGTTACGTGGGATTCAGGGAAAAAATCGATTAATTCGATAGCTTAGTGCAGTACTACTGATAGTGCGTAGTTGTAGCGCGTTGTTTAGTGGTTGGTCTCTTTGCAGAGTCCATCTGGGGTAGTACCACAACTTTTGTCAGTTATTCTACTGCCAAGCAGTAGTTGGCAAACATTACTCTGTTCCGGTTTGGAGGACAAAGTTTACAGTGAAATTAGAGGGCATAGAGATAAAACGTCTTATATCTCTAGGTGACAAGCGCAGTGCAGTGCTAGGTAATTTGGACTCTTTATGTTCCAATAGCTGCGTGTCACTGTGTTGTTATGTGTCCTGCTCCTTTTGTCATTCTAAACTAGAAAAAATAAAATTGTATAGCGCAAACGGCTAAAAAAAATTTTTAGCGTAGCAGAGACCGCGTAGCACTCATCGCGTAGCGCACACTGTATCGCATACCGCGTAGGGTAGTGCATATAGCGTAGCGCACATTGTAGTATCTTATTTATATTTTAAACGTCAATTTATGGATGTTGGGATGTTTGTTTCTGAATTGGTTAGTGACTACGTAGTCAAGCCCCAAGAGGCCAAATTTGGGCAAAACCGGTTTTGGGACTCTTAAACTTATTTTTTCTAGATATACATACTTGATTATTAGTTTATTTTGATACCTAAGAGATAGACGATAATATATATTAATTAGTACATTGTCATTTACAGACAACACAACCTAGCCTATGAACGGATCGGGCTGAAATTTAGAGTACTGGTAGATTATAGTCTGGAAGAACAACATACACACTTTTTATCCCGGCAAAATAACGGGAACCGGAGCTACGCGGGTCACACCGCGGAGCATTGCTAGTTTGTAATATAGCTTACCACAGTGTATTATTACAGTGTAGCTACGTAGTTCGATTAGAGGTTCAAAGCGATCACTAAAGTAATGGTAAAAAGTACGACATGCTTTCGATCCGATTGAATGAGTAACAATGTTGTCTTTTATCCGAGTGTTAGCGTAGATTAGATGAAGTATGAGTTGGATTTTTAATTTACTACTAAGCAGTTGAGTCGTCCCATTGTAGTGATATCCAAGACGACAAAATAAACTAAAAGGGAATCCGTTACAGTAATACCCAGTTAGATTATTACATTATTGTAATTTGTATACGTATATTAATTTGTAAAAAATAAAAAATAAATAAAAAAAAGTATTTTTTCTTATGTTTCACAAACAAAAAAATGACGAAGATACAGTGCTTAGAAGTTTCGAGTTACGTCACGTTATGGTACGACTTTTACGATAGAGTGACGTTACAACCCCGGACTCCGGAAGTTTGATGATCTATATCTTTGTCATTTTTTGATAATTTGGTAAAATAAAAAAAACGTGTTCCATATTTTTCCATAATCCACCTGACGATCTAATAATGAATGAATGAATGCTATATTTTTGACCCTATTGTCATCCTAATTTGCCGGCTATAAGCGGCGTAAAGTAGCTAATGTGTTCTATATTTGCACAAAAACTTCGTTCTGATGTATTCAATAGTCTTGTCAATAGAGAAAAAATAAATTGGCAGTCATAGGAACTGCCGATAGAAGTGAAAACTTAATAACTCAGAATTTGATAGCTTACTTTGGAAACTACGCGTGTGGAACCGGAGGGCGTGGACATGACCATAGCCATCTAGGGGATCAATGGGAAATGCTCACGTATTTCTAAATGTCCAATGGCCATGGTCCCGAGTTCACCCATATTTTTTTTGCTTATCATTCCCAAGCGTGACGCCATAATTCAATTCATACGAAAAATTTGTCTGTGATACGCCAAAAGAAGTTTTCCCTTTAAACAGTTAAAAAGCCACGTAAAATACATACGCTCTCTCAGTGTGCGACCGTCCTCCGTCGATATGAGCTTCGTCCGCGGCGGCGTTAAGTACAATGCGCAGATTTAAAATTCCATTTCCGTGTACGTGATCGCGTAAGTTCCGATCCGGATTCCGGGCGGGAACCGGCCGTTGTTTACGTTCCGGATACTGTACGGTTTCGAGCGATAAGTTTCGTTCTACGCAGTCGTTTAACTTTGGCATTAAAACGTTGTTTATATTGTGTTTAAATGTTGATGAAGTTTTGTAACTACTGAACGGACGGGGTTTGAAATTAGATGTTCTGTCTGACGTTTAATAAAAGATATGACCTGATATTTCAGATTAATTTATTTTGACATTTAATAAAATAACTAATTGTAGATATTCCATACCACAATAACAAGTCACTAGGCGGCTTAAAATTAGTTACGATTTTATTATAGAAACCACGAAACTGATATTATTTTTATAGTTCTAAATAATTTTGTAGTGGTAGGATTCATGGCAGAGTCCGCCTGGGGAAGTACCACACCTTTGCCAGTTATTCTACCGCCAAGCAGTAATGTGCAAACATTACTGTGTTCCATTTTGAAGGGCAATGTTTCCAGAGAAATTACAGGGCTTAGAGATATAACATCTTAGATCTCTGGGTGACGAGCGCAGTGCAGTGCTAAGTAATGATTTGAACTCTTCACGTTCCAATAGCTGCGTGTCACTGTGCTGTTATGTGGCAGGTATGTTGCTTACCATCAGGTACATGTCCTGCTCGTCTCGTCATTCTTTAATTAAAAAAAAAACACTTATAGTGTACAGAAACACTCAATAGTAGGTACCTATATGATAGAGAACAAAAATTTGTTTTAAAATATTGCACCATTACACCTCTACCACACCACTACACCTCCTGGCAACATCCAGCTTTAAAAACCGTACATTGAATGCGGTCCTCACATTTTGCACACTCAACTCCATCGAGCGCCTGGTCTATGAACGGATTTGGTCGAAATTTGGAACATAGATGGATTATAGTCTGTAAAAATACATAGGCTACTTTTATCCTGAGAAAAGAGCAGAAACGGGATCTACGCTAGTAAAACGGTGCCGGCTGGGTGTTGCTAGTATTTAGATATACTCCTATTAGATTTGACTAAAGCTGTCTAGCCCCAAGAGGCCAAATTTGGGCAAAACCGGTTTTAGGACTTTAAAACCTTATTTTTTCATTATATACATACTCGAATATTAGTTTATTTTTATGCCTAAGAGATAGGCGATAATATTAATTAGTACATTGTCGTTTACAGACACACTAAATTTGGTTTCATTTTTTAGTAACAATTTTTTGTGTGACGTCACGACGCCGGCCGCGTCGCGAGTCGGGCTTAATGTAAAGGCTATAATATTTCTCTCGATGGAGTTATAGGGGAACAAAAAGGTTTTGTCATTTCGAGCTCAACAACTGTTCCACACTTTGCATTAAGTGTTCCGAATCGTGCCGCCGGGTTTATAGGCCCGGTATTGATTTTAAATAATATTTGTTTTTATGTTCCGTACTGTGACGCGAAGCGATGGTGATCCTCATTGTGTATTCGGATAAAACGTGTTTACTGCGCACGTTCGATGTTTTCGGTACATTGAAACGATTCGGAACGGGTTTATGGTAATTGGTGACAAGTCAAGTCATTCGGATGGAAAGAAGAGTGTTCTTTTGGAGGGCGCTTTTAATAATCCATTTAAATGAATCCATAAATATAAATATATCAAGCTGCAAACAGTGTGAAAAATTTGATTATCGGTTTTGTGGGTCATTGCGGTTAAACAACGTGATGCGAAATTTATTTAAATATAGCCGTAAAATCGTAAATACCATCAGATTAAACTTTAATAACATTAGATTATTAACCAATCTAACATACTGTGGGTTTTTATTTCACTCGTTTTGTTGTTACCTAGTTGTTTATTGTACTTATGTAAACCAGCACAACATCCAAGTTATAAGCTGCAATGGGAAAGGATCTGTCAGAGGCAAGAGTAACTCATTCAAATTAACAATCGATCGAGAGACGTGCCAAAAGGCTCATAGGCAACGACACTCTTGTGCGAAAAAGACTCCAAAGTCTTGAACATCGCCGAAAAATTGCTAGCCTATCGGTTTTTTATCGGATACACTTCGGAGAGTGTGCGACTGATCTGCATGATCTGATACCACCTTGTCCTTTTTTCTATCGGAATTCTCGTAGCTCGAAAAAGCGACATCGTTTCATGGTTGATGTTCCAAAGACACGAACGAATAGATTCGACTCAACTTTTGTGATAAGAACGCCTAGGCTATGGAATACGTTGCCTGAGTGGGTTTTTCCCGATAGTTACAATCTATGTGTCTTCAAATCGAGAGTGAATCGGTTTTTTTCTAGGTAAACACGCTCCATCGTAGACCGCATCGTCGCTTAACATCAGGCGAGATGGCGGTCAAGTGTGAACCTATAAAAGTTAAAAAAAAAACAATTTAATTAATACATTAGCTTTTTGAAGCGGGTAAATCGGTCCTGAAGTATAAATTTGTCGCGCTGAGAATGTAGTAAGTGCAGCGCTTATCGGACCTTAAAAAAAGTTAAGGTTAAAAATGTTTAATTGTTACCTTATATTTATATATATATATATATGTATATAAAATTCTCGTGTCACAGTTAGTTATCTTACTCCTCCAAAAGGGCTTTACTGATTTTTACCAAATTTTATATGCATATTCAGTAGGTCTGAGAATCGGCTACTACCTATTTTTTATACCCCTAAGTGATAAGGGTTGTTCATTCCAATATTTTTTTTTTAATTTTCGGACAATTTTTTTTGTTTTTTTATAATGCGGCGTTAAAACATACATACAACCCTAAATTTGTACCCTTTTATCACTAATCTCTATTTTTTAATAGTTTTAGTAATTTATTCATTTGACAGTGAACTCCTAAACGTCGCGTCGGGACCAATTTGAATGATTTTTTTTGTGTGTACAACTGGATTCAAGGATGGTTTAGATTCACAAACAAGCCCGGCAGATGGCGCTGCAGACAGTGTCTAGGTTATGATCCGAGCGAAGCCGGAACGGGCCGCTAGTATTTAATAAAAAATGCTCATAACTCGTTGAAAAGTATTTTGGTGACAGGTAAATATTACGAGTATGAACGAACGTTTTAGGTTGCACTTATGTAATTTTCAAAAAAAAATATTTTTTTTATAACTTATTTTTTTATTTGACGTGTGAAATCGTTTGTTTTTTGATAGAGTTGTTTTTAAAATGTCTTGTTTTATCAATACCTTAAAAAACTGAAAAGTTGGCTTTATTCCTCGTGTTTTGCATGCATCAACTATTTATTCATAATTGTAGAGCAGAAGCAAGGTATTTTAAACATAATCCATTATTTTATTTCAATTTATAGGTAGAAATGAACAAAATATTATTACGAGAAAACGAAGAAAGCCTTACTAAACCTCTAACGTATGGTTATTATTTAGAAACACTATTTCTAAATGAACCTCTTCGAATATTGAGACCAAATCTCGAAATTCCAATACCAAGCATATTGACCCTGAATCACGGAATTTTCTCCGATCACGATCCTTTCCAATAATTTTTAGCGGATTGTAAGCTGGGAGTAAATTTATAACATCTTAAGACATTGCCGACCTTTGGATAACCCTGACCCTTTTGCAGATCTTCTATTCGGCTATTTGTCATTTGGCATTACTAGGTTATACTTTGAAAGAACAGTAAGGGAACTTAGGTTGTCATCTTGTTGATTAAACTGTAGTTTAATCAATTAATCGATTGTACAAATATGCCTTCGTAAGCGTATTGTTCAATTTAAAAAGTTTAGGTGCAGAACTTACAATTGGACCTTAGGTTGCCTTTTTATTTTTTTCTGAATATATATTCAGAAAATATATATATATATATATATTCAGAAAATATATATATATATATATATATGCAGAAAAAAAAAAAATATAGTATCCTGTTTAATTATCATGCCAAATAGTGCGTTGGTTTCATTTTTACTGCGGGTTTGCACATTGCGATCCCACTGCTCCAAAAAAATGTAATTTGAAGAACGTATCATCACATATAACATTGCAATTGTACATCAGCAGCGTTTACTGCATACTAAAAAGTGAACTGCTTTTGTTTGAGTGCTTTAAAATACCTAATGATTGCAAAATTTATAAATAAAAAAAAAAAAATCTTTATTTGCGCATATGGGTGTTTACAGGTGATAGGATACAGAAAAAAAGAGCTCCACATTCTGCCTTTCGGCATGCAATAACACTAAATACAATACATTAATTTGCATACAAGAACTTTAAATTATTTGAAATAAATATTATACAATAAAAAATAGGCATAGGTATTTGTCAAGGTGTTTCTAAATTAATGTCTAAATTCGCAATATATTTTGTATGTCAGAATTATAAATTGTTTCTTATAAAAGTAATGTTCAGTAATAACATGTCAATATGTGTAAATACGTATAACCATTTCATGTCAAGTCATAAGTATACAAGATTTATCATTTAGGTACTCTTCAACACTGTAGTAAGCCTTCTTCACGAGATAATATTTAATTTGCTTGTCAATAACGACAAAAATGATATGATTAATTACTGACAATAGGGTACCGGACTGGGTCAAAAATACACCATCCTAATTAGTCCGTCAGCTAGATCATGGAAAAATATTGGACACGTATTTTTTGGGTTTTCATAATATTAAAAATCGTCAAAGCCATCGACCATCAAACTTCGAGAGTGGGGGGTCGGGACGTCACTCTTAAGTAAAAATCGTACTCACAAGTGACGTCACACGAAACTTCGAAGCGCTGTATCTTCGTCATTTTTTGTTTGTGAAACCAAAAAAAAAAATACGTGTACAATATTTTTTGGCAATCTAACTAACGGGCTACTTATTTTTTTTGAGGATTGTACCCTATTGAGGATATGTTATAAAACTAAACAAATACCTACTTAAATTCTACGCAATTATAACCGAGAACCATAAAGCCCAGTGGTTTTATATTACACACCATAAAGTCGGATGAAATGACCCGTAACGGTACTGTTTGGAGGATCGGTCGTGCTGAAATCTCGTGTTCGATTTTGTTTCGATAAGATTAAAAGAATCCTGGAAGAATATACACCTTCACTGAGTGTAGAGAGAACATTTTGTTGTAGAAACACAAGCTAAATAAGTAGTGGTAGGATTCTTAGCAGAGTCCGCCTGGGGAAGTACCACACCTTTGCCAGTTATTCTACCGCCAAGCAGTAATATCCAAACATTACGGTGTTCCGGTTTGACGGGAAATGTTTCCAGAGAAATAACAGGGCTTAGAGATATAACAACTTAGATCTCTGGGTGACGAGCGCAGTGCAGTTCTAGGTAATGATTTGGACTCTTCATGTTCCAATAGCTGCGTGTACATGTGCTGTTATGTGGCAAAGATGTTGCTTACCATCAGGCACATGTACTGCTCGTTTCGTCACTCTTTATTAAAAAAAAAAAGTAACACTGAAGTATGTAGGTACTATGTTAGAATCAGAAGTATTGATAATTTTATTTTCCTCAAAAACACGAAACCCGACTTCAATTTCAAATTATAGGTATTCGCCTAAATATCATATCATATTTTTGGGAATCTACTACTACAGGTAACAAATTTTAGCTTATTATAGTTATTAAGTTTATTGTAGTTAACCGTCACACCGGTTTATATTTTATAAAGTTTGAACAGATTATAAGACCACCATCTCTAATCTACTACACAAAAATAAATGAAAATTGATTCACAATTAGCGGTTTCTTGTAAAGATTTCTTACACCGTTAAAACCAGAGATTTTTGATTCATCTTGAACTTATGCTTGCACGTACGTACATACTTACAAAAAATTCTGAGAGATGCAGGCGGGAATTGAATGATTGCGAGTTGCACACAGTAAGTAGTCAATGTCCCACAAAGGCTTTTTTTTTTTCAGACTATTATAATAGTGAGAGACCCCGCTATTTTATAATCCGATGACGACCTTCACCGTACTGGCTGTATTTCATACCCTTTGAATTGAATTTCGTAATGAGATCTCGTAAGCATTGAGTAAAACTAGTTTTTTCAAAAATTCAATCAATTTAAATAAACTGTTTAAAAAAATGTGATTGTTAATCTATATATATATATGTATTTAAAAGCGAAAGGTCACTCATCAAGGAATCTCAGAAACCGTAAATGTTAGGAATCTGAAATGTTGAATGGAGGTCCCTTTTAGCACGTAGGCGCACGCTAAGACAGGATTTGGCGAAATTCAACCCCTAAAAGGGTGAAACAAAGGATGAACAGTTGTATGAAAATTTGTCAGTTTTAAAGTTATCAAATTCTGTATCTGGGCACTTGACACGAAGCAATTAAATGTTTTTTCTATCAATTTTGTAATTTCGAACTGTACGGGGGTTGAAATGGGATTGGGATTGAAATGGGGGATGAATGTCAATATGGAAGTTCCCAACCGTTGAAGATAAAACCATAAAACTCTGATACAGACACTTGACACGAAGCAAACGAATGTTTGTTCTAGCAATTTTGTAATTTCGAACTGTATGGGGGTGAAATTGGGGTTGAAATTAATGTCAATATAAAAGTTCTCAACCGTTGAAGATAAAACCATGAAACTCTAAATATAGACACTTAACACGAAGCAAACGAATATTTGTTCTAGCAATTTTGTAATTTCAAACTATATAAGGATGAAATTGGGATAGAAATGAGGGATGACTGTCAATATAGAAGTTCCCAATCATTGAAGATAAAACTATGTAACTCTTTATGTAGGCACTTGCCACGAAGCTATACAGTACCTATACAGAAGCTATAACAGTTTGTTCTAGCAATTTTGTAATTTCGAACTGTATGGGGATGAAATTCGAGTAGAAATGGGGGACGAATGTCCCTTGCGCTTTCACACCTAAACAACTGAACCGATTTTGATGAAATTGTTTTATTATAAGATGTTTTTAGTAACCGTAAATGTGTCTGGGTATACAAATAGGTACTGCCTGAGTTACCTTAGTATTTATTTCGCGCGGACGAAGTCGCGGGAAACAGCTAGTTAATCATATTTTGGACTGTTTTTTTTTTAGATCACCCATTTGCAAAATATTTGTTGGCAAATTAAATTGAATATAAAAAATACTTTTGATCCAATAAACAGCTCGGTTAAGGTCTTTGTACCTATAGCGGGATCTTAGGCCCTATTCAGTGCGACGCGGACCGTCCGCACGCGGACTAGGTTTTGCGTCCGTCGCGGATGAATTTGTCGTTCAGTGCACAGCGGATCGCGCATGCGCACATTAGACGCAGCCGCCATGACAACGACAGTATTGTACGTCCGCTCCGCGCGACTGTCCGCCCAGCACTGAACAACTACATTAGAACCAAGCACCGTCCGCTCGCGGACGTCCGCGGCGCGGAGGAGCGGCGCGGAGCGATTCCGACCGCGCGCGGATAGCTCTCCGCGACGCGGACAGCTCCGCGTCGCTCTGAACGCGCTGTAAGGTTTCATACATTTTACCGTCCGTCGCGGACGTCCGCGTAGGTCATCCGCGTCGCACTGAATAGGCCCTTAGACTATAATAAATGTATATACCTACCCAATTTCAATCTTATTACTACAGTAGCTTTTATTTAAAGAGTATCAAACATAGTGGTGGTAGGACTCTTAGCAGAGTCCGCCTGGTGAAGTACCACACCTTTTCCAAATATTCAACCGCCTAGCAGTAATGTGCAAACATTACTGTGTTCCGGTTTGAAGGGCAATGATTCCAGAGAAATTACAGGGCTTAGAGACATAATATCTTAGATCTCTGGGTGACGAGCGCAGTGCAGTGCTAGGTAATGATTTGGACTATCATGTTTCAATAGCTGCGTGTTACTGTGCTGTTATGTGGCAGGCATGTTGCTTACCATCAGGCACATGACCTGCTCGTCTCGTCACTCTATGCTATAAAAAAAAAAGAACATAAATTTACAAAATTTCACATTTATTTGTAGTACGATAGGATTTAAAATCTGCTTCTAATTCAGGCGGAAATTTAACCAGAAAAATAATCATTTGTAAAATTAGGGAAAGCAATCTTACTGTCTGATTAAAATCTTTCTGCAGCCCATGGGTTCTCCAGGGGCATTGCGTAAATTAATTGCCATGTCTAAGGGTATATTTCCACTGAGAGATAGGATAGAGTTTAGATGATAAGTAAAATCAGCATCAGATCCAATAATACGGTATTTAACTAAATTTGGAAAACAGGGTCTATTATCTTATGTTACATAATAAACGCACTACATTAATTTATCTGGGGATTTATTATATTAAAATTAAAAATACATGTATAAAGTTTGAAGAGTCTGACAAAACGACTGTTTCTGCAATGGTGCTGGTCCCGTGACGCTCGTGACGTCACATGCCAGTAAACAAATTATTGTTCTTAACAAAACCGGTCAGCTGTGGGTGTCGTGTGTGACGGCACTAGCGTTACAACGCATAACAGTGCATTTACGTTATAGACAATTATTTTATTTTTTAAGTGTCATTGGCGTAATTCTTAAAAAAATATTACGAAATACGAGAAACATATTCATTATTTTTTTAACAGTGGGATGAACATATTTTCAATTGGTACTGTCAAATAACTATAATTACAAACATGATTGGTGTAAAAAGTTAGTAAGGTACTCGTATGTAGCGTAGTGTACTTCTTATTGTTTTTAGTTTCGGTAATAAGGGTTCTGCCCGTTTAAATATACTAGTTATATTGGACGTGATTCCAAGTAATGTTTGATTAAATTAACTACTGAGGCAGCTTGGCGTTCTAATTTAGGTGTTTTTTAATCTGGAGTAATCGGTTTCTTCTCGGAAAGCACTTCGAATATTGGAGTGGTATCTTCATTAATTTAGTATTATATTAAATTTTATAGCCTCCGATACAAAACGATGGGTTTATCATGTCTGTCTGTAGTATCGTGGTTCTCGAACGAGTGAACTAATTTTGTTTTTCCATTTTTTTGTTTGAAAAATGAATTAGTTGAAAGTGTAAATTAATATAATACACTATGACATTTCAAAAACAAGATGGTCGACAGTAACCCAAATTTTTTTAATTATCTATAGTTATAGCTGGCCCGAATTCAACAAATATTTTCCCGTTGGATTAGTATATAGGTATGTGATCCCTGAGTGTTATAGGCTATATATTATGTACCACAAGTGAAGCCGGCACGGCACACTAGTCAGCTATAAGGAGGCTGGCTGTCGTACCTACTAGAGAATGTGACATATTTTTTTGACGTGACAACGTCTTATAATTCGAAAAAGCCGGCTGCACGCATGAAAAACATGACGTCATGTACCGTTACCGCGTTACCGTCGGTCGTTACCTCGCCGCATGTTTGTTACAGTTGTATTAATTATTTCGACCAGTAGTTCAAGCGGGGATGTAGCTCAGTGGTAGAGCGTTCGCTTTGCATGTGAAATGCCCCGGGTTCGATCCCCGGCATCTAAAATCTTTTTTGCATTGTTTTGATTGAAAATGACTAAATTCTACTGATTACTTTTTACATACAAATCTATTAAACAATTGAAATTAAAATTTTCTTTTGAAAAATGCTACTATTCCATCAGTATTTTCTTAAGACGTTGTCACGTTCTATCGTCAGTAAACCGACTTTACAGACAAACATTTTTTTTTATTAACTCAACCTTTGTCATTCCGAACTAATTTTGTCAGGTTTCTTTCATTCAGGCGAGATGGTGGTCAAATGTAAATCTATAATAATTATTTTAAAATAATCAAAACCTACATTGATTCAACTTTGTAAATAGTAAGTTTGCACTCGACCACCATCTTACCTGATGTTAACTGACGATGCAGTCTACGATCGAGCGCGCTTGCGGAGAAAAAAACTATAAACTCGAGGACACCAAGATTACATCTATCACCGAATACCCACTTAGGTAACGTATACAGCCTACGGATTAAAACTGGCCTTTGTGTTAAACGAATTAACAAAAAATGGCTATGTAGTTAATTTATACGCTGTAGAAGTAGGAGCGAGAGGTATACCAGCCAAATCTCTCTATAACCTGCTTAAAGACCTTGGCTTGTCCAGAAGTGTAGTAAGTTCTATACTAGAACGAGTATCTAAAGCTGCACTAGTAGGATCATATCGGATTTGGCTGGGCAGGGAGAGAAATACGAGTTGTGAAGGTGAGAGTTGACGTACGTCACTAAGGGGCCCCTTTTAAACCTACGCCCGAGTCACAAGTCTTGGGGTCTACTCGAGATTTCTCTCTCTGTCATACGATGGACTCAGCGCCCGCACGGTGAATCCATGGAATGCTAAGAAGTTCGTCTCTCTTCCAGACTATAATCTGTATTCCAAATTTCAACCCCATCCGTTCAGATATTCCGCCGTTAATTGAACAACAAACATCCAAACATTGACATTCTTATGTTATAAAATTGATTTTTTATATTTATGTATGATTTAAATGACTACATTGACACTTTAATACCCCGTTTACATGATTCCAGTCCAGCGACCGAATCCAGCGCTGGATTGCTTACTGGAATAATGTAAACTGGAATGCATCAATCCAGTGCCAAAGCATTCCAGTGCCGGTTTCCATTATTCCAGTAAGCAATCCAGCGCTGGATTCGGTCACTGGACTGGAATCATGTAAACGGGCTATTATACGTATTTCGTTATGTGAGTTAAAAAGTATATTCGAACATAAATATATAAAACAAGAGCAGTTATAGGGACGAATGATGAAAGAGTAAAATTTTTCAAATAAGAATTTTAGTTTTACACTTTTATTAACTTTTTGTATTAAGCTTTCATTGCTTTCATAGAATTTGACATGCAAATCTATACTTAATATTATAAAGCTGAAGAGTTTGTTTGTTTGATTGTATGTTTGTTTGTTTGTTTGAACGCAAGGATCTCTGGAACTACTGGTCCGAATTGAACGATTATTTCTTTGTAGGATAGTCCATTTATCGAGGAAGGCTATAGGCTATTTAACATTACGCTACTATCAACAGGAGCCGAGCAAGAATGAAAAATGTAACAAAAACGGGGAAAAATATTGCTTTTTGAGAGCTTTCGTTGCGTGACAGCATAAATGTCAAATTTTAAAGGTTGCGTCATTAGAACCTAAAGTAGCCGAATTTGTGCAAAATTTGAATTGGTACGATCAATTTTCGATAGATGGCGTAGCAACGCGCGCGCGGTCAGCTAGTACTTTAATAAAACGCCTGGCCTTATCTGTAAACTATACATAATATGTATATTTGCTCGCGACATCATGCACTTATTATAAAAAATATGTTATCAAATAAAAATAAAAGAGTTTCTTAGGGAATATAAGCATATTATTCCCTAACAAACTTTTTTTTTTGGATAAAAAGCAGCCAATAGTCTAGTCACATCATAATCTATCTAAGTTGTAATTCCAGACTGATCCGTCGAGTTTTTAAACCGTGATTGAGCAACAAATATTAAAACATCCGAAATTTCACATATATAATATTAGTGAGAAATAATATTTTTAAAAGCTTCCCCTGAGCCCACTGCCTCCATCACCGCCCCCTTGCATCTTTTATGGCCATCTGGAAGTTGTAGTCCCTGATGGCACTTGGTGGTATAGCCGACGTTTGCGACACAGAATGACATATCGCTTCGTCTTTAGTAAATGTTGGGAACATAGTGGTTAGATATTTATGACAGAAGACTCAGTATTTGCGGAAGTAATACTTTGATACTTCTCACACTTCATAAAGACCTATTTAAGGGCAACTTCGTTAAGCATACAACATAGAAGAAGACGTAAGTTCACGAACAAATACCTATAGTAAATGTATGCCCAGTAAAACAACCAATGTATTATTACGTACTAATTATTGACTAAAATTATGTTAATATAAACATAAATTAAGATACTGTTATAACATTATTTTTAACGGGCAGAGCCTTTATCAATAAAACTAAAATACAATGAGAACTACACTACGCTACATACCTAACTAACTACTTACACTAAGCACACCTGAATTATCCATATACCAATGAAGGTCTACAGATAATCAAGATGTTCAAGCCCACTACCAATCGGAAGCGTAATCGTATGCGTTATAACATTCAATTACTTACACATAACCAATTACAAATAGAATACCAACTAAGAAGTATACTTCGTCATACCGAACAAAATAACCACTAAGATACCTAAGATTAGATTCACAGAAGGATTCTAGCAGAAGAACTTGTCGTTAGTTTCACAAAGTTAGGGACTTTGTACGTATAGGTACCTTTAAGTTGCGGTATAATTATAAACACCCTTGTATTATAATCTAACGCCTGAAAATATAACCCAATGGAAAGTAAGGTTTAGTTAGTTGATCTTTAGATTAATATATTACAGAATTTACAATTGTGCGGTGATATTTATAGGTAAGTAGTTTCTTATATTGGTCAATGGATAATTCGATGTGCTTAGTGTAAGTAATTGGTTATGTAGCGTAGTATAGTTCTCATTGTATTTTAGTTGAGTTAATAAAAGCTCTATCCGTAAAAAAAATAATCTTAAATTGAATAAAACATTTATTATTTTACTTTTTACTTCTTACAGTATGCACCTACATTCCATACCTGGTTCGCATATCATACATGGTTCTCTCCGCCTCAGTGTAAGTTCACCCTACCGAGACCCAAACGAGATATTTTTGTCAAACCGTTTATCTTGCTCCGCATAAGTGGCACGTCATAATTTGTCTAAAGCTGAGAACTGAGGTCTTTAAATTACGGGTTCTGCAGGGATCTGACGCGTCTGGAGGTTACGAAGGTTGGAGATGTACTTAATGACGTGGGGTTAATGATACCACATGTCTTCGGTTGGTTTCATCCTTTTGAAATACATAGATTCTTCAGTGATATATGGTTTTCTCGAGGCGTATAATTGGGATACTGAATGGGTCAAAAATAAACCATTGTAATGAATCGGCAATATATGTACATACATTATGGAAAAATTTCGGTCACGCATTTCTTGTACAATAAAGTTATTAAACTCGTCAAAGATATAGAGAACAAAACGTGAGGAGTTGTGATGTCACGTCTACATAAAAATCGCATGTAAACATGGCGTCATTGGAGACTTCTAAGCCCTATAATTATTATGTTATCTTCGTCATTTTGTGTTTGTGATACTAAAGAAAAAATACGTGTGCAATATTTTTTGTAATCTAAATGAATGGAAATACATGATACGATTACATGCCTATTGTGGTATCAAGATTTTAAAGAAAAAAAAATATTTTTGTTTTTAGGATAGAGAGTCAAGATGAGTAAGACATGTAAGGTAAGCAATACGCTTGCCTACAGCAAGACAGTGTTACACTACTTTTGAAACACGAAGAATCCAAATCATTACGCAGCATTGCACTGCGCTCTTTACGCAGAGATGTAAGATGATTTGTAGTTTTTAAACTTTCGCCATTTAAATTCATATTGAAAATATTACACAGGACCTACTTACGTTCTAAATTATTATTAAGTAACTTAGAAATAATCGTGCTATAACTATGCAAAAGTTTGGTTGTATGTTGCTCAATAACGTCGGAAAGTTCGAACGGATCTGACTGAAATTAAAAACACTGGTAGATTAGTGGTCAATTCACACACAACACCATCTGACCCCAAACTAAGTAAAGCTTTTACTATGGCGGCCAGTTGTAATGCATACTTATTATACATAGAAACACCCAGACAAATATTTGCACTGGGTGGGAATCGAACCCACGACCCTCGGCTTCGTAGGCAGAGACGACCTATTAATTATAGAGAGCAAAGGTATAAAAAGCATCTTAATTATTATTTTAGAAGCAGCGTCCCATGGTCTTCAACGGTCAGATTCCGTGTCCACTATTTGCTCGCGATAAAAGGTAGCCTATGTGTTAACCCATACTATAATCAAACCGTGTTCTAAATTTCAACCCAATCCGTATAGCTGTTTCAATGTGATTGAATCACAAACATCCAAGCATCTGTTTTGAACAAAACTTTCGCATTTATAATACTAGCAACGCCACACAGTTTTACCCGCGTAGTTCCCGTTCCCGTTATTTTCCCGGGATCCAAAATAGCCTATGTGTTTTTCCAAACTACAATCTAACTAGGCCCCAAATTTCAACTCAATTCGTTCATACGTTACGGCATAATTGAGCAACAACCTCCAAACATCGAAACATGATCATTTATAATAATAGGATTAGTAGAATATTTTCCACAATAGTGGAAAAACTGAAAAAAAGTTTGAAAAAAAGTTTTTTATTTAAAAGTTTACTTTGAATGTACATAACAAAAAGCACACAAAAAACATCACAGACAAAACAACCGACCTCAACTTAAAATTTATTTAATTGTATCTTAAAATTATTAAAACCACCAACATGTTCAACTGCAGCGACAGTTTTACCCTTTCAAAGAATAAATTACAAAATACATAACATTTAACGTGGGCTAGCGAAAGTACCCCTTCACATAAACAATATCAAAAACATAACCACAGCTGACTAAATTGACGGCACGTCCTAGCCATTCATATCTATTTACATTTACATCGCATATTTCACAAAGCGTAATATATTTTACACAGGGTAATACATTTTACACAGCATAATATATTTTACAAGCTGTAATATATTTTTGAAGCGTCGGTACTAAAAGTTGTCGTCCTAGTAAATCTGCGTCATGCTACGCGACGCGTATAAAATAAAATCAGAATGGTTATAAAATACTAAAAGTAGACTTTGGCTGTGAATTACTAGGTACATAATTAAAAACAACAAGTTTCCTGTCTGGCAGTTTTGCTTTTTATTTATTTTGTGTACTGTCCAATTCTCATATTTTTTTATTTAATGAATGACAATTACTTGATGGCATGACGGTGGTATGGTTTCGGACCCACCCTACCACCAGGGGTAGGGCTAGTGGTATGGTGGGTCCGTCACGCAATTATTCATGTTGTTCTGTGTTATTTGCTAACATGCCCAAATTGAAATAAAATTGACGCTTAAGACAACACAAATAAGTAATGCAAGCAAGCAAATAAGCTAGGTTATAAAAGCATTGGACTGTTAAGTGCTAAGATTCTATTTTCTTAACGTACATAGGTTTGCGTGTGACTAACAACTCACTAGATGGTAAGGGACTGTCAGGTTAAAAATAATATTCACAGATTTTTTTCTGCAGAAAAGTTCCTCCAAATGGCTAAACGGAATTTGACTAATTAACGACAATTAGTCAAATTCCGTTTAGCTCTGTTTAGATCTGTTTCAAACATCAACAAGTGTTTTTAGAAAGGAATAACTAAAAAAAAACAATTTTGGGCGTCAAATTATAAATAGTTGAAAAAGGAATCTGTCGCGACAGTCTAAGTTAAATAACAGTGTGTGAAAATTATACTTGGAAAAATTTATAACCATAACATCGAAAGAAAAAAATGTTATAAGTAACACGTTCATTTGTACCTAACAAGAAATAACTTTCAACGTCTGATTATGCAAGTTCTAACGCTTAGTGTAGCTTCACGTCGCTTCCCTCGCGTCAGATACAGAGTAATGCGGTTACTCAGGCCCCAGTCATTCGAGATGAAATTCGGCTTCGACAATGTAATCTGTGAAACCATTTCGGGAGATACCTCCTCGACACAATAGATGAAAACCAAATTCGATCCCGGCACGGAACTCAATTAGTCTACTGACTTAGGAACGTTCACACCAACCGCTTTATTAAGGGAATGTAAATAATTTGTATTGGCTTTGGTTAAGTTAAGAGCGATTGTTTGAATAGCTTAATTTTGATTAGGTATTTTATTTGCAGAGGTACCTTTAACTCCGTGCAAACATCGTCGGTCTCTCAAGTAATCACTGAACGCAGTGAGAGGAATTATACATTTTCGTTACCTTTAACCAATAGGTATTATTTTTGAGCTAACGTTTCTTGACCATTTCCTTTGTCCCGAGTAGATTACATGTCAGTCTACTGTGGCTAGCAGTGCCTCGCGGTTTTGCTTGCGTAGTTCCCAATCTTTTTATTTTTCAAATCAAAAATAGCCTATGTGTTATGTCAGATCTGTCATGCCTAGCTATCTATTTACGAAATTTTTATTTAAATATATCCCGTAGTTTTTGCGTGAAAGAATAACATAAGCCCATCTACCCACTCTCACATAATTTCACATTTATAATATTAGTAGTAGGATTGATTCAAAGATACGGACGTGTAAAAGTAAATTTACGGAAGACGCAGTGTTGGACGGCTTCTCACTAGATGGACAGATGACGTCACAACGGTCGCTGGAAACCGCTGGTTGCAGGTTGCGCAGGACCGTTTGCTGTGGGAATCTTGCGGCTGATGATGATGATGAAAAGTATATTTATATATTTCTCGATATACGTCATATGCAAACAGATGTGATAGAAAACTCAAATGTGTTTGAGACAAGAATATGAGTTTAAAAATAAATTGTAAGTTAAGATGTTTTATTCACCAGCAACTTCCCGCGGTTCGACCTGCGCAGTTCCCGTTCCCGTTCGCGTACAAAAAGTCTAAGTATAAAAGTAAAAAAAAAAAAAGTATAAAAGTCTATGTGCTATGCCTGATTACAATTTTGTTCCAAATGTAAAGGTACAAGTTGGCGCTGAAACCGCGACGCGAGACCGCGACAAGAGACCGCGACCTGTCTCGGTCTCCTGTCGCGGTCTCGGCACGAACTGGCGCCCATACAATTCCATAGAGTCAAGTGACTGTCGCGGTCTTAGCGCGAACTGGCGTCCATACAATTCCATAGTGTCAAGTGCCTGTCGCGGTCTCGCGTCGCGGTCGCGGCGCGAACTTGTACCTTTAGGGTGATCCGTTCAGCCGTTCCAAAATTTGAGCAACAAACAGTCAAACTTTCGATGTTTTTTGTAATATAGAGTAAACGAGACGAGAAGGTTAGCAAGCGATGTATTCCAGGCAAACTTTTAAAGATTTTGGTTTTATGTGTAATTCCAGCCACTAAATAAATTACATACAAATTTGAATTTCTAAACTGTCCATTTCCCTACAGCTTAATAAGTGTTCGCTACAAAACTGTGGCACACGTCGTTATAAGCTCCAAAATTGCCTTCAATAAACAGTCAATAACAGTTAAACTATCAAACAACAATCCCACAACGTGGTTTCCGAACACCGTACCAATCTCTTCTAAATGGGAAGGTTGTACATTTCACTCATAACGATATATGAATGGCAGCACTATCGAATTCTACAATGGGGGTGACGACAGAGTTAAAAATACACTATTCAAATTAATTCGTCAGATAGATTTTGTTATAATTTGGGGCACGTATTTTTTGTTTTACCAAGTTATCAAAAATTGACAGAGATATAGATCATCAAACTTCCGGTGTGAGGTTGTGACGTCACTCTATAGTAAAAATCGTACCATAACGTGACGTTACTCGAAACTTCTAAGCACTGATCTTGGTCATTTTTGAAGTAAAAACTTCAAAAATGACCAAGAACTTCAAAAAAGGCGCGCCTAGACAGAATTTTCGTAGGGTGTGAATTGAATTCTAGCGTCACGCTCGGGTATGATAAGAAATCTTCGGGTAAACTTGGGACCATGGCCAATGGCCATCTAGAAATGCGTCAGCCAATGGGAAATGCTGAAAGGGCGTGGCATGGCCATCTAAAAATGCGTGAGCCAATGGGAAATGCTGACGCATTTCTAGATGGCCGTGCCATGATGACCAGGCCACGCCATCCGGTTACACCCAAATTCTGAGTTATAAGTTTTCACTTCTATCGGCAGTTCCTATGACTGCCAATTTTTTTGTTTGTGAAACATAGGAAAAAATACGTGTACAATATTTTTTAATAATTTAACTGATGGACTAATTAGTTCTTTTTAGTCGTCTCGCCTAATAGGCGACCTAAAACCTCGCCTAAAACCTATCGTATAAAAGTCAAATAGTTCCACAGTTTGGTCGTAGGCATTTAGTGATGGTGCAGCCTCCAACTATTGAATGACTTCCGATCGTCTTCCGAATCTCAACAAAGTTGACTTGTAACGTCTTTGACGAACTTTCCCGGCTGCTGAATGATTCGATGTACTGATATTCCACTTATACTTACTCAACAAACTTTGCACTATTTAGTTAGATACTTAGCCATTTGACTGGCAGTTCCGGTAATGTGCTTTTAGATGGGATAACATAGTTATATTATTACTTGCTGCGTTTGCGACTTAACTACTATTAACTTTAACAAGGTAAAATCCTTTTTTTTTATAGTATAGAGTTACGAGACGAGCAGGACATGTGCTTGATGGTAAACAACATGCCTGGCACAAAACAGTACAGTGACACGCAGCTATTGGAACATGAATAGTCCAAATCATTACCTAGCACTGCACTCCGCTTGTAACCGAGAGATATAAGATGTTTTATCTCTATGCCCTGTAATTTCAATGAAACAATGCCATTCGAACCGGAACACAGTAATGTTTGCGCATTGCTGCTTGGCGGTAGAATAAATGGCAAAGGTGTGGTACTTCCCCAGACGGACTCTGCAAAGAGTCTTACCACTACGTATGTGTTACTTGAGAGTATGATCTATTTTAATTACATATTTCGGTATGCTTACGAGGTGATTAAGCAACAACCATCGAAACCTTGAAATTTTCACATCCTACTCATATTAAGAATGCATAATTTTTTAAGTATGTAGGTATGGAATAGGGTACCGGACTAGGTCAAAAAATACACCATCCTAATTAGTCCGTCAGCTAGATCATGGAAAAATATTGGACACGTATTTTTTGTTTTTTCATAATATTAAAAATCGTCAAAGATATAGACCATCAAACTTTGAGAATGGTCGCGACGTCACTCGTGAGCAAAAATCGTACTCACAAGTGACGTCACACGAAACTTCGAAGTGCTGTATCTTCGTCATTTTTTGTTTGTGAAACAAAAGAAAAAATACGTGTACAATATTTTTTGGCAATCTAACTGACAGGCTACTTAGTTTTTTTGAGGATTGTACCATATTGTGTTACTCTTTCACACAAAAACTACTGAAGGGTTCTGGATGAAATTTCGTACCTAAGTGTATACGAGTGTCTGGGATCTCTACATTATAGCCACAGTATTTTTCGCGGCAAAATAACGATATCGGAAACTAAGCGGGTTAAACCGCGGGTTGCTGTTAGTTAACCACATTAGTAGGATACAAATTATTATCTATGAACTTAGTAGGTAATTAAGGAGAAGCAGTAGATATACCAGTCTCTTACGTCTCTGACGTAGCGACGAAATCTTTCGCCATACAACATACGACCGGGAAGGACGTCTACTTTTTTTCATGGAAAAACGTAATTTCAAAATATAAACTCGCGACTTTCCTTCTCCGGCTTTATTTCGATCCGTTGTTTCGTCTGCTAATTACTCTTATAGAGTAATTTTAGTATAGTCTTATAATATTACAATTGCCAATGCATGGATGTTTGTTGCTCAATGTTGTAACATATGAACGAGTCGGGCTGATATACAGGTAAATTTTAGCCTGGAAAAACACATTAGCCTATTTTTATCTCAGCAAAATGGGAAGGATGGGGATCAGCAAATCAGCAAAACGCAAAGCGGGGATGACAGCTACGTGGGTAACACCGTGAGGTGCTGCTGGTATTATTATAATAGTCAAAGCTTGGATGTTTGTTGCTCACTCACGTTGAAAATAACGAGAATGGATCTGTGCAGGTAAAACTGCCAAAAGTACATAATTAGGTATGATGCCCAGAAACAACCAGACATAGAACAAACATTCGTATTCATCTCTCAAAGATTTTTCTGCCATGGAAACCAAACCCCCGATCTATAACTTTACAGCTTTACTACCGATTAGCCACGAGACCAGTAATTACATTACATTGTTTACATTGGCCTTGTGCAGTGCAAATATTTGTGTGATGAATTCAAATATATATTTGTACTGTGTCTGGGTGTTGCTATGTATAATAAGTATGTGTTTACAACTATATAAGTACATTTTATATCAGCTATTTGGCCGCCATATTACAAGCTTTGCTTAGTTTGGGGTCAGATGGTGTTGTGTGTGAACTGTCCACCAATACATTATATTTTGTACAAACAAATTTGCATTTTAACTTAATGTCATTACTACAACCGCAATGATCAAGTCAGTTACAGTAATTATAATGTTTTAATTAATTCTGGTCCACATTTACAGTGACATCAGTTTAATGAATATCTAACACGCGGCCAGATAATGGCTCCGCCAAATTATGCTGCCACATAAATCAACCAAAAGTTGCTAGCGTTTTACAGACGATTTTAATGAAATTGTCGGTGTAAATACTAAACAATAGCGATGGTAATCGTTTGCACGTATACACAGTCAGAATAGGCGTAATGACTAAAAAACGGATTAGTCTGTCAATTAGATCATTGAAAAATATTGTCTACGTATTTTTTCTGTTGTTTCACAAACAAAAATGATGAAGATACAGTGCTTGGAAGTTTTGAGTGACGTCACTTCACTATAATTTTTTAAGAGACATGACGTCACAACTTCACACTCCGGAAGTTTGACAATCTATATCTTTGGTGATTGTTTATAATTTGGTAAAATCCTACTTCCTACTAATATTCTAAATGTCAATGTATGGATATTTGGATGTTTGTTGCTCAATCACGTCCTAACGTATGAACGGATCGGGCTGAAATTTAGAACACAGATAGATTATAGTCTGGAAGAACACATAGGCATTACTTTTTATCCCGGAAAAATAAGTGGAACAACGGGAATTTCGCGGGTAACACCGCCTGGCGCTGCTAATATGTATCCCATATTTTATCAAATATCTACTGATGGACTAATTAGAATGGTATATTTTTGACTCAGTCATCATCAGTCAATTGTTTTTTCTGTAGATGTAAGTAAAACATCTATAGATAGCGCGCGAGTTGAATGCAGTCGGGGTCTGAGGTAAAGAGCGGGAGCATCTCGCCCCGCTATCCGCACGCCCCACCTCACGCGCTTGTAGTGTAAAGTGCTGTCACTGTCGCGGTCACAGCACTCCGCATTCCTAAGATCTGCATTCAACTCGCGCGCTATCTATAGACATAGTTTAGTTTAGTTAGTTAGTTTAGTTTGACGGGGCTGTTTCCGCACTTAGCCTCTCAAAGTGGGCCATTGTGCGTGGCTCATACTTCCCTATCACTCCAACCATCCCAGGCTATCCCAGAAGGCAAGCAACCTATTCAGGTTGTTGAAGGCCTCCGGGACTGCTGCTGGGGAGTGGAGGAATTCTGCCCGTTGATCCGCCACGCTCCTGCATTCCACAATCACATGCTGTGGCGTTTCTTCTTCCTCCATGCATCCTCTGCACAGAGGGCTATCTGTTACACCTAAATTGAATAAGTGTTTGTTAAGGGGACAGTGGCCAGTCATAGTACCTATGACTTTACGGATCCTATCCCTGCTCAGTCTGATAAGGTTGCGGGCAAGTTTTTTTGTTGCTACCGGAACAGCAATTTTTGTTTGTCTGCAACCTTCAATGTTTCTCCATTCCATTGAATGTGCTTTTTCGGTATTTTCCTGCAGCCATGATTTTATTTGGGCCTGAGGTATAGGCATTAAAGGTTCCGGACCGTATGTTATTGCCTTTGCTCCTCTCTTGGCCAGTTCATCTGCTGCATCATTACCTAGTGAGTCGCTGTGTCCTTTAATCCATTGCAGGGTTACTCTGTTCGTCCCTGTTATGGATTGGAGTGCATTGTGACATTCCAGTATAAGGACAGAGGTTATAGTGTTGTTTTTTAGGGCTTGAAGCACTGACGCGCTGTCGGAGACAATTTTGATGTTTAAGTCCCCGACATCTCTGGCTGCGATCGCCTGTGCCGCCCTGGTGATACCGATACATTCGGCTTGAAAGATTGTGTTTAACTTACTTAGTGATGTTGATATTTTTATGTTTAAATCATTTGAGAAGACACCGGCTCCTGTACCTTGTGAGGTTTTGGAGCCGTCTGTGTATATCCTTACTTCTCTGCTACCAGAGCTGTCTTTTAATTCTGCATTAAGTTGGATATTGTATCTTCGATCAAAGACGTGTTGGCATATTGTTCTATCCATGGGTGCCTCAAGAAGTGGTATTTCTTTCAGCACCCGTTTCAGAACTTTTGTGTGTTCTGTTTCTGTACCCTGTTTCCACAGTCCATGAGCTCTTAGTCGCAGGGCGGCTGCAGTGGCCTCCTCTTGTATGACTAAGTGTAGAGGTCTCAAATTTAAGAGATACTCCAAAGCGGCTGATGGTGTGGTTTTCATGCATCCAGTGGCTGCTAGGCTTGCCAAGCGTTGCAGACTTTGGAGTTTGGCTTTTATTGTGGTCAGTTGTGTTCTGGGCCACCACACAACTGATCCGTAGGTCAGAGAGGGTCTAATCACTGAAGTGTACAACCACAGTGTAATTTTTGGATTGAGACCCCATTTTCTCCCAATGAGTCTCCGGCATTGCCAAAAAGTTAGACAGGCCCTCTTAATTTTTGTATCTATATGACTCGCCCAGTTCAGTTTATTATCAAGGATGATGCCCAGATACTTCACTTGCGATGATAGGGTGAGTTTGGTATTAAATAATTTTGGGAGTTGTAGTTCTGGTAACTTTCTTTTGTTGGTGAAAAGAATGAGCTCTGTTTTTTTCGGATTTACTGACAATTGATGTTCGCCACACCATTTCTCTACAATCTGAAGAGCCGAGCGCATGGACTTACAAAGCACATTTTCAGCGCTTCCGCTAATCAGTATAGTGAGGTCATCCGCATAACCAATAGTAGTGTACCCTCTGTTATTTAGCGTCTTTAGGAGGCTGTCTACTACTGTGTTCCATAATAGTGGTGATAGGACGCCACCCTGGGGGCATCCTTTTACTACCTTTGCCCTTATGGTAGTGTTCATCACTATCTGGACTGCTCTTTTACTGACCAACTCGGTGATCCAGTTCCTCATCACTGGTTCGACCTTGAGTTTGCATAGAGCATGGTTTATGCTGTTGTGCATTGTTTTATCAAATGCCCCCTCTATGTCTATAAAGGCTGCAAGTGTTGAAAGTTTGTTTGTGAGAGCCGATTCTATCTTGTGCACAACCATATGCAATGCTGACTCTGTTGATCTACCCTTTCTGTATGCGTGCTGCTGAGGATGCAGTTGTTTATGTTTTAGTGCCCCATCTCTTAAGTGTCGGTCCACTAATCTTTCTAACGTTTTTAGAAGGAAAGACGTTAGGCTAATAGGTCTAAACGATTTGGCGTGCGTGTAGTCCTCCTTACCGGGTTTTGGTAGGAAAATTACTTTCGCCTCCCTCCATGTTTTCGGGATATATTTAAAGGCTATACAGGCCCTATAAATTGGTAAAAGGTGCTCTGTTACCTGGTTTGGTTGCCATTGTAGTAACGCTGGGAATATACCATCCAGCCCTGCGGATTTGAAAGGTTTGAAACTTTTAAGTGCCCATTTTATTCTATCCGCGGTTACTACCTTATTTGCTACTTCCCATTCTTGGGTTGTTGGTGTGCAGTGGTTTTCTTCTGGCCACTCTGGTTCTCCTGTGATCTGGCATCCAGGAAAGTGAGTCTCCAGAAGTACTGCACTTGTTTCGTTGTCTGTGTTTGTGTAAGTGCCGTCTTCCTTTTTTAGGGAGCCCGGGAGGTTGAGCTCGCCTTTGGCTAGAACTTTCTTTATTCTTCCGGCTTGGTTTGTTGAACTTATGCTATTACAGAAGTTGTGCCAGGATTCCGTTCTGCGGAACCTGATTCGCCTCTTGTAATGCTTTTGTGCAGCTTTGTAGTTGTCCCAGTCCACCATGGATCTGGTGTTTTTTGCCCTGTTATAGAGCGACCTTAGTTTATGGCGTAGTCTCTCGAGTTCTGGCCCCCACCAAGAACCCTTACCTACGTTGTTTGATTTTACCACCGGACATGCCAGTTTGTAACTATCCAATAGTGTTTTTGTTAGGAATTGTACGTTCGTTTCTATGTTGTTTGTACAAAGTGTTGTGTCAGTTAGGTGTGTGTTTCCTAATGTTTTGTTTAATAATGCTGTGTACCTTGTTATATCGGTTTTACGGGGGTTACGATATGGAACAGGGTCTGTTGACTTATATCGCAGTTGGAAACAAACGCGGCGGTGGTCCGCAAAAGATGGCTCGTTTGATACGTGCCATTCCTCGATTTGGCTAGCCACCGCGTTGGTTGCCAGTGTAATATCTATGATAGTTTGGTACCTAGAGCTTACAAAAGTAGGTTCCGTACCCCTGTTCATAATGTTGAGGTTTGTCTGGAATAAATATTCGGCTAAGGACTCACCCCTTTTGTTGGTATTTCTACTTCCCCACAGCGAGTGGTGAGCGTTGCTGTCCGCGGATGCGATCAGCTCCCAGTGATGTTCTTCGCAGTGTTGTACCAGGTCGGCCAGTTCTTTTGGGGGAATATCCCCCTCACCCGGCAGGTACACTGATGCTAGTACTAAGACGGTTTGGTTTTCTGTAGTAAGTCTCACTGCTGTGAGGTCTCTAGAACAGAATTGGTTAAGCAAAGTGGCTGTTGTTGTTTTAGGCATATAAATACATGTTCTTGGGGTTTCAACAGTAGTGTCTACCATTAACTTACCTCCGATGTTACTGAGACCGCAGATTTTATTATTTTTGATCCAGGGCTCCTGGATCATGGCGACGGTCTTGCTGTTCTTCTCCAGCACTCTGCGTAGAGTGGCCGCCGCTATCTGCTTGTGCTGGAGATTGGTCTGGATGAACTTGAGGGGGCTATGGGCTTCGCAGGACGCCATCTTCGTCACTGCTGCAGCACCCCTCACTCGGCAACGGTGAGACTACTTCCACCTCGCTCAAACTCTGTTTGAGGGCGGAAGCTGAGGGCTCCGGAGTCGACGTCTCCTTTGCTTCAGTCTCACTCGTTGAGGTTGTTTTTACGGGTTGTTTTCCTGCCGTTTTCGCTTCGACTGTGGAGAAGAAGCGGATGTACCCACTCCCCGTAATGTGGGCTACCCGGCGGTCTCGGTCCAGGATCGTCTGCTTCTGGTCTTCAGGTATTCCCAGGGTAAGGTGCACTACCTTATCCTCGGAGCCCATAGCGTCCTGTGGTTGGTCGTCCACGGTCATATCGTAGCACTGCCACGAGTCCACCTTGTACCACGGATTCTGGGCACAAAGGACTCGCTGCAGTATGGCAGGGTCGGTAATGCTGGTATGAATTAGAAGCCCAGCCTTGAGCTTCTTCTTCATGTCCGACTGCCTGATGACCGTGAGGGTGGTGTCAGGAATTGGTGACTCGATGTTTTTCATCTCTTCTTCCAGCCACCTGAGCGAATTCGCGTCCTCGCACCACATCGCTAACGCCCCGTCCAACAGGAAGGGTCGACCGCGGAAAGACGGTGCGGGCGCGCTCGAGGAAGATGGAGACAGTGCGGTTTGGATAACTTTGCCAGCAACAGCTACCCTCACCGCCTCTGCCTGGGCCTGCGAGAGGTCCCTCTGCGGGACGGTAGTAATCACCACCTTCAGGTGGGATTGAGCCGCGTCTGCGTAGCTCACCGTCCGTTTTGCTTTTGGGGCGGTCTTCGCGCGTTTGGCGTCCCCTCTGGGAGATTGGGTCTCGTCCAGGCGAGCGCGCTTCGATGAAGCTCTCTCGTCCGTCGAAGACCCTTTCCCCTGCTGTTCCTTTTCAGGAATGGGAGCCATCGCAGCGGTCCGTCTACCGCGAGCACCTCTCGGTTTCCTTTTCTTCCCCGATTGGCTGGGAACTGGTGGTGGTGGTGGCGGTGGTGGTCCCGCCCCTGTAGAGGTGAATGGTGTGGTTTCGCGCTGCGTTTCCGCTGCTGCGATAATTTTGGGTTTGTTTGGCTGAAGTGCTTTCCTTCTCGCGCGCCTGTTATGGCGAACGCGTTCTGGTCTGCTCTTCTGCCCTTGGGTTTGGGTGTCAGCCTTCGTGTCGGTGGACTCCCTTTTGCAGGGACGCTTATGCGTGACTACAGTCCACGGCGACTTGACGGAGGGTTGAGTTGCTGGGATCGCCTTCATGAGGCCTGATAAATCCAGGCTGGAGCCTGGTTGAGAGCACAAGTTGCCCCCCCCAGAATACGAGGGGCAGACCGAGCTGGGCTCGGTGAGGGATTCTCCGCTGGCTGAGCCAGTGGTACCCTCCTGGGGTAAAATCTTTTTTCGTTGTGCCGACATTAGGGTTTTTGAGCTGGGTTTTAAAAATCTCACACACAACCTGCCCTTGGTATGTGTGGCGCAACTTTTTGGGGGTATTTGGTGCCCCAGGGCCTTGCGGGCCGGAGTTGTGGATATAGGCCGCCACGGTTCGGCCGTATGTGTAGGCTTGTATAGTGTGTCTGAGTGTAGTTGAGTGTGGTGGTGTACTTACTAAGTGAGGCGTGATTGTGATCTGTATGTGTGTGTGTGGTTGCGTGCCTAATGAGTGTATGTATGTGGTGTATGTGTGGTGTGCTTGTGTAGTGTGTGTGGTATTTTAGCCAATAGCTAGTGATGTACCCGTAGGTACATTACTAACCATTGTTACCGGGGTACACCGTCCTAGTGCATTGCGTTCCTAGGTGATCGAGATCCACCAGGACCGCATTGCAACCAGGCACGCTTGGAGGTACACCACTAAAGCACCCCAATATCTATAGACATATTTGCTATGCCAAAAAAACGTCTAGTTGTGGTGTTCCAAACAATTATGTGACTTACAACAACTTAATAACTTATGTGAACCAAAATCTTTTCAATGTTTTGAACAAACTCAAGTCTGTACATTGCACTTGGATGGGTAAAACTAGCTGCTCTGCATGGTTGTGTGTGCGTGTGTGTGTTTTAGGTTTAATGCAAGTTGGCCAATAACAACACAGTGCCACGTATTTCGAACACATAGATTAATGAATAAAATAAATTGGTAGTCATAAGAACTGCCGATAGAAGTGAAAACTTTTAACTCAGAATTTCATAGCTTACTTTGGAAACTACACGGGTGTACCGAAAGGCGTGGCCTGACCATCATGGCATGGCCATCTAGAAATGCGTTAGCATTTCTCATTGGCTCACGCATTTCTAGATGGTCATGCCGTGATGGTTAGGCCACGCCCTTTCAGCATTTTCCATTGGCTGACGCATTTCTAGATGACCAATGGCCGTGGCCCCGAGTTTACCCGATGATTTCTTATCATACCCGAGCGTGACGCTAGAATTCAATTCACACCCCACGAAAAATCTGTCGAAAAGCGCGCGTGCGCGCCAAAAGAAGTTTTCACTTCAAAATACTTGGGAGGTTTCAAGGGACATTCTGATGGAACGAAGTTGTACAAAATATTGCAACTCTTAATCAAAATACTGCGTTTCTGTTGCCCTGGTACTGGTACCTAGGGGCAAACGCAACTCTTTTATATTTCTGTTGTCCTGGTAGGTATCTGGAGATAAACGCTGGGCTGTTGGAGGTAGGTAATCGAAACTCTTTACTGTTTCTGTTGCCCTGGTACCTACCTGGCCGTTTTTACCGTGTATACCCGAGGATTTCTTATCATATCCGGCGTGACGATTGATGAATCCATTTCACAGCCCACGAAAATTCTGTCTATAGCGCGCCTAAAGAAGTTTTCACTTCAAAAAGTTGACTTTAAGGGTTCATCAATCATCACCTAGCACTGCACTGCGCTCGTCACCCAGAGATAGATGATTTATATATACGTCCTGTTATTTCTCTGGAAAGATTGTCCTTCAAGCCGAACTACATTCATATTTGGGTATTACTGCTTTGCCGTAGAATAGCTGGCAAAGGTGTGGTACCTCTTCAGGCAGACTAGCAAAGAGTCCTACCACTACCTACGTTTACGTGTTATAACGTAAACGTAACTGATGTGAACACGTAAATAAATCCACACACAGCACTGAGCGATAACGTATTGTAAACTACGACAGATATAGCATAAAGCATAAACAGCCCACTAAACGTTCCCACTGCTGGAACTCGGGGCCTTCTCTCGCAAGGAGAGAGTCAAGGCCATAATCCACCACGCTGGCCTAGTGCGGGTTGGTGGGTTACACATGACTTCGAATAATTCTAGGTACATATCGGTTTCCTCACGACGTTTGTCTTCACCGTTTTAAGTTTGCGGCATTACGCACATGACGATGAAAATACGGTGGTGCTCGTGGTTTTGAACCTGGGGTCTCCGGATCGGCAGTCGCCGTTCTCCCGACTAGACCAGCCGTAACTTCGACAGATATAGCAATAATACAAATTATAAATAAATAAATATTGGTGGACAATTCACACACAACACCATCTGACCCCAAACTAAGCAAAGCTTGTAGGTATTATGGCGGCCAGATAGTTGACATACCTAATACTTATATGTTTTTTTAAATACATACATATTATACATAGAAACACCTAGAGGTGTTCCACAGGGCTAACATTCGAATTCATCACACAAATATTTGCACTGGGTGGGAATCGAACCCACGACCCTCGGCTTCACAGGCAGAGCTACTACCCTCTAAGTCACGAGACCAGCATACATATTATACATATAGTTTATATTTATCAACCTTTTCCCAAATCATTCTCCAATTCATCAGTAACGGTATGCCTCGTGTCATATGTGACGCATTTCCTGTACGTGATTGGTACATGAGAAACCCATTTGAGACCCGCTACGACCGTCAAAGATCCGCCGCCGTTCGAGCGTTACTTGTACTTTCATTATGGTTAGAAAAATGGATAGCTTCAGGAGAGGTGTGCTTAGATGAGGTTAGGAAAGTACAGAGAGACTTGTTTTGTAAATAGAGTATTTAAAACATACTAGCAGTTCCTGCATGGTGGTTAAGTAGTTGTCGTTCCGTTTAAAAAGTAGTATAGTGAAATTCCAAATTGTTATTAACACGTTCACTGCGTGTCAGGCCGATTTCGGCCCACCGCAGGACTTCAGCTGGTGCGGACGAAGAAACCTATGTCCCTCTCGCCTGTGCGAAACGATTATCTCAGGTGTTTGTAAAAATTCAACAGAGACAAATATATATTTCATCTTGTGGTCAAAATTGTAGGTATTCCCCATCAAAATATAACGGTAGGCTTTTATCGACCTACCACGCACTGACGGTGAAAAACATACGCTGAGTGCGGCAGTGGGCCTATTTCGGCCCGCCCTCCTGTCCGGCAGCTAGCGACCCCCTACCGCACAGAGCGCGCGTCCCGCCATTTAGTGTTGTGCTTTCTAACTGATCTGATGTAGCGTGTGATCAACGATGGCAAACAATAAAAGAAAAATACAAATATTGTAAAATACAGTTATTCGCCCCGCAGTTATTGACAGCGATGGTGACAGTAGTGAAAAAATATTTTCCATCAAGAAAAATAAAAATAATTGGGAAACAAATGTGCACGGAAAACGAAGCACAAGTGGTAAGCGGTTTACTACCTATACATATCAACATAGCCGCCTTAGACTCATAACGACGTGGGGATTTTTTATGTAATACCATTATTTTTGAAAATGATTATTCTTAAATTATATCTTTGCTTTTAGTATTATAGTATCTGCCAAGCATCTGTGAACATCTTTCCACATTTTATGTTTTAAAATGTAGTGTAGTGGTAGGACTCTTAGCAGAGTCCGCCTGGGGAAGTACCACACCTTTGCCAAATATTCTACCGCCAAGCAGTAATGTGCAAACATTACTGTGTTCCGGTTTGAAGGGCAATGATTCCAGAGAAATTACAGGGCTTAGAGACATAATACCTTAGATCTCTGGGCGACGAGCGCAGTGTAGTGCTAGGTAAAGACTTGGACTATCATGTTCCAATAGCTGCGTGTTACTGTGCTGTTATGTGGCAGGTATGTTGCTTACCGTCAGGCACATGACCTGTTCGTCTCGTCACTCTATGCTATAAAAATCTTAATCCGTTCAGTAGTTTTTTCATGAAAGAAAAGCAAACATAAATACATCTAAACTTTAACATTTTAATTTTTAACATTAGTGTTAATATTTATAACTTTTAACATTTTGACATCAAATTAAGTAAAAAAAACATTTCAGAAAATCAAGTTAAACCTAAGGACAATGACCATGTCCTTGAGATGAGCGCTAAACGCAGAAATTGTGTAGGGTGCTACGACCTAGTAAAAAAAGTAAAGAAAGTAAAAAATAATTGCTGGAAACGCAACCAAAAATGTTAAGTAAATAAAAACAGTTTTCAGTTCTTTTACGATAATTCTGTTTTATTTTCGATATCCGCTTATTTTTCTCTGTCCCATCACTACTAAAAATACTTTCTAGTGCGGTTCAGGTCGATATCGGCCTCCCGTTTTTCCTGCTTTATTTATCATTTCCTGCTTGGCAGATGCTGAGGCGAATCAAACCTAAGGAAGTTGGGTTCATGGTCATTCTAACGATATAAAAAAAATGTATACCTTATGTTTCCACAAATTTATAGCAATTTTTAGTCTATCCTAGTGCTGGTGGGTCTAGAAAGACCTGCCACGCACTGGCGGAAATATCATGGGAGGCGCATTTTGGCCCACCGCCGCACCAGATGAAAAATTATGAGTTCACTTGCGCAGTAAACGTGTTAAACCATGCCGTAGCCACCACAGAATGTCCGCCACCGTTCGAGAATTACGTGTGCTTTCATTATGAATAGAAAAATGGATAGCTTCAGTCGTTTACCTACCTACGTATTAATTTTTTTTATAAAGAGTGACGATACGAGCACGACATTCGAATAATGGTAAGCAACATGCCTGCCACATAACAGCACAGTGACACGCGGCTATTGGAACATGAAGAGTCCAAATCATTACCTAGCACTGCTCTGCGCTCGTCACAGAGAGATCTAAGATATACCTACCTACATTTGTAAGCCCTGTGATTTCTCTGGAAACATTGCCCTTCAAACCGGAACACAGTAATGGTTGCACATTACTGCTTGCCGGTAGAATAACTGGCAAAAGTGTCGGACTTTGCCAAGAGTCCTACCACTACTAAACGTCAACCGTGAACATGAAACGATGTCGCTTTGTAGTCTGAGATGTACCTATCACCCTTACTTACCTACTCCAGAGGTCTTAGGTAAATAGAGTCTTTAAAACGTATTAACAGTTCCTGGTGGTGTAGTAGTTCCCGTTCCTGTTATTTTCACAAAGTATAATCCAACTACGACGTAGTTGGATTATACTTTGAAGTATCACTATGCTACTTTTTATCATGAGAAAATAACAGGAAGTCACAGAATGTCGAGCGTTTTTTCAAATTTGTATTAGTGTGATGAGAAGAACAGGACGCGCGCCTGATGTTAAGCAACAAGCCTGTCTAAAACTGCACAGTGACACGCATCTATCTATCGCCAATCAGTAAATAAATAATATTAACATCACTGTGTTCCGGTTTGAAGGGCAATGTATCCGGAGAATTTGCAGGGATAAAACGTCTGATATATTTGTGTGACAAACGCAGTGCAGTGATAGGTTATTAATTGGACTCTTCATATACATTGGTATATGAAGAGTCCATCCGGATACATTGCTCTTCAAACCGGAACACAGTGATGTTAATATTTACTGATTGGCAATAGTTATATTATTCCAATTGCAGATGTATACGTTGATAACCATTGGCTTCAAACGTGAAGAATAATATCGTAAAGAACTCTCGAGCTGCACTTAACCAGTGCAATGGATTAAAATTCCGATTTTCTATTTGTGAAAGAAGTTCCCAAGTTCCAATAATGTGAGCATAACAATGATGACCCAAATCGCGAAACAATGGGATAAAATCCGAGCTATTTAAATTAATCAGTATAAAATACTAAGGAACAAAATTACACTTGAATTATTTTGATTATAAACTCATAGTATTATTGAATCGTACCTAGCCTTTATTAACGATATAAATTGATATAAAACCACACTACGTATCTAATCAACTACTTACATTGATCACTTATAAATTAAAAAGTCGGACTGGGTCAAAAATACACCATCCTAATTAGTCCGTCAGCTAGATCATGGCAAAATATTGGACACGTATTTTTTGTTTTTTCATAATATTAAAAATCGACAAAGATATAGACCATAAAACTTCGAGAGTGGGGGGTCGTCACTCGTGAGTAAAAATCGTACTCACAAGTGACGTCACACGAAACTTCGAAGCGCTGTATTTTGTCATTTTTTGTTTGTGAAACAAAAGAAAAAATACGTGTACAATAATTTTTGGCAATCTAACTAACGGGCTACTTAGTTTTTTTGAGGATTGTACCCTATTACGTGCGGTATTAGAAGTTTATTAGTAGCTATAGACACATGGACATTTATCCGATAAAAACCCATTAAGCTAGCAACTTTAAACAAGGAACTCGTTGTCTCTGCGCCTTTGTGAAAAAGGTGACAATTTGCTACTAATTTTAATGTATGTATGTTTAAAGGCCGATTTAAACTGAACGAACATAGAGCTAAAGCTGGAACAAGAACATTCTTTCTCGATCTTTTAGTGTAAACGAAAGATCGTTCTTAGCGTTTTCCATATTATATATCCCATAGAATCTTTACGAACGCAAACAAAACAACGAAAGAATGCTCTACGTTTGTTTACACCAAATGAATTTAATACAGTGGGGATAGAATGAGCATTCGCTTGTCTGATGTAAATCGGCCTTAATAATAATATATGCTAATAAAATAAATACTATATTATGCTATAAAAACAGGTAGTTTCTATTAGCCTCGCCAATCAAGTATTTTTCTATTTATTGAAGTGAAAACTTCTTTAGGCGCGCCTAGACAGATATTTCATGGGCTGTGAATTGGATTCTAGCGTTCTAGATAAGAAATCTTCGGGTAAACTCGGTACCATGGCTATTGGCCATTTAGAAATGCGTCAGCCAATGGGAAATGCTGAAAGGGCGTGGCCTCGGCATCATACCATGGCCATCTAGAAATGCATCAGCCAATAGGAAATGCTGACGCATTTCTAGATGGCCATGCCATGATGCCCAGGCCACGCCCTCCGGTTACACCCGTGTAGTTTCCGAGGTAAGCTATCAAATTCTGAGTTATTAGTTTTCACTTTTATCGGCAGTTCCTATGACTGCCAATTTATTTTTTAAATAAAGAGTGACGAGACGAGCTGGATATGTGCCTGATGGTAAGCAACATGCCTGTCACATAGCAGCACAGTGACACATAGCTATTGGAACATGAAGAGTCTAAATCATTACCTAGCACTGCACTGTGCTCATCACCCAGAGATATAATGTTATATCTGTAATTTCTAGTTTTTTTTTTGGAATTTTTTTTTAAATAAAGAGCGACAACACCAGCATTACATTTGCCTAATGGTAAGCAACATGCATGTCACATAGCAGCACAGTGACACGCAGCTATTGGAACATGAAGAGTCCAAACCATTACCTAGCACTGCTCTTCGCTCGTCACCCAGAGATCTAAGATATACCTACCTACATCTCTAAGCCCTGTGATTTCTCTGGAAACATTGCCCTTCAAACCGGAACACAGTAATGTTTGCACATTACTGCTAAGCGGTAGAATAACTGGCAAAGGTGTGGTACTTCCTTAGGCAAACTCTGCTCAGAGTCCTACCACTACAATAATAAACAGTATTAGCTGTAACTGTTAATTTTAAACGGTCCCTTGTTTCACTGCTAACAGATATTTGATTTTAATCCCGTGAACGTTAAAACGAGTCACATTTGTTTATAGTTAAATTAACAGAGTTTTAATTAGTTGTGTGAATAAATGTGCTACTATTATATCGCTATTTCACCATTTGCTATGTAGCTATTATGTAACGTTGGAAATTATAAAGACTTTAATTAAACAAAAAAACAGCTAATATTCATCGTAATAGGGTACCGGACTGGGTCAAAAATACACCATCCTAATTAGTCCGTCAGCTAGATCATAGAAAAATATTGGACACGTATTTTTTGTTTTTTCATAATATTAAAAATCGTCAAAGATATAGACCATCAAACTTCGAGAGTTCGCGAGGAGGTCGCGACGTCACTCGTGAGTAAAAATCGTACTCACAAGTGACGTCACACGAAATTTCGAAGCGCTGTATCTTCGTCATTTTTTGTTTGTGAAACAAAAGAAAAAATACGTGTACGATATTTTTTGGCAATCTAACTTACGGGCCACTTAGTTTTTTTGAGGATTGTACCCAATCGTTACATTAATCTATGAAATTAGTGTTTTGTCGTACTGGTCACTTTGATCTCAAATATCTGGTCTTGGATTAGACTTCCAAATTTTTTATTTATACAGCTATTTGTTCATACTGTTGTGTTTTGAAAACCGTAACTTATTCGTTTTTTTCTCAATTAGTTTTTTTCACTCAGTTTACAAAATGAAATTTGAACTTAAATTTTTGGTTAGGGCAGGATTTGGCTGGTTTGCCAGGGTTTCAGCTATTGCGATGAGCGTTTCCAATTATTGTACAGGATCCACTTTTCATCACAGTCAATTATTAGATTTAAAATTCCTTCATTATTGTGCCGATTGAGTCAAGTTAACACAGCGGTCGACACGCGTTTGTCGGTTCGTAGCACTCAATTCATGAGGTACCCACCTTTCAAGTTTTTTCACCTTCCCAATTTGATTCAAGTAGATTAAAAAAGTTTCATCACTTGACTATTCACAAGGCGATGATCTTACAAAAAAAATTGCACGTAAAATAAACTTGTTTTAAATGCACCAACTATAAATAATATTGGTAATTACTATAATATGTAATGGCAAGCCACATATTTATGAAAGTTTTCATACTGAAATGTTGAAATTGTACCCATCCGTACTATTTAAAACTAAATATTGCTGAACAGTGCATTTAAAATATTTGACACTATCCCTCATCTATCGAAAATTGGTCGTACCAATTCAAATTTTGAACAAATTCGGTTACCTTAGGTTCTAATGGCGCAACTTTTAAAAGTTAGACACATGCTGTCACGCAACGAAACCTTTCAAAAAGCAATATTTTTCCCCGTTTTTGTTACATTTTTCATTCATGCCCCGCTCCTGTTCATAGTAGGGTAATGTTAAATAGTCTATAGCCTTCCTCGATAAATGGACTTTCCAACAGAGAAAGAATCTTTCAACTCGGACCAGTAGTTCCCGACATCCTTGCGTTCAAACAAACAAACTCTTCAGCTTTATAATATTAAGTGTAGATTACCGTACCCAAAGCTAAAACAGTAAACCATAATCGATACGACTCTGTGTAATTCAAGTACTCATTGGCTTGACGTCTTGACGGCGAAACCGTAAGACGTTAGCTCTTAATATTAGATCAAAAGCTCTTCATGTAATGTTAGTAAAAACATGACAGGATAGCACACATCTCTACCTAAATCTTGCCCGTCCGACATCTGTCAAATTAATTTTTCACGCACTTTTATTTCCCGCCGAAAAATATCTGTCTTACATATTCCGAAGTATTATTGCCTATTCTATCTGTCATACGGGGAAACGTACATTTTTTTCTCACACCTTATGTTTTTCCGAAATACTTTGGGCTCCGGTGATTGATGCCGGCTTGATGTTGGCTTGATGTGTCGCAGACTAATGCCGTTTACGAAGATGGATCGGATCCTTGGGGGCGCGTTCCGTGTTCTATCTTATTTAAATGCCGTGGAATTTGTTTATTGGTTTTGATGAATAGATGTTTAATGATCCGTGAAACATTCGGAACGAGCTGAAGATATGAAGACACGCTAATGATTTTGGGGTTGCATAATAAGTTTTTGGAGTTGAGTGTTTCATTCATTTAAGCTCTCAACCTCGATTGTATTAAGCACCGTATCCTGTTATTTAATCAAACGATGTTGGCATTACAGTAAAAATAAAGTGTCGGAGAATGTAAAGCTAATATCACTAGACACCTAGTTTGATAATGATAAACCTTTTAATTAGAATTTATAAAAGGAAAACGACCTTAACATAAAATCTAAACCACCTAACATATATATAGTAGTATAGTCTAGTAGCAAATGACGACGAAATATTAAAGTTAAAGTTAGTAAAATAATCCTGCTGAAACAAAAGACGTTGGCGTAATTGTGGTTAAATTGAGTACAGCCGAAAATTAAAAGCAGACGACTATAATCATCTGACATTTTTTTAAATCTGACAACAGGCATGTTAACACTTATTAGAAATTAATGTTTAGTTTTATCCAATTTTATGAGATTTTGTATCAAAAGAATATTGAAATTCACATTTATATACCTAATTTAATATTCCGTGGTAAACTTATTTTAAATGATTTTAAATGCTCTATTTTTAATCTGCTGTCACGTTAATACAGATACCAATATGGGTTACTACGTCACTAACCGCAAAACAAGCTGTCGAAGACCGATTAGACTGTTTACTTGAATGACTGGCCTCGTGGCTTAGTTGGTAGTAGCTCTGCCTGCGAAGCCGAGGGTCGTGGGTTCGATTCTCACCCAGTGCAAATATTTGTGTGATGAATTCAAATGTTTGCACTGTGTCTGGGTGTTTCTATGTATAATAAGTATATATTTAAAACTATATAAGTATTATAGCCGCTATCTGGCCGCCATCATAGAAGCTTTGCTTAGTTTGGGGTCAGATGGTGTTGTGTGTGAATTGTCCACTAGCCAATAGCGAATTCTCTGCATTTTATTGTAGTTGCGATTTTGATTGTTTGTAAATAAAAATAAAAAAACACATAAAAGTCTCAAAACTCAAGAATCGCGACTAACGTTTTGCGGTTAGTGATGTATGTCAGTATCTAGTGTTTTAGCGGGTAAATTCTACATTACTTTAGTATTGTTATTTTATTCATCAATTATACTGTTTTTTTATGGTAAACGAGCGTCAGTCGTCAAAATAACAGCAATTTCGAAAAAAAGTTAACACCTCAATAGTTAACAGCCAACCATAATATCGACGCCTCTCGAAGATATCGTGAGTCATACACTTTAACACCGCAAGATGCAAAGTACTTATCATAATACATTATATTGATACAACATTTCCTTCAAATTTTCTTTAGAAAAGCGGGTAAAGTTAAATGTAAGTGAATACTTACCTAAATATCGTTTTACAGCGAGAAGTCTCCTAAATGTAGGGTATCATTACTCTACCTTTTGATTAAGTTCTCTGAATAGTTTTGAACACGATTTAAGTAATTTAATTTGTTTATATGAACATGTAACTGAACATTTTAATGTCATTTTCACCTTTTTTGAGATAGTATGTATATGTAAGTGAATACTTACCTAAATATCGTTTTACAGCGAGAAGTCTCCTAAATGTAGGGTATCATTACTCTACCTTTTAGATTAAGTTATCTGAATAGTTTTGAACACGATTTAAGTAATTTAATTTGTTTATATGAACATGTAACTGAACATTTTAATGTCATTTTCACCTCCTCTGAGATAGTAAATTTTCTCAAGTATTATTATCTTTATGACATTGAGAAAAAATACGAAAGTATCAGCTTAATAAGATAAATAGGTACAATACAGTTTAGAACATGTGAATAATGTCTTTATTGCATATATTCATGAAAATAAGGAACATGAGCCTAACATAAATTATAAACTTAAAACTATCTACGTATTAAAAAAAATAATAAACAAAAATACAAAAAACATATTTCAGTAGTCATACGGCGAAGGAAAAATGGCCAGAATGCTGGCAAAATTATGTTTTGTTATTAACTAACACGCGTCCACGGAATACGTTAGTTTGACTTCATATCATCAAAACAAAAATTATTTTCATACATTACAATAAAAATCACAAACATGTCGCAATCAAATTGGCTAAAATAATAGCCGCTAACCACAAAAACGACAAACAATCTATTGCAGAAATAATCTACATCAGAACTGGAACAAACACGATGAAATTAAAAAAAATATGCTGCATTTTCATTGGAAACTCGGTTCAAAACTAACAGTTTCCGTGAAATACAAGCTTGCAATAAAATATCGGGTTTTCGATTCAACTCGTAGAGTTAACGTCAGTGTAACTGAGATAACGCTTTGCTTTTGTTTTATATTTGTTATTGTCTGGCGCAAATGACTACCGATTCGTATAAGGCCCTTCGTACACTATGCTACGCAAATCTTGGATACTCGACGATTTTAGTCTCCAAGCGACTACCGCCATACAAATTCATTGAGGCTCGTACACTAGTTGCGTCGCCGACATTCGTCCCGCGACTCGCGTCGCGCCAGTCGTGCGCTACCTGCCTGCCGAGATCGTCGCTACATAAGTCGCAGCTTTTTCATTTTCTTGATGGCGGAGTAGTTATTGTATATTACATTTGTTTCTGAGGTGGAGAATGTCATGTCGCTATATCAGTAGTGGCTGAATAGGCAATTCACGTCTTGCGATTCAATGCCGTGTGTACGGACCGTGCGCTACTCGATACTCGCGACACGATACTAATGTAGTATACAACATTAGTATCCAAGATTTGCGTAGCATAGTGTACGAAGGGCCTCTAACAATAAAGGAAATGATTCCTCCTTAAGGGCTCCCGCACAAAACTGCGATTCGATGCGATACGACGCCGCATCGCAGAAACTTGCAATGCGAATTGCTGCGATACGATTTCGTGGGGCAAAACGTTGGTTAGGGTAACCATACCTTCAATGGTAGTCAGCCGTGTTGGACGTGTTTTTCGGAAGCGTAACATGGATCGCAAAAAGATTGTTGCACTGCTCTTATCGTTAAATAGATATGAAAGAAAAAGAAGATTTTGAGTTCATCCATTTATTACGATTATGGATGCTGATACTCGCAAGTATTATGGGTTGAGAATAGAAGAAGATATTTGCTGCAAATCAAATCGGAAGTTCTTGCAATGCATTCGTGCCTTTGCCTGGAAGAGATCGCTATTAGCGATAAGGCCGCCATTTATGGCACTAGAATTAAGTAACTTTGTATATTGTTTGATTGTATGTATTTTTCCCGCCCCGCCACCAAACCCCACGACTCGACCTGGCAACTTATAATGCACGGACGCTGAGGGCTGACGAAAAGATTGTGGAGTTGGAAGAAGAAGTGGACAAGTTGCGCTGGGATATTATAGGGTTATCCGAAGTCCGAAGACAGGGCGAGGGCAGGATAACCCTCGATTCCGGCAACTTGTTCTACTACCGGGAGGGAGATCAACAATCCCAAGGGGGTGTCGGGTTTATCGTCCGCAAGTCTCTTGTTAACAACGTGATAATGATCGAGAGTGTGTCGAACAGGGTTGTATACCTTGTACTTAAAATTACCGACCGATACTCATTGAAGGTAATACAGGTATACGCACCGACCTCGACACATCCCGACAAAGAGGTTGAGGCCATGTATGAGGACATCTCCAAAGCCATACATGTCTCGCCAACACATTTCACAGTTGTGATGGGAGACTTGAACGCGAAACTGGGGAAACGTAGCGGTGATGAGTTGAGAGTAGGGCAATTCGGATATGGGCAGCGGAACCCAAGAGGGCAACGTCTAGCTGATTTCTTGGAAAGGGAGAGCCTCTTTATGATGAACTCTTTTTTCAAGAAACAGCCACAACGAAAATGGACATGGATTAGCCCAGATGGTTCCATAAAAAATGAGATCGACTTCATTATGACGACTAAACGGCAAATATTCAGCGATGTCTCTGTGATCAGTAAGGTCAAAACCGGCAGCGATCACCGTATGGTAAGAGGCACGCTGAATCTAAACATTAAGTTCGAAAGGCCCCGTCTAATGAAGTCCACGCTCCGACCAAGTTCTGCTCAAATTGAGAATCCCGATAACTTTCAACTCGAACTTCAAAACCGCTTCGAGTCCCTAAATGAGTGCGTAACGGCGGATGAAATTAATGACAGGCTAGTGGAAACTGTTCACGCGGTTGGCAGAAAATTCTACAAGAGCCGACGCCAAAATAGAACACAAAAACTCTCCGATCATACTCTGAATCTCATGGCGGTTAGGCGAGGTATGCGGTTGCAGTCTTCGGTAGACATGACGGTCTACAGATGGCTCAATAGACAGATTTCTACTTGTGTGCGACGCGACATACGCTGCTACAATACTATGAGTATTGAAGAAGCGATTAAGCGGAACAAAGGCTCGAAAGTGTTCGCAAGAAATCTGTCTCTTGGGCACAGTCAATTGACCAAATTGAAAACCGATGATGGCAACGTCACCTCGTCGAAGCCCGAGATTTTAGAGGAGATCGAGAAGTTCTATGAACAGTTATACACCTCTGCGCAAGCACAACCTGTCGTTAATATGGCTAAAGACCCCAGAGCCAAGCTGACCCGACACTTTACCGAAGATATCCCGGAAGTCAGCCTGTACGAGATTAGGATGGCCCTCAAGCAACTTAAAAACAACAAGGCACCTGGCGACGACGGAATTACGACTGAGCTTCTGAGAGCGGGTGGAAAACCGGTACTTAAAGTCCTCCAGAAGCTGTTCGACTCCGTCATACTTGACGGTAATACGCCAGAAGCGTGGAGCAGAAGTGTGGTGGTGCTCTTCTTCAAAAAAGGTGACAACACCTTGTTGAAGAACTACAGACCCATCTCACTTCTGAGCCACGTTTATAAGTTGTTTTCGAGGGTAATCACGAATCGTCTCGCACGCAGGTTTGACGACTTCCAGCCACCCGAACAAGCCGGTTTCCGAAAAGGCTATAGTACCATAGACCACATCCATACGCTTCGGCAGATTATACAGAAAACCGAGGAGTATAATCGGCCACTATGTATAGCGTATGTGGACTATGAGAAAGCCTTCGATTCCATCGAGACCTGGGCAGTGCTTCAGTCTCTCCAGCGATGCCGCATGGACTATCGCTATATCGAAGTGTTGAAGTGTATTTACAGCAAAGCCACAATGTCTGTTCGATTACAGGACCAGTGTACAAAACATATCCAGCTACAGAAAGGCGTGAGGCAGGGAGATGTTATATCTCCGAAACTGTTCACTGCCGCGCTGGAAGATGTTTTCAAGTTACTGGACTGGAACGGACATGGCATCAATATCAACGGCGAATGTATCACTCACCTTCGGTTTGCCGACGACTTAGTCATTGTGGCGGAGTCGCTGGAGGACCTCGGTGCTATGCTCAGAGATCTCAGTAGAGTATCCCAACAGGTAGGTTTGAGGATGAATATGGACAAGACGAAGGTCATGTCAAATGTTCATGTCTCACCTGTACCGGTTATTGTTGGGAATACCACACTCGAAGTTGTTGACGAATACGTCTACCTGGGTCAAAAGATCCAATTAGGTAGATCCAACTTCGACAAAGAGGTCCAGCGAAGGATCCAACTCGGATGGGCAGCGTTCGGGAAACTACGGCACATCTTGGAGTCCAAAATACCCCAATGCTTGAAGACGAAAGTCTTCAATCAGTGCGTGTTGCCAGTGATGACTTACGGAACTGAGACGTGGTCCTTAACTGTGGGCCTCATAACAAAGCTCAAAGTCACACAGCGAGCTATGGAGAGAGCGATGCTCGGAGTCTCTTTGCGCGACAGAATCCGGAATGAGGATATTCGCAAAAGAACGAAAGTAGCCGACATAGCTCGAAGAGTAGCTAAGCTGAAGTGGCAATGGGCAGGCCACATCGCTCGCAGAACTGACAACCGATGGGGAAGAAAGGTTCTCGAGTGGCGACCACGAACCGGAAGACGCAGTGTTGGACGGCCTCCCACTAGATGGACAGATGACCTCACAAAGGTCGCTGGAAACCGCTGGTTGCAGGTTGCGCAGGACCGTTCTTTGTGGAAATCTAGGGGGGAGGCCTATGTCCAACAGTGGACGTCTTGCGGCTGATGAATGAATGAATGAATGATGTATTTTTCTGGTGCATAATAACGTGTTTCTGTCTGTCTGTCTGTCGTGCGTTTTCGCAGATATTTGCGATGCGATGCGAATTCGTGGTTTTGTGCGGGATCTCTCAGTGATATTTATTTATTTATTCTTATATTTTTCTTCACCTTGTATTACTTATCCGTGAACTACTTTGATTGGCCTTGTTATTTGGTTCTAAGTTTGGCAACGAATTCAAAAGTCGTGGGTTCGATTCTCACTGAGGGGAAAGAAATGAGTGATGAAAACAGGTTTTTATTCTGTATGTATATTTCTATGCATATTATAATGAATATTTATTGTCGCCGTTGCTATCTGATGGCACGACTCTCGTAGATGTTTTATGCATAAAAATCAAATATCTAGATTTGAGAAAAAGGATTGTTTACAATTTTCAAACCACCCATAAAATATGTTTGTCTCTTAGACGACAAAAAAACATAAGGAAGAGAAATAAAAACCACAAACCAAATCCACAAGATATAGCTTAACTTGCGTCTCGTATAATAATTGAGCACAAGACGTCCTTCCGCCGCGATGGCACTCGACGTAATGGCGGTTTCGCGCCATTTTCCCCGCGATGATAATGTACTTAAATGAACGAGATACGACGTTCTAGAGAAATGCACCTGAATATCACTTAAACTTCAACCGTGAACCTTATTCCCATGGCATAACGTGCTTAGTGGTGGAGCACGAAGTGTACAGCTTGAATTGGATCGAAAATGATCTTAATAAACTCATGGTCGTTGCGTGTCTACGGTGCAGCTGCGGAAAAAATATCTCAAAGAAAGTAATATTAAATAAAATAATAATGCACAAATAAAATCTAATAACAAATTGTTAAACTTACTTAAGGTACAAGTTCGCGCGGAGACCGTGACACGAGACCGCGACCGGAGACCGAGACCGGAGACCGCGACAGGCACTTGACACTATAGAATTGTATGGACGCCAGTTCGCGCCGCGACCGCGACAGGAGACCGAGACAGGTCGCGGTCGCGGTCGCGGCGCGAACTGGCGCCCATACAATTCTATAGTGTCAAATGGTCTCGGTCTCCGGTCGCGGTCTCGCGTCGCGGTCTCAGCGCGAGCTTGTACCTTTAGAGGTAGGACATAATGGCTTAGCCAATCAGGGAACCTAGCACATAAATATATGCCAGTTATTCTACCGCCAAGCAGAAATATGCAAATACTAGCAGCGCCCCGCGGTTTTACCCACTTAGCTCCCGTTTCCATATTTTTTCTCGCAAAAAGTAGCATATGTTCTATTTCAGACTGCAAACTAAGTGCATTACAAATTTCTACCAGATCTGTTTAGTGTCTCCAACTTGTTTGAGCAACAAACATTTACTTTTCTTTAAACATTTCCCACCCAGTGTAAATATTTGTGTGATGAATTCAAATGTTTGCACTGTGTCTGGGTGTTTCTATGTATAATAAGTATGTATTTAAACTATATTAGTATTATATCAGCTATCTGGCCGCCATCATACAAGCTTTGCTTAGTTTGGGGTCAGATGGTGTTGTGTGTGAATTGTCCACCGATATTTATTATTATTTATTATTTATTGCATTTTTAATATTAGAAGGAGAGTTGTGTGGTGAGTTTTAGTTATGGTTATGGCAAAATTAAAATTTGTAGAACAGGGGGAAGAAGAAATACCTTTATAAATCGATATAACCTATTGGATGTGCCCTCCTAAACTTCAGGCGCATGGATTCATGTCATCGTTGAGAAGACTGTGCTCAATCTTTCCGTTCTAATCGGTTGCCTTTATACCTACATATTTGGCAGTTAACTATCTAACAGCGCTAGAGAAAAACGCATTAAAATGACAACGTCACGCTCTTTTAAACAGCCATATTGCCAGTTGCAAAAATTCTCATTACATCTCCAGTCTCGTTACATTACTTTTGGGCTATAATATGGTGTTGTGTGAGAAACGTCCACCAATACTGTTAAAATATCTTAATCTGTGAACAAAATAGCTGTTGCAAGAGATAGTAAAACAACTAACTAAATGTTACAGCAAATTCCTCCACAATTCCACCACGTACATCGGAACTCGTTAAATGATTCAGTTCTGAATTAGGAGTAATTGTCGGCCGGCCGCAAGTAATCTAGATAAGAGCATGCGGGCTGAGCATTCGTGCTACTTCGCTGTCTCTCCATGTCTGTGCTTACGACTTCAGATGTTGTCTGGAACCTTCTATTTTTAAGTTGTTTTACTTCGTACCAACATATGTATATATAAACCATTGTATCAAAAAAAAAATTAGCTCAATTTTAATGACCAACGTATTTAATTTAAAAAAAAATTGGCAGTCATAGAAACTTATAGAAACTTATTGATAGCTTACCCATGGAAACTACACAAAACTACTACTAACTACACTACTTTGAAATTAATTTATAATATTAGTAGGATACGTAATAAATAAATATATACCTGTTAAATTTTCAGATATAAAATTTAGTTAAATTTTGAAGTGATAACTTCTTTAGGCGCGCCTTGACAGATTTTTCGTGGGCTGTGAATTGAATTCTAGCGTCACGCTCGGGTATGATAAGAAATCTTCGGGTCAACTCGGGACCATGGCCGTTTGGGCATTTAGAAATGCGTCAGCCAATGAGAAATGCTGACGCATTTCTAGATGGCCACGTCATGATGCCCAAGCCACGCCCTGCGGTTACAGGCTTGTTGTTTGTTGTTCTATCACGTGAGAACTCCTGAACGGATCGGGTTGAAATTCGGAACACAGATTTTAGTCTAGGGTACTTTACATCACGGGAAAATGACGGGAACGCAAACTACACACATAAAATCGCAAGCGCTCCTATTTTATAAAAAAAAAGTGTTCTTATGCTAAAACCAGGTGGAAGACTGTAGGGCAAAGGGATATGAAAGAATGCAAGCTGTCCGATGACGATATCATGGGTAAAGCGAAATGTCTTCTCGTAAAATTAGGAAGTCTAACACCATCACTATGTGAGTGAGATATTTAACCAGGATGAGACGGCGAGATAAAGTAAGCTTCTCAAATGTATCTAAAACGTTTTGTAGTGGTAGGACTCTTGGCAAAGTCCGCCTGGGGAAGTACCACACCTTTGCCAGTTATTCTACCGATAAGCAGTTATATGCAAACATTACTGTGTTGCGGTTTGAAGGGAATAACAATTTAGATCTCTGGGTGGCGAGCGCAGTGCAGTGCTAGGTAATGATTTAGACTCTTCATATTCCAATAGCTGTGTGTCACTGTGCTGTCATGTGGCAGGCATGTTGCTTACCATCAGGCTCATGTCCTGCTCGTCTCGTCACTCTTTATATTTAAAAATAAACTCTGCATTTTTCGAGATGAAGTAGCGTATATGTCAATTCAGACTATACTCTATTAAATTCAAAATTTCATGTTGATTTATATAGTTCTTACGACATGAATCAGCAATAAATATTCAAGTTTCACATGTATAATATTGCTAGGATAACTATTTTCCTTTGATTTTTTTGGAATCATTACCCTTTTAACCGCAGCACAGTAGTAATGTTCGTAAATTACTGCCTAGCAGTTGAATATCTCGAAAGATATTTTATAGTTTAGTAGTACTCTTTAAATACATATAACTATTATTAGGACGAGAGAAATAGACGAACCGAACGAGCAAAAGATAGGCGTATAAACAGAAATAGCATCCGATCACTATCCGCTCAAACTACCGTAATAAGGATCTCGATATCAAAATGAGTTTTCACAAATGAGAGGATGCTTTCTCGCTCTTGGCTCGATCTCAACTCGTTACAAGTCTTCGGGGACACTACCGGGACAGGAGCGTCGAAATGCTTTAAAAATTGTGAAACTCAAAACATTTTCGCAGAAATCTTTGTTTTTATGAAAGCAAGATTTGTCAAATACAATACATATGGAAGTAAACAAGGGCTTTATTACGATTATGAAAATATCGAATCGACTATTAAAATTTTATCTAAATTACTATTTTTTTGAATAGGTCTGCTACGAAAAATGTCCAATATGTTGGTTAGGATTCCCCAAACGATTGTGTCTACAGACGTACAGACAATGTCATTAAGAATTGAACACACTGTCCGTAGTCGCCTACATCTTAGTGTTTGAAACCACAGTGTATAAGAAACTTAATTTTAAAATATATTTTTTTGTATTCAGCAGTATAAGTGTACTAAAATGTAATACTTTCAAATACTATTTTATTTTACTCTAGCTTTGTTAAAAAAATAGATAGATATATTAGAGAAATGTGTTCAAAATAAATACCTTACTGGGTTCAATAATACTAGTATCTATTAATACTCTTAAGCTTTTAATAAGGAATCCTACTAATATTATCAATGCTAAAGTTTAAATGTTTAGATATTTGTACTCAATTACGTCGCAACAGCTGAACGTATCAAGTTAAAATTTGGAACATAGATAGTTTGTCGTCTGGAGTAACACATAAAATACTTTTTATTGCGGGACATTAACATGGAAAAGAACTACACGGTGCTTGTAATGAGTGGGAATGTAAATAAAAACCCAACTTGGTTTTGGAGACATTTTGTTAATATACAGTTGACCCGATGCATCATAGGTGACCTGTAACTTGCCGTTATGAATAAAGGATTTGTATTTGTATCGTCATATTCTGATCTTGGCGTTTATGACCGAGATCCCCCAGGCGATATTACTCTGCCGTCGCACTGTACCAACCCACTTGCATGATATATGCTAACGTATTTATAAATCAAAGACGAAAACTTTGTTCGGATTTTACCTTCTAGTTCATTTATCCTAGGTACGAACTAGTTCCCTCCGGACCGGTAACGAGTTGACCGTGGGCCAAGCCACAGCTCTAAGACGACTCGGGAACGTACCGCCGTTACTTCCTATGTACGTCCTAATACCGTTACTACGTAATGCCGTCTATACATACTGGGCGAGTGCAGGCCGACGCCAGGGTGTGGAGGGTTGACTCTGGAGCCGGGGTCGTTACAAGAATTCGGCTTCGGTATACCCTACCTATCGTAAGAGGCGATTAAAAGGGTACCCATGGGCTCGTAGACGTATAGGCTTGGGGGCCTAACGTCCTATGAACAACGAACCCATCAATGGAAAGACCACGGCATGGTGCGGCCCATGTCGTTTAGTCCATCACCTAAGGAAGGTCCCGAAGGCAAAATGTCAAAAAGATGCCGGTGCGTTCCAACGGAGATCCCGGCGTCCTCTTCCTAGGCACAGATGTAGGCCACCGAGGGGTTTTTAGTGAGTAAGCTCTCACATAACCTGGCTGCACTCCAATACAGCTGGGTATCTGCAAAGGATTTCCCCCCGTAAAAAACAAAAACAAAAAAAAAAAGGGTGTGGAGGGTCGTTTTGTCATGACTTGTGATCACTCGCCGTCACTCGTCTAGCTAGCCGAGTGACGGCAAGTGGCCAGTGTGTATAGGGCTTTTTTACCTCGACTCGTCTCTCGTGACCGGTGTCGGTTTTTGTGCACAAAACAAAGGCGCTCGTAGCTCGTATTGGCCTGCGCTCGGCCAGTGTGTGAATAATGCTACCACTCGCCATGTCCCGTTTTGTCGGCGCTCGCGTTGGCCTACACTCGGCTAGTGTGTGGATGCTACCACTCGTCTTGTGCCGTTTTGTCGACGCTCGCGTTGGCCTCCACTGGGCCGGTGTGTATAGGCGGTTTAACGTTGTAACGTAATAACGTGAGCAATATATTTACTGTGGACAGTTCCTAGCTACGTAGAATGTAAATTTAAATTTAATATGGATATTTTAATAGTAGTTTGATTAAATTGACTTATGAATTTAAATTAGAATTAGTAGACTACGTTATTCGGTTACTGTGGAATTCACATAGGCAGTGGAACGTAAATTTGTATTTAATATGGCTATTTTATTTTAAAATTAATCTCAAAACCATAATTTGGCTCATGCACAACTACTTTGCTAAAGATCATCACACGATCAAATGCATAGTTTACGATTCGATTACGAATGACATACAGACAAACATTCATTTTCATGTTACGTTATCTGTACACTGTATGTATTTATATTCTTATTACTTTATTCATTTTGACACTGTTATTTTATCTTATTATGTACCTACACGGGTCTTTGCCTTTTTGTTAATGACGTTACCAAAAGTGTTCTTATAAATTTATGGTTCGAATAAATGAATTGAATTGACTTTGACTTAAATTGATTTTCACTTCAAAATATAATTATTATACTGTGTTATACGATTATTTATTAACTGTATTATTTACACAGGAAGTGATGCAGTGTATTTCATCGAGATTTTCGGTCAAGATCCAATTATAACAATAATAATAATTGAAATCATCTCAAAAGATTGTGAAAGAGGGTATTTCGACATGTAGCCTTAACTATTGGAAAAAAAATTGGAATTTTGGAATTTGGAATGGAATTAAAAAAAATACATGGTGTTCGAATTAATAACCTCATCTTTATTGGAAGTCGGTTAAAAGAGTTTTTTTTTAAATAATGAGTGACGAGACGAGCAGGACATGTGCCTGATGGTAAGCAACATGCCTGTCACATGACAGCACAGTGACACGCAGCTATTGGAACATGAAGAGTCCAAATCATTACCTAGCACTGCACTGCGCTCGTCACCCAGAGATCTAAGATGTTATATCTCTAAGCCCTGTAATTTCACTGGAAACATTGCCCTTCAAACCGGAACACAGTAATGTTTGAACATGACTGCTTGACGGTAGAATAACTGGCAAAGGTGTGGTACTTCCCCAGACGAACTCTGCTAAGACTCCTACCACTACAAAAAAGAGTCTACCATCTTACCTACATCTTCATCATACCTACTACTTCATTGATTTTACTTAATACATTAAATAAGTAACGAGTAGTTAGTCGTTTATTAGAATAAATAAATCTTAAATAAGCTTTGAACATTTTATAATTTTAGTATTTTAAGTTAAAAATCGCGTTGACGACAAGCGTCTTGTAACTTAATTACTTAATGAACTAAGAAGGTATATGGAATTATTTAATTATTCAAAGAATAACACGAAAATTTCAATACGAGAAAGCTTTTATAATTTTTCATATTCCTTCTTAGATATTAATTCTAGATCACTTAACTTATTTTTTACTGTTAACACGAATATTCATCGTTTTGACTACGGCATTTAATTACGGCTGTTATTGAAATGAAAATGAAATGAAATGTCATTTTTTTTTTACTTTTATAGGTTTACACTTGACCGCCATCTCGGCTGATTTAAGCGACGATGCGACGATGGAGCGTGTTTACCTAGAAACAACCGATTCACTCTCGATTTGAAGACACAATTTGTATGTTTAATGTTATTTATTTATTTACAGTGAGTATTTCTTCAAGTGCAGATGTACAAACTTGTCATCACCACTGGTTTTAAAGGCAAAGGAAAACATAGAGAAGAAATTATATAAATAAAATGTTGCTATTGTGTAAAAATATAAGTAAACTAAAGACAGCACAAGCAAAGTAGCTAATTTATTTAAAACTCAGAACATGTGGGCCTTCAAGTCCGGAGCACATAGTAAGACCTCGTAAGCCCTACTTGACCTGACCAAGTGCGGTGCAAACCTTATTACCCGGTTTAATCCTCTTATGAAGACGCCCCTCCGAGGAAGGTTTCACTTGTGAATATTTTGTATACGTCTTGTGATCCTACGTCATATTTGGGAAACAAACTGAAGTGATGCAAAGTTTCGGTGGAGTTTAATGCTTTAATATTGTTGAGATTGGACTCATAGAGATATAGATATCTTAACTTCTTATTCATGTTTCATTTCAACATTTGATTAAAAAATGTGACCTAAATTGACACAAGAGCATAGATAGAATAATAACATCTAGAAACCGGGTTTGCGCAAGAAAAGTGAGCCATAGTGAGTCATAGTGAGCCATTTTGGCTCAGTCCGTTCGAAACTACCATCACTTGTCAAGGTCCAGCGCTAGTACATGCGTCTCCAACAATTAAAAATGTGATTAAAATTATGATGGTTTGTGTGGTCCTTCACTGTACATACTCCAAGACATTAAAGTTTTTTTTGTCGAACTTCAGTACAAACTGCTTATGCCTATATCAATCTGATTTTTGCCTCACTTAAGATGAAGCATTTGTTTGAAGATTATCATCGATCTAGTTATTAATAGTAATAAATTAATGAATATGCAATTGTATTTGAGCTCAAATGTGATTTAGAGACGTTTTTGAATTGATGAGGTAATAATTATTCCTTTTATGAGAGATACATACGAATAAAATACTCGCATCATATTTTGGTTAGCTGGATAGTTTATTTAGTTAAGAGTTTGTTGTTAGTCAGACAGTTTTGTAAATTTTCTCAATATATTGTATTGGAGCCAATCTGATCCAGATTATCGGAAAGGACACAAACTACTTTGACATCCAATTGTAATGAAAATTAATGGTTGTAGATTATAATTCCATCACAAGAGGTTCCATAATGAAATATTCTCTTACAAATACCTATATTCCCAAAGTGGGGTTTTACAAGAACGATATGCCTCACCTAGGAAGGTATAAATTTACTCTGTGAGATTTTTAAGGTGTGAATGAAAAAAAAATCTAATTTTATCGAGCGCCAGTCTCCCTCGGAGATAAGAATTGCTTTCGGATAGTTCCAAAAAGTGAAGAGCAAGAATTGAACTTTTAATCTAGAGCCTTAGGGGCATATTAACTTTAGTAGTGAAACAACGAATTGTTTAGTTAATATTTGTTAGATGATTTTTGTGAACGCCAAAGGTCTGTTATTGCTATTATGACAGTGATGTGAATTAATTCTAAATTTATTTCTAAGATGCTATATTTATAAAGGTTATTCAAGTTTAATGAGAGTCTAATTCCAAACTAATGTATATCTATTTTCAATTAGATTTGAAGTTTTAACTGACACAAATTACTTTGTGCAAAATCTTAATAGTCCAGTCGGGGCAGACATAAAATTTACCTGAAAAAAAAAAATATCCGGGGAGCGATTTCTTTTTTTTAAACGTCAAAGAGGGTGGTTGGAAGTATAAATCTCGATTTTCGAACTAATCCCGGTAGAGGGTTCGCCGCCATCTTGTTTTAAAGTTTTTGTGAAATACCACGTTAATTTTCAACTTTAGAGCAAAAATGACCGTATTCAAAGTTATTGGAAATTTAATTTCTCACAAGTTTTATTCCTGTCATTTTTACGCTAGGATCAATATTTGCAGTGTTATGCTATCAAATTTATCAAAAAAATCGTAATGGGTGGAATTTTATTTTCTTCAACTTTGGTTGGTGCACTTCTTAGGGTTCGGTACCCAAAGGGTAGAAACGGAACCCTGTTACTGCGACTTGGCTGTCCGTCTGTCCATCCGTCCGTCTGTCTGTCACCAGGCTGTATCTCAAGAACGGTGATAGCTAGACAGTTGAAATTTTCACAAATGATGTATTTCTGTTGCCACTATAACAACAAATACTAAAAATAAAATAAGTAAAAAAAGTGCGAGAGAGTATTTTTTTTATAAACTTGATAGTATAACTCTGCAAATATTGATCCTAGCGTAAAAATTATTTCGACCAAACTTGTGAGATTAAATTTCCAACAACTTTGGTTACCATAATTTTTGCTCTAAAGTTGAAAATTAACGAGTTATTTCACAAAAACTTTAAATCAAGATGGCGGCGAACCCTCTACCGGGATTAGTTAGAAAATCGAGATTTATACTTCCAACAACCCTCACCGACGTTTTTAAAAAAAATCGCTCCCCGGATTTTTTTCTATTTCAATGTCTGCCCCGACTGTGCTACAATGTTGTTAAAATTGTAATGTTTTGAGTTTTGCATGATATTTTGAAATGATTTGTTTTGTTTTATATATTGGATCAGCGTTATCTGCCGCCTTCACTATTTCCTGTCACGTAGAATCTGGAACTTTTAAGTCCAGTATTTATATTTGATGAAACTTTTAGTTTAACGTGTGTCATCTGTGACCACATCATGGCTTTCTAACAGATGAATACAACGTGGGCCTAAGAGTGTTATAAAAATGTACCTGTAGATCCATATCTGAATTTGTTCCTAGGCCGAAGTTTTAAGCGTCTTTTACCTACTTACATGTGTATATCAAGAATAAGACAGTCTATAAAAATCTTTTTCATGAATCTACCAAATTTAATGTAACAGTGTCGTATAAATATAAAACGTTTGTATTTAGCGACGAAAAAATAAAAACTAACTGCTGATCCCAACAAAAGTTTAAACAAAGCCTTGAATTTTTCTGAATTTCATTTTGCTGAATCTCACCATTATTCCCGCGAGGGAACTTAGGACTTGTATTTTTACGGTAAATTTTAAATATAATCTACATTTATAATTACCAATGGCGTCGCGACCTGGCCCATTATTCTCTCCACCTCTAGGTAATCTCTGTCGCTGTCTGTTCTATAAGAAATTTCGTTGGAGTAAAAGTGACAAAGTTAATGCGGAGCACGCGAGAATAGGAACTTCTCCCAAGAGGTAACCGTTCCAAATTACGCATATTAAATATGCAAAACATTCCTTTGTTCCGAAACTTTCTTTCAGAGTTCGCTTCACATTACCTGCGTAATTACGAATAATTTGTAATTATCTAATTATGGATTATTATTAAAGATTAATATAAAAGATTCGTAACGCGGATGTTTAAAAGAAATAACGTAATTAACGAAACTGAACAGTACAAGTTATTTCAGTGTTCATTCATTTATTTATTTTCTTCCTAAATAACGGGGCTAATATATTGTCAAATATTTTCACTTGCAGCCAACTAATTAAATCTTAGAACACGAAACCAAAACATAGCATAAACAGTTTGGTATGCGTGTGAGAATAAATGATGTAAAACTGATATTGGTTTTAAAATTACACAATTACAGAATGTTTATTCTTGCAAAAACTCATTAACTTTTAATGGTTAGTTTTAATGAACTAAAAAGCTACTAAGTAAATTTTCACGTTACTTTAACAGCTAATTAATGACACGTTCGTATCACATCCCTAATTAAAAGTCTGCAAACTGTAAATATACTAAGATAAATCATCCTTCGAAACTTGTCATTCACTCGAGTAGTTTCAGAAGTGACCAACAGTTTAAAGTTCAATAATCTCGCTTCACAGTTGCACAATCGCGATACGAACTTGCACAATAACTCGACGGTCTTATCGCCGGCCGCAAACTTCCCAATTTACAAGCCAAATTGGGCCAGTTTCCGCACTCTTACTTAGCTATTGCTAAGTTTTAATGGCAGTATGGGAATAAAGCCTAAAGTATGAACGATCACTTATTGTACACAAATTTGTTTGCAATTATTTAATTTAACTAAGACTAATTTAACATCAGAGTTTTGAATGTACTTTAACTTTATTAATGCTGGCTGTACCCTACTACGCCACTTTTTGAAAATAGGTTGTACCAACCGACTTAGAATTCAACAACCATTTTTTTAAATATATCACATCATCAAATGCATAGTTTACGATTTTCTAAAGGATATGCAGACTAACATTAAAAATAACTGACATTTAATGACAATTTACTTTTATTTGTTATCTTATATATAAAATTCTCGTGTCACAGTGTTTGTTTCCTTACTCCTCCGAAACGGCTTTACTGATTTTAACCATATTTTATACGCATATTCTGTAGCTATGAGAATCGGCTACTAGCTATTTTTCATACCCCTAAGTGACAAGGGTTGTTCACTAAGGCAAAACAACGTTTGCGGGGTCAGCTAGTCTTATATATAAAATTCTCGTGTCACAGTGTTTGTTTCCTTACTCCTCCAAAACGGCTTTACTGATTTTAACCAAATTTTATATGCATATTTTGTAGGTATGAGAATCGGCTACTAGCTATTTTTCATACCCCTAAGTGACAAGGGTTGTTCACTAAGGCAAAGCAACGTTTGCGGGGTCAGCTAGTATTTTTATGAAAATAGATTTATAGTATTTACTCATATGTAAATGTCATGGGGTGTAAGGGGGAAGCACTAAACATCTAGCTTCCCCAAATGTCAACCTCTCCTGCGCGTGGTACACCCTGCTGCCAACTAACGAAGCTCTGACGACCGAACCAATGGCGGTATAACCATTTAAAAGCCAGTCCTAAATTGACCAGACCGGTGACGGGCAGCGGCGTCATCGGTGCAAAGGGCTGGCTCCGCGGTCACCAACCCGCCTGCCAAGCGTGGTGACTATGGCAAATACCCCCCCTATGAAGAACACAATAAAGAAACGGCCCCTAGTCCCCGGCGGCTCTGCTATTCCAGGCGCTGGTGGCAGCCTTGGTTCCGGTGGAGCATGGGGTGCGAAGAATCCCCGGCAGACGCCCCGCCACCAAACCCAACGACTCGACCTGGCAACGTTTAACGCACGGACTTTGAGGGCTGACGAAAAGATTGTGGAGCTGGAAGAAGAAGTGGACAAGTTGCGCTGGGATATCATAGGGTTATCCGAAGTCCGTAGACAGGGCGAGGACAGGATAACCCTCGAATCCGGCAACTTGTTCTACTACCGGGAGGGAGATCAACAATCCCAAGGGGGTGTCGGGTTTTTAGTCCGCAAGTCTCTCGTCAACAACGTGATAATGATCGAGAGTGTGTCGAGCAGGGTCGTGTACCTTGTACTTAAAATTACCGACCGGTATTCATTGAAGGTCATACAGGTGTACGCACCGACCTCGACACATCCCGACGAAGAGGTTGAGACCATGTATGAGGACATCTCCAAAGCTATACATGTCTCGCCAACACATTTCACGGTTGTGATGGGAGACTTCAACGCGAAACTGGGCAAACGTAGCGGTGATGAGTTGAGAGTGGGACAATTCGGATATGGGCAGCGGAACCCAAGAGGGCAACGTCTAGCTGATTTCTTGGAAAGGGAGAGCCTCTTTGTGATGAACTCCTTTTTCAAGAAACAGCCACAACGAAAATGGACATGGATTAGCCCAGATGGTTCCACAAAAAATGAGATCGACTTCATTATGACGACTAAACGGCAAATATTCAGCGATGTCTCTGTGATCAGTAGGGTTAAGACCGGCAGCGATCACCGTATTGTAAGAGGCACGCTGAATCTAAACATTAAGTTCGAAAGATCACGTCTAATGAAGTCCACGCTCCGACCAAATTATGCTCAAATCGAAGATCCCGATAACTTTGAACTCGAACTTCAAAATCGCTTCGAAGCCTTAGATGAATGCGTAACGGCGGACGAAATAAACGACAGGCTGGTGGAATCTGTTCAAGCAGTTGGCAGGAAATTTTATAAGAGCCGACGCCAAAATAGAACCCAAAAGCTCTCCGATCGTACTCTAAATCTCTTGGCAGTTAGGCGAGATATGCGGTTGCAGTCTTCAGTCGACATGACGGTATACAGACGGCTCAATAGACGGATCTCTACTTGTGTGCGACGCGACATACGTTGCTTCAATACTTCGTGTATTGAAGAAGCGATCAAGCGGAACCAAGGCTCGAAAGTGTTCGCAAGAAATCTGTCTCTTGGGCAAAGTCAGCTGGCCAAACTGAAGACCGATAGCGGTAACGTAGTCTCGTCGAAGCCCGAGATTTTGGAGGAGATTGAGAAGTTCTATGAACAGTAGTTATACACCTCTACACAAGCACGACCTGTCGTTAGCATGGCAAAAGACCCCAGAGCCAAGCTGACCCGGCACTTTACCGAAGATATCCCGGAAGTCAGCCTGTATGAAATTAGGATGGCCCTCAAACAACTTAAAAACAACAAAGCACCTGGCGATGACGGAATTACGACTGAGCTTCTGAGAGCGGGTGGAAAACCGGTACTTAAAGTCCTCCAGAAGCTGTTCGACTCCGTCATACTTGACGGTAATACGCCAGAAGCGTGGAGCAGAGGTGTGGTGGTGCTCTTCTTCAAAAAAGGTGACAACACCTTGTTGAAGAATTACAGACCCATCTCACTTCTGAGCCACGTTTATAAGTTGTTTTTGAGGGTAATCACGAATCGTCTCGCACGCAGGTTTGACGACTTTCAGCCACCCGAACAAGCCGGTTTCCGAAAAGGCTATAGTACCATAGACCACATACATACGCTCCGGCAGATTATACAGAAAACTGAGGAGTATAATCGGTCACTATGTATAGCGTATGTGGACTATGAGAAAGCCTTCGATTCCATCGAGACCTGGGCAGTGCTTCAGTCTCTCCAGCAATGCCGCATCGACTATCGCTATATCGAAGTGTTGAAGTGTATCTACAGCAAAGCCACAATGTCTGTCCGATTACAGGACCAGTGCACAAAACATATCCGGCTACAGAAAGGCGTGAGACAGGGAGATGTTATATCTCCGAAACTGTTCACTGCTGCGCTGGAAGACGTTTTCAAGCTACTGGACTGGAACGGACATGGCATCAATATCAACGGCGAATGCATCACTCACCTTCGGTTTGCCGACGACATAGTCATTGTGGCGGAGTCGCTGGAGGACCTCGGTGCAATGCTCAGGGACCTCAGTAGAGTATCCCAACAGGTTGGTTTGAGGATGAACATGGACAAGACGAAGGTCATGTCAAATGTGCATGTCTCACCTGTACCGGTTATTGTTGGGAATACCACACTCGAAGTTGTTGACGAATACGTCTACCTGGGTCAAAAGATCCAATTAGGTAGATCCAAATTCGACAAAGAGGTCCAGCGAAGGATCCAACTCGGATGGGCAGCGTTCGGGAAACTTCGACACATCTTTGAGTCCAAAATACCCCAATGCCTAAAGACAAAAGTCTTTAACCAGTGCGTGTTGCCAGTGATGGCTTATGGAACTGAGACGTGGTCCTTAACTGTGGGCCTCATAACAAAGCTCAAAGTCACACAGCGAGCTATGGAGAGAGCTATGCTCGGAGTCTCTTTGCGCGACAGAATCCGTAATAAAGATATTCGCAAAAGAACTAAAGTGGCCGACATAGCTCAACGAGTAAGCAAGCTGAAGTGGCAATGGGCAGGCCACATCGCTCGAAGAACTGACAACCGATGGGGAAGAAAGGTTCTCGAGTGGCGACCACGAACCGGAAGACGCAGTGTTGGACGGCCTCCCACTAGATGGATAGATGACCTCACAAAGGTCGCTGGAAACCGCTGGTTGCAGGTTGCGCGGGACCGTTCGTTGTGGAAATCTAGGGGGGAGGCCTTTGTTCAGCAGTGGACGTCTTGCGGCTGATGATGATGATGATTATGATGAAATGTCATGTGTATTTATACAATCATTTGTTTGGTCAAATTAATTAAAATAAACCATTGCACATATAGGTATGTGCAATGGTTTAGGCAAATTTACATTTTATCTATATTAGTTGTATGTATTAATGTTGTAATTAATTGCAACAATGCAATTAATGTTATGTTCAGCGTTCGTTGTTTACATGTCGATCATAAATTGTTGATTATTTGTAGGCTATTAAATTTAATTTAGTAGTTCCTTACTGCCTGTACTTTTGTCTGACAAGTAATCGCTGGTCACTGGATTGGGCCGGCCCTTCTGTGTGAAAGTTCGCTCGTTATGAGGCCCCGAGTGCAGAGTTCGTTGGTGAACACTGAACGAAGCTTGGACTAATCATTACGCCCTTGTTTCGAGTGTGACTTTTAACGAGACTGACGATTTTTAATAGAGTACAAGCAACACGACGCAATTTAACTCACTCTATAGTGTAGTTGTACTGTACCGTTTGGTTTGATGAAGTGGCAGAGTATACATATGGAAATGCCACATTTTTGTCAGTTATTTTGCCTCCAAATGTTACTGTGCAAATATGGGTCTATAAGTGGTAGCATAACAGTTTTTGTACTAATTTAAGTAGGCATAACGTTTTTAGGACTACTGATAATTTACGAATAAAACTAAATGCATAACTGTTTTTGCATAATTTTTACTAGCAAAACCATGTATAGCATAATATTTAAAGGCGTACACAGCAATATGGTGCACTTTTTGACTCCGAGTGGGCCCCCGAAGCCAGAAGATCTGCGGTCAGGGGTGAGTGTCGCTTCTCCATACTCGACGTGCGCTTTACTACGGAGGGCGCCTAGGTCCTATGTAACTGTTACTATTACTAGTTATTACATATATCCTATTACAATTCTGTTTGAAGGATTTCAAATACTCGAGCGTTCTATAGGGTCCTATTTCAACAAACTATTTCCAACCCTGTTTTTATGTTTCCGACCAAAATTCCACGTAACCAAACTTGACCCGCGCCCACATAGCCCAGTTTGATAAATGACCTCGTCCGTTTTAAAACGAATTTAAATAACATTTTTACAGTTCATGAATTATTTATGACCGCCATGAATAAAATCTGACCATTATAAATGTCCCGAAGTTCATTTTAACAGGATGTTCTGATACGGTTCAAAAGGGGTACTGGTGCATTTCATTGTGAACTAATTTCGTTTCATTGTACTCGCTATTCTCTTTAAACTGAATCTATAAATTTTAAAATATAATACGTTAGACTATAGGGATAACATAATTATAAACTTAAATACCAATTCTGGTATGGCCCCATCTGGCCCGGTGTCTTGGCCCGGTACCGGGCCAGATGGGAAAAAAAAGTTTTAACTGGCCCGGTGAAATATTTACCGGGCCAGATGACACAAATCAAGTGCCATCGTCCCCGGTGATGGGAGAAAAGAGGATACGCCTCGTAATTTGTGAAATACTAACTACACAATAATTGTATTGTAAATGTGAACTAACTATTCTGAATAGGTTTTGTCACTGAGTTTTGACAACTGGTCCGATTTGGGTCTTTCACTGAGATGAGACTCTGGGTGGGCTCCCGCCAGAAGCTCTGCGGTCAGCCCTGAGTGTCGCTTCTCCATACTCGGCCTGCGCTTCACTACGGAGGTCGCCGGCTCGCTTCGCTCGCCACCTCCCCCCTTCGCTATGCTTGGCCTCGCATGGCTCGCTCCACTCAGGACCTCCCTTGAGCTTCTGGCTCCCGCATTTTTTATATACACTCTAGGGGTAGTAGCGACAAGACTAGGTGGAGTCGGGTTGCTCCGATTCGGATCTGGGTCATACGAGATTACGAGGCGTATCCTCTTTTCTCCTGTTACCGGGGACGATGGCACTTTATTTGTGTCATCTGGCCCGGTAAATATTTCACCGGGCCAGTTAAAACTTTTTTTTCCTATCTGGCCCGGTACCGGGCCAAGACACCGGGCCAGATGGGACCATACCCCAATTCTCATGATTCGACACAAACATTTGCTATTAGTGTTTTATTTTATTTTTAGCGAACCGTTAGACGTAGTAGGTAGGTACTGTACAAGCTTAAGAAAATGAAAAACAAGCATATAATTGTTCATCCATAATGTATAAGTGTAGCATCCGAACCATTTTCTAACTCAACTAGAACACACACAAAAAAAACTATGCAAAGAGTCCAACCACTACAATGTAATCGAAGAGTAGAAGTCAGTGAAACCGACTCCTTGTTGAAGAGAAAAACATGCCTGCATCTTTTTTTTGTTAACTAGTGAAGGGTATTTCCATTACTATGCATAAACAGCACACTAAATGTTTCCACTGCTGGGACTCGGGGCTTTCTCTCGGAAGGAGAAAGTCAAGGCCATAATCCACCACGCTGGTCCAATGCGGGTTGGCGGATGACACATGACCTCGAAAGATTCTAGGTACATGTCGGTTTCCTCACGATGATTTTCCTTCACCGTTTTAAGTTCACCGTTTGCGGCATTACGCACATAGGTATACATACATATATATTGGTGGACAATTCACACACAACAACATCTGACCCCAAACTAAGCAAAGCTTGTACGATGGCGACCAGATAGCTGATGAGCATGACTTCGAAAATACAGTGGTACGTATGGTTTTGGTCTCCGGATCGGCAGTCGCCGTTCTCCCGATTAGACCAGCCGTAACTTCAGCTGTTATTATGAGTCTAGTTTAATTCAGTGATCCGATTCACAATGCTCGTATATGTTTTACGGAATAGTTGACTCTAAAACTTGTTGCGATCTTATGCAACTGTAATTTAGTTGTTTAAAGAAACACCAACCCTACACATTTATGATATAAAATAATAGGTGAATTTACAATTACGCATTGTTTCCTGATATGTATACCCAATTTAGTAATCCTACTTCCTACTAATATTATAAATGTCAATGTTTGGATTGTTTCTCAATCTCATCCTAACGTATAAACGGATTGGGCTGTAATTCGGACACAGTTAGATTATAGTCTGGAAGAACACATACATAACTTATACAGATACATATTTTTTATCCTGATAAAACAACGGGAACGGGAACTACGCGGGCAAAACTGCAGGGCGCTACTAGCTTAGTTATAAATCCATCTGTGTCGTGATTTTTGCGCATCATAGTACACGTACAGTCGCGCACTATTAAGTTCAGTGATATCAAATAAAACACCATCCATTCATCATAATTTCCAACAGTCTTGACAATCAATATAGACGTTAAACAAAATAATCGACCTCTTAATAAGCGTCAGATCAACACAGTTGACAACTGATAGCTTCTACAAAATAGGCCTAGTGTCCGTAATTAGGCGAGTTTTGGGCCGACACAGGCAATTACCTCGAAGGAATGTGACCAAAACTACACTAGTTATAAGGGTTCGCTCGTTCAGTTTCCACCCGAGGATACCTGTGTCAGAGATTTTGGGATAAGGTAAATAAATTTTATTTAAACTCTAAAACTAGTTGACTTGCACACACCGATTTCATGGGTTTCGTGGGGCAATTGTGTGAGTCTAAAACCCGAAGTGAGAAGAGTTTTTAGAGTCAAAACTTCTTTAGGAGTATTGAGTGAAGAGATGTGATAAAACAATTGATCTTAATCGTATAATTATCTACGTATTAATTTAATTATAATCTACATGCTAGTTTTTTAAAGAACATAATTTAGAATAAAGCCAAATTGTTAAAAGAAAATAAATTCATTATTAATCAAAGTGTCGAAAGCGAATTAATGCTTATTAGGTAACCGCATTCCGTCACAAACCAAATAGTCGCTAAACCAGGCGACATTGCTGTCAAATACAAATCAAATTATGGAAAAAAAGTTATGTGCCATTTAAGACTAAATCTGTCCTAAGTTCTTTTTTTATGTTTTTCCGATGTGATTGAGCAACAAACATTCAAAAACATGGATAAAAGTTTATGCAACATGTTTGTCTATTCCAAAGTTGCCTGGAAAAAGTCGCTTTCAGCATTAGGTCTCCCGGTTGTTTCCCTAGTCTTACTGTTTTCCTTAATCTATGTATTATTTAAATGTGAAAAGTATGCAATTTTCATTAATTCATTGAATCTTTTTTTTTTATCGCGTATTGGTCTGTGCTACTACTACTACTATTATCTGCTACTACTATCTCGCCTGATGGTAAGCAACGGTGTTGTCGAAAATGACGCACGTTGACCTAGAAAGTACCCATACACTCTCACCTTGAAAAGTTCTAGATTGTATCTCTCAGAGAACAAGGATATGTAAAACGAGAATTCCTATTTATTTATTGGATTATCAATAATTCAGAGATATTATCTCAAAATTTAACTATCAGAATCCGAATCACGCACACGTAAACGCGGCGACCGCAAATAGAACACTGTATCCAGTTGGTTAGGCTTCCACAATTCACTTCACATTTTGCAAAGCCTGGTTTAATTCACAAACATGATCAATTCCTTTGTGAAATGTCGAAGCTGATAGAAGGAGAAACAATCATTTAGCGACGGGAATTTACAATAAACTTCGCTAATGAGCTTAGCTTTCAGGATTGCTTTCGCTGATTGATCTTTTCATATTAATAAAAGTTTGTTATTTGAAAATATTTTTCACAGAGAAAAATATGCAAGAAAGGAAATGTGTAAAATAACAACAAGTAGATCCTATTAATGTTATAAATGTGAATGTATGGATGTTTGGATGTTTGTTGCTCAATCACGTCCTAACGTATGAACGGATCGGGCTGAAATTTGGAACACAGATAGATTATAGTCTGGAAGAACATATAGGCTACTTTTTATCCCGGAAAAACAACGGGAACGGGAACATCGCGGGTAACACCGCGGGGCGCTGCTAGTCCTGTATAAATTTTTATGAAACATCACAAACTCAATTGATTTTAATCTAGAGAACAATTGAACTTTGTTACACTTAACTCTTTGCGGCACAGATTTTTGTATTCAGAGTAAAACTAATATTTTTGTGTATTCTTTATTACTTAGGCTTACTTATAAATAGATTTGGCGGTTTTTCATATGTGGGTTAATGGGGGGGTCAGATATGGGGTGGTTACTGTGGGTGACCACTGTGAAGAAAATAGCTAATTATAGTAAGATTTTTTCATGAATATAATGTACAAATCTAGTAATAAAAACGCGTACATACAAAAACTTGAGTATAACAAATTATTCTAAACACAAATTATTGTTTGTGGCGGTTCTCAAAATAGATTTGCCCTTTTGGTAGACTCGGTACTACAAGGGATATTTGCAAATTTTGCAGCCCCAAATTGTTCTCACAGGCTCTTTTTTCGTGCTGCATCCACTGCAAAGCCTGGAAGTTCCTCAAACTGTTTGATAATTTGCGACAACTAGGCGAACAGATTTAGGAACTTCAGCTTCGTGTTTTTTATGGAGACCAAACTCGGTGAGAGTGGATTGCTTCTAGATCTGTTTTTCATGTTCTTCAGTCATTCAGCAGCAGTCTCGGAGGACTCTTCAATAATCTGAATAGGTTGCTTGTCTTCTGGGATAGCCTGGGATGGTTGGTGTAGAAGGGAAGTATGAGCCACATACAATGGCCCATTGAGAGGCTAAGTGCAGAAAAGGCCTCATCTAACTAGCCAACTGTTTTTCATGAGCGTTTTATTTCTTACATCTAAGCTAAGCTAAGCAGGCGCTAACAAATCTTGATACACGCTACGTCTAAAATCTTTTAGACAGAAACATGTGTTAGGATCTTCTTGAAGGTCCTAGCATATGTCTCGACTTACTGTACATACTTCAATTTCTTCTTCTGTGACAGGATTATAAGATCCGCTTTTTTGTTGAGCAAATAAGTTAGTCTGCAAAGGTTGATAAGTAGAACGAGTTCTTTTGTCCAGAATAACTGAAAAATGTTAAGTGGTGATAGTTCTGTATGACCAGCCAGAGATAACAAGTCATAATCGTCACAAATGAAGGGGTCATAATCGTCAGGAGGTATAATTGAGTACTTTTTCTTCCATTTTGGAACCTGTATATCAGCCCGCGCTGTAAATGGTCCCGGTTGTGGAGCTGGTGCTGATGATGCAGGTAATGGCCGAAAAGAAGATCTGGCTATAGGTGTGTCATATTCTGATTCAAATTCAGAGTTGTTACCTTCGAAATCTTCACCGAGTAAAATTTCTCGAGTCGTCGTACTTAGACCTTCGACGATGAGGTCATCTTCGACATCCGAACCATCGCCACCCCCATAATTGTCATCATCAGAAGGTACATCAAACGTATTCCGATAAAGCATTCTCGATTTCCAGATTAGATAAACCCGTTCTTTTCATTATCTGCAAAAATAAAACCGATACGAAATAAAGCTACTTCTTATAGAAAAATTATACCTTTACAGTACGGTGGTAACCGCTGCTAACCACATCAAATAACGTGTAATTTTCAAAAATCTTTTATGGATATTTCTGATGTTTATACTTGTTATACAAGATTAATCATATTTCAACAATGTAAGCATAAAAATAATTCATATCTGTAAATATTAACTTACCTATGAAATAAAACACTTGCAGAACAACGAAATTCAAATTTCACCAGTTTTCGCTTGACGGCTAGAAGGTGAACTAAACTACTCCTTCTAGCCGTCAGAGTACGACAATTAGCACTATTCAAATGTTGCATGTTGGTGTCGTTCATATAAATACAAATTTTAACCATTAGATGTCGCTATATCAAATAACACGCTAATAAATAGGTGGTTAATTCTACTGAACACTGTGAAGCAAAGAGTTAAGACAAAAAATGTAACCAACAATTTGAAAACTATGGTGAGTATGTATTGCTTTACTTCTTTTCAAATTTTCGTTCGAAATGTATGTGTATTATGATTCTCGTGTATGTAGTCGTGTGTGTGCGTAGAATATTCTTATGGCGTTCGTAGAACGTTCTTATATACATACGTATACATAGAGTGAGTTTAGAACGCTCTACGAACGTGCGTATCTTGAAAGTTCTACGAACCTATGTAAGATTAATCTATACTTAATATTATAAAGCTGAAAATATTGTTTATTTGTTTGAACGCAAGGATGTCGGAAACTACTAGTCCAAATTGAAAGATTATTTTTTTGTTGGATAGTCCATTTATCGAGGAAGTTTACAGGCTATTTAACAGTACGCTACTATCAACAGGACCGGAGCATGAATGAAAAATGTAACAAAAACGGGAAAAAATATTGCCATTTGAGACCTTTCGTTGTGTGACAGCATGTATCTATCTTTTAAAGGTTGCGTCATTAGAACCTAAGGTAGGTAGTGGAGGAAGTAAAACTATCTTTGTAGTGGAGGCTCTGGGCCAGGAGGAGGCGGCTTAGGCAAATGGCAATAAGGCAAAGAATCGATGTCGAGTCGATTACTTGCGGAATCCCAACCGGTAGTGATCGGCTCAACAGACGAACACTAGTATTAGGTTTAAAATGTTCCCAACTCCTCCCTTATTTTCCTCTTCTGCTGACTATTCAAGAAATATGTAGAAATAAATAAGATTTTAAATGACATAAGTCACGGACCCCGGAGTCTGTGTAGTGGCAAATTTGAATAAAAAAATAAAGAACCTGAGGTAGCCGAAAATTTGAATTGGTACGACCAATTTTCGATAGGTGGCGTAACAACGCGCGCACGGTGTAGCTAGTACAGCCATAAAAATTTATCATGTGCCACTGGTCTGCTCAAATACGTAAATCGTTTAATTCCATGTCGCTGCGTAGATAGTACTACATTTGTATATAAATCTCAGTTCAACAAGCCGCAGGTTAGCAAGTCCACGTTGTGTGTTTTCAATAATGTTACCTACATCTAACTATAAACAATTAAACTATTTTGTAGTTTCTTAAAGTAATGACAATATCATCATGAATTGCTCGTCCAAATTCTATACTTAACTGAGAATCTTCCAACTTCTCGTGTCTCAACTGTGACTCGATATCCTTTGATACACAATCTACGCCCGTGATCACACATCAGCTATTGTATTTGATTGGCCAGTCAACCGTAATTCAATGATTAAGTCGGAGACATACAGGTTACTATTAACAAATTTAGTGACAATAGATAGTTAATTAGTTAACACAACATTATGTAAGGCGTAAACTGTATTCTAAATAATTCTCAAATTTATTTGTCTCTACAGGTAAATAAACAAATTTAATGGTACAAGTAAATTCAGATATAACATTAAGTTGTTACTATCGCTGTTGATTATTTATTATTTACTAGCTGAACGCGCGCGCGTTGCTACGCCATCTTTCGAAAATTGGTCGTACCCATTCAAGTTTTGAACAAATTCGGTTACTTTAGGTTCTAATGACGCAACCTGTAACATATGACATATGCTGTCACGCAACGAAAGCTCTCTAAAAGAAATATTTTTTCCCGTTTTTGTTGCATTTTTCATTCATACTCGGCTCCTGTTGATAGTAGCGTAATGTTAAATACCCTATAGCCTTTCGCGATAAATGGACTATCCTACAAAGAAAGAATCTTTCAATTCGGACCAGTTGTAGTTCCAGAGATCCTTGCGTTCAAACAAACATATAAACAAACAAACTTTTCAGCTTTATAATATTAGTATAGATATAGTTGATGAATAATTGCTATAGACTCCAGAAAAGTAATATAAACGGAATGCCTTCCGTATCTTTTTCAATTTTGTAATATGAATTTATTTGTGACAATTTCTAACAAATAGACATTTATGTCAAACCGATTTTTTAATAAAAATACAGTAATTTTGTTATTTGTTTAATTAAAATATTAGACTACAGACCCGTGAACAAAAATGACCTAGTAAATGAACCACCAAGAGACCTATGTAGGATGATAGAAGGATATAAAGTAATAAAATTCAGCACTATGCCATCACTTGTAAGTTGTCACAGTGCCACGCAGCTATTGGAACATGAACAGTCCAAATCATTACCTAGCACTGCACTGCGCTCGTCACCCAGAGATCTAAGATGTTATATCTCTAAGCCCTGTAATTTCACTGGAAACATTGCCCTTCAACCCAGAACACAGTAATGATGCACATTTTTTACATTTAGTTTAATTTGTATTTAGTTTTTAAATATTTTAAGTGTAACCATGAGTTTAAGTTAGCGGCATTACGCACATGTCTTCGAAGAGACAGTGGTGCGTGTGGTTTTGAACCCGGGGTCTTCGGATCGGCAGGCGTCGTTCTCCCAATTAGACCAGCTAACTTAAAACGGTGAGGAAACCGACATGTACCTAGAATCTTTCAAAGTCATGTGTCATCCACCAACCCACACAGGGCCAGCGTGGTGTATCATGGCCTTGACTTTTTCCTTGCGAGAGAAGGCGTGGGCTGTTTAAGTGTGTGATAGATTATCTCTGCTTATATTTCCAGAAACTGCAAACATCTCTACCCACTCGGTTCTGCTACACAGTCCTACATTCAACACTGTTTCATTTCCTAGCTGTGCAAATAAAGGGAGTCCGGAACGCAAACATGCACTACAAGGAGCAAAAGTTTTAATTAAAACGTATTCAGTGATCTTTGGCTTCAGATAAATTTGTTCTGGACCAGCATTTGTGTACATTGTTTGTACAGGGTTTCGCATAGTACTTGATGTAATCTGAAAGGGTTACTTATCACAAGTAACTATTTTTACAATGGCCAACGATCCCGAAAAGTTGTTTTCTACCAACAAGTTATTTTATAAAAAAATGCATAGTAGGATTTCCAAATACTGATTCAAGACCCAGGCAAGTATAAGCATCAGTAGCCTACTTCATGGTCCTATCACTAGAATCTGGAGTCTTCTTTAGCAAGGAAAAGCAATGCCATAACCCACCACGCTGGCCAAGTGCGGGTGGGCAGATGTCGCATGTCCTATAAAGACGTTTTTTAAAAAAAACATTTACAACCCCAGCGCAAAAACGACATGATGTTTTAAGATTAACGTGCCTCTCTGTGTGTGTCTATCTTGGCATCATAGCTTCTAACCGGATGAACTGATTTTGATTTTTTAGAAAGGTGAAATAGTCAAACATGTTTTTAGATATGTTACGTTTGGAAAGTTGATTCAAGATGGCGGCCGCCATGAAATTGACTGACTACATGTTTTTACGCAACAGTCTAAATATGGGTGCCATGTGAAATACTCGTAAAATACTTACTACTCACAACGACAATTTCCAAGCCCAGGAAGAAGAGCCGCACACCACAAAAAGTTCAGGGATTTTTAATTTTAAATTTAGTTATTTTTTATAGTTTTGTTTTCTTAAATTACATATATATTTTTTACATCCTACTATAGGATGTGACAAACGTTGACAGTAAGCTACGTTGTCAGTGTTTCGAACCCTAAAACCTGTTTTACGAAAGTGGAGTCAAACTATTTCTTTCTAGTTTTTGTCATTTCAACCATAAAACGACATCGAATTGAAGATACGAGCAGTCTGAAAAAAAACAACACCAAGGTGTTGTTAGATCACGCAAATCAACTGCACACTCAGCGAAATGTATCCGATGAAAATCGAAAAGCTTGCGATTTTGCAGCGACGTTTCAAACCTGTGAGCCTTTTGTCTGTTTTTTTAAAGTATTATGTTTATGAGGTTTACACTGACTACCATTGCGCCTGATGTTAAGTGAGAATGCGGTTTACGATGGAGCGTGCTCACCTAGAAGAAACCGATTCACTCGCGATTTGAAGACACCAAGATTATAATAATCGGGAAAAATCTATCCAGGCGACGCATACCACAGCCTTGATGTTCTTACGAAAGTGGCGACAAATGAAGGGGTCATTTGAGTCGCTGGAACGCCAACCACGACACATAATGAGAATAAGGGTGCTTTTCCACCAGAGATGTGCTATGCAGCTATGCTGCGAAGATGTGAAATTAACGCTACAAAAATATGTGACCGTTTTTACCAATACTACGCTAGGCAGCTGTGCGAGGAAGACGCGCTACGAAGATGCGCCGCTGCAAAGTAGCTGTGCGAGAAAGATGCGCATCTCGAGCTATGCTATGTATCGATAGTAGGGAAACGGCGGGAGCGGCGCGGTGAGGGGAGAGGCGCTCACGCGATGGCCCATAGCACACATCCATAGCACGCATCCATAGCACGCATCCTTCGATACAAAAAACATACAACAACATTTTTTTTGAATATCATATCTCTGGTGGAAAAGCACCCTAACGCTGCCTTTTGGTTAAGTGCATCCAATATGTGGATCCTCGTTTACTTACACCGTAATTTAAACAAACACTGGTCTAGACAGAAAAAGTTGCGTTTGATGTTCATTCTCTCCTTTTTGAAGAGCTGTGTAAAAGTTTGAGAATTTAATGAGGAATCTGTTTGATCATTTTATCAGAATAGAATAAAATAGGTATACTGTATTACTACTATACTTATACAGTGGGAGAGTAGGTACACCTACACGCTTTGATAATTGAAATAAAAATACGGTTCATAAATTTGTCTCTTCGTGTTCCTAAAGTTTATTTCAGTTTCAAATGCTATCTATTTGAGTTTGTTTCTTGTCACAAACGACGATAATTTAAAAAGCAATTTGGAGTTTCTCTCGAAATAAAGAGTTAATAAATAGCCTTGACTATCTCGCTGTAAGAAAAAACCCTGAGTCTCAGCAGTGAAAACATGAAGTGGTTCTATGTTTATTCCCAGTATATTATTTATTACAAGTTTGTAATAGATCCTTAAGTCTAACCTGGAATTTTATCTGAATTATCTTTTAATAACAAAAAAGAAATCTTGAAAACTTGAATTGCTTTTTTGACACGTAGTCACGACATTAAAATGTGTTTCCATTGTTTGCCCAAAAAAAAAATGGTATGCCGTTAGGTAATTGTAATCCCTGAGTTTAGTGGAAGCCTATAGGCCTGTTTTCATTTTGATTAGTGCGAATGCGAGTGAGTTGTGCAGGTGTTGAGTGATTAGTAGCAAACACCTGTGGGCACTGATTGATTATTGCGAGTGCATAGTAATCAGTCGCGATTACTCACTCACACTCGCAATCGTACTCGCACTCGCACTCGCACTTATCAAAATGCAAACCGGCCTTATTGGACAGCAGAAAAATTGGTTGTCTGTAAAGTCGGTTGGCTTACGGACGATAGTTTAACGTAACAACGTCATAACAAAACATTGATGTATGCGGCGCATGCGTACAATGAGCGTAACGGGACAACGAGCGTAACGGGACATAACGGGAATCTTTTTTGTGCATGTAGCCGGCGTTCATTAGATGTTGTCACGTCAAAAAAAATACAACATTTGATACTCTCATAATTTGAACACATACTTATTCTGTGCTTCGTATTCAAGTAACACTGTGTTGTGATGGACAAGCGTTAACTACCGTGCCAATGTTTTGCTCGTTCCGTCACTTTTTAAAATAGTACCTAACAAAATATACAATTGCAAAATAATGAACAAATCATTTTCAAATCATACATTACATTCATTAATACTCAGGGAAGCAACAAACAAAGAAAAACATATAATTTAGAATGGCAGAAAACGTACAACTCAAAAAATGAATTTATTGCGGGATATACGAGTATCACGGTATTCCATACAACGTCGCAAGATGCTACAGAATTCCAGAAAAAATGCCACTTGTGGAGATTTCCATGGCATTACATGACGCATTTCAGTGAGTAAATGTGAACAAAACGTAAATATAGGAATGTCAGCATTCATTTCATGGCCATAAGGTAAAAAACTATTTTCCTGAAAAAAATATGATGTTAAGCAATCGTGACTGGTCTCATGGCTTAGTTGGTAGTAGCTCTGCCTGCGAAGCCGAGGGTCGTGGGTTCGATTCCCACCCAGTGCAAATATTTGTGTGATGAATTCAAATGTTTGCACTGTGTCTGGGTGTTTCTATCTATACTAATATTATAAAGCTGAAGAGTTTGTTTGTTTGTTTGTTTGAACGCAAGGATCTCGGGAACTACTGGTCCGAATTGAAAGGTTCTTTCTCTGTTGGATAATGCATTTATCGAGGAAGGCTATAGGCTATTTAACATTACGCTACTATCAACAAGAACGAAGCATGAATGAAAAATGTAACAAAAACAGGAAAAAAATTTGCTTTTTGAGAGTTTTCGTTGCGTGAAAGCATGTGTCATTCGTCAAAGATGGTTGCGTCATTAGAACCTAAGGTAACCGAATTTGTTCAAAATTTGAATTGGTACGATGAATTTTAGATAGATGACGTAGCAACGCGCGCGCGATTCAGCTAGTGTATAATAAGTATGTATTTAAAAAACTATTTAAGTATTGTCAGCTATCTGGCCGCCATCATACAAGCTTTGCTTAGTTTGGGGTCAGATGGTGTTGTGTGTGAATTGTCCACCAATATTTATATTTATTTATTTCAGTGGTAAATGTGAACAAAACGTAAATATAGGAATGTTTGACAATAAGATAAAAATATTTTTTTCAGAAAAAAAACTATGTTAAGCCACCGTCGCGTCGTGTGCCTTACTACCTGCAGAAACTTAACCTTAAATGCCTTCAGCTCGGCCAGATATTTTATTTTTGACCATTTGTCGACCTATTCCTATATCTCTAATGTAATGAATTGTATGACAAGAAATTAAACTTCAATCCTCAATTTGAATCACTTGCCACCAGAATGAGGATCAACTTGAGTTCGTTTCCGATAGAACATACCTACTACGTAATGGTCATATTAACCAGAATGGACTAACTTTGTAAAACTTACACTTGCTTATATTACATCGCTATAATTCCGCTTTCACCGAACGTCGCTTCAACTCATGTTTATAATTGTGTATTTCTAAAGCTAAATTCAAACAAGTTAGACTGTAAATCAATATAACTCCTGACAGTTTTAACTGTTAGAAAGACGTGTTAAATCTGAAATACTATTTCTAATGACTGCACTAATTGATCTTTAATTATTCCACATTAGAAGCAGGAAGCAAATTAAAAGCTAAAATAGACATTTTAATCTGCCCCTAATGGACACAAACACCGAGACAGGTGGTGCCTGTCACGGCGACCTGTATTTAAACCTCCCCCCTCTAAATAATCGCTGCGAAAGCACAAAGAAAAAAAAAGAGAAAAAATTGTGTAATGATATGAACAAACTTGAGACGTGTATTGGCCATGTGTTTTTTTTAATTTAGAAACAATTGGACTATGGTAGCTCAGGACCGGATAAAGTGGAGAGAATTGAGGGAGGCCTTTGCCCAGCAGTGGGACAACTGAGGTTAAACTAAATAAAGTAGCCAAGTGCGAGGACTCGCCCATGAAGGGTTCCGTTCCAGCAAGTAACATAATATACATAGTACACATAGTTCTTGTAGTTCGTTGTAACTTTGATCGAAGTTTTAATAATAGTGTATTTATGACGTATTAAAAAACTAAACTACTCATCAGATCGAGTTCAAACTAATTTTCGTTGGTAGTTTTCATGGTAATGTACATCATATATTTTTTTTAGTTTTTCATTCTCTTACTTTACAAGTTAGAGGGGGGGGGGGGACACACATTTTACCACTTTGGAAGCGTCTCTCGCGCAAGTTATTCAGTGTAGACAAAAATTATATTAGAAACCTCAACATCATTTTTTAAGACCTATCGATAGACACCCCACAAGTGAAGGTTTGATGAAAAAAAAATTTTTGAGCTTCAGTTTTCAGTATGGGGGGCCCTCTTATTTTTGTTTTTTAAAAAACTTTTGTAAAAATCTTAATGCGGTTCACATAATACATCTACTTACCAAGTTTCAACAGTGTAGTTCTCATAGTTTCGGCAAAAAGTGGCTGTGACATACGGACGGACAGACAGACAGACAGACATGACGAATCTATAAGGGTTCCGTTTTTACGTTTTACGGAACCCTAAAAAAGAAACAATTTGCGAAATATTTATTCAAACCTTAGATCTAGTAAAATTAAGATGGTTTCTTTTTATACTGCAAAAAATCTTAAAATATTTTCCGAATACGTATTCCTATAGGACAAATTAGAATTTACAATTTGCGATTGGGTGCTCCCGAGTATTCGTGATTAATAGCCGTTGAAAGTTCGCACAATTTGCTTATCCGAAAACTTTTATGTACACTCGACATTCCGGGAAGTTCTGTGTTCATTTTTAGCGAGGAGGTTACTGGTATGTTTGATAATATACTTGCAGGAAACAAAACAGCTCAATTTATGTACCCACTGGGAAAGAGCCAAGGCTATATTGCATCATGTAGGCGTGGGTGGCTGGATAACGTATGGCCTCGAAAGACGGTACTGGTTTCCTCATGATATTTTGCTTCACGCTTAAAGCCTCTGACTCACTAGGCCATCAACGGGTTTACTGGAGAGTAATCGGTGAATTTACATAAAAAGGTTTGACAAATCGAGTTCTTGCTCCTTACTTGAAGTTGGTTTAAAGTTAAGGGTGTAGTTTAGCAACAAAACACATGGTTCGTGCTTAGTTTGAGGGCCACTGAACATATACATCCACACATATGTTTTAACATAATGTTGTCAGTAATGTTAGACTTCTATATTTACTTAATACAATAAAACTAAATTCCAATGATTATGACAAAACATGCCTCACTAACTACTATTAACACTTAGCACATCTGAATTATCTATAAACCAATGGTAAAGGTGATCAAGACGATCAATCCCACTGGCAGTCGGAAGCGGACCCAGTATGCTGGCGGCATTACGCTAAATACTGGGTTAAATCAACGTCAGCATTTTGGTAATGTGTCGCATAGACCAGCATAACTTAAACAATACTCGGCAAAGCTTTTGAAAATGAGATGAGCTCACGCTTTCCATTTTTTATCATTTATAGGTTTACACTTGACCACCATCTCGCCTGATGTTAAGCGACGATGCGGTCTAAGATGGAGCGTGCTTACCTAGAAGAAACCGATTCACTCTCGATTTGAAGACAACAAGATTATAACCATCGGGAAAACCCCACTCAGGCAACTCATTCCACAGTCTAGACGTTCTTATTACAAAAGTAGAGTCAAACCTTTTTGTTCGTGTCTTTGGAACATCAACCATGAAACGATGCCGCTTCTTCGAGCTACGAGAAGTCCGATAGAAAAAAGGGCTAAGTGGTATTAGATCATGCAGATCAGATGCACACTCTCCGAAGTGAGATGAGCTCACGTTCCCCACATTTAATTGGTATTGCGTGTTGCTTATTTTCAGTGTGAAATAAATTTTATTTAATTTACAGGTGCGTTTTAAAGAAACCTTTTAAAAATTATCAGCTAGCTCTTACACATTCGTTTGGCCAGCGCTCGTTATCAAAGCTCTCATCAAGTGATCAAGGTTGAAGAGCTTTCCTTGTATATTTGTGTTCGGAAGTTACCAAAACAGTTCGCCTTTGTTTTGTTTCAGACTTTATTTATAGTTATTTGTATTTTGTCGCTAATGAAGCGATGTTAATTTAAATTTAAACGACTTAATGCTAGACCTTTATTGAAGTATTATAAATGTTAAAGTATAAAACTAGCGCGGAAGTTACATATCATCATCATCAGCCTGTGTCTGTCCACTTCTGGACATAAGCCTCTCCCATAATACGCCACTCAGCCAGTTACGTTTACAACTGCCACCAGCCGTCTTATGTATATTGTCACTCCATCTAGTCTTAGGGGGTCCTACACTACGTATGCCGATTCACGGTCTCCGCTCCAGAACCCGTCCATTCCAGCTTATCAGGTCTGACATGAGCGGCCTACTGCCACTTTATTTTGCTAATACGCTGAGCTATATCGGTAACTTCAGGTCTCTGACGAATAACTTCATTGCAATCCCTCAGAGAAACCCCAAACCCCCTTTCCGTAGCTCGCTGAGCAACTGAGATTACGAAAATCTTACGCATTTCTAATTAATTCAAAATAAAAGGGTAATTCCGATAAACTTATAGTTGTTTGTAATGTTAAGTAGGTACAAATTGATTTAAATTTTAAGAAGGTAGCTAATGCAGTTCTTAGACTCTTTCTGTGAAACTCTCTTACTACTATTATCATTACTACTACTTACTGTAAAGTAGATCTTTACAGTGTCTCCCTGGGGAATTACCAAACCTTTGCCAGTTATTCTACCGCCAAGCTGTAACATGAACACTTTATTGTATTCCGGTTTAAAAGGCAATCTTTCCAATTAAATATTATTATTGTATTCCGGTTTAAAAGGCAATCTTTCCAATTAAATATTATGCAAAGAGATGACGAGAGTACTACAATAATTTGACATTTCGTGTTCACATCTCTCGAGGCTAGGCAATTTGCTATTATGAGTCAAATGTGTTGCTTACCATTATGTTCATACATTAAAAAAAAAACAAGTATTACATGCTATTTTATTTTAGGCAAAATGTTTTTCTTTTGACCGAGAACCGACAAAATGTGTTTATGTTGTTCTTGTGAAAAATACATTTTTAAATGAATTTGGTAAGGATTACAAATGAAACCTTTTATTCGATTAATTCTTATTACACCGACCCATGACCAACGATATTATGGAATTGTAAGAGCGTCAAAAAAGGCGAAAAAATGAAGTGATACGAGTAAATGCCGGCGACATTTTTTTTTCTTTACTTTAAAGTGTTATAAACTTGAAGTGGAAGTGTCCCCTGAAACCGTTGAAATACTCGTAAAATGATTTTGTAAACCTATTCATAAGATCAACTTCGCCAAATCAACCTTATAATAATAATAATAGGGTAAAATTTAAACTTTACAGTGGGGTTATATTTTTCGATTTTAAAGATTTTCGTGGAATGCCTTTTCGGATGTATTGGCTTGGGATTATTGTTTTACAGATGTCATTGTAAGCAGCATAGAAAAACAAGCTATTGCGTATAAAATGTTTTTATTATTTTTCACTGAAATATATATATATATATATATTTATGTATTTATATATATTTGTGGACAATTCACACACAACACCATCTGACCCCAAACTAAGCAAAGCTTGTACGATGGCGGCCAGATAGCTGATATAATACTTAATATAGTTTTTTAAATACATACTTATTATACATAGAAACACCCAGACACAGTGCGAACATTTGAGTTCATCACACAAACGATATATAGCGACGGATCAGTGGTGCAACCGTCTGATTTAACACACATAAGGTCGTTGCTTCGAATTCATTCTAAGTTTCTGAGCATTCTTTTAAATGCTTATGTAACAAGTGAGCATGTACCTAACCTTTGCCGGTTAGGACTACTGTCCACGCACGCGTTTTTTGTCGAATGCATGCATCCTACGAACAAACGCAATACGTGCGGCTGTCGTGTCGTTGTCGTTTCGTGGACACAGACTTCATTATTTGTACGCAAGATGCAAGCATTCGTCTTGCACCCGACAATTGTCGAAATCGTGCGGATGTCGTGCAGCTACGTGGACAATTGGCCTTATTCTACTGGCGGGCAGCAAACACCGCTGTGTTCCGGTATGAAGAGCAGTGTTTCCAGAACAATTACAGGGAATAAAGAAAATTCATATCATATCTCTGGGCGAGCGTATTGCAGTGCTACGCAATGATTTGTACTCTTCATGTTCCAATAGCTGAAGTTACGGCTGGTCTAGTCGGGAGAACGGCGCCTGCCGATCCGGAGACCCTGGGTTCAAACCCCACACGCACCACTGTCTTTTCGAAGCCATGTGGGTAATGCCGCTAACTTAAAACGGTGAAGGAAAACATCGTGAGGAAACCGACATGTACCTAGAATCTTTCGAAGTCATGTGTCATCCACCAACTCGGACTAGGCCAGCATGGTGGATTATGGCCTTAACTCTCTCCTTGCGAGAGAAGGCCCCGAGTCCCAGCAGTGGGAACGTTTAGTGGGCTGTTGATGATGATGATGTTCCAATAGCTGCGTGACACTACTGTTAGTTATGCGTGTTGTTACAATTAGGCACATGCTTGTCCCATCAATCTGTATTATAAAAAAATGTTTGTTCTAACTAAGATCGAAAATAAACTAGGCCTTAAATGTAACCAAAGAAATCATACTACAAACCATAATGTACACACATATTATGGACAGTATTTGTCACGGCAAAATTGTAAAAACCGTCAGATTATAATCTCATGCCCCTAGATTAGAAACTGACGTACCCTACCGTGGGTTTACATTCTCATGCGTTACATCATTACACATTACAGTGCTCCGATTTGAACGTCAAAGTCAAAGTACTTTATTCATAAATGGACAATTTACACGTCAATAAATAAAAAATAAAAACAAAAGAAAGAGCATATAAATTGTATACATTTTCAAAGTTTGAAATTACTACTTTACTGTATTTTAATAATTATTGTACAGAAAACTGTCAAGCATTATATGAGTATAATATGTTTCCAGTGCATAGAGCATAGAGATGAAACATCTGATATCTCTGGGTGACAAGCGGAGTGCAGTGCTGCAGGTAATAATTAGAACTCTTTATGTTCCAATAGCTGCGTGTCAAAGTGCTGCTATGTGGCAGGCATGTTGCTTACCATCGGACACATGTCCTGCTCGTTTCGTCACTTTACACGTTTATACTTTTATTTTATGCTATATCGTAAACTAACGATGATTGCAATTATTGGTGCAAATAACTTACGGTGACATGCATATGAAATACAAAATGTCTTTCGAAAGGCTTAGCAATAACGATTCCAGTTCCATCCAACCTTTAGCGGTTCACAAACACAGCGGCAGACAGGAACTACTCAACCTGGCAACTCAAACATCTAACTAATTCACCGCGCTCGCTACAAAACCGATCCTGGACCAATTACCGTTGAACAAACTGCGTAAATTGTTTCATCCGGCCCCGCCCGAGTACCCTTTCATTCGAAATGAGAGGGAATGGAACGTGAGAGGTATTCTAATACATCGTCAAAACGATGAAAAAATCGACGTGTGAGAGGTACAGTTTGGAAATCACGGTTCCGTAGTCAACTTTGACGATGTAGTATTTTTTTGCTTTATACACCGGTGTGTAATATAGTACCCAAATACTCGGTTGACGACGAAAATATACAAATTTAATTTTGCGGACGGGTTTTTGGCGGGAATTGTTTTTCGTGTTTTTATTAAATTTTGGAAGGTTTAGCCATAAATTTGTGTTTAATGGCGTTTAACCATAATCCATATACTTCTCCTGATTTTATACCAGTAAAATAGACTGAAGAGCCAATATTTTTGAGGAATAAAGAAAGAAAGTATTAACTTCTTGCGTGCGTACGTAAGTACACACACACACACACACGTTTTTTTACACATTTTTTTATACACTCACACTTTTTTATGTATAGGTATGGCATGGAATTTGACCTTCGATGATCTGTATTTCCTGTCAAACTTTGGACTAGCGCTTGGACCCTATTATTAACCTTTGCTAACTTACCACTATATATACGCATATACGTTGATACTTATAAAAGCCATTTTACCTACATACATACGTAGAAGATTTTATTATGTTGGTTTAATTTGATATGCCCTTGGTACGTAACAAAGACATTACACGACACAACAATTATGTTAGTTCTACCACAGTATAAAGAAATAATAGACTGGTACTACACTGTCTATAGCCAACATTTTTACCATTTTAGTATAAAACGCCTTCTTTTCGAACGAAGAACTCTGAATTCAGAAGCGAAAACATGGAACGTTTGAAAACCAATTCTCGGCTAGTAACTAGATTGAAGACTACTTCGCAGAAGCGAATCCAATACCCTGTAAGTGACTGTAGACAAAAAGTGCCCAAGACGACCGCGGGCCACCAAAACGGTGGTTCACATCCAATTCGACCCGATGTCGCGAGAGCAGCTCGGTCGCTTGTACGAGACGACCGAGCTGTTAAACATGCCGCAGGTCGTCATCGAGGCCTGGCGGGGCAAGACGACGGTGCCACAATGCCACCGTTGTCAGCTCTTCGGGCACGCGTCGGCGAATTGTCACCGCAACGCTAAGTGCGTTAAGTGCGGTGGCCCCCACGCCGGCGCCGAGTGCCCCCGCACCGATGACGATCCATTACACTGCGCTAACTGTAAGGGCGCGCACGCGGCTAACAGCCGCCAGTGCGCAATCTTCCGGGGTGAGGCCAGACGCCGGAAGATCGCCCTTCCGGGCGCGCGCCCTCCTCCGCCGCCGCCAAAGTCACAAGCCGCCAAGCCAGCGCCGCCTCCGAAAGGGGGCCCGGCGCGGCTCAACCAAGGGTTTCGGGCGGACCGACAGGACGGTCCGCCGCGGGGCCCTGCACCGCTGAGAACATGGCCCGTCGCTGCGCCACCCCTCGACTGGGGCTGGCACGCGGCGGGTCCCACCGCATACATGTTTCCTGCCCCGACGACACTCGCTCCCCCGGCCAACCCACCTGGCCAGGGAGGGCGAAGGAAGAGGAAGAGGGGCAGGAGGAAGAGGCGCAACAACTCTCCTGCGGCAGTCTCGACATTACTGCCGCAGTACGAGAGGCCGCCGCCTTTCACACCCTTCAAGCCGGGGCCTCAGCCCCAGGCAGGGGCGCAGCAGGGCGCGGCTAGGGCCGCGCCGGCTGACCCCCGCATCCGTCCCAGCACACCCGCCCCTATGCCTGTGACCTCCACGGCGAAAGGCAAGGGGGCGGGTAAAAAGAGTAAGGCGCCGGCAGAGCAGTCTGTGGGGCCCGCTGCGGCTGGGCCGCAGCCTGGCCCCTCCACCGCCGCCGACACCGCACCGCCGCCGGTTACGACACCGACGGCCACACTACCGCCCGCGAGTGCCGCAGAGGCCGCGCTGACTAGCGCGGACCCGCGCTTGTCGCGCGCCCCGGACAGGCGCCGCGAACAAGAAGAGCCCAAGCCGCGGCGGGGAGGCTATCAACCCTTCCCCGACCCGCGGCTAGGGCAACAGCCACAGCCGCCGCCCGGCTTCGGGCCCCCGGGCTGGGGTCCCTACCCCGGCAACGAAGAATGTTTCCCACGCCCACCCGTGGGACTACCACCATCGCACGGCCCACTCGGGACCCAGGTCATGTCCGCGATCTGGAGTATCCTGAGGGGCGCGTGCGCCTCCGCGGCGGCCGGCGAGGACGCCGAGCAAGCCGCGGCCCGCGCGTTGTTCGCCGTCGTCCAGACGCTCTGTGGATAGACGGCGAACCGCAACAGCGAGCTACACAAAAAAAAAAAAAAAAAAAAAACAGGACCACTAGCCTAGACGCGGACTGTCCGCGTCAGGCGAACCGGGCCGACTACGGCCCGCTAAAACCTCTGGTGCTGTGCCGCCAGAAGCCCTACCGCGGTAAAGAGGTAAACCTCGAGGCCGCTGTCCTGACTTCCCCCGCGGGGAGGAAGAAGAACAACGATGATGATGACAAAAAGTGTCGTCTAAAATGAGCTCAGACGCTCTATTCACGTATTGGTGTTAAGTTTTATCGAAAGTTGTATTTGTATCAGGTAATGTTTCACCGAAAACATAGTTTAGTTTTGTTTACTAACTTAATATGTTCAGATTTGGATTTGTCGTGGGATTATACATCTCCTAGTTATTCTCCTAGTTAGCTCGACAAACAGTAATACCAAAGTATTACTAGTTTAAAATCAATTCGAAAACAACGTTGCGGTAGACTTACTAAGCGATGACGGATTGTTTTTTTTCTTTTTTTAATATTAAAGATTGACGAGACAAGCAGGACATGTGCCTGATGGTAAGCAACATGCCTGCCACATAACAGCACAGTGACACAGAGCTATTTTAAGATATATAAGCTATTTTAAGCTTTTTTAAGCTATTTTAAGAGCACAGTTTGACGTGTAAATTGTAAATTTATGAATAAAGAACTTTGACTTTGACTTGGCTATTGGAACATGAAGAGTCCAAATCATTACCTAGCACTGCACTCGTCACCCAGAGATCTAAGATATTATATCTCTAAGCCCAGTAATATCTCTGGAAACATTTCCCTTCAAACCGGAACACAGTAACTGTGGTACTTCCCGAGGCGGACTCTACCAAGAGTTCTACCCTACCACTGATGACCACTGACTGATGACTGAATGACCACCTCAAGGGTTGGTTTATGATAGAGATAAGTGCGTAGAGGGAATAATGCTTTCTAGCATTGGAAAGTTTGAGACCCTTAATAATAATAATTTAGTTTGACTTTAATTACTTCCAGGGAGATTACAAGCTACTAAAAATACTTATTATTGCTTCGTCACACTGTGCTGTTTTGAACAGTTGCTCGTCAAAATGAAATAACGGCTGGTCTACTTGGGAGAACGGCGAGCGCAGATCCGGAGCCGTGAAGGAAAACATCGTGGGGAAACAGACATGTACCTAGAACCTTTCTAAGTGTCGCATAATGATATGCGGAATAGATCTACCTACGTATTATAAACATTTATTAAAAGCGTACTTGAGTGTAAAATCCACACAATTATTTAGTCAGTCGATATTGAAGAAATGATAAGTCCATTTGGGGAACGCTTGCCAGTTATTCTACCGCTAAGTAGTAATATGCAAATCCTACTATGTTCCGTTTTATTAACACAAAGACTCCCAATCACTGTCTAATACTGTAGTGCTCGTCGCAAAAAGATCATCATCAACAGCCCACTAAACGTTCCCACTGCTGGGACTCGGGGCCTTCTCTCGCAAGGAGAGAGTTTTGGCCATAATCCACCACGCTGGCCCAGTGCGGGTTGGTGGATGACACATGACATCGAAAGATTCTAGGTACATGTACGGTTTCTTCACGATGTTTTCCTTCACCGTTTTAAGTTAGCGGCATTACGCACATGACATCGAAAAAAGACAGTGGTGTATGTGGGGTTTGAACCCGGGGTCTCCGGATCGGAAGTCGCCGTTCTCCCGACTAGACCAGCCGTAACTTGACGCAAAAAGATATAAAATGATAAATGTATTTGCCCTGTAATATCTCAGGAAATATTGCTTTTAAAACAGAAATACAGTTGGTAATTTAAACACATTGCTACTAGGCGGTAAAGTAACTGGCAAAGATGTGGTACCACTACAAATGAAACGAATTATCTTTATTTGTAACTGTTATGATATTGAGATTATTTCATTTCATATTTTCCAACCTAAAATTCTCATACCTAAGATGTTTTTGACGAATATATTCAAATACACGTGATGTGATCATTGAACGATTTTCTATTAAAGTAGCTAACTTTACGAGTTTCCATGGAAATAAGAAGCAAAAGGTTCAGGCACAGTTTCATCTGAAAGATCTCAATGAAACGTGACGAGTATTCTAATGTACCCTTCAAAAGAAGTGAAAGGGCGGATAATTGAAAAATCGTTTCGAACGATGAAGGACGTTCGGTGCATATGGATTCCGAATTTGGGAGATTATTCACGAAGGCAATTTCTGGAAATGGTGAGGGGGTTAACTGATTTCTCGTATTTATCGTGCTCTCGAGAATGGTTTTTGAATTTTTTAAGGAATCAGCACTAAAATGTTACGTATCATAGATAGACATTAAAAAGGTTCTAGCGATTGCTTAGGTTACTTCTTGCTAATAACATACACGCGAAAGTTTATGATTATGGATGTTTGTTACTTGTTACTCTTGTGACAAAAGGCTATCAAAGCCAAAACTCTACATTCTTTTCTTTAATTTTTGTTATAGCTTTCATTCGGTAGCCAAAACTCTACATTACAGCCTGTTCACACTAGCTACTTTCAGTAGCTGCGACAGGCGTCTAGCTGCTGCATCTTGCTTCAAAAAGAAGCTGCGACAGGCATCTAGTCGCTGCATCTCGCTTCAAAATGTAGCTGCGACTCGCGTTTTTCGGAAGCGTGATGCAGCGGCAGCTGCAGGCGACTCGGTCACAGTATAATGAAAAACCCAGTAGGACGACAATATGCCATAAAAAATATAAATATGAAATTAAAATCAAACTAAATATTACTTATAGAATTTATTACAGAACAACAAAAGAAGTGAGATCTAAATGGGTGGTTGAGTGAAAAGTTTAATGGGCGATCCTGAAATATTTTCATAATAAATGAAACTACTCTCAGGATAATTGGTTCAAAACTAAGATCTGACTTGGCTAGTTTTCAAATACCTAATTTGTAACTGTTTATTAATTTCTTTTCCTACAGTTCAAGTGGCTCCCCATTTGCTTTCTTCGGAATGCTCATTTTCTTTCACTGCTTTACAGTATTATATTTAACACTGCCACACCACGATATCTGAAAGACTGCTTTACATTCTACAGTAGCGTACACTCATGTTATCTTATATCAACCTATAATTTGTCTCTGCAAGCGCCCTCTGCACGTTGCAAAACATTCTACGGCAAATATTTTGCATTCCAAGCAGTTGAGTTGTGGAATGCCATGCCCGTGGAAATAAGACAAGCTCCGTCACTTTCCGTATTTAAAGTTCAAGGCAAAAATCAGTAAATTATGTCGAAAGCTTGCTAAAATCTGATTGAAGCTCGTACATCTTTTTTACATAACATTTTGAATTCATTGCCTTCGTATTAGTATATGTAAGAAGGGTCATGGACATATGTTAGAATGTATGTCTATTATATTTTAGGCAATAATTAGTACCCTTTTTAAGTAGTTTTTTACTTCTCTGCATTTTTATTATAGTTTGCGATCTTAGCGACGACGATTTTGATTGTGTGTATTCAAGTAAAAGTACCTACGAAAACAGATAAACTGGACATGCAATCACAGATCATTTCCAATGTTTTGCGGTTAGTGACGTCATGTCAGTCGTTAGTATTTTAGCGGGAAAAATCTGAATTACATTACTATTGTATTTATACTCATCAAAAATACACAAATTTTTAAACATAATTTTTTTAGTAAACAAGCTATAATCTTTAAGAAATAAAAGCAATTCCGAAAAATTTTTAAAATCCCTATTGGGTAAGTAAATTGCTCAATAAATAATTAAATAATAATTAAAGCTTTAATATAGTAGAGCCAAAAGTAGCTACGAATAGTAGATAGATAGATTCTCTTTATTGTACACCATAAATAAAAAACACGTATACAGGAGAGAATAACAATAAAACTAGTGTTACAAGCGGTGGCCTTATCGCTAGTAGATAGCATTGTTAGCATTTCTCCCAAATGAAAAAAACTAGTCGTCCTACTGGTATTTTTGTTATACTGTGGTTGCTCTAGAGTTTGACAAAAGTACACTTTCGATTCAGTGTAGCCAACTTTACGTGTTTTTGCTTTTAGCGTATATCTACAATTATTAATGTCTGTTCTTAACACGGATAAAAATATTCTCGGGAATAAATTAAAAGTTGTTATGCACTTTAGTGGTATTTATTTTCCAGCGTACGTCCATGATCGTAAAGTTATAAATTTATATAATTGTAAATCCTCAATCAATTAGCAAAAAGACCTCGGTGTTATAATTACATTTAAATACAACAGCCGTACTCGAACCGTCTTGGGCGTGACGATGGCAGAAGACCTGACGGCATGACTATTGTGCATGACTATTGCAAGTATGCTGGGTACGCTCCCGATTGGTAGTGGGTTTGGATATCTTGATATCTGTAGTCCTTCATTGGTCTATGGATAATTCAGGTGTGCTTAGTGTAAGTAGTTAGTTAGGTATGTAACGTAGTGTAGTTCTCATTGTATTTAAGTTTTGTTAATAAAGAAAGCAAACTATTTTCTTTACGTTATTCTGATTCCTTTCAATCTATAACTGTAGAAATGTTTCTTAAAATTTATGAAACATATGTGAGGACTACTTCAAAAAAGATATCGATTTACTTGAAATTCCGCAAAGAAAAGCGACAATATGGCCATATACTCTTCGACGTAAATCCTACACAGACAAGTTAAAAACCCTGCACCTAACTACATTGGTACACTACATTTACTACCTTACTACTTCAAAAAAAAGTACGCAGTTCTATAAACTTTACATAATTTAATATTACTCTACGTATTTTTAAACCTGTCTACACTTTTTAAAAATCCAAGTTAGCAACACTGAACGGAACAATTGCTCGGCGGCCGCGACAGACGCAAACAGCCGCAAACAGTCGCTGCATCGCGATGCAGCTTCTTTTTGCAGCTAAATCGCGCGTTTCCGCTTCAGCTGCTAAAGCGCGCGTTTCCGCGTTAGCTGCTAAATCACGCGATTTTGCCGCAAAAAGTAGCATGTGTGGTCAGGGCCTTAGGACAGTTGATTTTAAAGAGTCTTCATTGAATTGACAAGCTTTCTCTAGAATATTTCAGTCGGCAGGAGATCATTCTTAAAAGGAACGTTGCTTGTGTCTCGTTTTATTTTGTGTCATAAGTTCTATGACATTATCTGAACACAGCTTGTCACAAACGGCGTCATGACACAAAAACTACTTTATCCAACTTTCCGCATCCTCGTAACTTAGTTTGGTCATAAGCAGTACAATCGGGTCATGTAGATCGGCCAACATAAACAATTTGTCCACCACGGATGCTTGTTAGATGATCTACGAGCTATCATGGTTTGAGGAATCACCCGCCGAGATTCGCTTGTGCTGTGTACTTCAAAACAGTATTTGAACTCACTAGATAACTTCTTGCCTGTTTAGGGTTTGCTTGCCTTGCTGAAATGCATTTGCGTATTCATTAAGAAACAAACATTATTACGAGACTTTCTTGTTTTAATAAAACAATATTGTTGGACAACAACAATAACTAGCCCCAAACTAAGCAAAGCTTGTATTATGGAAGCCAGATATTATAATTATATATTTAAAGTCGCGCAGTGAGCTATGGAGAGAGCTATGCTCGGAGTTTCTCCGAGAAATCGTATTCGGAACGAAGTGATCCGTCAGAGAAACAAGGTAACCGACATCGCTCAACGCATTATCAAACTGAAGTGGCAATGGGCCGGTTATATCTGTCTCAGAACCGATAACCGTTGGAGTAGACGTGTTCTTGAGTGGCGACCGTGAATCGGCAAACGTAGTGCAGGACACCCTGAGACTAGATAGAGTAACGATATTAGGACGACAGTGGATGGAGACGTACAGCTGAGGATAGGGCAGAATGGCGATCCATGGAAGAGCCCTATGTCTAGCAGTGGACTAAGATAGGCTGATGATGATGATGTAATCGAAAATACATACAATAATGTTTAAAATAATTGGAACTGTTCAAAAGCAAGGTGTTACAACCGACTTGAAATTAAAACCAAATTCAGACACTCAACCAAATTTTTAAAGAAGCTACACTCGTAGCTTCTATCTCTAAGCCGTCCAGATACATAAAGAAGGTTTTGTTTATATTTCAAAACGGCCACACCAATTTCAAAGATATTTATATGGGACTACTTCTGAAGTCTGACCAATTAAATAAAAAAGAACCATCAAAATCGATTCACCACCAAACACAACCGAATTGAAAACCTCCTCCTTTTTTGAAATTGATTAAGAAGGCAATGTAAATCCAATAGGCTAACGGTGGGCCACAATGACCTAGGAGTCATAATTACAAGCAGTATTTTCAACTTACAAATCTTTTTCCCTTTCCAGAACAATACAACTTTAGTTTTTAGGTAACTGCAATCTATGATACGAGATGTTTACAAAATCTCGTATCACGATGATTGTGTTCGTACTCTGCCGAAACAATTACTCAAATGGATTTTTTTGATGTTTCAGTTGGTTGTCTTTTAACAATAATAAGTCTGCATTAGACTGCCAACTCACCTGATAATAAGCGATATCACAAAAATATACTCAAACCTCTTCGCTCGTGTCTTTGGGTCATCAACCATGAAACTAGTATTTATCAATTAATTCAGCGCAAATGTTATATAATCATTTATTTAGTCAAGCGATTTTGGTTTTGTGTCTTCCTCAATTCCTGGTCTACTGTCACGTCCCTTGGTTCGGGTTAAATCCGTGTTTAACTTTCGCTAATTGTTTGCCCCTGGGTCGATTCCAATCACCAACATACAGAGACCTATCCACCTCTAACAGTACGTTATAACTGCCACACCAATGTGAAACAATTAGAACAGACCATAGCTCTAGCTACTTGGTTGGTACGAGTATAACACAAGCTTTAACAACGTAACAAGGGATCTTTTAAGCATCTGGGATGATTAATAGTGTGTATCAACTTAGGAAATGTTGATTATTATTTGGTTATTGTAATTATTATGAAATCTAAATCCCGTCTTGTTAACCGCGGCTAACCATATTTACGTGGGTATTGAACGTCATGTTTATTTTAGTTTCGCGTTTTTTCTCTTAAACAAAAGTAACCTAATATAAGCCATCAGCCACTAAAAGTCCCCATATTTTGTAGTGATAGGACTCTTCTTGTAGTAGAAAAAAATATTTGCAGAACTTGCCTGGTGAAGTACCACATATTTCACAGTTATTCTACCGCCAAGAAGTACCTAGTGTGAGAACATCACTGTGTATCACACAATTTTCTACTAATACTTATTGTAAATCCCACATATTTGAAGGTTTGAGTGTTTGTATGTAAGCATGTTGGTTGCTCAATCAGTATAGTCGTTTCAGAAATACGCCAGAACAAACAGACGTACAAACAAATGAAATATATATTTTTTTCAATGTAAGTAGGTATCGTATATACTTTCAGAGGCATTTAGTGAAAAGCTGTTGATTTGGTATTCCGTGGGTATTGCAAACAAAAAATTCAATTTTATTTATATTTAAAGATATGTTACACGGTATCATAAGCAGCCTACTACATTTTTCACCTGCTGGGAGTCGGAGCCTTCTCTCGTAAGGGTAGGGCAATAATCATGGTGGATGGCCCAGTGAGGGTTGGTAGATGACACATGACCTCAAAAGATTCTAGGTACATGTCGGTTTATCGGTTTCCTCGCGATGTTTTCCTTCTCCATTCAAAGTTAGCGGCATTACGCACGTTATTCCCATTGTTAATTCGGCTCAGGTTTGTTTAACGTCAGACAGGCTTTCGACGAAATTTTTTGCCAAAACTTTTACATCACCAATGAGTACGAGTGATGCTAATAGAGAGTCGATAGATGAGCAAAAAGACCAAGTGATGGAGGAAAAAGAAGTTACCGGTTTATAGTGGCAAAAACAGCAAGAAGATGATGAACAGTTACGCCCAAGCTACACGAGGCTAGTTTTTCAAGCTAGGATAGCAAGCTAGTGTAAGCAAGCTAGCTGGTAGTGCTTCTTGCTTCGTGTAGACAAAACTAGCGTTGCGTAGCGTTGTCTATACGAAGCTAGAAGTGCTAGTTTACTAACACCAGCTTGAAAAACTAGCCTCGTGAAGCTCGGGCGTCAGTGATTAGTTAGTGAAACTTGTACTAGCACGTTTATTTGTTCTATGTCGATATACATCTGTGGTTATAGGACAAAACGTATTTATTATTAAACGTATTTATTGTAAACGTAAGGTGCGTTGGGGTAAGATCGGAGGTGGGGTAAGACCGTATGAATTCAATATCTATCTCATTTGGCAACATTTTCAAACACTGACAGCATTAAACAGAGCGCCATTTCATTATCCCGCGACTCTCATCTTCGGCATGTAGCTCCGGCAAAACAGAAATGTGCAGTGCGGAATTTACGAAAAAAAGAGAATTTTCAGATTTTTTGTGATATCCGATCTTTCCCCTTGAACTTTAGTTTGTGTTTTTTATTATACCTGTGCGTATTTCGTTATGGATGTTGTCAGAATACTAAGTTACATGTTATAATATCTAGATTGATGTGATCCAAACCTGCCTAGAGTAATCGTACGCAAATATCCGGTGTTCCCCCTCACAGTCAAAGAACGGATAAATGTTGTCCGATCTTGACCCGTGGATAAAATCAAAGTGATTGTCAAACTTTTAAAACCTTTGTTTTTAGCATTTTCTAACTAAATGTATTTAAGCTATGAACTGCGTATTATATGTTTTACTAGCTTCGTTCGCTATTTCTCCCGCGTATCTAAAATGAGACCTTTCTATCATGATGAAAGGTAGCCTACGCTCATTGCTCATGCCTCTAAGTGTTAGCTGACCTAAAAACAAAATTTAATCAAACGGGTTTTTTGTGATGACGAGAAACACACGCTTAGAATTGCGAAGGTTTTATAATATTAGTGTTAATATGAGTATGGCCAGAAAAGTAGGGATGTTCATATCTGTAGGTAAATAATTTAGCTGTCACTATTTATCTCGAAAACCAGAACGATTATGCAGGGCACAGCTAGTTTTTCTTAATGATGACTATTTTTATATTGTCTTACCACTTTTACATTAATTAATGCACTCTTTGCGTACAGGCATTTAATATGTGTTTAAATTAATTGATATATTTTTTGTTATTGTATTTATATAAATATATATACAATTAAGCAAAACAAAGTTTGTAGGTTTTTTTTTATCTGATCAGCTACACACACACTTTATAAATGTATACTATACGTGCTCACCATATTTATAGACAAACATGAAAAAAAATTAAAAACAGTTTTGTCATCAGTATTGATTTGGGATGCCTCCGAAAACAAATTTTCAAAATTTCTTTAATATATAGAGATCGATCCATTGCAGTATTAGTAGGTGTTGATTTTGTTATGAGCATAAATTAATCCTAAAAAATGGTTAATCATACACAAACAGAACCGGTATAAAAAGTAACATGAAATAATGAAAAAATAACTGAACATACATACTACACTTTTTTCTAAAAAACAAACATAACGAAATTGTTAAGCATCCGATCTTATCCCTTTAGTATTACAAAGTTTGAGAACCACAAAATCATATTATTTTTGTATGTGGGGTAACATCGGATGTCTAAAACAGTAAAAGTAAAAAATCGCGTAGAACGTTTTGTCTGCTTAAAATTCGTAAATTATATAAATTATTTAGTTTTTTTTTTTTTTAACTTCTATAGGTTTACACTTGACCGCCATCTCGCCTGATGTTAAGCGACGATGCGGTCTACGATGGAGCGTGTTTACCTAGATAAAACCGATTCACTCTCGATTTGAAGACACAAAGATTGTAACCATCGGGGAAAACCCACTCAGGCAACGTATTCCACAGTTTAGACGTTCTTATCACAAAAGTAGAGTCGAATCTCTTCGTTCGTGTCTTTGGAACATCAACCATGAAACGATGTCGCTTTCTCGAGCTACGAGCATTCCGATAGAAAAAAGGACAAGGTGGTATCAGATCATGCAAATCAGTCGCACACTCTCCGAAGTGTATCCGATAAAAAACTGATAGGCTAGCAATTTTTCGGCGATGTTCAAGACTTTGAAGTCTTTTTCGCATAAGAGTGTCGTTGCCTATGAGCCTTTTGACACGTCTCTCGATCGATTCCAGAGCCTCCAGCTGATACTTAGCCGATCCATCCCAAAGGTGCGAACAGTACTCTTAGTTACTTTAGAAAAGGAAATTCCGGATGGATTCCTTTTATGGCACCTGCGATCTAAGCAATAGAAGTTACATTGGATTGCAGTCCGAACTTACCCCTTGTTGGTAAATATCATAACTGTGTCATAAAAAATTAAGTTTGTTTTTGAAATCGTATACAACAAAAACTATTAAGTCTACAGAGCAGACAAAATTCACGCCTATACTGTGTTTATCCATTAATAATTGTAGCTATATTTTGACGATCTGACATGAATTGATGTCCAGAAAATAAATAAATCGCAAGACTAGTCTAACTAGTCGAAAATCCGTCCGGCCTTACCCCAACGCACCTTATTATCACAATACTTCTTTCAGTAAGTCGGTTTCATTTAACAAAATATATTTCAACTTGATTGAACAACAAACATCAAAATTAAACACTTATCTATGTATAGATTTTGCACATCACGATTTTTTCCTTATAGCCAGGTGTTATCGGTATTGTTAGGTGTTGGTTAAATGGACCTACGGTACTTCTTTGACAAAATGTTTTAAGTTTTTAACGATGGAATGTGCATTTTCCCTATCGCAAACCTGTCTTTGACTAAAGTAAAACTATCTGACAGAAAACTAAGTTACAAAAACGGAAATAGATGTTATGATTAAAAAAGCAGGACACATTATTTGTCGCATGTCGGATGATCTTTGGGCCAAAATTGCCACATACTGGAAACCAGATCGCAAATAAAGACCGAAAAACGGAAGATAAAAAAATGTGCGCGTTTAAGACTGCACGGCAGAACTGAAATCTAAAATAAGACATACTTACTTAACTATTCAAATAAAAACGATTTATAAATTTAAAGAAGCACAGCAACACAAGAGTAACATGCGGCTGAATGACTTAGTATCCATGGCGAAAAATAAATTAAAAACAAATTTTTACGAAGGTTGGAAATAGCGTTTGACTTGCTTTAGTTTTTGCTTATTTATTTATTTTATAGGTATTTCGGTAAAAATGTTTAACCGCTTGCTTCACTTTTAGCGACTCGATTTTACAATTTTGGCGGGAAAACGGGTGTCAGGTTACATAAGTGCGTTTGTTTACGCTTCGGCATATGAAGTGCCGCGTTACTTGTACCTGTTACCCATTATTCTCAAGAGCGTTTCAAGACGCTTCTAGCGGTATCGTTTGTTTATAACTATTGTACTTAAAATATAAACTAACATTTTTGACACTTGAGATTTTTTTTTGCGATTTCTCAAGTAGTCGATCAGCTAGTCTATTAATAATGTATGAAGGATACAGTGGTGTATGGCTTAAACGTGTTTATACGAAATAACAAATACGAAAAACCAAAAATAACTGCATTCGATAGCACATTTTTTTTTTCATTTTTTCAATAAGTTGCGTTGGGGTAAGATCGGCGGTGGGGTAAGACCGTATGAATTAAATATCTATCTCATTTAGCAAAATTTTCAAACACTAACAACATTAAGCAGTGCGCCATTTCATTATCTCGCGACCCTCATATTCGGCTTGTCGCTCCGGCAAAACAGACATGTGCAGTGCGGAATTCACGAAAAAAAGACAATTTTCTGTTTTTTTGTGATATCCGATCTTTCCCCTTGAACTTTAATTTGTGTTTTGTATTATGCCTATGATTATTTCGTTATTGATGTTGTCAGAATACTAAGTTGCATGTTATAATACGTAGATTGATGTGATCCTAACCTGCCTAGAGTAATCAATCGTACGCAAATATCCGGTGTTCCCCCTCGCAGTCAAAGAACGGATGAATGTTGTCCGATCTTGACCCGTGGATAAAATAAAAGTGATTTTCAAACTTTCAAAACCTCTGTTTTTTAGGATTTTCTAATTAAATTTATTTAAGCTATGAACTGAGTATTATATGTTTTCCTAGCTTCGTTCGCGATTTCTCCCACGTAGTCCAAAATGAGACCTTCCTATCATGATGAAAGGTGGCCTATGCTCATCCCTCTAAGTGTAAGATGACCTAAAAACAAAATTTAATCAAACGGGCTTTTTGTGATGATGAGAAACACACGCTTAGAATTGCAAAGGTTTTATAATATTAGTATTAATCTGAGTATGGCCATAAAAGTAGGGATGTTCATATCTGTAGGTACATAATTTAGCTGTCACTATTTATCTCGAAAACCAGAACGATTATGTAGGGCACATCTAGTTTTTCCTAATGATGACTATTTCTATATTGTCTTACCACTTTTATATTAATTAATGCACTCTTTGTGTACAGGCATTTAATATGTGTTGAAATTAATTGATTAATTTATTTTTTTGCGCTTTGTCGTCTGTCCACAATTGTCTGTCAAAATGCTAATTTTAAAAATATTCTTGCATACAGATGCCTCGGAAGCGCTTTAGAACTTCAACAAGAGCTACTACGTATACGAAAGAAGTCTTGGCAACGGCTATTCAAAAAATAATTAGCAAGGAAGTATCATACGCTAAATCTTAAAAAATCTATGGCGTCCCGACTTCCACGCTCTGTGACGATTCTTATAAAATCCGGGATAATAAACAACACTCTTAGGCAAGCACCAGCTATTCCAATAGAAGCAGAAATTAAACTTGCGAATTATCTTCGCACTTTCGCGTAATATTAGTCAGTTTTAAATTGAATATACTATTATTACCAAATTTTTTTTTCAAAAAAAAACATACCCAACCAAATTGTTAAAAGCATCCAATTTTTTTCTTTAGCATTACAAAGTTTGAGAACCACAAAATCATATGTTTTTTGTATCTGGGATAACATCGGATGTCTAAAACAGTAAAAATAAAAAATCGCGTAGAATGTTTTGTCTGCTAAGAATTCGTAAATTCCACAAATTATTTATTTTAGAAAAGATTGTCCGGATGGATTCCTTTTATGGCACCTACGATCTAAGCAATAGAAGTCACTATGGATTGCAGTCCGAACTTACCCCTTGTTGGTAAATATCATAACTGAATCATAAAAAATAAAGTTTGTTTCTGAAAACGTATAAAACAAAAACTACTAAGTCTAAAGAACAGACAAAATTTACGCCTATACTATCTTTATCCAATGAGACTTGTAGCTATATTTTGACGATCTGACATGCATGGATGGATGTCCAGAAAATAAATAAATCGCAAGACTAGGCTAACTAGTCGTAAATCCGTCCGGTCTTACCCCAACGCACCTTACTTCGGGACCATTTTCCCGCCAAAAATGTTTATATTTGTTTTTTTTTAATTTTACGATTTTTCTATGTAAATGAACTCTGATTTTAATGTGGATTATATCAAAATAAAGACCAGTTCAAGTAGACGCCATTAAACACAAATTTATCGGTATACCTTCCCAAATAAAAACACGAAAAAAAATTTTTCTCGCCAAAAACCCGACCGCAAAGTTAATTTTGGATTTTTTTGTCATTCGGTGTAATAATATAGTTACCAAAGTGTATCAAGCGGATAAGTATGTGTTATAGTGTATGTGTATGTACTGTGATGAAAATGGGTATTATTTTGTATGTTAACATAGTGTACATAAGTGCTGTGATAAAACAGTAATATACTAGAACCAAAACTTTTTTGCAATGGATGTGAAATGCAAATTTAATATTTCGTGACAGGTTCAACTAATGTGGTAAGTACCTAGAAGTTAATGCCGTGATAAAAAAAACATACTTTAAATATACTAAATACAAGAACACAAAGTCAAAGTCAAAGTACACATACATATAGTCAAACACAACAGCGAAGAACAGTTGACTATATTATCTTACTTGCTCTGGCGCAGTTATTAGTATTATCTTTCTCGCTCTAGCTCCCGAGTTCACCTGAAAATTTCTTATCATACCCGAGCATGACGCTAGAATTCAATTCACAGCATACGAAAAATCTGTGTGTTGTAAGCGCACCAAAAGTTTTCATTTAAAAAAAAAAAGGATAGCAAGATGGCTTCAACGGACACTGGAAATACTGACCCGATTTACCCGTACACACGTGTATATAAAATTGGAGAGCAGGTAGAGAGACTTTTGCTTAACATTGAAATAAAACAGGACTATAATAAAATAATATATTAAAAAAATAATGGTAGAACTAAAACAAAACACTGCCGTTCAAAGAGATTCTTTCAAATCAAACTAATTATTTAACTATTCCGACACAAACTGCAATTAAGTTTTGCTACAAAGCGCTAAAAAGGAATTTTAAATGCGGAGTGTTAAGACCGTTCATTGTTAAAAGAGGCGTCGTGAACGCAAGTCAAGCGATTTGCACTGGAGTGGAATACATTTTTGATAGACTACTTAAGTTGCCCTTTGGCAATGATGCGTTTATGAAAGTTCAACATCAAAATAAGGGTTACTATTACTTAGCTACATATTTCATATTATATCCTACTAATATTATAAATGTCAAGGTAGGGATGTTTGGATGTTTGTTGCTCAATCACGTCAATTTAGTAGTGGTAGGACTCTTAGCAGAGTCCGCCTGGGGAAGTACCACACCTTTGCCAAATATTCTACCGCCAAGCAGTAATGTGCAAACATTACTGTGTTCCGGTTTGAAGGGCAATGATTCCAGAGAAATTGCAGGGCTTAGAGACATAATATCTTAGATCTCTGGGTGACGAGCGCAGTGTAGTGCTAGGTAATGATTTGGACTATCATGTTCCAATAGCTGCGTGTTACTGTGCTGTTATGTGGCAGGCATGTTGCTTACTATCAGGCACATGACCTGCTCGTCTCGTCATACTATGCTATAAAAAAAAAAAAAAAAACGTCGTAACATATGAACGGATCGGGTTGAAATTTGGAAAGCAGTTAGATTGTAGTCTGGAAAAACACATAGGCTACTTTTTACCCCGGGCAAATAGCGCAACTGGAAGTTATGCAAATAAAACCGCAGGACGCTGTTAGTTTACAATAAACATAAAAAGTTAAGTTTTTTGATCATCCTAATTATCTAAACTTTCATTGGTCTATGGATAATTCAAATGCGAGTGAAAGAAGATATTTATGTTGTCTACTTTTCATTTTGCTTGCAAATTTTGTTCTGTTACTAAAAGCTCTGCTCCTCGTCGTAGGTCCTAAATACTGCTACTACTCGAACTCGGAACTCTCGTTTGAGAAGAGTTGAGGAGAGAGAGAGAGAGAGAATAAAATATTGTACGTCTATTGAATAAGCAGCCACTGCGCTGTAGGTGATACAGAATAGATAATAGTGCTATCGTACTGAAGGTGCAATTAAAGTAACTACCCGATCAATACTTCTACTTACTGCCTTGTAATGAACGCTTAACTTTAGCGTTCAGTTCGAATGTACTAGGTACCTTATTGATAGTACTTAAAAGAAAGGTTATTCTATAAAAAAGAGCATTAATAGTAAGTTAAGAGTAGTTGTAAACCAAAAACCAAAAAAATTACAATAAAAACATAAAAACAGCACATGGGTAAATACAGGAATTAAAACTATTACACACTAGTTTTTAAAACACTATTATTATTAGCCTAATGTTGGTGCGGTACCACCAACCAAGTGTTGGTGCGGTTGGTCTGTAGTGGTAGGACTCTTAGCAGAGTCCGCCTGGGGAAGTACCACACCTTTGCCCATTATTCTACCGCCAAGCAGTAATGTGCAAACATTACTGTGTTCCGGTCTGAAGGGCAATGTTTCCAGAGAAATTACAGGGCTTAGAGATATAACAACTTAGACCTCTGGGTGACGAGCGCAGTGCGGTGCTAGGTAATGATTTGAGCTCTTCATGTTTCAATAGCTGCGTGTCACTGTGCTGTTATGTGGCAGGCATGTTGCTTACCATCAGGCATATGTCCAGCTCGACTCGTCACTCTTTATTTAAAAAAAAAAACCTATACACATAATCTATGGGTTTGGGCGACGCTATGACTCATCATAAATGTATATGAAAAACATTAATTAAAACATTTGAATCTACCCTCAAATTTATTGAAAAAACAAATCATAAGTTTTTTATCAACTACAAATTTCGCGGCAACAAAATTGTCGTGCGGCCATGGCCTGATCACCCACGGTGAAGCTGAAATAAACCCGTAGTAGATCCACTCGTCTCGTATTCGCGTCTCGTAGCTGACTACGGTGCAGCCATGTGGGATAACGGAGGTGAGCCGAGATATTGGGGCTGAGCATTGAAATTGTGGAGGTAGAGGTCGCAGCGAGAGAAAGCCGCCGGTATTTTGGTGCGCTACTCTCACCACCTACTGCGGCTTTTACGAGGTCGCCACCGGTAGATGGCTTATGCGGTAGGGATGCAGGGAGGGGAAGAGGAGTTCCTGTATTGCGGAGCTCCGCTCTCACTACCCTCTACAGTTAAAAAGTAGTAGAAAACGGGACCACAGACTTGACCCGTCACGGAAGACGGACGGATCAATGACACCAACTTACTGGTTGGTTCGAGAAGTGATCATGACGTATCTTGGTCTGGAGTTATGCTGTCTTGGTACTAAGATTACCGCTTTCAAATAGAATACCTCTTCAACTTTATTATATCAGTGTAGATCAGACGGGTGTCTATTGAATTCTGTCAGTTTTATCAGATCACGTAAAATTCTATTGTGATGAAGAAAACATGAATGAATTCAAATTGATAGAAGCACGTACTTGTTTAAAATATTTTGTCACGAAAACCTTAGTCCACAAAATATAGAGAAACTGAACGAACAAAGAAATCTAAAGAATAACCTCACGCTTCGTCAACCTAAATAAATAAATTCCATTGACAAATAACCAACAATATGCTCCTAAATATTTACGCTCTCGAATGTTTTCATCATAGAAAGGGATCGTCCCTCACTGCTACGTAAGCCACGATAGTGTTGTAAATTTATTCGGAAATTTTACTGTTTCTGTCATATTGATATTTTGACGACAGCCAAACTTTGTTAAATGGTACGATTGCCTACTATTTTTTGACTTGGAGAAAACTTTTTAATTAACTTAATCTGAGATATTTTACTAACAATCAAATAAATATAAGTTAATTAAACAAAATGCCCATAGTTTTTTAGGCGTTGGCACTCTGTATCACCAGGTGTGCATAGAAGCTCCCGAGCGGTAAATACGAGTGATACCTATACCCATGTCCGGCGCACCCTGAACCAGCCGGTCTTCGTACCGGCTGACGAATCCTTCTACCACAGCGATTCAATGCATAGAATGGGATCACCAGGAAAATGTTTTAGACCAAATTTTTATCGAAACGGGTATCATACCCCTTTGCCTCAGGAAACAATGTGGTGAATGGACTTATAAAAAAAGCATCAAATCTCAAACAATATTTAAGGAGGCAGTGGTGGACGTATCGTCAGGTGGTTGCTCTAACCATCAGTAGCAACGTCCCTGTCCCGCTGCCTAGATTAATTTAGACTTTTACTTTTCTTAAATATCATTTAAATCATTCTTATATCGTATAAAATCGAAGAAAATAAATCATACTTACCAAAAATTGTGCAACCGTCTGATATTAATAAAAAATGCAACTTTTTGACTCACAATGAACACTGTGGTAAGACATAATTTACTTATCAGTAAAATTTTACTTTTTTTTTAAACCTCTTAAATTAATGTTCCCAAATAAAACCGTTGTGGCCTTGTAGCCTAGCGGCCGGAACATTTAATTTTATAAGTGTGATGTTGTGGATATTCCCGCTTCACAGACTATTTTTCCAAGTGCCGATGTATTGATTGGCTGATTTTAAAGGTGAAGCAAAATGACTAGAGAAAACCAGTATCTTCTTAATGTTACCATTCTACTTACAAATGGCCATCTTGGACAGAAATGCGTTGCGGAGGCTCTGAGCCGGGAACAAGCGATTTAGAAAATACCAAAATCGGACTAAAAACTCTAGAGCTAGGTTGAAAATGTCCCTCCCTACTACCTCCTATTTTTATTTTCTTCTCTTGATTCAAGATATCTGTAAAAAATAACTCAAATAACACCCTTGTTATTTGGCTTCTTCACAGACCCCACCCGGACTCTGTTGAGTTGCTGAATTAAATAAATTCATGTTTCTAAAGATACATATTTTGAGGGCTGATATGTCATTAGTCAACCTGCACTTGGAAGGTGAGGTGAATTATGGGCACAGGCTCTTGTAAGAGGAGGCCTAGGGCCTTAGCAGAGGAAACATAACCTTAGCTGTTTACGAAATGTTCCTAAATGGAGACTCAAAACATTGTAGTAATTGCAAGCAAACATTAAAATTTAAGCATACTGGTAGCACACCGTAGTGTCCCATCCCTAAAAATAATCGTGAATCAACAACATAATAATTCATGCCTCTATAAATATTAAAACACAAGTGAACGCACGTATAAGTGAAGTCTTCGAGGCGCAAGTGAGGGGCTTAAAGGACATACATATTTTACATTCGATGCATCCAACTATCGATTGTTCTATAACTATCCGGCAGTCCGAGTTTTAACTTCCACGGACTCTGTGACATGGCAAACAGCGATACTAAAATATTTACCAAAAGGAGCTTAATTTAGATAGATGAAATCGATAGTGCTTCTCTCGTTCGCTCACTTCGTTGGTAGTGGTATAAAAATACCTGAAATAGCGATTTGATTCGGATATGTGATTTGGACAGTTTATTTAATTTGATCGTGAACTGACGAGATGACAGTCATTTTATTATCGAATATGATAATAATATTGTAGACTACAGGCCCGTGAACAAAATTAACGTAGTAAATGAACCACCAGGAGACCTATGTAGGATGATAGAATGGTATAAATTAATAAGATTCAGCACTATGCCGTCACTTGTAGGCTGTCCACCTGAGTACAGTCGAAGAGGAGGGGTTACAACCCTCGATCATTTCTCCTTGAAGCATGATTTTTGTACGGCGTTGCAGAATATAAGATTAGAAGAGGTATTGAAACTATTAAAATTATAAATTTTCAGTTTTTAATGATTAGTTTGTCGGAAAAATTCGTGATTTTCCGACGATTTACAGATTAAATTTGGGCATTTGATTATGTACGGCATCGGTTCCATACAGTTTCAATAGCTCTCCTAATCCATTATTTCGCAATGCCGTACAAAAATCATGCGACAAGGAGAAGTGATCGAGGGTTGCAAACCCCCCTCTTCGACTGTACTCAGTTGGACAGCTTATAGGTGCCGGCATAGTGTTGAATCTTATTACTTTATACCCTTCTATCATCCTACATATTTTATGTCTCCTGGTGGTTCATTTACCACGTAAATTTTGTTCACGGGCCTGTAGTCTATTGTTTTAGGTATTCATATTACTTATTCATCAGCTACAGATGATCCGATTTCAAAAAAGTATTGATGACATCTATATTGATGTTATTTAAAGCATTCGGAACAAACTATTTTTGTTCATACCTAATGAATGATGAGTCACAGACGTCGCGTTTTGGAATAAGTAAAAAGTACCTATTTTTTCAAACATATTTTTTTCGTTATGTATTTTAAATTGTAGATGTAGGAGTAAAAAGGTTTTGGGAGGCTCTTATGGACAGACAAAAAAGAGATTGACAATTCATGGGAATATTTTTTTAATTATTTAGGAACAATGATTACTCGAAGATGTGTGGACCGGTTTAGAAAACTAGTGTTTTTCATCAATAAATAAAGTGGCCAAGTGCGAGTTGGACTCGCCCATGAAGGGTTCCGTTGCAGCAAGTAACATAATATACATAGTACACATAGTTCTTGTAGTTCGTTGTAACTTTGATCGAAGTTTCAATAATAGTGTATTTATGACGTACTAAAAAAAAACTACTCATCAGATTGAGTTCAAACTAATTTTCGTTGGTAGTTTACATGGTAATGTACATCATACATTTTTTTTAGATTTTTCATTCTCTTACTTTAGAAGTTAGAGGGGGGGGGACACATTTTACCACTTTGGAAGCGTCTCTTGCGCAAATTATTCAGTGTAGACGAAAATTATTCTAGAAACCTCAATATTATCTTTTTTGGAGACCTATCGATAGACACCCCACACGTGTAGGTTTGATGAAAAAAAATTTTTGAGTTTCAGTTCTCAGTATGGGGAGCAACCCTAATTTTTATTTTTTTTTATTTTTTTTTGTTCAATTCTTAATGCGGTTCACAGAATACATCTACTTACCAAGTTTCAACAGTGTAGTTCTCATAGTTTCGGCAAAAAGTGGCTGTGAAATACGGACGGACAGACAGATAGACATGACGAATCTATAAGGATTCCGTTTTTACGTTTTACGGAACCCTAAAAATTAACACTTTCCACCTATATAGCCATTTCACCTGATGTTAAACAACGACGTGGTCTACGATAAAGGAATAGGAATAGAAAAAACTCACTCTAGACTTAAAAGCACCAGTATTGTATCAATTGGAACAAACCCACTCAGGCAATATATTCTACATACAATATAATAAGTAATTCGTAGTAGTTCAAGTCTTAGTTTCAGACAGAAGTAGTAGAACTCTGCTAAGTTCATCTGGATAAGTACTACATCTTTTCCAGTTTCTCTACAGTCAAGCTGTTATATTCAAGCATTATTGTAATCCGATATGAAGATCAATATATCCAGAGAAGTTAAATGGCAAAGATACCTGATCTAACTGCTATCTGATACCACTAGCCAAGTACAGTACCTACTTATAGTGCTAGGCAGTGATTGTAACTCTTCGTGTTCAAGTAATTGTATTGTATCGACTCTACTTTTGTGATAAGAACGTCTAAGCTTTGGAATGCGTTGCCTGAGTAGGGTTTTCCTGTTGGTTACAATTTATGTGTCTTCAAATCGAGAGTGGATCGGTTTCTTCTAGGTAAACACGCTCCATCTTAGACCGCATCGTCGCTTAACATCAGGCGAGATGGCGGTCAAGTGTAAACCTATAAAAGTAAAAAAAAGCATTGGGTTGTTATTTTCGGGTGCCGTTTTTTATAAGACGTACTTTATTAAACTCATTCCGTAGCTATATCGAATAATTAATAATTAATTTTCTCCGGTAAAACAAAAATAAGAACCATCAAAACCAATTCACAATAGGGTACAATCCTCAAAAAAACTAAGTAACCCGTTAGTTAGATTGCCAAAAAATATTGTACACGTATTTTTTCTTTTGTTTCACAAACAAAAAATGACGAAGATACAGCGCTTCGAAGTTTCGTGTGACGTCACTTGTGAGTACGATTTTTACTCACGAGTGACGTCGCGTCCCCCCACTCTCGAAGTTTGATGGACTATATCTTTGACGATTTTTTAGCTTATGAAAAAACAAAAAATACGTGTCCAATATTTTTCCATGATCTAGCTGACGGACTAATTAGGATGGTGTATTTTTGACCCAGTCCGGTACCCTATTGACGGCGCTATCGTGTAACATAAATACAAAACAAAATTGGCAGTCACAGGAACTGCAGATAGAAGTGAACTCTTATAACTCTGAGTTTGATAGCTTACTTTGGAAACTACACGGGTGTAACCGGAGGGTGTGGTCTAGTCATCATGGCATGACCATCTAGAAATGCACCAGCATTTCCCATTGGCTGACACATTTCTAGATGGCCATGCCATGATGGACAGGCCACACCCTTTTAGCATTTCCCATTGGATGACGCATTTCTAGATAGCCAATGGCTATGGTTTTACCGTTAGAGTAAACCGAGTTTACCCGAAGATTTCTTATCATACCCGAGCGTGACGCTAGAATTCATTTCACAGCCCGCGAAAAATCTGTCTAGGCGCGCCAAAAGAAGTTTTCACTTCAGAAACACCGAATTGACAACCTCCTCTTTTTTGGAAGTCAGTTAAAAATAAATAAACAGTTCAATTGAATATCCTTGAAAAAGTCAAATAAAATTACTTGAGCGTTAAATTTACAGTAATTTTGCCTTATTCGATAAATTGGACAATTAAACAGACGACATTGAAATGATAATAAGAAGTAAATTATACTACTATTTTAATTAATAGCGTTTTCAATAATACACGTTTTATTGCTGCTAGCTCGAATGTATCGAAAATTTAAAAAAATAAGTACGATGTGTATAATGGTACAGTGTTGTGGTCTGCAATGACTTTTTTTTTCTTAACTTCTATAGGTTGTAAACCTATCCTATACCTATACCTCCTCCTCCATCCTTGACCGCCATCTCGCATGATGTAAGGTGACGATGCGGTCTACGTTGGAGCGTGTTTACCTAGAAAAAATCCCGATTCACTCTCGATTTGAAGACACAAAGATTGACTGCATTGATGGCTAAAAAACCAGAGCGTAGTGTAGTATTAGACCAGGGGATTTTAAGTTTTTTAAGTAGCTAAGACTTTTAATCCCGACAAAATAACGGAAACAGGAACTACGCGGGTATTACTACAATATTGAATAATTAAAACCTACTACCACTTTAACAACCAAATTAGGAATAAATATTCCGAAAGAAAAACAAAAAAGTTGGCAGTAGTAGAAACTGCCGATAGAAGTGAAAACTTATACTTATCTCATAATTTGATAGCTTACTTTGGAAACTACACGGCTGTAACCGGGGGGCGTGGCCTGCCCATCATGGCATGGCCATCTAGAAATGCGTCAACATTTCCCATTGGCTGATGCATTTCTAGATGGCCAATGGCTATGGTCCCGAGTTTAGCCGAAGATTTCTTATCATACCCGAGCGTGACGATAGAATTCAATTCACAGCCCACTAAAAATCTGTCTAGGAGCGTCTAAAGAAGTTTTCACTTCAAAAACTTCAACACATCTTACAATCCACACTTTACTTATCTACCCTTTTTGCAGTCATCTACAAGCCAAAAACCATTCCGTTACATAAAACATGCGAATGTCTCGTAGGCTCCAAACAATCTAAGATTGTTGCCTAAACAGAGCATAAATCCGGGGCATATTTGCTCAAAGTTCCTTACAACAACCCTTTAAAATCTCCAAAAGGCATAAAAACTGTAACTGGCCGCATATCGCGACAAATGACGCAGCGGGAGCGGTGATTGTTAAAACTTTGTTGTATGAGAGTTCCTCTGTTGCCTCACTAAAGGTTATTTTTGGTTGTTAGCTTAGGGTGCAAACTCACTATTCTATATCTATGCAATACGGAAGGCAGTATTTTTAAGACGAAGCTAACTGCTATTGCAAAGCAAATCATAACGACAGTGCGCTGTTAATACCTCTTGGCTGTAGCTATTGCTATTTTTATAGTTGGATATTAAAGGTTAATAAATATCATAAAATATAAATATGCATGTTTTTGTAACATCTAGTTTTCATGGTCTTATGTAAAGCTGAAATCAGTGCTCAGCGCAATCAGGAAGTATTGAGAGATAAAGGGCGATATTAGAAACAAATTAATATAATATATCAACTTAAAAATGAGTAAACTTTTTATATGAACTAAAAGAACTGGAGTGATATAAGTACACGTTTTGATTAACTTACTGGTAATGACGATATGGTTAGTCCAGCCAGTTCAGTCGCGTTCGACGGCCTTTTTCAGCGTACCTATAGTTAATTTACAAGGTTATTATTATCACAATCATTTAAATTACAAAGATTCAAGCAAAAAGGAACTTTGACTTCACTTTCGTTGTAAAGAGTATATACATACTTGAACACAAAGAATAAAATCTCGATCTCTTCAAATTGAAAATAAATCCGTTTCTTCTAGGTTATGTCACTTCATTTTGGGCTGACCTTTGTTTAGACAAGATGGTCAAGTGCAAACTGAATAATATTTATCGATAACGGTATTTTTTTTCTCTCTAAAAAAACATAAACCGGACTTCAATTTTACATAAATTCAGACACTCGACCAAATTTCATAACAAGCCATCATTTTCATTTCATCTAGATAAATTAAATTACATTTTAGTATTTTATTAATATTTCAAAAACCGCCGTACCGATTTCGACCTCTGCTATCTATTAAAAAGTAAGAACCAACAACGTTGATTTACAATTGGCGGAGCTATCGCGTAACATACATGCAAAATAAAAGCCAACAATAACGACGCAAAGCGCGATCAACATTCTAACGTTAATTAATGTGGTTCAACATTATTTGGTGTTTTTCGGTATATATTTATTATATTATGGTGTGGCATTATTTATTACACAAAATGACAATGTCTAGGCATTGTCGCTAGAATGTTAAGCATGCTAACAAATTGTACTTGATGATGAATTTCCCTATGTTCTTATCGATTCATAGATGTTTCTATTGTGCTTAGCGCGTGTAGGCAGTTATGTATTTAATGTAGTTTTATTGGTGGTTTACTTTATTTAACAAAAACATTATTCAAGCAATAAACACATGATTTAATGTATCAATAAAATTCTGTATTATGCCGTTATAGCGCGCAAATACTTTGGTCGTAATTCTCGTGAAAAAATGTATGCATATGCAATTTCAGTTGCGATGTTTCTGTTGCAGTGTCCAGAAAGGTGATTACAGATTCCGTTTTTGAAATGTTGTTCTTTGTGAAAGAAAGTAAGAACTGAACAGTGCGTTTTCCAATGTTGAATAATGTGGGACTTTGAAAGTGCAGACTTGTGTAGTAAAATTGCAAAACATGTTTTTTTAGAATATCTGACAATATATTATATGTAAAATAAATACACGGTTAACTCACTTATGTGTGTCCAGTCAGTCCAGTACGACTTAAGTTTCGGCCGTCTCAACTGCTGAGCTTGCGTGCGCGCCGCGCCGCTGCCCGCAGTGCTTAACGAGTTGCGATCACGCGCACGCACTTTCCTTAAAAAAGGCAGCCAGACGGACGGCCTTGCTATTACCAAAACAGATGTCTTGAAACTAGATTACTTCATTTTTATAATAACTAGACGATAGTAACTTTATAAAGTTAAAAAAAAACAAGATTGTATCGAAAAAAAACACTCAGTAGACAAATTCTACAATCTAGACGTTGTTTTTACGAAAATGGAGTCGAAACTCCTCCAAACCTTTGAAACGTCAACCACAAAATGTCACGTAATGTAACAATTTTATTACCCAGGATTACAAGGCTTAAAGGATTTTTACACACAAGGGATTTATATAAACGGTTAGATTCGATTTGTCTTAATGGTGTTTGCCCTTTAACCCTTTGTTTTGGTGCTAGCCTTAGACGGCTCGCTATGCATGACTTTTGTTACGCTTAACTTTCCCGATTTAGTTAGTCTGTTACTGTTCATTCAGCGATTTTACACCAGTTTGCGAAATTTGCTGGTTTTGTTCTTTTTCTTGTCTTGAATTTGCTGTAGTTTTGCTATTACGTCAGCATATTATGGAATAAATTAGATTGCTAATTCATTTTGTTAGTCTCAAATGGAGAAATATGAAAATAGTAGTCAAATACTTCTGTTTTTGTGAGTCTTTACTTACAAGATATAAATAATTTGATGTAAATAGATACTACGTATCAGTAAATTAGGTGTTTTTGAAACTAAGTAGAAGGACAAGAACGTCGGTATAAGGAATGCAGTTGATGGAATTTGAAACTTTAAGTCGACCTTGATGGCCGAGTGGCATATTGTGTGAAATTTTCTGTCCAGGAGTAGACCATATTTATAAATGATGATGGTGACTTTAATGCAAAAATGTTAATAGGTACTAATATCAATTGTAACATCTCAAAAGTGAAACTTTAGAACGTGGCTTTGTGTGTTATATTATGTGCCCTATGGTATATTTATTTAATAGTAAATTTGCACAGTGATAAAGTGTTTTCTTTCTTTTGTTGTAGAATCTCACACGACTCGCCGCATAGTTGAAGCACCCGAGTTCTCTCGCCCTATCGGGAATCATACATTCCACATCGGACGGGAGGCTGTGCTTGGATGCTCGGTTATAAATCTGGGCAAGCATAAGGTATTATGTAAAAATAATTATTTACCTCATGAACATATAAAAAATTCAGACATAGTCTCGCTAAAACAAAAACTGTGTCACTAGAGTCGGCCATATTTGTACGTGTGCGTTGTCAGGTTGTCATTGATAGGCTGACACGCGCACATGTACACAAGTAGCGCGTGTAATGACCCACTGATGTGTGCGTGTCAGCTTGTATGTGACAGCGCACACGTGCATATTATTTGACCGACTCGATGGACACAGGTTTTGTTTTAGCGAGACTACATCCGACTTTTTTTATACTACGTCCATGATTTACCTCTTAATTTTTTTTTTTCTAGAGTATATTTTATAGGTAAACATAGGTTTATTCTTTATTGCACTTAATTTACAAATGAAATACATGAAAACTTAAACACAAAAATGAAAGTAGCAATAGGCGACCTTAATGCTTAAAGCGATCGTTTCCAGGTAACGATGGGTTGAAAAGAGAGATACAACAAACAGATTACGACGTGACGAGAGCAGGGCTTATGCCTGATGGTAGCCAAAATGCCTGCTCATAACAGAATAGCGCTACGCAGGAACATTAATAATCCAAATCATTACCTATCACGGCACTGCGTTCGTCACTTAGATATATCAAATGTTTTATCTCTAAGTATGCCCTGTTATTTCACTGGAAACATTGCCCTTCAAACCGGAACACAGTGTTGTTTTCGCATTACTGCTTGGCAGTAGAACAACTGGCAAAGGTACTTTCCTGCGAAGAGTAGGACTCTTTTTTTTTGTTTTTGAATTTTTTTGTTTTTTTTTTTGTTTTTTGTTGTTGAATAGATAAAATAACAATATCAAAATGCATATAACAGCCTATAGGCTGTGGCCTCGTCAATTAAATGGCTTTGTCCAAGACAAAACAACAAATACATTTCTCTTCCATACATTACTATCTTTAACAAAGTCATCTATATTATAATATGCCTTGCTGAATGGGTAGCTTTTTATTTCATTTTTAAACATTTATCTGGATGACTTAGTAATAGCTTCTTATGTGATTTGGTTTAGTGGTGTGAATTTAATTTTAAATTGAAGTCGTTTTTTTTTTCGGCGAAAATAAGTTAAATGAAATTAGTACGATAAAAGACCTTACCAAATATATTTTAATTCTCATTGTAAATTAGCAGAGTTTTAAAAAAAACATTAACCCTTAAGCTAGCGAACTAACCTGAGACGTTAGAAAGAAATCGCCAGTCGCTCAGTAATTGGCTGGTCGAGGCGGGTGCATTAATTCGCTCCGGTAATTACCGTTGTTTATAGCACACTTCGAATTACGTGATCCCGGGCTACGTACCCCTTTGCCAGTTTTCACGTAAACCATCGGTTAGTATGATGTTTAGGGTTAACTTTTATTAAATATATAAATACTAGCGGCTTTGTCCTTAGCACATAATAATATAAAGCCTATAGTTATCAGGGCTCACATACATTTACCCAACAAGATCTTTTGATATCTGTGCAGTAGTTCCTGAAATTAGCGTGCTAAAACAAATAAATTCTTCAGCTTTATTAGAATAGGCTGGTATAGAATAGGCTGTATTAGAATAGGCTGGTTGGATATTTCTCAGACACTAACTAGCCCCAAACTTAGAACTAATGTTTTATTTAAATGTTAATTTTACTTTCATGAGGCTTTTTAACCGACTTCAAACAAGAGATCAAATTCTTTTAACTCAGTTAAATGTTTTTAGGGTTCCGTAAAACGTAAAAACGGCCACTTTTTGCCGAAACTATGAGAACTACACTATCGAAACTAGGTTAGTAGATGTATTCTGTGAACCGCATTAAGATTTAAAAAAAAAATTGGGTTGCCTATCTAAAATGTCTATCGATAGGTCTTTAAATGATGTACATTATGCACTATGCAAACTACCAATGAAAATTGGTTTGAACTCGATCTGATGAGTAGTTTTTTTAGTACGTCATGAATACATTATTATTAAAACTTCGATCAAAGTTACAACGAACTACAAAAACTATGTATATTTTATGTCACTTGCTGCAACGGAACCCTTCATAGGCGAGTCCAACTCGCACTTGGCTACTTTATTGACGTAATAACGTCTTATAATTCGATGAAGCCGAGGTAGAGCGTTCGCTTTGCATGTGAAATGCCCCCCCGGGTTCGATTCCCGGCATCTAAAAGCTTTTTTGCATTGTTTTGATTGAAAATTACTAAATTCTACTGATTACTTTTTACATACAAATCTATTAAACAAATGAAATTAAAATTTTCTTTTGAAAAATGCTACCATTGCATCAGTATTTTCTTAAGACGTTGTCACGTTCTATCGTCAGTAAACCGACTTTACAGACAAACATTTTTTTTTGTATGTTTCGCGATAGCACCAACAATTGTAAATAGATTTTGATGGTTCTTTTATTGTTAATACTTCGAAGATAGTCTCATATAAATGCCATCATAATCGATGGGGTGGTTTTTGAAATATCAACAATAAACTTTAATTTATTTTTATCCGGACGACGCCGACAATATTTATAGATTTCACAAAAATAATGAAATTTGGTCGAGTTTTAGAGGTATTTGTTTTTTTTGCGGATAAAATGAAGTAAATTCATTGTATTTTATTCCACTGGTGATTGCAAAAATGTTTTGTGGCGAAATACAATATCAGAAATTTATAATTTAATATTATTCATGTATTACATACTTATTCGCAGGTAACCAACAATAAAACCGCGTTGCCTTTTCAAGCGCAATGTTGCATATCTGTTAAAACACTAATTGAATTGTGTTTATTATAATTATAATTTACGAAACTCAAACTACGAAACAGTAATAGTAAATCTTTCAAACATAGTAGTAAACGAAAAACGTTACAATTGTTCAGTCTTTTGTTTTAAATAAAAGCCGGGTCACACAGAGGCGATCCGATAGCAATAGCGATCCGATAGCGATAGCCATCCGATACCGAGTATGGGATCGCGCCCGCTTGCTGTATGTCAGGTTGCATACAAATTCGAACATTACAAAAAATCCCGTCTCGGATCGCTATCGCTATCGCTATCGGATCGCCTCTGTGTGACCCGGCCTTTAAGAGTGACGAAACGAGCTGGACCTGTGCCTGATGGTAAGCAGCATGCCTGCCACATAACAGCACAGAGACACGCAGCTATTGGAACATGAAGGGCCCAAACTCACACACTCTGTTCAATGAAATAGATAATAGTTCTTCATTGTCAAACAAAAGTTTTGTTTCTTCAGTGTGTGACTTACATAATATACATCAAGTATTTCGCGAGAAAACCTAAATATTTTTAAAAAATCACAAGCAAATTTATTCACTGTTGTTGCTCAGATTTTGTAACAGAATAGATTAACAAGACGAGCAAGACTTGCGTTTCATATGATGATGACGATAAGCGAAACGTCTTAGTACAGAGCTGCATAATTCGAATTTGTAGAGGTCTAATTATTGCCTAGCACGGCGCTGTGCTCATTATCTGGAAATATTGGCTGAAATAAATTAATATTAGAACTAACGTGGTTATTACCCATTTAAAATAAACACACGAGTGACTCTTGTTTGATCAGTTCAGTCCAATTTAAGTTTCGGCCGCTTCCGTCATGCTAAAAGAGCAGCAGTCACGCACGCGCTCTCTCCTAGAAAATGGCCGCCGGAAGCGGGCTAAACTTAAATTTGACTGGACTTTTACTTTATCAACCGTGATTACCCCGTGTGTACGTTTAAAAATAAAAATTAATAAATACTATTATTGTACATACAACCGTAATGTAATCTAAAACTAAGAAAAACTTGTTCCATGGAATCCAAATAACTGATATAATACTTACTTTTGACACAAAGACATAACATGAATGTTCTTTTGGACCTAAAAAATATACCTACTAGCTATTACTTTAGATGTAGTAAGATTTGACTAGAAGTCGAAAATTATCAACAAAAACTTGTCTATTTAAACTTGACTAACAGACAGGGCATTTTTTTATTGTAGGTGATTAGTATATTATGTCAAAGCGTCTCAATATATTATGTAAAAGAATACTAGAAAATTACGTGAAATTACAATGCTGCTGCGTGACAATGTAATAGTACATTATGATATAAGTGCGGTAAGTTGATAATTACAGCCGAGGCTTTATTGCTAGCTCGAGCCGAAAGCGAGAGCTATAATTTAGCAGAGGCTGTAATTATCAAAGTGCACGTATGTCATACGACGTTTTATAACATATTTGCGAGGAAATAAACAAAACTCTGACGACATTTTCAAATAAAAACAAAACAGCGAAAAAAAGGCGCAGAATAATATTTACTTGATCACAGATCACAGCACAGAGTAAGTAATCACTATGGATTAAAGATTAGCATGGTGCGCGCATCGGCGCCTTTTTTTAAGTAACGGCACAGAACCAGCCGGTATGCCATTAGTAATAAAGTAATTTAATATTTTTGTGTTTTGATACAGAAAAATTAAATTAGTTTAGGGTCAAAATTAATTAAATTAACGAATTAAATAATTCTTAATTATATTTGACCTCTCAAAGTTAATTTTATTCATAAAATGTTGACCACACTTTTTTGACATTAAAACTCTTTACTAAGATTTAAAATGGTACCGCTCGTTTTAGACGGAGCATATCTCTCTACCTAGTCTGTGGACGGAGCATTTTGAAACCGTGCGTTTTACATTACACATTACAGCACAAGTACGTAATAAGATACATTACGATACAGAAATTGGTCCAATAAGAGACCCTTTACGAGCAAATATGTTATAAAGGTAATTTAGTGCATAGTAAATCCTAAATTTTCTAAACAAATCGTTACACAGCAATAACTCAGAAGTTCCATATTTGTACTTTCGTAACTGATATATAAAATGCTCTAACGTTGAATGTCTTTTCTGTTTAGTATACCATTAATGGTTTCGCACGGGTGCAATGCTGATACTAAATTTACCAAAAAATTAAGGTTATTGTGGGTTATTCCTAAGAGTCTATCTCTTATCATATACTATCGTAGACTATTTTGTAGACCTTTTAAAGGGGTACAATACTGCTGTACATTATTTTGATCTAGCTCATGGGGTTCAGCCAGCGTTTGCAGTGTATGCGCAAAAATGTGTTTATTTATGACATGACATTAGAAACTAGCTAACTTCCGTGCCCATTTATTTATTAAATGAACAGCCCACTTCATCTCACCATCTAGTTTCCTGAAATTGTTCTTTTAATCAAAAAGAAGGTTTAGCTATTTATATTTATTCTGTGAGGGCAACACAATTTCTAATTAAAGCGCGTAGGGAGTGTTAATCACTCCTTGCTTGCACCTGAATTAGGGGAAATATCGCGAGGGTGGCAATAACTCGAAACAGAGAGAATGGGTGTTTTACTGTTTTCTATTGAGATATCACTACAAAAAAAAGAATACCGGAACTGTAGAGGAATGTAGGTATGTGTATGAATGAATTATGCGATCATAAAGTGCTTTTAGTTCTGACTTAAAATTCAGGCTTGTACGATTGCATTTTATCTAGGTATTTATTTACTCTGTAGCAAAACTGGATTTAAGATACATTATAGTTGCATTATAGTATCATTTTTCTAAAAATGTTTGATTGATTATAAAATAATTAGTATTAGTGGACATCTCTCATACAATACACGAAGGGTACGTAATATATTATGTTTGTTATTGAAATCGGTTGTGCGTTTGTTGAAATAAAACTCAACAAAAAGCTAAAAATGTTGGAAAATTTAGATATTTTTAATACATTGACATTTTGATTGATTGACATTTTAAAGAAAACAACATACAACCGAATAACCTCCTTCTTTTTGGAAGTCGGTTAAAAAATTACGTTGTACTTTGAAAAAAAAAAACACTTGGCATGATGCGAACTTATAAGAATTTTCCCTACCAGATACTCTAGGGCTCAACGCATCTAAAGAAATGATCACTTCAAAAGCTATTTGAACGCCAAGACGTTTAACAGCTGCAAAACAGTTCACTGATAAGAAAAAGCGTGTTGGTAACTATAAGATGCTTGTCAAGTCACTCTATCCCGTAAAAAAACAACCAACGAGATAAAATTAACCTTTAAAATATTACCGCATCAAAAATATTTTGCACCATTGCCTCGCTTTGTCTACGGGCTGAAGAGCTTTTTAATCTTAACCCTCCCCTACTCTGTTATTCGTGATCTCGTTAAAAATAATCGTGAGTTTTCGCCAAAGTTCGGTCGGAGTCGTAATCCACTTGGATTTTTAATACCTCTGGGGTTGTTCTCAATTCTGGTTTGCGTTTCTCGCCTTCGCGGTGATTTAAGACTGCGTAGAATATGGATGAACTCTCAACATCTGTTACAGTGAACGAGTTGTATGCCGGATTAAAATGCGATTCGGTTGGTTTTGTTACTTGAACGCTAAATTGTTGTGTTTTTTTTTACTAAAGAGTGATGAGACGAGCAGGACATGTGCCTGATGGTAAGCAACATGCCTGCCACATAACAGCACAGTAACACTCAGCTATTGAAACATGAAAAGTCCAAATCATTACCTAGCACTGCACTGAGCTCGTCACCCAGAGATCTTAGATATTATATTTCTAAGCCCAGTAATTACTCTGGAAACACTGCCGTTCAAACCGGAACATTACTGCTTGGCGGTAGAATAGCTGGCAAAGGTGTGGTACTTCCCCAGGTGGACTCTGCCAAGAGTCCTACCACTTCCAAAAAAGTGTTAACAATAAGTAGGTTTAGACCACACACTTCTCTATCAGCGCTATATCTATACTAATATTATAAAGCTGAAGAGTTTGTTTGTTTGAATACAAGTATCTCTGGAACTACTGGTCCGAATTGAACGATTCTTTCTTTGTAGGATAGTCCATTTATCGAGGAAGGCTATAGGCTATTTAACATTACGCTACTATCAACAGGAGCCGAGCAGGAATGAAAAATGTAACAAAAACGGGGAAAATATTGCTTTTTGAGAGCTTTCGTTGCGTGACAGTATATGTCATATTTTAAAGGTTGCGTCATTAGAACCTAAAATAAACGAATTTGTTCAAAATTTGAATTGGTACGATCGATTTTCGATAGATGGCGTAGCAACGCGCGCGCGTTCTGCTAGTAAATATATATAAATAAATATAATCTACTTTGGAGGTACTGTGGACCATGACCAACCATTTCATTAATTGATGACAATCAATGGGTACTTTAAATTGTACGTGTAATGTAGTGATGTTGCGGAGCAAGATTCAGGTTCCCAAAAGTCGGATCTACTGATTAGAGTTTAAATATCCGAACTCGATTTCAGTTCCAGAAAATTGTTACATCGAAGTTTATAACACTTATGGATTTTACTTGTTATCTCACTTAGCAATCCCTGTGCCGTGTCCGCTCATTTCATTCATTTTGTGCCCATGATCTTCTTTATTTTCGACGCAAACTCTATAGTTTGATTCGAAAATAATGTGAGGAACTATTTCCGACTCCAATAAGTTCCAAGCTTTTAATAAGCCTCTAAAGTTTTCAAAGGTCTTCAACTCCGGTTCCAATGGACCCAAACGCTGTAACATCCCTAGAGGGAAACACACTAGATGTTTCGGTTTAGTGAACGACTGTTACCACTTACCATTATGTAACTGTTTATAATGGAAATGGATAATTTGCTGTTCTGTAACGCGACAACTGAAATTAATTAGTTTTCGGTGTTCTTGAATAATACAGGTTTAGTATCGTTTGAGTAGTTTAATACTCAGTAACTGGTTGTCTATGTCTATGGTAGATAGGTTAGAACAAGAACCGCGGGCATTCGTCAGGATTGTAGGTAAAACAAATTATAAATAAAGTGGCCAAGTGCGAGTTGGACTCGCCCATGAAGGGTTCCATTGCAGCAAGTCACATTATATACATAGTACACATAGTTCTTGTAGTTCGTTGTGACAACTTTGATTGAAGTTTTAATAATAGTGTATTATGACGAACTAAAAAAAACTACTCATCAGATCGAGTCTAAACCAATTTTCGTTGGTAGTTTGCAATACATCACATATTTTTTTAGTTTTTTCATTCTCTTATTTTAGAAGTTAGAGGGGGGAGACACACATTTTAGGATATTCGTTCTGCTTTTTTTTTTTTTTTATACCATAGAGTGACGAGACGAGCAGGTCATGTGCCTGATGGTAAGCAACATGCCTGCTACATAACAGCACAGTAACACGCAGCTATTGGAACATGATTGCTTCCCTTCAATCTCTGGTTACTTCCAGTAACCTACACCTTCTTCCTCTTAATGCCACCCATCATTCTCCTAATTGTATCCCCTCATTACTTGACTTGATGATTGTTTCTTCCCCTAACAATATTGCTAAGCATGGTCAATATTCTGCTGATGTTTTCTCATATCATGACCTCATTTTCCTTTCTTACAAAATCCGCCCTCCTAAATCTAAGCCCCAAATCATCATGCAGCGTAATTTTGGTGGCATGGACCATGGAGCCCTTTTGGAAGATGCTGCGAAGATTGACTGGCATCCAGTCACAGACGCTGATACAGTAGATGATCGAATTTCTGCTTTTAATTCGATTATCACTCGGTTGTATGACGTACATGCCCCTTTACGTGCAATTAAGATAAAACATCTTCCTGCGCCATGGCTCACCGAGGACATTAAAATTCTCATGCACAAAAAAGCTGTTGCCAAGACAAGGTACAAGATTCGTTCGACAGACATCAATAGGGATAAATACGTTCAGGCTCGTAATCGCTGCAACAAGGTGTGTAGGGATGCACTGCGTCGCCATGTTCACAAATCAGTAGATGACGAAAATCCAGCCAAGGTCTGGAAATTTCTCAGGTCATTGGGAATTGGCAAATCACGTCAAAATATTAATTCTGCTAATATAGATATCAATGCTTTAATTCATCATTTCTCACCTGCATCTTCGATGACGGAGTCAATAAAAAAAAAAACTATTAATTCTCTTTCTGCCATTCCATTTGCCCGATTTTTCCCCCTTTTCATTTGATCGTTTCACAGAATGTGATGTTGAGAAGTGTATATTGTCAATATCCTCCAATGCAGTCGGCGGTGACAGCATAAGTCGGAACATGATTGTGCCTATTCTGGATTTCATCCTTCCTACTTTATGTATCCTGTTTAATAATTCAATATCCTCTGCAGTATTCCCCTCTGTCTGGAAAGACGCTCAGATTATTCCTTTACCTAAAAAGCCAAATCCTAAATCCTTGACTGAATACCGTCCTATTTCCATCCTCCCATTTCTATCCAAAGTCCTGGAGCGTCTTGTCCACAAACAACTTAATCACTTCCTTAATAGACATGACCTCTTTAATCCTTTACGTCCTGGGCATAGCACTGTGTCTGCACTTGTGAAAATCACCGACGATATACGATTGGGTATGATGGAGAACGGCAAGCTTACTGTTCTAGCTCTGTTACGACTTCAGTAATGCTTTTAATGTCGTTGATTTCGATATCCAATTGACAATCTTACGCTCTCTTAACATATCTCCATCGGTGATCGACTGGTTTCATAGCTATTTACATGGACGCCGGCAATGTGTTCGCGTGGACGATACATTTTCGTCTTGGTGCAATACATCAGCTGGAGTCCCTCAAGGCGGTGTGCTTTCACCTCTTCTTTTTGCAATTTTTATTAATTCTATATCTTTACATCTTACTTCTTCCTACCACCTTTATGCAGACGATCTACAAATTTATTCCCAAGCATCGCTCTCCGATCTGCATGCAGCAGTTGATGCTGTGAACTCTGACCTGCGCCAAATTCTACATTGGAGTAAAAATTTCGGCTTAAACGTTAATCCTGCAAAATCACAAATTATTATCATAGGGAGTTCTTATATGGTATCTAGAATAGACTGGACCACAGTGCCTCCAATTGTTTTTGATGGAATGACTATCCCTTATTCTAAATCGGTGAAAAATCTTGGTGTAATTTTCGATCATACTTTAAGTTGGGAAGCGCACTTGGAATCAATTAGCAACAAAATATTTGCGTCTGGTGGATCTCTAAGGAGACTTCGTAATTTTCTACCCACTGCCACCAAAGTTACGCTTGCTCAGTCTCTCCTTCTTCCAATCCTAGACTATGCGGACGTTTGTTTTCTTAACCACACCGAGACCCAGCTTGATAAACTTGAGCGACTCCAAAATTACTGCATTAGATTTATATTTGGCCTGCGCAAATATGATCACATTTCCGATTTTCGTAATCAGCTCAAGTGGCTCCCCATTCGTTTTCGCCGGAATGCTCATATCCTCTCCCTTCTTTATAATGTCTTGTTTAATCCTTCAACTCCTCGCTACTTAAAAGAAAGCTTCACTTTCTGGAGCAATGTGCATTCTCGACCTTTACGATCAAATTACAACTTATCCTCTGCATGTTCTGAAACCTTTTACGGTAAATCTTTTGCGTTCCAGGCAGTTACACTATGGAATGCCTTACCCGTGTCTATCAGACATGCCCAATCATTGCCTGTTTTTCAGAATCAAGTCAAGGCCTTCTATCTGTCGCTGCTGTCACCAGAGTGAAATTATTCTTATCGTATACAATTTTTTTTATTTAAGTAAGTATATTATTTAGGTATGTATTAATATATTGTATTATTGTAGGTTTTAAGTATTAGAATGTATGCTTATTCATATGTATGTTTATACCATAATATTTTAAGTCACACTGTACCATAACCCTGTCTATTTCTATTCATATTTCTCTCCATCCTTCGGTTGCCTGGAAGAGATCGCTTTTAGCGATAAGGTCGCCATTTGTTTCACTAGCTTTAAGGATATATCATTTTGTGTATTGTTTTTTTTCTTTGTGTATTGTGGACAATAAAGAGTATCTATCTATCTATCTATTTTACCACTTTGGAAGTGTCTCTCGCGCAAACTATTCAGTGTAGACAAAAATTATTATAGAAACCTCAACATCATTTTTGAAGACCTATCAATAGACATCCCACACGTGTAGGTTTGATGAAAAAAAATTGTTGAGTTTCAGTTGTAAGTATGGGGAGCAACCCGTTTTTTTTTTTTTGTAAAAACTTTAATGCGGTTCACAGAATACATCTACTTAGCAAGTTTCAACAGTGTAGTTCTCATAGTTTCGGCAAAAAGTGGCTGTGACATACGGACAGACAGACAGACATGACGAATCTATAAGGGTTCCGTTTTTACGTTTTACGGAACCCTAAAAATTGGCAGTCATAGGAACTGCCGATAGAAGTGAAAACTTATAACTCAGAATTTGATAGCTTACCTTGGAAAATAAACGGGGGTAACCGGAGGGCGTGGCCTCGCCATCATGGCATGGCCATCTAGACATGCGTCAGCATTTCCCATTGGGTCACGCATTTCTAGATGGCCATGACATGATGGCGAGGCCACGCCCTTTCAGCATTTCCCATTGGCTGACGCATTTCTAGATGCCCAATCGCCAAGGTCCCGAGTTTACCCGAAGATTTCTTATAATACCCGAGCGTGATGCTAGAATTCCATTTACACCCCACGAAAAATTTGTCTAGGCGCGCCTAAAGAAGTCTTCACATCAATAAACTAGCAGTGCCCAGCGGTGTTACCCGCGTAGTTCCTGTTCCTATTATTTTGCCGGTACAAAAAGTGTTAAAAAGCCTATGCGTGCATCCAGACCACAATCTACGTGCATCCCAAATTTCAGCCCAATCCGTTCAACAGATTGACATCGATAATATTAGTAGGTAGGATAGCCTATAACACTCAGAAATTACGTACATAATAATATTCAACTGCGAAAGAATTTTTTAAATCGGTCCAGTAGTTGAAACATATACATTCTTTGGCTTTAAAATATCGGTATAGTAAGTGATTATAATTTTTTTCATCAGCTTTTTATGCCCTTGGGTGTGATAGTACCAGCTCACGCTTTACAAAACACTATTATGTGTTTTTGTAAAACGGACAGAGCCTTTATCAATGCTAAATTACAATGATAACTATTTACACTGAGCATATCTGATTTATCGATAGACCAATGAAGGTCTAAAGATAATCAAAATGATCTAGCCTACTAAATAGTAAGCATGCCCAGCACGCTAGCGATATTTGGCTGACCTGGAGACTTCATCAACAGTCCACTAAACGTTCCCACTGCTGGGACTCGGGGCCTTCTCTCGCAAGGAGAGAGTTAAGGCCATAATCCACCACGCTGGCCCAGTGCGGGTTGGCGGATGACACATGACTTCGAAAGATTCGAGGTACATGTCGGTTTCCTCACGATGTTTTCCTTCACCGTTTTAAGTTAGCGGCATTACGCACATGACTTCGAAAAGACAGTGGTGCGTGTGGGGTTTGAACCCGGGGTCTCCGGATCGGCAGCCGCCGTTCTCCCGACTAGACCACCGTAACTTAGTTAACTAACTAAGACTAAGACTAAGTGTAACTTAGTCCCGAGTAGACCTGGAGACTTAGTTTGTGGTAACTCTGCCTGCAAAGCCAAGGGTCGTGGGTTCGATCACCACCCTGTGCAAATATTTGTGTGATGAATACTAATATACGAACTTGGGTGCTTTCTATGTATACTTAGTATGTATTTAAAAATATATCAGTTTTAGATCAGCTATTTGGCTCCCATAGTAACAAGGTTTGTTTAGTTGGGGTTTAGATGTTGATGTGTGTGAAATGTCTAGCACCACCAATATTTCTATGTTGGGTGTCTGGATGTTTTCTTTCGTTTTTCATATTGTAAAAGACTTTCGCGCCAATATTTGGTATGATATTTGGGATAAGGACATCAGGAGACGTTACCTATTTTAATAAATTTCAGAATTTTATTCAAAAGTGCCATAATCCCTGTTTTCCATGGTCCTGCATGGTCAATACTTCTATTCACCTCTTGTGCATATTTGAAAACATTTTACGAAAGTACATTTAATATTATACAACGTGGTGGATTTACCCCCAACAATATTTTGACAGTCCATTCTAACACTGATGTAGACTTCGTCACTGAAGGTCTCTTTCCCCTCAGCACAGTAGATCACGAGATAATTCGAGTCAAAGTTTGACGTAAAATTCCTACCAAATCACCAGCTTCAACTTTAACGCATGTACAGCTGACAAACGACCTTACCGCCGACGCCACGACGTCGTACAAAAATCCGAGTCGAGATCAGGCCATTAGGGGTATGTCAAATAAAATAACAAACAAAACAAATCTTTTTTTTATGGAAAAAAAAATTTGAGCTTTCATGTCTAATTTTCACATACATGATTCAAAACGTTATGTAGATGAACTACAATGAATATTGTTGCACCTTTCTGCAACACCTTGTATACTTATCTTAATTTTAAGCCTGTTTCTAATAATAAACGAGAGTGCGACGTTTCGACATTTGAAGTATTTTTAATTAATTATACGGCAGCGGAAGTGATGCCGAACTCAGAAAGTTCTTAAGTCACTCGTGAAATGTAAGTAATCAGTTACTTAATTACGTGATGACTTCTCATGCTTTGTATCTTTGAACCTTGTTCTTTGGCATTATTTATTATATTATTATCTATCTGTGCTTGGCTTTAAAATGACTTTAATTATAAAAGGCGTGAGAGGAAAGGCAGCGTAGCGTTGGAAGAGCGGCGGATCGAGACATGTTGTGTTTAAGACGCTTTTTTAACCCATTTACGAGTATGTTTTTTATAATTAAATTTAAACTAACTTGGAAAAAGTTAAAGAACTATAGACCCTATCTATCAGAATTTCGGCATAAAATCAACTGAAAGAGGCGAGCCCGCCGCGCCGGTGGGCTCTCGCTATCTGAAGGGTTGGGTATTATAAATAGTCTTGTGATTTCGTGTTACCAACATGCGTGATAGTATTTTTTTTTTTAAGTGTGACGAGACGAGCAGGACATTTGCCTGATGGTAAGCAACATGCCTGCCACATAACAGCACAGTGACACGCAGCTATTGGAACATGAAGAGTCCAAATCATTACCTAGCACTGCACTGCGCTCGTCACCCAGAGATCTAAGATGTTATATCTCTAAGCCCTGTAATTTCACTGGAAACATTGCCCTTCAAACCGGAACACAGTAATGTTTGCATTTTACTGCTTAGCGGTAGTATAACTGGCAAAGGTGTGGTACTTCCCCAGGCCGACTCTGCTAAGAGTCCTACCACTACAAGATACAAGGAAGATAGGAAGGAATTCCTTGTATAAATTATTTATACAAGGAAGATTTTATTTTATTGTAATCTGCCTGTTGTTACGCAATTTCACAACCTAGGATGAAACGTTTGTCTATTTGTAACCCCCGGCGAAAAAACGAGGGGTGTTATAAGTTCGACGTATCAGGGTGTGTTCGTTTGTCTGTGGTATCGTAGGTAGCTGCCGAACGGATGAACCGATTCGATTTTGTTTTTATTTGATAATCGGGAGTGTTCTTTGTTTGATGAAAATCTATCTAAGATGGCCGCCGCCATATTATAATGGTGGGCCCTATAGAATTACATATTATTTTATCACAACTCCCTCAACATGCATATCAAATGAAAGGGTTTGACTACTAGTAGCATACTATGCCTATATTGTTATCACCTGTATTTTGTTTGCCGTGTATTTCACTATAGTATTATTTTTAATACAGGGATTTGAGTCTAAATATGTGTAATTTAGTGTAGAGGGCGCCGGTGGGATACCATTCACTTCTACCCGCCATCTCAAAAGAGTTTTAAAGGGGTTGGCGCTATAAGTAGATGGAGCTAAGCCGTTGAGGAGCATTCCTTTGTGAAATTTTATATGGGAAAGATCGAACAGTTGTCAATATAAATTCTTACATTTATTCAATTGGTATACTTTTACTCAATTGATAACAATATTGTGATAATTTTCAATAAGATGGTTGAGGGTAAGTGAAAATGTTCAATTTTGTTCTTTTTCTGTAAACCAAATCCATAAAAAAGTTAAATTAAAAATCTATGAACATACGTGCTATATGTTCATATGCATAGTTGAGATGAGGTAAAATCCAGAAAAGGAGCCTTGAATAACGTTTCGGAATCCGAGAGTAGGACATTTCTAATTCGTAACATTACTTCTCTTTGCGCTCAGTACAAAATTAATCTTGGTATAATATCATTATCACCTACATTTGTTGCTAATGTACGCTTTTATTACGGAATGAGAACACGAGGGTCTCGTTCCCTCGTTTTATAGTTAATGCTTGCTACTGTTTGCTTAGGGGACAAATACGGTTACCTTTAGGTTGTTTTGTGATATTTTAATTTGCAAGATTTTAGCCCTTTTTCTGTAGTGGACATGTTTGTAGATGGTACTCTTTTTTCGTACAAAAAATAGACTACAACCAAGTTTAAACTAATGCGACAGTTGGTGGCTAAAAAATCGCTTTCAGCAATAGCTGCAATCTTTTCCATGCAATAAACTTGTTGTAGTTTTGCTTGAGGATGTACCACATCTTTTTCGGTTATTCAACCACTAAGCGTATGATTGTATTTTAGTTTGAAGGGAAATGTTTTTAGTATTATGTATATTTTATCTCAAAGTGACGAGCTCGGTACAGTTTTAGACAGTGATTATTTGAGCTTTTGATGTACAAAGGAATATAATTTGTGATTTTTAATTAGTCTGTGAATTTAGGTACAAAATATGTAGATGATACGATTATACATAAGTTCGCTACTTTCTACCATAAATGATACATACAATTTGGTTTTATCACTATGATACAAGAGTTGAAATAAGAGATATAATTAAAATATAAGATTTTGCGCAAAATGTTGATATTGGTGTAAATGTCGCTTTCATTCAATTTGTTTTTCTAAACGTCAGTTAATAGGGTACCGGACTGGGTCAAAAATACACTATTCTAATTAGTCCGTCAGCTAGGTCATGGAAAAATATGACAAGAACACGTATTTTTTGTTTTTTCAAAATGTTAAAAATCGACAAAGATATAGAACATCAAACTTCGAGAGTGGGGGGTCGCGACGTCACTCGTGAGTAAAAATCATAGGCACGAGTGACGTCACGCGAAACTTCTAAGCGCTCTATCTTCGTAATTTTTTGTTTGTGAAACAAAAAAAAATGCGTGTACAATATTTTTTTAACTGACGGACTAATTAGTTTTTTTGAGGATTGTACCCTATTTAAGTCATTAATTTTTGTTATCAGACAGAAACATGTCAACGCTGCAATAGACCCTTTTTAATTAGAGAATTATATTAGATTAAATTATATTAGAATTATATATGATTAGAGAAACATGACCTTAAAAAAAATGCTACGAATGACTTCGGGAATCTTGTACATAACAAAATATACTCCTGTTTAGATATGCCGTTCTAGATGGCAAACATTGCAACACACCGTCACTTCTGCTTCCCGCAGGCCACATTTTGAAGAGTTCAAGGTTTGATTTTACAACTATCTCTATTTCACTTAAAAAGCATGAAAACTTTGAGATATTCTAACTGTTATGTGCAGGTATGTACGTCAGGTGCATGTATTGCTGGTTCCGTTCCCATATTTTATGAATAAAAACAATCTATACTGTATCGTCACTTACTATCCCCTAAGTTTGCAGTCAAGCACGAAATTACCATTGATAGAAATAGTTACAAAAAACTCATACACTTTTGAGTACCGTCTAATAAATCAGTTGAACGATCTCAAAGACGAAATTGATGTTTAATCAAGTTTGCGGCGATACGGCAGTTAGTATAGGGACACGGGCGCGTCTTCAAAACTCAACACTATCATTTTAGAACTCCTCAGCATTTGTAAGTTTTCAATTTGTTTTTATTCCCAATACTGTTTCCGAATAACTCCGTCTTATCTACGGCTCGACCCAACATTGTTCATGGCTTTTGTTCGTCATCATTAATTTTAACCTTTCAACATCAAGATGATGTTATTAATTGCTACTGAGAATAACCCTTTTATTATTTATTAGTATAAATTAATAACTACGTTGTTGAGAAACAAATTTTCGGTCGAAATTGCTACTTTGTTTGTTGGAAATTAATGGATACTCAAAATTAATTTTTGTTGAGTGGCAGTAGTCTATATTGGCAGTAAAACTGTCTGGGGATCTAGCTAAAATCCTATACTGATATGCCACAATTTGTCCGGAATTTCGTTTGATCTTGTCTTACCAAATAGCACAAGGCACAGACAAGGAAGTCATAAGTACCACCAATTGAAGAGCAATATTGGTCTATAGATAATTGAGATATGCTTAGTGTAAGTAGTTAGATATGAGGTGTTATATTTCACTAACTTTCAACGACTTGAAAAGTACCATAATATTAAGTTAGTAGTAATCCAGGTAATTTACTTTTTTGTACATAGTTACATTCCAATCCGTTCAGCAATTCTATACGCAGGAACATCGGAATCTAACCACATACAGGCACATAAACTTTTGCCCTAAAAATATGAGACATTCCTATTTCAGAATTGGTACAGCGTTATGAGTTCTTCAAAAAGTAAAAAAGTTGTAAAAAGTTACGGCTGGTCTAGTCGGGAGAACGGCGACTGCCGATCCGGAGACCCCGGGTTCAAACCCCACACGCACCACTGTCTTTTCGAAGTCATGTGCGTAATGCCGCTAACTTAAAACAGTGAAGGAAAACATCGTGAGGAAACCGACATGTACCTAGAATCTTTCGAATTCATGTGTCATCTACCAACCCGCACTGGGCCAGCGTGGTAGATTATGGCCTTAACGCTCTCCTTGCGAGAGAAGACCCAGAGTCCCAGCAGTGGGAACGTTTAGTGGGCTGTTGATGATGATGAGTTCTTCGTAAAGTGAATAAAATTATAACAGTGTAGGTGTATTAGAAGAAGAATGTTACAACAAATAATATATTATCTTACAAAGACAAAAGTTTGTGTCTGTTAGTGTATCTGCAAATAACCCATACTGTTTCAATTACCTCAAGTCACCTTTCACTTGTAAATAATACTTTTCATTTAATTAATATTCAATAAGCGGGAACTACTTGTAAATTAAGTTTGAACTAAAAGCTGACTAGTAACAATCAAAAGGCAACGTTTAAATTTCGGGAGCCCGTAAATTGATTTAGGAACAGTAACTTTGATCTTTGATTCATTGGACTGGAATTGGATTTAGTTTTATTAATATTTAGGAGTTACGAGGAAGTTTAAGAATACTTAGTACTATAAATGAACCGACTTAATTAGCTGGTAGTATACGTAGCTGACAGACAGCTGATAAAAGTTCACATTCGTTACTTACTAAATATAAAAGTAAATATTTGTAAGTTTACCTCGAAATGCATGGAGGGTGCATAAAACTGCATTGAAATAGCGGGACTCGCTTCACTATTTTAATAATATTGGGCACCTGTCCCGCTTATCGAAATTAATTATACCGTACCTAAATTGAAGGCAAATTTCAGTGTTTTTTGATCATATTTCAAAAACCACCTGGCTGATTTCGATTAAATTTATATGGAACATTTGGGAAACATACTTACTTATCCGAACAAAAAAAGAAACATTGAAATTGGTTCAGGCGTTCTCGGCAAATCAGGTAACATACATAATATATATACTAGCGGCCCGTTCCAGCTTCGCTCAGATAATAACCTAGATACCAACTGCAGCGCCATCTGCCGGGCTGATTTGTGAATCTAAACCATGGAGGGGCCAAACGCATACAGAAAAATTCATTCAAATCGGTTCAGCCGTTTAGGAGGAGTTCACTAACAACGAAAAGTGGCATTGATTTTTATATATATAGATATGGTGGTCGAATTGATAACCTCTTCCTTTTTGGAAGTCGGTTAATATGAAATATTTTAGGGTTTTATAAAACTTTACAAAATATGATAGTATACTTCATTTATTCCCTTGCGATATGTTCTCTTGCACTAAAAATACAGCAGAAGCTGATGATGTATGCTAACAAAAGGACACAAGCATCCAACATCCCATAAAGCACACTCCATCACGCCCCACCGCACCGTACAGTACAGTACAACCAAATCAGCAGTAGACCAACTGACGAAATTATGTAATCGTTCAACAATGATTATAAAGATTTGAGAAACCCTAGTAATATTATAAATAATTGCAATGTTCGGATGTTTGGATATTGACATGTTTGTTGCTCAATCACGTAGTAACGTTTGAACATAGGGTGCAATAAATGGAATTGAATTTTGGAAAACACTTATATTATGGCCTGGAATAGCACATAGGCTACTTTTAATGTAGGATTACAACGGGAACGGGAACTGCGCGGGCAAAACTGCTAATTACAAATTATAACTGGTGGAAAGGTCTAGATTGATGTAGTTCTGTTACTGCTTTACTCAGCTAACTGCTTAAGTGTTTTACACTCATAGTATAATTTGTTGCATATCATTCAAGTAAAATTATTCTTCTAAATTTACTGGCAATCGCCACAAACATGCTCAGTAGCCAAATTGTAGGTGAGATCCGTTACGAAAAATTAAGCGGATAGCGCTAGGAGGGCTTTTTTATAAAATAACTTATAGCAGTTGACCTCAAGTGGCAGCTAGTGTTTTCCGAACTTTGAGCTGTCGCAGAAAGCACTAACCCCTAATAAACTAATTTTGCTAAAATGACTGTACGAATACTTACGCGCATACGCTAACACTTCGGTTTAACGAAGGAATCACCTGGCATCACAGAAAAATGTAGCCTATAGAACTAGCGAGCAGCATTTCGCTCTTGCTGATTTGTAGCTTGATCTTGTGATGCAAAGGGTTTACTACGTTTGCCGGTTAAAAAAAGTTTGGCTACTAAGCTATACACATACATTGCTACCAATATAACACGTCGTAAACTACCAAAGTTGCCATACTGGCTATACATCGTCCACGGCATGGTTATAGCCTAAATTAATGGCGCTTGTCAAATGGCTCTCAAGCGGTGTTGTTATACAATATTGTAAAGTGATGGAGGTGCGTTATGAAGTGATAGCGTGGTGTCGTTCAATGTAAACACTCTGTGAAGAGAGTGATTCAAATTGTTTAACTTGACGATGAAAATGTGCAACTTTATTTATCTTGCTGATACACTTGAAGTAAGTAAAAGTGCAAATAATTGAATATTGGTGAGAATACTTCTAACAATATTTACTAGGCCAAACTAAGGAAGTAAAAGAGCTGACATAGTACTTATGTAATTGTAAACATAAACTTATGCAGAAAGTACTGCGATCGGTAGGCCAGGATTTTTACAGAGTGGACGCCATCGGTCATTCGACTCCCGGGTCTTCCTCTAAGGCGATGGATGGAAAAACGAGCTCAGGATGCTTGAAAACATTGAACGATGAAAACTCAGGACCGAATTAAGTAGATAAAGTTGAAGGAGACTTCTACCTAACTGCGGGATAAAAAAAAATCACACCATAGTCATCAACCAGACAAAGAAAAAATAGTTATCTTTGAAAATAATCAAACCGCTTTTTCTTTTCGCTTCTGTATGTACAAAACCAATTAAGTCAATAAGTTATCCACCCAAAAATAACAGGAACCGTGCATTGTTTTGTAGTGATGAAAACCGTGAGAATTAGATAAATGCTTACTGCAATAATAGCTAGTGAACCTACCACCTGGTAAGCAAATGACCATACCTTCATTTTCCACAAAGAAGGACTCACTACCTTACAAAAAGTTGTGGTGACTAGACCGAGTAATTTTCAGAGGTTATATCGTAAGTTCAAATCCCACCTGCGCTTTTAAATATTTTTCACCACCAATGGCTTTGATAGTGAAGAGATTCATGTTTCAAGAATCTTGTAGTGGTAGGACTTTTTGCAGTATCAGCCTGGGGAAATACCAGTTTGGCAGTTATTTTACCGCCAAGTAGTAATGTGAAAACATCACTGTGTTTTGAAGGACAATATTTCTAGTGAAATTACAGGGCATGGAGATTAAACATCTTATATCTCTGAGTGACGGACGCATTGAAATTTTAGATACTGATTTGGATTTGTCAAATTCCAATAGCTGTATGTGCTGGTATGGGCAGGCATATTGCTTACCATCAGGCACATGACCTGTTTGTCTCATGACTCTATACTACAAAAAGATAATTCGAAGTTATGTGTCTACCACCCTGGCCAAGTACGGGATAGCCGATCTCTTACTGAGCCAGCGTGGCAGATTAAGATCTTGACTCTTTTACGAGAGAAGAACTTAAGTTCCATCGGTGGACATATTAAGTGGGCTGCTTCTGTTATCTGCAGTGCGGTAGAGTTTTGGTATAAATAGACTATGCCCTTAGTCCCTCCCCGTTTCGCAGTTTCACAACGTTTACCAATCTTCCTTTCACAACAACATTATCGAGTACATTTATTTGGTACATTTACACAGCTATTGTTGATACATCCGAGTGATGGAAGCGCCCATCGCTTGCTTTTGTTAGGCTCGCCTGAGAACCGCCAGACATCATTAATTTGATAGGTGAGTGCGGTCGTATTTCTCGAGATGAGTGGGTATTGAAATAATAAGGGCGTACTGCTTAGAATCTTGTTTATTGGTTGTTTTGATTTATTCTTAGAGAAGGGAACGGTAAATCTCATTCATGAAATACTATTCTTAGCGACGAAATGGATAAGAAATGTACCTAATTTAATGAAAAAATGTGAGAATTAGCACTTGGCTAGTGTGATTATGATCTCTTCTTGTAAAAGATAGCCCCAAATCTTAGCAAAGCGAAAATAAAGTGACTCGCTCGTAAGCCATATGTATTCGATGTTCTATAGTACGATTCATTTTAAACAATTTGTTTAGATTCCTCTTTGGCTAGCGACTGCGACTGCTTTGGTAACCGCCTAACGAAAAATGCTTTGACGCTTTGACGTTGCTGTCTCTTTTCTTCTCGCTTGAAATTAAAGAGACGGCAATGCCAAAGCATTAAAGCGTCAAAGCGTTTTTCGTTAGGCGGTAGACCCCCGGATACGGTAGTGGTCGCAAACCATAGCATAATATATAGTATATACCTTGTTTGTTTTTGTGTTATTTTACTGTTAAAATTGCAAAACATTGAATAAGACAACATAAGTTGTTATTTGCTCTATGTCTGGGTACCTATTCTAAAAGGTATCAATTTACAATTATACAAGTATTATATTAAGTATGTATGTAGCTGGTTCTCCGGTCCAATGTTTAAAACATGTTCACCAAACATTATTGTAAGCTATCACGGTTATGCAGTACATTAGTATTTTCATAAATTATGGATTTTTTACCGTGCTCAAATGGTGGACCGAGTTGCCTATGTATCGATGCAGATTCTTAAACCATATTCATGGGTAAATTAAAAAATGGCATGAGTTGACACAAACATTTCTAGTCACCGTAATCATTTGCATAAGCATCCCACTACATGTTTCCACAGCTGGGATTCGTTCTCACAAGGAGAGATTCAAGGCAATAACCCACCACGCTGGCTCAGTGCGGGTTTCCTAACAATGTTTTCCTTCACCGTTTTTAAGTTATTGGCGTTACGCACATGACTTGGAAACGACAGCGATGCGCGTAGAATAACCGAGGCTCCGGATCGGCAGTCGCCGTTTTTCCAACTAGACCAGCTGTATCACGACACGAGGTAATCATACATATATGAGACGAACTTCTTAGCTTTCCGTGGATTCACCGTGCGGGTGCCGTGTCCATCGTGTGGCAGAGAGAGAAATCCCGAGTAGAAGACGAGACTTATGACACGAGTGTAGGTTTAAGGGGCTCCTATCCAACGTACATCAACACTTACCTTCAGTACTTGCGTTTCTCTCCCTGCCCAGCCAAATCTGATATGAACCTACTAGTGCAGCTTTAGATACTCGCTCGTAATACTTATTTTGTTTATATTTATAATTAAATCACCCGTAACTATCCCATAGCTGAAAATACTAGTGCAATCTCCGGCCATATCTTTACTTGTTTATAACATTGTACAGTGTGTATAATGAGTATGTGTATACTATTACTTAAATATAACAAGAAATGGTACAACCAAACAAAATTTCATTTATTCCACGTAATTAATCCTCTTTATAGCCCCATAACCGCAAAGTAAATCCATTTAATGAAACGTAAATATTATCTAATAAAATATTTCGCTGTTCATGGCCTAATATATCTTTATGAGGTGATAACCCTTAATATGGGAAAGGAGATGTGATTATCATCTCATACAAACAGCTGGTTATTAAGGCCACCATTCTAGGGTCTAACTGCACGTAGACGCGCACACAAGTTTGCGTCAAGTCATACTGACTGGCCTCGTGGCTTATTACCATCTAAGCCTAAGTCTGCATGTGAAGATGCAGGTCGTGGGTTCGAACACAAACATGTATGCAATGGGTTCCCATCCATATTTGTGACGAATGACTTGTTAGCGTTTGGTGGACTAGTGCCGCTGTCATTCACAACCGCTATCTTAAACCTGGCCGGATAAGTACGGCAGAAGTCTATTAATTGACAGCAACTGCAAACAATGATGGAAAAACTAGCTCCTAAACAACCGAGGCTGATCAATCACTCAAGGCCACTGCTGCTTCAAGACAACGCTAGATTACACACCGGAAAACTTAACTTAAGATATCCACCGTACTCTCTGAACCTTGCTACAACATAATAGATAATATAACACAATAGATTATTACAGTCGTAGAGCCCAAAACCGTCTGGTAGTCCTACGAAGTAAGGCCATCTAAGACAAACCCGTAAGGCAGTCGTAGATCTTTATAAAAAAAGCTTTACTGATACTTACCATACTTACTATTATAAAGCTGTCATTTTTTTTGTTTGAAGGCGCTAATCTCAGCAACTTACAGCTGGTCTAGCTGGGAGAACGACGCCTGCCGATCCGGAGACCCCGGGTTCAAACCCTGCACGCACCACTGTCTTTTCGAAATCATGTGCGTAATGCCGCTAACTCAAAACGGTGAAGGAAAACATCGTGAGGAAACCGACATGTACCTAGAATCTTTCGAATTCATGTGTCCTCCACCAACCCGCACTGGGCCAGCGTGGTGGATTATGACCTTAGCTCTCTCCTTGCGAGAGAAGGCTCCGAGTCCCAGCAGTGGTAACATTTAGTGGGCTGTTGATGATGTTGATGAATCTCAGGAACTACTGGACCGATTTCAAAAAATATTTCACTGTTGCATGTCTTGTGTATGTGATCCCTGAGTACTAAAGGATATATACACTTATATTATACCACGGACGAAGCCGGAGTGTACTGCTAGTAATACAATAAGCATGTATCGCGCCTTGTACCGTAGCTGTTAGTGCGATCACAGCCTTCGGGTTAATTTTATACGTTTACATAGGCCCCTTCTTTATCAAAACCCGATATTATTAAAAACATTAATGTCAAGTAAGGGAAGTCATTTTAGGCGTTTCTAGTTTGCATAATCTTTGAAGAGGGCTTAGGAGGCTCCCCCGGGCTTAATTTCTTTGGAAAACAAAGGCTTTGGTAAAGGTTTTCAACTTTATTGAAAAACAAAGTTCATACGCTTTTGTAATACTGGTAGCAAATGTAAGCAAACACTTGCCGACGTACTCGTATTTAAAAAAGTCATAGGGGCTGCCGATAGTAGTGTAAACTTATAAGTTGGAATTTTAGTTTTTTTTTAAATAAAGAGCGAACTACGAGATTAACAGGGCATGTGCCTGATGGTAAGCAACATGTCTGCCACTTAACAGCACAGTGACACGCAGCTATTGGAACATGAAGAGTCCAAATCATTACCTAGCACTGCACTGCGCTCATCACCCAGAGATCTAAGATATTATAATTATCTCTAAGCGCTGTAATTTCTCTGGAAATATTGCCCTTCAAACCAGAACACAGTTATGTTGGCACATTGTTGCTTGGCGGTAGAATAACTGGCAAAGGTGTGGTACTTCCTTAGGCAGACTCTACCAAGAGTCCTACCACAACAAAATGGTAGTCATATGGGCTGCCGATAGTAGTGTAAACTTATAAAATTTGAGCTTTAGTATTTAACAGTACTATGCGTACAGATTATAGCGATTATACTACCGCTATAACGCATGTCGAGATGCTAACTCACAAAATTTTACCCATCCAAAACGCGTAAAACGCACACGTGATTTCAGTGATATTTCAGTGACGCGAATCCAGAAGACTAACCCTTTATTACAGGCATAGATATAAGATATAAATCATTAGATGCGCCCTGAGCATTTTGAAATTTGTAACAAACTTACGCATGACGTGTACCTAATTCTCTTGGATTTATTTGTGTTTCTTGAAACACTATCTAACAGGAAGGCATATTTTTTATATTTAAGTATATATTGATCAAAACTAGTGATAGGTAAAATGTCCGGCCTTCACCACTTCCTACACCGGACTAGAACGGAAAGAGTGAGCTCACTCTTTCCAACGATGACATATTTCCGTGCGTCTGGAGCTTGGGAGGGACATCTGATGATTTATATCGATATTTGCAGGTATTTGTCGGTCCATCGGTCTCAGTCCTTGTGAGATGCAAGTATTCATGGATCCGTGGGTTCAACTCTTTAGTTTTACAAGCTGTAATAACTAAATAACATGACTGGTAATGACGGACAGTACGGGAATACATATATGCTTGCGAACAAAAAAATGCTACACTAACAATGCAGCTGGCCGCACCCACGCATTAATGTTGACAATATAAAATTGTATATAATTTCATCAATATTTGGCCCCGAACATTATTATAATAATTATGTCGGCGAGTCCCAGAAATGGTAACACCGGAAAGTGATGATTTTTGACGTCACTATAGCGAAGCGTCGTGTCTATGGTAGCGGTGCGGCCATTTTGGGCATTTTGGAAAGGACTTTTCAATTTGAAGTCATCAGCGCACCATGTTTGCGACGAATCGCTATTAGCGCAGTCGGGGCAGACATTGAAATAGAAAAAATTCCGGGAGCGATTTTTTTTTATGAAACGTCGGGGAGGGTTGTTAGAAGTATAAATCTCGATTTTCTAACTAATCCCGGTAGAGGGTTCGCCGCCATCTTGTTTTAAAGTATTTGTGAAATAACTCGTTAATTTTCAACTTTAGAGCAAAAATGATGGTGACCAAAGTTGTTGGAAATTTAATTTCTCACAAGTTTGCAGCATATAGTTTTACGCTAGGATAAATATTTGCAGAGTTATACTATCAAGTATATAAAAAAAATCGTAATGGGTAAAATTTTCAACAACTTTGGTAACCATCATTTCTGCTCTAAAGTTGAAAACTAACGAGTTATTTCACAAAAACTTTAAAACAAGATGGCGGCGAACCCTCTCGCGGGATTAGTTAGAAAATCGAGATGTATACTTCCAACAACCCTCCCCGACGTTTCATAAAAAAAAATCGCTCCCCGGATTTTTTTCTATTTCAGGCTAGTTTTATGTCTACCTCGACTGTAGTATATAACTTTGTTATATTTGAATTTACCATTGTAACACCCACACGCCGTATGAAATTATGTTTACCGTTTCCTGCGCCTTTATATATCACACATATTGAACAATACCGCAATACAGGCCGTACACTTGCAATATAATTGACAATAGGTAGGTACATATTTTATTGTCAATATTATTGCGTGTATGCAAGCAGCCTAAAGGTGCACAAAGAATAATTCGATATGACAACATATTGATAAGTCGACATACTGTTTATTGTTTCTTTATCAGTCGCGTTTGGGGCATTACTCCGTTATCAAAACACGTGACTTTTAAATAGAGTTGTACGGTTTCTCTGCGTAATCCAGAAATTGTGTTCGTTTTATAGGAGTTACACAACGAGAGTTGAAATCAAATTAAAATCATTTATATTGTGACATAAAACAACTTATTTAACAATTTAGAACTACGTATTGTTGGACCCCAATCTGAAGTTGGAAACCCAGTTAGTTCCAAAACCCACTCCCGTGTTTGAACACGTTTTACAACTATCATACATCACACGGGACGACAATAACATCCATATAACCAACTATAACTTGGTGTAACTAAACTCTGCTCCTAAATCCAGTTACCCTCGCAAGCTCAATGCTATTCCCTCGCAATTTTCGGGTATTACATAACATTACCCTTAGAAGATTACTATTCGCCTGGGCCATTGTAACTTTTGGCTCACAATAAAACAGTACGTGACCAAAGGCCTAAATGCCGCTGTTTAGCGAACACCAAATCAATTTGGAGGTTCGTGATTCAAATTCTTCTTGCCTCCCGTTGAACTTAGGCCAGAATTTATGAAGGTTAGCGGTAGATGTATTTGAAATTAGATCTCGTAAAATTGTGGTTTGTTTGGGCTGTTATTGTTATAGATTTTCGATAGGTGTACAATAAGCAGCTCGCTAAATGTTCCCACAGCTGAAACTCGGGGCCTTCTGTCGCAAGCAAAGAGTCCAGGCCATAATCAACCACGCTGGCCAAGTGCGAATTGGTGGATTACACATGACCTCAAAAGATTCTAGGTACATGTCGGTTTCCTGAAGACGTTTTGCTTCACCGTTTTTAAGTCATCGGCATCACGCACATTACTTTGAAATGGCTGTGGTGCGCCTGGGATTTGAACCCAAGGCTTCCAGATAGGGAGTTGCCATTCTCCCGACTAGACCAGCCGTAGCCATAACTTCGATAGGTGTAAAACGTAATAATAAGTAAGTCCATAAGTAGTTTCTGTAGTGGTAGGACTCTTAGCAGAGTCCGCCTGGTGAAGTACCACTTTGCCAGTTATTCTACCGCCAAGCAGTAATGTGCAAACATTACTATGTTCCGGTTTGTAGAGCTCTGTTTCCAGAGAAATTACAGGGCTTAGAGATATAACAACTTAGATCTCTGGGTGACGAGCGCAGTGCGGTGCTAGGTAATGATTTGGACGCTTCATGTTCCAATAGCTGCGTGTCACTGTGCTGTTATGTGCCAGGCATGTTGCTTACCATCAGGCACATGTCCTGCTCGTCTCGTCACTCATAATTAAAAAAAAAGTCTAGTTTGTACAACACACATTTCCTACTAATATTTTAAATGGAAAAATGTTGAATGTTTGTTGCTCAAACATTGCAGGATGGCCTAAAGGATCGGATTGAAATTTAGAATACAGTTCGAATATAAGCTAGAACAGTACATAGTTACGATGTATATGTAGATGTAGACTGGCCTCGTGGCTTAGTTGGTAGTAGCTCTGCCTGCGAAGCCGAGGGTCGTGGTTTCGATTCCCACCTATTGCAAATATTTGTTTGATGAATTCAATTGTTTTCACTGTGTTTGTGTATAATAAGTATGTATTTAAAACTATAAAAGTATTATAATTATCAGCTATCTGGCCGCCATCATACAAGCTTTGCTTAGTTTGGGGTCAAATGGTGTTGTGTGTGAATTGTCCACTAATATTTATTTATTTAGGGAAAGTTATGGAAACGGTAACTACTTACTTAAAACCAGGGGCCGCTGTTAGTTTTACCATAATAATAGCAATAAAGGTAATCTAAACGGTATACGACAGTATAAAATGATCGATTATAAGACAGAGATCGGTTTTCTCGACCTAAATGAAAAAATGGACCTAAAAAAGATCAAAATTGCATATATCAGGAAAAACCTACAAAGGCAGTTGATTCATTAATGTACTCGTTGAGTTAATAAAAGTGACATCAAACCATTTCGTTCTACTAACGGAATGGTTTGATGTCACTTTTACTTGTCACTGTGCCCATGTACAATGTATCAAATAGTACCTTCCTCTCCCAGATCCAGTGGCTAATCATTATACAGTGTCATTAAAAATTATATAAATATAACAAATAATTTGTAAAATATTTTCGAAATAAATTAAAGAAATCAGAATTGCCCATTATAAAGATAGTCTATCAATACATGCTGTGAATAGTAGTGCAAACTTATAACTTAGTAATAAACATTACAAATTTAGCAAGTCGCTTTTAAACCTTTAGATATTTCTATTGTGATTACGCATATTAGTCATGTGAAGTACCTAAATTTCAGCTATCCACAAGTTAAGAATGTTTTAACTTGGAAATCAACTTTGCTTGGGTTTTAAGAACCTCAACACATTATCAGTATCAAATTCCAAACAGTGCGACAGAAAAAAACAGATTAACTTTAGGTGTAACTAAATGTTGATAGGATATATTGATCAGTAGCATATTCGCCGTTATTTTCTCCTAAAAAACAAAAACCAAATTGAATTTTACTTGAAACAGATATTCGACCAAATATCATAAAAATCAGGAACCATATTTATCGTCTAAATACACGAAAGCAAATTTTTTTTTTCATATACCTACCTAACAAAAACCGCAACACCAATTTCGATCAAATTTACATGGAACTTATGAAGTACTATGTACCTACTAAAACAAAAAAAATACCATCAAAGTCGATGCACAATTTGCAGCGCTATCGCGTATCATACAAAAAAAAAACAGAAAACCGAATAGAGAATCTACTCTTTTTTTTAAAGCGGTTAAAAAGTAAAATACTCACATAAAACATAAAAACAAATGTAACATGCCTGTTTAGGTTTGCTTATTTCATTTTAAAAAACAAATCATTACTTCATTACAAGAAAATACAAAAGATCCCACCGGAGCAAGCAAAAGAGGACAAGGAAAAAATCTTTAGCAACCACGATAATGTCCCAGTAATGTTAATAAATGATTTCATAATAGACTCGTATTTCGAGAGCAAACGAGCGCAATAATGATCTTATAGCCTGGCATCATTTTTCACTAAACAAAAGAGCCGACACTGATTGCTTGGCATGTTTGTTTAAGCCCCTTCGTAAGGTAGCCATCTTTTGCCGAGTGACTAAAAGCCCAGTAATGCTTATTTTAAAGGCGAGAGTTTGCAACAATGTACGGATGTATGTTTGTCACTCTTCCACGGAAAAACTACTAAAAATAAAAAGATTTGGATAAAATTTGGTAAATAGGTAGGTAGATAATGTTCTGTAAAAACACAGCTTATTTGCTATCACGGGATAATAATCGAATCAGGAACTAGACAGGTGAAAACGCGAGGCGCTGCTAGTAATTCTATTATACTCGTAGTATAAATGTCAAGGTTTTGATGTTGGTTGTTCAATTACGTTGTAACGACTGAAGTAAACGGGCTGAAATTTAAAACATTATATTTTTGCACGTTTATGTTCTAAAAACTGGAATGCATTGTTTAGAAATGTAATTTATTAATCTAAGTAAGGAATATAAATAAAAGAATTTAATTGCTGCGTAAAAGTTATTGAGTCAAAGTTTTAGTTATCATCATAAATTTATATGCTCATGAAAAACTGGCTTTGGATTTTGATTGACTGACTGACCAAACTTCTAACCATTCAAACCATTAACGTCTAAACATTCAAATAAATACATAGTCGAAAGTAGAACTTATCTTTGAATATATGATAAAGCCCTGCGAAGGTGCTGAGACAAAAAACAATTACATATTAAATAGGACACAATAACGGCCCAAACCTCACCTCGACCCAGAACGACGCGCCGGCGTCCCAAAAAAGAAAACAAAACACGCTCGCCACAATATCTCAACTACACGCATTATGTAATTGTCACAGTACAAACGAAAAAGATGTTTATTCTGTGCCCAAGAGTCTCCGGAGACGGAAATGTTTTACGGCCCTCGAGATAAGTAGTGGTTGCTTTATTTTTTGTGAAATTGTGTCACACACACTCCGGTATCCGCGTATGTGGCGCTTGACACAGATATCACGGACGAAGACTACTAAAAATGTGATTTTTCATAAGTTCTCTGTTTTGTTGATATTTGTAAACATAGACTTCCTGCTTCTAGGTGATGCTGATGTTGTCCGCGTCGTGTCCGACGATGGCGACTCTGGTTGATTTCTGGCGTGCGTTCGAATAAAGCTGGCAAATCCAAACTTCGTCTTGAGTTGGCCTGCACTATTTAATGTGTAGTTGTAGAAAGGTTTCGGTCGGCTCTTACGAGTTTGGCGTTTGAGGTCTATGTTAGAAATTCGGACATCCTCAAAATTTGTAACGCCCTCTCCAACTTTTGAATGCCAAATATACCATTTCTATGCATCGTCCTCCCAGTATTCGTAAAAAGAGATCTGTCAATCTAAGGCGTATAATATATGTAGCACCATACTTATTAAATCTAAACAAACAAAGAAACTAGTGAATAACCTATAAACAAGAATAGACTACTTGCTGTTATTTAAACCATGTATGTATGTGTGTTTGTGAGAGAATATGTGCACGTATGTGGTTGTGCATCTGCGTACAAGGACGGGTATCGGTGACGCAAAAGTCACGTGAATAATTCGTGTATATGTATATCGCTTTTGCTCATAATGACCTACTTAGGAGTTAGGAGACAAGTATACAGGTAGAAGAAATATCATGAGTTCCACATTCGTGACGTACCTATCTTCAATCGAACCGTGTTCGCTTTACATCTATTTTGTTAAGTGAAGATTTATTTGCAGATCATGGGTACATAAATAGATGAAATTCTTACGAAATGTTTAGCATGCAAAACATAGAATGAAAAAAAAAACAACAGAATCTAAGAATAAATAAATTAACACATATTTTACAACAATATACCTAACAAAATTAAAATACTGAGAAAAAAATGAGTATACTACCCAATGAGATACCTACTATTATTTTTTTTCATTTTTAGGGTTCCGTAAAACGTAAAAACGGAACCCTTATAGATTCGTCATGTCTGTCTGTCTGTCTGTCCGTCCGTATGTCACAGCCACTTTTTGCCGAAACTATGAGAACTACACTGTTGAAACTTGGTAAGTAGATGTATTCTGTGAACCGCATTAAAATTTGAAAAAAAAAAAAAAAAAAATTAGGGTTGCCTCCCATACTGAGAACTGAAACTCAAAAATTTTTTTTCATCAAACCTAAACGTGTGGGGTGTTTATCGATAGGTCTTCAAAAATGATGTTGAGGTTGCTAAAATCATTTTCGTCTACACTGAATAATTTACGCGAGAGACACTTCCAAAGTGGTAAAATGTGTGTCCCCCCCCCTCTAACTTCTAAAGTAAGAGAATGAAAAATCTAAAAAAAATATATGATGTACATTAAACTACCATGTAAACTACCAACGAAAATTGGTTTGAACTCGATCTGATGAGTAGTTTTTTTAGTACGTCATAAATACACTATAATTGAAACTTCGATCAAAGTTACAACGAATTACAAGAACTATGTGTACTATGTGTATTATGTTACTTGCTGCAACGGAACCCTTCATGAGCGAGTCCAACTCGCACTTGGCCACTTTATTTGTTACAATACCGCCTATGTACAAAAATGCAGATCCTGAAACTGAAGAAAGCTATCAATCGAAAAATTATCTGTTACCATGTAAAATTTGTCTATAAATAGTTAGCTTTATGACAACAAAAAATAAATTAATTAGTGATCTCCAAAAAAACAGCAAGGTTTCGGAGTACACGAATATTTATTATTATCGATGCTTTTGATTTTTATGGATATTTCAAAAACCGTTTCATGTTAATTGATATGGGAGTATCTCTAAAATATAACTGTCGATTTACAGTTATTGACCGAGATATCGTGTATGTATGTATCATACTTACACAAATAAACATACTACCGAATTGAGAACTTTCTTATTTTTTAAAGTCGGTTACAAAAAAAACAAAAACTGGCACCAAATGTTGTACAAAAAATAAACTTGTTTGATGCATTAGCAGTAGATTATCACTTAAACTGCTACTCACTGGACTGCCGATACGACATTACATACAGACAGACATTCAGGCAGTCAATTTTGCGATAGTACGGCAGTCTAACGGGTCTCAAAAAGCCATTTTAAAGTGATTATCTACTTTATACTCCTGAATGAATCAAAGAGGTTTACAATAGATTGCATGCACCTGTATCATACCATAATTTCATACTCGATTTAATATTGCACAGTACTCATATGTATTATGCGTTAATTTAAATTAAATTTAAATGTTCCATACTACTCCACAGAAATTCATATTGATAGGTGATGTATAATTACATCTGCATAGTTTTCATGAAACCATGATGAGCAAGTAAAAATCCGTAGTAATCTAGTGGCTAAAAGGTCAGATTTCGTTGTCACAATCATGAGGTTGGAGATTCAAATGTCGCTTCCATATTTGAGTTTTTTTTTAAAAGTGCGGAGTTTCTATCTTGTAATAGCCACTAGATTAAACGGTAAAGGACAACATCTTGAGAAAATCGGCGTGTTCCGTTAAAACCATGTGTCATCCTCACCCGCACTTGTCCAGGGTCGTAGATTATGGTTTTGACTCTCTTCTTGCGACAGAAAGTCTCGATGCCCAGCTGTAGGGACATAAAGTAGTCTCCATAAATACTTTTCGCGAACTTGCAATACCATTACCAAATCCGTAATTCAAAATAAAATGTCACGCCAATAAATTCTGGAACGAATAATATTGCAAACAAAACTTTACGAGTGAATTTTGGGTCGACATGCAAGCGCTTAAAGAGAGCCGGTTTGTTGCATTGCCGTGCCACATTTTAGTTCAGCTGTCAATAGACGAAGAGGTAATGGCCAATTCTGTCACAAAGACTTTTGTGAACAGTAATATTTAGACGATAGAAAAAATTGATTAAAAAATTACGATTGATGAAAATCCGATAAGTACCTTAAATGTTTTGTTTTCAAATGCACGACTCTACTAATAATAATTTGGCTTATAATTGAGCCAAATATTCATATGCAGGATTAGCGATCAGTCAGCAAGTAACCACCAAGGGAAGTTATTGATTTCCATGGTGCAGAACAACAAGATTCCCGATCGACACATCCACCATTGTGGCCACCTCCAGCATAGCACTATCACTATCTCAGCACTATCTCTTGCCGTACTAAGCAAAGCTTCCATTATGGGAACCGGATACCTGATATACTTAATCAGCTATAAATACTCAGTTATGGTACATAGAAACACCCAAACATAGACCAAAGCATAATATCGGCTATCTGGTTCCCATAATGGTAACTTTACTCAGTATTGCAATAAATAGTGTTTTGCTGGAGATGTCCACTCATCCCACAAATATTTAATAATAATATCTACGGCATTGTAAGCAGATTTACTTATGTATAACTTCACTATGAATTAAGCCACAATAATAACTTTCACAAGTAACAATGTGTTCCAGCAGCTCTTAGACTATGTCGTTAATCCTTACTGTTTAAAATTCAAAGAGCTTGCGGCCTCCAGTCTTCAGTAAAGCAAATTAAATAGAAGACGCTCTCTCGTGACTATGAGATGTAAATTTTGCACTGCTGCAACTATTATGTGCAAAAAGTAGTGTTCTATATTCAAATGTTTAAGATCTGGAGAAATAAAGAAGTTTATTTGGTGGACGGGATTCATTTTACATTTCATTAATCCTACTAATATTATAGATGTCAATGTTTGGGTGTTTGTTGCTCAATCACGTCGTGACGTATGAACGGGTCGGTTTAAAATTTGGAACACAGTTAGTCTGAAAGAAAACATAGGTATTATCTCGGTAAAATAACGGGAACGGAAACTGCGCGGGCAAAGCCGCAGGGCGCTGTTAATATTAAATATAATATGTGAAAATTTTGATGTTTTGGTATCTTTATTGGATGGGAATCGCACTCACGTCTGCTTGTCCAGTAAACTCACTATCGACTAAGAAACCAGACATGCGTGTTAGTAAGGTTAGTTTACACTTAATCCGAAAACAAAATGTTACAAATTAACTAGCAATTAGCAACCTTAGCGCTAAGAACAATCTCTTCCAGGCAACCGTAGGATACAAAAAGAAAAATTAAATGAATAAATAAATGAAATGAAAAATAAAGTGTTTGAACAGGTATTTCCTGACCAATATAGGTAATCTGGGAGTCTTGAGAGCCGAGAATGACTTGGTTTCTTAAAGGCAAACGTGCTCTGTTGTGGTCAGCACCATCGCGTAACATCAGGCTAGATGGTGGTCAAATACAAACCATTCAATAAAAAATACAATAGATCTTGCTTTAGCTATAATTTGTGTCTTCAGGTGGGCTGGCTGAAAGCTGAAGATCAGCAGATCCTGTCTCTCCACGAGCGCGTGATCTCCGGTCCCCGGTACACTGTGGCGCTGGATGAGCCAGGAACCTGGCAGCTGAGGATCAGACCCCTGCGAGCTGAGGACCGCGGCTGCTACATGTGCCAGATCAACACTCAGCCTAGCATGAAGTTCCAGATCGGCTGCATCGATGTTTATGGTATGTTTTATCTTTACAGTGCCTTATGGTAAGGCTATTTTACATCTGCATCTAATTGACCAGGCCTCTTTGTAACCTAATATTACTGTGTTCCAAATTTCAACCAGAACAGCTTAGGTGTTTCGCGTTTATCGAGCAACAAACGTCCAAACGTACAACCATGCAAACTTTTGCTTTAAAATTTTAGTACATAAATATATATATTTTTTGTCTGTAATTGTAGAGGTGACATTGATGGATGCTTATCAAATTTGTTTAGAAATGAAATACTGACATCACCTTCGGCGCAAATGAGAACTATATGTATATGAGAGGTTTTTTGTAATCTAAAAACGCTTCACTCAGTTTATTACGTATAATATAATGCAATTTACTTGAAATCTAAATTCAAAGTTATGTAATGTATAAAAATCACCACATTTAATCATTTACGTGAAAGTTATTCACTTCACTTTCAATTACAATTATCAATCAGTTCATCCGACTCAAAAATACAATTAAAATTGGACTTTGCAAAAACGATTGAAGATACAATAATCAAAGTTAAAAGAAACAAACAAGAAACATTTTTCTCTCAGATATATTTTCTCAAATTCCGTATCAAAGTCGAAACGTAACTTAATTACAAAAACCAAAATTATCAACCCCGAGTTTCCGCGCCTACAAGAAATGCGATAGAATAAAGCAAAGGGAGCCCTTGTCACCATGAAAAACACTCAAGTTTTAATTAAAAACGTTTTAGTATTTATTATGGTCGAAAGTCGCGCAAATTAAAAGGGAAAAGGCGCCCTCACCTTAACGCGATATTGCAAAAGCGACACTTTCTTCACTAAATTAGAGCGCAACAAACCGAACAACTTCTCAAATAAGAATTCTCGATTTGAAGGAACTTTCCGACGATTCCGTTAAACGTATAATAGGTGGGAGTGAAAAAGAAGTCTCTAAGCTTATTAAGGACAGAGGACCGATCCGTTGCTTCAAAACATTTCAAAGTACTTACGTAGAAGTTAGAACAAAACTCAATATCAATGAAACGTCTCGAATGAACGCTGCAGAAGTATTTTCACGGGAAAAATAAATCACCTTAGGAAAGTTAGCGTCCTTTCCCCGACAGGAGGTGGGTGCCAACTTTTATCGTCCCCGCTCAAATTAGTTCGAGTTATTCTTTTTTTTTTCAATTTTGAAGTTTTGAAGTATGGATTTCAATATTGAATTTTTACTATGTCTCTGGGGAGGGTAGTTGAAAGTTTTATAACGGGGAATGTAATACGCAACGGTGATGGGATTGAGGGGGTTTTATTGTGGAAAGTTTTAATCATGCTGTGGGGTTTGTAAATTGGTTTTGTGGATTACGCTTTTGTTTTTAACTCTCGTTTGATGCGATAAAACTGTAGACCTTGTTTGTGTGTTGCGGATTAATGAACATAAGTTAATATCACAACTTTGTTCAGGATACCAGACAGTTTAATAATTTTAATTGTTTTACAAGCGTGTTTGCATTACATTTTCTTTATGGATTCCAAAAGCAAGGGTTAAAAACATTACATCATAGAGTGTGTTGCAACACATCGTGTTTATTTTAAAAGTGTTAAGTATTTGTTTAATATTAATAAAAGTAGCACTTCTTTTTTGAAGAGAAAATAAATTAATTTCTAGAATTAATCACAAAAATGGTTCGCAAATGCTTATATACAAGTCAATATAATATAATATTTTTATAATTAAATTCATAGTGCTCTATTTTAACCCACCGCTAGGTTAGAGTATAGATTTCTCTTTTACTTTGCGATTTCCTTTAGCCCAGTGACAATCGAGTCCGTTTTCGACCAGCGTTGAGGTGGCTTTGACCTTGCCTTAACAATCTTTTGTCACAAATTTGGTCTACTTATCATCATACCTCCTTTTTTTAGATGGGTGTCCCCCAGTGGACATGTAGGAATTCCCACCAGATGGCGGCTTACCTACTAAAGCCCTGGGGTGATTCATTCTTACCTAAGATACCGGAACTGCGGGAACACTTTCGTTATCCACTGCGGCCCTGACAGCGTTTGTCTTCTAAGACATCCCTTTCTAAGAGTTTACTTTCCATCCGCTTTCCTTAAGAGGCGCGTACAAAATACCGCGCAAATAAAAAATACGAATGCACCGCACAAGATCGAAAGAGACCGTAAAAATTCTCCTCCAGCGCCCAGGACGACGTTGATGCATTGGAAAGTTAAATGAGATCTCCTGTTCGCGTTCAGCTGTTACCTTCTGGAATATAACTTGGTCACAGAACAAAACAGCCCCTTCCCATGAACAAGCTTCGCAGCATCCAAGCTTAGAGGCGATCACTGGTGGAAGCGAGAGATCATTTTATACAGCTCCAGCAAGAACTCGCCATTTTTCTACTCATGCAGGACATTCCTGCAGTATATGCTGCACTGTGTTCTCTCCGTAGCTGTAGTGGTGGCATATGATTGTCGATTCCGTCCAGGGTATGCGACACAAGTAAGTACTTCCCAAAGCAACCATGCCCGATGATTAACCGACACAATCCGGACGGTAACCGGTCGGTTACCGTCCGGATTGTCCCGGATGCGCCTAGTTCAGCCAGTCCTCAAGAACGGGCTGAACAGCCTCAACGGTCCAGCTTCCAGTGCAATAGTGGTGGTTCAGTCGCTCTTTCCAGTCATCATACCTCTTAACCTAAACCTATATATGCCCTGCTCAACCCTTTGAGTTTCAGTTTCGCTAAGTATTAACTAACCGTTCTTTAACTCCTTGCAGAAGAACAACAACCCAAATACCCACCAATACCCAAAAACGAACAACAAAAACAGGAGGCTATAAGAAATACAGAGGCAATAGTTCCATGATCGAATGTCCACTGAAACGCAGTCTCCCAATAAAGCAATAAAATAAATCTAGCCATGTGCAAGTAACTGTTGCGTGAGTGTTAATGTCTGTCTCTGTCGAGTTAAATAGCTATAAAGCTCAGTCACAGAACGATACTTACTGTCTGTTGTCGAGTTTATGTAAATATGGGACGGTATTTACACAAAGGGCGTCCAATCAGGGAGTATACTAACACAGAGTAGCAGTTCTATATGTTTCTATGTGAGATGTGACTTGTTTGAGCTACGCAGTACTATAATTTAGCGTGACCCTTGAGAAGGTCAATTGCTTCAACTATGAACTTTGTGTAGATAGTATAATGTGGTGGTAAGACTATTTGAAGAGATCGCTTAGAGAAATACCACAACTTTGTCAGTTATAAAGTAATGAAAAGACATCACTGTGTTCCGGTTTGAATGGTAATGTTTCTAGCAAGCAAAAGAAGTTTTTATTTTAAAAACATATCCAAAAAAGTTCAAACCATGTAACTTGTCCGCAGTGCCTCCAGACATAATAAACGAAGAGTCATCCGCTGACGTGTCGGCAACAGAACTGGACAACGTGACGCTGGTCTGCAAAGCCTCAGGACATCCACCTCCGAAAATCACTTGGCGCCGCGAAGATCATGGACCCATCCTTCTCAAGAGGATTGGGACGAGGGATTTCTATAAAGGTACGCCATATCTTGTCATTGTCGCATTCTAATCTTTGACTCCAGGTTTTTTATCAGTGGTGTCCCAATATTGCTACGGAAAATTATACATGCTATCCAAGTTTTTTACTTCAGAACGTTGCTTTATGCATCATATTTATCATACACATTCTAATATGCTGCTGATGCACTTGTTATTAAAATCTACCGCTCCGGCAACAACGTCATTAGGCTTCTTAAATGAATTGTTGAAACAAAATGGTCAACTACCTGGCCGGTGTTAAAACAATAATTGATTTGTCATTGTGTGTAAAAAGAGTGATACTGGAAGAAGATATTATAGGAACATCAGGCTGCGCAGCCACGTGAACACAGAAAAGTTGACAAGGTAAGCCTACTGTGTATTGAGAAGCAAATTTTAACCTAACGTGTTGGGCTTATAATTCAATTTGAACCACCATTACGTTTTTTATCGTATCTCATATTTCTCTCTAATGGAGCGATAATGTTCTAGTTTAGTATACCAACACGTTGAAGCCATTGACATCCTCAAATTGGTGTAGTTAAAATAATTTCAGATTCTGGATATGAAAAGTAACTTGGTTGTTACTTATTTTACAAATAACTAGTAGGTACAAATAGAGACCTTGAATTGCGCTAAAATCCTTGCAAACACAATAGTTTACTGAATTTCACAGCATACTCATAGTATCTAACATTTCCTCTAATGAACTCCGAAACACACGTAATTATAAGTACATTAATTAATGTTGTATTACAACGACTACATACATTTGTACCATACTAGCAGCCTTTTTTACCCGCATAGTTCCCGCTGCAGGTTATTTCCCATGAATAAAAAGTAGTCTACTATGTATTCTTCCAAACTATAATATACCTGTATTAAAATTGTGAGCCGCAACCGTTCATACGTTACAAAGTCATTGATCAACAAACATCCAAATATCCAAACATTGACCATCTAACCATCTATCACGTGTTTTTGCCATAAAGTATTTAGGAGTTATGATAGATAATACCTTGAACTTTAAGCAGCATATTGATCTTCTTTCCTGTAGAACACGTAGGTTGATATATTTGTTCAAAAATCTCCGAAACATTGCAGACCCTAAAATTATTAAAATGGTTTACCTGGCCCTAGGACAGTCAATTATGACCTACTGCATAACAGTATGGGGTGGAGTGGGTAAGACTGTTCTGCTAAAACTAGAAAAAGCTCAAAGAGCAGTTCTAAAAGTGAGCCTCTCCTTGCCGTTTCGGTTTCCCACAAAAGATTTGTACGCCAAATCCGATGTTTTGTCGGTACGTCAATTGTTTATCCTGAACATTATCCTAAAACAACATGTTCAACTTAACTATAACCCATCATCTTTAGTAAATAAACGGCTGAAACACTTGGTATGCCCCTCAACGTACCGGTGGTCCACAGCTTTCTCTGAAAAATTCTTTGGCTTTCTTGGGGGCTATTTATATAACAAAACTAATGCTAAAATCGAAATTTACCCCCTACAAAAACTTAAATGTAAAAAACATACCTCAAACTTTTTAAAGACCCTTAATTATGACGACACTGAACAATTACTCGCTATACTGAAATAATTAAATATGAAATCCATGTAACGATTAAATCATCCCATATACAATCACACACGAGCATACATCTGCACACACTCAAACACACCCTCAAATACCTCACACACACGCACACACACACATCGACACACCCTCTCACACACACACACACACACACACTTTATTTACTTACATTTTGTGCTCTCTCTCACATCTAATAATAATTAACATCTACATGTTCATATATTAAAAAAGTACTTACCTATCCATTGTCACCACTAATGTTGGAGAGTCTGGTGATCTGTCATACAGGTTTTCCTAGTACAGACGCCAGTCTCTCACATAGATAATCTACCTCTAATAAATGTGCTTGATTTATATCTCTATAATGTAAAACTTCTATGTGAGAGAAAAACAATAAACAATTTTTATGTTTATTTTTATTTTTTATTTATTGACATTTAGATTAGTAGGATTTTGGTCTGAAATCAAATTAGGTACCGGTATTATTGATAGATAGATCTTCGTCTTCCTCTGTTTTTGTTACAACTGTACGTTTTGGAGCATTAGAATTGTCTGCAGTGTCCACCTGGTTATGAACCACACATTCGCTAGTAATTAAGCATTATTTAATTAATTATCAAGTAAACAATTAGCAATTAATTATCAAGCAAACATACTTTGAATGGCTTAGAGGGAAATATTTCCAGAAAAGTTACAGTAATAAGGATTTGGAGTCTTCATGTTCAAATAGCTGTATGATATTGCATTATTTACGAACAACCCTATTCAGGCGCAGGTATTGATCGTCCTGCCACTTTATATTATAAAAAAACCGTTGTAGTAAACACTAAACAAATTTATTAAAAAAGTGTGAAATTTGTATTTTTCTTCCATGACAATGTTTGTTGGGTTGGTTAGTTATCTATAAAAAACAAATTATCAGAACACGCAACTCGCTAAATACCATGATCCTTAATTTAGGAAAATAATCATAACATAGCAGCATAACTATTATCAATGAAAAAAAATGTCCCCCTATAAAACAAATACGCCATCGAGAATCGCAGCCGCGCGGTAAGGGCTCCCACACAAAACTGCAATGTGACGTCGCATTGGAGGAACTTGCGATGCGAAGTGCTGCGATGCGAATTCGTGCAGCAAACCGTTGGTTAGGGTAACCATACCTTCAACGGTAGTCAGCCGTGTTGGACGTGTTTTTTGAATAGACTAGAATAGACATAAATAGATATGAAAGAAAAAAAGATTTTGGTTTCATACACATATTACGATTATGAATGCTGATGGGAACTATTTTACCCGGAAGTATTATGGTTTGAGCACAGAAGAAGATTTTTTTAGAACGAGCGTTTCTTCATTTGAAGAGCGTCTTTCTCTTCTTCTGTCTCAGAGCTGACTAAAATGGTGGTGACATCATTTTGACCAGTACCTATGACGTAATATCGGAGGAATGCGCGATGCGAATCAAATCAGAAGTTCTTGCGATGCGTTCGTGCGAATTCGCAGATATTTCCGATGCGATGCGAATTCGTGGTTTTGTGCGAGAGCCCTAAAGCCCCCAGGATACTGACAGCGTTGCCCTGTTGCGTTTTGATACTTAGACATCGGGAGAAGTAAGTGCCAACAGCCAACGCAATAAAATATAATTTGCACTGATCTCGGAGTATTTCATTTGTTTAAGGAGCTTATTTCTAAAATAATTATTTCTGGAATTGTTGGTTTCAGTATTATGTATTAAGTTTATTCTGTATTGAGGTTATTTATGAACTATTCTGTTTCTTCAACTTTGGCTTCTTCTATTGGTGAACTGCTTTTGGCTGCTTTTATATTCGTGACATTTACCTTGTAAATGGTTTCTATTACTCTCTCTGATAGTAACTCGCAAATTATTGGCTGTGGGCGAAAATCTAAAAGAAATACACATTGCTTTAGTTACATTTTTGCCAAACAATCCATACTTAGAATCATTATATATTCGTTATCTGGCTGCCATCACACAAGCTTTGCTTAGTTTGGGGTTAGATGGTGTTGTGTGTGAATTGTCCACCAACATTTATTTATATTCACAACCATAATTTTGTTACTAGTGGAGAGTTGGAGATATTTTGGGTAATCATGGTTCTTCAAATGTCATCGGATCATCAGTCGCACTTACGGTCAACTAGCTATAGCAGATGATAAATAAAGCGGTCAAGTGCGAGTTGAACTCGCCCATGAAGGGTTCCTTAGCAGCAAGTAACATAATACTTAAGTTCTTGTAGTTCGTTGTAACTTTGATCGAAGTTTTAATAATACTGTATTTAAGGCGTACTAAAAAAACTACTTACCAGATCGAGTTCAAACTAATTTTTGGTGGAAGTTTAGGTACATGGTAATGTACATCATACATTTTTTAAAATTTTTAATATTCTCTTACTTTAGAAGTTACAGGGGAGAGGGGACACATTGTACCACTTTCGAAGTGTCTCTCGCGCAAATTATTCAGTAGAGAAAAAAATTATTGTACCTCAACATATTTTTAAAGACCTATCCATAGACAACCCACACGTATGGGTTTGATGAAAAAAAAAATTGAGTTTTAGTTTTGTATTTTTTTTTAACTTCTATAGGTTTACACTTGACCGCCATCTCGCCTGATGTTAAGCGACGATGCGGTCTACGATGGAGCGTGTTTACCTAGAAAAAACCGATTCACTCTCGATTTGAAGAAACAAAGATTGTAACCAGCGGGGAAAACACACTCAGGCAACATATTCCACAGCCTAGACCGTCTTATCACAAAAGTAGAGTCAAATCTCTTCGTTCGTGTCTTTGTAACATCAACCTTGAAACGATGTCGCTTTTTCAAAAATGAAAAAAGGACAAGGTGGTATCAGATCATGCAAATCAGTCGCACACTCTCCAAAGTGAATCCGGGCTTTGTCCACAAATCCGGCAAATCCTGTTTTCGCTATTTTCGTACAATACAAAGTAGCCTATGTGCAATAATGTGTGTCAAACCACAATCTCTGTTCCAAATTTAAAACCAAACCGTTCAGCCGTTCCGATATTATTGAGCATCAAACATCCAAATAACCAAACTCTTGTGTTAATATTATTAGTAGGAAGTAGAATACCTGTCGGCACTATCCAGCACCCAGTCTTATGGTACTCCACTCCATGTCTCATAACGTGAATCCAATAGTACACTGTATCTTCTCGCCTCAGGTCTGTGTTTCTAATGCAAACAGTCCATTTCTTCTCGTCATTTTCAGACATTTCGTTGGATTCTTCATGAATTGTGCATGTTTCTGGACCCTCAATCTCCTTATTAATATTGGCGCGAAAGCCAAATAATGCAAAATCATCATCTGTAATGAAAATAATATAAATCATTATCAGCCTAACACACTGCTGAATTCTCCCATGATACGCCATTCAGTCTAATCCTCGGTTTTTGCAGTCTAGTCACTGTCTGCTGCCTTACGTATATCGTCATTTCATAGAGCTTCAAAACGTCCAACGCTGCGTTTGCTTATTCGCGTCTCCACTCAAGGACATGTCTACCACAACAGTTATAGGTCCTACGACAGATATGGCCAACCCACTGCCACATCAGCTTACTAATGATACGTTGAGCTATATCGAAAACTTTAGTATTCTGACAGATAATTTTGTTTCAAATGCCCTAATAGTACGAGATCCGGCTGCAGAATCTCTACGTTCATCGCGTAGTTAATCCAATTCACATTTGAACAAACATTTATGATTAGGAGAAAACATTGATAATAACTTAATAACTAAATTGATGTTAATTAATTTTGGAAAAAAAATGGCGCTGTTGTGAAAATGTTTTTTAAATAAGATGTTACGCGCTAGCTCTCTTTCACTCTTTAAGGTTTGTAATTCAAGTGTTTGTAAACAATTCTGGTGATTTTTTTCATTTTATAAAATTACTGGGGATAAACATGAACGAGGTCGTCAGACCTCGATCATGTACCTTGGATAGCAACAGTAGCAACAGTACACTTACTTCGAGACCCGAGAATAAAAGATCAAGAGAAGATAGTGACGAAGATGTCAGTGATAGCCTCCATTTTATCCCAGTCCAAAGCAGAAAATACGCTAAAAGAAGTAATACCACACAAAACAAATTAAAGAATATACAATCCAGTGTACCAGGTTCATATGAAGTCTGTGTAAGTGCCACGGAAATACTACCGAAACAAATACAATTGGCAAAGTTACTGAAATGCGAAAAAATATTGAACGTGACCAAAATTAAGTACAAAACACCGTATAAGCTGTTAATTCAGTTTGAAAATAAAGAAGACGCACACAGTTTGGTAAGCAATGCTACTTTTAAAGAGCTAGGCTATAGATGCCGTCTTACTAACGAAGTTAATATAAGCTATGGAGTAGTCAAATATATAGAACAAGACCTAAAAGAAGAGGAATTAGTTAATTTTTTTGATTGCGAAACCGAGATACTTTCAATAAAACGACTTAAACGCCTTAATGAAAAAAGAGAATGGAGTGAGAGTGAGACAGTACAGTTCTGTTTTAAAGGAGCGACGTTACCCACACATGTGTACGGAGCTGGATGTCGCTTTAAGGTAGAGCCATACACATTTCCGGTGACCCAATGTTTATCCTGCTGGCATTACGGTCAACTGGCAAAATTTTGTCCGTCCAAAAAGAAGATATGCCCAAAATGTAGCGGAGAACATGTAAATTGTGAGACTAATAACTTTAAATGCACAAACTGTAGAGGTGAACATGTTGCTTTTGACAGAAACTGCACAACATTTTTAAAAGAAAAATATATTAGAAAAATCATGAGCAAACGAAACTGCACATATAGAGCAGCATTAGATGAGTATTTGGGCCAAAACAGTGACGTAAGCGAAATAAACAGAGTGAATTTGAACAATAAAACTAACAGAACAAACGTATCTGGTGATTTATTAACAGAGAAGGTTCTTATTGAACATGTTTCCTCCAAACAGTGTGAGATCGATGAAAGTTCTGACTCACGGGAACAAAATGTAAATAAAGAGTTGAAAAAAAAAGTTAAGAAGCAGAAAAAAGATAGTGTCAAGCCCCTTTATTCAGACGTTACCAAAATTAAAAAATATATAATTTAAAAACTCAAAAACCCGACTGCGTAAAAAGTGAACCAAACTACGTTCTCGCATACTAAAAAAACTGAAAAGAATAAAACAAGCATTTAGATTTCTGGTGGTCTAGAATTCTATAATATGTTATTGTAATACTACAGAGTTACGGCGGCTACAGAGACATTTCTGGATTGCTCTGTGGCTGATGCAGAAGTGGTTTGTGGTGATTGGAGTATCTTACGTCGAGATCGAGATACCCCATGTGGAGGTGCTTTAATATGTGCGCGCGCACCAATCGTGCTGCGCAGACGCATGGACTTTGAATCCGTCGACGGTGGTGAAGACCTATGGGCCAGCTTCATGTGGTTTGGTCACAGAGTCCATGTATGTGTAATTTATATTAAGTCTAATGCGCCTGATGACTATTATATGAAATGGTTTGGCAAAGTCGAAAGTTTTATCAGTAATGTAAAGGGAGTTGTAATGGTTTTTGGAGATTTGAATTTGTATACGGCATCAGCGAACATTAATAGTTATTACGGCTATTTCTTGTCTTACTGCGATTTTATTGAATTTAATAACGTACCGAATGTTAATGGGAGAATGCTTGACGTGGTATTGATACGTAGAAGCGCGGATGTCAACATTAATGTGAAACCTACCGACAATATTGTTAAAATAGACTGCCATCATCCTCCCCTTGGCATTGGGATTGAAATGGGTCATTCTCGCCGCGCGGAACGCATCGAGTCCTCTAATATTGATCCCAATACGGATTGGAATTTTAATAAATGTAACAGAAGTCTGTTGTTTGAGATGCTGTCGCACGTATCATGGGATGATTTTTGCGAGCGATGGGATGATGTATGTGTTTGTACAAATACTTTTTATGACATAATATATGAAATATTCAATTCCTGTATTCCCAAAAAGCGTAGGAACATTGTTGGACGGGGATCGCGATATCCAGTATGGTTTACGAAGGATATAATTGACGATGTAAAACTCAAGCTTGCGCTTCATCGGAACTGGAAGCGCACTGGCGCTAGAGGATCATACGAATTATTTTCCAACTTAAGGGCTGAACTTAAAACCAGAGTATCAGAAGCTTATAAGGCATACATATCTGAGATTGAAAGCAATTTACGGGCAAATCCCCGGGGTTTCTGGCGGCATGTTTCTGGTTTACGATCCAAGGGTGGGTTTGAACCTACAGTCGTTTACAAGGACGTTAAGTTTAGTGGTAAGGAAGCGTCTGAAGCTTTTGCAGAGTTTTTCTCCAGTGTATTCTTGACTAAAATCCCCGATCTGAATGCGGCTGGAGCATCTGTGAGAGACTCGTCTTTTGTAGGTATTCCCATAGACATACCACATATAACTACTACCGACGTGATTGAAGCAATTGGAAAATTGGGATGCGGTAGTTCCGTAGGGCCGGATAATATACCACCCTGGTTCATGAAACAAGCGAAAATGCTACTTGCGTATCCACTATGCCACTTATTTAATCTTGCTCTCAGGTGTGGGGTTTATCCGGCGCAGTGGAAGCTCTCGCGTGTCACTCCTATCCCTAAAAGCTCGGATAAAATGGCTGTTGAAGACTATCGTCCTATTGCTGTGTTGCCAACTGTGGCGAAGGTTTTTGAGCGTATACTGCATAGTGACTTGTATGGACAAATAGAACCATTTCTATGTGATGAGCAGCATGGGTTCAGGAAGATGAGATCCGTAAATACAAATCTGTTAACACTGGTCGATGATATTTCCTCGTATTTGGACCAGGGGTTGCAGGTCGACGTAGTATATTTTGACTTTCAGAAGGCGTTTGATAGGGTTAATAATGATTTATTACTCCAGAAACTCAGTCGATTGGGACTCACTCCAAATTATCTACACTTCATCGCCGACTACCTCCGGAATCGCCAACAATTTGTTAGGCTAGGCATCTACGACTCCATGCCCTATCATACGCGTTCTGGAGTAAGTCAAGGATCGATACTTGGGCCCCTGTTCTTCACGATTATGGTCAATGACCTTCCAGATGCATTTCGGAGTTCGAAATGTTTATTGTATGCAGATGACCTAAAACTGTATAAAGTTGTGCAAACCGAAGACGATTGTCTGAAGCTGCAGAGAGACATAAATAGTATGTTTGGATGGAGCTCGAACAATGGTATGAACGTTAATTGGACTAAATGCTACGTGATGACCTTCGGGCCAGTGCGACGGCCAATTGACTTCCAATATAAGTTGGGACAAAACGTCATTTCACGTGTAATGTCGATGAAGGATTTAGGAGTCGCATTTGATCAGAGGCTCACGTTTCATGAGCATATTACCATGATGGCAAAAGAGTCATACCAACGGCTGGGTTTCGTGCTCCGAAATTCTCGAGAATTTCAAAACATCGAGGTTATTAAACTCATATACAGTGCCTTGGTCCGAAGTAAGTTGGAGGCTAGTGCATGTGTCTGGCATCCACATGAGGATAAGTACACCCTAATGTTGGAAAAGGTTCAGAAGGCTTTTCTCAGATATCTGTACAAGCGTAAGTTTGGGTACTACCCTTACTTGTACCCTACAGAGTTCCTGCATGGTGCACTAGGTTATAATTCTTTGGAAGTAAGGAGGGCTCACGGCCAAATGGAGACCATGTGTAAGATCCTTCGGGATAAAATTGATGCCCCTAAAGTCAATGAACAGCTGTGTCGCCTTAATGTGCCCGACAACTACCTTCGGGCCAGGAAACATAAGCTGTTTGCTGAGCCGAGGTGTAGGACCGTCGCGCGCCAGACCTCCCCGATACCGCGATCCCTCGCTGCATTGAATTCTCTGCTCGATGTGGCACCTGACGTAGATTTGTTAGCGGGTCAGTGGAAAAACATTGTGGCAGAATGCTTGATATACTGTGAGAAGACATTAGTTAGGCAATCAAGTATCTTTAAATGACATGTGAGTTGCAACTGATGACATAAGATTGTATTATTGATGTGACGTGACATATGATTCGATATTGTAGAATTTTATTTTATTATAAATTTGACATTGGTTTTATTTTATTTGCTTGGTTTAATAATTATTGAATTTATTCCTGTATAATTTCTAGTGATGACTTGCAAATTGTTTTTTCTTTATTATTATTTTCTTGTTTTTATTATCATTATTTTTCATTTTTTTTTGACGATTGATTTTGTATCATAATAATGACATAAGTAAATAGATAGATTAATACTATTATTTTGACATAATTATCCATAATGTTCTTTGTTTAACTTTAATTTAAGTCTCGTTAGTGTAAGTCGTTATTTATAACGGTGCTAATTGATTTCAAATAAATAAAAATAAATAAATAAATACTATTGAAATATATACAATATTTTCTAATAAAAGAACATTACAACTGAAGAGTCGGGATCCATTATTATTCGACATGTTTCCCATAGGTGTGATGCAATAGACATTAGGCGAACTGATAAGAAGCGTGCGCATTATAATTTCCGTGCCATAATATTATTTATATGCTGTAACTTGTCTATTCGCGGAATAAAATGTGGGAAAAGTGGGTTTCATTATACATGGAATTGCACTGCTTATAAAAAGGAACTGCATGATTTGTCTAAAAAATGTAAAATATTAATGTCAAAAAATAAAGGCTGTCCCCGAAATGTGTCCATAATAAAAATGCCTCGATGGCGAAGTCTGATAGCTGTGATTAGTGCGGTACTCATCTTAAAGTATATAAACATACTTCGCAATTTGCATTCTGCGATTGCATTCAAAGTAATAAAAAAATATGAGTAGTGTTGAAATAATTGAAAGTATAGACAGTACAACACTTATCGAGAGCTGTCAGACGTTTTCGCCGGAGGAGTGTGGACGCATATTAGGAGACATTGATAAACATTTTTTAGTAATTAATCAAAATATTCGGAGTATCAGAAAGAATTTAGACTCCTTAGCAGTTTTTGTAAGGCGACTTGAACTAATGCCGCATGTGATTGTGCTTACTGAATGTAGACTTGACGACTCATTCCACCCAATTGATATAAATAATTATACATGTCATTATTCAAAAAAATACTTAAACCAAAACGACGGCATAGTAGTGTACACCAGAAATGATTTATCAGTAGAAATTCAAGAACCAGATTTTCAAGACGCGAACTGTCTTGTTATTAAAATTGAGGGCTGTCTCACCATCTTGGCGCTATATCGCTCTCCTTCCTTCAAATGCACAAGTAGATTTTTAACGTCACTGGAAGATACTTTGTCAAAAATAAAAGGTTCCGCTATGATCACGGGAGACCTAAATTTAGACATTTCACCAAGCTGTAAAGACATCAGGTCACAAGACTATTTAGAACTGTCAGCGCACTACGGTTTTATACCAGGACACTTGTTGCCCACACGTGACAGTCTTACATGTCTTGATCACTCTCTAATTAGAAGTAAGTTTCCAGCCCGGGTCTTGGTGTGCGACTCGGATATAACAGATCATTACACAGTATTGACGGCGTTTGAAATTCACACACAGACACCGAAAAAAACAACACATAAAGAAAAACTGAACTATGAAACATATATATCCGAACTTCAACGCATGGACTGGACTTTATTATACACTGACAATAATGTGGAAACTGCAACAGATTTTTTTATCAAAGTTATTACCGAGTGTATCAGAAACAATACGCAAATAGTAAAAAAACACAGTGTAAAGTTCTTCTGTAAGCCTTGGATGACACGAGGTTTACTCAAGTGTATAAGACAACGGGATGCCCTTCACAAGCAAACTAAAAAAAAACCACAAGACCTGGATTTATTGCATATGTATAAAAATTACCGAAAATGTTGCAACACCCTCATAAAAAATCTGAAACAACAGTACGAATATAACACTATACAATGTTCACGCGGTGACAGTAAAAAGCTCTGGAAAAATGTAAAAAACATGTGTAGCATTAATTCTACTAGACAAGAAGCGACCAATTTACTTAAGTCGCAAGATTCTGATGAAACGTCAGTCAACTATGTAAACAACTATTTTTCTAACATCGGAAAAAGTTTGGCAAACGATATACTAAATGACCTAAACAAAAGTGAAAAACAGCTGGCTGATGCACTAGTACATGAAAATTCTACCCAATCTAACTCATTGTTTTTGTCGCCAACAGACAATATAGAAATAATGAAAATACTCCCGGAACTGAAATCCTCATCTTCTCCTGGCTGGGACAAAATTGGAAATGAATCACTGAAACGAGCTAAACACATTCTAGCAGAACCCATAGCATATATTTGCAATCTAAGCATGCTCACAGGTGTTGTTCCCATATCCTTGAAAACCTCCATTGTTAGTCCTATATATAAAGCTGGCGATAAAGCGACAGTATCAAACTATAGACCAATCTCGCTGCTTCCAACTTTGTCAAAGGTATTGGAAAGAGTAATAAACAAACGCTTACTTAATTACCTAGAAACAAACAATTTACTGTCAGCTAATCAATTTGGTTTCCGTCGAAATAGATCAACAGAGGATGCAGTGGTTTCACTAGTAGGTGAAGTCACTGAGCACATTGATAGCGGTAAAAGGAGCATTGCAGTGTTTTTGGACTTGGCTAAGGCCTTCGACACGGTTTCAAGGCCAATTCTTGTAAAAAGGCTTGAAATGTTAGGTGTTAGAGGTCTTCCATTGGAATGGTTTAGATCTTACCTCTCTAACCGAAATCAAAGGGTTCGCATTGGAAATACCTACAGTGAAGTTGCTGATGTTGACATAGGAGTGCCACAGGGAAGTGTATTAGGTCCTACCCTCTTCTTGGTGTACATAAACTCCTTGTGCGATCTCGAACTCCGTCAGACAAAAATACTGGCATTCGCTGACGACACAGTTTTGCTGTTCTATGGAAAAAACTGGGATGATGTGGTAGATGTAGCCCACAAAGGCCTCGCAAAAGTCGTATCTTGGCTTCAAAATAACCTACTCACCCTAAACAGCAGTAAAACTAAATTCTTGACCTTCAAAATAAGTGAACGTTCCGGACCTAAAACACCTATTCAGCTAAAATTACACCAATGCAACTACCCAGATGCACGAAACTGTTCTTGTGCGGTAATAGAGCAAGCCCGCCATCTCAAGTATCTTGGTGTCAACATTGATGACAGATTGTCATGGACCGAGCAAATCGAAGCTGTCTGCAACAGGCTCAAGAAAATTTTACATATATTTAAAAAACTTGGAGCAGTTGCTCCTCCTGACACCCTAAGGATTGTTTACCTTGCCTTATGCCAATCTATTATCAGTTACGGAGTAGTGTGTTGGGGCGCCTGTGTCAAAACGTTGCTTATCAAAGTTGAGCGGGCCCAACGAGCAGTCCTAAAAGTAGCCTATCGAAAGCCGTATAGATACCCTAGTGACCAATTGTATCGTGTTACGGACCATCTGAATGTTAGGCAGCTTTATATTCTAGCTACCGCACTAAGATTTCATAAAACAGCCCATATATCGGTAAGTGAATCTCAAAGATCTTCCAGACGAAACTTTTGGAAACTTCCATTAGCAAAAACAAATTTTGCCCAAAGACGCTTTGCCTATAGAGGTCCTTTTGTTTATCAAGCCTTGGACAAGGGTCTTGATATCATAAATGAAACTCGACGCAAGTGTAAATTTAAAGTTACTAGCTATCTCAAGAGTTTGACATATAATGAGACAGAACTTTTCATAAGCCCACCTATGTAGCGGTAGGGGCCTGGATGATTTCAATTATCTGTAACTGATGACTTTACAGTTTCATTGTTTTGCATCTGGATCTAAATCATAATGACTGTCTGGAATTTGATCTGGTGGTACACTGTGAATAAATGTCCAGCAACCATTCTAATGGCAATGTTGCACATTACAGGTTATTGGTAGACAAGATTCGCTCCATTGTCGAACTGCTGAAATATTATTAACCATAACATTATAAATAGCCTAGTACCAAATACCTACACACGCAAACACAATTACACACGCACGCACCTGCAAACACACCCTCACACAACCTCTCTCTCTCACACACACACGCACACACCCTATTAAGCTTGTAAGCAATTATTAGCAATGTTAAAATTATGTTTTTATTTTATTGTACGTATTGTTAGTCAATCAAGGCGGAATACATTAGATTATGCAACACAGGCATTAGCCTAGTGCAATTTATAGGGTACAACGTAATTATAGTTTTAAGATCCACAAAGTGTTCAATTTAAACTTGTAATTTACTTTCTATGAAATAAATTTATTATTTATTACATACAATGTAATTGTTCAATGGATCCCGACTGTTCAGTTGTAATGTTCTTTTATTAGAAAATATTGTATATATTTCAATAGTATTACAATAACATATTATAGAATTCTAGACCACCAGAAATCTAAATGCTTGTTTTATTCTTTTCAGTTTTTTTAGTATGCGAGAACGTAGTTTGGTTCACTTTTTACGCAGTCGGGTTTTTGAGTTTTTAAATTATATATTTTTTTAATACTTTTTAGTTATGAACAATGTTGTGAATGTTAATATGCTCAACATAAAAGTATACATCTTTTGGTTGTTGACCAAATGTCTTCGTTTCTACTGATATAATATGTAGGATTTTCTACTGCATGTAATTAATATGTATAGTTTTGTGTTAGTATAGGTTTTCGATTGACGTTGAGTACCTACTAAATCGTTTGAAGTTGGAGATGGGCGACCGAGGCGGAGCAATCCGAGAGCGGTTCCGTGTTCCCACTATCAGCGGCAGAGTTGAAACCCCATAGAGGTTTATTAGTAGATAGGGGCACCATATCCATACATGATATAGAGTGCAACATAACGCGGCTGTGTCTCCCGGGCGGGGCAGTAGGGTATGCGTAAATACATTTCCTGCACGTACGAAAAAAAGGTAGTCCAATATACCTACTAGCATAGATCGTAGAACGCAAGATGGGCCCCATCCCAAACTTCACGGCGCACGCAATCATGTCAACGTTGGGAAGAGTGAGCTCACTCTTTCCGTTCTAGTCGGTTGCAGGACGCGGTGGACGCTGGACGTTTTTACCTATCATTATTCGGTGTCAACAACCAAAATAAGTAGAACCACAGCAAATCTCGCCGCTAGCAATTATAGGGGTCAAGTAGATTGGTTGTTTGTAAACCACTTACGATACATACAGAGACGCAGTTTATTACCAATTTCAAGGTGCTCAGGGCACATTTATTTATTTATTTCGATGCCTACTAGATACATTAGTATATAATGTCCATCCACATTCACACGTACAGTTAGTTATACGAAGTTTTCTGCTACCTAAAAACCTATAAATGTGAGAATGGTTGTTACTCAACTTTAAATCGATATACATCCTAAACGGTCAGTCGAATCGAAAAACATTGAGAGAAAGCTAAACATTATTTTAAAATACCTATTCAACGATACCCTTCTTGACATATTTTGGTCATTTTCATTTTTTTTATTTGGACAATATGGCGTCCTGAAGCCGCCATATTGGACTTACACTAATGTCATGTCTTTAGTGTCACTCGCCAGATTAAGAGGAATCGATTGACGTGTGAATCATAAAAATCGGCCCAGGCGTTTGGTCTGTATAGTGCCTCAAAGGAACATACAAACATACATACATACATACATACATAGACTGTTAAACACATTACCACTCCTTTGCGTCGCGCAGTCGGGTAAAAAACAAGATAAAGTAGATACAATTCGTCCACACTCGTCTAGTCATACTCGTACAAAAGAACTTAAAGGAAAAGAGAATACTCCAAAAGTAACTGGAAAGTTTAATTTATTTGATTTGATTGAAAAAATGCGGAATATTTTTTTTGCAGATGTTAGTTTCGAAGAGAAAATTACAAGGTTTTTTAAGTATTTACTTGAAGAAATTAAGAACTTTTTTTTAAGAACCGTTAACGATGGAGATATGTTTACCAAATTTTTTAATATTTTCCATAATGGATAATGTACCTCATAGAACCAACGGTGTCACTCCGGACTTTGATAGTTCTGCTACTCAATTGTGTTTTGGGCAGTGGAACTCCCGAAGTTTAAACAACAAAAAAATTGGATTAGAGCTATTGTTAAATCAAGATAAAATTCATGTATATTTACTTAGTGAAACTTGGCTGACGGCAGACCGTGACTTTAAAATCAATGGATATAACGTATATAGGACAGACAGGGATGAGGCAAATGGAGAAGTTGCAATACTAGTACATAATTCTATTAAGTCACGGTTGTATCCTGTTTTTGGAACGAAGTTCCTTATCGCGCGTTATGAAAGGGAGCTAGACGGAAAAAATTCTCACGAAAAAGTTGTAACGTTTCGTGCCTATGACGTCATAGAATTAGAAGAATTAGAATACGATAACAAATTTCACCCATGTTAATAATGACCGGTTGGCGCAATTAGTAAGTAAGGGGTCACCTATGAGGATAGGTGCCCCCGGTTCGAGCCCCGGTAGTTACCGCAATACTCTTTTTGTTCTTTTTTCTCTCAACATGCTTTTTGTTATTTTTTTCCTGAGAATAATAGTTTTTATAAAGGATCCCTCTTATCAACGCATTTAATTTAAATCTAAGTATTTTCTAACAAACAATAACGAAAAAAAAATCTATTGGCGATTTATCACTACAAACTGACTCTTGCGCTTAAAAATAGATGGCGTTGCACAATCCCTATGAGTATTTGGTTAGAGGCTAGACCAACACTACGACCACTGCCCGAATCGCATCCAAAGTTCCTATAATTACCAATAGGTGGCGCAGAACTCAAAATTTCATCAGCTGTGGATTGTATCCTACTCTAGTGTCATAGAAAATCTGGAGAGGTCATTACCGGTACGATAATTTTGTTCTTTTTTTCCTGAGAATTTATGTAAAGTAATCATTCAGAACCGCAAAATAAACCCGAAATACAGTTATTTGACGATTTTCTTTCACTTTTGTCATATTCTCTTCCATTTACAATGGGTTTCATCCTACTATATTCAGCTGCAGGCATCAGTCACGAAACTGTTCCATTCATCCAGGATTACACTTTACGTCGTAGTTCAGACGTAGTACGTCACGTTGCGTGTAATGAACTGATAGTGTGATTGGACACTACTACCTCAATATGGGTATCAAATGAAAGGGCTCGACTAATAGAATACTATGCACTATGACAAATTTCAAATCCAAGAAAGCTGCCACCACAAAATGGCGAAATACGTTTCACTACTCCCTCAATATGGGTATCAAATGAAAGGGCTTGAATTAGTTCAATGTTATACAGATTACAAATCAGAGGTAGTTGGGGGTAAATCAAAATTTTTGATTTTGTACTTGTTTTTCCACTCGATTCTATTGTCTGTAATATTTCATCAATGTATTGTAATGATGTTGTCACGTTATATACTATCGTATATTATATAAGTATCGTAATGTTCATGTAATATCGATTGGTGTGATTGACACATTTTTCGACAAATTTCATTCGTAAAACTAATATTTGTACCTAGGCAACATTGGAAATAATATGAGTACTGTTTCTTAATGCAATCCGAATGGCTAACATTCGGAATGATAATAATGAATCATTGTTATAATGTTTATATAATACCTCAATGCTACTCCTTAAGTTTATGTTAACTTACATTATATTTGTTAATAAGTATTAAAAAAATATTATTGTTCCGTATAATCGGGCAACATTATATCGGCCGACGATTAGCGTGTATCTATGGTTTGACAGCCGGCTGTGAAGTGACGTTGTCTGTTTTTCGCTGGAACGAAAAAGAAGCGTTTTTTACTTTGATCTATATAATCTGGTTTAAATCGTTAATATTGTGCGGGAATACGTATTAACGGGAATATTTATCGCTACGGGATTAGTGCTGGACTATTGGTGTGAAAGTGGGCTACTGGATTGGCCCTTTTCTCCAACGCCGGATCGTGGAACGCGGAATCGTAGTGCCGGTGGACTATTGCTGGGACGGGAAGTCTGGAGCTGTCTGGTTTGGTTCCTTATTCCCGTGTTTCCGTTCCCTATTCCAAACAACCAAACAGGGCTTTGGACGACGCCGGGAACCCTAGGTAAGTGTCTAACTTGTTAAAGTGTGGGGGTAAAAAATCGGTATAACGGCATATATAATTGTTTTTATCCTGCTATGGGCCCCAGGACGATATTTCGGGATAAATATTGAACATTTTTTGGTAGACAGAGCGCGGTTAGCCGTAATTACTCCCTTTTTGTTTTTATTTTCTGGCAAAATATACCGGGTAGGCTGAATATTTGGGGGTTCCCAGTTTATAATTTCTCCCCAAACTGTCGGGAAATTAGTATTAAGTGGTATCCGGTTTTTTAGGTTGCGGATACATTTGTTGTGACATTGTCCGAACTTTAGGCTAATTTACAATTTAAATTTAAATTTAAAATGGCTTCGGATTTGGCCAAGGTCTCGTCAGGGAAGGGCGAGCTCGGGACCCGTCATCAGGGATGCGGGCTCGGGTGTAGTGGGACGCCTTCCCACTCTGGACTTGCCCAGGTTTACAGGTAACCTGCGGGAGTGGAGCGGCTTCCGGAGCATGTTCGCCTCTCTCGTGGATTCACGCACCGATTTAACAAGGGCGGAGAAACTGGCCTATCTCCGCACGTCACTGGAGGGTGAGGCACTCTCCCTGGTCCAGCACCTGGAGCTGGACGACGACAACTTCGGCACGGCGATGGAGTTGCTGGAGACGAGGTTTCAAAATCCTCGGCTCCTCGCCGACGCTCACGTGTCACAAATACTGGGGCTGCCGAAGGTGACTGAGAGGTCTCAGTTGCGGCCACTAATCCTCACGCCCGTGAAGGTGGCGTACAACGCCTTGCGCAGCTTGGGACTGCCAGTAGAACACTGGTCGTTTCTGCTGGTCCACATCCTGCTGGGCAAGGTGCCGCTGGAGTTGCGCGCCCGGTTCGAGCGGGAAAGGGGCCTTCACGCCGACCCGAAGGTCTTCCCCACGTTTGAGGAGCTACTTCGGGTCCTGGAGTGGGAGGCGAGGATGGCAGAGTCGGCGCCTCAGGAGGCGCAGCCCGCCGCGTCAGCTCGTGGCCCTGCCGGAACAGGACCGCTACCTACCAATCCCCGCACTCAGGGTGCGGTGAAGCGGACGGCGACGGTGACGAGTGCGTCGGAGCAGGAGTGCCCGAACTGTGGCCAGCTTCACGCGCTGGTGCAGTGTCCGGCCCTGCTTGCGCGGACGACTTCCGAACGACGAGGGATCGTTCGGCGGTTGCGTCGGTGCTACGGGTGCCTGGGGGGTCATTTGTACAATGACTGCCCCACGGCACGGCCGTGTCCTGGGTGTGGGGGACCACACCATCAGCTCTTGTGCGTCAGGAGCGATGGTGCTGGTCGACAGCCCTCAGGGAGGGGGCCCTCCACGGGCGGGGGCGCTCCCACGCAGAGCCACGCATTGTACAACAATGAAGTGGCTACAGCGTGGAGCACACCCCCTCCACCCCAACCCACGGCAGCACCGGGCAGCCCAACAAGGGGCGTCTTACACGCGGCTCGGTCACCGACCTCACAGCCCGCGCGGACGCGGGCGAACTGGAGAGGTGGAAGGGTGATACAGGAGTCACCACGGGGGCCACCTCCCCAGCGTTATCCTTCTCCGCCGCTGGATCCGCGACCGATGGAATGGAGGGCGTACACGCCTCCCCTCCATGAACATCCGAGGCTGGAGTACCACCCGCCCTACTTTCGGTATGGCAGGGCGGCCGGATATGCCCCCCCTCCGATGGCCCTTTGCACTCGGCAGCCATATTGGGCTGGGCCCTGTAGTCCGACGGGTTCGGACGGGCCTCGGAGGGATTGACTAGCCTCCGTTCCCTTGGCACAGGATCCACCGGTGGTCCTGCTGCCCACCCTCTGGTTAAGGGTTTGGGGTCCAAGAGACGACTACGTCCGGATACGAGCGCTCTTGGACACAGGGTCCCAGGGGTGCATTTTGACAACCCGGGTTGCTCATCGCCTGGGCCTGGCTAGGTTTCCGTCACCGACTCCGTTGCGGGGAGTCGGGAACACAGAGGTGCGGTCGGCTGGACAGACCCGCCTCTCCTTCTCGTCTGTACATTCCTATTCGGAAAGGATTGCGGTCAGGGCCACCGTCATGGATTCGGTTGTCGGTTGGCTTCCTCAGGCGGACATAGATCCGGATCTTTTGTCCTGTACTAAGGGTCTCAGGTTGGCGGATCCCCGCTTCGGGATGGCGGGTCCGGTAGACCTTTTGTTGGGTTCTGATGTACTGGGTTACATCATGAACGGCAAGCCTAGACTGCTGGATCAGTCTTCGCTGATGGCGCTGCCCACCATCTACGGGAACGCCATTTTGGGAATGGTGGATGAGTGGCAGCAGTCGAATCAGGCTTCCTTTACGGGAACGGCCCTCGCTCAGATCATGCAGAGGTTCTGGGAGATCGAAGAGCCGCCTACCGTGTCTCGGCTGGATCCCGAGCACGTGGAGTGTGAGAACTTTTATCAGGATCACACTCGGAGAATGGTTTCTGGGCGATTGGAGACTAGGCTGCCTTTCCGGGATAACCCCCCGCGTCTGGGCCAGTCTCGATCATTGGCCGAGAAAAGGCTCAGGTCCATGGAGCGACGCATGGCTCGAGATCCTGTACTTCGGGAAAAGTACATCGAGTTCATGAGGGAGTATGAGGCACTGGGCCACATGTCTCCGGCTCGCGACGACTGGTCGACCATGGACCACTACTTTTTGCCTCATCACGCTGTTTTGAAAGCGTCGACAGGCAAACTCAGGACGGTGTTCGATGGATCCGCTCCGACTTCGACAGGAGTGTCACTGAACCAGTGCCTCCACGCTGGACCGAAGTTACATCGGGATATTGTAGACATCATCCTGAATTTCCGTAGGCATCAGGTGGTGTTGGTAGCGGATATCCGTATGATGTTCCGACAAACGGTCATACACCCCGAGGACAGGAGGTTCCAGTTGATCCTCTGGCGGGAAAGTCCTCAGGACCCTATGATGGTGTATGAGTTGAACACCAACACCTATGGGTTGAGATCAAGCCCCTTCATTGCGATCCGCTCACTGCTGGAGTTGGCGGAGCAAGAACGGGCTCGGTACCCACGTGCAGCCGCAGTTCTGGAACGCGACCTGTACGTGGACGACGTTTGCACTGGTGCGCAGACGGTGGAGGAAGCTCTGTTGCTCCGGGATGAGCTTACAGAGCTTCTCGCATCTGGAGGCTATGAGCTTCGGAAATGGCTCTCTAACGACCCCAACGTCCTGGCTGGTATCCCGGACGATCACCAGCAGGATCCGGGGCTCTTCGAGGAAGGTGACGATCCGCACGGGATTGCGGTTCTGGGCATGCAGTATCAACCGGTTGCTGACATCTTCACCTTTCGGGTGGAGGCCACACGCGCGTGGACAAAACGGACGGTTTTGTCCACCATCGCCAGGATGTTTGATCCAAACGGTTGGATCAGTCCGGTTCTGTTCGCAGCCAAGTGTCTGTTACAGCGACTTTGGACTCTGAAGGTCTCCTGGGACGACCCCCTGGTCGGAGACTCGCTTAACACTTGGCTTCGTTTAATATCTGACCTCGAAACGGTCAATCGAGTGGCGTTGCCCCGTCGCATTCTGCCACCAGGCTGTAGCCGGATCAGCCTGCACGGGTTCTGTGATGCGTCCGAGCTGGGCTATGCCGCATCTGTGTACTTGCGTACAGTTGACGCTGGAGGCCACGTCAATGTCACGCTCTTATTGGGGAAGAGCAAGGTAGCTCCTATCAGGACACGACTCACCATTCCGAAACTGGAATTGAGCGGAGCCACATTACTTGCTCGGCTGCTCAAGCATGTATATCAGGAACTGTCCACCTCGATAGACATCCGGAATGTCTATGCGTGGTCTGACAGTCAGGTCGTGCTTGCCTGGTTAAGAGCAGCCCCTCACACCTTGGAGACCTTTGTGGGAAATCGGGTTTCCCAAGTCCAAAACATTGGACTGGACATGGTTTGGAGACATGTCCCGGGTGAGTTGAACCCCGCTGACTGTGCTTCGCGCGGCTGTTCCGCGCCGGAGCTAGTTGATCACCCCTTATGGTGGGGTCCGGACTGGCTGCGGGAGCCAGAAGCTTCCTGGCCAGCTCTCGGCGCGGACTCGGAGCGAGCGGAGCTGTCCGGAGTCCGCGTGCATGCGATTGTGGCGGAAGTGCCCCCAGACCCTGACTGGTTGACGGGTCGTTACAGCAAGCTGGATAAGTTGTTGGGGGTAACTAGCTGGATTAAACGCTTCATCCACAACTGTCGTCACCCTCGTCAGAGGAGGAGTGACCAGATCGCCACTGTGGAGGAGCGTCGGAGTTCCTTGCTGCACCTCATTCGGCTGGTGCAGGGTGAGAGGTTTCCGACGGAACTTGAGGCGCTGCGCTGCGGACGCGCTCGCTTGAAGGGTGCGGTCGCCAAGTTGAACCCTTTCACAGATCAGGATGGTCTTCTGCGCGTAGGAGGTCGGCTCCGGAAAGCCAACCTGCCGTACGGCAGCAGGCACCCCCTGTTGCTACCGAAAGGAGGTCCTCTGGTGGACCTGCTGATCACCGATCGGCATATCGGTAACGCGCACGCTGGATGTGGCGCGCTTCTCGCTGTGTTGCAGCGTGAATTCTGGATCTTGTCGGCTCGCAGGGCGGTCCGAAAGGTGCTGTTTAGATGTGTCCCTTGTTATAGGCTCAAGGCGTCTACCATGCAGCCCATGATGGGAGATCTTCCTCCGGATAGGATTTCTCCCTCGAGGCCGTTCGACGGGGTCGGAACGGACTTCGCTGGGCCCTTCTCGGTCAAGTCATCGACGTTGCGTAACGCCAAGGTCGTTAAAGCCTACCTGTGCGTCTTTGTGTGTTTGGCCACCAAAGCAGTCCACCTGGAGCTGGTCTCTGCGCTGTCTACGGAGGCCTTTGTCGCGGCGCTGGATCGCTTTGTAGCGCGAAGAGGAGTACCCTCTTTAATACGTTCGGACAATGGCACAAATTATCGAGGGGCGGCGAATTATTTACGCGAAGTTAATAATTTTTTAAATTCTGGTAATAATAGTTTAAGTCTGGCTCTCGCCCAGCGGGGAATCAGCTGGCAATTTAGTGTGCCAGCCTGTCCTCACTGGGGAGGAATTTTTGAGGCTGCGGTGAAGTCTGCTAAAACTCATCTCCGCCGTGTCATCGGGGAGACCGTGTTAACTTGGGAAGAGTTAGTCACGGTACTATGCCGCGTGGAGGCAGTGCTTAATTCCCGTCCTCTCTGTCCAATCTCGCCTGACCCTAACGATCTAGAAGTCTTGACGCCGGGTCACTTCTTGATCGGTCAGCCTTTAACCGCGTTGCCGGAGTATCCCTGGAAGGATGAGCGCCCCGGACGGCTGTCCCGTTTTCAGTTATTGCAGCAAATAAGTCAAGACTTCTGGAGGCGCTGGTCGGCCGAGTACTTGCATCTGTTGCAACAACGGGTAAAATGGACAGATAGGACGGAGGCCCCTCGGGAAGGGGACTTAGTATTATTAAAAGAGGCAAATTTGGCCCCCCTACTCTGGCGTAGGGGACGTATTTTAAAATTGATATCTGGTACTGATGGCACACCCCGCGTGGCGGAGATTCTGGTTTCTGGTTCCAGACTTCAGCGCGCGGTGTCCTCTCTGGCACGCCTGCCTCTTTATTAGATATACGTATTTTTCATGGTTAAAATTTTATTTAATTTTATTGCTATTTTTGGTAAAGTTTTTTTTTTGGTTTGATTTCCACTTTCGGGTCAAAGTTGGGAATTTCGTTTTATTTGGGGTCCGGATACTACTAAATACTAGTTACTAAATACTAGTTGCTAAATACTGGTTTTCTAAAATTGACCTGGAGTTCAATTGGTCGGGGGTTTTGTTCCGTATAATCGGGCAACATTGTATCGGCCGACGATTAGCGTGTATCTATGGTTTGACAGCCGGCTGTGAAGTGACGTTGTCTGTTTTTCGCTGGAACGAAAAAGAAGCGTTTTTTACTTTGATCTATATAATCTGGTTTAAATCGTTAATATTGTGCGGGAATACGTATTAACGGGAATATTTATCGCTACGGGATTAGTGCTGGACTATTGGTGTGAAAGTGGGCTACTGGATTGGCCCTTTTCTCCAACGCCGGATCGTGGAACGCGGAATCGTAGTGCCGGTGGACTATTGCTGGGACGGGAAGTCTGGAGCTGTCTGGTTTGGTTCCTTATTCCCGTGTTTCCGTTCCCTATTCCTAACAACCAAACAGGGCTTTGGACGACGCCGGGAACCCTAGGTAAGTGTCTAACTTGTTAAAGTGTGGGGGTAAAAAATCGGTATAACGGCATATATAATTGTTTTTATCCTGCTATGGGCCCCAGGACGATATTTCGGGATAAATATTGAACAATTATTATAACTTAATTTTTTTATTACAATTCCTTCACTACTGTCGTAACGCCGATGGATATCGTGTCTGCCTCCACTTATAACGTTGGCCTCAGATCAGGGAGGATTACCCGCCTTAATCGACAAGAACTTCGTTCCATCCGGGTGTCCCTTGACACCTCTCAACTTTTTTTTTAAATAACTCTGGCATTGAAATAGTTTCTATAGAAGTTTTTAATTGTAAACACGTTATGTACATAGCATCTATTTATTGTCCGTCTTCTGTCCAAACTTCACAATGTGACTGGGATCAACTGTTGTCTAACTTTGGAGAAAAATCAATTGTAGCTGGAGATTTTAATGCCCATAATTCTAATTGGTCAAACAATGTAATTTGTAGTGGTGCAACTAGAGGTAAACAATTATTTGATGCTAGTGCAGACCATAACTTTATAAGTATAAACAATGGTGAATGTACTTATTTGAAATTAGTAAATAGTAGGTTACATAAATCATCACCAGATGTTACATTTGTTTCTACAGATATTGCTATCTATTTTAATTGGAATGTTACGAAGGAGTGCCTTGGCAGTGATCATATATTCATAAAATTTTATTCAGAACAAAACTACGCGTCACCCTGTAAAAGGCTGCGCAATTATAAATTAGCTAACTGGGATTTATATCGTGGTGCCTGTCAAAAAAGTTTTTCTGATGACAACCTAACTTTTTTGAACGAAGATAATATTCAGTTAACTTACAATTTTTTTATTGAAAAACTAAATTACGCTGCTGATAAAAGTATACCATATGTAAACATTAAAACAAATCCTACAAGGTCATTCAAACCAAAACCTTACTGGAATCAAGACATCTCTCATGCCGTCGCTAAGCGTCGCCTAGCACTTAAAACTTTTAGATCACACCCAACCCCAAACAATTTTGACAAACTTAATGAAACAATATCTAAAGCGCAAAAATGTATAAGGCAGGCTAAATTTGATAGTTGGAAGAGTTTCTGCGGAGAGATAGATGGTGTTACCAATGCATCGGTCATGTGGCAAAAAATGAGATGGATTAAAGGAGTGAAAAAAACAGGGGTTCATGTATCTAAAGACAAAAAAGAGGAATTATTATGTTCATTGGCGCCAGATTTTGTTGAACCTCCTTTACCAATTTTTAGTTCAGAAAACATGCAATTAGATAGTGCTTTTTCTCTGCAGGAACTTAACAACTGTATTAAGAAAAAAGATACTGCGCCGGGTACAGATGCTATTACATACAGTATGATTTACCACTTACCTTTGGTGGGTAAAAGTCTACTGCTTAAACTTTATAATTTAATATACATGAAAGCTTCAATACCTGATCAATGGCGCCAGATCAAAGTTCTACCTATTCCCAAGACAGATTCTAATAACAATTCTACATCAAAACTTAGACCAATCTCATTGATATCTTGTATATGTAAGATACTCCACACAATGTTGACTAAGAGGATAGAATGGTTCACTGAAAGTAATAATATACTGGCCTGTACTACATCGGGTTTTCGTAGAGGTCAGTCTAGTGTGGATTGTATAACGAGATTGGTACTACACATACAATCGGGTTTTGTTGAAAGAGTACCCACTCTTGCTTGTTTTTTAGATATTGATAGTGCCTACAATAATGTACTTATTGATCAACTTGTTGTGAGAATGGATGAACTGGGGTTTGGTGCTAAAATATGTGATTATTTAATTAAATTTCTGAGTCTGCGATGCCTCACTATAGAAGACGATAGCGATAATAGCAATAGCATATGCAGGTGGACAAGTAAAGGATTAGCTCAAGGTGACCCTATGTCACCTATATTATTTAATTTGGTCACAACTATGATCAGTCAATTCGCGGATTCGTTGTATGTTTTACAATATGCAGATGACTTTGTTTTTTGTATACAGGACAAAAATTTAGACAAATGTGTAGTGGAAATGCAAGACTGTGTAGCTTGGATATCTTCATGTTTGAGCGAAATAGGCTTGACAGTGTCCCTCACGAAAACTAAACTATGTCTGTTTAGTAAAAGTAGACAGAGATAACAAATATCAATAAGAGTAGATAATAATCTTGTCCCAATAGTAGATTGTGTTAGATATTTGGGAGTATGGTTGGACAGGAAATTGATTTGGACCAGACATATTAACGAAATTTATAACAAATCTGTTAAGCTATTGAACATTTTAATGGTTTTAGGAGGATCATCTTGGGGAGTGCATCCAAAACATCTTCGGAGACTTTATTTATCTTTAATTAGGAGTAGAATTGATTATTCGTGTTTTATATATGACAATGCATCTAAGACAAATTTACTTAAATTAGACCGACTTCAAAATGCGGCATTGCGTGTTGTAGGCGGCTTTATTAAAACTACACCTATTCATGTGATGGAATATGAACTGTATGTACCTCCCTTATGCATGCGTCGAAAATACCTGGCAACTAAATACTGCCTTAGAGCGCAAGCCTGGGCCAAGAATGTTACAATTAACAGGTTGGATTATTTTATAAATTTAAACTTAACAAAATTAAAAAAGTGGCCTTTACTCTTATCAGTTTATAATGAGACAAAGACAGAAAAGATTAACAATAATTATCCTTTACCGATGTTCTCTCTGAATACTTGGGTTTCTAATATAGACACAAGTTTCATACAAACCAAAATAGAAAACATAGTAGAACCAAAAAAAAACTATGATAACTTAATTTTAAAGTGTAACACATTGCACATGCTAAATGTAAAATACAACGGTTGGCATAAAATTTACACTGATGGGTCTCAAACACAAGTAGGTCGCGGTGCAGCCTTCTGTGATCCTAAGAACAGTGTGAAAGAGCGATTTAAATTAAATGTTTCAAATTATTCGATTATGTTTGTCGAACTCTTTGCGATCTCCGAGGCGCTGTCTTATGTGATCAGTGCAGGATTTCAAAATACCGTTATTTTGTCAGATAGCAAAAGTGCTTTGCAACATGTGGCACGATGTGCCTCTGGTCACAGATGTTCATCGATAGCATACACAATATTAAATAAAGTCCTAACTCTGTTGCGTAAGGGAGTGATCTTGGTGTTGCAATGGGTTCCTTCGCATATTGGTCTGTGTGGTAATGAGGAGGCTGATAGGCTTGCTCAGGAAGCAATATCAAATGGTACTGAAGTTTACTTGAGGCCTGAATTCACAGAAATACTAAACAACTATAAAATTTGTATGAAGTTACAATGGAAAGATTATTTTGATAAGGTTTCAAGAGCAAAGGGTATATGGTATCGCACGATACAAACTGAACCTCCTCAAGTGCCATGGTGGACATATGTAAATTTAACTCGCGAAAATATTACAATTGCTCATAGATTGCGCTCTGGACACATGCCACTGAATAGTTTCAATTTTTTAATGGGACTCATTGATAGCCCCAGTTGCAATATGTGTGGTGCCGCTGTAGAAGACATTCATCACTTCTTAATAGAGTGTATCCACAGCGCATCTGTGAGAAATAACTTAGTGGACACATACAAATTAAACAGCCTAGATGTCGGATTGATCCAAAGCATCTTAGCCGAGCCTATGTCGGACGTTGCTAGAATGCTTTATAGGTCGGCCCGTCAGCTGTTTAAAAATAGAATTTCTTGTATCTAATTATTATTAATCGGTGCTGTTATGTAATTTGTGTGTTAAATACGGGACTGACATAGTCAAATATGACTCAATGTCCCCAAATAAAATCAGATAAAAAAAAAAAAAAAAAGGTTTGTAATTTTTAACAGCCGGCAACCCTTCTTTGCGGCCATATTTAATCAAGCAACCATAATATATCATAATAAACAGAAACAAATAACTTTAGTTTGATATATAAATCATAAATGTACGTTATGAACGTATATATGTCTATATACACCAAAATATTACCTGATTACACTTGGCTGCAAAGTAGTTGCGGCCGAGTGTGCAACGGCACCCATCGATTTTCGAATTCTTTACATACATTGCTATGATGTGTATGATATTTTATTTAAACCAGAAGTGAGCGCAATTTTTTTTTTCGAAAATTAATTAACATCAATCTATTTAAAATTACTTGCGGCCACTTATTGGCTGGCAACCTATTATCAATGTATTCTCTTAATCATAAATGTTTGTTCAAATGTGAATGGGATTAACTACGCGATGAACGTAGAGATTTTGCAGCCGGATCTTAGACCATAACAAAAACTCGGAGCATAACTCATTATATGGGATGACGTGTGCCCTTAAACTTGCGGAAGGTTGTATCTGTCAGTGCTCACGTTTCGGCAACGTGGGTCAAGACTGTTATAATGAATCCTTATGACCTTACTTTTAAAATCGGTTTTCCTTTGTTTGAGCGTATGCATTAGGTTTTAACAATCTCTAATGATTTTAGTATAAAAACTAACGTGGTTATTACACATTTTAAATAAAAACAGGTTACTCACGTGATATAAAGTCAGTCTAGTCTGACTTAAGTTTCGGCCGCGTCCGGCGACCTTTTTCAAGGCGAGTGCACGCGCGCGACCGCTGCTCGTTGGGCACTGCCTTTTATGGCAACCGGTCACGAAGTTACTACAAACTCATATTTACTTAGCGGTTTTTGAAGTGAAAACTTCTTTAGGGGCGCCTAGACAGATTTTTCGTGGGCTGTGAATTGAATTCATTCGTCACGCTCGGGTATGATAAGAAAGCTTCAGGTAAACTCGGGACCATGGCTATTGGCCATCTAGAAATACGTCAGCTAATGGGAAATGCTGAAAGGGCGTGGACAGGCCATCATGGCATGGCCATCTAGAAACGCATCAGCCAATGGGAAATGCTGACGCATTTCTAGATGGCCATGCCAAGATGGCGAGACCACGCCCTCCGTAAACGGGTGTAAACCCGTGTAGTTTCCAAGGTAAGCTATCAAATTCTGAGTTATAAATTTTCACTTCTATCGGCAGTTCCTATGACTGACAACTTTTTTTCCAAGCTTATCACACAAACACTAGTCCGGTCCGGTCGAATTCGCGCCCACGGCGTCCGACTCCCCAGTCAACCTTATGCATTGGTAGTAAGCCCGGACAAATATTTGGTGTCATGGACGACTATTCGCTCTGTATATCATAAGTATGTATAATATACAATTATTTAAGTACTCAAAGTGCTCCATGGTTTCACCCGCGTAGTTTTCGATCCTGTTAATTTCTCGGGATTAACATATCCTATGTGTTATTACCAGACCATCCGTGAGAGAAATCCCCGAGTCCCTACAGTGGAAGCATTTAGTAAGCTGTTTATATTATACCAAATTTTATCAAATTCTCTTCAGCAGTTTTTGTGTGACGGAGTAACAAATGTAGAGCCATATTTTCTTTCAAACTTTCACGCTTATACTAGTTATAGGATGAGTATATATGATATAATCTCGTTTGCCAAAACAAACATTTCATGTCATTTTTTTTATTTTCTACAAAAAAAAACACAGAAACTGACTTACTTAAATTTAAAATTAAACTCGGACACCATACCCATATTTTTTTTTTTTGTCACTAGAACAGATAAACTGACAAAAAATGTTTAGTTAAACTTACTCAGCAAAAACTACGAATACGTTTTAGAAGTAAACAAATTTTAACATATTTGATTCTGTTTTAAAGTAAGTTAAGTACACCAATTTCGATAAAATTTTAAGGTACCACTTCTGAAGTATATGATCTACTAAAAAAAATCAATAAAATTAATTTACATTTGACAGAGCTATCGCGTAATATTTATACAAGAGAAACATCATACGGAATAGGGTAGCGGATTGGGTCAAAAATAAACCATTCTAATTAGTCCGTCAGCTATATCGTGAAATAATATTTTTGTTTCATAAAATTATTAAAAATCGACAAAGATATACCTATATGTAGATAATCAAACTTCCAGAGTCCGGGGAATCGTGACGTTACTTCTAAGCACTGTATCTTGTATCAGTCCGCGGCGTCCGTCGGACTGTTTAAGAAACGTTTAAGGACACATTTAATAAATAACGCTTATTTTTCTCTAAAAGAGTTTTTTGGTGACAAATAAAACCTTAAACCTAGATAAAACCAAATACTTATGCTTTCATAAAACCAAAGCTTCTGAACCAGATCCTGGATTAAAGATCAAAATTCACTCCTATTGTAATGGCAATCCATGCAACTGTGTGGTTATCTCACGGACTCCATCTTTGATATATTTGGGGGTGACCGTTGATGAACTGCTTTCTTTCAAGGCTCATATTTCAACCTTGGGTAAACGTGTCCGTAAACTCATAAACATAATGAAATCACTAAGGAACTCAGCAAACTTCCGTGTTCTCCATATGGTAAATCATAAATCATAAATCATAAATCGTTTATTGGCCATAAGTAACTATACATTACAGGCAAGTCATCATAATTATATTAACATTAACAAAAAATAATAAAATAAAATAAAATAATTAATTCGTCATTATAAATTTAACAATATTTTTCCGTTTGTCCTTTACAAAAATGAAGATTCAGATAAATTCATTGACATAAATTCCCTAAGCTTGTAAAATGGATTGCTCACAAAGAAGTGCTTTATCTTATTTCTAAATTCGTTAGTATCCAGTTTTGTTATGCTATATGGTAGTTTATTGAACATCTGGATTTTTATAAGACGACCTTGTCTTTCAACTTTAGTTAGTCTAGTTCTCGGATTCCACAGCTTTTCATTGTTTCGTAAGTTCAATTTATGCATGTCTTTATTTTTTGGCAAACTAGCTTCGTATATTTCCAATAAACTATTATATATGTACATAGATATGACTGTCATTATTTTATTAAGTTTAAAATATTTTTTTGCAGAAATACGCTTCTTCAAACCGTTTATAATACGAATGGCTCGTTTTTGACATCTCAATACTTTGATGACACTTACAGCATTCCCCCAAACCGTAACAACATATCTTATAATTGAATGCACGTAAGCATAATACATTGACAAGAGAGGTTTTTTATCTACAAGTGATCTAAGTTTTAACAGTGCGTAATTTCCACTTGAAATTTTTCTACAAATATTATTAATGTGGATATTATGAGAAATTGTGTTGTCTATTGTGTACCCCAAAAATACATTACTTTTGCTAGATGAATTACCATAAACACCCAATCTTGACTGGTATTCCATGATAATACTTTTATCGGAATTCAAAATGATTCCGTTGCAGCTGAACCATTCCTGAAGCAATTTCATAGCAACACTCATCTTATCCTTTAACTTTTGGTAGTCTTTATCTCTAATCCCTACATGGGTATCGTCTGCAAATAGACTTATGTCCATCCACTCTGGCATAGAGCTAGCTAGGTCGTTGACATAAATCAAGAACAAAAGAGGGCCCAAAATTGATCCCTGTGGGACTCCCATTAAGATTTCACCAGGCTGAGAATTAATTTTGTCTATATATACTGATTGCGTTCGGTTACTAAGATAAGATTTCATCATTTTCAATTCAGTCCCACAAAACCCGTAAAAGTGCAATTTGAACAATAAGAGATCATGCCTCAAACAATCAAACGCTTTTGATAAATCACAAAAAAGACTAGAACATCTATTAGATTTATCCAAAGACTCGAGAATAAAATAAACCACTTTTCTTATTGCCATTTCAGTCGATCGACCTTTTCTAAACCCAAATTGATGTACGGTAAACAAATTATTTATTTCAAAAAAATCAACTATTCTGGATTTAATTACAGTTTCTAATAGTTTCGACATTGCAGGTAGTACACAAATCGGTCTGTAATTATTTAGATCCGCGGAATCACCTTTCTTAAAAATCGGTATTATTCTGCCCTGTTTAAGAACATCAGGAAATATACCATTTGCTAAACATGAATTTAGAATAATTAGTATTAATTGAAAGATATTATCGTTATGCAGAATAATGTTTCTTAACGTACGTGTACTCATATCATAAATATCTAATGTTGATGTTTGTTTCATCTGTTTTACAATTGTATTGAGTTCTTTACAAGTTATTGAACGGAATCTAATAGATGACAAAGGCCTATCCGTATTATTTAAAAATCTCAAACAATCCTGCGTTTGCACATTTGTGTTTTTCGTCAACTTATAAGCAATATTTCTGAAGAAATCATTAAAAGTCTTTGCTATATCTTTTGCGTCAGTGATTATTTCCTCATGATCATTTTTTACAGCGTGAACTTTTGAACTCCTTTTTTTTCTTTGACCTACTTGTTCGTTTATTATCTTCCACGATTCTCTAATTTTATTTTTTGACTTATTTATCCTATGTGTGTATTGGAACTTTTTGGCTAAAATCATTGTTTTTTTAAGAATTTTTCTTTATTTTTTTATCGCTTGCTTTCTTTGTTCGTTAGGATCATAATCTTGTAGTATTTCTAAAGCATTTAAATTTTTCGTAGAAATTTCTATGCCTGGTGTAGTCCATTTTTTTGATTTTATTTGTCTTTGTTTCTTAGTCCTGGGAAAAGCTATATTATAAAAATGATTCAATGCGTCTTGAAAAATCTTCATTTTTGCATTTGGATCAGGTGTAGACTGTATCTCAATTTTAATTTGATCAAAATCTTTGTTAAATAGATAGTTAAAGTAATCCAGATTATTACTTGAGAAAGTTCTCGATAAAATACTAGAGTTCTCATTAATACTTGCGTTAGCTAGGTTTGGCAGTTCTAATTTAATAACATTATGATCAGAAAGCTTAAAGTCCAGAACAGGCCAATATGCTCATCATCAAAATTAACAACAAAATTATCAATGCAAGTACAGCTCGTTTTATTATTTTTGTTAGTTTGAGTTCTTGTCGGTTCACATAGTAACCACCTGAAATTATATCTGTTGAGTATTTCCTCAAACTTTTTTACAACTTTATCCATTCCTAACACATTTATATTAAAATCACCTGCAATTATGAGCTTTTTGTTTTCATTACAAAGTTTTAATAAGAGTTTTTTTAAAATACTAAAGAATAGATCAATATCATAGTCAGGTCTATACAAAGCAACGATTACCAATTTAGATGGCTTCAGTTCTATAGCGGATATTTCACAATTCATTTCAAACGCTAATTTATTTAAATCTTTTCTTACTCTATAACTTACATTGTCTTTTACATATATAGCAGAACCCCCGTGTTCAAAAAATACCCTATTAAAATAAGTTGCTAAAGTGTAATTATCAATAGCCATCGTATGAGTTTGGTGATTTTTACCCCAGGTCTCCGTTAAGCATAGTATATCACAATTTTGATTACATAACAAATTTTCTATCTCCAAATATTTATTATGAATGCTTCGAACATTAGCATGCAAAATTACCGTTCCTGTAGCCTTATTGGTGCTGTTTGAAAATTTACATTTGCATTTGGTATGGAATTATCGTTATTACATTTGATGAAACGTAATGCAGATGATCCCTGAAATCGAAGTTTTGTGTATGAAATTAAACTGCTTGTTATAAGGTCTTTTATTGTTTTATAGCCGTATTGGTAGGCTTTTTCGTTTCTCTGTGAAATATTTGGGTCCAAGTATTTTACATTTTCGTGTGTGTTAGCTAATTGAGCTATTTGCTCATTAATATAGTAAATGTCAACATCATTTTACAATTGTATCTCAAACCAGTAACCAGAATATTGCACCTTCTATTCGGATTATACACTATTTTCTTTAAAATTTGTAAATAATTGTGTTTATTTCTGTACATAGAAATATCATATCTAGTTAACAGTATTGCGAATAAGTCATCTTTAGTTAAGTTTTTAGTCAAGGATTCATAACTTTCAAGTATTTTTTGAAACCCTGCATCTGGTTTACAAATGTTAAAAACAGAACAATCTGAATTTTCTGAAATTTTAGACCCTAACCCTTGACCAATACTGTCTGAAAGGAGCAACACTTTTTGTTTATTTGTTGCTGATAATACACGTTCACTTATTGGATTTTCGTTTTCTGAGTTTTTCTTTGTATCTTTGGTTACCGCAACATCGGCTTTTAATCCTTCTCTCGATTTTTTCGGAATAGAAAGATCTTCGGAAGGTCTTGGGATTTCTTTGTTTCTAATTTTGTTGGTATTTTTTTTTCACATGTCTCCTTATTCATACCCAAAGATCCTCGTTGCTTGGGTGTACTTATCGCTTCAGTAAAAAGTTTCTTCCATTTTACAGTTAAAGTGTCCTTTTCTAATAATTGTCTTTTCAAATTTGAGTTTTCTAAATTTAAGTTATCTATTTCACTTTGTGCTTTATCCAGTTCTAACTTTAGTCGTGAAATTTCTTTCAATAGTTCTTCTTCACCTTCATCTTGCAGCGTCGTTAGTTCCGGTAAGCTTTGCACGTCGTCATCACAACTGGATTGTTCACTCTCTTCGGAATCGTGCACCGAGATTGCTTTATTTTTAATTCTTCTATGTGTTACGTGTGATATTGAGATATTTGTGTCAGTACTAGTTGATTCAACGCTTGTATCCACACGCGAAGCAGCATTTAGGACAGCATCGACCAACTTAAATTTATTATTACGGCACGCGTGACACTTCCAAATCGTCTTCTTTAGTTTATCCATCATATAAAATCTTGTACTCGACACTTGTGCACAGTCCGTATCATAATATTTCTTGCATAATGAGCAGCATAACATTTGTCTAATTTTGGAAAGTTTTTGGCATTTGCAGCATCTTTTTATGGATAAATTTTCCATTTTATGGAAAAATTAAAACAAATCGAGCCAAACAAACAACTGGGCTCAAAAATAATAAAATATTGAGTGCAAAAATAAATGTCCTGTAGTGGGGAACACGAACCGTGTGCACTTTGATACTGATGCCAAGACTTTGAAACACTCGGCCACCAAGCGCTCAGACAACACGGCCAAAATAGCGTATTATAAGGTTAAAAGTACGTAAACGCACAGTTAAATGTGAATCATAACACGCTTGCTGTTTGAATGGACCGAACACTTCACTGATGGTTTTTGTAATTTTGAATGAGGGTGGTTTTATATAACGTTCAAAATAAGTTTAATATCTATGTAATTTCGTAAATTATTACGCAAGTTTTATGTCTATTGCACTGTTTCCTTATTGATAATACTGTATTTGAAGCACTTCACTCTAATTAACAGTAGTATTCGTTAATTTACGTCGTTTCACAAAATTTTCACAATGTTTTATTTTTATCACATTTTAAGTTATAATTATATTTTAATTATGTTTTCACTTGTGTATTTACGCCTCCGCAACTGCCATTATTGCGGTAAATCACAGTTTACTATTTTTAAATAATTTTATAGCAACACGACAATCTGTTCACGACAACTGTCAAACTACCAAATTCATATATTCTGCTAAATGGTATATTCTGCTCTATGTGAATCAATTATATCTTATTGTCTTGTAGTCTGGGGCGGCGCAGGCGTTGTAGCAATGCTCGAAATAGAGAGAGCACAGCGCGCGGTACTCAAAGTAATGCTTAAATTGCCGTACCGTTACCCAACGACAGATGTATACACTGATGCAAAAGTGCTAAGCGTACGAAAACTGTATATCCTTAAATTGACTCTTTTAGTACATCAGAAAAGGATCTCAGTACATGACGAAGGAACTCCGAAGAGAAGACCCCGACGGGTTACAGAACCAAGGGTTAAAACAACATTCGCCCAACGCCTCCCGAATTTTAGGTTACCGTACATATACAACAAAATTAATAAAATCTGCGGTATTAGAGATAAATCTTACCAAAAATGTAAACATGAAGTTCACAAATACCTACATCTTCTTACCTACAAAGAAACCGAAGACTTACTAAAAATTCCCAGTTAAAAAACTTGCCTATGTACACACACACGCACACATGTACACCCTCATCCTCATCACACGCATATACCCTCACACACACACACATACATCTACACACCCTCACACATTTACTCACGTACACTCATTCTCGCACGCACACACATTTACGCACGCACACACACACATTCACACTCGCACACATGCATGAACAAGTACAAAGCTGCATTTGATAACCTTATTTTGCTACTAAATTTACTAATTCCAAATTATGAAATGAATTGAAATTATTTATATTTTTCTTACTATTGATTTATTTTAATTAAGTTACAAATTTCAGTTCTAAGCATACAATTACAATTATTTATAAGCTTACTGTTGTAACTGTAACGCAACGCGAACGCCATTCTATGTAATCGGAACAGATATGGTCCCTGCGATACAGGTCTCACCTAGTGCAGGGGCTATAAGCGCTATAATTAACCAATGTAATTTTTATGGCAAATAAACATTTTTTTTTTTTTTTGTAAATACCACAAGCGATTATTCTAGAAAATAATAATGTTATAATTCTCCTTTTTTTGATTTTTATTTTGATTGAATAATGTAAATGTATTATTTTGACTTGTAAATGCCTTTTACCAATAAAATATCTGTATCTGTATTATTTGTTTGTGAAATAACAGAATACATACGTGTATAATCGGTTAAAAATACTCAGAGGCTATCACGTCAAGATTGAGAAACGCACGTTTTAGCCACTAAACCACAACAGCGTAGACTAAGATCTCTATACTTTTTTTACTAATATAGAGCGACAAGACGAGCAGAACATATGCCCGATAGTAAGCACCATGCCTGCCCATTACAGCAAAGACAGTAACACGCAGCTTTTGGAACATGAAGATTTTAAATCATAACCTAGCCTGCACTGTACTCGTCAGCCGGAGATATAAGATATTTTATCTCTATGTCCTGTTATTTCACTGGAAACATTGCCCTTCAAACCGTAACAGACGGAACAAACGGACGAACACACGGAACGGACACAAAGCCTTGCAAACGGAACACAGTAATATTATAGCATTGTCAGTAGAAGAACTGGCAAATGTGTGGTACATCCCCAGGCGGACTCCACAAATAGTCCTACCACTACTTATTCATAACTGTAACATAATGTAAATATATACCTGGAAGAGTCACTGTGAGTTCACCTATAGAGGATAATTGGAAAGTCGGTTCTTGCAATTCGTATTCACTCATTTTTATATCCTTATTTATTATATTAACAATATTTAATAATACCGCGAAGTAAACCGTCGACGGTAACTTATTCACGAGAAATGCAATGTAATGTCGATATTGCATTTTTATAACCTGTCTCTTTCTTACTTTGAGGAAAAGTCCAATATGATTTTGTTTTACAAGTACCTGGTTGACCGAGTTTTGCTCTGTTTTCTTTTTTAATTACATTTAGCTAGGTACAAATTACGTTCTGATGAAATATCACTAAGTACCTATCTATACTAATATTATAAAGAGGAAAGATTTGTTTGTTTGTTTGTAATGAATAGGCTCCGAAACTACTGGACCGATTTCAAAAATTCTTTCACCTTTGGAAAGCTACATTATTCCCGAGTAACATAGGCTACGGCAGATGGCGCTGCAGTTGATATCTAGGTTATTATTCGAGCGAAGCCGGAGCGGGCCGCTAGTGTACTTATAAAACAAAGTCGCTTCCCGCTGTCCTCCTGTCCTACGTATGCTTAGAGCTTTAAAACTACGCAACGGATATTAATGCATTTTTTTAATAGGTGCCCTACGAAATATAGATGAAAATAATGTACTACAATAATACTGAAGTGTACAATATTAAAAAACAAAATTAATTAATATATTAAAAAATGCATTAAAATCCCTTACGTAGTTTTAAAGATCGAAGCATACATAGGTACATAAAAAAAAACAAAAAAAAAACGAGAAGATAAACAATATCAGGATTCGACCCGGGATCTCCCTAACCCGAGGGCGCCCTTCTACCGCCTGAGCAATTTTGTATTGTGGTGAAATTTGCTATCGTATACTAATGATATTGTCAGAGTTTTTCATTGCCTGAAAAAACACATATAATGTAATTTTTTAATAATGCAATCCAGCAAGATCGATTTATCTTCCCCGAAACCCCCTACATACATAATGTCATGAAAATCGTTCGAATCGTTTTCGAGATTCAGATTCTATATACAGGGTTACTAGTAATCAGCCTGCGTCCATTTAAAGGTATGTTCTGTATATTTCAACAAACAACCTTTGTCCTACAACTTTCGTTAAAAAATATAAATTAGATAACCCAGAAAAAATAGTGTTTGCTGCCCTCTCTAGCACTGTTTAGCTGCTTTAACGAATTGTTTAAATGAGTTTTTACAAATCGTTACGAAGAGTTTGATGTGGCTTTTAGACCGGGCAAATACACTTTTTATTTATTTTGCGTAGGAATAAAATATGAATTTTTAAATACTATAAAACAATAGTTGGCGTATTTAATGTACTTAACATCCCCGTAAAATGATGCAGGCTGGTTACCAGTAACCCTGTATATATGTATATATACAAGAACTGATCGTTTTAAGGTAATAGACCTCGTTGATACTGAGAGCCTTTGTCAAGTCTGCGTGGAGAAATACTATCACTTTGCCTGTTGTTTACTTCCTATCTGCCATATATAAGGCCAACGTTTCTAGATGAATTACAAGATATACTTATATACCAAAAATTCCGAAGCAAAACGACAGATAGACAGAGAGACAAAAAATTGAATGACAATAAATAGCTTTTTGGATTTAGGTACCGTGTGTACGTTCATTTGAAATTAGAGTAGAGATGTTAGTTTGATGTTAACACGGATATCGGGATATTCCTACATACATACAATCTCATTTTGATTACTTGTACAAATTTATCGTGTTATCTGATAGAGAGAGTTTTTTTATGAAAAGTGTCGAAACGAGCTGGACATGTGCCTGATGGTAAGCAACGAGTCATATGCAAAGAGTCCTACGCGTAGGACTCTTTGCATATGTTTCAACATAAGAAGTTTCAATCTGACCTGGTGACTTAGTTGGTAGTAAGTCTGCCCGCAAACCCGTGGGTTGTAGGTTCAATCCCCACCCAGTGCAAATATTTGTTTGATGAATACAAATACTTTTACTAGGCCTGGGTGATTTATATGTAAAATAAGCAAGTAAAAATATGTAGGTATTATATCAGCTATCTGGATCCCATAGTACAAGCTTTGCTTAGTTTGGGGCTGGATAGTGTTGTGTGTGAAATGTCTACCAATATTTATTTATTGTCATATCAATGGTATTGAGCATGATATGATAATAATAAATAAATAATAATGTAAATGTAAATGGATAAAAATAATAATGGGTCTATATGTGGCAGCATAACGTTTTTTGTACTAATGAAAAAAAAAAGACGTGTGGCACTCGGGGACTGCCGCGGTAAAGCTATTGCATACCAATAAAAAAAATGTAACCTCAACTCTTTATTAATGGTAGTTATGGTAGCCATATACATGTATGTATATAAAAAAGATAAAACTTAAATAAGACTAAACTAATAATAGTATTTAAATGGGCGTTACCGCTCAAAGTGATGTCTTCCACGTAACCGTGATAATTCATGACTGTTTCCACTTAACTCCATAAGGAGCTGATGTACATAGCAAACGCAGTTATACAAGAGCAAATAAAAAAAAATGATTTACCCCCGATTACCTCTGATTTGTAATCTGTACACCATTCTACTAGTCAAGCCTTTTCATTTGATTCCCATTGAGGGAGTTGTGAAAAAATAAATGTATTACGCCATTTTGTGGTGGCGGCCATCTTGGATTTGAAATTTGTTACAGTGTATAGTATTCTACTAGACAAGATCTTTCATTTGATACTCATATTGGTGTAAGTTGTGAAGAAATATTTTGTCCGCCATTTTGAATCGATATTATCCAAACATAACTAAGAACTACCGCACGGAAATTAACCTTCAAATTTAAGAACCCTCATCGAAATTGGTTCATCTGTTTGAGCTTTACAATGCCACAGACAGACAGACATTGACGTCAAACTTATCACACCTCTATTTGGTTGGGAGCTAAAAATACCTCAAGAAAAAATTTGCAGTCATAGGAACTGCCGATAGAAATGAAAACTTATAACTCAGAATTTGATAGCTTACCTTGGAAACTATACGTGTGTAACCGTAGGGCGTGACCTCGCCATCATGGCATGGCCATCTAGAAATGCGTCAGAATTTCCCATTGGCTCACACATTTCTAGATGGCCGTGCCATGATGGCGAGGCCACGCCCTTTTAGCATTTCCCATTAGCTGATGCATTTCTAGATGCTCAATCGCCATTTGTCTCCTACTACAGGTATACCCATGCTTAAAAGGAGACTCCATTATTTCATATTTCATAAGAGTAGTTTTTAGAAGAAATAAATATTCTGTTTTTTTTAAGGTTCCGAGTTTACCCGAAGATTTCTTATCATACCCGAGCGTGACGGTAGAAGCATTATGAAATAGGTGCAATATTGAAATATGACATTTTATACATTTTATGTGCTTTTTCAGGCAATAAAAAACACCTACAAAATCATTCGAACACGATAGCAAATTTACCCACTTTTTACAATGGTTAAATAGCTCAGGCGGTAGAAGGGCCTGGGTCTAGAAGGGCCTAGAAGGGGACTTTCGGTTTCGAGATCCCGATTTCTCGGTTCGAATCCTGAAGATCTCGTTTTTTTTGTTTTTTTTTTATGTACTTAGTGAAATTTCGTCAAAACGTTATTTGTATCTGCCTAAATATAATTTTAAAAAACCGAGGAAAGCCCTGACCGGGCTGACCAGGTGCTATTTTTTTTTTAACTGTGTTAGGTTCGCACTTGACCACCATCTCGCCTGATGTTAAGCGACGATGCGATCTACGATGGAACGTGCTTACCTAGAAGAAACCGATTCACTCTCGATTTGAAGACACCCAAATTGTGACCATGGGGGAAAACCCACTCCGGCAACGCATTCCACAACCTAGACGTTCTTATCACAAACGTGGAATCAAATCTCTTCGCTCGTGTTTTTGGAACATAAACCATGAAACGATGTCGCTTTGAAATTTGACCCACCATTGCATTTTCGTATCGTATCCCATATTTTTTCTCGCATGGAGTGGTTATTATGCTCCAGTTTAGTTTACCGACACGTTACAGCCATTGAAATCCTCAAATTGGTGTAGCTAAAATAATTTCAGATTCTGGATATGAAAGATAACTTATTTTACAAGTAATTAGTACAAATAAATAGATACCTTGATTGCGCTAAAGTCCTTGCAAACATAATAGTTTACTGAATTTCACAACATACTCATAATATCTAACATTTCCCCTAATGAGATCCGAAACACACTTAAACATAAATACATTAGTGAACTACACACATTTGTACCATACTAGCAGCCCTTTTTTACTCGCATAGTTCCCGTTCCATGTTATTTTCCAGGAACAAAAAGTTGTCTATGTCTTCTTTTAGACAATAATCTAACTGTTTTCAAATTTTCAGCCCCAACCGCTCATACGTTACGACGTGATTGGATCGCTAGGAATTCTAGGAATTCCACTATCAAGCAATTTATAATTTCAAACATACTTTGTCCAGTTTAGAGTAATATATTAAGGATACTACTCTATTTACGAACAACCGTATTCAGGCGCAGGTTTTGTTCGTCCTACCCACAGATTAATTTTGGCTTTGGTTCTGCCACTTTATAAGTGTTATAAAAAAAAACGGTTACAGGAAACAAATTTATTTAAAACGTGTGAAGTTAGTAGTTTTCTTCTTTAAATTACAATGTTTGTTGGGTTGGCTAATTCTATCTCTAAAAAATAAATTAATAGAACATGCAACACGCTAAATACCATGATCTTTATTTTAGGAAAATAATCATAACATAACAGCAGTTATGCTGCCAAGTTTTTTTATTAATTATAGTTATATTATTAATTAAAAAAATTGGTAGTCATAGGAACTGCCGATAAAAGTGTAAGCTTTTAACTCAGAATTTGATAGCTTACTTTGGAAACTACGCGGGTGAAACCGGAGGGTGTGGCCGTGAGCATGGCTATCTAGAAATGAGTCAGCCAACGGGAAATGCTGATGCGTTTCTAGATAGGCAATGGCCATGGTGCCGAGTTAACCTGAAGATTTCTTATCATTTCCTAGCGCTAGATGCTAGATTCCAAATCACAGCCCACGAAAAATCTGTCAGTAACGCGCCAAAAAGGAGTCTGTACTTCAAAAAATGCCTCCCTATAAAACAAATACGGCGTCGAGAATCGCAACGGCGCGGCTTAGGTCTTCAGAATGCTGACAGCGTTGCCCTGTTGCATTTTGATACTTTTATATCGGTCAAAGTGAGTGCCAGCTCTGAGATCCCCTGAGGCGAGAACCAGCCGCTATGACCGTTTTTTTTTTTTTGATTTGTTTTCAAATAGGATTACCAGAAACCCATAGTCCAAACAGGCAACGCAAAAAAAAAATGCACTGAGCTCGGAGTATTTCCTTTGTTTAAGGAGATTCTTTCTAAAATGATTATTTCTGAAATTGTTGGTTTAGGTATTATGTATGAAGTTTATTCTGTATTAAGGTTATTTATGAACTATTCTGTTTCTTCAACTTCGGCTTCTTCTGGTGGTGAACTGCTTTCGGCTGCTTCTATATTCGTGTAATTTATCTCGTAAATATTTTGCATTGTTGTCCTTATCTGCAACGCAAGCGCTTCAAGCTTTGGATAATATTCTAAAAGAAATAATATTGCTTTATTTACATTTTTGCTAAACAATCCATACTTAGAATCAGTATATTCACTCAAATAATTTTGTTACTTTAAAGTGGAGAGTTGGAGATTTATTTTGGGTAATTTCGACTTGGGGAAATTGGGGAATTTTGACTGGCCTCGTGGCTTAGTTGGTAGTAGCTCTGCCTGCGAAGCCGAGGGTCGTGGGTTCGATCCCCACCCAGTGCAAATATTTGTGTGATGAATTCAAATGTTTGCACTGTGTCTGGGTGTTTCTATGTATAATAAGTATGTATTTCAAACTATATAAGAATTATATCAGCTATATTCCGAGATACAGGGTAACCTAGTTCGGGACCGACGCACCAATGTTTTGTAAAAATATTTTTTGCCAATAAATTATTTATTTATTTATTATCTTGCCGCCATCACACAAGCTTTGCTTAGTTTGGGCTCAGATGGTGTTGTGTGTGAATTGTCCACCAATATTTATTTTATTTATTTATATAATCATGGTTCATCAAAAGTCATCGCCTAATATATCAGTCTTGCTTACGGTCAACTGAACCAGACCAGACAACAGAAGAGTAAAACTAAGTTATACAATTAACCAAAAGTACTCAGAGCGAATTGAAATACAAACGAGCAAATTGAACGTGAACCCTCTGAATCATCGCGATTTTTACAATGGCAGAATTTTGTCAAAGACTGTCAATTGAGGAAATTGGTCACAATATTGTTCATCAAGAAGTGATGTTGTATGATTAATTTAAATAAGACTGGCAGCGCACCGCGGTTAGCCGCCTAATTCCCGTTCCCATATTATTTGGGCAAAAAAAAGTAGCCAATGCGATTCCAGGTTTTAAAGTACTAGTATCACTCGCGGCTTTGTCCACGCGAATCCTGTTTTAGCTATTTTCTTGCAGTAAATAGTAGCCTATGTGCTATTCGAGACTACAATATGTGTTCCAAATTTCAAACCGAATCGTTCAGCTGTTCCGACATTATTGAGCAATAAACATCCAAAAAACCTTTTATGATAAGAACGTCTAGGCTGTAGAATGAGTTGAGGGGATTTTTCTGATAGTTATAATCTTCGTGTTTTCAAGTCGAGAGTGAATCGGTTTCTTCTAGGTAAGCACGCTTCATCGTAGGCCGCATCGTCTCTTAACATCAGGCGAGATGGCGGTCAAGTGTAAACATTTTCAGGTTAAAAAAAAACTTTCGCGTTATAATGTAAGTAGCTAGTAGGATACCTGCTGGCACTACCCAGCTCCCAGTCTTATGGTACTCCATTCCATGTCTCATCACGTGAATCCAATAGTACACTGTATTTTTTCGCCTCAGGTCTGTGTTCCTAATGCAAACAGTCCACTTCTTCTCGTCATCTTCAGACATTTCGTTGGATTCTTCATGAATTGTGCATGTTTCTGGACCCTCAATCTCCTCATTAAACTTGGCGTGAAAGCCAAAGAATGCAAAGTCGTCATCTGTAATGAAAATAAAATAAATCATCATCAGCGTACCCTAACACAGTGCTGGCTCATCCCATGATACGCTATTCAGTCCTATTCTCGGTTTTCTTCTCCAGTTAGTCTGCTGCCTTACGTACATCGTCACTTCATAGAGTCTCAAAACGTCATACGCTACGTTTGCGTATTCGCGTCTCGACTCTTTGACATGTCTACCACAACTGTAAGAGACGATTCACACGGCGCGGCTGCCAACGCGCCGTTCAGTCCTATTCTCGGTTTTCTTCTCCAGTTAGTCTGCTGCCTTACGTACATCGTCACTTCATAGAGTCTCAAAACGTCATACGCTACGTTTGCGTATTCGCGTCTCGACTCTTTGACATGTCTACTTGTCTACCACAACTGTAAGAGACGATTCACACGGCGCATCTGCCGCGCCCGCGCGCGGGCGCGGCAGATTTCCATATAAAATTGAAATCAATACACACGACGCGGCTTACGGCCGCAGCGGCTGCGGCAGCCGCGCGGCGCCCGCGTGGCTGCGCGCGATTCTTGCGCAGTAGCTTTCCGGAGCAGAAACCGCGAAAACCTGCGGTCTCGTGAGTATTGAAACAAAACCGTCGCACGGCGCGGCGCCGCGCCCGGGCGCGGGCGCGTTTGTCAGCCGCGTCGTGTGAACCGGGCCTTATAGGTCCTACGATATGGCCAGCCCAAACCCACTTCAGCTTATTACTAACTAGCGACCCGCCCTGGCTTCGCACGGGTGCAATGCTGATACTAAATATACTAATAAAAATGATTATTGTGGCCTTTTTGTAGACCTTTTTAGGGTGTATAATACTGCTGTACATTATTTTGATCTATCTCGTAAGGTTCAGCCAGCGTTTGTAATTTAAGCGCAAATATTGTGTTTATTTATGACATTGTTTTAGAAATCTTTAAAAATATCAGTGTCTCTCTACTGTACTATGCAATGTATTCAACATAAAAACCTTCCTCTTGAATCACTCTATCTATTAAAAAAACCGGATCAAAATTCGTTGCGTAGTTTTAAAGAATTAAGCATGCATAGGGATATAGGGACAGAGAAAGCGACTTTGTTTTATACTATGTGATATGTTAACCAATGTCAATCACTTTGGTCCTCCGACAGATTCCTCAGAGTAACTCGGTGCATAGCTCGTTATATGGCATGTTGTGCGACCTTGATCTTGTGGAAAGTCTTATAGACAGTTAAAACGCAGTTATTGAAAGCTTTTGTGTTCAAGCTTTGTGGGATAGTTGACGAGAAGACCTGACGTAGTTTCCCAAATGCTACCCAGCCAATCTGAATCCTCATGACCTTACTTTCAAAATCGCTTTTCCCTGGTTAGCGTATGCATTAGGTACACATTTTTTAACAATCTCTACTAATTAGAGATTGTTGCCATTTATGGCAACCGGTCACGAAGTTACTTACTCATTTACACTTGTTTTGGTTTTCCAAGGTTTATTACACAAACACTTGTTGGGGGTCGAAATCGAAATTACGACCTCCGGCTCCCAAGCATCCTTATTGGATGGACAATTGGAAGGACCTTGAGAAATATTGTTTGTGTGATGGGCGAGTGTTCTGTATATCATAAGTGAGAGACGAACTTCTTAGCATTCCATGGATTCACCGTGCGGGTGCCAGGTCCATCGTGTGGCAGAGAGAGAAATCTCGAATAGACCCCAAGACTTGTGACTCGGGCGTAGGTTTAAAAGGGGCCCCTTTTGGTGACGTACGTCAACACTCACCTTCACTACTCGTATTTTTCTCCCTGTCCAGCCAAATCCGATATGATCCTACTTGTGCAGCTTTAGGTACTCGTTCTAGTATGGAACTTACTGCACTTCTGGACAAGCCAAGGTCTTTAAGCAGGTTATAGAGAGATTTTGCTGGTATACCTCTCGCTCCTACAGCGTATAAATTAACTACATAGCCATTTTTTGTTAATTCGTTTTGAAGGTCTATTATACAATTATTTATACAATATATATATTGTATATTATATTTAGACAATATATATATATTTATATATTTTGTAATAGTATATTATACAATTATTTAAGTACTAGCAGTGCTTCACTGTTTCTCCCGCGTACTTCCCGATCCTGTTAATTTCCCGGAATAAACGTATCCTATGTGTTACTCCAGACCATTTTGTATCTGTGAGAGAAATCCAATGAGTCCCAGCAGTGGAAACATTTAGAAGGCTGTTTATGTTATGCTAAATTTCATCCGAATTCTGTTTAGTGGTTTTTGCGTGACAGAGTCACAAATGTAGAGCCAAATTTTCTTTCAAACATTCACCCTTATACTAGTAGTAAGATGAGATAATCTCGTTTGCCATGCCAATATAAACATTTCGTAATAGATTACTTAATTTTCTCCGAAGAAACAGAAACTGACTTATTGTATTTTTATGACTGTATTTTTTTGTCATTTTAACAGATAAACTGTCAAAAAATTGTTAGGATAAACTAACTCATAGCACGGTCGGGGCAGACATTGAAATAGAAAAAAATCCGGGGAGCGATTTTTTTTTATGAAACGTCGGGGAGGGTTGTTGGAAGAATAAATCTCAATTTTCTAACTAATCTCGGTAGAGGGTTCGCCGCCATCTTGTTTTAAAGTTTTTGTGAAATAACTCGTTCATTTTCAACTTTAGAGCAAAAATGATGGGCACCAAAATTGTTGTTGAGAACCAAAGTTGAAGAAAATAAAATTGCACCCATTACGATTTTTTTGATAAACTTGATAGTATAACTCTGCAAATATTGATCCTAGCGTAAAAACTATATTAGGCAAACTTGTGAGAAATTAAATTTCCAACAATTTTGGTAACTATCATTTTTGCTCTAAAGTTGAAAATGAACGAGTTATTTCACAAAAACTTTAAAACAAGATGGTGGCGAACCCTCTACTGGGATTAGTTAGAAAATCGAAATTTATACTTCCAACAACCCTCCCCGACGTTTCATAAAAAAAAATCGCTCCCCGGATTTTTTTCTATTTCAGGCTAGTTTTATGTCTACCTCGACTGTACTATCAGTAAAGTAGTACGAATACGTTGTAGATGTAAGCACATTTATAAAATGTTTGATACTATTTCAGAAGCCGCTACACCGATTTCGATAAGAATTTATGGCACTACTTTTAATGTGTGTATGATCTATTAAAAAAATATAATAATAATAATTCACAATTGACAGAGCTATCGCGTATTATAAAATACAAAAGAAACATACAACGGAATAGGGTAGCTGACTGGGTAAAAAATAAACCATTCTAATTAGTCCGTCAGCCAGATCACGGAACAATATGGGACACGTATTTTTTGTTATATCAAATTATTAAAAATCGACAAAGATATAGATCATCAAACTTCCAGTGTCCGGGGGGTCGTGACGTCACTTCTAAGCACTGGATCTTCGTGATTTTTAGTTAGTGAAAAAAATGAAAAAATACATGTATAAACTTTTTTACAAATTTAAGTGACGGTTTTTCTTAGGATTATATATTTATATATATTACTTCAAATATATTATAAATATCTACTTGGCGGTAGAATAACTGGCAAAAGCTTAGTACGTCCCTAGGTGGCTACAAAGAGCTATCATCAATTACTTATTTATAATTGTAACAAAATATTAATATTTACCATCAAGAGTCACTGTGAGTTCACCTGTACATGATAACTCGAAGGCCGGTTCTTGCAATTCATATTCACTCATGTTGCTATTTTAATATATTTATTATTTGAACAATATTTATTAATAACGCGAAGTAAACCGTCTACGGCGACTTGTTCCCGAGAAATGAATCAGATTTGATTGTTCGCCCAGATTTGCCCCAGGGCATCGACATTGCATTTTTGTAACCTATCTCTTTCGTACTTTGAGGATAAGTCCGATAATATTAATTGTAAAATACATCTCGTTTAGACTGAGCGCCGTTGTCAAGTCTGCGTTGGGAAATACTGTCTACCACAGTCTATTAAATCATACAGTCGTTCGATGAAGCCGACTAGACGATCGTGCGGGGCGTGCGGGGTGAGACGCGGAAAGTGCGCTCCTGCATTGCCTACATTACAATGCTAGTGTTGCAGGAGCACGGCTCAGAGGTGACGTCTTCCGTATGCTTTAATTTTATTTTGGTGCCACATTTTTAGAATTGCTACAACCCTACCCGTGTCTAGACATTATCGGCGTTTCTCCCAAGATCAAAGGCGATGAACTACTGGTAGTATTTCTTTATACTGTGCTATCACTTTACCTGTCTTTTACTTCCTATTCATAAATAAATAAATAAATTTTGGTGGACAATTCACACACAACACCATCTGACCCCAAACTAAGCAAAGCTTCATCATATAAAAGACAAACGTTTCTAGAAAAATTACAAGATATACATAGGTACTTGTTCATCATCATCATCATCAGCCGCAAGACGTCCACTGCTGAACATAGGCCTCCACCCTAGATTTTCACAACGGACGGTCCCGTGCAACCTGCAACCAGCGGTTTCCAGCGACCTTTGTGAGGTCATCTGTCCATCTAGTGGGAGGCCGTCCAACACTGCGTCTTCCAGTTCATGTTCGCCACTCGAGAACCTTTCTTCCCCATCTGTTGTCAGTTTATCGAGCGATGTGGCCTGCCCATTGCCACTTCAGCTTGCTTACTCTTTGAGCTATGTCGGCCACTTTCGTTCTTTTGCGAATATCTTGATTACAGATTCTGTCGCTCAAAGAGACTTCGAGCATAGCTCTCTCCATAGCTCGCTGTGTGACTTTGAGCTTTGTTATGAGGTACTTGTTAGTGTAGAAATATCGGAACTCTTAGTAGTGGTAGGACTCTTTGTAGAGTCCGCCTGGGGAAGTATCACATATTTACCGTAAAGCAATAATGTGCAAACATTACTGTGTTCCGGTTTGAAGGGCAATGTTTCCACTGAAATTACAGGGCATAGAGATAAAAGATCTTATATCTCCAGGTGACGAGCGCGGTGCAGTACTAGGTAATGATTTGGACTCTTTCATGTTCCAATAGGTGCGTACCACTGTCCTGTTATAGGTAGGAACGTTGCTTACCATCAGGCACATGTCCCGCTTGTTTAGCCACTGTTTATCATAAAAAAACTCTTTCTTTCAGATAACACGATACATCTGTACAAGTAATTAAAATTGGAATGTCTCTTTGTAGGTAATTTCAAACTAACATTATTTATTTAATTTCAAATGAAAGTACACATAAGCATAGTATTTTTTTTCTGTCTGTCTGTTTGTTTCGGCTATTCTCCGATATGACTGGACCGATTATGACGGAAATTTCACTACCATACGTATTCGAGCAAGATCCCGTGAACCACATACCTCTGTTATTTTATAAAATCTGAAAACTTGTCAACGCATGCTCCTAACGTAGGTTAGAACGATGGACCATTATGAAGTTTGGGTCATCCTGGCTTTGGCAGATAAACGGTACTTAGGCCCCAAGTCCCAGCAGTGGGAACTTTTAGTGGGTTGCTTATGATAATTAGGCTTCTAATTGTTACCCAAGTATTATGTATAAAATGAGCGCGCATATTATAACGCAAGTAGAATTATAATTGTATGGACATTAACACAACATGGGTGTCTGGCGAGTGAATACCACGATTTTAAACGTCTGGCAATTATTGGTGTGATTTTTAATAATATTCTGAAGATATTACCAAATTATTTTCAGCGTTTGCAGGCCTCCCACAAGATGGACCGACGATCTGGTGAAGGTTGCCGGGAATCGTTGGATGCGGGCGGCGCAAGACCGGTCTTTGTGGAGATCCTTGGAGGAGGCCTTCGTTCAGCAGTAGACGTCCTTCGGCTGACATAACGATTACCAAAATATTTTTTACTTTATACTTTATAATTTGACAAATTTAGATCGGTTTTTCATAGGTACACCTCTAGTACTGTTTATCTGCCAAAGCCAGGATGATCCAAACTTCATAATGGTCTATCGTTCTTACTTGTGTAGGGAGCATGCGTTGACTAGTTTTCAGCTTTTATAAAATAACGAAGGTCGGGGGTTCATGGGTTCTTAGTCTATATTGCTGATTTTCTAAAGCGTAACATAGGATGTTTTCACAAAAAGAAACTCCTAAAACGCGGATAAAACTGCGGGCACACTTTGTTAAAATTACGAAAATTGGTATTTATGTCTAATTTGGTCCAACTTGACAGATAGAAATTTTTGTGTGTTGATTATTCGTCTTTGTATGACAATATCTGAGCGAAACCAGAACGGGCCGCTAGTGTATATTATAATATTGAGGGACAGTTTCACACATCATCAACAGCCCACTAAATGTTCCCACTGCTAGGACTCGGGGCCTTCTCTCGCAAGAAGAGAGTTAAGACCATAACCACGCTGGCCCAGTTTGGGTTGGTGGATGACACATGACTTCGAAAGATTCTAGGTACATGTCGGTTTCCTCACGATGTTTTCCTTCACCGTTTTAAGTGAGCGGCATTACGCACATCAACATCATCAACAGCCCACTAAACGTTCCCACTGCTGGGACTCGGGGCCTTCTCTCGCAAGGAGAGAGTTAAGGCCATAATCCACCACGCTGGCCCAGTGCGGGTTGGCGGATGACACATGACTTCGAAAGATTCTAGGTACATGTCGGTTCCTCAACGATGTTTTCCTTCACCGTTTTAAGTTAGCGGCATTACGCACATGACTTCGAAAAGACAGTGGTGCGTGTGGGGCTTGAACCCGGGGGTCTCCGGATCGGCAAACGCCGTTCTCCCAACTAGACTTAACTACCAGTTTTCACACAATACCATTTAAACTAAGCAATATTTGTACTAAGGAAGACAGATGTCATTCATTTTTTTTAAGTATAGAGTGACGAGACGAGCAGGATAAATGCTTCATTCCGTTGCGACTTTAATGAAGACTTCTTACGTGTTATTTTTAGTGAAATCGTTTATTTTTAATAATAATCAACTCAAAATTTAACGGGCTACAGTATGCAAATATATTCATAAGTAATATGTCTTAATCCTGTTTTATTTACGGATTCCAATATCTCCTATGTAACAACCGATTAAAACAATACGTACAAAGCGTACAATGGAAACATAAGAGTTTTTCGTTGTGCCCATACTTTAGAGACAATTGTATTTCTATACACATACGATTTTTTGGTAAGGACCAATAAATGGGTAAGATTCCATGCAGTTTGCTTATGGGCCTGAGTTTCCGACAATCAAAAAGAAACTAACACTACATACAGTAAAGTAAAGCCTCAAAACAACATATCAGCTGAATTGGTAATACGCTGGTTTAACTGCAGGTCTTGTTCGTCCCGTCACTCTACAATACTCTACATATTTATTAATTGTTATAATAATAATTCATTGTTATAATATAAAAAAACAATAGGAGCAAATAAATTTATTTAAAAAAAGTGTAAAATAATAAATTTAAAGAAATAAATTGTGAGTACAATACACATATTATGTATACATCAGCATTATTACATACAAAAAGCGCCCCGCGGTTTTACTCGCGTAGTTCCCGTTCCCATTGTTCCCGGTGTTTTATCGGGATAAAAAGTAGCATATGTATTCTTCCAGACTATAATCTAACTGTGTTTCAAATTACAGCCTGATCCGTTCATACGTTAGGACGTGATTGAACAATAAACATCCAAACATTGAGATTTATAATATTAGTACGATAAAGATTATTGTCTCTTTACAAAACAAATACGCCGCCGAGATTGCAGCATCACGGGAGGATTCCCAGAACGATGGCAGCGTTGCTCCGTTGGATTGCGATGCCTATTTTTCGGGAAAAGTAGCTGTCAGATCAGAGAGAAGAACCAGCCATTTCGACAGTTGTTTTGCAAATATTTTCATGATGATTTCATGATTTTGATGGATGACCCATCGTCTTTTCAGCCAACGTAAAAAAAATCATAATTTGCGCTGTACTGGGTCTCCTTTGTTTCCGTAGCTTCTTCCTTAAACGATAATTTCTGGAGTTGTTGGTCAGTATTATGTACTAGTTTTCCATTATTAATACGTTTATCCTGTACTATCGTTCCCCGGTTGTACCCGTGGTATGTATTTACGGTGTCTATATCCAACAGTGAAATATATTTTTTGAATTCGGTCCAGTAGTTCCTACCATTAGCACATTTCAGCATAACAACTCTTCAACATTGTAATAATAGTTTAGATTGAGGTTATCTATGATATTATTTCGTTTCTTCAACTTCTGGTTCTTTCGGCAGTGAACTGCTTTCGTTATTTGCTTCTATATTCGTGTAATTTTTCTTGTAAATGGATTCTATTGCTGTCCTCGAAAGGAATGCCTCCACTTTTGGCTCGGGGTAAAATTCTAAAAGAAATACGTACAAAGCTTTAAGAACATTATTGGTAAACAATTCATACCTATTTTGATTTAGTCTAATCACAGATACAATTGTACTTTTCAAGTCGAGAGTTAGGAAGTTTTAGGTAAGCAGGCTTCATCACAACTCGTCGCCTAATATATCAGTTTTATTTACACGGTCAACCGTAGCCTACCAGCCAACAGATGATTTATTAATTAGTCTTGAAAATACTTTGAGCGAATTGAACGAGCCGAAAAAACAGAACGTTTTATCATTGGGGGTTCATCGCAAATTTCACAATGGCAGAATTTTGCCAAAGACTATCAAATGAGTAAATTGTAGCGATAATAATGAATTATTATTTACATATCTTTTAGTTATTGTGTGTTGAAATTATTTAAAACTCGCAGCGCTCGTGGTTTTACCCACAAAAAATCAGTTCCCATAATTTTTCTACATTAAAAAGTAGCCCAATGTGGTTTCAAAATACAAATTACTAGTAGCGCCACGCGAATTTGTCCACCCACCTCATATTTCTGCTATTTTCCTGCAGTAAAAAGTATTCTATGAGCTATTCCATGCTATAATCTGTGTTCCAAATTTCAAACCGATCCATTTATATATGATAGAGCAACAAGCACCCAAAAAACAACATTTTGCTTTATAATACTAGTAGGAAGTAGAATACCTGTTGGCACTACCCAGCTCCCAGTCTTATGGTACTCCATTCCATGTCTTATTACATGAATCCAATAGTACACTGTATCTCCTTGCCTCAAAGCAGTATTTCTAATGTGAACAGTCCACTTGTTTTGGTCTTCTTCAGACATTCTGTTGGACTCTTTATGAATTGTGCCTTTGTCTGGACCTTCCATCTCTTCATTTAACTTGGCGTGAAAACCAAAGAGTGAAAAATCGTCATCTATAACAGAAAAACAACACACCATCTCATCATAAGCCTACCCTGCTAGCTTCTCCCATGATCAGCCCTATCGTCTGTTTTTCTTCCCGTCTCTGTCTGCTGGCTGCCCTACGTTTAAATATTTACCTGAAAGAGTCACTGTGAGTTCACCACTACATGATATTTCGAACGTAGGTTCTTGCAATTCATATTTTGATTTGATTTCATTTTGGTTTTTTTGATTGGATTTTGATTTTCTTTGATCTTCGCTCATTTTGATATTTTAAATTATTATTTATTTTAAACTAGTTAATATTTACTGTTTATTGTATTATTTGAACAATATTTAACAATATCGCGAAGTAAGCCGTCAACGGTGACTTGTTTACAAGAAATGAGCTCAGATTTGTTTCTTTTATAGATTTGCGCCAACGCATCGACATCGTATTTTTATTACTAATCTCTTTCGTAATATGAGGGAAAGTCCGATAATTATATTTACTAGCTGTTCCCGTGGATTCATGTGTGAATTCAGTCATAACGGTTTTTTTGTTTGTTTCGTGGAACCCTGTTTATTTTCCTTAAGTAAAAGTAGCCTAAGTTATGCTTTATAACATCAGTTAATCATACTGATTTAAACTTTTGCGATTGTAACACATAATGTTAACAATTTATAAGACTTAATCACGATCAAAACTACAATTTAATTACATACTTTACTTTAATTACATACGTTTCGGCAGCGTTAAGGTACAAGTTCGCGTGGAGACCGCGACACGAGACCGCGACAGGAACTCGGCGCGAACTGGCGCCCAAGTGCCTGTCGCGGTCTCCTGTCGCGGTCTCGCGTCGCGGTCTCCTGTCGCGGTCTCGCGTCGCGGTCTCCTGTCGCGGTCTCGCGTCGCGGTCTCAGCGCGAACTTGTACCTTTACAACCGCCGTGGTCACGAGAAAACTGAAACCAAAACCGAAACGTCGAGGAAACTAACTAACAGTTTTAATCGTGATTAAATCCTTATAAAGTAAATAAAAAATATAAATAAATATTGGTGGACAATTCACACCTAACACCATCTGACCCCAAACTAAGCACAGCATTGTGTGATGGCGGCCAGATAGCTGATATAATACTTACATAGTTTTAAATACATACTTATTTTACATAGAAACACCCAGACACAGTGCAAACATTTGAATTCATCACACAAATATTTGCACTGGGTGGGAATCGAACCCACGACCCTCGGTTTCGCAGGCAGAGCTACTACCAACTAAGCCACGAAACCAGTCCACGAGGAAGTGTTTAAATTATCAAACATCGATAATTAATCGGTCCAACCGTTTTGAAGATTCAAAGATTCAAGGCTTAGAGACATAATATCTTAGATCTCTGGGTGACGAGCGCAATGCAGTGCTAGGTAATGATTTGGACTATCATGTTCCAATAGCTGTGTGTTACTGTGCTGTTATGTGGCAGGCATGTTGTTTACCATCAGGCACATGACCTGCTCGTCTCGTCACTCTATGCTATAAAAAAAAACCTCTGAATTTAGTTACTCACTTCAGGATTTACCGGAGGGCCGGTGGGCGAAACCGGAGGGCGTGGCTATGATCATGGCCATCTAGATCATCCGAGTTTACCCGAAGATTTCTTTCATTTACGAACATTACGATTCGAGTTCAATCCACAACCCACGGAAAATCTGTATATGGTGCGCCGAAAAGAGTTTTCAATTAAGAAATAATTTTTTGAATGTTTTTTTTTTTGTATATGTAACGTCTCTACATTCATAATTATGCATGTAGCAAAATGCGTTTGTTTATAATTACAGCAAACAGACTTCAATTTAATTTATTTGTTTGTATAGAGTACTAGCAGCGCCCCGCGGTCTCACTCGCGTAGTTCCCGTCTCCGTCGTTCTCGTTATTTTTTTGGGATAAAAAGTAGCCTATGTGTTCTATAACCCAACTGTGTTCCAAATTTCAGTCCGATCCGTTCAGACGTTGCGACGTGATTGAGCAACAAACATCCAACATTGGCATTTATAATATTAGAAGGATAGTAGGAAGTAGGATAAGTATATCAACATCATCAACATCAACAGCCCACTAAATGTTCCCTCTGCTGGGACTCGGGGCCTTCTTTCGCAAGGAGAGAGTTAAGGCCATAATCTACCACGCTGGCCCAGTGCGGGTTGGTGGATGACACATAACTTCGAAAGATTCTAGGTACATGTCGATTTCCTCACGATGTTTTCCTTCACCGTTTTAAGTTAGCGGCATTACGCACATGACTTTGAAAAGACAGTGGTGCCAGTGGGGTTCGAACCTGGGGTCTCGTCTCGAACCCGTTCTCCCGACTAGACCAGGCGTAATTTAAATAATATTCGCACATATTTGATAAATGTAAAAGTATGGTAGATGAAAATACACCTCATTGATAGTGAGAGTCTTTGCCAAGTTTGCGTGGGTTTAAGTACTTACTATCACTTTGTCTGTCGTTCACAAGCTTATCTGTCATACTAAAGGACAACGGTTCCAGATGGATTACAAGACTTGAGCACTTGTTCGTGTGGAAATATCGGCATTTCTATCAGATAATGACTTACAAGTGACGGCATAGTGCTGAATCTTATTACTTTATACCCTTCTATCATCCTACATAGGTCTCCTGGTGGTTAATTTACTACGTAAATTTTGTTCACGGACCTGTAGTCTACTACTGTTTATAGCGTGTAGCGGCTCTGTTCTCCGTTGGGTTCGTAAGGTTACAGGTCGCGCATGCGAGAAGCTCGCGACAGTCGCTACCACACTCTGACGTCTTCCGCTCTTCGCCACCTACTTATAATATTTTCTAAATTCATTTCTTATTGTACTCATCTCATAGTTTTATTTTGTTTGAACGTGTTCTGTTCAATATAATTTTGTCTCACATACATTATTGAATCATATACTTCGCATTTAATTTGAACACCCTCTGCACTCTGCAACCTGCAAAATAGTGGCTAGCTGTCACACTAGCCACCACAGAATAGTTTAATAATGCCAGCAAACTAGTAGGTTTGGAAATTAACTTGTCCAAAAAAATGTTAATGACTAACAGCGAAAAGAGAACAGTATACGTTGGTGGCAACTGGAGAGCCTCTAAAATATACAGAACACTACATTTGCCTGGGTAAACAAATTAGCTTACACCACAATTGTAACTTTCAAGAATTAGAACACAGCTTACCTAGAATAAATACGGGGCACTGAAAGACAAATTCTAAAGCAGCATGCCGATCAAAATTAAAACTAAAGTACTAAACTCGTACCTAATACCGTGCCTCACATATGCTTGCCAAACATGGAAATTCAACAAAATACTAGAGATAGAAAAATTTCATGTCAGAGGCGTATAGGATGCCGTCTTCCAGTTTCATTATCGGAGCCTGGTTACTTAACTTGGGTGCTTGTTTTTAATGTTTTTCTCACTTACCTAGTGAAAGTTTCGTTCAAATTGGTACATTTATTTATTTATTATTTTTTGCTTGACTCAGAGGATAGGAATGTATACCTACGTAGCAACACGTTTGACTTTTAAACTGTCGTATGATATAATACTAGTACTAGTATTTGTCGGTGGCTTTGTGCATCTGGAGAAGTCCTACACCTTTGTAAGTTAAACCGCCAAGCAGTTATGTGCAAACATATTACTGTGTTCCGGTTTGGGCAATGTTTCCAGTGAAATTAAAGTGCACAGAGATAAAACATCTTATGTCTCTGGGTGACGAGTGCAGGGCAGTGCTTGGTAATGATTTGGACTATTTATGTTTCAATAGCTGCGTGTCACTGTGCTGTTATATGGCAGGCTTGTTGCTTACCATCAGCCACATGTCTTGCTCGTCTCGTCACTCAATAGTATACAAAAAATCTTACAATGTTTGCTAGCTAATTTCGAGGTGTCAGTTTTTTTGAGACAGTGTGCGTGTGTATTAATATTGTTTACTGTCTTCATTTTACAGTAATGCACCAAAAGATCCAAATTATAAATAAAAAAATGGTTATTCCTCAAGGAACTGTTATTACCGAGTAAGTCTGTGTCTGGGTGTTTCTATGTATAATAAGTATGTATTTTAAACTATATAAGTAATATACTCAATACTCAAATCTTTATTGCGTCATATATAGGTACAGTACACTCAGGTGATGTTATTAGTTCGAGGTGTCAGTTTTTTTGAGACAGTGTGCGTGTGTATTAATATTGTTTACTGTCTTCATTTTACAGTAATGCACCAAAAGATCCAAATTATAAATAAAAAAATGGTTATTCCTCAAGGAACTGTTATTACCGAGTAAGTCTGTGTCTGGGTGTTTCTATGTATAATAAGTATGTATTTTAAACTATATAAGTAATATACTCAATACTCAAATCTTTATTGCGTCATATATAGGTACAGTACACTCAGGTGATGTTATTAGTTATTATAGTCATTACATATGGCCCTATAAGGGCATGGCAAAAGTGGCAACGGAACGTCTTATTTCTAGGTCATCAAAATTGTTTTGAAAAAAATCTTGTAGTTTGTAATAGCATTTATTCTCTAATATATTCTTTAGACATTCAATAAATATATCAGCTATCTGGCCGCCATCATACAAGCTTTGCTTAGTTTGGGGTCAGATGGTGTTGTGTGTGAATTGTCCACCAATACACCAATAGGTATATAAAAAAAACTAAAGTTTTGGCCAACTTATTTATTTACTATTTTTGCCTGAATAAGGATGTATGCGTATACATAGCAATATGCATTATTTTTTCAATATAGTCCAAGATCTCAGGGCCGCCAGACGTCACGTATTTTCTGACGAACGAAATGTGAAACGGAATGTGCTCCATTTTAACGACGTCATGTCTTGTCTAGATGACATCTACGACGCGGCTATCTTGAATCATTATTAACCGAACTAAGAACCACTGCACGGGAACTAGCTTTCAAATAAAAAAAAACCGCATTGAAGTTGGTCGATCTTTTAGCTCTAGATACCACAGAAAGACACACAGCCAGACATCGACGTTAAACTTATAACACCCCTCTTATTGGTCGGGGGTTAAAAAAAAACAAACAGCCCAATATAAAAACTGATTAAGCTTGGAAGTTGAGTGATATCACCAGAAACTTGATGTGGGCGGTGACCCCCAATCGGGCAATTATTGTTTTCATGCATGCCTATAACACAAGTGTTAATTTACAGTTTCTTATAAGCTTTTATTCAACTATTAAGTTACGGCTGGTCTTGGGAGAATGGTGACTGCCGATTCGGAGCCCCATGCTCAAATCCCAAGCGCACCGCTATCATTTCGAAGTCTTGTGAACTGTGAAGAAATTAAAAACGGTGAAGGAAAACGTCGTGAGGAAACCAACGTGTACCTAGAATCTTTCGAAATCATGTGTCATACGCCAGCTCGCGCTGGGCCAGCGGCAGCGTGGTGGACTATGACCTTTTGACTCTTTTCTTCCGAGAGAAGGCTCCGAGTCCCAGCAGTGGGAACATTTAGTTGGCTGTTTATACTTATACTGTTACTAATGCTTTAGTCATCCCAATAAAAAACATTGTGCATAATATTGAATCATATATGCGATACCAACTGTAGTTGCAGGTGTCTTGTTTACGTGAAATGAGCTCAGATATACATAGGTATTGCTATTTCTGTGTTTTTCCTGTCACAACATTTTATTACCACATGACAAAATAAATGTAGATTGATGGACTGCATCATTCTGAATATGATATATCATATTATATTATATTATTAGGCTAATAGTCCCGCTGCTGGGCAAAGGTCTCTCTTCCCTCCTTCCTTCTAAACATGATACCTACTATGACTAAAACACCAACTTAGTTGTTACAATGTAAAGCTGTAAATATGTATATATGTAGGTAATAAAAAAATCTACAACTTTTGTTTCAACACTTTTATTCTATTAAATTATAAAAAAATATATATTAATTTTAAATATATCTTGTAATATTGTTGATACATCTATATATATAAAAGCGAAAGGTCACTCATCAAGGAATCTCAGAAACTACAAATGCTAGGAATCTGAAATTTTGCATGGAGGTTTCTTTTAGCACGTAGGCGCTCGCTAAGACGGGGATTTGCGAAATTCAACCCCTAAGAGGGTGAAACAAGGGATGAAAGGTTGTATGAAAATACTTTATTTTCATAAGTATCTAGACACTTGAAACGAAGTAATTAAATGTTTGTTCTATCAATTTTGTAATTTCGAACTGTACGGAGGTAAAATTGGGATTGAAATGGGGGGAGGATGAATGTCATTATGGAAGTTCCCAACCGTTGAAGATAAAACCATGAAACTCTGTATAATAGACACTTAACACGAAGCCAACAAATGTTTGTTCTAGCAATTTTGTAATTTCGAACAGTAAAGGGATTGAAATGGGGGATGAAAGTATACATGAAAGTTCCCAATCGTTGAAGATAAAACCAGGAAATTCTGTGTATAGGCACTTGACACGAAGCAATTAAATGTTTGTTCTAGCAATTTTGTAATTTCGAACTGTACGGGGAACGGGGATGAAATTGGGGTTGAAATGGGGACTGAATGTCAATATGAAAGTTCCCAACTGTTGAAGATCAAACCATGAAACTCTGTATATAGACACTTGACACAAAGCAAACGAATGTATGTTCTAGCAACTTTGTAATTTCGAACTGTACGGGGGTGAAATTGGGGTTGGAATGGGGGATGAATGTCAATATGAAAGTTACCGTAGTATTTATTTCGCGCGGATGAAGTCGCGGGTTACGGCTAGTGTTTTGATAAGGGCAAAAGGAAATTTATTTACTATCGAAGGTATTATTCTGTTTTAGCGATAATTGTATCACACATTCAACTATTTAATGTACAATTTATTCAAATATTATAAGTCATTTTTTTATTTTATTTCTGGAATTGTTGATTTTACTGTTTGGTCTTGGACTGTGTTTATTTCTTCTGTGGGTTCGAGTTTCTCTGCTAATTATTAATTTTCTTCAACTTCTGGAGGTGGCGGTGGAGCACTTGCCTCTTCTATTTTCTTGGAATTTTCCTCGTATATATTTATTACAGATATTAATGGCGCCATACAAGATGTCACGTAAACTGCGATAGATAAAAAAAAAGATAATTGACATTATGTTTCAGCAGAAATCATATCTCATCGTATACTTTTAAACGAGCAATTCTTGTATATACGTATTTATAGAATCTGAATCTCTGAAACGGCTTGAACGAATTTTTAATTGAAATTATGTATGCAGGGGGTTTTGAGGACAATAAATCGATCTAACTAGGTTTTATTTAAACGTATTTTATGTTTTTATACAATGAAAAACTGTTACATTAGAGTACAACTGCAAATTTCGCAACACTGCGTGACATTATAATAGCTCAGTCGATAAGTTGTCGGTCATGAAGTAGTAGACCCGGGTTCGAATCTAGACGGTTTTTCTTATTTTTCAAGTTCTTTTTTCTTTCTTTCTTCTTTTTTGAGAAAATCGATTACTGGGAGCCCTTTACCTGTAGTTATCTAAGTATACTCAGTGTTTAAACCGAGCAAAGTTCGGTCACCCAGGTACTAAGTATATTATAGTGCTAACAGACACTCGAATATAGTGCGATGATCAGACCGTTCTTAGTACTTGCGATTGCGTCCACGTTCTTAGCATAAAAGTCAAACCTCTTCGTTCGTGTCTTTGGAACATCAACCATGAAACGATGCCGCTTCGTCGAGTTACGAGAAGACCGATAGAAAAAAAGGCAATCTGTTTGGTGGTTTCAAAAATCTAAGAATATATAGGGACGGATTGACGCGAGCAGTGACAATGTTTTAAACTGTACCTACTGATGATATATTTGACTGGCTCTGATCAGAGTTACACACGTCTCTTTTCACGGTTCCTGAAACCATGGTGCTCGTTACTTGGCCTACAGGAAATTTAAAAAAGATCTATCGAAATGAATCTGAGCTTTTTTGTCAACCCGCTGTTATAATATTATAACAATGCAAAACTGAATATAATATAATACTCACGACTAACTACGATTTAAACTATTTCAGGCATAATCATAAAAACTAACTTATTTGTAACACATTTTTGATTAGGATAAATTGTAATTATTTACTGGGAAGGTATTGTTTTAGTGATAGTTGTGTCGCAAATACACTTCTTGAAAATTTAGAATGTGTAGTATACTAACTTTAAACTGCGACTTCGTCCGCGCGAAATAAATATTAAGGTAATCGAGGCAGTATTTTTACACCCATATAGATTTCATGCTTATAACTTTGAAAATTACGGAATCTTCATATAATCATCCCTCTAAACCCCTAAGAGGGTGAAACCCTCTCAGGGGTTGAATTTTGCAAAACGCCGTCTTAGAGAGCGCCTACGTGCTAAGAGGCGTCTCCATGCAAAATTTCGTGATGAGTGACCTTTCGCTTTTATATATATAGATAGTTGTGTTAATATTTATTCCTGGAATTGCTGTTTGGCCTAGAATGGTTTTTTTTTCTGTGGATTCAAGTTTCTTTATTCATTATTCATTTTCTTCAACTTCTGGTGGTGGCGGTGGAACATTTGCGTCTTCTACATTCTTGCAATTTTCTTCGTATATATTTATCATAGTGTTTGCTGGCCCCATACAAGGTGTCATTCGAACTGAAACAAATAAAAAAATTGATTAGTCACATTGTGTTTCAGCTATGGAATGATTTCAGATAGGGGATGATTGCCCCCTTAGATTGGTCTATCTTATTGTAAAAAGCTTCAAAATAGTTGTCTAACGAACATATTTACAAATGGAGCATGAGAATTCAAATGAAGTTAAATTATTATTTTGGAGTTGTTAAGCAAAACGGCCGACGGAAAGTGTCTGGGAGTATTGGGACCTTGTTTTTAAGGATATTGTCTATAACATACGTGAAAATCACTTATTAGAAAATAAGTGAAGTAAGTAATGTTTGTATGTACCTGCATTACCCCATATCTCAAAATTGGCCGTCTAAGCAAGTTAGCGAGTAAGCATGTGTTCTTAGTACTTACTAACTCTACTCAATCGTCCACATTTCTTTCATCAGAATATAGGTGACGTCTGGCAGCTCTGGGAACTTGGACTATTACTACTTGCTTCCTATTTTACCCGTAATCAATAAAATACATAGCTTGCAAAATATTTTTTCCGAAAAACTAATCAACATGTTGATTTACAAGAAACTGCAGAACCAATTTTAATCTATTTATGAGACTAATCCAACATACTAAACTGCCTCAGTGCAATCACATTGGGCTTTTCTTTTAGCATAGGTTTTAAATATAATGTATACATTGTAATATATTTATTATATTACAATGTACACGAAATTTTAGTGCAAAGAACAACGGCAGCAGAAAATGTATTAAATAGTTGACACGGTGTCTACGCGGGAAATATCGTGTTCGATATTATTTTCGTTTAAACGTTTTCTTTTACGTGAAAAATCGAACCGAATAGACGCCGCGTGAAGGTAGTCTAAGTCTAGCAATGAAAATAAATAAGTATTCTCACACTTGGAAAATACTCTATGTCTAATGGCATCAAATCGAGCAGCTTTAACAATTGCTTTAATAGTATAAAGTCTAGCAATGAAAATAAATAATTATTCTCACACTAAACTTGGAAAATACTGTATGTGTAATGGCATCAAATCGAGCAGCTTTAACAATTGCTTTAACAATGCCTTAACTAAACTGTACAGCAAGGACATTACTGGCCCATTAAATAAATACACGGGTAACTCGCGCTTGACAATTTAGCGTCGCGACGTCACACAAAAAAATTATCACTCAAAATGAAACCAAATTTTGTGTGTCTGTAAACGACAATGTACTTATTCATATAATCTCCTATCACTTAGGCATCAAAATAAACTAATCATCGAGTATGTACATCATATAAAAATAATGTTTTAAAGTCCCAAAAACCGGTTTGGCCAAATTTGGCCGCTTGGGGCTCAAGTGGAAAGCCAGTCCAGCCCGACAGTGTTACGTTTATTTATTTAAAATGTGTAATAAAGGTACCACAAGTTCGCGCTGAGACCACGATATGAGACCGCGACCGGAGACCGCGACATGCACTTGACATTATATAATTGTATGGGCGCCAATTCGCGCCGAGACCGCGACAGGAGACCAAGACTGGTCGCGGTCTCCACGTGAACTTGTACTTTAATAGGTAACCACGTTAGTTTTCGTACTAAAACATTGGTGGCGATTATAAATAAAACCTTAAGCCAAACAAGCTCATTGTAAATTAAATTTATTTACGATACCTGGTTTCTTTACCCAGCTCCCAGTCTTATGGTACTCTGTTCCATTTCTGATCACGTGAATCCAATAGTTCACTGTATCTCCGTAATTTAGATCTATGTTTTTGATGAAAATAACCCAAGCCTTGTTGACTTCATCCCTTTTGTTAATTTCTTCATTAATTGTTCCTGTTTGTAGACCGTCCATCTTTTCATTGATATTAGCGTGAAAGCCAAAATGTGTAAACTCGTCAGCAGCACCTGAAATCATGGGATGGGATTTAAACCCAGGATTGGCAGTCGCCGTTCTCTTTTTTTTTTTATTAAATAGAGAGTGACAAGACGAGCCGGACATGTGTCTGATGGTAAGCAACATGCTTGCCTCATAACAGCACAGTGACACGCAGCTATTGGAACATGAAGAGTCCAAATCATTACCTAGCACTGCACTGCGCTCGTCACCCAGAGATCTAAGATCTTATATCTCTAAGCCCTGTAATTTCTCTGGAAACATTACCCTTCAAACCGGAACACAGTAATGTTTGCACATTACTGCTTGGCGGTAGAATAATTGGAAAAGATGTGGTACTTCCCCAGGCAAACTCTGCTAAGAGCCCTACCACTACTAAACCACTCGACTTGACCAGCCGTAACCTTTACTTATTAACTTATACTTGTAAGATGACGGAAAATAGCCCTAGGAATTCAGTAACTTAACAACATGACTCCATCGAGTTTAGTCTCATTTTATTTGTCTCGACGAGTACTTTGGTGCTAGATGGTAACCAAGGCCTGACTATGATACTGGAAGATGATCATAGAAATTCAGGAATTCTTATGGCTATCTTCCAGTTTCATCATTAGATTCTGGATCTCATCTAGCACTAAAGTATTCATCAAGTCAAATGAAATGACCTCAAACTCGAAGGGGTAATGTCGTTTAACTACAAGGTTCCTATGATCATCTCCTGATGGATCTGAATCATCAAGACCTTAATATCCGGATAATTATGTGAAACTAATGAATAAAAACTTGCAAAATTACTTGTGATGTGTGCTCGGACAACGATGAATCATGCTGTACCTTCATTAGAAATATGTCTTGCTATACCATAATTTATATTAATTTGTCTTAATATAAATTAAAAATTAAAATACAAATGTTCGAGTAATATAATTTAATAATATAATATAATTTAATATTTTATAGCTGGACATATTTTCGTGTGTTTTCCATATAAATGTTCGAGTATACATATGTATTTTTGTGACGTCACCAAACTATACCGTAATTTATATTAATTTGTCTTAATATAAATTACGGTATAGTTTGGCGACGTCACAAAAATACATATGTATACTCGAACATTTATATGGAAAATACACGAAAATATGTCCAGCTATAAAATATTAAATTATATAACAGACTCGTAGCTATATCTGTGATGGCTTTAAGTTGCAGAAGATGCATTAAATATCGGTTTTTGTAACTCATATTGACACATTTTATGCACTTAATTTTGACACCCACAATATTTCCATATTACTCACTAAATTGCGGTGCCAACCACATGTGGTGACTAGTTAACACAAAAATAAACTCTGTTACTACGCTTGCTTTGCGTCATGTTTGTTTTGCATAAATGCATCGAAATTATTCGTTGGCCTAAAATAAATTGTCATCGTGTTATCTCTTTTTTTTTTATGGAGACATTACGTTGTGTGTTTGTAAGTGTGTGTTTATTTCTACGTATCTCAGAGACGAGTCGCCTGAACATATATAAGAGTCTAATTAAAATTGTAGTAATATTCCGAGAGCTGCTAGCAAATTATGGGTTGGTATTTCTACTGTGTGCTGTCTAGTGGAGAGCCTGAAACCCACGACACAGGACAACCTAGTGTGGGTTTCAGTGAACACCTCGAAGCTGAAATAATTGTAATTTGTTTAAGTATAGTTTTAAGTTCTTGGTGTAACTAACGAGATATGTAAGTTTGTGAAATAAAAAAATATCATTATCATTTGAGGCAAGCTGTAAACTTGTCGCATAGTTCTCCTATCGTACGCCAACACGGAGGTGCAGACCTGGCTAGTGCGAGGCGGGGCAAAAAGGATCCATACATTTTTGAAGTGAAAACTTCTTTAGGCGCGCCTAGACAGATTTTTCGTGGGCTGTCAATTGGATTCATTCGTCACGCTCTGGTATGATAAGAAATCTTCGGGTAAACTCGGGACCATGGCCGTCTAGAAATACGTCAGCCAATGGGAAAAGCTGAAAGGGCGTGGACAGGCCATCATGGCATAGCCATCTAGAAACGCATCAGCCAATGGGAAATGCTGACGTATTTCTAGATGGCCATGTCAAGATGGCGAGGCCACGCCCTCCGGTTACACCCGTGTAGTTTCCAAGGTAAGCTATCAAATTCTGAGTTATACGTTTTCACTTCTATCGGCAGTTCCTATGACTGCCTATTTTTTTTATCTTTAATTTTATTTTTTTATTCAGTGAATATGTTTGAGGCAATATGCAATCTCAATAATTATGTTGTAGTTTAATGTTTAAAAAATAAAATGGTCGGGGCTTAAACTGTCAGGCCAGTGCATATATTTATGTTTTGCATAATATATGATATAATTATGTGGATATATTATGATTAGTTTTTGTGATATTACGTTTGGCGCCATAGTACAGTTAAAGTTGTAATTGCCTGTTACTTTGTTTATTTTTTGTTTCAAGAATAGAGATTTGCAAATTGTTGTTCAAGGTAAACAACTATAAGCACAAGGCAATATAGGTATATAAAATACTGAAATCGCTAAATAAATCAGCAGTCACAATACATATTATGCTAACGCTTTGGACTTTGGACTGTTTTAAAATAAACGGATTTTTTATACATAAAAAACTTACATTTGCTTATTAAATTATTTTAATCAACTATTGCCGTTACAAATAGTAACTAATACTAATCTGATTAGGATTTAAATAGTTTGAACAAAAAATTTAATTCTATTATGTAGAGATCAAGAGCTTTAATGCCACTAAAATCACCATACGTCACTCTATTACGCTACAAAAAATTGGTGAATCAAAATAAAACTGTCAATATTTACTTACCTACAATAAAAACCGTCAATTTACCATCACGAGACGCAATCATGGGTTCGTATAACTCATATTCACTCATTTTGATAAACTGTTTATTTTTTCGCCAACAATATCTCGATAACATTGAAAAATGTCTCACAGCCAACTGCACGTGTTAATCTGCTAACGCGAAACGAAAAAATGAGCTCAAGTATGTTTATGCGAGCTATTTTTTGTTATCGCACAAATACATTGGAATGATGACACACTGCAACATATTGTATATACAATTAGTAACCGGTTTCAATGTTCTTTGAGAAAATATTTAAACAGCGTCACTTAATACTATAAAAGGGAAATGTTGTGGGTTTGTTGGTGAGTATTTATTCCTACGTATCTCTTTGTAACGTCTCAATTTAATGCCATTCGAATACTTAAATAATACATTATCTTGATTTGATACAGGCCACTTTTTAATTCAATAAAATGTGGTAGGTCAAACATCAGGGTGCAGTTGGTTTAAAACATACATAAAAGCACCAAGGTATTCGTACAGCCAAATAAAGGAACATTCTGCCAGCGATCTGGTGATCTCACTAATATTATAAATGTCATGTTTGGATATTTTATTGTTTTTTGCTTAATAACGTCGTAACGCATTAACGGATCGGGTTGCACTTTGGAACACAGTTACATTATATTCTGGAAAAACACATAGTTAGGTTTATATATTTCATTTTTATTAGTTCTTATCCCGGAAAAACAATGGGAATGGGAAGGGAATAGGCACTACGCTGGTAAGCCCGTGGGGTGTTGTTAGTTTGAAATAAATCTGAGATTACACCATTGTCAAGTTTAGTAACAAGCGAGGATTAATCAGACGCAGCAGTCATCAGGCGCAGTGTTAGTCACGTCTCTAAACAGATCAAAACATTACTTAGGATATATTAATATGATAATAGTACAATAATTATTTTTATGTAGACTTAATTGTCAACATAAGTGAAACATAAAGATAAGTACCTTTATTGTAGTGTAGAGTGACAAAACGAGCAGGAAGGACATGTATCTGATGATAAGCAACATTCCTGCCAGCACAACGTCGGAATATGTAATATTATATCTAAATAAATATGTATTGGAATTAAATTTCCTGTTCAATCTCTTTTAAGACTAAAGTTCTCATCACACAGAGGTGGATAGTGCGGAAAAGTGATCACGATCCGGGATGTGATTTTTTTGTAATATTCGAATTTGTATGACACATAACAAGCGGGCGCGATCCGGCCGCGCCGGTGTGTTAGGTATTATATATTATATTACGCTTACAAATTCGAAAGAAAAAAAATCTCAGTAAAGATAATACCTACTATAATTATATAATTTACTCCTAAGACATAATTACAAGTCCAAGACCATCACAATTTCGCTCCAAAATGTTCGTAAATCCCCCCAAAAACAGATTTGCAAAAAAACCGGTACAACTAAATTAAAATTTACTTACTCATAAAAACATCAATTAGAGTGCATCGACTATTTCACATAATATAAAACGGCGATTCAAATTTTGTATTAAGTTCTCTGCGATAAGTGCCATATTAGGTAAAAGCTCGGAAAAAACTGCAAAACGTGGTATTAAAAATCTCCATTTCCAAAACAAATTTTTTGTTTCTGACAATGCCCAAATGAAAATTTTTTTCTCACTATTATTCCCACTATTATATCTGGCAACTGCGGTTGCAGCGCGTTTTTTTTATTTCGCATTATTTTCGTAAAATCATTTCGGATAACTAGAAGCTATGGACACGAACATGAATTGCTAACCAAATATTTGTGCTTTGAATACCTAAATATTAAATAGCGATATATAAATAATATCAAGATAGTTGTGCCCTTTTTTGAATATGAATGCTCGTAGCTCGATAAAACAATATCATTTCATGGTTGGCGTGAACTAAGAGAAGATTTCAAGAAGACTTGACTTGACGATTAACTACCAGTTTTGTTAACATATTTTACCTGAAACCCGGAAGATTTGTGAATGAAATGTTAGGATGACAACATGTCTGAGAATGTGTTGCATCTTGCATCATGCGTTGTCGGACGACCCTGAATTCCACACTACAAATGGCTATAGAACATTTAAGCGAAACTTATATCCTTATAGAATATAACAAATGTAACGTGTTTGTGGATGGTTGGTAAAGATAGCTAGTAGACAGATACTACATTATTATGTTATAACCATTGCTTAAACTAACAATAAGTCAGGAGATAGATCAAATTCTGAGAATTATCGACCTGTGAGTATGTTGTCGTACTTGGGGAAGTTGTTCGAGTCCCTAGTTTACGATACGCTTTATCACCACATTGAACCAATGCTGTCTCCAAAGCAGCATGGGTTTATTAAAAATAAATCTACTGTTTCTAATCTGCTGGAGTACAAGTACTATTTGTGTGGAGCCTTTGCTGGGACAGCTCAAGTTGATAGTGTGTCCACTGATTTTTCAAAAGCTTTTGATAAAGTAAATCACCGATTACTTTGTGCTAAGTTGTCTTCGTATGGGGTAAATGGCAGTCTCTTACGGTGGGTCAAACCTTACCTATCTAATAGGAGTCAGCTGGTTGCTCTCAAAGGTTTTGTGTCGTCCCCGGCTGACGTAACGTCAGGTGTGCCGCAGGGTTCGCATTTAGGTCCCCTCTTTTTTGTGGCGTTTATGAATGACCTGATTAATAAGCTTTCCTGCCCTTGCTTACTTTATGCGGATGATTTGAAAATGTTTGTCACAGTCAAGACTTCTTCTGATTGCGAGATACTCCAAAAGGATCTGAATACTTTAAACGATTGGTCTGATGACAACATTATGTTTTGAAATGTCAATAAATGTTTTGTGATGTCATTTACTAGCAAATTGAACAAGATTTGATATGACTATAATTTAAAAGGTCACAGTTTAGTTCGACGGAATGTAGTAAAGGATCTTGGTATTTTGTTCGATGATAAACTAACTTTTAGAGACCACTACGATTACATAACCAAGAGTATGTAACCAATGTAACCAATTGTTGGGATTCTTGCTGAGAACGACAAGGAATTTTCAAAATCCACAAAGTTTTTTGTATCTCTATTATACACTTGTGCGAAGTATACTAGAACATAATTCATGTGTTTGGTCTCCATTTTACAAAGTTCACACAGACCGCATCGAGAAGGTTCAAAGAAAGTGTCTTAAAATGTTGTGCTGCAGACATGGGCTGAAGCGTAAACTTGCATCTTATGGCGATAGGTTATCTAAATTTAACTTGTTATCTTTAGAAAATAGACGTAAATATTATGACTTCATAACTTTGTTTAAGATAATTCATGGTCAGATATATTCTCCATCTCTTCTCTCATTCCTTAACTTAAATGCGAAACCAAGGTCACGCAATCCTCACTCCATAATATGCACTCTACGGGTCTACAAAAATAACACACCATTCTAAAATCCTATTGTCCGTATGTGTCGTCAATATAATGAGGTTTCGTCCAGTCACCATAGTAATATTGATATTTTCAATAGTAACTTAAATAAGTTTCGAAGAAATATTTTGGCTATCCTATGATAATTTAACTGTGGTAATTGATGTTTTCTGTTTTTCAATTAGGTTTTTTTTTGCAATAATAACAGTAGCTTTACATCTGGTATATACCTATTTGTGTAATTCATTAATTTCTTCATTTATGTTATTTCCTCCAACTTACACACTTTGTTTAAAGAACGAAACATAATATTTCACTCGTGTATTTTGTGTATTAGATAGCTTATAAAAATGCTTAGCTTCATTTGTATTTGTATTTCGATTATTTATTTTCTTTTTAATTATTTTTAATCAACTGTAAAATCTTTCTGTGTTCGCATGCTTAGGGATATTTACCTGCTCAAAACAATTATGTTTTCTTTCTTTGTATTATTTTGTAAATGTCCTGTTTTGTGTACCATAAATAAATAAATAACAACTAGGCTTTTTTTGCAATAATAACAGTAGCTTTACATCTGGTATATACCTATTTGTGTAATTCAATCATTCATTAATTTCTTCATTTATGTTATTTCCTCCAACTTACACACTTTGTTTAAAGAACGAAACATAATATTTCACTCGTGTATTTTGTGTATTAGATAGCTTATAAAAATGGTTAGCTTCATTTGTATTTGTATTTCGATTATTTATTTTCTTTTTAATTATTTATAATCAACTGTAAAATCTTTCTGTGTTCGCATGCTTAGGGATATTTACCTGCTCAAAACAATTATGTTTTCTTTCTTTGTATTATTTTGTAAATGTCCTGTTTTGTGTACCATAAATAAATAAATATGCCTTACCGTACTTAATGACCGTCTCATACTTTCTGCACTAGCGCAAGGACACCAAAGTTGGTGTGACTTGTGTTTCGGCTGCTCCTATTTTTTTATGTTTCCTGTGAAGAAGCTCATTGAAGCTAAAGAATCGATTAACCAGTGCTTCACTCTCAAGGTCTGCGAGTCTTAAAATAGGCCAGGCTTGTAAAAGCATTGCGTTACTAGGTAGTTTATTATTTACAGTCACTACCGTGATTTGAGTGAGCTTGGCAGTCTGCACTAAATACCTAAACAACTATACTGCCCGCAACTTGGCCTATACGTAATTTAGACAAGATAAATATGTCTAAAGAGATCTGAGTTCTTATTTTCAACCCTATCTCTATTATAACTGAACATGATACTAGTACGATTAAAACAATTTCAGAACAAACACCAACTTGGTTGTTGCATATTTTTGATTAGAACTATTAAAAATTATTAACTACTTAAAGTATTTGTTCTATTTTAGCAATAATTTTGTCACAAATACAATAAAATAAGTACGATTCTTGGTTGTTTTGTCAATGATTTTCTTGGAGTTGTTGATGTTCCTGTTTGGCCTTGAACTGCCTTTTTTCTCCTGTAGGCTTGAGGTTTACTACTAATTATTCATTTTCATCGCCTTCTTCTGGTGGTGGCGATGGAACACTTGCGTCTTCTATTTCCTTGTAATTTTCTTCGTATATATCTATAATGGCTTTTAATGGCGCCATTAAAGGTTTCATTTGAACTAAAACAAATATAAAGTAGTTATTAGATTTAATGTCATCTGTTAAAGCATAAATCTAAATACGATTGTATAGTGCCTACAAACGGTCGATAATGGTGCGATGGAGCATTGTACAGTTTGGTGAGATCTTTCGTAACGATGATCAGAACATTTTTTTTGTCCTTGCTCTGTCAGCGCGTCAATAAGAATCACCACTTGCTTCCTATTATACCAACACTAAACAAAACACTTTGTTTTGTGACAATAATTGTTGTTATATAATTTCTCCGAAAAGCTACTCAACTGATTGTTTAACAAGAAAGTGTTGAATTAGTTTTAATTACATTTCTATGAAACCAATCTTTTAAACTTATGTAATACAAGTTTTGAACATTGAGCTCTGTAAGACCCTTTTTAGGGTTCCGTAAAACGGAACCCTTATAGATTCGTCATGTCTGTCTGTCTGTCTGTCTGTCCGTCCTTCCGTATGTCACAGCCACTTTTTGCCGAAACTATGAAAACTACACTGTTGAAACTTGGTAAGTAGATGTATTCTGAGAACCGCATTAAGATTTGAACAAAAAAAATAAAAAAACTAGGGTTGCCCCCCATACTGAGAACTGAAACTCAAAATTTTCAAAGAGAGTCTTCCAAAGTGGTAAAATGTGTGTCCCACCCCCCTCTAACTTCTAAAGTAAGAGAATGTAAAATCTAAAAAAAATATATGATGTACATTATCATGTAAACTACCAACGAAAATTGGTTTGAACTCGATCTGATGAGTAGTTTTTTTTAGTACGTCATAAATACACTATTATTGAAACTTCGATCAAAGTTACAACGAACTACAAGAACTATGTGCACTATGTATATTATGTTACTTGCTGCAACGGAACCCTTCATGGGCGAGTCCAACTCGCACTTGGCCACTTTATTATAATTAAGATCGATTGTGGTATTTTAGTGCAAAGAATTATACACATTTTTCACACCGTTGCTTGGCGGCGGAATAACTGGCAAAGTTGTTGTACTTTTCCAGGCGGACTCTGCAAAGAGCCCTACCACTGCGAAAAAAAGTCATGGTAAGTAAATAAGAAACATCACGGTACCTGGTTCTTTTACCCAACTCCCAGTCTTATGGTACTCTTTTCCATTTCTGATCACGTGAATCCAATAGTTCACTGTATCTCCGTAGCTCAGAACTATATTTTTGATCAAAATAATCCACGCCTTGTCGTCCTCGTTTATTTCGTTAATTTCTCCATGAACTGTTCCTGTTTGTAGACCGTCCATTTTTTCATTGATATTACCGTGAAAGCCAAAATATGTATAATCGACACCTGAAATGAAAAAAAAGTCTGTTTGATGTTGTAAGTACTCGTATATCTATACTAATATTATAAGCTGAAGAGTTTGTTTGTATGTTTGTTTGAGCGCATGGATCTCAGGAACTATTGGTTCAAATCGAAAGATTATTTCTCTGTTGGATAGTTCATTTATCGAGGAATGCTATAGGCTATTTATTTAACATTACGCTACTATCAACAGGATCGGAGCATGAATAAAAAATGTAACAAAAACGGGGAAAAATACTGCTTTCTGAGAGCTTTCGTTGCGTGACAGCATGTGTCTATCTTTTAAAGATTGCGTCATTAGAACCTAAGGTAACCAAATTTCTTCAAAATTTGAATTGGTATGACCAATTTTCGATAGATAGCGTAGCAACGCGCGCACGGATCAGCTAGTTACTTATAAATGATGCAGGTACTTTGCACAAAAATAACCGAAGTGTCACTTTGGGCCGCTCGCCGCCAATATGTAAATTATAACTGACTACAAAAATACCCCCAAAACGTTGTGGTAGTGAGCATTTTGGATTGGATTTGAATTGGTTTAATAGAAATAGATAATTTATTGGTAAAAAGCATTTACAAGACCAAACATACATCCATCCATCCGTCAGGATAAGTCCGGACTTGTCCGAATTCTTAGACACTTGTACCATAGTCTATTAGTAGTAGTATTTCTTAATACTGTGCTAGGACGGAGTTTGTCCGGCTCCGTAATTTATCTGGATTTTATTAAATTTGATGGAATATGAGTAATGAAATTATATATTAAGTAATATCAAGTCAAGAACAATCTCCGCCCACACCCCGCACCTTTACCATGTCTTCTACCATGCCTATCATACAAAGGTAACTATTATGTGTCCGGACTTTTTAAATCTAAATGTCAGGTTTTTGTCAGGACTTCTCTGATTGATAAATGGTAGGTAGCTTAAACCTAATGTGAATCGGTAAGTGAATAAACGAGCGCTGCAATGCAAACGATGCATCTAACCGGTCATCGCACGCGCAAATTGGTGGCACTCGGGTCTTCTCGGGGCAACGAAACTATGACTCAGCCCAACTTAAATGTGCCAATTTATTACTAACAGATGATACAATAAGTACTGGTTCTTGTAATTTATCTTCACACATTTTATGCACTTCATTTTGTACTTATTATTATTATTTATTTATTTATTTATATTGTGTATAATGTATAACCTATAAGACTTCGTGTGAAATTTGGTCATGTATCTGAACTCAATTTTAAATTGAAGTCGTATTTTGTTTATTCAGAAGAAATAAATAATTATTTAATGTTTTTTCAGAAGCATGTGTTGCCTAATGAAAATGCCGGCCCTGTGAAAAGTCAATAGGTTTAGGTATACACATAGATATCTCACAAGTTAAAACAGTGTCCTTGCAATGTCAATTGTAGGTGCACATATTAATGACACTTTGTATTATATCAATTGTTACAACAACTATTGTTTTTAATTTGGAGTTTACAGCTGAAGTAGATGGTTTATAATAAACATTTATAACTTTCACTTTCATTATGATCACATTTATATTCCGTTAAATTACTATTCATTACTGCGACAAATGAAACAAACCATTATAATCACAATAAACTACTTGTTAAGTCCAACAATTTGAAAAAATAAATTGTATTGACAAAGATCACGGACCCCGGAGTCTGTGGAGTAGATATTTAAATAAATAAAAAAAAACCACTTTGGAATTAAAATATATGGAATACAGAAAAAAATCGTGATTCAGGTTTAGGGTTATATTTAGTTGAAGTTTAAATTTCTGGTTCTTTTGTCTCTTTTTCATGCATTGAGTTGCAATTTGATCTTCAAGATGAACAACTTTTGACACAGGGCTACAGTAAAAATATTAAATAAATAAAATTCAGCTGTCCTTTGTGCAAACATACTCTTGACTTGGTAAATATTACAGAACTTTGCGTGATTTCGAGGTCGATGTCACTATATTTATTTACTTTTTGTTAATTTATTATGGTAAATTACTGGCATTACTGGATAACGACTAACAAAAATGAGATTAAGACTTGAAATAGATGGAACAGGAAAATTGATTCATATATGTAAATAGGCCAGCCCACGCTAAATCAAAAATGTTAATACCACTAAAACCGACACTAATGTAGGTTCTTCACATAAAACCTAACAAAAAAACTAAAAAAAAATAAACTGTAAATATTTACCTGGAATATACACTATCAATTCATCATCATCCGATGAAATAATCATTGGTTCATAGAGTTCAAATTCACTCATTTTGATAAACCTTATATTTATACGCTAACAATTTGTCGATAATTTTAAATGCAATTGTGCAGACAATTGAAGTGCAGACAATTGAACAGGCCAACCTGTAAACGCGAAATGAACTCAAGTACGTTGCAGCGCGCTATTTTTTGTTTGCGTATAATGACATCGGAATGAGCGTTTTCACACTGCAACGATAACGAAACCGATAATCGCCAGCTATCTTACCAATCGGTTGTGGGTTTTGTGAACGATGTGGCCTGCCCATTCCCACTTCTGCTTGCTCTTGCCACAACACTCCTTGAGCTATGATGGCTACTTTCATTCTTCTGCGAATATCCTGAATCCTGTGAATATATTTATCTATTCACCCGTACAGCGGCAGTGAACCTATATGGGCTCAGCGCCAGATATGACATGTGAAAAAAATAATTAAATCTAACCCTAAAATTTTTGAGGCTAGTTTTGTCAAATAAAATCTTAGGTGAAGCTTTATTAAATAAACATTTTTCGCGCCAGCACTATAAAAAAAAACTTTGAACTAGTGAAATCAAATAATTGAATTTGTCTCTAAATTAGTTGCAACTAACGAATTCATCCACTTCCCCACTCACATTGCCATAGTAATATTATCTATCATCATCATCATCATCTGCAGCCTACAGACGTCCACCGCTGGATATAGGCCTCCCCCAATGATTTCCACAATGACCGGTCTTGTGCCGCCTCCATCCCCCCTTATGATGTATACAATATTATCTATACGGTATTGTAATTCGGTCGTATCTTTGAAATAAAAGCCTACAGCTGCGCGGTACGTAAATTTGCGATAGGGCTGCTTGCCACCAGCATTTAATTTAAATTTGCTTACTTTGTGCTCCGTTTAGTTTTGTGATAGTATATATGCATTTAAATGAAATAAACAAATAAAATACTTTGTGATTTGAATAGGACGCATTTAATAATAAAGTAGCCAAGTGCGAGTTGGACTCGCCCATGAAGGGTTCCGTTGCAGCAAGTAACATAATATACATAGTACACATAGTTCTTGTAGTTCGTTGTAACTTTGATCGAAGTTTTAATAATAGTGTATTTATGACTTACTAAAAAAAAACTACTCATCAGATCGAGTTCAAACTAATTTTCGTTGGTAGTTTTTATGGTAATGTACATCATATATTTTTTTTAGTTTTTTCATTCTCTTACTTTAGAAGTTGGAGGGGGGGGGGACACATTTTACCACTTTGAAAGCGTCTCTCGCGCAAATTATTCAGTGTAGACGAAAATGATTTTAGAAACCTCAACATTATTTTTGAAGACCTATCGATAGACATCCCACACGTGTAGGTTTGATGAAAAAAAACATTTTGAGTTTCTGTTCTCAGTATGGGGGGCATCCCTAATTTTTGTTTTTTTTAAAAACTTTTGTAAAAATCTTAATGCGGTTCACAGAATACATCTTCTTACCAAGTTTCAACAGTGTAGTTCTCATAGTTTCGGCAAAAAGTGGCTGTGACATACGGACGGACAGACAGACAGACATGACGAATCTATAAGGGTTCCGTTTTTACGTTTTACGGAACCCTAAAAACGCGTGTTGTTGCTTGATTGGTACATTTAACCAAAAACCATTTGAACAACGAATCGGTCTTAGAAATTTGCAACTGGAATATACTAAAAAATAGCGCGATTACTGTTAAAATAACAATACACCGTCCGGTCATCAATGCGACACAGTCGCGATTGTGTCGTCACCCGATATCGTACTACTATTTCATGCAGAGTTATCGTGTAGTTATCGTCCAATGTGAACACGCCCAGTAGTGATTGTATCAATCTACGACTCCAACTCTATCGTACAAATATCGTTATCGGCTAATGTGAGAGCGCTCTATCTCTTTGTTCTTTGAGTAAATATTAATTACTCTAATAATATAAAGGTGATATGATATGGATTTGTAGATTTGAATTAATGAATGAATGATATCGATAACTCTTTATTATTCACACCTTAAAATAATAGATAAAATATAGGTAAGCAGTAAAAGTAGTGAAACAACTGGCGGCCTTATCGCTGAAAGTGATTTATTCCAGGCAACCTTGGGGTCACCCCAAAAGCTAGGAAAACAAATACTATTACTACGATATAAACGAACATTCTTATATAGGTAATATTCTATACAAATACGCAAGCTACCCAAAATTAAAATACACTAATAAATTTAACTAATCCATAAACATACAAAATACTTACTAATTGACAAGAAGATAAAAATATCCTTAGATGACTAATAAATTATTTTCTACAAAAAATTAAACCGACTGCGAAACCACAAATAGGCACTCAAAACCGAAAAATAAACTGATAGGTATAATTATTATAAGCTACTCACTCATCTATCTGAATTCGGTGCCAGTCTCCTAATTGCGACACAGAAAGTACCAGGACGTCAACATGTTTGAAAAAATAAAAAAAAATCTTGTGAGATATTTTGTGCTAGAGCAAAGAAGTACCTTTTTTAAATTTCTAGAAATGCATTAAAATTATTCTCTTTTAATTATACATCAAAAGAAAATATTTGACAATAGTATTAGGTATATTTCATTTCAATGGCATGAAATTCGCGGCATATTTCTTTCAAACGAGTTTACTGGTGATACCTCAAAATAATATCCATGCTTTTGGGTCCGTAGTCTGGATTCATAGAGTATCCATCTTTTTTGTGCAAGTGGTTTTGATTTCCTGCACTTTTTGAAGCAATAGGTACTTAAAGAAGGAAATTTTGTACGTTCTCAAATTCGAAGCTTAAAATCGGACAGATTCTTTTTCAGAACTTTCATTACTTTTGAGAATAAAATTACTCAGGATGAATCTGAAGCATCTTTCATAGAACTCATAAAAGATTTCCTTGGAAACAACACGTCTCCAATATATAAAATAATTTTAGCCAACATGGTCCAAAATTATGAAAGCCTGGTATGCAATATGAGCGTCAAACTTTATTTTCTGTATTTGACTCTTTTACCGAAAACCTTGGAGCTATCCGCAAGGAACAGGGAGAGAGTTTCCATCAAGACATCAAGGATATGGAATGATGCTACCGAAGGATATGGGACACTACAATGATGCCTGATTACTTTGAAGGGAGACTCGCCCACAAAAATCCACAAAAAAACAGTATTCTAGAAAAAAAAACCACAATTTCATTTAAAAAACCCAAAAAAAAACCAGAAAACTCAACGATTGTCTACCGTAGATCATATTGTATTGTTTTTTTATGAACTAGTTAATTGCAGTGTAATTTCTGTTAAATATAGTTTCAATAAATATATTCTTAGTATTTTTGTCAGTTTCTATGAAAATTTTCAAACACTTTTCACTACAGAAACCTGACGTCCTAAACAAAACCAAGCACAGATTCGTGATAAGCACACCTCATTTACTATAGGGCGCCTATTCAAACTGAAACACTTTTTCATGAACCAAAAAATGTAGGTCTGTGATATTATGATTGAAGCTGTATGCAATTTTTATGCGTTGTAGTTTGGATATACAGATAGTCCTTTTGATGGGACTTTCTACTTGCCAAGTGATCTTAATTGAGGGATCCATTCCCCATCATGCCCCGCTACTCATCAGCCAAGTCTGTACCTCCGTGTTCAGGTATAATATAGAATGTAATATAGAAGTATGTGACAAGTTTTCACCTCACCGCAAATATTATCTACCTAAAATTTGATGCCAGTTCTCAGAATAGACAATATATGTATAGAAATGATGTAGTAACACAACATTTTGTTAAGTTTTTTTCCAAAAACACATAGCAGTTTTGTTTATGTAATTTCTGGAACTGTTGTTTTTACTGTTTAGCCTTGAATTGCACGAATTTCTGTTTTAGTCTTGAGGTCTCTATTACATTTAAACTGCTTCAACTTCAGGAGATGGCTCTGGCGCATGGGCTGCTTCTATATCCGTGTAATTTGTACTGTACAAACGTATCACAGTCTCCAGTGGTGGCAGAGAACGCCCCATTGGACGAGCTAAAACAAAGAAAAAATAGATTTAAAAACATGTTGTTTTTTTTTAAATTAAGGAATGACGAGATGAACAGGGCATATGCCTGATGGTAAGCAACATGCTTGCCACATAACAGCACAGTGACACCCAGCTATTGAAACATGAAGAGTCCAAATCATTACCTAGCACTGCACAGCGCTCAGCGCTCGTCACCCAGAGATCTAAGATATTGTATCTCTAAGCCCTGTAACTTCACTGGCAATATTGCCCTTCAAACCGGAACACAGTAATGTTTGCACTTTACTGCTTGACAGTAGATTAACTGCCAAAGGTGTGGTACTTCCCCAGGCAGACTCTGCTAAGAGTCCTACCACTACTTATTTTTCAGAGCTACTGCTGTTTCACTATCTACTGTTTCAGAGGAAAGAACTAACAGACACTCGAATAATGTACGATGGTACGACCGTACAACTCTGTAAGACATTTTGCAACAGATTATCACACCTAATCATTTCTATGCTATCGGGACATCACTACCACCTCGTTTCGCTTTTACCAATCTACGATAAACTGCTTTGTTTGTTTTAATTTTCGTTACTCATTCCCATACTCCTTTATTCGTGCATTCTGTGCATGAGCTTATTATAAAATGGTCAAATGAAGATTAATTACATAAATCACTTACCTACAGTTTGGTTTTCAATTTATCATAAAATACCAGTTGATAATTAAGAAATTGCACTTCTTTAAGTGCAACAAAGAGTTTATCTTGCAGTCAGGTAAAAATGTAGTAGGAAATGTTCCTCAAATCCAAGTGAATCATTTTCGTTCTATCAAAGACAGTATCGTTGTTTGATATTAAAAGGAATGACAATAGAGCGTAAGATTAGTAATCATCTAAATTTAAAAGTTTGTATGGAAGGATGGATGAATGTTTGTTACACTTTCACAAAAAAACTACTCAAGGTTGGAAATAAAATTAAATTTGATACTTAGATGGATAATAGTTTAAAATACCACTAAAGCCGTTTTTGACCTCGGTAAAATAACGGGGGTGAAACCGAGGGGCGATGTAAGTGATCATATAAATGGGGAAAATACTCAGAAGTTATCAAACCTTAAGACCTCACGCTTCCAAATTGCACGAAATTTTGGGTATTTAAGGCAAGCCAAAAACATATAATATAGTTGTCCTATTTATATTCCAACACGGAGCTGCACACTTAGCTGCTGAGAAGCGGGGAAAATGAATCCCCGCATTTTGTTTTTTTTTTCTCATGTAATTTTATCATCATAATTTCTCTTTATTATCTTTGAGGCAAAATGCAATTTTTGTATTATCTTTTAATAATAAAAATAATATTAAACCAGACGATTGAAAGGCTTATTACACTTGGCCAAATTTAGTCGTTTAAATTTAGTCGCAACTGAACTTAGGAAAGTGTAATAGAATTCAGTTAGCCAGCATACTAAATTCTTGAGAAAAAAAAGGAAAGATGCTTGCTTCTAACTGGCTGCTGAATTCAGTCAATTACTTATCAACCTTGCACCAAAACGTGCTTTTGAGTTCAGTCACAAAAATTTGCCAAATGTAATAAGGTTTCTAGTCGGGGTTTTAAAGCCGGGTCACACAGAGGCGATCCGATAGCGATAGCGATCCGATAGCGAGACGGGATTTTTTGTAATGTTCGAATTTGTATGCAACCTGACACACAGCAAGCGGACGCGATCCCATACTCGGTATCGGATCGCTATCGCTATCGGATCGCTATCACTACCGGATCGCCTCTGTGTGACCCAGCCTTTAACATTGCCAGGTGCGTGTGAATATATTTTTGAAAAACATATAAAAAGATGTTTTTTTTTTGTAATTTGAATTGACTAAAACATTGAGTTTCTCAAGGAGACAAGATCATATTTGTAGGATTTTTTACCAGCCAAGTGATCTAAATTGAGGGATTTATTTTGTCCCACTACTCGCCAGCCAGTTCTGCATCTCCGTGTTGGTGTATTATAGGAGAAGTATGTGACAAATTTTCAGCTTGCCTCAAAAATTGATGCCACCTCTCGGATATAATGGGACATCACGATTTTGACAATATTTTTTTTTTTTTACCTTTTATAGGTTTACACTTGACCGCCATCTCACCTGATGTTAAGCGACGATGCGGTCTACGATGAAGCGTGTTTACCTAGAAAAAACCGATTCACTCTCGATTTGAAGACACAAAGATTGTAACCATCGGGGAAAACCCACTCAGGCAACGTATTCCACAGCCTAGACGTTCTTATCACAAAAGTAGAGTCAAATCTCTTCGTTCGTGTCTTTGGAACATCAACCATGAAACGATGTCGCTTTTTCGAGCTACGAGCATTCCGATAGAAAAAAGGACAATGCCCTGTTTGTGATTTAGATACACTGTTAAGTTAGGCTAGATAGTAATCATTGGATTAAAACAATGTGCATCCAAAAGCCGTTCTCAATTTAAGTTGTTGGAGATACTTATATACCTAGTTTCACTTCCCAGCTCCCAGTCTTGTGGTACTCCTGTCCATTTCTGATCACGTGAATCCAGTAGTACACTGTGTCTCCTTTACTAAGAGCTGTATTTTTGATACTAATAGTCCACTGTTTATCCACACCTATTTCGTTTTTAGGGTTCCGTAAAACGTAAAAACGGAACCCTTATAGATTCGTCATGTCAGTCTGTCTGTCTGTCTGTCTGTCCGTCCGTATGTCACAGCCACTTTTTGCCGAAACTATGAGAACTACACTGTTGAAACTTGGGAAGTAGATGTATTCTGTGAACCGCATTAAGATTTTTACAAAAGTTTTTAAAAAAACAAAAATTAGGGGTGCCGCCCCCCATACTGAGAACTGAAGCTCAAAAATTTTATTTTCATCAAACCTACTCGTGTGGGGTGTCTATCGATAGGTCTTCAAAAATGATGTTGAGGTTTCTAATATATTTTTTGTCTACACTGAATAACTTGCGCGAGAGACGTTTCCAAAGTGGTAAAATGTGTGTCCCCCCCCCCTCTAACTTCTAAAGTAAGAGAATGAAAAAACTAAAAAAAATATATGATGTACATTACCATGAAAACTACCAACGAAAATTGGTTTGAACTCGATCTGATGAGTAGTTTTTTTTTAGTACGTCATAAATACACTATTATTAAAACTTCGATCAAAGTTACAACGAACTACAAGAACTATGTGTACTATGTATATTATGTTACTTGCTGGAACGGAACCCTTCATGGGCGAGTCCAACTCGCACTTGGCTACTTTATTTTCTTCATTCATTGTTCCAGTTTCTAAATCCGTCATCTTTTCGTTGACCTTGGCGTGAAAGCCAAAAAATGTGAAATCATCGTCTGAAATTAAAGAAGATTAGTTCACACGACGCGGCTGCCAACCGCGCCCGCGCGCGGGCGCGGCGCCGCGCCGCGCGACTGTTTTGTTTCAATACTCACGAGACCGCAGGTTTTCGCGGTTTCTGCTCCGGAAAGCTACTGCGCAAGAATCGCGCGCAGCCACGCGGGCGCCGCGCGGCTACCGCAGCCGCCGCGGCCATAAACCGCGTCGTGTCAGGCCCGATTCACACGGCGCGGCTGCCAACCGCTCCAGCGCGCGGGCGCGGCGCCGCGCCGCGCGACGGTTTTGTTTCAATACTCACGAGACCGCAGGTTTTCGCGGTTTCTGCTCCGGAAAGCTACTGCGCAAGAATCGCGCGCAGCCACGCGGGCGCCGCGCGGCTGCCGCAGCCGCCGCGGCTGTAAACCGCGTCGTGTGTATTGAATTCAATTTTATATGGAAATCTGCCGCGCCCGCGCGCGGGCGCGGTTGGCAGCCGCGCCGTGTGAACCCTCTCTGAATTGAATTCAATTTTATATGGAAATCTGCCGCGCCCGCGCGCGGGCGTGGTTGCCAGCCGCGCCGTGTGAATCGTCTCTTAATTTGGGCGTACTCAATTTTATCTTTCAAGTTTAAGAATGAAACGACTTAAACTAAACATGCTTTTTAACCGGTACCGAAGATACTTCATGTATCGTTATAAATATATTAATAATGGACTATTGAAGTATGTTCAAATATTTGGTATAAATACCCTTTCTGTTTTTTAGATATCTGATTAGATATCGTTATTGTCCTTAAGACATATTATGCCAGTTTTTTCGTGCGATGTGCTTGTTTTGCTATTTTGAGGGATTTATTGTGTTCTAATGCACTTTTTACCAGATTTAGATTGTAGTTTCTGATGCCTTTTCATATATTATTCCGTTTTATTAATCCATCTATTTCAGAGTATTCTGTTGTACAAAAGGATATGTATTCTGTTGTTGATCAATTAATGTTTTTGTGTTAGTCGTGAGTTTGTTTTGTTTCGCAGGTTTGATTTTATTACCAGCTTGTTTAATAATACTCTTGTAACGTGTTTTTATTGCACGTCTACGTCTTCACTATTGTGAGTATCTAACATTTTAAAACTATTCCGTAGGTCGAGCTCTGAATGATTTTGTATATCCATACATAGTACGTTGGAATATTGGAAGCTACTTCGGAAAAAATAACGGAATGGTATACTATGCGAGTGAAATTATAGAAAACAATCAATAAAATGTAGAAAAAAAAATACAAAAAAAAATGCGCTATCTGATAAATAATTTGAAGTCGGTTCTAATCTAAATTTATAGTGTTAGGTAGTAGTAATAGGTTCAGATTACTACCAACATCAAACAGCCTACCTGTACCTGATAGCAGATCCATAATATTTATAATTAAACAAATAATTAAAGCAAAAAGCCTTGACCAACATCCTAAAAAGTTGTTGTAAGGAGGATGGATTAAGGGTCAGATGCGAAGGCAGTTATCCTTGACACAGCACACATCATCAGAAAGTTTCTCGCTGTGCAGCCCTAACCACCGGTAGATTGTACGCTTCTTCGCTGTCAGTGACAGTTTAATTTACTTTTTTTTTGTAATCTTCATCAATTGAAATTTAAATATTGTACTAAACTCAGACAAGAAATTACGTAACAGACATTATTTAACTAGTACTTAATGTTTTGTCTTTTTATTTGCGTCTGTATTTTCTACTAGGTACTACCTACAAATATTGAAAATTTTTGTTCAACATTTCGATGTTAAATTATTTACTATGAGTCGAATATTGAAAGTTGTTACTGCAAAAGGGTCGATCTCTTTAACAAAAACCCTCAAAGTTGTACAAAGATTTATTTTAGGTGTGTGATTTTTTGAGGTATGATTTAAAAAAAATTACGGAACCCTACATAAGTTGTCCCGCCAATTGGTTACCCCTTTATACAAGAATGGCGTGGACAGAGATGTATTAAACTTCCCACGCTTATAGTTTATAATGTAGTGAAAGAGTTCAGAATGCTATTTAAAAAAAAAAAATACGTTAAATCAATAACAAAAATAAGAACTTAACACACATGTATTTGACAACACTAAAATATTATTTTGTTTCTTTAAAGTCTGTAGTCAATTTAAGAGTAGATTAATATTGGTTTATGGTCGAAGTTTGACCACCTGATAACCACTAGAACATCAAATTATTTGAATAATTGTTAAGTTTCAAACATTTTAATGTTTATAATATATTTATTTTTTTACTTTGTATGAATACTTATTTCTATATTGCACAATTGCGCATTAACAAGCCATTGGCACCCGATGTTGGTTTTATGACTCTTGAGTCTTGTTTGAGAGCTGATGAGCTACATATTGTAATATACTCCTTAAACTTTTTAATTTTATAGTGTCGAAATAATTCTTTATGTTTTACTTACCAGGAAGAATAACTGTCAATTTACCGGAATGATATGCGAATAATTTTGGTTCTTGTAATTTGTATTCACTCATTTTGTGCACCATAAATATTTCGACATTAATAAATAATAACGAGCCTCCAACTGTATCTGGTGACTTCTTAACGCGAAATGAACGCAAGTAATGAAGCGAAGCTTTATTTTTATATATATGTTTGTAATTAAAGTTACGACACACTGCAAGGCATACATACAGGGTTATTGGTAGTCAGACTTCATCCTTTTAAGAGGATGTTAAGTACATCAAATTTGACAACTTTTATGTCACAGTTTTTAAAAATTCCTTTTTTTCTTTTTTTTTTCTCATCCAAAATAAAAAAGTGTATTTGCCCGGTCTATGTAAAAGTATCGAACTCATCGTAGCAATTCATACCAAGAGCACGCGCGTTCTTTAAAGGTCGATAAAAATGATGTGCCGAAGTAAAACACAAACACCAAACAGCCGGTCCAACAAGAGGACAACCTGGCCAACAAACACATTTTTTATTTGAGAAATGTATTGAGTTTTAACAATAGTTGTTTGTTTAATTATACAACACATGCCCTTAAACGGATGCAGGCTGATTACCAGTAACCCTGTAGATTGTCAACGTCATACTTTCTTTGTTTGTTTGTTTGAACTATCGCACTAGTAATGTATCAGAAAGTTTTGAGAAACTAAAAAAATAACTTTAATTAATTTTGTTTTGTATATTTTTACTATATCTTTTCAAAAAACTCTCCACCATCCTCTCTATAAAGTTTCATGCTCAGACGCAGACCCATTTTCAAAACATTTTTTTCCAGGCAGACATCTCTTCCACGGCCTTTTCAAACGCTGCTAGCGCGTCTTCCGGCACTATAAACTGTATCCCTTTTAGTTGATTTTTGATTTTAGGGAATAAAAAGAAGTCACATGAGCCAAATCAGGGCTGTATGGAGGGTGTCCCACGACTCTGATCGGTGTGGAGTCCCCCATCAAAGTGAAGAAGCTAGCGATCAAAATGTTCCCTGCGCTCCTCGATCTCTTCACTTTCGTAGGCGTTAGTTAATTTAGAACTGTCGACTAACGCTTTGTTTCTGGATCGTATTTATAAATCCAGGATTCGTCACACCTGTCACAATGTCGTAAACGCGCCGTGACGAGCCTGTATTAAATGTTTGTATCATTTCACATCACTTCCTGAACCAATCTGCAGATAATGCTGAATTTCTTCGTACGTAATGCGTCTGCTTTCTTGAATGAATTGTTTTACTGCCAGCACACTTTCTTCGGTGACAGCTGTCGTAGGACGACCACTCTTTTGTTCATCCCCCAAAGTACTCGTAAAACGACCGCATTTGAACTCACTATACCAGCGGTAGATTGTTGCTTTAAATAATAATATTATTTCTAATCTTGTAATCAATCTTGTAACGCTTTTGAGAGTACCTCATGTCTTTTAATGGATTCAATTTAGGTCACAATTCACAAACCTTAAAACAACGCACTTATGAAACTCGATAGCTGTTTCTTTGAAACTTATCCGCACAAGCGCGTGCGCAGCAATCAATGTGTCAAGCAGCTAGTCCTTAGTGTTCTGTGAATACCTTACTGAGTCGTATGGCCAATGTATTTTCATGGAAATTCCAAAATACTCAATAGCATGAACAACTTTTACTACGGAGTCAGTTCTGAAATCGCCAAATGATTCAGTTGTTTAACGTCAAAACGAACCTTCAACTGTATAATAGATACCAACAGAGTCAGAACAAACGCTTAGTAGCATAGACATCGCATCGGTTAGATCGTAGTTGAAATTGTCGTTTTTCTGAAGTCAGTATGAAACTGATGTCATTATGGATTGTTTACAATTCAAAACTAAAGCAGTATGGTGAAGTGTGCAGTTTTATTTTGCAAAAACGATTCTCGAAAGCAAAACAAAAATAACAGTAACATATTTTACTACCAGTATATCCTACTTTTTGTAAAAAATCTATGAGTTATTCTCTTTTTTTTTTATTCAAAATTGCTACACCACAGACTCCGGGGTCCGTGACTTTTGTCATTTCAAATCTTATTTTAATTTTACATATTGGCTGCATTTCTGTCCCTGATGGCCATCTGTAGGTTGAACTCTCGGATGGTCTTCGGTGATGCAGCCAACGCTCGCCGCACGAACCGACCGATGGCATCGTCGGTGTCGTCAGCGTAGTACGTGAAGGTTCCCGTGTGCCGTGAGATTGCAACAGCTGCATGGGGCACGCTCTCGTGCAGCTTCATGTTTGCCTTGGTTTTTATTGCGATTACCGACTCGTATGTCAGTCCCTGAGCTTCATGGATGGTAAAGATACGTGACCCTGTGCCTGACCCATAACCCTGGTTTGTCAGGGTCTCCTTCTCCTCTTGAGTGTGAACTAAGAAGAGGGTGTTTGGTAGGATGTTGGGTATTTGCGCTCCCTTGTACCTTTACTGCTCTAGGGACTTTATACGGGGTGCTGAGGAGTACATACCTGAGTATATTTCCCTCAGCGCATATGCGATATCCATCGGATTGCGATGTGTGCAGAGCAACTCCTGGCTGATCTTCGTAACCAGGTTCGGGCAGTGATACCTCATTTCGAAGAGATTTTCCCTGTCAATATAAGGCAACTGATTGACGACTCCTATGAGGACAATTTCACCAACATCAGACAGCCTTGAAGCCATCACAATGGCTCCAAAATGGTTCATGAGAGCTTCGTCCACCATAAGGCGACTAAAACTTTCTCTTCCGAAACCATTTACCAGAGCAGAAGCCATGGTTCGCACTCTGGTTTTGACCAGGTTTCCGATACGGTGCGATAGCTTTTCTCTTAGATCTTTTGCTGTCTCAGTTGTTGTAGTGATAATGGCGTCCTTGTCCACATCAAAGTGTCTAATCACCCATGTTGTCTTTCCACATCCTGGAACTCCGTTGAACCACTGTATTCGCGGTACCTCCCAGTTTTCCCAACCCGCTTTGACGTTTGAGTTCCCTTCGATGGTTTTGGCCATCTCAAGGATCCTATCGTCCAGCATAATCTTGGTGCATCGGGCGGTAACTACGATTGGGTCGTTTGGTGGTGTCGCATAAACTGGCATTCGCGCGCGCTCTGTCTCTTTCTCGTTCAGTGTCACGAAGCCATTTTCTACACTGTAAGCTGGCATATACTTTCCTGTCATGGTCCCCTTGATGACCCGGGAAGTGACATTATTGTAAATGGTTGCTTCGGCCTCCTCGAGTTTCGCCTTTAAGAGGCTTTCACTTCCTAGCGTATGGGTAAATGTACAATACTAAAGTTATAGAATTTTCCCGCTAAAACACTAACGACTGACATAACGTCAATAACCGCAAAACGCCACGATCAATGACTGTGTATCCAGTTTATGTGTTTTTTATTTTTACTTGAATACAAACAATCAAAACCGTCGTCGTCGTTGCGATCTTAGATCGCAAACTATGTTAAAAATGCAGAGAAGTAAACAGTCTAGTCAGTCTTCGACAGCTTGTTTTGCGGTTAGTGACGTCAAAAGCCATATTTTTATTTGCAGTCACGTGACAACAAACTAAAAATAAAGCTTTTAAAGTCATTTGTAATACATTTTATAAGTTAAAAAAGAGAATGGCGCTTAGATTGAATAATGTTAACCGGCACTGGAATGCATTGGCACTAGATTGATGCATTCCAGTGCCGGTTTCCATTATTCCAGTAAGCAATCCAGCGCTGGATTTGGTCGCTAGACTGGAATAATGTAAACGGGGTATTATATCAAAAAAATATGTATTGCGTCATTTAAGTTAGGTGTTCACATTTTATTTAGATTTCTTCCTGAGGTAAAAAAAATGTATAATGTTAAATAGTACATTATGATATAAGTGCGCTAAGTTGATAATTACAGCTGAGGCGATATTGCTAGCTCGAGCCGTAGGCGAGAGCCATAATTAGCAGAGGCTGTAATTATCAAAGCGCACGTATGTCATACGACGTTTTATAACACATTTGTGAGGAAATAAATAAAACTCTGACATTTTAAAATAAAAACAAAACAGCGAAATAAATTTAATTGTTCACAGATTAGTAATGTGCGCGCATCGGCGCCTTTTTTTAAGCAACGGCACAGAACCAGCCAGTATGCCATTAGTAATAAAGTAAATTACATATTTTCGATTTTATTAATGCATCATAAAATTAACACTAAACATTAATTTGTGATTAGTGTTACCATCTCTATAGGGTTATGTTCGAGAGCTGGCATCATTTTTCGGGCGGGTTATTTAAAGCAAGCTGATAACTTGTCACATAGCTATCCTAATATACTTCAATACATAGCTGAACACCAACCTGCCCACTGAGTACCTTCAAATATCTACCCAAAAATTGGTGTGAACTCTCGGAATATTAGAATAAGAATTAATACAGGCACTTAACTGTGAAAACGAATTCATTTAATATTTATTATTGTACTAGTGCTAATACTATTTTATTTTATTTTTATTTATTTAACTACAGGGTTGTGTTCTTAAAAAAATAACAAACGCAAGTTTTTAGTGTGTCATGACTGGAATCGTGGGTTTTCACTGTTTGTTAAGAGTGCGCCTAAAGCCAGGAAAAAATCAGATTTCAACCGCGCGACGCGTTTCTTAATGTGATGTACATAAAGTCGAGAATAGTATGACACAGTTTGGAGGAAAAATCAATATTTAATCAGGAGTCCATTTTTGACCAAGTTTTATTTAATTACTCAATAACTAAACATAAATTTAAAAAAGTGTTCGGTTACTTTACTAGAACGTACAAATAGAAATTTTATTACCAAAAAATAATGTGGGGTCATCGCTGATAATTTCGAGTACTCGAATTAAAACGGGTTTTTTCGGTGTCATTTTTATTTTTTTATTGTAAAAAACTCTGATCTATTTTAAAAATTCTATTCGGTTATTGTGCTTCTTCATGATTGTACCCACACGTCAATATTTTTTTTGTCATAGTTTTTAGTTTCTTAACTTCAGTGAGCGGCGTCGAAAATGTCCTTTTTTCGTTTTCTGGCTTTAGGCGCCCCCTTAACCGTGAACTATATCAATTGCTCCTTTTTTTTTCAAATCAAATCAAATCATTTATTTGCTAGAAACATGGTCGTAGCACATACATTTACTGCCGTGTACAGGTGTAATTCAAGTCTTGTATCACATGTTCTTGCCTATTTCGGCGTACAAATGTTATTATACAGGAAGTATTCAATTAAGTATTCACATATTATTTAAGAAAAGTATGTATATATATTATATAAAAAAAACAATGTCAAATTAAGATATAAAAATGTTACCATCAATTAATAGATTTGTACGACAATTAAAATTGTCAAATGTCATTTGATAAGTCATAAAAACGTTGTTTGAGATACCTACATGTAGTCATTATGATTTTCTGTAAAATTATGAATATTATCGCTAAGAAAGTCAGCTATGTTTAGGCTTGAGGTTTTCTGTTAACTATTCATCTGATTCAACTTTTTCTATATACTCGTTATTTCTTTCATAAAGCATTATTATCGTTTGGACCGGTGCCATAGATGCTGCCATTTCACATTCATAATCTGAAACAATAAATATTAGATTTTGTAGTACATATTTTGGAAGAAATCTAAACATGTTGTTGTGAATTAAACTAACAGATGCAACCATCAATGCATGAACCACTGCACTCAACCCAAATGGGTGTTATTTTACAATAGATTCTATTGTAAAATAACACGTAAAACAGTTTTAACACGGTTTAATAAAAATGCTTATAAGTAATTGTGTAAATGAACGTGTCCACGCCAATTTTGCATCTTGATTTCTTTAACTTTTAATCAAGAAATTACTGCTACCGTTTCTATACTGACTTAGTACCGTTTCTATTGTGACCTAGTACAGTTTGTATAGTGACTAAGTACTGTTTCTTTAGTGAGTTAGTACCATTTCTATACTAACTTAGTAAGGTTATGACAACAATCGTTGCTACTTTATCTTATCATGACTGCCTTAGCGGTTAAATTGTTTGGTAAAGGTAGGTAGTCCGCAGGTAGGGGCGTAGGTCGTAGGTTTGATTCTCACTTCGGTCAAATATTTGCGTAATAAAAACATATTTTTTTCTGTGTTCTATGTTTGTATGAGAATTATTTATTAGCTATTTGGCCCCCATTTTGTTTTCTTGTGAGAAATGAATGATTGCATATCTGGGTATATCGTACTCAATACTACGTAAAGCGGTGCCTTTACCTTGCTAATGTTTTAAAAAACTGAAACCGAGAATGTTGGCAGCGTTAATTAACAAAATATGCAGCCAAAAATCGTTGTCAATTGAATTTGGTGAAGATACCTGGTCGCGCCCTCCAGCTCCCAGTCTTGTGGAAGTCCATTCCATTTCTGATCACGTGAATCCAATAGTACACTGTATCTCCGTCATTCAGAGATATGTTTTTGATGAAAACAGTCCACTTCTTTGTGTCCTCATTCATCATGATAGTTTCCTCATTAATTGTTCCTGTTTCTAGAACCTCCATATTCTCGTTGATTTTTGCGTGAAAACCAAAAAATGTAAAATCATCATCTGTAATGTAACAATAATATTGATGTATTTTTAGTAGTCATATTTTCAGCGTCTTAAAAAAACTAATTTGGCATTTTGGGCCGCCGTTGGTCCCGTTGGCATAGAATAGATAATACAGAAGCCGTTGGTACAAGTTACGAAGTAACTATTTTCTGATCTGTGGTACAAGTCTACTATGACCACAAATTCTTTTGATATTTAGGGACGACGCGGTCTACGATATATTAAACCTTTCAAAAAGAAACCAGTTTGCTTTCAACTTATCCAGACGGCAACCTGATTATATCCATCAGGGCTTACCTACTCAGCCAACGCAATCCAAAGTTCTCAAACTATGTAAGTATATTTTTTTGTAAAACTATGCCGCCCGATAAAAAAAAAGACCATGCGGTCTTAAATCATGGAGATCAACAATACGCTCTCCGAAAAGTGTTCTTTAAAAAAACAAAAAACACTTGCAACTATGCGGCTCAACTTTCACATATGTCAAGTCTGTAACGAACACGGCAGCCGTTGTCTAGATTGAATCGAAAGCTTTCAGCTTGTGCTCAGCTGACCCATGTCAAAAATGCGAACAGTACCTCATACAAGATCAAAGTTGTTTATGATGGAACCTTTGTTTATTTATTTGTTTTAGTAGTGGTTCCTACCATCTCTTGGCAGAATCCGCCTGGGGAAGGACCACACTTTTGCCAGTTATTCTACCGCCAAGCAGTAATGTGCAAACAGTGTTCAGGTTTGAAGGGCAACGTTTCCAGAGAAATTGCAGGTCTTAGAGATATAACAACTTAGATCTCTGGGTGACGAGCGCAGTGCAGTGCTAGGTAATGATTTGGACTCTTCATGTTCTAATAGCTGCGTGTTACGGTTCTGTTATGTGGCAAGCATGTTGCTTACTATCAGGCACATGTCCTGCTTGTCTCGTCACGCTTTATAAAAAAAAAATAAGCTGAGTAATTGTTCAGAAATGAACTTCTTTTGTGCTTTTCACAGGAGAATCAATTCTCTAGGAGTAATTTATCCATAAGGAGAGCGTAGTTGTTAAAATGAGTTAAGCCACAGCTCGAGATTAGCTGAGAAGAACACAAAAAAACTACAAAATGTCATTAAAGAACTGGTGAAGCTAAATGAAACCATAATCAAAATTTCAAAAACATACCTGGAAGATAAACTGTCAATTCGCCAGCCAAATTTGGAACAAATATTGGTGCTTGTAATTCATAGTCACACATTTTGATAAACTTATTTTTTTAAATATTTACACTTACAATATCTCAATAACATTGATTTATATAGCGACGTCAACTGTGTCTGACTACCTGTTACCGCGAAATGAGCGGAGGTTTGTTTTGCAGTTCGTTTTTGCATAATCGCAGCGGAATGTTGACCTGTAACTTTGGTATGTACCTTGAGGAAAGATAAATGGTAATAAAATAAAGGTAACATTGTGGCTATGTGTGTATGTTTTTTCTATATATTTTGATGATGACGGAACGATTTTATTTAAACTGAATAAAAATGGTTGTCTGTAAAGTCGGTTTACTGACGATAGTTAAACGTGACAACGTCTTAAGAAATCAGTACGCTTATAGCGCGAGTAGTGATACCGCTCGACTCGGCGGGTGGCGCCCTCAGCGCTCAGCTTCGTCCGCATGGCACGGAGGACGAACTAACGGTAACGTTACATGACGTCATGTTTTGCGGGCGTGCAGCCGGCTTCACCGAATTATAAGAAGTTATCACGTCAAAAAATAAACCTTGTTTAAAAACACGTGTACTTTGAAATTATTGGTCGCTAAGCCAAAGATTTGACCTCAGATTGCAGTTTGTTTATATTAACATTGATATTAATTTTTACACTTGAATTATTTAATTTATGTCACAATACGTTCGCTGGCCAACATAATACGAGTATGTAACTTTACGTATTATTATTTTGTTGGCCACCGCACTCTTCGATCTTATTTGAGGAAAAAGAGCATACAGCCATATGACGTCGGCGCAAAAAGAAGTCTATAACCAAGAATTAAGGAAGGAGGCAAAAACGCAAACATTATCCATAAAAAACAAAATAAAAATAAAAAACTTTACTGATCCTTCTCTATACTGATTCTGGCTTTCCCCATTCAGTGCCTCTAACACCGCCACTTTTCTGTCTTTGAAGGCCATTTTTAGATAGTATTCTCATTTTTTTTTCTCATTATTTAAATAGAGAAACGTGCTTTTTAAACTGACTAATGACTCCTCGTTTTCAACGAACGCAAAATATGAAAGTACTAGCTGAACCGTGCGCGCGTTGCTACGCCATCTATCGAAAATTGGTCGTACCAATTAAATTTTTTAACAAGTTCGGTTACCTTAGATTCTAAAGACGCAACCTTTAACACCTTTGCTGCGGGGCCATTTTTCGTAGACTTTCAACTAGTGCGTATGAGGTCTTTTCGAGGCAAAATTGACCTTCCTTGCAGTGCGTATGGGACCTTTTGTGCCTCACAAAATTGTTTCTAAGAATACCTTAAATATTATGTTCATTTATAAGAGTAATTGCTTGAAAATTTAGCAATATTAATTTAAAGAGTTGTTAAAGTTGAATCCAGCTTCGCCCATAGTTATGACATTTAGGTATTGAGTAAATGCAAATTATATATATGACATCTGTTCTGCCTCACATCGCATTGAAATAAAGTTCTATTAGTGTCTCGACTAGTGTTGTGAATAGAGAGAGTTGCAGTTGCGATATTAAAATAATTTATGTAATAAAATTGATTAATATGTTTTTTATTACAACCGGTCAAGTAGAAAGATTTTTTACGAATTGGACACGAAATACACGAACAATATTTGTTTTGTTTTTGCTTCCTAACTACTTTTTACACAAGTCTTAATTTATCGTAGCAACCTACACAGCTCTTTCGTTGACCATTTCGTCAATTTCGTTGAAGTTGTCAGGAAGAACAATACGACCCTTTAATTTTTCTCAAAACTCAAAATCTTACTCGAGATGATAGCTTTCTTTGTCTCTATAAATAAGAGTAGTATACGTGTATCTTTCAGGAGTATACGATTTATAATTATAGTTCGACTCGATAGTTCGATATATATATGTATGTGATTTATTTTTTATGTATTGGCACAATTTAAGTCGTTCGCGCCACGGTATCATAGATTTATCAATTATCATAATTTTTCTAGGACGAAACACTTGTTAAAATCGAGAATTCAACATATATTTGGGGAATTTTATAAAACTTATCCCCAGTATCAATTTATAAGTCGCAGAAACAACATATTAATAAATGTAATAAAAAATCTGTCCCTGAAAATTGCTGAGCACATGTACTAATTTCTATACAATATTGACTTGTTAGACTAATAGTCGTTAACATGTAGCAATGTGTATTAGCGAGTGCATCAACTTGCAGCATGCTTTCGTATCGATACTTTTTATCACGTCACTAAGTTAGAATACGCAGGCGCCTTGCTGCCCGCACCTCACTCCATGCGGCTGTGAGGCCTACAATTTTGAGGCAGATTAGATCTCACTTCGCACTGTACGAAACTAATTAATACTCAGTGCGTTTGAGGCCTTTTAAACCTCATTTAGTTTTAACTTCACTCTTAGGCTAGGCTTTGCACGAGAAGCAATTTCATATATTTGTCTCTGTTATACTCATATAAATGTTAATATAGTCGCCCCCCGCACAGAGTGAAAGAACACGATTTTGACTACCGCACCTGCGAGAAGCTACGCATGTGGCGTTTTCGACCTCATAATGCAGCAAACGTGTTAAAAGACAGTCGTAGCAATAGACAACTGTGAAGCCATGACTATGATCCCAAAATTGTACATAAGAAGTTGTTTCAATTTCTCGCATATCCCAAAATCATTTACGAGAGCAGAAGCTAATATATGGGAATTGTTGTTATAACCAAGTTTTCTACTATACGGTATATTTGTTTCTGCCTCAAGTCTGGCTGCATCGGTTGTTGTAGTGATAATAGGGTCGCTGTCCTCATCAACATGGCTGGTCAGTCACCCATATTGTTCTACTACAACTGTCCCCTGAACCCTGTCCATTCACAGCATTATACTCGTAGGAGATGGAATGTTTATAAAATTATACCACACGTTTTGCCTACTTCAAGGGCCATTCATTGGCTGTTTTTAAATTGTATTGATTTTTTCTGAAATGTCTAACATACTTTTGCCGAGGGTGTGTGTGTCTACGTGTTCTGTGGGTCTAGGGTGGTTAATCTGACTCCTGAGTCCTGAGTGTCCCTCACTTGTACTCTATAAATGAAACTATGGAATTCGGTAGACGGTGTTTATTGGCGACGACAAGTGCACAGTACAGAGGCGAGGGAACGACTGGTGCGCCGTGTGGATGCTCGGTTGAATCGAAACAAAACTGCTGATGCGGCGTGTCCACACAACGCCACATACTCATTGTTGGTCTTTAAAAAAAAATAGCAAGGAGTATGTTTTGCGCATGTTTTTCTTTTTTTGGTTATGGTTGGTCTAGTCGAGAGAACGGCAACTGCCAAGAAGTGGTTTAAATGTTCAAATACCACTTTGGAGTCATGTGCGTAAAGGTGGTAATTGAAAACGGCGAAGAAAAACATCCTGAGAATGCCGAAATGTTTCTAAAATCTTTCGAGGTCATGTGTCATCCACCGACACATGACCACATGGAATCTTGAAAAAAATTAATTGTAGTTACCACTTGATGCTCTTAGACTGCTTCAAGTATGTGCAATATCGGAACATGTTTATAAGTTCCTGTGGCAAGTTTTTGTAACTTAGTATTGCCCACAGTCGAACATATACTACCATTTATAGAAGGCTCGTGATAAATCCAGAAAACAAGCAAACACAAACATGAGCCCTCCGCCTTGTATAGCACTTGATGGTATCTCTCTTTGGTTGTCTGTGTGTGTATAATTGTCGTAGGTAAGAACCGATAACATACAATAAATCTTACTGAGTGTAAATTGATTAATAGATAATGTATACCTTTACGTAAGTTTATATATTTTTGTAGGTTATATACTATTCAAATTATACTATTCATATTTGTAGGTAAGAAACATGTACATGCTACAGAATGTCTTCTTGACAAACAAACGTTTCAACCCATTCTTGAAACCGATCATGTTTGAAGCATCAATTATATTACTATATTACTGGGTTGTTTGTAATAAACAGTCTATCCTACACTAAGTGAGCTTACTATGTCTCACCAGACTCCTGGCACTACGTTGTACACGACTTCGTCTTTGTAGAAATTTTCAAATGAAAAATATACGCTGAATATAGTATCATTATCATCATTAGCCTGTGTATTCGTCCACTGCTGGACATAGGTCTCTCTCGTATGATACGCCGCTCAGCCCGATCTTTCGTCTTGCATCTCCAACAACCACCAGCTGTCTTTCTACATCGAGGCGTGAGACATGGGTATCTAATTTTCTCGAAATTGTTCTTCAACGAATAAGAGGATACGTTTAAGACGCTGGATTGGGTTGGGCGTGTCCTAAACATCAATGGCGAATACATCTCTCACCAACAATTTGTAGAAGACATCGTCATTATGGCCGAGTCGCTGAAGAACTTGCAGTGGATGCTTGATAGCCTGATTAACGCTTCCCAACGTATCGGCCTCCGGATAAATTTGGATCAAACCAAAGTCATGTGCGACGAGTTCGGTGCTCCGGGACCGATTGCCGTAAATTGAACTACTCTTGAAATTGTCCAGAAATAAGTTTACCTAAGGCTGACGCTCGAACTAGGTAGAGGTAGTTTTGAGAGTGAGGCTATGAGAAGAATACAGTTGGGCTGGGCAGCATTTGGAAAATTTCGTCGAGTCTTCTTGTCACCCATCTCATAAAGTCTCAAGACGAAATTGTACAACCAGTGCGTCCTACCCGTTATGACCTACGGTGTTGAAACGTGAACACTGACAGTTAAAATGGCCCTTAAGCTCAAAGTCACTCAGCAAGCTATGGAAAGAGCTATAAGGGCTTGGAGTTTTTCTGGGGATTGCATTCGCAGTGAAGTAATTCGTCAGAGAACTAAAGTGGCCAACATAACTCAGCATATTAGCAAGCTAAAGTGGCAGTGGGCCGGACACAACACATCTGTCGCAGATCTGATAACCATTGGGGTAGACGGGTTCTGAAGTAGAAAACGCGAATCGGTAAACGTAGTGTAGGAAGCGCTTAGTGTTGGATGGCGTGACGATATGCGAATGTAGTTATAATAAAGCATAATATTATTATGACCTATTCGAGTATATTCTGATTTCCTTTATAAGCGCTATCCCTTGAATTAAATATTAGTTTGATAAAAATATTTTTTGATATTGAACTTAGAAAATTATTTCAATTGTTATACGTTTATTAGGTAACAAAATGTTCTGTTTTAGTGGTAATCGTTAAAAAAACTTCTCAAAAAATATAATATTATTAGTATTTTTAATTTTATTCCAGGAATGGTTGGTTTTGCTATTTGGCCTTGAACTACAATAACTTCTTCTCTGACTTAGATGTTGTTTATTAATTAATCACTTGCTTCCACTTCAGGTGTCGGCGGTGGAATACTTGCGGCTTCTATTTCTTCATAATTTTCTTCGTACTTATCCAAAATAATTTGTAATGGTCCCATACAAGGTGTTTTTCGAACTGAAAAAAAAACATAAACATAATTATTACAAAACCATTTTTTCTTGCAACGTGGTTCTTTTTTTCCTGTGATGGAAAGTACCTTAAAGCTATCCTAGGATAGCTTTAAGGTACTTTAATAATCTGATTGTGTTCCAAATTTAAACCAGATCCGCTCAGAACATCCGAAAGTCCTAACTTTTGCATTAATAATATTAGTAGGATATTACAAATTGTATCCAATTTTCCAGCAATACAATGCGTTTATTCCATTTTGCGTCATACTCGTAGTTGAATCAAAGCATTTTTAAACGTGTTACTGCTATAAGATTCAAAACTATTTATTATTGCCCCTTCTTGGACAGTATTGTCGTCTAACATCAGGTGAGATGATGGTCAAGCATAACCCTAACATTAATATCTATACTAATATTATAAAGCTGAAGAGTTTGTTTGTTTGATTGTTTGAACGGTAGGATCTCGGGAACTACTAGTACGAATTGAAAGATTATTTTTCTGTTGGATAGTCTATTTATCGAGGAAGGCTATAGGCTATATAACATTACGCTACTATCAACAGGAGCGGAGTATGAATGAAAAATGTAACGAAAACGGGAATAAATATTACTTTTTGAGAGCTTTCGTTGCGTGACAGCATGTGTCTATCTAATAAAAGGTTGCGAAGGTAATAGAGCAAGAGCCCACGAGGGCCAGACCTTCGTTATTTTATAAAGGCTGAAAGTTCATCTGTGCATGTCCCCTATACAGGTAAGAACGACCAGGGACTATGAAGTTTGGGTTGTGGTTACTTGGGCAGATAACCGATAGTAAAGGTGTACAAAATAGTACCTTACATTCGTTAAAGTATTAAAGCTCAATTTTTTTATATTTTGTTAAAGATAACTTTAGAAATCTCGTCATCCATTGCCAGACACTTATGACAGTTGCTACCCCCTGCCAGACACCCCTGAACTTGAATAAATTATAATTATACTTTTGTTATAGTATAAAAGCTAAATTTTAAATATGTTACTTGGGGACCTATGAAAAGATGCTACATTAATAGCCGGACAGTTTTAATGGTTTTTATATATTGCCAGACACATCGAAAGTCCGCTGAAAGTGCGAGCGCGAGGTAACAACTGTTCCACAGAACATATATCAGGAAGAAGTAGCAAGTAGGCAAACGTAGTACTAAGTTAGCGCAGCTTCGCATGGTTAGAGGTTGACGAAATATAATCTAAATAAAGTAAAAACTTACCGAAGGTACGATATGCCTCCTTTGGATAAATTTATGGCCCGGCTATCATTTTTAGGGTTCCGTAAAACGTAAAAACGGAACCCTTATAGATTCGTCATGTCTGTCTGTCTGTCCGTCCGTATGTCACAGCCACTTTTTGCCGAAACTATGAGAACTACACTGTTGAAACTTGGTACAGTACCCGGCGATAAGTATTGCACATCGGCCTTTGGAGGGAGACAGTCGGCTGATGTCGGCTTCGTAGAGCATTATCTCTGTCGCACACTACCTATGTGACGTTTTGTCAGTCGTTGTTCAAGTGCGATAGAGTGCGGGCGCGTCCAGTTAAAAAAAAAAATATAGAGTTGTTAACACCCCCAAATTTAAATAATTTAAAGTTGTACTATGGCATCTTTAGGAAAAAGAGGAAAACCTTTACGAGGTCAGTCACGCCAAATTATCTACAATGTTTATAAATATTTTCTAACCTTTTAATATTTTTAAGCTGACAGATTTTAAAAAAATGAAGATGAAACTGTAAGTTGTTATTTTAAGAAGGTTCAAGCGCGAGTTGCAAATGCCACTGGAATTTCAAGAAGAACTTTGAACAATATATTAAACGAAGTCAGTACTGAAACACATTCTACTGAAATTAAGTTTAGCACTCCCAAAAAAGGGAGACCAATAAAGCAATTTCGTTTGGATATGGACGATTTTGATTATGATGTTGTTCGAAGAATGGTGTATGATTTTCACTTACGATTTAATGAACTGCCAACAATAAAGTCATTAAAAGCTAAATTATGTGAAGCTATTAATTACAATGGGTCTGAAAAGACGTTGAGAAAAATACTTCACGAGATGGGATTTCGGTTCACTAAAATGGAAGACAATCGAAAAGTTTTAATGGAAAAGCACGATGTAAGTCTCAAACGAATGGAATATATCGATAAAATGCGCATATTTCGCGAAAGAGGAAAAAATATCGTCTACATGGATGAGTCTTACATACATACATCCCACACTAAAGGTAAATCTTGGAGTGATAATAAGAAAAAAGGAGTAAAAAAGCCAATTTCAAAAGTGCAACGTTTGATAATAGTTCATGCGGGAAATGAAAAATGCTATGTACCCGGTGCCTTTTTAACGTATAAATCCACGGATACTACAGGTGACTATCACAATGAAATGAATAACGATAACTACGAGAAATGGCTGGTTAATCAATTAATCCCAAATATACCCAGTGATTCCGTTCTAGTTATCGACAACGCACCCTATCACAACAATAAATATGTTGAAAGACCCCCCAACTCAAACATCACTAAACAGGAAATGATCAACTGGTTAAACAGACACGAAATTCCAGTTGATCCAAAATTAACAAAAACCCAGATTTATGCCATTATAATTATGTCAGCACAAGGAGAGGTATACAGAGTTTTCCGTGGACAAAGTACTTGCCGGACATGGGCACACTGTGTTGCGATTGCTACCGTATCATCCGGATTTTAGTCCAATTGAAAATATATGATCTCAACTAAAAGGCTATGTAGCCTGTAGAAATGTGGGTATGAATTTAACTAAAGTAAAAACGTTATTGACTGAAAAAGTAAACATGATCGGGACTGAAGAGTGGAAAAAGGTTTGCGATCACATAATCAAATGTGAGAATGAATATAAAAGCATTAAACACGGTTTAGACAATTACACTGATAGACTAGTGATAAATACGGCTGATAGTGACAGTGATATTGACCTCTTTGAGAGCACAGATAGTGAAATGGAAGTAATTGAGAATAAGAATTATAATTATTTTTATTACAATGTCTCACTTTAACAATAGGTACAATGGTGTTTATTATGTACACTACAGCTGTAATTTTCCAAAATAATTAAATACGTAAACATAATGTGAACATATTTTTAGGGTTCCGTAAAACGTAAAAACGGAACCCTTATAGATTCGTCGTGTCTGTCTGTCTGTCCGTATGGCACAGCCACTTTTTGCCGAAACTATGAGAACTACACTGTTGAAACTTTGTAAGTAGATGTATTCTGTGAACCGCATTACGATTTTTTCAAAAAAAAAGTAAAATTACGGTTGCCCCTCATACTGAGAACTGAAACTCAATTTTTTTTTCCATGAAACCTAAACGTGTGGGTGTCTATCGATAGGTCTTCAAAAATGATGTTGAGGTTTCTAATATAATTTTTGTCTACACTGAATAATTTGCGCGAGAGACACTTCCAAAGTGGTAAATTGTGTGTCCCCCCCCCCCCTTCTAACTTTTAAAGTAAGAGAATGAAAAAACTAAAAAAAATGTATAATGTACATTACCATGCAAACTACCAACGAAAATTGGTTTGAACTCGATCTGATGAGTAGTTTTTTTTAGTACGTCATAAATACACTATTATTAAAACTTCAATCAAAGTTACAACGAACTACAAGAACTATGTGTACTATGTATATTATGTTACTTGCTGCAACGGAACCCTTCATGGGCGAGTCCAACTCGCACTTGGCTACTTTTTTATTTTATTTTACTCGAACCTAAAGCCATCACTTATAGAACACTTATTGGTGTATTTTATACAAAGAATAAAAAGAATTATTAAAAGAAGCAAATTAAAATTGTTTTAACAGCTCCTAATAGATACCGCACTGTTTGTATTTCGTGCTACAGAGATGACGCTCTACGAAGCCGAAGTTGGCCGATTGTCTCTTTCCAGGTGTCGATGTGCAATATTTATCGCCGGTTACTGTAAGTAGATGTATTATGTGAACCGCATTAAGATTTTTACAAAACAAATTTAAAAAAAGAAAAATTAGGGTTGCCCCCCTTACTGAGAACGGAAACTCAAAAATTTTTTTTTCATCAAACCTACACATGTGGGGTATCTATCGATAGGTCTTCAAAAATGATGTTGAGGTTTTTAATATAATTTTTGTCTACACTGAATAATTTGCGCGAGAGACACTTCCAAAGTGGTAATATGTGTGCCACCCCCCCCCCTTCTAACTTCTAAAGTAAGAGAATGAAAAAACTGAAAAAAATATGATGTACATTACCATGCAAATTACCAACGAAAATTGGTTTGAACTCGATCTGATGAGTAGTTTTTTTTAGTACGTCATAAATACATTCGATCAAAGTTACAAAGAACAACAAGAACTATCTGTACCCTAATCTGTAACATAATATACACAGTACACACTGTGTATATTATGTTACATGCTGCAACGGAACCCTTCATGAGCGAGTCCAACTCGCACTTGGCCACTTTATTACATTAAAGAACTGCGCATTACTGCATATTTGGTTACGTTTTATTCAAAATCGCGGATGAGAGTACTGTAATAGTGGCAGAGCACGACTAAGAATTCGAAAATGGGCGTCAATCTCTAACCATGCGAAGCTGCGCTAACTTAGTACTACGTTTGCCTACTTGCTACTTATTCCTGATATATGTTCTGTGGAACAGTTGTTACCTCGCGCTCGCACTTTCAGCGGACTTTCGATGTGTCTGGCAATATATAAAAACCATTAAAACTGTCCGGCTATTGAGGTAGCATCTTTTCATAGGTCCCCAAGTAACATAATATATAAAATTTAGGTTTTATACTATAACAAAAGTATAGTTATAATTTATTAAAGTTTAGGGGTGTCTGGCAGGGGGTAGCAACTGTCATAAGTGTCTGGCAATGGATGATGAGATTTATAAAGTTATCTTTAACAAAATATAAAAAAATTGAGCTTTATACTTTAACGAATGTAAGGTACTATTTTGTACACCTTTACTACCGGTTATCTGCCCAAGTAACCACAACCCAAACTTCATAGTCCCTGGTCGTTCTTACCTGTATAGGGGACATGCACAGATGAACTGCCAGCCTTTATAAAATAACGAAGGTCTGGCCCTCGTGGGCTCTTAGTCCATAACCAAATTTGATCTAGATTTGAATTGATACGACCAATTTTCGATAGATGGCGTAACAACGCGCGCACGATTCAGCTAGTAAATTAAATAAATTGAAAATTACTCGTAGGTAAGTGAGCTTAGAATCTTCCGATTTTGAACTGCATGTGTATACTATAGTACTGAGCTATTATGACTTTGACAATACTATAATTTTTTAAAAGATTTGAATAAACTATTCTACAATAAAATTTAAGGTGTCAATAATTTGAAATGTTTTTGTAAGTTGAATTTCTTTAAGATATCTACCTAGTTTTACTTTCCAGCTCCCAGTCTTGTGGTACTCCTCTCCATTTCTGATCACGAGAATCCAGTAGTACACTATGTCTTCGTCACTCAAACCTGTGTTTTTGATGCAAACAACCCACTCATTGTCTTCAGTCATTTTGGTGCTTTCTTCATTAATTGTTCCAGTTTCTAGACCCTCCATCTCTTCGTTGACCTTGGCGCGAAAGCCAAAAAATGTAAAATTATCGTCTGAAATGAAAAATAAAATACTGTTACGTATTTTGTTCAATATTCGTATATGAAGCGTGCATTTTTATCTTTTATCATTTTATTTAGAATGACACCATGGGTGGGGCCATGTATGCTTATTTGGAATTAGCCTGCATTTTAACTGCAGTCGAAGATGTAATATAAAGTTCTGTTTTTTTCTTATCGAGCATCATTTACCGAGCGCGCGTATTCTTTTTACGAATTGTTAGTAGTCGTAGAGTTCGCTGATTTTATACCAGGGGGAACCCTTTGCAAAAAACCCAGCTATATATAGTAGTGCAGTCGGATTAAGTGAGATTTACTAAAAGCTATTAGGTGCATGGTCCTCATCTGTGTCAGGGGAAGCCACCGGGATCTCTATAGAAATGCACGTCATCCCCTTAACACCTAGCATGAGCCACCTACCTTAAATTATAGACTAAGTGACAAGGTCCTGACCATGTTGTAGCACTTTTCTCTGTTGGGCTCACTTTCATAGGAAGTTAGGCTCTCAAGCCCATCAGCCTAAGAGCTAAAAGGTGAATTGCTCCATACGATGGGCAGAGCAAATAAACAAAAGCCAAACTCTTGTTACGTGAATTGCTGCCTTCGCATACACCATGGGTTCATAGTACATATTTATTTTGCTTGGTTCTGGTCTAGATAGTGTTGTGTGTAGAGTATCGACTGCAACACAAGCATTGTTTAGTGCAGGTTTTGTGATCGTATTGTATAGGTTTTAAAGGAATAATGTGAGTGTTGCTATGTTTCGTGTAAATAAGCTTATTTAAGTGATGAATTTATAATTAAAATAATAATAATTACTATTATTTTATTAACTTTTCCTGCTTTCTACAACTCTTTTTAATATTTGAATTGCGAAAGTTAATAGAATATACATATATTATGTATGTTGGTAAACCGAACATGAAACCTCCTCCTTTTATGGATTTGGTTAATGACCCAAACTAGGTGTGTAGACATATTTGAAAATGTATGTACATGGATAGAAGGTTCCTTATTGTAAATGCCAACCAATTTTTTAGACAAAATAGATTAGCGCTACACCGCATAACGCCTGATGTAAAGCAACAAGAAGAAGCGGGTAGATTTAAGACTTTAGTTGAACACTTAATTCTGTGGGATGAGTGAGCGAAACAAATTATTTGCCTAAAGTGCTGCAATAAGGATGTCATACTGAGTCACAACCATACAATAAATGACATTCACAAGGCATTCAACTTAGGTTTGGACTGATGCACTGTTTTCTGCATTTTTATTATCAGTTAGTTCCTTTATCTCATTTTTTTTATTGTATAGGCACAATGACATGCACTTGATGGTAAGCATGCCTACCCATAACAGAAAAGTGACACACTGCTATTATTGAAACATGAAGTGGCCTAATCTTTACCGCACCGCACCGCACTGCGCTCGTCACCCAGAGATATATATAAGGTGTCTTATCCCTTAGCCCAGTATTTTTTCTGGAAACATTGCCCTTCAAACCGAAACACGGTAATGTTTCCATACTATTGCATGGCAATTGAATAACCGGCAAAGGCACTTTACCAGGCGGACACTTCAAAGAGCCCTACCACTACAAAAGTAGTTTTAGTTACATAACTATTTACTAGAAATTATATATTTATTTAAAATATTAAAAAATATACATTTAAGAGGCACCAGAAACAATCACAAAACTGCGACGGGATGCGATGCGACGCCACATCGGAGCAATTCCCCATCGCAAGTTCCTCCGATGCGGCGTCGCATCGCATTGCATCGCAGTTTTATGTGGGAGCCCTAATGCCACGTCCAACCCAGTACTGTAAAAGCCATAGATGTCAGGTGTGACTGAAAAAGTGTCTTTACCAGTTTATAGGTGAACTTAACGTATTTAAATCTTAAATATCTTGGCTCAAGAAGCGATGAATATGTTAAATAAATTTTCACAAATCAATCATAACATTGTTTTTAGGGTTCCGTAAAACGTAAAAACGGAACCCTTATAGATTCGTCATGTCTGTCTGTCTGTCTGTCTGTCTGTCCGTCCGTATGTCACAGCCACTTTTTGCCGAAACTATGAGAACTACACTGTTGAAACTTGGTAAGTAGATGTATTCTGTGAACCGCATTAAGATGTTTACAAAAGTTTTTTAAAAAAACAAAAATTAGGGGTGCCCCCCATACTGAGAACTGAAGCTCAAACATTTTTTTTTCATCAAACCTACACGTGTGGGGTGTCTATCGATAGGTCTTAAAAAATGATGTTGAGGTTTTTAATATAGTTTTTGTCTACACTGAATAACTTGCGCGAGAGACGCTTCCAAAGTGGTAAAATGTGTGTGTCCCCCCCCCCTCTAACTTCTAAAGTAAGAGAATGAAAAAACTAAAAAAAATATATAATGTACATTACCATGAAAACTACCAACGAAAATTAGTTTGAACTCAATCTGATGAGTAGTTTTTTTTTAAGTACGTCATAAATACACTATTATTAAAACTTCGATCAAAGTTACAACGAACTATAAGAACTATGTGTACTATGTATATTATGTTACTTGCTGGAACGGAACCCTTCATGGGCGAGTCCAACTCGCACTTGGCTACTATTATTTTAAACAGATACAGCAAACTAAAACCAATAAAATGTCTTACGAACAAAAACATTTGAAAAGAGTTCACTTTTGGTGTGTTTAAATTTCAGATTAAATTTCTGTGATAAGTTAACATAATACTAAATTTCAATTCAAAATTTTAATCTTCTTCTTCTTATTATATCTAAAATTCTCGTGTCACAGTGTTAATTACCTTATTCCTCCGAAACGACTTTACTGATTTTTAGCAAATTTTATATGCATATTCAGTAGGTCTGAGAATCGGCTACTAGCTATTTTTCATACCCCTAAGTGATAAAAGTTGTTCACCCCTAATTTTTATTTTTGGACAAAAAATTTTGTCTTAGTTTTTTTATAATGTGGCATTAAAAAATACATATAAGCCTAAATTTTTACCCTTTTATCACCAACTCCTTTCGTTACCCCAATGACGTGCTTCCGTTTGAATTTGGTGGTATGCCTCTTTTTTAGGGTTCCGTAAAACGTAAAAACGGAACCCTTATAGATTCGTCATGTCTGTCTGTCTGTCCGTCCGTATGTCACAGCCACTTTTTGCCGAAACTATGAGAACTACACTGTTGAAACTTGGTAAGTAGATGTATTCTGTGAACCGCATTAAAATTTGAACAAAATAATTAAAAAAAAAAAGTTAAATTAGGGTTGCCCCCCATACTGAGAACTGAAACTCGAAAAATTTTTTTTCATCAAACCTACATTTGTGGGGTGTCTATCGATAGGTCTTCAAAAATGATGTTGAGGTTTCTAAAATCATTTTCGTCTACACTGAATAATTTGCGCGAGAGACACTTCCAAAGTGGTAAAATGTTTGTCCCCCCCCTCTAACTTTTAAAGTAAGAGAATGAAAATTCTAAAAAAAATATATGATGTACATTACCATGTAAACTACCAACGAAAATTAGTTTGAACTCGATCTGATGAGTAGTTTTTTTTTAGTACGTCATAAATACACTATTATTGAAACTTCGATCAAAGTTAGAACGAACTACAAGAACTATGTGTACTATGTATATTATGTTACTTGCTGCAACGGAACCCTCCATGGGCGAGTCCAACTCGCACTTGGCCACTTTATTTATTTTGTTGTTTGTTTAATTTTAAATTGAATTCGGATTTTTATTTAAGGAGAAAAATAATTATTTGTTGTTTCATTCTGTTATCAATGAATAAACTAGCGGTGTTACCCGCGTAGTTCTCGTTCCCGTTTTTCCCGATGTTTTTCCGGGATTAAAAGTAGCCTATGTGTTCTTCCAGACTATAATCTATGTGTGTTTCAAATTTCAGCCCGATCCGTTCATACGTTAGGACATGATTGAGCAACAAACATCCATACATTGACATTTATAATATTAGTAGGATAAAGTAGGATTAATGTTGCGTTGAAGTAAAATTTTAGCCATTTGAATTACAAATACAAGTCGTATTTTGAATAATTCTGATGTGATAGATATAATTAATTATTTGTATATATTATTATTGTGTTCTAAAATCTAAAATGTAATGTTTTCTAATGTTCTAACTTTGTTTAAATACTTATTTGCATGTGTGTGTGTATGTGAGTGAGCGAGGGTGTGTGTGTGTGAGGGAGTGAGAGGGTGTATATGTTACGGGCAACGTGACTAACTGGGCATTATTAATAAGGACCGGTCATTATTAATAATGCCCAAGAGCGATGGGCAAAGTGATTAATTTATCACTTTGATCGGCCATTATTAATAATGCCCGACAGCCTGTGGTCCATGTAATAAGTCGCTGTTTGAGATAGCTTGAATGTATCACTTGGACCGGGCAGTATGAACAATTCTAAAGCTAAGTTAAAATATCACCAAATGGAGGTTCGTAAAGTGCTACGTAATCTGGACGTGAATAAAGCCAGCGGCCCGGACGGAATTCCTGCCCTAGTGTTGAAGGCTTGTGCACCTGAGTTGTCTCCTGTACTAACGCGCCTGTATAGACTCTCTCTCCAAACTGGGCAAGTACCGAAATCGTGGAAGCTTGCTAACGTGCAACCTGTGCCCAAAAAGGGTAGTCGTGCTGACCCTGCCAACTACAGGCCCATCTCGGTCACGTCCATACTCTGCAAGACTATGGAACGTGTCTTAAACCGCAGGCTCCTGGCATACCTAGAATCTAACGACCTTCTCAGTGACCGGCAATACGGGTTTCGCCGAAACCGGTCGACTGGGGATATTCTGGCGTATGTCACTCACATCTGGAGTGAAGCTATCGAGAAACACGGGGAAGCACTTGCAGTCTCCCTGGATATCTCGAAGGCTTTTGACAGGGTTTGGCATGATGGCCTTATTAGCAAGCTTTCTAGTTATGGTTTGTCTCCAGGTTTTATTGCGTAGATATCGGACTTCTTGAGAGATCGGTCCATACGAGTTGTCATTGATGGCTGCTCGTCGGACCAAATGGGTATCAATACCGGAGTCCCTCAAGGGTCGGTACTCTCTGCGACGCTTTTTCTGCTACATATCAACGATCTGCTGAAGCCCGGTATCTTTGGGTACGCAGATGATAGCACCGTTGTGGAGAGTTACATGTCTAGCGCGAGAGCCAGCGGTCAACAAACTAAGGTATTGAGAGAGAGTATGGTCGAGCGTTTGAACTTGGCCCTTGAGGCAGTCTCTGAATGGGGCGAAACCAATCTGGCCAAGTTTAATGAAGGAAAGACGCAGGCGTGTCTGTTCTCCGCAAAAAGGAGTCAATTTCTACAGACTCCTACTTTTCGAGGTGTATCCGTGCCGGTTACTGATCATCTTGAGCTTTTGGGTGTTACCCTGACATCTACACTCAACTTTGGCTCATATATCGAGTCCAAGGCTAAATTAGCTGCAAAAAAACTAGGTGTCCTCTCAAAGGTGCGAAAGTACTTCAAGTCTGAACAATTGCTTTTATTATATAAAGCACAGATTCGCTCTTGTATGAAGTACTGTTCGCACCTTTGGGATGGATCGGCTAAGTATCAGCTTGAGGCTCTGGAATCGATCGAGAGGCGGGCTAAAAGGCTCATAGGCAATAATTCTCTTGTGCGAAAAAGACTGCAAACTCTTGAACATCGCCGGAAAATTGCTAGCTTATCGGTTTATTATCGGATACACTTCGGAGAGTGTGCATCTGATCTGCATGATCTAATACCACCTAGCCCTTTTTTCTATCGGACTTCTCGTAACTCGAAGAAGCGGCATCGTTTCATGGTTGATGTTCCAAAGACACGAACAAAGAGGTTTGACTCTACTTTTGTGATAAGAACGTCTCGAGTGTGGAATGAGTTGCCTGAGTGGGTTTTTCCCGATGGTTATAATCTTGGTGTCTTCAAATCGAGAGTGAATCGGTTTCTTCTAGGTAAGCACGCTCCATCTTAGACCGCATCGTCGCTTAACATCAGGCGAGATGGTGGTCAAGTGTACACCTATAAATGTTAAAAAAAAAAAAAAAAAAAAATCACTTCATAACCAAGCCGAAAAAGAGTTGAAGCGTTCAATTGCAACATTCCCTGTTGCAGAAATAGGTCAAAGCGTTCGAGTAAGGATACCAGATGTAGATCGAGCCAAGTCGCATAGTCGTAATGTAATTGCTACAAGGATATCTGACGAAAAAGAAAAAAATTACAAACTTGGAACTAAACACGGTATTTTAAACCAACAGTACTCAGAAATGAGTTACACACAGTAGTGTGTAAAAAAAGTTCATTTCGATCGACAATGTTCCAAAAGTTGATATTACTCTTCGATATGTACACGAGAAGACTTTCATTTTGACGGCCAAGGCTTCCAGCATTGTAATGGTGACTGCAATTCAAAACGTTGCAAATACAAAAAATCAAATATTCTTTGCAATTCCAAATGTCACAAAAGCTCATCTTGCAAGAATAAATAATTCTAAACTTAATAACTTTCTTTCAGAGTTCTCAGTTTACTCATTTTTAAACTATTGTTCTCAAGTATTATTTTTATCAAAATAAAAATAGGTAACTATTATTACATGTAGTATGTTATTACATTTTTAACTGTTTATTTTTTGACTACTATTTTAATAGTTTTTGTTAACTTTTCATGACAATTTTGTTTAATTTCATTTAATAAACAAAAACACTACAACAGTTAACTTATTTTATTACTTTGCCCTAGATAGGGTGGGAATTTTTCATAATGGCCGGGAAAAGTGATTATTCATGTTATTCACATTGTCCAGTTGAGTCGGGCATTATGAATACAGACCGGTCATTATTAATAGTGCCCGGACTTATCAAATTGCCCGTAATATATTTATGTATGTATTATCTCAACTGCACATTTTAGAAAAGCTATTTGACACCCAATACGCCGTCTCTAACTCTCTTGCGTCTTATTTGAGAGCCGATGGGCTCGACTTTTCCCCGACTTCCAAAAAAGAGGTGTTATTAATTCGGTTGTGTGTTTTTTGTATGTATGTTATGCAGTTATGCACTGTCAATTGTGAATCGATGTTATTATATTTCGATAGATCATAATTCAGAAGTGACCCCATATAAATTTTATTGAAATCGGCGTAGCCATTTTGGAAATATGCAAAAAAAAACTGCAATTTGCTTTCACATAATTCAACAGATATTTATAGTGATAGGTTCTTGTGAAATTTGGTCGAGTTTCTGAATTTAACTTTAAATTGAAGTCGGTTGTGTTTTTATTAAGAAAATATATTATTAGACCTGTTTATCTTATTTTTATTTACCTGGAAGAATAACTGTTAATCTCCCGGAACAAGTAGTTGCAATAAATTTCGGTTCTTGTAATTCATATTCACTCATTTTGATACACTATGTTTTTACACCAAAATCTCGATAACGTTGAATAATGTCGCGCGCCGACTGTCTGTGCTGACTTGTTTACGCGAAATGAGCGGATATATTGCAGCGTCTTATTTTTGTATGTGCACAAAAAAACGTCCTTGGTGCACAAGCAAATCGAAGTTGTGACGCTGCAAGACCGATATAGATTGCAAATATATTTTGGTAATTCTTTTCTACTTTGAGAATGAACCACATAGTATCGCACTACAAACATAGATACAGTTGTGGGTTTGTAAGTTTAGTTATGTTTCTTCTAAAGTATATCTGTGACTCCAGAACTGATTTAAACCATATTTTTACGTTAGGAGTAATTATATCATAAATACCAGTTAACTCCATAAATAAGAGATTTTACGAATGGCTTTCTGTTTTTTAATATACTTATGACTGTCGATAATTTTGTTAATTATGACCTGACTTTGTGTCTGGACTGGATTTTCGCCAAGTTAATGTAATTATTTGATTGGAAAGAAGAAAATATTGAGCTATGTTGAGCCATATCCGAATAAACAAAAACCGGCTTTAATTTTAAAATCAAATTCACTTGGCCTTTCATAGGAAGTAATCATCGAGGAAAGAGTCATCGAGGTACTTCCGTTAAAGTAAATGTTTGTTGTTTTTTTGTTCATCTTTCATAAACCACTACACCAATTTTGATAAAAAATTTATGGGACCACTTCTAAACTATGAGACACAATACAAAAATAAACAATTGAATTGAGTTCCTCCTCAGGTGAAAAAATGTTTTTGTGTAGTGTACCGAATTGTTATCAGTGATTGGGCTACTTACTTACGTTCATTCACATAAGGTAACATGCACAAGGGAGCGCAAATACCCCACACCCTACCATACACCCTCTTCTTAGTTCACACTCAAGAGGAGAAGGAGACCCTGACAAACCAGGGTTATGGGTTAGGCACAGGGTCACGTATCCTCACCATCCATTAAACTCAGGGACTGACATATGAGTTGGTTATCGCAAATCAAATGGTTTAATCAAAACCAAACATGAAGCTGCACGAGAACGTGCCCCATTCGGTTGTTGCAATCTCACGGCACACGGGGACCTTCACGTACTACGCTGACGACACCGACGACGCCATCGGTCGGTTCGTGCGGCGAGCGTTGGCTGCATCACCGAAGAACATCCGAGAGTTCAACCTACAGATGGCCATCAGGGACAGAAATGCAGCCGTAGTGGAGGCTCTGGGCCGGGAGGAGGCGGCTTAGGCAAATGGCAATAAGGCAAAGAAGCGATGTCGAGTCGATTACTTGCGGAATCCCAACCGGTAGTGATCGGCTCAAAAGACGAGCACTAGTATTAGGTTTAAAATGTTCCCAACTCCCCCCTTATTTTCCTCTTCTTCTGATTTCTTTGAGAAATATGTAAAAATAAATAAGATTTTAAATGACAAAAGTCACGGACCCCGGAGTCTGTGGAGTGGCAAATTTGAATAAAAAAAAGGTAACATGCATTTTAATCAACTTCACTTTTTTGTCTGTTTTTTACAAATGTCGATAATTTCGTTATTTTTGAACTGATTTGGTATTAAAACTAAGTAATTCGCTATTTAAGCTGGTCCCACCTGCTCTCATTTTATAATAATAACAAAAAAAAATGTTGGACTATTTGTAACAATGTAGCGTAACTAACTGACTTCAACAATGGAGGAAATAATCGTGAGTAAAGCACGTGCAAAAATATTTCTTTTCAAGGTATGTGTAATTGTGTAATCTGTTGACACTCAATTGACTACTTGATTGGTTCAATGCCTTCACTATATCCTTGTTAAAGATGTCTCCGAGATTCAGTTGTGGGAACATTAAGTGGGCCGTTTATTATCTTCTTTTGTTTGTTAGGAACCATCAACTTCTGTAAGAATAATATAAAATGAATGCGTGACCACATCATTTTCAGATCTAATAATTACGATTCACCAATTTCACCAATAAATCCAATCTATCAGTTAACCAACAATAAGATAAGATCGTCAATAAGCCGAAACGCTCAGAAACCGATACACTTCTTCATGCTCATGTCTGAAAGCAGACTTAGATACACTAATTTTAAAAGAAGCAGCTATTCAGTCATGGACAAAATATATTGTACGGATATATAGTAATTTAAAGATCTTTAACGAGACATAGCCTTTGTAATACTAAAACATATCCAGGGTCACTATACTTTTTAATGCCATTAATTTTTCGTTCAAATTTCACATGTTCATAAAATGTACATTAAAAATATAGATTGTATACCTTATTTATATTTTATAAATTACTTACTTACTTTAATGTAGTACCTCTGAGGTACTCAGGATCTGTGGGAGCATTGATTGTATCAAATAGCAGCTCTCTCTCACAGATCCAGAGGCTCATTATTTCTAATAAGTTTGATAATAATAAAATAGATATAAGGAACTTTGTAAAACATTTAAGAAAAAATAAAGATTTAAAAAAATACATCGTCAATAACCAATATTTACTTGAGCAGCGAAACAGTGTCAAATTAAAATTGCCTAAGAAATAGAAAGCCATTGAACCAATTAAAAAGTGAAACAAAATTATTTTTCGGTTTCCTGGAAGAGATCGCTTTTAGCGATAAGGTTGCCATTTGTTTCACTAGCTTTAAGGATATATCATTTTGTGTATTGTTTTTTTTCTTTGTGTATTGTGGACAATAAAGAGTATCTATCTATCTATCTATCTATTTTTTAACTAGCGAATGAACTTAATGTACCTAAACCTAATATGTTTTGACTCAAAAAGCAATTAAATTCGGATTTTTAGATCAAAGCTACAAACATTGCATTCTCGCACATAGTTTTAAAAGACACCTCTAAGATCAGCGCTACTAGCTACTAGCTTCAGTGCCATGAGACATACCATACAACTGCTAAATTTGGTCTTAAAACTGTTGAATCTAAATAAACCGTAAATAAAATGTTAAATATTTACTTGGAAGATAAACTGTCGAACCACCAACCAAACTTGGAACAAATATTGGTTCTTGTAATTCATGGGCACACATGTTGATACACTATTTTTTTTACACTCACAATATTTTGACAACATTGAATAATATCGTGACGTCAACTGAATATAGTGACCAGTTAACCTTATCACCTTGGTACCTTCCAGTAAGTAAGTGAATGACCAAATTACCGGTGAAAAAAATTTAGTGTATCAACATACACTAAATTTTTTACACTCACAATATTTTGACAATATTGAATAACTAGCTTTTACCCGCGACTTCGTCCGCGCGAAATAAATATTATGCTAACTGAGGCAGTATTTGTACAGTGTACACCCATACAAATTTACGTTTACTAAAAACATAATACAATTTTTTCAAAAACGGTTCAGTGGTATAGGCGTAAAAGCATAAGAGACCGACAGACAGAGTTACTTACACATTTATGATACAATAGTATGGATTTCAAGTGTCTAGTTCCAAAATTTCATGGTTTTATCTTCAACAATTTCTAACTTCCTTATTTATTATAAACGTTCATCCCCCATTTCAACCCCCTATTTTATCCCGTACCGTTCTAAATTGCAAAATTGCTAGAACAAACATTTATTTGTTTCTTGTCAAGTGTCCAGATACAAAAATTCATCGTTTTATCTTCTACGGTTACGAACTTTCTTATAAACTTTCATCCCCCATTTCAACCCCTTCACCTCTTTATCTGCAATAAAAAGTAACCTACTTATGTCTTTTTATGGGATCTAGTATATCTGTGTATCAAATTTCATTCAAATCGGTTCTATGGATTTCATGCTTATAACTTTGAAAATTACGAAATCTTCTAACAACCGTCCATCCCTTATTTCACCCTCTTAGGGGTTGAATTTCACAAAACCCCGTCTTAGCGAGTGCCTACGTATTAAAAAGGACCTCCATGCAAAATTTCAGATTCCTTTCATTTCAGATTTGTAGTTTCTGCGATTCCTTGATGAGTGACCTTTCGCTTTTATATATATAGATATCGTGACGTTAACTGAATATAGTGACCAGTTAACCTTATCACCTTGGTACCTTCCATTAAGTGAATTACCAAATTACCGGTGACCACCCACTAGACTAAGTCACGACGCCAAGCGACCCAGACGTGTTCCAATGTGTTGTCTAGTGACACCATTAGGGGAAAACAGGTTAGAACAGTTGCTGCATAACTGCAAGACCGGTCTGTCACTCACCAATATTGTACATCGGGAAGCTGGTCATGGAGGGTAGCGGGATCCGAGGCACGGTTGCCTCGACCGACCGCAGATAGTCGGATCAAATGGCTATCTATGCCCTCAAGTCCCACTCTCTGCAACGCTCTTCCTGCTACATATCAACGATCTGCTGAAACCCAGTATCTTTGGGTACGTAGATGATAGCACCAATGTAGAGAGTTTCATGTCTAGCGCGAGAGCCAGTGGGCAGAAAATGCAGGTACTGAGAAATAAATTATACAAACTGAAAAGTTACTTGAATATCTCAATAAATTACGCATCTGCGGACATTTTAAAATTACTAACTAAAAATCAAAAAGTCGCGCGGCGCGTTCGCCGTGTCACGTCACAAGTTACGACGCGGTCGCGCTGTAGGTTGTGTGAAAATCACTTATTAGAAAATACGTGAAGTAAGCAAATGTTTGTATGTACCTTCAGTACCCCATATCTCAAAATTGGCCGTCTAAGCAAGTTAGTGAGTAAGCATGTGTTCTTAGTACTTACTAACTCTACTCAATCGTCCACATTTCATTCATCAGAAAACAGGTGACGTCTGGTAGCTCTGGGATCTTACTCTTAGGACGCAATAGAATCTGATTTCGCGGCAGAGAAACTAAAATTTCGTGCTAATACTATCTCGAATGTGGTGATGGATGTAGAATTGCGACTATTATCATTTTTTATATTATACTGGTATCTGTAATAAGCTATTGACGTTAAGTTTAGACTATGACCGGGGATTAGTGCGCGGACAGTCTTATGAAATTTAACAAAAGGCGACAGGGGAATGTTTTGGACTTTTGAACTAGGTAATTACCGCTTGCTTCACTTTTTGCGACTCGCTTTTACAACTTTGGCGGGAAAACGGGTGTCAGGTTACCTACGTGCGTTTCTTTACGCTTTAGCATATCGACGGTGGAAAGGAGAAACCCTTTAAGCGACAATTTTAGAACTTTACAGGAGAGCTAATCAAAGTTTTTATTTTCCGAAAAAAAATCATAAAAAAATACTGTTTGAAATTAGAGGGTCAGAAAAAAAAATAGTTTCTTTATTTTTTATTTACCATCTCCCAGCAATCTTACGAAAGTACGCTGGCATGGTAAGAAGATTTATGCGTCGCTTAATTATTTTATAGCAAATACAGCGCAAGGAAAAACGCATTAAATACCAATTCAGTATTAAGAAGAGCACCAGGAAAAACACTTTAAACGACAAGCTGTGCATGACATAACTAGTAGGAAAAACGACTGAAGCGTATCGAGCATAAGATACAGAGTCATGAAAAAACGAGTTAACGAACAAAACTATACCATGTCAAGTAATGGAAGAACACGATAAGCGATAGCGATGTTTTAATGCAATTTAATATTTTTAAGTTAAGTCCCTGCTTTGTTTCTCAAAGACACCAAACAGAAACAAAAATTTTGAGATAGAACAAGTGTTTTTTTATTGTTTTGTAAGCTTACTGGTACAAATGAGTTCTGATGTGGAATCTCTTTTCACCAAAGTTCCAGTAAACAAATGTTTCTAAGTCGGCAAAAAGCTGCTTCTGAAGGAGAACTGCTTACCGAGAAACATGATAGTTTTGTTGAGAAATTGCTTAGATGGAAACTATTTTTTACCGTGGGCAGCTTTACCTACAAATAGATGGCGTAGCTATGGGAAGTCCTGTGGTAGGTACCAGTGTTAACCAACATTTGGACAGAGTCTAGGGAAAAAATGCTAACTTTCAATCAGCAGCAGTTTACATGTGGATAAGACACATGGACAATATTTTCTGCATCTTAAAACGAGACAGACGAAAAACTTGTTTTTGGAGCATCTCAACTTGATAGATGTCAGCATTAGGTTAACATTTTATTTCGAGGTAGATTGATCTCTACCGTTCTTGGACGTGAGAGTGATAGTTGGTTGTCTCACTCTGTCTATAGAAAACTCAGACACACTGACGGGTATTTGCACGCTACGTCACATCACCACCACCTTCGTCGATTACAGTCGGTGTAGAGATCTCTTTTGGATAGAACGAACACCCTCTATAACGGATAAGGTGAGGACATTGTTAAATGAGTATTCTATAAAAACTGTGTAGTGTGTATACCTGTATACTCCCTTATCCAAGATGACGATACATATATCAGGATACCGAAAGACGTCATTCATTTCAGACTCCAGGTGTGTATGAGGTAGATTGCAACTGTTCTTATAGGTTGACCGACGTCAAACAAAGCGTACAATTGCTGACAGAATCAATTTATACATGACCGCTATAAAATAAAAACAGACTAGACCAGTTCTCTCCACCGAACATCATTAGTACGCAAGAATATTTTGGGAAGCCTCAAAAATAAAATAAAAATATTGTAATTTTAACCGGGAGGATGATTTTCCGTTATCAGCGTCCTGCATCGTCGTCCTGTCACAAATAAATCTATGCATCGCAGAATGAGTTTAGATAAAGCTGGTGATACGATCAGTTTTGTGTGTCGTGGTAGTAACTCTGCGATTTTTAAAGACCAAATGAGGGTAGATAGAGATCACCTCATATCATAATGAAACTACCTGCAATTGTTTCAGTCTTCTCGTGACGGTTGTGATGCTACTGAGACGTCAAAGTAATTAAAAAATATTTAGATCGTGATTAAGTCCTGTTTAATGTTAACATGGAACAATCAAGCTTTCGTTTCTGTATTGCAAACTTACTTTATACTTAATTCCAACTTCAATATTAGAGACTTTAATGAATAAATTATAAATGAATTCTGTATGAAATATTTCTAATCATGAATACCCATTTCAATCTTATGACTTAATCAACTTGACAAACACTTGACCGAAATCTTCAAAACAAAAGTATAATTAAATGATTAATAGAAACACTAAACTCAGATAGGTACTATCAAAACGTAAGTTTCAGATGATTTGAAGTTGCTTCTTGTGAAACACGAGTAAATCGCTTCAAACATCCTCAATATCTGTTTACGCTAACGTATCGACACCAACGACGTGGGGTAATGTAACATAATATTCATCGTGGGACAGTCTTGATATAGCAAAAGTCTCACAATTTTTTGTCAAATCTTTGTAATTCGTCTGGGTTATTTATACAAAATTTTTGTAAAGTTGTTTTATAATTTGTGGCGTTAGAGCTCCGTTTATCGGTATAATTTATTCTTCAGGATTAGGTAACATGATGTTGCTGGTAACGACTTGGCATTGTGTTGTTGTGGCCAAGCGTGTTGTCTATCATCAGACGCATGTCTTACTCGTCCCGTTACTGCATATTAAATGTAAAAAAATTACGACTATTTACTTTGCATTGTGAAATGAAATTTATTTGGTTCATAAACACAATTACTTAAAAAAACAGGTTATTATCTACATAATGTTCATAAAGGAATTTAGACAAATGTTACCCGCACTAAGCCAACTTGTATTGTATTTTAATTGTTTGTACCTAATAAGTAAATTTGTACATACTAAATTATAAATAAACAAAAAATAAGTATTTTAGGTATCTGAGTCAATTTCCGATAACTTTTTTGCAATGCAATGAGACCTGATGTGTCTGAACGATGGTTCACCAATGAATGAAGCGCCACGACACTTGACATTTCCATACATGAGTGACGCCACTTACATAAAAATTACGAAAATTCATTACTTGTAGCGTCAAGTCTTGTTTATAATTAACAATTTAAATACACTATGTCATAAACAATTATTACTCTAACCGACTATCGTCTGCATTTGTGAAGTCAGCAAAAGTAAATGAATCGACATTTCGGAAACAAAAAATGATGTCGTTTAATTTAAATATTTATGTGGGTTTTTTGGACGTGTTTATTTTAACCGACACCACTGCTTTTTCCAGTGTTTGTCAAAACAATTGAAATCCATAACATCATATAACAAGCAAATAGGAAAAACACCTCAACTCCATCAAATAGTTGAAAGGTAAGCAAGGAAAAAAGAGTGTAGCGACTAGACACACACGCAACAGGAGTAAGCAAAAACACATTAAGTGTATTCACTGGTATTTCCTATGACGAAGAAAAACAATTTAAGGAACCTATGCTATCCCAAACAAAAAAGGAAAAACACATGAAACAACAATCTGACCATTCAGTCGGTACTTCAAGCGGTAAATCAACCAAAATTTCTGTAATTTCATGTCAGTTCATTTGGCGTCCAAACAAATTCAGCCTAAAAAGGCTATTACTTGAAGCGACATCAAAGTGGTCAGATCGCTATAAAACCAAGCCCAAACGACGCAGAAAAAATCGCTGATTTCAAATATGTATATAACTCATTTTCGACCGACGTGTCGCTTCAAGTGTTTCTCCTTTCCACCGTCGATATGAAGTGCCGCATTACTTGTACCTGTTTAAGCCCATTATTCTCAAGAGCATTTCAAGAAGCTTCTTGCGGTATCGTTTGTTTAAGGTGCGTCCCCCAGCGAAACGAGTTTTTTGTCCAGTTTTAAGAGCTATCCAAAACAAATATAAACTGGTAAAAAATACATTAAACTTCCACAACTTCTTGGCTTCAAAACGGTAGTTTTATTTGTTGTTTTAATGAACTTATTGGTTAAATAATCGCCTCACAACGAAACCACGAAAAAATTTAATAATTGTAGTTATCATGCATCTCCTCGAAAATCGACCATTATTTTGATTTTGTACTTACATCCACGGATAGACAATTCCATTACGAATATTTTGGTAGTTTTATTTTTTTCAAAAGACCAAAATCTGATTTTGTAAGGAGTTTATTCTAAAATTTGAGCCTAAAAAAGCGACAAATCCTATTGTTTCTCTCTTGCTCTTTCTTGCGGTGTGCGATAAGGTCATTTGCTCGGGGTACGCCCTTAAATTAATGTGCTTGAAATGTAAACAAACAATTTTGATACTCGACACAATCAAAAATACAGTGGTGCGTGTGTAGATACATTCCATTGATACGGAAATAGACTTTTAGGATCTTAGATTTCTTCAAAACTCTGAACTTAATAAATGTGTTCAGACAACAAAAGTTTTTAATAAAATACGTTCTATGGCTATCAACATCACACATAGAACGTAAATTTTTAAAAACGTTTGTAATTTTATGTAATTTATAAAAAAACTACTGCACTTATGGACTCAATTTGTCAAAGATGATTATTATACGGGATCAAGGAACACATTTAAGCAGTTGTCGTATTTTTAAAACCTCGCATTTAAAAGTGAACTTTTGAGTATCATGACGCAGTTACGTTCTATTGGTGCTGTCAAAAAGAAAATAAACGGTTGGATCTACTATAATATATCGTTTCTATCGGTAGATTTACATCAACACTTACATCTATTCTTATGAGTACCATACCTACTTACTGAATTTTTCGACCACTTATTATATATCTCGTATTTTTTCTGTTTTGACGACGTAAAAGAATAGTTTTCGGACGTTGTCGCCGTATAGCATGTACATTTAGGCACGATGCAGTACTTATAACGTATTGTCTATCTATCAAAAACCTGACCTGTTAAGCTCTAGTTTCCTAGAATAGCGGTGCCGCTTTATAGCGGCCGCAATACAGCGGTGAATGACGTCACAAGAACGTTGTCTATATAAACAAAATGGCACGGTTTCCTAGAGGACGGTGATTTACACCGTAACGTCAAAAAGCGGTCCCGCTATTTGAATGGCGGCCCTCTTGACGGTGTCGGATAGTTATTGAACGTTTTTTTTAACGAAAGTTTTTAGCGGCGAAGACAAATCGATATATTTTGAGTTTTTTTTGGCTGAACCGACGTCCGTACGACGTAGAAAATGAGTTCTAATTCCAAATGGAGCAGCGACGACGTACTAAAATTTAAAACGCGCCTTCTGTACCACGCGATTTGAATAAATGATCTTCTACTCTACGATTACTTTCCTCTTCTGATAGTTCATCCTCCAAGTAAATGATTAAAACTATATTGTACTATACTTGACTAATTCAAGGTCGTCCATTTTTCTCTCCTCTTTGCTAACGTTGGTGGCTGACGGCGTAATATAACGGTAGCGTAACTTTCCACATGTCCTCACCGTAAAGACGGCTGTCATTTTGCGTCCGTAACATTACGGCCGCTATATGACGGCACCGCTAGCCTAGGAAACCAGAGCTTTACTTTTGTCGCAATAACAGCGTAACGCTTCATCTAAACAAATGAAAAAATCAGAGATCTCACTATTCCTGCCCCCTTATACCTGCCACCTCGCCGCGCAAATACGTGTAATATGCACTCTCAACTTGATAACCCGCGAGTGACGAGTGTCAGAACAAATCGCCAATTCGCCCGTCATGTTTTAAGTATATATAACAAGACGAGACTATTCGCAAGCTCTGGCTGTCCGCTACAGAACAGCTTCCAGGTTCTCATTTGCTGACCCCCCCTCGAACGCCGAGATGAAAGAAAGTCGTCACGTACCACGTCTAAAGAATACAGTGGCGTCGGCGCCCCCCGCGAGTGTCTCTGCTGATGAACTCATAACCGAGGAGGGTTCTTGGATGTCCAGTGTACGTGGAAGAAAGCCATGTAGGTGCACGTACCTTCCCTCCTTTTTCGTTTTTCTTTTCCAGTGAGATTGTTCATTTTGCTTACCTGCTGTCGAAGAAGAAGTTAAAATAATTTATTGCTGGTGCCTCCAGTTCGTATCATTTTTGTACAAAAATGGCTAAAAAAAAGGTTTGACCTTCAAGCCAATATGCGGCTAACGCACCAATCGGATTTGGTCGAGTTTTTGGATTTCAGCTATTTATTTACCCCTTCTAAACATGGGTGCAAAAAAAATCTGACTATAATTAATTTCAGGTTCAAGTCTAACCCAACTGGGCTTAATGGAAAATGGCTGAATGATAATAATACGCATATATTTCTCAGATTACATAGACAAATCTTCAAGCACTAGTACATATTTTATAGTCCCCAGTACAACGGACTAAACATTTTTCAACACATATAAATGTGAAACTTTCTTCCTTCTTTGCAATAAGTCCGGCAAGGTTTCTGTTCACAAGTTGACCACAATTTTAAATAAGTTTAAAGATAGTGTCTTTTCAAATTGTCCGGCAAAAACCATGTTGTGTATGGAAATTCCACCACTTCAAAAAGTCGATATTATTTCACCTTGAATACCTGTATATACGAGGATAAGTTTGATTTATTAGAATAAATTTTAAAATTGTGGTTAAATAGACCGAAAAAAAAACATGCAGCGTATGGAGTGTCCACCACACTAAAAATGTCGATATGATGTCATTCAAAAGTTCATTAGATTCATCTTTACAATTTGTAAGCGTCAAAACAAAAATGTTGTACTGGAAACTAACATATTGAATAAGTACAAATATAAATTATTAAGGTGCGTCCCCCAGCAAAACGAGTTTTTTGTCCAGTTTTCAGAGCTATCTACTCATTAGCCAAAACAAACATCAACTGGTAAAAAATACATTAAATTTCTACAACTTCTTGGCTTCAAAATGGTAGTTTTATTTTTTTGTTAATAGACTTATTGTTTACATTATCGCCTAACAACGAAACCATGAAAAAATTAAATAATTGTAGTTATCATGCATCTCCTCGGAAAATCTCCATTATTTTGATTTTGTACTTACACCAACGGATAGACAATTCCATTACGAACATTTTGGTAGAAATATTTTTTTTCAAAAGACCAAAAGACTGTTTTTATAAAGAGTGTATTCTAAAAATTGAGAGTAAAACAGCGGCAAATCCTACTGTTTCTCTCTTGCTCTTTCTTGCGGTGTGCGATAAGGTAAGAAATACTCAAGGTCATTTGCTCGGGGTACGCCCTTAATTAGCAAAAAATATTGTTTTTATTTGAGCGGTGGCTAAAGCGCAAAGCGACTTCTTAAAAAATATATTTTCCGTAGCTTCTCAGTTTTATTTCAGGAATCGTTGGTTTAGTACAATTATTTCTTCCAGTGGCATCGATATTCTATAAAAAAACTATTTATCTGCTTCAACTTCAATTGCCGAGGTTGGCACACTCGTAGGTTGGTCGGCTTCTATTTTGTAGTAATTTTCTGGCGTACTCGTACTTGCGGCTTCTATTTTGTCGTAAATTTCTATGTATCTATCTAACACAGTGTTATATGAACCCGTTAAATGCTCAACTGGAACTGGAATAAATAAAAAAATAATGATTATGTTTCGTAGCACATGTTTCAAAACAAATCTAATTTATTATAGTGCTGACAGATGGTCGAATTCAGTACGTAGAAATCACCGTACAGTACAACGTGCAGTGCAGATAATTACACTTTTCAACCTTTTTTTCAGTATAATTGTACAAGGTTTATTTGGGGTTTAAATGATGTTGTCAGGGGCGTGGGTGTCGATCAGGGTTACCCGAGAAACAAAATCTACTTTGAGGGAGTTTAAATAAACTCTTTCACGACAAATGTATTTGGAACTGCAATAATTGCATGAAGATTAACATTTTTGACGTGATAACGTCTTATAATTCGATGAAGCCGGCTGCACGCCCGCAAAACTGTAACGTTCCGCCGTTACCGTTAGTTCGTCTTCCGTGCCATGCGGACGAAGCTGAGCGCTGAGGGCGCCACCCGCCAAATCGAGCGGTATCACTACTCGCGCTATCAACGTACTGATTTCTTAAGACGTTGTCACGTTCTATCGTCAGTAAACCGACTTTACAGACAACCATTTTTTTTTTTTCAATAAAGAGTGACGAGACGAGCAACACATGTGCCTTATGGTAAGCAACATGCCTGCCACATAACAGCACAGTGACACGCAGCTATTGGAACATAAATATTCCAAATCATTACCTAGCATTCTAACATCCAAACAGTTTACATATACTACGTATAGAGTTGGAAACTCTATACACCGAAAGCACGGGTCTGATCGCTCTTACCTTGTTGCTCTTGTAGAAGTGTCATACTTTTGTCGCGGCACATCACTCTGTTGCCATAGCAAGTATGCACGTCTGCTTACGATTGGTATAAAGAAACCGTGCGCAAAAACCTGATCTATTTACTTATTATCTATCTGAGTTAACATCAGATAACGGTTATGCGTAGGCCTAGTAATAAGGAAAACCATAATATATTTTCACTCTTGAAAAATACTCGGATAAAAACGAAATTCAAATTTCACGCTTGTGAATCAATACAGCACTGCAGCGGACTGGGTCAAAACTAAACCATTCTAACTAGTTCGTCAGCTGAATCATAGAAAAATATGCAACATTTATATTTTGTTTTCTTCAAATTATTAAAAATCAACAAAGGTATAGATTATCAAATACAGAGTGGGGGTCGTGACGTCACTTGTGGGTAAAAATAGCATTCACACGTGACGTCACGCAAAACTTCTAAGCACTGTATCTTCATAATTTTGTATTTGTGAAACAAAATAAAAATTACGTGTACAATTTTTTTTTTGTTTTTTTAAGTATTGTACCGTATTGTCGTGATTTAACTAATAATTAAATCAAATTGTCCAGCAATTTAAGCCAATATAGTGTTACTAAATCGTAAGACCAAAAGTTGTTGTAAATTTAATTTGATGATTTGGATTACTTTCTTCCATTCTCCAGATCCCAGTCTTGTGGTACTCCTTTCCATTTCTGATTACGTGAATCCAGTAGTACACCGTATTTCTGTCATTCAGAGGCATGTTTTTGATGTGAACAGTCCACTTCTTGTCCTCGCCCATTTTATTAGTTGTTTGATTAAATCTGCCATTTTCTAGAACTTCTATCTCTTCATTGATCTTAGCGTGAAAGGCAAAATATGTAAAATCATCGTCTGAAATTTAAAAAAAAAGCTGTTAATGTAATTTGTCTATAGCTCGTTTTATGAGCGTGTATGAATTTAACCAGTGCACGGTTGTGTGTCGCCGCCCATATCGGGTTGATGCCAAACAAGTTCAAAGATAAAAGAGGTTATATTATGTTTAGCTGTTTTTTGTGATTAAATCATATGGTTTTTGATAAGCTTCGTCAGTTGTGAATTAAGTTTGTTTTGAAACTGAGTCTGCATCAGTTGTCTGTCTCCCATTCTTATCGAACCATTCTGACGAAAATGTTGAATAATGTGCAAGGATACCTACTAATGTTATCAATAGCACAGAATGTCATTATTTGTATTTAGTAGTGGTAGAACTACACCTTTGCCAGTTATTCTATCGCCAAGCACTAATGTGGAAATATTAATGTGTTCCGGTTTGAAGGGGAATGTATCCAGTTCAATTACAGGGTATAAAGATAAAACATCTTATATCTCTGGGTGACGAGGGCATTGCAATGCTTGGTAATTATTTGGACTCTTCGTGTTCCAATAGCTGCGTGTCACTGTGATGTTATGTTGCTTACTATCAGGCATATATATGTGCAGCTCGTCTCGTCACAAAATTCTTTAAAAAAAAAATGAAAATAAAAAAATAAAATGAAAAGACTAATGTTCTGAAATAAATGATTGATTATAATTTATCATTATAGGTAAGCTATCGTGAGCGTCAGAACCGCTGGACCAAGTCTGATTTTTATGTTTGGTAACCATCAAATTTTAGTACCTTTTTGGTACTATTTGGTACCTTAGTTCAAATAATTAGTACCTCGATGAGCAGTGAAAAAACATGAAAAGAAAATGGGCAGCCATTCTGACGTCAGGTTGGCTGGACCACATCTATTTCACATAGTTAGAGACAAAATTACGGAATTATTTCTTTGCAATTATTTAGTACCTTTTTGGTACCTTATATTTTTATTTCATTTTTAATTTTAAAGTGCCCCTGGAAAAAATTATGGATGATTTTAATTGCAGTATATATATATACCTATTACATGTATTTAGTATATATATACTTATTTGTACCCCATAAACCTAGCGGTAAGTTTCCCATATCTGCTAACATAAATTTTAGTTTTTTTTAGGTTAATATTATACAGGGTTAAAAAATAAATAAATATTATTAAAAAAAACTAAAATTTATGTTAGCAGATATGGAAAACTTACCGCTAGGTTTATGGGGTACAAATAAGTATATATTTACTAAATACATGTAATAGGTATATATGCTGAAATAAAAATCATCCATATTTTTTTCCAGGGACACTATAAAATTAAAAATGAAATAAAAATATAAGGTACCAAAAAGGTACTAAATAATTGCAAACAAATAATTCCGTAATTTTGTCGCTAACTATGTGAAATAGATGTGGTCCAGCCAACCTGACGTCAGAATGGCTGACCACTTTCTTTTCATGTTTTTTCACTGCTCATCGAGGTACTAATTATTTGAACTAAGGTACCAAATAGTACCAAAAAGGTACTACAATTTGATGGTTACCAAACATAAAAAATCAGACTTGGTCCAGCGGTTCTGACGCTCACAAGCTATCGCCAATAAATAATTATGATTTGTCGTTGCCCATACCTATTGGATTTTCAAAGACACCACTCAACTTCCAAGTGAAAGGTTCAAGTGAAAATGTTTGGTTGTTCTTCTTTTAGCGCATCACATACAGATTTTCCGTGGGCTGTGAATCGAACTCAAGCGACACGTTCGTAAATGAAAAAATCTTCGGGTAAACTTGGATGAGTTACAGATTACTTGAAGTAGTGCCCACAAATAGTAGTAAATAGAGACTCTACGAATATTAGAAAAACTCTTTTCATACAAAAAATTAAACCGACTTCAAAACCACAAATAGTCACTTAGAAGCGAAAAATAAGTTAATATAATTGCTATATAATAAGCGTTACTCACTCATCTATTCGAATAGTCTAGTCGGGGCAGACATTTATTTAGAAAAAATTTCGGAAAGCGATTTTTTTTTAAACGTCGGGGAGGGTTGTTGGAAGTGTAAATATCGATTTTTTAACTAATCCCGGTAGAGGGTTCGCCGCCATCTTGTTTTAAAGTAATTTTTTTTAGTTTTTGTGAAATAACTTTTTAATTATCAAATTTAGAGCAAAAACGACACCAGCCAAAGTTGTTGGAAATTTAATTTCTCACAAGTTTGGTTATTATTATTTTTACGCTAGGTTCAATATTTGCAGAGTTATACTATCAAGTTTTTCAAAAAAATTGTAATGGGTGGAATTTTATTGTCTTCAACTTTGGTTCTCGCACTTTTTTAGGGTTCCGTACCCAAAGGGTAAAAACGGAACTCTATTACTGAGACTCGGTTGTCCGTCCGTCCGTCCGTCCGTCTGTCACCAGGCTGTATCTCATGAACAGTGATAGCTAGACAGTTGAAATTTTCACAGATGATGTATTTCTATAATTATTGCCGCTATAACAACAATTACTAAAAATAAAATAAATATTTAATGACAATAATGGGCTCCCATACAACAAACTTGATTTTTTTCCGTTTTTTTGCTCGATTAGTCCGTTCCAAATAAATTAGATGGCGTCACTACTACACTAAAACACGCATTCGACTTCGTCGTTAAAATCGTAAGGTAAAATCAAAATTTCAGAAAAACTTTTGCATGAAAGCCTCTCTTTGGAAACTGCGATGGTTCATGTATACGGAATTCAAATAAAGCCAGAGGTTTTCACCGTTTATTGGCTAATGGCAAGGAACCCTTCGTGCGGAAGTCCCGCTCGCACTTGGCTACTTTTATTTTACTCCACGATCAATATTTTCGGAATTATACTCATATCGGAGGTAAAATTGTTTTTATTTTTCATATATTTTGTTTATTATCTAGTTTATTTATAAAAAAATGTAATGGAGAATGTAGAAGGGAATGTTGTGTCTTTTACATCTGGTTTGTTTTTTTTTATTTTTCATATGTACATAATATATATAACCGCTTGCTACACCGCCTGCTCTTCGCGTTTACAATTTTGGCGGGAAAATGGGTGTCAGGTTACATAAGTGCGGTGTTTGTGCTTCGGCATATGAAGTGCCGCCTTACTTGTATCCGTTTGAGCCCATTCATTCTCAAGAGCGTTTCAAGACGCTTCTAGCGGTATCGTTTGTTTATAATTAATGTACTTAAAATGTAAACTAACATTTTTGACACTTGAGATTTTTTTTTGCGATTTCTCAAGTAGTCGATCAGCTATTACATTAATAATTTATAAAGGAGACAGTGGTTTTATGGCTTAAATGTGTTGTATACGAAATAACAAACTCGAAAAACCAAAAAAAACTGCATTCGATAGCACAAATATATTTTTTAAATTTTTTTCAATACTTCGGGACCATTTTCCCGCCAAAAAATTTAATTTTTGTTTTTTTTTAATTTTACGATTTTTCTATGTAAATGAACTCCAATTTTAATGTGGATTATATCAAAATAAAGACCAGTTCAAGTAGACGCCATTAAACACAAATTTATCGGTATACCTTCCCAAATAAAAACACGAAAAAATTTTTTTTCCCGCCAAAAACCCGACCGCAGAATTAAGTTTGTATATTTTCGTCATCAACCAAGTTTTGGGTACTATATTACACACCGGTGTATCAAGCGGATATTGAAACGTATATTGGAAAACCCCTGAACTGAGTATACATCAAAAAAAAGTACATATATACTATGTATCTGTCCCCGAGAAGGGTCCTTAGCACGATTCGAAAAAATCCACAATTCGCCAAAGTTCTAAACTTGTGCATGAAATTAGCAAGGCTGTCTTGGTGGCTGGTGAATAGTTTTTGGTCGCTTTGTTCGGACGTGGAGAAGGCGATAAATCGTTGGACGCACTCCGATACAAAAAATTCACCACATCCGTTGTAAAAAAAGTAGCTGGGCCTGGTACCTCGACAAAGCAATTGCGATTGGCGTAGGGGAAAATATATATTGTTATATTAATATTGGTGGACAAATCACACACAACACCATCTTACCCCAAACTAAGCAAAGCTTGTATGATGGCGGCCAGATAGCTGATATAATACTTATATAGTTTTAAATACATACTTATCATACATAGAAACACCCAAACACAGTGCAAACATTTGAATTCATCACGCAAATATTTGCACTGGGTGGTAATCGAACCCACGACTCTCGGCTTCGCAGGCAGAGCTACTACCCACTAAGCCATGAGGCCAGTCAAAGTGTAATATCTACACAAATTACAAATAACTACGCGTGATTGAAATTTGAGGTACGTATCTTATGGAGGAAAAATACATTAGTATGAATTATACATAATTGTCAAGTCAATATAACTAATCAGTTGTTCAAATTTACAGGTGTAAATTGAAATTTACAGTTATAAATTGAAAATTACAGATATAAATTCAAATGTACACGTATAAATTAAACAAGAGGACACACCAGATGTAAATGACGCTCTTCCCCGGACGGACGGACAGCCGAGTCTCAGTAATAGGGTTCCGTTTTTACCCGTACGGAACCCTAAAAAGTGTGAGAACCAAAGTTGAAAAAAATAAAATTCCACCCATTACGATTTTTTTCATCAACTTGATAGCAAATATTGAACCTAGCATAAAAATGATAATAACCAAACTTGTGAGAAATTCAATTTCCAACTTTACTTCGGATGGTGTCATTTTTGCCCTTAAGTTGATAATTAAAATGTTATTTCACGAAAAAAAATTAATTTAAAAACAAGATGGCGGCGAACCCTCTACCGGGATTACTTAGAAAATCGAGATTTATACTTCCAACAACCCTCCCCGTCGTTTAAAAAAAAGCACTCCCCGGAATTGTTTATATTTCAGGTAGTTTTATGTCTGCCTCGACTGGACTAGAAGGCGGTGACAGTCAAGAACAGAGTTCATTTTACCCTTTTTAGTGCAAAACAAGTTTTCAACAAAGCATTTACACAATTTCGTGTTGACAGAATCGAGTTTCATAACTTGCGTGAAATCTACAACCATGTCATCCAGACAAACTTGCAGGCAAATTTTAGTTTTTTGTTCATTCATATTTCACAATTCACTTGGCTGATTTCGATAAAATTTATATGGGATTATTCGGAAAACATACCCTTTTGAACACAAAAATAAATTTTGAAATCAGTACGGGCGTTCTCGAGAAATCAGGTATTATACATTAAAAAAATGGTAGTCGAATTGATAACCTCTTCCTTTTTGGAAGTCGGTTAAGAATAGCAGCTTAAAATAAGCTAATAATGAACTTATTCATAAAAATGTTATTTACAAAAAAGTGACCCAAAGTCTGTTTAAGCAATGGTATGTGGTGACAAATGGTCTTAAAAACAGACCTTAGGAACAGCACTCAAACACACCCAAACTAGACTGATTCCACAAAGAGTTGCTACAAAATCTTCACATACAATAGGTAAGGTACCCAGACAATAAAAGAAACACTAAAAAATAAAATATCTAATACCTCGAAATCCCCATCTCAATCCCTAGTGTGTAGCCAACAAGGTAATTAAATCGAGTAGCATCAAAAAACATTGATAAAAAACAAATAATATGTATTTTAACGATGTATATTAACCACATAAAATATTGCAATTTGCTTAAAACACAGTTCCACAACAAAAACCATTTGACATTTGCCGCCACTTAACACCAAATGTGGACACTAAACAAGTCATCGAAGGTCAAAACACAAAACTTACTAAATTCACTAAAAATAACTTATTTCTTTAGTTTTTCTTTAGTCCAATATTTCTAATCGCTTCGATAATATTTCTAATCGAAGACTTTCAAAAACAGAATGATGACTTTGACTTGACACTTTCAATTGACACATTGAATTCAGAAGATGATGGATAAAACTAGGAACTCAAACATAATTTTGTGTTTGCAGCTATTGGAACACGAATATAACTTATAAATATATTTAGAGAGACGAAATTCTTATGGATTCACCGTGCGGGTGCCGGGTCTATCGTGTGGCAGAGAGAGAAATCCCGAGTAGATCCCGAGACTGGTGACACATGGAATAAACCTGGTTATTTACCTGGAAGAATAACTGTAAATGTTTCGCCCTGGAATCCAATAAATATTGGTCGATGTAGTTGATATTCACACATTTTGACACACCCAATTTTTTACACCAACGGTTGTTATTTATCTAATATGTAGTTATAACTCGACGACAACTGCTTGTGGTAAGTTGTTAACGCAAAATGAGCTCCGGAATGTTTTATCGCGTCATTATACATAAATATATTCCACACAAATGCATTAAAATAGCGATACGCTGCAAGGTAAATATAAAGTATATAATGACTGAGCTTAGCTCGATTTAAACATAGAAAAAAAAACCTATGTTTTCTAACAATGAAACCTAGTTATATCGATTTATTATTATTTATGAAAATCGTTGGAACCAGTTCCGATCTTCAGTTAGTATACCTATATCCAAGAATAACTCGTTGACAATTTATGATATCTAATGGTGCTCCCACACTGCCGTAAGAGTTTTCCGTTTTTTCTCGTTTTTCTCTCCGTTTCTTGCCGTTTTTACCTATACTGAACATTGTTTACAAACATTTGATCACAATTTTAGGAAACTTTTTCAAGTTAGCCGCTTACTAATACTCTACATACTCTGGTGGCGACTCAGGTACTGTTAGTCTAGTTAGTTAGGTCTTTTAGTAGTGGTAGGGCTCTTAGCAGAGTCCGCTTGGGGAAGTACCACACCTTTGCCAATTATTCTACCGCCAAGCAGTAATGTGCAAACATTACTAAATTACTGTGTTCCGGTTTGAAGGGCAATGTTTCCAGAGAAATTACAGGGCTTAGAGATATAACGTCTTAGATCTCTGGGTGACGAGCGCAGTGCAGTTTGCACTCTGGGTCTGGTCTGGGTGACGAGCAAGGTAATGATGTGGACTCTTCACGTTCCAATAGCTGCGTGTCACTATTTTTTACCATCAGGCACATGTCCTGCTCGTCTCATCGCTCTTTATTCAAATAAATGTTAGTAAACGTTTTTGAACATAGATAAAATATCCTGTTGATCGGCGATTTTACGACCTTCCCTCCATTTGCAACTTACCAGCGGGGGCGCAGGACGAGGTAAAATACCGCGCTGTGATTAGCTGAATATCGGTGTGACGTGCACTACTTTCCACGAATGATCGGACAAAACGAGACAGAGTTATGCAAACTTTAAAGAACAGAGCAGGATGCACAGAAGGACATCAACGGGTTCCCATCTCGTTGTTTTTTTAAAGTTCGTTATAATTTTGTAGATTGATTTTTTGTTTTTCTAATTATTGCATTAAATTACTTACTTATGAAATGACATACCTACGGTTATTTGTAAAGCTGGATTTCCTGCTATGCTTTCCCCACCATTTCACTGAGCAGAAACCCATATTTTAAAACCTTTTACAGTATATTGTCTTTCTTTTTGAATAATATTGTAAGTTACAACTTGTAAACTAAATTTTTTAACAAATTAAATACAAGTTATCTTTTGTGCATAAATGTTTTATGGAAGTGTCAATAACAGCGCTATTTCTCTATTAATATGAACAAAAGTTATTTCAATGAACAAATCTTCTTCATTTTCATGTAGAAGCCCCAGAACGAAATACTAATCGCTATTCAATATCAGTGTCAAGATATTTTAATTATAACGTTAGTATACATTTTGAAATCTTTGAGGGAGGCCTATGTCCAGCATTGGAAGTCTGCAGGCTGCAGATGATGATGATGATACATTTTCCATCAGTGTATTAGTGTAAATTTGTCAATAAATGTTTTAGTGTTAGATAATATTTGTAAACATTTCCTGGCGGTGGTGTGGGAGCACCACTAGATACTTTGAGGAAGAATTAAATAGTAATGCACTAATAATAACACTAAGGCAAAATATATGTAAGTCTAAAATAACAGTGAATCGTATATACTACTCTGTGTAAAAAGTATCGGGAATATGTCAATAAAAAGGCCCGTGTAAAAGAGGTCGTTCTAATTTTTTTACTGCATTTTGGTAGCACTGTACTGATTTAGCGCGCAAAATTTGAGCGGGATCTGTCATGTAATTTGTTTTAAACTACACTTTTTGTTGGTCATAGTTTTGAGTTCTCGGCGATTTTTACAATGGAAAATATTGTTGAACAAAGAGTGTGCCTTCAATTTTGTGTTTCGAATGATATTTCACGTGGTGAATCATTAAAAATGTTGCGAAAAACCTACGGCGAATCGTGTATATCGAAAACAAGGGCTTATGAATGGTATAAGGCTTTTAAAGAAGGCCGAGAAGTAGTAGTAGACTTGCCTCGTTCTGATAGACCTTCAACCGCTACGACCAAAGGAAACATCGACAGAATCAAGAAGCTAGTGCTCAAAAATCGACGTATGAGTCTGAGAGAGTTAGCTAGTGAGGTAAACATATCTTTTAAGTCCGTCCACAACATTCTCATTGACATTTTAGGCATGAAACGCGTCGCCGCTCGACTAGCTCCAAAAGAGATCAATTTTGTTCAAAAAGCGCAGCAAAAGCATGTCGCTGAAGACATGGTTTCCCGAGTTTCTACGGATCCGACCTTAATGAAACGTATAATAACTGGCGACGAGACATGGGTTTATGAGTACGATATGCAAACAAGCCAACAGTCTTCAGAATGGCGTCTCGAACACGAGCCGAAACCTAAAAAACCGCGCCAAAGTCGCTCCAAAATCAAGGTAATGCTGACAGATTTTTTTGACTACCGTGGTGTGGTTCACTCCAAATTCCTTCCAGAGGGAGAAACAGTAAATAAAGAATATTATTTAGGCGTCATGAAGCGTTTGCGTGAGAGTATCCGCCGAAAACGTCCAGATTTGTGGCAACACAACTCATGGATGCTGCACCGTGATAATGCACAATCACACACAGCCATTATAGTGAAAGAGTTTTTAGCGAAAAATTCAACAAAAGTTCTCGACCAAGCACCGTATTCACCTGATATGGCTCCGTCTGACTGTTTTTTATTTCCCAAATTAAAATTACCACTTCGAGGAAAACGTTTTGAGTCGATAGAAGCCATAAAAGAAAATTCGCTGAATGAGCTAAAGGCCATACCGCAAATAGCCTATGAAAAATGTATGGAAGACTGGGTGAAGCGTTGGAGATGTTGTATTGCAAGCGACGGGGCCTACTTTGAAGGCGATAAAATAAATTTAGATGAATAATTTGTATTTTTTGTTTTATTGTCAAATTCCCGATATTTAGTACACAGCGGTATGATTCTTACCGCGCATAGAAAAAATGCAAAATGTTTCACGACGAATCACAAAAACTATAGTATAGTTTAAGTAAAGTATAGTTTATAATTATATCTTTATAGAATTACTAAAATTTATCATCATCATCGACAGCGCACTGAATGTTCCCACTGCTGGGGCCTTCTGTCGCAAGGAGAGAGCCATACATTGTCAGATAGAGGGGCCATAATCCACCACGCTGGCCCAATGCGGGTTGGTGAATGACACATGACTTAGAAAGATTACTTGCCGGTCACGGTACTTGTCGGTTTCCTCACGATGTTTTACTTCACCGTTTTAAGCTAGGCGCATCACGCATATGACTTCGAAAAGACAGTGGTGCGTGTGGGGTTTGAACCCGGGGTCCCCGGATCGGCAGGGTTCGTTCTCCCGACTAGACCAGCCGTAACTTCTATACTGTGAGCTATGTAACTATTATTTTTATATCTGTAAATCTATACATATAATGTAACTGGTCGAATTTTGTCCATTGAAGAAGTTTTGATACATTTTTTCAAGGACATTCTATAATCGCTATCCATTCCAATTCTACATTATTTTAAGTGAAAACTTCTTTAGGCGCGCCTAGACAGATATTTCGTGGGCTGTGAATTGGATTCTAGCATCACGCTCGGGTATGATAAGAAATCTTCGGGTAAACTCAGGACCATGGGTATTGGCCATTTCGAAATGCGTCAGCCAATGGCAAATGCTGAAAGGGCGTGCCCTCGGCATCATGCCATGGCCATCTAGAAATGCATCAGCCAATAGGAAATGGTGCCGCATTTCTAGATGGCCATGCCATGATGCCCAGGCCACGCCCTCCGGTTACACACGTGTAGTTTCCAAAGTAAGCTATCAAATTCTGAGTTATAAGTTTTCACTTCTATCGGCAGTTTCTATGACTGCCAACTTTTTTTTATGTCTGTCTATCTCTTTTGGGGTCACGTATTACACCGAAGCTACTGATTACACAAAAAAAAACTAATTTATCTATAGCATTTATTTGTGAACAATTCTAAATACTAATTACATCTTTGTCTTACTAAATAGAGCCACGGTATGACTTTTGTACCGTGAAAGTCAAATTTTGATTGGTAGTGGATATGGTCATTTAGATTATTAAATTCGAGACACTCGGTTTCTTTCAAAAATTTCATTTTCAAAGTTATAGTCATGAAATCTACAAGACCGAATTTAATGAGATTTGGTACACAGATAGACTTGATCTCAAGAAAGAGCATAGGTTTTTTTTATTACGGAAAAAAGGGTTGAAGGGGTCGGAATGGGGGATGAAAGTTTATTTGGAAGTTCGTAATTGTTATAAAATAAATACAAATAAATATTTGTGGACAATTCACACACAACACCATCTGACCCCAAACTAAGCAAAGCTTGTAATATGGCGGCCAAATAGCTGAGATAATACGTTTATAGTTGTAAATACATTCTTATTATACCTAGAAACACCCAGATACAGTGCAAACATTTGAATTTATCACACAAATATTTCCACCCAGTCCTCCCTGATTCCCTCGGCTTCGCAGGCAGAGTTACTACCCACTTAGCCACGAGGCCAGTCACCATGTTGAAGATAGAAACATGAAACTGGGTATCTAGACGCTTGACACTAATCATATAAATGTTTGTTCTGGCAGTTTTGCAATTTCAAACTGAATGGGGATAAAATAGGGGTTACAATGGGGGATGCAAGTTTATTTGGAAGTGTGTAATTGTTGAAAATAAAACCATGAAACTTCATATTCAAAGCAAATAAATGTTTGTTCTAGCAACTTTGTAATTTTGACCTGTACTGGGAGGAAATAAGGGTTGAAAGTTTGTATGAAACTTCGTCATTGCTGAAGATAAAACCATAAAATTTTGCAACTAGACACTTGATATAATACTGATGATGTACTATTATTATAAATATCAAAGTACCTTTGTCTATTACGCTTTAGCGTCTAAACCACTGAACCGATTTTGATGAAATTCGAGGTACAGATAGACTAGGACAAGGGCGATTTTTATTACAGAAAAAGAGTTAAAAGGGCGGAAATGAGGAATGAAAGTTTACTTGGAAGTTCGTCAATATTGATGATAAAACCGTTAAACTATGAAACTAGACACTTGAATTCCATACTACTACTACATGTTACATTACAATAAATGTGAAAGTGACTTTGTCTGTCTGTCTGAGTTACGCTTTATTGCCTAAACCACTTAACCTATTTTGATGAAATTAGTATAATAAGTATGTATTTAAAACTATGTAAGTATTATATCAGCTATCTGGCCGCCATCATACAAGCTTTGCTTAGTTTGGGGTCAGATGGTGTTGTGTGTGAATGGTCCACCAATATTTATTATTATTTATTTTTCACATAATTATTCAATTTTCTTATTTTTTAAGTTTTTTACAATACATATTACAATAAACAAAAATTTAAAAAAACCTAAAAACTAGAATGCTGCCTGCAGCGGGGTAGAGCCCAAGGTTCCGGTGGTTAAGCCTAAAAACTGAGGAATCTCCTGACTATGCGTGCCGTGTCCAGAAAAACTGCCTTTTGTATCTGAGCTTTGATCCAATCGTCTAGCAAAAGCCTCTTAAATGTTGGTCGAGGCTTTTCGCTATTAGACCGTTTACTGACACGACTATCGGGACTATGCTCGTCGAATCAACATCCCACATGGCAGTAACCTCGTGAGCCAAGTCGAGATACTTACTAAGTTTATCCTTTTCGGCTTTTACGAAGTTTTCGTCATGTGGTATGGTGATATCAACGAGCACAGCCTGGCGTTGAGACCGTATCCTGAACCTAAATTATTTCATTTTCATACATCTTGTTACTAAATATAATATTTTATAGTATTTTATAATTGTATGCCGAGCTTTTCCAATCAAACTGGAACCGAATGGTCTCATGCGTGACGATGGCAAAAAAATAGAGGGACGATGTTACTTTTGTACCGTGGAAGTCTGTCTGACTGGTAGTGGGTAGCAGTAGTACAGCATACACTTAGCACATCTGAATTATGAAAAAAAAAATCGAACCCATAGTGACTGAAATTAGCACGTTCAAACAATCTCTTCAGCTTTCTATTATTATGACAGTATCTTCATTTGTTTCAATTTCGGATGTCGACGGTGGAATACTTGCGGCTTCTATTCGATCATGATTTTCCACGTATTTGCCTAACAGAGTTTCAAATGACCCCATTTTATTAATGATTTCCACTGGAACAAATAAAAATAAATGATTATATTTAGTGGCAAATAATGTTTCAACAGAACTCTAGTACTGGGAGACGGTCCAATATGGTGCGTTAAAATCACCGTATATACAGTATGATGTGACATTTCCATATAGATGATGACACCTTAGAATCGTTCCCGTACTGTCCGTGCGTTAATATGACTTACGTCTTGTTTTACCTTTATACCCCGTTTACATGATTCCATTGTAGACAGCTTTGTCGTCTTCTATCACGTGAGATGACGGTCGCACGATCATAGCAATAATTAAAAACTTATTTATTATTCATGGAAAATACTCGGAAGGTATAAATCTCATAGAGTGAGAGTGAGAGCCCGTGAACCCCAGACCTTCTAAAAAATGTAGATCAGTATTTCACACACCATTAGTACCGTTTATCTGCCAAAGCCAGGATGACCCATACTTCATAATGGTCCATCGTTCTTACCTGTGTTGGGAGCATGCGCTGACAAACTTTCAGATTTGTTAAAATAACGAAGGTGTGGGTTTTGTGGGCTCCTAATCTATTAACGTTTCACAATGTCACGATTTTGCCAATGGTTAAATGAAACTGTCCATAATTGGAATTGGTTGTTAAAGTCCAAAGGTAAAATGTAAAGTCAGAAGCCGTTGTAAATAGAATTTGTTAAAGATACCTAATTTCACTTTCCATCTCCCGGTCTTATGGTACTCCTTTCCATTCTTGATCACGTGAATCCAATAGTATACTATATCTCCCTCACTCAGAGTTGTGTTTTTGATGTCAACAATCCACTTCATGTCCTCGTTCATTTTGTTTATTTCTTCATTCATTGTTCCTGTTTCTAGACCCACTATATTTTCATTGATCTTGGCGTGAAAGCCAAAGAATGTAAAATCGTCGTCTGAAATGATAAAAAAACTATTAATTATATTATTAATATTATGTTTGTTCATGACTTGTATTGTAGGCGCATTTTTTTTTAATAAAGAGTGACGAGAAGAGCAGGACATGTGCCGGATGGTAAGCAACATACCTGCCACATAACAGCACAGTGAAATGAAGCCATTGAAACATGAAGAGTCCAAATCATTACCTAGCACTACATTGCGCTCGTCACCCAGAAATCTAAGATGTTATGTCTCTATGCCCTGTAATTTCACTGGAAACATTGCCCTTCGAACGGGAACATAGTAATGTTTGCACATTACTATTTGGCGGTAGAATAACTGGCAGAGATGTGGTAGGTACTTCCCCAGACGGACTCTGCAAAGAATCCTACCACTACTAATTCTACCAAATTAAATATAAAATATTTTATTTTTTACCTGGAAGAATAACTATTAATGGCTAATTATAACAAAAAATGGCTATGTAGTTAATTTATACGCTGTAGAAGTAGGAGCGAGAGGTATACCAGCAAAATCTCTCTATAACCTGCTTAAAGACCTTGGATTGTCCAGAAGTGCAGTAAGTTCTATACTAGAACGAGTATCTAAAGCTGCACTAGTAGGATCATATCGGATTTGGCTGGGCAGGGAGAGAAATACGAGTAGTGAAGGTGAGTGTTGACGTACGTCAATGTAAGGGGCCCCTTTTAAACCTACAGCCCGAGTCACAAGTCTTGGGGTCTATTCGAGATTTCTCTCTCTGCCACACGATGGACCCGGCACCCGCACGGTGAATCCATGGAATGCTAAGAAGTACGTCTCTCTCTGGGCAGAAAATGCATTAAAGATCGGTTCTTGTAGTTCATATTCACACATTTTGGCACTTTATTTATTTTGGCACTTTATTTGTCGCGACGCCAACTGCATGTGGTGAGCTGTAAACTTGAAATAAGCTTCGGTATGTTGTATCGCGTCGTTGTGTTTTCCCCACAAGAGTATTATCAAAATAACGACACGCTAAAATTACTTTGCGGCAAAGCTCGGTCATCCAGGTTCTTTATATTTATCTTGCACCGTGTAATATTTTTTATGTGGTTGTGTTAAAAACGCAATGATGCATTTCGGTTTAAACACAGATAACATTCTTTTTTTTAATAACGAAACCTAGCTAGATTGATTTATCGCCTTCGAAATCCATGTTCTACATAATTTTCATGAAAATCGTTGTAACAATTTGTGGGATTCAAATTATATTATTAGAATATACAAAATACATACATAATCTTATGTCAAACGACGATGCGGTCTAAGTAAAGACGACGTGCCTGCATGGAAAATTTCGATTCTTTCGATTTGAAGACACCGAGATTGTAACTATCAGGAAAAACCCACTTCGACAACGCACTCCACAGTTTCTATGAAGTGCGGTCTTATATCGATCATTGCCTCAAGGGCCAACTTCAGACGTTCGATCATAGTCTCACTCAATAAGTAGTTGTCCACTAGCTCTGGCGGTCTGGCGCTAGATATTATGTTACTCTCTACAACAGTGCTGTCATTTGCGAACCTAAAACGTCAAGCTTTAACAGATCGTTGATATGCAGCAGAAAGCGCGTCGAAGAGAGCACCGACTCTTGAGGAACTCCAGCTTTGATTGCCATTTGATCCGACGAGCAGTCATCAATGACAACTCGTATGGATCGATCCCTCAAAAAGTTTAATATCCACGCCTCAAAAACCAGGAGAACGATCTATATACAGGAAGCTTGCGTATAAGACCATCGTGCTTAACCCTGTCGAAAGCTTTCGAAATATCCAGGGCAAGTGCTTCCCCGTGTTTTTCGATAGCTTCACTCCAGATGTTAATGACGTAGGTAAGCTACAATATCCTCGGTAGACCGGTTTCGGCGAAACCCGTATTGCCGGTCACTGAGTAGATCTTTGGATTCATGATACATCAGAAGGCTGTGGCTTGAGACACATTCCATAGTATTTTAGAGTGGAGACATGACCAAGATGGCTGTGTAATTGACAGGGTTTTTGTGACTACATTTGTTGGACACTGGTTGCACGTTAGCAAGTATCCACGATTTCGGTACTTTCCTAGTTTGGAGAGAGAATCTAAACAGGAGCGTCAGAACAGAAGATAACTCAAGCACACGAGCCCTCAATACTGCAGGAATTCCGCCCGCTTCATTGGTTTTATTCACGTCTAAATTGCGTAGCAGTTTACAAACCTCGGTGTGGTGAATATGTATTTCGGACATAAAATCACACGACGTACCTAGTGAATTTGTCGTACCCATAAATAAAATCAGTGCTTTTTTAATCATTCAATGTGTTAAAAGGCCTGATCTTTTTGTTTTTGTTGATTTTGAACATAGTCTACTGTGGTTATGAAATAAAAATTTTAAAATGTTTAACGAGGTTTTATTAGTGAAATAGAAAAACTCATCATTTTGATCATTTTCAGATAAACAAGATTATTTAATAAAACCTTTTAAAGACAAGCTTTTATAGCAAAAAAAAAGAACTAAACAGTTAATGCTCATCTTTCAGCTACATCATCAGACACTGGTGACCATCTAACACCAAATCACTTATCAAGACGAACCATACGAGCTCAAACTCAACGGGATCGTATCGGTAAATTACCAAGTTCCCATCGTCATCATCCAACTCCATCTTCAGACCCTGGTGACCATCTAGCATCAAAGTACTCGTCTATATGAATTTAAAATAAATCGAAGAAGATTATTGATATAGAAAATAGCAATAGAAGATTTTACTAATTTTAAGATGGAACATAAAATAAATGACTGAATGATAATAACAAACATATTTATAAATTTTTATTTCGCAGATTACACAGATTACTTAAAGCACGCATATTTAACGTACAAATGGAAAACATCAATTATCAAAAAAAAAAATTTTTGACGATAGTTGAACGTGACAACGTCTTAAGAAAATACTGATTTATTTATTTATTTATTTCAATTGCTGAGATGTGCTTACAGCATAGCCAACACGCACATACAGCCAAAACACAACAATCAATTGACAAACTCATGCTAATAATATAATACATTACAAAAAATAATATTATTAAATAATTCAAAGCGCTACACATAAAACTATTTACAACACACACATATAACTTTCCACAAATATACATAGTTTTACTCAGGACACTAATTTCATAATTGATCACTAAAGTAACTAATACAAATGCGTAATGCACAATGGTATTTGTCGGCAAATATATCCAGTTCTGGCTTATGAGCAAGCAGAGCGTTGAGTAGATTGAGTGCTCGGGCTGTGGGCGCGTACAGGGCGGTGTCGGTGCGCGCGCGCGCAGCCTGGAACAACGGGCGCATCGCGCAGGCGCGTGTCGGGCGCAGGCGGTCCGGCACCGCCAGCGAACAGCGAGCCAGCGCTCCAGGGTTGTCAATCTGGCCATTCAATAGCCGGTAGTAGTGCATCTGATGGAATGGTACTGACGACGTCATGCGGCGAAGTAACAAAATAATATTTTTGACGTGATAACGTCTTATAATTCGATGAAGCCGGCTGCACGCCCGTAAATCATGACGTCATGTACCGTTACCGCCGTTACCTCGCCGCATGACGTCATGCGACGTTACCTCGCTCTAAGGCGTAGTTGAAGTTGTCACGTTCAACTATCGTCAGTAAACCGACTTTACAGACAACCATTTTTTATTTAAGCGGTAACTATGTCGCAAATAGACTTCTTAAAATGTTTATTCTTTTTTTTTTACTTTTATAGGTTTACACTTGACCGCCTTCTCGACTGATGTTAAGCGACGATGCGGTCTACGATGGAGCGTGTTTACCTAGAAAAAAAAACCCTCATTCACTATCGATTTGAAGACAAATTATTCGTAGTAATTCAGTTTTATTTCAGCAATTGCTGGTTTCACAGTTTGACCTTCAACTACAACAATTTCTTCGATATTCTATAACAATAATTATTCATTTTCTTTAGCTTCGGGTGTCTGCGTTGGAGTACTGGCGGCTTCTATTTCGTCGTAATTTTTCTTGTAATTACTTGATATAGTTTCAGGTGACCACATTGCTCCTATTATGCCTCCTGGAACTAATAAAAATAATGGTTAGATTTAGTGGCATACATTTCAACGGAAATCTAATTATTATAGTGCTGGCCAACGGTCGAGTTAGACACATTCCCGTGCAAAACGAGTTTTTTGTGTTTTTCTTGTTGTTTTTTGTAATGGTAAGACTCTTTGCAGATTCCATCTGGGGAAGTACCACACCTTTGCCAGTTATTCTACCGCCAAGTAGTAATGTGCAAACAGTGGCGTAGCTAGGTAACCAAGGGCCCTGGGGCAAAATAAAAAAAGGGCCCCACTGGCATGTAAACTGATTAGGTTTTATCAAACAAAAATATGAAATATACAAATACTTTAAAAATGCTAAGTTACATAAGCTCTTTTTTGTGCACTGCAAGGGCAGGTAATCATTAAAAATTTTAAACAGTAACAACACAAATTACAAATAAAACTTGGTGTAGGTTTGGCTAATAAACGAGAAGATTCAAGGATTTATTATATTATAAAGGTCGGGCCTACCAACTGACTAAATAACTATTATATTAACATTTTTTTCCTAGCTTTAGTTTTAGCAAAAGTATCAATGACTTCGTTTAAATCCAGGCTTGATGCGGTTTTGGTTTCAATTGCTATTCGCGATAAATGTCGGAGTCGAGTTTGGCCCATATTATGGTTAAATATTTCTTTATTATTTTTAATTTGCTAAATTACCTTTTAGCTTCTGCAGAAGTGACAGGAATTGTAACGAATAATAACATGGCTGTAAATACTTCCGTTAGGTCGTATTCTAGTACTATTCAGGTAAAACTAGGTGGTAAATATCAATAAATAATAATAATAATAAATATTGGTGGACAATTCACACACAACACCATCTGACCCCAAACTAAGCAAAGCTTGTGTGATGGCGGCCAGATAGCTGATATAATACTTATATAGTTTTAAATACATACTTATTATACATAGAAACACCCAGACACAGTGCAAACCTTTGAATTCATCACACAAATATTTGCACTGGGTGGGGATCGAACCCACGACCCTCGGCTTCGCAGGCAGAGCTACTAACCACTTAGCCACAAGGCCAGTCAATAAATTGAAGTTAAAAACTAGGAAAGAATTCGTCAGAGAACTAAAGTCACCGACATAGCTCAGCGTATTAGCAGACTGAAGTGGCAATGGGCCGGTCACATCTGTCGCAGACCCGATAACCGTTGGGGTAGACGGGTTCTGGGGTGGAGACCGCGAATCGGTAAACGTAGTGTAGGACGCCCTGAGACTAGATGGAGTGACGATATACGAAAGGCGGCTGGTGGCGGTTGGAAACGCAAAACTGAGGATCGGGCTGAGTGGCGAAATATAGGAGAGGCCTATGTCCAGCAGTAGACGAACACGGGCTGATGATGATGATGATGATGAAAAACTAGGACCTATTACATATCTGATTTTTTTCTTTGGAATTTGTCACACTTTTGTAATAAAGTGCTTCATCAAGATGTTATAAAAATGTTGGTGTTCGAAAATCGAATATATGACAGACTGCACTCATACCAATAAACTGTAAATCATCTTAATTTTCTCTTGTTGATTTTTTCCCTCTTTGTCTATAAACTCACATTGAGATGTACCTTTCCCTTACCTTATCTTTCCCATCATATCCGTTCCTATTTACGTAAGTTTGGAACGCTTCACGTAAATATATACGTCCTTTAAAATTTTCCTGCTTCACAGCATTTAATTTATTTCTAAATTATTTTTTGACCGTTCTCGAATTATTTTTTTAACTACAATTCACAATAAAACCCACATCAATGACTAATAATAATAAAATGCACATATCACTATCAACCTAAACAAAGAATTTCGGGGATTTCCCTAGGCATAAATTTTGAATTTGTGAATTTCTGAATTTCTCTCAACTGAGTTGTCATGACTAAAGTGGGGTTACAACCTTATTTTTTTTATTTTTTTTAAATAAAGAGTGACGAGACGAGCAGGACATGTGCCTGATGGTAAGCAACATGCCTGCCACATAACAGAACAGTGACACGCAGCTATTGGAACATGAAGAGCCCAAATCATTACCTAGCACTGCACTGCGCTCGTCACCCAGAGATATAAGTTGTTATATCTGTAAGCCCTGTAATTTCTCTGGAAACATTGCCCTTCAAACCGGAACACAGTAATGTTTGCACATTACTGCTTGGCGGTAGAATAATTGGCAAAGGTGTGGTACTTCCCCAGGCGGACTCTGCTAAGAGTCCTACCACTACAAAAACCTGTCATAGGTACTTATTTTGAAAATGGGAGAAATTTCTAAAAGTTCAGTTCGATCGAGATTTCTGGTAAGGATTCGAGGGCCCCCTGAGCTTGAGGGCCCCGGGGCACTGCCCCGCCTAGCCCCTTGGTAGCTACGCCACTGTGTGCAAACATTACTGTGTTCCGGTTTGACAGGCAATGTATCCAGTGTAATTACAGGACATAGAGATAAAACATCTTATATCTATGGGTGACGAGCGCAGTGCAGTGCTAGGTAATTATTTGGACTCTTTGTGTTCCAATAGCTGCGTGTCACTGTGCTGTTATGTGGCAGGCATGTTGCTTTCCATCAGGCACATGTCCTGTTCGTCTCATCAGTCTATTCCTTAAAAAAAAATTACCTGTTTCAGGTGACAGCATTGAAAATATTAAGCTACCTGGAAGTAATAAAAAATAATGATTAGATTAAGTAGCATACATCTCAACGGAAATTTAATTATTGTAGCGCTGGCCGACGCCGACGGTCGAGTTAAGGCACGTTCCCTACGAACACGAGTTTTTTGTAGTTAGTTTCAGAGTTTTCTACTTTTTATTCAAAACAAACTATTTAATCAATCTCAATGAATAAAAAATATACAAAAATTCTGGAAAATATTAGTTCCTAAATGGTAGATTCTTTATTTTGTTATTTAATAAATTGTAAAATAATTGTCCTCACAACGAAACAAAAAAACTTATAATTATTCGTTTTAATTAATAATTAAAAATTACATGTGAAAACCCGCCGTTTTTTTAATGTTATATTTACACCAACGGATTGGCAATTTAAATACATACATTATGATTGAAATATAACTTTTCAATATTTCCAGTAAAACTACAGGGTATATAGATAAAACATCTCATATCTCTGGGTGACGAGAACAGTGCAGTGCTAGGTAATGATATGGACTCTTCATGTTCCAATAGCTGCGTGTCACTATGCTGTTATGTGACAGGCTCGTTGCTTACCATCAGGCACAATCATGTCCTGCTCATCTCATCACTCTAACAGCAGGCCTAGTAAAAAATACATTTTCACAGAACCGCCAGACACAATGTTTTCATTCCATATTTCACCCAAACTCACGGTTTAATCGAACCACAGTCAAGCATTTGTTATTGCTATAAAATAATAATCTTTCTATGACATCAAAAAAATACACTATTGCTCCATTGTAGACAATACAGCCAACTTACATCAGAAAAGATGACGGTTATGTACGAAACTAGCAAAAATTTAAAACATAAAATGAATAATATGTTAACTCATAACATAATCGAAGGGAATCGAAGTTACGATTTCATGCTTGTGAATCGAATGTTTAAGCACAAATCACAATATGGCTTTCACGACATTAGGATTTTGCCAATGATTAAATCAAACTGTCCATCAATGAAATTGAGGCCGATATTATGTAGAATCGAAAAGTACAATGCGAGCCAAATAAAAGTTGTTGTAAATTGATTTTGTTGAACATACGATTGCCTTTTATTCTTTCCACTTTCCAGCTCCCAGTTTTGTGGTACTCTTTTCCATTTCTGATCACGTGAATTCGGTAGTGTAATGTATCTCCGTCAATTAGATTTGTGTTTTTAATATAAACAGTCCACTTTTTGTCCTCATTCATTTTGTCAATTTCTTCGTTAATTGTTCCTAATTCTAGATTCTCCATCTCTTCATTGACCTTAGCGTAAAAGCCAACAAATGACAAATTATCGTCTGAAATGTAAAAAAACTGTTAATATTTCGTTATGGTTTATATTATATAGTGTGGATCGCCGCCCTTATCCAATTTATGATGACGCCACATAGCACCAAAAATAAAAAAGTTTATGTAAATATGTTTGGTTGTTGGTTTTTATGTGTCTTCGATTATTGCGTCAATTGTAACTTTACTTTGTATTCAAACTGAGTCTGCGCCAAGTTTATCCTAATTTGTTTTGAAGATTTAATCCTTTTCTAACGCCGCCCTGACATGTGGTCAAATGCTTGCGTTTATATGGTCCAACGTATAAACATTTCTATTTAGCGTCGTAAGGCTGGCAGTATGATAGCCGCGATTCCGACCGGTGGGCTTTATCATCTTGATTATCTTTAGACCTTCATTGGTCTATGGATAATTCAGATGTGCTTAGTGTAAGTAAATTGTTATATATTTGCAAGTGTAAAAGTGTATCATGACCACTCACTTTAAAGGTGAACAAAAATCATTGTGAAGGTCGGTATTAACGAAAGAGATGTGGAAAAAAGTAAATAAAAAAACTATTTTACCTTTTAAAAGGACTCTTAAGTCACCGGAAGGATATGCAATAAGTATCGGTTCTTGTAGTTCATATTCACACATTTTGGCTCACTTAATGTACACCAACAATATCACGATAATGTTGAATAATGTCGAGAGACGTTCACTGCAAGTGGCGACTTCTTAACGCGAAATGGGCTCTGGAATGCAGTATCGCGACATTTTATTGTCCACACAAGCGCATCAAAATTACGGAATGCTAGAGGACAAACATGAATGTCAACCTATTTCTTAGTTACCTTGAGGAAAAATTAAATAGCTAATAATATCCCATCAACAAGACAAATGTGAAATAAGAGTCAATGAAAGCCAACGAAAATAGTGTCTGTGGCGCGCTAAACTAAGTTTTCAGTTCAAAAACTTTCTACGGTTCACCCAGGTTATTGACGGAGGTGGACAGTATGTAAGAACTGCCTTAGTCATGCCTTATGTTTGGTTGCCTGGAAGAGATCGCTCCTAGCGTTAAGGCTGACAATTGAAATGTCATATTTTTATTACGTATCCGTAAAATTGCTAGCCTATCGAATTTTCTTCAGACACACTTCGGGAAGTGTGCGACTGATCTGCATGATATAATAATACCACCTTACCCTTTTGAAACGAAGTTTCTTACTGCAGGCTTGGAGGAGATAGTGATTTTGATGAGCGACCGAACTGAAACAAATGTGAGACTAAAACCGTAAGAAAAATATATAACGGAAGTAACGTTATAATCCGCTAATAGACCGATCTCTATAGCTTTTGAAAACAAAATAATTTATAGTAGGATAAAACCCATTGTAAATGGAAGAGAATATGACAAAAGTGAAGGGAAAAATAATTTACGGGCGATCTGAGTTCGGGAAGTGGAAGGGGGCGTCCGTTTTAAACGTAAAAACGGTTTATCCCGATTTCTGGCAAAACTGTAAATCCTATGGATACTATACAATGGATTTCATCCTACTATAAATTATTTTTGTTTTTTGCCAATTTCAAACGCTTCTGCACTAGTCTATAAAGAATAAAGTGAATTTGAATTTTTTTACAACATCGTATGTCTAGTGAGTGAATCTCTGTGAACTCAAAACATAATAATGACTATTTTTTTCTACCTTTATAGCGCCAAATTTAGCGTACAACTTTTTTAAAATTTCTTAAAAACTCAGACTAGGAACCTCCTGGATGTATTTTTTTAATTTGCTATGCGCGAAATTTTCTTTTCTCGTCGTATTGTTAAAACGTTGAACAAGGACAAAAAGCTTAAAACTTAATGAATGAAGAAATGAAAAAACTTTAAAACAAGTGAAAACCCTAAAAATAAGTTATTCTAGCGACAAATAGGTATTTTTGACGCCAACAGAATTAATTATGAATATTTATTAACGCAACGCATTATGAACAGGTTCAGCTGTTCAAAATGCGCAAAGCATTTAGTATTTTCCTCGCTGAGATGCGATGAAAAGTATCGTAGGGATATTATTTATCTAGTCTACACTAGAATGCACACATTTTTCACTTCGTAAAAAAAATTAGAACTATTTCACATAGTGTTGTTACGGTAATGCGAAGGAACTTGGTACCTGGTGTACCACGACACTATATTTTTCTCAATCTATCGGACTGCTCGTATCTCGAGAACATCGTTTCGTGGTTGATATTTTGAAGCCACAAACAAAAAAAATGATACTACCTTTGTGACAAGAACGTCAAGGCTGTGCAATGAGCTGTCTGAGTAGATTTTTCCTGATGCTTATAATCTTGGTATAATGCAGTTGTATAATGCTTTTGATTTGACGACAAATCGTGAGTGAATCTGGTTTTTTGTAGTTTAGAAGCACGCTTCATTGTAGACTGCATCGTCGCTTAACATCAAGACGACAGTCAAATGTAGAGCTATGAAAGTTAAACATATCTTATTTTAATTTCTTACGACAATGACATAATAAATATCCATTTATAACAAAAACATACACTTTATACATCTGAAATATCCATAGACCTATAAATATCTTGGGGTAATCAAAATGATCCACGCTACTAATAATCTGATTTCGACTGGAATCAGATTTCCATGGTACAATTAAAAAAAAAAAATTAAAAACTCAAACACGGCGGGTACTTAAAAAGTGAACCACACTACGTACTTGCATGGTAAAAAACTGAAAATAATTTTTATTCCTTATTTTTAGCCTTTATTTTAATTTTTATTCGTTTTTATTATTGTTTTTAAGCACTTCTGATGAGGTTAACTTTAGATCACTAAGTTTATTTTTCAACGCTTATCCCTAGAAGCTTCATCGTTTTGACTACGCTGTCACATACATAGATTCATGAGGTTTTATTGAATAAACCCCCATTTTTGCGTTAATTTTTAGCTATACTCTCATTAATAACAAAAATATACCATTTTTAATTCATTAAATGACATATTTATTACATAATTAGCCTTGTTACTGAGGCTATATTTTTCGTTTCAAATGAAGATGTTTGTATTGAAATGCTTACCTAATAAAAATAAGGACAAAATAATGTGAAAAAAAACTCAAATAATTAAAATAAAAAAATGAAGTCAAAAGCAAAAGTTAACATTCAGATACAAACCCATGAACTTAGACATTTGTGACACATGTCAAATTTGTGTTATTTATTGGACTAATAGCGACTGTTTTTTGTCACAATTTTTTCTATTTTTCTGAGATAGAATTACCTTAGTTTATTTTTTTCAGTCTCAAATATCATTTGTCGATTTTTGAGTGGGTGTTCCTTCTTGTTTTTTCAGATTTTATAGCAATTTCTACATTGCTATAGGTGGCAATTAGATTTACCATATCTTTTGTTAACTCGAAAAAGCAACACAAAGGATATAATTTATCTTTGTACATGCGAGTAAGTCCAGGTCGAATGTACACAATGTTTATTCTAGCTGTTTGATGTTGTGAATTTGTGATTATCTTTTCTGCAAAAGATCTTGCGCAATGATAATATAATTATCAATTTTTTAAGCTCCTGTTCCAAAGTACGTGGTACCGGATCTTCAATCAATGGTTATAATACATGATTAATGATTGACGATATAGATGATACATGATAATTCACTGAACCTCTTGACGTGGAGTTTGACATTGTAGCAAATAATATACATTATTCTCACTAGCTAATCCACAAGCTGGACCAACTTCGATGTGGTTTTCCTTCTCACTCTCTGTTTATTTTTTCACCCCACCTTTGTCTCCTAATAATAACCAAATACTCAAATAACAAGTAAAAATTATGATATTATAATACTTTTATAATATAGAACTAAAAAAATAATTTTAAGTATTAGAAACACACTAGTAAATGTGTATCGTTAATACTAAACTTGGTCGATTCGACAAGTCATGGTTGCTGGTCTAGCTCTCACAACAGGCCTCAAACACAAGAAACACTACCGTGTGTTGTGAGGGCAACGATCCAATAAAAATTACACGGAAGCAGCAATGGGTACGACCGCGCACACAAAATTTACAAAACTTTTTTTTAATTTGTCTCATCGATTCGACGAAACTTATTTTTTAGGGTTAAGGGGTGAGTCTCCTCGGAACCCATTCAGAAAAGAGCCGGTCCCACTGCATGGTTGACAAGCAAGAGCGGTGGTGGTGACAAAGTCGTATGGACAAATACGAAAAGAATCCACAACTCTGCCCCAATACATGCCTGGAAACCTGTAGAGGTTAAGTCGGTAGGTGCACCACTAATAGTACATACACTAATAGTAGTGGTGTCGAGCCTGACACACCCGCCATGTTCAATTTTTTCACGGCGGATGTTGTTTAAAGCCACCTCCTCTGCAAATAAAAGAGGTTTCAACTAACTTCGTGCCAAATTTCATGAAAAATAATCCATACGTTGAAAAATATAAACGCATACACTCACAAGCTTTTGCGCCTTCATAGTAAAAGTAAAACGAAGTTCACCGGTGATAGTACTCGTATTATATAAAATATAGTTCTAGAAGATTTTAAACTCAATAAATAAATGAAGTAAGTATTTATTTCGCAGATTATACAGATCCATTTTCAAGCACTTACAGTAAACATATTTAATGGTCATAACTTATTGGCAAAAATATTGTTTTTATTTGAGCGGTAACTATGATGCTAAGAGACTTATTGAAAATATAATTATAAAATATAAGCGGAATTGTCGGTTTTTATGTTTGGTGTTCAAACGCCAATCACTTATTCGGTAGCCTGGAAAATCTATAACAATCATTCATTTGCTTCAACTTTGGGTGTCAACGTTGCAGTACTTGCGGCTTCTATTTTGTTAAAGTTTGTACTGTAATTTCTTAGGAAAGTTGCAGCTGTCAACGATTTAGATTCGGCTGTAGCTGGAACAAAAAAAAACGATTAGATTTAGTGGTTTATGTTTCAAAAGTAATGGTTAATAATATAATGGTGCTGGCGGACGGTCGCATTTGGTTTGAAGGAATCTTACAGGTGTGATGTTTCACTACAAATGATCACACCCAAAAATTTTACAAATAATCATAATCATAATCTTTATTGGTCTGTGAAATTAGGTGATATGCACATAATAGGTATACATAGATGGTACAATTTTACATGAGTTCGCTAATTTCTACAACAAATGGTATACAGACAATTTAGGTTTATGTCAAAACATTAGATTCAAGTAGGTACAAGATTTAAAAAACATATTTCATTAATATTAACAAGATGTCCGTAAATGTAAACAAATAAGCAAAATAATGTCATTACTAATACATAAATTATATCATGTGAAATTAATTTGTAATTCAGAATGTCAGTTAGGTACTCGTACGATACATCATTAATTCATTTCATTTTTATTTTATTTTTATCAGACAAGAACATATCAATGCTGTAGTAGGCCTTTTGAATTAAAAATTCATTCAACATGACCTTATAAATCTCCCAGTACAGGGCAGTACACTGCCCTGTGGCACACCCCGTTTAACTAACGTTTTATCTGATTCATATGTCTTGACAGTGACAGTTCTGGGACATACTCTGCTTAGCTGCGTGATTTGTATTCTGTTGTTAAGGTAGGATTTAATCAATTCATATGCATTGCCTCTAATGCCATATCTATATAATTTCCCTAGCAGTATATCATGGTCAATACTGTCAAATGCTTTAGACATATCCATGTAAAGCGCTGTAGCCTTAGCTTGTTTGTCAATATTGGTCATAACATTTTTCAAAAAATATATAAACTGCTACATTTATTTATTTTCCCTTTCTAAAACCACATTGATCTTTCGTGAGTATTTTATGTAGCTCTAAATAGTCGTACCTCTTATTATAGATTATTTTTTCAAATATTTTTGACACTATTGGAGTGAGAGCTACAGGGCGATAGTTGTTAATTTGATCTTTATCTCCCTTTTTATGTAGTGGCTTCACTATTGATATCTTTAAGCTGTCTAGCCCCGGGAGGCCAGATTTGGGCAAAACCGGTTTTGAGACTTAAAAACCTTATTTTTTCATTAAATACATACTTGAATATTAGTTTATTTTGATGCCTAAGAGATAGGCGATAATATTAATTAATTCATTGTCGTTTACAGACACACAAAGTTTGGTTTCATTTTTTAGTAATGATTTTTTGTGTGACGTCACGACGCCGGCCGCGTCGCGAGTCGGGCTTAATGGGTTAAGGGATCAGGAAATATACCACTCTAAATACATAAATTAACTAAATAGCTTAGTACCGGCGCTATTACTACTGCAACATCTTTAATCACTTGAGTCGTAATTTCATCCTTACCCACACTTTTTGTGTCTTTTAAAGACTTTATAGTTTCTAACACTTCAAAAGCACTTGTAGGAGTTAGAAATAGTGATTTTAATTGTTTATTATCTACATGTTTAATTGCAGCATTAAGATTTCGAGCTGTTCTTTCACTACTTTGAGGAATATCACTGAAGAAATTGTTAATATAATATATCAATAGAGTTAAAACAAACGCTTTTTACCAAAAGCACGGGTCTGATTGCTGTTGTCTTATCGCTCTTGTGGAAGTGTCATTATTTTGTCGCTGCTCATTACTACGTTGCCATAGCTAACATACACCTCATCACCTCATCTGCTTACGATTGGTACAAAGGAACCGAGCGTAAATACCTGATCTATTTACTTAATCTTTATTTAAGATGACACCATTCAACCTTTTTCACTTCTATGAGTGCGTTAACATGAATTGCGGCCTGCAGTTTTCTTTACCAAGGCGTAACAATACTGTGTGTAATGTCATTTATAAAGGAAAAGGTAAGAGAGAGGATATGGACTACTACAGGCCCGTATCGATAAACCCTGTTGTCGTTAACATTTTTACACCACCTTGACGCGAGACTTGGTGGGGCGCATCGTCAGCGTGCGCGAGGAGAAGCAGCACGTCGCTGTGATTTGCTGTGACCTCTCAAAAGCGTTCGACGTCGCCGGCCACGACGTGCTCGCTGCTAAACTGCAGTATTATGGGGTGGGGGACACGGCGCTAGCACTGGCCACCAGCATACTACGGGACAGGTATCAGGTTGTAGTCGGGGATAGAGGCAGAGAACCGTTGCGCTCCTCTATAGGCATAGTGCAGGGATCTTCCGTCTCGAATATCTTATACTCGCTGCTCCTGAATGATCTACCAGATGCGATAACCTCGGCTGAAATATTAATGTACGCCAATGACGTGGCTGCCATAGTCACCGCTCCTACACTGGACGATCTGGAGGCGTTACTAAATGTAACGTGCTTGCAGTTGCCTGCTGGTTTCAGAATACACGCACTTAAATTAATCAGGTAGGCGGTACAGACGACTGCGAGTGTTTCTGAATAGCGTCGAAATTGAACAAACGAGTTTTCTTTGATTTGAAGTCGACAGTGTTCTATGGGACGGGACATGGGAAAATCACATAGGTAAATAAGCAATGTGGAAAAATAGCTAGTGCGTGTTACGCGCTCCAGCGCAAGACGCGGGTGGTGCCGGCGCAGGCGGCGCGCGCGTGCTACTTCGCCATGGTGCACTCGCTGGACTGGGAGCGCGCATTCCGCTACAGAAAAGGGCAGTGGCGGGAATAACTAGCGATAAACCGGCAACACTGTACTGTGGTAAAATAATTTCTTAATAATTTAGTATTTTTTTATAATTCATTTGATTAGATTGTTTCGTTTGATTATGCATTTAAGTTGATGATATAGTTTTATTATCTTAATTTTGCCTATGTATATCCTTAATTGTAATTCTATAACTTGACATGACATATACATACTGATTTATTGTGGCAACCAACGTTGTTACATGATTTTTACGAATAACTAAACATCTAACTTCCATAAAAGAAATTACTGAATCAGTTTCGATACAATTTCTATGAGACTCATCTTTCAAACGTATGTATTAAAACAACAATCGTTGCTAGACAAAATTATGATTTTATCAAAATTAATTAGATTGTGGTATCTTAGGAACATTATTATGGGTGCCACATGAAATAGACTTTTCCACGCAAAATAAGTGTTTTCCAGTCCAGAAAATCTTGAATTGTTTTGTCTTTAGCTTATATGTTCAGATTTTAGAAATAAAAATGTTTTAACGAACAGCCACTGTACGCAGCCCATTTCATGCTGGAACTCGAAAATCGTCGACATGATCAAATTTGAGTATCCGTTCTTTTCACAAACTGTTGCTCACAAATCGGCATGTGATAGCCAACGTTCTACAAACTCACGGGTCGTCAAAATACTACATAAAAAAATAATAACAAATTAGTTACTTCTAATTATTGTAGTGCTGGTCGACGGTCGAGTTAAGGCACGTCCTTGAGCAAAACGAATTTTTTTTAGTTAACTTTCAGATTTTTCTACTTTTTATTCAAAACAAACTACTTAATTAATTGATATTTATTAATATTAATTGATAAAAAATACACGAAAATTCTGCAAATTATTAGCCTACCTAATTATTAGCGTAATAAAATTACAATCTTTTTATGAAATCAAACATAATACACTATTGCTCCATCATTGTAGACAATATAGCCGACTTACATCAGAAAAGATGACGGTTATGTACGAAACTAGCAAAACTTAAAAACATAAAATGAATAATTATGCAACGCTTATAATTATTATGTTAACTCATAAAATATTCGAAGGGAATCGAAGTTACGATTTCATGTTTGTGAATCGAATGTTTTAGCACAAATCACAATACGGCTTTCACGACATCACGATTTTGCCAATGATTAAATCAAACTGTCCATCAATGAAATTGAGGTCGATATTATGTAGAATCGAAAAGTACAATGCGAGCCAAATAAAAGTAGTTGTAAATTAATTTTGTTGAACATACGATAGCCTTTTATTCCTTCCACTTTCCAGCTCCCAGTTTTGTGGTACTCTTTTCCATTTCTGATCACGTAAATCCGGTAGTATAATGTATCTCCGTCAATTAGAGTTGTGTTTTTAATGTAAACAGTCCACGCTTTATCCTCATTCATTTTGTCAATTTCTTCGTGAATTGTTCCTAATTCTAGATTCTCCATCTCTTCATTGACCTTAGCGTGAAAGCCAATAAATGACAAATTATCGTCTGAAATGTAAAAAAAAACTGTTAATATTTCGTTTCACTTATATATTTTTTTTAAACGGGCAGAGCCTTTAGACCCTTAATTTGGCAAAAAAAAAACATGAAAAACGAAGTAATTTTTCAATAGACCTGTTTTTTGGTACCCTAAATAATAAAGAAAAAATGTGAAAAAAAATCTCCCTTTAAAGGTTTTCCGGAAAATGCGTGTTAATTATACTCAACAAAAATGGATGTTGAAATATGGACTTACTGTTAATTATGTTAAGCTGGCTTAACAAGTTCCATAAAATGATAGTTTAAAATCAAAACCACTTAGTGTTATTTTCATTTATTTGTTCAATGATGTAGATAAAGGTAGCAAATTTTATTCGTTTTGTAATGGTAATTAAAATTACAGTTACGTTCTTTGAACAAAGGCTTACGTTGCATTTCAGGCAAAACACAGTAGTGATACCTTTTTTGCAGTATGTACATCGACCATACCCTATTCCATGTTCTGGAAAATAGTGGATTTTCTCAAATGTGACATTATCTACGGGACAATACCGTGTAGGTAGGTTTACCGTAACTGTAGAACGTAGAAAGTGTTAGAGGTTTCCATACTGCTGGTAAGAAGGTAGTTACTTAATAAGGCAATAAACAGCTGGCCAGTAAAATAAATTAACTGGTCAAGTGCAAGACTAGCCAAGTAGGTTAAGCAAGCACATACAACAGGATTTTGTGATTCCTGATCTAATAAAATAAGAAAAAGTACAATTTACCACATGGTAAATTGTACTTTTTCTTATTTTTGTTGAGAATACCCAACACAAAAAACTAAGCGCCGTTTACCTATCATCGAACTTTGTTGAGTGGACTTAACACATTTGTCAGAGGCCTACCATATCCTTGCTTCATGAGTCGAACGCTTGAAAAATAACTAGAAACAAAGTTTAAACACACATCAACTGATTTAAACCGTTACTTTTATATTTTATGCACATTCCTTTATTTAAAAGATTTATTTACTTGAATAGTTCGAAAAGCTCGTCGTTTGCTTGTCATCTTGACGCTCAAATCTCAAAAATATTCTTACTACACGGTAATATTAAAAATTACCCGAAAAAAAATTACATAAGAAATCACATACAATTGAAAAATAACTGTTTGAACGCACACATAACTTGTATTTTTTTTCAACCAGACTGTTAAACATACTTTACATAATCAAATTAAGGGTTAACAAAATTAAAATACATTGAGAACTACGCTACATACCTAACTAACTACTTACACTATGCACACCTGAATTATCCATAGACCAATGAAGGTCTACAGATAATCAAGATGTTTAAGCCCACTACCAATCGCAAGCGTACTCAGCATGCTGGTGGCATTAACATGACTTATATTATGTGGATCGCCGCCCTTATCCGATTTATGATGACGCCACTTAGCTCCAAAGATAAAAGAGTTTGTATAATATGTTTGGCTGTTGGTTTTTATGTGTGTTACCGTATCTCTCTACCTAGTCTGTGGTGTTACCTTCGATTATTTCGTCAATTGTGACTTTACTTTGTATTCAAACTGAGTCTGCGCCAAGTCAATCCTCTTTTGTTTTGAAGATTTAACCCTTTCCGAACGGCGCCGTGACATGTGATCAAAATGCTTGCGTTTAGATGGTCCAACGTATAAACATTGCTATTTAGCGTCGTAATGCTGGCAGTATGATAGCTGCGATTCTGACTTTATATTTTCGATTGGTGGGCTTTATCATCTTGATTATCTTTGGACCTTCATTGGTCTATGGATAATTCAGATGTGCTAAGTGTAAGTAGTTGGTTTAAAATTTGCAAGTGTAAAAGTGTATCATAAACACTCACTTTAAAGTTGAAGGAAAATAATTGTGAAGGTCGGTATTAAATTACCCTAACAAAAGAGATGTGGAGAAAAGTAAAAAAAAATATTTTTACCTTTAAAAATGACTTTTAAGTCACCGGAAGGATATGCAATAAGTATTGGTTCTTGTATTTCATATTCACACATTTTGGATCACTTAATGTACACCAACAATATCATGATAATGTAGAATAATGTCGCGACACCCACTGCATGTGGCGACTTCTTAACTCAAAATGAGCTCTAGAATGCAGTATCGTGACATTTTACTGTCCACACAAGCGCATCAAAATTACGGAATGCAAGAGGACAAACATGAATGTCAACCTATTTCGTAGTTGCCTTGAGGAAAAATGGAATAGCTATTATTAATATCCCATTAAAAACACAAATGTGAAGTAAGAGTTAATGAAAGCCCACGAAAGTTTTGTCTGTGGCGAGCCAAAATAAGTTTTCACTTCAAAAACAAAACCAGAATCATTCGGAATCTCCCGAATTTACAACCAAAAAAAGGAAGCTACGATGCCATAGACTGACGTCAAACTTATAACACCCCTCTTCTTCGTCACTGGATTAGATACTCGTATTTTGCTACTTGTTTAATTATGCCGGATCCACCTGAATATTCGGATGGTTTTTCCGGATGGCAATCCCTGTTTGCCACGTAACGTAGGTACTACTAGGAATTGATATATAATAAATAATTGTTCATAAATTGCTTTAGTTATAACGTCCCTAAATTTACAGAATAGTAATATAGCAGTACGCAGTAAGGTGCTAAGTCATTCAAAGACTGTCGTAAAGTTAGCCGCTCGCTGACGTTTTGTCTTTCTTTGAGTAATGATTTTTCTGAAGGCCTGACCTGAAATCCATTGTTTAAAAAATCATTGTTTTAAGCATTCTAATATTAGTATAGACTAGCTCTGAGGTCTGTGGTATCAACCATGTTGTGTTGGTCGAGGGTATCTACCTACTATCCGTGAGAGTGTGTTAGGGATCCCACTCTGGCACGAGGTGGCTTGCACTCTCGCTGGCTTACTGCCCTGAGGGTCTATATGAGGTCTGCCCGCCTAACTAAAACTGTCATAGCTTTAATATTGCTATCACTTTTCTTTTCGCTTGAAATGATAGAGACAGCAATAGCAAAGCAATAGCCAATTTGGTTAGGCGGTAGAAGGGCGTCATCCCACAGGTAAGGGTGCGGTGGCGCAGCGTTATCAAAGCCTAAATTCTGAAGAAGTTAAGGGGCGAGTCTTTTCGGAACCCATTCAGAAGGGAGCCGGTCCCCCTGCATGGTCGACAAGCGCTGGCGGTGACAAAATCGTATGGACGAATGCGACAGTTGTTCCACAACTCTGGCCCCAATACATATCGGATAAACCTGCAGAGGTTAAGTCGGTAGGTGCACCACTATTAGTGGTGTCGAGTCTGCTACACCCGCTATGTCCTTTTTCACGGCGGATGTTGCTTAAAGACTCTCCTCTGCAAATAAAAGAGAACTAACTTCGTGCCAAATTTAATAAAAAAACCATACGTTGAAAAATATAAACGAACACACTCACAAGCCTTTACGCCTGCATCGTGAAAGTGTAACGAAGTTCACCGGGTCAGATAGTATTATATGTATATATATAAAATATACCTAGTTACAGAAGATTTTAGACCTTATAAATAAATGAATGATAACAATAAGCATTTATTTCTCAGATTATACAGATCCATTTTCAAGCACTTACAGCACACATATTTAACTGGTACAAATGGACATAATATATATTACGTAATTTTAAGGCTAAATATATTGTTTTTATTTGAGTGGTTTAAGTAATCGTAGTTTTTCTTTTATTTGTTTTTTTTTCTATTTGGTGTTAAAAACTAATAATTTCAGCTTATTCCCCACGGCACTACCAAGTTTCTTCGGTAGCCTACAACATCACACATCCATTTGCAGTACTTTTTTTTCTATTTCTTATGTAGTTTGTCTTGTAATTACTTTCGATAGTTTCACATGTCAACGAACGAAATAAGGATTGAGCTGAAACAAAAAAAAAACGATTAGATTTAATGGTTTATGTTTCAACAGAAATTTAATTATTATGGTTCTAGCTGACGGTCGAGTACGCTGAGACGTTTTACAACAGAAAAGATGATCACGCCTTTCAATCTTTTTTAGTTCTATGAGTGCGTTAACAAGACTTGCGTCCTGCAGTTTTCTGTACCAAGGTGTAACAAGACTGATTTAATGTAGCAACCATTGTTGTTACGTGATTTTAAAAAACAACTAAGCAACTAATTTTCGTTAAAGAAATAGCTAAATTAGAGTTTTAGAAATAAAGACAGGAGTGCCTGGAAGAAAGTGGTCAAGGACGTCGATTGTGGTCACAACCTTCAGTAATGAGGATACTATCAAGAAGAAGAAGAAATTAGAGTTAATGCCATTTCAACCCAACTTTTATTTAAGAAAAAAACGATCGTTGCAATCCACAGTTTTGATATCATGAAAATTAATCAAATTGTGGTATTTTCAGTAGACTGTTATGGCTGCTACATGAAACAGAAGTCTGTTTTAAAAGGAATAAGTGTTTTCCAGTCCAGAAAATATTGCATTGTTTTGTCTTTTGTTTTCTTGTTCAGACTTTATAAAAAAAAGGTTTTTTTAACGAATAGCACTAAACGCAGCCCATTTCATGCTGGAACTTGAATATCGTCGTCATGACCAAAGGACATTGTTCAAACTGGGCTATGCGTGGACAACATATTCTTGATAAGTTGATTTAGTCAAAAAATCTATTTATTCATATAAAGAATTATCATGCGTTATTTTAGTACCCAGACTAATAAAATAAAAATTTACTATATGTATACCAGATCTCGTTAAGTTACGGCTGGTCTAGTCGGGAGAACGGCGACTGCCGATCCGGAGACCCCGGGTTCAAACCCCACACGCACCACTGTCTTTTCGAAGTCATGTGCGGAATGCCGTTAATTTAAAACGGTGAAGGAAAACATCGTGAAGAAACCGACATGTACCTAAAATCTTTCGAAGTCATGTGTCAACCACCAACCCACACTGAGCCAGCATGGTGGATTATGGGCTTAACTCTCTCCTTGCGAGAGAAGGCCCCGAGTCGCAGCAGTGGGAACGTTCAGTGGGCTGTTGAAGATATCGGATCTCAACGTCAGGCGGGCACCGGGTGAGACGGGAGGGTCACACCAGTCCCGGGAAAAATATTATAAGCAATTACAATTTATAAAGATCAAGAAAATCTCAACCTGAAACCATATTTTAGACACTGTGACCTCAGATTTAACAAGTTTATGATATTTTTTTCACTAACATGGTTCATAATAAACGTACTAATGAATTGCAGTCACAAAAAATATTGCTAAGATAGTCAAAATTAGCATAGTTTTTGACTTGTAATTGAAAAAATCATATCAACTAACTACAAGATAAGATAAGATAAGATAAGAAAACTCTTTATTAAAAGCCATAAAGCAAAAGAAAGACAATAAAATTAACTAAATATATAAAAAAAATGACAATTCAATTGGCGGCCTTATCGCTTATAGCGATCTCTGCCAGGCAACCGTGCACGGATTAGATACAAAAGATAGGAACATGGCCCTTAGTTAATACATTTGATTTAAATTATCAACAACATTACGAGTAGGTACTAATCATAATCGAAAATAAATAAATACTAACATACTAATTAATATACACCATACATACACATACCAATTAAAATACTATAAAAATACACACGAATCTAATATGTTATGTATACTACTACTTACATAAACATACATAAACTAAATGTAATAAATGTATCAAATATGAACGAACCATGACTTATACGAACTATGACTTCTCATAAAAAAATTGGGTGTCATAGGAACTGCCGATAGAAGTGAAAACTTATCTATACTAATATTATAAAGAGGAAATATTTGTTTGTTTGTTTGTTTGTAATGAATAGGCTCCGAAACTACTGGACCGATTTCAAAAATTCTTTCACCTTTGGAAAGCTACATTATTCCCGAGTAACATAGGCTACGGCAGATGGCGCTGCAGTTGATATCTAGGTTATTATTCGAGCGAAGCCGGAGCGGGCCGCTAGTAACTTAGAATTTGATAGCTTACCTTGGAAACTACACGGGTGTAACGGGAGAGCGTGGCCTCGCCATCATGGTATGGCCGTCTAGAAATGATATCAGGATCTCCCATTGGCTCACGCATTTCTAGATGGCCATGCCATGATGTTGAGGCCACGCCCTTTCAGCATTTCCCATTGGCTGACGCATTTCTAGATGCTCAATCGCCAAGGTCCCGAGTTTACCCGAACATTTCTTGTTATACCCGAGCGTGACGCTAGAAATCAATTCACACCCCACGAAAAATCTGTCTAGGCGCGCCTAAAGAAGTTTTCACTTCAAAAAGTACTGTACCACCTTCGGCAAGTTACTTCAAAAAATGACCCATTTAGTTAGCATTTAGAAATAGTGCAGCTACTTTTCTAGCTACATCAGTTATTAGAGTTTATTTTCTAAATATCACCGTATTAAAATCAAAGACCTTAGTCAATAATGCTTGTTTGTGTAAATAAAAAAATCAGAGAAATTCAACAACGTAGCGGCTGCCAAAAGACACTCAGCATTATAGAGGTATGCTGGGGCCAGAGAGCTACGATCCTATGTGCTGTCCTATGTGTAAGCAAGATGGAAGAAGTGTAGGCGATACAAGTGTGCAATCGATATGTATTTAGAAAATTATTTTTAAATTGTCAAACCAAAGTATTTAGGTAACTTAAGTTTAATCAAAAGTTAAATTATATAAAAGCTAAAAAATGAAACAAAATATTTTTCCTAACGTAATTTACCTATTACACGCTCGAATTATTTGCCGCCTAATCTACTTTGGCTTGTACGTTTGTACGTGCTTGTACGTTGCATACCTACTTGCATATGATAGGGATGAAGTCTGTTAGTTACTTTTCAATACACGATGCACAAGCATAGCACAGCCCACGAAATGCTCCCATCCCACTACTGAGACTGGGGGTCTTCTCTCGCAAGTAGAGAGTCAAGGCCATAAATCCCCCACGCTAGCCCAGTGCGGGTTGGTGACTTTGAAAAATTCCAGATATATGTCGGTTTTTCTCACCGTTTTTTAAGTTAGCGGCATTCCGCACATGACTTCGAAATGTCAGTGGTGTGTGTGGTTTTGAACCCGGGGTGTCCAGATCGGCAGGAGCCCGCACGCTGAATGGAGCTTAAGTTCAGAAATGTTTTGGTTTTTTTTTAACTTTTTGCTGAAGTTACCTACATACTTTGATTTGTCATTTTTTTTTTAGTTTTCAAAAAAATATCGCTAAGGCTCTAGTATCGGCTACACTATCCATCTTGCTTACACATGTAGCATGGACCGTCGTAGATATCTGTATCTACCGTAGCTATTTCACGCCATCACATCTCTTTATTGTTGAGTGTCTTTTGGCTCCGATTTCTTAACACAAACAAGTATTGAGGACTTAGGTCTTTGATTTTAAAACGGTGATATTTGGAATAAAAAATCGAATAACTGATGTAGCTTGAAAAGTAGCTAGTCCTGCACTATTTCTAATTGCTGACTAAACGTGCCATCTTTTGAAACAACGTGTCCAGGCTAGTATGGAACGTTTTTTTTATGAAGACTCAAAGTTCGTTGATATTATTTTTTCAATTATAACTTGAAGAAACTATGCTAATTTGAACTGTCCTAGAAATATTTTATGTTTGATTTGTGACTGTGGTTCATTAATACGTTTATTAATTTGATTAAATGAAACTGTACCTTCATGAAATTGAGGTCAATTTAGCGTCAAATAGTACAATACAAGCGAAATAAATAAAAAGTTTTTGTAATTAGATTTTGTTGAACATACGAGTACTAATTAGTTTCACTTCCCAGCTTCCAGTCTTATGGTACTCCGTTCCATTTCTGATCACGTGAATCCAGTAGTACAATCTATCTCCGTCAATCAAAGTTGTATTTTCCATATGAACAGTCCACTCCTTGATCCCATTAATATCGTTTATTTCTTTCATTTCAACGTTAATTGTTCCTGTTTCTAGACCCTCCATCTCTTCATTGACTTTAGAATGAAAGCCAACAAATGAAAAATTATCATCTAAAATAATGAAAAAACTGTTAACATTTGGTTATTAGATACTTTAATTGGGCATGCACAAAAAAAATCAATGCACGATTGTGCACTGATCATTTTCGTGGTGTATCACCGCTCATATACCATAGTATTTCGTCTATATATTTAAAAGCGAAAGGTCTCTCGTCACGAAATCTCAAACTACAAATGCTTTCAAATTATGTTTAATATACTTTGATAGATATCTTGGTGTGCAGTGTATATTAAGAGGACAGTCACAGACAGGTAGGCAGTATCAACAACTATGTTTATTCATAGAACTTGGAATTTCACAAGCTTTAACTATTTTTACCCGACTGCGCGACGCAAAGGAGTGGTAATGTGTTTAACAGTCTATGTATGTATGTTTGTATGTTCCTTTGAAGCACTATACAGACCAAACGCCTGGGCCGATTTTTATGATTCACACGTCAATCGATTCCTCTTAATCTGGCGAGTGACACTAAAGACATGACATTAGTGTATGTCCAATATGGCGGATTCAGGACGCCATATTGTCCAAATAAAAAAAATGAAAATCACCAAAATATGTCAAGAGGGGTATCGTTGAATAGGTATTTAAAAATAATGTTTAGTTTTCTCTCAATGTTTTTCGATTTGACTGACCGTTTAGGATGTATATCGATTTAAAGTTGAGTAACAACCATTCTCACATTTATAGGTTTTTAGGTAGCAGAAAACTTCGTATAACTAACTGTACGTATGAATGTGGATGAACATTATCTACTAATGTATCTAGTAGGCATCGATATAAATCAATAGATGTGCCCTGAGCACCTTGAAATTGGTAATAAACTGCGTCTCTGTATGTATCGTAAGTTGTTTACAAACAACCAATCTACTTGACCCCTATAATCGCTAGCGGCGAGATTTGCTGTGGTCCTACTTATTTTGGTTGTTGACACCGAATAATGATAGGTAAAAACGTCCGGCGTCCACCGCGTCCTGCAACCGACTAGAACGGAAAGAGTGAGCTCACTCTTCCCAACGTTGACATGATTGCGTGCGCCGTGAAGTTTGGGATGGGGCCCATCTGGGGTTCATCCAGATGGGTTTCTACGATCTATGCTAGTAGGTATATTGAACTACCTTTTTTTCGTACGTGCAGGAAATGTATTTACGCATACCCTACTGCCCCGCCCGGGAGACAGCCGGGTTATGTTGCACTCTATATCATGTATGGATATGGTGCCCCTATCTACTAATAAACCTCCATGGGGTTTCAACTCTGCCGCTGATAGTGGGAACACGGAACCGCTCTCAGATTGCTCCGCCTCGGTCGCCCATCTCCAACTTCAAACGATTTAGTAGGTACTCAACGTCAATCGAAAACCTATACTAACACAAAACTATAAATATGAATTACATGCAGTAGAAAATCCTACATATTATATCAGTAGAAACGAAGACATTTGGTCAACAACCAAAAGATGCATATTATTATGTTGAGCAAATTAACATTAACAACATTGTTCATAACTAAAAAGTATAAAATAAAAAAATATAATTAAAAAACTCAAAAACCCGACTGCGTAAAAAGTGAACCAAACTACGTACTTGCATACTAAAAAAACTGAAAAGAATAAAACAAGCATTTAGATTTCTGGTGGTCTAGAATTCTATAATATGTTATTGTATTAATACTATTCAAATATATACAATATTTTCTAATAAAAGAACATTACAACTGAACAGTCGGGATCCATTGAACAATTTTATTGTATGTAGAATAATAATATCGAATCTATTGAACAATTAGATTGTATGTCGAATAATAATGGATCCCGACTCTTCAGTTGTAATGTTCTTTTGTTAGAAAATATTGTATAGATTTCAATAGTATTAATACAATAACATATTATAGAATTCTAGACCACCAGAAATCTAAATGCTTGTTTTATTCTTTTCAGTTTTTTTAGTATGCGAGTACGTGGTTTGGTTCACTTTTTACGCAGTCGGGTTTTTGAGTTTTTAAATTACATTTTTTTTTAAAGTAATTAAAATAGATCAATATTCAAATTAGATGCTTACACTTTGACACCTACCCACTATACACAGGGCCAGCAGTGGGACAACTGGCTTATATAACGCGGATACGTTTGATTCCCACTGATTTACCAATACCGTTTAAAAGGCTACAGTTTCCAGTGAAGATCGCTTTTGCCCTCACCATTAACAAGTCCCAAGGTCAAACATTCTCTCTGGTGGGCATTGACCTGAGAAAGCCGTGTTTTTCCCATGGGCAGTTATATGTTGGCTTATCTCGGGTTGGAACTCCTGATAGACAATATATTTTGCTACCAAATGATAACATTACATCCAATATAGTTATTTAGCACGTTTTTAACTTGTTGAGTAGACTACCTATTTGGCTGGCTGACGACTGCAGTCCAAAGTTAAATAAAGATTTGAACTCCTCATGTTTCAATAGCGATGTGACGCTGTGCCGTTATCTTCAGCTACATTTCCTGCTCGTCGCGTCAAACAATAGGGGTAGGGCTAGTGGTATGGTGGGTCCGTCGCGACAATAATCGATTAACAGCAAAAGGTGTAACTTTGTTAGTCCCTTAAATAGACCAAAATCATCTGGACTGGCCTCGTGACTTAGCTCTGCCTGCGAAGCCGAGGGTCGTGAGTTCGATTCCCACCCAGTGCAAATATTTGTGTGATGAATTCAAATGTTTATAGATAGATACTATTTATTGACACATCAAAAATAAAAATACATACCAAAAATAAACAAAACATAGTAAATTAGTGCGACAGTGGGCGGCCTTATCGCTGAAAGCGATCTCTTCCAGGCAACCTTAGGATGGAAAACAACATGTGGACTAATCAGAAAATGGGGTGCGTAAATAAGAAGTACTAAAAAAAAACAAAAGTACTCATAAATAGTAATATAAATAAATAACGGAAATAAAAACAAATTTGTAATATAAATAGAACAACCTAATACAAAAAGACTAGTAGGTACTTATCATATAAAAAACAGCTGTAATTGCAATACTAGGACATCGACCAACCAGTCTACAATTTCGACAAATAGAATTGTTTCACATCTTTTTTTAAAGTGTTTATTGAAGAGGAAAGTCTGATGTGCACAGGTAACTCATTCCACAACTGAGTCGCCCTGCAAGTAAACGACCCGCCATAGAAAGTTTCAGTTCGAATTACAAATCCAAGATGGCCGCTACCGCAAAATGGTGAAAGTGTTGAGGCGGCCATTTTGAATCGGTATCTACTAAACATAGCTAAAAACACTTGCACAGAAATCAACCTTCAAATAAAGAAAACCGCATCGAAATCGGCCCATTCGTTTGACTGTACGGTGCTACATTGTGCAATGTGCAGTGCCACATATTTTGGGTGTTTTAAAGCGTCTGTTAAGGAAAACGGCCGACGGAAAGTGTCTGGCAGTATTGGGGCCTTATTTGTATGGATATTGCCTATAACATACGTAAAAATTAGTCGTCAGAAAATAAGTGAAGTAAGCAGTGTTTTTATGTACCTTCATTGCCCCATATCTCAAAATTGGCCGTCTAAGCAAGTTAGCGGGTAAGCATGTTTGTGTTCTTAGTTCGTACGAACTCTACTCAATTGTCCACATTTCGTTCATCAGAATTTACGTGACGTCTGGCGGCTCTGGGATCTCGGACTATAAATGTTTGCACTGTATCTGGGTGTTTCTATTTATAATAAGTATGTATTTACAACTATATAAGTATGTTTCAGCTATTTGGCCGCCATATTATACAAGCTTGGCTTAGTTTGGGGTCAGATGGTATTGTGTGTGAATTGTCCACCACCACCAATATTATATTAAATTTATATTTATCTTTACTTACCAGCGGGTCGATTTGCCGTACCTATTTATATACATCTTAGCTCAAAAAGTCAAAGACTCATGTTTAAATGAAACCTCACAAAAAACTACCAAATTTGTTAAAAAATCCAACGACCCAAAATAAAGTTTTATAAAGTACAATAAAATTTTAGATTTTTAATTATTAGTTAAATTATACTATTAATTCATACACTTTATTTACAATATGTACATAAATTTAATCTAAAAGACCGGTGCCAGTGGGAATTGTGCCCAAAATGCTGGCGCCATTACCACGTTGAATGGCGATACTTATGCATTGAGCAAAAAAAAGGCCAGCATTTTGGTCCCGAGTTGCATCACAAAGCCGCTTACCGATAACTCTTTGTAAACTATACTAAAAAATACTAATTTTTTTACCTGAAATAAAAACTGTCAGGCTACCGCCAGAATATGCAAAAAATGTTGGTTCTTGTAGTTTATATTCACACATTTTGATACAGCTAAAAAAAATTACACCAAAAAAAATATAATTTCTCTATAATATTGAAGAAAGTTAATTACACGTAGTGAGTTATTCAGGAGAAATGAGCTCTGGTATGTTGTATCTCGACATTTTATTTTCCACACAAACACAGTCATCAATATTATGACACGCTACAGGACAAACATAAATCGTCAACCTATCACTTAATTACCATGAGGAAGAATTCAAATAAATAGTAACATATTAATATTATAAAAACAAAACGTCAGTGTGTATATTTCTACGTATTTTTGTGACCAATGTACGGATTTTAATCACATTCAATTCAAATAAAAAAAAACTTAGAAATTTTTCTTGGCCGACTAACCTTCCTAAGTCTTCCAGTCCCTTTCCGCAACCTCTACATGTACTGTTCGAAGGGGAGAGGAGCGCGTGTAGAAGTTCCCAGCCCCGAGATTCGCTATCACACAACAAGATGCCAACGCGGCGAGTTGTTGTGTGATGCCCAAGGTCCAATTCTGCCGTGCGATCTTAAGCACACACATTGTTTTTTAAAATATAATACTAGGTTTGCACTAGACTGCCATCGCGCCTGATGCTAAGCGACGATACGGCTTACCATACAGCGTGCTTAGAAGAAACCGATTCCATTTGAAGACACTAAAGATAATAAAGTAATCATCGCATCGGGAGAAACCGACTCAAGTAATACATTCCAGGGTCTTTGCTACGTCAATCATGTTCGACAGAAAAAGGGCAACATGATACTAGATGAAACAGTTTAATCAGTTGCAGACCTACTTCCAAGAGAGTGCGATTGATTCTTCAAACATAGAAAGCCCATTTTACATCAACAGAATTTTACATTTTGGTACAGATTTTACAAAACTTGTGAATAATCATCAAATATATCCAACAAAAATAAAATCGACTTCTAAAGAGGAGTCTAGCAGTACGGTTGTATGTTTTTTGGACGCTATCGCGTCCGATAGCTATAGATATCAAAGGTAAAGATAAATTTTGCCAAGTGTGGCACCACTGTTTGTCTTTGTGAAAATTCGCTAACAAAATAAAACATTAGCGTGGTAGCGTAAATCATGGTGAAATTGGGAACTGTTTTTGACAGTTTTTTTTGCATCTTGAAAACGCCGCCCCATCTCTATATTTATAAAAATCAATGCCACTTTTCGTTGTTAGTGAACTCCTCCTAAACGGCTGAACCAAGTTGAATGAATTTTGACGTGATAACGTCTTATAATTCGATGAAGCCGGCTGCACGCCCACAAAACATGACGTCGTGTACCGTTACCGTCGGTCGTTACCTCGCCGCATGTTTGTTACAGTTCTATTAATTATTTCGACCAGTAGTTCAAGCGGGGATGTAGCTCAGTGGTAGAGCGTTCGCTTTGCATGTGAAATGCCCCGGGTTCGATCCCCGGCATCTAAAAGCTTTTTTGCATTGTTTTTTGCATTGTTTTGATTGAAAATGACTAAATTCTACTGATTACTTTTTACATACAAATCTATTAAAAAAATAAAATTAAAATTTTCTTTTGAAAAATGCTACCATTCCATCAGTATTTTCTTAAGACGTTATCACGTTCTATCGTCAGTAAGCCGACTTTACAGACAAACATTTTTTTTTCTGTATGCGTTTGGGCAGGGTCCTCGATGGTTTAGATTCACAAATCAGCCCGGCAGATGGCGCTGCAGTTGGTATCTAGGTTATTATCCGAGCAAAGCCGGAACGGGCCGCTCGTTGTATATAAATTTTGATGGTTTTTTTGTTTGGTAGACCGTAGTTGATCCCATATAAATTGTATTGAAGTCGGTGTAGTGGTTTTTGAAATATGAATCAATAACAACTTACCTTGATGATTTACTTTGACATACCTTGATGACTCAGTGATTGCTTTCTGTGAAATTTGGTCGAGTGCCTGAATTTAATTTTAAATTGAAGTCGGTTTTAGTTCTTTCGAAGAAATTAAATTATTGTCTCATGTAAAAAAGTTTATTGTCGTTTCATTGCTCAATTTGTTATTAATAACATTTTTTCTTCAGTCCTGAGGTTATCCGTGAGGGTATCCGTTATTTTAGTTTCTTAAACTTATGGAATTGAGGTTAAAATTCATTCAGCTTCAATCTTCGTGTAATTTTCTGAATAACGATGTTCTACAGCTTCGAATGACATCAAATTACATATCCCGTTCATTGGAATTACTTCGACTGAAAAAGAAAATATCATTAAGACGTATTATAGTATATTAACGTATTATTATTAGCAACCTGAGTCATATGTCACAACACAATGATCTACGGTAGTGGTAGAAAACTCTTTGCGAATTTCACCTGGAGAAGGTACCACCCCTTTGCCAGTTATTGTGTCAGTACAGTAATGTGCAATCATTACTATGTTCAAATTTGAAGGTGTTTCCAGATAAATTATATAGCTTAGAGGTAAATTATTTTATAAATCTGATTGACGAGCGCAGTACAGTGCTAGGTAATCATTTAGTATCTTCATGTTCCGATAGTTGCGTATTACTGTTCTGTTATGGGCAAGCGTGTTGCTCACAATCAGGGATAATTATGTCTTGCTGGTTTCGTAACTCTATGCTATACAAACAAAATACATCATTGACAATACATTACTCACAACTAGATACTAATAACGAAATGGCAGTCATAAAGACTGCCAATATAAGTGAAAACTTATAACTTAGGACACTAGGCGAGTGAAACCAGAGGGTGCTGCTAGTGTGGAATAAATCTTCAAAGCATTGTCGTCTAAGCATGACCATCTAGATTATTCTTCTCATAGACTCGGAACCATGGACATCTAGAAATGCTCCATGGTTCCGAGATCACCCGAATATTTCTTTCGTGTACGAACGTGACGACGAGCTTCATTCACAGCCCACGAAAAGTGTGTGTGTGGTATGCCAAAGTAAGTTTTCACTTCAAACACTGGGACGGCCTAGAGAATACAGCACGCCCAGAGATCGCATGTTCTAACGTACGATTCTTAATAATGAGATAGTAAAATCGATTTCGGCCTGCACCATTTGATTATTTTTCCACGAACAGATGTATAAGTTGGTCATCACCACTAGCTTTGACGTTGGTGGGAACTGTGATGAAACCGGCGTGTTTCAAGAATATTTCTAGATTAGACGTTATCCACCAACTGGCATCAGGCTAGCATAGTGGATTATGATCTTGGCTCTCTCCTTGCGAGAGCAAGCCCCGTGTCTCAGTAGTGAGAACTTTGGATTTAGTTGTGCTTATCATATTTACTAGAAGCACATTGTGGTTTATCCACGTAGTTCCAGTTTAATTAACTCTCCCACAGTATTACAAGTAAGTATTGTTTCTGTATTATAAATTCTGTACCAAAATCCGATCAGATTTCTAGACAAATATGTTTCCATCAATATATCCATATATCTGTACTGATCTATAGGTAATAATAATATATAATAAATTTGAAGAGTTATTAGCCTATTAGCATTATATACAAATAGCTTAGTATTTGTAATGAACTCGATTGGATATTTTAAATTTTCAAATTTAAACTTGTTTTATCTTAGTAAGATTTTAAACGATTTTATCAGAAATTGTCTATTACTGTTACACTATAGTTGTTGATTTGGTATTTAACAAGTCTAAGATATTTATGTTCGTAGATTATTTTGTAAATCGAAATAAAATTAAATGTAATTAATATGACGAGTCTGTGTAGTGGCGTTCATACAACATCATTTCTGCAGTTAAATATTATTATGTGAATGTTATCCGTATGACAATAAATGATATTCTATGTATTATATTCTAACTAGCGGCCCATTCCGGCTGCGCTCGGATATTGTCATTTAAAGACTATTCATCGAAATAAAAACTATCCTATCTCTCAAGTTGGACCAGACTGCTCACATTGTGCCAATTTAATTTAAAATCGGTTAAGTAGTTTAGGAATCCATCGCGGACAAACATCGTGACAGGAGATTTATATATATTAAGATTCGTTTGAACGCGCTAATCTCGGAAACTACTGGACTGATTTCACATAACTATTTCATCCATATTCATATTCATATTCATATTCATATTCATATTATTTATTGATAAAATATCATTTTACACGTCAACTTAAACAATAAAACTTACACTTATTATGTAATATCGACACTCAGATATGAATGCTACAACAAAAACAATACAAAGAATTAATGTAATGAAGTATAACTACATTATTTATCAAATAAATAAATAACTGAATGTTATCCAAGTTAATAACAATACAGACCCAATAGTCATCCAGAAATAATAATAAAATACACACTACAGAAATAATAATTAAATAAAACTACAGAAATAATAATCAAATAAAAACTAATCAGTCAAATGTCAAACGAATAGAACTCTTCAAAATTATAGAAGGATTGCTCGATCAACCATTTTTTTAATCTTATTTTAAACGACTGCAGACTAACCGCTGCGGTGACGTCATCTGCTAGGTTGTTATACACTGTCGGGGCCATGACATGAGTTAACCTGTCAGATTTGGTGAGGAACCGCGGAACGGTCCTCAACTTGTGTCTGTTGCGGGTGGGATATGCGTGCTCAGCGCCACGCTCCCCGTACGACGATAGGTTCGTCCTGGCGTACACAGCCACCTGATAAATCAGGATGGAGGGCAACGTCAGGACTCCCAACTGCTTAAAATATGGGCGTGCCGGGGTGTCCCAGGATACCCGCGCCACGCTCCTCACTGCACGCTTTTGCATTCGGAAGGCGCGCTCCCAGTCCGCAGCTCTAGCCCACATTTCAGCACCGTACTGAAGCTGGGAGTGCACCGTCGCAAAATAGCACGAGCGTGCTACCTCAGCCGGCACGAACCTCGACACCCGAGACAGAGCAAAACAAGCACTTCCGAGCTTTCCACAGACCTTATTTATGTGGTGATCCCACTTAAGACCGCGGTCGATCTCAAAACCCAGAAATGTAGTGGCTTCCTTTTCCTCGATTCTCACTCCAGCCACACCCACCGACAAAGATCTTAAAGGTCTTCCAGTCAAGCTAAACTGGATGAAGTGAGTCTTAGTGAGATTCAGGGAAAGCCCGCTCACGCGGAACCATCTGTGCAGCTGGGAGGCTGCGACATTCAGCCTCCGCTCCAGAGCGTCTACTGTCGGTGCCGTAACCACTGCAGCCACGTCGTCGGCGTACATAAGTATTTCTGCAGCTGTTACGGCACCGGGCAGGTCATTCAAAAGCAGAGAAAACAACACATTCGACACAGACGACCCCTGTGCCACACCCATATCGGACGCCATGGAATCTGATTTCTCAGATCCGCCACAGCTCACAACTACTTGCGATCTCTCCCGCATCAAATCAGTCAGAAGGGAGTGAGACGGCCCCGCTACGCCGTAGTGTTGCAATTTAGCTGCAAGTACGTCGCGGTCGGCAACGTCAAACGCCTTTGACAAATCACAGCAGAGTATTGCCACCTGCTGTTTAGGCTTGGACTCTCGGGCCTCCATAACGCGACGTACCACCTCACGGGTCAACGCTATCGTCGAACGTCCTTCGCGGTACGCGTATTGTCGGTCGGAGAATGCACTTGTTTCGTTTAAGAATTCTATTAATCGAGAACTTAAGCCGTTCTCAAAAATTTTTGCCACTGCGGGAATAATGGACACGGGTCTGTAGCTGTCCATATTATCTCGTTTCCCCTTACCTTTGTACAGTGGTGACACTTTACTAATTTTGAGTGGATGTGGAAACGATCCTTCTCTCATACAAGAGTTAAACAGATCAGCAAGTATCGGCGCCATCGAACATATTGACATTTTCAGTAATTTCACCGAAATACCATAAATATCCCGGGATGTCTTAGGTGGTATTTTTGTCAAAACGATACGACAGATTTCATCCACATTAAACTTACGCAATCTCACCGAGCGGTCGGCCGGCGCACGCGCAGCCGCCAGCAGACGGCGTACCTCCGTGACGTCAGCACGCGGCGCCCCACAAGTTTTAGCAGCAGTTATGAATCTATAATTTATTGCGTTTAACGCAGATTTATTACAGTTAAATTTCGTCCCATCTGATTTTCTTAGCGCGTCAATAAAATCTGTACGTGGGCAATTATTTTTACCCCTTTCCATATTAATTACATTCCACATCGTTTTAGGGGTGGATCTACCAGAGTAAATAATGTCAGAATAATATTTATATTTTGTATTGGTTATTAAATTTTCATAATAATTAGTCATGTCATCAGTAAGATTGTTAAGTATGTCATTATTTGGGTATTGTTTGGCAATTTCAATAATGTCAAATAATAAGCATTTGTAATTTTCTACATCGGGTGTCACCCACGATGAGTCAGCTTTTTTATTGTTATATATTTTGCGCGTAGGAAAACATATATCAAACTTAATTTGCAGAATATTAAGGATGGTAGTTGCCTTCTGTAACGCACTCTTATTGTCCAATTTTTTCATCCAGTCGACACTGTCTAGGGATGTTATAAAATTTAGTTGGTTTGCGCGCGAAAACGATCTAGCATACCAGTAGTTAGGTAGATGAGAGTCAATTACAACTGTGCATTTAATACCGTGATGGTCACTCAAATTAGTAATGATAGGCTCCGCGGTTACAGAGTCCGCTCGAATATTGGTGTAGGCATGATCCAGAGAGGTCCGCGTCGAAGACGTTACTCTAGTCGGAAAGTCCACTTTGTTAGTCATGCCATGGGCCGCCAACAAGCCACTAAGTGCTTTTGCGTCACAGCTCAGCGAGTCCGGTAAGTTAATATTGAAATCACCTACGATTATACAATCTATTCCTAATTCACTTACTTTCTCGAGCAATCCTTCGAAATGATTTAAAAAATATTTGGAACTGGTCAGGTTTGTTCTATAAACACAAATTACAGTCAAATTAAAATCAATTAGATTAACAGCTGATATTTCTAAACATAATTCTACCGATAGGGACGTCAGGTTCACATTTTCTACGCATTTCGTACTGTTGCGGACGAAAATGCAGGATCCTCCGTGCTCTCGTTCCTTCCGACAATAATACGATGCGAGTTTATAGCCGTCTAATGCTACACACTTGAGTTCTGCCTCTCTGTCCCAGTGCTCAGTAAGTGCGAGTACGTCGCATTTAAACTCATCTCGCAATAAAACTTCCAGTTTACCGGTCTTGTTATTGATGGATCTAATGTTTTGTTGATTTATTATCAAACACTTTCGAGTATCATGCGTGTGAGTGTGACGGTGCGCCGGCGCCGGCGCGCGAGTGCGGCCGGCACGGCTCGCCGGCGGAGTGCGTTCCGTCGCCGCCGGCGGCCGCGCTGCCCTCTCCCCGGCGGCGGACCAGAAACCAGTCCGACAACTTTACTAGGGATGGCCAAGCGCTCGGCGCGCTCACTGTTTCGGACAAGCTTTCAGGGCAACCTATGATAAAGGCAGCATGCCTATCCGTACGAAGTTCTCGTTTTGTTACCGTGTATTTCTCACACGGTTTCACCTTATTGAGGTAGTCAAGTACATTCTGAGCGGTTGTCTCAGGCTTGAAAGACCAAGCCTGGATGTGTTTAAATCGCTCCACGGTCTGGAGTCCATCGTCAGCCTGACCAATTCCTACGATAATTTTACGGGCCTTGTGTTTTCTTGTCACTTTGGTCCATCCGTCTGCTTTATGGCAGGATTGTCCCTTACTGTTTATCTCGATGTTTCTTGTGTTAGTACATGTCCCATCCCTAGACTCAGTTAGGTTCGTCAGTTTATTATTTACACCCGCAGTTACTAGTGGTTTTGGAACCGTAATTTCGGGAATCGTCGGCGGAGGTTTAGTGCTCGCGGGGGGTGTCGCGACAGAGACCGTTTTTAGTCGCGTTTGACGTACAGGCCTCTGCCTCGGCGGTGGATCCTCCGGTTTTTGTTTTTGTGCCGATTCGTTGTTAGTGCTACCCTCAAAATTCGCGGCAATTCGTGTGATGAAATCAGCTTGTTTGGTAATTAATGTGTTTTGGTCCCTCACCATGGTGCGCAGCGAGATCACTTCATTCTTCAGGTAGGCCACAGTTTTCAGCAGTTCAGCAACGTTATTTTCGAGTCCTTTTAGCGTCATTTTGTAAATTTTATTATAAAAAAACACGACAACATGTCCTTGCACAACGACAGTTGTACATCATTGGATAGATGGATAGATATATGATTCCGGAGTGCTACAGGCTATCTAGATAATTATGTACCATTGGGGGGGGGGGGGGGAGCTGGGTGGACCGCTAGCTAATGTATAAAATGCGGAATTCCACTCAATAGGTACTTCTACCTAATGCTATGATGCAAAGGTTTGTGAGAATGGGTGGATGTTTGTTACTTTTTCACGGAATTACTACTGAAGTGAGCTTTATTAAATTTAGAGCAAAATTGATAATAGTCAAGATTAACACACATATTGCTTTTTATCCCGGAAAAATAACGGAATCTGTACGCTGCTTAAACCGAGGAATGTTAATATTTATCATTTAGGTGTGACACATTTGGAAAATTTCCGTGATGAAATAATACTGATAGTATTTTAACTATACATGGTAATTGTAATTATATTAGTAGGATAAACAAATATACAGGATATCAGACTATATGACGTCAATCCGTATATACTTACCTATTAACATAGATGTAAATAAGCAAACGCACATAAATAGGTTAGTCAAAGTTAGCAAAATGCAGAAATAAATATGTAGTGGTAGGACTCTTAGCAGAGTCCGCCTGGGGAAGTACCACACCTTTGTCAATTATTCTACCGCCAAGCAATAATGTGCAAACATTACTGTGTTCCGGTCTGAAGGGCAATGTTTCCAGAGAAATTACAGGGCTTAGATATATAACAACTTAGATCTCTGGGTGCGAGCGCAGTGCGGTGCTAGGTAATGATTTGGGCTCTTCGTGTTCCATTATCTGCGTGCCACTGTGCTGTTATGTGGCAGGCATGTTGCTTACCATCAGGCATATATCCTGCTCGTCTCGTCACTCATTATTTAAAATAAAAAAAAAAGTAAATATTGTACATATAAATAAGTACCTACCTAGCAAAATTACTATAATTATTTATCCTGTTAATCTCGGGATACTAAGAAGCCTATGTTTTTCAACAGTTTTATCTTTTTGTATTGTTCAAAACTTCATCTAGATTTCTACAGTAGTTTTTGTATGAAAGAGTAATAAACATCCATACATACTAAAAAACTATAACATTTATGATATCACTACCTGAACCCTGCGCGCGTTGCTACGCCATCTATCGAAAATTCGTCGTACCAACTCAGACATAGAACAAATTAGGTTAGCTTAGATTATAATGACGCAACTTTAAAATATAGATACATGCTGTCACGGACTTCGCCGCACGTAAGCGTGCAACGAAATCTCATAAAAAAGTTTTTTTCCCGTTTTTGTAACATTTTTCACTAATATCCCACTCTTATTGATAGTAACGTAATATGTAATGCTAAATAGCTTTCCTCGATAAATAGACTATTCAATAGAAAAATAATCGTTCAATTCACACCAGTAGTTACCGAGATACTAGCGTTCAAACAAACTCTTCAGTTTTACAAAATTAGTACAGATAGGTATGCATATTTACACATACTTAGGTATATAATAAATAAATAAATATTGGTGGACATTTCACACACAACACCATCTGACCCCAAACTAAGCAAAGCTTGTACGATGGCGGCCAGATAGTTGCTGATATAATACATCAACATCAACAGCCCACTAAACGTTCCCACTGCTGGGACTCGGGGCCTCCTCTCGCAAGGAGAGAGTTAAGGCCATAATCCGCCACGCTGGCCTAGTGCGGGTTGGCGGATGACACATGACTTCGAGAGATTCTAGGTACATGTCGGTTTCCTCACGATGTTTTCCTTCACCGTTTTAAGTTAGCGGGCATTACGCACATATACTACATATATAATAATAATACATAAATAGTTTTAAATACAAACTTATTATATAATATGTAGCATATAATACGATTAACAACCTATACTCACAAATAAAGTGACTTTGTTATGGTAAAAGTGCATCTCGTTACAATATTACATAGTACCTATAGATTTAAAATATTTATAGTATAATGTAATAGACATTACATAAAATATTTTTATTCAAATTTTTTATGTAAATTATCTTTAGGGACATTACTTTTTAAACCCAAAATCAATACTGTAAAACTCAACACTAAATTTACAAAAAAAATTTGTTCCCTTCCATTGACAAGTAACGAGATCTTTACTTGCTAGGAGAGATTTAAGGCCATCCATCACTGGCACAAATCTGAGTTAGTTCTTCAAAATATTTTAAAGATTTTTGTTAAAGCTAGTGCTAATGTGAAATTTGTACAAATGCACTTGGAATATAATCATAGGATAGACAGGAATTGATCCCTCTTGGTCACTGTTGGCGTTCACATGGCCTTATTGTACCGTAAAAGCCATAGTAATTTTGGCAATGGTACGGTTACCAACATAATGTGGAGCTATAATTAACCAAAAGTGCACTCAAAAATTGTTGTAACATTTTAAAGTCTCAAACTCGTGTCGTAGTTTTTGTATATTCATCATCATCAGCCCGTATTCGTCCACTGCTGGGCATAGGCCTCTCCTATGATACGCCACTCAGCCCGATCCTCGGAATTACTTTTCCAACCGCCACCAGCCGCCTTTCGAATATCGTCACTCTATCTAGTCTCAGGGCGTCCTACACTACGTTTGCCAATTCACGGTCTCCACTCCAGAACCCGTCTGCCCCAACGGTTATTGGGTCTGCGACAGATGTGACCGGCCCATTGCCACTACAGTTTGCTAATAAGCTGAGCTAATACGTCGGTGACTTTTATTCTCTGACAAATTACTTCATTGCGGATGCAATCCCTCAGAGATCTTTTGTATATTAAAGTTACCTAATGGCAGTGCACAATCTTTGCCACTGTCATCGTCGATTTCTTCGGGAATGGTAATCTCGGCTAATTTTGGCACTATTGGCATTACCCAACTACCAGTTTTGTGGTACTCCATTCCATATCTAGTCACGTGAATCCAATAGTTCACTACATCTCCCTCACTAAGAGTTGTATTTTTAATACAAACAGACCACCATCCGTTCTCAGGTTTTTTGTTCGTATCTTCATGAATTGTGCCGGTTTCTTGAGCCTCCATTTTTTCATTAATCTTGGCGTGAAAACCGAAAAATGCAAAATTGTTGTCTGAAATGAAAATTGATATCTACATATATGTGTAGGTATAACTTATAGACCACAGAAAATAAAAAGAACAAGTTTTGTAAACAAAAAAAAAACCCAAGAAAGTTACCAAAAACAAAACTAAAAAAATAAATAACAATCAATTAAAAGTTATTTTCAACAATCAATTATAAGTCAAAAATGCATACATTATTGACGTGTTAAACAAAAATAAAATAATACATTGAGAGTAGTTCTTAAGTTAAAAACTGGGCTTTATGTTCAAATAATTTATTTTTAATAAAAATCTTTTTTTGTTACTTTTGAGCTATCTTCTAAAATACCCGATGGTTTATGAAATTGACCAAAAACAAATAAGTACGTCATCTCAGGACGTCCCTGGATAATACGAGTACTATTTTATAATTATACTAACAGCGCCACGTAGTTTTACCCACCTAGTTCTTGTCTCGCTTATTTTGCCTGGATAAAAAGTAGTATGTGTTCTTCTAGACTATAATCTACGTGTATTCAAAGTGTCTGCCCGATCCGTTCATACGTTATTGAGCAAAAAACATCCACACATTGACATATATAATATTAGTAGGATATCTGTAGGTATATGAATTCTAAATATTGTGCAACGAGTACGCAAAACAGGATAATGTGACACAATTTATTTTTAAATTCATAGTAATACCTATGTATGTAATTCTGTGCAGTAAAGTGGCGAATTAAAATATATTAGTAATGTGTTCAGTCATGTGTGAGAAATTTCAACGATTTGACTTCATTTTCAAAACTTTACACACGCCTTTTTCCTAATAAATATATAATTACCTCCCGGGGTAAATATTTTATTACCTTCTGAGGCACGTTCATAAATAATGGAAAATAAAAAAGATAAAAACAATAATTATTATTATTGCGATAAATAGTTGTATCCAAAAGAAGGATTATGTTTATACACGTAAATAGTTACAAAAATGCTAAAAAATATTGCCATTTAAACTAAAATCGTGTGCCATATTTATTTTCCATGGACCAGTTTAGACGAAGGAAGTATTATTTCTAAAACTATTTTTTGCTATACAAACTACGCAGTAAATTAATACGAAAATAAAAGATTTACCTTTTAGAGTCACTATTAACTCGCCATTAAAAGACACATATAATGTAGGTTCTTGTAGCTCATACTCACTCATTTTAATGTGAATAATTTCTTATATGTGTAATAATATTTAATGATATCTGCAACAAGACTGTATGCGATGACTTGTTCTCGTGAAATAAGCTGAGATAAATATGAGGCCTATTTTATTTGTTGCTATATAAAGGCCGATTTACATCAGACGAGCGAATGCTCATTCTATCCCCACGGTATCAAATTCATTTGGTGTAAACAAACGTAGAACATTCTTTCGTTGTTTTGTTTGCGTTCGCAAAGATTCTATGGAATATTTAATATGGAAAACGCTAAGAACGATCTTTCGTTAACACTAAAAGATCGAGAAAGAATGCTCTTGTTCCAGCTCTAGCTCTATGTTCGTTCAGTTTAAATCGGCCTTTACGTGAGTTGTTTGTACATGTGTAACGATATTTCCTCACGTGCTCTAGATAAGAGTAAATAATCTAGTCAACAAGTTCAAAAACGTGCTAAATAGAAATAAAGCTCCTAGTAACATGTGCGATACTTCATTCGATTCGGAATGACGTCTAGAATTTTTCAAGGGATTTTTAGCACTTAAAAGTTTCGATGGCTATTAATAAAATAAGATAACAAATAGAAGGTATTTAGTTATTCCTTAATAATTTCTTAACTAATGATGTTTATCAAATTTTGAAAAATGATCCTGAAAGAGGAGGAAACTTTCAATATAAATTTTAACTCCTAAAACTCTATCTTTATTATTTATACACTTATTTTAAACGCTGAAAGTAGAGCTCCGTGAGGTCGCTACGGCATAGATGCACCGTCTAAAAAGCATATAATTAAAAATATCCATGACTTATAATTACTTAATTCCATCCATTAATTTAATATCCATGAATTATAATGACTTATCCATGACTTAAAAATAATCCATGACTTCGGTAGACTCACACGCACGTTCGACAACACGCATCCAAGTTCCCTCCGTGTGCTCGACAGGCACCAAGCAGATGCTGCACCATAAGCTTTTAATATCGTTGGCATGCGGTAACTACCCATCGTTCACACGTCGACTAGTTCCTTCCCAGTTTCCGTACAAATTCCTTTGATCACTCTGGAAGTCGTGATTTTGCCGATATCGATTCACACGCTCTCTGTAGCGGCGAATACGGTTTGCGAATACGCATAAACTTTCTGCTTCAGATGGTCAATACGTTGCGTAACATTGGCTAGATAGTGCTGGGGCCCAATACCAGTCTCAGCGAATGCCTGTGTTACGAAACCCATGATTCGGGGACGACTGTTCCCCTGACTGAAGCAGATTAGCTTTGGTATAAGCCAATTCAGGACGAATTGGCAAATTCGCCGTTATTTTTGTACTTGTCATGCAGGTGCACCTCCGGCGGTTCGCGTTGTACGGTCAGTATCTGGGAATTTGACACGTGCAACTCAACATGCCGCGATAACACCAAAGTACAGAATATAATGGGTATCAGTCAAATCTTTGGTAGTTCCCAGGTTGGGCACTAGCCAAGTATTCAGGGCTCTCATCAAAACCAAATTCCATTTAAAGGTGGGCAAACGCGAGTAGCGTAGCCTAAAGTTAGGTGTGTGTCGATATTGGAAGATCTCGTCTTCTAAAACACTCAGTTGCTCTATTACCTGTTCGGAGACATTATTACTCGCTGAGTCTTCATTCTCGATGTCGGGGTCGACCGACGCCACAAATGTCGCCACTGACGTTGGCATTGAAATACCTACTCAGGCAATACATTCTATGTCTATGCAGTCTATGTTTAGACGTTCTAATTACGAAAGTAGACTCAAACCTCTTTGTCAAATCCTTGCAACGTCAACTATGGACAAAAAAGGTAAGGTGGTATACGATCATTTATTTATTTACGACTAGCTGAACCCGCTACTTCGTTCGCGTACGTTGATCTTGCGACCTTATTAGTACTTACGTAAAAATATTTGGATGGGTGGCCATTACACAAACAGAATGAATGTGTTTTTCCACACAACAATATATTTATTCAAGTTGAGCAACTTCATATTTTAAATTTTTAGCAACATCAAAAATACTCGTAGTAAGGTTGTGGAGTATCGAACATAGCCGCAGTGTTAAGTTTGTAGGATTTTTTATAGGATACATTACGAAGAGTATGTAGCTGATGTGCGTGATCTGATACTTACCTAATTATTTAATAGGTGGTAGACTTATTAGCCGATGTGATATTTTAGACTCTAAGCCATGTGTGTTTTAAATGTCAATCTAATTGGTAATGTCGTTCTGTCGTTAATATTTGTTTCGTTAGGGCCCATATTTCAACCAAATCATATCTTTACATAATATACAGTATATAATACTTAGTAGTAAGATAACGTTTTATTCAATTTTGGAAAAACAACAGTCTGCTTTGGTCGCTGAAGCTTGTTAAACACTAAATTTAGTTGGTACAGTAAATAATATCCGAAAGAACAAAAACTGACTTCAATTATTATTTCACGTCAACTAACTAACTTCTAGTCAAGTAAAAAGTTCACTCGACTAATTTAATAAGCCATAACTACGTCGTCCAGACGAATAGATACCTACTGGTGGACAATTTATATTCATACACAAAACTTTGACTTTTTCACCGCCATTGTCCCAGCCATAGGTACTCAAACCGGAGTGGTCTTACGCGTGACGATGGCAAAAGACCTGACGGCATGAGTTTAGTGCCTTAGAAGTTGAGTCAGCCCCTAGTGTGTGGGACGCAGCTTGCGTCGATACTCTGCCACGATCACATCTTCCAGAGATACATAGTAGGGCCATTTTAGCGATTAATTTAGCGGAGTGTCTCGAAACGGCGGAAATATGCAACCCTCGGTAGTGGTTTTATTTTAAGGTTGAGACATCGTGCCTGTGAGGGCCGGGAGCTCCCTCACCTTCAAAAGGCTTTCCGAACGCTTAGCCGACGCAACGCGTGGCCAAAATGCTGGCGTTTATTTGACCCAACGTATAAACATTGCCATTCAGCGTGGTACTGCCGCCAGCATGCTGGGCACGCTTCGACTGGTAGTGGGCTTAAACATCTTACCATCCAGTTTTTGTTAATATTAAAAAAACCGCCCCCCTGTTTTCCATATAATATATATATGTACATTGTAAAAACGGGACCATATTGCTGGTTGCCTGGAAGAGATTGCTCTAAGCAATAAGGCCGCCATTTGTGGTACTAGTTCGTAAGTGTTTTACTGTAATATTTCTGTTTTTGTGTCACAATAAAGAGTTATCTATCTATCTATCTATCATATTACTGGACTTCGCTGTCCGTCCGTCTGTCAACAGACTGTATCTCAAGAACGGTAATAGCTAGACAGTTGTTATTTTCACCGATGATCTATTTATATTGCCGCTACAACAATACTAACTAAAAACAACATAAAAAACCGTTTCTTGCTCGATACTAATAATAAAATAATAATAAACAATAAAATAAAAATTTATTCAGTGACCAACAAACATGTAACATGATTATAAATGCCACACTTAAAAATACTCTAATAATAACGAAAATGCACAGTTACAATAATGAAATCAGGAAGCCCTAGCCCCCACAGTAGGATTCCCTGTGTTTGTGGGAGCTAGTTCTCTTCAAGAGTGCTTTGTAAGAGTTAAAAGAAGCAGAGGAAGTGTGAGTATATCAAAAAGAGTGTGCATGGATGTAAAAATGTCTATAAGTGTGTATGTAAGATTAAATGGGTATGTGTGTGAATGTAGGTGTTTTCGTGTCTGTTGAGAGAAAGAGTGCATTTATGTGTGATTTAGGGGAATGAAACCTAAACGTTTATGACCAAGTGTGGGAATGAGGTGTATGTGAGGGTGTATTCTTGTGTGTTAATGTAGGGACTTGCTTATCCAACCCATGCGTGCGATTTTATTCCAATTATTTGTTAATAACTTGCTGTTAGTTAATAATCTGCTTGTATTATATTTTCAGTTTGAGTGTGTCCTAGGGAAAGTAGATGTTCGGTAATCTTTTTTCTACTTTTCCATTTTGTGTCTTTTACTAAGTTTAGTTTTTCATTTAGGTGTTTGTAAATTAAAGCTCCCAAGTAGCCATATCACCTCTGACCAAAGTTAGTATTTTTCCTGGTAATTCCCCATCTGAATGTGCGCCTTGACCGCATATCTGGGCAGTAGTATAATGGTGACAGGTAGACGCTTTAATTCTTCACACAATATTTCTTTTTATGCTCTCTTTAAATAATTAATTAAAATTAATGATTAAGGAGACTCCCAAACAATAAAAGAAGTTTTGTAATGGTACGGAATCCTTCGTGCGCGCGAGTCCCACTCGCACTTGGCCGGTTTTTTAATACCTAATTTAGAATTGATGTCACGTACCTAGGTTACTTACCAACGTGATTTTATTCGCTCCAAAATTCAGTAGGTAAAGTATAATAGCATTCAGTAACCTAACATACTAAATTCAGAAGCAAAGATTGCATCCACAAACACCAACCGGTAAAATATAAAAAAGGTGAAAAAATAAAAAAAATATGACCTGACGATATATTATGTCACCTGACGATAGATGACGGATGGCAGATTTCGATGGCAGAGTACGGTGTGTGTACCAGGGATGAGCTAAGTTAAAGTCAGTTAAGATTAAGTCGGAACTTCCGATTACTTTTGCACCTTCGGTTCCGATTTCGGCTCCAAAATTTTTGTACAATCGGAGGTTAGGTGTATAAATATGACAGATAATCCCTCATAGTTAATGGAAATACAAAATCCCAACTTCCTAAATCAATTGCTCGTCAATGTTTACCGTGTTCACGTGTTTGGCAAAAAAAATATACCTAATAAAAATGTTTCTCCTGCCACCACTTCTGATCCTGCCTATGTCTCCGACTTCGGTTCCGACTCCGATAAATCAAATTTAAAACTCCGACCGCGCTTTCGGTTCCGATAAAATGACCTCCGTTACATGCCTAGTGTTTACAATGCCACAGAATACTTAGAAGTTAGTATGTACCGAACTTATTATTACCGTTATTATTTAATTTCTATGTAACTTCCGAACCACACGACAAATATTGTTAAAAATTTGATGAGACCATATTAAAAATGTGTTCTTTCTAACAAAATAAGAATTAACTAAATTAAACAACGCAAACATGGATTACAACCAAATACACATTCTGACTTTCACCCCTTTCTGCAAGAAAACCGTGCAGAATTTGGGGATTAAAAGTAGACACCTACCGTCTACTTAGTATGATCTTAAATCACTTTAAGTTTCATTTGAATTGAATCAGTAGTTTCGGCGTGATGAGAGTTCCCTATACAGACAGACAGACAGACAGACATGAAAGAAAAAAAATGCAGTTTCGCCATCAGTATCGACTATGGAGTGCCCCCAAAATTTTTTTTTCAAAATATCTTCAATGTTCAGAATTCGACCGTCTATAGTTTTATTATAAGTTGTAACGTTAGTAACGTTACATATTGGCTTTAAACAATATGTAAGCGTACATTTTCTCCTTATTTTTCATCCCAAAATCACCACTTATTCATAGGAGACTATGTGGATACCTACATACCAAATTTTCATACAACTAATATCTTTTCAATCGTGTCCTCACGATAAACTATATTTTTCTTGTTATAATAGTAGTATTCTTTATGTATTTATTTATTTCACTCCAAACCTGTAAAAACCCAGTTTTTCTAAAATTTTATTTATTTACTTCATGTCATAATACTTCAAACATCAATCATCGCTAAGCAACCTCTACCATCTTCATAAGGTTGTATAGTTTTTAGGTCTAATTCTCTCTGGCCGCTAATTATAAAATGAACTGTTCTCTTATTCTAGACTTGAACCACTGAAAGTTTTCATGTAAAATCTAGGAAACTGAGATGGTCAGACAACATTTGGCTTCGAAGAGAGTAACATCTAGATACCTTGAAAGGTGCAAAGAAAATGATACAAAAAGTGCCATTCCCTGCTGCGGACTACTGATCCTGCTATGGGCTGCGAACTACTGAACCTGCTGCGGGCTGCTGAACCTGCGAGCCATTCCCTGCTGAACCTGCTATGAGCTGCTGAACCCGCGAGCCATTCCCTGCTGAACCTGCTGCAGGCTGCTGAACCCGCGAGCCATTCCCTGCTGCAAGCCACTGAACCCTCTCAGTTCTTTTGATTTTTTTTTACATCTTTTCTTAATTTTACTTTACCTTTTTGGTACCTTTTTGGGATGATAAATCATCCCTTTAACTTTTACTATCATTCCATCCCATCTAATCTCATTTTTTTTAAATATACTTTTATTTATTAACCTCTTATTATTTCACCTTTACCTATCTACTACTATATACTTTTGTGTTCACTAACGTGACATTTGGCGCCCAACCTCACAAAAACAACCCCTGACCCCTCAACCCCTGAATTTCTTCTAAATTCCAAAAAAATACTTCCACTAGTATATATACGTAATGTTTCCTTTTCGGCATTCTTTGGTTAATAACTTATCTCCTCATCTAAACCACTTCATCATTAATTTAACTCATTAACAATCTTTAACTCTTTAACCAATGAGTACTTAACTCTTGGATTTTTTATACTATGAGCCCTAAACTCATATTCTTATCTTGAACCCTACCGTTCAAGATATCTTTTGAGCCCTACCACTCATATTAGCTTTTGAGCCCTACCGCTCATGCTATCTTTTGAGCCCTTATGCTCATCTTTAATTACTTTCTTCTCCTTATAAAGAGCGGATGATAACTCTTTAAATAAGCCTAACTATTATCAAACCCTTATGTTCATCTTTTTATCATTCTTATTTTCTTCTCTCCATGGAGCGGATGAAAACTCCTTAAATAAGCCGACTATTGGAGCGGTTGATGACTCCTTAAAAAAGCTTGCCATCGCCGAGAGTGTATGCTTTGAGTGTTCGTCATTGAATGTGAACTTACACCCAAACAGAATGGAAGTGATGAATAAAAGATTTGAAAGGTTACTTAAATGGATTTATAGTTGTGTGTAGGCTCTGGAAACATTGCCCTTCAAACCGGAACACAGTAATGTTTGCACATTACTTCTTGGCGGTAGAATAATTGACAAAGGTGTGGTATTTCCCCAGGCGGACTCTGCTAAGAGTCCTACCACTACGAAAATGGCTATACGGATCGAGTTGATATTTGAACACAGATAGTATAATATTAGCAAGAACAATACGCAGACCAATAGGGTATCGGATTGAAAATAAACTATTTTAATAAAATTAGTCCATCATGTAAAAATATGGGCCACGTATTCTTTGTTTTATCAAATTACTATAAACCGACAGAGATATAGAGATTTTCTTGAATGAACTTGGCTGGCCACACTGCCGTCTGTCTAGATTCTAGATCATCAAACTTCCAGCGTGGTGGTCTTGACTTTACTCGTGGGTAAAAATCGTACCCACAAGTGACGTCACGCGAAACTTCTAAACACTGTATCTTCGTCATTTTTGTTTGTAAAACAAAAGAAAAAATATGTGTGTGATATTTTTTAGCAATCTAGCGGACATACTAATTAGTTTTGTTTAGTATTGTAGCCAGTACAGTACTGGTACTAGAACTAAGCAGGTAAACCCGGGACGCTGCTTATAATGAAATTTTTTTATAACCCAAGGACAAATGTATGAAAATAAAATATGTGATCCAGTTGTGGAAAGTACCTTCTTCTCATATTCGTACAATATTTCTTTTTTTATGGATAGCCTATTTTGTTTTAAAGACGGGACGACGGTAATTTTGTAATTGTAATTTTTAGTACCTAACCTGGATTAGTTTTTATGTATTTTTAAATTGTTTTGTATTTTATTGGAATTTTGTAGTATTTTATTGGAATTTTATTTGTTTGTAAAGTGTGACGACGAAAATGTAAATTGTTATTTAAGTTTTTTTTACGTGTAAACGACAGTGAATGTAAATGTCTTAAGTGATAAATAAAATTCTTTAAACGTACAATATAGCAAAACAAGTATGTTCATTTGTCTAGCTCTAAGTAAATTTATTACAAAACACTTGTTAGTTTTTGTGACCTGCGAATTTATTCTGATTAAAAAAAAATTTTTGTCTGTAAAGTCGGTTTACTGACGATAGGACGTGACAACGTCTTAAGAAAATACTGATGGAATGGTAGCATTTTTCAAATGAAAATTTTAATTTCATTTGTTTCATAGATTTGTATGTAAAAAGTAATCAGTAGAAATTAGTAATTTTCAATCAAAACAATGCAAAAAAGCTTTTAGATGCCGGGGATCGAACCCGGGGCATTTCACATGCAAAGCGAACGCTCTACCACTGAGCTACATCCCCGCTTGAACCACTGGTCGAAATAATTAATACAACTGTAACAAACATGCGGCGAGGTAACGACCGACGGTAACGACCGGCGGTAACGGTACATGACGTCATGTTTTGTGGGCGTGCAGCCGGCTTCATCGAATTATAAGACGTTATCACGTCAAAACATGATTAGTTTATTTCAACAACGTCAATTGACGTCTTGTATACTATTTGGTATTATTATATTCAACGCATACGCATGATCACAACAAAAAAACGCATTCTCATTTTTTTCTTGTCTTATCATTAGAGAAATTACAGGACTTAGAGGTATAACAACTTAGATCTCTGGGTGACGAGCGCAGTGCGGTAATGATTTTGGCTCTTCATGTTCCAATAGCTGCGTATCACTGTGCTGTTATGTGGCAGGCATGTTGCTAATCATCAGGCACATGTCCTGCTCGTCTCGTCACTCTTTATTTAAAAAAAAAAGTAAGCCATTTCGACGTGACTGCTCTTTAAACTTTAATTGTTTTGTTAACTTTCTCAATTATTTTTTTTCCTAAAACCGCACAACGGTTTCAACCACTCATTTTCCGTTCTCGTTATTGTCATCTTCTAGGTAAACACGCTCCATCGTAGGCCGCATCGTCGCTTAACATCAGGTGAAATGGTGGTCAAGTGTAAACCTATAAAAGTTTTGAAAAGTAGAGTCAAACAGCCTTGTCGAGTTCTTGTAACGTCAGAATGGTCAAAAAAAGATAAGATGGTATTAGATCAATTATTTATTTAGGATTACAATACTTTATAATAGGTACAATGATGTGACAATGCGAGACACATCATACCTTGTACATAAGGCAAGAAATTTCTTAAATCTAACATATGTAGATGACATTCTTTGTAGTGGTAGGACTCTTGGCAGAGTCCGTCTGGGAAAGTACCACACCTTTGCCAGTTATTCTACCGCCAAACAGTAATGTGCAAACATTACTATGTTCCGGTTTGAAGGGCAATGTTTCCAGAGAAATTTTACATCTTTGATCTCTGGGTGACGAGCGCAATGCAGTGCTAGGCAATGATTTGGACTCTTCATGTTCCAATAGCTGCGTGTCACTGTGCTGTTATGTGGCAGGCATGTTGCTTACCATCAGGCACATGGCCTGCTCGTCTCGTAACTCTTTATTAAAAAAAAAATGAAAACATAATATTTTCCTACTGTAAATTCAAATTACTTGCAATTGTTATGCTGATATTATGCATATATTGTCCTAGGTAGGAACTGTGTATGCACACTCTCCGCAGTGTAATTTTTTTAACACTAAAAACCCAATTTACAGCTACAGCATTTTAGATTTCAGTACAACATAATCTCTGATCTGGTTAATTATCACATATTATGTAGGTAAATAACGCATAATCTAGCAACATTTAAAAAAATAAATATTTTATGTTTAATGTTTGAACGGTTTATAGGCGTTTGTGTGTTTGTATGTTGTGTATTTTTCTTTTTTTTTCGTTGCTTTTCTTTCATTCAATTAAATTTCTTCTTCAGCCCTGAGGTTATCCGTGTACTATATTTAGCTTCTTCAACTTATGAAATTGACGTTGAAATTCATTCATCTTCAATGATCGTGTAATTTTCCGAATAACGATGCGCTACAGCTTCGAACGACATCAACTTACTTACCTTGTCTTTTAATGGGATTGCTTCCACTAAAAAAAAAACAGTGAGACGTGTTATTTGCAACGTTATTTACTGTCACAACATCATGATCTACGGTAGTGGTTGAACTTTTTGCAGAGTCCGTCTGGCGAAGGTACCATATCTTTGTCAGTTATTCCAGTGCCAAGCGGTAATGTGCAAATGTTACTATGCTTAACATTTGAACAATACGAATTCGAAGGTATTTTAAGATAAACAATTATAAGACATAGAGATAAATATTTAATCTTTATCAGCCTGTTTTCGTCCACTGTTAGACTGGCTCTCCCATAAAATGCCGCTCAGACGGATCCTCGGTCTTTCGTCTCCAACCGGCACCTTACGTATCACTCCATGTAGTCTCAAGGCGTCATACACTATCAAAACTAATTATTCAGAATTTGATAGCTCACTTTAGAAACTACGCGGGTGAAACCGGAGGAGTTACCCGAAGATTTCTTTTATTTACGAATAAGGCGCTTGAACTCAATTCACAGCCAACGGAACATCTGTACGTGGGGCGACAAATTAAATTTTAATTTCGAAAAAAAGTCTGTCATTTGACTGCCACCAACATGCCTGCTCACAGCAGCTCAACTCCATGCAAAGCTAACCTTAATATAAAAAGTTCATATAACTGTCTAGCGCCGTGTTCTCTTTACCGAGTTATTTGATACATTATCTCACTTTTCCTAAATTTCTCTTTAAAAACATTACTTTTGAACCAAAAAACAATAGTGTAAACCTCAATAAACTTTTGTTCCTTTCCATTGACAAGTAACGTTGCCTTCACTTACTAGAAGAGATTAAGGCAGTCCTTCGCTAGTCCATCCATCTGGGTTGGTTCTTCAAAATATTTATAAGGTTTTCGTTTAAGCTAGTGCTAATGTGAAATGTATGCAAATGCACTTGGAAAATACTCATAAGATAGACAAAAATTGATCCCTCTTAGTCAATGTTGGCTTTCACATAACCTTATTGTACCGTAAAAGCCACAGCACCTTTGCCAATAGCACTGTCGCCAGAGTAATTTGAAGCAGTTGAATTTTTTATTTTTTTATAGCATAGAGTGACGAGACGAGCAGGTCATGTGCCTGGTGGTAAGCAACATGCCTGCCACATAACAGCACAGTAACACGCAGCTATTGGAACATGAAAGTCCAAATCATTACCTAGCACTGCACTGCGCTCGTCACCCAGAGATCTAAGATATTATGTCTCTAAGCCCTGTAATTTCTCTGGAATCATTGCCCTTCAAACCGGAACACAGTAATGTTTGCACATTACTGCTTGGCGGTAGAATATTTGGCAAAGGTGTGGTACTTCCCCAGGCGGACTCTGCTAAGAGTCCTACCACTACTAATTGACTGAATTTTGAAAACAAAATGTTGTAATAATGGTTACAGTGTACGGGGCTTAGTCACGATATAATTCATTGTTTAAATACCTCGGCGTTTCGACAGCGCTACTACCGCCGTGGTCACGAAAAGTCTTCTCGTATATACAGGGTTATTGGTAATCAGCCTGCATCCGTTTAAGGGTATGTTCTGTATATTTAAACAAACAACTTTTGTTCTACAACTTTCGTTAAAACTCAATAGACAACCCAAAAAAAAATAGTGTTTGTTGTCCTTTTTTGTACTGTTTAGCGACTTTTTAGTGTTTATTCACTTCGGCACATCATTTATTGCGCGAGAGCGTACGCGCTCTTGTTACGAAGAGTTCGATGCTTTTAGACCGTGCAAATATTTTTTTTATTTTTTTTGTAAAAGAAAAAAAAACTCATTTTTTTTAAAACTGTAGAACAAAAGTTGACGTATTGAATGTACCTAACATCCCCTTAAAAGGATGCAGGCTGATTACCAATAACCCTGTATAGGTATACCATACTAGCAGCGCTCGGCGGCGATACCCCCGTAGTTCCCGTTCTCGTTGTTTTTTTTTTCGGGATAAACTATATGTTCTTCCTATACACGTGTTGCAAAAAGGTGCAACAATATTTATGGTAGTTCATCTACATTAAGTTTTGAATCATGTATGTGAAAATTAGGCATGAAAGCTCAAAAAATTTTTCCAAAAAAATAATTAAATTTTTTGGTTGTTATTTCATTTGACATATCCCTAATGACCAGATCTCCGCACGGATTTTTGTACGACGTCGCGGCGTCGGTGGCAATGTCGTTTGTCTGCTGTACAAGCTTTAGGGTTGAAGCTGGTGATTTGGTGGGAATTTTACGTCAAACTTTGACTCGAATTATCTCGTGATCTACCGTGCTGAGGGGAAAGAGACCTTGGGTGATGAAGTCTACATCAGTGTTAGAATGGACTGATAAAATATTGTTGGGGGTAAATCCACCACGTTGTATAAATAGCCTATGTGTTCTTCCAGACTATAATCTGTCTGTGTTCCAAATTTCAGCCCGACCCGTTCATCCGTTACGACGTGATTGAGCTACAAACATCCAAATATCCAAACATCCATAGATTGACATCCTACTATCCTACTATATCCTACTAATATTATAAATGTCAATGTTTGGATAGTTGGATGTTTGGATGTTTGTGGCTCAATCACGTCCTAACGTATGAACGGATCGGGATGAAATTTGGAACACAGATAGATTAAATTCTGGAAGAACACATAAGCTACAACAACGGGAACAATGGGAACGGGAACTACGTGGGTAACACCGCGGGGCGCTGCTAGTTTATAATATTAGAAGGATACCATTATGTGTTCACTAGCAGCGCCCCGCGGTGTTACCCGCGAAGTTCCCGTTCCCGTTGTTCCCGTTGTTTTCCGGGATAAAAAGTAGCCTATGTGTTCTTCCAGACTATAATCTATCTGTGTTCCAAATTTCAGCCCGATCCGTTCATACGTTAGGACGTGATTGAGCAACAAATATCCAAACATCCATACATTCACATTTATAATATTAGTAGGAAGTAGGATTTCGCGAAAGTTTAAAAACAATAATTGTTGTAATATTTAAAAGTTAATTACAACAACAGTGTCGTATTTGCTGTAAATTAAAGTTACCTAATAGCTCTGCACAAATATATCTACTGCCGTCTTCGATTTCTTCGGCAACGGTAACCTCGGCTAATTCCGGCACTAATGGCGCTACCCAACTACCAGCTTTGTGGTACTCTATTCCATATCTGCTTACGTGAATCCAATAATTCACTACATCTCGCTCGCTCAGATTTGTATTTTTAATGCAAACAGACCACACTTTCCATCCGTTCTCAGGTTTTTTGTTGGTATCTTCATGAATTGAGCCGGTTTCTGGAGCCTCAATCTTTTCATTAATATTGGCGTGAAAGCCGAAACATGCAAAATTGTCGTCTGAAATAAAAATAAAACATTAGCAGCTTATAGTCCTGCGATAATAAAAAAAAACAAATTAGAAAAAAAAACTCTAGAATGTTACCAGAAAAGAAACTGAAACAAACAATAATAACCTAAAGTGTTTCAAATAATTTAAACTTCCTCGAAAAACACAATCATAGAGTTCAATTTATAATTATACTAGCTGTTACCCGCGACTTCGTCCGCGCAAAATAAATACTAAGGTGACTCAGGCATTTGTATATCCCGACACATTTACGGTTACTAAAAACAGCTTTTAATAAATAATTTCATCAAAATCGGTTCAGTTGTTTAGGTTTGAAAGCGTAAGAGACATTCATCCCCCATATCAACCCCTTAATTAAATCCCCATACAGTTCGAAATTACAAAATTGCAAGAACAAACATTCGTTTGCTTCGTGTCAAGTGAACTAACATTTATTTGCTTCGTTTTAAGTGTCTAGATACAAAATTTGATAACGTTAAGAATGACGAATTTTCATACAACCGTTCATCCTTTGTTTCACCCTCTTAGGGGTTGAATTTCGCAAAACCACGTCTTAGCAAGCACCTACATGCTAAAAAGGACCTCCATGCAAAATTTCAGATTCCTAGCATTTGTAGTTTCTGAGATTCCTTGATGAGTGGCCTTTCGCTTTTATATATATATAGATTATACTTAGACTCTCGACAGAATTTCGTAACATTTATCAAATTTTTATCAAATTTTAGTTTTTTGTTAATATTTAGATTGTTACGTAGGTACATAAAATATGCAACCGAATAGAGAACTTCCTCCTTTTTTGGTAGTCAGTTAAAATGCAATCATAAATATATTGGCGTGCTAAATTTAAATATTAGAATATATTGCGAATATTTTTCAATATAATAATTCCAAAACGGGCTTTACGTTTTTAGAAGACTAATAATAGTAAAAAAAAATTGTAAGGCAAGCTTTTTTATTCTTTTCAGAAAATTTCTAAGATACTCGAGTTATAGACTTAACCAAAAACTAATAAGAAAAACATTTACATCGTAATTAAACATATTTTGTGCAACATTTTATGTCATTACTCAAAGTACAATACTATTTCATGACTATTATTGAATACCTAAATATATATATGAACCTAAATATGTATGTATAATATGAATTCTAATAATTAATGTGTAACGAGTACGCAAAACAGGATATTGTACTAAAATCTATTAAAATACATACCATTGTTTCTGTACATTAAAGTGGCAAATTAAAGTTTAATTTAAAGTAAAGTTTTAAACATTTTTATACAATTTGACTTCATATTATCTATCTATATATATATATATAAAAGCGAAAGGTCACTCATCACCGAATCTCAGACTCTACAAATGCTAGGAGTCTAAAATTTTGCATGGAGGAGTTTTTAGCACGCTTTTTAGGCGCTCACTAAGACGGGGTTTTGTGAAATTCAACCCCTAAGTCAGTCAAATAAACGTTTTTTTTTTAATAGGATGAAACAAGGGATGGACTGTTGTATGAAATTTCCGTCATTTTCAAAGTTATTAGCATGATACTATCTACTAAACTAATTTTAATGAAATTTGGTACACAGATATACTGGATCTCAAGAAAGGGCATAAGACACTTTTTATAACGGAAAAAAGGATTGAATGGGTTCAAATGAGGGATTAAACTATTATTTTAATCTTCATTAAAATAAAAGTTTAATCCTATATAAAATTAAATTTTAATTATTTATGAAGACAAATCAATGAAACTTCGTTTCTAGTTTCTAGATACTTAAGACGAAGCAAATAAATGTTTTTTCGGGCAATAAGTAAGTAGTAAGTCATTAGTTAGTAAATAGGTAGCAGTGATATTATTCAGTTTAAGTTCTGTAGTGGTAGGACTCTTAGGAGAGTCCGCCTGGGGAAGTACACCTTTGCCAGCTATTCTATCGCCAAGCAGTAATGTGCAAACATTACTGTGTTCCGGTTTGAAGAACAAAGTTTCCAGAGAAATTACAGAGCTTAGAGATATAACATCTTAGATCTCTGGGTGATGAGCACAGTGCATTGCTAGGCAATGATTTGGACTCTTGCATGTTCCAATAGCTGAGTGTCACTATGCTGTTATGTGGCAGGCATGTTGCATACCATCAGGCACATGCCTTGTTTGTCTCGTCACTCTGTATTAAAAAAAAGGCTTTTTTCCTGTTTTCAGTTTGTTGTTACAAAAATAAACTTTCATTTTTTTTTTAATATATTGGTAGACATAAAATAGTTGCAAAATTTTACGGTTTTATCTTCAACAGTGATGAACTTTCATCAAAAATGTAATTCCTCATTTCCACTCTTAACTTTTTGCTGTAAAAAAGTCGCCCTTGTTCTTTCCTGAGTGTAATCTATCTGTGGATCAAATTTCATCAAAATTGGTTCTGTGGTTTAGGCGTTAATGCGTTACAGGCAGACATACAAATTTACTTGCATAAAATTAATGTGAATATCAAATGTTTAGTTGTAAAATGGCATGGTTTTATTTTCAACAATGACAAACTTCAAACTTTTATCCCCCAATTCATCTCCATGTAATTCGAAAATATAAAATTGCTAGAACAAACATTTATTTCCTTCGTGTCAAGATACAAAGTTTTAGCTTCAACAATTACGAGCTTCCAAATAAACATGCAACCCCTTCAACCCTATTTTTGTCTTTTCTTAGGATCTATTCTATCTGTTTACCAAATTTAATTAATATCGGTTCGATGGAGTTCATGCTTATAACTTCGGAAATGTTGAAATTTTTATACAACCGTCCATCTCTTGCTGCACCCTTTTGAGGGTTGAAGTTCGCAAAACCCTATCTTAGCGAGCATTCAAGTGCTAAAATACACCTCCATACTAAATTTCAGACTCCTAGCATTTGTAGTTTCTGAGATTTCGTGATGAGTGACCTTTCGCTTTGATGTAAAAGATCAGGGATAACTAATCTTTTACAGTATTAAGAAAGTATTATTTTTAAAGATATGTTTTGCCCAACAAACTAGTGTAGTTACTATTACAGAACCAAAAAATAAAACACCGTCTAAAAACATAAATATAAAATGTATTTACCTGGTAGAGTCACTATTAATTCGCCATCATAAGATACAATGAATGTTGGTTCTTGCAGCTCATACTCACTCATTTTAATCTGATTAATTCCTTATACGTGTAATAATATCGAATGATATTTGAAACAAGACTGTATGTGATGGCTTGTTCTAGCAAAATAAACATAGATACCTAAATATAAGGTATTTGTTGTTACATACGCGTTGCTTTATTGACGCGCAACGATATTTCCTTCATGACTTAAGCATGTGCGAATGAAATGCGAATCTGGTTTTTGTTGCAAAGATGCGAAAAATATATCAAATAGTATACAAAACGTTAATTGACGTTGTTTAATTAAAGTAATATTATGTTAAACCGACTTCAAAATAGGAGGTTTTCAATTTGGTTGTTTGTTTTTTTTGTATGTATGTTACGCGTTAGCTCCAATTGAATAAATTTTGATAGTTCTTTTTTGTTAAGTAGATCATAGTTCAGCGGTAGTCACTTTATAAATTTTATCGAAATCGGTGTAGTGGTTTTTGATATTTGAAAAAAATACTAAAATCTACTCTCATATCCATAGATGACTTATCATAGCTTCTTATACAATTTAGTCGAGTGTAGGTAAATTAAATTTTAAATTAAACTCAGTTTTTGTTTTTTCTGACATAATAAACTATTTATCCTACTAATATTATAAATGTCAATGTATGGATGTTTGGATGTTTGGATTTTTGTTGATCAATCACATCTTAACGTATGAACGGATCGGGCTGAAATTTGGAACACATATAGATTATAGTCTGGAAGAACACATAGGCTACTTTTTATCCCGAAAAATTAACGGGAACGGGAACTTCGCGGGTAACACCGCGGGGCGCTGCTAGTATAAAAAGTAGCCTATGTGTTCTTCCAGACTATAATTTATATGTGTTCCAAAATATTTCAGCCCGACCCGTTCATACGTTAGGACGTGATTGAGCTACAAACATCCAAACATCCAAATATCCAAACATCCAAACATCCAAATATCCACACATCCAAACATCCATACATTGACATTTATAATATTAGTAGGATTCCTATGTCCAAAAATGTACAATACAATAATGAAGTGGTTTACAATAAATTGACTTTGGGGTAGGTATTTATTGGCCTTGGACTATTTAAAATATTTATTATTAGCAGCGCCCGGGGTTTTACCTGCGAAGTTCCCGCACCAGTCATTTTCCGCTATAAATATTATTCTAGCATATTAATTAGATTACAGGTCCGTGTATAAAATTCATGGGTATATGAATCACCAGGACACCTATGTAGAAAGCTGGAAGGGTATTAAATAATAAGATTTAGCACTAGGCCGGCATTTGTAAGCTGCCCAACTGAGTGCAAGTGAAGAGAGGGTGTTGCAACCCTCGATCTTTTCCCCTTGTCGCGCATGATTTTTGTACGGCGTTGGGTACAAATGCCGTCATAGTGCTGAAGCTTATTATACCCTTTTATCGTTCTACATAATTATGTCTCTTGGTGGTTCATAGGACCTATCAATTTTGTACACGGGCCTGTAGTCTATTGTATATTTATGTACATCTGTTTTCCAATATCAGCTCGATCCGTTTAGCTGTTACGACGTGATTGTTCTTCAAAAAGTAGCCTAAGTGTTTTTCCAGGTTATATATGAATAATATGTGCTTCAGACTATATATAATAATCCCTTCCAACTCGTTCCGTTTAGAAGTTCCGACGTGATTGAGCAATCAGCATCAAAACATCCAAACTTTAGTATATATATATTATGTTACAAGCAGCGTTCTGCGGCATACCTGCTTGGTTACTGTTATCCTAGGTATTTATTGTATACGTACCGTATACGGTAAAACGTACCGTATACCGTTATTATACGTATTGTATACGGCAAGTGTCTTCTTTTGACGCACAAACCACAATTTTTTCGTGGGCTGTGGAATGAGCTCAAATGGCAAAGTCAGCAGTAAAAAGACTGGAGAAGATGTGGAGAAACCGCGGGATACGCTTAACCCATTGTTCCGGCCAGCGACGCCGCCGGCGTCGCGACGTTACACAAAAAAATTATCACTCAAAAATGAAACTAAATTTTGTGTGTCTGTAAATATTCATATAATATCCTATCTCTTAGGCATCAAAATAAACTAATCATCGAGTATGTACATCATGTAAAAATAATGTTTTAAAGTCCCAAAAACCGGTTTGGCCCAATTGGGCCGCTTGGGGCTAGACTAGTTAAAGACCAAAGTTAACTTGATGCGGACTTTGATATTCTCCATCTTTTTATATGCTTCGGAATCTTGGACTCTAAAGGCAAAGATAAAGGGGAAGATTGATGCGTTCGAAATGTGGTGCTGGCGGAAAATGCTTGGCATCAAGTGGACAGCTCGCCGCACAAATGCATCAATCCTGAACCAGCTGAAGATCAGTACAAGGCTCTCCACCATCTGCACTCAGTGGACTCTTCAATTCTTCGGATACGTGGCTAGACGACATGAAAGCTTAGAAAAGTTAATAATGGTCGGTCGCGTTGAAGGGAAGAGAGGTAGAGGCAAAACGCCATCCCGGTGGATAGACACCATCAAGAGATCTGAGGTGCTGAGGCCAGCAAGGATAAACATCCAAACTTGCTTACGGGTGGCCCAAGACAGGAGTGCCTGGAGGAAGGTGGTTAAGGACATCGTTGGTAGTCACGACCCTCAGTAATGAGGATACGATCAAGAAGAAGAAGGAATGAGCTCAAGCGTCACGCTCGTAAATAAAATAAATCTTTGGGCAAACTCGGGTAAAAAACACTTACTTATACGATAATGATTTGAAGATTTAATCCAGACTAGCAGCGCCCTCTGGTTTCACCCGCTTAGTTTCCAAAGTGAGCTATCAATTTTTGAGTTATAAGTTTTCACTGCTATGGGCACTCCCTATGACTGCCATGACTGTCTTATTTTTATAGTATAGACCAACTACAGAGTGACAGGACAAGCGAGACATGTGCCTGATGGTAAGCAACACGCCTGCCCATAACAGCACAGTGACACGCAGCTATTCAAAAATTAAGAATCCGAATTATTATCCGGCACTGCATTGCGCTCGTCACCTTGAGATATAAGATGATTTATCTCTATGTTCATTTCTCTGAAAACATTGCTTTTTAGACCAGAACACGGTGATGTTAACACTGTATGGCGATGGAATAACTGGCAAAGGTGTGGTATTTTACCAGGCGACTCTACAAAAACTTCTACCACGAGGTACTAAAGCTGGACCTAACATTATTAATTTTGATTTTAATTATAAAAAAAATGAGTATAATTTGGTAAGTCAATATTAATAACCTAGCAGCGCCCCACGATTACACCCGCGGAGTTTCCGATCCCGTTCAGTTCATCATCATCAGCCGCAAGACGTCCACTGCTGAACATAGCCCTCCCCTCCTCCTCCCCTTTCCACAACGAACGGTCTTGCGCAACCTGCAACCAGCGGTTTCCAGCGACCTTTGTGAGGTCATCTGTCCATCTAGTGGGAGGCCGTCCAACACTGCATCTTCCAGTTCGTGGTCGCCACTTGAGAACCTTTCTTCCCCATCGGTTGTCAGTTCTGCGAGCGATGTGGCCTGCCCATTGCCACTTCAGCTTGCTTACTCTTTGAGCTATGTCGGCCACTTTCGTTCTTTTACGAATATCCTCATCCCGTTAAGTTGCTGGAATAAAAATTGCGTATTGTCTATCTACCTCCAAGATACCAAGTTGAATACAAAGTAGGAACGAAGATTTTTCAGTTAATATACGTTGTTAAACAAAACAATTTGCAGAATCATACATCAGATAATCAATATACATATATTTTCTACGGTTTTAGTCTCACATTTTTTTCAGTTTAGTCGCGAAACAAAATCCCTATTTCCTCTATTACTTCCGTAAAAAACTTCGTTCCAAAAGTTATCAATTAATTTAATAAAAATGGGCAATAATATTTGGTTACAACAGGTATATTTGTTAACTTAATTTAAAAACGAACATCTATATTTTGTTCATTTCTTTCACTAAGTATGTTCGCTAATTAATTTTTTTTAATTTCTGGATTGTTTTGTTTCACTGTTCGCCATCAAACTGCGTTCTTCTCTTCTATAGCCTATAGTAGTCTAGTCGGGGCAGACATAAAATTAGCCTAAAATAGAAAAAAAACCGGGGAGCGATTGCTTTTTTTTTAAACGTCAAAAAGGGTGGTTGGAAGTATAAATCTCGATTTTCGAACTAATCCCGGTAGAGGGTTCGCCGCTATCTTGTTTTAAAGTTTTTGTGAAATACCTCGTTAATTATTTTGATTTAATTAATTTTCATCTTTAGAGCAAAAATGATCGTATTCAAAGTGGTTGGAATTTCTCACAATTTTGATTCTAGTCATTTTTACGCTAGGATCAATATTTGCAGTGTTATGCTATCAAGTTTATCGAAAAAATCGTAATGGGTGAAAATTTATTTTCTTCAACTTTGGTTTTCGCACTTCTTAGGGTTCCGTACCCAAAGGGTAAAAACGGAACTCTGTTACTGAGACTTGGATGTCCGTCTGTCCGTCCGTCCGTCTGTTTGTCACCAGGCTGTATCTCATGAACGGTGATAGCTAGACAGTTGAAATTTTCACAGATGATGTATTTCTATTGTCGCTATAACAACAAATACTAAAAATAAATAAGTGCGAGAACAAAAGTTGAAGAAAATAAAATTACACCCGTTACGGTTTTTTTGATAAACTTGATAGTATAACTCTGAAAATTTTGATCCTAGCGTAAAAATTATTTAGACCAAACTTGTGAAAATAAAAAACTTGTGTAAATTAACGTTCCTACAACTTTGGTTACCATCAGTTTTGCTCTAAAGTTGAAAATTAAGGAGTTATTTCACAAAAACTTTAAAACAAGATGGCGGCGAACCCTCTACCGGGATTAGTTAGAAAATCGAGATTTACACTTCCAACAACCCTCCGCGACGTTTTAAAAAAAAAAACGCTCCCCAGATTTTTTTCTATTTCAATGTCTGCTCTGACTGGGCTACTAGAGCTATGGACCTATTCATTGTCTTCTTCTTGGGATGTCGATGCTGAACCACTTCCACTTTCTATACTCTCGTTATTTCCTTCGTATTGATCTGTTAAAAATGTTAGTGGCGCCATTATAAACACTCTGGAATTGAATCTGGAATAAATAAAGGCAATGATTAGCTCCACCCCGCAGTTTAACAATCACTAACTTTAAATAGATAAAAAGTGTTTTTTTCCTAACCTGACCCGAAAACCTAACCAAAACCAAAACCTAATCAATTGTTGACTTCCCAACTCGTATAACAGACAATTCACAAACTGCGATAGACCTTATTTTTACAAATGTAGCGCGAGAACTTACTTCAGCTATTTCCATAAATACGCTTCTGTCAGATCACTTAGCCGTACGCGGAGTAGTGACATTTGCTCACTCAACGCCAGTACAGCTCACTCGCCTGACGCGTGATTTCTCACAAAATAACCGCGCAAACTTTGTTTTGTCTATTGACAGTATAGATTGGTCTGAAGTGGGTCAGAGAAATAAGACCGCCCAGGGATTTGTGTGGGCTTTGATAAATATTTTAGCAAATAAGCATGATACTTGTTTCCCGATTAAACGAAAACCAAATAATAAACGTGACGCGTCGTGGATTACACCTGATATACTGAATCTGAAGTCATTATTATTTGACATTTCAAAGTTAGTTAATAAATTTCCTGAAGAAGAGGACTTAATAGCTGTGTTTGACGATTTCAACAAGAAGTACAATTTAACTTTGAAGATGTCTAAAACCAACTATTATAGTAGTATAATACACGGAAGTACGAATCCGTCTAAAGCTATGTGGGGCATCGTGAACACAGAGAGAGGGAAAAATAATACTCCAAGGTTGAATTTCACCGATATCGTCAAAGATTGTAACGGCATAAAGTTTAATTCTCCAAAAGATGCAGTAAATGCTATGAACGTTCGTTTCTTAAATGCAGCTGCCACCTGTGGAGGTCCCTTAAGCCGATGCTGCTACCGTCAGTAACATTTTAGCATCAGCACGTCAGACAACTGACCGTTCTCTCAGATTGACCAGATTCTCGGCTGATGAAGTATTCCGCATAGTCTCCTGTAGAATACCCCCAAAAAAGTCAAAAGACATATACGGTGTGTCGATGGAGCTAATAAAACTAGCAATTTTGCCCCTAGCTCCAGTTCTCGCCACACTGTTTAATAAGTGTCTTAGGGAAGGCTCGTACCCGTCACCTCTGAAAATATCAAAAGTGTCCCCGATATTTAAAGACAAAGGTAAAAGGGACGACATTGATGGATATAGACCGGTATCGATTATACCAGCAATAGCCAAAATGTTCGAAAATGGCTTGAGTTCACGACTATTGGCCTACCTATCAGAAACTGAGGCGCTGTGTGAACAACAATACGCATACCGCGAAGGAAGGTCTACGACATCTCTAACGCGTGAAGTGGTTCGTGGTGTGTTGGCTGCTCGTGAACGCAAACAGCAAGTGGCTGTCTTGTGCTGTGATTTATCGAAGGCCTTCGACGTCGCGGACCATGAGACCTTAGCGTTAAAATTGAAACACTATGGGATAGCTGGGGAATCATACGCTGTGTTGACTGACATGTTACGAGGCCGCTCACAGGTGGTGGATGCTGGCGATGGCGATAATAAATCAGACCCATTGTCTTCATCTATGGGAGTACCGCAGGGTTCGTCAGTTTCAAACATCATGTTTTCTCTCCTATTGAATGATCTCCCTGACGCCGTAAAGGGGGCAGACATATTCATGTATGCGGATGATGTGGCTGCCATAGTAACCGCCCTTTCAATAGAGGAATTGGAAGATAAATTAAATACTATAATTAATGAATTAAACACGTGGTTTTGTGCCAACGGCTTTATGGTAAACTCAAAAAAGAGTCATTTTATTCACTTTTGTCTGTCGGGCCACTATACAAAACCGCTAAAAGTCTTGCTTGACGGCGTCCGGATTGAGCAGGTACAAAATACAACATTTCTGGGGTTCGCGATTGACCGCTGCATGACTTGGGAACACCACATCGACAAGATGTGTGCTAAAGTAAGCAGTGCGTGCTTTGCACTAAGACGGGTGTCCCGAGTGGTGTCTGCGGATGTGTCTCGTTCGTGTTACTTCGCCACGGTGCATTCTCGGTTACAGTACGGCGCCGAACTATACGCGCGCGCTGCCGACTGGGAACGTGCGTTCCGCGCCCAAAAACGTGCCGTACGTGCCATCGTGGGTGTGTCGCAATGCACATCCGTTAGACCATATTTCAAAGAGCTTGGCATACTTACGTTGCCTGCAATCTTGATCTACCAAGTGGCTGTGTATGTCAGAAATAACTTAGACTCATACAACACACGAGGAGAGAGACATTCTTGCAATATACGCAACGCTGACAAGCTGGATAGTATACCACACTCCCTCACAAGATCGGAAAAGCTGACTCACATTATGGGACCGGAAGTTTATAACACTCTTCCTAAAATAGTTAAATCAGCCCCAAGTTTGGGCAGCTTCAAGAACCGATTAAAAAGCTGGCTTATCGATCAAACTTTTTATAGTTACAGCGATTTTTTAAAGAGTGATGGTAAACTTACAATAAAATTGTAAAAATAATGACATTATTCATTACAATTGTAATAAATACATATTATACTTTAATGGTTGACACTTATTTGTACGATACTCATTATCGTACAATAAAATGTTAAATTTAAACTTTAAAAATGTATACTCTTTGTATGCTCTTTTTTGTTTTTAAAATTGACGTGTAAATTGTACATTTATGAATAAAGAACTTTGACTTTGACTTTGACTTTAACCCGCTACCGGGTTAGGTTAGTAACAGCAAACAAATATTAATTTTCATTCCCAACCTAACCCTCTTCCTAACCTGACCCGAAATGATACTCCTAACCTGACCCGCTTCCGGGTTAGGTTAGGAACAGCAAAAAGTGATTCATTTTTTTCATTACGAACGTAACCCTCTTCTTAACCTTTGTGTATCAGATAATGTTCTTAAGGATAAGAAGCCCACTAAATGTTTCTGCTGCTGGGACTGGGAATGGCTCATGAGCTCGAAAGATTAAAAACGCATGTATGTTCCCTGAGGATGTTTTCTTTCATCGTTTAGCATTTGCTACCAAACACATCTAAACAAATGGTAGGTACTAAAAGTAGCTCGAATATGATACAAATCATCGATATAAACCAATGGATATGCCCTGAGCATCTTAAAATTGGTAATAAACTGCGTCTCTGTGTGTATCGTAAGTGGCTTACAAACAACCAAGCTTCTGGACCCCTAGAATCACTGGTTCTACTTATTTTGGTTGTTGACAACGAACAGTGATAGGTAAAAACGTCTGGCGTCCACCGCTTCCTGCAACCGACTAGGCGACTAGAACGGAAAGCGTGAGCTCATTCATCCCAACGATGACATGATTCCGTGCGTCCTGAAGTTTGGGAAGGCACATCTGTGTATTGAGTTCGTTGGTACAAATTAATAACACACTGCTCTCAACGCCTTGCAACAGAAAACAGAACCGTTCGTGCGTCGACATGACTTTCGTTTTGGTTTATTTATATTTTATCAAAACACGACAACATTGCTTTATTTTTTTCAGCAATTGTTGCGCCGTTTTTCGGTAATTAAGAGTATTTATTTTTATTTTTAAGTTATTTATTAATATTAAATTATGAAATATAGGTACATGTTTTTCGGTTTTTCGGTAAAATGGCTACGAAACCATGCTTAGAGATAATATATATTTATACTTCTTCATTTTGTAAATTTATATCTCCATAACTAATCTATCTATGATATTATCAGAAATAAAGCTAATGTAAATATATAGTAGGTATATCATAGAAGTATGGGAAGAACAAAACGGTGCTATTATTAAATATAAACAAAAATATTTGTTTGTCATAACAACACTGGACAGTCCTCTTTGGCTCACTTCTCTCACAAGTCAAGAGTCAAAGCCATACTGTTGCATAGCGCGGTTTGGCAAATGACACACATATTCAAGAAATATCAATTTTCTAAGATCACCACGCTGTTTTGCTACACCGTCAAAACTTCATACCAGTGGTGATCACAAACTTATTCATCTGCCATCAGGATAATATTCAAAGCTACAAGTGGAGTACGCACCTATACGCTCTCGATTTTGTAACCCGGTTTTCTCGCTGCTAAACCACCAAGGTTTCTCTGAACTCAATTGCAACTGGAATAGGGACCTGAGACTTCTTCCGATTGAAGGCGCCTGAAAATGAAATAAATCCCATCATAAATATTTAATTCATAAACTGAATTCTTATAATTTGAGAACAAATTGGTCAAGGTCTGTTTTCTCATTGTTTTCTCTCATCATCATCAGCTCATTTACCGCCTGGGGAAGGACCTTTGCCAGTTATTCTACCGCCAAGCAGTAATGTGCACACATTACTGTGTTCCGGTTTGAAGGGCAATGTTTCCAGAGAAATTGCAGGGCTTAGAGATAGAACAAGTTAGATCTCTGGGTGACGAGCGCAGTGCAGTGCTAGGTAATGATTGGGGCTCTTCGTGTTCCAATAGCTGCGTGTCACTGTGCTGTTATGTGGCAGGCATGTTGCTTACCATCAGCCACATGTTCTGCTCATCTCGGAACTCTTTAATTAAAAAAACTACATTAATGACAAGTTAGTTACAGCTGGTCTAGTAAGTTACGGCTGGGGTCGTAAGATACGGCTCGTCTAGTCGGGAGAACGGCGACTGCCAATTTGGAGCCCTGGGTTCAAATTCTACGTGCACCACTATATTTTCGAAGTCGTGTGCGAAATGCCGCTATCCTAGAAACGGTGAAGGAAAACATAGTGAAGAAACCGACACGTATCTAGACTCTTTCGAGGTCTTGATGTGTCATCCACCAACCCGCACTGTGTCGACGCACCTAGCCAAACGGGCTAGTAATCTCACTAATATTCTAAACAAGAAAGTTTTTAAGAATATAATATATAGCGCCCGGCAGTGTTACCCGCGAAGTTCCCGTTCCCGTTGTTCCCTTTGTTTTTCAGGGCTAAAAAGCGCCTATGTGTTCTTCCAGACTATAATCTATCTGTGTTCCAAATTTCAACCCGATCCGTTCATACGTGATTGAGCAACAAACATCCAAACATCCAAATATCCAAACATTTAAACATCCATACATTGACATTTATAATATTATGTAGGATTAGTAGTGGTTGGACTCGTAGCAGAATCCGCCTGGGGAAGTACCAAACCTTCGCCAGTTATTCCACCGAGCAGTAAATTGCAAACATTAATGTGTTCCGGTTTGAGGGGGAATGTTTCCAGTGAAATTACAGGGCTTAGAGATATAATATCTTAGATCTCTGGGTGACGAGCGCAGTGCAGTGCTAGGTAATGATTTGGGCTCTACATGATCCACTGTTCTGTTATGTGGCAGACATGTCGCTTACCACCAGGAACATGTCAAAGGAACAAAAAAAATGTGGACGTATGTTTCTTACTGTTTCACACACCAAAGTGCTCGTCAAGACGAAACAAAAGAGCCCACACTCGATAAGGGGCAATCCCTTCCATCACCAAGGCAAGCGCTTTCATCACCAGCACCGTGTCATTATAACATTAAATTGTCACGTAATTTACATACGTATGCAAAATTTTAGCTCAATCGATTACCGGGAAATGTACAATTTTTATTTCCAAGATTTGAAGGCAAACATCGAGACAGGTGTAACGAAATAAAATACTGTAACAATAAATCAAAAGAAAAAATAAAACAGTATAAATATTTACCTTGAAGAGTAGTGACTGTCAATACACCTTCAAAATTACATCGAACAATTATTACTCAATTCATACATTCAAATTATTCCACAAACAATTTATCAGTAATATTAAATTATATCGCGAAGCAAACTGTATGACTCGTTTACGTCAAATAAGCTCAGATTCGTAAATATTTTTGTTCTTTGTCCCAGCGTTGCGACGTTTTAATAGTAGGTACGTGCAGTAAGTACTTATCACAAAAATAGAGTGATCTCCTATCTCTTTCTTGCTCTGAGGAATACGCAAATCGTTGGCTCTTGAGTATACTGTGCCAATTACACTTTTTTAACTTTACATTATGACCTTAGGAAGACGAATTACAGTGAATTGATACGTAAAACTTTCAACGGTGTAAAACGTTCCCCGCGTTACTTAGAATTTTAGATGTAGTTTGTGTAGAAATTGACTGCTATAATGAAATTATATGCTGTAAATTTCAGATCAAGCAGTTAAGCCGTTCCGATGTGATCATTTTTATGTGAGTTACTTATGAAACTATACATTTTTGGGCAGGTGTGATTGATTTTGAAATAGAAACATTTTTTTAATACCTATGTTGCTGTCCCGGAGAACAAAATGGTAATTGACATTATCATAGTTTTAGTGTTATAGCATATTTGAAGTCTGCTCTGCCCAATACATATGTACCGATTTTTTTTTTGTGAACTTCACACTGTAATTCATAAGGTTATTAAAAATTACAACAAAATTCACCACTGATAAAATGTTATCATACGTACCTGAATAAAAATAATATATAGCACCATGTTAGTGGAACTCTTTCTTCTTTGAACATGGGACAAAAGCTTATGCAATCATATTCTCTTCAAACATATCGGCGGGATAATTTTGAAGGTCATTACCTTATTATTCGCTTAAAAGTAAGCTTTTCTTTGGAAACAAACACATGCTTACTAAATAACAACTAAGCAAATAACTATATTGCCATCTTTTTCCATCATAAAAACAAACCATGATTTACAAAAAAATAGCACATTGCTAATATCCAATAATATTTATTGGCTCGAAATGTCTGAAAAACGTCAGTCAAAGTATTGTTTTATTTTAAATGATGTAGATTTTGTAGCATCTCCTTAATAATACACGATAATCAGACACAACGCATAATAATGCATAACACCGGATCTTTAATATCATCAAGTTAAAGATTTTAAACAGAATGTAGACTTTCAAAAAGTACACAATGTAAAAAAGCAGCTTCAAGAAAGGTCAAGACGAGAGAGAAGGTAAAGCGACAGTAAATAGGCAAAGTTTGAAATTGATTTCATAATTAAAGCTAAAAACAAAGGACAATGTCCATTTTTGACCAGCCAAAATATTTGTCGTGCAGACATATGAGTTATATATTAAAAAATCGGTGATTTTTTGTTGTACTCGTGTGCGAAGTTATATAACTTTCTAACATTGCAAAATAAAATAATTTGCATTTGTTTAAATTAATCCTACCATTTTCCAACAAAGCTGACTTGGAAAATATTGCAATACGGTACTTGCGTTTCGTTTTATTGATCCGCGTTAGATTGAGATTGAATATGGATGTTATGTATGTCAATTTCTTTCACAATGTCGTTTATTTACTACTTTTACACATTTAAATAACGATATATGTAATTACGGCGACAAAGAAACTATCATTGCTTTTTATAGCAGTGTAAACGAGTAAAAAGTTGGCACGCAATTGTGAAACGAAACGTCCAAATCCAAATTGGTCAAACAAAGAGGTAAAACAATCTTTGTGGTCAAAGATTAATGTCAAATTGACAAATTGTCAAATCAAAAAAAGTAAACAAGCAAAAATAATTGTTTTCTTCCTATATTATCAAAGAGAATGTAAATACTATATATTATTTAGTTTTCCTATATTAGTTATAGAAGAATATTATTAATTCCTGATCGGACATCAACAACAACTCAAGTTTTTGTGACGGAATTTATATTGGTTTTAACAAAACTGGGAGTTATGTGATTCAGTGCTCCTTATTACTTAGGTACATAATTGTGGTAATAATTACATAAAACCATATATGCTTGTGTTGTCTGATGGAAACCTTCGATTGTTCTGGACCTTCTAAGACCACTGTCTCGAATATCAAAATAATGAGATATTTATATCACAATTAAGACATTCCCTTCTGTGACAATATTTCTATGCAAATGAAATGTTCATACGTATGGTAATCAGTTAGTAGTGAGCAGTACTATTATTCCTATTTATTCTAATAAGAAATATGTTTTGAAAGATACCATAGTTCTTTCTTTTCTTTTCTGTTCTAATCCGAAAGAAAAAAAAATTCTAATGTACATATTTTGACAGTAAACATAACCTTACTTTTGGTTTAACTGTAACTCATTTTTGGTATTTGGGAAATAAAAAACACCAACAGCAGACGTTTTTAGAAGCATGAACAATCCTAATTAGACACTATTCATCTCTATGCACTTTCAGTATCAAAAAAAGTTTGACAGGTTTTTCAATGTATGGGACGTGGGCATTGTCCTTTTGGGAGGTGATTCAGTGGTCACTGAATCATTTCTAGATGGCCAATGGGAAATACTGACGCATTCCAAGTTCCCCGAGTTTACCCGAAGATTTCTTATTCTATCATTCCCAAACGTGACGCTAGAATTCAATTCTAGTCCACAGAGTTACAGTGCACAAAAAATCAGTCTGTGGCGCGTCAAAAGAAGTTTTCACTTCAACAAGTGGCTTGCACCTAAACAATCACAAAGCTTGTATAACATGATCTTCAATCCATTATCATGCTCTTGATATAAAACACAATTAATTAGATTCAGGTTTTGAAAATAAAAACAATTTAAATAAAAGAAAGTGAAAGTTCTTTGTTGATAAATGTACATTTTACTCGTCAATCGGATCTTACGGATCACGGATTACGGATCTTAGCAGATACCCCCTCACGAAGCTAATCATATCGACAGGAAATGTCATAACTTCTAAACCAGATATTCACATCTCCCACGGAACCATAACAGATGAATGAGCCACGGTTACATGCCATTATACTAAATAAAAATAGCTTAAAAATAAAAAGCCACGGGTGAGGATAGGATCACAACAGATCTCCGGAAACTCGTGGAACGCTACTGCTATAAGAGCTCCAAGAGTTTTTCGATTTCGATTCTCTTTACCGGAGAACTCATAGGTTGTGCCACAGAAGCATCGACTTATTTTTTACACTTTAAATTGACTTGCAATATATCGAGGTGATGAAATAGTAACATGATGCCGTTACAAAGTTCAAAAGTCACAGGCTAAGGACATCTTTCTGCTTCGAGAAGTGACACAAAGGAACGTAATCCATCCGGGGGTGTAAGGGGGAAGCGTATATCATCTAGTTTCCTCAAATGTCAACCTCCCCTGCACGTGGTGCACCCTGCTGCCAACTAACGAGACTCTGACGACCGAACCAATGGCGGTATATCCATTTAAAAGCCAGTCCTAAATTGACCAGGCCAGTGACGGGCAGCGGCGTCACTGGTGCAAAGGGCTGGCCCCGCGGTCACCAACCCGCCTGCCAAGCGTGGTGACTATGGCAAACACCCCCCCTTATGAAAGACACAAATAAGAAACGGCCCCTAGTCCCCGGCGGCTCCGCTATTCCAGGCACTGGTGGCAGCCTTGGTTCCGGCAGAGCATGGGGTGCAAAAAATCTCCGGCAGATGCCCCGCCACCAAACCCCACGACTCGACCTGGCAACTTATAATGCACGGACGCTGAGGGCTGACGAAAAGATTGTGGAGTTGGAAGAAGAAGTAGACAAGTTGCGCTGGGATATTATAGGGTTATCCGAAGTCCGAAGACAGGGCGAGGGCAGGATAACCCTCGATTCCGGCAACTTGTTCTACTACCGGGAGGGAGATCAACAATCCCAAGGGGGTGTCGGGTTTATCGTCCGCAAGTCTCTTGTTAACAACGTGATAATGATCGAGAGTGTGTCGAACAGGGTTGTATACCTTGTACTTAAAATTACCGACCGATACTCATTGAAGGTAATACAGGTATACGCACCGACCTCGACACATCCCGACGAAGAGGTTGAGGCCATGTATGAGGACATCTCCAAAGCCATACATGTCTCGCCAACACATTTCACAGTTGTGATGGGAGACTTGAACGCGAAACTGGGGAAACGTAGCGGTGATGAGTTGAGAGTAGGGCAATTCGGATATGGGCAGCGGAATCCAAGAGGGCAACGTCTTGCTGATTTCTTGGAAAGGGAGAGCCTCTTTATGATGAACTCCTTTTTCAAGAAACAGCCACAACGAAAATGGACATAGATTAGCCCAGATGGTTCCACAAAAAATGAGATCGACTTCATTATGACGACTAAACGGCAAATATTCAGCAATGTCTCTGTGATCAGTAAGGTCAAAACCGGCAGCGATCACCGTATGGTAAGAGGCACGCTGAATCTAAACATTAAGTTCGAAAGGTCACGTCTAATGAAGTCCACGCTCCGACCAAGTTCTGCTCAAATTGAGAATCCCGATAACTTTCAACTCGAACTTCAAAACCGCTTCGAGTCCCTAAATGAGTGCGTAACGGCGGATGAAATTAATGATAGGCTAGTGGAAACTGTTCTCGCGGTTGGCAGAAAATTTTACAAGAGCCGACGCCAAAATAGAACACAAAAACTCTCCGATCATACTCTGAATCTCATGGCGGTTAGGCGAGGTATGCGGTTGCAGTCTTCGGTAGATATGACGGTCTACAGACGGCTCAATAGACAGATTTCTACTTGTGTGCGACGCGACATACGCTGCTACAATACTATGAGTATTGAAGAAGCGATTAAGCGGAACAAAGGCTCGAAAGTGTTCGCAAGAAATCTGTCTCTTGGGCAAAGTCAATTGACCAAATTGAAAACCGATGATGGCAACGTCACCTCGTCGAAGCCCGAGATTTTAGAGGAGATCGAGAAGTTCTATGAACAGTTATACACCTCTGCGCAAGCACAACCTGTCGTTAATATGGCTAAAGACCCCAGAGCCAAGCTGACCCGACACTTTACCGAAGATATCCCGGAAGTCAGCCTGTACGAGATTAGGATGGCCCTCAAGCAACTTAAAAACAACAAGGCACCTGGCGACGACGGAATTACGATTGAGCTTCTGAGAGCGGGTGGAAAACCGGTACTTAAAGTCCCCCAGAAGCTGTTCGACTCCGTTATACTTGACGGTAATACGCCAGAAGCGTGGAGCAGAAGTGTGGTGGTGCTCTTCTTCAAAAAAGGTGACAACACCTTGTTGAAGAATTACAGACCCATCTCACTTCTGAGCCACGTTTATAAGTTGTTTTCGAGGGTAATCACGAATCGTCTCGCACGCAGGTTTGACGACTTCCAGCCACCCGAACAAGCCGGTTTCCGAAAAGGCTATAGTACCATAGACCACATCCATACGCTTCGGCAGATTATACAGAAAACCGAGGAGTATAATCGGCCACTATGTATAGCGTATGTGGACTATGAGAAAGCCTTCGATTCCATCGAGACCTGGGCAGTGCTTCAGTCTCTCCAGCGATGCCGCATGGACTATCGCTATATCGAAGTGTTGAAGTGTATTTACAGCAAAGCCACAATGTCTGTTCGATTACAGGACCAGTGCACAAAACATATCCAGCTACAGAAAGGCGTGAGGCAGGGAGATGTTATATCTCCGAAACTGTTCACTGCCGCGCTGGAAGATGTTTTCAAGTTACTGGACTGGAACGGACATGGCATCAATATCAACGGCGAATGTATCACTCACCTTCGGTTTGCCGACGACATAGTCATTGTGGCAGAGTCGCTGGAGGACCTCGGTGCTATGCTCAGAGACCTCAGTAGAGTATCCCAACAGGTAGGTTTGAGGATGAATATGGACAAGACAAAGGTCATGTCAAATGTTCATGTCTCACCTGTACCGGTTATTGTTGGGAATACCACACTCGAAGTTGTTGACGAATACGTCTACCTGGGTCAAAAGATCCAATTAGGTAGATCCAACTTCGACAAAGAGGTCCAGCGAAGGATCCAACTCGGATGGGCAGCATTCGGGAAACTACGGCACATCTTGGAGTCCAAAATACCCCAATGCTTGAAGACGAAAGTCTTCAATCAGTGCGTGTTGCCAGTGATGACTTACGGAACTGAGACGTGGTCCTTAACTGTGGGCCTCATAACAAAGCTCAAAGTCTACACAGCGAGCTATGGAGAGAGCGATGCTCGGAGTCTCTTTGCGCGATTCTTTTTCCCACGATTTGCAGATGATTTCGTACTAATTACCGAAACGGTGAAGGATTTACAAAGGATACTGAGAGACTTAGCTGACTATTCTCAACGCATCGGACTCCAGATGAACTTGGATAAGACTAAGATCATGGCTAACCAGCTCGCAGCTCCAGGACCGTTTGCTATAGGTAGTGCCATTTTTGAGACTGTTCAGAAATATGTATATCTAGAGAGAACTCTCGTTGTTGGGAAAAAATATGTAATAAAAGTGGTCAAGTGCGAGTTGGACTCGCCCATGAAGGGTTCCGTTGCAGCAAGTAACATAATATACATAGTTCTTGTAGTTCGTTGTAACTTTGATCGAAGTTTTAATAGTAGCGTATTTATGACGTACTAAAAAAAACTACTCATCAGATCGAGTTCAAACTAATTTTCGTTGGTAGTTTGCATAGTAATGTACATCATATATATTTTTTTGGTTTTTCATTCTCTTACTTTATAAGTTAGAGGGGGGGACACACATTTTATCACTTTGGAAGTGTCTCTCGCGCAAATTATTCAGTGTAGACTATATATATATTTATAATATATCAATATATTAGCAAACTGAGGTGGCTGAGAGAGGAGGTAGATATAAATAATATGTTAGCCGTGTACCGAAAACCGTTGAAATAGACGTGTTCTAAAGTAGACGTATTGGCAAAGGTAGTGTTGGACACCCAAGAGTGATAAACCTGCTAGAGTAACGCTATACACCAGATATTGGCAACTAAACAGTATCTGAAAAAGAAAACCTGAGAAAAGGGTTGAGAGTATTATGAAAATTGCCTACGTCCATCAGTGGAGTAGGATAAGCTGATGATGATCATGGTGATGATGAATTTTATATTCTAAAATATCTTTAATGATAATTTTGTGTCTAGTTAATTTTATTATAATAGTTAATTACCAGAGTTTGGTTTTATTATAAATCTCGGAATAAGAGTGAAAAGCTGTAAAGCAAACGACGCGTACTTAGAATTAACGAGAATAAAATGGCAGTTTCTAGCATGCGATGAAAATTATTGTATCATTGCAATGCAATATCCTTTGTTTACGAAAGTAACGAGAATAAAATGGTTAGTGCCTATTAGCCAATAAAACTAAACGCAACATTTTTGTAACTCTTCCAATTCTAAATATCTGCACTCTGAATTCACTGTATATAAAATCGTTTAATACATAATAATAGTTAAAGATCTGCTATCGTTGTACGTCTTTCTATGCCTGTAAGTACATCATAAAGCAAGCTATAGCCAAAAATCGTATTTTTTATTTTTCCTGAAAAAATGTGTTTTTGCACTTACCATTTTGTTCTCCGGAGACAGCGATGTGTTCATCTTGGCGACGTAGTCATTGCTTGTTATGAAACACGCAGCTGTTGGAAAAGGAAGATTTCTAATCGTTATCAAGCACTACACTGCGTTACAATAATACATTTAAAAGAAAAAAATACAACATAACTGAATACCTCATTCTTTTTTGAATTTGGTTAAAAATAGGCAATTTTACTTAATATTAAACTATTATATTTATATTTAACTTTATTCTTTTGTTGCCCAAAAATTAAAATTTTAATTAAAGTTAGATTAGAGTAGTTAGAAGTCAATTTTTTTTTCGAAAATTAATTAAGTACTTCATGTAAATCTATGTATTAACTTTAGGAGTTGGCGTACTATTGCTAGAAAATATCGATTTTATATTCTGACCCCAACACTGCCAACATACCCGATAGTGAAGTTGCAATAAATTTAAATTAATTTATCTTGGTCTTTCCAGAGATAAAACACGAGAAATAATATTACTGCGTATGTATTTAACCTTGAATGCGTATTAATAGAAATCGAAATGACATTTATTTGGTCGAGGTATTTCTTCATTTGATGGTGCACAGAATGAATAGTGTTTAAATGCGAAAACTGTGAAAAAACAGGTCAAGTGCGAGTGGAACTCGCGCACGAAGGGTTCCGTACGATATTATATGGGAACCCCCTTAGTTATTTCTTTTATTTTATTTTAATCAATTATATTTTTTAAAACATAAAACGAAATATTTTGGGAACAGTTAAAGCGTCTAACCTGTCACCATTATTCGTACGGAGCAAGAAACGGTAAAAAAAACAAGTTTGTTGTATAGGCACCCCCCTTATATATTTATTTTATTTTATTTTTAGTATGTGTCGTTATAAAGATAATAGAAATACATCATCTGTAAAAGTTTCAACTGTCTAGCTATCACAGTTCTTGAGATACAGCCTGGTGACAGACGGACGGGCGGACGGACAACGAAGTCTCGGTAATAGGGTCCCGTTTTTACTCTTTGGGTACGGAACTCTAAAAAAAATAATAGTGGAAATGTCCATAAAGTAACTTGAGATTTTTTTTTATTCCACTAAGGAGATATCTTTCAACAAAACAGTGACTAAATGCAGATATTCCGCCAGATGGTAACCAGGTGCCGCCGCCTTTAAATTTCTACTAAAGCACAGAAGTTGATGATGTTTTGCCAAACAGCCCTTTACCGCCTTATTTAAACCGCCTTTCTTATTGCTTTTTGTTTAAATCGAAAGAAAACAAGCAATAACAAAGGTGTTTTAGCAGTAGATTTTTTGGCAAGATGGTGAAACTCTTTTTGAACTTTTTGTTATTCGATAAGAGATATAAAAATATTAAGAGGTACGAATATACCAGTATACATACTAGGTACGAGTATACATGTAAATTAACTTGGTATTTAAAACTATCTCAGCTAAACATAAAACATATTATTAGCAAAGTCACTTAGTAACAGAGTGACTTTAAGTGTATAGTCACTTTTGACAGTTTTTTAATATATTTTTTTATAGTTTCAGTTTTTTGGTGACTTTCGATGAGTAAGAGAGACGAGACGAACTTCTTAGCATTCCATGGATTCACCGTGCGGGTGCCGGGTCCATCGTGTGGCAGAGAGAGAAATCTCGAATAGGCCCCAAGACTTGTGACTCGGGCGTAGGTTTAAAAGGGCCCCTTTTGGTGACGTACGTCAACACTCACCTTCACTACTCGTATTTCTCTCCCTGCCCAGCCAAATCCGATATGATCCTGCTAGTATGCACTAGCAGGATCTACAACGAGCACTACAAAATTCCAGAGGATGTGGGTGTTTCGTCATCCAGACCGGACATTTTCCTTTTTTATAGGGCTACGAAACGCATAGTCCTTGTAGAACTTACCGTACCGTGGGAAACTAATATACCTAAAGACCACGCGATAAAACAAAATAAGTATTACGATCTTCAAAACGAATTAACAAAAAATGGCTATGTAGTTAATTTATACGCTGTAGAAGTAGGAGCGAGAGGTATACCAGCAAAATCTCTCTATAACCTGCTTAAAGACCTTGGCTTGTCCAGAAGTGCAGTAAGTTCTATACTAGAACGAGTATCTAAAGATGCACTAGCAGGATCATATCGGATTTGGCTGGGCAGGGAGAGAAATACGAGTAGTGAAGGTGAGTGTTGACGTACGTCAATATAAGGGGCCCCTTTTAAACCTACGCCCGAGTCACAAGTCTTGGGGTCTATTCGAGATTTCTCTCTCTGCCACACGATGGACCCGGCACCCGCACGGTGAATCCATGGAATGCTAAGAAGTACGTCTCTCTATAACACCTTAGATATCTGGGTGACGAGCGCAGCGCAGTGCTAGGTAATGATTTGGACTCTTCATGTTCCAATAGTTGTGTGTCACTGTGCTGGTATGTGGCAGGCATGTTGCTTACCAACAGGCACATGGCCTGCTCGTCTCGTCACTCTTTGATATAAAAAAAAAAACAGACCGATTTCAAAAAATATTTCACCGTTGGATATTTATTTATTTATGTCATAGCTACTTATGTAGGGTTGTATGTACGAGATCCCTAAATGCTTTATATTATTTAAAATATTATGTACCATAGCATAGTTAAGCTTATTTAGACGAGTACAACAAATGTTGAAATTACTACTCTTAGAAAATTTTGAATTTAAATACCTACTTGAACATATCACCACTTAAGTCTAAGTTTATTTTAGTTAGCACAGAGTATCTTTCTACTAAGTTTGTGGTTAGCACATACTCATAATACAATACTCAAACTCTTTATTAAAAGCCAGAAAGTACAATAAGTGAATAACAAAACAAAAAAGAAAAAATAAGCTATTCAATTGGCGGCCTTATCGCTTAAAGTGATCTAATATACAAGGTTATTGATAATCAACCTGCATATTTTTAATGCTGGGGCCACACTAACGAGAAATGCCATTAATTATCGCGATAATGGACGTTAACCGTAGGTGTAAAATACACCTAATGGACATAAGCTGTAGGTCTAAAATACACCTACAGTTGACGTCCATTATCGCGATAATTAATGGCATTTCTCGTTAGTGTGGCCCCAGCCTAAGAGGATGTTAAAAACATTAAATAAAACGACAACTTTGTTCTACACTTTAAAAAATATATTAATCTGTTTCTCGTGTTTAATTCCACGAAAAAGTAAATTGTGTGTACAAATACACCAACGTCTAATTTTCCTGTCACCTTGAAATATATTTACGTCAACGACTATTGGTTTAGGTATATTATTTTTGATATAATATTCTGAATTTTAATTCTATAGCAACCGGTAAGAAGGAAATACGCAATTTTTCCTTCACGTTTTTGTGAAACCTTGAACAACCACATAAAGCAGCGTGCCTCAAATCCTTTGATCATTTCTCAGACAGCTCTGATATCATTAGGTATTCTGTAAAAAAGGAGAAATAAGTGTGTGTGTCTAGTATATTTTCAAGGGTTCTTTAATGAAACAAAATATACACTGCATGAGAAAAAGGTATTATGACATGTTTTTTACAATAGTGTGGCGAGATGGTAAAATAAGTTAAGGTCCTTACAATAATTAATCAGTTTATGACTACGATTTGGTATGATACGCATCGGTTGCCTGTAAGAGATCGCTTTTAGCGATAAGGTCGCCACTTGATTCACTTGTTCTAAGCTAAGTCTCTTTGTTTTGTAAGTTTTATATTGTTGACAATAAAGCGTTTCTATCTATCTATTTAACTACGATACAAAATGGCACCTTTTAGTGCACACTTAGAGCTTTATTTTGAAAACTACGGGTTCAAATCACTTTGCCTTGCACTAAAATACGCTTTACACTTTGTCGATATGGTAGGACTCTTTGCAGAATCCGTCTGGATCCATAATAATGATTTAAACTCTTCATGTTCCAATAGCTGCTCGACATTGTGCTGTTATGGGCAATCGTGTTACTTAACATCAGGCAAATGTCCTGCTAGCCTCGTCACTCTTTACTATAAAACAATGTTCTCTTTCTCTCCACGTCTGCTATTCAAAAGTATGTAATGTAAGGGTAATGTGGACGGGTGTATTTGGAATCCATTCTACTTAATCTGGCTATTCTCTTGCATAGGTTTTTTTTTTACTTAAAAATACATTTATTTCTAGAAATATACACGTAAATTACAAATTAGACAATACAAATACGTTTGACAAATTAGCTCCGCAATTTTTCCGGTGGGTCCCAAACTAGGCTGCGCCTGTATTTTGGGCATCCAGAGAGTGCAACGGTTTATTACAATGGTCTTAGAGCTGACCGCGTTGTACAGAAACAAGTAATGACTAATAAATTAATGGAATCAGTTATTTACATAATTAATAATATGGTAGGTATAGGGAGTTATACTACGTTTAAAATTGTAATGAGGGTTTTCTCTAGTCTCTAGGAGGAATCAAAAAAATACGAACTGTCTTCTCTCTCCTCTCCCCCTTTTTTGTTGTTCCATAAGTGTCGCGTAGAGTATGGACATGAAACGATGATATTATGCAAACCCGTCTTTGCTATGATTGTAGCTCGAATCAGCGATTTTCATCAGCTGCTTTTAAAATCCCTCTACGCATTCCACTAAAAAAACCTCATTATCAGAATAGGTCGTACAACATTGAATAATATAGAAAATTAAAAAAAAATGCCTAAACCGCGAAAAGCTACGGTATGTGTAGTAAAAAAACCTATTAGAGCCGGTTTTCACGGCGCGGTTGCCAACCGCACCCGTGCGCGGGCGCGGCAGATTTTTACAGATTTTTGTATGTAAAATTGAATTCAAAACGCGGTTTACGGCCGCGGCGGCTGCGGCAGCCACGCGGCGCCTGCGTGGCTGCGCGCGGTTCTTGCGCAGTAGCTTTCCGCAGTAGAAACCGCGAAAACCTGCGGTCTCGTGAGTATTGAAACAAAACCGTCGCGCGGCGCGGTGACGCGCCCGCACCCAGGCGCGGTTTGAAACCGCGCCGTGGAAATTGGGCCTTAGAAATCATATACTGATTTACTGTCAAATACCAAGGCAAATAGCCACTGTTGCTTAATTAAACATTTATAACGCATTTTATTTCAAACCAGAATACAGTAATAGTTGCACATTACTACTTGGTGGCAGAATAACTGGCAAAAGTGTGGTACTTCGACAGACGGACTCTGCAAAAGAGGTAACCGCAAAGGTAAATAGCATAACCTACTCGTACCACCTAACTATTATGATATGATATTATTCTGTTCGTTGTGTCGGGGTATTTCCATAGCAGTGTTTTTATATTTATGTATATTTCATTATTTATCAGTTTTGCTAGTTAACTCGTTTTATAGGGACTGGACAGCTTATAATTAATTATATTATTTTATTAGCTGACACGGTGAACTTCGTATCGATTTTATTATACAAGCAAAAGTTTGTATAATAATTGTTTGTTTGTTGTTTGTGAGTGTGTGTTAAACACTTCTTCAACGTATGGATCAATTTTTAACGATTTTTGATACGAAGTTAGTTAATGTATGTCATATGTCATATGTAATATGTCAAAATTAGAACTATTGAGTAAGGTAAAATGATACTAAACATTAATGTAAATTTGTTTATGTACTGTATGTGTTCATTATTTGGATAATTTGATTTTTCACAATGACAAAGCATTTTCACAGCTGCACCTAAATGACAAGGCCCCTTTACAGCTGATTATTTTTTATTTGACATTATTCTTTGGTATTATTTTATCATGTACACAGATAATTTATGTATAATTTTTTTGTAAGTGACGTTACCAAGTGTTCTCTTGAATTAATGGTTCGAATTAATAAATTGAATTGAATTGAATTGAAAATGCCCCTTTTTGTAAAGGAAATGTCTCTTTATGCACCGTCCGCCGTAAAAGCATAATATATGTAGTAGAGTGTCTATCGCCACCACTAAGAATGGTGCGACTATCGACTATATACCCTAACAGGTTTCTCCCGCATGAGTCAAAGTCGCGGGACTGCTGTCGCATTTGACCTCTCTTTCTCTCATTTGACACCACCGTCGCCCTTGCACTGCGCTCGTCATCCAGAGATTTAATAAGATGTAGTATAAAGTAAGATGTTTTATGTTTATGCCTGTAATTTCTCTGAAAACATTGTCCTTCAAACCGGAACTACAAAAATGTCTATAATTAAACTTTTTATAAGTAAGCTTATAAAAGTTTGTACTTTAGTAGTGGTAGGGCTTTTTGCTCTTTGTCCACCTGGGGAGTACCATACCTTTGCCAGGTTTTTTTTAATAGTTTGATACTACCTACTGCTAGGCAGCAGAATTGCTCAGCAGTAGTGTGCAAACATTAATGTGTTCCGGTTTGAAGGGTAATGTTTCCAGACAAATTACTGGGCTAAGAGATAAAACACCTTATATCTCCGGGCGACGAGCGCAGTTCGGTGCTAGGTAATGATTTGGACTCTTCATAATCCATTAGCTGCGTGTCACTGTGCTGTTATAGGCAAGCATGTTGCTTACCAACAGGCGCATGTCCTGCTCGTCTTGTCACTCCATAGCACCGTCGATGACGGTAATCATCAATACGCACGTATTGATGATTACCGTCATCGACCTTCTCAGTCTCAGCGGTAAAAACCAACTTTACACACTAGTAGCATAATCTACTATTGTCTTCGACAAAACTCGAAGCACGATCTACAGTTAGCATATCATCAACTAAACTACAAAGAAAACCAGCTTATTTTGTAAGTAACATGTTAAACGTTTTTTTGTTTTAATCAATGACAGAACCCTAAACTATTCCGTAAACACCCGATCCCGTCCCGACCTCTTTATGCAAACGACGTAACAATTGCCACTTCACCTTCTCACTTGACTGACGCCGGCGGTATTTCACCCGGGGATAATATAACTTCTATATTTTCCTATTGATTCTTAAATGTGTAGGTGTTACTGGTACTGGAGAGGAAATGAAACCACGTCACTGTATAAACTGCTGACTATATTGATGTTAATTATACACAAGTGACGCGGGGCGAGAGACTGATCGCTCTACCGCTGTCATCTGCTTATATACTAAATCTTACCACATAAGTACGTGCTCTTAGCCCCTATATACACCCCTTTCTTAAAAAAGGAGAAAAACATAAGCTAATAACATAAGATAACAACCCAAAAAAAAAACATATCTACTTATATCACAAATTGTTTACACTATAAAATTACGTTCAACTCGTCACAGTCATGTCTCTTCCGCTTGTTCGGCACATTTTTAATTCCGTGCTAACCTTGGCATATTGACTTCGAACCGCTTTGCTAACTCAGCGTTCTAGTTTGCACTAATGACTATTGATTTATATTACGTGACGTATGTCACTCACAATACAATCTCTTAAATAAACAATACACATCTATCTTTGCAATACCCGAATAAATCACCAGAAGTTCCTTGTCGTATACACAGTACTTTTCCTGGGATTCCGAGGGATTCTTTGCAAAAATAATCGAGGGTTCTCTAAAGATTTTTTTCCTTCTGTGCAATACCGCGCCTATACTAATGTCTGACGCGTCTGTCATAAGGGTTAACCTTGCCCCTGGACCCGGGTCCGATTACTTGGCAGCATTTTTCCAACGCTCTAATTGCCTCTTTAGCCCATATTGTCCCTTTTCTTTGCACATTGTCTGTCAATATCTATCAAAAATTCTCTATACTCTTGCAGCGTTTGGTATGCATGCTCTATAAAAATTAAACATACCCAAAAACCTGCGTAACTACTCTACTGTCTCCGGTTTGAGATAGTCCTGAATAACCTTGACTTTGTCAGGCAAAGGACTTATTCCATTTTCCGAGACTTCGTAACATAAAAAATCTATTTTACTTTTCTCAACATACATTTACCTATTTCAACTTCCATGTAATATATCTGTAAACGCTCAAATAACCTACGCAAATGCTCTTTACGCCAGGTTGCATTTCTCGAGCCAATTTATTATGTTATCTAAGTATCCAAGCAAAACTGATTGCTCGGCATTATTACCGCTGCCATTGACCCCATTATGTATTTGTTCTATGCCAGCTAAAACGTTCGTGTTTATAAATCTTTGAAACGTCTGCGCTGCATTTCATAACCCAAAGGTCAATCTCGTAATTTCTAAAATACCAAACGCGTAATAATTTCTGTTTTTCTATATCCGCTGTACTATTTTTCTACCGCCAGCTTAAAATTCCTTGAACAATCGGCTCCAATTACCGGCTGTTTAACATCGCATAGCCCTTTTCTTGAACCGGAAATGGAATCTGCACAGCCACTCTGGATCACCTGGTCCCCTTTTCTTCCGCGAACCAGTCCTATTTTCGCTCCATTTTTGGCGGCTTCTGCTTCTTCCGCGTTCTTGGCCTTGAACCTTACTGCGTAGTGAAGCTACTTCTAACTCCAGCTTCCTCATCTGCTTGACTAGCTCCGTGAGAGTCAAATGGGGTACCTGTTCGTTACTCCCGGACACAGCAGCGATGTCGTAGCACGTGGCGTTCTCTATAATTTTGTTCTTGTTGCTAAGTTCTTGTCGCGCAGCACTATCCTCATATACCTGCAGCAGTCGGTCCTTCAGCGCCGTATACTTGTTGTTCACCGGCGTCTGGAATGAGTCTCTCCCCCATTTTGATATAACCATGTTGAACTTTCCTCCATCCCCTTGTTTCTGCGATGCCATCACTGCTTCAAACTGGGCCAACCATAACCGCGGCATGTCAACCCAAAAATCTGGAAGTCTAGTTGACACACCTATAGCGGCCAGAGCACAATCAGCGGAATTCGTTCGCTCGTCTTTCATGCCCTGCTGACCCACTTGCCCACTTACTGGTGCAGCGTGCGGAAACATTGTGCAAAAACAATTTACTAACGCAGTAACACCAACAAAAAAAATTCTGAATCTTCTCTTCAACTGATCAATCGTCGGGGTCACCACTGTAACCACCACTGAATCACGTCGAGCTGGATCACGTCGGGGTCACCACTGTAGGTGTTACTGGTACTGGAGAGGAAATGAAACCACGTCACTGTATAAACTGCTGACTATATTGTTCTTAATACACAAGTGACGCGGGGCGAGAGACTGATCGCTCTACCGCTGTCATCTGCTTATATACTAAATCTTACCACATAAGTACGTGCTCTTAGCCCCTATAAATGTTTTGGAATGAATCCGATACCCACGCAGGCTTTTGGGATAAGCTGAAACACCTATCTCAGTTTTTGAAGAGAACACTTCTTTAGGCGCACTGTCCACAGATTGTTTCGTAGGTTGTAAGCAAGGCTCATCCGTCATGCTCTTAATAGGTCAAAGAGGCAATCAATTGAGTGACCTTTTTGAAGTGAAAACTTCTTCAGGCGAGCCTAGACAGATTTTTCGTGGGCTGTGAATTGAATTCTAGCGTCACGTTCGGGTAAGATAAGAAATCTTCGGATAAACTCGGGACCATGGCTATTGGCCATCTAGAAATGCGTCAGCCAATGGGAAATGCTGAAAGGGCGTAACCTGGTCATCATGGCATGGCCATCTAGAAATGCGTGAGCCAATGGGAAATGCTGACGCATTTCTAGATGGCCATGCCATGATTGTCAGGCAACGCCCTCCGGTTTCACCCGTGTAGTTTCCTAAGTAAGCTGTCAAATTCTGAGTTATAAGTTCTCACTTCTATCGGCAGTTCCTATGACAGCCAACTTTTTTTTTAACTTTTTTAGGTTTATGGTGTATGTAAACATTTATAAAAAATGTCGTAACATTACCAGTTTTAATAATACTATTCGCAAAGTAGTTGAAATTCGATTCAATCGTAACATGCATTTTTGATGATTTTAGCAAAGTTATTGTGCATGAGCCAAAGAAGGTTTCTGATTTAGTTCAACTAATTTTCAACAAGTGGCGTAGCAACAGTTAATACGGTACAGCTAGTACTACTGTCCTAACCTACTAATATTATAAATGTCAAAGTATGGATGTTGACATATTTCAATATTTAGATGTTATTGCTCCGTCACATCGTAATGTATGAACGGATTGAAAGAACACTTTTTATCCGGGATTATATAAAATAACGAGAACAGGAACGACGCGGGTAACACCGCGGGGAGCTGCTAGTGATTTGTAAAATAGAATACCTATATCTAATAACACCGTTTGTAGGGTGAACAATTTTGGGATTTAAATATGCTTTTGTTTTCATATGGAATAAAGATGTCAAGGCGTCTGACGCAAAAATGTCAACAAGAGTTGGCTGTCTTTGTCACACTGTCTGTGATAAAATGAAACAATAATAATTTCGTTAATCTTTAAAATATACCTTTTGGACAGGTACTATATTATAAATATGTTGTTCGGCAAATACAATAATATTTTCGTCTTTTTTACCTTATTACGCACGCTTCTGTGGTATGTCATAATGATGATTTAATTATTATTCGTATTTAGTGCCTCTTTTGTTTATTTATCAAAATTAGTGACGTTTTTGTCCAGTGACTGATTACTTCATTTGTTTGTTCAACAAAATATTGTTTATTTTATACTTGTAACGTTCTGTGGCTTAACAAACTGACTTTGACGAGATTGTAGTTACCTATGTGTGAATTCAGGAAGAACTCACTATGTATTTAGTTACATTCAAATCGGTTAAGTCACTATAGAGAAATTTGGGTACAAACTGAGACACTTAAAAGCACACTATTGCTTTAGCTGGGATAAAACATCTTAGAAAATAACAAGACGATATATATTATATTTACGAGTGTGATATATTCGATTACTAGCGAAGTCCTTTCCGGTAGTGATCGGCTCAACAGACTAAATGTTACTATGTGTGATACTGTTGTGCTGTTGTGGGCATGCGTTTTGCTTTTGCTTACTATCAGGCACATATCCTGCTCATTCTGACGCTCTTGAATATAAAAAAATAAACTAGTGTGTGAGTAGGTATCTTTGAAAAAAAACTTCCCTAATTTCGTTTTCTTCGCCTCATCAAAGACAAAGATAAAAAAGAAAATTCAAATGAAAAAGGTCTGTGGAGTCTGTGGAGTGGATAATAAAGTAAAAAAATATGTATGAGTATATCAAAGGACGATTAGATAAAACGTATTTTCAAACATAATTCCTAGGATTTTTGCAAAAACACGGATAATTAAATATTGGCTATGATATTTCTCAATTTTACTGAAAAAAATTGTGGGGTATTATTTGCAAAATCACGAAATGCTTTAGCAACATTGTATATCATCATCATCATCAGCCGCAAGACGTCCACTGTTGGACATAGGCCTCCCCCCTAAATTTCCACAACGAACGGTCTTGCGCAACCTGCAACCAGCGGTTTCCAGCGATCTTTGTGACATTGTATATATAGTTAATTCTAATTGGCTAGATTTGGGGTAATAAAACAACTTTTATTGTGACTACACTAATATAATTCAGTATGATTATGCTTACACTCCACAAGTTACGGCTGGTCTAGTAAGTACGGCTGGTCTAGTCGGGTGAACGGCGATTGCCGATCCGGAGCCCCCGGCAAATCCCACCACGCGCACCACTGTGTTTTCGAAGTTCATGTGCATAAGCTGCTAACTTAAAAATGCTGAAGGAAAACATTGTGAGGTAACCGACATGTAGGTACCTAGAATCTTTTGAGATCATGTTTGTGTCATCCACCAAGCCACACTTGGCCGGCGTGGTGAATTATGGCCTTGACGCTCTTCTTGCGAGAGAAGGCCCCGAGTCCCAACATTTAGTGGGATCCTTATGCTACATGCTCCGCAGATAAACACGAAAAGCTATGGTGGTTCAGTGGTGAGATCATCATATTTCACAGGTCATGGGTTCAAATATCACTTGTATTAATTCAAGTGTAGAAAAACTGCGTTTATGGAGGTACTGGCAGCGTTGGTATATGGATAACTCAGATGTGCTTAGTGTTAGTAATTAGTTAAGTATGTAGCGTAGTGTAGTTCTCATTGCATTTTATAGGTAATAATTTAGTTAATAAAGACCTCTCCTTGTTTAAAAAGAGAAAATAGTTAACTAGTTACTTTGCAATTATAGACATTTTAATCATATTTATATGCATAAGACTAGCAGTATTCCGCAGTTTTGTCCGCGTTGTTTCCGTTCCTGGTATTTTCCCGGGATAAACAGTCACCTACTTGTATTTGTTCTTCCAGACTATAATCTAACTGTCGTCCAATTTTCAACCAGATCAGCTTTGGAGTTATGACGTGATTGAGCATACAGATCAGCTCTACACTCTGAAATAATTTTTTTTATTTTCTCTAAGTTTACATTGTGCTCGTTTAAAGATTCAACTAAAATAGCAAATTGTTTTGGCAGCACTTTATAGCAAATTTTATAGAGAATCTAAATATTTATGGGTTTATTATGGGTTTTCCTACAAAATTAACGAGAAATCGGCCAAATAGTGTAATATTGTCACCCCGCGGGGGGCGTGGTGGTGGGGGGCTGCCAGTCAACGGAGGTCGCGCGCGCGGGGTCCCGCCAGTTGAGAAGTTAAATAAGAAGACTTGACACTTTCTTAAAACAGTTGTAAAGGCTGTGGAATTTGTCATTTTAGTGGATTTAATCTTGGTGTCTTCAAGTCAAGATCGTACACTTGATCGTCGTTTAACAGGTCGCTCATCAAGCAAGACGGTGGTCAAGCGCCATTCAAATTTGTTTTGCTTCTATATTAACTTCGTTCTTATCTGGTGTCCCATGATGCACCACATCTTTTTTTAAATGGACAAAATTAACTGCATCCTGGTATATAAGATTCATCGAAGGCGGTTCCTTAGCTTTACATCAGGCGAGATCATTCTAGGTCAAACCTAAATATATATATGTTTATAATTTTTTTTGTATCAAGAGTGACAAGACGAGCAGGATAGATGTGCCTGATGGTAAACAACATGCCTGCCACATAACAGCACAGTGACATGCAGCAATTGGAACATGAAGAGTCCAAATCAGAGAACTAAGATGTTATATCTCTAAGCCCTGTAATTTCTCTGGAAACATTGCCCTTCAAACCGGAACACAGTAATGTTTGCACATTACTAGTTGGCGGTAGAATAATTGGCAAAGGTGGGGTGCCTTTGCCAAAAGGGTCACTTTGCCTTGCACTAAAATACGCTTTACACTTTGTCGATATGGTAGGACTCTTTGCAGAATTCGTCTGGATCCATAATAATGTTCTAAGCTCTTCATGTTCCAATAGCTGCTCGACATTGTGCTGTTATGGGCAATCGTGTTACTTAACATCAGGCAAATGTCCTGCTACCCTCGTCACTCTTTACTATAAAAGTACCTGGGTGACCGAGCTTAGCTCGGTTTAAATACTAAATATACTTAGATACCTACAGATAAAAGACTTCAAGAAATAGATTTTCTTAAAAAAAACGAATTGAAAAAAAAGAGAACCCGTCTGGATTCGAACCCGGAGCTACTAATTCGTGACCGCTATGAGCGCCCGACTTCCCGTCTGAGCTAATTATGCTGTCGCGTCACGCGGCGAAATTTACCTTCACATTCTAATGTCTAATGTGACAGTTTTTAATTGTCTAAAAACGCGCATAATATGTTTTTTTTTTTAATAAGACCTAGTTAGATCGATTTATCGTCCTCGAAATCCCCTGCATACATAATTTCATGAAAATCCGTCGAGCCGTTTCCGAGATGCAGATTCTATATATATATATCTATACTAATATTATAAAGAGGAAATATTTGTTTGTTTGTTTGTAATGAATAGGCTCCGAAACTACTGGACCGATTTCAAAAATTCTTTCACCTTTGGAAAGCTACATTATTCCCGAGTAACATAGGCTACGGCAGATGGCGCTGCAGTTGATATCTAGGTTATTATTCGAGCGAAGCCGGAGCGGGCCGCTAGTACATATATATATAGGTACAAGAATTGCTCGTTTAAAGGTATAAGATAATGTTTTCTTATCACATCTGCTATTCAAAAGTATGTTATGTAAGCGTAATGTGGACGGGTGGATTTGGAATCCATTTTGCTTATCCTGGCAATTATCTTGCATAGGTATGCCTAAAACGCGAAAAGCTACGGTATGTGAAGTAAAACAACTTATTAGAAATCATATACCTACTGATTTACTGTCAAATACCAAGGTAAATAGCCACTGTTGCTCAACTAAACATGTACCTATAACGCATTATAATATATATCAAACCGGAAACAGCGATGTATGCATAATATTTATTACAACTTGGTGACAGAATAACTGACAAAGGTGTGGTACTTCGCCGGACGGGCTTTTCAAAAAGAGGTGGCAACAATTGTAATAATACAACCAAAACCTAACTATTATGCAATGATTTTATTCTGTTAGGCCAATTGTCCACGTAGCTGCACGACATCCGCACGATTTCGACAATTGTCGGATGCAAGACGAATGCTTGAATCTTGCGTACAAATAATGAAGTCTGTGTCCACGAAACGACAACGACACGACAGCCGCACGTCTTGCGTTTGGTCGTAGGATGCATGCATTCGATAAAAGACGCGTGCGTGGACAGTAGGCCTTAGTTGTGTCGGGGTATTTCCATATTATATAGAAGTGTTTATAGGTATATCTTTATTTTATTATTTATCTGCTTTGCGAGTGAACTCGTTTATTAGTGACTGGGCAGTTTATAGGTAGATCATTAATTATATTATAATTATTATTAGTTGACACGGCGAACTTCGTATCACTTTAATTATACAAGCGAAAGTTTGTATAATAATTGTTTGTTGTTTGTGAGTGTGTGTAAAACACTTCTTCAACGTGTGGAAGAATTTTTAGTGACTTTTGGTACGAAGGTAGTTCATACCCCTTTTTAGGGTTCCGTAAAACGTAAAAACGGAACCCTTATAGATTCGTCATGTCTGTCTGTCTGTCTGTCTGTCTGTCCGTCCGTATGTCACAGCCATTTTTTGCCGAAACTATGAGAACTACACTGTTGAAACTTGGTAAGTAGATGTATTCTGTGAACCGCATTAAGATTTTTACAAAAGTTTTTTAAAAAAACAAAAATAATTCTCAGTATGGGGGGCCCCATACTGAGAACTGAAGCTCAAAAATTTTTTTTTCATCAAACCTACACATGTGGGGTGTCTATCGATAGGTCTTAAAAAATGATGTTGAGGTTTCTAATATAATTTTTGTCTACACTGAATAACTTGCGCGAGAGACGCTTCCAAAGTGGTAAAATGTGTGTCCCCCCCCCCCTCTAACTTCTAAAGTAAGAGAATGAAAAAACTAAAAAAAAATATATGATGTACATTACCATAAAAACTACCAACGAAAATTAGTTTGAACTCGATCTGATGAGTAGTTTTTTTTTAGTACGTCATAAATACACTATTATTAAAACTTCGATCAAAGTTACAACGAACTACAAGAACTATGTGTACTATGTATATTATGTTGTTTGCTGGAACGGAACCCTTCAAGGGCGAGTCCAACTCGCACTTGGCTACTTTATTGTAAAGAAAATTTCTTTAGGCACCGTCCGCTGTCTTAGCGCATGCAGGGTGTCTATCGACACCACTAAGAGTCCCACTGTCGACTAAACCCCCAACAGGTTTCTCCGACATGGATCAAAGTTGCGGGACTGCCGTCGCATTTGACCACACGACTCTAACACCGCCGTCGCATTTGACCACACGACTCTTAACACCGCCGTCGCATTTGACCACACGACTCTAACACCCCCGTCGCCCTTGCACTGCGCTCGTCACCCAGAGATTTTTATTATTATTTATTACATTTTGGTATAAGCAATCTACTAAAACAGTGTCCCTATTGCAATGTCTCTGCAAAATTGTAGTGGTACGACTCTTAGCAGAGTCCGCCTGGGGAAGTACCACACCTTTGTCAATTATTCTACCGCCAAGCAGTAATGTGCAAACATTACTGTGTTCCGGTCTGAAGGGCAATGTTTCCAGAGAAATTACAGGGCTTATTTATTTTTATTTATTTATTTAATATTTATTGCACAATAATAAAACTAATGTACAAACGGAAAGCTTAATGCTAGGGCGCATTTTCTACCAGCTACCCGCTGAGTAGGACATACATGTAATGTAGGCAATGTTTGCAGTAAAAACTAAAATGATACAATAATGACACAATAACGTGGGAAATGTTTTAAACTAATAATATATAATATGCATATACATGCTGTTAAATACTTATACACATAAATATTATGAACACGTAATACAAAGAAATATTATACTTAAAAATAATATACTTATATAAATATAATAATATGATTACCTATATATAATACATATATAAATAAATTCATACAATAAAAAAAAAAAAAAAAAAAACAGGTGTAGATAAATTACTACATATGAGTGACTAACTAAGATGATGGTTCCTTCAAATAGTGCTCACGCACATGCCTTCTGAAAGTATCTTTGGACGGAGCCTGACGAATGTCCAGTGGGAGCTCGTTCCAGAGCCGCACGGCTGCGACTCTAAATGAGTCGCTAGCAAATGAAGTGCTATGGCTAGGGCAATTAAGACGCAAGACACTATTGCCCCTTGAAGGGTTGATCCGGGTGTCAGAAAAATAAGCCACGAGTTCTTTTAGATATGTAGGTGTCTTGGGGTCATTTAAAATGGAATACAGTAAACCAAGGATCCTTGCGTGACGTCTCTCCCTAATCTTAAGCCATTTAAGTTTAGCACGGTACTCCGATACATGATCATATTTTCTAAGCCCAAAGATGAAGCGTATGCAAGTGTTTAGCAGCCGTTCTAGCTTATTCAACAGTTCTTCAGTCAGATCAAGGTAGGAAATGTCGGCGTAATCAATAATTGGCAAGAGAAGACTATGTACCAATGCGATTTTTGTTTTGATGGGTAAGAAACTTTTGAGGTGAATTACTGAATGTAGAGAAGCATAGAATTTGCGTGAAACTTCCGTTATCTGAGGTCTCCAGGTAAGATTTGAATCAATTAAGATTCCCAGGTCTTTAACTGTGGTGGCAAAAGGAATGACACAGCCATTGTATTTCAATGGCGTTATGTTATTAAGATTAACACTGCTGAGGCGGCGTGAACTGCCCACAATGATAGCTTGGCATTTACTCGGATTGACTGGGACACCGAAGCTCGAAGACCATGACAAGAGCTGGAGAAGGTTCGCATTTAGGGAAGCGACAGCTGATTCCAATTCTCGTACATCGGTGTGGATGTATAGCTGCAAATCATCCGCATAGAAGTGGTATCGACATGTTAATAAGATGGAGAGCATATCGATGAACGAGGAAAAAAGCAATGGTGACAAAATACCACCCTGTGGAACGCCCGAAGTCAACTCACACCAGTCGGATAGGGCTTAGAGATATAACAACATAGATCTCTGGGTGACGAGCACAGGGCGGTGCTAGGTAATGATTTGGGCTCTTCATGTTCCAATAGCTGCGTGTCACTGTGCTGTTATGTGGCAGGCATGTTGCTTACCATCAGGCATATGTCCTGCTCGTCTCGTTATCTTTATTTTAAAAAAAATAAAAAAAACACTAGCTTAACGGCTTTTCATGTCATAGGTACATTTCGGAGTGCGTGCAACTGATCGGCATAGTTTCATAATATTATTTTGCCTTTTTCTATTGAACTGGTCCTATTTCGAAGAAGCGACATTGTTTCATGACATAAAAGTCTCGAACGAAGAGATTTGATTCTAATTTTGTGATGAACGTAGGCTCGTAGGGAACTAGGCTCTTTTACTCTACTTCTGCGTAAATATCTTGATCTTGGTCAAAACGTGGCGCACGATCTACAGTTAGCGTGTCATCAACTGAAATACGAAGAAAGTTAGCTTATTTTGTAAACGTTTTTTTGTTTTAATCAATGACAGAACCCTAAACTATTCCGTAAACACCCGATCCCGTCCCGACCTCTTTATGCAAACGACGTAACAATTGCCACTTCACCTTCTCACCTGACTGACGCCGGCGGTATTTCACTCGGGGATAATATAACTTCTATATTTTCCTATTGATTCTTAATTGTTTTGGAATGAATCCGATACCCACACAGGCTTTTGGGATAAACTGAAACACCTATCTCATTTTTTGAAGTGAAAACTTCTTTAGGCGCACTGTCCACAGATTGTTTCGTAGGTTGTAAGCAAGGCTCATCCGTCATGCTCTTAATAGGTCAAAGAGTCAATCAATTGAGTGACCTTTTTGAAGTGAAAACTTCTTTAGGCGAGCCTAGACAGATTTTTCGTGGGCTGTGAATTGAATTCTAGCGTCACGCTCGGGTATGATAAGAAATCTTCGGATAGACTCGGGACAATGACTATTGGCCATCTAGAAATGCGTCAGCCAATGGGAAATGCTGAAAGGGCGTAACCTGGCCATCATGGCATAGCCATCTAGAAATGCGTGAGCCAATGGGAAATGCTGAAGCATTTCTAGATGGCCATGCCATGATTATCAGGCAACGCCTTCCGGTTTCACCAAATTCTGAGTTATAAGTTTTCATTTCTATCGGCAGTTCCTTTTTTTTTTTTTAATTTAAACACTCCACAGACTCCGGGGTCCGTGACCTTTGTCATTACATTTTTTATTTATTTACATAGATCTCGTATTAGGAAAAGAATAGCAAAATAAGGGGGGGGGGGAGTAGGGGGGTGCTGAACATTTTAAACGTAATAATTTCGTTTATCTTTAAAATACACCTTCTGGGCAGGTACAGTTATATTATGTGTTGTTCGGCAAATACAATAATGTTTTCGTCTTTTTTTCCTTAATACGCACGTTTCCGTGGTATGTCATAATGATGATTTAATTATTATTCGTATTTAGTGCCTCTTTTGTTTATTTATCAAAATTAGTGACGTTTTTGTCCAGTGACTGATTATTTCATTTGTTTGTTCAACAAAATTTTGTTTCTTTTATACTTGTAACGTTCTGTGGCTTAACAAACTGACTTTGACGAGATTCTAGTTACCTATGTGTGAATTCAGGAAGAACTCACTACGTATTTAGTTAAGTTCAAATCGGTTAAGTCACTATAGAGAAATTTGGGTACAAACTGAGACACTTAAAAGCACACTATCGCTTTAGCTGGGATAAAACATCTTCGAAAATAACAAGACGATAATGTGATCGATTAGCGAAGTCCTTTCCGGTAGTGATCGGCTCAACAGACTAAATGTTACCATGTGTGATACTGTTGTGCTGTTGTGGACATGCGTTTTGCTTTTGCTCACTATCAGGCACATATCCTGCTCATTCTGACACTCTTGAATATAAAAAAATAAACTAGTGTGTGAGTAGGTATCTTTGAAAAAAAACTTCCCTAATTACGTTTTCTTCGCCTCATCAAAGACAAAGATAAAAAAGAAAATTCAAATGAAAAAGGTCTGTGGAGTCTGTGGAGTGGATAATAAAGTAAAAATATATATGAGTATATCAAAGGACGATTAGATAAAACGTATTTTCAAACATAATTCCTAGGATTTTTGCAAAAACACGGATAATTAAATATTGGCTATGATATTTCTCAATTTTACTGAAAAAAATTGTAGGGTATTATTTGCAAAATCACGAAATGCTTTAGCAACATTGTATATCATCATCATCATCAGCCGCAAGACGTCCACTGTTGGACATAGGCCTCCCCCCTAAATTTCCACAACGAACGGTCTTGCGCAACCTGCAACCAGCGGTTTCCAGCGATCTTTGTGACATTGTATATATAGTTAATTCTAATTGGCTAGATTTGGGGTAATAAAACAACTTTTATTGTGACTACACTAATATAATTCAGTATGATTATGCTTACACTCCACAAGTTACGGCTGGTCTAGTAAGTACGGCTGGTCTAGTCGGGTGAACGGCGATTGCCGATCCGGAGCCCCCGGCAAATCACACCACGCGCACCACTGTGTTTTCGAAGTTCATGTGCATAAGCTGCTAACTTAAAAATGCTGAAGGAAAACATTGTGAGGTAACCGACATGTAGGTACCTAGAATCTTTTGAGATCATGTTTGTGTCATCCACCAAGCCACACTTGGCCGGCGTGGTGAATTATGGCCTTGACGCTCTTCTTGCGAGAGAAGGCCCCGAGTCCCAACATTTAGTGGGATCCTTATGCTACATGCTCCGCAGATAATCACGAAAAGCTATGGTGGTTCAGTGGTGAGATCATCATATTTCACAGGTCATGGGTTCAAATATCACTTGTATTAATTCAAGTGTAGAAAAACTGCTAATAATTCAGATGTGTTTAGTGTTAGTAATTAGTAAAGGCGATCCGATAGCGATAGCGATCCGAGACGTGATTTTTTGTAATGTTCGAATTTGTATGCAACCTGACACTCGGCAAGCGGGCGCGATCCCATACTCGGTATCGGATCGCTATCGCTATCGGTTTGCCTCTGTGTGACCCGCCTTTTAGGTATGTAGCGTAGTTTAGTTTTCATTGTATTTTATAATAGTTAAGTTAATAAAGACTTCTCCTTGTTTAAAAAGAGAGAATACTATACTAGTTACTTTGCAATTATAAGGAGACATTTCGATTATATGTCAGACTAGCAGCATCCCGCAGTTTTGTCCGCGTTGTTTCCGTTCCTGAAATTTTCCCGGGATAAAAAGTAACCTACTTGTATTTGTTTTTCCAGACTATAATCTAACTATCGTCCAATTTTCAACAAGATCAGCTTTGGACTTATGACGTGATTGAGCATACAGATCAGCTCCACACTCTGAAATAAATCCGATAAAAAACCAACAATGAATTGACTGTTTCATTGCAATTTCTTCAGTGACATTCCATTGTCTCTTACATTTGAATCACTGAATATTTTACCAGCGCAGGTAAAGTCTAGTTAAATAAGAAGACTTGACACTTTCTTATTATATTCCACAGCCTTTACATCTTGTAAAGGCTGTGGAATTTGTCATTTTAGTGGATTTAATCTTGGTGTCTTCAAGTCAAGATCGTACACTTGATCGCCGTTTAACAGGTCGCTCATCAAGCACGACGGTGGTCAAGTCCAATTAAAATATGTATCGACAAAAAAATTTGTTTTGCTTCTATATTAACATCTTTCTTATCTGGTGTCCCATGGCACCACATTTTTACATTAAATGGACAAAATTAACTGCATCCTGGTATATAAGATTCATCGAAGGCGGTTCCTTAGCTTTACATCAGGCGAGATCATTCTAGATCAAACCTAAATATATAAATGTTTATAAGTTTTTTGTATTAAGAGTGACAAGACGAGCAGGATAGATGTGCCTGATGGTAAACAACATGCCTGCCACAAAACAGCACAGAGACATGCAGAAATTGGAACATGAAGAGTCCAAATCAGAGAACTAAGATGTTGTATCTCTAAGCCCTGTAATTTCTCTGGAAACATTGCCCTTCAAACCGGAACACAGTAATGTTTGCACATTACTGGTTGGCGGTAGAATAACTGGCAAAGGTGGGGTGGGGTTCCCCAGGTGGACTCTGCCAAGAGTCCTACTACTACAATACCACTACCTATATGCAGTTATTATTTCATTTTATTAAAAAATATTTATTTTCCCCAGTGGAGAGCTACGTGGGAAGTTCTATGCTGTTATGGAGGGTGGATCGGAAACAAATGGGCGCTTTCCTTTGCATCGCTTCCAACGACGTGCCTCCTGCGGTCAGCAAGAGGATCACACTTAGTGTCAATTGTGAGTTACGTTTGAAGTACTTAAAACGGATGACAAATTGTAATGAATAAAGAATAGTGTGAAGTGAAATAGTTTTTTTTTTAAAATAAAGAATGACGAGACGAGCAGGTCATGTGCCTGATGGTAAGCAACATGCCTGCCACATAGCAGCACAGTGACACGCAGCTATTGAAACATGAAGAGTCCAAATCATTACCTAGCACTGCACTGCGCTCGTCACACAGATATCTAAGCCCTGTAATTTCTCTGTTAACATTGCCTTTCAAACTGGAACACTGTAACGTTTGCACATTACTGCTTGGCGGTAGAATAACTGGCAAAGGTGTGGTACTTTCCCAGGCGGACTCTGCCAAAAGTCCTACCACTACAGAATAAATGTGCAGTTAAGGTACAAGTTGGCGCTGAGACCGCGACGATAGACCGCGACAGGAGACCGCGACAGGCACTTGACACCATGGAATTGTATGGGCGCCAGTTCGCGCCGCGACCGCGACAGGAGACCGAGACAGGTCGCGGTCGCGGTCGGGGCGCGAACTGGCGCCCATACAATTCTATAGTGTCAAGTGCCTGTCGCGGTCTCCGGTCTCGGTCTCCGGTCGCGGTCTCGCGTCGCGGTCGCTGTCTCTTGTCGCGGTCGCGGCGCGAACCGCTACCTTTAGACAGCAGTCTTTTCAGATAGAGGTAATTACAATGCAATATATTGTAAAGTCAGTAATAATGTAGCATTTCATTCATGAAATATTTTTTTTAATACATTGACGTCGTTTTAAACTCTATAAATTACAAACAAAAACTTTCTCAGTATGAAAACTAACGTGGTTATTACACATATTAAAATTAGTTAAAATTAACGAACGGGTAACTCACAATCGAAACTTGAGTCGGACTGGACTGACTACGTAAGTAAACGTGAGTTACCCGTGTATTTATTATAAAAACTTTCTCGTTTCAGAACGTTAGGATGAAATGAATAGACTACAGGCCCGTGAACAAAATTTACGTGGTAAATGAACCACCAGGAGACCTGTGTAGGATGATAGAAGGGTATAAAGTAATAAGATTCAGCACTATGTCGTCACTTGTAAGCTGTCCAGTTACTGAGTACAGTCGAAGAGGAGGGGGGTTGCAAATTTCTCCTTGTCGCATGATATTTGTACGGTGTTGCAGAATTATAGATTACATGAGGTATTGAAATTATAAATGTTATGTTTTTAATTATTAGTTTGGTGGAAAAATTCGTGATTTTCCGACGATTTACAAATTCAGTTTGGGCATTTGATTATGTACGGCATTGGTTCCATACAGTTTCAATAGCTCTCCTAATCCATTATTTCGCAATGCCGTACAAAAACCATGTGACAAGGAGAAATGATCGAGGGTTGCAACCCAGGTTGCAACCCAGGCTTCGACTGTACCCAGTTGGCCAGCTTACAAGTGACGGCATAGTGCTGAATCTTATTACTTAATACCCTTCTATCATCCTACATAGGTCTCCTAGTGGTACGTAAATTTTGTTCACGGGCCAGTAGTCTAGAAGTAATTTTACTCTAATCCATCTAAACTACTGATAATTTTGACATTAATAAAAATGGATGTTTCACATTAAAATATTTAACGTTCTAGTTACAGAAGTACAAACATTTTTGATGTGTGTTTTGAAACACTATTTGACATTTCGCGAAGCAGGAATCAAACAAATGCCATCCACCTTCACCTCCAATACAATTAGAAGATTATTCCTCTCGTCTACCTTCGTATATCCAAGGATGTTTGGTGCAAGTGTTAAGATATCGTCGTCAATTTCAGTGCACTAAAAACTGAACTAAACTATTTCAATCCCACTCCGAATACTACCGTCTAGTACTGTTGCACAGCTCTGTTCGAACTACCTACTACATAGATAGCTTTCGACCAAATAAACCTTTGTATAATAGGGTACAATCCTCAAAAAAACTAAGTAGCCCGTTCGTTAGATCGCCAAAAAATATTGTACCTACAGACCTACACGTATTTTTTCTTTTGTTTCACAAACAAAAAATGACGAAGATGCAGCGCTTCGAAGTTTCGTGTGACGTCACTTGTGAGTACGATTTTAACTCACGAGTGACGTCGCGACCCCCCACTCTCGCAGTTTGATGGTATATATCTATGACAATTTTTAATATTACGAAAAAACAAAAAATACGTGTCTAATATTTTTCCATGATCTAGTTGACAGACTTATTAGGATGGTGTATTTTTGACCCAGTCCGGTACCCTATTGGTCGAAGGCTATGAAGGGTATATTTGATCGAAGCAGATAGCACACAAACATCGCTTCTGTTAAAGTAAACTTGTATGTGAAACGCAAGGTTGCGTCGAAATTGATGTAGTTCATTGTAGTGGTAGAACTCTTGGCAGAGTCCGTCTGGGGAAGTACCACTCCTTTGCCAGTTATTCTAGCACCCAGGAGTAATGTGCAAACGTTACAGTGTTCCGGTTTGAACGCCAATGTTTCCAGGGCAATTACAGGGTTTAGGGATATAACATCTTAGATCTCTGGGTGACGAGCGCAGTGCAGTGCTAGGTAAGAATTTGGACTCTTCATGTTCCAATAGCTGCGTGTCACTGTGCTGTTATGTGGCAGGCATGTTGCTTACCATCAGGCACATGTCCTGCACGTCTCGTTACTCTTTATTTATAAAAAAATAAATGAAACACGATTTGCGTGCTCTGCGCATCGCCTCCTTAGGTTTTTATTCTCTCCTTGCGAGAGAAGGCCCCGGCGTCACAGCAGTGGTAACATTTGTTGGACTGATAATGTTTATGCTTTATGCCCATCGGGTCACTTCAAGAGGTCAGTGTCAGTGGCTGAGTGAATAAATCCTGATAAATGGGGAAAACGGAATGTTTATATTAATATACAGACAGACAAAAACAATTAAATAAGCGCACCAGATAAGTTAAAACAATTACAAAAGATAAAAGACTTGCAACTAGTGCCATAAATGTGTTTAAAGGATAATATTATTTGTTATGCTACGGCTAAACAAGTTTTACAAGACTGCACAGAATTTTAAGTGAGCGACAGGAATGTCGAAAAAGATTATTGGAACCATGTTTGAACCATTTAATTATGTACTTGAAAAAAAATCGTTTAATACAAGTAGCCGCAATAAAGTTTATTATCGTCTGGAGTCTGTGTAGTTCATCATCATCATCCACAGCCTTCTCTATCCCACTGCTGGGTATAGGCCTCTCTCTTACTTTGCCATCTGCATCGGTCCTGTGCCAATCGAGTCCAGGTATGTTATAATATGTGTAGTTATCCTTTTTTAATTAAATTTAGCAACTCTTTTTTAATTAACTTTTGCCACTTGAGTCATAGAAATAGAAATAGAAATATTTGTTTACCAAAGACATTTGTACATAATATATACAGAGAAGCTTATCCAAGCCTTAGGTAATACTTAGGAATAAAACGAGAATACGATTTATAGATACTTACTTAGGATTAAAACTATGCTTAAAATAGGTATAATTTAAATTTGACGTTTGTGTTTTTTTTCATTAATCTTGAATTGGGAGAAGGAAAGGAAAATATTAGTCCAGTAACTTTGTCGCCTGAATGTATGGATTAGGATGCGTTAAATCCGGTAGATCTGATTTTTTGCAGACTTGTTTATGATGTTGGCCTAATGATTGTCCCAAGTTTGTGACCTCGAGCGACGAACGCAACTTTGTCAAAAATCGAAAAAACCGCGAAAAGATCGTTATTTTTCAAATTTTGGCGATTATAATCCCCAAACGACTAGTTTTTGTAAAAACTTTGTTACAGCATTTATAAAGTAGACTAAATTTGCCACAATATGATACTAGAATTGTCTCTGTACACCCAATAGTTTCTGAGAATAAATCTTTCAAAGTTTATTATTTTTTATCGTACTTCGCAATTTTTAGCAATATTTTAACTCCTACTTGACCACTTTATGGCACAGTTACTGCGGTTTTTAACCCCCGACCAAAAAAAGAAGTGTTATAATTATAATTAATTATAATTGTTATAATATATTTTTAAGCTATTTAACAAGGTGAACTCTTCCAAGCGATTGCATGTCTTATATTTGTTATTATTTACCTTGTTATACTTTGATCGGCAAGATCAAACGTAAACCCATGCAACATAAAAAAAATATGCATTCTTTTTAAACAATAATAGGTTTGCGCTTGACCACCATCTTGCCTGATGCTAAGCAACGATACGGGCTACACTCAATCGTTCTAACCTAGAAGAAACAGATTTATTCTCGACTTGAAGATACCAAGATTGTAACAATTGAAAAAAATACTCAGGCAGCAGATTCCAGTCAACACATTCTTATTACGAAAGCAAAGAGTCAACCCTCTTTCTTCAAATCTTTAAAACGTCAACTACGAATGTATGGCAATTTTTGATCTACAAGCAGCCTGATCAAAAAAGAACAAGGTGGTATTGGATCAAATATCAACAAGACAAGACAAGGCTGATCATACAGATCAGCTGCACACACTTTCGAAATGCATCCGATAAAAAAACAGATACGCTTGCAACTTTGTGGCGATGTTCAGGACTTTGAAGCCATGCTCAAACAAGACATTCTAAAATAAAGAAAATCCTTTTAAAAATATATAATCCGCTACCTCCTTACTTCTGCAGCGCACCCCAATTCCGTGATAAAGCCGAATTGATCCCGCTCTTGTAAGCCGCCCTTGCGTATAATTGACTCTTCCCTGTCATTGGCTCCCGTACGACTGCGTTGGACACGCGTGGGTGTGGGTGCCAGATGTGAACGACTGTTTGTCTGTCCAGGGATAAGCTTCCCATGATTAGGTATTTCTTTACATTGTATCACTGAAGAATACTCTCCTATGTGTACGTATTTATACAAGTCCGACAAGATCTCCGCAACTGCCTGATGGTAAGCAACTTTGGCGTAAAAAATGTACGTTGATCTACCTCTGACATTGACAAGTTATAAGATATTTCCGAGACTAATAAAGACGGTATTTTTAAAATTTAAATAAATTGAAAAATAAGCAAATTAATAAAAAAATATGTAACGTCTTTATTTGTCTCAGATGTTTGAGTTTGAACCATTCAGAAATACACTTGGTAACGTCATTTTTTACAATTAAAGGCAAAGAATTTGTTTAGGTACATAAAAAAAGTGTCGACTTAGAACTAAAGGAGCTATAAAGGGGTCTTGTCAATGATGATGATGATGACTACCACTTCTAATGGCGACTATTAGAAGCAACCTTTTAGTTTTTAGTTAACAAAGTTTACAAAACACTACAAACATACAAGACACCTATATTTTTGATCGTAAAATTGCATTGCGACTGCGACGCATTGCAGTGCGTTGCATTGCGTGGCATTGCGTTGCACTGCACTGGATTGCATTGTGTTGGATTTTGCGTTGCATCGCATAATATTGTATGTATGATAATGTCGACATAAAAGACTCAAATGAGACAAAAAATACACCACGTAAAGTTTTAGAATACGAACGTTTCACGTTGACAAAACTTAGTTCTCTTTACGTTTTGTCCGATTCGAGCTAACAAAACCATCAACTAAAAGTCACCGCATCAAAAATTCACCTTCTAACGTCATACAATGTAGCTTTACTGGATCACTCTCTCTTTATGATTATAGTCCTCCTGAAATGTGTCTTTAGAGGATTTTTTATCGCTTATGTGAGTTTCATCCTCTCAGTCCCTGTATACATTTAAGTAGGATGTTAATTTTAATGTTGAGGTAAAACATTAATGCGATATTCTCGATGATAATGATTATGGTCTTACTGTATTGTATCTTATTTTAAGTAAAACAATTTAGTAATTTAGAGCATAGTCTTATTTACTGCGGGTTGTTTTGTGGGTTTCTGGTGCTTTGTCTTTAATTGTTATTTCTAGTAATTATGAGAAATATATTGTATTTAAGTTCAGATTTAATAAAATTTCATTAACTAAAAATAAGTAAACCTATATTTTTTACTGATATTATTTTCGTCAGTTTTACAATCTTAAAACTATGCACTGCATTTTTTCTAGATAACTATGCCAAGAAGCGTCATTCGATCACGTGACCACAATAGCCGTTTAAAATTGATCAACGCTTCAAAATGGATACGATAAAATACATCTTGCAGAAATGTATTATTGTGGTAACCTAATTAATGTGTTAATTACCAAAAAAATCATACAATTATTTTTTATGAATACATGGGTAACTAACGTATGCTATTAACTAACATAATATATAGTCAGTTCAGTTCTACTTACGTTTCAGCCGCGTCTGTAGGTAGACCTTTCTCAATGATAGTGCGCGCACGTGGGCTGTTACTGGTTTGGATGTGTCAAACGAACAGCGGTCCCTCTCCAGCACTCTCCTCGAAAATGGCAGCCGGATGCGGCTGAAACTGTAGTCGAAAAAAAATGATGTCGTAAAGTATTGTATTATACTGCAAAATATTTTAAAGTAATCTAACTGACGGGCAAATTAATGTTGTATTATATTCACTATGTTTATTGAATACTAAACCTATGTGAAATGAACACGAAATGAACAACCCTAACAGCTTAAAACTATGTTTGAAGATTTTCAATTCTGACTACTTTGAAGCAGAATTCTAGTTTTCTCAACATTTTCACTTCCCAGCCACTTTCCAGCTCATAATCCCAGCAGTCAGCAGCTTTATCCCGAATTCCTCGCGTCAGTGCGCACCATCCGCCGCGGATCACTCGCGTTGGGATAACACCAGGGAACTCATTTTCAAACTCACTCGAATTGGTTCTATGTCTAGTTTTTTTTTATGTGAGTGTATTCTATGAAAATAATGGGTTGAAACGGGTACAAGTAAGGCGGTACTTCATATGCCGAAGCGTAAACAACGCACTTACGTAACCTGACACCCGTTTTCCAGCCAAATTTGTAAACGCGAGTAGCGGCTGGTGTGGTGAGAATATTTAAAAAGGGATATTCGTTATCGTTGGAATAGTTTCCATGTAAACTACCCGAAGAAACCAGGATGCATGAAACTATATCAAAATATCAGGACTACTATTTAACAACGGTTTACATCCCGTAATTAATAGTACTAGTGTAACGGACAGCTGTGATAGGTCATCATCATCATCAACAGCCCACTAACTGTTCCCACTGCTGGGACTCGGGGCCTTCTCTCGCAAGGAGAGAGTTAAGGCCATAATCCACCACGCTGGCCCAGTGCGGGTTGGCGGATGATACATGACTTCGAAAGATTCTAGTTACATGCCGGTTTCCTCACGATGTTTTCCTTCACCGTTTTAAGTTAGCGGCATTACGCACATGACTTCGAAAAGACAGTGGTGCGTGTGGGGTTTGAACCCGGGGTCTCCGGATCGGCAGCCGCCGTTCTCCCGGCTAGACCACCGTAACTTCCATAGGTAATGTACTGTGATACTGTGACATAGACTATAGGTACTGTGATAGGTAATTAACTATTTTCTACAAAAAATGAAACCGACTTCAAAACCACAAATATAGGCACTCAAAAGCCAAAAATAAACCGCTCTAATTATTATAAACGCTACTTACTCACTCATTATCTAGTTTTCATTAATGCATTTACAGAATTTCGTGTTGACAAGATCGAATTTCATAACTTTTGTGAAATCGACAACTACGTCCATCCAGACAAAATTGTAGCCAAATTTTAGTATTTTCTTCATATTTCAAAAACCACCACACCGATTTTGATAAAATTTATAGGGGACTATTCGGGAAGCATACCAACCATCCGAACATAAAAATAAATTTTTAAATCAGTTCGGACGTTCTCCAGAAATCAAGTTAAATACATAAAAAAACATGGTGGTCAAATTGATAAGCTCCTCCTTTTTGGAAGTCAGTTAAAAACAATAGTAGGTATTTATAGCTATAAACATAGTATATCTATAACCACCATAATGACTATAACATAATGACATACCAAAATAGCTATAACATAATAATGTAGCTATAAACCCAGCTAAAAATATTTTTAAAACTTTGGCAAGTTGAACTTATGCATACTCAAATCAATAAATTATTGGTTTATAACCTCGATGTTTCGGAAGCATTATAATAGCCGTGGTCACAGGAAGACTCTAAAATCTATTTATCAAGGAACTGCTTATATGAATTCCCATGTAAAAGTAGGTACCTGTGAGTACGTTGGATGCTGAAGTTTGACATGAAATACATGCATTGACATGAAATACAAATACAATTGCAATGAGGACATTGAAATATTATTATGTATGCAGGAGAATTGTAACCTAAAAACCTAATCTTTTGAAAAGTAATGTTTTAGCAAAAAAATATGTGTTTACAAAGATCGCACGGCAGAAATGAAAACTAAAATAAGAAAAAACTGTTAAAAACTATTTATTATGTAATTGAAATAGTTAAAAATAAAAAAGGATTTCATAATATATTAATTAGAAATAGTGAAAACAGCGACATGACAGTGACAGCAGATAGACAGCATCAGCTGACTGTGTAGCTTTCGCGCACACTGCGGTCCCGAGATAATCTTTTACTTCCGAACTTGACAATGAGCCTAATTCACAGCCTACGAAACATTCATTGCATGGTGTGCCAAAAGAAATGTTCACTTCTATACAATGTGAAATACATAAAACATCCCTCGATAAAACAAAAGTGGTTTTAAAAATAAGGCGCCATTGTGCGCTCGCGGGTTAGGTGGCTGGATCAGGGCCGCATTATCACGACATTGCTCTCACGAACTTGAGGGTTTGCTACTTAGTTCCCATAGCTTGTTACAAAGTTACCTTACAAACGCTTTAAAAACTATCACTACTATATCCTACTAATATTATAAATTCGAAAGTTTGGATATTTGTTGATCAATCACGGTGGAACTGCTAAACGAATTTTTTTTTTTAAATAAAGAGTGACGAGACGGGCAGGACATGTGCCTGATGGTAAGCAACATGCCTACCACATAACAGCACAGAGACACACAGCTATTGGAACATGAAGAGTCCAAATCATTACCTAGCATTGCACTGCGCTTGTCACCCAGAGATCTAAGTTGTTATATCTCTAAGCCCTGTAATTTCTCTGGAAATATTGCCCTTCAAACCGGAACACAGTAATAATACATTTATTTATTGTATAATACATTTATTTGTAAATTTATTTATTTATTAAGCAGCAGTATTGTTTGCACATTACTGCTTGGCGGTAGAATAATTGGCAAAGGTGTGGTACTTCCCCAGGCGGGCTCTGCTAAGAGTCCTACCACTACAAAGCGAAATTGCGTTGAAATTTGAATACAGGTTTAATTTATCGTCTGGATCAACACACAGGCTTTTTATCCCGTAAAAATGACGGAAACGAGAACTGCCCGGGTAAAACCGGGAGAGCTGCTAGTATTAATTTACTAATAACTGCGCCTCGCGGCTCACAGTTTTTGACGATAAGCGATAATTTATTTTCGCCATATACGATAGTGTAGGCAAGGGTGTTTTTTTTGTAAACTTTGAATATTTTTAATTCAATTAGGTAGATCCAACTTCGACAAAGAGGTCCAGCGAAGGATTCAACTCGGATGGGCAGCGTTCGGGAAATTTCGGCACATCTTTGAGTCTAAAATACCCCAATGCCTAAAGACAAAAGTCTAACCAGTAACCAGTGCGTGTTGCCAGTGATGGCTTATGGAACTGAGACGTACTACTTAATTACTGTCATGTGGGCCTCATAACAAAGCTCAAAGTCACACAGCGAGCTATGGAGAGAGCTATGCTCGGAGTCTCTTTACGTGGCAGAATCCGTAATGAGGATATACGCAAAAGAAGGAAAGTGGTTGACATAGCTTTAAGAGTAAGCAAGCTGAAAAGGCAATGGGCAGGCCACTTCGCTCGCAGAACTGACAACCGATGGGGAAGAAAGGTTCTCGAGTGGCGACCATGAACCGGAAGACGCAGTGTTGGACGGCCTCCCACTAGATGGACAGATGACCTCACAAAGGTCGCTGGAAACCGCTGGTTGCAGGTTGCTTAGAACCGTTAATTGTGGAAATCTAGGGGGGAGGCCTATGTTCAGCAGTGGACGTCTTGCGGCTGATGATGATGATGATGAATATTTTTATATTTACAAGCAAAAACCTTAAAAGAAGTTTCAAGTTTCCAGCTTAAAATAAAAGATTTTTTCGGCTTGTCGAAAACTTGACTACAAGTTTGCAAGACATCAAGGCTAACTACCAATTTTATTCAACTTAATTATGTTTTTTGTTCAACAGTCTCACCTACGGTCACCGTGCCAAACCAATTACTAGGAGCCCCTCTCCACACTGATGTGGTTTTGGAGTGTACAGTGGAAGCTCACCCTAACACCATCAACTACTGGCTCAAGAACCGAGGCGAAATGCTGCTGGACGGGTATGTTTCAATTTGATTTGACAGTTAAAGCCGGGTCACAAAGAGGCGATCCGATAGCGATAGCGATCCGATAGCGATAGAGATCCGATAGCGATCCGATAGCGATAGCGATCCGATACCGAGTATGGGATCGCGCCCGCTTGCTGTGTGTCAGGTTGCATACAAATTCGAACATTACAAAAAATCCCGTCTCGGATCGCTATCGCTATCGGATCGCCTCTGTGTGGCCCGGCCTTTTGTATTGAGCATTCTCATGCCCACGTTTTTATTCGGGTAACCCAAGCATGCCCATATTTCAATTGAATGGACACTAAGCATATTCAATTTTCAATTTGTTTGATGTGCATGACCATGTTTCAATGTGTTAGGTATTTTTGTATATTTGTGTGTATTTTTTTAACGCTAGACATACCCATGCTTTAATTTGTTTAGCGCTAAGTACGTTCGTGTTTTAATTTGGTTTACATTGAGCATGCTCAAGTCTCAACTTCGTTGACACTACTAAGCATGACCATGTTTCAATTTCATTAATACTAAGCATGGCCATATTTCAATTTGGTTTGATATTGTACACTAAACATCCATATATGGGATGCGCGAAGAAAATAATATGGGTTACTTCATAAGTGCCGGTAAAAAAATATTTACTATAACGCACAGCTGCTTGAATAGTGGCTTAAAGATACCTTACAGTTTACATCCTAAGTGTACCCATAGCTTCAGAGTTTGTAATAAATAGATTTCATATTAAAATTTATATATGATAGCAGACGCGACAAGCGAATGTCGTCTTGAATACAAAAAATAATAATCTAAACGATACTCACATCCAAATTCGTAAAACGGAAAAAAAATCGTCAAAATCGGTTTAGACGTTTAGAAGGACTTTAATTAAGGACTGTGTCTGGGTGTTTCTATGTATAATAAGTATGTATTTAAAACTAAATAAGTATTATATCAGCTATTTGGCCGCCATCATACAATCTTTGCTTAGTTTGGGGTCAGATGGTGTTGTGTGTGAATTGTCCACCAATATTTATCAAGAAAAAGAAATATACCATCAAACTAACAGAACTCACTCTCAATTTAAAGACAGCAAGATTGTAACCCTCGGGAAACCCCTACTCAGGCAACGCATTCCATGGCCTAAACGTTATAATCACAACACAAAAAACTGAAAAATCGAAATCTGAAAAAGTTACGTTACGGTATATAACAGTACCCACATAGGCTACTTTTTATAGCGTGAAATTACGGCAACGGTAACTATAACTACGCGGGTAAATTCGCGGGGTGCTGCTAGTAGCATAACATCCTACTATCCTACTAATATTATAAATTTTAATGTGAATGTATGGATGTTTGGATGTTTGTTGCTCAATCACGTCCTAACGTATGAACGGATCGGGCTGAAATTTGGAACACATATAGATTATAGTCTGGAAGAACACATAGGCTACTTTTTATCCCGGAAAAACAACGGGAACAACGGGAACGGGAACTTCGCGGGTAACACCGCGGGGCGCTTCTAATAATTATATAATAGCGAACAGTAAGTACTTTTTATCAAGCTTATCTTAAAGAAATGGGCGTCATATAAGAAGTATATTTTCAAGTGCGCGAAATTTCACGAATATTGCATAAACAATTCTATTTTTATAATGTGATGCATCGGGTTTTTTCGTAGTGTGTTAGCTATTTTTCTGGCAGACATCTTGCACTCATAAATATTGAGCTGTAATGCTAATAGTTTTAAATAGCTCACCAAAAATTGTTTTCGTTGTAGTATTGCAGTTTCTGTATTGCGCGTATTGTTCTCATATCCGAACCCCGTAATCTAATAAGTAGTTTAATGAAACTCCGTTATTCGTTCTACTTCTATTAACGTTTATTATAAGTAAAGTCTATATTATAAGTAGTCTGGTAGCTGTTGACATACAAGATTCAATTCTCATTTTCTCATCAGAGCCGAAAGATGGTCGGCAGTAATAATTTACAGCATTGTTAAAACATAATTGTTGTACCTATGTACCTAAGTACCTACATGGGTAGGTACATTGTTGTACCTATGTACCTAAGTACCTACCCATGTAGGTACTTAGGTACATAGGTACAACAATTATGTTTTAACAATGCTATAAATTATTACTGCCGACCATCTTTCAGCTCTGATGAGAAAATGAGAATTGAATCTTGTATGCCAACAGCTACCAGACTACTTATAACAATGTTATTACATTTCATAGGTGGGTACACCGTAAAATAACTGCCTGTAGGATGGTGATTAAGATACAATTAGTTGGTAGGTTGGCACGACCGGAATTCAACGCAAGAGTTACCATGTATAATAATGTGGCTATAAATGTGATTTAACAAAATTCGACTAAATTATGAGTAAAGACTAAAAATCATGACAGTAGTAAGTAATAAGTAGTAAAATGTAACTCACATTATTGACACATCAGAACAAACGCAACGCAAAAGAACAAACAAAAAAAACGATAAACTTTAATACCAGTGCATCCACAAAAATCTAAATAATAAGTAAGCACCTAATTATTTAGATTTTTGGAATGCATCAATTGTAAAAAGTAAAGTATTCCAGGGATTATATTTTTATAAGTTTAGTGATTTGATAAACAAACGACTAAGCTAATAATTTCAAATATTGTATATCATCATCATCAACAGCCCACTAAATGTTCCCACTGCTGGGACTCGGGGCCTTCTCTCGTAAGGAGAGAGTTTAGGCCATAATCCACCACGCTGGCCCAGTGCGGGTTGGCGGATGACACATGACTTCGAAAGATTCTAGGTACATGTCGGTTTCCTCACGATGTTTTCCTTCACCGTTTTAAGTTATCGGCATTACGCACGTGACTTCGAAAAGACAGTGGTGCGTGTGGGGTTTGAACCCGGGGTCTCCGGATCGGCAGCCGCCGTTCTCCCGACTAGACCAGCCGTAACTTATATATAACGTAAATATTGTATATATATATCTGTTATTAATATATGTGTTTTTAATAAACATGCCTCACAGTCATTTTGTTAGTTTAAAATAATCAAATTTGGCAAAGAAAACATACTTTTTTCCTATCTTTATTATTGTGGGTAGTCCAATTGAATAATACAATACGTACCTTCACTGTGAAATGAACAGCATAAACCAACTCATAAATACTCATTTGAAGATCATCGATCCCCGCTTGACCCCATTGTTGTAGTCATTCTTGAATAGGGGAGTAATAGGCAGAATTACCTACTAATCGGGTGAAATGGGAATCGAGCGAAACGGGAATTGGTCGAAATGGGAATGTATTCAGTATGTATTGTTTGTGGATGATGCTTGATGGTTGGATGTGGATGGAGAGATTATTGTGTGATTTTGAATAAACGATAGTCGGTGAGTAATGTAAAAATGCCTGTTTTTACTGCCTATCTAATTCACATCTAGTCTAACCCTACTAGTATTAATTATATATTTGAAAGTTTGGACGTTTGGTAATTAATCTTGTCGGAACAGCTGATCAAATCGGGTTTACATTTGGAAAATTGTTGGATTATGGCCTGGAATAGAACAAAGACGTTAAACCCCGACCACGCCGACCTAAAAACGTTGTGTAAGATGTCTATGTATGTTTGTATGACTTTAAAAAACCCTTGTTACAGCTGCATCCGTTGGACAACGTCGCTTACCGTGTTATTATTCATTATTATGTATTAAACTGTTATGTTATTAACGTTATCAAGTTTTCTTTTGACTGGCCTCGCGGCTTAGTGGGTAGTAACTCTGCTTGCGAAGCCTAGGGTCGTGGGTTCGATTCCCACCCAGTGCAAATATTTGTGTGATGAATTCAAATGTTTGCACTGTGTCTGGGTGTTTCTATGTATAATAAGTATGTATTTACAAATATATAAGTATTATATCAGCTATTTGGCCGCCATATTACAACATTTGCCATACCATATTACTCCAAATTATGCTTTGCTTAGATGGTGTTGTGTTTGAATTGTCCACTAATATTTATTTATTTTGTTTAAAATAATGGTTCGAAGAAATAAATTAAAAAGTTAAAGTGTATTGAATATGAACTTTATTTACATATGTTAGATCTACCAAACAAAAAAAGAACCATCAAAATCTATTCACAAATGGCGGAGGTATCGCGTGCATAACAAAAATATACAACCGAATTGGAAACCTCCTGCTTTTTTTTTGAGTTTTTTTTTTGAGTGTTCCCACTGCTGGGACTCGCGGCCTTCTCTCGCAAGGAGAGAGTTAAGACCATAATCCACCACGCTGGCCCAGTGCGGGTTGGTGAATACATACTTTATGAAAATATAGAATATTTCTCAAAAATCAAAACAGATATTTGTTTTTAGTAATACTTTATTTGTATATCTAGTTACTGTTGTTTTTAAACTAAACTTAGCTGAGCGTAATCGCCTACAGAGTACATCATGTAAGTCTATGAATATTATGATATAAAATTAATAGTTACCTCTTCTTCTAGGCCAAAATACACAATCTACGAAGAGAAGACGTCGTACCGAGTCCTGATGAAGCTCAGTATCAGGAAATTCTCCAGAAGTGACATCGGTACTTACAACTGTGTTAGCACAAACTCGCTCGGCAAGAGTGAAGGGACTCTACGACTTTACGGTATGGACAGTTTAAAGTGTAGGTACGAACACAGAAATGTAATTTATTAAAATAAAACTGTCAGTCATAGCAACTGCCGACAGAACTGAAAACTTATTACTCAGAATTTGATAGAAAGTTTGATAGCTTACTTTGGAAACTACACGGGCGAAACCGGAAGGCGGAGCCATGAGCATGGCCAGCTAGAAATGCGGACGTAATACGAGATGGCCAACGGGAAATACTGATGCATTTCTAGATGGCCAATGGCCATGGTTGCGAGTTCACCCGAAGATGTCTGTCATTCAATCTATCAAGAAAGAAGAAGAGTTCTATCATTCCTGAGCGTAACGCTAGAAATCAAGAATATAGAAGATAGTCTGTGGGGCGCCAAAAAAAGTTTTCACTTTAAAAAAAAACTATATTCACTACAGAACATAAACCTTTTTTGACCGCGTTGAGCACTTTTTGTATGGCGTAGCGTTGGAGAGGTGGCGGAGCACCGCAGCGAAGTCGGATTTACACGAGATACGCTTATTAGATGGGAGAAATAATGTGAGTTCCCGTCACCGACATGCGTAATATCTGTTTGTATATCTGATAGCGTATTGAGCAACATTAGTCCGGTTTAATGTTAAAATTCTAAGCTAAGTATACGTTTTCTTTTCTATTGTAAAAAATTTACAAGCATCAGGATGCACCACGAGCAGCTAGTCTAATACTAATTTTATAAAGCTGAAGAGTGTATATAATATGTGAACGTGTGAATCTCGGGAACTACTGGACCGATTTAAAAATCGCGAATCGCTACTCTATTATAAAACTACTAATTGCATTAACGAGGATGATTTAGTAATGTTAAATTAAAAGAGCCCTTGTATCGCTTTGTTTATGACATAATTTGAGTCGCTCAAATAACATAAACGTGTTATTTATTTAACTTCAAATTTAATTGTACATTATTCATTAGAATATTTTAAATAATAAAAAATAATTTATTATTATCCTGCAACAATAATTTATTATTATCCTGCAACAATATCATAATTACAATTTTTTTATGTTTGTTGCGGAATGGTTAAACAGTTCGAGCACAATAGAAAGAAGAACACAATAGATTACCTATTTAAAGTCTTGAACGAAATAAAATAACACAAATACGAGAAATTTTGATCACGAGAATATAATGGAAACGGTACCTGCGCGGCTAAAACAGCAACAAACAGATATTTAAAACTAAATTACTTGTATCAAAATATTATCTATTTTGATTTGAACAAGAATCATAAACCCTGGGTTAATAGTCTTATTTCAAGAAGTAAGGATAGACGTGGGATTGAGCGTTGTCTAATAGTAGATAAATATACTCGTAGATAGACAAAGAACCTAAAATAGTCTAAAATGTACTTAGTACCACCGGGTCTAAGTTATTACCCCCGCCCACAACAAGTTTATACGTCTTTCTTTGAAAGAAGTAAGGACAGACGTGGGATTGAGGGTCGTCTAATAAGTAGTAGATAAATATGCACGTAGATAGACAAAGGACCTAAAATCGTCTAAAATGTACTTAGTACCACCAGGTCTAAGTTATTCCTCTGCCAACAACAAGTTTATACGTCTTTCTTTGAATTACTTTGTAAGCTTGCTGTAATAGTTAAATATTTTTTTCCAGAAATCAAATTGTACCCGAGCTCTCAGTCGGCTGAAGTGAACGTGGGCGGTAAGTCTTCAACCGCCGGAGGGGTGGTGGTGATAAGCGGAGCGATAGCGATAGCAGAAGCGATTAAATCTTATTAAATATGCTACAATATAGTGGTGGCTGTATGTGTGTATTTGTGTAGTCATGTAAAACGTCTCATTAGAAAGACACACCCTAAACCTTCGTACATTTAAACATAGGTATAATCTTCTTTTTCGTCTGCCTAATAGACGTTGTCCTATTTACTTGGGGTCGGATTTCCTATTCTTGCTTCGCAACTGAGCACGACTTTGCGCCGCGTTCGTTTCGTTTTGAGATTCCTTGACATCTTTTTAAACCATCACAATATAATATGCATAAATAAATGCTACGGATTTTTTAAACTGTGCATCGTACAACTACAAAACTTTAAACAACAAAAATTGGTTTTGCAAGCAATTTAAGAGCTCACAATAGAAAATAACTAGACAGGCTCGTCGTTAACAAATACCAAAAAGAGCATAAAGTGTCTTAAAAAAATCACAGAGTAATATCATCTTACATCTCTGGGTGAAGAGCGCAGTACAGTGCTTGGTAATGATTTGGACTCTTCATGTTCATAGCTGCTTGACACTGTAATGTTATAAACAGGCATGTTGCTTATCTTGAGGCACATGACCTATTCGTCCCATCACTCTACTTTATTAAACCTATTTTGCATCCCGTCACACACTTCTCAAAAACTCTTATGTTAGCCATACTGAATATTACAAGCTTTGTTCGTTAGGTAGTATTGTCGCTCCGCTCATGACATTAATCATGGCCACAACGTAAAAGGATTATATCCCGTTGGTTTTTATCGTAAATAATAAGCAGGTAAAATAACGGGTAATAAACAACACTTGAAACGGAAATTGAACCCCATTTAACATCCTTGGAGGACTGAGAGTTAGGAGTTCTAAGCCATTATGAAAATCTTATTTTTACTTTCAAATGTGAGCATTACTCTGTGTAGGTGCATTGCTACTAGCGTGGTATTTACTATTTAATAACAAAAGTTAATTGATGAGTATTAGGTATATTACGGAAATCTGTGCTTACAGAATATAAATAATTTCTGTAGGGTTATCTCATAGCAATTTCTTATTTTAATAGTGACGATACAAACAAGATATAGGTACGCCGATGCTAATACGCCAGGCCATAACATTCAATTGATATAGTGTGATGCATTGTCATTGGAGTCACGCATCAATTTGATAACGAAGAATTCAAATACATACTGCCTAGCACCCGGAAATATAAGACGATTTACTTCATTGTAATTTCAATCAGATGATTCTTTGTAAAGACTGCCTTATCAAACCATTATAATGTTTTCATTTTACAAGGCTTGCCGGTAAAGTTACAGACAAAGGTGTGGTACTTAAGTTGTGGTACTCTTTCAGAGTCTGCCTAAGGAAGTACCACACCTTTGACAGTTATTCTACCGCGAAGCAGTATTGAGAAAACATAACAGTGTGCCAGTTATATTTCCTATGAAATTACAGGGCATAGATACCAAACAGTTCATATCTCTGGGTGACGAGCGCAGTGCAATGCTAGGTAATGACTTAGACTCTTCATGTTCAAATAGATGCGGGTCACAACACTGTTATGGGTAGGCATGTTGCTTACCATCAGGCACATGACCTACTCGTCTCATCACTCTATACTATAGGTAAATAAACTGCCCCAGGCGGTGGCTGGAAAGGGTGTTACTATTGACCATTAGGTGGATAGCTCCCTATTAGTTGGGACAGTGAAACTACAGCCAAGTGAATCCAACAAGTTGACGACTGTCTCAAAAATATACAATACGGTAATAAAAAAAGATAATAAAAAAATACGGTGGCTGCAAAGGGTGTTACTATTGACCATTCGGTGGATAGCTCCCTATTAGTTGACAAAACATGTAAAAGGTTCAAATTTGCGTTTTTTTTTTCAGGTCTCACAGATGGGACAGTGAAACTACAGCCAAGTGAAGCCAAAAAGTTGACGACTGTCTCAAAAATATACGTAATCTTTCTTATTGTAATAACTGTAACTTATTTTCAGATAGGTAATTAACGAAGTTATTTATATTAATAATGGCTTGTATTTAATAAACGATAGGTATATTTGCTAAAGTTAAATAAATAAAAGTTACAGTTATGATGTAAAGTTACAATAAAGATGTTTTTTACAATGATTTGTTTTATTGTCAATATTATTTTTACAGAAAATAGTCCTTGTTGCTGTAATCCTACTAATATTATAAATGTCAATGTTTAGATGTCTGAATGTTTGTTGCTCAGTCACGTCACAACGTATCAACGGATCAGGTTTAAATTTGGAACACTGTTAATTATTAATTGTGGGTGTTTCTATGTATAATAAGTATGTATTTAAAATTTTATAAGTATTATATCAGCTATCTGGCCGCCATCACACAAGCTTTGCTTAGTTTGGGGTCAAATGGTGTTGTGTGTGAATTGTCCACCAATATTTATTTATAAAAAAAAAAACAAAAAAAAAAAATAGAGAAAACAACGGGAACGGGAACTACGCGGGTAAACCCGCGGGGCGCTGCTAGTTTATCATTCTTAATATTTTATAACATTTAATATCAATCAAATAGTGAAGTTAGTCCGATATTCCGATTTTTTTACGTTTGTTTGTTTGTTCTGTGTATCTTTTTTTTTTTTTGGATGGTCAACAAAGCATATCAATCTGTATTTTTGAACGAGATGTCCCAACTGATGTTTTAGTCTTAAAGATTAATGATATTATTGACGTGACAACGTCTTATAAATTGGTTTGCCGGGTGACACTTCAAGAAACTGCGTTACGCTCCGCTCACGTTATGCGCTCACAATAAGAGCGAGTGAGAGGGACGCGTGCCTTTCACTTTTTATGTCTGTCTCTCTCGCTCTTAGGCGGGCTAACCATGCCTGAGTCGCCGATTCGCTTAGGCGCCTACATACAAGTTTACACGTTGCCAGTTAATTGTAAAACGATTGTGTAGTGATAATGTGACAGACTACGAATGAATATTCACATTAAAATTATTTTACCACTCAAAGTCGTTGTCACGTAAAACTTTCGCCCGTATACCGACTTTACAGGCAACCAATTTTTTTTTGTCTTCTTATTTTTGTCCTATTCTCTTTCTTTTACAAGGGTTTCATTCCGTGGTTTCATCCTATTTTTTTGAGTTCGTTTCAAAAATGGATGGATATTATAGTGGCAATGGGGTGGATATTATAGTAGTAATATGGCACGTGATAGAGGTACAACCCGTTTCACAATTAATTTAAAATTTACTGCTATCTGGCTTTTATTAGCTGGGTTCAATATTGACAAGCGCTTATTAAACACAATAAAATATTTGAGTCATCACCACAAGCGCTTCACTTATTTCAGAACTACACAGAATATAAAACAGATGGCTAAATTTACATACTGTCTTGTTTCATAACTTAGTCTAATTTTAGATTTTAGCTGGCGTCGTGGCTGAGTAGGAATTAAGCTTGCACGGAGAACTGTAGATGGTGGGTTTGATTCCCAGCCGAGACAAATTTAGAGACATGAAAACAAATATTAAATAACTATAATATGCATGGGTCTTTTCTGTGTCATAAGTACCTATATATTTACAATTACAACCGTTTATGGCTTTGCCCTTCGGAATGGATCGGCTAAGTATCAGCTGGAGGCCCTGAAATCGATCGAGAGACGTGCCAAAAGGCTCATAGGCAACGACACTCTTGTGTGAAAAAAGACTTCAAATTCTTGAACATCTAATTTAAACACTTTATAGGACTTCATCACGATTAAAGTATCATTTAATTACCTCGACGTTTCGGCAGCATTTCAACCGCCGTGGTCACGAAAAGACTGAAGAAATGGCGGGTATTGAACATCACTGCAAAATTGCTAGCTTATCGGGTTTTAATCAGATTCACTTCGGAGAGTGTGCAGCTGATCTACATGATATAATTCAACTTTTTCCTTTTTTTCTATCGAACTGCTCGTGGCTCGAAAAGGTGACACCGTTTCATAGTTGATGTTCCAATGACACGAACGAAGTGCTTTGACTCTACTTTTGTAATAAGAACTTCTAGGTTGTCTTTTTCTTGATGCTTATAATCTTGGTGTCTTTATAACGAAAGTGAATTGTTTTTTTTTTTCTAGGTAAACACAATCATGCAAATCAGTTGGACACTCTCCGTAATGTATCCGTTAAAAACCGACAAGCTAGCAATTTTGTCTAAAGCAATTTAATTTCGAAAAAAAGAAAAAAGATACCAGAATAAAAAAATACATACATTATATACATTTAATTATTTCCTCGAGTTGCACATCTGGTCATTTAGTCTGTAATAATGAAGCTCAACGCGAGGCTTAAATTTGCTTAAGTCCCACTGGAACCAAATAATCTGGAAATCTCGTAAACAGGAAATATGATTCAATTTATGTCAGAATAGCTTATACCCGCGGCGTTGAAATATTTCTATTATAAAATTAAATTACAATGTTAAAATTGGTTTGAGACGCTGCCCATACAAGTATTTAGCTTTTTAGATGATTGAAATTACGTGTGCGGTTTTTGTTGCTTAAAATCCCGTAGGTGGGCAAAACGTTAACTGAAATGTCCAGACTTAAGAGAGGTAAACATTTGTAAACCTTCATGGATTATATACCGAGAGCGGGCACTCATTTTTGGGTAAGTATTTGAGGCAAGCTGAAAACTTGTCACATACCTCATCTAATATACTTTAACACAGAGGTTCAGATCTGGCTGGTGAGTAGCGGACATGTAGTTATATGTGTGTAGTGGAACAGCTCATAGCACAGTACTCGAGAAAGTACCACAACTTTGTCAGTTATTCTACCGTCAAGCAGTAGGTAATATGCAAACACTGTGTTTCGGTTTGAAGTGTATTGTTTCCAATTAAATTACAAGACAGAGATAATTCATCTTATATCGGTGACAAGCGTATTACAAAGTTGGGCAATGATTTAGAATATTTATGTATGTTCCCATAGCTGCGTGAATATATTGTTGTCGTAGGCTTTGCTTACCACCACGCACATGTCCTAAGCGTAGCGTATCACAATAATAGAACTGTCAAATTATTAAGATTTATTTGCGTCATATCGTTTACCAAGAGAATACCACATTACGATAGATAAGCTATGTGGGGCATCGTTAACACAGAGAGGGGGAAAAATAATACTCCAAAGTTGAATTTCACCGATATCGTAAAAGATTGTAACGGCATAAAGTTTAATTCACCAAACGACGCAGTAAATGCTATAGATGTTCGTTTCTTAAATGCAGGTGCCACCTGTGGGGCTCCTAAAGCCGATGCTGCTCTCTCAGATTGACCAGTTTCTCGGCTGATGAAGTATTCCGCATAGTCTCCTCTAGAATACCCCCAAAATAGTCAAAAGACATATACGGTGTGTCGATAAAGCTAATAAAACTAGCGATTTTGCCCCTAGCTCCAGTTCTCGTCACACTGTTTAACAAGTGTCTTAGGGAGGGCTCGTACCCGTCACCTCTGAAAATATCAAAAGTATCCCCGATATTTAGAGGTAAAGGTAAAAGGGACGACATTGATGGATATAGACCGGTATCGATTATACCAGCAATAGCCAAAGTGTTCGAAGATGGCTTGAGTTCACGATTAGTGGCCTACCTATCGGAAACCGAGGCACTTTGTGAACAACAATACGCATACCGCGAAGGAAGGTCCACGACTTCTCTAACGCGTCAAGTGGTTCGTGGTGTGTTGGCTGCTCGTGAACGCAAATAGCAAGTGGCTGTCTTGTGCTGTGATTTATCGAAGGCCTTCGATGTCGCGGACCATGAGACCTTAGCGTTAAAACAGAAAAACACTATGGCATAGCTGGGAAATCATACGCTGTGTTAACTGGTGCTCGTCAGGCCGCTCGCAAGTGGTAGATGCTGGCGATGGCGATAATAAATCAGACCCATTGTCTTCATCTATGGGAGTCCCGCAGGGTTCGTCAGTTTCAAACATCATGTTCTCTCTCCTATTGAATGATCTCCCTGACGCCGTAAAGAGGGCAGACATATTCATGTATGGGGATGATGTGGCTACCATAGTAACCGCCCTTTCAATAGAGGAATTGGAAGATTAATTAAATATTGTAATTAATGGATTAAACACGTGGTTTCGTGCCAACGGTTTTATGGTAAACTCAAAAAAGACTCATTTTATTCACTTTTGTCTGTCAGGCCAGTATACAAAACCGCTAAAAGTCTTGCTTGACGGCGTCCGGATTGAGCAGGTACAAAATACAACATTTCTGGGGTTCGAGATTGACCGCTGCATGACTTGGGAACACCACATCGACAAGATGTGTGCTAAAGTAAGCAGTGCGTGCTTTCCACTAAGACGGGTGTCCCGAGTGGTGTCTGCGGATGTGTCTCGGTCGTGTTACTTCGCCACGATGCATTCCCGGTTACAGTACGGCGCCGAACTATACGCGCGCGCTGCTGACTGGAAACGTACGTTCCGCGCCCAAAAACGTGCCGTACGTGCCATCGTGGGCGTGTCGCAATGCACATCCGTTAGACCATATTTCAAAGAGCTTGGCATACTTACGTTGCCTGCAATCTTGATCTACCAAGTGGCTGTGTATGTTAGAAATAACTTAGACTCATACAACACGCAAGGAGAGAGACATTCTTGCAATATACGCAGCGCTGACAAGCTGGATAGTATACCACACTCCCTCACAAGATCGGAAAAGCTGACTCACAATATGGGACCGGAAGTTTATAACACTCTTTCTATAATAGTTAAATCAGCCTCGAGTTTGGGCAGCTTCAAGAACCGATTAAAAACCTGGCTTATCGATCAAACTTTTTATAGTTACAGCGATTTTTTAAAGAGTGATGGTAAACTCACAATAAAATTGTAAAAAAATTACATTGTTCGTTACAATTGTAATAAATACATATTATATTTTAATGGTTGACACTTATTTGTACGATGCTTATTATCGTACAATAAAATGTTAAATTTAAACTTTAAAAATGTATACTCATTGTATGCTCTTTTGTTGTTTGTTTTATTTAAATTGACGTGTAAATTGTACATTTATGAATAAAGAACTTTGACTTTTAGACCGACTAGGAAAATTCCACACTATCACCCCGATCGGTTGCGAGATGAGTTGAGGGTCATTGAGCAGAGGCATCATCAGAAAGATGAGTTACCCCACATAGCAGTACCCTCCGGGAAACAAAGACGTCTTCAAAGCTAGAGTAGACAGGTTTTTTCTTCGACTAAATTACTTCGGCTAAATTTCCTAGCGTGAAATTGTATCTGGTAAAACGCGATCAAACCGCAAACTTATCTCTTGAGATACAAGTTCGTGCTGAGACCGCGACAGGAGAACGCGACATGTGTCTCGGTCTCCTGTCGCGGTTTCGGCGCAAATTGGCGCCCATACAATTCTACAATGTCAAGTGCCTGTCGCGGTCTCCAATCACGTTCTCCGGTCGCAGTCTCCGGTCGCGGTCTCGTGTCGCGGTCGCGCCGCGAACCGCCGCCTTGAGAAAAAGTGAGTCTGTATTAACAAGTTCTTTAAATAAGTATTTCTAATGCTTACGCGCCACTGTGACTCCTGCGCTTGCCTAAAGCCTTGCCTTGGCTTGGCAGTAAAGGCCACTCGACACCATAATATACATTATATGTACTTTAAAAAAAACGCGCAACTTACTTCAGTGTGGAAATTTGGGTTCGCTCTGAAAAGACAGTTGTCACCAAAATCAAAGGTAATCATATTGTTTAATTGTTGTCGGTATGTTACGCGCATTCATCTTAAAAACACTTCCATCATTTTTGCTAAGCGTGTCAAAAGAACTTCTGAAAAACAAATAAAGAAAAAGAGATACAAAGACAGACACATCAGTCTGATAACACCTTTAGTGTTTTGACACCACCAAATTTAGAAAAAAGTAATTAAAGGTGTTCACGCCAAAACACCTATAAATTTACACAACAAAAACTTCATTGCAACAATCTCCAGGCGCAGTTATATAGAACAACAAAGTATTTTCCATTACGGAAGCGCCCTTAATCCTTTAACCGTGTATTGTGGCCCTAAGACGCTGTATAGCCAGTAAGAAAGGTCAGGATCATTTTTTATTTTTTTTATTTTCCACACTATATATACCTATGTAAAAATGAATGTTTGCCTGAATGCAAAAAAATGAGCTCGAAAAAGCGACATCGCTTCATGGTTGATGTTCCAAAGACACGAACGAAGAGATTTGACTCTTCTTTTGTGATTAGAACGTCTAGGCTGTGGAATACGTTGCCTGAGTGGGTTGTCCCCGAGGGTTACAGTCTTTGTGCCTTCAAATTGAGAGTGAATCGGTTTTTCCTAGGTAAACACGCTCCATCGTAGAACGCATCGTCGCTTAACATCAAGCGAGATGGCGGTCAAGTGTAATCCTATAGAAGTTTAAAAAAAAAATGTCCCTTGTAGACTCATGAACTAATATGCATTTGATTATGTGATGATCTTTGGCAAAGTTGCCGTGCACAAGCTAAAGAAGGTTTCTGAGTTGGGTCGTACCAATTTTCGACAGCTGGTGGCGTATCAACGCGCACACGGTACGGTACATAACAGCTAATGTAGTATAATTTATATTAATTTACGGCTCTGGTCTAGTCAGGAGAGCAGTAACTGCCGATTTGGAGCTCCTAGCTCGAATCCCACACCACTGTGTTTTCGAAGCCATGTGCGGTGGGTGAAGGAAAATAGAAAATATTGTGAAGAACCGACATGTTCCTAAAACCTTTCAGGGCTATGTGTCATCCACCAACCCGAGCTGGGCCAGCGTGGTGGATTATGACCTTGACTCTTTCCTTGTAAGAGAAGGTCTCGAGTCCCGGCAACGAGAACATTCAGTGGGTTGTTTATGCTAATGCAGTAAGCATTATGCCAATATAATATTTGACTAACTTCAGTAACTATGTACAAAGAATCTTCTATGGTGTTACGAAATAGGACGACATACATGGACATAGTCTTATCCTAGGTTGGATTATTGTAATATTTCGTAAATTAGCTAGATGTTTAGATGTTTGCAGCTAAATCTAGCAGCAGCGCCCCGGGGGTTTATACGCGTAGTTCCCATACTGTGGTTATTTTTTATATAAATACCATATATCATAAATATTATATTCTCTTCCACACTGCAAGCTATATTTAAACCCAATCCGTTCATGAGTTTTGAAGTGGTTAAGCAGCAGCTATCGAAACTTTCACATTTCTACAATTAGTCGGTTATATCCTATTAATGTTGCAAATGTAATAGGCTACTTTTATCCCGTAAAAATAACAAAGACGGTAACTACGCAAGTAAAACTGCGTTTAAATATTAAATGTTGCAACTAAAAAACATTTAATATACAAACAGAAAGCTAAATGCTAGAGGACCATCGTTGGAATTTGTTTTCTATAAGAGTTTTTTTTTCTTAATTAAAAAGTGGCGAGACTTGCAGGACATGTGCCTGGTGGTAAGCAACATGCCTGCCACAAAACAGCTATTGGATCATGAAGAGTCCAAATCATTACCTAGCACTACACTGCTCTTGTCACCCAGAGATCTAAGATATTATATCTCTAAGCCCAGTAATTTCTCTGGAAACATTGCCCTTCAAACCGGAACACAGTAACGCTTACACATAACTGCTTGGCGGTAGAATAACTGGCAAAGGTACCACTACAGGAAAACTGCTAACTGCCTACAAGGTAAGCAACTTTGGCTTTAAAAATGTGCGTTGATCTATCTCTGACGTTGACTAGTTATAAGATATTTCCGAGACTAATAAAGACACTATTTTTTTTTATTTAAATAAATTGAAAAACAACGTGCATAATTTAAATGAATAAAACAAATATGTAACATCCTTATTTATCTCAGAAATATGAATTTGAATAATTAATTCAGAAAAACATTTGGTAACGTCATTTAGGCAAATAATCTGTGTAGGTACATAAAAAAATGTCCAAGAGTCCTACCACTACAGTTTGTTAAATAAGACTGTAAGCATAATCCATACTTCTAACATTTATACCAACTGAGGCTTAAGTTACAGACGTTGTAAAACTGGACGTTACACGCCACTAAGTTCTTTATCTTGGAAGATAATTTTTAGTGCCTCTTTCAGTCTTTCTTTATTGCCTTGTAAAGCCTAACTCTTTGCTCTAAAAATGCTCTGTTATATCTAAAGATTACATAATTCGCTTTTACTACGACGAACTCTATTTCTTGCATTCAATGTACTTCAAAAGTTGTAATTGTTATGAACCGTTTTGAAACAAGAAAGAAGTTAGGTTTACAATTAATCATAATCATAATAATCATAATCTTTATTGGTCTGTGAAATTAGGTGATATGCACATATTAGGTATACATAGATGGTACAATTTTTTTTACAATACAATTTTACAATTTTAGTACAATTATTGTATTGTCTTAAAAATGTCGATAAAGTTTGTAGACGGAGAGTGTTTCTTTGTGTTTTTTTTCTTGTTTCTGTTTAATATCGATGATTTTTATAAAATCATATCGATGTTTTTCTCTGTTCCCAGAAGCGGAACATAGAGTACTCACAACAGACACAGAGCTACAAATATCATCGATATAAAACAGACACAAGAAAAAAAACATACGATACTCAAATCGAGAATTTACATTTACATGGATTTACAAGAATTTACATGGAATAAACTAAATTAAAAAGGTCTCAGAAGCGACATACCTAGGTCTTGTAATAGATAACAGGTTTAATTGGTCGAACCATGTTGATGGAACTTGTACTAGACTGCGCGCTGTGTTGGAAAAGTTTTTTGCAATAAAAAGTAGGGTACCGTTTGGTGTCTTATTGACCATGTACAAGGCGCTGGTGGACAGTATTATTTCGTACGGACTGAGCAGCTATGGGCGAACGTATAAAACATACCTCGATCTAATATTTCATTTGCAATATAGGATTTTGAAGTTGATTGTGCCTATAAAAATTAAAGACCAATTTAAAAACAACCCCGCTGGACTTTTCAAGTTCTGTGGAGTCTTACCAGTACATAAAAAAGTATCTTGTAATTTACTCGGGGAACAATACTTTCGCAAAGAAATTCAAATCCCAATAAGTGGTAATGCTGTAACTAGGAATATGTCAAAGGGAAGTCTCTCATTACCCAGATTTAAAAACAGTTATGGTAAGAGAACATCCAAGTATAAAATACCAGACCTAATTAATAAACTGCCAGAGCAACTAAGAAATAGTCTTACGCAAAAAAACATTAAATTTAAATTAAAACAGTTTTATTTGCATAGTTTAATTATTACATAATTGTTCGGAGCAACCTGTATCATGCGCGCGGTGAGCGATCACTGCAACTGTAGCAGTGGGCCGTATTGATATTGTTATAGTAAACCAGTTTTGCACACATCGATGCATGCGCCTACAGCGACGGTTTTGAGAGACCATCACCTTACGCGCAAAATAATTTTGAAGTGTATAATAGTTTTAATGTTTTGAGATATTATTAATTGTATTATTTGTGGGTAGAATGTATTTTGAGGCGAGAATCGGTTGTCTAGATAAATCGGCTAGATTTTAAGGCAACTTTTGTTATTAGAAATAGTTATTCTTTTATTAAATAAATGAAAAAAAAAAAACTCTGAACTTGCAAAAAAATGGTACTTACTCCATAAAAATGCACTTTATGCTCAAGGTATTTGTTGTACTATTTTTTGCACTTGAACGCCATTACGCTTGATTTTTTGCGACGATGCAGTCTACAATGAAGACAACTACTTTACTTAGACTACTACCAATTTTTTAGTAGTGGTAGGACTCTTAGCAGAGTCCGCCTGGGGAAGTACCACACCTTTGCCAAATATTCTACCGCCAAGCAGTAATGTGCAAACATTACTGTGTTCCGGTTTGAAGGGCAATGATTCCAGAGAGATTACAGGGCTTAGAGACATAATATCTTAGATCTCTGGGTGACGAGCGCAGTGCAGTGCTAGGTAATGATTTGGACTATCATGTTCCAATAGCTGCATGTTACTGTGCTGTTATGTGGCAGGCATGTTGCTTACCATCAGGCACATGACATGCTCGTCTCGTCACTCTAAGCTATTTAAAAAAAAAAACTATTTTTACTTACTTAAAATAAACCAATTTACTTTCGATTTGAAAACACCAAGATTGTAATAATCGGTTAAAACACCCACACATTCCACAGTATAGACGTTCTAATTATGAAAAGATAATTACATTTTTTTTCAAGTCATCGAATCGTCAACCATGAAATGATGTCACTTTTTCGAGCAACGAGCTGTCCCTCCAAAACAAGGACAAGCTAATTAGATCAGCAATCAGTATACTCTCCGAAATGTGTCAGATAAAGACCCGATAAGCTTCACGATGTTCAAACCTTGTTTTTTTTCAAACAAGGGGGTGTCATTGCTTTGTATTATTAAAATTGACTATATATAATCCGCACATGCTCAAAATTTGTTTTTTTTGGAGCACGCTAGCTCCCTCGCGATGCTTTTTTAACCGTCAAAGGCTTTGGTTTTTGTGTATTTTTACTTGACAAAACGCTCAGAAATCGACTGCATTTCAAATCGAACCTCGTAAATGCGAAATCAGACATTATTCTTACTAGCCACCACGGCTTCCGCTACATCTTTGCTGTTTAGTTTTAATACAGAACAGGTTGGCGCTAGACCGTCATGTCTCTTGATACTTAACTACGATGAGGTCTACAAAGTCACAGCGCGCTTAAATAATTATAAAAATTATGTGGTACCATGGTACACCAGGTATGAACGAAGTTATTTCGAGCAACAACACAAAAAATATTGCTTTACTTTATTATTCATGGTACAATGATCTGAAAAATCAAGTAAGGAACACTAGTCACGGGCAGTTTTTAGAAAAAAATGTGATACTAAAACCGTAAGAAAAACATATAACCGTGGAAGTGCCGTCACTTCCGTTAACCAGCAAACTCCCTATATCTTCCAAGACTACTGCAAGGAACGTCATTCCAAAAACTGATACACTCTGTAACTCTACATAGAAAAACAATAGAAACTCAATAAACATGAATTCACTTACAACAATAAATCATAGTCTAATCGTGATGCCGTCCATTAAACGAACAAGTACCCCTTTTCAAAACATTTCCCTAAACAAACTCGAACGACAAATAAAAGAGAAACATGAAGAATATCGTTGAAAAATACAATACAACGTTCGCGTCGGAGTAACTTAACACGGCCGAAAGTTTATCCTGGCCCAGACTGGACCCTTGCAAAACAAATTTCATGAATAAATTTCTTCTTTTGTAAACAAATCGAGCCTGCTATATTAAATTAAGGCCCTCTCGTGACCGGGAGAGCAATAAAAAGGCTGATTTTAGAAGGTATACATGTTTTCGAGGCCCGCTGTTTGGTTTGAATTGAAGTTTATTATGCACTTCGGCGGAATGTTAAAACGGTATAGAAAAACAAAGCACTAGATTTTATTTGCTATTTTGTGACATATACGCATGGTTATCAACCAACTTCAGAAAAGAAAGAGGTTCTCAATCCGGTCGTCTGGATTTTTATTTTTAATAGATAGATATATAGTTAGAGGTGGTCCTATACAAATTTTATCATTTAACTATCACATACTAGCAGCACCCCGCGGTGTTACCCGCATTGTTCCTGTTCCCGTTGTTCCCGTTGTTTTTCCGGGATAAAATGTAGTCTATATTTTCTTCCAGGCTATAATCTATAATATGTATTCCAAATTTCAGCCGGATCCGTTCATACGTTAGGACGTGCTGCCCTGCTTGTGATATATACAGTAAGTGACATGGAACCACTTTCGAGAAAAACGCGGTCAAAGTTTTTTTTTTTACTTTTATCGTTTCTCCCAAAGTATAAATTAAATGTAACTTTTCTAAACTGTTTCAGATAAAACCGTGTTTGTTTAACAATTTGTGTATTTTAATTTTAATTTAGTCATAATAGTTTAATGGTAAATCTTGAAAAAATATGTATGCTAAGGAATGAAAAAGCAAAAAATTATGTATTTTTTAGTATAGGTACAGTAAGTGTGTGACATACTGTAACTATCTTTAGTTTGCAGTACATACTGCAACAATGACTAGGAAATGAGGTGAATGTTTAAATATTATAACAAAAACTGCACAATTTGCTTAGTATTATGTAATCACTTACTGTAACTTTATCTAGGACAAACATGTAATCTCATTGCACCATTAATAATAATGAATTACTCTTTTTCGATGTTTTTAGTAGCTAAATAAAACAGAAATAAGTAAGTATGATGTAACAGTTTAATCGAAATAGATTGTAAAATAGAAAAATCTCATTTTCATGTTACAGCTACAACCCACATAATTTAAACTTAACAGTTTTTGTCTTAGTTTCGCAAGAAAAATAACTGCTTAATTTGAATACCATAAATATTTTTTGATGATTCAGTTAAGTGGCTCTTAAATAATTCCAATAAAGTATAAAAATTATCCCTACAAGTTATGTTACATTTGTGGTAACATTACTTTCAAATTTCAGCGAAGGAATTTGATACCATTAGTAACAAAGTTATGTGTGCAGTATTTTGGCTTTGCCATCGGACTACAAGACAATATGTGGGTTCCAGATATCTGTTGTGTTACATGAGTGGGTTATCTTACTGAAAGGACAAAAATATCTAGATCTATGCCGTTTGGAATCCCTATGACATGAACGGATCCAACAAACCACTTAATTGATTTTTACTTTCGTTAATTGATTTTTGGTGCGAAACGTTATACTGATACTAAAACGGATACTAAAACTATTACAAAAAAGAAAAAATAATTTAAAATTAAGTATCCTGACCTGCCAGAGGCGAAAAGACCAACTCCTCATGGTGCAAATATATCCATACCAGAGCCAAAGTTCCGATCAGACATCGACACCAGAAACAACCGGAAAGATACATTAGATCCTGATTTACAAGAAGCTTCCACATGTAATGGTCCATTTTTACTATCTCAAGGAGATCTCATGTACATGATTTAAATTTGTCCAAACAACAGGCAGAACTTTTGGGCTCTCAATTGAAGGGATGGAGTTTTTTAGAAGTAAAAACAAAAGTATGTTATTTTTGCAACCGAGATGAAGAGCCAAAAGATTTTTTTTTCAGGTGGTATTTTGTCATGTCCTTGAAAATGTATTTTATTTATTCACATTTGAACTTATTTCCTGAAAATATAGGTGTCATCAGCGACGAACGCGGTCAAAGATTCTACGATACGATAAGAAATACGATTTCAAGGAAAATTAACCCCTCGTATGCTGTTGGATTACTGTTGGACATTACAATGAGATGTTCCTGAAACCAAATATATACGAAAATTCTATAGCTACAATCATATTAGTGGCGCAATATAACGAAATAGCATATTTTTGTTGATAAAAACTGATAAATTTTAAAAAATCATATAACCTAATTACAAAAACTCTGTTCGCATTTGAAACATTCTAATTTCATTTCTATTATTCTAATACTTGTCCTGAACATACCCAGATAAAAAATTTCATGTTACATGCAAAAGTGTTTTTTTTGTTGACCAGTGTAATAAACCCAATGGGTGAACTAAACATTGTTTAAGTTGTGTTGTTTTTAATTTTTGTTTGTACTTCTTCGTACACAGTAAAAAAACATCTAAGATAAAAAGAAGATAAACACTTTGTTTCCAAAAAATAAGACTTTTAGTAGACTTTAAATAAGGTTTTCTCTTTGTATTCTTTCTTCATAAAATAATCTTTTTAAGGCACTTTTAATTCGTTATCTCTATCTTCGCAGAGGACGATAATCAATTTTCTTTAAAACATATAAAAACTGACTTCAATTTAAGGTTAAATTCAGACACACGACCAAATTTCATAAGAATATCTATCACTGTATCGTCTAAATATGTAAAGCAAATTTTAGTTTTTTGTTCATATTTCTAAAACAGCTACACCGATTTTTATAAAACGTATATGGGACCGACTGAATTATGATCTACCAAACAAAAAAGATCCATCAAAATCAATTCACAATTGGCGACGCTATCACGTTACATACGTACAAAATAAATGTTTTGCCGAAAGTCCCTTCTATATAATGCAATAAACATGTTCTTACTGTATATATGTTAAGGTTTATGAACTCATGTTTTATTGCCAACACTTAAAGTAACAGTAAGTGGTACTTACTGCTAATATGTGTTTGTGATACTTGATGAAATATACTCATAACTTAAATATAATAATAGCAAAATTACTTACTGTAGCAGTACCTAGGAAATGGTTAAACAATTTGAAAAAAATCAACCGTATGTGCTCATGCTGCAATAATAATAAGGATCACTTGGTGCGAAACGTGCCTTACTGTAACTATGCTTAAGCTTATTTCGTTTTCTGAGTGACATTTTGAAACTTTGAATATACAGAAATGTAGGCCTTAATCTCTACATTCCAAATATGTACTCAACTCAATATCGACCAAAATGTGACTTACTGTATTAATCATAAGCAGGGCAGCGTGATTGAGCAACAAACATCCAAATATCCAAACATCCAAACATCCTTGACACCCATCCCATCATACATTGACATCTGTTATACCGAAAAAAGACACGGGAACAACGGGAACGGGAACTTCGCGGGTAACACTGCGGGGCACTGCTAGTTTATAATATTAGTAGGATATCATTAAAATCTTTATTTCCTATCCCTTGATTATTACATATATTTCAACTTATACTATTTAACGCTATTTTACAAGTTACATTATATTTTAAAAAACATTATAACATAAAAAAGTTTAGATAGGAACCCCTGTTTGGGTAAAGGCCTCCTCCAGTGCGTTCCAGCTTTCCCTATCTTTAGCTCGCTCAATCCACTCTTTTCCCGCTATGGCTATGATTTCGTCTCTCCATCGTTTCATAGGTCTTCCCTTCCGTCTTTTCCCGCTAGGTCCATTCCATTTTGTTGCTTCTACTGTCCATCGTTTGTCGCTGTATCGTGCTACGTGACCAGCCCATCGCCATTTTGCCCGTAGACTGTACTGAAGGACATCGATTAGCTTGGTCTTCTTTCGAATAAATTCGCTTCTTATTTTGTGTATTTTTCTTATTTTTAAAAGGCTTCTTTTCATTGCTTTCTGGCAACTGACTAGCTTTGTTTTTATTTTTGTGCTGTAAGTCCTTGTCTGGCATCCATAAGTAAGAGTTGGTAGAATGCAAGTATCCATCACTGTTTTCTTCAGGTGTAGCGGATATTTGCCTTTCATAATTTCTTTAAAAGACCAATATTTTTTCCAGCCTATATTTATACGGCGTTCTATCTCTTTCTCTTCGCTTTTATCTTCAAATGATAGTTCTTTTCCTAGATATATGAAATTATTTACGTATTCAAGTGTATTTCCTTCTAATGTTATTGTACGTGTATAGCTGTTTGTCATAAGTTTAGTTTTATTCTTATTCATCAAGAGGCCTACTATTTTGCTCTGTTCACTTAACTCGTTTACCATTTTTTCTAATCTTCCACTACTTTCTGCAAAAAGAACAATATCGTCTGCGAATCTGAGGTGATTTAGGCACCGGTTGCCCATTTTGATTCCTTCATTCTCCCATTTTAAATTCTCAAAGATGTTTTGGAGCACAGCTATGAAAATTTTTGGGGACAAGGGATCTCCTTGTCTCACTCCTCTTTGAATTGGTATTTCTGGTCCCCTTTTCTCTAGTTTCACACAACTGGTACTGCTGTCGTATATGTTTTTCAAAACATTTTGATACTTTTCATGGACCTGACATCTGTTTAGTACTTCCCAAATTGCATTGTGTGATATAGTATCGGATGCTTTTGCATAATCAATGAAGGCTACATATAAAGGTCTATTGAACTCTTTATGTTTTTCCATTATTTGCTGCATTACATGTATATGGTCAATTGTTGAAAAGCCCGACCGGAAGCCCGCTTGTTCTATTGATTGAAAATTTTCGATTTTGCCACTAATTCTACTCAATAGTATTGAGGTAAAAAGTTTATAGATGCTAGAGAGAAGGCTAATAGGACGATAGTTGCCTATGTCTTTGGGGTCACCCTTTTTATACAGCAGTATTATATCTGATTTCTTCCATTGTGTTGGTATTAGTCCCGTGTTTATAATTTTGTTGAATAAATATGACAGTGGGCGTGCTAAAAAATCAATTCCAATTTTTAAAGTTTCGTTCGGTATACCATCTGGCCCTGGACTTTTCTCAAATTTAAGATTTTTTATATGCCTTACTACTTCCATCGTCCCCACTTCCGTGGGTTCGTACTCAGTGTCGTAATAGTTAGAAGGATATTTGTCTTCGATATTTGCAGTGTTACATTTGTATAGTTCCTTGTAAAACTCTGTGGCACAGTCTATGATGTCTTTCCTCGTATTATTTCCTGTGGCATTTGTTTTTAAGTTTTGTATCCAATTTTTATGTGTTCTCAATTGTTTATATGCTCTTTTAGTGCTTCTGTATTGCTTAAGGTTTGTTTCTATTATCTGTTTTCTATAATCTGCGTAGTCTTTTTTGATGGCCTTGTTAGTTTTCTTAAATAGCGTACTTAATTCTTCCTTCCTTTCTTTGTTTTTGTGTTTTGTTTTCATAAGTTTTGAGCGTCTTGTCATAAGTTCTATTGTAGATTTTGAAAGTATTTTGTTTGTTTTGATTTGATTTTCTTCTTTTTGTTTTGTTGACATACTTTTTTTAATTATGTGTTCTATTTTGTTATATAATGTCTGGACATTGATGTCATCATCTATGGTTTCCAATTCTTTAGTACAGTTTTCTAAATTTCTAGTGTAAACAGTTTGTTGTTCTTCAGTTTTGAAAGTGTTTAAATTTGATTTGAATGTCTTCCTGCATTTTTTACCATCTTGTAAAAGATAAATGGCTCTTACCAATCTGTGATCAGAACTAAATCCTAACCCGTGTAGTACTTCTATTTTCCTAATCTTTTTGGGCTGTTTTGACAGGATGTAGTCTACTTCATTCTTTGTTTTTTCATTTGGTGAGATCCATGTCCATTTGCGATTATATCTCGTTTTGAAATGTGTATTCATAACCGACAGTTCATGTTCAAGGGCAAATTCTATGAGCTTTTCTCCTCGTTCGTTTCTTATTCCATAGCCGAATTTTCCTAAAACTTTATCTTCGTTTATTTTGGATTGGCCTACTTTGGCATTAAAATCTCCGATTACTAAGGCGTGCTCCCCGGCCTGATTCTGTGCTTCTTGTAGGGTATCGTAAAATTTGTCTATTTCTTCCGCGGAGGCTTTTTCTGTTGGTGCGTACACTTGAATGATTGAAATCATCTGTTTGTTGAATTTTAGCTGAAGTAGGGCCACTCTTTCCGAGAAGCCTAAGAAATTTAAAATGTTGTTTTTGTATTCTTTTCTAATTAGAAACCCTACACCATGCAGGCCAAGCGTTTCTCCTTTGTAACAAAATATAAAATCTTTGTGCTCTTCAATGTTACAGCCCATTCGCCTGACTTCGGCTAAACCTAATATATCGATTTTTATTTTTTCTAATGAATGCATGAGTTCGATGTATCTGCTTGTGGATGCTAAGGATCGTACATTAAAAGTTCCAATGTGTAGTAAATTTTGATTTGTTTTTGTATTTTTCACTGGAGGGTTTTGGTCATTTTTCCCCACGGGGACCAGCCGGCTTGGGGAAGTGTTTTTCTTGGTATTTTGTTGAATGTTTGTATCGTGGTAGTTGTTTTTCCGATTTCGGGGGTGTGTTGGTTGCTATGAACTGGTCCTCTCTTTCAATGAGTTTGATCTCGCGCGTGCCATGTACTCGTACGCATTAGTTGTATTGGCTTTGTTCAAAGCTACATGTAACGGCTTATCTGTGTTGGCATTGGGTGAAAAAGAAGGGTCTCTTTTCCGCTTTTCACGAGTTGCATCTATTTGATTTTTTACGACTAGCTTATCTGCTTTTAAGTAAGCAATGTTACCCTTCTTCCGTTCTTCTTCAAGCTTTGGTTGTAAAGCTTTGCGCACCTCTAAGATTTCCTTTGTAAAGTCTTCTTTCACATATATGCCTGGAGGTAATTTCTTTTTGGATCTCATTATTTCCATTTTCCTCCAGTAGGATACAAGTGAAATTAAAATGGGCTGCGGAAAAGTCTTTTTAAAGAAAAAAAAAATAAAGAGGCTTTATTATTATTCACGTATTTATTTCTTTTCTTAAATCTAAGTTTTTACAATATTTAAATAAAACAACATAAAAACATTATAAAAACTTAAATCTAGATAGCCGCCAGCAGCGGGGCAGGGCCCAAGCTACCGGTGGTTAGGGCTGCAGAGTGAGGAACCTCCTGATGATGCGCGCTGTGTCGAGGATGACCGCTTTCTGCATCTGACCCTTAATCCAACCGTCTAACGAAAGTCTCTTAAGGTGTTGGTGTTGTTATTATTATTATTATTATTTTCGTTTACACTTTCGTGATCTCTCCGTACTAGGAGGTAATTATGGCACGGGCCGAAGCCAAGTGCTTTTATAAGGTTAAAAATTTTCTGACGATTCTACATGTGTTTAGAATGACTGCTTTTTGCAGATGTTTTATTGCAGATGTATGGATATGTAGTGTTTCAAGGCTCATGGACAAGGTTTTGGGTATGACACCGGTAGTAGAGAGTATGATAGGTATGGTTCTTGTGCTATTTATTTGCCATTGCGTTTTTATTTCTATTGATAAGTCTGTGTATTTAGCAATTTTTTCAGTATACGTGGTTTGTAGGTTATGGGTGTTACAAATTGCTATGTCAATCAGGTAGGCTGTTTTTGTAGTTTTATCTAGAACAGTTATATCCGGTCTATTGTAATGTACAGTTTTATCAGTGATGATGGTTCTATCCCAATATAACTTATAATTTTTGTTCTCAAGTACCGATTCGGGTCTGTATTTATAGTAAGGAATTTTCTGTGGGATAAGTTTGTATTTATAAGCCAGGAGTTGATGGATAAATGAAGCTACTTGGTCGTGTCGGTGTTTGTAATCAGTTTGGACTATTGCTCTGCAGGCTCCGGTTATATGCTGTATAGTTTCAGAGCTGCTATTGCATCTCCTACATGTATCATTTGTGTTAGGATGGCGTATTATAAATTTTCGGTAATTTCTAGTATCTATGACTTGGTCTTGGATTGCCAACATGAAAGCTTCGGTCTCCGGGAAGAGTTCACCACCTTGCAACCATGCGTTCGACGCCTGTTTGTCGACATGTGGTTGCTGTAAGTCGTGATAGTGTCTTCCGTGCAGTGACTTTATCTCCCATGCGGCTATCTTTTCTTTGGGATCAGTAATTTTTTCATTGATTTGGGTATTTCTGTTCGATAAGTTCAAAGGAGTATACCGTTTGTCAGAAAAAGCTATTGTTTCATGTAGAGGTGAGTTGTGTGAGCGCTGGAAAAAGAAGTCCCGAAGAATTTTGATCTGTTTGTTATGTAGATTAGTGATATCTGTTATCCCACGTCCCCCTTGTTCCCTTGGCAGTGTGAGTCTCTGGAAACAGGAACGTGGGTGGTGTTTGCGTTGTATGGTCATAGATGTATTGATAGTCCGTTGAAGCTTTATGAGGTCGGATTGAGACCATTTTACTATACCAAACGTGTAAGTTAGAACCGGGATTACAAATGTGTTTATGGCCTTGACAAGGTTGCGACTATTTAGCTGTGATTTGAGAATCAAATTTAATCTATGTCGGAATGTACGTCCTATGTCGGCTTTGGTTTCTTTGTGTGAGATTTGGTGATTTTGATGATATCCTAAGTATTTATATAGACTAGTGGGTTCCATAGAATCAATTTGATATCCATTGTTTAAAGTAAATGGGTGATGTGTAACCGATTGTTGTTCCATGGAAAATGTTCTGCATTTGTCAATTCCAAAATCCATTTTTATGTCATTCGAGAATATTTCTGTTATGCTTGCTAGATTATGGAGTGATTGTACGCTATTACTATAAAGTTTGATATCGTCCATGTACATAAGATGACTAAGTGTATAGTTTTTGTTGTTTTGGGTGAGTTTCAGACCGTGTCCGGAGTTATTAAGCATGTTAGAAAGAGGATTTAATGATAGGCAGAACCAATGAGAACTGAAAGCATCTCCTTGGAATATACCCCTCTTGATGCAAATTTTATCTGTAACTATTGATTCGTTGCCATTTTTAATTGAGAGTTTTGTGGTCCAGTGTGTCATTGCGGTTTTCAGAAACGATATGAGTATTGGGTGAATTTTATAGTGTTCCAAAATGTAAATGAGCCAGCTATGTGGTACTGAGTCGAACGCCTTGCGGTAATCTATATACATGGTCATAAGATCTTTCTTATTATTATTATTATCATTAAAATCATTTCTGTTGTAAAATATAATTTGACAAGACGAGCAGGTCATGTACCTGATGGTAAACAACAACATGCCTGCCTATAACAGCAGAGTGACACGCAGTTATTGAAAACTGAAGAGTCCAAATCATTACCCAGTACTGCACTGCGCTCGTCACCCAGAGATAAAATCTAATTTAATTTTTTTTTAAATTGTAATTTATATTTCTGTAATTTCACTGGGTAGGTACATTGCCCTTCAAACTACAACACGTTTTTTTTTACACTATTTTTTTTTTAAATTAATCATAATCATTACTGCTTAGCAGTAGAATAACTGCCGAAGGTGTGGTGCTTCCCCAGGTAAAGAGTCTTCTGTAAAGAGTTCTACCACTACTTAATGGTAAGTATAATGCTAATGTTAATATCTACGGTAGACTATTACGTCAATAATAAAATTAAATAAAGACTTACATTATCGTTTTTGCTTAATTTCCTAAACGCAACAGGCAACTTGCATTAAATGAGTTGCCAGAGTCAGGAAACAAGTTCCCAACATGTTAGGGTAGTTATTTCGGTTAACTCTTGGGAAAGTTCCCTACTGGCTCAATATTAACTAATCTCAACTATTTACCCGATGTTACTCTAGCTGGATTGCCTTATAACCTTTTCTTTATTTTTATGGAACTTCTGGGACTTCTTTCTCTTTTCCTTTTTTACTGCTTCTGCGGCAGAATAACTGGCATTGGTGTGGTACTTCCCCAGGCGGTATTAATTCACATTCGTAAAAAACATCGCAGTAAAATGCAAACATATCTTTATATAAAAACATATTTATTTTGAATTCCTGTAAGAAATTGCTCTGAGCGATAAGATCACTTTGTTTCCGTAGCTTTAAGAATGTGTTTTTATCAATATATTTTTGTTCTCTGGTTTATAGAGAGTATATAGAGTCTATCTATATACTTCTATGTATCTATCAGTCTATCCACCTAATGCAGGAATTGCGGAATATTCAACTTTGTCTAGCCTAGTCTTTTTTTATTCTAAATGATTAATAAAAATATAATACAAATAATACTTACAATTTGTAAATTGAAAAATATTAAATTTGGTTTAGTTTTGTTTTAAATTCTAAAAATATTACGCAAGCCCAGATAAATATGTAACAAAACAGTATCCATTAGAATGTGATATATAGACTTTCGTCTAGTTCAAATTCAAACCGTTTAAAAATAACAAGAAAAAATTCCTGAACGAAAAGATGAAAAGCTCTACATTTCGTCCCGTCACAGTCGTAAATTAAGGAGGCTTTTGTGTAACATTTATTTTATTTTTGAACGAAAAATACGTGGTGAAAAACGGTATTTCCCTTTGTAAGACCCGTTTCGTACTTTGTTGGCCGGCTAAGCTGTTGATTTTTTATCGTTTGTATGTGTTTACGCCTTTATTCTGTACCGTGCTAAAAACGTCACTTACAAATAACTAACCGACTTCAAAGAAGGAAGAGGTCCTCATTTCGGTTGTATGTTTTTGTTTTGAATGTACACTTGAACATATTAAAATCAATAAAAAAAAAAATTTACAAAAAAAAAACATTATTTCACCCATGCAACAAGATGGTAAAATATTGTTTGAATCCCAAGATAGCCTGTTTTACCATTAACAGTTTCTTTACAAATAACGTATTTTTTTTCTTCAAATGAAACTTATTATTAGATATGTATTAGATGCAAAAACCGCAATAGTAAGATATTATCAATAAAATCGTGTACTTAAAGATACCAATTTTTATAAATTTCATTTTTTGTTGATATACAACAAATCATAACTCCCAAAATAATAAACTTTAATGTATTTTTTTGCATTATTTTATGAATTACTTAAATTTTTTAAAACAGATACCGGAAAAAGACTATTTAATTAACATTGGTAAAACTTTATAAAAATCAACATATTTTATTTCTTTTACTAGGTATCTAGATTACACTATATTTAAAAAAATATTAAATGGTTGTTTTAAACTGTAAAATCAATATTTTAGATGATATTTTTTTTTTTTTAAACGGCCGGCTTTTTAGACGGCGATTCTATACCGTAGGGGCCTCGCGAAGCTGTACTTTCAGCGTATAAAAGTGTAAAAAAATAACATTTTATATTGGAAATTTCCATTTCTTTCAGGATCTTCTTTCAAAATGTCTTAAGTATCATTATTTAGGAAATTATTAAGGAATAACTAAATACCTTATTTTTGTAATTTTATTTTGTTAATAACTATCGTAATTCTTTATGTGCTAATAAGCCCTTAAAATATTTTTTCTAGACGTCATTCCGAACCGAATGAGCTATCGCGCATGTTTCTAGGAGCTTTATTTCTACTTAGCACGTTTTTGAACTTGTTGACGAAATTACTTGTACAGTGATATATAATGTCATTGTCTTCTCGTGACCACGTCTATTATAGCACAACCGAAACGCTGAGGTAACTAAAAATCATTTAGATCGTGACTAAATGCTTATTACAATTGTTTAAATTTAGTCCACCGAATTTAGTCGCTACTGAATTCAGTGAAATGAAGTAGCATTCAGTTAGCTAGTATACCCAATCCAGAAGCGAGCCTTGCTTGCTTCTATCTTACTTCTGAATTCAGTCTGCTTACCTTGATCTCATTTCAGCCACTAAATTCAACCAAGAGTATAAAAGCCTTTAAGTCCTACATAATACAAATTTTCAATATGTAACACACAGTAAAGTCACCGTATAGGTATACGGCAACCTAATAACAATCTTTCTTACGTAAAGGGTTATAAAGTTAGTAAACTTCAAATAAGTAGAACCATAGGAAGCAAAGCCGCCATATTTCCGAAGACGCCATTTCTCCGACGGGCAATATCCGACGAATGTGACGCTATTTTGTAAAATGCCGCTTGTATTTTTCAAAGCACGTCGTGCAATTTTATTTTATTTTCGTTGCAATCTTGTAAATAATATTCTACATTATTATATAACATAGACAAGCAGCGCACTAAATGATCCAACTGATGGGATTCGGGGCTTTCTCTTGTAAGGAGATAGTCATGGCTATGAACCACCACGCTGGCCAGGCCAAAGGTTGACGGAACATTCTTGAAACATGGTGTTTTCCGCATGATATTTTCGTTTACTGTCAAACCCAGTGACGGCGACAAACTTACACATCTACACTCGAACACTTTTCCAGAGGTTCTTCAATCTCGCTCAATAATATCAGAACAGCTTAACGGATTGAGTTGAAATTTACATCAACATATAAGGCGTTACAGCTGTTGGGCTAGTCCAAAATTCGATAGGAAGTAGAGGTAATCTGAGAACAAGATGCATAGGTCTCTCCCTAGTCGAATCTGCAATGCTAGCGATACAGCTGGGTAATCTAACTAGGTAATATTTCTTATAATCTCAAAAAGCATACATTTCAGTTTAGTTTAAGACTGTAGAAACAAACTTAATTCTTGTTGTGTCTTAAACAAAATTGCAAACGCGTAGTAAGATAATAAACTGAAATAGTACAGATACATAAACTAGTTTTTAATTCGGGAAAATGACAGAAACGGAATCTACGCGGGTGAATCCGCGTCTCGCTGCTAGTGTAAAATATTAGTAGAATTATGATCTAATATTGAATGTAGAAATAAATTTAACAAACACGTACATCAGCAACCAAAACAAACAACCAACATTGCAATGCGATTTGTTACGAAAATACCTGATCGTGCGAAAGAAAAGCTTAAAATTCCCTTTCTTTTTACGCTTGACAAAACTCACCCCAGGTTCCTTATCACGGGAAAGTTGCCTCTTCGTAATTGTTTCCAATCGTATCCTATTTTTTCTTCCTTTTTCGAGTTTCCTTTGTTTGGTGGGAAAAATAGGGGAGTCATTAGGAGGGTTTTAGAGGTGAGAATGTCATAAGGGTGACTGAATAGCAGGCGGAGGTAAAAGTCAGCGCACGAACGGTTTTATAGATTTGAAATGTTTGTAGCCGTTACAGAAACATTTTGTCATTTGATACCATGACTTTATACTGTGTAACGAGAAAAATGTATTATTTAAAAGAAAACTTAACTCCCCGATACAAATTTTACGGTTTTCTCAAATACATAGATAGGTACACTGAAATAAGTGGATATACTATGGTTATACACAGAGCACAGAGAAGAGAGTGCACAGAAATAATTGATACTAATATACGAGTAATAAAGCTGAAACGGTGTTTCATTTGAACGCTTTTATCTTAGAAACTGTTCAATCGATTTCAAAAATTCTTTCTCCGTTGGATATCCAACGGTGTAAACGGTGAAATGATCATGATACATGATTCTTGAGTACCATAAGCGATATATTATGTGACACGGACGAAGCCGCAGCGGACAGCTAGTTAACAATAAAATTCGAAACTACAGTTATGCAACAGTTGGCGGCCTTATTAGTAGAAGTCGATCACCATAAATATATGCACATAGGCTGAAATACAATACAAACCAAAACTATACAAAAATCTGTAATAGCCAATGCACTTTAAAATTTTCGTATATGTTTATTTCGATGTATTCATATTTTACTTTACTTATGCAAAACAATCAATCGGTATATTATCACTACATAGGATAAAACAAAGTCGCTTTCTCTGTCCCTATTTCCATATGTACCTATGCTTAAATTTTTAAAACTACCAAACAGATTTTGATCCTGATTTTTTATAGATAGAGTGATTCAAGAGGAAAGTTTTCATGTAGAATACATGCATAATACAGTAGAGATACACTACTAATTTTAAAGATTTCTAAAACGATGTCATTAATAAACACAATTTTTGCGCTTAAATTGCAAACGCTGCGCTGGCTGAATCCTACGAGATATATCAAAATAATGTAGGGTAAAACGCGGTGTAACTGGCCGGCGTTAGTAAGTAGCCACTAGCTACTACATTTGCATAAAATAAGAATTGCATTCATGTTTTGCCATCTGTGATCCTAGATTAGCATTACCTATTCTGTTAACTTTCATAATAGTTCAAAATTTTTACTGTACGGAAACTATCGCCAAAATTGTCGGATATTTTGTGACAGTCGGCGTGAGTGTCTCGACACGATTGGTCAATCGTTAAGCAGATCTTAACGTAACGGTTAGTGGAATATTTCATTTTTAGGTGTCCATACACAGCAAATGCCTACAAATTTTGACTGTTGAATCGGATAAATGGGAAGGAATATTAATTTAAAGCTTTACATTATACAATTTTATTATAAACTGCAATTAAATAGGTTGCTAGTAACTAGTTTTGTATTTAAAACGATTTTTTATAACTGGCCGCCTATGTCGGTTACTAGAGATAAATCTGAAATGCTTGTATCCTCAAAAATAAGTCTTATTTACTGCTATCTTAAAGTGACTAATGCCATGTCAAAAGATCACCAATATCAACCTACGTTTTCCATTACCTGGCTTGGGTGGCCAGTTGTGTGGCCAGTTATTAATCGTATATTTTATCTCATGCAGGTAGTCGTAAAATGTCCAAAAAAAAAGGCAATACACAAAGAAAACTATAGGTAATGCGCTTAATTTTATTGAAAACAACTAGGGCTCCTAATGGAGCCCTTGTAATCTAAATCTTAAGCTTAACGTGCCGAGAAGAAACATTCAATTCAATATTTAGAACCCTGATACAAAGTTTAAGTCTGGACCTGATCCAGTGCTAACTGAAGCTGAAAAAATTATAAATATAACTTCATTATTCAGACGTCAAAACGTGGATTCTCAAGGAAAATAGACGACATTAAATTATGTGTACAAGATTTTTGCGGGAGAATCCGAGACCCAATTCTTTTCGTGTAAACAAACTCGGAGAAATGGTTCAAAACTTTCTTGAAATGTCATCCTAATATCTCGATTCAAACATCAGACGGAGTAACAAACGCAAGCGCATGCACTTCGGATGCGGATATCAGAAAATCATTCCGAGAAATATTTAAATATATTGGAGACGAAGGCTTAGAAGTAGGAATTCCAGACTCAGTACGAGTTTTCAATGCCGATGAAACCAGGTTCAATATATACCCAAAAACTGGGTCCGAAACTTTTCAGCTTGCCGAAAAGGGATGCAAAAACGTTTATCAAATACAAAAAGCTTCGCCAAAAGAAAACATAACGTTTTATTCACATTTTCTGCAGCCGGGAAGGTCTGCAATCCCATGACCATCTATCCCTATAAAAGAATACCCGATCGAGTGTCACTGAGTGTGAGCTTGGGGAATAGTAGTGACTCAGGTTGGATGACAGCCGAAGTATTTTATGACTACATCGCAAATTGTTTTTATAAACAATTGATCGATGACAATATTCCATTTCCGGTAATATTGTTTGTGGATGGACACAAAATCCATCTTACTATTCAAGTCTCCGTACTGTGTCGGAGCAAAGAAATTCATTTAATTGTACTGTATCCGAATGCCACGCGTATATTACAACCTGCAGACGTTGCAGCTTTTCGACCTGTGAAGGTTGGGTGGATAAAGGCACTACGAGATTGGTATACTGCCAACACCTATCAAAAAAGTTTGAAGAAAGAGACATTCGCTCCATTATTAAAAACTGTCGTAGACTCGTTTGCTAAAAAATACACTTTGATTGAATCCAAAGACACTTTGATTGAATCCAAATAATTGATAATTTATAGTGTAGTAGTATATTGCAGATGTAAAGGTTTAAAAGAACCTGCTAGTCTCGTGATTATATCTCGTGATCTCTTATATTATGAAAATTAGGGTATAATATATTATTTAAGTGTCAAGAATTGATTTTTTGTTCTTTTTTTCTATTATTAATATAGTTTATAGTTTTTTAGTATATTCAGAAATATAAAACAATTGATAACTTAAATTATAATGGAGTTTAATAAGTTTATTAGACGTGGCTAGTAACTGATTTCGAAGTTGCCAATTACTAAATTTCAGTGGTCAGTTACTACTTAAATATGATTGTTTTTCAAGATATTAAAATATTTGTGCCAGTACTAACTCTATTTTGATTCTTACTCCAGTAATACATAAAGGAATATTTTCCAAGTAATTTAATGTTACAAACATTTACATACATTCATTTATGGTGAAAATATATAAATTTTAACTGGAAATTCCGCTTAAGTGGCCAGTTATTAGGTGGTTTACCCTACTACAGTATTGTACACCTAAAGTTCTACAAAAAATATTATTTTGGTATATGTCTATCTCTTAGAGATAACACACAATAACCATTTTTAGGGTTCCGTAAAATGTAAAAACGGAACCCTTATAGATTCGTCATGTCTGTCTGTCTGTCTGTCTGTCTGTCCGTCCGTATGTCACAGCCACTTTTTGCCGAAACTATGAGAACTACACTGTTGAAACTTTGTAAGTAGATGTATTCTGTGAACCGCATTAAGATTTGAACAAAAAAATTTAAAAAAAAGAAAAATTAGGGTTGCTCCCTATACTGAGAACTGAAACTCAAAAATTTTTTTTCATCAAACCTACACGTGTGGGGTCTCTATCGATAGGTCTTCAAAAATGATGTTGAGGTTTCTAAAATCATTTTCGTCTACACTGAATAATTTGCGCGAGAGACACTTCCAAAGTGGGAAAATGTGTCCCCCCCCCCCCTCTAACTTCTAAAGTAAGAGAATGAAAAATCTAAAAAAAATATATGATGTACATTACCATTTAAACTACCAACGAAAATTAGTTTGAACTCGATCTGATGAGTATTTTTTTTTAGTACGTCATAAATACACTGTTATTGAAACTTCGATCAAAGTTACAACGAACTACAAGAACTATAATATGTAATATGTATATTATGTTACTTGCTGCAACGGAACCCTTCATGGGCGAGTCCAACTCGCACTTGTCCATTTTATTATTAGTGTGTTTAGTATCAGCATTGCACCCGTGCGAAACCGGGGTGGGTCGCTAGTATGTGTAAATATCTCACTTTCTTTTCAATTTATTGAATAGTTTCGAAGTACATTTAACTTTACTTGCAAAGGGTTGGAATAACTGATGGAAGGAAAGGATGGGACATGGTTTCACTTGGCTTGTCTTATGAGTCGCTATCACACCATACTGTAAGGTGTATTGCGGCGTAGATAGATTAATTTGGATGATTTAAAAAAAAACGAGATACAATTATAGTTTTCTTCCTGGTGTACTTCGTCATGAATTTTATCGTCGTTTAACATAAGGCGACATGGCGCTCAAGTGCAAATCTATAACCGAGAAAACAAAAACATTACTTATTGAATGAATGTTTTGAGTATTTATTTGAGTTCGGGACTCAGAACAAGCAAGTCAACGTTGCTGTCAACTATAATGTTTAACTGGCCCAAATGACCAAATGAGACTGACTCAGTTGACCAGTGTGGTGAATAGCAGCGTTTTGTAAATTTATCTATTCACGTTTAAAATTCATATTTTTATAAACTTCCTTTTACGAGTAAGAATACAAATACGAGTCATAAATTTACGACAGTATTCGTCCACCGTATTGATAAAATTCCACTTGAGAACTTCCACGCAGTGATTACAATACCTAAACGAAATCAAGTGTGGTGTTCATTAATATAAAAATGTAACAGTAGTCATAAATCGTAAATCGTTTATTGAACATAAGTAACTATTTATTACAGGCAAGTCTTCATGATATATTTACGTTTACATTAGTAAAAATAATTAATGCGTCAATATAAATTTAACATTATTTTCCGTCATAATATGGCACAAACATAAGCAGCCCTCTTTATGTTCGCACTGCAGGATTCTTCATGATATTTTCCGTCACCAACCTTGATACTCATACTCATACTCATTTATTCATACTTTCTGTACATTTCATAATTATGAAATATATTAATTATGTAATTAATTACATAGTATGGTTATTATAAGATTCAGATTCAAATAAAGTACAGTACTTACTTAGTGACAAAAACTTTCAATAAATTTGTAGGTGCGATTCGAACCCCCGACATCACAATCGACAAACGTTCTGACACTATGTCACTATGCCATGTTTCTGCCATAATATTTCATAATTAAGACTACGGTGTAACAGTGATCCAAATAAGCCTCATCGAACTCGCTCTTCCGAAGTCGAAAACTAGTGAAAACGCTCAGAACTTGTAAAAACTTGTAAGTAGTGTTAGTGAATGAAATAAAACGAATCGGCTGGAACGAACCAAGAAAAGGTTGGGCAGAATGCTCTAATTTTATCAATAGAGTGTCCCAATCGTGTCTCAATAGCTGTTCTGACACGTCCTGGAGGAACCCTCGACTACTTTTATGGACTGTCACTATTTAAGGACCCATAGAAATGTGGCAGGAAAATGTCTATTCATGTTCTGATGGTCAAGTTATAGATAAACTTAAGAGAACGAATAAATCTGGCAATAATTTTAGTAGCAATAAGAATCTTTCACAGTGTTCGACTGTTGAAGTACTGTAATCATGCCTAACTCTAATATGTATGTTGTTGAATTTATGCGTAGGTACAATAAATAGATAAATAAATAAATATTGATGGACATTTCAAACACAAAACTATCTGACCTCAATCTAAGCAAAGCTTGTACTATGACAGTCAGATAGTTGATATAACACTTATAGGTAGTCAAAAGCGTTATAAATGCGAATTTTTGGATATTTTAGTATTAAAATTAACGTGGTTTGGCAGTGTCAAACTGGCAGCCATCGTGCGCGTACACTCTCCTTGAAAAAGGCCGCCGGACGCGGGCGAAACTCGAGTCGGATTGACCGACCTTATTACACGCGAGTTACCCGTTTACCCAAAAAATAAACTTTTGGATAATTCGATGTTTATTGCTCAATCACGTAGAAACATATGGATGGATTGCAATTTGGAGCACAGTTACATATTTGCCTATATGAAATAGCATATAGGCAAATTTTTATTCCGAAAAAATAACAGGTTCAAGAACAAGGCTGGAAATTGCGGGACACTGGTAGTAATCAATTAATCTATCACTTTAGTCACCTCATATTTTCTTTCCATCATCACTGCTGAGACTAGTCAGTCACAGCAATACTGAAATAACGAGCAATGGCCCCGTTGCTATCAGCGATTTAATTTCACTCAGAAAAACAACATTACAGCAGTTTGGTCCAAAATAACCCTGGAGTATTATACCACTGGATAAGTACTAAGAACGCATGCTTACTCGCTAACTTGCTTAGCCGGCCAATTTTGAGATATGGGGTAATGAAGGTACATACAAACATTACTTACTTCACGTATTTTCAAATAAGTGATTTTCACGTATGTTGTAGGCAATATCCTTAAAAACAAGGTCCACATGCTCCCAGATACTTTCTGTCAGCTGTTTTGCTTAACAACTCCAAAATAATAATTTAACTTCACCTAAATTCTCATGCTCCATTTGTAAATATGTTCATCAGACAACTATTTTGTTGCTTTTTACAATAAGATAGACCAATATAAGGGGCAATCATCCCCTAAACTCAACTATGTCCTATGGTTAAGAGCGGGAGACTGAGTGAGACATTTATTAGGAAATATTGACTTAAAATTGAGTTTAGGGGATGATTGCCCCCTTAGATTGGCCTACAGCATACGTGAAAATCACTTAGTAGAAAATACGTGAAGTAAGTAATGTTTGTATGTACCTTCATTACCCCATATCTCAAAATTGGCCGTCTAAGCAAGTTAGCGAGTAAGCATGTGCTCTTAGTACTAACTAACTCCACTTAATCGTCCACATTTCATTCATCAGAAAATAGGTGACGTCTGGGAGCTCTGGGATCTTAAAACGACCACACACGTACCCTATTATCAGAAACTCTATAAATCATGTGCGTCATTCCGCTTACAAATTAAAACGGCGAAGAAAACATCTTGAATAAAACGACATGTCCTAGAATCTTTCGAGGTCATGCGTCATCCGTCAACTTGCACTTGACCAACGTGGTGGATTAAATCCTGACTCTCTGCTTGTGAAAGAACCTGAGTCCCAGCAGTAGAAATATTTAATGGGCTGCATAAATGGCGTTTAAATCTTGCATAAAAAGTAAAGTTATGTATAAGTAAATCTCCAAACGAAGAGTAGAACAGAACATTTTGGCAAATAGATAATCACGGGAAAGTTTTCAGACTGAATAGTAAGTTATTTATTCTCTAGAGTTCCCTAGATTTATAAGGTAAACTCAGCGTAAGTTTACTTTCTTTGTGTGACACTGTATTTCTGGCTTTGGGTTTAGTTTGAGTTATAGGCCATAGCGGTTTGTCCTTCCTACTAATATTATCAATGTCAATGTTTGGATGTTGGAATACTTTGATGTTTGGATGTTTGTTGCTCAATCACGTCGTAACGTATGAACGAATTGGGCTGAAATTTGAAACACTATTAGATTATAGTTTGAAAAAAGTCATGGGCTACTTTTTGTTCCGGGAAAATTACAGGAACGGACACAACGCGATCAAAAGCACGGCGCGCTGCTATTTTCTATTATATTTACATACAAAGCAATTATTTATATTATACTAGCGGCCCATTCCGGCTACGCTCGGATATTGTCATTTAAGGACTATAAATCGAAATAAAAACTATCCTATCTCTCAAGTTGGACCAGACTGCTCACGGTGTGCCAAATTAATTTAAAATCGGTTGAGTAGTTTAGGAATCCATCGCGGACAAACATCGTGACAGGAGATTTATATATATTAAGATTTATTTACGAAAACAAAGACCCCGCAGTTTCAGTGACGTAGTTGCCATTCACGTTACTTTTTGCGATGAAAAGTAAAGACTGCGTTATTTTTATTCTAGACTATAATATGCTATAATATATCTGTGTTGTAAACGCTGAACCGATTTTTAAGCGAATTGACGTGATTGGACAACAAACATTCAACGAAGAAAAAAAAAAGCAAAACCATACATTTTGTAGTGGTAGGACTCTTGGCAGAGTCCGCCTGGGGAAATACCACACCTTTGTCAATTATTCTACCGCCAAGCAGTAATGTGCAAACATTACTGTGTTCCGGTTTGAAGGGCAATGTTTCCAGAAAAATTACAGGGCTTAGAGATATAACATCTTAGATCGATAGGTGACGAGCGCAGTGCAGTGCTAGGTAATGATTTGGACTCTTCTTGTTCCAATAGCTGCGTGTTACTGTGCTGTTATGTGGCAGGCATCTTGCTTACCATCAGGCACATGACCTGCTCGTCTCGTCAATCTTTATTTAAAAAAAAAATACAGCAAATCTTTCTCAACTAATCTAGTCCTACTAACTCTAAAAACGCGAGATTTTGTAGGAATATATAGTTTGTTTGTTACTCATTCACGAAAATTTTACTGAAGGGATTTGGATGACTTTTAACACCTACATGGAAGGACAATGGACAATGGAATGACACATAGGTTTTTTATCCAGAGAAACTAACCGTGCCATGAATTTTGCGGGTAAAATCGTGGAGCACTGCTAGTCGGTAATAGGTCTGTATTGTTGGTTCGATTTCCACTCCAAATTATTTTATTTTGTGATGTTTTTTTTCTAATTAGTCACTCCACCGACTCCGTTATACATAACCTACTAGCGGCCCACTCCGGCTTAGCTCGAATAATAACCTAGATATCAACTGCAGCGCCATTTGCCGGGCTGATTTGTGAATCTAAACCTTCCAGGGCCCTACCCAAACGTATACAAAAAAAACATTCAGATCGGTCCAGCCTTTTAGGAGGAGTTCAATAACAACGAAAAGTGGCATTGATTTTTATATATATAGATGTCATTTGGGTTCTTTTTTGTATGATAAATATAGATGATTATCTAGTTTTTGTTGTGCTTCTATAGGTGAGTCAAACTTGACGTTTGTTCCCAAGTCCTACTAATATTACAAATACAAAAGTTTGGTCGTATACCTAGATGTTTGTATGTTTTCTTGCTTAGTTATGATATAACGTCTGATTGTATTGGGTTAAACTTGCAACCCAGATTAGCAAATGGACTAATTGTTTTATCAAAAGCAAGTAACAAGGACAAGGAGTGTACGGGCAAAACGGTGGGACGTTTCTAGTCCTACTTCCTACTAATATTATAAATGTCAATGTATGGATGTTTAGATATTTGGATGTTTGGATGTTTGTTGCTCAATCACGCCCTAACGTATAAACGGATCGGGCTGAAATTTGGAACACAGATAGATTATAGTCTGGAAGAACACATAGGCATACTTTTTATCCCGAAAAAATAACGGGAAGAACGGGAACTACGCGGGTAACACCGCGGGGCGCTGCTAGTGATTTAAAAAAAAATGTCTGCAGTCATAGGGACTGCGGACAGATATGAAAACTTATTACTCAAAATTTGATAGCACACTTTGCAAACTACGTGGGTGAATCCGGAGAGCGCAGCGCTGCTATTCTGGAATAAATCTTCAAAGTTTTATTATGTGAATAAGTCTTCTAAGCATAGACATGTAGACTAGATGGCCATGGTTAGATGTGTAATGGTAACTATGGTAGCACACCAGACGTAGATGCCCATAGTCCCGAGTTCAGCCGAAGATTGATTTTCACAACTCAGGCTCCCCCTAGTGTGAGAATGGTTTGAATGGAAAGTGACAATTTGGTCGTCACTTAGTTAAATGGTTAGTGAAATTAGTTATAATCTGCATGCTAGTTTCTTTAAGTATATTAATTTAGAAAAAACCAAATTGTTAAGAGAAAAAAAAAAAAATATTATTATTTCATTCACGAGCGTGAAGCTCACTTTAACTCAATTAACGACCAAAAAATCTGTGTGCGGTGTACCAAAAGAAATTTTCACTTCAACAATAAAAATTCCGTTTGTCTCTCATAGCTTGTCCCAAACATCAAGCCTGGGAACAGTTTAAATTGCTTTTTCAGACACAGCACGTCTATTCCTTGTGCTGCAAACTACTAACAACAGTTCCTTCACGATAATGGTCTTAGATCAAGTTGCTGTACCGGAGATTTTATTAAGGGAAGTTGCGCGTTGAAAATACGATTCCGTTTTGATTGAGAGAGTAAGTACGCTATAAAATGTTTATTTAAGTACAACGGAACTTTATGTGCCCACTGCTGGGAATCGCGAGGTTTTCCCACAAGGAAAAATTATGGGATTGGTTTTTGTATTCAACTACTCGTATATCGAAAAAGCGACATCGTTTAATGGTTGACGATCCAAGGACTAGAACGATGAGGTTTGATTTCACTTTTGTGACAAGAACGTCTAAGCGTTGCTTGAGTGGGTTTGTCGCAATGTTTACAATTTTGATGTTTTCAAATCGAGGGTGAATTGTTTTTTTCTAGGTTAGCACGTTCCATCGTAGACCGCATCGTCGCCATTAGGCGAAATGGCGGTTGTACGTAAATAAATAAAAATAAAAGAGGAAAGAGTTTACGATTATAATCCTCCACGTTTGCCAATTGCAAGTTATAAGATACCACATGTTTACGATGAATGCATTTGTTTTTGTTTGGGAATACTTCAGTTTATGCAACAATTAAATTGACGTGATCCACGTGACGTGACATTCCCTTACCAAAATTAGACGCGATAAAAAAAAAAGAACCTTGTCTCCTTGTGATGGAAAGACTCCGATACTCTGAAAAGGAAACCGAGTACCGAGTAGACCATTTATGCTAACTATCTAAACTAATATTATAAAACTGAAAAGGTTTATTGTTTGAACACACTAATCTCCGGAGCTACTGAACTAATTTCAAAAATTATTTCACCGTTGGATATGGATATGTATAGGTCCCTGAGTACTATAGACTGTATATTATATACCACAGGCGCCAGTGCATATGTATAAATATTATGTAGTATTTAATAATCTTTACAGTAGTTTGTAAACTTCTGCTTATTATGAACGAAGCGCTGAAGTCAAACTAAAAACTTTAATCAAACCAAGTGCAAGGGTTTAAGTTCGATAATACATAAAAACGAATAAAATGGAACAGAGTAAAACGAAACTTCAGAATACTTTGAGAAAACGAACGTACCAGAAAAAGCACACAAAGCTTTTAAAACTCTTGCACTTAATACTTTAAACCACGGTTTCCCAAACCTTTAAAATCGTTTTTTTTTAATCGAGAGGGAGTTGGACAATAAAATTGTGGTAGCACCACACTAAAAAAACCGGTCAATTTGGTAGTAAGTATAAGCATTGTCATTCAGCATGGTAATGTTGCTAGCATTCTAGGCACGCTTCCGATTGGTAGTTGACTTGAGCATCTCTAGACCTTCTTAGGTCTATGGATAATTCAGATGTGCTTAGTAAGGAATGTAGTGTAGTGTAAAAATAATTTTAAAAAATCTTTAATAAAAGACCACACACAGAGTAAAGAAAAAACAAAACAAAAAATAAACTTAGTTACTAACGGGTGAGACGTCTTTCGAGTGTTGTTCTCATTGTATATTAGTTTTGTTAATAAAGGCTCTGTCTGTTAAAAAAAATATCATATTTTACAGGTGATCCCGTTTTTTCTATTTTTTCGAAAATAATTAAACAGTTTTTTTTCAAAAATAAACATTGCATACCTCGGCGAAATACTCATTTTCTCCAAAATTTTGCTGTCTTATTGAAATAGTGTGTTAAGTTTAATAAAAAACAATTAAATCGAGTATCGGGATTTAATATAAATTGAAATTAAGTGGTTTTTCGGAGAAATAAGAGTATAAATCAACATCGATATTTATATATCGATAATAATATTGTACTTGAACGTCATCTAATCTGATGTTAATCGACGATAATATGATCCATTATTATGGAAAACGCTAATCTAGAAAAAACCTATTGACGTGGAAATTGTAAATTGTAATTGAATTTGACGTATATGTTGTACATTTATGAATAAAGAACTTTAACTTTGACCTAAATCATCCTAGATCTGAAGACACCCACGAAAAAATAATCCAATTAAAAATAATCTGAATTTTACTTCTGGAGTGATCTCGTGAATCTAATAGAATTATTATTTTGTATTTTAAAGCATATCTGGTGTTCCTACAAAATTTTCGGTTGCAATAATTCTTTTTTTGATAAATCCAGGGCCCATCGGTATAACATAGACCCCAGGTTGAGAAACTCGCTTTTAAAGTTCCGAAACGGAATCATTGCCGATCGATTCGGGCCTTTTTGTCTGACGATCTATTACAAACGATTTGGGCTGCGAATCAAAAATAATTTTGAAGTGAATACTTATTTTGGCGCACCAGAGACAGATTTTTCGTAGGCTGTGAATTGAATTCTACCGTCACGCTCGGGATTGATAAGAAATATTCGGGTAAACTTGAGACAATGGCCATTGGCCATCTTAAAATGCGGTAGCATTTCCTTCAGGCCATTAAGAACTGCGTCAGCATGTTCATGGCCACGCCCTCCGGTTTCACCCGCGTAGTTCCCAAAGTAAGCTATCAAATTCTGAGTTGTAAGTTTTCACTTCTATCGGCAGTTCCTATGGCTGCCATTTCTTTTTTCTTTGGTAAGTAAAGCAAAGAAATTTCCTCGCAAAATAAATTTCAGCATAAGTTTAAGAAACCCTTTTTTATTTCCAGTGCTGGAAAACATCGTCTTATCTAAAAGGGATCTTAAAATAATTGCTATCTTTCTCCTTACATGCCCTTATAAGAAGACTTAGCCCGTCCAAAATCTGTCACAGGTACAGGCTTTATTTCACATGAATTGTTCAACCTAATTAAAAAAACGAATTAGTATGTTTGTTAGATTATTAAAAATATTGTACACGTATCTCTTCGTTTGTTTCAAAAACAAAAAAAAACACGAGGAATTGTGCTTAGAAGTTGCGACTGACATCACGTCTATATAAATATGATTTTCATGTAGACTTGTCGTTGCAAACTCCCACCGGAAGTTTGATGATCTATAAATATCTTTGTCTATTTTTAATTATTTGATGCTACAAAAAATACGTGTTCCATATATTTTCATAATCTACCTGAGATTTTCATTAGAATAATAAATAATAAATATTGGTGGACAATTCACACAACACCATCTGACACCAAACTAAGGAAAGCTTGTATGATGGCGGCCAGATAGCTGATATAATACTTATATAGTTTTAAATATATACATATTATACATAGAAACACCCAAACACAGTGCAAACATTTGAATTCATCACACAAATATTTGCACTGGGTTGGAATCGAACCCCCGACCCTCGGCTTCGCAGGCAGAGCTACTACCCACTAAGCCACGAGGCCACGAGAATGGTATATAAACATATACTCATTGGGAATTGGGAATTGGGATGATGACTGGGTTGTCATCAAGTCAGTCAGAAAGTCTGTCAGAATTATTTTAAATTATTTTAATTATTTAAAATAATAACATATAAAATCAAAACCGTCAGTTTAACACTGCACATGCTAAAGTTTTTTCCTAAAACTAACGAGTGTTGCTATATTTTAGCAACAGTTCCTAAAAGCTTTTAACATGTTTTTTGTAAAACACGCTTTTTGCTAGATACTGTGTAAAAAGCGTGCCAAACTCGATTGACTCTGAAATAGAGGAAACGAGTTTTGTTGATAAAAAAGTGTTTAAAAACATCAATGACTTTAATTCTGTTAGTTACGGAAGCCATATTATAAAAAAAATTTAGTAGGTACCTACTAATATTATAAATTTTAATGTTTAGATGTTTGTTGCTCAATGACGTTGTAACGCCTGAACGGATCGAGTTTAAATTTGGAACACAGTTAAATTATAGTTCGGAATAACACCTAGGCTACCATTTACCTCGTGAAAATAACGGGACCAGAAATTACGTGCATAAAAAAGCCGGGCGCTTCCTGTGCATATTAAATGATAAATTTACATGGAAATAGTTTTATTGAATAAAACTGGTACGGGGATGCATATTTTATTCCTCTTTTTACCCAACTGCAAAAAGAGTTACTTATTATAAAAAGTGACAGGATGAGCAAATCATCCACCAGATGATAAGCAACACACTTCCCTATTACACCAGAGTAGCATAACCAGCCCACTAAATGTATCCACTGCTGGGACTCGGTGCCTTCTCTCGCAAGGAGAGAGTCAAGGCCTTAATCAAGCTGGCCAAGTGCGGGTTGGTGAAAGACACATGACTTCGAAAGATTCTAGCTACATGTCGGTTTCCTCACAACGTTTCCCTTCACCGTTTTTAAGTTAGCGGCATTACGCACATGACTTCGAAAAGACAGTGATGCGCGTGGTAGTATTTGAGCCCGGGGCACACCCCGGACACTCGGCCTAAACTTCAAACAAACGTTGAAGTCGACATACCTACACTCACACAACTACGCATATGTCGTTCGAACACATTTACGCATGTGTGCGTGTCATCTAGGGGGTATGGTCCCATCTGGCCCGGTGTCTTGGCCCGGTACCGGGCCAGATGGGAAAAAAAAGTTTTAACTGGCCCGGTGAAATATTTACCGGGCCAGATGACACAAATCAAGTGCCAACGTCCCCGCTAACGGGAGAAAAGAGGATACGCCTCGTAATTTGTAAAATTTCTAAGTAACCAAATCGGACCGATTAGGTTACTTAGGTCCCAGATCCGACTCGGAGCAATCCGACTCCACCTAGTCTTGTCGCTACTAGCCCTAGAGTGTATATAAAAAATGCGGGAGCCAGAAGCTCAAGGGAGGTCCTGAGTGGAGCGAGCCATGCGAGGCCAAGCATAGCGAAGGGGGGAGGTGGCGAGCGAAGCGAGCCGGCGACCTCCGTAGTGAAGCGCAGGCCGAGTATGGAGAAGCGACACTCAGGGCTGACCGCAAAGCTTCTGGCGGGAGCCCACCCGGAGTCTCATCTCAGTGAAAGACCCAAATCGGACCAGTTGTCAAAACTCGGTGACGGAACCTATTCAGAATGGTTAGTTCAAATTGTCAATACAATTATTGTGTAGTTAGTAATTCACAAATTACGAGGCGTATCCTCTTTTCTCCCGTTACCGGGGACGATGGCACTTGATCTGTGTCATCTGGCCCGGTAAATATTTCACCGGGCCAGTTAAAACTTTTTTTTCCCATCTGGCCCGGTACCGGGCCAAGACACCGGGCCAGATGGGACCATACCATCTAGGGTTACTAAATTATTTTATGGAATAGCTGTGACCCGTGAGTTCACCTGCCTGTGTTAAGTGGCTTACAATCATACCTAGTTAGTGTTCGATCTTTAATGTAGGTAAATATAACTTTCATTAACAATAAGAAGGGAGAAGATTTAAAACAAAATAGTGAGATAATAAAGGTACCATGTACGAATTGATTTTTAGTTAAAATCTCTCTCTAAAAATCTCTTATTCTTGTTTCGTATAATAGACGAAAAATTTGGTACCATTTTGTTAAATAATACAGCATCATGGTCGTTTTCTCATAGAAAATTATCGTCCGATATAATAACCCTTCGTTGAGTCCGCCTCGCGTCCGCGAGGGGGAGGAAGCTTGAAATTGGCGGGGGGTGGGGAGTGTCCGTTCTATCTATATTATCTATTCTATGCCCGGGGTCTCCGGATCGGCAGTCACCATTGTCCCGACTAGAACAGCCGTTATACTTACGTTACACCAGAGAGTGCCATGAATATATTTGAACAATAAAAATTACTGTTATTACTGCATTGAGCTCATTACCCAGAGATAAGCCTACCTAAGATAATTTATCTCATAGCTGTGACAGAATGACTCTTCTTTTAAAAAAAATCAGATTTTAAATTAGCTTTAAGCAAACGTTTTTTTTAATAATAAGCATGCGAGTAGTTTCCGTTTTCAAATAATAATAATACAATGTTTTTAATTCCTTAAATTATGTACAGTATTATGTTTCCTCATCATCATCATCAACAGCCCACTAAATGTTCCCACTGCTGGGACTCGGGGCCTTCTCTCGCAAGGAGAGAGTTAAGGCCATAATCCACCACGCTGGCCCAGTGTGGGTTGGTGGATGACACATGACTTCGAAAGATTCTACGTACATGTCGGTTTCCTCACGATGTTTTCCTTCACCGTTTTAAGTTAGCGGCATTACGCACATAACTACGAAAAGACAGTGGTGCGTGTGGGGTTTGAACCCGGGGTCTCCGGATCGGCAGGCGCCGCACATAGGAGTATTTACATGATCTAGCCGGCCAAAATTACATTTCTCAGAATTACGCTCAGGTAAAAAAAAATGCATTCCTAGAAGAGCCAGGTAGTTGGGCGACCCAACCCTATTGTTGTTTTTTTTACCCACCCCAAATTTAACAAGATATAGTCAGTTGAAATTGAGACATTGCTCGAAGCGGTTGTTTATTTTCAATATTCGTGCTTTAAAACTCAATTTTAACTATTTTTTATTTTATGTTGTGTTGTGAATAATCCAAAATTGGCTATGGATTCTGAAACTGCTAGTAAGTGACTTATTTTACATATTTAAAATATTTAATTTTGTGACGGGATTATATTATTTTTCGTCATTTGAAAAAATACCTGTTTAATTCCCTAATATTTTCAAGAAAATTTAGTTTTACGAGGCTTTTTGTTTTAGTGCCCGGCATTACCCGGCTATAATTTTTATATATTCGTAATATATAGACTTTCTACTTTTAAAAAAAGAAAAAATTGGTTCCTACTAATTCCTACTCCGTCATCTGGAGCGATTTTAGATATCGTACTTAAAAATGTAAAAAAAAATATGAAATTTTGATTTAATTTAGTTTTTATTATTTCAGGACCATCTGGAAGTACTTTAATGACTCGCAAGGAGATATTTGGTCTAATGAGATCACAAAATGATCTCAATTTTAACGACCAATTAGAATATGTTGAAAATTATTTGATTTCACATAAGTCGTAATTTTGCACGCATGAAATCAGAAATGAAGCATCGATGGGTAGCAGCAAAATATAAAAGTGATCTATTTGAAAATTATACACTTGTATTTAAGGTTTTATGAGATACTGAACCATTTCTAATTGATTAAGAGCGATAAATAATTTTGGCCAGCTAGATGTCTCAAATACCCCTCTGTGCGCCGTTCTCCCGACTAGACCAGCCGTAACTTCCTAGAGCACCTTAACTAGCTTGAAACTATATTTGAGTAAATGAGCAAAATTAAGCTATTGCCTCTCTCAATTAATCATTTTGTAAATACAAGTTCCAAAAGATTAAATAACTAAATAAAAGATTAACCGCAAATATGGATGTAAGTTCCACATCAACCTTCTTTCAGAACGTCAGTCACAAACATAAACATGAAAAAATAACGAGAATATTACAATAGGCGAGAATGAGTAAAAATAATTTCACTTGACAAGGGCAGGCTTTTAGAAGAACAATAGCCAGCAACTGTAAAAGGCAACAAATTTCGTATTTTTAAAAACCTCCTAATAGTATAAATGTGAAAGTTAGAATGTCTGTAGCTCAATTACGTCGGAATGGATCGGGTTGAACTTTGAAACACACTTAGAAAATAGCAAGCAAGTCTTGAATAGCAAGAAAGTTCTGGTATTATGGCAATGGGAACTACCCTTCTGAAACTGTGGGGCACAGTTCGTATTTTAACTTTGTATTGCTATACAAAAAATCCACGCCAAAAAATTGCCTATGCGCTGTTGCAGACTAAATTCTATTGTCCTGTGTCACATCAACATTCGCGTGATTAGTTGGCAATCTTACGTTTAGGTTTCTTCACCGCAGAAGTAAGAAATGAACCTGTTCCTACATTCGCTATGCGCATTTTCGCTGGTCATTAAATGGCGCTTCAAAGTTTTCTAATTAGGCGCGAAGCATTAATCTTGCCGACGTTCCGCGACTCTGTGTGACTGGCACAAGTTGCCAAATTATGGGAATAACTAGGGGTTATGCTAATACTCCACTAGAATCCGTTGCTGCGGTAATGCGTTGACTGTAATGGTTTGAGTTCTAAAGACTCAAACGAAGAGGTTTGACTTCATCAGTTTCGTAATAGGAACGTCTGGGCTGTAGGATGCGTTGCCTGATTGGTTTTTCCCGGTAGTTACAATCTTGGCGTCTTCAAGACGAAAGTGAATTGATTTCTTCTAGGTAGGCAATAGAGGTAACAATGGAGGGTCCATTGTAGACCGCATCGTCACTTGACAACAGGCAAAATGGCAGTCAAGTGTAAATTTCTTTTACCTAAAAAATAAGTGAGTTTTTAAAGCTGCCTATACACACTGGGCCAGTGGAGGCCAACGCGAGCGCCGACAAAACGGCACGAGACAAAACGTAGCATCCACACACTGGCCCAGCGCAGGCCAACACGAGCGCCGACAAAACGGCGCGAGACAAAACTTAGCATCCACACACTGGCCCAGCGCTGGCAAAAGCGCGGTAGGCCAATAGGAGAACAGGACGCTACTCGCCGAGCGCCTTTGTTTTGTGCACAAAAACCGACACTGATCACGAGAGACGAGTCGAGAAAAAACAGCCCAGCCCTATACACACTGGCCACTTGCCGTCACTCGGCCAGCGAGGCGAGCGACGCGAGTCATCGCAAAACGACCCTCCACACACTGGCGTTGGCCTGCACTGGCCCAGTGTGTATAGGCAGCTTAACGATGAATAAAACTTGTAGGTGACTACATATCAACCCGAGAGTGAATCGATTTCTTCTAGGTAACCGCGCTCCATTGTAGACCATATTTTATTGTTGTTTAACATGTAGTGGAAGGACTCTTTGTTAGTTATTTTACTGCAAACAGTAATGTCCAAATACTACTGTGTTTCGGTTTAAAGGATAATATTTTCAATGAAATTACAGGCTATAGAGATAAAACATCTTATATCTCTGTCGAGCGCAGTGCAGTGAAAGATAATGATTTGAACTATGGGCAGGTATTTGCTTCTCATTAGGCACATGTCATGTTCGTCTCATCACTTTATGCAATAAAAAGAAAATATGGCGGTCAAGTTTTTTTTATGTAATAAGGATTGACGGGACGGGCACGGCATGCGGATAATGGTAAGTAACACACCTGCCTACACAGCACAAAATCACGCAATTATTTGAAAATGGAGTCCAAATCAATTACTAATATCAAATTGTAATAGAAACTGCGCGATAAACGAACTCAAAATTAACAAATTATTGACGTCATTTTAGTTTATAAAATTTCATGATATGAACTTACTGTAAACATGACGTAAATAATTCATAATTTAGATCGTATCTAAGCCCTTTATTATATTTACAATTTGACCCACCGATATCCGTGATTTGACCCGAAGTTGAAGTCTATGAAAGGGTGTTTTTTATCACGATTAATAGTTTTGCACTTAATCTCCATATCGCCTGATGTTAAGTGACGATGCGGTCTACGACGGAGCGTGCTTAACTAGAATGACCCGATTCGCTCTCTAATTGAAGACACCAAGTGGTTACTGATAATCGGACCCAATTTTTTTCTACGCATTGACGTTATACTTCCGGTTATAGTGCAGCCTTACCTTTACGGTTGTGGGTTTTCTTGTGGTTTGCTAAGCTGTCGGAACGCTCGTTTGCATAGCTGGCTAATGATAGTTTTGGCTGTCCGCGACGTGAGCAGACGCGGTTAGTAGGCGGTGTAATCACGGGCTCTGCTACTGATTTATCGTACAAAAATACTGTGTTACGAATTTGTTGATATTTTGTAATAGAGCAAGACTTAAATTATTCTTTTGGGGCGCCACAAACATATTTTTCGTGGGCTGTGAATTGAATTCTACCGGCACGCTTGGGAACGATAAGAAATTTTCGGGTGAACTCGGGACCATGGTCATTGGCAAGAGGGGTGGTTGCAACCCAAGGAGAAATTATCGAGGGTTGCAACCACCCCTCTTCGACTGTGTGCAGTTGGACAGCTTACAAGTAACGGCATAGTGCTGAATCTTATTACTTTATACCCTTCTATCATCCTACATAGGTCTCCTGGTGGTTCATTTACTACGTAAATTTTGTTCACGGGCCTGTAGTCTATTAGGCAATTTTTGAACACGTGAAATATTGTGCGTCACCGATATGCGTATTACTACTATATCTATAGTTATACAGGTAAGCACAGATTCGCTTCACCAAACACAGATCCAAGATTAATGTAACAAAAAGAAAACGATTGACAAAGGTCACGGACCCCGGAGTCTGTGGAAAAAAAAAAAGCACAGATTCCCTCCTGTATGGAGTAGTATTGTTCGCACCTTTGGGATGGATCGGCTAAGTATCAGCTGGAGGCTCTGGAATCGATCGAGAGACGTGCTAAAAGGCTCATAGGCAAATACACTCTTGTGCGGAAAAGACTTCAAAGTCTTGAACATCGCCGAAAAATCGCTAGCCTATCGGTTTTTTATCGGATACACTTCGGAGAGTGTGCGACTGATTTGCATAATCTGATACCACCTTGTCTTTTTTTCTATCGGAATGCTCGTAGCTCGAAAAAGCGACATCGTTTCATGGTTGATGTTCCAAAGACACGAACGAAGAGATTTGACTCTAGTTTTGCCATAAAAACGTCTAGGCTGTGGAATACGTTGCCTGAGTGGGTTTTCCCCGATAGTTACAATCTTTGTGTCTTCAAATCGAGAGTGAATCGGTTTTTTCTAGGTAAACACGCTCCATCGTAGACCGCATCGTCGCTTAACATCAAGCGAGATGGCGGTCAAGTGTAAACCTATAGAAGTAAAAAAAAAAGGTGCCATATTCTGCAACATTAGTGCTGTTTAATAGTACCTGGATGACCGAGCTTCACTCGGTTTCAACGCAGATACATGAACGTTTTCTAAAAGAATTAAATATAGCTTCGATTTATTGCCCTGAAATCCTCGGCACACTGAATTTCAATAAAATCGTTGCGGTAATGCGGTAGTGTTTTTGTTTTAATATGGTGGGCTGGATATGTGTACTTATCGAATGTCAGACTATCGCTGGGCTTAGATCACCCACCACACAGTAGATGTGATAGCCAGATGGGAAAAGAGAAAACTCTTTGTATGCAATTTTTTTTTTAATTAACGTGTAACTTAGTGCAAATTAAATTAATAGGTACCTGTGTTCAAATTGCAATTTAGATTTATAAATATTAAATACAAAGTACACATGAACGATGTGACTTCGCCTTAATAGAGACAATAAGAAAAGTGCTTATGGACACAATCTTACAATTATTATTATTTAGCAAACTAAGTCATAATAAAATTACTCATTAGCCTAGACTTTCCGAATTACGCCAGATTGTAATAAATATATTAGTCACCAAGTTGGATGGTGAATAATTATTAAATAAAAATAAATAAAAAAAATACGTGTAAATTTGACATTTATGAATAAAGAACTTTGATTTCGACTTTGAGGAAACGGAGATGGGGCAGACCCAAATGGCGATTGCGAGATGATCACGACAAAATACTTTAAAGACTGGAATACCTTGACTCAAGACAGACAAAATGGAAGGAGGGTACGGAGGCCTTAACATTGAGACACAATGGGGTGGTAATTTGAAAAAAAAATGCAGTGTTATTTTATACGAGTATAAGCTGAAATGTTTTTTTTGTTTTTATTTTGAATCTCATCATATAACAAATATCAACCGGAAAATAATATTAGTGTGTATTGTAACATCGTAAAATATTAATATACAAAAGTAAGTAACAATTTAAAAAAAAATTGAGAGAATTTGAGAGTTCAATAGATTTAATAAAAATGCAGGGGCAAAACTTTGTAGATAATAAAGAAAATTCATAATCATTCATTATCTAACCTACATATCTGGGTGAGGACAGCAGAACACGCAGAGTCCACGTCATTATTTGTAGGTACGAGTACCTATATAGCGCCACACAATGCACTGTGATGCCAGCAGGTAGTAGATTAACATTGGTACCTACATGCTTTGTGCATTAAATTATTTTAAAAAATCATAAAACTATACAACTACTCTGCACACATAAAAATAATAACCAACACAAGCAATAAATTACTTAAATCAAGCAAACAAATCATCACTATAATTTTATTTAAAACAAAACATGTACAAATCTTTACACTGCTAGTTTTGTCTTTTCAATTTGGAGTAGAATGAAAGAGAGGGCGATAACAAAAACATAATCAAGTAGACGACAGAGGTTCCAGGTCCAAGCACCTAACTAAAACTGTCTTAGCTTTGATATTGCTATCTCTTTTCTTTTCGCATGAAATTAAAGAGATAGCAATAATAGCAAAGACAAAGCCGATTTGGTGAGACGGTAGAAGGGTCGGTCATAACCTCAGCTATGTGGACGGGGTTTAGCGGTGAGATAATGTTACATACAAATATTACATGGCAACAGTTCGAAATGTGTCAATCTATTCGAATTTCCGCAACACAAGACAAAGAGCGGTCGACCCGACCACTCTATAACATCACACTAAATACTCTCAAACTACGTGAACAAGTAGGCACATATGCCCCAACCCTATAATGATAGGGTTACCATACGTTAAGAAGATATGTTGTTGGATATCCTAGTAGGTTATTTTTGTAGTAGTAGGACTCTTTGCAGAGTATTCCTGGATAAGTACCACACTATTGCCGTTATTTTCCAGTCAGGCAATACCTAATGTGGTAACATCACTGTATTTTTAAGGGCTATGTTTCCAGAAAAATTACAGCGCATAGAGATAAATCAACTTAAATCTCTGGGCAATGAACGGAGTGCAGTGACAGGTAATGATTCAGACTCTTCAGGTTACAATAGATGCGTGACATTGTTTTGTTATGGACAGACATGTTCCTTACCACTAGTCACATGTCCTGCTTGTTCACTCAATTTATACTATGAAACATGTTTTTCATAGTGTTTAGTAGTTTGATCCAACTTTCGTTAAACTTACAGCTATATGACAATTTTCTTCAGATTATATTTCGGAGAGTGTGCAGCGTAATAAAATGATTTTATCCTATCTGGTACTTTTCGCCAGTCGTACCTAAAATTTGTACTCTTTTTTGCGGTTTAAGTCCTCTTCCCTCATACGTACAGTCTTAGAATGGAGTAAATGTCCGGCTTCATTGTTCCCTTGAGATACAATTTAGAAGTTTTCGAGGTCACAAATCATTACGATTATCAAATCTTTCTAACCATTTCCCAGTACCTACGACTTTTTTTACTAAACCGCTGTCAGCTTCGACTTCCATATTATAATTTAACGATAATAATATATTTTTGAACTAAAACAATATTTGGGGTACCCTTGATTGGCCTCTGTTTTGCTGGCAACCCTACGTATTGATCGCTGAACTCCTAAGTCAATCATCAAGTTTGATTTTGGTAAGTTCGCGAGTTAGCAAGAAATAGTCTCGCGAGTTGTTTAACTTTGGGAAAACGTTAATTTGCCTTGAATTGGCTAGCTTTAGAGTTATAATTGGGTAATTAATTTATTTCGCAATATTGGAAGTTGTTGAAGGTTAATTAAGTTTGTCAAGATGCCAGTAACGTAATATTATGAGATTTTTAGGAGGGTTATTGTTAAATCCTGTTTGGATGGATGTATGAACAGATAGATGTATGAACAAATGGATGTATATACATTTGCATGTAGGAGCGGATGGATGTTTGAATGTTAGTTACTCTTTTTGAAGTTCCCGTCACTGGTTTACTACAGTTTCTATAGGCCATATTATATCCTTCCAAAGTATATCATAATTTTCTTCAATATTATTAGAAGCAAATAATACAGAAAACCCTTGAATGTCTCAAGTATTAGCCAACTACCTTCGCACTCAAACCGTACTAAAACCCACTCTGATCTCAAGAACCACTCCATAAGATATTGAAATAAATCAGACATAATAAAGATATCCAAAACGTTGGTTTGCCCGTAAAAATCCACAAACAGTAACACTTTCTGTAAATAAGAGGGCGCTTATAAATTACCTACCTCCGTATAAACGAATGGTGGTATTATACAAAACGTGGCGAAGCAGTTGAGAGCAGAACTCACACAGTGAGTGAACTCACAGAGTGCTACACGATCTTTGAGTTTTTAATACGATATTTTTTTATTAAAGAGTGACGGGACGAGCATGACATGTGCCTGATGGTAAGCAACACGCTTGCTCGTAACAGCACAATGTCTCGCAACTATTGGAACATGAATAGCCCAAATAATTACCTACTAGCACACTGCACTGCGGTCGTCACCCAGATAATGTACCATATTAATTCACAATGCTCTCTAATTTCTCTACTTTTAAAAAAACAGCCAAAAAAGCGATCGCAAAGTTAAGTTTGCTGGTTTATTAATTCGTGTTCCCAAAATGAGTAAAAGTGCTTCGAGCGGGCATTATAAAGCATAGCATTAAAAATTGACTGTAAATATGTTCTGCCGTTTATTTGGCATAACATATAAGCATTAAGGTTTAGTGTCGTGATACCGCCGTCATGTCGTCTGACCTGTCGCCAACCCTTCATGAGTCTATGTGAAATACAAATGAAAATTTATGGATTCACTTTGCCCTGCTGCTCACCAGCCAGGTATATATATAAAATAGGAGAGCTATATGATTAGTTTTCAGCTTGTCTCAAATAGCTACCCAGAAACTAGTGCCAGTTCTCAGAATACAAAATATTGGCAACCGTGACAATTGTTCTAAAATCGGGCGTAGTGGGTAAGTCGTGAGTCGCCTGAGTTGGAGCATTTATATTCGTGGAAGTATGCTCAAGTTTCTTTAGGAACTGTGTGTTATGTCCAACTATAAAGTTGTTTCACTTAACTGGTGGAACTCTGGCGATATTGGTTTCTGTAAATTATGCACCAAGTTTACGTGGCCAAATAAAAAATATTAAAATCATAAATTTGTAAGCGCTTGGCGCTAAATGGTTTTCTAGATTTGCATGTTGATCAATGCTTGGAACTTACTACCAGCGTCGTTGGTTTTGCCCGCGTACAATACAATACAATACAATACAAAACACTTTATTATACCACAAAACAATACAGGAATACAATGATAATACTTAAAAACTAGAACATTTTGGGCACAAAAGGCGATCTTATCGCTAATAGCTCAAGTTCGTAGTTCAAGTTCTTAGTACTTTCCGGCAATAAAAGTAGTCTACGTGTTATTTCAGACTATAATCTATTAATGGTGTTACAAGTTTCCACCTGATTCTTTGTGGCGTTCCAACGTGATAGAGCAAACATCCAAACATGCATACTTTTATATTATAATATTTGTAGGATTTATGCCCAGACCTTGGTCTACGTGACTTATATTATTAGTTTAGAATAATTTAGATGCTAGTTCAAACGGAGTAAAGTAAAATAATAAGAATTTGTACAAGCTATTATATAATTTCACCTGTCCGATGTCTGTCTGTAATAGACCATGTAACTTGAATTAACATGGTACCATGGAGCTGGTCTGATGATGCAACTGGAAGATGGCCATGCAAACTCGGTAATTAAACGACAACCCCATTTAGATTGTGCTCGTATGATTTGTCTTGACATGTACTTTGGTTCTAGATGGTTTTCAAGGTCTGAGGATGGAGCTGGAAGATGGTCTTTAACTTATTATTACTCTTTTTTTACTAACAAGTTATAAAAACTTGATTTCGAAAAGTTTTTTTTTATTGTTTATCATTTAATTTGACTTTACGAGCACGGCATGCCCGCCTTAATGAAATGTAACACGCCTGTCGTTACAGTAGGTATTGAGACGAAGCTATAATTATGAATAGTCTAAATTATTCCCTGACACTGCTCTACACTCGTCGCCCAGAGATATAAGAGGGCTTTCTCTTTGCGTCTTTCTTGGAACATTGCCCTTCAAACCAGAACACAATAATGTTTTCACGTAACTGTTAAAACAGGCAAATATTAAAAAATACTGTGCAAACCATTTTTGCGCTAAAATTACACCTGGTTGGTGTTACCACCGCTACGCCACCACAGCTTTTAGACTATTTACGCTAAAAATAAACAACAACAATGTTACGCTTTTATCCATTTTTCCTAGTTCATATCCAGAATTCGATTTAGGTATCAACGAAATCGTCAAAACATAGAAATTGAAAAATTATTTAGAAAATTTTTCGAAACTCAATCCCATCCCTAAAACGGATTCTGTGTCCAGACGCTTTTATTACAGTTTTATTACGAGCTCGCGAGACAGATTTATTACGAAACAGAAACAGAAAAAGGACAAACTGAAAGTTTAGTGCTCGTACGATTCACGTATAACCGGTACCATTAAAATCCAGTTTTGAAAGAACCGCGCTTTCGCCGGATTAATTCAAGGTTTGGTTTTTATCATACCTAGATTGTTTAGTAAACATTGTAATTAATTTTTTGTTGTCTACTGGCTGGGCCTAGGCTTTTTCTAGTCTACGCCACTGAGCCCCATCGGTAGCTTCCATTACCCTCTGTTTCTCTCCAGTTTACGCAGATTGTTGCTCCACCTGAGCACACCCCGGACACTCGGCCTAAACTCCAAACAAACGGTGAAGTCGACATACCTACACTCACACAACTACACATATGTCGTTCGAACACATTTACGCATGTGTGCGTGTCATCTAAGGTTACTAAATTATTTTATGGAATAGCTGTGACCCGTGAGTTCACCTGCCTATGGCTTACAATCTTACCTAGTTAGTGTTCGATCTTTAATGTAGGTAAATATAACTTTCATCAACAACCAGAAGGGAGAAGATTTAAAACAAAATAGGAGATAATAAAGGTACCATGTACGAATTGATTTATAGTTAAGTACACTTATTAAGTAGTAGGTATTCTGACAATTCAATTCTGACAACGAAAGCCGCAGTTTAAAAACAACGAGTTTAATAATTTCGTCACAGGACTTCAGTGTTGGCGCGTACTTCTAACCAGAATAGCTTAACACAGTTTATAAAAATGATTCAATCTTTATAGAAATTCTTATGAAATTAAAAATCTCTTATTCTTGTTTCGTATAATAGACGAAAAATTTGGTACCATTTTGTTAAATAATACAGCATCATGGTCGTATTTTCATAGAAAATTATCGTCCGATTATCGTCCGATATAATAACCCTTCGTTGAGTCCGCCTCGCGTCCGCGAGGGGGAGGAAGCTTGAAATTGGCGGGGGGTGGGGAGTGTCCGTTCTATCTATATTATCTATTATATGACCTGAGGGTCTACCGCCTAAGGAAAGAGGTCTTAGCTTTGATATTGCTCTCTCTTTTCTTTTCGCTTGGTTTCCCATGGTATGGGTATTACATGAAAGGGTTTGTTGAATGGGATACGAAAAAAATAATCACGTAACCTTAATTTTATAATTTTTTGTGCGTGCTAAAAGCGTGCTTTGTAATTTTTTAAACTATTATTTATTATTTATTTTCAAACAACTCATGATTTAGCGAATTCGAAATTTTGATAACTCGCCGGTTTTGTTTTTTATCTCAGCAAGCTATTTACAAGCGTTTTATTTAGCTTTTGTTTGTGAAAAACCAAATTTGTGAATTACTTTATTATTATATTTTGATGCGTTTTTCAGTAGGTAATGGGATTGTAGATAATTAGTTAGGGGTTTTAAATAGGTGTTACGATGGTAGCTCACCAGGGGGGCACAGCATTAAAATATATTATTTTGTAGGATGTAGATGGCAGCCCCCATGGATATAATTGGGTTTTGGTTCAATTTCAATGAAAGTATCTCGCGTCACATTTGTTTGTTAAGTTGTTTTTTTTTTAATCTACCTATTTCTATTTGATTATATTTCATCTTTGGTTGATTTTATTTTATCCTTAATTGATTACTTTTTAACCATCATGAGTTTTTTTCCACCAACCCACACTGGGCTAGCGTGGTGGATGATAGTTTTGACTCTCTACTTGCGAGAGAAGGTCCCGATTTCCAGCAGTAAGAACATTTATTGGGCAGTTTATGTTTATGCTTGAGGGATTTTTTTCATTTTTTTTAGTACATAGTTAATTTTATGTGTTTGAAGTACCTACTGTTACTATTGTAATAGAAATAAATTAGAGTTTTAGTTTTACTATTTGTACGTTCAGATTTTTTTTTTAATCGTTAAATTTTTTCTATAATCTTATTTCGTCTTAGTTCTTCCAAATCTTCCCAACTATTTACCACAGAACAAAAAGGACCTATCAAAAGAATTTCTCAACAACTTGACTCCTCGACGCATCCTTGCCCCATCGAACATACCCGGCGAAACTTCTCACAGTTTACTCAACAGTTTCCTATATCCCTCTATGATAGATCGGGAGTTCAATAACCCTAGAAATTGATGGATGTCTTGGAAGCAGCGAAAGGGCAAATGCGGCTCTTGAATAAAGGGGATGATTAAGCGGTTATGGAGGGTGGGATTTGAGAGCGTTGTTTGTACAAATTAAGGTGTTACGTGCCTTGAAGCAAACTTTGTAAACAATCGTGGTTACGTAACGACCACGTACTAAACCAAAACTCGGACTTTTTCTTTGAGAACAACCCCAAACAAAAACAAGTTTAGCTGTTTTATACAATTAATTTAATTAAAAGTGTATCTTTGTTCAGCATCAGCAGCCTATTATATGTTTCCATTGCTTGAACTCGGATAGCCTATCAAAATTATAGAGTTAAGACAATCCACATCGTTGACCAAGTGCAGGATAGCAGATGACACTTACTAGCCCATGAAAACATGTATCTTTTTTGGAGCATACCAGCGCAGCTTACACACGTTGTTTTTCTTTCACCGATAGAGGCGGTGGTGATGAAACTAGGTAAACTTCGTTTATTTGAACTTGGGGACGTACTTAGGAATGAGAAGGGGATTAAAACTTACGACGTCATCATGGTTGTGAAACTGGAACATTATTCCTGTTTGCGAAGTGAAACATTACTTGCAAAATAAGATCGTATAAAATAAAAAAGTACGGATCCTAAACGCCGTGAAGTTGACGTACATAGGTATAAATATGTCAGTACTTTTAAAAAAACTGAACGTTCTTATCACTTAATTACCCCGTTTTTGCAATAGCAATTTTTTGAGTTTTCAAGATAGTTCCTGCAATGAAAAAAATAATCATAATCGGTGTAATTCTGTACAATGAGTATGGACTGTAATATGTATGCATTTTGATACTTAGTATTAAAACTATTATGAAATAAAAGACGCAATTCACAACTTGTACTTCAATACTTATTTCATTGGGGTTGAGCGCTAGACTGCCATGATAGCGAGCCACGGGAGAGGCCTATGTCCAGCAGTAGACTAAGATAAGCTGATGATGATGAAGCAATATACATCAGTTATTTTTAAAATATTGCCTAAAAATAAACATAATTTGCTTAGGTACGAAATTGAACGAAGCACCGCCTCGGCGGTTGTAGGTCCCAACTCGCAGTTGATTTGTAATCTAATAACATTAACTTATTTACGGGAAAACGGTAATAAGTTCTTGTTCCGATGAAATGTGGCAACGGGATCGGCGAGCTACTGGCGCAAGTGAAGAGCAAAAGAGAGTGCAAAAGTCTGGCAAAATACTTCTTTTTTCTGTACTTATAAGTTTTTTAATTCATCGAGGAATTAAACCTTTAAAGAAATACTATATTTTAAAGCGTTATTTAAAGCAGAAACTAAGGAGTGAATTTGTGTGTTTCTATTAATTCTTTAGTTTTCGAACAAGGTTGTCCATTTAAGTTCCAGATATTTTTTTATTTTTTTTTTATAGCATAGAGTGACGAGACGAGCAGGTCATGTGCCTGATGGTAAGCAACATGCCTGCCACATAACAGCACAGTAACACGCAGCTATTGAAACATGATAGTCCAAATCATTACCTAGCACTGCACTGCGCTCGTCACCCAGAGATCTAAGATATTATGTATGATCTAAGCCCTGTAATTTCTCTGGAATCATTGCCCTTCAAACCGGAACACAGTAATGTTTGCACATTACTACTTGGCGGTAGAATATTTGACAAAGGTGTGGTACTTCCCCAGGCGGACTCTGCCAAGAGTCCTACCACTACTATAACACTGAATAGAAATTTACAATTAATTATTATCCGAATAAATCGACTTTACAGTAGTATATGGTAGGTTTCATGATACTGCAGAGGTAGGTGAGGTGAATCATTTAGTTTACATTTGATGGCCAGTTTGTATCTTAATTTTGTCAAGGTATTTTATAGAACACAAACATTATTTTTGAATCTGATTCAGTTATTTTGGTGTCGCCAGAGAAATTGGGATGTATGGAAAAATCTGAATCCTACGTTAATTCTTTTTTTATAGACAACCGTCTCAAACCACAAATTATCAGATTATTAAAATTTGTTAATACTTATTAATTCATATAATTTGCTAATGACATATTTATATTTATGGTCTATAAACTGCTTCTGACTTTCCATTTTGTAACATCTATAAACCGATTCATAAACTGCCTTTGTTCAGAAATTGTTTTCACAGTTTGTTGACCGGCAAGTGTGTGGAATAAAGTTTGGAAACATTAAAAAAACTAGAATGTAAACTTTACGTTTCTGAAAGCCGGTTGAAAGGTAACATGACTTACATAAATTTGGTATTTGATAAAAACAAAAGAAAGATGTTTTACAAATCGCTTTTCTCCTTCAATTTCACCGCCCAAGTTGCAAGGGAGAAATTTATTCATAGAATTCAATTTACTCCAGGTGTGGTCTGACCCTTAACGGGAAATAAACGGGTCCTATTAAGGCGACTCTTGCTTTTGTTTCTTATTTGGGGTTCCGTGGACACAAAGTATTAACAACTTTGTTTCAATCTCTATTTGCTGGATGTTTGTCTCTTTCACTTAACCTTACACAATACACATACTACATATATAATTACTTTACAATACACAAACATCTTTGAAATGTATTGTAAAGTAATTATTTGTAAAATTTGTTTATATTGTGAAAATACTAATGGGAAACTAAATTGACAAAGTAACATTATTTTAAGAAATTTAAATTTAGATATTTGTTATTTTATGACTTACTAAAATAAAATAAATCGTAAAAAATGAGGTAATTTAAACCTAGTATAAAAATAATAATTGACATGTGATTTGGTATTAACTAATAACCAAAAACATTATACACATTAATGCAGTTCTGTTATAGTTTTTAGGTAATTTATACTGTATCTTTATAGTTTGAGCCCGATTCACTCTTGACGAAATATATTTTCTCTCTTTTTTGGGAAAAATGTAGACCCTTAGAAGTTACGATACACCGGATGGGACCGAAGTGACGAAAGGAAGTTACGTCAAGAGTTTCCTTAGGACTTACCCTTTTGTTTTTACCGCTTTGTCAGTATGTCGTGAGATGTTAGAGCAGCTTCAACTTATGAAGTGGTCTTTATGAAGCCTTGGCCTCGTTTTAAATTATCATAAGCGGCTTATATTTAGGTGTCCCTCACAGTGGCATCTATACATATAGATAAAACTAGGTCCGACTTAATTGAGTAACAAACATCTAAACTTTTGTATTAATAATTGTAGTTTAAAATTAGGTCACTTCAATAGTGTCTATTGTGTAATTCCAAATGAACAGTTTTTAACTAAACGCTAAAAATTTGTAACTAAACTTTCATAAAAATCCGTAATATTAAATCAATCAAATTTTCTGCCTGTTTGTTGCGGTTAATCGAAACGGCTTCAATAATTTTAACGGGACTATCACTGGCAGTTAGCTGATTCTACTTAACTTACGGTAAGTTACGGCTGGTCTTACTAGACCATCGCCACTAGAGCTACAAGACCTAGAACTAGAACTGGACTGGCGATCCGGGTTCAAATCCCGAAAGTCATGTGCGTAATGCCGCTAATGCTGGGGGCACTAACTTAAAACGGCGAAAAAAAAACATAGTGAGGAAACCGACATATACCCTGAATCTTTCGAGGTCATGTTTCAATCTCCAATTAGCACTAAACCAGCGTAGTGGATTATGGCGTTGACTCGCCTTGCGAGAGAAGGCCACGAGTCCCAGCTGTGGGAACATTTAGTAGACTGTTAATGTGTTAGAAGTAACTTACGCCAATTTTATTTAAAAAAGTGACATTTTAGTTTGTGTAAGTTGTGAGTTACATGGCTGGACGCATCCTACTGAATGCTAGTACTCTTGCAATACGCGTACAATTTAACATGAGTTTTCCTGTTAATTAGTCTAGCTTGCAAGCTCGCATCAAATGAAAGTCATGATGGCCCAGATAAGGCCTTTGCACTTTTTGTGCTAGCCTTAATTTTGACAGCCAGTATGAGTCACCTGAGACCAACAGCCATTGGCCCTTTGGACTGCCCTCGTCTTGCGATCGTCACATCGATCGCCCAGAGATACCTACGCACGAGAACGCAGTAATGTTTGCATATTAATTACTGTTTTATTGTAGAAATAACTACTGAATGTGTGGGTCTTCCCCTTTGGACTCTGTCTAGAGTCTTACTCGTACCAATATAAACTTTTTAAGATTTTGCTGTTATAATTAGACATTGGTACGTTACACTAGAATTAATAATTACATTTCAAGCATTAATATTTTAACGGTTAGGAATTTCAGTATAAAAGTCGTGATGTCGTCGATTTGAATCCAGTCCGCTAAAATATATTTCGCTACTAGGCAATAAATAGGCATTTCGTATAAAACAATTTGCAAATCTGAGATTCTATAGACATTGTACACACCATAAAATTATTGTCAACATTACAATATGATATACCTATATAACATACAGACAGCCGGATATGAAAGCAACGTCAACACTTAGGACAAACAAACAGTATACTGATATTACAACCGAATTATAACAGAATCTTTACTTACAACCAAAAGTATTAATAGGGCAAATCATTCAACATAATTATTGTTAATTGTTGTTAAAAGTAAATATTAAAGATCACTGGTATTTCATTTATTTGCATCCGCGTAGAATTAGGTGAATGTATTGTATATTCCTCAATAAACTCTGAATTTTTAGAGGTGAAAATAACGTAATCAAGGCATATTCTAGACTATAATCGACGTGAACTCCAAATGTAAGCTTATCGCCTCAAATTAGTAGGTTTACGAAATATAATAATAGTTGGTACAGTCCGCGAGGTATAAGCTGAGCTTTGCATTAGTGTGAGTGATCACCAAAAGTACAGTCAGACGCAGGACGCTGTGACCATGTTCTCTTAATAAGGTGTCAATTTTATATTCAATAAATCGTTGTTTATTATGCAGTATCAATTGTATATTGGTATAAACGATAGGCCTGCCCTGAATACGGTATTCGGAAATTTTAAGTAAATAAGTTATACGTAGGTGACGGATCGCATGCTTTTCCATTAAAATTTTTCTGTTATTCTCTGTCCTTGACCATTTGAATCCTAAAAGAGATACTTCTTTTCGCAATGACCATATTGATCCTGGATAGTTAATGTCAGCTTGTTGTTTAAGAGTTTGTTGTCTGACTGTACTTTTGGTCATAGATGCGTATGCATGTGATCACTCACACTAATGCAAAGCTCAGCTTATACCTCGCGGACTGTACCTACTTACAAATGGTTGATGTTTCAGAAATTCAAATGGAACGGTTTGAATCCACTTTTGTCATAAGAATTTCTACGCTTTACCATTCATTGTTTGAGTGGGTATTCTTATGGATGAAATCTATATGTCTTCAAGACTGTATTAAATCTGTTTCCTCTAGGTTAGCACGTTCCATCATGGCGATATTGCGGCCATGTGCAAACTTGTTATAGATAAAAAATCATAAATGTATACAAATAACTTATGTAGTTTCAGCTTTACTAATTCACGACTGAAGGCATCTTGAATGCTGGAAGTCTGTTCTGTTCTAATCTGCGTTGATATCACAAACAGTGAACAAGATATTCTCGAAAAATAATATTCCTGTTATTCAGAGTCGAGCTTATTTGAATTTTCCTTCGTTTTTCTTCAGATTTTGTCCAAAACAGAGATATTTGGGGCGTCGCACCTGCATGTGAACGTGAGATATTATCGTAAAAATTCAACTTTCTGAGAGAATTTCTTTGAGAAAATATTGGTAAAATGCATTCTTTACCTGTATCTACATTTAAACGCTTAAGTTTAGGTAAAGTATCTGTTCATCAGAATTTTATTTAGTCATAATCTAATTCTAATTGAGACCACTACTAGACACTTATTTTTCCTAAAACTATAATGGCATTATCCAGTCTCTCTATACATATTTAATAGCGCACCAGACCAGACGTTCACCATTATTATGTATGTATATTGTATACACATATGAGTGAGTGTATGTGCTAGAGATGTATGTGCTTTCGATGCAAAATAATAATTTGCGAGCCACTTAAAACTTCCACATAATAAAGAAAGTACCCAGATTTGCTGTTTATAGACAGGACAATAATGATGATTCTTATGAAGACGATACTTTAGTTTTAAATTTTCGTTCTCAGAATTTCTAGTCAATCTTAGACTTTAATACCAAAAATACGCTTCTCCGTAGTAGCTTTCAATACTACAATGAACACTGATTAAATTATGAAATTTCAATGTCTAATATAAACAAATCACGCAGAGATTTTCGTTTAAAAAGAAAATAATTTAGTAATAAATAATTGCTTTAATCGTCCGTGTTTATTATAACAAAAACACGCATATATCATTTTTGGATGGTTGTGTGTTCTTTGAGACTTGTGACACTCGTTTCCACTTTGACTTTACTTTGACTCGTGACGGTTGACTCGGGATTACCGAAGGTTTTAGAAATGATGAGAAAATTAACATAATATATGTAGATAAATTTATTAAAAAAATAAAAGTGTATATTATTGAATGTAAAAAATTAACACTATATGAGTTACGCCTAAATTAAAACATAAACTATCAATCACAATAAATATCAAACCATATAAAATTTCAGTAGAATTTTCAGTATTTTTACTATAAGGGCAGAGCTTTTAATAATAATGAAACAGAATAATAATGAGAACTACACATCTTCGTGTAATTAAGTTATATTACTAATAACAAAGGCTTAGTAATTTTGTTCTGTACACTACAAATAATCTGAAAATAGAACATTCAATGAGAACCTATAGCATCTAATTTGAAAAACAAAACACTAACAGCGAATTATTCATGAGCAACGCAGTACCGCTGTTAAAGAGTTGGATTGCTTCTTAAAACACTTTTTTATACGAAACAGAATACTTTTTGTACCAATAACAAAGTTTCTCGTTCCTCGCTTATCGCCGTTTAAACTACAGTTAGAGCGACTCCCAGATATCTTCCAAATTGAAAAATAACTGAGCGTCCTCGCGATAAATTTCAAGGAGAAAGTTTCAGTTTAATCGCTAAGACGGAATTTTGGTCATTCCAAGTGCTGTTTATTGAAGTTGGGGGTACAATAAATAAGTTACTTTGTTCCAAACTGTAGAATTATAAAGTAATTTTTGGCTTCCATTTCACGGAAATGGAGATTTATTTCTCCAAGCAAGGGCAGGTTCCTGATTTGCGACGATTGCTTCGCAAGAACCCTGCTTCGGTTTGAAAAACGAATTTACAAAAAAAACATTTTCTTGTTTTCATGGAGTTGTTTTACATTTCAGAGATTAATATTTTTAGGGTTCCGTAAAACGTAAAAACGGAACCCTTATAGATTCGTCATGTCTATCTGTCTGTCTGTCCGTCCGTATGTCACAGCCACTTTTTGCCGAAACTATGAGAACTACAATGTTGAAACTTGGTACGTAGATATATTATGTGAACCGCATTAAGATTTGAACAGAAAAATTAAAAAAAAAGAAAAATTAGGGTTGGCCCCCATACCTACTGAGAACTGAAACTTTTTTTCATCAAACCTACACTTGTGGGGTGTCTATCGATAGGTCTTCAAAAATGATGTTGAGGTTTCTAAAATCATTTTCGTCTACAATGAATAATTTGCGCGAGAGACACTTCCAAAGTGGTAAAATGTGTCCCCCCCCCCCCCTCTAACTTCTAAAGTAAGAAAATGAAAAATCTAAAAAAAAATATATGATGTACGTTACCATCTAAACTACCAACGAAAATTAGTTTGAACTCGATCTGATGAGTAGTTTTTTTTTAGTACGTCATAAATTCACTATTATTGAAACTTCGATCAAAGTTACAACGAACTACAAGAACTATGTGTACTATGTATATTATGTTACTTGCTGCAACGGAACCCTTCATGGGCGAGTCCAACTCGCACTTGGCCACTTTATTTTATTATTTGAGTTTCTTAATGTATAAATGTCACCGGAAATGTATGAAATATAGAAATCGTAAACAATTCCTAGGAAATGGATACAGTTCCGAAGCTGTTTAGGAAAATTACATAATTTGGTTTATAAAATTATTTCAGATATACAAATCCTGGAAAATGTTTACATTTCAATGACGAATTACATACATTTTCGTTTACATATACATGATGAGAAAATAGGCAAACGTAGTGTAAGCCCCCTGAAACTCGATGGAGTGAGGATATACGTAAGGCAGCAGGTAGTTTTTTATTTTATTTATTTAATTTTTATTTTTTCGTTTATCGACCATATCGCCTGTAGGCCAACACAAAATTATACTTAAATTTTCAACAATTATTTCTTAGGACTAAAGTGATGAGTTTATACAACATAATGGGATTATTCGATTCAGGACTGGCTAGTATCACATTACAGTAACCAATATCTCTGATACTACTTCTTTCAAAACACAGTCTTCTGAAACTGTCGTTCCGAACACACTCCATCAAGAAGTGCATAGTGTCTTCGAGAACCCCACTTTCATTGCAATTGGGAGATGGAACCTTCCTGATCATGAATGCAAACTCGTTTGATGGAATGTGTCCAGAACAAAATCTGAGGGCGGTCACTAAAACGTCACGAGATAAGCGAGTACTGCTAATCCAAGGGTATTTTGGTATTTCTGGTTGGATCGTGTTGTACCAGATGCCTAGTTCTTTAGATCTTTCATCAAATTATTCTTGCCACAAGGCACTATAACAGCTTCTTATCGTCCTGATATAGTCCGAGGACAAGGGTGTCACATGCGATGGAATTCCATCAGTGGTCGCCCGCCTAGCAAGCAATATCGAGGGTATCGTTTTCTTCAAGCTGGATATGAGTTATGAGGTAGTTGTTGCAGAAGAAAAGCCAAGGATAAGGCTGAGTGGCATATCATGGAAAATACCTATGTTCAGCAGTGAAGTATTAAAGGTAAGTTGATGATGTTGATATTTAATTATAACATAGAGCGAAGTGACACCTACTTTAACCCTAAAGCCTACCCACAATAACAAAGCATAGGCAGTCTACTAAATGATTCCACTGCTCGAACTGCTTCACTTGTAGGGAGAACGGCAATGCAATTTTATTATACTCCACGCTGGCCCAGCGCAGATTCTAATCTGTGAGTACACAATTATCGTGAATTGTACGTTTTCGCATCTGGGCCGTTGACCACCACGTCTTCACACGGTTTTCAAGATTAATGGAATACATAGCAATTAGAGTGATGACTTCATCAAAAATATACCTTTCTAGTAAGTCTATCAGGTAGACAGACTACAAAGATATAATATTGACCACGAGAAAAGTTTATTTGTTTTTTTTTTTAATAACATAAAAACCGTTTGTAGACGTGACGTCACTCGAAACTTTTATGCACTATATTTATCAACGTAGCTTTTTTGTTTGTGAAGCAAAATAAAAACTACGTGAACAATATTCTTGAAAATTTAACTGACGGATTATTTTTTAAAATTTCATAAATTAAATTTCATAATTAAGTATTTCGATAAAATTGCTATAATAGAGATGCAGCATGGACTGATTTTTCTCGTAAGCATCGTACATGAAACTCGCGTGCATGACGCGTTGCAATTTCGAGATAATTTACCAAATAAATAAAAATTCAAAATATATAGAAAAGGCCAAATTACATTAATTTATATACCTACTATAATAAAATTATTGTTAATACTAGTGAATCATCAACCGTCCTAGCTTAAAACACAATCCAAAATGTATTGTTTACAAAAATCATAAAACATTCCCCTGTACAAAAGTCGTGTAAAAATTTGATTTGCTCGTAACCCTGTAAAACTTTAGCTTTGACCAAAATTTATTGTTATTTCTCTCGATAAAAACGACAATTACATTTACCAAAGATAGCCGTAATTTAATACGAACAAGTCTGAATTTAAAGATGCTATTGTTCCAAAATATATTTTGTTGCCAATACACTTTCCTGCATAATGCTGACTCGAAATATAATCTTCCCTTGACAATTGGAGTAGCGTTTTCATTACATTGAGTGGTATAAAAATAGTAGTGAAGAGACTAAGGCAGGTTTTGTCGGAAGAAATTATTTTTTAGAAACGCGTGTTTTGTTATAGTAAAGATAAATAATAAATAAATTTTGTTAGATAATTCACACACAACACCATCTGACCCCAAACTAAGCAAGGCTTGTACTATGGCGGCCAGATAGCTGATATAATACTTATAGATTATACTGTGATATAGAGTTACTAGCCGAACGCGCGCGCGTTGCTACGCCGTCTATCGAAAATTGGGCGTACCAATTAAAATTTTGAACAAATTCGGTTAGTTTAGGTTCTAATGACGCAACCTTTAAAATATCACATTATGCTGTCACGCAACGAAAGCTCTCAAAAACCAATATTTTATCCCGTTTTTGTTACATTTTTCATTCATGCTCGGCTCCTGTTGATAGTAGCGTTATGTTAAATAGCCTATAGTCTTCCTCGATAAATGGACTATCCTACAAAGAAAGAATCTTTCAATTCAAACCAGTAGTTCCAGAGATCTTAGCGTTCAAACAAACAAACAAACAAACTCTTCAGCTTTATAATATTAGTATAGATAGATTAAGTTATGATATTATAGAGTGACGAAACGAGCAGGACATGATGTGTCTGATGGTTAACAACAAACTTGCCCATAACAGCACACACAGCTATTAGAACATGAAGAGTCCAAATAATTCATTACCTAGCACTTCACTGCGCTCATGACCCAGAGATATACAATGTTTTATCTAAATTCCCTGTAATTTTACTGGAAACATTACCATTCAAACTAGAACACAATGCTGTTTAAATATGTGTAAATAGTTTTTAAGCTTTCCCGATTTGAACTCATATTGAAATCATAACGCGGCACTTAATCGTGAACTGAATTATTATTTAATTAGGTACCCTTCGACGTTTTGTTATCTTTATATTTTCAGTACCATTAAAGAAAGAATGAGGCAGTGGTAAAAGCGCTTTCAAACTAAAATGGTCTGAACTGAGGTAATGAAAACTTTCTGTAGGATTTGCGTATTTGTCTTGGGCACAAGTGCTTGCTAAAAAGCGGTGGTGACGTCTGTCTGATAAAATATGGCTAAGAAGCTAACAAGAAGAGCTAGCCCGTCAAATCGTGAATAGGTGCTGCTGGCTTGCGGAAGTTTGACTGCTCGAAAAATATTTACACTAAAATTTAAATAAACCATTATAGATCTCATGCATTATCGTAAGGTTTTCTTTAATTGTATAACAGCAGCTAATCCTTTTCGTCGTTTGAGCTAACCCTACAAGCGTAACTTGTGCTAAACCTATGTTCCACACGATGAAAATCTGATGATAATGATGAAGGTACTTTTTAATTGGAGGTGCTTTGTAATCGACCATATTATTATGTCTAATGAGCAAGTTGGTTGTCAAACGGGCATAAAAACTATTAGCATTAAAATCTGTTAACAAAAACTATTACTACTGCCGATACTTCTTTTTAATTATTTTTTTATTTGAATTATCTACTCCACAGACTCCGGGGTCCGTGATCTTTGTCATTTGTTTTTTTTTTACATATTTCTTGGATTAAGAGAAAAGGAAATTAGGGGAGTTGGGCACATTTCAAACTTAATTCTAGTGCTCGTTGGTAAAGACGATCACTAGCGGTTGGGATTCTACCGCTAGTAATGGGCTCGACATTGAGTCTTTGCCTAATTACCATTTCCCTAACTCCCGATACTTTAATTCACGTGATTGAAAAACGGCTTATTATCGTGATTTTACAACATTTAATACGAGAAATTCTAGTACAAAATCTAGTATAAGCCATACCAGTTACATAATTTATCTTGTTACGTGTTTTTTGTATTAATGTTTTTTTTGTGTCGACTTTGTATTATGATTAATAATTTGACTCTGTTTTCTGTGTACTTTTACTGAATCAATTTTCAATAGTAAATAAAAAAAAACATTAATTATTTCCATCACGGTTGATTTCAAACATTTTTGCCGGAAATTGGCCGAACAAAGTCCAGCCCCAAAAAAACTTGTCTCGCAGTAAGCGGATCCGTTGATATTGAGTATTCTCGTTAAATATTGACATCTCGTTTCGATGATCCGATTTTAATAATGATAAAATGTTTGCTTGCGGAGATATAACGTCACAATAGTTGCTGGGTCAAAGGTTATTTGCTGGGCTCAATCGAATTTCATAGCTTGGTAAATATTTATATCGATACCTTCAATTTTGTAGAATACCGAGTAAGGTTCTGAAGATGTGAGGGTAAATGGAAGATTTGATCAAATGACTTGAATGGCAAAATTATTTTGGTTAAATGATGCGTAGATTTACGTAATTTAAAAGATGGATATACAAAGTAAGTATGGATTTTATACTTTACAGCTTAGGCTAAGCGTTAATACGTACGTATAATGAAAAGGTTACGTTTCAATTCATCACTCCGAACAACAATATATTGCCCCATGGGATTGCCTCAATAAAAAATAAAATTAAAAATCCTGATGAAGATGTAAGGACCAAAAAACAAAACAAAAAGATTTTATTTTTAGCATTTATTCTCCTAATAATAATACGATTTTACGATATACAAGTTTCTAGCTTAATCACATCGGAGATTATTTTTAGGCCACTTATGCACCAGGAACGGTGCGGGGTGGGTTTTTCTAGTTAGTGTGGTTTGTGAACGTCTAGTTTTTGAAATTTTAAATAGTGGATTAAAATTTTGTAAATATGACATTACGAAACGATAGTTACCGATTTAAATAATAATCTCACATGTGGTGGATATTTCTCACACAACACCATCTAAGCAAAGCCAATTTACTAATTATTTATTTTGTTTCCTAATTTATTAAACAAAAGCTAAAATATACCATAAATAAATCTTATTTTATATCACTTTAAACAGCATCCAATAAAAGCATGAGGAATCTAAGCGCAGGTATCCGTTTTACTGCGCATAAAAGTTTTACACCTTTTCAAAAGGGGGAACCTCCTCCCCTTGCACAGTAAAGGTGGTAAATGGGAGACTGTGATACTGAAATATATTATGCAGTAACACAATTTTAAAATTTAAATTACCCTATTTGTGTACATGGCGTTGAAAGAACTGCTTGATAATTTATTTTTTTCCGATAAAACCGCTTACTTAAAGCGGTGAAAGAAAACAATGTGAGTAAAATCAACATGTTCCTAGAATAATTCGATGTCATTTGTGTCGTCCACCAACCAGCCAGTGGGCCAGTGTTGTATGTTATGGCCTTAATTCTCTCTTTCCTAGAAAAGGCCCCGAGTCCCAGCAGTGCTAACATTTAGTGGGCTGTTTATGCCATTTAAAACAATTTACATATTATTTGTAACTACTTGTAGCATTTGTTACACCCACACCCATCATCCCGTGCAGCGACGCCGCCGGCGTCGCGACGTCACATAAAAAAATATAACTCAAAAATAAAACCAAATTTTGTGTGTCTGTAAACGACAATGTACTAATTAATATAATCTCCCATCTCTTAGGCATCAAAATAAACTAATCATCGAGTATGTACATCATGTAAAAATCAAGTTTTAAAGTCCCAAAAACCGGTTTGGCCAAATTTGGCCGCTTGGGGCTCAAGTAAGAGACTACGCTCGAAGTTATTGACAAATACATCTACCCAGGAAAAACGCTTCTGCTATGTAGATCAGCTCAACTTTGAGAAGGAGGTCGCCCGTCCAATCCTTCTAGGTTAGGTAGCGTTTGGGACATTACTTAGTATGTATCTACCCTTAGTTCCTGTTCTTATTATTTTCCATTGATGAGTAGTAGCTTGAGCAGACCATGAACTGACTGTTTTTTTTTTGAAGTGAAAACTTCTTTAGGCGCGCCTAGACAGATTTTTCGTGGGCTGTGAATTGAATTCATTCGTCACGCTCGGGTATGATAAGAAAGCTTCGGGTAAACTCGGGACCATGGCTAATGGCCATCTAGAAATACGTCAGCCAATAGGAAAGGCTGAAAGGGCGTGGACAGGCCATCATGACATGGCCATCTAGAAACGCATCAGCCAATGGAAAATGCTGACGCATTTCTAGATGGCCATGCAAAGATGGCGAGGCCACGCCCTCCGGCTATATCCGTGTAGTTTCCAAGGTAAGTTATCAAATTCTGAGTTATACGTTTTCATTTCTATCGGCAGTTCCTATGACTGCCAATTTTTTTAAAATTTAAATAGATTCGGTTGTGTTGTTGGGGCGGGAAGACGTGATTGAGTATTGAGTAACTGGCGTCCAAATTTTAGCATTTATAACATTTAACAATGTAGGAGAATAATTTTACAACTTTTTCTGCTTTTTTGGTCCAAAAACCAACATTCATTCAAACCTCGAGACGTTGAGTAAAAAGACGAGAAATCTTGTAAATAGTACGCGACCTACTGATCTAATCTAATCTATAATAGAAAGCAATAAAAATGCTAATGCACTACCCTACTAACCCTACTAACCCTAGTAGTATTGTAAATTTAGTCCATACTGTTTTAATGGCTGAGTAGAGTGTAAAATTTGTAATTTACGATCGTGGATAGAGGGATACTGTGATGTCCGGCCAGGATTTGCATACCATTATTGGTATGTAACAGATCATGTTACATGCCGGTCACCGGTCGTAAATCTTCATTACACTTTGACGCGCCAAATTGACGGATTTCAAAATAAATTTGCTTCTGAATTACGGTTTCCTTAATAAACCCTTTATTGAAGTGAAAACTTCTTTTCCGCGCCACAGCCGGATTTATTGTGGGCTGTGAGTTTAATTCTAGCGTCACGTTCGAGAATGATAAGAAATTTTCGGATAAACAATCTCGGGTCCATGGCCTTTGGCATAGTATATTGTCTTTGGCCATTAGCCACCATGCTGATGGCCACGCCCTCCAGTTTCACCCGTGTAGTTTCCGAAGTAAGCTGTCAAATTCTGAGTTATAAGTTTTCACTTCTATTGGAAGTTCCTACGACTGCCAATTATTTTTTACTTTATTATTATATTTTAAATCCAGTTAAAAAAGGCGGTACTCCATTCGTTTTTTGAAACGAAGTTCCTTGCAGCAGAATACTCTGCAATGTTTGCAGATAAATTACAGGGCTTAGAGACATAAAATCTTAGATCTCTAGGTGACGAGCCCAGTGCAGTGCTAGGTAATGATTTGGACTATCATGTTCCAATCGCTGCATGTCACTGTGCTGTTATGTGGCAGGCATGTTACTTACCATCAGGCACATGTCCTGCTCGTTTCGTCACTCCTTGCTATGAAAAAAAAATTGTAAATGGATATTGATGGTTCTTTTTTGTTTGGTAGATCGTTCAGAGGTCCAACAAATGAAAACCAATAAAACTATAAAATAAGTTTCTGTAAAGCAATATACTTTTACGCATTAATACTAACGTTTAAACTATACGTGATAAAGCATATTCCATCTATTTATTACTAATATAACATACTTTTTCCTCTGGAAAAATCTTTGGCTAGGATTTAGTTAGGTCTTCGAAAGAGATTGAAACCAACTTCCAGATAAAAGCGCAAAGTAAAGAGCAAGACGTGATAAGTCGTCACGACTCGAGCCAAAACTCATCCGTAATCTTAGACACGTCGGGACCATATTTAACTCAGTTCATAGAAATAGTATTCTTGTAAGTACGGCCAAGTTGAGCGTAAGTCGCATGTAATGAAATAAGTTTTAGCGGCTGTAGAGGAAGGTACAGTGATAGAGATTCAATTTTCAAATAAAAATGGTTATTTTGGTTTACTACAAAAGTAAAACTAATACGACTAAAAAAATTGACAGCAGTTGACAGTCGGGCTTTTTTGAATAAAGTAGCCAAGTGCAAGTTGGACTCGCCCATGAAGGGTTCCGTTCCAGCAAGTAACATAATATACATAGTACACATAGTTCTTGTAGTTCGTTGTAACTTTGATCGAAGTTTTAATAATAGTGTATTTATGACGTACTAAAAAAAACTACTCATCAGATCGAGTTCAAACTAATTTTCGTTGGTAGTTTACATGGTAATGTACATCATATATTTTTTTTAGTTATTTCATTCTCTTACTTTAGAAGTTAGAGGGGGGGGACACACATTTTACCACTTTGGAAACGTCTCTCGCGCAAATTATTCAGTGTAGACAAAAATTATATTAAAAACCTCAACATCATTTTTTAAGACCTATCGATAGACACCCCATACGGGTAGGTTTGATGAAAAAAAAATTTTTGAGCTTCAGTTCTCAGTATGGGGGGCACCCCTAATTTTTATTTTTTTAAAAAACTTTTGTAATAATCTTAATGCGGTTTACAGAATACATCTACTTACCAAGTTTCAACAGTGTAGTTCTCATAGTTTCGGCAAAAAATGGCTGTGACATACGGACGGACAGACAGACAGACAGACAGACAGACAGACAGACAGACAGACATGACGAATCTATAAGGGTTCCGTTTTTACGTTTTACGGAACCCTAAAAATCAACAAATGTCTAAAAGCTGCTATCTAACATTGATGATACTGTCGTTTAGTCAAACACTTCGCTATCTCATTGACAGTGTCTTTAGTTGGCACAAACATATTTCTTATATTTACAAATTTAACATAAACATTTGATGAGTGTGGGAGTTTTATTTCTGTAGATATTGAAAGTGGTGAATTGTTTTTTCTGAAACTAAATATACACACTATTCGGATGCAACGCGACGGCACCGAGTAATTAAATACTGTTCTTAATGTTCATAATTTTTAGTTGATTTTTCAAAGACTGCTAAACCGACTTCGATAAACTTTATATAGTATTAGTTAGTTAGTGAACTTATTTAAAAATATTGTGCACATCTTTTGCTTTATGCTTATGCTTTGAAGTTTCAAGTGATGTCAATTATGTGCACGTTTTTTATCATCTAAAATGCGTTAGCATTTCTAGATGCCCATGGCGTGTTACCATGGTTACCATTACACACTTACACATCTAATACATCACGGTCATCTAGTCTAGCTGGCTATGCTTAAAAGACTTATTTAGACGACAATGCTTTGAAGATTTATTCCAGACTAGTCTGCTAGGGCGATGCTAGCAGCGCCCTCCGGTTTCACCCAAAATGTGCTATCAAATTCTCAGTTAGAAGTCCCTATGCCTGCCAATTTTTTTTTACGAATTCATGACGTCACACCCACTCTGGAAGTATCAAGACCTATATCAATGTCGATTTTAAATTATTTGATGAAACAAGAAGAATGTAAGTATCGCATATTTTTTCAAAATCTAGCTGACGGACGGTGTCTTTGTGACCCAGTCGTTATCTAAATGAAACCAGACAAGTAGTAAAGAGTTTTATGATTTTACCTACTTCCAAATAAACAGGTTGTACCTATTTTAAAAAAATTGTTGTCTGTAAAGTCGGTTTACTGACGATAGTTGAACGTGACAACTTCAACTACGCCTTAGAGCGAGGTAACGCCGCATGACATCATGCGGCGGGGTAACGGCGCATGACGTCATGCGGCGAGGTAACGGCGGTAACGGCGCATGACGTCATGCGGCGAGGTAACGGCGCATGACGTCATGTTTTTTCGTGCGTGCAGCCGGCTTCATCGAATTATAAGACGTTGTCACGTCAAAATATTTTTAAATAGGTACAATCTGTAACCTGTAACATTTAGAACGTTTGCTCGTGGAAACATGATACTGACTCCATTTCTAGAAGGCTCATAATATCCCGGGAAATTTTTAATACTTTAATATCCTTCCTCTAAAGTTTGCACCTACTTAGTCACCGAGCTTTGTGTTGAGTTTTATACCTTGGAAGTCTTCACCTTGTGGACGTTTCTCTTTTGTGGACGAACTTGGGTTAATTATCAGATTTGAAGAATCTAAAGATTTAATTAATGTATTAATTAAATTGTTTATTTTTTCGTAACAATAAATATTACACCTTTATGTACACTAGCACAAGCAGTAATGTGCAATCATTCTTTCGATAATTATATTACACTAGCACTGCAGCACCCCGTGGTTTTACCCGCATAGTTCCCGTTCCCGTTGTTCCTGATGTTTTATCGGGATAAAAAGTAGCCTATTTGTCCCTTTTACCTACGCCCGAGTGTAACATTACATATTGAATACAATATGTAAACGTACATTTTACCTCTATTTTCATCTCAAAACTAGCAATTATTCATAGAATTCTTAGATTTACATACCAAAATTTTTACATCACTAATTTCCTTTTAATTGTGTCCATACGATAGAGAATAATTTTCTTATTATTATGATATTGTTCTGGTATTATATATCTCTTTTAAAACCTATAATAATTACGTTTTTCTAAAAATCTGATCTGTTTACATAATTTCATTGTGTCATTACTTCAAACACCATTCGTCACTTAGCAACCTCTACCCTTTTTCATAAGTTTGTATAGTTTTTAGAACTAATCCTCTTTGAATTGTTAATATTAAAATAAAGTTTATTTTCTCCAGATTCAAAACACTAAAAGTCTACATTTTTAATCAAGTCGTTTGAGAGGGTCAGTGAGAATCCAGCTTCCAACAGAGTAACATTACCAAACAGTGGACTTCCAAGCGACCAACATCAATAGTAAACCTTGAAGGTCTAACGGCTGTGAGCCCCTACCGTTCAAGGACTTCATCCTGTGAACCTGCTTGGAAGTAACTACATCCTGTGAACCTGTTTGGAAGCAACTACACTCACGAGGACTGCTGGCTGTGAACTCTACCGTGCAAGGTGGAGCCATCCTCGCTGACGGCTACTACACTCACGAGGACTGCTGGCTGTGAACTCTACCGTGCAAGGTGGAGCCATCCTCGCTGACGGCTACTACACTCACGAGGACTGCTGGCTGTGAACTCTACCGTGCAAGGTGGAGCCATCCTCGCTGACGGCTGTGAGCCCCTACCGTTCAAGGACTACATCCTGTGAACCTGTTTGGAAACAACTACATCCTGTGAACCTGTTTGGAAACAACTACATCCTGTGAACCTGTTTGGAAGCAACTACACTCGCTGGCCCTTCAAGACAGTTAATTTCAAAATTTCTCATTTTAAGTTACGTCTTTTTTTTTAAAAAACTTATTCATTTCACTTCATCATTTTTTCTTTAATATATTTGTAATTTTTTGTGAACATCGTGTTATTTCCCTTCACCTACCTCTCCCACCTAAACTTTTGTTGTTCACTGACGTGACACGAGTCACAATATTTGGGGTCTATTCGAGATTTCTCTCTCTGCCACACGATGGACCCGGCACCCGCACGGTGAATCCATGGAATGCTAAGAAGTTCGTCTCTTCCAGACTATAATCTAACTGTGTTTCAAATATCAACCCAATCCGTTATGTTAGGACGTGATTGAGCAACAAACATTTAAACATCCAATCATTGACATTTGTTAATAGTAGTAGGATGATTATTTTTTCGATGTGATCGACAAGGTTGCGAGAGAAGTTAATTATTAGGCAGAGAGATAAATTATAATCTTATATCTCAGGGACAAATTAATAAACTTGAACAAATTAACTAGTGTAAGTAAGTTTTTTACAACAAAGGTAAGTAAAAAAACCTATGGTAGTTGGTTGACTTGAAGTAACCTCTACCTACTGCCGACCGAACTTTGGGCAGGCAAAGGCGCAGGGCCGCACTAACCTAATCTTAATGACTAACTCTACTTAAGCACATACGTACAGCATTGCTGGAAGGTTTTCATAAATTTACTGTACCTATCTACTCACTTAGCCTACTTAATGAGTACTACATCTCGTACGACTAGCGTAGTAAAACACATTTTTGGTCTACTTTAGTTCCTACGACGTAATAAATGTTTTTGAAATGAAAACTTCTTTTGGCGCGCCACTAAGAGATTTTTCGTGGGCTGTGAACTGAATTCTAGCGTCACGCTCGGGAATCATAAGAAATCTTCGAAAAAACTCGGGACCATGGCCATTAACCATCTAAAAATGTGTCAGCATTTCCTATTGGCCATCTAGAAATGCGTTAGCATTTCTCGATTGCCATGCTCATGACCACGCCCTCCAGTTTCAGCCACGTAGTTTGCAAAGTAAGAAATCAACTTTTGAGTTATAAGTAATCACTTCTATCGGCAGTTTCTATGACTGCCAATTTTTTATAGTATAGAGTAACGAGACGAACTGGACATGTACCTGATAATAGGCAACAAGCCTGTACTACAGCACATAACAACACAGTAAGGTGGGTTCCCAACGAGTCACACCAAACGAGTCACACTGTGACTCGTTGGGATTTTTTTTTCCCAACGAGTCACACTGTTACTCGTTGCAACTTTCTCTACTAGTTTACATTCCCATCGAGTCACACTGTTACGCTAGTGTGACTCGTTGGGAAAAATATTCCCAACGAGTCACAGTGTGACTCGTTAGGTAAAAAGAACCCAAATATGATGCACTTGTTGCACATTTTGAAGCAAGACCCTTCATTATATCCTTTTAAAAATGACATAAAACAGGCAAATGCAATAAAAAGTAAAAGAGCCAACAAAACTGGAATTAATTCAAGGTGAAGTAACAGTGGGACATGTTTTAGAAATTTTGCGAAATTAGGTAAAAGGCTATTATGATATTTATTGAATTTTATAAATTAAGTACCTAAGGTTGATTGTGATGCAAAGTGAGTGAAGTTAACCATAGGTGAATTTTGTATCCCATTAGCTCTGAAGTGGCGCACCGTCCTATATGACTGGTCTCCTGCCTTTGCTATACTTGTGGTGAGGCGATATGTACAGCAAGGCACATATTGGTGGGATGCAAGGTGCTCCTTAATAGGGGTCATTACTCACAGTGCCATGACAGAGTACTTGAAATCATACGTGAAGCCGTAAGCACAGAATAAATATTAGTACAGAAGCCACACTAACCAAAAACAATTATATAAATAGCGACTCTTGCTGGGACACAACAAAGCTCAATTCAGCTCGCAATACCTGTCGCGATTTTCAAATAAACATGTGTGCTCTTTCTAACGCGTAACTCTATCCCTGTCTAGCGCGGAGGGTTTACGAGATTTCTAATAACAATATGCGCGGGAAACGTTTTGCGCGAGCGCTCAGCCATGCGTTTAACAACCGACTGTCACTTGTTTCCAGCGCTTCTACTTCTACCGCCTAACGAATAACGCTTTGACGCTTTGGCATTGCCGTCTCTTACATTTCAAGCGAGAAGAAAAGAGACAGCAATATCCAAGCGTTTTTCGTTAGGCGGTAGACCCCCTGGAAGGAACGGTCTAGCGGTAGCGCGCGACTTTGAGCGAGTGAGGGTGCACTGCCGTAAGCCTTTCGGTAGCTAGAGCCCAAAAGGGATTGACGACAAACAAAAGACAAATTAACTTTGTAAAAGAGGGCTCAACTTCAAACTCCAAGAACAAACCTTACTCAATCCTGGGTTCAGCACCTGATTGGACTATTTTAATGGACACGTATGAAAAGCACTACAAAATCCCAGAGGATATGGGTGTTTCGTCATCCAGACCGGACATTTTCCTTTTTTGTAGGGCTACGAAACGCATAGTCCTTGTAGAACTTACCGAACCGTGGGAAACTAATATACCTAAAGACCACGCGATGAAACGAAATGTATTACGAACTTCAAAACGAACTAACAAAAAATGGCTATGTAGTTCATTTATACGCTGTAGAAGTAGGAGCGAGAGGTATACCAGCAAAATCTCTCTATAACCTGCTTAAAGACCTTGGCTTGTCCAGAAGTGCAGTAAGTTCTATACTAGAACAAGTATCTAAAGCTGCACTAGTAGGATCATATCGGATTTGGCTGGGCAGGGAGAGAAGTACGAGTAGTGAAGGTGAGTGTTGACTTACGTCACCAAAAGGGGCCCCTTTTTAACCTACGCCCGAGTCACAAGTCTTGGGGTCTATTCGAGATTTCTCTCTCTGCCACACGATGGACCCGGCACCCGCACGGTGAATCCATGGCATTCCATGGAATGCTAAGAAGTTGTCTCTCTATGTTTCAAAAACAGTAACTAAGTTGATTGTGATCATTCTTAGGCCTCAGAAGTTTAGTTTATACTTTTGTTGATTGTGATAAAGATGTAGTCTCTAAAATATAGTACCAAAGTTGTAAGTGATAATTATTAAGTCTCAGACGTTTAGTGACTGAGATGATTGTGATATTTATTTTGTCTCAGATATGTATTATAGGCCGACCAATACAAGTTCGAGGATAGGAAGTTAGTTACAATATTATGTGAGTTTCAGCCAAGATTGGGCATTGCGCAGTTGTATAATTCGACCGAAGTTAATTATTATACTACACAGTCATATTTTTCATGATTTACATATTCTAAAACCGATGTTGATTTTTTTTCCATACAATGAATTATTACTGCGACAAAACATTTAAAATCGTGGACATAACCAAGTAGTAGCTTGATTGTACTATATCTTATTCTTTTGTTTGATCTCTAGTTGTATTTACGTTGCTTTTATGACAATCATTACTGTCGAGCTTTGAGAAAAGAAGTGTGTGTGTACTTATATACGCACGTAAAAAGTTAATACTTCTTCTTTTTATTCCTCGTGTTAAAAATTCTATCTTCAATTATAGAAATATATTATCTTCAATGCAAAGAAGTATTAACTTGAAGTTAGGTCCAATGTTTACTAGCCAACTACGGGGAATCAGTTTTTCGTGACAGTGTTTGCGCGTATCGTAAAAAATATTCTCATAATTTTACACTTACGCACCAAAAGAAGTACAATTTCAAAAAATATTAGATTCATCACGTTACTCCCTTCCATTTGTGTACAAATTGAAGGCAAAAACGATCTAAAAGTTTTAAATTGTAAATCGTAAAAGCAGAAAAACTAATAAGAAAATAAGTACGTCGAGAAAGACTTTGGGAATTATTATTGTTAAAAAAAGTTTGGTTTTGTTATTTTAAAAGAATGCATGTGACTCATAACTCATTTTTCATTTATTTTACCAATTTCAATATGATCACTTCTTCCGCATGATAAAGTCCCAACCAGTCACACTGTGACTCGATGGGACTTTTTTTCCCAACCAGTCACACTGTGACTCGCTGCAACTTTCTTCACTAGTTTATATTCCCATCGAGTCACACTGTTACGCTAGTGTGACTCGTTGGGAAAAAAAAATCCCAACGAGTCACAGTGTGACTCGTTTGGTGTTACTCTTTGGGAACCCACCCACAGTAACAGGCAGCTATTTGTACATCAAAAGTCCAAATCATTACCTAACACTGCACTGCGCTCGTCACCCAGAGATATAAGATGTTTTATCTTCAGGCCCTGTAATTTCACTGAAAACATTGCCCGCCCTGTAATATCACTGGAAACATTGCCCTTCAAACTGGAACACAGTAATGTTTGCACATTACTGTGTGGCGGTAGAATAACTGGCAAAAGTGTGGTACTTTCCCAGACAGACTCTGCAAAGACTGGTACCACTACAAACGTAAAACAGTGTAAAAAATGCAGATTATTGTATTAGCGTTAGCGTGAAATAATGTTTGTATTATGGTGATTAAACACTTTGGCCATAGCAACATGGCATCAAAACACGTTGGTACATCGAAGACACATCTTCAGTAAAGGCTGAACCGGAAATGGAATGTCAGGCGGAGATCCCGCAATGATTGAAGACAGGCTCGGATCGACTTATGTATTCATAGCTTATATCGACGCAGAACATTGGAATATGAAAAACAGATTAGTCCTGGAAGTGATCCGAGTTCTACATCAAGTATGAGCAGACTATAACTGTAAGAGCATTGTAGCGTATGGTTAAGTACGTTATTTTTCATCATAATAATTAATGAGAGATGTTTGCAACAGGATGAGTGAAATCACAAGAACAGATAAACTAGTAATATTGGAGTAAAAAAAAGTAAAAAAAAAAAAAAAAGGAACGTGAATGTATATTTGACTGAGAAATTAAAATCTGGTAAATTGGTACGATCGTGTTAAGTAAAGAAGATAAGAGTCGTTATATTTGGTAATCGTTAGACCTCTTGGTAAACGGTTATTTTGGGTGCCCAACAGGTATGCAAATGAATTGAAATATTTTTTATTTATTTCACATACAGAGAAACTAACACATACATTATCAAAAAAATCAAGTCTAACTTACGTATGTATAATTGTTTATGTAAGTTAATTAAGACGTAAGACTCAATATGCGTGCAAAATGAGAAGGTGATCAGATAAAGGATCACAAAGTAAGCTGTTTGAGGGCCATCACAGAGTGCACATGATGTGAAGACTCGATGAGTTCGAACGGGAATAGAGCACATCTAACCTCAAGCCCAAGCTCAAGCTCAAGATCAAGATCAAGCTCAAACTCAAACGCAAAGCCAAAGCTTCTGTTCTGCTTAATTGTTAGGGTTCCGTAAAACGTAAAAACGGAACCCTTATAGATTCGTCATGTCTGTCTGTCTGTCTATCTGTCTGTCTGTCTGTCTGTCTGTCTGTCCGTCCGTATGTCACAGCCATTTTTTGCCGAAACTATGAGAACTACACTGTTGAAACTTGGTAAGTAGATGTATTCTGTGAACCGCATTAAGATTTGAACAGAAAAATTTAAAAAAATGAAAAATTAGGTTTGCCTCCCATACTGAGAACTAAAACTCAAAAAATTTTTTTTCATCAAACCTACACGTGTTGGGTGTTTATCGATAGGTCTTCAAAAATGATGTTGAGGTTTCTAAAATCATTTTCGTCTACACTGAATAATTTGCGCGAGAGACACTTCCAAAGTGGTAAAATGTGCTCCCCCCCCTCCCCCCTCTAACTTCTAAAGTAAGAGAATGAAAAATTTAAAAAAAATATATGATGTACATTACTATGTAAACTACCAACGAAAATTGGTTTGAACTCGATCTGATGAGTAGTTTTTTTTTAGTACGTCATAAATACACTATTATTGAAACTTCGATCAAAGTTACAACGAACTACAAGAACTATGTATACTATGTATATAATGTTACTTGCTGCAACGGAACCCTTCATGGGCGAGTCCAACTCGCACTTGGCCACTTTATTTTAAATTACTGTCATCATTGACATCAATTTTGTAGTGGTAGGACTCTTGCCAGAGTTTGTCTAGGGAACCCTTTACCTTTGGCAGTTATTCTACCCCCAAGCACAGTATCGCGCAAACATTACTGTGTTCCGGTTTAAAGGGCCATATTTCCAAAGAAATTACAGGGCTTAGAGATATAATATCTTAGAACTCTGAGTGACGAGCGCAGTGCAGTGCTAGGTAATGATTTGGACTCTTCATGTTCCAATAGCTGCGTGTCACTACTGTTATGTGGCAGGCATGTTGTTTACCATAAGGCACATTATGTCGTGCTTGTCTCGTCACTCTGTACCATAAACAAAAAAATACAGAATTCACGTTTAGCAAGAAGTCAAAGAATAAACAGGAGTGATTACTATGGAATGTAGAACACTGACTGCAACTGAACTGACTACAACTGAACTGACTGAACACTGCCTACTAGCTAAATGACTGAATTGCTGATGTGGCATCTCTACCAACGTTTAATACTCCTATGGGCTGAAAACCCTGGAACTTATGGTACAGGAACCATGCCCTGACGATTGCGGGGAATTGAGTTGACTGTTCCGACAGTTTTAATATCGTCAGCCGGTTGAGGCGATGTATGAAGAGTTCTCGACAGCATTCCTGTTTATTTCTATGAGGTGCTACTGTCGGAATATGTTCTTAAACTAGATTGCAGTTTTTTATTAACACTGTAGTTTATGTTTTATTTGAGTTTAGCAACTCCATAGATTTCGGGGTCCGACTTTGTCATTTCTTTCTTTGTTACATAAATCTTGGATTAAGAGAAGAAAATTAAAAATAGGGGGGAGAATGCTTTAGTTCAAAGTTTTTACAAAAATATTCAAAATTTGTGAAAAATCTTAGGAATAGTGTGAAATTTATAGGCGTACAATTTTACTCTGGGTGAATGATTTCCAATATCCTAAAAGTTTGCATAAAATAAGGTAGTTTTGTAGTGGTAGGGCTCTTGGCAGAGTCCGCCTGGGGAAGGACCACACCTTTGCCACCTACCGCCAAGCAGTAATGTGCAAACATCATTGTGTTCCGGTTTGAAGGGCAATGTTTCGAGATATAGCAACTTAGATCTCTGGGTGGCCAGTGCAGTGCAGTGCTAGGTAATGATTTGGACTGTTCATATTCCAATAGCTGCGTGTCACTGTGCTGTTATGTGGCAGGCATGTTGCTTACCATCGGGCACAAATGTCCTGCTCGTCTCGTCACACTTTATTTAAAAAAAAAAGTTTATTAATAAGATTAGTAAAGGCTGATGAGTCTCAATCTATCTGTGCTGGCGCAAAGTTTGGTAAGCAAAAACAAAATTGAAAATAGATCTACCATAATGGTTTTGTAGAACTGTGAACTGGTTAACTTGGACTTTGTTCCTGAATATATGTCACATGATTTTTCAAAATTTTTTACTCAAAGTATGTTTTCGAGAAAATTTAACAAATTTAAAAGAAAAAGGGTTTTTTTTTTATCTACTGAACAGTTTGTCTGGCAAAAGAAGATAAAGCTATAACAACCCTTAGAACCGATAATTACATGTCAAAATTCGAACTGAACAATATTATAAAACTGGACCCGTATTACAATCCTAACATTTTGCTACTCCCGCCAAAATGAAACAGGCTTCGTAATTATGAATGCCAATCTACTTAACAATTAGCCAAAGGGAATAAAACCATTGTAACATTTCTTACCTTGGCCGGGCTCGCGATTTAATTAAAATTAAACTTTGTGTAATTTTCAGGATATTATTTGAGTTGTGAGCTAATTCTACGTGTGTAACTTATGAGGGTGTTTGGGATCGTGTTTAATTTTAATGCTGTGTAAATTATACTCGGACACGTGGACTAATATTGTACTAAGTTTTACCGCATGGATGGTAATTGTCGGAAATGGAAAACGTTGTGTTCGCTTGGAATTCGTCTTAAGGCCGATTTAAACTGAACGAACATAGAGCTAGAGCTGGAACAAGAGCATTCTTTCGCGATCTTTTAGTGTAAACGAAAGATCGTTCTTAGCGTTTTCCATATTAAATGTTCCATAGAATCTTTGCGAACGCAAATAAAACAACGAAAGAATGTTCTACGTTTGTTTACACTAAATGAATTTGATACAGTGGGGATAGGATGAGCATTCGCTCGTCTGATGTAAATCGGCATTTAGCAGTACTCGTTAGTAGGTAGACCCTTTGCAGAGTTTTCGACATCTTCAGAGAAATTATTTGCTCAAAAGCTGTTTTATCAATATTTTGACAAATAACATTTAAAAAAAAGAAAACACCGATGTTTTAAACCGACTTCAAACAAGAAGGAGGTACATACGGTGTACGTAAGCTTTTAGGTGCATGTCGGTTTCCTCACGATGTTTTCTTTCACCGTTTAAAGTTAATTACGCACATGACTTCGAAAAGACAGTGGTGCGGGTGGGATTTGAACCCGGGGGCTCCGGATAGGCTGTCGTCGTTCTCCCGAATAGACCAGCTGTAACTTATTATAGTTTGCATATTAGGTACCTTTAGGCTGCTTTTCCACCAGAGATGTGCGAGGGTACATAGCGAGGGATATGTTTGTAAAGAACCAATACTATCGCTTCATTTACCTCGCCTCGGTCAGCACAGATCTGGTGGAAACGGCTCAGCGGAGGTAGACTTTTGCGCATACAAAACAAGTGAGGCATGTGTGTGAGGGATGTGATGCGAGGTTTGCGACATACCATACCAGAGAAACTACAGGGCTTAGAGATATAACATCTTGGATCTCTGGGTGACGAGCGCAGGCCAGTCCATAGACGGAGATTGTTGGAAGTGACTCGGACTACACATTATTCACAGCTCCGCTACACATCCTCGTACGACGCATGTTCCTCGCACAGTTTTGGTGGAAACCTCCACATATTTTCATAGCATAGCTAGACATCCTTGCACTACACATTTCCCTCGCACGTCACTGGTGGAAAAGCAGCCTAAGAGGCTGAATAATTTGAAAAAAATATCCCAAACCTCAATCTGCGCCACATTTAAAAATCACAAATGGAAACGACTTACCAATAAAGGCATAAACAATAAATTTGCAAGTTTATTACGTACATTTTGTTTAAATCCATAGCTCACACGGCGCGCACAAAAAGTATTGCAATGTTCAGGTGATTCAGATGATTCATGGGCTATTACACCGCGTTATTGGAGTTGGGAAAGGTAAGAAGGACTTAATCAGGGACGTACTAAGGCTGGGTGCAAGGGCAATAATACAATGGGCAAAATTAATTAGTTACAACACTGCATAAATATTTTTAATTTCATTTTAAATTAAAAATATTGTATTAAATTAAATAGTATTGGGTGTGTTAAGGGTTTTTGGAGTGAAAACTTCTTTACCTGGTTTTAGAACAGGAAAATTGTATGTATTCACGCTACCAACATGCATAATATCTGAAGGTACATATGTGGCTACATAGGTTACATGTTATACAAAATTAGTCCTTATCGCAGCCATATTTTTGTACATTGGTAAATTAAGTCGACACCTAGGCCACCTTTGTTTTTTTATTGTTTTGTAAATAGATATAAACAAAACCATTTACAAATACAAGTGAAGAAAACTGTCCTGCCCTAATTTATGTGACTTAAACTTGTTTTAAGTATATGTCGTGAACAGTCTTATTGCCACAAGTAGATATCGTGCACGGATATATTTATAACACATGTCATTGTCGACCATATTTTAGGGTATCTTGGGAATGCTAAAATATACCAGATATCAGTCCACGTAAGAAGATTTTGTGGACTGGCGGGCATGAGTGCTCAAGGCATACATGCAATTTCCACAGAATATTACAATTAGTGAAATTTACATTCAGATTACTCCAATTTCGTCAGTGGTTCCACCAACGCCTAGTTTCTGTTCTTAATTGCTATCTACAAGTTATAATCTTCATAATTTATGTAGGATTCAAGAATGCAGTCACTGCTTGTATTGGACTTATGGTGTTTTTGATGTTTTTAGGAACGCAAGTTAAGAATTTGGCGGTCTGTTCCGGAAACTTTTTTGGATAAAAATAAATGTTAAACATGTGATACAACGTTTTCTCATCAAACAGTATGGAGAGCACATAGAACGTTAAAAAACTCACATCACATCGCCATAGTCATCGGAAGTCTGGTGTGATTGAGTGTGATAGCGGTCTTGTGACTCCGCCCGCAAGCTATGCCGGAAAATCTGTGGGGGATTAGACGGTAGGGGCACTACTATTGGTGGTGTTGAGTCCGACACATACGTCGTGTGGCCGGCAAAGTATAATAAGTATGTATTTAAAACTATATAAGTATTATTTCAGGTATCTGACCGCGATGGTACAAGCTTTGCTTAGTTTGGGGTCATATGGTGTTGTGTGTGAAGAAAATTGTCCACCAATATTATGTGTTAATATTAATTTATGTCCCTCACAGCATTGTTAGCCTACCGCTGTTCCGCCTAGTTTCAAACCTACCCGCTTTATTGGAAAGTATTGTGCGATACGATGGCAACACAGAAGTAAAATTTGAGGCGCATTAGTATACAAGCACTTGCGAGCATCTTGCGAGCCATTTTTGTATGTAATTCGTTCCTGGACTGGTTCGTAAAAGGACGAAAAGGATATAAAGTTGTTGCCGCGTACATTTCAACAGCTATTAAGAGAATTTTACTTTCGGTTTTGTTTATCAAATAATGAAGATAAATTTTGATGAGACTGTTAACGCTTAATTTCGTTTTTTTTCATTATTTTTCACTTTTAATATTTTCTTTATCTTTTAATCAAATCATATTTCAAGTAAATAAATGAGTTTGGAGTAAATACGATTGCTGAGGTAATTTGGTATGTTAAAATGTCATGTCATAATGTTATTGTTATTTGAATAAAAAAAATAGCGTAGATTTAAATGATATATACGTTTCTAGAGCAAACTTAGTATAGGGCGAGCTTTTTAAATCTATACTTATATTATAAAGAAGTAAAGTTTGTGTGTTTGTTAAATTGTAAGGGGTAATCTCGGGATCTACTGAACCGATTTTAAAAATTCTTTCACCAATAGAAAGCCACATTATTGCTGAGTGTCATAGGCTCCGAGCAAAGCCGGAACGGGCCGCTAGTATATGGTAGATTTAAAACAAAAAAACAGTAAAATTCTTTTGAAATTCTATTTTTGTTAATGTCAAAAGAAAAATGTGCTTTAAACAAAAAGATAAAAGTTCCCGTTTCCTATTATTTCTACTCTCTAGTGTTTCGAAATTCAGCTAGATTTGTTTAGATGTTCCGACGTGACTGAGCAACAAACGTCCAAACTTTCGAATTTAAAATTTAAGTAGGATCTCACATACATTTTTTTTATATTTTGGAGTGACGAGACGAGCAGGACATGTGCCTGATGGCAAACAACATCCCTGCCACATAACAGCACAGTCACATGCAACTATTGGAACATGAAGAGTCCAAATCATTACTTAGCACTGCACTGCGCTCGTCACCCAGAGATATAAGATCTTTTATCTCTATGCCCTGTAATTTCACTGGAAACATTGCCCACAGTAACGTTTGCACATTACTGCTTGGTGGTAGAATTACCGGGAAACAGACATTTATAATATTAATAGGAATTCTTTAGCTGTTTACCATAGCTCGGGTAGATGCTCGGCGTAAGGCTGACTACATACATAATAGGTGGGTATGCCAGAGACGATGGCGTGACCGCCTCGCGTTAAGTCTTTATCATTTATCAGGCGGCTATCTAACCGTGTGTGCTCCGTCTTACAGACTGATAACAGTTTCGTTTCTATTTGTATTAGGCTGTTTTTTAAATAAAAACAGAGTAAACAATGTCAGACATAGCTACCGATAGGAGTAAAAACTTATTACTTAGAATTTCAGTTCTTATCAGCACTTTATACTGAAATTCTGAGATTGATCTACAAACATATATTATTAATCAAATTTCAAATCCTAATCTTAATATTATAAATTATTAATGACAATATTATATGGATGTTTATTGCTCAATCACGTCGTAACGTGTAAACGGATCGGGCTGAAAAATGGAAAACAGGTAAGTATATTATAGATATAAGTTACGGTGGTCTAGTCGGGAGAACGGCGGCTGCCGATCCGGAGACCCCGGGTTCAAACCCCACACGCACCACTGTCTTTTCGAAGTCATGTGCGTAATGCCGCTAACTTAAAACGGTGAAGTAAAACATCGTGAGGAAACTGACATGTACCTAGAATCTTTCGAAGTTATGTGTAATCCGCCAACCCGCACTGGGCCAGCGTGGTGGATTCTGGCCTTAACTTTCTCCTTGCGAGAGAAGGCCCCGAGTCCCAGCAGTGGGAACGTTTAGTGGGCTGTTGATGTTGTTGATGTTGAAGTATATTATAGTCTGGAAGAACACATAGGCTATAACAAAGGGAACTGGACAAAAGCAGATAAAATGGCGGGACGCTACTTGTAATATTATAAATGTAATGTACATATTTACCTGTTGTTGGTGTCTGTTATGATGTTTGTTATCCACTCAATCACGTCATAACGTATAAACGTATCGGGTTGAAATTTTGAATACAATTAGGTTGCAATATGTAATAGCACATAGGTTTTTTAAAAACTCAATCAAAACTACGCGAGACAAACCGAATGCCACTAGTTTACAATACTATTATTCATTTTATTTTTTCTCAAAGCCAAGATGACAGCAACACCACATTCTCGAATTCTCGAGAAGTAGCTCTCGCTACGTTCACAAATACCATTTTAACGAGTATTTGTTTAAAGGGTGAAAAACCATATCTCTTGCCAAAGTGCACCCTAAAGTGTGGTCTGTGCCAAAACAATCCATACATTAGGGAGGCAAGTGCCGTGTCTCTAGGAGTCGCGTCACGGTGGCGCGCCGCAGACGTATGGCCCCCGACAGAACTACTCACGGAACTGGTTTTATTTCAACTCTGGAATGGTTAATGGAGGGATTTCAAGAGACGATATTTCTTCTAATATCAGGAAAAAGGGAGGCATTAAATTTGTAATGAGGTAATCTGTTAGATAACTACCTCTAGGGTCATCGACATAGCGCATTATCAAGCTGAAATGTCAGTGGGCTGGCCATACCTCCGATAATAGGGTACAATCCTCAAAAAAACTAAGTAGCCCGTTAGTTAGATTGCCAAAAATTATTGTACCCGTATTTTTTCTTTTGTTTCACAAACAAGAAATGACGAAGATACAGCGCTTCGAAGTTTCGTGTGACGTCACTTGTGAGTACGATTTTTACTCACGAGTGACGTCGCGACCCCCTACTCTCGAAGTTTGATGGTCTATATCTTTGACGATTTTTAATATTATGAAAAAAAACAAAAAATACGTGTCCAATATTTTTCCATGATCTATTCTAGCTGAAGGACTAATTAGGATGGTGTATTTTTGACCCAGTCCGGTACCCTATTATAAATCATTAAAATAGACGGGTTGTGAAGTATAGACCGTGTATCGATACCGAAGAACAGGATACCCTGAGACTAGATCTATATATAAACTCTTTATTGCTTTTAATTTAAAAAAATAACAGAAATAACTTATAGAAAAACAAAGTAAAGTAGCAATTGGCGACCTTATTACTGAAAGTGATCTCTTCCTGGCGACCGTAATATTGAATGAGAGATTTGAGAATAATGAGGAGGGAACCAGTATAAAAAGGAGTGGTGACAAATTACCAAAATCAGGCAGTAGCGGTTGGAAATGTAAAAATGGGTAGTAATCTCTGGAGAGGGAATCTAGAGCGAATCAAGGGAGAGGCGGCGTATGTCCAGTAGTAGACCAGTACGGGTTGATAATGATGCATATTAATTTGTCCTATAAACAATGGCAGCTATAGGAACTGTATTAAACAGCCCTAATATTGAAATGAAATGAAATGAAATGAAATTTATTTGGTTCAAGAACAGAGTTACTTAAAAAACAGGTATCTTAAATCATAAAAACAAAATATGTTGGGACACATGTACACTGGTACCCACACTAGGGCAACCTGTGTCGTGGGCACCAGGCATAACGATTACATAAAACATTTTTTTTTTTGCAAAACTAATTTAAAAAAGAAAAAAAAAAAAATATTCTAATATGTAACTATGACGGTATAATTAGAAAAAATAAGTAAGTAATGCCTTCATCTAATATACGTGCATAAGTATTTATATACATACATATACATTGATAACATATATATAATACATATGGATAAATAGTGTACTATAGATATATATATTTTGTACTTTAATATGACGTGCGTGTGTAGGTAATAGTAAAAACTTAGAGGTGTGTATGTGCAAATGATATTGGGATTTATGTTAAATAGGCTGTGTGCGTGTGTGTGTATGAGTTACTGTGTGGTATTATGTGTGTATGAGTGGATGTGTTTATGTGTGTTTGTATAGTGCTGTCATTTATCGCCACAATGGATTTCCTGCTTGTTGCACTTAATCTCGCTTTTTCAAGTTACTGAGGGAAAATTAGATTACCTAAACGGTGTCACTATTTTTTCTGTATCTGCGTAGCCCTGGGTAGACAGCCAAACCGAGACCTTTTTCTTGCATTCGTAGTGTGACGTTTTAAGAATATCCAGCTTTTTGTCTAATAATTGGTAAAGGTATGGACCGGTAAAAGAAAAAGTAAAAAAAGTATTGCTCAATTAGTCACCTGTATAACTATAAAATACAGCTATTATGCTTATCAGTTATGCAGACTCACAACATTTCATCCATTTAACCCGTGATCAAAAGGACATGTTACGACAAATACTATTATTTTATTTCACTAGTTTATAGTCTTTTTTTCTCCTGCCACGGAAAAAGAATAGTCGATAAACTTTTAATTATGGCACAGATCAGAAAATATTTACTTCATAACTTATGGTTTGTTTTGTCAAAACTAGCCTCAAAAATATTGAGCTGTATTTTATAGTGATATAGGTAGTAGTTTTTTTGTATTTTGTTTTACATGATTTGTGATATTCAGCGCCGAACCCATATGGGTTTCGCGCCGCTTTACGGGAGCGTCTAACTCACTTCGCTTCGCTGACACGACGCTACACCACTACATTAACTGCTATCGTACCGTAACCGCTACATTAACGGTTTTCACATTTCTCGGTGACAAATGTTTTATACCCACCAATATTTAAATATAAATTAATATAGATCAAGTTCTGGTATTTTATTAACCCTGTTATTTTAATTAAATTAACGTAAATTTGGTTGTAACCCATCGTCCGTCGCCTGCTGGCATGTCCAATGAAAACATTGTCTTGCGGCAGCTTGCCCATAAAGTGTAGTAAACATGATCCCGGGCACCGTTCCAACTGTGTCTGGATCCTAGTAGGTCCTATGTACAAGGTGCGACTGTCTTGTAACGGTCGTGTTGCGTTTAATGGCGGTATACATTGTATATTGACGTCAAACTGAGAGAATTCTTATTGTAATACTAGCGGTTCGGCCCGGCTTCATCCGTGGTACGTAATATACATCAATTTATTGTGTGTCTAATATAATTATTATAATGATACGAAAAGCATGTGTTCATTCCATTACACTTCGTGTTTAAGCGTGCGCCTAATGCCAGGAAAAAATCAGATTTCATCCGCGCGACGCGTTTCTAAATGTGATGTACATAAAGTCGAGAATAGCATGACACAGTTTGGAGGAAAAATCAATATTTAATCAGGCGTCCATTTTTGACCAAGTTTTATTTAATTACTCAATAACTAAACATAAATTTAAAAAAATATTCGGTAACTTTAATAGAACGTAAAATTAGAAATTTTATTAGCGAAAAATAATGTGGGGTCATCGCTGATGATTTCAAGTACTCGAATTAAAATGGGGTTTCTCGGTGTCATTTTTATTTTTTTAATGTAAAAAAATCTGATCTATTTTTAAAATTCTATTCGGTTATTGTGCTTCTTCTTGGTTGTACCCACACGTCAATATTTTTTTGTTTTAGTTTTAAGTTTCTTAACATCAGTGAGCGGCGTCGAAAATGTCCGTTTTTCGTTTTCTGGCACTAGGCGCCCCCTTAAGGGCCACCCGTAAACCGTATACCAAGTTCGGTCCTCATATTTCGGATACTCAACTCCATTCCACTCCTGACCTATCATTAATGCCTGAGATGCACGAGGCTAATTTTTTAAATTAAAGAGTGACGAGACGAGCTGGACATGTGCCTGATGGTAAGCCACGACTGGCCTCGTGGCTTAGTTGGTAGTAGCTCTGCCTGCGAAGCCGAGGGTCGTGGGTTCGATTCCCACCCAGTGCAAATATTTGTGTGATTAATTCAAATGTTTGCACTGTGTCTGGGTGTTTCTATGTGTAATAAGTATGTATTTAAAACTATATAAGTATTGTATCAGCTATCTGGCCGCCATCACACAAGCTTTGCTTAGTTTGGGGTCAGATGGTGTTGTGTGTGAATTGTCCACCAATATTTATTTGTTATTTAACACGCCTGCCACATAACAGCACATTAACACGCAGCTATTAGAACATAAAGAATCCAAATCATTACCTAGCACTGCACCGCACTCGTCACCAAGAAATCTAAGTTGTTGTATCTCTAAGCCCTGTAATTTCTCTGGAAACATTGCCCTTCAAACCGGAACACCGTAATGTTTACACATTACAGCTTGGCGATAGAATAACTGGCAAAGGTGTGGTCCTTCCCCAGGCGGACTCTGTCAAGAGCCCTACAACTACGTTATGTCATTGACTAATACTAACACTAACTTGCTAACTTAGCTTGAAAAACTAGCCTCGTGTAGCTCGGGCATTAAAGCACAAAAAGGCTTTGTACAATTTTGAAATCACGCGTTTGTTTCACGGTTAACGGTATTTTTATTTTATTTATTTATTTATTTTATTTATTTATTTATATTCATTGTTACACTCCTTAATTAATAGGTACATAATATTTCATTCTAAGCGTGCAAATGTTTCAATGGACAATAGTTGTAACAATAAATACAATATTTGTAAAACAAGAAGAGAGAAGTAAATTCATAGCTCAGGTACGTAACAGTCTTTACTAGGATATCCCGTGTTAAAGACTGTTGCAGCCCGCCTCAAGCCACAAGACCGAGCGAAACACACTGCAAGTCACACTTAATTCTATAATGTATGCAGTACAAGAAAATAACACCAAGAAACAAAATTGGAACAAAATTAAATACTACAATATTAAATACAATAGGTACGATACATAACACCAACTCAAAACACACCACAATTATAAATATTAGAGATAATATGTGAGACCAAATATTTGCTTGTCTTAAAAATACTGTGCAATAATGACAATCAACAATTATAGTTATTCTCTACCTAACAAGCATGCTTGTGAATATGCAGGTATATCAGTCAAAAATGGATGCTGACCTTATAAATATACTTTTACCATCAAATTTAACAAATTTCTCAACGAAACCTCTCAAAAATTAAACTGGAATTATTCTGTAAGAATAAGGAAAAAGCATTTCTAAACGCTTTCTCATTATTTTCGGTAGAATGAAAATGAACTTTGAGAGTAGTGTTTACTAATTCTACAATGAAAAGCTTACAGCGTGATATTCCGCCAATAGCGAATCGATTTTGTTGGTTCTTTTATTGTTAGTAGATCATTTAAAGTTAGTCTCATTTATTTAATTACTAGCTGATCCGGGCGCGCGTTGCTACGCCGTCTATCGAAAATTGGCCGTACCAATTCAAATTTTGAACAAATTCGGTTACCTTAGGTTCTAATGACGCAAACTTTAAGTTAGACACAAGCTGTCACGCAACGAAAACTCTCAAAAAGAAATATTTTCCCCCGTTTTTGTTACATTTTGTATTCATGCTCCGCTCCTGTTGATAGTAGCGTAATGTTAAATAGCCTATAGCCTTCCTCGATAAATGGACTTTAGAAATATAAATACAACAAAAAAAACATTTTCATTTATCTAGACTACGTGTAATAAATAGATTCTTGTAAAGTTTCGTCGAGTGTCTGAATTTAATTTCAAATTGAAGTCGGTTTTGCTTGTTCGGAGAAAATAGTTTATTATTACAAGATGTTTCCAGGATTTAATTAATTTCGTTCTTTTGTATTTTGGAAAAGATCATAGTTCTGTTGTTAGTAGTGCAGAAGCCGTAGGCGCCTAGCAGAGCTAGGACATGCAATTCATAGTTGCGAGACCGTAAATTCGAATCTCGACTATACCTTAAATTTTTTCAAGCGCAGACGTACGAATTTTATCACCACTAGCTTTAATGGTTAATGAAAACATCCTGAGAAAACAAAATATATGCTCCTACAATTTTTCGAGATCGTCGTCATCTTCCAAGTCTGGGACAGCGTGGTAGATAAATAGCTTCGTGTCTCTCCTTGCGAGAAAAGGCGAGTTTGAGTTTTCAAGTCTGTTGAAACATTTAGTCCAGTAACTTACACAGTTTAAGTTTCTAGTAGTGGTATCGTTTTACCACTAGCCTTACAACAAAGACCAGAATATGAATTCAAGTGTGTGGTTGTGCCCTAAAATTGGCCAAATTATGAACAAGCTTCCTAGCGTGATTTGCATTTCACCCACTAAACAGTGTTACGGTAATTATGTACATGCCGATATGCAAATGTATTCAAATATTAATCTGGCGCCGTATATCGCCATTTTAGCTGCGAAATGCATGTTTGTTAATCCAATCCACAGATATAGAATCAGCCATTGCGTTGCCATATTATGTGAAATCCAGTGTGCTTGAATAAAATATGAAATTAATGGTGATTTTTCCGAATTTTACGTTTCTCTTTGTTTCATCTATCTATATCTATACTTATAATAAAACTGTAGCGGGTCGAATTCTGTACATTATATATATTTTGAAAAAAAAATTTGGGGGCACTCCATAGTCGATACTAATGGCGAAACTGTATTTTTTTTCTTTCATGTCTGTCTGTCTGTCTGTATGTCTGTCTGTCTTTCTGTATAAGGAACTCTCATCACGCCGAAACTACTGATTCAATTCAAATGAAACTTGACATGATTTAAGATCATACTAAGTAGATGGTTGCTGTCTACTTATATCCCCAAATTCTGCACGGTTTTCTTGCAGGAAGGGGTGAAAGTCAGAATGTTTATTTGGTTGTAACTCATGTTTGCGTTGTTCAATTTCGTTAATTCTTATTTTGTTAGAAAGAACACATTTTTATTATATTTCCATCAAAATTTTAACATTGTTGGTTGTGTGGGTTGGAAATTACATAGAAATTAAATAATAACGGTAATAATAAGTTCGTTACATACTAACTTCTAAGTATACTGTGACACTGTTAACACTAGATATATTATGTAATGGAGGTCATTTTATCTGAACCGATTTCGGAGTCGGAGTTTTAAAATTTTATTAATCGGAGTCGGAACCGAAATGGGAGGCATAGGCAGGATTAGAAATGTTGGCAGGAGAGATATTTTTATTGGTTATATTTTTTTTGCCAAACACGTGGGGACACGATAAACATTGACGAGCAATTGATTTAGGAAGTTGCGATTTTATATTTCCATTTACAATCCACCACAATAAGGGATTATCTACAATATTTATACACCTTACCTCCGATTATAACCTCCGTTTGAAAATTTTCGGAACCGAAATCTCTCGGAATCGATGGATTAATGGTAATCGAAAGTTAGGAGTCGGAGTCGAAGCTCATCCCTGGTACACCGCGCTCAAATCCGTCATCCGTCATCAATATGACAATACCTTTCTAATTTCTTTATTTTTCTTTTTCCACATTAAGTATAGATGGCAGCTCAGGTACGAAACACGATCTGATATTTATTAGAAAATGTGTAATGTAGTATTTGTTGTTGTAGCGGCAATATAAATACATCATGTTTGAAAATAACAACTGTCTAGCTATCACCGTTCTTGAGATACAGTCTGGTGACAGACGGACGCACTAACGGACAATCAGCGAAGTCTCAGTAGTAGGGTCCCGTTTTTACCATGTACATATATTACATGGAAAACAGGGAGGCGGTTTTTTGAATATTAACAAAAACTGGATGACAATATGTTCAAGCCCACTACCAGTCGGAAGCGTGCCCAGCATACTGGTGGCAGTACCACGCTAAAGAGCAATGTTCCAGCATACTGGTGGCAGTACCACGCTAAAGAGCAATGTTTATGCGTTGGGCCAAATAAACGCCAGCATTTTGGTCACGCGTTGCGTCGGCCAAGCGCTTGTGTACTAAATTTAGTGTTCAACAAGCTTTGGTGACCAAAGCAGACCGTTGTTTTTCTAAAATTGAATAAAATGTTATCTTACTACTAAGTATTATATACCTATGTATGTAAAGGTTTAATTTGGTTAACATTTGAAACACAGATAGTTTATAATCTCATATACTACTTATCATCTCAGAAAAAGAATGGGCCCTAACGAAACAAACATTAACGACAGAACGACATTACCAATTAGATTGACATTTGAAACACACATGGTCTTAGAGTCTGGCTTAGAGTCTAAAATATCACATCGGCTAATAAGTCTATCACCTACTTAAGCTATCATCCTGTAAAAATGTATAAGTGGGTAAGTATCAGACTATGCACATCAGCTACAGACTCTTCGTAATGTATCCTATAAAAATCCTACAAACTTAATACTACGGCTTTGTTCGATACTCCACAACCTTACTACGAGTATGTTTGATGTTGCTGAAATATAAAATTTGAAGTTGCTAAACTCGAATAAATATATTTTTGTGTGGAAAAACAAATTCACATGGTTTGTGTAATGGCTCCCCATCCAAATATTTTTACGTAAGTACTACTAATGTACTAATAAGGTCGCAAGATCAACGTACGCGAGCGAAGTAGCGGGTTTAGCTAGTCAGTTATAAAACTACACTATTAAATTTGCACTACGTACAAATTTTATTTGTTTAATTTTTTAATTGAAAAATATTTTTAGAATCGAATATGCTTGTTTTTAATTGAATGCAGATGCCATCTTCATAATAATCTTAATAAATATAAATCTCCTGTCACGATGTTTGTCCGCGATGGATTCCTAAACTACTTAACCGATTTTAAATTAAATTGGCACACCGTGAGCTGTTTGGTCCAACTTGAGAGATAGGATAGTTTTTATTTCGATGAATAGTCTATAAATGACAATATCCGAGCGCAGCCGGAATGGGCCGCTAGTTGTTTAATAATTTACTAAAACGCACGTGAACCTGACCATCACACAACAACTTTACTTCCCGCGGTGGCATCTTGTTGTGTGATGGCGAATCCCAGACGGGGAGGGAACATCTACTTGGGTTCCTCTTTCCCTTGAGCAGCATTGCGTGTAGAAGTTGGGAAAAAGGACTGGTAGACTTGGGAAGTTTACTCGGCTGATACTTCTCTTGATCAAGTAAATGTTTAGGTGTTTGACATTTTAAATTGTATTATTTTTAAGGAAACATTTGACATCTTATAAGACTATCAGTAATTATTTTAAATCTTTCAGATGAGAGAATAAACAAAGGCCGTGATGTGACTAAGAAGGTGCAATTGCGGCCATCCCTAGCCACGGCTGTGTGGGCGGAACTCTCGCTGCTTGGCAGTTAGAACTCATGTGAGATAGAGGAGTGGGAGCAGAAGGCATCTCGCTTGTCCTCTAAAACAGAAGTGGATACGGAGGCGAGCCATTTAGCGCTCTGGCTTGCATTCCGTCCCCACTGGAGGGGTTTGGGGCTTCAGATGCTATTCTGCATTTGGGGCTATTCTATACCCCACGTGGAATAGGCCTCCCCATGGAGGTCACACGCCGCTGGGTTTTGGTGCATCACTTGAGCAAAATGCAGGGTCCCAAAGAAGTTTTTATGAGTCGGAGGAATAAAAGACTCTCTATCATATGCAGAGGCAGAAGCGGACGCTTCAGGGTTGCTTTTTAAGTAAAGGTTTTGTCCGTTTCAAAGTGATATTTCAAAATTGTGATGCAGTATTATTAAAATACTAGCGATAACTATTTTAAAACTACATCTGCGAACGAAATGTAGTTCATATTTTAAACACCGAAATGAGCTCTGGATTTGATGGGAAATAGTGATGAATGGATTTGGACAGCATTTATCAGCTTTTAATGAGTTTTATTACGTACATGTTTCAGAGTTATTATAATTACACATGCCAGTTTATGAGACTCCACCTGAGATCCGAGAACTTATAAGTTAGCATATTTTACACTTGACCAAGTGTTGATTCTTTGAAAGAACATCTGTACGATATGTTTTTTTTTTTAAGTGAAACTTCTTTAGAATCGTTGTGATTTCAAACCGGATGCAACGGAAAAAACGACGGGTAAGAGACACACATACAAAAATGTGCAGGAAAGAATGAGACAGAAATATACCTACTATTTTGTCCCAGCCTGCAAGTAAGCTTCATTTTCGACGGATCTCTCAAACGGCGTTTGGCGCAATTGTAACGGTCTCAGCTTAACGACTGTACAGTACTGGGTTCGATCCTGACCAAGGCCTGTATTAAGATTTTTGTTTAGCACGCTTTTTGAAGTGAAAACTTCTTTAGGCGGTAGTTTCCAAGGTAAGCTATCAAATTCTGAGTTTAAAAATTAAGAAAAATATTGTGTATAATAAGTGTCACTGGCAAGCTTTTTAATCACTTGCGCGCCGCTCAAGTGATTAAAAAGTGAAGATTGGCTTGTGTATCCTTCCCTTGTTATATTTATTCACCTCATTCTTTTGTCGATTTACTGAAGTTTCACTTCTATCGTGTGTGAATCGCACACACACCTTTTTTTTTAAATAAAGACGAGACGATCAGTACATTTGCCTGATGGTAAGCAACATGTCTGGCACATAACAGCATAGTGACACGCAGCTATTGGAACATGAAGACCAAATCATAACCTAGCACTGCACTGCGCGCGTCACCCAGAGATCTAAGATGTTATATATCTAAGCCCTGTAATTTCACTGGAAACATTGCCGTTCAAACCGGAACACAGTAATATTTGCACATTACTGCTTGGCGGTAGAATAACTGGCAAAGGTGTGGTACTTCCCCAGGCGGACTCTGCTCAGAGTCCGACCACTACAATTTCTTAAAGCCAATTATATATATGAATGAACTTATTCATCAGTCCCACATTTGTGTTTTGAATAATACTCGTGTATGAACCATCTTAAAGGTGGTGCCTAATAGAAAAACCACTGATTTCATAATTCGAATACCCAAGCAACTTTCTTTGTTTTTCCAATTGATGATGTACAAACGTACAAATGTACGTTTGTCATCAATACTAGCTTTAACAGTGAAAAAAAAACAATGTACGGCATTTCGGCAACTAATTCCAAGAAAGACATTTTTCGATGACAAGCGTCATCTGTTAACCCACACTTGGCTACCGAGGTGGATTTTGGTCTTGACTCTATTATTAAAAAGAAAGGCTCTATGTCACGGAAGTGGCAGCATAAATAGAGCAAGTCATAATAATAAATAAATGTATTTAAAAATACTCCTTCAACTTTTCTTAAATTTACCACTATCTTTTTGATTTTATTGGCTAAATAATATTGATGATGTTAATGTTTCCTACTGTACAAATGTGTGAGCAAGACTACCACTCGCTTCAAGCATCCTGATACCCTGAAACAATGGATTCCAACTCAGATATCCAAACTTATACTAATTACGAGATACAAATCATACGTCAAGTGTATCCGAACTCCGAACAGAGATAAAACGCGGCTATACGTCATACCGCATTACGAGGCCGTATCAAAGGAAATAATTAATGTTTAAGCCCGTACATTTTCGAAGTAATTTATCATAGCCGCTAGTTCTGATAGTGTTTGGATAGGTATAACTTGTTAGTAAGTTGCTCCTGTGTTTGATGGCTGTGGGGAAGTTAATGTGTCTGTATAAAATAAATATGGTTATATAATTTTTTTAAAGGCCTTTAAAAAAGTCCTTTGAAAATTTTTAAAATATTAAAACATTTCTTTACTTACATAACTAAATTACAGCGAGGACTGCATAACGCTGCAACCTTAACAACTTACATTAAGGGCACCTAAATTTTCCATAGATTTCGCTTCCGAATTAAGCTACAAAACCTTAACTACTTAACACTAAGTACCTACATCTACATTTTCCATAGATTTCGCTTCTGCTTGGGTCTTAAGAAATCAATACCAAGATCATAGAATGTGTATAAATATTGAATTTATAACAGCATTTCATCATATAACACATCTCCCGTGGCTCGTTAGTCGTTTATCTCATTCTGAAACAGCTTTTGTAGGTGTAAGTATGCACGTCGTAACTCTGAGGAGTCTTCCTTAACTTTGCTCATTAAAAACTTCTTTCAAAAGTTCGCCATTTTAAGGATTTCGCACTTAACCGGTATGGGCATAAGTCTGAACTGTTTGAAGTGTCTGAAACCGTTAACTAATTTATAGTTTTATTGTGGGTTTGGATAAAATGTATAAAATTAAGTAAGATACATAAACTTTTTATTGACCATTTGCAAGAAGAGTAGGACACGTGTCTGATGGTAAGCAACATGCCTACCTATAGCAGCACAGTGACACACAGCTATTGGAATACAAATAGCACTGCACTGCGTTCGTCACCTAAAGATGTGTTTTATCTCTATGCCCCGTCATTTTATTAGAAACATTAGCCCTTCATACCGGAACACAGTTATGTTTTCATATTACTGTTTGACGGTAGCATTAATGGTAAAAATATAGTATTTCCCCAGGTGGACTCTGCAAATACTTCAAAAACTAAACAAAAACAACTTCTGAAGAAAAAAAAATGTATTCATTTATTTATTCAGTTCACCAACATTGTGTTCACCAACACATTAAAAAAGTTACAATATTAAATAAGTACGGTTTAGGAATCCATCGCGGACAAACATCGTGACAGGAGATTTATACATATATGTACCTATATTAAGATAATTGTAAAATTATTATTGGTTAGAAACGATTAGCGGCGTTACTGCTAAAAGTTCTTCTCTCCCAAGGCCGTATTCCATCACGCTGATCAAGTGTGGGTTTGCATGTTATGAAAAATATAATTTTAAATTTGCACAAAATTTATTTTCTTATAGATTTCATATCCTTATTGGTTGAATTTCGTTATGAGTAAGCATTGAGTAAAGCCAAAATAATAAGTTGTTTAACACAGTTGTTTTTTTCAAAAATTCAAACATTTTAAGTGAAATGTTTATCTTATATATAAAATTCTCGTGTCACAGTGTTTGTTTCCTTACTCCTCCGAAACGGCTTTACTGATTTTAACCAAATTTTATATGCATATTCTGTAGGTATGAGAATCGGCTACTAGCTATTTTTCATACCCCTAAGTGAGAAGGGTTGTTCACTAAGGCAAAACAACGTTTGCGGGGTCAGCTAGTAAAAATATATATTTTTGAATTGCTAATTGATATAAAGCTGGTGTTGTGCAGAAATATAACTTCTAAAACTTATGAACGAGGTGGTTTACAATATATTTTAAGTAGAACTGTTTTGAGAATAAAATAATAATTAAAAAACTAATCTCTGAACAACCCACCCCTAACTGCTCCCGGCGCAAAAGTGCCCATGATGCTCGCCGCGTTCCCACGCTGAATGGCAATGGCCAACCTTTGCTCCAGGAATGCACCAGAGCCTCCCTGAGCCTGCGCCCCAATTCTGAGACGAACCCTTTACAACAGGTACAAATTCGTACTACGGCACCAACATACCATACCTTCGCTTATAGATTATAGATAGACTATTTTGTTTACAAGAAGGGTATCTGATATTGTATTTTTTATTACCTAACCTTGATTAGTTTTTATGTATTTTTGATTTGTTTTGTATTTTATTTGTATGTAAAGTGTAACGACGAAAATGTAAATTGTAACAAGCAGGTCTATTGCTGGTAAAACTACCTATGTACATGGCAAAAATACCTATTATGAATAAAACTTATTTCGGCCTATTGCAGTCCAAGTCTTTTACAATCATACCAATAATTTAAATGTCAAAGTTTCGATGTTTGGATATTTGTTGTTCTATCACCTCGTACGAATAGAGTAGGAGGTGATTGAGCAACAAATATCCATCGGATGATACTAAATTTTGGCACTCAGTCAGATGTTTGTTTTGAAAGTTTCTGAACGAATAGCAAACTAGCCCACTAAATGTTCCCAATGCTGGGACTCTTGGCCTTCTTTCGCAAGGAAAAAGTCAAAGCACCACGCTGGCACAGCGCAGCTCGGTACTGACGCATAAACTGGAAAGATTCTAGGTACATGTTGGTTTCTTAACGATGTTTTCCTTCACCCCCTTTTTTTTTTAAATAAAGAGTGACGAGACGAGCAGGACATGTGCCTGATGGTAAGCAACATACCTGCCACATAACAGCACAGTGATACGCAGGTATTGGAAAATGAAGAGTCCAAATCATTACCTAGCACTGCACTGCGCTCGTCACCCAGAGATCTAAGTTGTTATATCTCTAAGCCCTGTAATTTCTCTGGAAACATTACCCTTCAAACCGGAACACAGTAATGTTTGCACATTACTGCTTGGCGGTAGAATAACTGGCAAAGGTGTGGTCCTTCCCCAGGACATTCTGACAAGAGTCCTACCACTACATAAGTCATAACTATTTTAGTCAGCAAAATTACGCACATGCTTTCTAAAAGACAATGTGGTGTGTTGGATTCAAACCAGGGGATAGAATCACCAGTTGCCTTTCTCCCGACTAGATCAACCGTTACTTACTAGACCAGTTGAAATATACTAGACATTATAAATTACAAGTAACTCCTGCGGCTTTTTAGTGCAGTTTTCGTTCCTGTTATTTTCCGCCTATGATAGTATGTGCTGTTTTGGACTCTAAACTAATTGTCCTTAAAATTTAAATCCGATCTGTTCAATATTAATTGTTCCGGCCTCGTTTAGTTACAAATATCCGAACTTTCGCATTTATAACAATATTAAGAAACGTCCAAATAGCAGCGGAAAGTATATCTATGCCCTGTAATTTCACTGATAACATTACGCTTCTAACCAGAACACATTGATGTTTTCACATTACTACTTCGTGGTAGAATAGCTAGCAAAGGCGTGGTGCTACCCCAGACAGACTCTGCAAAAAGTCTTGAAGTGTATGTTACGCGATAGCACCGCTAATAATTGTGAATAAATTTTAATTATTATGTATTTTTACCCGACTGAAACAAACATACAAGATACGCGCGAAAAACATAACCCTTCTTTCAGTCGGGTCATCATTGATGATGATGATGACCCGATTCCAAAACAGCACATACTATTATAGGCGGAAAATAACAGGAACGAAAACTGCACTAAAAAGCCGCAGGAGTTACTTGTAATTTATAATGTCTAGTATATTTCAACTGGTCTAGTAAGTAACAGTTGATCTAGTCGGGAGAAAGGCAACTGGTGATTCTATCCCCTGGTTTGAATCCAACACACCATTGTCTTTTAGAAAGCATGTGCGTAATTTTGCTGACTAAAATAGTTATGACTTATGTAGTGGTAGGACTCTTGGTAGAGTGTCCTGGGGAAGGACCACACCTTTGCCAGTTATTCTACCGCCAAGCAGTAATGTGCAAACATTACTGTGTTCCGGTTTGAAGGGTAATGTTTCCAGAGAAATTACAGGGCTTAGAGATATAACAACTTAGATCTCTGGGTGACGAGCGCAGTGCAGTGCTAGGTAATGATTTGGACTCTTCATTTTCCAATAGCTGTTTATAATATATAATATATTTTATATTTATATATATAATAATTTTATAATATAATATATATATAATATATTTTATATTTATATATATTTTATTATATATATATATATAATATAATTTAATTTCCAATATATGTTTGTAAATTTCTTTATTCCCACTCGTATCTTCCAAACGGCTGGATGGATTTTGACGATTCAGATATCGTTACATTTGTCTCAATTACCCAAGTGTCCTTAGATAGGTACCTATTAAATTAAAAAAAATCAATATAGGTAGCCGATTTTTGAGGCAAAATTGTGAGTAGTTGAAAAAAAAAATGTTATCTAGCATATCGAGTAGAGTATCAAAATACAGAGAATTTAATGAGCATTACAAATATGTAAATATGTTGTGTAGTTAAATGCCATTTGGAATAATTTCAAGCATTTTAATTCAATCAACAGTGTTTTTCTTACGTGTTGTTTTTTAGTCGGGTTTTATAATTTTTTAAATTATTCTTGGTGTTGATAGAAAATTCTTCAAAGTTAAGAAGGTATGTATAAAGAGTAGGTAGGTTTATATTTTCATAATTGGCGTAGCGGTTTTTGAATTATTAACAAAAAGTAATATTTACTTATATTTATATTTTATATGGACAACTTAGTCATAGCTTGTTATGAAGTTTAGTAGTATTTGAATTTTATTTTAAAGTACGAGTAGCAGTGTTACCTACGTTACTCCGCAGTTTTACCTGCGTGTTTCTCGTTCCCGTTCTTTTCCGGGATAAGAAATAGCTCATGTGTATTTCCAGACTATAATTTACCTGTGATCCAGATTTCAATCTATTTCGTTTTGACGTTACGACGTCGTTGAGCAACAAACATCCAAAGACTTAACCATCTAAACTTTATATAAATTAATTTAAATAAATATTGGTGGACAATTCACACACAACACCATCTGACCCCAAACTAAGCAAAGCTTGTACTATGGCGGCCAGATAGCTGATTTAATACTTCATCATCATCATCAACAGCCCAATAAACGTTCCCACTGCTGGGACTCGGGGCCTTCTCTCGCAAGGAGAGAGTTAAGGCCATAATCCACCACGCTGGCCCAGTGCGGGTTCGCGGATGACACATGACTTCGAAAGATTCTAGGTATATGTCGGTTTCCTCACGATGTTTTCCTTCACCGTTTTAAGTTAGCGGCATTACGCACATGACTTCGAAAAGACAGTGGTGCGTGTGGGGTTTGAACCCGGGGTCTCCGGATCGGCAGCCGCCGTTCTCCCGACTAGACCACCGTAACTTACTTTATACTTACTTGATTTAATACTTATATAGTTTTGAATAGATACTTATTAAACACCCAGAAACATTTGAATTCATCACACAAATATTTTCACTGGGTGGGAATCGAACCCACGAACGAACACCTCTGCTTCGCAGGGAGAGCTACTACCCACTAAGCCACGAGGCCAGTCTTTGACATTTATAATTTTACTAGGATAATGAAATTGAAATTGATTTTGGTTTTTTGGAGAAAATAAATTATTTAAATTATGATACGATGTAGGCTAGTACTCCTACCGCCTCCATTCGCCATGTTGAGTGCGAGAGCCTCCATGAGACCGCCTCGTGAAGCTCTACCTCTAGATGAACCATCAAAGTTTGGATGTCTGGTGCTCAATCAAGAGCGCCTGAACAGATTGGGATAAAATTTGGAACACAGTCAAATTATAGTCTGGAGATATAGTTTGTACTATTACATAGGTTACTTTTTGTTTCGGGAAAATTACACGAACGGTAACTGCAAGGATGAAACTGTGGGTGCGGCTATATGTATGAGAACAGCTTTGTAGGTTCCACGGGATTTGTGCCAAAAGTGTAAAGTGATAGTTGTTATGATTATTTTAAAAAGTATGTCAAAATATTGCGTGTCTTGTAAATCATCTATATGTAGTTTCCGAAGTTAAGATAAAATTTATTAGACGGTAGACAATACGATTGTAAACTTATTTTGTTCAAATAAATAAATATTGGTGAACATTTCACAAATAGCTCTGTGTTCTAAAGGGCTATAGGTACAAAATGAACATTTTGCTACTAATATTTATATTTTATTTGGAGTTGTGAAAACTAAGCGGAGTAATATAACATAACAACAATAAACAAGTATTCAAAGGTATTTATTTCAAAAATAATACACTTAAATATTTCTTCAAATGTTACATTTATTTCTTGCTATCCATTTATTCCACTGCCAAAACGTCCACATTTCGAACAATAGAAACCCTGTGGTTGAATATATTGTGGTGGAATACATTATAATTATTATACTGACTTTTAATGTGAATTATGTTTCAATTTCTTTTCAATTTTAATTTCTTGGCTACTTACCTACGCCCTAAATCGACAGACTCAGGCGCACTGCATTAAGAATTTTATTTCTGTTGATGTATTAAAAATGATTTTAAACAATTCTCTATTGATTTTCCTTTAGATTTAAAACAACATACAAAAAAATGTAGTACTTATAAAACAAGATAAATTTGATCGAATTGAGAGATTTCCTTTTTTGATTTCGGTTACAAATTGGCAAGTATAGGGACTGCCGATAGAAGCGAAAACTTATGAAGTACAATTTGCTCAGTATTCATTTTGCTCATGGGAAGCGTACGTTGACAATGGAGATAATTTCACGTTTGTTGTCTTACCAAAAAGTATACAATTAGCTCATAGAAGGCGTTTGATAACGATGATATGAGTTCTGTGAGTTTTGTTCTCCCAAAAAGTGTTCAGCGCACCAATAGAAATCTTCACTTCAAAAATCTGCTGTTGCGCCCTAGTATGATGGAACAACGTCATTTATAGTTCAGAACGCTTAGAGGTCTTAGCCGGCGGTGAAGGAGGAACTGGTTCACGGTAGTATTTGTCATAGATCTTGTCCCAGAATAATACACGTTCGTTAATCATCGGCTTCTGCTCGAGGTGGATTTCTACACCAAGCGCCATGTATGGGGCTCCACGATTTTTCACAGGAGCCCACTCTTCCAATGGGGATCTGTCTACCACAGGTTTGCTGAAAACATTGTTTAATATTCTGTTAGGTTAATGTTGTAGGTAAATATTTAAACAGTTATCTAGTATCTATCTCTATCTATATTAGATGGTTCCTCCTCTAACCTCTCTCCTCCTTAGTCATGTCACAGTAAACTATTTAAATTAAAAAAATGTACTGTTTGAGACAGACAAATAGATATTACCTGATTCAGACCTAAATGCGTCCAATTTCCAAGTAGTAGATAAATGCCATTGAGTAACATGCAAACGTTGAATCTTTCACATTAACTATTTTAGAATAACGGGATAGTAGAGTGATGAGTGAAGCGAGGTTTTTAAAGATCACATTGATCCTAAAATCTGGGTGAGGTATTTTAAATAAAAAAGTAACGAAGCTGAAAGAAAAATTTAGATCAGGAATAGATATTAAACTTACCCTTGTTTAATGAAGTTAGCATAAACCTTCCTTAAAATTGAGGATATTTTTAAAAATTCTTCCGTAGGTGAAGTTTTAGGTTGTACTATATCATTCTTTCCTTTACACACTGCAAAATATTGAGCGCAATGATTTGCGCCACGAATATTAGTATGTGGAATTATTGGGTCATTTTCATCTACAAATGAGTACTCGTACAGATAAATCTGATCATGTCCATTCTCTATTTGTAGCTGAATAGACCTCAAATGCGGATATGCAAACATTACGTCACCTATAAAGTCAACAAAATTCAAAATACTACTTTCATTAATTGGATTTTGACCAAAATAAAATTGTTTTATTTCTTTGGCTGCTTCAATTCTATCAAGTTCACTTTTGAATTTCAGATCTGTTGGTAAAAAATCTGTAAAATCGTCATTCATTCGGTCTTTCCAGATTTCAAGGCCTGATGCTTTCATGAGACCTTCCATTTGAGCAAATCCGTACAAAAGCGGTACTTTTTTATATTTCCTGTTTTTAATGATATTGACAGGATGATCGTCAAAAAACATTTCTTGCCCTATTGACTTTTCAACGCAAGGCACGAATACAAAACTAGAATCAGTTCTTTCGACAAACAATTGGCTTTGCAGACTTGTGAATGGAACTGTTTTATAGAAATGTTGCAGGGCGTCAAAATCATCGACATCAGTAAAGTTTAGTGCCTTTGCAAATTCTTTTGCGTTTTCTATAGGATCCATTTGAACTGACCATACGCCAACGTTTGCTCCGCTTTCAGGAATAGCTTTGTGGAACAACCCTTCTACAGCTTTGGAAACTGTGAGCAAATCAACAGCCGCACCACCGGCACTACAACCACCGACAGTAATTTCATCAGGGTTGCCTCCAAAATTGGCTATATTTTCTTTAACCCATTTCAAAAGGGCTACTTGATCTTTCATACCTGCATTACCAGGCGCGTCTTCGGTACCAAGACAGAGAAATCCGTGAGGTCCAAGGCGATAATTAAACGATACAATAATGATATTGTTTTCGATACTTAAATCTTCTAGATTTATCATTTCTCCGTAACCAACTTGAAAACCACCACCATGAACGTGTACGTAGACTGGCAAATTATTTTCTTGTGTATCAGGCACGTGAATGTTTACAATAAGACAGTTTTCTTGCATTTGCATTTGATTCGTAGGAAGCATGGGCAGTGGTATTTGCGGACATATGATACGTTTGTTCACGGCTTCAAAAGGTTGCATCCAAGTTGGTGGTGGCAAAGGCGGCTGCAATTAAAGTAAAATTTGTTATAATTTAGAGCCGTTACTGTCATAAGGAGCGAATGTTTCTGTCGATCAGATCAAATAGTTTAAACGAGCTTGATATGTGGTTAGTTAAAGGCAAAGTTACGCTCTTTGGAGCATCTTGTACATCGCTCTACAAGTATGGCTTGCGGGTTGAGTACAGCAAAAGTAAGTATACCTCCTTATTTACTTGTACCATATTTATAAAGGATGAGTACTTGAATATGTACGCGTTGAGGATGCTATTAGTAATACGCCGGCTCTACAGCCCTTTCGATATGTTCGCAGACGCACATGTGGCCTGATTTAACGCAACCATGCAGTCACGTCCAAAATTGTGCATATAGACAAAATAGGCTAATTTGAAAAACTAAAATATAAAATGAATTAAATTATCAACAACATTTACTACAGCTGGAAAAATGGACATACAGAACCAACCTCATTATAAGCGATTTTCTTGCTCAAAATGTAACTGTTTTCATGACTCTTGCAGCGGCTTTTTGGGGCACGAGCATACATAGGTGTGTAATATTGGACGTTGTTTAAAATCATTTCTTCCCAAAATGATAACATAAAAACTTATGACTATGGATTAAACTTACTTTAAATCTGTCTTGTCCAGTAGGTGCAGTTGCGTACGGTATGCTCCAGAAGGAATAAAGACCAGTCTCCGAATCCTTATATCCCCGTACTGGGCCTTGTTTCGTTTCAACGATCCGGGATTCATTTTCGGCCCATATTTCTACGACTCCCACTAAAACGCAAATTATGGCAACGCTAACAAAATTAGGAAGCATTGTATCGTAAGCGAACAATCAGTTTAATAAACAGTAATACCGCAGTCACAATATTTATAGTATTTATCGAAAAGATAAACCACTGTTTCAGATAATGACTTACGACAACAATTTTTAATCTTTTTCATTATCTGAATATATTAAGGATATTATCAAAATTTGTCTAGTAGAGACAGTTTAAAAATATTAATATTTTACAAACAGTTGTTGGAGTTTTTTGTAATTTAATTATGCGGGGATGTACAACACGTCTGCTCAAAAAATAACAATGCCATGCTTTTATTTGGATATGAAGATTCAAATAACAATCTAGCACGGCACGGCGCTTGTCAACCTTGTAATATAATGAAGGATATTTATGAGAAAGTCCTACAACCTACTGCAAAATGTTTCAAAGTCAACAAGTTAAAACCCGCTTGCTTTTCTGAGTATTTCTCCAACTGTAGACGTATAAATTTGCAAACACTATTGGCTTAAATAGTGAAGAAAAACAAAGTGAAGAAACCGACACTTTGCAAAAAAACTAATAATGCTTAGGAAATGTACTGTACACTTGATCAAATTGAATGATTAAAAGTATTAAATCAATCTATGTAAGAGAAGGTTTCGATTCCCTGCAACGGATAAAGTAGAAAATAATGGGAATGATTGTGATTTCATGAGAGAAAATGCTGCTCTTCTCATAATGCGCAATAAAAACCATCAGACTGTGAGTTGTAAAATTACCAAATGGCACGCTTTGGACTCGTCACACGCGGGATCGCAGTAGCAAACCTGTGACGAATGATGTCATAATATCTTCAACTTCAACTTCTTTGTTAATGGCGCGTGCTGTGACATATGTTTGTCACATCACTGCCAACTCACTGCCAATGTCCGTTTCATGGCAGCTTCATAAACGGCAACAATTTACATTTATTGAACTGAAAACTTCTTTTGGCGTATTACAGACAGTTTTTTTTTAAACTATTATAGGTTCGCACTTGACCACTATCTCGCATGATGTTAAGCGATGATGCGATCTACGATGGAGCGTGCTTACCTGAAGAAACCGATTCACTCTCGATTTGAAGACACCAAGATTGTAACTATCGGGGAAAACCCACTCAGGCAACGGCAACTCATTCCACAACCTAGATGTTCTTATCACAAACGTGGAGTCAAATCTCTTCTTTCGTGTTTTTGGAACATCAACCATGAAACGATGTCGCTTTTTAGAGATGCGAGAAGTCCGATAGAAGAAAGGGCTAGGTGGTATTAGATCATGCAGATCAGTGGCACATTCTCAGAAGTGTATCCGATAAAAACCCGATAAGCTGGCAATTTTGCGGCGATGTTCAAGACTTTGAAGTCTTTTACGCACAAGAGTGTCAGTACCTATGAGCCTTTTGGCACGTCTCTCAATAGATTCCAGAGTCTCCAGCTGATACTTAGCAGACCCATCCCAAAGGTGCGAACAGTACTCCATACAGGAGCAAATCTGTGCTTGGTGCAATGTGAGTAACTGTTCAGAATTGAAGTATCTTCGCACCTTTGAGAAGACACCTAGTTTTTTGGCGGCTAATTTAGCCTTAGACTCAATGTACGTGCCAAAGTTGAGCGTAGATGTCAAAGAAACGCCCAAAAGCTCGAGATGGTCAGTAACCGGCACGGAGTCAGTTGGAATCACATTGTGTTATGCTTTAAGAAGAAGATATTTATGTTCATCCGATCTTATTTACGTATCTAGAGTCTTCCAAAAATAAAAGGTCCGTTTTGACACTTAAGAAAAGTGTCAAAACGGACACCTGCGACTGTATTTCGCACTAACATTTTTGGGTAAGTACCTATGTTTTTTTATAGTAGGTATAGAGTGACGAGACGAGCAGGAAAAGCGTTTTTAATGTGTTGTAAAAACACTTTTCATAATTAATTGTCCGCGACATCTGCGAAAGTGCCACACATGTGCAATGAATTTCAAGACGTCTCTTCGTTGTAGTAAGATCTCATAAAATGACCTTTACTAACCCTCCTTTTTAAATTCCTAACCCTTAACATTAGGCAAAACATCTACATTGTCTCAGATACAGTGTAGTGGTAGGACTCTTAGCAGAGTCCGCCTGGGGAAGTACCACACCTTTGCCAGCTATACTACCGCCAAGCAGTAATGTGCAAACATTACTGTGTTCCGGTTTGAAGGGGAATATTTCCAGAGAAATTATAGGGCTTAGAGATATGACATCTTAGACCTCTGGGTGACGAGCTCAGTGCAGTGCTAGGTAATTATTTGGACTCTTCGTGTTCCAATGCAGGCATGTTGCTTACCATCAGGCACATGTCCTGCTCGTCTCGTAACTCTTTATTTAAAAAAAAAAAAATATTTATGTATAATATATTGAGCTCCCTGTACATACAAACTAGTAACACTGTTTTATCTATTGCTCAATATTTCTCCATAATAGTACGAGAATGTGATGTAATAAATGAGCATATTGTCACTATAATACGGTATATAGAAAATACTACTTGATAATTTACTTGAGTTTATAATCATTATGACTTGCTAAATTCAACTTGTCTGATTTTTCGATCCAAAGTATCAGGATTCCATAAAAAAGGTACTAACACGTATTTGTAACATTTGTTTTAATCACGAACAAACCAGTTGACCGACTTAAATAGGTGTGATTCTCGATTCAGTTTCATGTTTTTTTTTTGTATGTATCTATGTATGATAGCTCCGCCAATGCTGAGTTGATTTCAATATTTATTTTTTTGTTTGGTAAGTCATAATTCTTCAGAAATGGTCCCAAATTAATTTTATGGAAATTGGTAGTGTTTTTGGAGATACAAACACTAATCTAAAATTTGTTTACCGTGATGATAAAGTAAACTCATAGGCAATGACACCCTCGTGCGAAAAAGACTGCAAAGTCTTGAACATCGCCGAAAAATTGCTAGCTTATCGGTTTTTTATCGGATACACTTCGGAGAGTGTGCGACTGATTTGCACGATCTGATACCACCTTGCCCTTTTTTCTATCGGAATGCTCACAGCTCGAAAAAGCGACATCGTTTCATGGTTGATGTTCCACAAACACGAACGAAGAGATTTGACTCTACTTTTGTGATAAGAACGTCAAGACTGTGGAATACGTTGCCTGAGTGGGTATTTCCCGTTAGTTTTAATCTTTCTGTCTTCAAATCGAGAGTGAATCGGTTTTTTCTAGGTAAACACGTTCCATCGTAGACCGCATCGTCGCTTAACATCAGGTGAGATGGCGGTCAAGTGCAAGACCTATAAAAGGTAAAAAAAAAAAAAAAGTAAACTAGCAAGCTAGTACTTCTAGTTTCGTGTAGATAACGCTACGCAACGCTAGTTTTGTTTACACGAGCTTGCTAGCTTATAGTACGAGATCCGGCTGCAGAATCTCTACGTCATCGCATAATAGTTAATCCAATTCACATTTGAACAAACATTTATGATTAGGAGAATACATTGATAATAGGTTGCCAGTCAATAAGTGGCCGCAAGTAATTTTAACTAAACTGATGGTGACTAATTTTCGAAAAAAAATTGCGCTTACTTGTTTTTTAAATAAAATATCATCCACATCATAGCAACTATCATCCACATCATTACTAACTCGAATCGGTAAACGCAGTATAGAACGCCCTGAGACTAGATGCACCTACATACGGTTACGACGTACAAACGGCAGTACAGATGGTGACGGTTGGAAATGTAAGACCGAGCATCGGGCTGTATGACGTATTATGGGAGAGGCGTATGACCAGCCTTTTATGGGTTTACACTCGACTGCCATCTCGCCTGATGTTAAACGACGATCATATCTACGATGGAGCGTGTTTACCTAGAAGAAACCGATTCACTCTAGATTTTAAGACACAAAGATTGTAACCATAGGGCAAAACCCACTCAGTCAACGCATTCCAGAGCTTAGATGTTCTTATCACAAATGTAGAGTCAAATCTCTTCGTTCCTGTGTTTGGAATATCAACCATATAACGATGTCGCATTTAACGATGTTCTCAAGATGTGATGCCTTTAAAGACGCTTAAGATAGTTCTGGCTATTCAGTTGCAGCGCTAGGTTGTTTGGATGTACTGATAGTCTTTGCTGGTAGTTTTTGGAATGTAGCCTGATTTCAGTCATTACTAGGATATGGAGCTAATTTGATGATGGAACCAGAAAGTGGGCACAAAAACTCGGTAATTAAACGACACAACCCTATCAGGGTCGTTTTTGTACGGAACCATACGAAACGATATTTATATAAACGTAGTACAGCAATATATAATAATTAAGCACTTGTTTATAATCTGATTAGTCGATTTGTCTACAATGTCTATCTGATTATCGGAAATAGTATCAGTTATTATTATTTAGTTGAACAGATAGATATCTGCACTCTTGCTACATTCTATAGCAAAAGGGTATTCTAAAAAAAGTGTTTTTTTGGGATGAAAAGTACCTACTTAATACTGGATCATAATATTTAACTTTGTTGTCTTTTCTAAGTCATGTGCGTAACGCCGCTAACTTAACTCGATGAACGGCGAAGGAAAACATCGTAAGGAAACCGACATGTACTTAAAATCTTTCGAAGTCATGTGTCATTCACCAACCCACACTGGGCCAGCGTGGTGGATTATGGCCCTGACTATCTCCTTGCGAGAGAAGGCCCCGATTCCCACCAGTGGGAACATTTAGTGGGCTGTTTATGTGTCTAAAAACTAGTATCTATTCGCGATTTTGTCCGCGTAGCATATAATCCAATTTTTTTGCAGTATTTAAATTATTCCAGCATATGTGGCATTGTGGCACCGATGGGGAAGAAAGGTACTCGAGAGGCGACCACGAACCGGAAGTCGCAGTGTTGGACGGCCTCCCACTAGATGGACAGATGACCTCACAAAGGTCGCTGAAAACCGCTGGTTGCAGGTTGCGCAGGACCGTTTGTTGTGGAAATCTAGGTGGGAGGCCTATGTTCAGCAGTGGACGTTCTGCGGCTGATGATGATGATGTGGCATTTAGAGTTTTGAGCTATTTGAGTTCCAAAGGAGACGGCTCATTTCTTCCCCAAGTCGTTTCAAGTTTATGTACTTAATTAGCCCCGGAGACCTATAAAAGTTATTTATTTAAAATAACATATAATTAAATAATGCAAACTGTACATTCAATACTAACGTGCCAAGCGGAGATTGCAAATTGGTGTGAATAAAAAGTACTTTAATGACTGTACTTAAAGTCAGCCATGTTTTTCCAGCCATGTGTCATTTTGACAAACATGTCACCTCATTGTATATTTTCTTTAACTTGTATATTTTCGAGTGGCAATATGTAATATAAATAGTGGATTATTATAAATTATTTGATGGTCGTGAACGTGCTTCTTTGACGATTTTTAGTAAAACTTGAAAATATTTAAATACGTAATATGGGAAAACAAAAACTACGTGTGACGCCAAAATAAAAAAAAAGTGAATAAAATTGACACATTCTCTGATTAGTTCGAAACTCGATTCCAAAGATAATGTAAAATATGCTCGATTCGTTCAAAACTCACACAACACAAGGAATTTCGTTATTTTTTTTCAACGTTTTAGTTGATATCTCTTAAAGCCCGCTATGCAGAATAAAAACATTAACGGCTCCTCAATATATTTTAAAATCCTATTTAATGATCTAATTTTGGTCGAGTCTCCTGCACTTTTACTGTGGGGCAAATGTCCATGGAAAATGGGCCGTCTCCTTTTAACCTGATCCGTTTAGTTGTTGAAACGTGATTGAGCACGAAATATCCAAATAAACATTCGTATTATTATTGATAGAAGTACCTTCGTATGCAGTTGACTTTGCAGAGTCCTCCTGAGGAAGTACCACACTTTGGGCAGTTCCGCCAAGTAGAGTAACATACAAACATCACTGTACTCCGGTTTTAATGGTTACAAAGAAATTGCAGGGAATAGAGAAACAAAATTGAACTCTTCATGTTCCAATAACTGAGTGTCACTGTGCTGTCATGGGTTGGAATGTAGCTCACCATTAGGCACTTGTCCTGGTTATCCTTTTAGTCTAGATTATAAAAATATATTCTAGACTATAAACATGTATATTATACCTGACTAAAATTTTAAAAAGCCAAACTCGATCGAAGTTTTGAAAAACATCCATGGGCAAGACAAACCACCTCATCAGAGAGTTCGAGATCCATGCAGTTTTATGAGGCAACCCATCATCTTGGACGACGCCATTTCTCCAATGTCAGCTAACGTTTGTTTCCTTTGATCACTTCCGCCTAAAAACTCAAAGAGATCGTTTGATCTTTCATCGACGACAAACCATCTATTAGGTAAATAGAGCCTCCATTACACAAGGTTACGCAGTTTGAACAACTGTACTGAAAGCGATGCTTGTACATTATAACGATTATTGTATATCTATGTATAGTAAGTATGTATTTAAAACTATATAAGTATTTTATCAGCTATCTGGCCGCCATCATACAAGCTTTGCTTAGTTTGGGGTCAGATGGTGTAGTGTGTGAATTGTCCACCAATATTTATTATTTATTTTACATTCAATTCCATAAGTATTTATATTGAAATTCCATAAACATATTTTTTATTATAACTATTTTGTGTTATAACCAACGATATGAATATGAAATGAATATATCATGCGGTATTAGATTCTGGTATCGTAAAATACACAAGTATATCTCCTCTGCAACAGTATAAATAAAGAAATGAATGTTTGTGTAGTTTTTTGAACGAAAACTTCTTCAGGCGCGTTCGGCATTTTTCTAGATGGGAAAAACAATTAAACTAGCGAAACTGTTTCCGTTACCAACGAATGTTTAGAAAAAATGTATAATAAATAATAAATATTGGTGGACAATTCACACACAACACCATCTGACCCCAAACAAAGCAAAGCTTGTATTATGGCGGCCAGATAGCTGATATAATACTTATATAGTTTTAAACACATACTTATTATACATAGAAACACCCAGACACAGTGCAAACATTTGAATTCATCACTCAATTTTTTTGCACTGGGTGGGAATCGAACCCACGACCCTCGGCTTCGCAGGCAGAGCTACTACCAACTAAGCCACGAGAGTATAAGTTTACACTTGACTGCCATCTCGCCTGATGTCAAGCCACGATGCGGTCTACAATGGAGCGTGCTTACTTAGAAGAAACTGATTCACTCTCGATTTAAAGACGCCAGCATTGTAACCATTTTACGTTCGATTAGACTCACTCACTAAAGTAGAGTCAGTTTGGAAGGCCGCTGCTATGTAACAATGTCGCTCTTTTGAACTACGAGCAGTCTGATAAAAAAAACTAAGTATTATCAGATTATGCAGATATGTAGAACACTCTTTAAAATGTATCTGATATTAAACCAGATAAAAATTAAGCTAGGAAAATTGCGATGTTCAATATTTTGATGGTCGAATCTTCTACGGTCGACGATCTTTTTCGAACAACGGTGTTGTTGTTATGAACTTTTTGACACGTCTCACGATTTATTCCAAAGCCTATTATTGTAGCTGGTACTTATCCGATCCATACCAGATGTGCGAACAGTACTCCATACAAGATATACTTATTCTGAGAAATCCTGTAAAGGAATGTGCCTTCGGGGAAGGGCGTCATTCAGTCTGCGATGAAAACGGATAATGGACTTGAGTAATGTTTTAAAAGAAAAAAAAAACAATTGTTGACCTTTCCCGGCAGGGGTTTTGAAGTTGTGTCAGCCTCTTAATATTATTAGATAAGAATAAATCTTTGTAAAGTTAGTTTATCCTTCATATTAAGCGAAAGTCTTAAAGGTAGACTGATAATAATTAATTTGGGTATCTTTTGTTTTATTTATTATCTCACTACACTATTTAATTATTTTTTATGGCTGGATGAATAGATAATGAAACACTAAGACAGATAGATAATTTCAATATTGCACTTAATTTAAAATCAAAATAATTAACCTATAATTTACTAAATTCATTTACTAAATTCAGTGAAGTGTAATAAATAGTACTTAGTGAACTAGGCATACTAAATTCAGAAACAAGGATTGTATGTCTTTTAATTGCTTTTTAATACTTTAAAAAGTGTAATAAATAACTTTGAAATGCATATTTTAGAAATTGTAATCCAAAAACTGATAACAGTCCGAACATTTAGAGGTTTCTCAAGCGCCACGAAGTTAGATCAGGACGTCTACTTTATTTCTACGAAAACGTAATAGTCCAAGATCCCAGAGCTGCCAGACATCATCTATTTTCTTGCTTAACACATGCTTACTCGCTAACTTGCTTAGACGGCCAATTTTGAGATATGGGGTAATGAAGGTACATACAAACATTAAGTAATGTTGGAGCATTAGAATTTAAGTGAAGTTAAATTATTATTTTGGAGTTGTTTAGCAAGTACTTACTTCACGTGTAGTACTTACTTCACGTATTTTCTAATAAGTGATTTTCACATATGTTGTTGGCAATATCCTTAAAAACAAGGTCGCAATACTCCCAGACACTTTCCGTCAGCCGTTTTGCTAAACAACTCCAAAATAATAATTTAACTTCACTTAAATTCTCATGCTCCATTTGTAAATATGTTCGTCAGACAACTATTTTGAAGGTTTTCCAATATTCGTCCCGCTTCGTCCACATTTCATTCATCAGAAAATAGGTGACGTCTGGCAGCTTTGGGATCTTACTCTATAATTTCGAAATAAACTCGCGACATTCCATCCAACTCCGATTCTACTTTGTTTTGTCCGTTTAAATGATCTGAGACTACTCTAATTATATAGAGTATGCTTAGAGCATTTAAACGTCAAACAATTTTGTACCGGACGAAACAAAGTAGAACGAGAGCAGGAAAGTCGCGAGTTTTTTTTTTCGAAATTACGTTTTCGTAGAAATAGAGTAGCTGTCCAGGTTTTTCGAGGTTGCAAGTTTGGTTTTACACTACTGATATCTATCCTTACAACGTCCCAAAAATCAGAACCTGGCTATTATTTGCGATCTAATGCGATTTTTATGGCTACGGTGACTAGCCTTATAATACTATCTACCATGGGTGAAGCCAATGTGGACCGATAGTTAATAAATAATAAAGTAGCCAAGTGCGAGTTGGACTCGCCCATGAAGGGTTCCGTTGCAGCAAAGAAACATAATGTACATAGTACACATAGTTCGTGTAGTTCGTTGTAACTTTGATCGAAGTTTTAATAATAGTGTATTTATGACGTACTAAAAAAAAACTACTCATCAGATCGAGTTCAAACTAATTTTCGTTGGTAGTTTTCATGGTAATGTACATCATATAATTTTTTTAGATTTTTCATTCTCTTACTTTAGAAGTTAGAGGGGGGGGGGACACACATTTTACCACTTTGGAAGCGTCTCTCGCGCAAATTATTCAGTGTAGACAAAAATTATATTAGAAACCTCAACATCATTTTTGAAGACCTATCGATAAACACCCCACACGTGTAGGTTGGATGAAAAAAAAATTTTTGAGTTTCAGTTCTCAGTATGGGGGGCACCCCTAATTTTTGTTTTTTTAAAAACTTTTGTAAAAATCCTAATGCGGTTCACAGAATACATCTACTTACCAAGTTTCAACAGTGTAGTTTTCATAGTTTCGGCAAAAAGTGGCTGTGACATACGGACGGACAGACAGACAGACAGACAGACAGACAGACAGACAGACAGACAGACAGACAGACAGACAGACAGACATGACGAATCTATAAGGGTTCCGTTTTTACGTTTTACGGAACCCTAAAAATGAACGTTGTATGACAGGTAGTTAAAATGATGTGTTAGAAAAATATCTAGGTGAAAATAAAAAACGGTGTGCCATGTTCCCTCCGGTCGAACACGGTCGCACCCGGTCCGGATATTGCAACCGTCGACACTCCGCGAAATGTACATCGCTTCCTTTTGAGTAATAGTACTTTAGGAGTCGCATGGCAGGCCATCAGTGTTTACGCAACCTGAAAATATGGTTTATTTACTTTTAAAATTTAGTTACTTCTCTGTTGAATTGCTAGGAATTTATAAAGAATATAGCAGTAACGTTTATAACAGTTGAGGAAGAGTTTTGGCTCTACTTTTGTGATTGGAGGATCTAAGCTATGGCATGCGTTGCCTGAATGGATTTTACCTTGGTGACTTCAGATGTGTGTAGAAAAAGTGTGCGGTTTGGTTTCTTCAAGGCAAAGCACGTTCCAGCGCAGACCGCATCGTCGCTTAACATCAGGCAAGATGGCGGTCAAGTCAAGCATACTAGTAAAAAAAAAGTTATGTAAGAACGACAAACAAAAATGCTGACCTACTTGGAAGTCAGTTAATAGATAGTTCTGCCGTTTTGAATTGTACTACCAGAAAATTATACGCTTAACAGAGTGCTAACCCTGCATTATCTAAATAGCCACCAAAGCGAGTATCCTTGGCGTTTCCACAGACACACATATTTTCGGGAGTTTTCAGCTTGTTGTATTCAGTAACGGCAATAGATAACGCTGTTATAATTTTGCTAATGAAAACAATAAACGTTATGTAGGGATGGACAGATTAGGGAAATGACTGTAATATACTAATATATAGTATGTAGTGAATAGGTATTTTCGGCAATAAATAATAATGTTTTATCATTATTTAATGATGTGCTGTTATTTAAAGCACCACATAGAACTTTTTTATAGTAAAGAGTGACAAAACGACATGTGCCTATCTGTCTAATAGTAAGCAAAACGCTTGCCCATAACAGCACAGTGTCACGCAGCACTGGAACATGAAAAGGCCAAATCACTGTTCTCGGCATCTAGATTTATAAGAGTATCTATTTTCTGAGAGCTGTAAATTATATATATATATAATCTGAATATCGGAAACGGCTCGAACGATTTTCATGAAATTATTACCCCCTGCATACGGGTTTCGGAGACGATAAGTCGATCTTGCTAGGTTTCATTTTTAAGAAACGTATTTTATGCGCGTTTTTAGACAATGAGAAACTGTTACATTAGACATTAGAATGCGACGGTAAATTTCGCCGCCACGCGCGTCAGAATTATAATAGCTCAGGTGGGAAGTCACGAAACGGTAGATCCGGGTTCGGCTGCTTAATTTTTTTTCAAGTTCATTGTTTTTTTATATTATATTTAAGTTTTTATGAGAAAATCTATCACTGGGAGCCCTTTATCTGTAGATATCTAAGTATACTCAGTGTTTAAAACGAGCAAAGCTCGGTCACCCAGGTACTATATTTAAAATGTGCAATAACCACGATAGTTTTCAGACTTAGGCTTAGACCAATCCGTACTGGGCTAGCGTGTTAGCTAGCCCAGTACGGATTGGTGAATAACACAAACATGACTTCGAATGATTCTAAAAATATGTCGGATTTTCACGAAACATGTTTTCCTTCACCATTTTTATGGTACCGGTGGCAAATGACTTCGAAAAGACAGTGGTACACAGACTCGTAGGATTCGAACCATCGGTTTCGGATTGACACGTACCGTTCTCCCGACTAGACCAGCCATAACTTAAACATAAAGACCTACTGGAACACGAGTATTGAACGTAATTTTAACCACATTCCATCATTTGCGTTTGATTTGCAAATCCATAGAGAATATGCTCAATTCAGATCTAACGGCTCTATTCAGCACGAAGCTTCAATGCCGACCAATCTCAATAATCGTAAAAGCAAACTTTAGTGAACATTATCGTAATACATAAACACGGAGTTTATGAGAAATATGGGAATAATAATATTGGTTAGAGCGTGAGGGAATCGAGGGATGATGGATATTTGATGATTGCCTGACGTTATGTTCGCCATATTATACGTATAGCTAGTTATTGCTAGGCTAAATTTAAGGCCATCTGAGCCCAACAGTAATGTCCAAACTACACAAACTACACGAGGCTAGTTTTTCAAGCTAGGGCAGTAAGCTAGCAAGCCACTACTTCTAGCTTCGTTTTTTTTTTGTTTTTTTTTTTTTTAATATAGACTGACGAGACGCGCAGGTCATGTGCCTGATGGTAAGCAACATGCCTGCCACATAACAGCACAGTGACACGCAGCTATTGGAACATGAAGATTCCAAATCATTACCTAGCACTGCACTGCGCTCGTCACCCAGAGATCTAAGTTGTTATATCTCTAAGCTCTGTAATTTCACTGGAAACATTGCCCTTCAGACCGGTACACAGTAATGTTTGCACATTACTGCTTGGCGGTAGAATATTTGGCAAAGGTGTGGTCCTTCCCCAGGCGGACTCTGCCAAGAGTCCTACCACTACTCAAACTACTACTACTTCGTCTAGGCAAAACGTTGCGTAGCGTTGTCTACACGAAGCTAGAAGTACTCGTACTAGCTTACTAACACTGGCTTACTATCTAGCTAGCTTGAAAAAACTAACCTCGTGTAGCTCGGGCATCATACGGACTTTTCTAGAAAAGCTAGTGATTGTCTGCAATTTAGTCTGTTCAAAAAAAGGAGGTTTTCATTTCAGTCGTATGTTATTTTTCTGTGTGCATGTTACGCGATAGCTCCGCCAATTGTGAAGTACCTTAACTTTGTCAGTCATTCTACCATCAAGCAGTAATGTGCAAACATCACTGTATTACCGTTGGAAGAGCAATATTTCCAGAGCAATTACAGAGGATAGAGATAAATCATCTTATGTATCGAGGTTACAAGCGCAGTGCAGGTAATGATTTGGACTCTTCATGTTCCAATAGCTAATTAACAAAACTCTTTTTTGCATTTTTTTAACACCAAATGTGTTATGCAATGTGTTTCAATATAAAAAGCAATGTTTGCAGATAAATTACGAGGCACACAAAATATGTAAATCATCAAAGACAATATCTTGGGAACGAACGCAGTACAGTGATTTTAAATTTACATGTTTAAATAGCTACATGGCAACTGTTATGGGCCTATGTGTTGTTTATGTCCAGTTTGAAGGGCAATGTTTCCAGAGAAATTACAGGGCTTAGAGATATAACAACTTAGATCTCTGGGTGACGAGCGCAGTGCAGTGCTAGGTAATGATTTGGGCTCTCCATGTTCCAATAGCTGCGTGTCACTGTGCTGTTATGTGGCAGGCATGTTGCTTACCATCAGGCACATGTCCTGCTCGTCTCGTCACTCTTTATTTAAAAAAAAAAAAAAAAAATGATCCAGGTATCTTCGAATCGAGAGTTAGTTAGTTTCTTCCAAGTAAAAGTCTACCATCTTAGACTGCATTGCTGCTTTACATTCGCCAAGAAAAACAACCAATAGAAATGCTGCCGCATTTTTAGATGGCCAATGGGAAATGCTGACACATTTCATGATGTCCAATCGCCGCGGTCGCGAGTTTACCCGAAGATTTCTTATCATTCCCGAGCATGACGCTAGAAGTCAATTGTCAGACGAAACATCTGTCTGTGGCTCGTCAAAAGAAGTTTTCACTTCAAAAACTTCTAATTACTTTTTTAGATAGTAGACTAGCGGCCCGTTCCGGCTTCGCTCGGATCATAACCAGACACTGTCTGCAGCGCCATCTGCCGGGCTTATTTGTGAATCAAAACCATCCTCGAATTCACCTGTACACACACAAAAAAATATTCAAATCGGTCCCGCCGCCCACCGTTTAGGAGGAGTTCAGTGTCAAATGATTGAATTACTAAAATGGCTATAAAATAAAGTGGCCAAGTGCGAGTTGGACTCGCCCATGAAGGGTTCCGTTGCAGCAAGTAACATAATATACATAGTACACATAGTTCGTTGTAACTTTGATCGAAGTTTCAATAATAGTGTATTTATGACGTATTAAAAAAAACTACTCATCAGATCGAGTTCAAACCAATTTTCGTTGGTAGTTTACATGGTAATGTACATTATATATTGTTTTAAGATTTTTCATTCTCTTACTTTAGAAGTTAGGACTTTAGAGTCTTTAGGTCTTACTTTAGAGGGGGACACACATTTTACCACTTTGGAAGTGTCTCTCGCGCAAGTTATTCAGTGTAGACGAAAATGATTTTAGAAACCTCAACATCATTTTTGAAGACCTATCGATAGACACCCCACACGTGTAGGATTGATGAAAAAAAATGTTGAGTTTCAGTTCTCAGTATGAGGGGCAACCCTAATTTTTCTTTTTTTTTAATTTTTTTGTTTAAACCTTAATGCGGTTCACAGAATACATCTACTTACGAAGTTTCAACAGTGTAGTTGTGATAGTTTCGGCAAAAAGTAGCTGTGACATACGGACGGACAGACAGACAGACAGACAGACAGACAGACATGACGAATCTATAAGGGTTCCGTTTTTACGTTTTACGGAACCCTAAAAATAGGGGTTGGTGATAACAAGGTAAAAATTTAGGGTTGTATGTATTTTTTAATGCCAAATTATAAAAAAACAAAAACAAACATTTTTGTCCAAACATATAAAATATTTAGGGGTGAACAATCCTTATCACTTAGGGGTATGAAAAATAGCTAGTAGCCGATTCTCAGACCTACTGAATATGCATATAACATTTGGTAAAAATCAGTAAAGCCGTTTCGAAGGAGTAAGGTAACTAACACTGACACGAGAATTTTATATATGTATAGGATAGGATATAGTTTCAAATATCCACATCGATACGAAGAAGAATTAAACAACATGGCAATCAAGGGCAAGCCTATTTTAGATGTAAAAAAAACATTAAGAAAATATCTCGTGCCGTTGTTTTATCTTGAAAAAATTCGCAAATAAGGATTTTAAATTGATGCATCCACTGGTCAAAAGGTCCGACCACTCCGATTAATTAATTATTACCTTTAATTTGGAAAGTTAACACTAAAAAGGAAAATTTAAAAACCACAAGGTTTCGAAGGAATAAACATAGCAACACTGAAATGGACGCTTTTCATATCCAATTAAGTAATTTGACGACACAATTCTATAAAATTGAGCACTTGTTGTGTGAGGGTGTATGTATGTGTGTACGAGCATGCTCCAATATTAACAGTCAGTTAACAATGTTTGGGCATCTTTTTTTATCAACTTTATGAACCCCGCGGAGTCAATGTATATATTTTTGTTATAGAAGCAGCCCTCTGTGGATTTACCCACGTAGTTCCCGTTCCCTTGATTTAACCGCAGTTAAAAGTATGCTATGTGTAATCTGACTGTGTTCTAAATTTCAAACTCGTAGGTACAGTACCTACGAGGTTTGGCACCTTTAAGAGTTAATGGACTTTCCTCCAAAACTCTGCAGCTATCAAATTGATGTTACTATATTGATATATTGACTGGTAGATTGATTGATTGAATGTTAGATTATTTTATGGACTGACAAATTGATTGGTTCGTAATTTTATTGATTGGCGTAAAAATAAAAAATTATACTTAATTCAAATTATTTCTTCTCACCATTATTTTATAAAGAAAACTTAGAAACGTCAATAATAAAAAAAACAATACATCTCAAAATATAATTAATTGGTAGTTAGTAACTACCAAAAAGGTCTTTGACTGTAGGTAAGTATTTAATGTTCTCACTTGTAAGGGCCAGGGTATTCTCTCACAAGGAGAACGTGAAGAAGGTAAAATACCACATTGACTAAGTGTGTATTGGGGGATGACAAGATGGGGGGGATAGGGGATCCAAGTAAGATGTCTTTTTTAAAATATGTCGTAAGTTGTGGCGCTATAGCGGCGGTAGAGCAGCAAAGTGGGGGTGCACGTTAGACGATTATTAGATGGGGGTAAAACCTTGTGAATTCACGTTACAAACATTCGTAATAGTGCTATAAATATGGTGATACAAGTGACGTATTATTGTGCAACGTTAAGGTAGCGGTTCGCGCAGAGACCGCGACACATGTCACAAGACACGTGTCGCGGTCTCCGCGAACACAATTACATAGTTAAAACAATACAATTATTCTATAATAATGTCAAGTGCCTGTCGCGGTCTCCAGTCCCGGTCTCCGGTCTCGGTCTCGTGTCGCGGTCGCGGCGCGAACCGTCACCTTTGGTGTTTTTAAATACTAAAATGTTGAATTAAACACTTTCACTTCAATCTGTCTGTATTCTGTAGTCTGTATTTTACATATATATCTATCTTCTATGACAGCCAATTTTCGTTATGTATCTGAATCGTATTGTATCTCGTATTGCCAATCTGAAAACAACTTTTCCGTACGAAAATCTTATCCTGTGTAACTTCTAAAATTGTAGGTAACAATTAGATTTTTATTTTTATATAGGAAGCTTATGTACTGTGTAAGGTTTAATTATTATCTACGCCGCTGTTGCTTTTTGCTACGTGTAGTTCGTTTGAAATGTATTCACAACGACCCAGTTTTAGTTTTTTTAAGTTAAAACAGTCAAAGTGAACAAGTTCTGTGTGTTTGACGATTTTCAACTAGTTGTAAGTTAAAACGCAATTTTGTAAAATTTCTAGATATTTGTACATATGTATCTGTGTGTTCTTACTTTTATGTAATATATAGAGGGAATAATAAAGTGACTTATAATTTTAATGAGGTTTTTTAAGCTTTTTTTTAGTATGTATAATAATTATGTAACATTGCTTATGTCATACAGTTTTAAGTACTGGTATTTGAACATGCAAAATCCAAATTACTGCTCTCATCATCCAGAGATACAGGTGATAACTTTTTGGCTTGTATTTTTTCTGGAAATATTGCCGTTTAAACAGAGACGGTAAATAAATTGCAAAATATAAATATGCGGATATTTCTTACACAACACTGTCAAGCCCCTTAACATGAAGCCAAGACTTAACTGAGACTCAGAGTAAAAGAAAGTAGACTTGAAATAATACCTAGTCATTATTATGAATACATTTTTATGTTCTAGAAACACCTGAGAGTCTATCGCCTAACTAAAACTGTGTTAGCTTTAATATTGCTATCTCTTTTCTTTTCGCTTGAATGGTGGAGACAGCAATAGCAAAGCCACAGCCGATTTAATTAGGCGGTAGACCCGCTGGACATAATATATATATTAATTTACGAATACGAAACACCATACTGCGTTCCAAAACCGGCATACGGCTATTCCGGTTAAAAAAACTCAAACTCAAGCGGGTACTCAAAAAGCAGCCAATTTGAAGTGGGATTGGGCTGGACATGTTTGCCGCATGTCGGATGATCATTGGGCCAAAACTACCACGCAGTGGAAGCCAGATCGCAAGCGACGACGCGGCAGACCAAAGAAACGATGTCAAGACGACCTCAACGAATATCTGAATGATTGGACTGTGTTGGCCGTTCATAGGGAAAAGTGGAAGGAGGGTAGGGAAGCATTTGCCCAACATTGGGACAAGAACGGCACACAATAATAAATATTAATAATATTTATTTCAAAACTATTTCATAAAGGCGGAAATTGAACTTACGACCTATACAGTTTATATTTTACAGACCTATATACTACAGTTTCTAGGCAGACTTACTAACTCATTTTTGGCAGTTGAATGAATGGATGCGGCTGGAAAAGTCTGACTCGGCAAAGGGTCTTATCACAATAAAATAACACTATCTTGATACAAAAACAAAATCCCACTCTTTTCACTCCAATACAATTTGTCCAAGCTACATTGAATCCGTTACGGAAACATTACTTAGTTTATCTGATTATATCTGCAGTGGACCATGATCGATGGTGGCAGGGTCCGGTTAGCGTCTCGGGAGACAAAAAAACAAACATGCAACTCCATTATATGTAGGGAGAGAGCCGAATGGACAGATTACGTAAGGGATTACTTTTCGTTTGGTGAATCTTTAGGGTTCTGTATGAAAAATGGAACCTTAATACTGATTCATTCAAATATTGACAAATTTTTTTCTTCTTTTTTGTATTAAAATTGAAATTTTAATTGAGAATATTAATAAATTGTGATTTTAAAATAAAGGTCTAATAGTTAATTGTGGTACATAGATATGGGTTGTGTCACCCGAAATAAACGAATTTTTTACTTGATGACTATTAACATCAGGCGCACATTTAACTTGCCCCGTCACTTCATATTAAATAATTTGTTTTCTCCAAAAAAAACCGACTTCACATACTTTTTTCGACGTAACATATATCCTGAAACATACAACGAAATTGAGAACCTCCACCCTTTTTGAAGTCTGTTTAAAATACACATTACTTTGTAACTATTAACTGATGTCACCAAAAATTTGAAAAAATACGCACGTGTTCACTTAGTTACTATAAAAACGTATCTGAATACGTTTTTATAGTGACTATATAGACTATAGGGCAATATTAGGTCGTGTAAATCCGCTGCACACTCTCCAAAATGCATTTTGTAAAACACTCTCTATTTACTTAGTAAGATATGGAAACGTAATCCATCGAATTTATAAAAACACAAAAAAGCGTTTGTTAAGTGGCTTTAAGAAAGACCTTTATTGTTTTACCACCTAGCTCCTTATATGTTATACAAGCCACATGCAAACTGCCCTCTTTCAACCCGAGTTTTACTTTGAAATGTAAAAACGACTCTATCTCATTATGAAGCGCGCTAATGGGAATGCCTTGTTACGTAGGCGAATCAGACTTTGACTTTGTAAAGAGATTTATTATTTATAGTGTTTCCACAATAAATATACTTAAAGTAATTATGACTTATTTTAAATCAATTTTGGGTTGCGATATTTTTTTTTATAGTATCGAGTGACGAGACGAGTAGGATATTATGAGCCTGATGGTAAGCAACATGCCAGCCACATAACAGCACAGTGACACGCAGCGATTGGGAGGTGAAGAGTCCAAATCATTACCTAGAACTGCGCCGTGCGTGTCACCCAGAGATCTAATACTATAAAGCTGAAGAGGTATTTAATTTTAACGCGCTAATCTCAAGAACGAATGAACCGATGTAAAAAAAAATTCACCGTTGCATAAGTATGTGATTTTTAATGCTATGGGTTATATTACATTATGTTCTAGTGGTCCGCCCCAGCTTTGCCTATGACACATAAAACATAATTATAGCCTATAGCACACAGATCACGTACGTATCTAATGATGAAACAATGTTTGCTTTCGGTGCAGTAGTTCCTGAGATTTACGCGTTCAAAGAATAAAACTCGTCAGTTTAATAATATTCAACGATAGGTCGCCAATTGCTACTTTATTGTAAGGTTTTTTTCTGTATTGTTTATTGTTATTTTAGTGCAATAAAGAGTTAATCTATCTATCTATCTATCTAATACGAGTATAAGCATCACGAATTATTATAGATAATTATTTAGAATAATTAATTAATTTAGTGCTTAATGCGCAACAAATACCTAAATGCGTCAATTTAGTATAGTGCGTTATGCTAAATACTTTGGTATCTTCGGTCGATTAAAACAAACAATTTGAAATGAATTCTGAAATCGTGAAAGTCACAAAACTCATCACAATAAACCAAATAAGCACCACAATAAAACCGTTGATCGCGATAAGTCAGAATAATTTAATGTCTGAATTTAATGCATTTATTATAATTACGCTAGTAAAACACGACGTAGTGAAGAATGTTCCGGAACATTCTGAACATTAATTCTACTCGCGACAAGAAATTGTAGCTGTCATGATATTATTATAAATCTTGGAGACGCTTCCTCAGGGAAAGGATATCTCAGTTTTTACACTAAAATGTTTTTAGAAAAGAGCACCGGTGGTGGGGAAAGTTTTGACAGTTTGTAAAAGTATAAAATTGTTAAAAAAATAGGTTAAAGGTATCAAAGGTTTTGCGTTTTGGTTTGCCTTTGACCAAGTTATTTGACGTCAAGCTACTGGAGAGTGGTCAAAGACGAAGGGCTATCTGGGTATGTTAGCATCATCGTGGGCGTCGCTTTAAAATCAGATAAGGCGGCGTTCAACTCTTAAAAAGTACAAATAATTAATGACCTATAACAAATTAATTTAACTATTTTAACTTTATTTATTTATTTTACCAAAATGAGCGCAAGGATTTTAATGACATATATTATTATTGTTCACCAATACCAGGCATACAAGCCCATCCATTTAGACAACAGACTGACAAGAAGTGACATAATAGACTACAGGCCCGTGAACAAAATTTACGGGTCAAATGAACCACCAGGTGACCTATGTAGGATGATGGAAGGGTATAAAGTAATAAGATTCAGCACTATGCCGTCACTTGTAAGCTGGCCAACTGAGTGCAATTGAAGAAGGGGGGTTTCAATCCTCGATCATTTCTCCTTGTTGCATTATTTTTGTACGGCGTTGCGGAATAATAGATTAGAAGAGGTATTGAAACTATAAAAATTATAAATTATAACTTTTTAGTTATTAGTTTGTCGGAAAATTTTACAGAGTACGAGTAATTTACAGAGTAAATTTGGTCCTTTGATTTTGTACGGCATTGATACACAACCACTTACCGGTGGAACTTAAATCATTAAAAATGACAAAATTTAAAATAACATTAAAACAATGGCTTATATCAAAAGTTTATTATAAGTTATGCGAATATTTTGAAAATTAATTAACTATAGAGGAAAATTTAAGATTTGTTTGTAATAGGTACGGTTAAAAAGCAATCTAAAATGTATTTGTTTGTTTAGTTTATTAATTTAAGGAACCAGGAACAAAGTATTTGATACGGGTTATAAATAAAATGTTGTGATTATAGAGATTCTAACATGTATATTTAAAAATAGCTTTATCTTTTAGTGTAGATTTTATGATATAATAACTTGTTTAACTGATTTATTTTTAACTTCAATTTTATATGTAAATACTTTAAATACCTATAATAATTTTTGTGTGTAACATAGTATTTTTTCATAATTTATATGTAAAACTTAAAATTGCACGCCCGATATGGGTAAACTGTTGTTACTTTAATATGTTAAATATCGTAGTTCGCCTAAAATGCTGATTTACTTTTCAAATTCCGTAAACATTTTGTAGGTGTAATTTTGTATTATTAAGTTCAATGAATAAATAATTAATCATTGAACGAATATTTATTTTTCTTTAGATTTTACAACAAATTTATTAAATAAGCTGTAGAGTTTTGGCTCACGTAAAACGCTGGTAAACTGTTATAAGCCCTAAACCCATATAGTTCAGTTCAAAAATACACAAGCCCGAACAAACTTGCCCAAGTAATGATTCCCTAAGTGCAGATGGAGTCAAGATTTTTCAAGAGTTCTAAGAATCCTAATCCGAAAGTAGGTCAATCCTAGCCAGCTAATCTTACACGACTATAGAAACCATTAGGTAGGTAATACCTACTTCTTTGGCGCGACTAGCTACTAGCTAGAGTGGGTTATTATTTATTTATTTATTTATTTATTTATTTATTAAAATTCAGTTGCCTTCAGTGCTTACAGTATAAACCAAAGCGCACTGAAAGCCAGAAAAACTATAACACAATTAAAAATAAATTACAAAACATCTTAAATTAAATAAATTAAAGTTAAAATAAATTATATGAATTAGTCACAAATATGCACAAACACAAATTCTACAATATAAACCATATCGATACCATCATCGATATATTACAACAGAATAATACTGTACTCAATCACCAATTTAATTAAATAATCTCAAAATTGCTGTAATGTACTCAATATCAATTATTATAAACATATATTACCAAACTATGCAGTAAATTCACATAGAAATTTAATGGCAACTCTAACAAAAACATTGAAATTGTCAACAAATAAATCCGCATCAGGTGTATGAGCGAGTAGGTTGTTGAGCAGATTAAGGGCTTGTGAGGTGGGAGCGAACAGAGCCGTGTCGGTGCGCGCGCGCGGCGCCTGGAACAGATTCCGCACGGCGCAGGCGCGAGACTGGCGCACACGATCTGGGACAGACAGAGAGCAGCGAGCCAGGGTTTCCGGATCATCAATAGACCCGTTCAAAAGCCGGTAATAGTGGATCACTATTGCGCACTTTCGTCTCACCTCTAGCGTGTTAACACCGACCATACCGGCTACAAACAAAGATGGATAGAGAAACGGGTAATATCCGTATAACTTTTTATACAGATAACGGGCAAATTTACGTTGGACTTTTTCTAGCATAAGCTTATATTTACTTTCGTGCGGATCCCAAATGACAGAATTGTATTCCAGCTTACTACGAACAAAAGAATAGTACAAAACTAGAATCGCGTTCTTGTCCTGAAACCTAGCTGTCTGCCGCATCACGAAACCGAGAGACTTAAAAGCTTTTCGACACAGAAGTTCAACATGCGTGTTGAATTTGAGCTCCATGTCTAAAGTAACTCCCAAGTCTACGATCTCGGTAACGCGTTCCAACGAGACATCAGCTACTCGGTAATCATAACAGATGGGATTCCGGGATCGGGTAAATGAGATCGTTTTACATTTGGAGAGATTTAGATCCAAGTCATTCTCCGCTCCCCAATGAACTACACGATCGATATCCACCTGAAGCAACTCACAGTCATCCGTATCACCAATAGACAAATATAACTTTAGGTCATCGGCAAACATTTGACATTTCGCCGTCTTGACTAGTTTTGGAAGGTCATTGATCATAATTGCAAATTGGGTTGGACCTAGAGTACTGCCCTGACTTACGCCGGAACAGGTTAAGTAATGGTCAGACTGGAAACCCGACAACTGCAATTTAAGTCAACGCTTGGCTCTGACGTCTTTACTTGTGGTACAAGTGATAATTTACCAGCGTATTACAAAACTCGACTAAAGCTCGTATTGAAAAGGATCTCTCGTAGCCCAAAGAGCGACTCCGCCGGCGTCATGACGTCACGCAAAAAATCATTAGGTTCTCAAAAATGAAACCAAATTTTGTGTTTCAGTTATCCTACCATAATAAGTATCCTACCTATATGCTATTCCAGACGATAACCTAACAGTGTTTCAAATTTCAATTCGATCCGTTCAGCTGTTTCGAGATGGTTGAGCACCAATTATTTTGTTTTTAAAGAGCACTAATGCTAACGCACAACTAACGCTTCTTCTGGGGTTGCACAAAGTTGACGAAGCAGTAAACGCAACTTGAGGTCAACTGCCAGAAGTATTCTAAAAAAGACGCGCTAATAATGTATCGTAAGGAATTTAAGCGTCAGTGTGTGCCATCCCAAAACTTAACTCTGTAGAGAAAGATAACAGCCAACTTCTTCATCATGTCGTTTTATGGTTGTCAGTGTGCGCGTGCATTATTGCAAACAAACTCACATTCTTCACAGCGTTCTAAAAAAAAGTAAAATTTCAAAAACTTTTGTGACTTGTACCAACCACAAAGACTTGAGACAAATCCCTTCAAAAGCAACCTTGTGATAAAATGCACTTTTCGTGCAATATACCTGGCTTATTAAAATGTAAAACGGCTTGGCGCCGGGAAGTTTAGTTTTCACCCGACTTAGTTTATATCAATGCAAATATTACTGAAAAAGTTTTACTCGAACAGATTTAAGTCATATTATTTTATGAATATACGCAAAATACTTTATTTCTGTAATCGTACTAATATCACAAAGATGCGGAAATTTTGATGTTTGGATATTTGTTTCTTAATTACGTCGTAACATCTGATTGTATCGAGTAAAATTTTGGAATACATAATATTATATAGATTATAGTCTGGAATAAGACATACATTATTTTATACAATGTATGAAACAGTAGGCGTGAATTGGGGATGTCTACGGTCCTAAACTGCCAGCAGTAGTCGATAAAAGGCTGATGATGATGAGGATTAACCCTTGATTAAAGAGATCAAGTCAGCCACGGTTACAGCTGCAGAATGAGTTTTACTACTTTCTCTACGTTGCGGCACGTTTCGTCTAGGAAATTGGCCTTATGCATCTGATCCTTGTTTAGTTGTTTGGCAAAAGCCACAGTGGTAATATTATTATGATTTTAACCAATCATAATAATATTATATTTTACCAAATTTTTATAATTTAGTAGTGGGCTTGAACATCTTGATTATCTGTAGACCTTCATTGGTCTATGGATAATTCAGGTGTGCTTAGTGTAAGTAGTTGTTAGGTATGTAGCGTAGTATAGTTCTGATTGTATTTTAGTTTTGTTAATAAAGGCTCTGCCCACAGTAAAAAAATATGTAATCACACTGAAATAAATAAATAATATTGGTGAACAATTTACACACAACACCATCTGACCCCAAAGTAAGCAAAGCTTGTACTATGGGAAATGCAAAGGCAGTTCTTCCCTATTGCATCTATCTTATTCTAAGGCAATAGTTTCTAGCGACAACTACCTTATGATAAGAAGTTGAGCTTGTCATGGATCCGCATTATCGGTTAACAAAATAAGCAAGTATTTTTATAACAACTCTAACCGCAAACAAGATAATGCTTTGACTATGGTAACGGGTACATATACCTAACCATCGAGAAAAAATCTCTCTAGCAATGCATCCCAAAGATTTGATTTTCGTAAACAAATAGGGAAGTTGTCAAACCATTTCATTTAAGTCTTCCAATTTTTACTTGAAAACATAAAAAATGTATATCAATTGAAATACCCCACACAGGCACAACATTTTACTAAAATCACACAACAAGAAAGTACACAAGAATGTTTGAACCTCCACCACGCTCACAAAACTAATCTTGATGCAATTATAACATTAAGGAAAATACGATTATTACTATAATTACACCAGTCATTGTGCTTGGAAACTAATCTAGCTCTCACAAATAGGTCGACGAAAACAATCCGGCCCACTCAATACAAAAATAATCATTTAGCCGATAATTCCGAGATTTCAGTGCTTACTCGAGATGTTACGTAAAATGCCTTTTACATACTATGCCATATTATGGCTTGTAGACTACAGGCCCGTAAACAAAATTTATGGGTTAAATGAACCACCAGGACACCTATGTAGGATGATAGAAGGGTATAAAGTAATAAGATTCATCACTATGCTGTCACTTGTAAGCTGTCCAACCAAGGGCAGTTGAAGAGGGGGGTTGCAATCCTCGATCATTTCTCCTTGTCGCATGATTTTTGTACGGCGTTGCGAAATAATAGATAAGAAGAGGTACAGTCCGCGAGGTATAAGCTGAGCTTTGCATTAGTGTGAGTGATCACATGCATACGCATCTATTACCAAAAGTACAGTCAGACAACAAACTCTTAAACAACAAGCTGACATTGGATCAATATGGTCATTGCGAAAAGAAGTATCTCTTTTAGGATTCAAATGGTCAAGGACAGAGAATAACAGAAAAAATTTAATGGAAAAGCATGAGATCCGTCACCTACGTATAACTTATTTACTTAAAATTTCGAATACCGTATTCAGGGCAGGCCTATCGTTTATACCAATATACAATTGATACTGCATAATAAACAACGATTTATTCAATATAAAATTGACACCTTATTAAGAGAACATGGTCACAGCGTCCTGCGTCTGACTGTACTTTTGGTGATCACTCACACTAATGCAAAGCTCAGCTTATACCTCGTGGACTGTATATACATGTAACTTATATTCAATTCAAATCAATAAAATACCATGACCATGATTATATCCATCGCGTTATATTGTAAATTGACGGTGATTGCAATTTTACGTTGACATATCTTTTTGAAGTGAAAACTTCTTTAGGCGCGCCTAGACAGATATTTCGTGGGCTGTGAATTGGATTCTAGCGTCACGCTCGGATATGATAAGAAATCTTCGGGTAAACTCGGGACCATGGCTATTGGCCATTTAGAAATGCTGAAAAGGCGTGGCCTGGGCATCATGGCATGGCCATCTCGAAATGCGTCAGCATTTCCTATTGGCTGATGTATTTCTAGATGGCCATGGTTACACACGTGTAGTTTCCAAAGTAAGCTATCAAATTCTGAGTTATAATTTTTCACTTCTATCGGCAGTTCCTATGACTGCCAATTTTTTTTTAATAAAGTGTGACGAGACGAGCAAGACACGTGCCTGATGGTAAGCAACATGTCTGCCACATAGCATCACAGTGACACGCAGCTATTGGAACATGAAGAGTCCAAATCATTACCTAGAACTGCACTGCGCTCGTCACCCAGAGATCTAAGTTCTTATATCTCTAAGCCCTGTAATTTCTCTGGAAACAGTGCCCTTCAAACCGGAACATAGTAATGTTTGCACATTACTGCTTGCCGGTAGAATAACTGGCAAAGGCGTGGTCCTTCCCCAGGCGGGCTCTGCCAAGAGTCCTACCACTACAAAAATTATAATCCAAATGAACTTCTTTCCTGCCGCGTATTCCATGACACCAGATACCTAACCTTAAAGTGAAACTTTTATTAGATCGTCTCAAACTTTTTGGTCTGTGTGTTGCATGTCGCGTGAATTATATCACGTAAGTACTATTTCTTATTGTAAATGTGTTTATCATGCTATAATGATTGTAATTGGATAATTTGAGGCATGAATTACATTGTACAAAATAAAAATACATCGAATAAAAGTCGTAACGGATTTTCACTCACTTTGCCGTTTCTGTTATAATTTGTGAAATTTTTTAGTTAAATGTCTATAATGTGAAAAAAGATTCACTTTTACCGTGGTTTCATAAAACCACACAATCTTTTTTTCAGTATTTTTCTTTCGAAGCTACGTTTCTGTTCTAAAAGATTTTACAATATAGGAAGCGTAGTATGAAGCCTCTCAGCAGCACATTGAACACGGAGAGTACCACCTGTCATGCCACAACGTAAGATTGATGAAGACGACAGAATCTTGATCTATGTTTAGACTGTGACAGCGGTTACGGTTTTAGGAAAAATATCTCGGAAAATATCGGCATTTTCTTGTTGAAATTAAGAGTGATGTATTTGTGAAGAATGAGGAGAAATTGTCGTCGGAAACTGGGAACTTTTATATATTTGTGCAGTATTACATTTGGTTATTGAAAATTATGTGGAATCTGTATGGTAAATTGTTTGCTTTATCATACGGTGCTTACTGCTAACAGTTTTTTTGTGTGATAAATACATAGATGGATTAGATGGGTAGTCTTTATATTGCACACAAAAATAACTTATACAAAAGAAAAGAAAAAATAACAAAAGCTAGGTATCCTTACCAATTTACCACTAAAACAATGTATTCAAGCCAATTTTAATATTTCAATGTTTTTTAAAAGGTTGGAATATGCTATTTACTTACACTTAAGTATATAGGTATTTAATTTTATTTAAATCCTTATTTTGAGAATTGGGTATGTGACTTTTTTAGTTACAAAATTATATTGTGCTGACGCAGTACAAACATATACCAGATAGGTATGAATAGAAACGCTGTTCTGAGACCAAATTAAAGGCACTACATAAGTATCGCCACTGTAAAAGTGCAACATTTACAGTTACTAGGTGACCTATTTTAAATCGTAATATAAAAAACAAAAAATAATTAACAATCGAAAATAAATCTAAATTTTAAGCAGCATTAACGTTGCACAATACGTTCCTTGTATAGGTAGGTACAACTTTAGACATTTTTGGAAAACATTATCTAGATATTATAAGAACATCCATCTATAATAGGACAGGTTATTGGCTATCGAAAGTCATTGTTATACTAGTTTGGAGCCAAAGGGTTACCAATTTATACTGCTATGATGTTATTTTTCATACCAAATGAAGTAAAGTTATACATTGAGAATTTAGCCATAAAGGTTGTATAGCTAGTACGTATTTCGATGACTTCACAAGAATTCACTGATCCAAAAAACGTCACACACGTCCCGCTCCGTTGCTCCTCTGCGGCTCCAACGCTACGCCGCCAGGGTGCCGATGCCGCCGGCCGATATTATTATGTGAGTGATGCGAACTCATAAAATTTTCCACTATCAAAACGAGTTAAACATGGCAAAAAGATTTCATTTTCTAAAACATAAGCCACCAAGGTATTTATCACTCTTGTTTTACAAGAGCCGCAAGAGCTTAGTGCCAATGGAAGGAGAAAGTTCTTATTTGCGAAGGACGATAAAAGTACAGCATAAGCAACCAACTAAATATTCCCACTGATGGTACTCGGGGTCTTCTCACGCAAGGAGAGAATCAAAGTCGTAATCTACTACGCTAGCCCTGTGTGGGTTGGTTGATGACACATGACCTCGAAAGCTTCTAGGTAATGCCGGTAAGTTACGGCTGGTCTATTCGAAAGAACGGTGACTGCCAATCTCGAGCGCCGGGTTCAAATATCAAGCACATCACTGTATTTCTGAATTCATGTGCGTAATGCCGGTAACTTCAATACATTGTAGGAAAACATGATAAAGATACCGACATGTACTAAGAATCTTTTGAGGTCATGTGTCATCCACCAACTACCACTGGGCCCGCGTGATGGATTATGGCCTTGACTCTCTCCTTGTGAGAGAAAGCCCCGAGTCCCAGCAGTGGGAACATTTATAGCAGTGGGACCATAGTGGGCTTTGTGTGAGGCTTTCTCTCGCAAAGATAGGGTCAAAACCATAATTCACTACATTGGCCCAGTGCGGGTTTGTAGATGACGCCTCACTTCAAAGGATTTTAAGTACATTTCGGTTTTTTCGTGATGCTTTCGTGTGATGTGATTTACCTTTTTTAAATCAGCGGCATTAGACGCATAAAGGAAAATAAACTCTACATTTACTATTGCCATCTATTCTATGCTATAACTGAACTTTGCCATTTACATTCAATAACAATATACTCATAACAAATGAACGCACAGATTGAATAATGAAGCTACGTTGATTGATTTACGATCTTAGTTTTCTTCTTGTAAAGCATAGTAGGTAAAGTTTCATCATGTAATAAATAAACGCGCATTCATCTCTTATATTATACTTTATTTATAGATGGATAGCGAACATTTTGCCGTAGCATAATATTCAAAAAGAAAGATATTGTTTCTTAAACTCATATTGATTCATTAAAATATACGATGTTCAATTTAGTAGCATTTGCGTTAGAAACTTATTAGAAGTACCAAGTTTATTGAATCACATTTATTCGGTCTGTTTGTTACGACTTACATTGCCTTTAATATTCACAACAAAATGTCTAATTCGATGTAAAAATAGAACATTCACCCAAGTTCTTACATATTATACTTACATACATATTTTTCCAGTACAGAGTGACGTGATGAGCAAGATACGGGCCCGATAGTAAACCACATGCCTGCCCATAAGACCACAGTGTCACCTTGCTATTGAAACATGAAGAGTCCAAATCTTTATCTAGCACCTTACTACTAAGAGCTAAATAACTATAGACCTATCACACTCATTCCTATTTTGTCAAAAATTGTCGAGAAGGCTATGCTCATAAGGTTACAGGAGTTTTTTGAAAAGTATAATATTATTAAACCAGAACAATGTGGATTTCGGAAACAAAAATCAACAACCTTGGCAAACTTCAAACTAGTGAGACACATCATACAAGGCATAGAGGATAAAGAACATGTAGTTGCACTGTTTTTTGATATGAGTAAGGCGTTTGACATGGTCAACCACGAACTCCTCCTAAATAAGCTGTATAGCTATGGCATTAGAGGAACTGCAAATGAATGGTTTAGATCTTATCTGGTAAATAGAAGACAATGTACGGAAATTACGAGCTTTGATGAAAATACTAAATCTAGAGCAACTAACAGATCAGATTACAACATAAACGAGGCAGGAGTTCCCCAAGGTTCAATACTTGGGCCTGAACTGTTTGTCTCATACATAAATGACTTACCTGACATAACTACTCATGAAACAATACTATTTGCTGATGACATCACAATTCTGATTAATAAATAAACAAAAGAAACAAGATTTGAAACTTTGTTTGAAACAATTTGAAGATGACATCAATGAAACAATTAATGGAACAGTGACATATCTTAGTAAAAATTACCTAAAAGCCAATTTAGAAAAAATAAAAATGATGCAATTTCACACGCCACAGATAAAACCACTAAAGCTGAATGTTGATTACGATGGTATAAAGATAGAGGATGTCACCACTACAAAATTTCTTGGGATATATCTGGACTGCCACTTAAACTGGAAAGTCCACATAGATGAGGTCTGTAAAAAACTGAACCGATTCATCTTCGCGTTACGCTGTATCAGAGAAACCACATCAGTGGAAGCAGCTCTTAAAGCCTACCACGGCTATGTAGGATCTGTTCTCAAATATGGCCTGATTTTATGGGGAAATTCTAAATGGAAATAGGAGATGCTTGAGAGCAATAAGAGGAGTTGGTGATCTGGATTCTTGTAAGCCAATTTTCAAAAAATATAGAATACTCACACTACCGTCCATGTACAGCTTATGCCTTCTTGTCAAGAGTAGCCCGGAAATCTTTATAACAAGACAGGAGGCCGATGCCTCCTGTCTTGTATTGTCTTTTCGATAAAAGACAGATGCGGTCTAAAATTGGACCTATAATTAAAACTCCTTACTGTAGACTGGAAATATCAAAAAAAAATGTTTTTCAAATGGCCATAAAATTGTATAATGCCCTTCCCGGTGAAATCAGAGAGATGTCTGAGAGCAGTTTTAAACGTCATCTGCATAAATGGCTACTCGACGGGTGTTATTATTCGGTAGACGAGTATTTGAATGTGTACTGTGGTGTTCCAATAAATCAAACTACGAAATAATATGAAATACTTGATACTTTAATTACACATATCAGTATTAGTTTATTGTGATGTATTCTATTCTAAATCTCAACCTCGCGTAATTTGACAATGACATTGAATATTTTGACTCAATTATTTTTTATTATCAATTAATTTGACATTGTTTAAAATATATCTTTTTTTTTTAGTAAATACCATTTTGATATTGTTTAAAAAATGTTTGCATACCTCTCACGAGGAAAACATAATGGACATGATTGTACAAATTACACCTAATTTATCTACATATGTTTGCGCAAATAAACCTCATTTCATTTCATTTACGTTCATTACCCAGAAATATAATTAAGATGATTTTTAATTAATTTCTCTGGAAACATTGCTCTTCAAACCGCAATGTAGTGAATATTGCACATCACTGTTAGTTAGCCCATAATAACTGAGAAAGTTGTGGTACAGCTTGACTCTGCGAAGAGGCTTACCACTACAAAATCATTAACCTAACATTGGTGCATATTTGTATGTCAAACAAGGCCTTTAAGACCAAGGCTAAGCTGACAAACATGCAGTCATGGATTTGTTTCAACATACTGGGACTCTTGTTTATAACACCGACGATATCGAAGACTATGCAATAAATATAAATAAATAATAAATATTGGTGGACAATTCAAACACAACACCATCTGACCCCAAACTAAGCAAAACTTGTATGATGGCGGCCAGATAGCTTATATAATACTTATATAGTTTTAAATACATACTTATTATACATATAAACACCCAGACACAGTGCAAACATTTGAATTCATCACACAAATATTTGCACTGGGTGGGGATCGAACCCACGACCCTCGGCTTCGCAGGCAGAGCTACTACCAACTAAGCCACGAGGCCAGTCAATAGGTAAGTATGTAATTTTGTGATGCAAACGTTGACTGCGCTACCGGTTGCAATCAGTGAAAACAACAAGACGGCCATTAAAGATCGTAGTCAGTTATGAAACCGCTTTGACGGCAAGCTTTAGAAAAAATAGTTATAGCTAAAAGATATAAATCTTTAACAGTCTAGTTCTAAACAAAATTCTACCTGCATGTCAAATTAATACACAAAATATTAATTTTATTATGCTTAATATCAAAAGGCATGGATCCGAAAGTCTGTGGGGATTATCTGAAGCGAAACTAAATACATGACACAATTTGTTCACTAACCGTCTTTCTCGTACAGCAGACCTAGGTACGCTCGGTTAGTTGTATTAGGAAATAAAGAAATAGGCAGAGTGAATGAAAAAATAAATTAATCCGTCAGTTAGATAAATAAACAATATTGTACACATGTTTTTTTTTGTTTTATAAATAATAATTGACATAGTTATAGTGCTTATAAGTTTAGAGTGTCTATATCTATTTACAATTTTACGTCACGTCTACATATGTGTATACAATATTTACGTGTACGTGACGTCAAAACCGACATCAGATATAATTCCAGAAATTTGATGAGCTTTGCTTAGTTTGGGGTCAGATGGTGCTGTATGTGAATTGTCCACCAATATATCATATTTGTCCTCCAGTATATGGATCTTTGTCGATTTTTCTTAATTTGATACAAGTACGTGTCCCATACCCTCCCATTATCTACCCGACGGACTAATTAAAATGGTATATTTTAGTGGGATTAGATACTTAGACTGATAAAAGGATAAGGCCGCCAGTTGCAAGTCGTTAGTTCAATCAGTAGTTTCACTGTTTTCCTGAGTTGCATGTATTATTTTAATAGTGTGAACAATAAAGAATTTTCATTCATTAATTCATGCATATTTTTTACTCGGCCATCATCCCAATTTTAATTATGTGTTTTACGTCGCGCACCGCTGCTTAGCTATCTACGAGTATCTCGCTACACGCTCAGCCCTGTACCTACTTACTTAACAAGTGTTCCACAGCGTTCGCCAATAAGTAATGGCGTAATGCACCTGTAATAATTCATGGCGTGCCCCCGAGGCCGGCTCCAATCGATGCTGTTCGCTTGATTTACGTTAATGACAAAGCGTTCGCTTCTGTCTCAATTCGCATACGTTCAGGATGGATCTATTGGATTCAACGCGGTATCAGCAGCCTGTATTTTGAAATTGCTCGATTTATCTGGAAGCAACTTACTCTGGTTTTGGTTGAAGAAAGATAGCGTAGACGTGAATATGATTGCCCTTCTTATTAAGCTTATGAATTGTGATGCTTCATACTACATCAAATATCTACTTTATATTTATTTACGTTAGTTAATGCCTAAAACAATTGTTTTAGGCATTTTACTTTCCAAATTTTGGAATGTAAAATGCCTAAATCTCTTCATTCTAATGAATGAAGAGATTTAACTCCACTTGAAAAGCGGAATACGTTGCCTGAATGAGATTTTTTCAATGGTTACAGTCTCGGTGTCTTCAATTTTAGAATGATCCGGTATCTTTTAGTAGGCAACTTTTTGATGGTCCAGAGTATATTGAGTTAATTAAATTTTTAATAAAATAAAGTGGCCAAGTGCGTGTTGGACTCGCCCATGAAGGGTTCCGTTGCAGCAAGTAACATAATATACATAGTACACATAGTTCTTGTAGTTCCTTGTAACTTTGATCGAAGTTTCAACAATAGTGTATTTATGACCTACTAAAAAAAAACTACTCATCAGATCGAGTTCAAACTAATTTTCGTTGGTAGTTATATTCGTATATTATGTTACTTGCTGCAACGGAACCCTTCATGGGCGACTCCAACTCGCACTTGACCACTTTATTACAAAATACTTTGCTTTAAAAAAATCAAATGTAAATGTTTTATGCAGTGCTGCAAACCAAAACAAAAGTGTTACAGCTGAATTTTTTATGCATAAATTGCAGTTGTTTCTTTTTTCGTCATATGTGCGGCGCTGGAATACGAGAATGGTTCTCTTTTGAATGTATTTTTGCAAGCTTTAAACTCTTTTATTCCACTGTAACTGAAAAAAAGGTGCCATTGCTTTTGGGTGTATTAAATGAGTGTATTTGTTTATGGGTTCTTCAATTGAACCTTACTTAATACTCCATTGATATTATTAAAATTTAATAAAATAATGCTACGTATCCCAATTTAAGGTCCCACGGCTGAGATTTGGGGTCGTTTCTGACAAGTATAGAGACAAAATCATAACCACCATGCTGGTCAAGTGCGGCTCGGCAGTTGATGCAAGTGTATTTTTGAAGTGGAAGTTTTCACTTCAAAAATACACTTTTGGCGCGCCACCGACATATTTTTCCTGGGCTATGAATTGAAGTCTGGCGTCACGCTCGGGAATGATAAGAAACTTTCGGGTAAACTTGGGACCGAAGCTATTAGCCATCTAGAAATGCGTCAGCATATCCCATTGGCTAACGCTAACTAAACGTATTTCTAGATGTCCATGGTCGTGGCCACGAGTTAGAGTTATAGACGAGGTTTCACCCGAGTCGTTTCCTTCCAAAGTAAGCTATCAAACTCTGAGTTATAAGTTTTCACTGCTATCGGCAGTTCCTATGACTGCCAATTTTGTTTCTCACAATGTTTTGACTGATGAAGGACAACTGATGAAGGAAAACTGTTGACTCTACCTGCCAATAAAACTTTACTAAAATGTCACTGTTACTAGAAAATATCGTCCACTATAATTCGCAGCGGACAATAAAATTGAATGGCACGACGGGAATCCCTCTCGCCGTCTTAATGCGGTCACGTTTGCGAAATTGCGAAGGTATTTGAATATTTTGTGCAAAAATATAAAATTCCATTGCACTTGCGCATTTCGTCTGCAATATTAAATTTCTAGAAAAATATAGAAGCGTTTATAGCAAACAAATAAAAGATATTCGCGTTTTAACTGGGTTACGTAAGCATCGAGGCATCAAGGAGCTACATAAGGACAAGTACTCCTCTAAATATTCCCACTGCTGGTACTCTGGGTATTCTCTCGTCAGGAGAGATTCAAGACCATCCACCATTCTGGGCCAGGTCGGGTTGGTGACACATGACCTCGAAAGATTCTAAATACTAGTCGGATTCCTCACGTTGTTTTCATTCACTGTTTTTAATATTAAAATTTACGTGGTTGTTACACATATTTATTGGGTAAACGGTTACCTCACGCGTAATATGGTGAGTGCCAAACGGGCAGCCATCGCGCGCGTGCACTTTCACTGAAAAAGGCCGCCGGAAGCGGCCGAAACTCGGTTTGGATGGACCGACCAGATTACATACCCGTTTACTTAATAAATTCACTGTTTTTAAGTTAGCGGCATTACGCACATGACTTCGTTAAGATAGTGGTGCGTGAGATTCGAAACGGTGGCTCCGGATTGGCAGTCGCCGTTCTCCTGACTAGACCAGCCGTAACTTATCGTAACGTCGAGGCATACATACGAGTACTGGCGAATCAGTTAGTAGAAGCACAGCATAAAGAAATACTACCAGTAATTTATCGCCTTTGATCTTGGAAGAAACGTCGATAATGTCTAGACAAGGGTAGGGTTAACGAAACAAAAATGCTTATTAAAATATTTTACAATAATTTTACAAAAACGTACGAAAGATGTCAGCCCTGAGCCGCGCTCCTGCAATACTAACATTGTAATGTAGGTAATGCAGGAGCGCGCTTCTCACGTCTCACCCCGCACGCCCCGCACGATTGCCCCGTCTAGAAGACTTCATCGAACGACTGTATGATTTAATAGATTGTAGTAGAAGTATTAATGGGTAGTTAGTGGTTAGTTAAATTAAGACGGTATAGTTATATTAGTTAGTTAATTAGAAAATTGTGTAGTAACTAAACCGTTAACCGATTTCACAATTTTGGCTCTTCATGTTCCAATAGCTGCGCGTCACTGTGCTGTTATGTGGCAGGCATGTTGCTTACCATCAGGTACATGTCCTGCTCGTCTCGTACCTCATTATTTAAAAAAAAAATCAAAGTCTTGTTTAGACTTAAATGACACAACTGATTATCGCTTTATGTTTTCCTCTTAGTAAGCAATTCAAGATGAGTTAAAATAAAATAAAAATAACAAATTCACAAAAATTATGTAGGCGGGCCGAGTCTCGCCATCATCATCAGTAATCGCATTCTTCTGCTGTGGGCGTAGCCGGTGGGTAGTGTTGGATGAAAACTCGCGAACTCGCAAACACAATAGGATTTATTAAGTTCAGGTAACAAAGTAGGTTGGCCTATTATTGCTTCTTGGCAGCGTGACGTCAGCCGTGCCGACGTTATTCCATTTCAAGGATAATTAACACCACTCAACTTCAAGTCAAAGTTTAGAGACGAACTTCTTGGCTTCACCTGGACTCACCGTGCGGGTGCCGGGTCCATCGTGTGGCAGAGAGAAAAACCTCAAGTAGACCGCAAGACTTGTGACTCGGGCTGTAGGTTTAAGGGGCGCCCCTTCGTGTACACGAACACTCACCTTCACTACTCGCATCTTTCTCCCTGCCCAGCCGTATGCGTGCTGTAATTAGCATAGATTCCTTGAGTTTCCAATAGCTTAGGTGTTCACTCTCCGTGCGCAGGCAAGCGACTGTCCGCTCCGCTCCCGTTCCGAGCGTAGGCAGCGATGACGTAATGTTGTTTGCGCCGACAATTATTTAAAGTATTACTAAGTTGTTACTAAACAAATAATAAATATTCAATTATAGGCTTTCCTATACCATAATAATAGCAAAAGGAAGTTAAACCTTAATGCAAAATCTACTTAACCGATCATCATGAAACTTTTTACACATATATTTGGAAGAATTAGAAGTAAATTAAGTACTTCTTATCCCGGAAAAATAACGGGATCGAGTACTAAGCGGGCGAAACCACAGGGCACTGCTAGTAGAAAATATTTTAAAGTCACTCTCAATAGAATGACTTTTTTAATAAAGAGTTACGAGACGAGCAGGACATGTGCCTGATGGTAAGCAACATGTCTGCTACATAACAACACAGTGACACGCAGCTATTGGAACATGAAGAGTCCAAATCATTACCTATCACTGCACTGCGCTCGTCACCCAGAGATCTAAGTTATAATATCTCTAAGCAATTAAGGAACACAGTAATGTTTGCACATTACTGCTTGGCGGCAGAATAACTGGCAAAGGTGTGGTCCTTCCCCAGGCGGACTCTGCCAAGAGTCCTACCACTACAAAGAAACTTCAACATTGTAAAACTCATTAAAATCGTAGAAAGACTGCTTGACAAGGAATTGTACTGAGTAAAAGGCTCCTCTTCATTGTTCTATTGCAGACGGCAATCGAATACTTCGTACGTAATCGATAGTCATTGTTTAACATTTCAGAACCATTCTTCCCACTAGACCACCGAAATAAAATCAAAGGCTTACCAAAAATAGTTACTTACCGCTGTTTTGTTAAACTTTTTTCAAAGTTGATGAATGATGAGCAATTAATCGTTTTTTGGAAAAAATCAAGTTGTTTTACCTGAAAGAGACTAGAATTTAAAGGCCCTGTTTTGAAATACAAGGGTTAGTAATATGCTAAGAGCATAACCAATAATATTAGCCCTGATGGATATTATCCTTAATCACTTGACTGGCTTGTAGATTTAGGCTAATTTGCGCCTAAATTAATTAAGTTTATTCAAGGTAAGCAAAGCAAGCAAGATATTATGTACTTTAAAACAATGGATATAAGGTTCAATTTATCATTTCAAAACCAGGCTTTGCTTTAGGAACTGTAAGGTCTTTATCTTTTGTTTATGTGTGGTGTTTTATGCTAACTAGGTTGTTTATTACACTACTAAAATAATTGATAATTATTAAAAATAATAATAAAACAATAATATTTTTAATACTAAAAAACCACACACTTTAGAATAAATAATAGAATTTGATGAACTATCGCGTGAGGCTCTCAATTGGCAGCCTTATTGCTCAAATGGTCTAAGATCCGGCTGTATAATCTCTACGTTTATGGCGTAGTCAATCAAATTCACATTTGCACATACATTTATGATTAGGAGAATACATTGGTAATAGGTTGCCGCAACCTATAGTAAGTGGCCGCAAGTAATTTTAATTAAATTATGGAAATTAATTTGCCAAAAAAATGCCATTTTTATTTACTAAATAAAATCATCCACATCATAGCAATGTATGTAAAGGATTCGAAAATCGATGGGTGCCGTTGCACACTCAGCCGCAACCACTTTGCAGCTAGGTGAAAAACGGGTAAAAATAGCTTTAATTCAAAATAAAAAATATGAGTACACGTCATGAACGTGTATTACGTATAATACACCAAAATATTACCTGTTAACACCTGGCTGCGAAATAGTTGTGGCCGAGTGTGCAATGACACCCATCGATTTTCGAATTCTTTACATAGGTACATTGCTATGATGTGGATGATATTATATTTAAAAAATACTCGTATGTGAACGACATTTTTTTGGAAAAAATAATTAACATTAATTTAAATTACTTGCGGCCACTTATTGACTGGCAACCTATTATCATTGTATTCTCCTAATCATATATGTATGTTCAAATGTAAATTTGATTAACTACGCGATGAACGTAGAGATTATGCAGCCGGATCTCGTACTAAAAGCAATCTCTTCCAGGCAACTTTGTACGGGACAGGATAGAAATTTCTTAAAATAGCCCTAACTGGAATAAAATAAGGAATATTAATTATGTGATGTTTAATTGTTTACTGTTATAGAATGACCCCATTATTTCGATTCAGTTTAATCAATCAACTATCATTGCCATCTTTTCAAGACAAGCCTAGAACATATTTATGTTGATAATGGCATTGTGTAATCTACCTACCAGCACTTAGCCAGCGTGGTGGAGATTATGGTCTTGATTGGTATTTCTCCTTGCAAAAATTCCTTGTAGTGAGGTAGGACTCTTAGCAGAGTCCGCCTTGGAAAGTACCACATCTTTGCCAGTTATTCTACCGCCAAGCAGTAATGTGTTTGAAGGGCAATGTTTCCAGAGAAATTACAGGGCTTGGAGATATAACATCTTAGATCTCTGGGTGACGAGCGCAGTGCAGTGCTAGGTAATGATTTGGACTCTTCATGTTCCAATAGCTGCATGTCACTGTGCTGTCATGTGGCAGGCATGTTGCTTACCATCAGGCACGTGTCCTGCTCGCCTAGTCACGCTTTATATAAAAAAAAGGCCTGAATTCCAGTAATTGGAAACATATTCAGTCGGCTGCTTTCGAGGTAAGTTTATAACGGTTAAACAAAAACACAGATTATTACATTATACGTTTATTTGTTGTAAACAGTCTTATAATCGAGAGATCAGTTTACGGTTCATTAGGTAAACAATACTTCAATTTGGCGGAGTTTCTAAGCGAAATTTTGGTTATATGATCTAATACACTTACTTCCCTTCGTGACAGTCACGAACGCTGTCAAAGTTTAATTAAGACGTCACACTTTACGTCAACATTACCATTTATTCCGTCACATCACAAAACTTGACTTACGTCCCATTTTGTGACCTTGAGTACGTTTGACGTCACAAAAGTCAAACATTTTGTACACCAATTGACATTTATAACGTAGAGCGAACTGCACGGGAAATAATAAGCTTAAGTCAAATTTTGTAAAACGAAAATTAAAAGTTGAAAAAAAATTGTCCTTTTTACAATTTTGACAGTTTAAATTTGACAGCAATTGTAATATTGTTGCAAAAATACGCGTGACGTTTTGTTGCATGGTGTTTTCAAGTACACTAAAATTAATAAAAAATGGTGTTAATAAGTTTGACTTTTACTCGTTTTATTGTCTTTATTTATTTTTTATTCCTCTAAGCTAATGTCAACTTTTAAACCAAACATAAGTTTTCTTTGAATCACTAATCTCACTCGATGTATAACGACGGTACGGTTTTAAATGGAGTGCGCTTACCTAGAAGTAATTTAGACTCACTCTCAATTTGAAAACGCCCAGATTGCATACTTTTCAATGAGTCCAAAGTTACTTGCATCCTTTTAATAGCATTTAGCTTTTGAAGTAAACACTTTTATCCACATTGAGACCTTTTTTAGAGGAAACTCTTGTGTTTGTTTCACTGGCATTCCAATGTAGCGACGTAGGGTAGGAACGGCGGCGTAGCGTCGGAACGGCGGCGTAGCATCGGAACGGCAGCGTAGCAGCGGTGCGCCGTCGTAGCAGCGGAGCGGGAGGTCTACCGCCTAACTAAAACTGTCTTAGCTTTGATATTGCTGTCTCTTTTCTTTTCGCTTGAAACGATAGAGACAGCAATCGCAAGGCCAAAGCCGATTTAGTTAGGCGGTAGAAGCCGGGTTAGACGTTTTTTGATTGTTGAAATCTTATGCTCGTCGCGTTATAGTTCGCGTTAACAGTATGTCTGTAGCTTAACAGGAGACATCTTGCGCAACATTAGTGTAACAATTCTAAGGCTAAGAACTCATGGAGCGATTTCCACTCGCGCCCGCCGCGGTTACGGAACTACGGGTTGATATCAAAGCTCACGAGACTGCTTATTTTCGCAGCTTCGCAGCTGCAGCGGTTGCGATTTTCGCCCGCGTGTCAGGCGACGATCACAAGACCGCGCGCGTCTCGAGCCTAAAACGCGTCGTGTGTCGTGTTGTACTTTCAATTTTTACATATTTATCTGCGTTTTAAAGAAGCTGCGGGCCCGCAGCCGCGGCTGAAAATCGCTCCGTGAGTTTTAACCTCAGTTACAAGTTTTCACTTCTATTGGTCTGCTAATTTTTATTTGATATATTTTGATGCTTGCAACAAAACGCCCGCGGCTCTTAGCAACAAGGGTATTTTTTATTATCGTCGTTGTTTCGTATATTTTACCTTTTTACATCGTTTGTTTCACTTAATTATTATTTACAGGAATTGAAACAATGTAATTGAATTACGTTTCCGTTTTCACTAAAGCAATAAGTTTGCTTTTGTATGATGTTACTCGTAGTTGTATTGGAAATCTCAATTAGGTATATAAATATTTAGGTGTTGTACAAATCTCCTCACAAATACATTTTTTGTTATTGAGTTAATTTTTGTAATATCAGCGTTAAAATACAAATTCAACAAATGAAGTGATCAAGAATAATAAAGAATTTAAAAAAAGTAGGATTATAAAAACGCAGCAGAAGTCGTGAAGATATATTTATTATGTATTTTATTTTTGTACATTATGAATTCTAACCAAATGAGTCGGTAGTTATCATTTCAATGTCAATAAAAACTATTTTATTTTATTAACGTTTATTTATGATGAAATGAGAATAATAGCCAAAATATCGAGTAACATCAAACAAAAAACTGCCTTATACAATAATATTTACAGTATTAAATACAACGACTACGAAACGATGAGTAAACATGTGATATAACAAACAACCAATAGATAGAGTACTGTCCTTTTCATGTGGCTAACGTTTGACGAGTTTCCTTTTGCCGCTTCGGTGAGACCTGAAAAGAGTATTCATTTTAATCTATGTAAATATATTATAATTGCTTATGGCAAAACTAATTTTAACCACACTTCTTTCAAATTTCAAAATTAAATTACTGCTTACATTCAAACATCTTCCTAAATTTATATCTCTTTTTTCATTTGGGAGTTTGGAAGAAATGTCGCCAATTGTTAGTTTATTTCTTGATATAGATATATATAAGAGATAAGAGTTTATCTATCTATCAAGTTATTAGAAAATTGCAGTAAGTTGTCCATATTAGTAGTTCGCAGTTCTTGGAATGAAATTTGTGGTTTTATTTATTACAATCGGTTTAATCACAACATTTTAAATAGTTAACAGTTCACTCGTCTGTGATATTGTCAGTTCTGGCTGGCTTAAGTTTTAGCCGCATTTGGCAGCTTATATCAAAGGAAGTGGGCGCGCGCAAACTGTCAGTGTCAAACGAACAGCAAGACGTCCACTGCTGAACATAGGCCTCCCCCCTAGATTTCCACATCGAACGGTCCTGCGCAACCTGCAACCAGCGGTTTCCAGCGACCTTTGTGAGGTCATCTGTCCATCTAGTGAGAGGCCGTCCAACACTGCATCTTTCGGTTCGTGGTCACCACTCGAGAACTTTCTTCCCCATCGGTTGTCAGTTCTGCGAGCGATGAGGCCTGCCCATTGCCACTTCAGCTTGCTTACTTTTTGAGCTATGTCGGCCATTTTCATTCTTTCACGGATTCTCGCGCGCATACTACCCTTGAAAAAGACCAAAGAATGCGGCTGAAACTAAGTCAAGCTGACATATTTTTTTCATTAAATTGAGTTCCTCCGTTCAAAGAGTTTCTTCCATAGACAACTCAATGCAATTTCCCATTAAGCTGATGGTAAGTATTTTAAGGTAGACAATAATCTAATTTTCATTTTTCAAATAAAATCTCGGAAAAGGTTGTCTACTTTGCGAGATTCGCCAGTAATATTGTATTATGCCTTACGTATAACGCCACTTTCTTTAATCTGAGGATGTCTATTTGTCTAACACTAGGTTTGCATACTTAATTTATTCTACACTAAGTTGGCCGATTAACAATGTTCACTTCATAATATATTCATGCCAATAGTTACACGATGAGCTCTTTCCCAATTCAGTTTGTGGAACTGTGTTTTGATCTCCTTTGGTACCTACACTGAGGAAACACTTTGTCCTGAATACGATCTCTCAAAGAAACTCCAAGCTCAGCTCTTTCCTCTTTTTCTTACCAGTTACTTGCAATTTTAACAAACTACTAGCTTTCCTATAATCATCGTCATTATTTGCAGCCTTAATCCTATACCTGGGTATATGCCTCTCATAGCAAGTCATCTTTTTTCGTCCAGTGTCAATCACCAAGTTTAATCCCCAACAGTGACTATGTCTAATTTCACCAACTTTTACACAACATTTATTTCCACGAATAAATTGAAAGAGCAACAGATTGTATTAGAGAAAGTGAATATTCGTACCTCCAGCGACGCTAATTTGATTACTGAAATCCTCAGAGTAAGAGTTGAGTTTTATTTCTGCAACAAAAATAACATTGAATTAACTCTCGCGTGTTTCATAAATTTTTACTACCAAATTACTTTCTTTGAAATCGACGTCGCTTGAATTAGTTATGTATGATTTCTATAAACAAATGCGATACCTTTGTGATAACTGTTTTTTTAATCTTTGCGAGACTTGACGTTAACCGACTATATGGTCTAGGACGGAGCACATTTATCTGAAATAATCTGATTCACTTTCGTCTTTAAGACTCCAACATCCATCGGAAATAAGCCCACGCAGACTCCACTATATGCCACTTTCTTAAACAAAATAGGCATCAAATGTCTTCATTAGTATCTTAGGAACGTTAACCATGAAACGGTGTCACCTTTTCGAGCACGAAGTAGACCGATAGAAAGGAAACTAGGTGGAATAACATTATATTAGCCTCACTAACGAGTCGCCCTTCATGTTTGCACTCAGAGTAAATAATCCCATGGCTTGTATCTCAGCGTTTATATTATTCGTTTGTGTACTTAAGTAAGTTTATGTTCACTAGATATTATCTCTGTAGTGTTGATGTATTAAACTCAAGAGTCTCTCCGTTTTTTTCTGCTAAACGCGATCCATTGCATATCGTATTGTAACTAACCATCGGTGGCGTTAAAGCATAATTTTGTATCATACTTTTATTATAAGCTTATCAATAACAAAAAAATATCTGTTTTGGTCGTCCGTCTGCATAATTACAGTCTGTATAGGCAGATACATATAATACAATACCTAGAATTTAGTTGAAGTTACAAGTTACAGTTGGTATAGTCGAGAGAACGACAACTGCCGATACAGGGATACCTGGTACAGTCCGCGAGGTATAAGCTGAGCTTTGCATTAGTGTGAGTGATCACCAAAAGTACAGTCAGACGCAGGACGCTGTGACCATGTTCTCCTAATAAGGTGTCAATTTTTATTCAATAAATCGTTGTTTATTATGCAGTATCAATTGTATATTGGTATAAACGATAGGCCTGCCCTGAATACGGTATTCGGAAATTTTAAGTAAATAAGTTATACGTAGGTGACGGATCTCATGCTTTTCCATTAAATTTTTTCTGTTATTCTCTGTCCTTGACCATTTGAATCCTAAAAGAGATACTTCTTTTCGCAATGACCATATTGATCCTGGATAGTTAATGTCAGCTTGTTGTTTAAGAGTTTGTTGTCTGACTGTACTTTTGGTAATAGATGCGTATGCATGTGATCACTCACACTAATGCAAAGCTCAGCTTATACCTCGCGGACTGTACCTAGTTCGAATCTCAAGCACACCACTGTCTTTTCAAAGTCATGTGCGTAATACTGTTAAAATAAAAACGCTAAAGGTGATCCATCGTGAAGAAATCTGCGCATGACACTGAAAGATTTTTGGAACCTGCCGGTTTTCTCACGTTGTTTTCTTTTACCATTTAAGCTTTACTCACTAGCTCACGATTGTAAATCAAACGTTCTACCCACTAGCAAACCACGGCAGCTCAATCCCAACCATACCCTAAAATTTATATTAAATTCAATAGCTAACAAGCAGTCAATTACAATGAAGCGCTTAAATGACAGTTCGTGCCGATATCCCACTGTTAAACTAACAGACTCGGCACCACGCGACTTCTGAAAGCTAATGATTGTCTGATCGTTACACCGAGAAGACATACGTATCTATCTATGTATTCTTGATGTAACGATCGCGATTACAAAAAAGTCCAAATTGATATAATGTATCAAACAATTGACTGTTTCCCGGGTTTACATTAGTTTACATTAGTACATCCTTTAAAAAAAAGATTTATACATTGTGTAATCTTTTGTTGCCCTTCTCCCGATTAGATCAGCTGTAACACCTAACAAATGTCCAAATGGGCCTTACAGTTTTTAAAGACTAAAGGTACTGATGTTCTATATAAGTTAAGCATCAGCTAAGTATCATCTGGAGACTCTGGAATTGATTGAGAGTCGTGCCAAAAGGCTCATAGGCAATGACACTCTTGTGCGTAAAAGACTTCAAAGTCTTGAACATCGCCGCAAAATTGCTAGTTTATCGGTTTTTTATCGGATACACTTCGGAGAGTGTGCAACTTATCTGCATTATCTAATACCACCTAGACCTTTCTTCTATCAGACATCTCGCATCTCAAAAAAGCGACATCGTTTCATGGTTGATGTTCCAAAAACACGAACGAAGAGATTTGTGATAAAAACGTCTAGGTTGTGGAATGCGTTGCCTGAGTAAATCTTGGTGTCTTCAAATTGAGAGTGAATCGGTTTCTTCTAGGTAAGCACGCTCCATCGTAGATCGCATCATCGCTTAACATTAGGCGAGATGGTGGTCAAGTGCGAACCTATAAGTAATAGTAAAAAAAAATAGTTACCATAAAGTCGTAAAGTCCCCTCACTCTTGCCGAGAGAGTTCGTGCTCACGCAGTTGTAGGTCCCGATGTCACTCTTGGAGAACTGCCTGATAGTCAGCCACATGGAGACCTTGTACGACGTCTTCTCTTCTCGGATTGTGTACTTCGGGCTGTGATAAAAAAAAGTATACGTGAAAAATCGAGCTATTATCATAATCCAGAAAGTAATCCTATTAATTTTGTAAATCCAAAAGTCTGGATGTTTAGGTGTTTGGATGTTTGTAGCTCTGTCACGTCGGAACGCCTGAACGGATCGCGTTGAAATTTAGAACACAGATAGAGTACAGTCTGGGATATCACATTAGTTAATTTTCATTGCGGTAAAACAACGAAAGCGGGAGCCACGCGGGTGAAACTGCTGAGGGGTGCCAGTAATTTCTAATTACGCCTTATTAAAATGGTTAAAACTTTATTCTTTCTTGAATTAGTCTTGCATGGCATTATTATAGCTTGAATTTCGAAGGAAAATTACAGCAACTTAGCCATTTTAACTAAGCGGCGGACACGCTAGACTGAGAAGGACACATCGCTCAAATGCCAGACCAATTATTAACACAAAGACCACCCACCAAATTAGACCAATTAAACTATAAACACGCTTTTTTATTTACAAAAGGATCTATCGCAATTGGTATCTGTCTGACCTCTACTGCCTACCAAAATTTCGTCTAGCGCAGAACTAAGTACCATAATCAAACTATACTTTAGCATATAATATGTATGTATAGCGTTTGTTCAACATTTTAAACTCTCACAATAGCCATCGACACAACGGGAAGAAGGAGAGACCATTCCTCAAAATTGAGGTGAAATAGTACAACAGCAACAAACAACCCTTTAATTAAAACTCACGGATTTAGAAAGCTTAAATATGCTTTCAAAGTCAAGGATAAGTCGTACCTACGCTAAACACATTAAATTTGCGTTTTGCGTATATAGCCTCAGAAAGACTTTTTGCCGTATTTCAAAACAAAATTAACAATTGCAGAAAGATATAAGTTGTAAAATAAAGTGGCCAAGTGCGAGTTGGACTCGCCCATGAAGGGTTCCGTTGCAGCAAGTTACATAATATACATAGTACACATAGTTCTTGTAGTTCGTTGTAACTGTGATCGAAGTTTCAATAATCGTGTATTTATGACGTACTAAAAAAACTACTCATCAGATCGAGTTCAAACTAATTTTCGTTGGTAGTTTACATGGTAATGTACATCATATATTTTTTTTAGATTTTTCATTCTCTTACTTTAGAAGTTAGAGGGGGGGGGGGGGGGGGACACACATTTTACCACTTTGGAAGTGTCTCTTGTGAACCCTAAAAATGTATGCGAGAAACTTTAATTCTACGAATAAAACGAATATTTCTATGTTCGTGACATGAAACGAACTCAAAGAGACTTGGTTATTTTGTAACTGCCTCATTTGCAGACAACTAGATATATCTATTTGAATATAAAGTCTCACAGAATTTCATTAATCCTTTATATGAAATTAAATTAATTTAATCCAGATTATAAAATTATCCATTTCATAATAAATTAACTTTGAACAGCAAAAAGTGATTGGTATCATAAATATGAAAATTGATTTAAATCACTTATATAATAAAATTGTAATTGGATGCCAATTGTTAAGTCTTTAAAAAATTTATCATTTTGGAATTTAACTTAAACTAAAATTTAACTGTGAAAAAAATATTGTAATGTAACATTTTAGGAGAAAAAATTAAATCGGCCTATATAATATGCCCAAGATGTTTTAAAACCATATAAGAATTAATAATTAATCGTGCGAATATATTTTAATTTTCTTGTTGTCGTGAGCTTAGTAAGTGTAGTTAAGTATCTAATGAGATATTCATTATAGTGAAGCTCTCATTATAAGCCAGTTATAAACTAACACCCGTTTGAAAAATAAATAAATATAAATCTCCTACAGCTAGAAACGGAATATTTTTCCAACCTTGATATTTTCAAAAACGATTTCAACGATTCCGTTCAGTATGGGTGAGACAAGCATACCTACTTCATTTAAAGACTACATCATCGCTTCTTTTATCTCACGAGTTATCAAATATTGACCAAATTTTTGCCTAATCGAAATTACCTTTCCCAACAAAGTAAATAAATATATCGTTTTCAGCTATAAGGCCGCCTACTGTGACAATCCTTACTAATATTATAAATGCGAAAGTAACTCTGTCTTTCTGTCTGCTACGCTTTACCGTCTAAACCAGTGAACCGATTTTGATGAAATTTGGTATACAGATAGACTAGACTCCGAGACACAGCATAGGCTACTTTTTATTGCGGAGAAAGGGATGGGGTTGAACAATGTAACGAAAACGGGGAAAAATATTTCTCTTTGAGATCTTTAGCTGCGTGTGCCATTCTCCTTGGCGTGGGTTGAAGTCTGTGACAGCACGTGTCATAGACTTTTGAAGACACGTGTCACAGATTTAAAGGTTGCGTCATTTTATGTAAACAAATTTGCAAAAATGCATTGTTACATTTTTACGTGTATATTAAAAATATCTCTAATCTTATATTGTGTAATATTGTTTATATTAAATTCTCTACACCAACATAACTATTCACATACAATCGTACATTAGAAGTACTTGAAGAAAGAAATATGCTGCCTCGATTTTACACCAAAGCGGTTTTCGATAATCAAGCTCAAGATTATCTAAAGAAGACTGATCACCTGAATGAAGTATCATACTCCAATGAGTACCATATAGACACAGATTATAGAAATAAAACCAGATGGAACGCGCAGAACAGAGAATCTAAAGTAGACAAAGCAAATACAAACGCCGAAGCAAATACAAACTCCAGTCAGTACTAAATGAACTACCGTGTTGTACGGGCGTCCCGTGTGATTTTAAGTTTTGTTTTAAAATATGCCGTTTTATTTCTGTAATCTGTGCATATAGAATAATGCTCTCAATGTTCAAACGCTGGACGTTGGCAAAATTGCGGTGATACGTACCTTCTATTACCGAATGGAAGCCATAAAAAAAGAAAGAAAGAAGAATGCATTGTTGGAGGAGGTTGTTTTATAAACATGATGTGAATACGTATCTGAACAAATACATTATTCATCACAAATATATATTTTGAACAAAATTGCCCCTGATGTTTTTTTATTTTAATTAGCGTTGTCTTCCAGCTTAGGTTCCTCGACGCGATGTAGCCACAGATTCGGAACCGCGGCCATAACTAGCCGCGGTCGTGAGGGCAAACCTCTCGCACTCGACCAAGACCAAGCCAAGACGCTCAACAATGAGAAGTCATGTGAATTGGAAAAGCGAGAGGAGGCCATTACCTGTCACTCATCCAATGACGTGAGAGTGGACATGGGAGCGATCTTAAAGGCGCACTTGACTCGCATCCTGTTTCCACCGGAGGGTCTGAAGTGTCGGACGCTTAGGTCAGCCTAGCGAAACTTAATGCATTAAAATCGTTTCGTGAAAATGTATGAAACTTTACCAGACAATTTCCTCGCACAGTTTAGGTTCTTTTTCTTATGCTTCATTTATTTCACAACGTAATTTGCGAATGTAATTTTTACGTAGGTACATAAATACTTATTCTTGTCTTTTGACCGTTTTCCGTCAAACCATCAGATACTTCAAATTGCTTGTCATAGCGTAGGGGAGACAGGGGTAGCTCTCAACACTTTTTATTATTTGGGCTTATACTAAATATTAATCATATATATTTATCTGGACCCATGAAACTAACGCACTCTCCATATTTCTCAACCTCTATTTTGTTCATATTAGCTCTAGCCGCGGAGCACATTTGACACCTTTAGGGACATCTTTGAAAAACAAAGAAAAATTAAAAACTATGTAGTCTAGAATATATATTAGTATTTTACTATTTAACATAGGCATTTATAGTACCATACAATCGTTGACATCGCACAGCACAGCTCATTGGACTTAATTCACACAACTTTCCTTTTTCTTTTTTTTATTTCTACCTTGATGACTATTACAAGAAACAATTGAGTCAATTGACTACTTTTTGGTGTATCAAAAATTGAAGAATGAAGTTGAAACTTAAAAAATACTTCATGATGGCAAAGTATTTGGTTCATTAGGTCCCGTTCTACTAATCTTGACTAAAATGTTCAAAAGTCCCCCGGTAATTTTGTGTCAAATCTGCCCCAACACTATCTTTCATAAATAAAAACCTCTAGACGAAACAATCCTACTAAGTAATATTATAAATGTCAATGTATGGATGTTTGGATGTTTGTTGCTCAATCACGTCCTAACATATGAACGGATCGGGCTGAAATTTGGAACACAGATAGATTATAGTCTGGAAGAACACATAGGCTACTTTTTATCCCGAAAAAACAAAGGGAACGGGAACTTCGCGGGTAACACCGCGGGGCGCTTCTAGTAATAAATAAATGTTTAAATAGTTTCAAAGTCGATTAGTATCTAGTCGATTTTTTTATTGTATATGGTGTTTACTGAAATAAATGATTAATATTTTCTGTTCATCTTTTTTTGTTGTATCAATAATTCGTAATAAACCTATCTAATGAAACAATTCTCAGACTAAGTAATTCATTAACAGTTCGTTCTACAGTAACATCAATGTATTCTGCAAACAAAACTCTCAAAATTAGTTTGGTATCCAAGAAAGTAGATAGCGCAACGCAAACATTCTCCAGAAAGCGATACAAGACAAAGGACGGGGCAAACAAACAGTTCTAGTAGACGAGTAAATTACTAAAACAGAGATACTGCTACATAAAATCACGAGGTGCGCAATAATACGTTGTCTGAGTGGATTTTCCCCAATGGTTACAATCTTTGCGTCTTCTACTTGAGAGTGAATCGGTTTTTTTTTCTAGGTAAACACGCTCCATCGTAGACCGCATCGTCGCTTAACATCAGGCGAGATGGCGGTCAATGTAAACCTATAAAAGTTAAAAAAAAAAAAAAAATTGTCAGTTTGTACTTCATTCTAGTGAACAACGAAGTTTTTTTTACAATTTAGAGTTACAAGACGAGCAATACATATATATGATGGTCAGCAACACGCCTGCCCACAACAGCATAATGTCACGCAAGTTATTGGAATATTAAACATCATTATCTAGTAGTACACTGCGGTCGTCACCCAGATATATAAATAGATTTATCTCTAAGCCCCGTAACTTCTATGAAAATATTTCTTTTAAGACCGGAATATAGTGATGTTTGGAGATAACTGCTTAGCGGTAGATGAACTGGCAAAGCTGTGGTGCTTCTCTGGCGGACTCTGAAAAGAGTCTTAGCACTACAATGTGTGCGTAAATTAAATGAATGCACCACATACTTACTCGTGTACTCGGCAACGATATACTCCAGTAAAAATGATGATACTTTAAACTTAACATTTATAAATCACACGTCATGCGTCACGCTGTTTGTCCCCGATATTATTAGATGACCGACGGGCTGATGGATGAAAAATCTATATACCTAAGGAGGTGCAAGCGCACCGATCGCCCCTTCTTGCTTGAGACTTTGTGCGGAGCGGACCTCTTGTCAGTTTGCGTTCGGAATAATTGATTATTGTATTAAATCTCTCATTGTTGCTATTTTTGATATATGGAGTTAAATAATTAATGTGTTAATAATTAAATTAGTTTAGGTTGAGCACTTTGTATATTTTTTTTAAAGAAAACCCGCTTCTGATAGCTAATCAAATATATATATATTACTTAACAGATTTTAATCAAATTTGCACAACGTATGCAGTTTGATCGAACTTGAAAGATGAGATAGTTTTTGTTTCGATTAATAAATAGTTTTATATGACAACTAACAAACACCCCGCGGTTTTACCCGTGTAGTTCCCGTTGTTACCGTCATTTTTCCGGGATTAAAAATAGGCTATGTGTCTTTCCAGACATATAAGCATTGGAAGATAATCTTCCAAAATCAAACGTTCCAAATTTAACCCCGATCTATCTGGACGTTACGACGTGACTGTGCAACATTCACATTTATAATATCAGTCAGTATGATAGGATATCCGAGCGAAGCCAGAAATTGCTGCTAGTTGTGTATAAAATTATACAATATTTATCTATCCTACTATCATATTATAAATGTCAATGTATGGATGTTTGGATGTTTGTCGCTCAATCACGTCCTAACGTATGAACGGATCGGGCTGAAATTTGGAACACATATACATATATATACACATAATAGTCTGGAAGAACACATCAGGCTACTTTTTATCCTGGAAAAATAATGAGGACGAGAACTGCCCGGGTAACACCGCGAGGCGCTGCTAGTTTACTACGAGTATAAATATAAGTTATATCTTGTCGAGGAAAAAAAAACAAATCGGTAAGTATACTATGTACCTGTTTCTCTATACGTTACTTACTCACTTGGTACTTGTTTACGTTTTATAGCTAGAGCGAGTCGAGGCCAATATCTTTATTGCAAATCATTGTCGTATTGTCTTGATCCTACACGTTGTTTTGGCAAACTTCTATTAAACGTGCTTTATTACGCTTTAGAACTGAATTGTCTTGATAGCATTAGTTTGCATAAGATCAAAGTGTGTTTATTTTGTTATCAAACACATTGAGATAGTCTTAATTAGAACTTATCACCTATCTCTCTTTAAGGTCGGAGCGAATTTACGTTCACGTACTTTTATTTGACCCCATTTTTGGTTATCTAAAAGAGATTTGGTGGTCAAACGCGTCTTAATCACGTTAAAATACTTTGAAATTACCAGATCTATAGCCGTGACATTGGTATCGGTTTTTGATTGTAATATTATGGTAAAAGGTATACAAAATGTTGTTTATTGGTACCACTGAAATATTATTAGGTAACGAAAAGCGGACCAAACTGGTGGCTGAGGTAAGGTGAACGAAGGGTCGAATACAAGGTACAAGGTGGGTGGACGGCATTGTAGTTATTGCCAGTCAAAACTAGACTCAATTAGCACAGGAACGAGGCAGGTGGCATATAAGGAGACATAAAAGGTTGTGGATTTTTATCGCAAACTAGCGGTTCTACATCTATAGCACTAAAAGATCACGTACCTACATAACCAACGGTGAAAGAATTTTTGAGTCGGTCTTTCAGTCCCTGAGATTAGCTCAAACAAAAAACCACATCAGCTTTATAACACATATTTCTTGGATAAGGAGAAGAAGAGGAAAAAAGGCAGTCATAGGAACTGCCGATAGAAGTGAAAACTTATAACTCAGAATTTGATAGCTTACTTTGGAAACTACACGGGTGTAACCGGAGGGACTATTTAGAAATGCACCAGCATTTCCCATTGGCTGACGCATTTCTAGATGGCCATGCCATGATGGGCTGGCCACGCTCTTTTAGTATTTCCCATTGGGTGACGCATTTAGATAGCCAATGGCTATGGTTCCGAGTTTACCCGAAGATTTCTTATCATATCCGAGCGTGACGCTAGAATTCATTTCACAGCCCACGAAAAATCTGTCTAGGCGCGCCAAAAGAAGTTTTCACTTCAAAATAGGGGGGAATTGGGCAGAAGCCTTAAATATTTATAATAATCTAATTATTGTTTACCCGTCTAGCAACATTTCTCCCCGGTTCTTGATCCAATAGTTGATGGTATTGGGGTAGGCCTCCACGTAACATTTGAGCTTCACGTCTGTGCCCAGTGGAGCACCCAGCAGCTGGTTTGGCACTTTCACTGTTGGCGCGACTGCAAACAAACACACATATTAGTAAGCAAGAAGCATATCAAACATAAACACTAAGAAGGTGCAAGTTCGCGCTGGGACCGCGACAGGCACTTGACTTATATAGATTCTAGCTTTGTATGGGGCTTTAGTAGTGGTAGGACTGTTGGCAGAGTCCGCCTAGGGAATTACCACACCTTTGCCAGTTATTCTACCGCCAAGCAGTAATGTGCAAAAATTACTGTATTCCGGTTTGAAGGGCAATGTTTCCAGAGAATTTACAGGGGGTCGAACATCTTAGATCTCTGGGTGATGAGCGCAGTGCAGTGCTAGGTAATGATTTGGATTCTTCATTTTGCAATAGCTGCGTGCCACTGTGCTGTTATGTGGCAGGCATGTTGCCTGTAAAAATTGCTGTGATTTTTTCGTCACTCTTATATTTTGCTATGGGCTGTATGCTCCTAATTTTGCCTGCGAAGCTGCCCATCATAGCAAACAAAATTATTAGTCTTTTATTACCCACCTACATAAAAAACCCTGTAACAAAGTAAAAAACCACACGTATTATATCGAACCCATAGAGTTTTTTTTGTCAGAAATTTCGGAGGCCTGGGACCATTATAAATATCAATAATGATATAAATATTTTGGAAAAGCGTTTTTTACAGATCACTTGGTACTTAATCATCAAACCGCTGATGTTAAGGGACGACGTGGTTCAGGATTGGAGTAGGTACGATTTCCTAGACGAAATCTATTCACTCAAAACTTGACGACATTTCGATCGTATCTAATAGATACATGTACAGATGTAAACATACATGTGCAATCTAATCCAAATTCTATGGTACTAAACATAAATTCTAAATTCATAGAGACGTAAATTCTACGACACGATATTTATGATCTAATGCCCGCTTTACATTATTCCAGTCCAGCGATCGAATCCAGCGCTGGATTGCTTACTGGAAAAATGTAAACAAGCACTGAAAAGCATCAATCCAGTCCCAATGCTTTCCAGTGTCGGTTTACATTTTTCCAGTAAGCAATCCAGCGCTAGATTCGATCGCTGGACTGAAACAATGTAAGCTGGGCATAACGTTTATTGGAAACTAGCGGCGCCCACTGGTTTCCTCCTGGTTTCCGTTCAATATATTTTCCTGTGATAAAAATATGAATAGTCTATGTCCTATACCAGACTTTAATTTAACTGTGTTCTGAATTTTAATCCGATCCGTTTTGATGTTCCAACGTGATTGTGCAACAAAGGTACAAACATCTGAACGTCGCGACGTTAAAGTTACGTTTAGTTTAGTTAAGTTTCGACCGACGCGTCGGTCGAAACTTTTGTAGGTATTTAAAATATTACTAGCAGCGCCTAGTGCTTTTACCCGCGTAGTTCCCGTCCCAGTTATTTTTCGGGATAAAAAGTAGTATGTGTGTTCTTCTAGACTATAATCTAACTGCATTCTAAATTTCAACCAGATCTGTTCACACGTTACGACATAATTGAACAACAGACATCCAAACATTAACATTTATAATACGAATATTAGTAAGTAGGATTAGGTTAAGTAAAAGTTGTTCGTATTTGATAAGATGGTAGCATTTTTTTTTTTCAATAAAGAGTGACAAGACTAGCAAGACATTTGCCTGATGGTAAGCAACATAACAGCATTGTGACACGCAGCTATTGGAACATGAAGAGTCCAAATTATTAACTCAGAGATCTAAGATGTTATACCTTTAAGCCCTGTCATTTATATGGAAACATTGTCCTTCAAACCGGAACACAGTAATGTTTGCGCATTACTGCTTGGCGGTAGAATAACTGGTAAAGGTGTGCTACTTCCCCAGGCGGACTCTACTAAGAGTCTTACCTCTACAAAAGAGAACAATAAAATTATTATTCAGTATTGTCATTAAAATTGGACACGTTAACTTTTTATGAATCCCAAAACATTCAATAAAAACCTGTCGCGGTAAGTTCCCCAGTGAATGAACAAAGTGACCAGCTAAAGTACTTAGTTATTGAAACAGCAGTACTCAACCTCAATAACGTATAATACGGTTTGGAGGTAACCTCCAGAGACGTTGACTATCCACTGCGTAACCAATATTCTGTGTTCAGAATTTTGGAACAGTTTTCTTATTACGTATGGAAAAATTATTGGCTTATTGCTTCTATCGTGTAACCATTCTCTATTTCATTCCACTAAATTTATCCATCGTATATGAACCACAATTTACTACGAAGCTGGAAACTGACAAAAATTGAGTAAAATGATATCTTATACATAGTAGTTTACGACAATGCTAGCCTGAATTCTTCTTTTTTTTAAATAAAGAGTGACGAGACGAGAAGGACATGTGCCTGATGGTAAGCAACATGCCTGCCACATAACAGCACAGTGACACGCAGCTATTGGAACATGAAGAATCCAAATCATTACCAAGCACTGCACTGCGCTCGCCACCCAGAGATCTAAGTTGTTATATCTCTAAGCCCTGTAATTTCTCTGGTATTTATTACGTATGGAAAAATGATTGGCAAATACATTGCTTCTATAGTGTTACCATTCTCTATTTCATTCCAGTAAATTTATCCGTCGTATATGAACCACAATTTACTGCGAGGCTGGAAACTGACAAAATTTGAGTAAAATGATATTTTTTTTTTTTTTTTTACCTTTTATAGGTTTACACTTGACCGCCATCTCGCCTGATGTAAAGCGACGATGCGGTCTACGATGAAGCGTGTTTACCTAGAAAAAACCGATTCACTCTCGATTTGAAGACACAAAGATTGTAACCATCGGGGAAAACCCACTCAGGCAACGTATTCCACAGCCTAGACGTTCTTATCACAAAAGTAGAGTCAAATCTCTTCGTTCGTGTCTTTGGAACATCAACCATGAAACGATGTCGCTTTTTCGAGCTACGAGCATTCCGATAGAAAAAAGGACAAGGTGGTATTAGATCATGTAAATCAGTCGCACACTCTCCGAAGTGTATCCGATAAAAAACCGATAGACTAGCAATTTTACGGCGATGTTCAAGACTTTGAAGTCTTTTTCGCACAAGAGTAGCATTGCCTATGAGCCTTTTGGCACGTCTCTCGATCGATTCCAGAGCTTCCAGCTGATACTTAGCCGAACCATCCCAAAGGTGCGAACAGTACTCCATACAGGAGCGAATCTGTGCTTGATATAATGTAAGCAACTGTTCAGACTTGAAGTACCTTCGCACCTTTGAAAGGACACCCAGTTTTTTGGCAGCTAGTTTAGCCTTAGATTCGATATACGAGCCAAAGTTGAGCGTAGAGGTCAAAGTCACGCCCAAAAGCTCAAGACGGTCAGAAACCGGCACGGATACACCTCTAAAAGTTGGAGTCAGTTCGAATGGACTCCTTTTAGCGGAGAATAGACACGCCTGCGTCTTACTCTCGTTGAACTTGACCAGATTGGCATCGCCCCATTCAGACACCGCCTCAAGGGTCAAGCTCAAACGCTCGATCAGACTCTCTCTCAGTACCTGAGTTTGTTGCCCACTGGCTCCGGCGCTAGATATGTAACTCTCTACAACGGTGCTATCATCTGCGTACCCAAAGATACCGGGCTTCAACAGATCATTGATATGTAGCAGGAAGAGCGTTGCAGAGAGTACCGACCCTTGAGGGACTCCGGCATTAATAGCCATTTGATCAGACGAGCAGCCATCAATGACGACTCGTATGGATCGATCCCTCAAAAAGTCCGATATCCACGCAATAAACCCAGAAGACAAACCATACCTAGAAAGCTTACTTATAAGGCCATCATGCCAAACCCTGTCGAAAGCCTTTGAGATATCCAGGGAGACTGCAAGTGCTTCCCCGTGTTTCTCAATAGCTTCACTCCAGATGTGAGTGACGTACGCTAGAATATCCCCGGTGGACCGGTTTCGGCGAAATCCGTATTGCTGGTCACTGAGGAGGTCGTTTGATTCTAGGTACGTCAGGAGCCTGTGGTTTAAGACACGTTCCATAGTCTTGCAGAGTATGGACGTGACCGAGATGGGCCTGTAGTTGGCAGGGTCAGCACGACTACCCTTTTTGGGCACAGGTTGCACATTAGCAAGCTTCCAAGACTTCGGTACTAGCCCAGTTTGGAGAGAGAGTCTAAATAGGCGCGTCAGTATCGGAGACAACTCAGGCGCACAAGCCTTCAATACTAGGGCAGGAATACCATCTGGGCCACTGGCTTTATTCACGTCCAGATTGCGTAGCACTTTGCGGACCTCCATTTGGCGAATGTGAATATCTGACATAAAAGTCGGACAGCCAGGTGGAGTAGGAGGTGTCGCGCTACCAGCTTCTAGACGAGAAGATTCCGCAAACTGAGTTGCAAACAAGTTTGCTTTCTCCGTTGCAGTGTGAGCCAGTGTCCCATCAGGTTTCAGCATTGGAGGTAGTGAGGGGCGGCAGAAGTTCGATTCGACCGATTTAGCTAGGGACCAAAACGCTTTGCTGCCCGCAGGGTATGAAGCTAGTTTGTTCCCTATTCGACTAATGTGGTCAAATCGAGCCCTCTGAAGAACCTTTTTGCATGCCTTAGCAGCCTTGTTGAACGCTTTCTTCTTCTGGCGTATGTCCCTTGCCTTACGCTGTCGAGCATCAACCCAGGCTAGGTAGGTCTCATGTTTAAATGCTTCAGCACTTTTACATTGAGAACCAAACCATGGGTGAGCTTTGCTGGATAATGGGACGTCGGAGTATGGAATGAAATATTCCATAGCCGTACGTATTACATTAGTCACAGCATCCGCGCAGACTGAAGGATCACCAGAAGTGAAGCACAATGACTGCCATGGGTAAGACGCGAAGAAAGAGCGCATCTCGTCCCAATCTGCTGACTTGTATCGCCACAATCGCCGGTTGCCTCTAGGGCTGGGATCAGGCGGATGGTAGACAGATACAGATTTCACCAGACAGTGGTCGGAGCTGCCTAACGGCGAAGATACCACCACGGAATAACGGTCTGGATCTGTTGTCAGCAGAAGGTCTAAGCAATAAGGTGTATGCGACTCAACGTCGGGTACTCTTGTGGCCTCTTGGACCAGCTGGGTTAGGTCTAACGATAAAGCTAGCTTTCTCGTTTCCTGCCCAGCGTGGTCAGTGTCCCGGTATGGGAACAGCCATTCCTTGTGATGGCCGTTGAAATCCCCCAGTAACACTAATTGAGCCGAAGGGTACTTCTGTTGAGCCGCGTCCGCCGCCTCACTTAAATAATCAATGAGCCTAGTCGTCTCCTGGTCTCCGCTGTGCGACCGATATACACAGGAATAGATAATTTTGTCTATGCCTGTGTCTATCAGTGCCCAAAGAACCGAAAATCTAGTATCCTCAAGGTTACGGAGACGCCGACAGCAGATGTCGTCACGGGCGTACAGGCACACTCCAGCACGAGGCCGGAATTTGTGCTCCAGAGTATAGCCTGGGTACGTTAGGTACGCCACGTCCGAGGGACAACCTATCTGCGTCTCCGTAAGAAAAAAGAGTGTCGGCTGCTCAGTCTCGAGGTGATGGTGGACTGCTGAGAGATTGGAGTGCAGACCTCGAATATTTGTGAGGTGCACTTTTACCGACAAGGCGTGCAGCCGCTCTTTAACCTTGTTTCTATTGTGTGCTTTGTTCATTTTTGTTTTGAGAGAGGGATCGGTGGGAAAACGGCAGTAGAACGAGGCTGCACACTACTGACCACTGGTCACAACACACAACACGAATACACCAGTGGGCAGCTAGCCTGGAGACTGCGGGGACGCCCGAGCCCCCCCGGGGATGTCTATCTGGCCTTGTCATCCGGTCGCCAACCGGCAGGATAGCGCATCCCGGGATTTTTCGCTAGATGGCGGGGCAGCCTTTCATGAGTGGCTAGCTCACTACTTGGGCCCCCAACTATCTGCGGTCGGTGCGGCAAACCGTGCCTCGGATCCCGCTACCCTCCATGACTAGCTTCCCGATGCACAGTATTGGTGTGTGACAGACCGGTCTTGCAGTTGTGCAGCAACTGTTCTGACCCGTTTTCCCCTAATGGTGTCACTAGACAACACGACGGAACACGGCTAGGCCGCTTGGCGTCGTGACTTAGTCTAGTGGGTGGTCACCAACCACGGCCGAAGCCTACCACCGGTAATTTGTCACCTGATTAGCACCACCCAGGGACCACGTGTGGGGTTTCAATATACAGGTGCTTCCCCACGGACGGAGGTGACTCAGTCCCCATAACCCAGTAAAATGATATCTCATATACATAGTAGTTTACGACAATGCTTGCCTGAAATTAAGTGAGACTGAAAGTTTTAAAGTCTGTGTTTCTGAGTCTGAGTCTATAGAGTAACGAGTCGAACAGAACATGTGTCTGCACTGCACTGCGCTCGTTACTTATCATTATAAAATTTTCACTGTCTTTTAAAAAAAATATTGTGTAACATAAATGTATGAATTTTCTTAAACGTTTATAAATATAGTGGTATTAAGCACATTACTAGGAATTGGACCAGGAGCTCCGAATCGGCACTTGTCGTTCTCCAGACTAGACCAGCCATAAATTTATTGTTCTCAGTATAATTTTATTATTTTTCCTTTACATCTCTATTTATGATCTCACAAGAGCTAACGATAATGTAATGTAAATAGGTAGTGTAGATTCCCTTAGGTTGTAAGATAGTACGGGATTCCATGTTTATCTAGTCACTTTTAGGGTCTAATTTGAAATGCAAACAACTTAATTCGTGGAGTAAAATTTGGTTATGCCAACTCTAACATAACAGACACAAAAAATATGATCAGGAAAATGTAGGTAAAACCACAATAATAATCCTTAAAAGTTTTAAAAGGTTTATAAGGGTCCATCCAGATCTAGCGATCGTGGCTCGTGTACGCCATTCGCGCGCTGTTCGCAATTTGCGTGCGTGTATTTTATAATCGATTAATTTTTATTGTTTTGATTTGACCCACAAAAACGGAGTAAGCTAAATAAACCCGTTTAAAGATCCAAGACGGCCTGAAAAACACGCTTTCAGTGATAAGTCCATTGCTTCCCTAGTTTTACTGTTTTCCTGAATTGTATGGACATATCTATCTTTTAGATCCTGGGAACAATACAGAATTTTCATTCATTCGTTTTTGTTGTAAATTGTAGATATACTGTGCCCATACTAAACTGGAATAGACTTCTCGAATAGAGACCAAGCTCTCATCAAATTTGACATTCTGATCCCGTGCGAGTTCCTCTTAGAAAATATATATGTGGTGGCTTTGATACATTTCTAATACGTGTCAATAAATTCAATGCGGATCTTGTTATGATACGCGGCCTAGAATTTTATTTTCAATAGATTTGATCTAGATTTTTTTTTGCCTTCAATGTAGAAAACTTATTTTATTTTTCCGATAAGAGAATATTTTGCTACATCTATAAATAGTAGGTACCTTATCATCATAATATTACCATTTTAAAAACCTTTTCGATCGCTTCGTTGACGAAACGCGTAATCAAAATGCTGGCGTTTATTTGGCTCAACGTATAAGCAATGCCTTTCAGCGTGGTATTGTAGCCAGCATGCTCGGTACGTGTCCGGCGAGTAATGAAATTAATAATTTTGATTATCTGTATTCCTTTTCAATCTATGGATAATTCAGATGTGATTCGTGTCAGTCAGTTAGGTAGGTATAATATATAATTATTTATTACATCTACAATTTTACAATACATTTTACACTAATAGATACAATTTATGATTAAACAATTTGCAGAGCAATGGACGGCCTTATCGCTTAAAGGCAACCTTAGGAAGAACTTGTTTTTAAACAGTTATGGTATTTTAGGTATGTATTGTATTGTAGTTTTTTTTGTAAAATGTAGGTATTTTGTAGTTTCAAATATTTAGATACCAAGTACCTACATACAGTCAAGTTAATCAAATTACCCGCCCCTTACTCTACGATAATAATATTACATGCAAAAAATTCACTTCTATAAGGTACAGCAAACTACTTTAAAATAATACAAATGTGGAAGTCTAACTATCCGTTTGTTTTCAATTGAGTAAAAGTAAACCAATTAAATAAATGTAAGAATTTATATTGACAACTGTGCGATCTTTCCCAATAAAATTTTAAAACGGAATGCTCTTCAACGACTTGGCTCCATCTACTTATAGCGCCAACCCCTCTAAAACTCTTTTGAGATGGCGCTGGCGGGTAGAAGTCCTATCTCTTTAAATAATCAATTACTTGCTCTTTTATATGACATATTTAGACTCAAATCCCAGTATTAAATATAATAATTTGGGAAGACGGGTCAGAGCAGTTGCTGCATAACTGCAAGACCGGATGCCACACAACAATACTTTGCATCGGAAAGCTAGTCGTGGAGGGTAGCGGGATCCGAGGCACGGTTACCGCGACCGACCGCAGACAGTAGGGGGCCCAAGTAGTGAGCTAGCCCCTCATGAAAGGCTGCCCCGCCATCTAGCGAAAAATCCCGGGATGCGCTATCCTGCCGGTTGGCGACCGGATATCAAGGCCAGATAGACATCCCCGGGGGGGCTCGGGCGTCCCCGCAGTCTCCAGGCTAGTTTCCCATAGATGTATTCGTGTTGTGTGTTGTGGCCGTTGGTCAGCAGTATGTAGCCTCGTTCTACTTCCGTTTTCCCACCGTAATTCACCCTCAAACAACAATGATAAAAGTCAAAAACAGAAATAAAGTTCATATGCGGCTGCACTCCTTGATTCTTAAAGTGCACCTCGAGAACATCCGAGGCCTGCACTCAAATATCACAGCAGTCCACCACCATCTGGAGACTGAGCAGCCATCACTGTTTTTTCTTACGGAGACGCAGATAGGGCGTCCGTCGGACGTGGCGTATCTAACATATCCTGGATACACGCTGGAGCACAACTTTAAGCCACGTGCTGGAGTGTGCCTGTACGCCCGTGACGATATCTGCTGTCGGCGTCTCCGTAACCTTGAGGACACCAGATTCTCTGTTCTTTGGGCGCTGATAGACACAGGCATAGACAAAATTGTGTATGCCTGTGTCTATCGGTCGCACAGTGGGGATCTGGAGACAACTAGGCTCATGGAATATTTGAGTGAGGCGGCGGATGCGGCTCAGCAAAAGTACCCATCAGCCCAACTAGTGTTACTGGGGGATTTTAACGGCCATCACAAAGATTGGCTGTTCCCATACCGGGACACAGACCACGCTGGGCAGGAAACGAGAAAGCTAGCTTTGTCGTTAGACCTGACCCAGCTGGTTCAAGGGGCCACTCGGGTACCTGACGTTGAGTCGCATACTCCTTATTGTTTAGACCTTCTGCTGACAACTGATCCAGACCGATATTCCGTGGCGGTATCTTCGCCGTTAGGCAGCTCCGACCACTGTCTGGTGAAGTCAGTATCAATGTACCATCCGCCCGATCCAAGCCCTAGAGGCAACCGGCGGTTGTGGCGATACAAGTTAGCAGATTGGGATGAGATGCGTTCTTTTTTTGCGTCTTACCCATGGCAGTCATTGTGCTTTTCTTCTGGTGATCCTTCAACTTGCGCGGATGCTGTGACTGAAGTGATCCAAACGGCTATGGAATATTTTATACCATACTCTGACGTTCCAGTATCCAGCAAAGCTCGCCCTTGGTTTGGTCCCCAGTGTAAAAATGCTGAAGCATTTAAGCATGAGGCTTACCTAGCTTGGGTTGATGCTCGACAACGTAAAGCAAAGGACACACACCAGAAGAAGAAAGCGTTTAACAAGGCTGCTAAGGCATGCAAAAAGGTTCTACAGAGGGCTCGATTTGACCATATTAGTCGAATAGGGAACAAACTAGCTTCATACCCTACGGGCAGCAAAGCGTTTTGGTCCCTAGCTAAATCAGTCGAATCGAACTTCTGCCGCCCCTCACTACCTCCAATGCTTAAACCTGATGGGACGCTGGCTCACACCGCTATAGAGAAGGCAAACTTGTTTGCATCTCAGTTTGCGGAATCTTCACATCTAGATGCTGGTAGTGCGATACCCCCAACTCCACCTGACAGTCCGACTGTAATGTCTGAAATACATATTCGCCAGAAGGAGGTTCGTAAAGTGCTACGCAATCTAGATGTGAATAAAGCCAGTGGCCCGGATGGAATTCCAGCCATAGTACTGAGGGTTTGTGCACCCGAGTTGTCTCCAGTACTAACACGCCTGTTTAGACTTTCTCTCCAAACTGGGCAAGTGCCGAAGTCGTGGAAGCTTGCTAACGTGCAACCTGTGCCCAAAAAAGGTAGTCGTACTGACCCTGTCAACTACAGGCCCATCTCAGTCACGTCCATACTCTGTAAGACTATGGAACGTGTCTTAAACCACAGGCTCCTGACATACCTAGAATCGAACGACCTCCTCAGTGACCGTCAATACGGGTTTCGCCGGAACCGGTCCACCGGGGACATTCTAGCGTATGTCACCCACATCTGGAGTGAAGCTATCGAGAAACACGGGGAAGCACTTGCAGTCTCCCTGGATATCTCGAAGGCTTTCGACAGGGTTTGGCATGATGGCCTTATAAGCAAGCTTTCGGGCTATGGTTTGTCACCTGGGTTTATTGCGTGGATATCGGACTTCTTGAGGGATCGATCCATACGAGTCGTCATTGATGGCTGCTCGTCGGATCAAATGGCTATCAATGCCGGAGTTCCTCAGGGGTCGGTACTCTCTGCGACGCTCTTCCTGCTACATATCAATGATCTGTTGAAGCCCGGTATCGTTGGGTATGCAGATGATAGCACCGTCGTAGAGAGTTATATATCCAGCGCAAGAGCCAGTGGACAACAAACTCAGCTACTGAGAGAAGGTATGGTCGAGCGTTTGAACTTGGCCCTTGAGGCAGTCTCCACATGGGGCGATGCCAATTTGGCCAAGTTTAACGAAGGAAAAACACAGGCATGTTTATTCTCCGCTAAAAGGAGTCCATTCGAACTGGCTCCTACTTTTCGAGGTGTATCCGTGCCGGTTACTGACCATCTCGAGCTTTTGGGCGTTTCTTTGTCATCGACGCTCAACTTTGGCACGTATATTGAGTCTAAGGCTAAATTAGCCGCCAAAAAACTGGGTGTCCTCTCAAAGGTGCGAAGATACTTCAACTCTGAGCAGTTGCTCACGTTGTACAAAGCACAGATTAGATCCTGTATGGAGTACTGTTCGCACCTTTGGGATGGATCGGCTAAGTATCAGCTGGAGACTCTGGAATCGATTGAGAGACGTGCCAAAAGGCTCATAGGCAATGACACTCTTGTGCGTAAAAGACTTCAAAGTCTTGATCATCGCCGCAAGATTGCTAGCTTATCGGTTTTTTATCGGATACACTTCGGAGAGTGTGCAACTGATCTATATGATTTGATACCACCTTGCCCTTTCTTCTATCGGAATTCTCGTATCTCAAAAAAGCGACATCGTTTCATGGTTGATGTTCCAAAAACACGAACGAAGAGATTTGACTCCACGTTTGTGATAAGAACGTCTAGGTTGTGGAATGCGTTGCCTGAGTGGGTTTTTCCCGTTGGTTACAATCTGGGTGTCTTCAAATCGAGAGTGAATCGGTTTCTTCTAGGTAAGCACGTTCCATCGTAGATCGCATCGTCGCTTAACATCAGGCGAGATGGTGGTCAAGTGCGAACCTATCACAGTTTAAAAAAAAAAAAAAAAAAAAAATACTATAGTGAAATATACTACAAACAAATACAGGTGACAACACGTTTGTCAACTAGTGTATCATCATACTCGACCAAGCAGAACGCAAAGTGAGCCAAAAATCAGCCATATCTTGAGTAAAGTTAAATCAATTAAAAAATTTGGGACATCATTATGAAAAGGAATTTTAGGTCAAATTTTGTAATAACACAGTAAAACGAAACATCTTAGGATTACGGCATTATTACCCAGTAACAATGCTTCAAATAAGCCTAGACGCGCAGAATAATTCATGAGAAGAAAGCCAACATGAGTCTGTTTATTTTTTTCCTTTCTCGAAGGTGTCTTGTCAATAATGTATGACACCACCAATCACAATTTGTGCCCGTTTGACGCAACGCAACAATCATCCCCCAGTCGATAGATCGCGTCTGTTTCGCGGCAATTGCGACAGACACCCACCCAGAAAGATATAAAGGTAAAATTGCACTGTTACATCAGTTTTTCTTTGAATTTGTACTAAAAATTCTAACTTGCAAATTTCATACAATTTCAATCGATCTGGTAAAATAAGTTGACATACGAAGACACAGAGAGATTCATTAAAATAATGTGCTCTCTAGTTTGTGTTAAGGCCGATTTCCATCAGACGAGCGAATGCTCATTCTATCCCCACTGTATCAAATTCATTTGGAGTAAACAAACGTAGAGCATTCTTTCGTTGTTTTGTTTTCGTTCGCAAAGATTCTATGGAATATATAATATGGAAAACGCTAAGAACGATCTTTCGTTAATACTAAAAGATCGAGAAAGAATACTCTTGTTCCAGCTCTAGCTCTATGTTCGTTCAGTTTAAATCGGCCTTTATAAACACGAACATAAAGCCGCGCATATCACACACGCATGGCACACTCACACACACTAAATATTTTTTTCTGAAAAATAAAAAACGGACTTCGAATTAAAATTAAACTCAGAAAATACACAATATGACATACATATGTCTGTAAAATGAACCAAACACATTGTTCCAATGAAACATCGAGGTAGTAGATACGAATACATCGTCCAGGTAAGCAAATATTAGATTTTTGTTTGATATTTCAAAAACCGCAATACCGATTTCGATAAAATTTATGTATGGGACCATATCTGCATTATGAACTACCAAATAAGAAAATTATCAAAAAAATCTATAAAAAATTGGCGGAGCTATAACGTAATATATATGCACATAAAAAAACATATTCGAATCGAATCGATTCGAAAAACAGAATCGAATTGAAGTCGGTTGAAACATTAAACAACAAGATCAAATTTAAAAGGTATAGGCATCTACAAAATTACCAAAAACATTTTATGGTGCAAAAACATTCCTAGGTGCGACTTTACCTTAATATATCCCGTCAGATGGGGTCTGGAACGGATCCAGGAAATTCATCTTTATGGAGGAGCACAGAACGCTCGGAACCGAAAAACATCGGTCTAGTTATTGCAGGCTTCGACAGTGCCAAAATATTATTGTTGATTTTCAAGATAGCTCCGTTCGAATAAAAAATCATCCTGCTAATGTTATAAATGCGAAATTTGGTACTGATACAGAGTTTTTAACGTGTTTTGGTTGACGTTTTTTGTAAATTTATGAATTTTTTTTTTTTTTTTTAATATTTTATAGACCTTGTTTCATGGCGTATAGGTCCGCATTTGACCACCATTTCATCTGATGATAAAGGACTGTGTACAGGGTCGGATTTAGATTTCTCGAGCAAAAACTTGGACTACAAATGGCTTAAGGTTAACGTAAAAGATGTTTACTGAAATTTTCCCCCGAAATGTCTGTTGTGTAGGTCCCGGGGCGTATGCCTTTTTTGCCCTCCCCTAAATCCGGCCCTGACTGTGTAATCGAAACTCAAGCACGCTAACCTAGTCTAGAACAACGCACATGCTACTTTTTATCGCAGAAAATAGAAACTCGTACTTATGCGTACACACGGCTTAAATGACGAGATGCTCCTATTTAGGTCCTCCTTAAAATTAAAACTCTTTGAACTTACAGTTAACTAAAAGGATGATCCGTTTGCTGACGGCAGGTGGTACGTCATTGGACGCGATGCAAAGAAAGGCTCCCATCTGTCGCCGGTCCACCCTCCACAGGGGAAGAGCACTGCCCACGTAGCTCTCCACTGAGGACAAAATAATTGGGTTATTTTTTAAAACAGGCAGAGATTTTTAGAATAACAAAACTAATATTTTATAGTGAGAACTACGCTACACTACATATTTATCTACTTACTCGTACACTAAGCACATCTTAATTATCCATAGACTAACGCAGGTTAAGTTACGGCTGGTCTAGTCGGGAGAACGGCGCCTGCCGATCCGGAGACCCCGGGTTCAAACCCAATACGCACCACTGTTTTTTCGAAGTCATGTGCGTAATGCCAGGGAAATATCGTGAGGAAACCGACATGTACCTAGAATCTTTCGAAGTCATGTGTCATCCACCAAACCGCACTGGGCCAGCGTGGTGGATTATGGCCTTAATTCTCTCCTTGCGAGAGAAGGCCCCGAGTCCCAACAGTGGAAACATTTAGTGGTCTGTTGGTGATGATGAATGGAGGTCTATAGATAATCAAGAGGCTGAACCCCCACTTCTAGTCGGAAGCGTGCCGAGCATGCTGGAGACATTACCACGCTTAATGGCAATATTTGTTGGGGCAAATAAACGCCAGCATTTTGGTCTTGCGTCGCGTCAACCAAGCGCTCGGCAATGCTTTTGAAAATGAAATGAGCTACCCCTCCCTCCTGGTTCCTGGTTGACTTAATTATGTGCATTCTTGGTATAAACTTTTCACGAATATTAAATAAAATATATTTGAGAAATTATCAGGTCCTGTATGTTGCTAGCAAGTGTTTTGTTGGCTGGTTTGGTTGTCATTGTAGTAATGTTGGGATTATGCCACCCTTTTTTAGTGCCCAATCTTATTCTATCTGCAGTTTACTGTACATCTTACTAATATTACGAGAACAAACGCGAAAGTTTGTAAGAATAATAAATAATAATAATAAATAAATATTGGTGGACAGTAAAATTCATACACAATGGATGGATGTGTGATAGTTACTCTAAAACGAATGCAGGGATTTGGTTGAAATTTGGTACCTACATAATAATGTAGATAGATAATGATCTGGGACAACACAGAGGTTTTTTTTTATCCTGGAAAAATAATGGGAACGAGAATTATGCGGGTGAAACCGCGGGATCCTGCTAGTAATATAATGTTTCTGTCTGTCTACTTACCTTTCAACAAACAAAAACCGCAACGAAATAAATCCATTACTTGACAAGCTACAGTTCCAGACACATACCTACACGACAAACATCTAACAACATTATTTTGAATTAGGGTCTAAAAATACGCTAACAGAATAAATAAATAACAAAATCATGAAATATATCACTTTGAAAAGACATTAGACACGACGTAGTTTTTTCAAAGACAAAGTACGGTATAAATCACAACAAATTTGGGAAGCACTTGAACCAACCAGTATGACCAGCGAAAGCAGACACTTATGACTTAGTGTTGCCTTAGCGATTTCAAAGCAAAACGCCGTTATAATGATAATAGGGGATGTCAAGGTAAACTGGATGGGTTGAGGCTACTAATTGAATTGGAATTTAATGTTTTGAATAATAGACTACAATTTCGTCTAATATAATCGGTAGTAGGTCACGCACATCTAAATTGGTTTTATTCAGTATTCGAGGCCAAACTTAATGGTTCAATTTTTTTTCAGTTTTTGTAATTATGATTGAATATGCTTAATATTGAATTGAAAAGATTCAAAAACGCCTTGGCGAATAAAACAGCTTGAAAGTTTTTTTTAATCTTCATGTTTTTCAATTCTTAATTCAAATTTAAGTGATTTTCAAACCGAGTGGCCCTAGTGGCGACAACATCTGATTCACAAACATGAAATCCTAAATTCGAATCTCACCCGCGCTTTTGCGTATTTTTCTAAGTTCACAAATAATAATCTTTATTGATAACATTTTCCAAAACTAACAATAGTTTGATAAGTCTCATAATTTGCTCATCATCACTGGCTTTAGCATAAACAGCCCACTAAATGTTCCCACTGCTGGGACTCAGGGCCTTCCCTCGCAAGGAGACAGTCAAGGCCATAATCCATCACGCTGGCCAAGTGCGGATTGGTGGATGACACATGAATTCGAAAGATTCTACGTACATGTCGGTTTCCTCACGATGTTTTCCTTCACCGTTTTAAGTTAGCGGCATTACGCACATGACTTCGAAAAAACACTGGTGCATATTGGGTTTGAACCCGGGGTCTCCGGATCGGCATGCGCCGTTCTCCCGACTAGACCAGCCGTAACTTAGCCTGCATTAGTCTATGGATAATTAAAAGGTATCCTCACGATGTTTTCCTTCACCGTTTTAAGTTAGCATTACGCACATGACTTCGAAAAGACAGTGGTGAGCTTGGTTGTGAACCCGGGGTCTCCGGATCGGCAGCTGCCGTTCTCCCAACGAGACCAGCCGTAACTTCACTAACCACTGGCTTTATCAGTCAAGAAAAACATCGTAAAGAAACCGAAACATACCAAGAAATAATAACACAATCAGAAGTATAAGTATGTGTTTACTACGTGTGTGTGTGCTACGAAACGTGTGTGTATTTGAATGCAAACCCAATTGAGTGTGCCCTTTTAATTTCTATCAGGACTACCTCTGAAATACGATTTACGAAAATAAAAAAGAATTATCAAAATCGATTCGCAATTGGCGGAACTACCGCGTAAAATACATACAATACAATGAAATGGAGAACCTCGTCCTTTTTCAAAGTCGGGTAAAAAGAATCCATCTAGTTTTAGAATCCCATTTTGTAATCGCTTCAAAATAGGATTAGTTTTAAAACTGATTACAACGCTAGTAGAGAGATAACAAACCCCAAACAAATATCAAAATAAGCCAATTATTAGTTAAGCCCTAGGACTGGTACATTGTTCCGAAAATAGCTTAGCCACAACAAAACTATTTCAGGGCCGTTTGATCCCTGGACGGGATCTCTTGACGTCCATATTCTAAATATATCCAGACTAATTCCAGAATTCGACGACACAATAAAGGATATTCTATTAACGTATTCATTTATTTTTTAAAAGCCAGATCGCTGCTGGTTGCGTGTCAGGGCCCAAGTTACAGGCACCGGTGCCGGTGGTTAGAGGGCTACAGACTGAGGAATTTCCTGACGATGCATGCTGTGTCGAAGTTGACCACCTTCTGCATCTGACCCTTGATCCAATCGTCAAGCGAAAATCTCTTAAGATGTTGGTCAAGACTTTTTGCTATAAAGCTATTTGCCAACACAACTATCGGGACTAAGATCGTGAAATCAACATCCCACATGGCCGTAACCTCACGAGTCAGGTCAAGGTACATGATCAGCTCGTATAGGCTATTTTATTATTAGTGGAAACGCCAAATTATGGTGGGGTAATTAAGGCCCCAAAAAGAGGAGTGGACTGTATAGAAAATTAAATTGTGTTGATGTAAATTACTATATTGAAACTAGTGAGCGTGCGAGACACTAAGTCCGCACGCCTCTCCTCGACATCCCAGGCCTGGAGAAAAGGATCAGAACAAGTCACTGAAGTAAGTGTTGCTCCTAGTTTCCTTCACTGACATTTCTTGTGTTTGTTTTGTACTGCATCATTTTATTTCCATCAACACAATTTAATTTTCTATACAGTCCACTCCTCTTTTTGGGGCCTTAATTACCCCACCATAATTTGGCGTTTCCATAAGTGGTTCTTCGAACCGGGATAATAATTACCCTGAGTGGTTTTTTCAAATTGTAATAATAATTTACATGAGTGACCCTCAAAATAAATTTATATTTCCATAGTACAGATGCTGCCATTGTGGCTTACATCCATAAAACATTTCTTTTGAGATCGGATATTGCATCCTTGCTCAGTTACTCCCTTATTAGGATATATTAGAAGCCCTAATAAGTAACTTAATCGAGTATAATCATTACGAATATATTTTAATACCCTGACATTGCGTCAGTCATTTCATTTCTACCCCCGGTATAACTTATTGTATTTAAATTCACAGCGGTTCGCCGTTTCGATCTTTGTAATAACCGGCTAATATTATACGGCCGAATTACGAACATCGATAGTTGTAGTCGTAGCGTAATAAATATATGCGCCGCACATACAACTTAAATTGTCTGTATTATATTGCCTTATTCTTATCATTGCTATCGTATAATTCATCCTTTGCATTTTGTGGTACTTATTTAAGTTATTTACGTAACATTCATAACAAAAGAGTCGAACCTTCTTTATCTATTTATTTCAATATCGAAAAATGTCTCGAAGGAAAGACGCAGATACTGACATTGAGTCAGATGCGAAGTTAAGAATGTTATTGTCTAAACGTGAAACTATATTCGAGATAGTACAAGAGTGTTATGATTTGTCGGGTTCGTCGGAGATGAGCACGAACGTAACGTTGAGGGAAGCTTTCTTAGACAAGTCTTCACAAATAGATTCACTTCGCGTTAAGTTCGAACAATTAGTCGACGACTATAATTCTCGAAGATTAGAGTTAGATCCGACTGCAAAGCCTGACTATAAATGCCTCTTGGCCTTTGAATCACTGTTTAGCAAAGTAAAAAGGGTTAGCACGCAGTACACTTCTCAAAGTTTAACATCTAGTAGTAATTATTCTGCATGTCCTAAAACATCGGGACCGAGGCTTGCGCCGATCGAATTATTATCTTTCGACAGTGATATTAGGTCGTGGCCTATGTTTTACGCGACATTTAAATCTGCCGTTCATGACAATGAGTCATTAACGGAAAGTGAGAAGCTGTACTACTACAAAACTAATTGGACGTGCGAAAGTTGCGATTTCGGGCATTACGCCATGCGCTGATAATTATGAATTAATTTTACAGACACTTATTAAAAAATTCGATGATAAGCGAATGCTTATATCCGCTTATCTTACGCAAATGTTTGAGTTCAAACCTTTTCAAGTCGCTAGTGCGCTTAACTTCGATTTATTCACTGATAATTTCGTAAGCGCAGTGAGCGCTTTGAAAAATCTAAAAATAGAACATCAGTTAGCCGATCTAATGATATTGCATATCGCGTTAAAGAAATTAGATTCTGAGACAGTATGGGCGTTTGAGACCACATACGGTAATAAAATACCTACCTTTGACGAATTTGTCCAATTTATTACAACGCGTACAAAGGTTTTGGAAAGAACTAGTGGCGTTACGAATGTTCGCTCAAATAATAATAATATTAAAAAACCGAATGTTGGTTCTGTCTCTAAATTACCACAGTATCAGGCTTATGTAAGTACTATTGATAAGTCAGCTGAACTTTCTTTGCAACAAAAATGCTTATGCGCCAATGTGACGCATACACATTTATACAAGTGCGCTGCTTTTGATAAATTGAAGGCTGAAGAGCGATTTAAACGGGTTAAAGATTGTAATGCGTGCGTAAATTGTTTGGCACTCAATCACAAGGTTTCTAGCTGCACCGTAAAACCTAATTGCAGGGTTTGCGGTAAAATGCATCATGGTAAATTACATTTTATGCGGAAGGATGTAAACAGCCGCGCGCCGTTATCAGTATCTACTGATAAGGGGGCCGCTACTAGCGCATCGACGCCGGCGCATCTCGAGTCATGCAGTTTACCTGTTCATCCTCAGCCTATTGTTGACACGTCGCGGCCTGATATAGCTTTATGCGTGCATACACATAATAAGCATTCGGATTTGCCTGTGCAAAAGAAACTTGTGAATAATACGGTCTTTGTCGACAGCTCAGGTTGCCGTTTACGATTCTAAAGGCGAAAGACATATTATTCGCGCGCTTTTAGATTCTGCTTCACAGAGTCATTACGTCACTCAACAATGTTGCGAAAGATTAGGTATAAAGTTATCGACTACGGAACGTACTATTATTAGGGGTTTCGGTGGTTCGGAGAAGGTTTTAGAGACAAGTAAAATTAACCTAAAGTTCTATTCTCGATTTGATAAAAATATAAATTATGAAATTTCACCTCTCGTAGTAGATAAGGTAACTGATATGTTGCCTACAGCTGTGGTAGATACGTCTGTCCTATCACATCTGCGAGGTTTACCTCTCGCGGACGAGAACTTCGGCGTACCGTCTAGTATTGACGCGTTAATCGGAGCTTCTTTGTTTCCGCATTTATTATTACCGGACGTCCATGCTTCGCGCGGGACTTCGGACGCACCAGCTGTATTGCGCACGGTGCTGGGCTATGTACTATTGGGGTCAGCGCCCACCATACCATTAACAAATATTAATACGGCCTTGACATGTTGCCTCGCTCAAGAGCCTACCGCTATTGACTCGTTAGTCAGGCGTTTCTGGGAACTGGAAGAGCTTCCTTCCGCTTCCGTTAAACATCCATCGCACATTGAGTGTGAGGATTTTTATGTGTCCACTACGACGCGCGATCCTGTGAGTGGCAGATACGTAGTCGGCCTGCCATTTAAGGACGATTCTTATTCCTTGGGGAATTCGATAGACGTGGCTCGTAGACGTTTCATGTGCCTCGAAAGAAAGCTCGAAGCTTCGCCTAATTTGAGGTCGGCATATGATGACGTCATCAGAGATTATCTTGCGAACGATTACGTATCTCGGGCGCCGTCGTACGCTTGCGAGGACCCCGCGCCGATTTACGTTATTCCACATCACGGTGTAATTCGTGAAGATAAATCGTCTACCAAACTTCGCATTGTGTTAGATGCCAGTAGCCAATCCACTTCCGGTCGGTCGCTAAACGACGTCCTACACAGCGGTCCAAATATGCAGGGTGATTTATTTAAAATTATTTTAAATTTCCGCCTGCATGCCGTAGCTATGACCGCAGATTGTCGTCAGCAGTTTCTGCAAATAATTATGCGCGAAGCTGACCGTCGTTATCAGTGTTTTCTATATCGATTTAATCCGCAAGACCCCCTGGTGCTGTACCAGTTTAATCGCGTTTGCTTCGGCCTGACGTCGAGTCCGTACCATGCACTGCGCACGGTCGCTCAGCTCGTCCAGGACGATGGTGCGAAATATCCGCTGGCGAGTAGTATTGTACTACCTTCGTTATACATGGACGATGTAGCCTTTTCGCTTCCTAATGAAAGTCAAGCTATCACTGCGTCACGTGAAATGATAGATCTGTTTAAAGGTGCGCAGTGGGACCTCGTTAAGTGGAACTCTAATTCCAGTGCGGTATTAGAGTCTATTCCCGACACACACAAACTCCCTACCGAGGTTGAGTTTGACAGGTCATCAAATAAAATTCTAGGCTTACATTGGTCCACCAACGAAGATACCTTTTTCTTTAAAATTTCGGCACCAAGCGATGAAACTTGTACTAAGCGTAAAATATTATCAACAATTGCACGATTGTGGGATATTATGGGTTTTGCAGCTCCGACTTTCCAACAGAGAAAGAATCTTTAAATTCAGACCAGTAGTTCCCGAGATCCTTGCGTTCAAACAAACAAACTCTTCCGCTTTATAATATCAAGTATAGATTCCTCGCGGCAGTGACTTAAGGGAGCCCACGTGGAAGTCATTAAACCGACTTCAGACCCAAGTGGGCCGCTGTAGAGTAAACATGGCAAAATGGGAATACTCCAACGTAAGCTCTACCTCTGGCGACTGTGGTACAATACAAACAACGCAACATTTGCTGTCCTGCCCACACTGCCCTGCCAGTTGCACCAGAACTTACCTAATAGACGCTTCCCTCCCCGGAATTACAGTTGCTGAATACTAGACGGCATTAATTTAAATTATACAAGTATATTCATTTAAATATTGAATGTAAATTGTATTAAAAAAATAGAAAATCTATCTATACTAATATTATAAAGCTGAAGAGTTTGTTTGTTTGTTTGTATGTTTGTTTGTTTGTTTGTTTGTTTGTTTGAACGCAAGGATCTCTGGAACTACTGGTACGAATTGAAAGATTCTTTCTTTGTAGGATAGTCCATTTATCGAGGAAGGCTATAGGCTATTAAATTACGCTACTATCAACAGGAGCGGAGCATTACTGGAAAATGTAACAAAAACGGGAAAAAATATTGCTTATTGAGAGCTTTCGTTGCGTGACAGCATATGTCATATGTTAAAGGTTGCGTCATTAGAACCTAAAGTAACCGAATTTGTTCAAAATTTGAATTGGTACGACCAATTTTCGATAGATGGCGTAGCAACGCACGCGCGTTCAGCTAGTTACATTACAAAACAAAAAAAAGAACTAAATAGTAGGTAGGTAATAAAGCTAGTACTTCCCGTTCCCGTGGGTTTTCCGGGATAAAAAGTCTTTGTGTTCTTCAAGACTATAATCTATTTGTGATCCAAATTTCAGCCCGATCCGTTCATACGTTAGGACGTGATTGAGCAACAAACATCCAAACATCCATACATTGACATTTATAATATTAGTAGGACTAGCAGCATTCCACGGTTTTAACCGCGTAGTTCCCGTTCCCGTTATTTCCACGGGATAAAAAGTATCCGATGTATTATTTGAGCCTATATTCTATCAGTGATCTAAATTTTAACCCAATTCGTTTCAGCCGTTCCGACGTGGTAGATCGACAAACATGCGAACTTTGACATTTGTAATATTAGTAAGTAGGATTTTATTATAAATATTAAAATATTGGTGGACAATTCACACACAACACTATCTGACCCCAAACTAAGCCGAGCTTGTAATATGGCGGCCAAATAGCTGATGTTAATACTTATATAGTTGTAGAGTACTTACTTATTATACATAGAAACACCCAGACACAGTACAAATATTTGAAGTCATCACACAAATATTTGCACTGGGTGGGAATCGAACCCACGACCCTCGGCTTTGCAGGCAGAGTTACTACCCACTAAGCCACGAGGCCAGCAAACTTGACTGTCATTGGAACGCAAAAACGAGTTGTTGTATATTATGTATAGGAATCCGGAGAAAGTTTTTGTGTGGGTTGTTTAAATTTATTATTTACTACAGCCTTTCATCAGCCTACTTATACTTTAGATTTATTTAGTACAGATCCCTAATTAGTTAAGTATTGCATAGTGTTTATCGCAAAATAGATTGACGGCACGATCAAGATACCTATGCGCCTGATGATAAGGAATAGCCTGCTTATAACACCATAGTACTACGCAACTGCTATACCAGCTGCTCTATTTATGCATATTTATATAGGCATGAATATGCAGAATCCAAATTAATCTTTATCTCGGCGCTGCACCCTGAGATGTCAAATTATTAATCTATCGTCCCTGTAACATATCTGTAACATATTGCCTTTCAAACTGGAATACAATATTGTATGCACATTACTGCTTGACGGTAGAATATTAACTGATAAAGCTATCTATTTCTACTCGTGCGGACTCTGCAAAGAGTTCACTACTAGTAGTTTTCACATTTTCATTTAGTTTTGAAATTGTGGGCTCTGATCGTTAAAATAAGAAATCTTTTCAAACGTATTATTGAGTGTGAATTGGCTCGCAAAAATATGGTGGATTCAACAAGGCTATTTCACGATTCCTTGAGCACCATCTGTCAATGTCAGCGTCTCAAGTATTATTTATATACGGGACTTTTATAATGTTGTAAAAATGAAAAATACAGATAAATATGAATACAACATGTTTTTGACGGGTGCTTTACTGGAAATACAATTAATAATTTTTTGTTTTATTGTTCATTTATTTCGTTAAAAAAATGTGTTTTTTTTGTGAATAAATGATAAACCATATTTTAAAAGACGTTACAAAATATTACTTCTTGTGTATACAGTGACAAGACGAGCAGGACATGTTTGTGCCTTCTTGCTAAGCAACATGGCTGCCCTTAACAGCATAGTGGCATGCAAGTATTTAACTTCACTTTTAAGAACCATTTTGAGAACTATTTGTCCTAGGCAAACCTTGTTGAGGTTTTAAGGGCTAATTTATTTTTGTATGTAATAATTATTGTTTCCGAAATAAATAAATAAAAATAAAAATGTATGTTCAAATCATTACCTAGCACTGCATTGCTCTTGTCATCCAGATAATTATATTGTAAGATGTCTTTAGATAAACTACGAACCACGTTACTTTTGCAACGGATTTACCTGAAATACTTTAAGTATATGTTAACAATATTTTTTCATTTTCGTTGATAACAAAAAAACGCTATTTCGTGTCCACCTAATTATATTACTCTGCGTAGATCAGTTAACATAATTATTGTAAACATAACGTTGCTTAAGCTACCTCTACCAAACACTACAAGATTCGTTCTTTATAATTATGTTTACAACAGGCCATTACGAAAATAATTTTAATAAATGTAACAATGCCGGAATAATCCTCAGATCAAAAAACAAGCAAATGTTTGTGACACATTTAGTTTTTTTTTTTTTTTTTTTTTTTTAACTTTTATAGGTTCACACTTGACCGCCATCTCGCCTGATGTTAAGCGACGATGCGGTCTACGATGGAGCGTGGTTACCTAGAAAAAAACCGATTCACTAGTTAAATCTAAAGGGCATTTTTAGACAAGATGATTTTATGTAGCGATCTCAGGGTTGGACTATAAAAAAAAAGTATTAAATATTTTAAACTACATTATAACACCTATTCTCTAAAATTTTCGCGTATGCCTTGAGCACTCAAGGCTCGCTAAAGTGGTCTTTCTTAAATTAGTGATGTCTGTCTGGTCGCTCTGTTCCCTAAAACATGGTCGAAAGCAATGGCTAGTAGGTACATGTGTCATATTGTCATATTCGTGAACGAGGATTTCGGGAGCTGGGGGTCTACCGCCTAACGAAAAACGCTTTGACGCTTTGATGCTTTGGCATTGGCGTCTCTTTCATTTCAAGCGAGAAGAAAAGAGACAGCAACGTCAAAGCGTCAAAGCGTTTTTCGTTAGGCGGTAGAGGCCCTGGACTGCTCATGGCATACACGCTTTACGTGTTTTTCATTTGAGTTGGATGAATTAGGATAATCTTCCTGATGTGTAATTTTAAGCGATCTGATATTATTTTAATTTTTTTGTCATTGAATAAAAAACACGGAAAGAACACGGTTTGTGGAGTGTAATATCCCCCACAAAAAAATTAATTAGCAGTCGTAGGAACTGCCGATTGAAGAGAAAACTTATAACTCAATATTTGATAGCTCACTTTGGAAACTACGCGGGTGAAACAGGAGGGCGTGGCCGTGAACATGGCCATCTATGCGTCAGCATTTCCAGATGACCAATAGCCATGGTCCCGAGTTCACCCGTCAAATGTCTTATTCCCGAGCGTGATGCTGGAATTCAAATCACAGCCTACGAAAAATCTGTCTGAGGTGCGCCAAAAAAGTGTTTACTTCAAAAACTAGTAAGCCGCAATTTATACCACGCCACGCAACTACTTCGTAATAAAACCGAGTTATGTATTGGTCGGAATAAATATCTAGAATCTGCCACAAGGCTATTTCACGGCCACTTGATCCCTGAAATCTTGAGCGCCATCTCTCAACGTCGCCGGCCCAATTATAACCGGGGACTATCCTAATGTCCCACAGCGTAGGTAATTATTTCGAGTGCCTTTGGGATGCTCAACCTTAGGGTAATAAATCAGCCGACGAGCGCAAATCCGGATCATTTGTTGTGGGCTTGATGGGGTCTGTCTTAACATGTGGAGTCAGAATCTGCGGACCTATGGAAGAATAGGTGTATAACAAAGTTTCTACAGTTACTGTAATTTGTGTGAAAAGTAATGTGGTTGTAACACATTTTGAATTCATTAATGGGTGTAATATGGTCGGATCAGTCTGACTTAACTTTTAGCCGCATTCGGCGGCCATTTTCTTGGAGAGTGTACGCGCGATGGCAGTTTTGAGTGCCGAGAGCAGCTGAAATCAGCTGAAATTTAAATCAGACTGATTCGAAAGAATAAAAAAACTATTGATAGACAAAGTATTTATTTGACACACATAAGGCACGTTACCTTATGCATGTGTCAAATAAATACTTTATAAAAAAAAATTGGCACTCTTAGGAACTGCCGATAGAAGTGAAAACTTATAACTCAGAATTTGATTGCTTACCTTGGAAACTACACGGGTGTAACCGGAGGGCGTGGGCTCGCTATCTTGGCATGGCCATCTAGAAATGCGTCAGCATTTCCTATTGGCTGATGCGTTTCTAGACGGCCATGCCATGATGGCCTGTCCACGCCCTTTCAACATTTCCCATTGGCTGACGTATTTCTAGATGGCCAATAGCCGAGTTTACCCGAAGCTTTCTTATCATACCCGAGCGTGACGAATGAATTTAATTCACAGCCCACGAAAAATCTGTCTAGGCGCGCCTAAAGAAGTTTTCACTTCAAAATTGAGAATAATTGACGGGAAACTCACGTGTGATCCTTTCACAATAAAATACTTTTTGACATTTGAATTTACATCTTCTTCTTTTAAATAAAATTCTCGTGTCACAGTGTTTGTTTCCTTACTCCTCCGAAACGGCTTTACTGATTTTTACCAAATTTTATATGCATATTCAGTAGGTCTGAGAATCGGCTACTAGCTATTTTTCGTACCCGTAATTGTTAGGGGTTATTCACCCCAAACATTTTTTTTTTAATTTTTGGTCAAATTTTTTTGTTTTTATTTTTTTATAATGTGGCGTTAAAAAATACATACAACCCTAAATTTTTACCCTTTTATCACCAACCCCTGTTTTTTTATAGCCATTTTAGTAATTTTATCATTTGACAGTGAACTCCTAAACGAAGGGACCGATTTGAATGTTTTTTTTTGTGTGTGTATTCGAAGATGGTTTAAATTCACAAATAAGCCCGTCAGATAGCGCTGCAGACAGTGTCTAGGTTATGTCCGAGCGAAGCCGGAACGGGCCGCTAGTAATTTATAACACAATCAGATCTGATATTGCCACTGCTGGGGGTCTCTTACAGCAAAATAGTCAAGGCTGCAATCCACCACACTCATCAATTGCGATTTGGCGGATCACACAAACATCTTTGACTGATATTTTTTTTTACAAATACGCCCATTTCCTCACGATTTTTTCCTTCAATATTAAAGGTTATGATAAACTTGTACATCTGCACTTGGGAAAATAGTCAGTGGTACACACGATATTCAAACCCACAAATAATCTCACTAGTTAAAACATCGATCGTGAAGGGACCAGCATTTTTAGCAAGATACCTTTAGGGAACATTTGTCAAACAGCCACCGACTAGCGTGGTGGATTATGTTATTGACTTTCTGCTTTTGACAAAAAGGTCCCAAATCCTAGCAGTTGAGATCTACATAATTATACAACTTATGGTTACATCGTCATTCTGTAGTTTCTCTGGAAACATTACTCTTCAAACCAAATCCTAGCAACAAGACAGAATGACTGCCAAAACGTAGCTACAACAGCCTTCCCCTGCAAAATTAGGTCTAATATATAAACTTGGGATATATTGATTTGTCAGTTCGCTGTTGCCATTCCAGAATACATTTGCCCCAATGGCTATCGATTGAGCGCCAGATATGACCGACTCATCGCTACTTTAGTGTGTTAATGCTCTGAGTTATGCCGATAACCTTAGTAGTTCTGTAAAAGATTACTGCGATGCGAAGAAGAAATAAAAAGAAATCGAGTTTCTAAATACAAGATTGTTGTATTTTATTCTTGCCGCTTTTTTTTAGGGTTCATATTTTTTTATTTGTATAGGATTACACTTGACCGCCATTTCACTTGTGTTAAGCGACGACGCGGTGTATAACAATGGAGAGTGCTTACTTACTCGTACCTAGAAGAAATCGATTCACTCACGATTTGAAGACACCTAACGTGGCTTAATAGGTATTCATGGTAACTTATTTAACTACCTATACATATTTTAAATGAGATAAGACATAGAAGAATATCACATTCGATTCACAATTAATTGGATGAGCTATCGCGTAACTTACGTGCAAAAATATCATACAACCGAATTAGGAACCTGCTTTTTTTTTTAAAGTCCGTTATAAAGAGGTGATTGTTTTGTATTATTGAGTGTCTTGTGAAGATAGTAGCTCTTTTTTCAACAATATTCAAATTTTGTGTCAGACAATACAAGAATACAACCTTACTTTTTGGACCGAAGTTTCTTTTAGGGAATTTACAATAACATTTTCTCAAATCATCTCCAGAAATTCCACATTCCTTCATTTATTTATGTCCGTGCACGGTTTCCTGGTAGAGATCGCTCTAAGCAATAATGCCGCCAATTAAGATGCTTTAATAATAGTATGTTTTATTTTCTAACTTAGTGTTATGTTTATATGGCTTTTCATAAAGAGTTATTTTGTTGTATTTCAAAGAATTAGCAACAACGTTTTCTTAAAACGCCCACAGAAATTCCACATTCCTTTTCAGCAAACATACACGTTTACAAGACAAGCTATCGTTCGTAGCCTGCATACCTGAATAAGCTACAGCCCTCATTAAACTGTAGAACGTTCCAGTATTTCACAGGTGGCAACAAGGTTCATTACCGGCCTAAAATTATGGCTAAGGAAAGGGTAGATAAGGGTAACAAAGAGGTTAGGATGCGTTAAGTGGTGTACTTACATATTCATGTCGTTAGTGTTTATGGGGCTGGGAAACCTAGCACACACGATATGATGGAATATTATTGATGTTATGTTGACATTCGTTAGGTAATAATAAAAGTTTACATCGTTTCATGGTTGATGTTCCAAAGGCTCGAACTAAGAAGTTTGAGTCTATTTTTTGCTGTGGAATGCGTTGCCTGAGTGGATTTTTTCTAATATTTGTTTTGTGTCTAGGTGTTTCTATGTATACTAGCGGTGCGCCCCGGCTTCACTCGTGGTCCATAATATTCAGGCCATACTGTTATCATCACAGAAATCTGAATAATTATTTAGATTTCTGTGGTTATCATGCACTTATCCAACGGTGAAATATTTTTTGAAATCGGTCCAGTAGTCTTGAGATTAGCACGTTTAAACAAAAAACCTTTTCAGCTTCATAATATTAGTAGGTATAATATGTAGATATACGAGTACGTAGAAACGTCAAGACACACAAGAATGAAACGAATTCATTGCACAAATATTTTATAAGCTTTTATTCTACTTGCCTTGTTAGTGTGTAGTGTGGGACAAATCCTGCGAGTTAAATTACGAGTAGAAGCACTTCCTGTCGTTGGGTTGAAATTTGGTATACTGACGTAACTTTGGTGACAATGCAATAATATGGCACCAGAAAGTTGATCTCAAGATGGAGTCGGCAGGCGCCCGTAGGAACTCCTAAACTAATCAAGATAAAACCGTCGAGCGTGGACTCGTTTGAGGACTTGTTTAAATAGTCTTGACAATCACTCCTTTGCTACATGATACCCAGGGTCTCAAGATGGCGTCGGAAGGTGGCCATAGGAACACCTAAACTGAAAAAGATAAAACCGTCGAGCTTGGACTCGTTTAAATAGTCTTGACAAGCGCTCTTGTGCTACATGACAGCCAGGGTCTCAAGATGGAGTCGTAAGGTGGCCATAGGAGCTCCTAAACTAAATAAGATAAAACCGTAGCTTGCACTCGTTTGAATAGTCTTGACAAGCACTTTCGTGTTACGAGACATCCAGGATCTAAAGATGAAGTACAAAGAACTCCATTGGAGTTACGGAGTTTTGTAGAGATCGGTGAGATGAGCGTCGATAGCATTGGTCTACAACTTTTGTAGGAGAAAAAAATCTCCAAAACCAAACCCAGACTCGCATCAAAACGAAAAATTTGTAAAATAACACATTAAATAAAATAATAATGAAAACAAGCTTTTATTTTAATAACCTAAAACGAAGAAAATAAATTTGAATGCAATCAAACCCAGCATTTTATTGATAAAAATAAAAGCTTCTCGCAAGATTTCAAACAACACCGTGCCTATCTACTAAGTAATATATAATTTCCATAAAAGATTCAAATGCGTTCTTATCATTTGGTTAGAATTAAAGTTAGTGTGTTCTTTTGAAAAAAACATTTTGTAATTTAATAAAATGGTGGGTTTGATTGCATTCAAAATTTATTTTCTTCGTTTTAGCGCATTTTAGTAAAAGCTTGTTTTAAAATAAAAAAATGTTTTATTCTAACTGACCTCGTGACGCAGTTGTCAGTTCCTATCCAGGACAAATATTTGAGTGACAAAAACAGTTCTTTATAGTTAGTGTGTCTAAGTGTTTTTTTTTCTATTATCCTATTACATAGTTCTATTAATCGTAAAAATGTCATTGTATGTACCTCTGTCTATCACCGTAAAACTGCAAATAGCGTCAGCTTACAGTAAAACGCGTGAGATTACAAGCCTACGGTAGGTTAGGTCAGTTTATAATCCTGACTCTGGAGCCGGGGTCGTTACAAGAATTCGGCTTCGGTATACCCTGCCTATCGTAAGAGGCGATTAAAAGGGTACCCATGGGCTCGTAGACGTATAGGCTTGGGGGCCTAACGTCCTATGAACAACGAACCCATCAATGGAAAGACCACGGCATGGTGCGGCCCATGTCGTTTAGTCCATCACCTAAGGAAGGTGCCGAAGGCAAAATGTCAAAAGGATGACGGTGCGTTCCAACGGAGATCCCGGCGTCCTCTTCCTAGGCACAGATGTAGGCCACCGAGGGGTTTTTAGTGAGTAAGCTCTCACATAACCTGGCTGCACCCCAATACAGCTGGGTATCTGCAAAGGATTTCCCCCCCGTAAAAAAAAAAAAAAAAAAAAAAAAAAAGGTCAGTTTATAATCCAACGTCTTGAGATTGTAATCTATAGTTTTTTTTCAATTTGACGGTGACCAATGAATTCAATTTATTATCCTACAACACTTTTATTTTATCTACCTATTCCAAATTTATATCTAAACTAAAATAGCTCCGTTCAGAAACTAGTAAAATCTGGTTTTATCTTCTCAATAACCGGTTTACACCGGTACACTCCAGTTTAATCTCGAGTCGCTTGGTGCTCAGGTGCGGTGGAAAATTGGTGGCCCGCGGCGAGCGCCATTACCCCGTCCTACCCCCGTGCAAGATACCGGTGCAAGTGACGTATCTACCCACATTCTAAAAACAATACTGAGGTAAGTCGTAAGTATATATAGTTATTTATTATAGTAAGATTGGTCATATCACTATTAACTGGTGGATTTCACTATGGAAAGGAACACTATATCCTACTAATATTTTAAATTTGTATGAGTGTATGTTTGTTGTTTGTTGCTCTTTCACGCAACAAACTACTGAAAGGATTTTAATGAAATTTGCTACATAGATAAATAGATAATAATTGTTTGGAGCAACACGTAGGCTATTTTTCATCGATAACAAAGTATTGGATGTGCCCTCCCAAACTTCAGGCGCACGAAATTGTGTCATCGTTGGGAAGAGTGAGCTCACTCTTTCAATACTAGTCGGTTGCAGGAAACGGTGAACGCCGGACGTTTTTATCTATCACTACTCGTTGTCCACAACCAAAATAAGTAGAACCACAGCATATCTCGCCGCTAGCGATTCTAGCGGTCAAGTAGATTGGTGGTGTGTAAACCACTTACCCTACACAGACAGACGCAGTTTATTACCTATTTAAAGGTGCTCAGGGCACATCTAAATAAATAAGTAAATATTGGTGGACAATTTACACACAACACCATCTGACCCCAATCTAAGCAAAACTTGTATGATGGCGGCCAGAGAGCTGATATAATACTTATATAGTTTTAAATACATACTTATTATACATAGAAACACCCAAACACAGTACAAACATTTGAATACATCACACAAATATTTGCACTGGGTGGGAATCGAACCCACGACCCTCGGCTTCGCAGGCAGAGCTACTACCCACTAAGCCACGAGGCCAGTCGATATAATGGTTTACATCGATGCTATTTTTAGTGCCAGAACATAATGGAATCGTGAATACGCGAGTGAAACCTCAGGGCGCTATGCGCTATTATTCTATTGAATAGAATTTTAGACTTACACCGATTCTGCTAAAATTCATAACTGGGACCACTTTTAAATTATGATATGCCAAACACAAAAATCTATTCACAGTTGTCGGAGCTATCGCGTAAAAACCATACAAAAAATATACGACTGAATAGGGAACCTCGTGGTGTTTTGTCAGGTGAAGTAACCAAGTTCTTAAGCTCCTTTCGTTGAGCTTGTTTGCAAAGGTCTTAGAATAGATGCCCGTTGGAAAAAAAAAAATGTTAAATTACGTTTTCGGACGTATTATAAATTCTCTGAGAAAGTTAAAATATTGGTCCTACAGTTCCGGGAATTAAAATTATTTTTAGGAAATATCCTCTTCTTTTTTAATCTTATTTCAAGTTGGAATTATCTCAAATAGTTTTTGGAATATTGGCAAAAATAAAGAAATCCTCATTCTTATTCCCACTTAATTGATTACAACTTGCAGTTTTTGCGAGCGGGCTTAGCATTTTCTCAAAAACTATTCAGATTTTATTACGAATCGAATCGACCACCTCAATCATAATTGAAAAAATGTCGACCTAAAAAGCACTTGTTGACTAGATTATCATTGTCTACAGAATTCACGATAAAGGCGGTGACTCCCGGTCTGGCTCGTTTCTGGTGCAAACGATATCTATTGGAATTCAATGGGGTAATGTCTCTCATGTGTGTCTCTAATGTTTGTCAGGTCAAAATATTAGTAGAATTTAAGTAGAAGTAAGGAGTTCCTTTTGGAGTTAGGACGCAGGCTCCGAGAGATTACTGGTGGCTCCCGCTCCGGATCGTTCCTGAAGCAAAGGTTGGCCATTGCTATTCAACGTGGGAACGCGGCGAGTGGGGCACCTTTGCACCGGGAGCAGTTCGGGGTGGGTTATTCGGGGATTAGTTGTTTAAGGGGAAATTAATTGTTTTTTTTTTCGTGTTTCTCTGTAAAGCTTAAGAAATAAGTTACCTTTGTCAAACTCCCTAGAATTTGGTTTCTTTAAGAGGATTGGCTCGTGGTCTTCTCTTCGCCACGTTATCTTCGGCGGAGGGTGACCCGTGGCCTTGCAAGTCAGAGTGGCGTTCTCCAGCTCTTGAACGGACACGTCACTTGACGTGTCGTCGCTGATGATGTCAGGTGGAACTGTGGACAAAAAAACAGCTCCTAAATGTGTGTACTTTGAAAGATTATTTACAAAAAAAGCTTAACTTGTATTTTTTTTTAACTTGAATAGGTTTACACTTGACCGCAATCTTGCCTGATGTTAAGCGACGATGCGGTCTACGATGAAGCGTTCTTACCTAGAAGAAACCGATTCACTCTCGACTTGAAGACACCAAGATTATAGCTATCGGGCAAAATCCACTCAAGTAGCTCATTCCACAGCCTAGACGTTCTTATCACAAAAGTAGAGCCAAACCTCTTTGTTCGTGTCTTTGAAACATCAACCATGAAACCATAAGACTATATTATTCTTTTTCAAAAACTTTTTGTTTTATGGGACAGGTCCTACTAATAGTATAAATTCCTAACCATTAAAATTTGGGAAATGAGCGGTTAAAGCCGCGGGATACTACTAGTATTGTCATAAAATTCGTTTTGAGTATTTTTCAGATATCATGACAGCCTTATTATTTATTAAGACTATAATCTGGCTTCCACAGTGTCACACGTTGCTTATGTTGGCGCTAGATAGTGCTGCACCAAAGAGTTTACATACCTATACTACATATAGAGTTAGAACAAACGCTTTACACCGAAACCACGGTACTGATCGCTCTTGTCTTGTCGCTCTTGTGGAAGTGGCATATGTTGTCGCGGCACGTCACTATGTCGCCATAGCTAACATACACCTCGTCTGCTTACGATTGGTACAAAGGAACCGTGTGGAAAACCCTGATCTATGTATTTACTTATTCTTTATCAAAGTATTGCACACACAAAGTGGTATCTATTTTACGTCTACGGTTTAAAATACAACATTCTGCGCGCATCTCGCCGGCCCATAAACTGTTGAACAATAAAAATGAACAGCGAAATGAGAACCATGACTCGCCGCAAGGGGCTGCCAATTTTTAACGCGAAAACTTTTTGCGCGAAAGCCACAGCCGAACGCGCGAACGAAAAAGTGAAAAAGTAAATTTTCACAATATTGTTGTGATTTATAGCAGCACGCCGAAATAACAAAACTTTTTCTTTATTTCTTCACTTCTAACCGTTCTCGCTACGTTACTCCATTTGCATTCGACTTCGTGTTTCGTATTTTCGTGTTTATTTGGGAAAATTGATTTATATTGTTAATTAAAATTGTTGAGGTAGAAAGGATTCTTGGGTAATTTATTACACCTTAGGTAGAGGTGACGTAATTTATTCATTGTTGTTTTATTGTAATGTGGTATATTTTACACGATTAACAATTATTTATAAGCTGCGCCCATGTTTATGGAACGAAGCCTCTTACGGTAGGCTTGTAGGCGATAGGTTTTGGTGTCCGATCGAACTGAAAAAATATGAGATTAAAACTAATTCAAATTCACAAATTCTAATATATAACGGAAGTCACGCGCCAAAAATGCCCGTGACTAGTGTTGCCAACTTTATTTTTAAGACGATTATTACAAAAAATTAAGCAATATTTTAGAGATGGGATGAGAGCCTGAGTGGCAGCTATCCAGGCTCATTCCCGTATCTACTTCCGCCTCAGTGAGTGGATAAGGAACATATTGGCTAAGATAGTCGGCAGCGAGAGGTTCACCCTCACGACCGCGGCTAGGGATAGCTGGGGGGAGCCCCAGCTATCGGCTAGAGGTGGGAACTTCTGTGGCCACATCGTGGTCCATGTCCTTCCACTGAGCTCTTTGCCAGTCAGAGTGCTCGTGGAAGACCCTCATCTGAAAGAATTGCCGAAAGAACAGCCGAATAACCTTCCCAAGTCTCACTGAACACGCACTGCTCAAGGGGGAGAGAAGCACGTGTAGAAATTCCCAGCCCCGGCCAGGATTCGCCATCACACAACAAGATGCCACCGAGGCAAGTTGTTTTCGATTAAATCGATTTAGCGTTTTTTTTTTTAAATTACCAAAAAATATGTGACGTTATGGGACACCAGGTAGAAATGAAGTTTCTTCAGAAAATAAAGAAGCAACAGAATATGCCAAAAATATTTAACTTTATTATTTATGGTACAATCATCTGAAAAATAAAGTCGGCAATACTAGTCACGGGCAGTTTATACACGTCACTTCCGTTACATATTTTTCTTACGGTTTTAGTCTCACATTTTTTTCTGTTCGATCGAGGAGCAAAATCCTGTCTCCTTGAAGCCTGCCGTAAGAAACTTTGTGCCAAAATAAATAAAATGTATACATTGATGACAGTCATCTTTATTTAATACAAAACACGCGGTGTTATTGGAGCAGTGTGTTTAATTGGCCAAACCATTTATTATAATTTAACAAATTTAAATCTTATGAGTAAAATTTTCGATTTACGAAAATCTTGTGTGTGAGTTCAATTTTCGAAATGATATCGGATGTTTGTACCAGAAGAATATTTTTTGAAAAAAAAAATCACCGTATGTGGTCCACTGTACGATATTTTGAATATTTATGGAAGTTATAAGTATTTTCAACAAATAATTTATTTTCTCCAAAAACAGTAACCTAAATTATTAAAAACTTCAATTTAAATTTAAAATCGTGAGGAATTTACTTAAATACTCGACTATATTTCATACACTACGTCGCGTCGTCTATATTCATGGAAGCAAATTTTAGATTTATGCTCATATTTCACCGCACCAATTTTGATAAAATTTATAGGCACGGACTGCCTCTGCCAAGCACAAAAATCTACCAAACACAAAAATAACCATCAATGTCGATTTACAAAATTGTCGGCGCTATCGCGTAACATATAAAAAATAAATAAAGTAGCCAAGTGCGAGTTGGACTCGCCCATGAAGGGTTCCGTTGCAGCAAGTAACATAATATTTATACATAGTACACATAGTTCTTGTAGTTCGTTGTAACTTTGATCGAAGTTTTAATAATAGTATATTTATGACGTACTAAAAAAAAACTGCTCATCAGATCAAGTTCAAACTAATTTTCGTTGGTAGTTTTCATAGTAATGTACATCATATATTTTTTTTAGTTTTTTCATTCTCTTACTTTAGAAGTTAGAGGGGGGGGGGGGACGCACATTTTACCACTTTGGAAGCGTCTCTCGCGCAAATTATTCAGTGTAGACAAAAATTATATTAGAAACCTCAACATCATTTTTGAAGACCTATCGATAGACACCCCACACGTGTAGGTTTAATGAAAAAAAAAATGTTGAGTTTCAGTTCTCAGTATGGGGGGCATCCCTAATTTTTGTGTTTTTAAAAAACTTTTGTAAAAATCTCAATGCGGTTCACAGAATACATCTACTTACCAAGTTTCAACAGTGTAGTTTTCATAGTTTCGGCAAAAAGTGGCTGTGACATACGGACGGACAGACAGACAGACAGACAGACAGACATGACGAATCTATAAGGGTTCCGTTTTTAGGGTTCCGTAAAACGTAAAAACGGAACCCTTATAGATTCGTCATGTCTGTCTGTCTGTCTGTCTGTCTGTCCGTCCGTATGTCACAGCCACTTTTTGCCGAAACTATGAGAACTACACTGTTGAAACTTGGTAGGTATATGTATTCTGTGAACCGCATTAAGATTTGAATAATCTTCTATAATATAAAAATGAATCGCAAAATGTGTTGGTAAGCGCATCACTCAACAACGCCTGGGCCAATTTGGACAATTATTTTTTTAAAATGTTCGTTGAAGTCCAAGGATGGTTTTTACGACGAGAAAAGATCAAATAATTGCCGGGAAAACCCTAAAAACAGCCCTTTTCTTTTTCCCATACAAACGTATCCTAACTAAAACGTTAAGGCAATTTGAGCTTTATAAATATGTAATAAAGTTCATATTAAAAAAAGTGGTTTCCCATACAAACGTTTTCTAACTAAAATTTTAAAGCAATTTAAGCCTTATTGCTATGAAATAAAAATCATATATAATTACAAGCACTCACTTATGTCTAAGCAATATATGTGTGGTCCTAACGTCAAGGAGTCAATTTGCACTTTATTACTGCTGCACAAGGTTCAAATTCCATAATATCCATTGATTTAGTTTCGCCACGCGATGTAAAATGCGTCAGTTTTCACCAAAAAGAATGTAATGTTTTCACGTCATTGTATCAATCAAGTGTCAGTCAAACACAAACGGCGTTCTCAAAATTGTTTTATTATTTTGAATTATTAATTTAATATCCCTATCTGTGTAAAATTATTTAAATACATACGTTTTCCAACGGGCTGTTCTGTGAAAAATACTGTGCTCCAGTATTTTTGGAGTAAAACTAACGGACAGAATACGAAACACCATACTGCGTTCCAAAACCGGAGTAGCCGATCGATGTGACTAAAAAAGCAGCCAATTTGAAGTGTGATCGCATTGCCGCATGTCGGATGATCTAATGATCATGATCATAATGGCCTAATGGCCAAAAAACGGACGACACGCGGAGGAAGCCGATTGCAAACGACGACGCGGCAGACCACAGAAGAAGACAACCTCCACAAATTTCCGATATTTGTGGAGGTTGTCTCCACGGGAGACTGGGCTGTATTAGCCATAGAAACGGAAAAGTGGAAGGAGAGTATGGAAGCCGTTGGCCAACATTGGGACAAGATAGCCAGATGATAAATAAATATTAATTTTATGTAAACGAGTTAGATGTAAATTAATTAAATTTCAAAATTCAAGACAATTAACAGTTGTATCGGTAGTTAAAATGATGCGAAATATGCTGTAAAAAATACTGAACAACGTGATAGAAGCAACTAAACTGAAAGGAAAGTATAAAGGAGAAGACGTTTTGATACCATGAATCCCAATGATTCCGACTGATGTACCTTATCTTAATACGCTCAGCGCCAAGCCCTATATGCAAATACCACCAAATTTTCATAACTTTATTTTTTGTTTTTTTAGTGTTGTGAATTGTGAGGTGTTAAAATAGTATACAAAATAATCACACCCCCTCCCCCATCATCCCTTTCTTTTTTACCGGTGTATATATTTTTTGATACACGTGGATACAGGCCATATGGATATATATAAAGATACACACTCCGTAATATTATTTATCTTTGTTTCTCTCTTAAATGCACATTTATTATTAAACCAAATATTATCTCAAGAAACTTACTATCATTCAATTCAGGGAACAAATAATTTTAGTTTTACTAAAACGATCTATCTGTCAGTTAGCCGGAGATGAAATATCATCAACCCCTATTATGACAATAAGACCTTCTAATAGAAAACATTATCACATAAGGAACAAAGTTGGTGAGAAAATTGTACACTGAAGATGTGCAGAGGTGCTATAAACAGTATGACAGGAAAGTTATTGGTGGCAAGACTTTCAAAGCAGCTCAAACAACTACAAAATGCTCTGTATGTGAAAGTTTTCTGTGTCAAAAATGTTTCAGTAATATTCACTGATTTATTTTGAACTTAAAACATTGATTATTTAGTTTCTAAGTAACTTTCTTTTTTTTTTTTAATAAAATGATTAAAAAGTGATTTTTATTTTTCTCTTAATATCTCCTTAACTGATTGTCTGTTTCCCAACCCAAAACAACTGGGAAAAAGCATAGAAAGCTTTTTTTTTACATTTATAGGTTTGCACTTGGCCACAATCTCGCCTGATGTTAAGCGACGATGCGGTCTAAGATGGAGCTCGATTTGAAAGACACCAAGATTATAACCATCGGGAAAAACCCACTCAGGCAACTCATTCCACAGTCTAGACGTTCATATCACAAAAGTAGAGTCAAACCTCTTTGTTCGTGTCTTTGGAACATCAACCATGAAACGATGCCTCTTCTTCGGGCTACGAGAAGTCCGATAGAAAAAGGGCTAGGTGGTATTAGATCATGCAGATCAGATGCACACTCTCCGAAGTGTAAAGGTAGCGGTTCGCGCCGCGACCGCGACGCGAGACCGAGACCGGAGACCGAGACCGGAGACCGCGACACATGTCTCGGTCTCTGAGGTGTCGGTTCGCGCCGCGACCGCGACACGAGACCGAGACCGGAGACCGCGACCGGAGACCAAGACAGGCACTTGACATTATGAAATTGTATGGGCGCCAATTCGCGCCGCGACCGCGACACGAGACCGAGACCGGAGACCGCGACAAGTGTCACGGCTGCTTCAGTATGGGGAGTCTGTCGATAGAGTCAGTTGTGTTTTGTGGATCACAATGGAAAACCAAGTTGTAGAACTTCTATTGGAGGAGGAAGAAGACGATGATTTGCTCTTATATTATTATTACAAATATAAAACTAAAAGAAGATTACCTATTAGGGAATTACATATAAGTAGAGGCTAAGAAGGATCATTTTCGCTATTAGTCAAGAAACACCTAATGTTTGATGACAATAATTATATTCAGGAAGTATTTTCGGCTGAATAAAACACAGTTTGATTATATATTAAATTTATTGAAAAAAACAATGCATGAAAAAGTAAAAATATTGATGAAAGAAAAATTAGCACTAACTCTCACAAAAATTAAAACTAAATTTCTTACGACATTCGGAATCTGTAATGTATAATAATAAAGGTAATTGTTTGTAGTACTTTTAATATTTTAAGGGTTCAGTATCTCGAAAGGAAAAAACGGAACCCTTACAGGATCACTTTGTTGTCCGTCCGTTCGTCTGCCTGTCAAGATTTTTTTTCTCAGGAACACGTAAACGTAACAAGTTGCAATTTATATCATGCACTCAAATTTTTTGTCCCTTGAAGCCGTGACAAAATCAAACTTTTAAGACAATGCAATCAAAAGATACAGCGGTCTATGCCGCAAATTTCGACACTTTTTTTTGTGAAAACATTTTTAGTACAATTTACACACACTGAATTTTCGTGAATGAAGATCATCGTCACGCTCGGAAGTGAAATAAATGTTCGGGTGAACTCGAGACCGCCGAATGGGGAGCCTATTAAAACGCATAACTTTTTGTTCCTAATTTACTTTGTCATAATGAATGTAGCATAATGTATAGTGTCATAATGCAACTTTCGCATAATCATTTTTTGGCGTCATGTGTTTTAAGCATAACAATCTATTGTACTACATTTAATTCGACTATTGATGAGATGCATAATAGTATTTAGGCATTTTTTTGTTTGTTAATTTTTTTTTTAAGGTGCCGTTTAAATCGCATAATTTTTTTTCCCTAATTTACTTTGTCATAATGCATTCATTAGCATAACATAACATCATCATGAAGCATAACATAAATATAGTGTCATAATGTAACTTTTGCATAATTGTTTTTTGGCGTAATGTGTTTTAATCATAAAAATGTATTGTACTACATTCAATTCGACTGTTGCTCAGACGCATTTAGGCATTTTTTAATTATTTGTTGTGCTACGTAATATATAACCAGGTTATATAGGGTCCAGATCTGACTCGGAGCACCCCGACTCCACCTAGTCTTGTCGCTACTACCCCTAGAGTGTATTTAAAAATGCGGGAGCCAGAAGCTCAGGGCTGACTGCAGAGCTTCTGGCGGGAGCCCACCCGGAGTCAAAAAGTGCACCATATGTCTTAGGTGTATGTAGGTTTTTAAGTCTTAAAAACGTTATGTCTACATAAATTAGTACAAAAATTGTTATACTACTGCATAGTCCTGCATAGATATTCCATTAAATTAGTAGATACCTACATTACGAATAATAAATATTGTTGTCAAAGTACCCACCCGCATTTCACATACCCACGTATTTTATTTAAATAATGTTGCTACAGTCCGCTCTTTGCACTTGTTTTTTAGTTAGGTGTTTAAAGTTTATGCCTTGAATCATTATGTTTAAGTATTGTTATGTTTTTCTCAATGTGTGCCTTTAAATATTATGCTATTTATAGTTATGCGTCGAAACATTATACTAAGTTATCTGTATGCTATATATGGCTATGCGTTTAAACATTATGCTAAGTTATCGTTATGTCATATATGGTTATGCTAGTTAAAATTATGCGAAGACAGTTATGCGTTTAGTTGATATGGTAAATTATCATTAGTCCTAAAAACGTTATGCCTACCTAAAATAGGACAAAAATGTTATGCCACCCCATATAGACCCACCGAATGTACTAGAGCGAGAGAGAAACAGCTGCTGCTGCTGTCTGGCTGCTGTCACTATCTTCTTTTTTAATTTATTCTTGGCCGTGGATATTAGTCCTTCTGCCGCATCTGTCACTGTCGTGTCGCTATGTTCACTACGTAATGTTTAAGTACCTGGTTGACCGAGCTTTGCTCGGTTTTTTGAAATTATATTTAGGCAGATACAATTTAAGAAATGCATTAAAATTCGTTACGTAGTTTGAAAGATCTAAGGATACATAGGTACATAAAAAAAAACGAAAAAAAATAACGTGGCCAAATGCGAGTTGGACTCGCCCATGAAGGGTTCCCTTGCAGCAAGTAACATAACATACATAGTACATATAGTTCTTGTAGTTCGTTATAGCGTTGATCGAAGTTTCAATAATAGTGTATTTATGACGGATTTAAAAAAAAACTACTTATCAGATCGAGTTCAAACTAATTTTCGTTGGTAGTTTACATGGTAATGTACATCACATATTTTTTTTAGATTTTTCATTATCTTACTTTAGAAGTTAGAGGGGCGGGGACACACATTTTACCACTTTGGAAGTGTGTCTCGGGCAAACTATTCAGTGTATACGAAAATGATTTTAGAAACCTCAATATCATTTTTGAAGACCTATCGATAGACGCCCCACACGTGTAGGTACGATGAAAAAAAAAATTTTGAGTTCTCGGTATGGGGGACAACCCTAGTTTTTTATTTTTTTTATTTTTTTTGTTCAAATCTTAATGTGGTTTACAGAATACATCTACTTACCAATTTGCAACAGTGTAGTTCTCATAGTTTCGCCAAAAAGTGGCTGTGACATACGGACGGACAGACAGACAGACAGACAGACATGACGAATCTATAAGGGTTCCGTTTTTACGTTTTACGGAACCCTAAAAATGAGAAGTAATCATCAGGATTCGAACCGCGGTCCCTTGACCCTTGATACCGAGGGCGGAGTTTTACCGCTTGAGCCATTTAACCTTTGAACATAGTGGCGAAATTTGTTATCGTATTCTAATGATTTTCTAGGAGTCTTTAATTGTTTGAAAAAGCATATAAAATGTCATTTTTTAACAATGCAATCTAGCTAGATCGATTTACCGTCCCCGAAACCCCCTGCTCACATAATTTCATGAAAATCGTTCGAGCCGTTTCCGAGATTCAGATTCTATATAAATATAAATATACAAGAATTGCTCGTTTAGAGATTGTTTAATTTATAGGCAGGCGTGGAATAGACTTGAGTATGCGTAATATGAGGACCGCATTCGGTGTACGCTTTTGAACTCTGAAACTCTCTCTCAAATTATGATTCTGGATGTTGCCAGGAGGTGTATTGGTCCATTTTTTACAGGGGGTGCCCCAAACATGAAGTGAAGACATGCTTTGGTATCATTATGAAAAATTGGCAGTCACAGGAACTGCCGATAGAAGTGAAAACTAATAACTCAGAATTTGATAGCTTACTTTGGAAACAACACGGGTGTAACCGGAGGGCGTGGCCTGGCCATCATGACATGGCCATCTATTGGCTGACGCATTTCTAAATGGCCAATAGCCATGGTCCCGAGTTTACCCGAAGATTTCTTATCAGACCCGAGCATGATGCTAGAATCCAATTCACAACCCACGAAATATCTGTCTAGGTGCGCCTAAAGAAGTTTTCACTTCAATAACTGTTTTAGACACAATATCAAATGATTATTATGATTAACTAGCGACCCGCGCCGGCTTCGCACGGGTGAAAAAAAATCTAAAATCATTATCTGCATGCTTTTCTGAATCCAAAACCGTACACCGAGTTTGGTCCTCATACTGGTTGCATACTCAACTCCACTCCGCCCCCACCCTATTATAATATGCATTCATTTTTATTTGTTAAATAATTCAAAAGTATCTAATAGTTATTTCTTATTTTAGTTTTCACTTCTGCTGTTATGCACACACTTTTTTCCGGTTATTGGCAAATGGAGAAACATATGCGTCGCTATCATTCGCATTTCGTATATCAATCACCTTGTTACATTTCTCAAATAGTCAAAGAGGTGTTGAAACATTTGAAGATTGTTTTAGTGCCAATTTTAGTGCCTATGCCAAAAGAAAGTGACTTTAAGGTTGATATCTAAAGGCTTTTGGGATAAATGGCAATTCCACAATAGGGACTGGGTAAAAATACACCATCCTAATTAGTCCGTCTGCTTGATCATGGAAAAATATTGGACACGTATTTTTTGTTTTTTCATAATATTAAAAATCGTCAAAGATATAGACCATCAAACTTCGAGAGTGGGGGGTCGCGACGTCACTCGTGAGTAAAAATCGTACTCACAAGTGACGTCACACGAAACTTCGAAGCGCTGTATCTTCGTAATTTTCTGTTTGTGAAACAAAAAAAAAATACGTGTACAATATTTTTTGGCTATCTAACTAACGGGCTACTTAGTTTTTTTTGAGGATTGTACCCTATTGCACAGGCGCGATTGACGGAAAACACGTCAGAATAAGGGCCCCTGAAAACAGTGGATCGTTATATTTCAATTATAAGGAATTTTACTCGATTGTTCTCCTGGCTATTGTAGACCATCATTACAAGTTCAGTAGACGACGTAGACGTTGGCTCTTACGGCAAAGAAGGAGATAGTGGAATATTTCAAAAGTCGGAAATGGGAAAAAAATCATGAAAAAATAATTAATTTAATTTTCCAGAATCAAAAAATCTACCGAATTCGAACTTAATATTACCACACTTTTTAGTTGGAAATGAAACATTTAGTTACGCTAGACAAGTCGCCAAAACGATTTAAGCAAAGAAATATTTAACTATCGCCTTTGTCGTGCTAGACGAGTATCGGAAAACGTGTTCGGTTTGCTGTCTCAGGCGTTTAGAATATTTTACACCCCTATCGGCATAGCACAAGAAACATGCACAGATATGATCTTAGTTGCCTGTTGTTTGCATAACCTATTAAGAGACGGATTTTTGAAATACACTCAAATGCCCGTACATCGATGGAATCAAGAAGAAAATTTACCTTCTTTAATTTAGTTTCATTACGTGGAACCGGAGGGTTTTCGAATAGCAACGGACTAGACATTAGAGCAAAATTAACCGATTTCTTTAAGCCACAGCAAGGAGCCGTAGAATCGCAAATACACAACGTGTCACACGGCTTGCCTAAGTTGATTCCATCTATGTTAAGTAGTATGTCTATGCAGAATAAATAAATTTAAAAAAACACACCTATTTTATTTAAGGTTTCACCCACAGAAATCTAAATAATAAGTATTTAGATTTCTGTGGTTTCACATATACTCCTCCAAATGTTGTTCTTCAGATTTTCGTCCCTGTGGGAGTCTAGTTGTGAATCGTATATCAAGGGGTGCTGTCTGATTAGCTCAATCAGCGCTTTACAATTTTCGTTAGAAAAACTAGTCATTTTTAGTAACTGCTCGATAAGTCTAAGCTTGAAGCTCACTGATCCTTTGGACTTTGACTCAAGCACATAATTTGAAAACCACCAAACTTATTTATGCGGTTTGGCGGGAAGCTAAGTTTTGGCGGGAAACGTAGGTACTTTCAAAAGCCAGAGGTTTTCGCCGTTTATTTGAATTCCGTATACATAAATCATCGCAGTTACTACAGACAGGCTTTCATGCAAAAGTTTTTCTAAAATTTTGATTTTAGCTTACGATTTTAACGACGAGGTCGAATGCGTGTTTTGGTGTACTAGTGGCGCCATCTAGTTTATTTTGGAACGGACTAATCGAGCAAGAAACTAAAAAAAAAACAAATTAATTGTTGTATGGGAGCCCCCGTTAAATATTTATTTTATTTTATTTTTAGTATTTATTGTTATAGCGGCAATAGAAATACATCATCTGTGAAAATTTCAACTGTCTAGCTATCACCGTTCTTGAGATACAAACAGACAGTCTTGGCGACAGACGGACGGACAGACGGACGGACAGCCAAGTCTCAGTAATAGGGTTCCGTTTTTACTCTTTGGGTACGGAACCCTAAAAACGGTGGTCGAATGTATAACCTCCTCCTTTTAGGAAGTCGGTTAAAAATATGCCTCTGACGATGCGACGTTGACAAAAAGTATTTTTAATAAGCTTTTGTCCTAGCGTAATCAGCGGTGTATCGACTGGATATAACACGCATGCTTTTCCAGCGCGACACGAGACACTACTTGACCGGGGCGGCGACCGTCTTGATGTCTCCGGTCTCGCGTCTCGGTCTCCGGTCTCGGTCGCGCGTGCGAACTGGCGCCCCTACAATTCCATAATGTCAAGTGCCTGTTGTGGTCTCCGGTCGCGGTCTCCGGTCTCGGTCTCGTGTCGCGGTCGCGGCGCGAACTGGCGCCCATACAATTCCATAGTGTCAAGTGCCTGTCGCGGTCTCCGGTCGCGGTCTCGTGTCGCGGTCTCGGGTCGCGGTCGCGGTGCGAACTGGCACCCATACAAAGCTATAATGTCAAGTGCTGTCGTGGTCTCCGGTCTCGGTCTCGTGTCGCGGTCGCGGCGCGAACTGGCGCCCATACATTTCCATAATGTCAAGTGCCTGTCGCGGTCTCGCGTCTCGGTCTCCGGTCTCGGTCTCGTGTCGCGGTCGCGCGCGCGAACTGGGGTCCATACAATTCCATAATGTCAAGTGCCTGTCGCGGTCTCGCGTCTCGGTCTCGCGTCGCGGTCTCGTGTCGCGGTCGCGGCGCGAACTGGCGCCCATACAATTCCATAGTGTCAAGTGCCTGTGTTGGTCTCGGGTCGCGGTCTCCGGTCGCGGTCTCGCGTCGCGGTCGCGGCGCGAACCGCTACCTTAAAGTGTGAAGTGTGTCCGATACTAAACCGATAAGCTAGCAATTTTTCGGCGATGTTCAAGACTTTGCAGTTTTTAGGGTTCCGTAAAACGTAAAAACGGAACCCTTATAGATTCGTCATGTCTGTCTATCTGTCTGTCTGTCTGTCCATCCGTATGTCACAGTCACTATGAGAACTACACTGTTGAAACTTGATAAGTAGATGTATTCTGTGAACCGCATTAGGATTTGTACATAAAAAAAATAAAACAAAAAAAAATTAGGGATGCCCCCCATACTGGGAACTGAAACTCAAAAAAATTTTTTCATCAAACCTACACGTATCTATCTAATCTATCGATAGATCTTCAAAAATTATGTTGAAGTTTCTAAGATAATGTTTGTCTACACTGAATGATTTGCGCGAGAGACACTTCCAAAGTGGTAAAATGTGTGTCCCCTCTAACTTCTAAAGTAAGAGAATGAAAAAACTAAAAAAATATATGATGTACATTACCATGCAAACTACCAACGAATATTGGTTTGAACTCGATCTGATGAGTAGTTTTTTTAGTACGTCATAAATACACTATTATTAAAACTTCGATCAAAGTTACAACAAACTACAAGAACTATGTGTACTATGTAAATTATGTTACTTGCTGCAACGGAACCCTGCATGGGCGAGTCCAACTCGCACTTAGCCACTTTATTTTGAATCAGACGTGCGCATTTCGGATAAACACTGCTTTAAATGTGCCAGGTAATCAAACAAAACACATCGTATATCACAAAGCACTACAATGAAATTAAAACTGATGTTTGGTAATAACTTGAGTACTTAACAATAAAGAGATTACTTGGTTTTAAAAGCAATACGTTCAAATAAATATGTTATTAATGAAATACTTACTTAATGCGGTTCACAGAATACACATCTTACCAAGTTTCAACAGTATATGTAGTTCTTATAATTTCGAAAAAAGTGGTTGCGACATACGGATGGACAGACAACAGACATGATGAACCCATAAGGGTTCAGTAAGTACGTTTTACGGAACCTTAAAAATGGATCTTTGAAATGTATGTAGGCTCATAACTTTTGAATGACTGCACCAAATAGGATGATTCTTTGTTATATGTATTTGTTATTGTCGGCACCAGATTTGTACAGCAGAAAGTTTAGAAAATGTAGACGAAAAAATACATGGTGGTACGAAGTTCACCGGGTCAGCTAGTAAAATTTAAAAAAAAGCAAAATTAGGGTTGCCCCCCATACTGAGAACTGAAACTCAAAAAATTTTTTTTCATCGTAACTACACGTGTGGGGTGTCTATCGATAGGTCTTCAAAAATGATATTGAGGTTTCTACAATCATTTTCGTCTACACTGAATAATTTGCGCAAGAGACACTTCCAAAGTGGTAAAATGTGTGTCCCCCCCCCCCTCTAACTTCTAAAGTAAGAGAATGAAAAATCTAAAAAAAATATATGATGGTTATTACCATGTAAACTACCAACGAAAATTAGTTTGAACTCGATCTGATGAGTAGTTTTTTTTTAGTACGTCATAAATACACTATTATTGAAACTTCGATCAAAGTTACAAGGAACTACAAGAACTATGTGTACTATGTATATTATGTTACTTGCTGCAACGGAACCCTTCATGGGCGAGTCCAACTCGCACTTGACCACTTTATTACGTTTTACGGAACCCTAAAAACATATAAACGAATTGAAAATCTCCTTTCTGAAGTCGATTAAAACAAATGCATTGTCAATCTCCTGTCACTCCGACCGTGGTAAACGCCAATCTCTTAACAAAAACTCAAACATTCAAAGAAAATAAACAAACTCAGCTCCAAAAATAAAACAAATGAAACTGCCATTGAGCCTCCCTTTTAACAGTTAATCGCGTTTCGAAAGCAATCTGAAACAAACTTTTTAGAATATTGTAGAGCTCGAAAACCCCATCAAAGTGTCAATAAAGACTTAATTCCATCCTCTATAGAGTTAAATCCGTCATGATTGATCGACGAGTGTTCTCTCGAGCGATGTGGAATAAAATGGACGAGTGTGAGTTATTTTATTTGAGTGAGGGTGCTGGATGTCTAAAATTTTACGCCAAAAAAAATGATTTAAAATAATTTGGCCGTCATAGGAACTGCCCGTCGAAGTGATAGCTTATAACTTAGAATTTAATAGCTCACTTTGGAAACCGATGGGCGTGGCCATTGACCATGGCCCTGACTTTACCGGCAGATTTATTTCATTCCCGAGCGTGATGCTTGAGGTCAATTCACAGCCCACAAAAAACCTGCCTGAGGTTGCGCCAAAACAAAATTTTCACTTCAAAAATGTGTAACAACCCTACCTATCTATAGGTCTATAGGTATATAGATAAATAATTATAATATGTTTTCTCCAAAAAAAATTAAAACTAAATTCAGACATACGACCAAATTTCAATTTAGATAAAATGTATATAGGACTACTTTTGAACTATGATCTACCAAACAAAAAACATCAAAATCGATTTACAATTGGCGGACCTATCGCGTAACATTTTAACAAAAACAAAACTAATATTTCATTTACATATTATTATTATTTTTTTTATATAGAAACGACTCCGTTTTTTGGAGTCTGTAAAAATTAGAAACAATTAAATAATTGTAGTGTAGTGGTAGGACTCTTAGAAGAGTCCGCCGTCCGCCTGGGGAAGTACCACACCTTTGCCAAATATTCTACCGCCAAGCAGTAATGTGCAAACATTACTGTGTTCCGGTTTGAAGGGCAATGATTCCAGAGAAATTACAGGGCTTAGAGACATAATATCTTAGATCTCTGGGTGACGAGCGCAGTGCAGTGCTAGGTAATGATTTGGTCTATCATGTTCCAATAGCTGCGTGTTACTGTGCTGTTATGTAGCAGGCATGTTGCTTACCATCAGGCACATGACCTGCTCGCCTCGTCACTCTATGCTATAAAGAAATAATAATAATAATATGTAAATGAAATAAATACGTTTATACTAATTAAACGTATACGTCATCCAAAAACGTAACTACATATGTAAACTAATGCACTTACGGTGGACGGCGCCAAACATAAGTTGATTATTTCTGTAACGATGCTCTTTCGCAAAGATATAAACTGGATTCAGAATGACACGTTCATTTTGTGTCGCAAGCATGATTTTACCAGTATTTTTAGCTAAAAATGGATTTGAGTTTCCTCCTTCTATGGAAAAGAGATAGAATCTAACACTTTATTAAGATAAATAGCGATAAAAGTGCCAACTGAAACGTCATAAACATTTATAGTACCTCTATATTGTTATATTTTTTATCATAAAAAAATCCTACTAACTGTTAAATCAAATCAAAACTGCTAAACGGAACGGAAAGAGAAAGAAATATTCAAATAACAATAAAAAAATAATTAATGACAAAAAGGGCTTTTATAAAATACATTTTTTTTGTACAGTTAAATATTTTTATCACATTTAATAAATGTGAATGTAAGTTCGTTTGTTACGCTTTAACGCAAAAATTACTTAACCGATCATCATGAAACTTTGTACACATATTCTTGGAGGTATTAGAAGTAACATAAGCTACTATTTGTCCCGGGAAAATAACGGGATCGGAAATTACGAGGGTGAAACCGCGGATCACAGCTATAAGTCTTCAAAATGTAAAGGCTCATTTAGATATTAAAAAATATATATTCAATATTCATAGATATACAAAAATCAATATCGCAAAATCCTAAAAACCTGACGATATATATTTCTCAAATCGCTTTCCCGGATACATTTTCCCGCATGTGGACCTCCAAATATAAATAAAACAGTAAGCCGGGGTCGGATCGTTGATCAAACGCTGATAGATCCCTGTCGGGTTTGATTGGCGGTCACCAAGATGTGGCACTGGGATGCGGGAACGTGACTACAAAAATTTATACAGAGGCATGGAAAATAATTTGGGATTGGTTTCAGAAACTTTTCATTCTCGGGAATATTAAAAGTAATATTTTAACAATTTTAATTTCGCGCTCCCGTTTCTTTTATTTCTTTATTTAATTAACAACTAAAACGATTTATAAATAAACCAATTACATTAGTTGACAGGCTCTTTGATACAATATGTTATCAACAAAACAAACAAGATTTTTATACTGTTGAGACTAACATACACGTTGGTTATGCACCCGGGATAATAACTTGAATTTACAAACCTGATTTAACTATCCAAAAAGGCTTGGGTGACTGAGACGAATCTAACGATATCTTAATTCAAACCGTTTGGAAGATAATAAGATAATAAATTATATAAGATAAGAAAATCACGTCGGGGTCACCACTGTAACCACCACTGGATCACGTCGGGCTGGATCACGTCGGGGTCACCACTGTAGGTGTTACTGGTACTGGAGAGGAAATGAAACCACGTCACTGTATAAACTGCTGACTATATTGATCTTAAACTATACCAGTGACGCGGGCGAGAGACTAATCGCTCGACCGCTGTCATCTTCTTATATACTAGTTCTGACACGTACAAACGTGCCCCCACACGTGGATAAAGAAATTAACAAAAATACAAGCTACGTGCGAAAAATATAACCCTCCTTCAGTCGGATAAAAAGTAGCCTTTGTGTTCTTCTACACTAAAATCTAACGGTTTTCAAAATTCCAACCCGATCCGTTCATACGCTAGGATATGATTGAACAACAAACATTTAAATATCCAAACATCCAAACTTTGACATCCTATTCTACTAATATTATAAATGTCAATGTTTGGATGTTTGTTGCTCAATCAGGTCCTAACGCATGAACGGATTGGGCTGTTATTTGGAACACAATTAGAATATAGTCCGGAAGAACACATAGACTACTTTTTATCCCGATAAAACAACAGGAGGAACGGCAACTACGCGGGTTAAACCGCGGGGCGCTGCTAGTTTATATTTTTAGAAGTACATAGTACATAGTTCAAGTTTTTTTCCGCGATAGAAAGTAGCCTATGTGCTATTCCAGAATATAATCTATCTGTTCTCAAAGTACCAACCCGTTAGATGTCTCGACGTTACCGAGCGTCCAAAAATCCGTCAAACCACAAGTTTCAACCTCCCAAGCATCTTCTAAGTATAATATATCTTTGTCAAGCAATTAATAACCGGTTAAGAAGTCCAATAAGATAAGATGTCTGAACAATATAATTTGTCTCGATTTGACACCACTCTGCGACTAATGTGTGATATTATTTTGAAGAAATAAAGAACACATACAATGTACGGGACAGACACGGGAAGATATCGATCCCTATGATCAGGTAAGTTATTGGTCAGCCAGATTGATGAATTCAGAGCAAATCAGCAATGTAGATAACTCATCTGCTGTTGGGTATTGCCGACATAAGCATAAACATAAACAGCCCACTAAATGTTACCAATGTTGGGACTCGGGATCTTCTCTCGCAAGAAGAGAGTCAAGGCCATAATCCACCACGCTGGTCCACTGCGGGTTGGTGAAAGACATAGTCATGCCCTCGAAAGAGTCTAGGTACACGCCGGTTTTCTCACGATGTTTTCCTTGACCGTTTTAAGTTAGCGGCATTATGTACATGACTTCGAAAAGACAGTAGTTTGTGTGCTCCGGATCGGCAATCGCCTTTCTCCCGTTTAGACCAGCCGTAACATTTTAACAGATGCCTGATCAATACTAATTGTCTCTGTTTGACAACACTAACTATGACTAATGTGTTATACTGCCGTCCGCAAGCTTAAATGCCGTTATCTAACATCGGGTCGATTTGGACATTTAAATGGCACTACAATCAGAAAAAAAATATCTATCGATCTGTGTAACCCGTGTTTCTCTAGGTATGTTAGTTTTTAAGATACCAAAACTAAAAATGCCGTTAAGTCATTTTATTTTGTATGGTTCCAACGCTAAAACGCAGTTAAATAACAATACTTACCTAAAAAGCCGCTAAGATATTTTAACGTTACCTTTGGCTGAAATTTTCTTTGATTTTCCATTACTTAATTGCCGTTAACTGACTTTTGTACGCTATAGTGCCGTTAAAGCACTTAAATGTTTTTAAACAAAGCTTCATTTATAATTTATATTGTCTTTGTCCAACGCTATAAAGCCGTTATGCTTGAATACAACACAAAAATGCAGTTAAACATACTTAACGGCTTTTTAGACTAGTAAATACGTATCCAATTTTGTAAACTTAAAACGGAAAATATCACAAAGCTACCTTAACTATGTGATATACATTATTTATTTTTTACAATACTAGACTAAAACGCAGCTATGCCACATTACTTAACTAAAATGCCGTTACAGGTTCTTGCGTATGCAGTACGATTGTATGAGAAGGAAATCAACTGCAGATGCTTTCGATGCTTTCCAACTTGTTACGATGGCTTAAAACACATCTAGATGAGTCAAACTAGATCTTGTATAGAAAAAAACGGAAATGATCCTTATGTTACATCTTGTTCCGACTCTTCCATTGTCATTGATACATTTTGGGACGTATAAATTATGTTACAGTACTCGTATTTCTTTAGATTTAATTGAAATCACAAATCTATCTAATTAAACTTTATCAAGTTTTAATAGACTTACAAGGAAAGTAAAGTAATTCTCTACAAAATCATCAAAACAAACATTCAGTTTGAAAAGTTAACATAAAATATTACAGCCAGATGATGATAGCACCATACCGTATCTGTTGAAGTTTTAAACTTCACAATCAAGTTTACAGTGTGATTTCAATTCAGATGACCTGCATGTTATAAAGATTTTAAGATAGCTGATTCAAGTGAAAATTTTAGTTACTATTTTCAAGAAATCCATTAAGCATAAGTCTAAACATAACCATAAGTCTGACTTTAAGAACCACAACATCATTAATAAATACCTACAGAAAACTAGCTTAAAAACGGTACCATTTAACGTTGTATAAAACATTGTCAATGCCGTTATACAGAATACAGAAAAACAAACCGAAGGCTGTTTGGAAAAGCGTAGAAGCTTAATTAATGAACCTCAAAAAACTGTCAGTATTCTCATCTCTCTGTCAAACGCAGAGACACATGATAGAAATTGGTGAATATCAGAACCTGTCTACTTTAATGTTTATGCAACGACCACAAAGCAGTTGACAGTTTGGAAAATAAAAGTTATGACTGAATCGAAGAGAAAGATCTGATGTATACAATTGGGTTGTCAACAGTGCAATGCAGTTGCAGTGCACAAAATAAAATTGACTATTATGTTCACTTCTTCTCAGTGTCATTTATTTACTAAATGCATTTATTTACTAAAGCAAAATCATCTACATATAACAAATTACGCTTTATTATTTCAAATCTGAACACAGTTTCATGAGTTGCGAACAAGAAGATCATAAAGTAAAATTAGAAATGCAATAAAGGTAAGTTATATGATTTTGACCATTTTGATGAGACAGTATGAGTTAGCAACTTCAAAGTAAATATTAAGTTTATAGCACCAAATAATTTCGTTATTGTACCAAGTTACGCTTCAGAAAGAAGAATTCAAATTAAGCCCCTGAGTTAATCTCAAAAATATGTCGCACATGTGGATTTACTCTGATTCTGAGTTTTATTGTAATAGTTTGTAGGTACAAAAATTATTGCCAGAAAGATTATTTAAATTATTTTGCTTTCTTCAATGGCAAATACTTAAAATAACAGAAATTATAAAACTTCGTTTCAAGTCAAAAGCAAAATGCAGAAATACCAAGCGGAAGATTAATTTAGTTCAATTCATAGAGCAACATAGCGCCAACACATAAGCTATTGTTTTGGAAGAACTTGTCGACCGACGACAAAGAATGATAATGCTAGTAAAGCAATATTTAGACTCAAGAAAAACATTTGAGTCTTAGGTATTATTAATTATTTTGTAGGAATATTTATCCAAAAGTTTAAGTGATTGTGACTGTATAGTATTTATGCCAGAAATACCGACTTGGGGCCCATAGCAAGTCTAGAACAAATTATTTACGTAGCTATACCGATTTTAATATTTACCCCCTAATTGCAAACAAAGTATCGAAAAGAAATCACTTACGTAGGGTTCCCGGCGTCGTCCAAAGCCCAGTTTGGTCTGACAGGAAGAAGGAAGGAAGGGAATAATTAGACACCAAACCAGGGAGCTTCCAGAATTCCCGTTCCAGCAGTAGCAACGGTCCGGCGTTGTAGAAAAGGGCCAATCCAGGGGCCCACTTTCACACAAATAGTCCAGCACTACTCCAGTAGTAATTATTACCGTATTCCCGCACAATAATAAAGCTTTTATCCCGAAAAACACCAGATTATCAAAAAACAAGGAGTCGCTCGAACGTACCGGCGAAACGAGACAACGTACAAGTGACAGCCGGCTGTCAAACCATAGATCCGCTATGATTTTTATGGCCGATATAATGTTGCCCGATTATACGGAACAGTGACAAAAATAAAACAAAAACAATTGATATCTATTGTAGATTCTTGAAAATCTGTTGTAAATAGGGGAAATAAAAGTAGTATTTTAAATTTAAATTTAACATTTTGTAATTTTACCTTGTAATTTTGCCTTGTTATTTTAAAATTTTAACTCTTGAGAAATTTTATTTTTAGATACTTAGGCTTGTATTCGAAAAAGATTAACAAAAAATGCTGTTTGTTATTTTTTAATGCCAATAAATATCTAGTTTTTAATGTCATTTTTTGTTCACTTATTTCACATAAATCATCACTTTTATTGTATTTTCTTAAATATCTTGTGAGTCATGCTTAGCTTAATTGCAGTTAAAGGTAAAGGTTTTGCATTTAATCGCATTTTAGTGTTGTAAAATGCTCTGAAATAACCGATTAAAACAAATTTATGAAGTTTGCTAGTTTTAAATGCCGTTAAATGACTTTAACCGCATTGTAATCTCGGATGTTTCATGATATAACGGCATTTTAGTTTTGGAATGATTTCAAATTCTATAGTCAAGTACCATCCAATGAAATTAAAGAAAAAAACAAGCTAAAATGCCGTTAAACTATACATAACGGCATTTTAGTGGTGATTTTGAAAAGATTTTAAGACAAAATTACAAGACTAGAATGCAAAAACGCTTATAACTCTTATTTCGCACACTTTAATATCTTAAAAATACTATCATTTCAAAGTGTTTTCTCAGCTCTATATAAAGGTATCAAAATTATGGAAATATGTATTCCACTTATCAAATGGCATAATTTTAAAATTTAGAAACAGTTTTCCCGCGATATCTCGAAACTACATTTTGGTACTTAACGGCATTGTAGTTTGCGGACGGCAGTATATTATTTTTACAGAAACGAAGACAAACCACGATGTGGACATGGGAAGGTATCGGTCACTATGGTCAGGTAAGTTATGGGTCAGCAAAATATTTGAATTCAGTGCAAATCTGTAAAATAGCTAGTCTTCTCCACCTGGCTATTTCCGTTCAAATATATAAATACTAGTATATATACGCTTCAAAACAAAATGCTGGTATATTATATTCCTGTCATTTTGCTAAACCGGTCTGCAAAATATTCCAAGTTTCACAATTCACTTTTATTCCCGGCAGTTTTGCATGACTCGCGAGTCCCGATTTCTTCCTCAATTCCGAACTTGTTCGATATTGGGGCGACTTTTGTAATCTTTTTGATTAGTTTAACCTTTTTTTTTTCTCAGTTTTTTGAGTTATGACATTATTCTGAGAAAGGTCTAGGCCGCAATAGAAAAGTAAATTGTGGGCCTGTCGTAAGATAGGAGATAGGAAAACTTTGTGTCTACTCATTGCTGTTACTGTTGGGTGTTTCAGCAAGTCTTTGTTATACACCAAGATGGCGACTCTTGGCTTTCTTTACTTATTTAATAGAAATCCAAGAACCTGAATTCCAAGACGCGAATTGTCTTCTTATTAAAATTAATGGTTGTCTCACCATCTTGGCAATATATCGCTCTCCCTCCTTCAAATGCACTAAGAGATTTTTGACATCGCTGGAGAATACTTTATCCATAATCAAAGGTCCCGCAATGATCACGGGCGACCTAAACATAGATATTTCACCAAACTGTAAAGACATCAAGGCTCAAGAATATTTGGAACTGACAGCACACTACGGTTTCATACCGGGACACTTGTTACACACTCGTAACAGTTTCACGTGTCTTGATCACTCTCTCATCAGAGGTAAATTTCAGGCACGGGTCCTAGTATGCGATTCGGATATAACAGATCATTACACAGTATTGACATCGTTTGATATTCACACACAGTCACAGCAAAAATCAACACAACAAGAAAAGCTAAACTATGAAACATATATATCCGAACTCGAACGCACAGACTGGTCTTTATTATACGCTGACAACAATGTGGAAACTGCCACAGATTTTCTTATCAATGCAATCTCTAAGTGTATCAGAAACAATACACAAATAATAAAAAAACATAGTGCAAAATTTCTGTGTAAGCCTTGGATGACGCAAAGCTTACTCAGGTGTATAAGAAAACGAGACACCCTTCACAAACAAGCTAAAAGAAACCCTCAAGACCTAGACTTATTTAATAACTATAAAAATTATCGAAAATGTTGCAATTCTGTAATAAAAAAAATAAAAGAGCAATATGAACATGATACTATACAGATTTCACGCGGTGACAGTAAACAGCTCTGGAAAAATGTAAAAAACATGTGTAGTATTAACCCTAATAGGCAAGAATCGAACGGCTTATTAAAGTCACAAGGTTCTGTTGAAACATCAGTCAATTATGTCAACAGTTATTTTTCGAACATTGGAAAAAATCTGGCTAGTGATATTCTCAGTGACTTAAATAAAAACGAAGAACAGCTGACTGATGAACTACCCGCGAGTTCTTCCAAATCTAACTCCTTGTTTCTATCGCCCACAGACAAAGTAGAAGTAATAAAAATACTGTCAGAATTAAAATCCTCATCATCTCCAGGCTGGAACAGAATTGGAAATGAATCACTGAAACGAGCTAAATATATTCTAGCAGAACCTATCACATACATATGCAATCTAAGCATGCTCACAGGTGTAGTTCCCACTTCATTGAAAACTGCAATCGTAAGTCCTATCTACAAATCAGGTGATAAAACGACAGTATCCAACTATAGGCCAATTTCTCTGCTACCAACGTTGTCCAAAGTATTGGAAAGAGTCATAAACAAACGGTTACTCAATTACTTAGAAACAAACAACTTATTGTCACCTAATCAATTTGGTTTCCGTCGAAATAGGTCAACTGAAGATGCGGTGGTTTCACTAGTGGGCAATGTCACTGAGCATATTGATAGCGGTAAAAAAAGCATTGCAGTCTTTCTAGACTTGGCTAAGGCCTTTGATACGGTTTCTAGGCCAATTCTCATAAAAAAACTAGAACTGTTAGGTATTAGAGGCCTACCATTGGAATGGTTTAGATCCTACCTCTCAAATCGAAAGCAACGAGTTCGGATTGGGAATACTTACAGTGGAGTTGCTGACGTTGACATAGGAGTGCCACAGGGGAGTGTATTAGGTCCTACCCTCTTCTTGGTGTATATAAACTTCTTGTGTGATCTCGAACTCCGTCAAACAAACATACTGGCATTCGCTGATGACACGGTTTTGCTCTTCTATGGAAAAAACTGGAATGAAGTGGTCGACATAGCCCATAAAGGCCTCGCAAAAGTCATATCTTGGCTTCGAAATAATTTACTCACCCTAAATAGCAGCAAAACTAAATTTTTAACATTCAAAATAAGTAAACGTTCCGAACCTAGTACACCTATACAATTTAAATTACACCATTGCAGCTATCCAGACGCACAGAACTGTACATGTGCGATAATAGAGCAAGTTCGCAACCTTAAATATCTTGGTGTCAACATAGATGATAAATTGGCATGGACAGAACAAATCGAAGCCACCTGTAACAGACTCAAGAAACTCTTGCATGTCTTTAAAAAACTTGGAGCAGTTGCTGCTCCAGATATCCTAAGGATAGTATACCTTGCCTTGTGTCAGTCTATTGTCAGTTATGGTGTGGTGTGTTGGGGCGCCTGTGTTAAAACATTGCTTATAAAAATTGAACGCGCCCAACGAGCAGTCCTAAAAGTAGCCTATCGCAAGCCATACAGATTCCCTAGTGACCAGTTGTATCGTGTTACAGACCATTTGAATGTTAGGCAGCTCTATATTCTGGCTACCACACTAAGATTCCATAAAACAGCCCATACATCGGTAAGTGAATCTCAAAGATCCTCCAGACGAAACTTTTGGAAACTTCCACCAGCCAAAACAAATTTTGCTCAGAGACGCTTTGCCTACAGAGGTCCTTTTGTGTACCAAGCCCTGGACAAAGTCCTTGATATAATAAATGAAACTCGAAGAAAATGTAAGACTAAAGTTACTAGCTACCTCAAGACTCTGTCCTATAACGACACAGAACTTTTTATAAGTCCACCCATGTAGCGGTAGGGGCCTGGATGTATTCTATGCAAAAGAGGATCATTCGGGCCCCGACACTGTTGCCTTGTAATTGATGACTTTCCAGTTTCATTAGTGTGAATCTGGATCATATAAACACACTAGGATCTATAATCACTACCATTAATATGATTGAACGGCACACTGTAACAAAGTGTCTACCAGCCTAGTGGGTAATGTATCACAATGCTGGTTATGGGCAAGCTCCACCCTAGTCTTGATTTGTTGAATATTAATGAACTAAAATAACATAAACAGCCTAGCACTACTACACGCACATACACACACACACACACACACACACACTTTCTTAAGCATACACACGCAAGCACGCTCGTCAAGCAACATTATGTATTTTATTGTTTTGTTCATTCTGTGAAGGCGGAATACACTAGATTATGCAACACAGGCATTAGCCTAGTGCAGTTTCTAGGGTACATCTTAATTTTAGAGTTTTAAGATCCACACAATGTGCAATATTATTATGTATTTTACTTTCTTTGAAATAAAGTTTTTATTATTATTTATTTATATATTATTATAAAATCCTACTAATATCTAACTAATATGATTAATATCAAATTATGGACCTTTACTTGTTGCTCAACCACGTCGGAACTGCTAAACACAATGTAACTCTTTATCATGAAAAGATAACAAACTTTCAGTATGTCCCCAATTTTGACATCTCGAAAAAATCCTTATGCATACATGTTCAGTTGTAGAGTTGAGATTCATTATTCTTGATATTTTAGGGATGGTTTCATAGGAGCAAGTTAAGGCCATAATCTAAACGCTGGCCAAATGTTGGTGGATGAAGCATGTCCTCGAAACATGTGTATCTAGAAACCGGCTGGTTTCTTCACGATTTTTTCCGTTGCCGTGAAAGCCATTGGTGATCACATAGTTAAACATCTGCTGTAAAAATACTTCAAGATACAAACGAAATTTGAACCTACCTCACAATCCTAAGTCCGACGTTCTCACCGTAACAAAACCAATCGAGTTTAATTCTAACAACTCGGCAAATAATTCAATCTATGAGCCAAATTCATTAAATCCAAAGCTAAATTTGTCAAAGCAAATAGCTCAATTCATTTACGCGTTTTAATCAAACTCTGAGTTTTATACTGCTGTTGACTTTTAAATACAATTAGCGATCATAGTTAAATAAATATCATTGTTTAATAATAATGGTTTTAACGGAGCTAATAAAAATATGAAAATTATAATTAATTCCACAGCCTGGCGACTAAACTGAACCAATAGTCCAGTGCAATTACGGAAATAAATAAACATTAAATTATGTAGTTTGGGGATTATGAAGGATCGATAGGAGGGTGTATTTTGAGCATATATTCCAATTTGAGGGATTCTGGCGTGGTCAGCTCATGGTCATTTCGATGAAAACTTGTTTAATTCGATATCTCGAGAACTGTTAGTATTAGGTAAAAAATTGTTGAGATTTTTTTCTTCTAAATTAAATTGACTAACTTTTACACCAATAACTTTTCTTTTTTTCATCAATATTTTTCAAGTTATTGCTTCCGAAAGGCAAACATTTTACTTTTTTTCCTCCCTTTTTTATGTTTCGCCATTTTCTCTTTAACCGTTCAATTTTATGAAACTTTACTGATAATCAAAAGTGTAGATCTTTTAATAATGAACAACTTTTTCCTTGCACTTTTTTCTGCAATGACAATACCTTCAGAGTTATGTTACTTTACCGAGCGAAATCCGCGTCACTGCGACACCTCCGCGACACTGCAAAAAATCCGCGACACCTCCGGTCTTAGGGCTGAACCCGAAATTCATTGTTGGATTGTGTCGGTGGGTTTCTTCTACACAGGGTTATGTGGGACAACAACGTTACTTACTCCGATATATACCAGAAATACACTCAGATACACTCAATCAGACATAGAAGTGGAGCGAGCCGTAGAGGATGCTGATGGTCTGATTATCAGTACGGCTAAGAGAATTTTGCTGGACTCTACGGCTTGCTCCACCTCTATGTCTGATTTGATGAGAAAAGTTTTCAGTAGTGAGATGAATCTGGTCTTATTGCTCTCGTTGCCTAAAAACTTATCTTGAGTTGTGGTGACGGTCATATTGTCGATGAAAATGATATCCGCACATGGCTTCAGCTGGGATCGGCACAGCTGTTTGGCAGAATTGATGCCAAAGTTGGAAGTACCTTTGGGATAGCCATCGAATACAATTACTACGTCTGTACCGTAGGCAGTGTTTTTTATGTATGTTACGTATTTCTGGCATATGTGGGTAACGTTTTTGTCGCACATAACCCTGTGTAGAAGAAACCCACCGACACAATCAAACAATGAATTTTGGGTTCAGCCCTTAGTCCGGAGGCGTAGCGGATTTGTCGCAGTGGCGCGGATTTCGCTCGGTAAAGTAACATAACTCTGAAGGTATTGTCATTACAGAAAAAAGTGCAAGAAAAAAGTTGTTCATTATTAAAAGATCTACCTTTTGCTTATTAGTAAAGTTTCATAAAATTGAACGGTTGGTGAGAAAATGGCGAAACGTAAAAAAAGAAAGGAAAAAAAGTAAAATGTTTGCCTTCCGGAAGCAATAACTTGAAAAATATCGATGCAACAAAGAAAAATTGTTGGTATAAAAGTTAGTAAATTTAATTAAAAACAGAAAAGGTCTCAACATTTTTTTCCTAACACGAACAGTTCTCGAGATATTATCGAATTAAACGCGTTTTCATCGAAATGACTTTGAGCTGACCTCGCTAGAATCCCTCAAATTGGAATATATGCTCAAGATACACCCCCTATCGATCCTTCATAATCCCCAAACTACATAACTTAATGATTTTTTTTTCAATTTTTTTGCGTAATTTTATTGCACACTGGACTACAAGTCAACATACAAAACGGAAAAGCAGCGCCACTCAGTGTAAGCCTGATATTCCTAAATCTGAATTTGTTATGGGATAAAAATATTTACTCACGCGTTTTTATGACTACTACACTCAAAACTAAAAAAAAAACATTTTCAGATACTTTGTGAGGATTATCCACCATCACCACCAGCCCGCTAAATATTCCCACTGCTGGAACTCGGGGCCTTCTCTCCGGGAGAGAGTTAAGGCCATAATACGCTGGCCCAGTGCGGGTTGGTGGATGACACATGACTTCGAAAGATTCTAGGTACATGTCGGTTTCCTCTCGATGTTTTCCTTCACCGTTTTAAGTTAGCGGCATTACGCACATGACTTCGAAAAGACAGTGGTGCGTGTGGGGTTCGAACCCGGGGTCTCCGGATCGGCAGGCGCCGTTCTCCCGACTAGACCAGCCGCAACTTCAATGAGGATTATTTTCTGTATATAGGGGATTCTGTAAGGATTTTAGAATAGATCAATAAATAAATTATCTATTTAAACCCTTAATAATACAAGCTGGATTCGTTAAGTTTTTTTTAAGATTAGATTGAGCAAACAATATCTAATAATAATCAATTACTAGACTAGTAATATTGGCAGGTAGTAGAGCCTTCCACTTTACAGCGTTTTTCGGCACCATCTGAGGTCTGAGGGGAAGTTCCATAGATTACAGTAAAAAGTACTTTGTAGTGGTAGGACTCTTAGCAGCGTCCGCCTGGGGAAGTACCACACCTTTGCCAGTTATTCTACCGCCAAGCTCTAATGTGCAAACATTACTTTGTTCCGGTTTGAAGGGCAATGTCCAGAGAAATTACAGGGCTTAGAGATATAACAACTTAGATCTCTGGGTGACGAGCGCAGTGCGGTGCTAGGTAATGATTTGGGCTCTTCAAGTTCCAATAGCTGCGTGTCACTGTGCTGTTATATGGCAGGCATGTTGCTTACCATCAGGCACATGTCCTGCTCGTCTCGTCACTCTTTATTTAAAAAAAAATAAGAAAGTAACCAATACAATTTTCTATGACAACACAGTACCACGCAACTATTTGGAAACAAAGATTTCAAATCACTGCCTAGGATAGGGTACAATCCTCAAAAAAACTAAGTAGCCCGTTAGTTAGATTGCCAAAAAATATTGTAGGTACACGTATTTTTTCTTTTGTTTCACAAACAAAAAATGACGAAGATAGAGCGCTTCGAAGATTCGTGTTACGTCACTTGTGAGTACCATTTTTACTCACGAGTGACGTCGCGACCCCCCACTCTCGAAGTTTGATGGTCTATATCTTTGACGATTTTTAATATTATGAAAAAACAAAAAATACGTGTCCAATATTTTTCATTGATCTAGCTGACGGACTAATTAGGATGGTGTATTTTTGACCCAGTCCGGTACCCTATTGCACTGCACTCGTCACTTAGAGATAAAAGTTTAACTACTTTAATTTCTATGGCAACTTCTTCTTCAAAGGGGAAGATTGTAATGGTTTTTACGTGACTGCTTAGCGGTAGGCCGCGGTAGGCTAACTGGAAAAGACGTGGTATTTCTAAAGTCGACATTGTATTACGGTTTATGTTTCAAAGACTCGACAAGGAGGTTTGACTCTGCTTTCGTATATAAAAACATGTAAACTGTTGAAGACATTGTCTAAGTGTATGGATATATGCAACCTGAGTGTCCTCAAGTCTAAAACAATTCGGTTTCTTGTAGGCAAGCGCAAAGCGCATCTATACTTGGTTGCATCGTTGCTCAAATCAGACGAGATGGCAATAAAGTACAAATATAATATCAATAAAAAAAGACTCTTTAATTGGAATGTACGTTAATCTCGTAGTGTTATTACGTCAATAGTCTTTGTTACGCACCACGCTTTGAGCTTTGCAAGGTTTTTGTCCATCCCCAGGTTGTCTGGAAGAGATCGCTTTCAGCACTAAGGCCCCCAGTTGTTTCACTCGTTTTGCTGTTTATTTTATATCGCATGTATTATTTTAATGGTGTGAACAATTAGGATTTTTCATTCCTCCATTCATTTAAAAAGACGGACTCTGGACTACTTACCACTTCAAAATTAAAAATAACATTTAGGTCATCTAAGATACTGCTTAAAATAAAACCAAAAAAAGTGTGAGAGCCCAAACAAGATAAAATAAACTCGGCTAAAATAGGGAAAGAGTCATTATTTGATACTGTTCAAAGAAAATTCATCCCTTAGATCAAAGGGCCCGTTGTAAGGAAGTCACATCAGCTGGGAATGGAGGGGAAAGCAATTTGTGACGTATTAGCACGTTTGCTGAAGGCATTTCGAGCTTTTTGTGCTATTGACGTGTTCGTTTAGGCTCGGTGTATTTAAAAATAGAATGTTTAAATTTGTTCGTGTATTTTTAGCTACGAATTCGAAATTTAAATTGAACTGTTACACTAAAAGCCTTATTACACTTGGCTATAGTAGCACTGTAGCACTATTGTTTGTTGTGACACTAGCTGTTATTGTTTTTCTTTGTCTGTAAGTCTATTTTTCTTTTGGTGTGAACAATAAAGAGTATCTATCTATATTGTGTGATTAAATTTAGAAACAAATTTAGAAGCTAGGTTAGTCGACTGAATTCAGAAGGAAGTTTAGAATCAAGTTAGAAGCAAGCACTCGCTTCTGAATTTAGTATGCTAGCTTACTGAATGCTATTACACTACACTAAATTCAGTAGCGGCGAAATTTTGGCAAGTATAATAAGCCTTTTATGTTAATTGTGTTGTATACTATAATATTTACCCAGTTAATTTTTGAATCTCGTAGTGTTTTCTTAAACGATTTGGAGAATCGGTTTGAAGGGCAATGTTTCCAGTGAAAATACAGGGCATAGAGACAAAGCATCCTGTAACATCTCTGGGTGACGAGCGCAGTGAAGTGCTAGGCTACGATTTGACTCTTCATGTTCCAATAACTGCGTGTCACTGTGCTGTTATGTGACAGGCATGTTGCATACCATAATGCGCATGTCCTGCTCGTCTCGTTACTTTTTATAGTACTAGCTATTACCCACGACTTCGTCCGCGTGAAATAAATATTAAGATAACTGAGAGTGTTTGTAGATACACCCATACAAATTTACGTTCCAAAATTAACAACTTTAATCTTTAATAGTGATTAACTTCTATTAAAATTTAATTCCTCATATCCACTTTTTAAACTCTTTTTCTGTGATAAAAAGTCACGCTTGTCCTTTCCTGAGTCTAATCTATCTATGCACCAAGTTTCATCAAAATCTGTTCAGTGGTTTAGGCGTTAAAGCATAACAAACAGACAGACAGATTTACTTGCTTATTTATAACATTAGTTTGGATATCAAGTGTCTAGTTGCAAAATTTCATAGTTTTATCTTCAACAATGTCCTTAAATAAACTTTTATCCCCCATTTCAACCCCTATTTCATCCCCATACAGTTTGTAATTGAAAACATCACAAGAACGACCATAATATAAAGTTTCATGGTTGTATCTTATACCTACAAAACATTTTCACGCCCCATTTAAACCCCCAGTTCATCCCAGTACAGTTTGAAATTACAAAATTGCTAGAACAAATATTTATTTGCTTTGCGTTAGGTGTCTAGATACAAAAATTCATGGTAGTATCTTTAACAATGACGAACTGCCACATACAACTTTCATTCTCCATTTGAACCCCCAATTCATCCCCATACAATTTGAAATTACAAAATTGCTAGCTAAAACATGTACCTATTTGCTTTGTGTCTGAAAACAAATTTTCATATTTTGATCTTCAAGAATTACGAACTTCCAAATAAACTTTTATCCCCCATTTAAACCCCTTCAATCCTATTTCCGTAATAAAAAGCGGCTTATGTCCTTTCTTAGGATTAAGTCTATCTGTACACTAAATTTAATTAATATGAGTTCAGTGGATTTCATGCTTATAACTTTGGAAATAACGGAAATACAACCGTTCATCCCTTGTTTCACCCTCTTAGGGGTTGGATTTCGCAAAACCCCGTCTAAGCGAGCGCCTACGTGCTAAAATACTCCTCCACGCAAAATTTCAGACTAGCTTTCAGACATTTATAGTTTCTGAGATTTCGTGATGGGTGGACTTTTCGCTTTTATATAAATAGATAAAAAAGTGAAGAGTTTTGTTAAAAGACGCAAAAACTGCACACTTCTATTGGTTGCATAGGAAGCCCACTTCATGTTCCCACTGCTATGACTCGAGGCTTACTTTCACAAGAATAGCGCCAAAGCCATAATCAACCTCTCTGGCCAAGTGGTCATTGATCCTCGGTTATTGTATTTGTTGAAACATGCCGTTTTCCTCGCGTTATTATCCTTCATAGTGATAAAGCAAAGGCTGAGATGAGAAAATTGTAAATCTGCATTAGAAAAGAGTACTACCAAGGTCAAGGTGTACGTGGGATTTAAACCTACGACCACACGTTACTTTACATTTAGTGCCAGCCCCGGACGTATATACCTATATATATATTTTTTAGTCTTACGTTAATTATCTCGCGCTACATTTGTTTTTTCGTTATACACTACGTTTGAATCTAACGCGGATCGTTCGGGATCCAGCTTTCGGGAAATTGCGTCACATCTTCTCGTCAGAAATACCACAAAGCCACAAGACGAAAGTCTACAATCAGTGTGTGTTGCTAGTGATGACATATGGCAGGCACTGAGACGTAGTCGCTAACTATTGGCATGATATACAAGCTCAAAGTTGCACAACGAGCAATGGAGAGAGCTATGCTCGGAGTTGCACTGCGTGACAAAATCCGAAACGAGGAAATCCGCAGAAGAACGAAGATCGCCGATATAGCTCTTAAAATTAGCACGTTGAAGTGGAAATGGGCAGTTGGGCAGGCCATATAGCTAGCAGAATCGATAACCGCTGTGGAGTAAAGGTTCTGGAATGGCGACCACGAACCGGCAGACGCAGTGTAGGACGCCACACGCTGGACCGATGATATTGTCTCGGTCCCGGGAAGTCGGTGGATGGAGGCGGCTGAGGACCGGTCATTGTGGAAATCTTTGAGGGAAGCCTATGTCTAGCAGTGTACGTCTGCAGGCTGCAGATGATGATGATGACGATGACATTTGTTTTGTCAGTTGGAGATTTCCTACACTTAATTTTACCAATTTTATGCACTATTGAAGTACAGAAAAAATCATGTTGAATCTTTATTTTATTTCAATAAATTTGAAATGGAATAAGCTCACCGGATAAGTGGTCCACCGAATATTACATTTTTCTTCAGAGCCTTCTCGGAACTAAAGTTCGATTTTCACCATATTGCGAGTATAAAGCGAACCAATCTTAAACTTTTCTCACTATTATGTTTCTATACACTGGAGTTACCATCTGTCCCTCTAGGTTGGGAGCTGCGGTTTTGAAATGTTAGGAATAAAAAAAATCAATATCGTTCGTTTACACTGAAATAGGTATTATGATATGCTATGGTTATGACAGTGGTTGTTAGAGGTCCTCCGCAGGACCTGCGAAACTACACAAACATCGCCTGTGTGGATGTGTTTGCCTCATCTGGGATTCCTAAATTATTTAGTCGCTAAGTGGGTAGTAACTCGGGAGCCTATTAGAACGCATAACTTTTTGTTCCTAATTTACTTTGTCATAATGAATGTAGCATAATGTATAGTGTCATAATACAACTTTCGCATAATCATTTTTTGGCGTCATGTGTTTTAAGCATAACAATCTATTGTACTACATTTTATTCGACTATTGATGAGACGCATAATAGTTTTTAAGCATTTTTTTATTTGTTCAATTTTTTTTAAGGTGCCGTTTAAATCGCATAATTTTTTTTTCCTAATTTACTTTGTCATAATGAATGTAGCATAACATATAGTGTCATAATGTAACTTTTGCATAATTGTTTTTTGGCGTTATGTGTTTTAATTATAAAAATCTATTGTGCTACATTCAATTCGACTGTTGCTCAGACGCATTTAGGCATTTTTTTATTATTTGTTGTGCTACGTAATATATAACCAGGTTATATAGGGTCCAGATCCGACTCGGAGCACCCCGACTCCACCTAGTCTTGTTGGTACTACCCCTAGAGTGTATTTAAAAAATGCGGGAGCCAGAAGCTCAAGGGAGGTCCTGAGTGGAGCGATCCATGCGAGGCCAAGCGTAGCGAAGGGGGGAGGTGGCGAGCGAAGCGAGCCGGCGACCTCCGTAGTGGAGTGCAGGCCGAGTATGGAGAAGCGACACTCAGGGCTGACCGAAGAGCTTCTGGCGGGAGCCCACCCGGAGTCAAAAAGTGCACCATATGTCTTAGGTGTAGTGTAAGTGTATGTAGGTTTTTAAGTCCTAAAAACGTTATGTCTACATAAATTGGTACAAAAATTGTTATACTACTGCATAGTCCTGCATAGATATTCCATTAAATTTGTAGATACCTACATTACGAATAATTAATATTGTTGTCGAAGTACCCACCCGCATTTCACACACCCACGTATTTTATTTATGTCCGCTCTTTACACTTGTTTTTTAGTTAGGCGTTTAAAGTTTATGCCGTTGATCAGTATGTTTAAGTATTGTTATGCTTTTCTCAATGTGTGCCTTTAACCATTATGCTATTTATAGTTATGCATCGAAACATTATACTAAGTTATCTGTATGCTATATATGGCTATGCGTTTAAACATTATGCTAAGTTATCGTTATGTCATATATGGTTATACTAGTTAACATTATGCGAAGACAGTTATGCGTTTAGTTGTTATGGTAAATTATCATTAGTCCTAAAAACGTTATGCCTACCTAAAATAGGACAAAATATGTTATGCCACCCCATATAGACCCTAGTAACTCTGCCTGCGAAGCCGAAGGTCGTGGGTTCGATCTCACCCAGTGCAAATATTTGTGTGATGAATTCAAATGTTTGTACTGTCTCTGGGTGTAACTATGTATAATAATTATGTATTTAAAACTATGTAAGTATTGTATTAGCTATCTGGCCGCCATAGTACAAGCTTTGCTTAGTTTGAGGTTAGATGGTGTTGTGTGTGAGTTGTCCACCAAATTTTATTAAAATATTACAAATCATGGAATATTTCCCATTGTTGAATGACAGTAAAGTCTAAGATGTTTTGAATCAGTTCAATGCGCCGTGTTATCAAGCAAACTAATAGTGCAAAATGATAAAACAATTAATATACTCAAATTTGTTGTGTAAAGTCCTGCGTTTAAATCATTTTCAATTGTGATAAAAACCAACAATGTCTCCCCGACTAGAAACTTCGGTTACCGGGTGGAGTAGCGCAAACTTTATTTATTTCCAAGTTCTGTAGAAATGTTTAATGTTAGATTTTTATTCCCTCCCGCAAATATCCTGAGAGCCTTTGCTAGAGTTTATTTTTAAAATGCAATATGTGTTCTACTAGCCTGATAAGAGGAACTCTACAAGTAAATAACTATAAATCACGGTATGTATTTTTGGTAGTGGTAGGTGAATCCGCCTGGGGAAGTACCACACTTTTGCCGGTTATTCTACCGCCAAGCAGTAATGTGCAAACATTACTGTGTTCCGGTTTGAAGGGCAATGTTTCCAGAGAAATTACAGGGCTTAGAGATATAACAACTTAGATCTCTGGGTGACGAGCGCGGTGCAGTGCTAGGTAATGATTTGGACTCTTCATGTTCCAATAGCTGCGTGTCACTGTGCTGTTGTGTGGCCAGGCATGTTGCTTACCATCAGGCACATGTCCTGTTCGTATCTCTTTCTTTAAAAACAAAATGAAATTTTTGTAGTTTTAAAATAGTTTAACCGATTTAATGCAAACATTAAATTAACTTACGTAAGCTAATGCAAAGTTCGAACAATTTAAAGTTATCAACGTTTTAAACACCAATAATACAAAAATCAAATGCAATGTTGTGGTTTAGTCAAATTTTGTTAAAAAATATATCGAGATTTACTGTTGATCTAATTCAAACTCTGAGCATAATAAATGGAATAAATGTAACATTAACGTAAATAACATTTATAACATATTTGCTCGTAAAGGGTCTCTTATTGGACCAATTTCTGTATCGTAATGTATCTTATTACGCACTAGTGCTGTAATGTGTAATGTAAAACGCACGGTTTCAAAATGCTCCGTCCACAGACTAGGTAGAGAGATATGCTCCGTCTAAAACGAACGGTAGCTTTTTAAATCTTAGTAAAGAGTTTTTATGTCAGAAAAGTGTGGTCAACATTTTATGAATAAAATTAACTTTGAGAGATAAATATATTAAAGAATTATTAAATTCGTTAATTTAATTAATTTAGACCATAAATTACCTTAATTTTTCTGTAACAAAACACAAAAATATTAATTTACGTTATTATTAATGGCAGACCGGCTGGTTCTGTGCCGTTGCCTAAAAAAAAAGGCGCCGATGCGCGCGCATTGCTAATCTGTGATCCATAGTGATTACTTACTCTGTGTTGTGATGTATGATCAAGTAAATATTATTCCGCGCGTTTTTTTTCGCTGTATTGTTTTCATTTGAAAATGTCGTCAGAGTTTTGTTTATTTCCTCGCAAATATGTTATAAAACGTCGTATGACATACGTGCGCTTTGATAATTACAGCCTCTGCTAATTATAGCTCTCGCCTTCGGCTCGAGCTAGCAATAAAGCCTCGGCTGTAATTATCAACTTACCGCACTTATATCATAATGTACTATTAAGTGTCATTTTTGAAGTGAAAACTTCGTTTGGCGCGCCTAGACAGAATTTTCGTGGGGTGTGAGTTGAATTCTACCGTCACGCTCGGGTATGATAAGAAATCTTCGGGCAAACTCGGGACCATTGCCATTGGCCATCTAGAAATGCATCAGCCAATGGGAAATGCTGAAAGGCCATCATGGCATGACCATCTAGAAATGCGTAAGCCAATGGGAAATGCTGACGCATTTCTAGATGGCTATGCCATAATGAACAGGCCACGCTCACCGGTTACACCCTTTGATGAAACTAAGTAAACGAAGATAAGGTACGCTCTAATATAAAGACAGCATAATGTAACGAAAATCTCACACAAGTATACGCAATGTGCACACAGCTTCACTTGCATCGTGAGAGACGTTTGAATGAATGACAAAGACATCATGACAAGTAGGCAGTAGGTGGAAATGAGATAGCTATACATCACATTTGTTTAGATATTTTTTTCGACAAGAATAGAAAGACATACAAATGCACTGGCGTGAAAGAGACAAAATAGCCGCAACTAACATATCGCCGGTCGTGTTGCACTCTTACGCTGTATGTATATCTGTCTCTTTTTAGAAATGGCCAATTGTAAAATTGTTTCCAACAGAAAAATAATTTTAGATGTAATAATCATTGAACTGTTATGGAAATAATTAAAAATTTGATGTACTTACGCATGAAAAGTGATACCATGGAACTTGTTCTTGGTCTTTGAACTGTTTGTGCACCTTGCAAAAGCAGAATAAGACATTATTACGGCTCATATCGGATTTTTTTGAATTGTTAGCGAACGTCCACTCAACTTGTGGCTCCTGTTGCGACTGAGACTCAATCAGGAGACGTCACCTGATTTTACATTGTGATCGTAGATGAGCGCGTGCCGCTTCTTAGTGCTTTAAGAGTTCAATGGTTACACCCGTGTAGTTTCCAAAGCTAAGAAATTCTGAGTTATAAGTTTTCACTTTTATCGCCAGTTCCTATGACTGCCAATTTTTTTCTTTGTGTTCTTCGTTACTTTTTTCCACTGTTGTTCATAGAAAAGTTTATGAAAAAATAGAAAAGTGTTATGGATTTTGCTGTATTCTGATTTAATTGTACTATGTTTTAAAAGTAAAACTCAACTTACCTATGCGCTATGAAGGACATGCAGGCTACAATATAATGTATGCATTTATATTTCAAATTTCGATACTATTTAGTCTACCGTCTAAATAAAATAAAATCAAACATTTTATCTCAAAATGTACAATAAATTCCTATCGAATTCCATGAAATGCTCCAGCAACCGCCTCGAGAGGTATGTTAGAATGTATTTATAAAATACCATATTTATTTAACATTGTGTTCGCTACTTTTTCTGAAACCTACAGAGCTTTATATGAATTTATAATTTGTCTCCTTTGGTTAACCTTTTTTTTTCTAAAGGGGTTATTATTTTTGAGTTCGCTTTCCAACCCATGTTGTTAGATGTCGTGTCGTAATTTTATTATTTACTAGCGACCCGCCCCGGCTTCGCAAGGGTGCAATGCTGACACTATACAGCGTGGCGCTTTGGTGTCGACATTAAATTAACACACGTAGGGTTCCTGACCAGTAATCATAGAAACGATGTGAAAAAAACATATTCGCTTATTTAAAAAAAAAATATTTTCTAACAAACTAAATAATTGTATCAAGCAATGTAATCCAAATCATCCTGTGCTTAGATTCATCAACAACGTCAGTAGTGTGCGTGATTTGTAAGCCTGGCAACGTCGCAAAAATTATCCCGTGCAATAGATTCATTCAAATACGTCAGTTGTGTGTGTGACTTACCTACGTGTAAGTCTGGCAACGCCGCGCCGCTCGAGAGGGGTTGGTACTAGTACAAATGCGCGCCGGTCGTGACGGGTAGGTACTCGCAAATGTGCGCCCTTCGAGAGGAGTATGTAGGTACTCGCAAATGTGCGCCAGTCGAAAGGAGTATGTAGGTACTTGCAAATGCGCGCCGATCGAGCGGAGTATGTAGGTACTCGCAAATGTGCGCCAGTCGAGCGGGGTAGGTACTTACAAATGTGCGATAATTTGAAACGGGGAATTGAATAGGTACATCACGACAAAATATTCAATACCAACGATCTCAATACACAGACGTGCCCTCCCAAACTTCAGGGCGCACGGAATCATGTCATTGCTGGGAAGAGTGAGATGTCTCTTTCCGTTCTAGTTGGTTGCAGGAAGCGGTGGACGCCGGACGTTTTTACCTATCACTATTCGTTATCAACAACCAAAATAAGTAGAACAATAGCATACCTATCTCGTCGCTAGCGATTCTAAGGGTCAAGTCAATTGGTTTGTTGTAAACCACTTACGATACAAAAAGACAATTTATTACCAACTAGCTGTTACCCGCGACTTTGTCCGCGCGAAATAAATACTAAGTTAACTCAGGCAGTACCTATTTGTATACCCAGACACATTTAAGTACAGTTACCAAAAACAGCTTATAATTAAACAATTTTTTACAATTTCATCAAAATCGTTTCTGTTTTTAGGTGTGAAAACGTAAGAGACATTCGTCCCCCATTTCAACTCCAATTTCATCCCGATACAGTTCGAAATTACAAAATTGATGGAACAAACATTTAAATGCTTCGTATCAAGTGTCTAGATACAAAATTTGATAATTTTGAAAATGACGAATTTTCATACAACCGTTCATCCCTTGTTTCACCCTCTTAGGGGTTGAATTTCGCAAAACCCCGTCTTAGCGAGCGCCTACGTGCTAAAAGGGAACTTCATGCAAAATTTCAGATTTGTAGTTTCTGAGATTCCTTGATGAGTGACCTTTCGCTTTTATATATATAGATTTCAAATTTCAACGCACATCTATTGGTTTATATTGATGTTCAATACCTATTCACCGCTAATAAACCGAATAGGTACCTACCAAATAATAAAGATAAGAGTTAAATACGTAAATGCGTAGGTATGTGCTGTCTCTTGTAACTATGGCAAAACATTACCTACAAAATAATTGCTTTGAAGTAATACCTAAGATGCGTGTTGTTAGAAATCAGAATCAAGGACACTTCGCATAAACATTCCACCAAATGTTCCCACCGCTGGGACTCAGGACCTTCTCTCGCAAGAAGAGAGTTAAAGCCATAATCCACCACCCTGGTAAAGTGCGAGTTGGTTGGCATAGATGGCACTTTGCCAATATTGGTACACGACCTCGAAAGATTCTAGGTACATGTCGGTTTCCTCATGATGTTTTCCTTCACCGTTTTTAAGTTGGTAGCTAGTTAAACTTCGAAAAGACTGATGCGCGTGGGATTTGAACGCGGGGCTCCGGATCGTCAACAGTCGTCGACAGTCAGCGTTCTGCCGGCGAGACCAGCCGTTACTTCAAGGCCACTTAGTACTCGTACTAACAAAAAACATTACCTAGCGTGAAAGCTGCTGAACTAGTAGATGTACCTACAACATTCTTTATAACTAAAATAAAGACATCTTCCCACGAATCGATTTCAATTTCGTAAACAATTTAACGAATAAAACTCTTTCAAATAAAAGGTAAATTTGTGGCTGGCCTCGTGGCTTAGTTGGTAGTAGCTCTGCCTGCGAAGCCAAGGGTCGTGGGTTCGATCCCCACCCAGTGCAAATATTTGTGTGATGAATTCAAATGTTTGCACTGTGTCTGGGTGTTTCTATGTATAATAAGTATGTATTTAAAACTATATAGGTATTATATCAGCTATCTGGCCGCCATCACACAAGTTTTGCTTAGTCAGATGGTGTTGAGTGTGAATTGTCCACCAATATTTTATTTTTTTATTTTATTTTTTATTATTTGTTTGAAATCGAAACGTCCTTGCTAAACCGTAAGAAACACCAACTACTTAGGTACCTACGTACGGTACTTACAAGCTACTCGCAGTGAAACGGCAACGCGCGCCCGGTTTTTACGGGCGGCTCGAAGCGGCGCGGCGGGCGGGTGATCTTTTGAAATCGTAGGCACGTAACAACGAAAATGAAATTGTTGTTTTTACTATCATTTCGTGACTTTTCAATATTTTCTTACCGTTTAAACCTTCTCTTAACTATCACAAACATTTCAAAACCAAAATCAGCCAAATCGGCCCAGCCGTTGTCGAGTTTTAGCGAACCCACGAACAGCAATTCATTTTTATATATATAGATTGGTTTTTGTTAAATTTGGTTTATGTTACTATCGAAAATAATAGCATTGTAAGCAATACCTTAAGCATGTAGTTTGTTACAACATTCGAGGAATGGAACATAATGTTAGTGTGAAAGAGAAGCATAGATGCGTGACAATTGTGAGTATGAAAGAGTAGACTAATTCCTAATTCAGTGAATGTATGAAAGAGATAGGTTAGGAAATTGTACATAGGTGTAAGGGAGAATGAAATAAAGGGATTAAAATGGAACGTCGTCTTTTAATCACACCTTTACATGGCGCTGCGCATTAAAATTTTTATTTTAACGTGATTTTACGAGTAAAAATCAAAAATAAATAGTTTTAATCGTGCCAATAAACAAGCTTAATAACTTGAGAACAAAAGTTTAGAGAAAATTGGAAGATTACGTCGAAAAACTTAGATTCAACCGAAACCACGCCGAAACATACTGAAGTTACCGGCACAAAATCGGAAAAACAAGCCGCGTACGTATAGGTTGTACGTAAAACAACCACGCGACAAGTGTTTCCTTTCAGATTTCCAGTTTAAAAAGTATGGATGGCACAGACGAAGCATCGTTTGAGCAGTTTACGGGGTCAGTTACGAGATGAACTAAAACTACGTATTCTGCCTTCGACGGGCGTCAAAGCCGACCTAATAAGAAGAATAGTTCAAGACAACTCCGAGAAAATCAGAGAAGGTACCATGGAAGTTCTCAAAGAGGAACGGGAACGTCGACAATCGCAATATTTAGAACTCATGGAAATGCAAGAAAAATTACGAAAATTAGAAGTAAACCAACAAAAACAAAGTTCAGGTCAGTCACCACATAGTTTAAATCAAACAAATCTCAATAGCGATCACGATATAAAGAACATATTAATGCAATTAGCTCAAACACAAGGCCAAATAGCCCAAAACATGTCACCAACATTTCAAATATTTTCAACAAGCGATACCTCAAACGCAATTCCATTGTTTGGAGGTAATAAAATTGATAATGCATATGAATGGATAAGACAAGTAGAAAGAATAGCCAACTTAGCAAATTGGTCACAAAATTTAACTTTAGTAAATGCTTCAATGAGATTAAGAGGCACAGCTCAAAACTGGCATAATGTAGTAGGAAAAAACATAAATAATTGGCTTGATTGGAAAGAAAAAAATACAGAACACTTCAAAAATAGAATGAGCTTTGCAGAATTTATATTATTCCAAGCACAAAGAAACTTACGTTCAACGGAAACAATATCAGAATATATATATGCTAAAAATGCAATGTTGGAGAAATCTCCAACTAACATTCCAGATTCAGATCGTGTGTCACTCATCATAGAAGGCATAACAGATGCAAGGTGGTCGACTCCACTTGCGGTACAATGCTGCAAAGGAGTATCGGATCTAATAACACACGCTACTGCTTTAGATGTCATAAGGAAAGTACAACAGCCTGGTAAATATGAAAACAAGTACAAGGTGAGCAAAACATCACAAGAAAATGTAAATAACTATGAACATAATAACACAAAAAGAAATTTTATAAAAAAATTTAACCCACAAACAGATAAGCAAGAAGATCAGACTTGCTATAGATGCAAAAAGAAAGGTCACATTTCATACAACTGCGATTTTAACTCACAACAAAACCTAACTCAGAAACAGCCAACGGACACACAGAAAATAGACAAAATGTTCACTGAGAAAGACAAAAAGCAAATTAACTGTGTAGAATATGATATACCTTCATTGACTATGATTCCAGTAACTTTAAATGGCAATATAAAACTAAATGCATTACCAGACTCCGGATCAGTTATCACGCTGATAGACAAGAAGGTACTACCAGCAGATACAGAAGTTTACCCATGGCAGAAAGGTGCGTACAAAGTAGCAGGCAATTTGTTCACTCCAATAGGATGGATCACAGCAAGAATACAGGTGGGAAAAATTGATTATATAATGCCTCAAATAGCTATTTGTTCAGAGCTACCCGTTGATATGATCATCGGAAAAGATTGGCAATTTGCTGTATATGCCAGGATTATACATGAGCCTGATGGAAAAGTATGTATTATAACACCTACTCATACAGAATGCTTTCCAAAAATATCATTAAAACAAGAAACTATTGCATGTCACATCGAATCTAAAAACCACTTACATAAAACAATAACGGAAGAACAGAAAAATGAAATCATGAGTGTAGTTGAACAATATACAGATATATTCAACAATAATGAAAATGATGTAGGACAATTCCCAGACATAGAATTAAAAATAGAACTAACTCACGAAAATCCAATAAAATGCAAGCCTTACAGATTACCAGAACCAGAAAGAATTTATTTAAAAAACACTGTTGAAAAATGGATACAACAAAAAATATGTAGACTTTCAGAATCACCATACGCTGCACCAATGTTTGTAATAGAGCAACCTCAACATGCTACAACACCATACAGACCAGTTGTGGACTATTCAAGAACGATAAACCCAATCACAAAGGTAGATGTGCAACCGATTGAGAGAATGGAAGATATTGTAAGTAAAATATCACAATTTATATTCAAATTTAAACTCGATATATATCACGCCTATCACAATATAAGAATAAGAGAACAAGATATTTATAAAACAGCCGTGATAACACAAGATCACCATGTAGAATTCATGCGAGTAATGTTCGGTTTAGTTGGAGGACCAGCCGTTATGTCTCAAGTTATCAATGCTACATATGGGAAACTACATGATTTAGGAATAAGAATGTACTACGACGACATAACAGGAGGAGCTAACTCAATTGAAGAATTGAAAAATATTTTACATCAAGTATTGTCAGCAACCCGAGACAAAAATCTTAAATTAAATAAAGAAAAATGCATTTTTATAACAGAAGAACTACCAATATTTGGAAGATTGGTAGGCTACAAAGAAGAAAGACCAGATCCTAAAAGCACATCAGCTGTAGAAAAATATGTAACATTAACAAATGTCACAGAAGTAAGATCTTTTTTAGGATTTACAAATGTATTTAGGAAATACATCCAAAATTATGCTATGATTGCAAAACCATTACAGGATATATTACAGAAAAATTACATGAAAAATGACACAATAGAAAAAAAGAAACAAAATAAACACAAAAAGATACAACTTACAAAAGAACAACAACAAGCATTTGAAAAATTAAAGAAACATGTCACTAATGCACCAATTTTAGCTTATTTTCAGCAAGATGCAGAAACTATTGTAGAGACCGATAGCAGCTATGTAGGAATGGCAGCTTGTCTTCTACAGATCCAAAACGGTCAAAAGAAAGTAATAGAATATGCCAGCCGTTGCCTGAAAGATGCTGAAACAAGGTATCACATCAACGAACTAGAAGTCACAGCAGTACACTGGGCAATTGTGAGTAGATTCAGAATATACCTACTAGGAAAGAAATTTACACTAATTACAGACAGTTACGCAACTGCATATATTATAAACAAATCTAAATTAAACAAGAAATTTGCACGATATGTAATTGACTTAGCACCATTTGAGTTTACACCGGTACACAGACCCGGAAGTCAAAATAAAATAGCAGATCATCTCTCGAGATACCCATTGAATGAGGTATGTCTCATGATAGTAACTAGCAACACTGAAAAGATTAGATTAACACAGAGTAAGGATCCATTTATACAACAAATATGTCAAAAATTGCAACAAGAACCCAAAACACAACATTTAAGACAAATAAATGAATCATTTCAATTGCGAGACAACATTTTGATACACATAAACAAAGAACAGTTGCAAAACCAAGAAAAAATTGTGGTTCCACATAGTTTACGATCAAGTATTTTAAAAATAGCACATAATGAAAATGGACATTTAGATTTTGAGACAACAATGTGTAAAATCAAAAGTAAATATTGGTGGAAAACAATGAGACAAGATGTGAAAGCATACACAAAATCATGTATGACTTGTGCAAAAGTGAACCGACGTACTACTCTAGCATATGGACAGATGGGACGTAGAACTATACCAGAAACTCCAATGCAAGTGATCTCATCTGACCACATCATTGCGTTACCCAAGACAATATCAGGAAATACATACATTTTGGTACATATAGATCATGCTACAAGGTACATACTAGCAAAACCAACATGTTCACTATCTGCAAAAGATGTAATAGAAACAATAGAAAACGACATCATTTACCAATATGGGCCACCACTCACATACATATCAGACGGAGCACCATGCTTCACAAGCCAAGAAACACAAAAGTTCTTCGCTAAATATGGCATTGAAAGTATTACAAACACACCATACACACCAATGAGCAACGGATTATGTGAAAGGGCAAATGCAACTATTATGTCAACCCTTACTAAGTTTGCATTAGAAAATGCAGAAGAATGGGACAAATTACTACCAAAAGCAGTATTGGCTATCAACACTTCAAAACAAAAAACCACAAAATGTTCGCCATTCTACTTACTACATGGTTATGAACCAAGAATACCCCCAAATGAAATCCAATTTGGTACTATATTTGAGGACATAGAGAGAAATCACCAATTAGATTACTTAAGTGAAGCTAGAAAACAAGCATTGGAAAATATTACCCGAGTACATCAGTACAATAAGACCAGATTTGACATCAGAAGAATTCAAGATAACTTCAATGTAAATGATTATGTTTTATATGAGTGGCATAAGCCAACAGATACTAAATTGACACCAAGATACAAGGGTCCATACCAAATTTCAAGAAAAGTTGGTTCTGTATGCTATGAAATACAAGATATCAAAAAACCAACAGCGAAGAAAATAGTTCATGTACAATTTTTAAAGAAACTAAACTCACCTCATGACTTAGACTCTCTTCCAGCAATTTCAGATACATTACATGAAGAAGATGACACATACACCACAGATGATGACCAATGTAACCAGACAAACGATAACCAGAATACATATAACCAAGGAAATGACCAGCACCACTCTGATGATGACTTCAGGTATTTCACAACTAGAGGCGGTCGCACTACAAAATTACCTAAAAACTATGATCAAGTTTTCTAAAAGTATACTTAGTATTAGAAGAGATTAGAAACTCGAGACTAGGAAATGTATTATTCCTATAAAGATAATATTTCATTAAGTTCATAATTGTTGATTATATGTAGAACATAAGAAATATTTTTTTTAGTTTGTACCAGAAAAAGTTCATATAAATAATTTTAATAGTAAGAAGATTTTTTTTCATTTCAGTTTTTTTTTCTAAATGATGTAGAAAAAGAAAAGTATTAAGTTTTGTTTTACCACTTCAGTTATAAACAATTTTTTAAAAAAATAACAGTTATGTATGTACATTAGAAGTTAAGATTTCCATTTATTCCAACTAAGGAAAGTTAAGATGTTAGTTTTGAACAAAACTATTTTGTTATAATTTTTTATAATAGTGCATAATGTTGTATTTAGTACCTAGAATAGACTCAATAAGCTAAATGCAAAAATGTATGTTTATCACATAAGTTCAGTATAAATAACTTCAAGTAACTATAAGTAAAATGTCACATAAAAGTAAACAAGTATATCAGTACCTACATTAATTAGATAGCACATTAAGCAAAATTTATTAAACATACAAAACTTAACTAAACAAATCAGGAAAAATACAAGACAAAAAAAAAAAAAAAAAAAAAAAACATTTAAGTAAAATAAAGTTTTTATTGTATTAAGTAAAAATATAATGAAAAGTACAGAAGGAAGTAAAGTTTTGTAAGTTAAAATAAAAATTTTGTGAATAAAATTTAAAACAATTCATTATACCACTATAAATAGTATATTAGTAATATGCCCAATTAAATAATTTAAAAGTAAATAATTTTGTGTAAGCTCTCCAGTGTAGAATTCAAATTTTTTTCATCAACAGGACATGTAAGTAGTGAAATTTAAAATTAAATTCTTTCAGTCTTTAAACTTGTAAATTTCAAGGGCATGTAAGCAATACCTTAAGCATGTAGTTTGTTACAACATTCGAGGAATGGAACATAATGTTAGTGTGAAAGAGAAGCATAGATGCGTGACAATTGTGAGTATGAAAGAGTAGACTAATTCCTAATTCAGTGAATGTATGAAAGAGATAGGTTAGGAAATTGTACATAGGTGTAAGGGAGAATGAAATAAAGGGATTAAAATGGAACGTCGTCTTTTAATCACACCTTTACAGCATCATCTAGCACCAAACTGAGCAATGGTTTTGCCACCATAGAAGTCAAATATCTGATACAATATATTTATATAGCTTTTAATACACATCTACTTTTGATACATAGAAACTGTGATTAAAATGACTAATTAATGAATAGATTCGCTATCAGGAAAAAAAAAATAGCGTAAGACATATTACGTAAGTAATTATGTCACATTATTTCACATAGTGAGTAGCAAAACGAGTTAATTACTATTATAAATATGTATCGGTACATAAATAACACCCACTTGCAGAGCGGGCACCTGTACAAAACTTTTCTTTAACTATAATAGGTTCGTACCTACTTGACCCCCATCTCGCCTGATGTTAAGTGACAATGGAGCGTGTTTACCAAAAAGAAACCGATTCACTTTCGATTTGAAAACATGAAGACAGATTGTAACCATCGAGGAAAACCATTCAAAAACCAACCAACCAAAAAGGGAAAACCAACGCATTCCACAACGTAGATGTTCTTATCACAAACGTGGAGTCAAACCTCTTCGTTCGTGTCTTTGGACGATCAACCAAAATTAATCGACAACATTTACATAACTATATCCTCAGAGTATGTTTACACTTGTGCTGTGGTTTCTAGCATCAGGTACTACTGCGGTTTACACGTAACTGATTTGCAGAGGCCTTGCATAATTCAACACATACCTACGACGCAACGTCACAACCCACAATGGTTTCTTGATTTTACAGCTGCTTTAGCAAAGACAACAATGTAGTGGTAGTATCGCCGTTTTGTAGTGGTAAGACTCTTTGCATAGATCACCTGGGGAAGATCCACATCTATTCCATTTATTCTACCATCGAGCAGTAGCGTGCAAACGTAACTAATGGATTAAGTGAAGTACGTTTGTATTATTTAAAAAATAAAGTGGCCAAGTGCGAGTTGGACTCGCCCATGAAGGGTTCCGTTGCAGCAAGTAACATTATATACATAGTACACATAGTTCTTGTAGTTCCTTGTAACTTTGATCGAAGTTTCAATAATAGTGTATTTATGACGTACTAAAAAAAAACTACTCATCAGATCGAGTTCAAACTAATTTTCGTTGGTAGTTTACATGGTAATGTACATCATATATTTTTTTTAGATTTTTCATTCTCTTACTTTAGAAGTTAGAGGGGGGGGGGGCACACATTTTACCACTTTGGAAGTGTCTCTCGCACAGATTATTCAGTGTAGACAAAAATTATATAAGAAACCTCAATATCATTTTTGAAGACCTATCGATAGAAACCCCACACGTGTAGGTTTGATGAAAAAAAATTTTTTGAGTTTCAGTTCTCAGTATGGGGGGCAACCCTAATTTTTCTTTTTTTTACATTTTTCTGTTCAAATCTTAATGCGGTTTACAGAATACATCTACTTACCAAGTTTCAAAAGTGTAGTTCTCATAGTTTCGGCAAAAAGTGGCTGTGACATACGGACGGACAGACAGACAGACAGACAGACAGACAGACAGACATGACGAAACCACAGATCAGAAAATAGTTACTTCGTAACAGATGCATCACTGCCATACAAAAGTGCAAATACCTACACGATAATAACCTAAACTGTCGTATACTACTTACCTACTACTACTTGCAAGCAAAAATACACCTTAACAGACCCACGTAGAGTTGTAAATACCGTGACTTGTCGTCTGCTTACGTCACTGACCAAACGTGCTAGGGTTGTAAGAAATGGTGGAAGGTGGTAGTAGTGGTAGGACTCTTGGCAGAGTCCGCCTGGGGAAGGACCACACCTTTGCCAGTTATTTTACCGCGAAGCAGTAATGTGCAAACATTACTGTTTTTTTTTAAACAAAGAGTGACGAGACTAGCAGGACATGTGCCTGATGGTAAGCAACATGCCTGCCATATGCACAGTGACACGCAGCTATTGGAACATGAAGAGTCCAAATCATTACCTAGCATTGCACTGTGCTCGTCACCCAGAGGTCTAAGATGTTATATCTCTAAGCCCTGTAATTTCACTAGAAACATTGCTCTTCAAATCGGAACACATTAATGTTTGCACATTACTGCTTGGCGGTAGAAGAACTGACAAAGGTATGATACTTCCCCAGGCGGACTCTGCTAAGAGTCCTACCACTACAGTATTCCATTAGACAAGCCCATTCATTTGATATAGAGGTAGGTTGTGAAGAAATATTTTGTCCTCCGTTTTGTGGAGGGGGCCATTTTGAATCTATATTAACCAAACATAGCTACCACCGCACAAAAATAAACCTTTTTAAAAAAATCGACGTCAAACTTATAACACCCTTTTTTGGTTGGGGGTTAAAAAATGATTCACAATTAGCTGAGCTATCACGAAACATACTTACATCCAATAAGAATTAAGGCCAGAACCACCTCCTTCTTTGGATCCGGTTAAAAATTCTGTCGGGTTTTTTAGGTAGGTCTGTTTTATAGTCAATTAATACTGGAGTATATTTTAGTTCTACAATGTAGGTAGTTGTAAGTTGTTTTTATATCATTCGGTATGTACATGAATATTCAAAAAAGTATGTCGTCATAAATTATATTAAACTTAATGAGACATAATAAAGCTGGGACAAAAAGGTATTTTAGACAAAATAATTTGTATGCATAATCTGTACTGTATCTATTCTAAACAGATATTATACAATACACATATTACACACTACTGTTTCTTTATTCTGTGCGATTGAAAACTACCAAAATTTGGCTCAAAAATAAGTATGAACACTAAAAACAATTCCCTTGCTTCCTGTTTCGGCAATTTGAAATAAGATAAATTACTACTACATTTTAGTGTCTTGCTATTGCAGCCATTCACAATATTACAATAATGCCGCGACATTATTTATGCGCGCACTCGGTGTTCGTTCGCACGTCAACTCGGGCAACCGGTCGGCGGCCTTGTGATTTTAGTACACCCGGGAGGACCCGAACGAGTAGGTATAAAGCTCGCGCCGTTTAGCCAGTGATGAGGGTGTGACGAAACTATAAGGGTTCCATTTTTACGTTTTACGGAACCCTAAAAAAACAATTTATTTTACACAAACTACCTAAGCCAGGAAGATGAATCTATGTATAAATATTATTAAGTAATCCATTCTTGAAAATCGTCGTACGAATTTTGAAGATACAATTTGAAATCGGTCACTGTTAGCGGAGATATCGGTGAACATACAAAAATTAAAAAAATATACAGAGGAACATAGGAAGAGAGGCACCACGTTATGTCCAAACGTTACTGTGTTCCGGTTTGAAGGGCGATATTTTCAGAGAAATTACAGAGCATAGAGATAAACTACCTTATATCAGCAACAATACAAGCAGGCGTGTAGTATACCATCAGGCACATGTCCTGCTCGTCCCGCCATTCTAAATAGTAGAGCGCTGCTAGTAAAATAATAAAATTCAGAAAAGTAATAAATAATTCGTGTATCGTGTGATAAACCCGCACTTGGCCTAAATGATGAATTTCTGCTGTGATTTTGACTATTTTATTAGTAAAAAGGTTCCAAGCTCTAGGAGTTTGAACATAAAGTCGGCTGTTGTTTATGTATACCTGTCGCATATTAAATATAAATTATATATATTATTATAAAATTTACCTTCGTTGTGATTAATAATGGAAAATGGAAAGCCATGACCTAGTGGCTAGATTGTTCCCTTTCACAATCATGAGGTCGTTGGTTCATAGCCCGTCAGCGCTTTTTAGTATTTTTTAAGTGCAGATGTAAAAATTTGTCATCGTCCTTGGGTTGGACAGTGAAGGAAAATTTTGGAAAGAAACTGGCATATTTCAAGTAAAATATTTTTGGACGAAATCAAATCATCTAATAATACGCATTTAGCCAGCCAGCGTGATGGATTAAGACCTTTTCCTGTGAGTGAAGGTCCGAGTCCCAGCAATGGGAACATAATAGTGGTTGACTATGCTATGCTTATGGTTCATCATATCAGCCGAAAGACGTCCACTGCAGGACAAAGGCCTCCCCCAAAGATTTCCACAAAGATCTGTCCTGCGCTGCCTGCATCCAACGATTTCCGGCGACCTTTACCAGATCATCGGTCCATCTTATGGGGGGCCTGCCAACGCTGCGTCTTCCGGTACGCGGTCGCCACTCGAGGACCTTTCCGCCCCAACGGCCATCGGTTCTGCGAGCTATGTGCCCTGCCCACTGCCACTTAAGTTTAGCAACTCGTTGCTTATGGTTACCAAACTAATATTATGAATGTAAACTTTGGCAGTTTGGATGTTTAGATATTTGCTGCTCAACACGTTGAAACCTGTGAACGGATCGAATTGAAACTTCCAATACACTTAGATTATATTCTGAAATAACATATAGGCTACTTTTTCCCACGAGAAAGTAAGTTCCAACGGCGATAGCGTGGGTAAAACCACTAATGATTAACAATAATGAAAGCACTTAACACCAATGCCATCCTATCCAAAGATCGCTAGCATTTTCACAAACAAAACCAAACGTTTTATGCGACAAAGCTGATCCTCTTCGCAAATGCCAGGATCCAGAGGTTGGTTTGCATTAGAAGCGGCACTAACTCCTCGCCGTTGTCGTCCCAAATGTCACCCGGCTTCCAATAAAGTAGGGTACAACTTCCAAATTGAAAAAGAAATCTCGCTCGGCACATGCAAATGTCTGGTACAAAATTGCTAAACTCTCCAACTGTGAGTGGATTATGGAATTCCTGTAAGTATGAAGGATTTGATTTTGAGAAATCACTTCAATCTTAGTTTGGAAGTGAATGAAATCAATTTTTGTAACGATATTGCTTAAGTTGGAATTTTTATTTCAGTTTTTTCGCAAACCGCGTATTTCTTACTTTCGATTTAATTCATATTTTATTTAGGTAAGTACTTAATTTATTTATTTCTTCTTTCATAAGATTTAGACTAAGTTTTTTTTGCTGTATAAAAAGACAACTTCAATTTAAAAACAAAACTTACCCGCGTATATCCCGTTCCCGTAGTTTCCGTTATTTTACCGGGATACAAAGTAGCCTATGTGTTCTTCCAGACTATAATCTAACTGTATTCCAAATTTCAGCCTGATCCGTTCATACGTTACGGGGTGATTGAGCAACAAACATCCAAATATCCAAACACCCATACTTTGACATTTATAATATACTAGCAGCGCCCCGCGGTGTTACCCGCAAAATTCCAGTTGTTCCCGTTATGTTCCGAGATAAAAAGTAGCCTATGTGTTCTTCCAGACTATACTCTATCTGTGTTTCAAATTTCAGCCCGATCCGTTCATACGTTAGGACGTGATTGAGCAACAAACATCCAAATATCCAAACATCCAGACATTGACATTTATAATATTAGTAGGATTAGTGGGATATGCATTGTGCAACCAAATTTACCTATGGGTGTGCTAACTTTACTAAGCTCACTGTTCTGATGAGACAGCAAGGTTTCGGAGTTCACAAAAACATCTACGTCCCTAGGCAAGTTTTAGATTTATGTTGATTTTTTTTTGTTTTATGTACTTAAATGGTTTGATAGATTTCGATCAAATTTAATGCAACGGTTTAGAAAGTATACCTTTTGAAACGAAAAATAGTTTTCCAAATCAGTTCAGATGTAATCGAGTACTCGGCGTTCATCTCAGCAACAACGAAATCTTCTATTTGACTTTGGTTATAAATAGTTAACAAACGAGCGAGAACCCACCGAATATTAATCAGTCACTATCACGTACACACTTTCTGGCTCCTCGGGCATTTTAAAACACTATGTGCGTTGCTAGTATGTTCCCTATTAAATTATCGAAAGTGTAATTTTTTTCCAAAAAACTGTAAAATATGTGGTACTAAGGCGAGGAACAAAGGAAGTGAGCCAATTAAGGAAAAGTCTGAAATTCCAATTTCCCACGACACAGGTCATCATAATACGGGATTCAGCATCTAGTTTCTTGTTTTAGTTTAGCAGTGCTGTTCAGTGTGCTAGATTGTTTTTATGTTGTTACCATCAGGCACATGACCTGCTCGTCTCGTCACTCTATGCTATAAAAAAAAAAAAAAATGTGCGAAAAAATAGTTTTATTACACAAATGTACACTTCTTAAATAAAATGCCAACACAAGTAAATAAATAAATAAATATTGGTGGACAATTCACACACAACACCATCTGACCCCAAACTAAGCAAAGCTTGTATGATAGCGGCCAGATAGCTTGTATAATACTTATATAGTTTTAAATACATACTTATTATACATAGAAACACCCAGACACAATGCAAACATTTGAATTCATCACACAAATATTTGCGCTGGGTGGGAATCGAACCCACGACCCTCGGCTTCGCAGGCAGAGCTACTACCCACTAAGCCACGAGGCCAGTCTTTCAGTCACAAAACTTTGTGTTTTTATTTTACACTATAAAACTTGAACAAACGTTTGAAATGGACTCGAATCCGAAATAGTCATGAACAGTATTTCGGAAGACAACGGCTCTTTTCCCGGTAAGATTTCAACATAGGTTCTGTTGTGTGTGTGTTTTTTTTTAAATAAAGTGTGATGGGACAAGCAGCACCTGTGCCTCATGGTAAGCAACACGCTTGCCCAGCGTCTCACTGCTGTTGGAACACGAAGAGTCAAAATCATTACCTATCACTGCACTGCACTTGTTACCCAAACTTTTAAGAAAAGCGGTTTTGCTGGTTTTGAAAAGACAGTGGTGCGCATGGGATCTGAACTAGGCTCCGGATTGGTAGTTACCGCTCTCCCGACTAGACCAGCCGTAACATAAGCTAAACTTCGTTTAAGCAAACGGTTACCCGTATTTCATAGCTAGAAGGATGATTTTTCTATGACACTGTATTTTTCTTTCCCTTTTCACTGTATTACTTTCACATCTTTCCTTGTTATCTTAATAATCTATTTCCATGAAAATATTCTTTCCGATATGATCAAAGGCTTGATTTTATTGAGAGTATATAATATATTTAGCATCAATTGAACACGTCGTGATATACCTTTTGCAGGTAACAATTTCACTTCAATTTAAAATGTCTCTACGCTGTAAGTAATAAGCACCTGTCTACAAAATCAATAGCACCACACCTACCTACCTACCACCTACCTACTTAATATTTTAAATGTGAAAATTTGTGTGATTACATATTATTCACAAATCGTTTCATAAATGACGTTCAAAAGACTTGAGGACGAGGTTTGACTTTACTTTTGTGATAAGAACGTCTTGGCTTTTTTTTCAATATAGAGTGACGAGGCGAGCAGGACATGTGCCTGATGGTAAGCAACATGCCTGCCACATAACAGCACAGCGACATGCAGCTATTGGAACGCTAAGAGTTCAAATCTGCGCAATACTGCGCTCGTCACCCAGATATCTAAGGTGTTATATCTTTAAGCCCTGTAATTTCGCTGGTAACATTGACATTCAAACCAGAACACAGTAATGTTTGCTCAATACTGCTTGGCGGTAGAATACTAGGCAAATGTGTGGTACTTCCCCAGACGAACTCTGCCAAGAGTCCTACCACTACTATATTTTAGGGAAGAGCAACCCAACATTTGTTGTAGCAGAAAGAAGAAGTCTTTTAGCAAGTAGGTACGAGTGCTCAAAGGAGAATAATGTTTAGTAGCCTTGAAATAAGAGAGAAAATCGAATTTAAAAATTGAAAACGTGCTGAAAGCAGATCGCTGCGAAAGGATTTTTCTAAAATTGAACTTATTTTTAGCACTGCTACGTGTTGCGTTTTATTAGGGTTCCATTCTACTGGTACGTGTAGTGTATACATTACTAGCGGTCCGCCCCAGCTTTGCCCGTAGTGCGTCATTATATGGTATATAGTACTCTGGAATCACGTACATTTCTAATGGTGAAATTTTTTAAATCGGTAGTTTATGAGATTAGCGCGTTCAAACAGACAAGCTTTACAATGTTAGGATAGAGTTGAACTTGTGAATTATTTGTATTCGGTGTCTTCAATAAAAGTATCAATGACAAAAATCTTCAGTGTATCCTATCTGTTGTAACCTATTGTGCCAATACGTGGACACTGAATGTTACGGTGGTCCACAGACTCAAAGTCGCACAGCGAGCTATATGTATACAGATCTGTGCTTGGAGTTTCTCTGAGGGATAGTATTTAAAATGAAATGATCCGTCAGAAAACCAAGGTTACAGACAACACTTAACGCATTTAAAAATTTAAGTGACAATAGGCGGTTCAAATCTGTCGCAGAAACGATAACAATTGGAGTAGACGTATTCTTGGATGGAGACCGTAAATCGGCAAACGTAAACGTAGGACACCCTGAGACTAGATGGAGTGACGATATATAGAAAACAGCAGGCAATGGATAGAGACGTAAAGCGTAGGATAGGACTAAGTAGCAAGCCATGGGAAAGGTCTACATACATACAGTAGTGAACTAAGGTAGGATGATGATGAATGAAGTGTACCAATGTATGTTTTCTAATAATAAACATCATATTAATCATATTCCTAATACGAGACGATTAGTACGATTAGTACTATTAGTATTATAAATGTCAATGTTTGTATATGTCGAGGTTTGTTGTTCAATCATATAGTAACATTTGATCGCATCGGGCTGAAATTTCGAGCAAAGATAGATTACAGTCTGGAAGAAAACATGTCTTACTTTTATTTCGAGAAAATATCGGTATCGGGAACTACTCGGGTAAACCCGCGTGGCGCTACTAGTATGTGCATGGCATTACACGTCTATTATAGATGATTCAATCTCTATTATGATCACAAACACACACCCTCTCTCACGCACACAAACACCCTCTCACTCAAAATCAAGGTATATAATATCATAATGTTTATATATATGTATATAAAATGTTAATTATGTTTTATTTGTGTAAAAAATGTTTAGATACGTTACATGTTTTTTACCGTAGTAACTGACGGAAGGCACTGCCTTTTGCAACACAGCATTATGTACTAAAGCAAAAGGTAGAGTTCCTTGAAATTGTAATAGCTTTGTTTGGTTATGAAATAAATTATGTTTATGTTTATGATTTACAGAAGCTTTAAAACTAGCCTTAGGTAGCTAATTTACCCATTACGGGAGCATGTAGGCACTACTAGTAACATAACCAGTCAAAAAGTCCGTAAATAAATAAAAACAAAAGCGACTATCCACGTCCAAGTCACTGACCTTTCAATGCATTACAAAATCAACTCTCTTCAGGCCGTCTTGAGTCAACAATAGCCCTGAAGCCGCACCTATCACTTAAATCGAGTGACCTATATCCGGCGACGTCTAATCTATTCTTAGCCGGATTACATTCACGTGCCCTCTATACTGCCTTTTTAAATATTAAGGTGCTGTGGTTAAGAAAATAGTTGCTTTGAACTGGAGAAAATTTAATTCAACTAATAAAAGAGTCGTAGGCATTCATTATTTCTACTAATGTTGCAGAGAGCTGTTTGTAGCAGAAGTTAAAAAAGTGGCCAAGTGCGAGTTGGACTCGCCCATGAAGGGTTCCGTTGCAGCAAGTAACATAATATACATAGTACACATAGTTCTTGTAGTTCCTTCTAACTTTGATCGAAGTTTCAATAATAGTGTATTTATGACGTACTAAATAAAAACTACTCATCAGATCGAGTTCAAACTAATTTTCGTTGGTAGTTTACATGGTAATGTACATCACATATTTTTTTTAGATTTTTCATTCTCTTACTTTAGAAGTTAGAGGGGGGGACACACACATTTTACCACTTTGGAAGTGTCTCTTGCGCAAATTATTCAGTGTAGACGAAAATGATTTTAGAAACCTCAATATCATTTTTAAAGACCTATCGATAGACCTATTGAGTTTCAGTTCTCAGTATGGAGGGCAACCCTAATTTTTCTTTTTTTTTATTTTTTTTTGTTCAAATCTTAATGCGGTTCACAGAATACTTCTACTTACCAAGTTTCAACAGTGTAGTTCTCATAGTTTCGGCAAAAAGTGGCTGTGACATACGGACGGATAGACAGACAGACAGACAGACAGACAGACAGACAGACAGACAGACAGACAGACAGACAGACAGACAGACAGACAGACAGACAGACAGACAGACAGACAGACAGACATGACGAATCTATAAGGGTTCCGTTTTTACGTTTTACGGAACCCTAAAAATGATTTTTTGTAAGTAGATAAATTAGTTTTTATTAAAAAAAAAATTTGATGTCATAGGAACTGCCGATAGAAGTGAAAACTTATAACTCAGAATTTGATAGCTTACTTTGGAAACAACGCGGGTGAAACCGGAGGGCGTGACCTGGGCATCATAGCATGGCCATCTCAAAATGCGTCAGCATTTCCTATAGGCTGATGTATTTCTAGATGGCCATGGCATGATGTCAGCATTTCCCATTGGCTGACGCATTTCTAAATGGCCAATAGCCATGGTCCCGAGTTTACCCGAAGATTTCTTATCATATCCGAGCGTGACGCTAGAATCCAATTCACAGCCCACGAAATATCTGTCTAGGCGCGCCTAAAGAAGTTTTCACTTCAAAAATGGCAATCTTAAGGAATGCCGACAGAAAAGACAACTTATAAATTAGAATTTTAGTATTATTAACTAATGCTACACAGTATGCGACCTGTATGTAAGGCTATAACGCATGTCAGTAACTCGAGTTCAAAAGATTTCAGTCATCTAAGAGCCGTATAACGCCCATATTCCATTTCTTTGCTCCACCTTCGCTCCTTTCACCTTTCCACCTTCACACCTTTGCTCTGCAGTTATTTTACCGCCAAGCAGTAATGTGTAAACATTACTGTGTTCCGGTTTTAAGGGCAATGTTTCCAGAGAAATTACAAGGCTTAGAGATATAAAATCTTAGATCTCTGGGGACGAGTGCCGTGCAGTGCTAGGTAACGATTTGGACTCTTCATGTTCCAAAAATTGCGTGTCACTGTACTGTTATGTGGCAGGCATTTTGCTTACCATCAGGCCGATCCGATCAGTCCGGCTCGTCTCGTCACTCTTTTGATAAAAAAAAACTCCAACGCGCTACGCTACGCCTTCAGCTTCTTTGAGCAAAAATAGGCTAATCGTGCGTGTCTATATCTCGCTAGCGAATCAATTAAAAATGTGTTAATGCTATGCTAAAAAAGCTAAGTAAGCGCGCTTAGTAGTAGCCCTACTACGAAACGCGCTTAATCCGAGAAAAACCGATTGACACTAGACTTGATGATACTGAAATTAAATTCGTCAGGGAATACTCAAGCAACTCCATCGTACTCCATAGTTACCATCATTAGGCAATGCTCAGGCAACTCTAAATTACTTACTCCATTAGTCTATATGTCTCAATACAAAACCTCTGCTTTCAAGTTTTTGATACGTTAATCATGAAATCGATGTCAATGTAAACCATGGCTTATGTAAACAAAACCATTATAAATTCGCGTCGCTAAGTCATAGCACTTATTTCCATGTCAGTCACTAGGGCAGGGAAGGAGGTGACTGATCGATCGACTCACAGTCAAAGCAAGTGAGGGAGTCGTGTAATATACAAGACTTTGGTGCGCTTATATGTATTTTATTATCGCACCTTTAGAATAGAAGCGTAATCAAAAATTATTACTTTTTGGTAAACGGAAAAAACGTAATTGAGTAATTGCTTTTTTTTGTTTTTAATTTATAATAGGTACTTGATGTTTAGCACTTGAACTCACAGATATTTTTACTTTGCTTTACTAAAAATTTTTTATCAATTGAACTGCACTTTTTAGACCATTCGATGTACAAAACAACTTGCGTATTTTTTCAGTTAAAAACAAAATTCTGAACGTACGACGTGGTTGTAAACTTAGATAAGAAATATCATAGTCATGGGTCTGAGTCATAACTAAATATAATTTGGAAAATATTGACCTTGAAGTTTAAAAAATTGGGTCTTACTTTATAGTTAGTAATAGGAATCTGAGTAGTCCGTCTGAGGAAGTACCTTGCACGTGTCCGTTATTCAACCAACAATCAGTAATTTGAAAATGTCTATCTTAAATCATTCTTGAAGTACAATTTTAAGGTAATATTGGTAAGCCGGCGTTAGAATTCAGTGAGTGCAATTCCAGAGGAAACCCATTATTTTTCAAAAACTGATAAATAGAAAAGCTAAATATATGTTAGCGTCAGTTAAAATATCAAAAACTCTAACTTTAAAAACCTAACTGCGAAAAAAATCAACCAAATCAGACGAATCTAACATCTTAATTATTAAAATCCATCCAGCCATGTGGTAGATACGTGGGAATAAATAAATAAATAAAATAAACAAACATATGTACTATATATTCGCGAAAAACATAATCCTTCTTTCAGTCAGGTAAAAGTAGGTATTTTAGTTTTTTCTCAACAACAATAAATGACGAAGATACATGACGCGTAGAAGTTTCGAGTGACGCCACTCAATTATGAGATTTTTACGTAAACGTGGCGTCACAACTACTCCGAGTTTGATTATTCATATCTTTTCAATTGTTATTGATAGTTTGACAAAAATACGTGTCCCATATTTTTCCATAACTAACTAACTGACAAACTAATTAAAATAGTATATTTTTAACCAGTCATCATCGCAATATACCCTAACCCAGATAAAACGATCGAAATGCGGCTGTGATGGAGGCTATGGTCCCCGGACCAGAGCCTCCATCCATGATGCTTTTATTACAAAATATGTTTAAATAGTTTAGGTTTGATATGTTTAAATAGGTACTTAGTTTTCGAAAAATCAGATTTCTACCTGAATTTGAAATAGAAAAATAAATGTGGGTACATGTTAAAAAAGCATGGACCTAGGAGTCCATGGAGTTAATGCAAATAATAATAAAAAAGTGAGAAGATAGGCGTAGATGAATTGAATTGATGTCGACAAACCTAATTCTAATACCATCTACATATTATTAAACGAGGTATAAGATAAACTTGTGAAACAAACCACAACAAAGAAGAAATTATACAAAATTTAAACATAATTCAGGCGCTTTTAAATTCAAATGTGTTCCAGACTCGAATATCAGAGGCTCTTGATGTGTTAATTTCATCGGTTGTCATGTGAAGCTGTGTAAGGGAATATATTATTTAACAGGCAGTCTCAAGTGTGTCCTTTTGGTAGACCGTTTAGATATTTTATTACATGGATATACACTTGACCCTATTTCGTTCAATTGATCTCATTGATATCACAATTCTTTTTGATTAAGTTTTCTCAGAAGGTTTCAGTAAATTGGGCATTAGGTTGGTGTACATTGATCTTTGACCTTCATTGGTCTATGGACAATTCAGATGTGCTTAGTTCAAGCAGTTAAGTATGTAGTGTAGCTGTTATCAAAATTTAGTTTTGCGCATAAATATTTTGTCCGTTTAAAATGTGGATTGTCTTCTAATACGATTTTACGATTGATTTTTAATAATTTTACATGCCATCTGAATCAAGTATTCACTTGAAAATGATGCTCGAGCCAAAACATTTTTTGATTAACACTGATCGGCCACTTGACGTGGTGAATTACGTACATAATTAATTACTATGGAACGATTACTATAGTATTTTTAACTGTTGTACACTATACTTAAAGGTCTGCTGGGGCCATGCGTTTAAAAAACAATTGGTAAGATCATACTTGAGGCAGATTTTAGTTTTCCTGAAACATTAAATTCAAATAATGATTGTGTATATTTCGTTAGCATCTAGTTTCTGCAAGCAGCATCAAAAAATAATAATTAAACAATCACACATTGTGCCGAGTAAAGTTTTGGAATATACAAGAACTAGTCAAGTAACGCCTTGACTGAGGTCAAGGCTTATGTCCAGCTGTTGACGAACACAGGCTGATAATGACAGTGATTATGATGAGTCAAGTTACACTAATCAAAAGTCAACTAACAAAATAACAATAAAGAAGTTAAAATGAGTCAAGTTCCACTAATCAAAAGTCAACATACAAACTAATCATAAAAAAGTTAAAGAAACTAACTATTCAGGAGACTCAGCGGTCGACAACACCCCGTCCAGCTGGTATTCAGCTTGCATAACATGCACATACGTACCATATACATCGATGCAGCCGATCTGGAACTTCATGCTGGGCTGAGTGTTGATCTGGCACATGTAGCAGCCGCGGTCCTCCGCTCGCAGGGGTCTGATCCTCAGCTGCCAGGTTCGAGGAGCGTCCAGGTTCACTGAATACCGGGCTCCGAGGACTGTCCTCTCGTGCATGGTCAGGACCGTCTGGTCTTCTGCTCTGAGCCAGCCCACCTGAGAATAGAAAATGGAACTGAAATATTTGCAATACCAAGTCAACGTGTCTGAGTGGGTGTTTTATTCGTTTTAAGCTTAACGTTTATGATTTATGCTTAACATTTCATATTTTGACGCTTTTATACGATACTAACCTAACGAAAACATTAAAATATAATGTTGGCTCCAATTTGTCTGTTTAAAATAATTTGACGTTATGAACATCTTAGGTAGATTTGACCTTACTTAAAATCTTGAAAAAAATAAGATTAAAATTTGTTGGCTCACACAAACGTGTGTAATTAGAATTGGTACTTGGAATAAATTAATGGTATAAGTATCATCGAGTTAAAAGTGAATCGGTTTATCTAGTTAGGCACGCTCCATCGTAGACTGCAATATCTTGTTTAAAATCAGGTGAGATAACAGTCAAGTACAGATCTGTCATAGTTAAAAACAAAATTATGAAAATTTCTCGTAGAGCCCGTGAACCCCAGACCATCGTAATTTTAACAAAGCTGAAAGTTTGTTTGCGCATGCTCCCAATATAGGTAAGAACGATTGACCCTTATGAAGTTTGAGTCATCCTGGTTTTGGGAGATAAACGGTACTAAAGGTGTATGAAATACCGATCTAATATAGTATCTATTAGCATAGTCTATTAAATCATACAGTCGTTCGACGAAGCCGTCTAGACGGGGCAATCGTGCGGGGCGTGCGGGGTAAGACGCGGGAAGTGCGCTCCTGCATTGTCTACATTAAAATGTTAGTATTGCAGGAGCGTGGCTCAGGGCTGACGTCTTCCGTATGTATTTGTAAAATTATTTCAAAATATTTTAACAAGCATTTTTGTTTCCTACCCGTGCCTAGACATTATCGGCGTTTCTCCCAAGATCAAAGACGATGAACTACTGGTAGTATTTCTTTATACTGTGCTAATATTCTGGGGTTCACGGGCTCTTAGTCCATCACAATACACTATCTAGATTGTGAGTAACTAAGATGCGACTTTGAAACTTTACTTGGCTAATATTTCGAGCTGGCCAGGTAGCAACGAGCCGTCCGCCTGGATTATTAGATCTAAGTCTACGGCAATGCAGCCAGGTGAGAGCTAAGGTGTAGAATAACCGACATAACCCGTCCTTCACCCTAGGCGACGGTATTATCTGCCGCCTGAGCTGACTAAATGCATTTTCCTACATAAAGTAGAAGAAGCCAGAGAGCTAAAATAATACTCGTAAACATACAGGGAACCATTTAACCACAGTAAATGTCTTGTAATCGATGTTGTATTATATAATCACAAAATTAACTTTTGTTTACATCGAACACAAAGTCCTCGGTGAAAAGTGAACCTACTCCCATCGGCGCTGATGGCTGACTTACCATCAACTGAGCCAAGAAACCAGTCCAGGCAGGCTTTACTACATTTTCTATCCAAACGTTAGTTTTCATCATCATCATTTTTAACTTGTATTGACTACTACTGGGTATACTACTGGGCATAGGCCTCCTCCCCCCTATGACATTTAAATTTATATCCTGAGCCGATCAGATCTGATCTACGTAATCCCCGCAATGGATCTGATACTGTTGACCTTTCTGGCTGGTGGTCTGCCAACGGAACTTTTATCTGTGATCGGTAGTCATTCTGTCAGAGATCTACTCCACCTACCGTCACCACGTCTGGCCACGTCTCCTGTCATTTGACTCACATAATACGGTTAACGACATCAGTGTCTTTTGACTAACGCCGAATTTCCGTATTACATACTCGATCTCTCAAACAGTAATTACAGTGAGCGAAATTTAGTTCCGAAATTAAACTATTCATAAATTACACAACCCCTTTTATAATCCCAACATTTGCAGCGCAAACTTTCGTATTTGGAAAAAATAACAAAACTAACGCTAAAACGAAAAAAGTTCTTCTGCAACTGCACTAGAAACACGATTACCGCATCGCGTGCATTAGTACCGAGGAAGAATCTAGAATGCGCTTGAATAAACACAAACGAACAGCTCACGTTATAACCTTCTATTAGGAGTTGTATTACGAAACATGCGCCCCGAATTGAATATTAAATTTTCTTAGATTAAGCAACTTCTTTCTTCAATGTTCTTTTTTGCTACTTTTGTACTCTCTATTGGTTTTGCTGGAACTTTCATTTCTATTTAATTTCATTGGTAATTGAACTGTGTTATGTTTTGGGTATTAATGTTAACACGTTTTGAAAGTACCTATATTAGATATTATGTCACTGCAAGATTGTAAATATCTTCAGTTTATACATAATAATTTTGTTAGCTGTGCATCTAGTTGTTTCTATATTTTATAAGTTAGTATGTGGTCACAAAAAATAAATAAGTATTATTTCAATTATCTGAGTCCCATACTACAAGCTTTGCTTTTCGGCTAGTTTGAGGCTAGTTAGTGTTGTGTGTAGAATGTTTAACAATATTTTTATTTGTTTATTCTTTATTTTATATACGTAGTATGTTTAATATTTGGATTAACACAGGTTACTTTTATTCTGTTTAAATTAGTAGTAGGTACATACTTCACGAGTTACATTGCGGAGTACCTACGGCAAGTAAAATATGTAAAAAAAAATAAGGAAGTCTTCTTAGTCTTCCCTATCCCTATATGTCTATTTTTATAAATGGAGAACGATACGTTGTGCTTCCTTCCATGCGAGCAATACGTCAGAGTCCCCCGGTGGTACTTTGGTAGACGGCTTGACTGCTAGCGGGGGCTGTACTACGGTGCTATACCTATTCATCGTTTTCTAGAACTTAGTTAACGAAGGTTTTAGTGTTCATTTTTCTAAGAAGAAAATTAATATAACTCAAGAGCGATGTGGTTCTTTACTTTCACACGCTAAAATTATTGAAATCGATTCATTAAATTTCATAGAACTCAATTAGAGTTACAGTTGGTCTAGTCAGGAGAACGGTGACTACCGATCCGGAGTTCGCGGGTTCAAATCCCACAATTACCACTGTATTTTCAAAGTCATGTCTGCGAACTTAAAACGGTGAAGGAAAACATCGCAAGGAAACCAAAGTGGACCTAGAATCTTTTGAAGTCGTGTGTCAACCAATAACCCGGACTTGGCTAGCGTGATGGATTATGACTTTAACTCTCTGCTTGCGAGAGAATTCTCCGAGTCCCATAGTTGGAAACATTTAGTGTGCTGTTTATGCTTATGCATAAAATTCAGACAACATTTTCTGCCGTCTTAGAATTAAAAACATCTTTTGTATTTGAGTTTTTAGTAGGGGACATGGGTTTGCGTCATCGACATTCTAATATTTTTTATTGTATGTATGTTACGTGATAGCTCCACCAATTAAACAAATATCTAAAGTTTGCTTACCTCGACGAGGTATTCGTTTTCTCTGAAACCTCGATTGGAACAGGGCGTTTAGTTTAGTCATACATCTGAATTTAACTTTATCTTAAGTAAGTTTTTTTTAATAGAGAGTGACGAGACGAGCAGAACATGTCCCTGATGGTAAGCAACATGCCTGCCACATAACAGCACAGTGACACGTAGCTATTATAAACATGAAGAGTCCAAATCATTACCTAGCACTGCACTGCGCTCGTCACTCAGAGATCTAAGTTGTTATATCTCTAAGCCCTGTAATTTCTCTGAAAACATTGCCCTTCAAACCGGAACACAGTAATGTTTGCACATTATTGCTTGGCGGTAGAATAACTGGCAAAGGTGTGGTGCTTCCCCAGGCGGACTCTGCTAAGAGTCCTACCACTACAAAATATATATTAAAGTAAGTACATCTTAATTAACCTCCTTGGCAAGTTAGCTATGTGGTTTCAAGACTGTTACTTACTAAATCACAAGACACAGTTCCGAAACTACCCTTTAAACACCCGTAGCGCATGTCTACGGTTTGTAAAGTTTCTTGTCGACATTTAGTTTGATATTTCGTGTATTTCCTGAAATTAAATTAATTTAATCCTACTAATATTGGAAATGGGAAAGTTTGGATGTTTGTTGCTCAACCACGCTGAAACGTCTGAAGGGATATGGTTGAAATTCGGAACACAGTCAGATTTAAGTCTGGAATCCGATTAATATGATTTTTTTTAATGTTTGGATGTTTGTTGCTCAATAACGTCGTAACGTCTGAATATATCGTTTTGAAATTTGGAATACATTTAGAGTATAGTGTGGAAAAACACATAGGCTACTTTTTATCCCGGGAAAGTTAGACGAGCGGGAGCTACGCTGATAAAACCACGGTGCTGTTAATATCTAGCTAATTTTTATCCCGAAAAAGTAACGGGAACGAAAACAAAGCGGGTAAAACCGCGAAACCCTGCTAGTATTACATACACACATACATACCCATACATTTTATCGAGGTGAAACTACGAGGACGTGAACTGCGGAGGAAAAACCGCAAGGTGGTGATAGTTTTACCCATAAACAGTGTTAATAGTGAACATTACAGGATACGTTATTTCGAGTTTACCTTGTTAATATTGTGGATCCGTATTGACAAATCAATTAACAAACAACATAACTATGTTTCTGATTAGTTGTAAACGAGTAAGTATTAGCTCTAGGCTTTATTAAACATGATACCGCAGCTAATAGACTACAGGCCCGTGAACAAAATTTACGGGTCAAATGAACCAGCAGGAGACCTATGTAGGATGATAGAAGGGTGTAAAGTATTAAGATTCAGCACTATGCCGTCACTTGTAAGCTGTCCAACTGAGTGTGATTGAAGAGGGGGGGTTGCAACCCTCTACCATTTCTCCTTGTCGCATGATTTTTGTACGGCATTGCGAAATAATGGATTAGAAGAGGTATTGCAACTGTATGGAACCAAAGCCGTACTTAATCAAATGACCAAGTTTGCTGTGTAAATTACTCGTACCTACTCTGTAAATTTTTCCGACAAACTTATAATTAAAAAGTTAAAATTTATATTTTTTATGGTTTTAATACCTCTTATAATCTATTATTCCGCAACGCCGTATAAAAATAATGGGACAAGGAGAAATTATCGAGGATTGCAACCCCCCCCCCCCCCTCTTCAATTGCACTTAGTTGGACAGCTACAAGTGACGGCATAGTGCTGAATCTTATTACTTTATACCCTTCTATCATCCTACATAGGTCTCCTGGTGGTTCATTTGACCCGTAAATTTTGTTCACAGGCCTTTAGTCTATAACAATGAAACGGTTGATCCGATTTTGTTGAAACAGCTAAAACACTTCCGACTTATTCACCTTCTAACAAGAAAAAAACAAAATCAAAATCATTCCATCCATTTCTGAAGATACGATGCCACATAAAGACACACACTCACACAAGATCAGAGTTAGTCACGTCTAACTTACACACCTCGCCGTTTTTGCATGGGGATTAAACATGTACCTACAATAACAAGAATTTCAATGGTCCATTGAGAATTCATGTAAAATAACAATAATTCTAAGAATTATTAAAACAAACGGCCGCAATCCACAAAGGCACACCTGAACAAACCCAAAATATTAAAATACGGCCCAAATACAACCATTCCACAGAAATTTTACTTGTAAATCATCGGATTCCCTACATTTTCCTTCGATATTTATCCCGCTGCATCTTAATTTACAGCTGAAAAAAAGGAGAATTACAACTTCGAAACAAAGTAGGTCAAGTGTTAAAAATTCCTCCACCGTTCCTGATTTCACCTACAGATATTTTTGTACTCATTTAAATCACAATAGCCGTGTAGCAAAGAATGAAACAAAGGTCCATTCGTCGTTTCTCAAAGACTTTAATCAGAGACGAATTAGATTTTATTGTAAACAATGAAACGAAAATGTGTACAAAGGCTAAATCCGAGAAAGAAAATCAGGGTGCAAAAGAAAAAACAAAGAATTGTGGCGCTGCACCAGAATACAGTATTCTGTTGGTACTGGTTAGTGCAAGAGATGAGGTTGGTTTTAATCACTGCACAACTATTTGTTGGTCGGATTTATTGCAAAGACAGCAATGAAAAGAAACTGGATGGTATACGGTAGCCGCTTTACATTTTAACATCAACTACGCAAAAAAAAGTAATAGACGGTATATAGTAGTCATGTAAAGCAACCAACTCTATGTATCTTTAAAAGTCTAGGTACGCATCTAAAAAAATAAGTTTTGTCAAAGACGATGAAAAGGAAATTAAAAACTAAATTCGTTTTTGCAAATTTTATAGTAGCTAGTTATTTGGCGGGGTTTCAACTATAAAGTTCAGATATACACAATGCTTTATTACATTTACTTATTTGACGTATTCATGTTCAGCAATTTCATGTGCGTGTCAAATTGTGAGTATTCACAACCTACCCATTAAAAAATTATTAATTTACAAATATTGACATGTTATAATGATTTGTTGTCATCTTTGTACGTTTTACACTTTTAAAAATACACTACAAGTCTTTATACTTTTCGTGATAGTTTGTGACACGCGTTCCCACTGTGGCCTGTGCGGCTAGGAATTGTTGTAAGGAGTTTGACTAGCTTTCTACTTCTGACCCTCAATCCAACCGTATACTGTTTTTTTTACGATATTGGTCGATACTCACTCTTGTCTTTAAGGTTTCACTGATACAACTATTGAGGCTATGACCATCAGAATCAACATCTAACATGACGGATATTTCGTGAAAAAAAAGCTCAAAAGGCTTCAATTCATATTGCACTGTTTTATAATTAACACCACTATGAAAACCATTCGAAATGAAAAAGTCTAAGTAGTAACTTGCTTCGCTTCTTTTTTAGGTACGGTAATTTCGATGATGAGTATGCAATCGACTACATTAAAGACGAATTTTTACAACAATAGTCACTAGCTCCTAAACTATACAGAGATGGGCTTCGTTCCGCAGTTCCCACATGCTAGTAGGTATTAAAATTTACATCGTGCCGTTGCACAGGGATGGCAAACCTTGATTTTAGAGTTCAGTGCCACAAATTGAAAAACAAAATCTTTGCGCAATGACTCTGGTGACTGTTTATTTGTCTGCTACTACGAACTTGTTCAGATACTTGGTACGATAGTTTTAGTAAAAAGAGTGTAGCTAATGAATCGGTACTAAAATTAATGAGGATATTAATATGGAGAGATATTAGTACGTGCATTTTCTATAGTCCAGTGGATATGTTACACAGAAACTATTTTAAGTAAATTTTATTAGAAATCAAGGCCTTAAATCCAGTTGCAAAGCCTACCTTAGTAAGTACCGCGCCTTTGGCAGTTATTTTGCCGTCAATCACTTATTTGCTAACATTACTGTTTTTTTTTTTTTTTTAATATAGAGTGACGAGATGAGCAGGTCATGTGCCTGATGGTAAGCAACATGCCTGCCATATAACAACACAGTGACACGCAGCTATTGGAACATGAAGATTCCAAATCATTACCTAGCACTGCACTGCGCTCGTCACCCAGAGATCTAAGTTGTTATATCTCTAAGCCCTGTAATTTCACTGGAAACATTGCCCTTCAGACCGGAACACAGTAATGTTTGCAAAATACTGCTTGGCGGTAGAATATTTGGCAAAGGTGTGGTCCTTCTCCAGGTGAACTCTGCCAAGAGTCCTACCACTATAAAACTACTGTGTTCCGGTTTAAAAGACAATGTTTCCAGAGAAATAACGGGGCAAAGAGATAAATTATCATATATATATATATCTATCTGGTTGATGAACGCAGTGCAATGCGCACTTTGGACGCATAGTTTTCAAATAACATTGTGTGGAATTGTGCTACTATGAGCAGAAGTATTACTGCTTACTATTAGGAATTATAAAAGAAACCGACCAGACAGCTTGAGTTACCAAAGTATACCAAAAACCAAATCAAAATGGCTCCACTCTCAAATCGATCCACTATATCAAGAGCCCCATTTGTATAGTTTTATGAACAACCATATTATGAGCTCTATTCGTAAATGCGCTACCATATTGAGAGCTTCATTCGTAAATAGTATTCGTAAAGAGTATAAAATAAACCTAAGTCTTCAAGTACAACAGTACTTAGAGACAGACTACAGGCCCGTGAACAAAATTTACGTAGTCAATGAACCACCAGGAGACTTATGTAGGATGATAGAAGGGTATAAAGTAATAAGATTCAGCACTATGCCGTCACTTGATAGCTGTCCAACTGAGTATATTCGAAGAGGGGGGTTGCAACCCTCGATCATTTCTCCTTGTCGCATGATTTTTGTACGGCGTTGCAGAATAATAAATTAGAAGAGGTATTGAAACTATAAAAAATATAAATTTTAAGTTTTTAATTATTAGTTTGTCGGAAAAATTCATGACGTTCCGACGATTTACAGATTAAATTTGGGCATTCGATTATGTACGGCATTGGTTTCAATACCTCTCTTAATCCATTATTTCGCAATGCCGTACAAAAATCATGCGACAAGGAGAAATGATCGAAATTTTGTTTACGGGCCTGTAGTCTATTATTTATGTCTTTTAGTATTTTAAATAGCATTTCATGACAAGAACCCTCTCAGTAGTTCCACCCGAACTTGTGCAGTATTTTTGTGCATTGTTGTGCACAAGGCAACGAGCCAACCCTGTGGCTTTTACAAAACATTCTGCCGAAATAATGATTAATAAATAATTTTAATTTAAAAGTAGTGGTTTTGTGTTTTGAGGCAGAAATAATGTTTCCAAAATGTTTGTGTGATCTTACTGAAACAATTATCAAAGTAACTAAAAAGAAGTACAGAATTTAATTTACTCGTATCATTTTTGTAGTGGTAGGACTCTTGGCAGAGTCCGCCTGAGGAAGTACCACACCTTTGCCAGTTATTCTACCGCCAAGCAGTAATGTGCATATAATCTATCTATTAAAAACACTGCGAGCTATGGAGAGGGCTATGCCCGGACTCTCTCTGGAGGACAGAATCCGCAAAGAGGATATCCGACGGAGGACAAAGGTAACCGACATAGTCTTGTGAATAAGCAAGCTGAAGTGGCAGTGGGCGGGCCACATATGTCGCAGAGCCGATGGACGTTGGGGAGAAAGGTTCTAGAGTGGAGTCCACGTTCCAGACGCCCCGTGGGACGGCCTCCCGCTCGGTGGAGCGACGACCTGAATAAAGAGGCGGGATGCAGATGGATGCGGAGGCCCGAGGACCTGATATGGTGGCACAATATTGGATAGGCTTATGTCCAGCAATGGACGAACATGGCCTGACGATGATGATGCTTAAAAAAACTGGATTGAAACAAAAAATCTGTTCAATCGATTTACTTGATATTTTAGGGCCACCCGCCCTTGATATTTGTAAAACAACAAAAAAATATTGGTGGACAATTCACACACAACACCATCTGACCCCAAACTAAACAAAGCTTGTACTATGGCGGCCAGATAGCTGATAAAATACTTATACAGTTTTAAATGTTTCCAGAGAAATTACAGGGCTTAGAGATATAACAACTTAGATCTCTGGGTGACGAGCGCAGTGCAGTGCTAGGTAATGATTTTGGCTCTTCATGTTCCAATAGCTGCGTGTCACTGTGCTGTTATGTGGCAGGCATGTTGCTTACCATCAGGCACATGTTCTGCTCGTCTCGTCACTCTTTATTTAAAAAAAAAAAAAAAATACATACTTAATACACATAGAAAAACCGAGGCACAGTACTCATAATTGAATTCATCCCACAAATAGTAGTAATTAGTAATAGATTTATTGTCACAAGTTATGATTACAACTGAACTTAATGTTAAGTAGAATATTACATAGGTAGAAACAATATTGTAGTAGGTTGTTAACATTAAGACGATGAGCTTCAAATCTCCGAACTAAGCTTGAAGCTTGTGTTTCAGAGATCCGTGCTCTCCCAAAATAAGCTATGTTAGATGCTTCATTCTTACTTTGCTCAATCTTCTATTTGTTGGAAATTCACATTACATAACTTTACTTTTAAAAACATTAAATTAAATTAAGAAGAAAAATTAGGTTAAAAATAAAAATAAAACTATGTGTAAGGTGTATATGTGTGAGGGTGTGTGTGAGAGAGGGTGTATGAGGGTATGTGTGAGGGTGTGTGTGGATGTGGGTGTGTGTGGATGTGTGTGTGAGAGGGTGAGAGGGTGTGTGTGGGAGGGTGTGAATTTGTGTGTAAGTACTCGTTTTTGCGTATGCCGTTTACTCTAATTTAGCCTTACGACTGAGAATAGATTCTCAGTGTCACGGTATGTTAGCTTGAGAAGTGTGTTAGTTACAGTTTTTTTAAGACTGTGGACATTAAGTCTGCGCAGTTCCTCTGTTTCTGACAATTTATTGTATAAGTAGCGACTAACAAATGGAAAGAATCTGTGCCTGAAGTACGTTTTGCATCGAGGCACCTCAAACACAATGTCCTTACGACGTTTTGTATCGTTAGGTCCAAGATTCTGGTCATCAATGTTTGGGGAGAGCTTATGTTGTCTTAAAACAGTACGCAGAATGAAAAGCTGTCTCACTGTCAGTACACCCGTATCCCTGTAGAGATCTGTGGTCGGATATCGGAAAGGCAAGAAATTGCTGACCTTTAAGATAGCTCGTTGGGCTTTCTCTAAAGTAGCTAAATGAGTTTTAGCGGCTCCTCCCCAAGCTTCGATGCTGTAAATCAGGAGTGACTGGCAAAGAGACAGGTAAACCGTTTTTAAGAGTGGTTTGTCAGCTACGTACCGGATATTTTTAAAAACTGCAATCAATTTCCGAACTCTACCGGATAGTGCACTTATATGTCCTTGGAAGCTAAGATGATTGTCGACAATAATACCCAGATACCGGATATTACTCACGCGTTCCAATTTATGACACCTACAGATGTTTTCTGAACACAGAGATGATTCGAAGAGGTGGGCTGCCAAACTCAAATGTGGCGGTGGTTGTGTATTGTTTCTAATGGAAAAGGTCACTACTTTGGTTTTTTCAGCGTTGAGGCTTAGTATGTGCTTGTGTAACAGTGAATTTATCCTATTGAACCCCATTTGGGCAAAGTCAAAAGCCTCATCCCATGTTTTACCACGAAAAATGACAGCTGTATCGTCAGCAAACGTTAGTACTTTTCCATTGACAAGAGATAGACTACAGAGTTCATTAAAATATTTGCACTCAGTGGGAATCGAAACCACGACTCTCGACTTCGCAGAATAATGATTTGCATACTTTTCTGAGTTCGAAACGGTACACCAAATGTGGTCCTCATATATTTCACACTTAACTCCACCCAGCACCTAGTCTATTATTAGTAAAATACTAGCTGTGCCCCGCGGTTTTACCCGCGTCTATTTCAGGAAAATGCCTACTAAAATATCAATTGCTTTAAAAAGCTATGATCAGTAGGAGAACTGTAGAAAAACAATAAAGAAACGCTAGGTAAAATTACTGGGATCTACTAAAATGTGTATACCTAGTACAGGTATTTTATAGTACTTAAAAGTACTGTGTATACTGTATATGGTATTTTTAGTTTTCTTTTCTTGCGATAAAATAACAAATTGGTTATCTCTGCTGCCTGATACTCCTGATAGCGCTACATATATTATATGGTTGTGCGTATAAAAATTAGTTGTAAATCGATTCCTTGGTGCATCAATGTTTGCCCCTGTGATTTAATAATAGTTACACTAAACGACTCCTTAACGGGAAATTGTATTACAATTTTGAAATTAAAAGGCAAATGGTACCATTTTATGTAGAGGTAATGCATTAATATACCCTTCCGCTATAGGGAATGGTAGATTTGTATCAGTTTCGACACCATGAGTGGTACCCTACCGCAGTATTTCACCTTCGCCATACATGGTACGAACACGGAAAATGCACTCCGTGATCACTTCGGTGACCATCCGTGGGAGCCAGACGTCCTCACGTCTGGACACCTTTGGTATCCCGCGGCGGGCCAAATGCTCGGCCTCATCACCTATCACCATCCAGCTGAAGAGAACGGGGACAGCAGCTCACCGATATACCGGCACTTTTCTTCCCCTAAAGCCCCACCGCATCCGCCATCATACTGCAGTGGGCAGGGAGAACGGCGTACCGGAATACTGGTATTCCTCTCCAGCCAAGGTCCTCAATCTCCTCTACAGCCACAGTGCCTACCACCAAGCATCACGGCACGTCTCAAGTCACGCCGGCACTGTCTGCGCCGCGCAACTTCCTCATGATCGCGTCGCTTGGACAGCAAAGCTTGGAGCCTATAGCCCTGGCGAGCAGTCCTACTGCGGGTTTCTCTTAGCTTAACTGTGGCTGATCAGGCCATGGCTACTGGACCCCCCCCTCGCCAATGCGGGAAGTCCTCGGGAGAGAAGCAAATGGTATTACGCATGGTCACACATTGGCATAGTGGGATATGCTGGGATCGAGATTACGGACGGATATGGTACCCCTACAAACAAAAACCCCCGCAGGTTTCTCCAACCGTAGGTTGGCAGCAGAGTCTTGGGAGCGCTATCGTACTCGACTGCGACTCTGCCATTGCCGCCACCTTTTGCGAGAACACATCGCGGAAGGCGTCCGAACCACCGCATTTGGTTCCAGTGAGGCGTTAGAAACCAGCGACGCGTCACGTCCTCGGAAAATCGGTCAGATACGGTGCCGGACTGTCCTAAGCTTCCGACACCCCAGACCCTCCAGTGGAAACAGGATCCGAGTCTAGTGCACCTCTAGGATCGCTCCTGTGTCCATTTTCACCTCATTGGATGAGTCACACAACCTTTCACTGTCCAGCATCTTGCCTAAGATGTTCGAGAGCGAAAGGTTCGCCCTCACGACCGCAGCTAGAGATGGCCGCGGTTCCGCCTCTGTGGCTACATCACCTCGAGGACCCATCTGTAAGACAACGCTAAGAAACATCACTGGACCACGTGCCCACAATGAAGTGGTATATTATTTTGTTACAGAGTTGTTTTAAAACTACGGGTATTTTCTAAAGTAGGTATTCATTAAAATCAAATAATGTCAAGGGAAATTTTGCTCAAATTATATGTTTGTGATAAATAATGTATATATTTGGATAAATATTAACATCTTGTTTATGAAAATTCCTATGCAAACAGTGTATTCGTCTTCTACTTCTTTTTTCTTATGGCTTCCATTCGGTAATAGGTATCACCGCAATTTTATTACAATTAAAACATTGAGAGTGTCGTTAATGTTCTAAATGTTCTTCATTGGAGTAGGTATAATTCTTCATTCAGGTGATCAGTCTTCTTCAGATAATCTTGTGCTGGATTGTCGGAGAACCCTTTGGTGTAAAATTGAGGCAGCAGGATTCTTGCTTTGAGTACTTCCAAAGTTTGATTGTATGAATAGTTACGTTAGTGTATAAAAAGCCACGGACAAATTTAAACAACAATAAGTACACAAAATAGAAAAGAGATACATTAAATTTGATTATCCAAAAGTTCGTAAATATGCAATAATACATTGTTGTAGAATAATTTTGATTACCTTAAATGACACAAACTTCAAATATAGATAAACACGTGCTGTCACAGACTTCAGCGACCAAAGAGAATGTAAGTTCACTGAACTAAAGCTCTCGAAGAGAAATATTTTTTCCCGTTTTCGTTACATTCTTCATTCATACTCCGTACCTATTGATAGTAGCGTAATGTTATATAGCCTATAGCCTTCCTCGATAAATGGACTATCCAACAGTAAAATAATCTTTCATATCGGTCCCGTAGTTCCGGAGATCCTAGCGTTCAAACAAACAAACAAACAAACAAACTCTTCAGCTTTATAATATTAGTATAGATTTAAATTTAACTGAATGATAGTTGACTTTCTTTTTGACATGTCAAAAAATATCCATAAATGTTGGCAGTGTCACTGATAATGCCAATTCACGATACACCATAAACATTCCAGAAACTTCTACCCACATGCTCCCTTCCCGTAAAATATTCCTCGCATAAAACTTGCGTTTCTTTCTCATCATATATTTTCGTCACGTCAGACAAAGTACCGTATAACGGTAAAGTTACTTTGCAAGCTTCTAAAGGAAAAAAATTCAATGGTAAGTAAATTGACGATAATAAATTTAATAACATTACGCTAGGCTAAGTTAGACTGTCTAGGTAAGGTAGCTCAGGATGTATCAAGCCTTTTGTTTAATGGGCCGCTTGAAAATAAATTTCCTAATATAATTTTAGTTTAGATTTTAATCACTCTTATTTTTAATAAACGAAATTTTGCATTTTTTAAGTAGTCCACTAAACGTTCCCACTGATGGAACTCGGGGCCTCCTCGGGGTAGAAAAAAGTCAAGGCCATAATTCACAGCGCTGATGCATGCGAGATTCTACGAATATGCCACTCTCCTCACGATATTTTTCAGTGGTGATGTGACATAATTTCACACTTGTTTATAACGATTATAAATCAATCTAGCCACTAGGCCGCCACAGCTTCTTCAATTTGTTACTGGATATTTACCATGGTTATATATTGCTCAATCTACTAATTAAGCAAGGTTGCAATAGTTTTTCAGCTATATCGTATGCCAAGATTGAATAAATTTTTATAACTTTGTTTCCGTACGCCACATTTTAATTACGACAACTGCATAATATAGTGTATCTATATCTAGTTGTCGTAATTGTAATGTGCTCGTTGATAATATAAAACGATATTCACTTTGTATTTGAAGAGTTCCAAATTTATTTTAATGACATGGGCATATTCCTAGCTGCTTGAGTATTCAGACAACGGATTCTACAGTCTACATGTTCTTATAGTAAAAATTTGTTTGAGCCTTTAAAAGGTCAACCTTGAAACGATGTCACTTCGGTGTATTTATCATTAGGACTGGAACTATCAGGATAGTTAATCTGGATTGAAGCAACATTTGTACAAAAACTTCACATCAAATATCTATAACTGTACTAAAAGATTGAGCGGCCCGCTAATCCATCCAGTTTGTGGATGCTGCATTAGGACCATACATCAAGTAAAGTGTTAAAGTTGGAAACTTGTGTGTTAGGCCCAAAGGCCTCAGAGCGTGTGACTTGGGTAAGTGGTAAGTTTGTTTACAGGAGTTTTAGATAAGTAAATATATGTAAGTACCGAAGGATTAAGCATCTGTCCATAACGCGTGGCGAGGAAATGATTTGCGATTATATAACATATGGTTCCTCTGTAACTATAGGAACTAGCAAGGTACACCTTGCTGAGTGACCCCCACCTTAACAGGCCATCATGTCACTATGTTCTCCAGATAACGTACTAAACATACAAATGGGAAGAAATATTTATTTATAGCATAGAGTGACGAGACATGCAGGACATGTACCTCATGGTAAGAAACATAGCTGGCCATAACAATACATTAACACCTATTGGAACTGCAACTATTGGAACATGAAGAGTCTAAATCATTACCTAGCATATGGATATCATAACTCTATGCCTTGTAATTTCACTGGAAACATTGCCTGTCAAACCAGAAAACAGTGATATTTTCACATTACCGCCTGGCGGCAGAATCACTGATAAATGAGTAGTACCTACTTCTGCAAAGTACTCTGAAAAGCGTCCTACCACAACAAAAAGAGAAAGATATTTAGTAACTTCCCTTTCTTCCATCCCAGTGCAAACCAAAAATAAAACACGGGGCAAAAAATAAAAGAAAAACAATGTATAAAATATCGTGGAGTAATAAAAATACTCACTTTATGCTTGGCGAGGTTCGTAACAGCACAGCCGAGCGTTGCTTCTCTACCTAAGAAAAACGTGTGGTTCCCAATTGGCCGCTCAAATTCAGGCTCTTCAGAATACTTTTTCGTCGTCATTTGGGAATCTGAAACAAAGATATCGTCTTGTTGGCTTTTCTGATAACTTTTCTGACAATAAGTTATTGTTTACTCGAAAATGTAAATGAAAAAAAAGTTGGCTGAGGTATTTGTGTTTGAATATTGCAGCATTGAATTGATTTGTGAACGGAAATACTAGGTTATGAACAAAGTTTTGTATGTAAATATGCTTTATTGCTATTTTATTTTTATTTTATGCTATATTTTGTAAATATGCTTTATTGTGATGTGGGACCGTATTACATAACTTTTTAAGTAAAAATAAAAGTATTATATCAGTTACATGGTTTCTATTTAATTGTACGAGCTTTGCTTATTTTGGGTCTTTAATATGTTATTGTGTGAGACATGCTTACGAATATCTAGTTTACTGGAAAAAGTATTGTGGTTGTCACACACTTTTTATATAGTCGACCTTACGCGTAAAATCTATAGTAATAATATTATAATGTTAAAGAGTTTGTTTGTTTGAACGCTAGAATCTCGGGAACTACTGCTCCGAATTGAAATATTCTTTTTCAGTTGGATAGTCCATCATCAGTCTATCAACAGGACCGGATCATGAATGAAGAATGTAACAAAAATGGGGAAACATTATTTTTGACAGCTTTCTTTGCGTGCGCTGACGTGCGCTGAATTCCGTGACAGCAAGTGTCTATATTTTAAGGGTGCGTCATTAAAACCTACGCAAACCCAATTTGTTCTAAGTCTGAGTTGGTACGACCAAATTTCGATAGGTGGCGTAGCGACGCGCGCACGGTTCAGCTTGTGTTTTATATTTTTTGAATACATCTAAAGTTGATATCATAAGAAAATTTAGCAGGAAGCAGATCTATAGTTATATCGTTGATATTTTAAATCTATAGTTGACTAGTAGTGCCCCGCGATTTTACCCGCGTAGTTCCCGTTCCCTTTATTTTTCCGGGATAAAAAGTAGCTTATTTGTTCTTTCAGACTATAGTCTAAGTCTATTCCAAATTACAGCCTGATCCGTTCATACGTTACGGCGTGATTGATCAACAAACATCCAAACATACAAATATCCATACTTTGACATTTATAATATTAGTGGGATGGGATATCAGCTACAGTTAATATCATAGGAGAATATAGAATCTTGAATGTTCAGATGCTATTTAGCCAGACTTAGATTTCCATTTAACCTATTTACTAGGACTACAGACTCTAGCATCATTCCCATGTTGCACCGTACGGAATATAAACATAGAGTAGAAAAAGTCGAGAATAAAAACTTTTGCCTCTGTATTTTAAATGTAGTACAATATTTTCGTTTAATTTAATACCCCGTTTACATGATTCCAGTTCAGGGACTGAACACAGCGCTGGATTGCTTACTGGAATAATGTGAACCGGCACTGGAATGCATTGGCACTGGATTGATGCATTCCAGTGCCGGTTTCCATTATTCCAGTAAGCAATCCAGCGCTGGGTTCGGTCCCTGGACTGGAATAATGTAAACGGGGTATAACGTCACAATCTTTAATTACGTCAATTTGAAGCTAGATAAAGAATAAGTAAATAGATCAAGCTTTTCCGCACGGTTCCTTTGTACCAATCGTAAGCAGATGAGGTGTATGTTAGCTATGGCGACACAGTGATGTGTCGCGACAAAAGTATGACACTTCCACAAGAACGACAAGACAAGAACGATCAGACCCGTGCTTTCGGTATAAAGCGTTTGTTCTAACTCTATACGTAGTAGATATATGTAATCTTAAGAAGATCGCCGGACGCGATCGAAACTCGAGTCGGACTGTTCTGACTATTTTATACGTGAGTTACCCGTGTATTTGTTTAAAATGTGTAATAACCACGTTAGTTTTCATACTAAAATATGTAATCTCTTTGCTAGGTACTAAAACAATTTGTTAATATTGCCTCAACAATTTGATAATAAACCTCTATTATTTTAAACAATTCCAACATAAGTTAACACAGAGAAATATTACCACGATAAATACCTATGTCTAGGAGACTTTGTAATCCCATTATCCTACTAATATAAAATACTATCAATGTCAATATTTGGATGTTTGTTGCTCAGTCACGTCGTAACGTGTGATCGTATCGGGCTGTAATTTAGACCACAGTTAGATAATAGTCTGGAAAAACACATAATGTACTTTTTATCCCGGGAAATTAACGGGAACGGCATCTGATCCTCAGCTTTTAAGACCAACCAGACCTGGTTTACTGTCGTTAATGCTACTAATTTCATTATAAATGCGATAGTTTGGATATCTGGATGTTTGTTGCTCAATCACGTCGGAACTCTGGAATGGATAGGAGTTAAACGTGAAATACAGTTTGAATAGAGTCAGGTATAATACATAGGCTACTTTTTTCCCGGGAAAATGACGAGAACGGGAACTAAGCGAGTGAAATAGCAGGGTGCTGTTGATTCTATAAATTATTTTAAGCAATAAGGCCGCCATTTGTGTTACTAGTTCGTAAGTGTTTTACTGTAATATTTCTGTTTTTGTGTCACAATAAAGAGTTATCTATCTATCTATCTATCTTTTTTTTTTTTTTTTTATAGCATAGAGTGACGAGACGAGCAGGTCATGTGCCTGATGGTAAGCAAGATGCCTGCCACATAACAGCACAGTAACACACAGCTATTGGAACATGATAGTCCAAATCATTACCTAGCACTGCACTGCGCTCGTCACCCAGAGATCTAAGATATTATGTCTCTAAGCCCTGTAATTTCTCTTCAAACCGGAACACAGTAATGTTTGCACATTACTGATTGGCGGTAGAATATTTGGCAAAGGTGTGGTACTTCCCCAGGCGGACTCTGCTAAGAGTCCTACCACTACTAAATTCTATTTTATTATAATTTAATTATAAATTATTTATTTTATGTCGCTATTCAGTCTCAGATTGTCTTTGTTTTTATATGCCATAAAAATACAATCCTACACTTTTATAAAACATTACCAAGTGCTAAGAAATGTTTCCAGAGAGATAACAAGGCAAAGAGGTAAAATACCTGTGTATCTCTGTGGGCGAGCGTAGCGCTGTGATATACTACTATTCGACCTATCCGTCTTAAAATAGTTGCACTGCATTGTTATAGCGATTTCATATTAGCGTATTTTACTCCATGTATACGGTAGTTTCGACATACTTACTTACACGGCTACATTACACGCTTCAAAAAAAATGCTTGTCTGTAAAGTCGGTTTACTGACTATAGAACGTGACAACGTCTTAAGAAAATACTGATGGAATGGTAGCATTTTTCAAAAGAAAATTTTAATTTCATTTGTTTAATAGATTTGTATGTAAAAAGTAATCAGTAGAATTTAGTCATTTTCAATCAAAACAATGCAAAAAAGCTTTTAGATGCCGGGGATCGAACCCGGGGCATTTCACTTGCAAAGCGAACGCTCTACCACTGAGCTACATCCCCGCTTGAACTACTGGTCGAAATAATTAATACAACTGTAACAAACATGCGGCGAGGTAACGACCGACGGTAACGCAGTAACGGTACATGACGTCATGTTTTGTGGGCGTGCAGCCGGCTTCATCGAATTATAAGACGTTATCACGTCAAAACCGGGCGGATTTCAGAGTGTTTGCTAGAACCTGTATAATAACTATCGTGACAGTATTGACCACCAACCTGCTATTGACCACCAACCCGCACTGGGCGAGCGTGGGGGATTATGTTCTTGACTCTTGTCTTTGCGATAGAAGTTCCCGAGTCCCATCAGTCTCTCACTGATGTATCAACAGTATCAACATGTATGAAAACTTACGTGGTTATTACACATTTTAAAACAAATACACGGATAACTCACGTATAATATAGTCAAAACAGTCCGACTCGAGTTTCGATCGCGTCGTGCGGCTGCCCGCAGTGCTAAACGAGCTGCGAACATGCGCACGCACTCGCCTTGAAGAAGATCGCCTATATTATAAGTGTATTATATTATATTATATTACTAGCAGCCCATTCCGGCTTCGCTCGGATTTCGTCATATAAGGACTATAAATCGAAAAACAAAACTATCCTATCTCTCAAGTTGGACCTTACTGCTCACGGTGTGCCAATTTAATTTAAAATCGGTTAAGTAGTTTAGGAATCCATCGCGGACAAACATCGTGACAGGAGATTTATATATATTAAGAAGATATATTAAAGTTACCCATGTTTTTGTTTTAAAAAGTATCAACATGATTTCTGACAAATAAACATTGCTGCTGCTTGTAAAAACACGCTAAGAGCTAAGTATGTGTGCGTGAAAACAAATACCTTCGTCCACGTGTTTGGAGGTGCTGAGAGCGTCTGCGGTCACGCACACATTTACAGCGTGTTAGTGAACATCGTTACCACAAGTGAAGTTCATGTCGCTTCATGAAATAAAAGTACTATAGCACTGTAGGTTATGTGCTATATGCTATATCACTGTACCATCGACTCATGGATTTCAGCTCGATCCGTGTATACGTTCCGACATAATTCAGCAAAAAAAATCCTACTAATACTATAAATGTCAATGTAATGGATGTTTGGATGTTTGTTGCTCAATCACGTCCTAACGTATGAACGGATCGAGCGGAAATTTGGAACACAGTTAGATTATAGTCTGGAAGAACACATAGACTTTTTACTTCGAAAAAACAACGGGAACGGGAACTACGGTAACACCGCGGGGCGCTGCTAGTATCCAAATATCTAAGCAGCCAAAGTTTCACATATTTTTACTTAAAACATTAGTAAAATACTATGCTATATCTCTGTGGCATCGCCTACTCACGGGTAGAGCACTATAAATACGTTTACTCTAGAGACAGTCTTGCGTGCGAGTAATTGCCGGGGCTCACGTTTCAAACGTTAACTTCATAGTTGTGTAGTATTGCCGGCTATTGTAGCCGGGACGAGGCGAGGGGATAACGGGAGACGTACAAGGGTCACTTTCACAGATAGATACGTCGCAAACCAGGTTAGATGAAGTGGGAGAGATGCGCCGTACTGTACAGTGGAGATATAATTATTATTTGTAGAGGTAGGACTCTTTGCAGAGTCTACCTGGGGTAGTGTCACACTTTTGGTGTTCAGCAGTAATGTAAAAAATCACTGTGTTTCGGTTTGAACCATTGCCCAATGTTTCCAGAGAAATTACAGGGCATAGACATGTAACATCTTATATCTCTGAATGATGAGCGCATTGCAATGCTAAGTTAATGATTTGGACTCTTCATCTGTACGTATAAGAGATGCAATTTTTATTACTAAATTTCATCAAACATACAGATCATCTATTTATACTGCACATATTATATTTATATTGTCATAGGCTTTAAAGGTGAAGAAAACATCGTGAAGAAAATGACGTGTTTAACTATAACTTTCTTCATCCGCTAAACCACACGTAGTCAGTGTGGTGGATTATGGCCTCGGCTCCTCGTATACCACTATTTAATAATAATAATATTTGATAATAATTTAATTATAATAGTGTACTTGTGAGAAAAGGCCTCAGTTAGGTACAGCAGTGAAAAAATTAAGCTGCAAGATGGCGCCATAGCGGTCTAAGCCTACAAAAACAAAAAAAAGCGAATATTGCAATTATGCGTACGGGATTTGAACCTACGTCCTTACGTTGTAAAATCGGTCGACCTCGTTTCTGGGTCACAGGCTGTAGAACGTAATTTAGCTGTCGCATGTTGATAATTAAAACAACTTTTCTTCGGTAACAAAGTTTTAATTTTCTCAGCCTTGAAGATTGTTTTGATCCGCTTTTGTACGACTTTGCTTCGTGTATATGGTAAAAGGAGATTTTGACTGTTTACGCCTAATTTAATAGTCTGCATCCGAACCAATACCTAAAACATACCTAAGTCAATGGCTACTTTCCCGCACTGAAATCCTATCATTAACATAGCATAATGTTACAAGCATGGCATGTGCTTGATGGTAAAGAATTTCTATGCTTGTTCATTAGAACACAGAGCCGCACGGCTATCTGACTTTTAGTTTTTGATTAAATTAATATAAATAAAATTACATATTTTATTGTACTTTGTAAAAAAATACACTTGAATAGAAATTGCCAGTTGAATAACTAACAGCGTGGTTGCCTGAAAGACATTATTTTTAGCGATAGGCCGCCAATTGTTGTTTTTTTTTTTTTTAGTTTTTCTCAAGAACTTCTTAATTCATTTATGTAATAAACAATTTATAACTATATCTTAGAGGAGCAATTTCTCGCAAAATAAAGAACATTCCAGTAAAAAATCCTACCAATATATAAAAGAGAATAATTTATTAAAATGTAATGGCGAAAACGTGTAGTGTCAACTCTTGTTACTATTGCAGAAGCTACCTAAATCCGGCCTTTGAATTTTTAACACAATTTAGACTGAGAGCGTTCTAGCGCCAATATTACCTAAATAAAAACGCCCTTTCAACACAAGCAACAATAAAAAGAACCTCCGAAATAGCAATAAAACAAGTATTCATAAAAACTCGAAAAAGACCTGCAAAAGGGGCGAAACGTCAAAAAATGGCGCATATGGGTCGATAGAGTGACGGCGCTATTCGCACCTGTCACCAAATGCTAATGTAGTTTATACAAAAATGCCAAGTCCGTTGTACGCTTGAAAATTTAAACAGTTGCCAAGCTTTAAAAAAAACAAAAATTGAATAAAAGCACCTGTTTTAAATAAAAACTTATTTAGAGTTGATCACTTCATAGCCAACGTTAATAAGGAGGCGGCCTTAATTAGGTTATATGTTTTTGTTGTATGTATGTATGTAACAGCTAATTGTGAGAGCTTAAGATAGCTCTGCTAACTGTGAATCAAAATTGATTATTTTTTTTGTTTAGTAGATCGTACTTTAGAGGTAGTCGCACATAAATTACATCAGAATCAGAATCAGAAAAAAATATTGTTGAACTGTGGTGTACAAGCTGGTTGGTATACAATATTTCCAGTACTTACAACAGTCTGCCCTTTGCGAGCATACAATAATAATTAAAGTTATACAAAGTTCTACTTAAGATTACAAGTCGTTAAAACTGATCAAACTGCTAAATGATCTGAATAATTTCACCATCCATATTATGTACTATGCATAATGCATTTTATAATTATTTACAGTAAAGTACAGTGACACTTGCTAGTCGTTCAGAATATCTGAACGATTTTATATTAGTTTATTATACGCTTTAGAAATTAGCCATGTCTTTAGCCTAATTTAAAAATGATTATCAACCAGAGTTTTAATATCGGTTGGTAACTTATTATAAATCTTTAAGGCCATGATATACGAACTATTATGGCACATACTGTTATTTATTTGTGGCATAAAGATGTTGTGCTTATGTTTTTTCCTGAGAATCTCTGATCGACTAGACTTAATTTCAAAAAAGTAGTTCCTGTTGCATTTCACAAAAATACAAATTTCATATATATAAATACAAGCAAGAGTGAGGATATTGTTACTTTGATTTCCAGTTCAAGTGATTATCTATTGACACTCCTAAGAAATTTGTATAAATAGAATTTCTACAAATAGTCAACGACTTTAACTTTATCCCCTCTATAAAATATTTCTAAATCTGTTGGTTGTTGTTTCTAAATTGAATTGTTTTTGTTTTGTCTACGTTTAGGTTAAGTTAATTTCTTCTAACTTAGTTCCTACTATGTTTAGTATTTTGTATATTTCTCTATTAAATTCTTCAATATTATTGCATTTAGGTATGTAATTAGTCATATCATCTGCGAACATTACGCATAAGTGTTCGGTATGTTTTGGTAATTCATTTATATACGGTAAGAATAATATTGGCCCTAAAATACTCCCTTGTGGAACTCCCATAGACATTATCTCTGATTTGGAATATATTTGTTCCACGGTTTTTGTAGATCTGTTGTAAGTATCTAACGCAACAATTTGAGTTCTGTTGCTTAAGTATGACTCCATAAGCTTTATTTTTTAAATAACGAGTGACGAGACGAGCAGGACATGTGCCTGATGGTAAGCAATATGCCTGCCACATAACAGCACAGTGACACGCAGCTATAGGAACATGAAGAGTCCTAATCATTACCTAGCACTGCACTGCGCTCGTCACCCAGAGTTCTAAGATATTATATCTCTAAGCCCAGTAATTTCTCTGGAAACATTGCCCTTCAAACCGGAACACAGTAATGCTAACACATTACTGCTTGGCGGTAGAATAACTTGCAAAGTAGTGGTACTTCCTTAGGCGGAGTCTGCCAACAGTCCTACTACTACTAGGTGACGTGAGAAAAAGGTTTCACTTCAAAATACTACTATCCAAAGCAGCCTATTCTCTGCCAGAGCTGTCTATACCCACAGTAATTATCATACCGAGTGCTTGCGTGGCGAAATAAAAAACTGAGAATGCACCGTCAAAAAGTTATTACGAAAATATACTGTCGTAATTTTATTCCCGACAGCGCTGAAACAAAATATTTCCACCCTGCAAACGTGAGTTTATTATACCTGTGCTGGACTCTGTCATCATTGGCAGTGAAAAAACATGGAATTATTGAGATAATGACAGGGTAAAAAATGTACCATTCTATTAGGTATAATTATTTAGATCGTCAGATAGATAATGGGAAAAATTGGGAAACGTATTTTTATTTTATCAATTTATTAAATATCGACAAAGATCATCAGATTTCCGGGATGGTGGATTGTGACGTCACGCCTTTGTAAAATTGTAGAATGGAGTGACATCAATCGAAACTCCTAAGCTCTACATCTTCGTATTTTTTTGTTTATGAAACAAAAGAAAAAGTACGTATACAATACTTTTAATAATCTAACTGACAGGACTTTTTTTTTTACTTTTATAAGTTTACACTTGACCGCCATCCCGCCTGATGTTAAGCGACGATGCGGTCTACGATGGAGCGTTTTTACCTAGAAGAAACCGATTCACTCTCGATTTGAAGACACAAAGATTGTAACCAACCGGGAAAACTCACTCAGGCAACGTTTTCCAAATCCTAGATGTTCTTATCACAAAAGTACGTCAAATCTCTTCGTTTGTTTTTTACATTTTTTTATAGGTTTTGGTCATCATGGCTATGGTATGAAATAAAAACTATACCTAGGTATCTTTGTTCCATCGTGGATCGTATCATCGTCATATAAAACGGCAGCCATATATACATAAGCAGTCCACTTCATTTTCCCACTATTGGGACTCTGGACCTTCTGCTGCAAGTATCTAGGCTGTAATCAATCAATCAATCTAGCCACTAGCCCACCACATCTTAGGCTGCCATTGGCCCCTTTAAAAATACTGCAATAAACAAAAATATAAATGAACGAAAGTTACGTCAGGAAAAATCAATAGTGTACAAATTATCGGTATCCGTTCTTTAATAAACTTTTTTTTACAAATCGACATGATGTGACCAACGTTTGACAAAATCACGGGTAGTGAAATGATTATTATACAAAAAATATTTCGTAAATTGATTATATCTCGAAGTAATTATTTGAAAAGCGTTCATTCTATAACGTAATATTTGACAAATGATTCATGCTCAAAAACAAAACCAACCTTAGACAAATTTGCTTTTTATTATGTGTTATTTGGCAAACAACTCAATTTATAAAACAATAAAACTCAATGTATTTTTGCTGGCATCGTGGCTTAGTGAAAAACAGAAAAACAGGCCTTTTTAGTTTACTCTATTTCTTACTGTACCATTTATAATATAAATGCGATAGTTTATATGTTTGTATTAAGCTTTGTTCCTCTTTCAATCAATGATTACTGAAGATATCAGGATGAAATGTAATAGGTTAGATAGGTTTTTTTTAAATAAAGCGTGACGAGAGGAGCACGTTTCTGATGATAAGCACCATGCCTGCCACATAACAGCACAGTGCCACGCAGCTATTAGAACATGAAGAGTCCAAATCATTACCTAGCACAGCACTGCGCTCGTCACCCAAAGACCGAAGATGTTATATCTCTAAGCCCCGTAATTTCATTGGAAACATTGCCCTTCAACCCGGAACACAGTAATGTTCGTACATTACGGCTTGGCGGTAGAATAACTGGAAAAAGTAACTTTCCCAGGCGGACTCTGCCAAGAGTCCAACGACTACTAAGTTATTGTCTGGAATAACGCTGAATCGTTACCGCAAGCCTATCTGAAGTTATAATCAACGTAATTTAACATGTCAGTCAATTATTTTCTCTGAAAAAACGTAAAACAAACTTAAATTTAAAATTCAATTGAGACATTCGACCAAATTTCTTAAGAATCAATCACTTTATTATTATTATTATCGTCTAAATACATAAAGGCAAATTTTAGCTGTATCAAAGCAATTTTTCTGCGATGTTCAAGACTTCCTATTTTTTTTTGCTCAAGAGTGTCGTTGCCTATGAGCCTTTTGGCACGTCTCTCGATCGATTCCAGAGCCTTCAGCTGATACTTAGCCGATCCATCTCAAAGGTGCGAACAGTACTCCATACAGTAACGAATCTGTGCTTGATATAATGTAACCAACTGTTCAGACTTGAAATACCTTCGCAACTTTGAGAGGACACCTAGTTTTTTGGCAGCAAGTATAGCCTTGCCATTGTAGAGCGTAGCGGTCAAAGTAACGCCCAAAAGCTCAAGACGGTCAGAAACCGGCGGATACACCTCTTAAAGTTGGAGTCAGTTGGAGTCAGTTGGAAAGGACTCCTTTTAGCGAAGAACAGACACGCCTGCGTCTTACTCTCGTTGAACTTGACCAGATAGGCATCGCCCCTTTTAGAAACTGCCTCAAGTGTCAAGCTCAAATGTTCGATCAGACTCCCCCTCTGTACCAGAGTTTGCTGCTCAGTGGCTCTCGCGCTAGATATGTAACTCTCTACAACGGTACTATCGTTTGCGTACCCAAAGATACCGGGCTTCAACAGATTGTTGATATGTAGCAGGAAGAGCGTCGCAGAGAGTACCGACTCTTGAGGGACTCCGGCATTGATAGCCATTTGATCCGACGACCAGCCATCAATGACGACTCGTATGGATCGATCCCTCAAGAAGTCTGATATCCACGCAATGTACCCAGGAGACAAACCATAACTAGAAAGCTTGCTTATAAGGCCATCATGCCAAACCCTGTCAAAAGCCTTCGAGATATCCAGGGAGACTGCAAGTGCTTCCCCGTGTTTCTCAATAGCTTCACTCCAGATGTGAGTGACGTACGCTAGAATATCCCCGGTGGACCGGTTTCGGCGAAATATGCATTATATTTGGATTACCAGATCACTTAAACGATTTTGTGTTATCAAAATCATTAGGTTAAAGTCAATTTTCATAACGGCTGTAGATACGGTTCTTCCGCAGACAATTTCTACAAGGAAACTTACTTAAGCAGCATTAAATTATAATTAAGATCACAATGAAGTCCTGTCAATAATACTAGTTTACTGTTTTTTGGCTCGAGTAAGCCTTTAGTCTGTGATACGACGACAAAAGTCCAAACTTTTCTCTCAGCAACTTTATTACAAAGTAATCAAACGTCTCCGCAACATTGCATCTGCACCTGGCCCCTACACTCCATCGCCTCTACGACCGTGATTTTTAATATTTCAATTCCACCTATTTTACGGCGAGTCAACGCGTCATTCTGGCAACATTTGCCGTTTCCCGCCATTTATTTTCTCGGACCATTCTACTGAAAAATGTATTATGTAGAAGCGAGGAGTGAATGTAGGTACGTGGAAGTATATGTGGGTATGTAGAACACTCGTCAAATTTATATGAGACGTTGTCAGGGCTGAGATTTTTATGGCTGGAATTTGAACTTTACGTGTTTTGGTGCAGTGGAAACCGTCAAGCGTGGAGGTCAATGAGTATAGAAGGGCATAGTGGATTTGTTGGTTGTAAGTCTACCTGTAGAGTAAAAATATTTGTGTGATGAATACAAATTTTTGCTTAGTGTTTTGTGACGATATTATATCAACATCACCATCGTGAGCCCGTGTTCGTCCAATTCTGGACATTAGCCTTTCCAATATTGTGCCACCAAATCCAGTTTTCGGCTTTCCGCATATGTCAAGTATATATTATATTTACAATTATATAAGTTTTAAATCAGTGGTTTTCATAGCGCGAGCTTTGCTTAGTTCGGGGCTCAATGGTGTTGCGTGAAACATTTATTTATTTAAAGAAATAACTTTGTATTAATATAATACCGACTAGCTTTTGGCCCACGACGGAACAGAAAAAAAATGCCCACATGAATTTGCAAAAAAAAGTTCCATCCTCCGTTCCATCGTGGGTAAAAATAGTAGATAGGTCCCTAGATAAATAAGCAGAAAACTAAAGTGCATGTAAGCAAGCTGGTAATTAAATAATTATGTTAAAATAACCAAGATATTTTATAAATTAGGTTTCCATATGTAAAATTTTTTAATAACCTACGCAAAAACAACGAGATTTTGTAAATGTTGTGTTTGTGTCTGTCTGTGGTATCGTACTTCCCGAACAAACGAACTGATTTAGATGTGTTTTTTTTAATGAGATTTAGTCGGGTTTGTCTTAGCTATGTTCAATTAAAATCGGTTGGTCCGTTTAAAAAATATCACTGCTTTTTGTTAGCAGTGATAGGAATCTTAATCGTATAATGAGTTTTTGCTGTTCTTACACACACACATACACTAAAATTTGAAACTAAGTTAGCGTTGGGAGTTTTTTTTTTTTTTATTTAATACATACTTTTAATTTGCAGCAGAATATTAAATGTGGCTATGAAACTAAATCCGGACGGAGGAAATCGCTCTAAAGTATAGTCATTCGCTGTACTGAGAGTATTTGCCGACAAAATTAGATTTTCGAGACTCCGTTGAAACTGCGGTATGATGTCTAGCATTAAGTTGAGCGCTAGGTAATGCACTTTGCTCGAAATTGCTTGCGTTCTCAGGAAATAAGCGATTCAGGTAATGCATACTTAGGAGCCTCTGTAGTGTGAAATTTAGAAACGCCTACTGGAAACTTGATTCTAATTTGCCGTTGCCGTTTTAATAAGCTGATTACGTAGGTTTTTGAAAATAAATTATTATGTAGTGTAGAGAGACGGTACATGTACCTGATGGTAATATTTTCTTTTAAAATCAGTAATAGTTAATTATCAAATTTTTATTTGTAGAAAAACCGGCCAAGTGCAAGTGGGACTCGCGCACGAAGGGCACTCCAGCACTCCAGCACTCCTTACCATCGAGCAAGAAACGGTAAAACTCAAATAATGTTTGTGTGTTTGCATGTTTGTATGCCCCTCTTAAATATTTATTTTGTTTTTTTGTTAGAATTTATTGTAATTGTTGTTATAGCGGCAATAGAAATACATCATCTGTGAAAATTTCAACTGTCTAGCTATCACCATTCTTGAGATACAGCCTGCTGACAGACGAACGGACAGCGAAGTCGCAGTAATAGGGTCCCGTTTTTACCCTTTGGGTACGGAACCCTAAAAAACCGTAACCTGCGGCAAGGGTCCAAATTCTCGACATGACATTTGGAAATGGGATGATATCACCACTCGGCCACCAAGATTTTAGACTTGCCTAGTTGGTAGTAAATCTGCCTGCCCGTAGATCCTAGGTTCAATTCTTATCCAAGAAAAAACTTTTTTTTTTACGAGCAGGACATGTGCCTTATGGTAACCAATATGCCTGCCACATAACAGCACAGTGACACGCAGCTATTGGAACATGAAGAGTCCAAATCATTACCTAGCACTGCACTGCGCTCGTCACCCAGAGATCTAAGTTGTTCTATTTCTAAGTCCTGTAATTTGAAACCGGACAGAAACATTGCCCTTCAAACCGGAACACAGTAATGTTTGCACATTGCCGCATGGCGGTAGAATATCTGGCAAAGGTGTGGTCCTTCCCCAGGCGGACTCTGCCAAGAGCCCTACCACTACAATACTTGTATACAATATGTAATGAATACAAGTATTTATAATTAATACATGTATTTATTATGTGTCTCAGTTTTTTCATGTTCACCTTATAAAAGTTTACATAAGTAAACATTACCAGGCCAAAAACCAGTCAACTTTAGTATTGACAAGACTTAATCATGATCTAAATTATTATTTAGTTACTTCGGCGATTCGGCAGCGGTACCACCGCCATGGTCACGAGAAACTCATGACCACAATCACAAGATCACCAGTTGAGTCTTCCCGTGACCAAGGTGGATGTAACGCTGCCGAAACGTCGACGTAATTCAATGATTATTATTTATCGACGTTGAGGTCGAGTCGAGGTAAATAAAATAGGGAATATGCATGATTTTTTTTTTTTTTTTAATTCACTTATTACATTATTGTAACACAATAAAAAATATAAATACTCTTCCAAATGTTCAAATTGAATTTTAAAACATCGATAAAATTTTACCTGTTTGAACGCCGTCATCTTTCCCGCGCCTGGCATGACGTCACAGGCCATGCTCTGTGTTTGTTTACTACAAGTCTACAAGTGTTGCAGTTACTATGTACCGATTTTTGAGTTGTGCTAGCTATTAAAACGATGGAAAAAGCTAAAAAAATATTTTATAGGTATCGCCTTGCACCAAAGTGCAAAATCACTATGAGAAGTACACCCGATAAAATATTTTTTTGCTGTTCTATAAAATAAATAAAATATGCGAAAACACGATGGTATAAAGTAATGAAAAGAGATGAAGTATCTTTTCACACGTACACATAAACAGCCCACTAAATGTTCCTACAGCTGGGATTCCGGCCCTTCTCTCGCAAAGAGAGAGTCAAGCTCATAATCCACCACGCTGGCCCAGTGCGGGTTGGTGGATGACACATGACTTCGAAAGATTCTAGGTACATGTTGGTTTCCTTACGATGTTTCCCTTCACCGTTTGAAGTTAGCGGCATTACGCACATGACTTCGAAAAGACAGTGGTGCGCGTGATTTTGAACCTGGAATCTCCGGATCGGCATTCGCCGTTCTCCCGACTAGGCAGCCGTAACTTATCAACATTGAAGTACCTATTCAACATTAAACAAAATAATTTATATATAATTCAACAAAATTATTTAACGTAATAAACTTAATGAATATGAATAAACTTATTAGTTATAAATTATTATTATATAGGCAGTAGATCAGCAGTTTCCATGTTCCAATATTATATATGATCAAACGAACTTCCAAGTGAAGTTCGATCATTATTATATGAGTCACTTCATTTGAAGATATAGTATTATTTATAGTTTTAACGAGGTAGTACCCTTAATCTACAGGCAACATTGCACGTTTTTTAGAGTTAAAGTTTTATAGGGAAAATCAATCTGCATGTGGTAACACCGGTGCCTCCCTCGCTAGGTCGGCCATTTTTGTCTTCATTATTTTTAGAGAATTTTCAAAACAATACTTCATAATCAAGCATGGGTTTGGAACACGTAGCCGTATTCCTCGGGTGGGGTTGGGTAGTTACCTATATCTTCAAATGAAGTGACTCATATAATAATGATCGAACTTCACTTGGAAGTTCGTTTGATCATATATTATATTACGTCACTTCATTTTTCAGATATAGTATTATTTATAGTTTTAACGAGGTAGATATTTAGAGAATGAAGCTTTGTTTTGCTAATAGTATTGTTATAAAGTAAATAAAAAATCTATTCGTTTTAATATGCAAAAGAGCTTATAATCTTATTTAAGCTTTGTTATAATACTTAATACAATCAGCCTTAAATTGTGAAATATCCTGTGTGATCATGATCTTAAATAGTAATTAAACGTCTCAATTATTATTTATATTATTTAATCTGGCTGAAGACAACAGATCTGGCGAAATCACATTCGTTTGTATTAACAAAGGGTCTGTTATAAAAGCGAGCAAAGCTACAACCACTACGTGGCGGTCCAACTTGCAGTTTTCTGATAACAAGTAGGTATGTACACCGAGTCCCGCAGAGCTCGCGGCGGAGGTGGAAGCGTGGCGCGTACTATGCGCGCCAAACTTGCGGGTGTCTATGTCTATGCCGCTTTCTGAAAACACCATCTTCCTCCAACGGCTGATAGATTGAGTTGTAGCAACCGTATGTGGCTATTTTATTGTCAGGAACAAGTTTCCTATATTCGGAGCACCCGAACTTTTCGTAAGAGGAATGTAAATATTTGGGAGCAGAAGCAAGACAGATTTTTGGATTTTCCACAAAATACGGTAAGAATAGCACCGGCTGATCGCGGTCGCGTGCTGTGGTTTTGATTGGAACCAATATGACTATCTTAATACGATTATCTAATATTGTGATATTTTCTAGTTTTATTAGAGACAGGGATTGAACTCTATGTGCAGTGCACAGAGCTAGACATAGCTAGTATTACAAGTTTCTTTGTGATATTTTCTGTTCAATTCCAAAGATTAGTAGATACCAATTAGAAATGTAATTGAGAACTAATCGTCGATACCACGTTGAAGTATACTTGGGATTAATTGGGCTTCATTTTATATGCACCTTTAAGGAGGTGCCTAATGCGACCGTCCCATCTGATTATATCTCCTAATAAAAGCGATAGGGCTGACCTATGGCTGTTTAAGTTTCCATCCATCCATCCATGATAATAAAATAATATTCTATTCTATTCCATTCATCAGAGAAGACTTTATTAAATTGTTCGAAAAGAAAGGATAATATTAATGATATTGAATCATTGTAAATGTTTGTCTTATTAGACTCACAAAATTGCCACCAAACGATGCACGTAACATTACATATATTGTTCGAGTGTGTTGTCGGATAGTGACGCTAACGTTAGGTCGAGTGCGCCGGCGAGACGCCGCGGCGCGTGAAGGCTGTTCGCAGAATTTCGCGGCACCCAGGGTAAGACGCCAGTCTTACCTTGGGTGCAGAGGATGAAGGTCACTGAAATCAGACCGGAGTAGATACATACTATGATGTATATTAGATATCTGTAAATTTTGTAACAGAGGATACCATGGCTAGTGTGGGAAATTTAGTCGTCGATAATATTCCGTAAACACTTGCAAAATAATGGGGGAAATGCATAAGAGTATTTCTGCTTCCAATTTGTTGGTAATTTCAGCATTGCCGGCATTTGAATCCTATTTCCAGGAAACAAACCAAATAGATTTGGCTTTGCTCCGAGAGGCAAATAAATCATTTTCAGGACATTCGAATAGGCTTATTATGTCCTGAAAGACGTTATCAGGTAACTACTATTTCGGCATGCATCGGCATGATAGTGTTTGGTATTAACATAAGAAACAAAAAGCCAAATATTTTTGCTCTCGCACCATTGCCAAATCTCTCTCGCGAGTTTAGTAAGGTAAGGGAATTGAGTGCCACTCGCAGTAATACTTCACAGTTAGATTCGTTGTAAACGAGAATACTGCTAATAGTTCGAGATAATTAATATGATATTGTTTTTCTACGACCTTCCACGAACCGTTAACTTTTTTCCGCTGCAGATAGCTTCCCCCTTCCTGTTAAGGAAGCAAGCTTCTGTGTATGTTTCGAATTTATAATTTTTTTTAAGGAGTGAAAAATTTGTGAAGATGTTATCTCTCCATTAACAACATTTGTAATTTTGATTTTTGATTTAATAAAAAATCCATACTTTTTTGCGGAGCAACACCAATTAATTTGGCAAATTCACGAATTGTACATTTTGCTAAATGAGAACATTTCTGGGCTAATTGGGCAATATTGTTACGCATGGTAAACTCCTGGGAGTTAGGTATATCTGAAACCTAAAAACTTTTTGGTTTGCTCAGGATATTAACAGCTTTTTACGTGATTTCTTACAATGCGCAGCAGCAAATTTTATGTCTTTTAATTATATATATATTTTAATTATATTGTTTCTACACTTGTTAAAAATGTCTCTTATACATAATATGACGTATATTGTTGACTTACGCCCTCAACTTCTGAGGCGAATTATAACTTCCTTCATTATTTTGGTAAGTAATTTAGGAGTCAATCCGTAAAGCATTGCGGTAAATTCGTATAATATCGGTTCCCGTGATTTAGAAGGTTGAAATTGGAATCTCAAATATTTTTGGTCAGTATAAGGCTTAAAATCCATTCTATGGTATTAATTTTGACGCTGTCCAATAATCTTCCATTTTAGAGTGTGTATTTTAATAAAGCTATTTAATAGTTTTAAATTTAAAATATGAAAATATAGCAATTAGTCATTGCAAAGTGTGCAAACAGTTACGGCACCGAACTGTATTAGTTTGCTAATGGCATTGGACATTTCTCGGTGTTCATCATGGTTAAATTTAGACCTGATTGAACTACCATATTTTCAAAAGGAATATAAATAGTGGTAGTGAAAGGATGGTGTAACCCTTTTCAATCCATGACAGAATGACATGGTTATTAGTTATATTTAACCAGCAATTACAAAAGTAAGTAAGCCGGGCAGCATGTACCTGAACTATTGTTGAGCATTGGCACGGGTCTTGGGTTGGTTCGAGTTATTCGATGTTGATTGAGGCGTGGTCGTGGGGTAGTGTCGACGAGGTGCCGACGACGCTGCTCTGCCTCGACCTCCCCGTCCCCCCCTGTTCGGAGTGTAACGAGGAGGTGCGTTTCAGTTTCCCTGCTGCTGTACCGGGCTGCTTTTGATAGCCTTACAGGCTTTAATTTTTTCAGCCAACGAGTTACTAAAATAGAGTATCGCCACGTTCGATATTCTGAATGACGTGCAAGATGCTCTTCTCTAAGCTTGGCGTTATCAACATTGTTCCGTCCGTGGTGAAACGATTGCGCAGGTCTGTTTTTAACAACATATTCTTTCCGCGGTTTATTGCGGACACGCCCGTACTAAGTAGTTTTTGAAAATTTTATAAGTTTTTTATCGCGACCTTGTACGATTTCAAATACTACCGCTGAAATTTCGGCATCGAGTTTAGTAGCTTGTAAAAGCTTGCAATTGGATGGTGTCAGATATCACTTTGCAAGTATATTTGTACTATGTCTTCTTTAGAAAACCCTTTCCAAAGTAAAGGAAGCCATTTGGCTAAGCTGGTATGAATATTATCACCAAAATCGGGAGTGTTGGATGTACACGTACCCAGTGCGGATCCAGACAGACAAATCCTCGGTAGATGGCGCGGATGTCGTTTGTATATATTTTGGTTCTATAGGAGCAAAATGGGACAAAGGCCCGGGTTTGGCGGCAGTGGCAAAGCAGGCTGGATTTCATCCCTCTGACTTTCCCATATTTCGGACGGCCATGCTCGGTTTCGTAAGGTGAACCTTAGGAGTTTAGAGTTACATACGAGTTTTATGTAATTACAAATGACTATGTTATATCAATTGTGCGAATAAATTGCGAGATAGCATTGCGAAATCTGTTTTATTTTGTAAAACGATAAACGACACAATAACTCCGTAGCTCAGTTTTTAATGAGTATTTTTTATTAATCGAGGGTAGCTCACGGCTGCTCTCGTTATCGTGGTAGACTCGCAGTCTATCACGATTTTTTTAAGAGTGCTTTACGTGTTTCAAACGATAAATATATAAGCGGGTAGCTCGCAGCTACTCACTTCATTACAAGTGACTCGTGGTCAATAGTGTTTTAAAGCACTTATTTAGATGTAATTTTTTGTTAATCGAGGGTAGCTCACGGCTGCTCTCGTTATCGTAGTAGACTCGCAGTCTATCACGATTTCTTACCAAGTGCTTTACGTATTTCAAACGATACATATGTAAGCGGGTAGCTCGCAGCTACTCACTTCATTACAAGTGACTCGCGGTCAAAAGTAATTTAAAGCACTTATTAAATGTAATTTGGGGTAAACATACCTTATATTTCACTGTTCGATGAGTCGGATAAAAGTCCAACCCGGTGTTTCTTTTTCTTAGCTTGTTCTTGCATTTTTAGATTTTTTCTTTCGTGATGTGCTAACTTCTCTTCAGCACTTCGCTCTTCACATTTTGAGTTGCACGTGCGTTCGTCGCCTTGCACGAAAAAGGAATGAAGACAAAAATGGCCGACCTAGCGAGGGAGGCACCGGTGTTACCACATGCAGATTGATTTTCCCTATAAAACTTTAACTCTAAAAAACGTGCAATGTTGCCTGTAGATTAAGGGTACTACCTCGTTAAAACTATAAATAATACTATATCTGAAAAATGAAGTGACGTAATATAATTTATAGGTACTGCTTACCTACTGCTGAATGCATAAAAACCTATGTAATAAATTATAATTATTGTTTTTTAGGGTTCCGTAAAACGTAAAAACGGAACCCTTATAGATTCGTCATGTCTGTCTGTCTGTCTGTCTGTCCGTCCGTATGTCACAGCCACTTTTTGCCGAAACTATGAGAACTACACTGTTGAAACTTGGTAAGTAGATGTATTCTGTGAACCGCATTAAGATTTGAACAAAAAAAAATAAAAAAATAAAAAATTTGGGTTGCCCCCCATACTGAGAACCAAAACTCAAAAATTTTTTTTCATCGAACCTTCACGTGTGGGGGGGTGTCTATCGACAGGTCTTCAAAAATAATGTTGAGGTTTCTAAACTCATTTTCGTCTACACTGAATAATTTGCGCGAGATACACTTTCAAAGTGGTAAAATGTGTGTCCCCCCCCTCTAACTTCTAAAGTAAGGGAATGAAAAATCTAAAAAAATATATGATGTACATTACCATGTAAACTACCAACGAAAATTAGTTTGAACTTGATCTGACGAGTAGTTTTTTTTTAGTACGTAATAAATACACTATTATTGAAACTTCGATCAAAGTTACAACGAACTACAAGAACTATGTGTACTATGTATATTATGTTACTTGCTGCAACGGAACCCTTCATGAGTGAGCCCAACTCGCACTTGGCTACTTTATTTTTAATAATTACATTGCCGCTTTCACACCTCTGACCTCAGCGAACGTAAAATCTGGATTTGATGCAAAATATGCCGTCATCATGAATACATCTATTTTCGGTAGATTGTTCAAATGTGCTTTGACAAAACCACTTTTAGTCATAGTCCTAGATGATCCCTAATATCACCAGAATGCTAAAATTACACAAGCTAATGCAAAACACTACAATAAATACAAATAAACACGACTTTTCTCTCAAGCACAGTACGAATATCGACACCGTTAAATCACAAAACATGTCATGTGACATCACTTTTGTTTCGACCAATGGTGATGCGTTTGGCAAATTTGAATTTCCCTCGCCTATTTTGCACTTTTTAATTAATATTTTTTGCAATTAATAACTAACTAAATGAAAAAATAACGATTTAGGCATAATGGCCGGACATTAAAGATTCTACGAAAAAAAAATCAAGCCAATTTAAACTACATGCATATTCCCTATTGTAGTTAGATAGTACACCTTATTCTCAGTCGTTATCTTCAACACTGAAGGTCGCGTTTAGAATGCGGTGTTGATCACCCGATGCACCATGCCCTTCCATGTCTTTCTGTCGTCGGCGGTCCTAAGAGCTTCGGCTATTGGTAATCCAGTGAGTCTTTACCAGATCTGACCAACGGGTAGGTGATCGACCACGTGGTCTTTTCTCATCGACCTTGCCGGCTACCATAAGCTTCTCAAGGCTGCTACTTACGAGCCCTACGAGCGTCATTTCGAAAATGTTTGAGGATTTGCTGGAATAGTGGATACCTTTTTAGTAATGCGTAGCTCCTTAATAATGGACACCTTGGTTTTTTTTTAAATAAAGAGTGACGAGACGAGCAGGACATATGCCTGATGGTAAACAACATGCCTGCCACATAACAGCACAGTGGCACGCAGCTATTGGAACATGAAGAGCCCAAATCTTTACCTAGCACCGCACTGCGCTCGTCACCCAGAGATCTAAGTTGTTAAATCTCTAAGCCCTATAATTTCTCTGAAAACACTGCCCTTCAGACCGGAACACAGTAATGTTTGCACATTACTGCTTCGGCGACTTCGGCGTGCAGTCCATGGCAGTAAATTCGCAACATCCGTCTCCAACGCCACATATCAAAAGCATCCATCGATTTTAGGAAGATAGTACACAGGTTACTTTTTATCCCGGGAAAATAACATGAATTATGCTGGTAAACCCGCGAGCCGTTGTTGCGAGACACCAAATGCAAAAAACTTGAAACAAAACAAAACCACGACCCGTGCTATTTCAAATAAACGGCCTAACATAAAGGCGAACAGGTGAATTGCAAATTTGTGTGTTCCGGTGTTTCGTTTACAAATCAGCTTTGGGTCCCTACCCGCCGAAACATAAAATTATTTGTTTATGTATAAATTCGTTTGCATATCTGGCAATAGATTTATAGAATTGGTGTAGATGTTATTGCTATTATAGGTGATTGATTTATCACTGTTAAATCGATTTTTCGACGCTTCGTTATCAAATCGCTCGTAATCATAGTAATCCCTACTAATGGGAATAATTACACATGAAAACATCAGTCAGAAAAACAAGGTCACCGGCATAGCTCAGCGCATCAGCAAGCTGAAGTTTATTTCTTAAGCTTTTCTGATTTGTGTTCTGTTCTAACTTTCTAATATGGCGAAGTACAACTTGTAATGTAAAGTGTGTTAAAATAAAAGCTATAATTAACTATAAAACCACTTGTTTTACTTGATATTCATCACATAATCCACCACGTTGGCCCAGTGGGGTTGGTGGATGACATGTCGGTTTCCTCACGATGTTTTCCTTCACCGTTTTTAAGTTAGCGGCATTACGCACATGACTTCGAAAAGACAGTGGTGCGTGTGGGGTTTGAACCCGGGGTCTCTGGATCGCCAGTCGCCGTTCTCCCGACTAGACCAGCCATAACTTATACATTTCATTAAAATCAGTAAAGTAATTTTTGAAATGGAAACAGAAAACTAAAATCACTAAAAACTCAGCATGAAAACTACCGTGGTTATAACACGTTTTAAAAACTCAGTGCTAAACGAGGTGCGAACACGCGCGTGCACTCGCCTTGAAGAAGATCGCCGGACGCGATCGAAACTCGGACTGTTCTGACTATATTCTACGTGAGTTACCCGTGTATTTATTTTAAAATTAACTCGTTTTAAAAAGTAATTTGGTCGAGTGTCCGAGCTAAATTTTAAATTAAAGTCGAGTAAATAAATTATTAAAATTAAAACTCAACACGAACGACATATTCAAATAAATCACTTCTTTAAAGTAATATTCATCAAAATATAAATCAATTACGTGTTTCCGGAAGTTTTTTTTTATAATTCAGCTTAAACATCGGCTTATCGAGATAATTATGCAAAGATAAACGAAAGCTGCCGCGTTCCAAACTTTTTTACACAACTCTGAAATTCATGATCGTAATCCGTTACGGCACAAAGGTCTAATGATACCAGGATGAGAGTGATAACAAAATATATAAACTTTTTACTAAAGAAACAGAATAAATGTATACAGTAGACATTTATATATTTTACTAGCTGTTACCCGCGACTTCATTCGCGCGAAATAAATACTAAGGTGACTCAGGCAGTAGGTCTGTGTAAGTGTCTAGATAAAAAAAATTATAACTTTGAAAATCACGAATTTTCATACAACCGTTTATCCTTTGTTTCACCCTCTTTGGGGTTGAATTTCGAAAAACCACGTCTTAGCGAGCGCCTACGTGCTAAAAGGGTATTCCATGCAAAATTTCAGATTCCTAGCATTTGTAGTTTCTGAGATACCTTTCGCTTTTATATATATAGATTTAAATAAAGAGTGACGAGACGAGCAGGTCATGTGCCTGATGGTAAGCAACATGCCTGCCACATAACAGCACAGTGACACGCAGCTATTGGAACATGAAGAGTACAAATCATTAACTAGCACTGCACTGCGCTCGTCACCCAGAAATCAAAGTTGTTATATCTCGAAGCCCTGTAATTTCTCTGGAAACGTTGCCCTTCAGACCGGAACACAGTAATGTTTGCACATTACCGCTTGGCGGTAGAATAACTGGCAAAGGTGTGGTCCTTCCCCAGGCGGACTCTGCCAAGAGTCCTACCACTACTAAAAATATATGTATTTGTATAGATCTTTTTCTATTAAATTTTTCTCGTATTTATTGTATTTCGGTTCGTTTGGGTTCTTTTTAACCGACTTCCAAAATGGAGGAGGTTATCAATTCCACCACCACGCATATATATTTTTTTAAATTTATGTATGTAATTTTTTTACAGGATGGGTCAAAGTTCTTTATTCATAAAGGTACAATTTACACGTCAATTAGTAAAAAATACAAAAGAAAGAGCCTACCAATAGGACAGTCTATCGAGTGCCTATTTGTGATTTTGAAGTCTGTTTAATTTTCTGTATAAAAAGAGTTTATTGTAATTGTAGACCGTACATTCAAAAAAATCTCATTATGTCTGTAACCGGTGGAAAGTTAATTATTATTTATAGGCTTTTCTCATAGAATTTCGATAATGTTCTTCACAATCTGAAAAAGTGCAAAAAGAGAAAATATTGAAGGAAACAAAAAGTTACGAATTACAAAATATTTTTAAAAGCGCCATCTATGAGCTTAGCGCGGTAGCTTTTTGTTTTCATCAATACTACGAGTAATAATGTCGCCGGCTGGACGCGGTTTCGTGTGGCGGCGCTGTCTTATCGAAGTTGTAAAGAGGCGTGGCTTCATTTCGAATTCGTGAATTTCAGTTAGCTATTGTCAGCGCCTTAAGTATTTCTGAGGGTCGTGGGTTCGATTCCCACCCAGTGCAAAAATGTGTGTGATGAATTCAAATGTTTGCACTGTGTCTGGGTGTTTCTATGTATAATAATTATGTATTTAAAACTATATAAGTATTATATCAGCTATCTGGCCACCATCGTACAAGCTTTGCTTAGTTTGGGGTCAGATGGTGTTGTGTGTGAATTGTCCACCAATATTTATTTATTTCTTTATACTGTGCTAAAATAGTAACATGAGTGTTAATAATCGTACGGTCCGCCTAATGGTGAGTGCTATCAGTCTCTGACGAACATCATCTGCAACACCGAAGATGCGTACAACAACAAACTTATTAGTGTCAATATCGAAAGCGTCATGATATTATAGCATACTAGCGGCCCGCTCCGGCTTCGCTCGAATAATAACCTAGATATCAACTGCAGCGCCATCTGCCGGGCTGATTTGTGAATCTAAACCTTCCAGGGCCCTACCCAAACGTATACAAAAAAAATCATTCAAATCGGTGCAGCCGTTTAGGAGGAGTTCAATAACAACGAAAAGTGGCATTGATTTTTATAGATATAGATTACGAGAGACGTGCTGTGAGCAATACCGCGTTCAATATAAATTATTATTAACGGTCTGCGCTGGCTTCACTCGTAATAAAAATGCACATAGTCTTTAGCACTCAGGGATAACGTACATATCCCAAGATAAAAAAAAAATGGCAGTCATAGGAACTGCCGATAGAAGTGAAGACTTAAAACTCAGAATTTGATAGCTCACTTTGGAAACTACGCGAGTGAAACCTGAGAGCGTGGCCAGCCATCATGGCATGGCCATCTAGAAATGCGTCAGCATCTCCCATTGGCTCACGCATTTCTAGGGCACGCCCTTTCAGTATTTCTCATTGGCTGACGCAACTCTAGATGACCAATGACCAAGGGCCCCAGGTTTCCCGAACATTTCTTATCATACCCGAGCGTGACGCTAGAATTCAATTCACACTTCACATTTCAATTCACATTAAAGGCGCGCCAAAAGAAGTTTTCACTTCAAAAAAATTGCAATCGATTTAGTAGTTTCTGAGATTAGCGTGTAAAAACAAAAAACTCTTTAGTCTTCATTATATTAGTCCAGATTTCAAATAATTGCGTCAAAAGAAGTTCTCATTTCAATATTCTGTGATGTTTTGAAATAGAACAAACTTTTCACTTCAATACTTTGGTTCAGTGATATTATGAAACGGAGAGTAGGTCGCGGGATCCGGTGCGTTTATACCCTTATTCGTTACCGCGTTAAGGATTACTTCCACTAATTCAGCTTTACTAAGTTATAAGTAAGTTAAAGAGCGGTCGCTAAGTTAATAAGATGTGAATTTTAACTGCGCGGACCGAAGCTTAATGAATAAGTTAGGTTTAAGTTTGCCTCGTATTTTGGCGCAGTCTCGTATTTTATATTGAGTTATTTAAATGTTAATTTATCTTATAAACTCTGTTTTTAATACTAATTTGTATTTAAGGAAAAACTACACCCAATTACCGTATTGCTCAAATATATTATTATTAGTCTGATGATTACTGAGAAAGCAAGATTAACAACGACCAACTTTAATGGGAAAAAGTAAATAAATAATAAAATAAATAAATATTGGTGGACAATTCACACACAACACCATCTGACTCCAAACTAAGCAAAGCTTGTGTGATGGCGGCCAGATAGCTGATATAATACTTATATAGTTTTAAATACATACTTATTATACATAGAAACACCCAGACACAGTGCAAACATTTGAATTCATCATACAAATATTTGCACTGGGTGGGAATCGAACCCACGACCCTCGGCTTCGCAGGCAGACATACTACCCACTAAGCCACGAGGCCAGTCAAAGCAAACACAAAGTAGCTTTAGTGTTTTTTATTTCACTATTTTCCCATACTTCGTTATATAATACATTTTTTTTCATTTAACATCAACAATATCGAACTAATGAAACGGTCATTTGTCGACCTAAAACCACTCGCATGAAGTCCTACTTCTTTTCCTACCATTTATAAATTACGTTGGATTGTTAAATGCGTGATTGAATGGTGCCAACCATTTATTCACGCAGAGGTTTCTTTAATGGTAACTGTCGAATGATATCGACCAATGTGTATTTTTGATAGCATCAGACAACTCCAATCATAATTATGTAGGGAAGTCACACACAAATACACCTACTTACTCATATCCCGACATTAAACGATAATACAATCGTCAAACCAACACACAAAGGAAATATTAATAATTAAATAAATAAATACATAATACATAAATAAATACAATTATTAATTAATTATTATTTTGATGGCGGCCTTATTGATATTAACGATTTCTTCCAGCCTACGATAAAAGTTAAACACATTAGGTATGTGAATTTTAAATTTATACTATTATGTTTTATCAACAATTAATGAACAAATAATTTTAATTTTATCACTTCCATGTGAAGTGTGTGACCCAATTTTGAGGAAATGCCTCCTTACTCTACGTCCATCCATGTCTGTGTTATTCATTTAGATTTTTTTTTATTTATTTGTTTTCACTTGACCGCCATCTTGCCTTATAGTAAGCGACTATGCGGTTCGTGCTGGAGGGTGTTTCCTAGAAGAAATGTATTCACTCTCGATATGAAGACACCAAGATTTTAACCATGGGGCAAACTCCATTGAGGCAACGCATTCCACAAAAGTAGAGTCAACCCAGGAAGTAGGAAAAGTATAGATATATTTGCGAATACATACTTATTAAACATAGAAACACCCAGACAGTACAAATAAATGTATCCATCATACAAAATAAATATTTGCACAGGATGGGAGTCGAACCCCCGACACTCGGTTTTGCAAGCTGACTACCAACTTAACCACGAAACCAATAGCATAGTTGATAAATATAATTTCTAATTAATTTTTCGATCAGCGATTCATCGTCGCCGTTTTATCATCTGGATCAGCCGTAACTTATAAGGTATTGTAAATATCAAAACCACAAGTGACTAGTGTTGGAATACTGACCTTTGAAAGCCATGGTCGGCAGCAGCGCCAATGCTTGCAGCATCGTCCAGAACCAGCTCCTCTCGAGCCTCATCCTCACGCCGTTCTCCTCCACATCACTTCACTTCACCACTTCAATTATGAGCTCTTTTATGCTGCTCCTTTTAAGATCCATTTATTTATTCGCAAATATTAATTAGTTCTTTTGTAACTTAGTGAAAAAATAGAAAGGTATAAGGTAAGTATTTGTTTAAATACAAACAAATATAAGACTATTTTTTGTATTTTTTTTCTATGTTTGATTTTTACACAGAACTGGCTGTTTGTACCCTGCGCGTGTTGCTAAGCTACCTGTCGGAAATTAGTCGTATCAACTCAGAAACCTTGCAAAACCAAATGCATAGTATACGATTATATTAAGAACATAAAGATAAACATTTATTTTTATAAACATAGAAGATTGGTTAATAATGATATTGTTTGTATAGCATTACGAGCTTTAAACGGCGTTTTAATCATTTAAGTATAGGCTTACGGTGGCTGTTCGCTGTCGAGTTTGCTTACACAAAAGAAACCGATTCACTCTCGATTTGAATTCCATGTATCATATTTTAACTTTTCTTTTTGGGATAAAACACAAAATATTTATGGTCGAACAGAAACACAAAATAATATCTTTAATGGTGTAATATTTTAATTGATTTCTGGTGTGAGTCATATTAAAAGAACATCTCTCTAACCCACAATTTGTATTATATTATGCAGTTGTATTAACATACCGTTCTTCTAGATTGACAGAAGAAAATTTACATACGAAGAAGAAAGTTAATAAACGAATATGCCTGTGTTTTCGTCGTTATATTCTGAGCATCACACTGTGGAGTTTTACTGTGTTAAAGTATCTGATAACTACACTAGGTCTAGGTATACTACAGTTTTGTAGTAGTGCAGAACCATAGCCATAGGCAAACACCTTAAAGACTGGACTACTTTGACTCAAGACAGAATAGTAATAATAATAAGCAATCCTCTTTTGAATTTAGTATGCTAGCAAGCTAGTACAATGTTAATACATTTCACTGAATTCAGTGGCGACTAAATTCAGATGACTAAATTTAGCCAAGTGTAATAAGGGCTTACTTAATGCAACTACTTACGCTAGGGCTTAACTTAATGCAACTACTTACGCTAGGGCTTACTTAATTTAATGAGTCTGATTTAAGAACTTTCAGAAACGTTTCCGATACTACTATGCAGGTAACTACTTGTTTAAAAACAAAAACACGAAACTATCAAGTCAATCTTTTTTCACGTAAATAATTCAGCTTACTGTTGTGAGTAGAAAACTAATTTACGTAGACCGGAAATGAAATTACACGGTTGGACGAGAGTCATTACAAACAAATCAAAAATTTCGAAACTAATTTTCGTTTCTTTACCAACTTCAGTAAAAAAAAAACAGAAAGTAAAGTCACAATTTATTACATTACCTTGGATTTGTTTAATTTAGATATTAACATATGTAAAATAAAAAAATAAATATTAATAAAATATATACTTTGTTGCCAATTTGTCGTTTCCTTTTTCTACAAATTTTAGATTATTTACTACGAAATCTATTTGCATCAGACCTTATTTTTTGGTCTAGTTATTTTTAGTGTGATCCTTATTTTTTGTGTGAATAATTCCGAAGTCCGTAGTGTTAGTAAGATAAACAGAGGTAGTAGATATAAAAATATTGATGACAATGAGCCATACAATATTTAGTTTTGTTAAGTAGGGTTTTACCCGTCTGAAAAAAGTAAATTTTACATTAACTACTATAGATTATCAACTACCGATTATTTATTATGTCACTGTAAAATTGTCAATAGAGTTAGATTGGAAGACGGTCGGTTTGGTAATTAATATATCGTATTACTTATAATTTGTTTACATAAAATCGATACAGACTTTGAAACTAAGGTGAAACTTAGGTGCACCAAATTGAGTTTAAGTATGTGTATAGTTTAAGGTTTAATTTGGCGAGAACACTGAAGCTAAAATTTTAAATCTATGTTTCGATACGAAACAAAATGCTCCTTCTTTTAAAGAGAGAATCGTTCCGAGTAGACTGCATCGTCGCTTAACATTAGGCGAGATGGCGGTCAAGTGTAGACCTAATAAAAGCATAGAAACAGGAACAGTTACTAAGTGTATGCCACGAAGCACTACTGGTTATCTGTTCTATGATATAACTAATTGTGCTCTACGTTTAATTAGTTGTAACTTGTGTTTTCGTTTTTCCCCGAATTGAGATTTTTAAGGAGCAATAAAACGTTTGGCTCCTGATGAAATTAGTGTAAATTTGCTCACTTTCTTAAGAAATTTCATTTTAATTTTACAAACTACAGTGAAGCAGAATATGCTCCTGGGATAAAGTGTAGACGTTAATTGAAGGAGCTCTATCTACGTAAAGTACCCTGTTAATATATGTATAGGTAACTCGCTTTTAACTAAATTATAGACGTTATTTTTATAGCTATTATTTTAGTTTAGTTTGACTGGACTTTTTACCGCACTTGGCCTCTTAATTCGGTCATTGTGTGCCTTAAAACATGAATAATTAGCAACTAATAAATAACTATCAGCAGTTCCCGTTCATGTATTTTTACGGGATAAAAATATAGATTAATATAAGCAAAATCTCTCTATAACCTGCTTAAAGACCTTGGATTGTCCAGAAGTGCAGTAAGTTCTATATTAGAACGAGTATCTAAAGCTGCACTAGTAGGATCATATCGGATTTGGCTGGGCAGGGAGAGAAATACGAGTAGTGAGTGTTGACGTACGTCAATATAAGGGGCCCCTTTTAAACCTACGCCCGAGTCACAAGTCTTGGGGTCTATTCGAGATTTCTCTCTCTCTGCCACACGATGGACCCGGCACCCGCACGGTGAATCCATGGAATGCTAAGAAGTATGTCTCTTTTACCCGCGATTTCGTTCGCGCATGTAAATATTAAGGTTAACTGAGGCAGTACATACTTTTACTGAAAACAGCTTAAATTAAAATATTGTTGTACAGTTTCATCAAAATCAGTTTTAATCAAACCACTGGGTTTAGGCGTTAGAGCACAGACAGGCAGGCAGAGTTCACCTTCATATTTATGGTAGAAAATAGGATGGATTTCAAGTGTTTCGTTTCAAAATTTAACAGTTTTATCTTCAACAGTGACGAACTTCCACATACAACTTTCATCCCCGAAGTACCTGGGTAACCGAGTTTTGCTCGGTTTAAATAGTAAATATACTTAGATACGTACAGATAAAAGAAACCAAGAAATAGATTTTCTTAAAAAAAAGAAAACATGAAAAAAATGAGAAGCCGTCTGGATTCGAACCCGGAGCTATTAATTCGTGACCGCTATGACCGCCCGACTTCCCATCTGAGCTATTACGCTGTCGCGTCACGCGGCGAAATTTACCTTCGCAATCTAATGTCTAATGTGTCAGTTTTTCATTGTCTAAAAACGCGCATAATATGCGTTTATAAAAAATGAAACCTAGTTAGATTGATTTATCGTCCCCGAAACCCCCTGCATACATGATTTCATCAAAATCGTTCGAGCCGTTTCCGAGATTCAGATTCTATATATATATACATATTTATATAGGTACAAGAATTGCTCGTTTAAAGGTATAAGATTTACAAAATTGTTAGAAAAACCGTGTATTTGCTTCACGTCAAGTGTTATACGAAGTTTCATGGTTTTATCTTTAACAATTTTGAACTTCCATATAAACTGTCATCCCCCATTTCAACCCTTTCAACCCCTTTTCCATAGTAAAAAGCAACCTATATTATTTTTTGGGATCTAGTCTATGTGTACCAAATTTCATTAAAATCGGTTCATGCTTATAACTTTGAAAATTACGGAATCTTCATACAAAACCGTCCATCCCTTGTTTCACCCTCTTAGGGGTTGAACTTCGCAAAACCCCGTCTTAGCGAGCGCCTACGTGCTAAAATCCACCTCCATGTAAAATTTCAGTTTCTTAGCATTTGTAGTTTCTGAAATTTCGTGATGAGTGACCTTTCGCTTTTATATATATTGTAGATGTGTAATTCCGGACTATAATATGAGTTCCAAATTTGAATCTGATCCGTTCGGACTTCCGACGTTATTGAGCAATAAACATACAATCTTTTTCCTTTAAAAATTAGTAGAATATATAAAACATTTATGTATAATAATACTGGGCAGATATATTACAGACTGTTTTTGTAGCTCAGTTGGTAGTAAAATCTGACTGCAGGGCTGTACGTTTTGGGTTTTTTTAACACCTAAGACTAATATTTATGTGATGAATTCAGATATTTATTCTGCATCTAGATGTTTTTACGTATCACGAGTATTTATGATTTACCATTTTACAAGTACCTATTATATCAGCTATCTGTTTACTCTAGTACACGCTTTGCTCAGTTTGGTGTTGAAGAAGTGTTCCATTATTATTTATCATTCAAGAATTATTTAATTATGCTGCGGTTTTATTCACTTCAATTAATCAAATTTTCCAAAATCAAATGTAGCCTTTGTGTTATGGCAATATATAGGCTATATTTTTGCATAGTTTTACTCGTCTTTTTTAAGGATCTTTACCGCAGTAGAGTGCGAAACATTGACCATTATAACTCTCAAGATTTATAATGGTCAATGTTTAGCATTTTACAGTAGTTTACATTGGTTGGTTAAAAAATATTCTGACCATATTTTTATGTAGGTATTGAAAAAACAACAATTTGAGACCTTACAAAATTTACTAAATTGTTGCTTTAATAAATAAATAAATATTGGTGGACAATTCACACACAACACCATCTGACCCCAAACTAAGCAAAGCTTGTGTGATGGTTATAATATATGTAGAATAGAGGTATAGTGACAAGTTTAATTTCATAATTGAGACGTTTTATCATTATTTTGTTTCCAAATCATTAGGTACCTATCACTGCACTATGCTCGTCACCCAGAGATAAAAATGATTTATCTCTATCATCTATTATTTATATACATTTTTGATTATTCTCAAAAATCATCACCCTGCAAACCGGAACTCAGCAATGTGTGCACATCCTACTAATATTATAAATGTGAATGTATGGATGTTTGGATGTTTGTTGCTCAATCACGTCCTAACGTATGAACGGATCGGGCTGAAATTTGGAACACATATAGATTATAGTCTGGAAGAACACATAGGCTACTTTTTATCCCGGAAAAACAACGGGAACAACGGGAACGGGAACTTCGCGGGTAACACCGCGGGGCGCTTCTAGTTATACTATATATTTTGAAAGTGAGTAATTCAAAGCACTGCCAGATTACACTCCGCACCCAGAGACCAGAGACATGGAATTACTGCACTGCATTCGTCACCCGGGCATATTAGGTATGTAAGATGCTTTATTATTACCTTATTATACTTTTATTCATATTGGTACCATCAAATACTTTGAACTGTTGAAACATTTTGTAGTGGTAGGACTCTTAGCAGAGTCCGCCTGGGGAAGTACCACACCTTTGCCAGATATTCCACCGCCAACGAGTAATGTGCAAACATTACTGTACATCCGGTTTGAAGGGCAATGTTTCCAGAGAAATTGCAGGGCTTAGAGATATGACATCTTAGATCGAGTGGCGAGCGAGTGCTAGGTAATGATCTGGACTCTTCCAATGTAAAATTCAAATGTTCCCATAGCTGCGTGTCACTGTGCTGTTATGTGGCAGGCATGTTGCTTACCATCAGGCACATGTCATGCTCGACTCGTTACTCATTATTTAAAAAAAAACATATTATTAAGCAAGCAGTGTCCTGTGGTTTTACCCACTTCTCATTTCCGTAATTTGTCCACGATTAAATGTTTACGTGTTATTTTATACCACAATCTGTTTCAAATTTTAATCCGATCCGTTCATCTGCTCCTACGTGATTGACCAACAACATCCCAATTTTCAACCTTTCTCGTTTATAATATTAGAAAGATTTAATATTTTCCAAACAATGTGTCTACTTTTTTTTCGATAAGTGGAAAAAAAAATACTTTCTAAGAAAATGTTGACGATAATGTTGACATTAACAGTTTCGTTAGTAGAATATTCAGAATATTTTAAAAAGTGCTTTAAGAAGGTAGTAAAGAAATTAGTGGTGGTGTAAAGTAAATTGGTTTCTTTTAGATAAGCCTTCTTTCTACATTCAAGCTCGTAATGTTAGAATTATTTTTCAAACAATTTATCTACTTTTTTTTGTCGATTACTGGAAATTCACAATTCATTAGTGGTTTACCACAAATATGCTGACTTTTAATAGTTTCTATTGTAGAATATTTTAAAAAGTGCTTTAATTATATAAGGGCAGTAAAGAAGTTAGTAGAGGTCTAGAGGTGTGAAGTAAATCGGTTTCTTTTAGATCCTTCGACATTCAAGTTCGTTTTTTTTATGCAAATTCATGGCAGTCAACTATGAGCTTATTGTTGTCATTTTACAAATAAATTTTCTACCGGATGATAACTAGGCTATCTTATGTAAATAGTAAAAAATCGAATAACTTGGATATTAACATTTGTTTTTCAAGTCATTTAAATCAGTTTCATTTTGGACTTTCATCAATTTTGTATGAAACATTTTTTGTGTTCAAAAAATGACGTCTGTCTTACGTTTAAGGTCCAAAAAATTCAAAAAAATAAATTGATTGAATAAAAATCCGAATTGTATCTTAAAAATCTGATCAATATCAATCCCAATACCTATTAACTTAAAAAAAAGCTCCAAGTTATTTAAAACGCCAAACCTTCAATAATTTCGTTTCATAATTTTAATACGGACATTTTCAAATAAACAAGGAAACAGCGTTGAAACGTGTTCGACATCAATACAAATATTTAAAGACCAAACACAACCTATTGTTACTCACAAGTGCTACACGAAACAAAGACAGGCAGTTTTACTTTGTTCAAACAATCAATTTTGATCTTTCACTTTTTGTTCACAAAATCTATTTTCACAGTAAATATATTTTGTAGTTATGATTTTTTGGAATTATCATAATACATCGCAACAAGTCGTAGATTCGGCGGATGATTCGCGAGGCGACGCGTCTGTCCCGTGCGGTCGCTCGTAGCACACTGACGCTCAGCCGCGTAGCCGCGTAGCTGTTACCCGCACAGCTACGACGCGGCCTACACGTTACAGCTTGGTAAAAAGAGAAGGAAATAAGGCAACGCCACCATTGCAAATGTTTCAGAAAAATTATCACACGACATTTTTTTGACATACAAATAGCGATAGATAACAATTAATAAATAAATTGTGCCAATGACAAATAAATTCGTTTGTTCGGGGTCTTCGAGGATACAGAATTGCTATTAATTCTTTCAGCAAAATCACACGACATATGTTATTTCATCAAACTTTCAAATTACCTACACAGTATGTACATCAAAACTATAAATAATCTACTTATTACATAGGAAAATAGCCAAGGCTCTACTAGACTGAGTCAAACATTTTGTATCATGTCTTTATACGATATCTATAGGTATTTTTGTAGTTTAAATTTTAACATGCAAAATGTATTAAAAAAAATTCGCCTATTAGGTATAAAAAAATATTACTTACGTATTTCTTTTGTTTCACTAACTAAAAAAGACGAAGATTTCACTAACTAAAAATGACAGTGGTTAAAAAGTTTCGAGTGACGTTTCGACCTTCATTGACGTTTTTCACGAAGAAGTGACGTCACAATTCTCACACTGGAAGTTTGATGATCTATGTCGGTGTCAATTTTAACAATTTCATAGAACTAAAAATTCGTGTCCCATACTTTTCCATGACCTACCTGACGGACAAATTAGAATGATATAATTGTAAACCAGTCATCACTCATCAGCCCCAATAATCATTGCAAGACTTTTCTTCCATGCTGTATATCATGTACTCGGTCGCTTGAAAAGGTAGCATTGAAACGTTTAAACCTTGCGCCTTTCGCATGAAGAGGAGAACGAATGCGAATGTGTTATGTTTTCCGGTGTTCCATTTTATGAAAGGATGTTTGGATTACTTTGCGAGCGATGGTAGAAACGGTCGTGTGTTTGCGGCATTTGGATGGCACGTACAAGAAACATGGAGGCTATTTGAGAGATTTAACACTGGATTTGGCTAACGACGCAAGTGTTATCACAATGCAATATTTTTAGCGGCGTATTAAGCTAATGTTTACATCTATTCAAGAGATTCAGAAGCAGAACAATTTTCAACAGGCTTGAAAAATAAGGTTCTTAATTTGGTTGTATTTAAGGCCCTGACCACACATGCTGCTTTTTGAAGCGGGATGCAGCGACTAGACGCCAAGCGCAGCTACTTTTTGAAGCGGGATGCAGCGACTAGACGCCAAGCGCAGCTACTTTTTGAAGCGGGATGCAGCGACTAGACGCCAAGCGCAGCTACTTTTTGAAGCGGGATGCAGCGACTAGACGCCAAGCGCAGCTACTTTTTGAAGCGGGATGCAGCGACTAGACGCCAAGTGCAGCTACTTTTTGAAGCGGGATGCAGTGACTAGACGCCAAGCGCAGCTACTTTTTGAAGCGTGACGCAGCGTCTAAATGTCTGTCGCCGCTGCTAAAAGAAGCTAGAGTGGTTTGGCTGTTTAAGGATGTTTCGCGATAGCTGCTCCAATAGTCATTCAATTTTGATGGTTCTTTCTTTGTTGGGTAGATCATAGTTTAGAGGTTTTATCAAAATCAAGATATGGTGGTAAGTATAAACAAAAAACTAAATTTTACTTTCATATACGACTTAAGGCCGGGTCACACAGAGGCGATCCGGTAGCGATAGCGATCCGATAGCGAGAGCGACCCGATACCGAGTATGGGATCGCGCCCGCTTGCTGTGTGTCAGGTTGCATACAAATTCGAACATTACAAAAAATATCGTCTCGCTATCGGATCGCTATCGCTTTCGGATCGCTTCTGTGTGAACACTACATCAATGATAGCTGGTTTCTTTTGAAATTTGGTCGAGTGTCTGAATTTAATTTTAAATTGAAGTTAGGTTCTGTTTTTTCAGAGAAAATTAATATAATATAATTATAAAGAAAAAAAATTTCAGGTTACTAGTGGTTGCCATTGTTCTTAATTCGACCATGAAGCATTAGTAATTATGTTGTCAATTTGACCACATACTTGAACGATTACCAAAAGAGTTTTTATCCGTGAGTGTCAAATACATGGTACAGTTTTTTTTTTTAATAAACAGTGACGAGACGACCAGGTCATGAGCCTGATGGTAAGCAACATGCCTGCCACATAACAACACAATGACACTCAGCTATTGAAACATGAAGAGCCCAAATCAATGAAAACCAAACGAATGGAAAAGCCTTCAAGCCGGAACACAGTAATGTTTGCACATTACTGCTTGGCGGTAGAATAACTGGCAAAGGTGTGGTACTTCCCCAGGCGGACTCTGCCAAGAGTCCTACCACTACAAAACAGTGTATAATGTGTGCTTTTTTATTGATTTAATGCACACAAAATGGGTATAAAGTTTTTGCTCCACGTTTTGATTTATAGGTTATCGATCTCATAAACTTGGTACAGTTTATCAAAATCAATAAAGCAATTTTTGTATTGAAATAATTATAAACATCCATAATTACAAGCTTACGCAATAATAATACAAGTGGAATGGTTATTATAAAAATATGACGCGAGTTTAGCGTTTTCCATAAATACCTAGTTATAAAATTTGTTTTACATATATAACTTAATTATATCAGGTAGTTGTAGTAAAGCTCTTTGCAGAATCTGTTTAGGGCAATATGATACCTTTGTCAGTTATTCTAGCGCCAAGCAGTACAAACTGTGTTACGCTTGCACTTGACCGCAATCTCGTCTGAAGTTAAGCGATGATGTGATCAACGATAGATCGTGATTACCTCGCAGAAACGAACGAAAGTGAGACACTCTCAAGTTGAAGACATCAATATTGTAACCATCGGGAAAAAGCCTCTCAAGCAACGTATTCCATAGCCTTTAGCTGATGTACTGGTGCAAATCAAACTAGTTGTTTCTACGTAATTGGAATATATTTGATATAAGATAAGATAAGATAAGAAAACTCTTTATTAAAAGCCACAAAAGAAAAATTACAAAAGAAACAAAGAACACAAGCTTGACATTTTAAATGGCGGCCTTATTGCTCAGAGCAATCTCTTCCAGGCAACCGTGTAATTACCGTGTATAATTTACAGTATCAATTAATATCACCGTTGTCGATGACGGCTAGGTGGCAAGTGTTGTCCTGTTCTCTTGTTTGCGCGATTCAGACGTGTGACGCGCGGTGATAGTTGCGGGACTTGCTATAGCACATTTAACAGGCTCTTCATGGGCCTGAACAAGACGTTCTTATCACAATAGTGAATACAAACCTCTTAAGAGTGCGCCTAAAGCCAGGAAAAAATCAGATTTCACCCGCATGTACATAAAGTCGAAAATAGCATGACACAGTTTGGACGAAAAATCAATATTTAATCAGGAGTCCATTTTTGACCAAGTTTTATTTTATTACTCAATAACTAAACATAAATTTAAAAAAGTGTTCGGTTACTTTACTAAAACGTACAAATAGGAATTTATTTTTTTACCAAAAAATAATGTGGGGTCATCGCTGATAATTTCGAGTACTCGGGTATTAAAACGGGTTTTTTCGGTGTCATTTTTATTTTTTTATTGTAAAAAACTCTGATCTATTTTTAAAATTCTATTCGGTTATTGTGCTTCTTCTTGATTGTACCCACACGTCAATATTTTTTTTGTCATAGTTTTTAGTTTCTTAACTTCAGTGAGCGGCGTCGAAAATGTCCTTTTTTCGTATTCTGGCTTTAGGCGCCCCCTTAACCTCCTCGTTTCAGTCTTTGGAACGTCACTCATGAATCGATATCGCTTTTTCGAGCTACAAGCAGTAAGTTTAACTTATAGAGGTCTATGTGTGTACGCTTCCGTATCTACATATGTATGTATCAATCGAAGGCATTATGTTTCTCAAACAAAAGGATCGATTTGAATACGTTGATTGATTCAGAATTAACCAAATCGACCTAGTTCTTAACTATTATATCTGAACTTTTAGTTTTGATTTCGTTATTTATTTTTGTTGTAATTTTATTCTTTGTCACACAGCACCATCTACATCAACAGCCCAATAAACGTTCCCACTGCTGGAACTCGGGGCCTTCTCTCGCAAGGAGAGAGTTAAGGCCATAATCCACCACGCTGGCCCAGTGCGGGTTGGCGGATGACACATGGCTTCGAAAGATTCTAGGTACATGTCGGTTTCCTCACGATGTTTTCCTTCACCGTTTTAAGTTAGCGGCATTACGCACATGACTTCGAAAAGACAGTGGTGCGTGTGGGGTTTGAACCCGGGGTCTCCGGATCGGCAGCCGCCGTTCTCCCGACTAGACCACCGTAACTTACCGACTAGAGCACCATCTAGCTCAAAACAAAACAAAACTAAACAGAAGTTAAGTACCCAAAACTAAGTGAACTACGTACCTAAGCCAGATATCTGATAATTAATACATGATACACAGAGATCTTAGACGTTAGTTATGATCGATCTTAGTTACAGCTGGTCTAGTCGGGAGAAAGCGTGGCGACTGCCGATCTGGAGCTCTCGGTTCGAATCACACACGAACCACTGTCTTTTTGAAGTCATGTGCGTGATTTCGCTAACGTAAAAACGGCAAAGGAAAACGTCATGATGAAACCGACAAGCTCCTAGAATCTTTCGATGTCGTATGTCATCCACCAAGTCACCCTGGGCCAGTGTAGTTGATTATGGCCTAGACTCTCTCCTAGCGAGTGAAGGCCCCGAGTCCCAGCACTGGGAATATTTAGTGGACGGCTTATGCTACATAGAAAATCCAAAAGCACAGCAAAAGTTCTTATTTGGCTCAGTTATTCTATCACCAAACAGTGTCATATTCCGTTTTAGTTTTTATAGTAATTACAGGCCAAAGATATGGCTGAGTGAGGAGCGCACCGCAGTAATACCAGTGATTTGTTGTGTTTATATTCAAATGTAATAAATATTACAAAAATAATCAGCAGTCTTAGGGACTGCCGATGAAAATGTAAACTTTTTATTTTTTATTGTGTGATTTTTTCTAGAGTTTAAATATTTTCTAATATAGAGAGTCTAGGCCATAATCCACCATGCCATAGCCAGATGCTGGCTAAATGTGGGTTAGTGGATGACACATGACATCGAAAGATTCTAGGTACATGTCGGTTTCCTCACGATGTTTCCTTCCAGCGTTTTAAGTTAGTGGTATTACGCACATGACATCGAAAATACAGTGGTAATTTTGAATCCGGGGTGTCCGGATCGGCAGTCGCCGTTCCCAGACTAAACCAGCCATAACTTAAGTTACGGCAAAACATGCCCGACACGCCTAAAAAACTTTTCACTTCAAAAACCAATTTTAATAAAACTACGTCATAATTAACTAAAAAAATCCTTTACAGGAAGGTGGTGAATGGTAAGTGTATTCAAATTCTCCTAATTCCTAAAACACTGACCTTTTGATATTTCACGCAGTGGCTATTATACGACCACGCAAAATGAATATTCCGTCGACGCCGTGACCGTCAGAATTGTAAAACAGTTGACATAGGTGCTGGGGTAATTTACTTAGATTGAGGTGTTACGGACAGGTTACTGAAGAACAGAGTTTCAATTTATTTTTCGATAATCCTACTTCCCACTATTCTACTACTATCATTAATGTCCATGTCTACGTTTAGATGTTTGAACTGTTGTTGTATATTTACAACTAGCTGAACCATGCGCGCGTTGCTACGCCATCTATCGAAAACTGGTCGTACCAATTCAAATATTTAAAGATTGATAGTCTGAAAAAACACATAGGCTACTTTTTGTACCGCGAAAATAAAGGGAGGCAAATTATCGGGAACGCGAACTACGCGACAATATAATTGGCTTTTGTTATGCTAGCGTTACGTGACGAAAACTTATTTATTTCCTTTAAGTTCTTAAACTACATAATTTAATTATTTTCGTTTACTGTTTTGTATCTGCTCTTATTTAGTCAATACGTAGGCGTATAATTCAGTTACTCCTATCAATGAACTCTATTTAAATACTTTTTGTGATGACGTGACCAATGTCGTCACGGCGTATCTTTGTTGTGACGGCATAGAATAGATAATATAGATGGTGACGGTTAGTTTTGCTGGTTCAAATAGTTTGAAATATAAAGCAGCTAGTAGCGTCAGCGGTTTTATTCGTGAGCCTCATCGGATCAGTTCCCTTAATTTCCTTGTAGTAAAAAGGAGTCAATGAGTTTTTGACGTGATAACGTCTTATAATTCGATGAAGCCGGCTGCACGCCCGCAAAACATGACGTCATGTAACGTTACCGCCATTACCTCAGTTATTACTTTTCGCACCATTTAGTGAGTGAAATGTGTATGACGTTCAAGGAGTCTCTCCATGTTTTAGAAAAGCGACGATATGAAGTTAAGAACTTGTGCTAGTACAATGATGTACCCAGAGATGGCGCTTTGAACAGCTTTTCAAAAAGCTTCAGAATGTTTTACCTAGATGGCGCTTAAAAGGAAAAAGACGTTGTCACGTCTAACTATCGTCAGTAAACCGACTTTACAGACAACCATTTTTTTCCAGACTATAATGTAACTGTATTCATAATTTCAACCGAATCCGTTGAGACGTTCCTACATGAAGAAGTGACAAACATCCGTAACTTTCGTATTTCAGATATACTTCTGATTGTTTCTTGTCACTCGTTTGAAGAGTCTGCTAGCGTCAAGGTGTACCTCTCTGTAGTCACGCTAAGGGGGGCACTGTTCCAGAGCAGTTGTGGATCCTCTATGACTGTCTATTCTAAAGTCTCCTTGACTCTCTTCGCAGCGGCAGTGGTACCGCTTGGTAGTACTGTCATCTTTTATTCTATTCAGACTTCGTTTAGAGTATCTTCTTCTCATTCGTTACTCACAGCCAATACAGATGTATTGGCTAAAAGATGACCACGCGGGAATACACGCCAGTTTACGACGTGACGTTTATAGTGTTACAATGATGTGCAAAAATAGTACTTATTTTTATGATCGCAAGATACTACCATGAATGTTTATCATATTTACAGCAGGAGAACTGTTTTAACACTGTATACTTATACTTACTGTTTTGATATAAAGGTCAACGTTTCCAGCAAAGCATTTCAAATGTATTTCGTAAATTAACAATCTCATAATTTTATTGTAGGGCTGGATTAAGTGAATCTCCTTAATAACTTTTGCTCAGCTGAGGAATGACTGAAATTATTAAAAAAATAAGTCACATACGTTATGGCCGCTTGTTATCTCGTGGCAATTTATGATCCATGCGTCTATGTATGTTGCTGTACATATAAATATTGCTTGCTGTTAGGTCCCAAATTTGTTCTGTATATTCATGTCACTGTTCTGTTATGTGGAAGGCATGTTGCTTACCATCAGACACTCGTCTCGTCACTCTATACTATAAAAAGAAAAGAAAGAAATATTTACGAATAAAACTCTAATGGCTTCATAAATTTGTATGATATTTGACACAAAAAACTAGAATCTAGCATAACTTATACATTATTTCTAAGGAATTTTAACCGCTCTTGTGATGTTGCAAACTCAAGCACCGGAAATTATTAAAATATGTAGGTACCTACCTATATTAACGATTTTAGATGCTGTCTGTCGCTTCATCTCGCATGCAGTAGAATAGAATTTGTCATTTTTTTTACAAAAAATACTGACCAGATTATGTTGAAAATTACTGATGTTACAAAGTGAAACAACTTAGTTACTTTTCATCCCGAAAAATATCATTTTGTGCCATTTTGAATTATTACTAGAATGTCCACGGTTGATTTATTGTCGCGTATAGGTTTGCACTTGACCACCATCTCGCTTGATGCCAAGCATCGACGTGATCACTGATATGCCTTCTATACTTAGAAAAAAATCGTTCATGCTAGATTTGTAGATACACATATTATATCCATTCGGGAATATCCAGTCTGGCAACGTATTTCACAGTTTAAATTCTAATTACGAAAGTGGCGTAAAAATTATTTGTTCTTCTTCGTAGCTTCGTGCTTTCGCTTTTATAATATTAGCAGTGAGGTAACTTAAAAAACACCCACACAATTTTAACTTTTTCCACGAACCAAGTCGTAAACTCGGTACCAGGAAAGTGGCTTTAACATGATATTAAGTACGTTATCAATAAACATGCGATGTATCAAGCCTGTCATAATACGTCCAACCTACATGTTGCTGGCATAGTATAGCGAGGAATAAATATTGTTCTTTCTAAGCCAGTATTAACTTCCAAATCAATCCACTATGACTATAAAGTAGCTAATGAGAGTCAAGAGTGGGTAAAAGACTTAGATACAAGTATTGAACATCACGCCAAAGTTGCAAGTTTATCGGTCGGACACATTTCGAAGAGAAAGAAGAAGAATCGTAAAAAGTAAAAAAGAAAATCATTTTATGGTTGATATTGCAAGACTCGAACAAAGAAAATTGACTCCTCGTTTGAATTTTTTTTTAAGCTTCATTATGCGTTTTCTGATTGGGTATTTCCTGATCGATATTTTACCGTAATTTTTTTAAAAACTGTATGATTGCAATTGAACGCCGTCAGATTACAAACTAACCTACGCGTTACTCACGCATTAGAATACAATCGGACAGTATTGACAATACAATAGAATACAATACAATACATCTACAAAACAATTTTACCTCGTCAGTTATAATAATAATCTAGTTGTCTACAACTCTGAAAGGCATCAGTTTCTTTTAGGTTAGTGCGCTCTACCATGGCCCCATCGTTAAACAATAGGTAAGATGGCGGTCAAGTGGGAACCAATTATCGGTATAAGATACCTATCTTCTGGACAAGCGTGCTACTCTTTCAATTTCCACTGCATCGACTAGGTGAGTAATGGTCGAACGTGAATGTAAATAGCCCACTAACTGTCCCCACAGCTGGGACTTGGGGCCTTCTCTCACAAAGAATCATGGCCATATTCCACCACGATTGCCCCGAGCCTGAACCGATAATGCACGACCTCGAAAGATTCTTGGCGCATGCTGGTTTCCTCACGATGTTTCATCGTTCAAGCTAATGGTATAACAAAATGGTACATCTGCACTTGAAACAAAATTTAAATATTGATTTACCCGCGACTACCTTGGATGTAAAATTAATCAGTACTCTACTAGTCAAGGCCTTTTATTTGATACCCGTACCTATTGAAAAAGTTGTGATTTTTTTACATTTTTTGGTTGTGACCATCTTGGATTTGAAATTTTTAATAGTGTGTAGTTTTTTTACCATTTATAGGTTTACACTTGGCCACCATCTCGCCTGATGTTATTTTATGATTCACTCTCAATTATTATATTTATTATATTATTATTAGTATTTTAGTTTTGTTAATAAAGGCTCTGCCCCATTAAAAAAAAAAAAAAAAAAAAGTCTCAATTTGAAGACACCAAGATTATAACCATCGGGAAAAACCCACTAAGGCAACTCATTCCACAGTCTAGACGTTCTTATCACAAAAGTAGAGTCAAACCTCTTCGTTCGTGTCTTTGGAACATCAACCATGAAACGATGCCGCTTCTTCATCTCACGTAGTCATACTAGCCAAGCACTTTCATTTGATACCCACAGTTACTCGTATTGGAAGAGGTTGTGGAAAAAAATGTTATCCACTATATTGTGGAGGCGGCCATCCCGAATTCATATTCACCAAATATAGCTAAAAGCGGCAAAACTGGCTTTTAAATAAAGAAAACCGCATTGAAATCAGTTCATCCGTTTTGAGAGCTACGATGCTACAGATAGATACACATACACACAGGCAAACAGACGTCGACGTCGAACTTATAACTGCATTTCTTTTTTGGTCGGGGATTAAAAATACTCACGACCTTACGACTCGCGCATTTTCTAGGCACTTGGCCACCATGGATTATACATAAAATACAATATGTTACTGGATATTTACCATGGTTAAATATTTGACAAATGGCAAAACGTTTGTCCATAAATATTCAAAAAACGTAAATAGACGCAATAATATATCTGAGAAAGACCTCACTACCGTTGATTTCATTTTTATTAGAAGCTTTGAGGCTTTTGCTGTAGTCGTGGGATCTTCCTGCCAGGATAGTAAACATCGGTTTCTTCTAGGTACTGTGCTCCGGTTAGGCGGAGAATGTTTCCAGAGAGATCACAGGGCTTAGAGATAATATCTTAGATCTCTGGGTGACGAGCGCAGTACAGTGCTTGGTAATGATTTGAACTCTTCATGTTTCAATAGCTGCGTGTCACTGTGCTGTTATGTGGCAGGCATGTTGCACACCATCAGGCACGTGTCCTGCTCGTCACGTCACTCTACATATACTATAAATAAAGTGGCCAAGTGCGACTTGGAGTCGCCCATGAAGGGTTCCGTTGCAGCAAGTAACATAATATACATAGTACACATAGTTCTTGTAGTTAGTTGTAACTTTGATCGAAGTTTCAGTAATATTTATGACGTACTAAAAAAAAAGTACTCATCAGATCGAGTTCAAAATAATTTTCGTTTGTAGTTTACATGGTAATGTACATCATATATTTTTTTTAGATATTTCATTTTCTTACTTTAGAAGTTAGAGGGGGGGGGGGGGGGGGGGACACATTTTACCACTTTAGAAGTGTCTCTCGCGCAAATTATTCAGTGTAGACGAAAATGATTTTAGAAACCTCAATATCATTTTAGAAGACCTATCGATAGACACCCCACACGTGTAGGTTTGATGAAAAAACATTTTGAGTTTCAGTTCTCAGTATGGGGCAACCCTAATTTTTTTTTTTTTTTGTTCAAATCTTAATGCGGTTCACAGAATAGATCTACTTACCATGTTTCAACAGTGTAGTCCTCATAGTTTCGGCAAAAAGTGGCTGTGACATACGGACGGACAGACAGACAGACAGACAGACATGACGAATCTATAAGGGTTCCGTTTTTACGTTTTACGGAACCCTAGAAACACGCTTCATCGTCGACCGCATCGTCGTTTAACGCCAGGCGAAATGACGGGCAAGTGCTGTAAACTTATCACAGTTAAAAAACTGCCTCTTTCTCTTCTTAGATGTATTTTCAAACTTGACAAACACTTTTACCGTCAAACTAAGTAGCTTATTCGATATAACTAAAGGTCTGTTTTCATTTTGAATATTACGAGTGCGAGTGAGTAGTGCAGGTGTTGAGTGATTAGTAGAAAATACGTGTGGACCGATTGATTATTGCGAGTGCATAGTAATCAATCACGATTACTCACTCGCATTCGCAATCGCACTCGCACTCACACTCGCTCTAATCAAAATGCAACCCGGCCTTAAGGTAATAAATTAACTAGAGTAGTAGTTTGCACTCGTAGTAAGTCTTGAGTTGTTTAAAACGAAGAGTGTTTGGATTTCCCATGGAAAACACGGAAAGCGACGCTAATGCTATAGGTATTGCTTATATTTTCACCGTAGCTTAATTAACCACTCATTCAAAATTCCAGTCTCTTTACTAAACGTCGCCGTTTAACTAGCGGCCTTGATAATGATCAGCCGAATCGTTTATTAGAACATTTAATAAACTGTAACTAACTTTAGGCCATTCATAGGTAGGTAGGGTGAACATGTGACAGATATAAAAACGATGAAACGTCAAATATAAGAAATTCTTTATTCCACCATTATACGTTGGCGACTACGCCAGGCCGCAGTGGGCAGGGAGAGCGGCGCACCGTTATACCGGTATTCCTCTTCTTATTACTTTCAAATGTTGAGGTTAGGTTATAATAGTAAAATATACCAAATTTGTTATTTGCGGGCGCTATTTTGACTAATTGTAGAGTTATGACACTAGGTGGCAGAAAGTGGAATATTTTTTTATGAACAGGCTAGGTGAGTAATGAAATGTCAACTATCCAAGATATTCTCCTAGCTGTTTGATCAAACGGCTGAATATAATTCAAGAAGCTGATAAAATTGTGATGTTTAGTAAAGAAGCTAGGCTAGTGAAGGAACGGCTGATCAAACTAGCTGACTGTGACATAACATAGTCATAGTCATAAGTCTTTATTCATTACGGTGTTGTTACATGTCATAAAATTATAATTACATATACATAATGTGTATATACACTGTGGTAACCACTTCCTACTTCTTTGTGACGATTTCGGTCTCGGAAGAATAAGTTACATTTTTTCGCGATAAAAATTAATAGTTTGTGTGCAGCTTTAGACAAAAATCTGTCAAAATTGAAAATTTTTAACTATTCAATACTTCCGACAAGAATAAGCAACAAAAATCCAAACAATTAAATATTATCGCACTCAAAATTTCACATTTAATATTTAAACTATCCTAGTCGTTCAAGCAACTACCAACTAATCTTCCGTCAAGCAAAATCCGTAGTTTATTACTATGTGCAACAGCAAAATAGATCTGTCTTCAAATTCGAGTTAAAACAGAACCCCTATAATCGCCTTGTTACATTGTCAGAACTAATACAACTAGTTATTTCTCCAGCAAAGTAACATTGCTACTCCCGAAATCACCCATACTCATTCTCACAAATACAATATTTCCCCAACAAAATACTAAACTTTAATCACACCACATCCGCAAACAACGAACAAAAGCTAATATACAACCGATACGCTTTCATCTACCATTAACATTGTACGTATGTTGGGGTAATTTTGTGTATTAAGTTGGCAACACTGGAAACTTTGGTCATTAGAACAAGGCCAGGGTAAGTGGTCGGAGTGTTATGTCTACGGGCTGGCCAGGTGGGGTCGTTTTAGGATGCGAAAGGGTTTATTTCATAGACGATGGCAGATGGTTTTAATACGGTATTTCTTACAATTTTAAGAACACACTCGTTTGATACGTTTTCTGAATTGAGTAGAATTCAAACGACATAGGCTTGTTTTGAAATTTGAGATATACAAACAATGAACTTTATTATAGATATTATTTAATTGCTAAAAAGCTGCTAAGCACTTTTTAGGGTTCCGTACCCAAAGGGTAAAAACGGAACCCTATTACTGAGACTTGGCTGTCCATCCGTCCGTCCGTCCGTCCGTCTGTCACCAGACTGTATCTCAAGAACGGTGATAGCTAGACAGTTGACATTTTCACAGATGATGTATTTCTATTGCCGCTGTAACAACAAATACTAAAAATAAAAAATAAAAAAATTGTGCGAGAACCAAAGTTGAAGAAAATAAAATTGCACCCATTACGATTTTTTTGATAAACTTGATAGTATAACTCTGCAAATATTGATCCTAGCGTAAAAACTATATGAAGCAAACTTGTGAGAAATTTCCAACAACTTTGGTGACCATCATTTTTGCTCTAAAGTTGAAAATTAACGAGTTATTTCACAAAAACTTTAAAACAAGATGGTGGCGAACCCTCTACCGGGATTAGTTAGAAAATCGAGATTTATACTTCCAACAACCCTCCCCGACGTTTCATAAAAAAAAATCGCTCCCCGGAATTTTTTCTATTTCAGGCTATTAGTTTATGTCTACCTCGACTGTACTAAGAACATCGTCGAAAAGTGGCTAGTCTGACAGTGTTTTACAGAATGCATTTTGGAGAGCGTGCAGCGGATCTACACGACCTAATATTGCCTTCCACTTTCCACTACAGAACAAGTTGTAAGTCAGCCCACTACCACCCATACACTGTGGATATTCCCAAACGTATAATTATACGCGATAAAAAAAAGGACACACCAAAAAATTTTAGTCTGTTTTAAAAACACTTAATGATAAGTCGGTTCGGTTGTACCCATGTTTTTTTGTATGAATTACGCGATACCGCCGCCAATAGTGTATCGATTTTGATGGTACTTTTATGTTCGGTAGATCATAGTTCAGAGGTCCCATATATGTTTTATCGTAATGGGTGTAGTGATTTTTAAAATATGGACAAAAAAAAACTAAAATTGACTCTTTCGTTACCTGGATGATTTAATGATTGCTTCCTTTGAACTTGGTGGAATGCTTAAACTTAATTTAAATTGAAGTCGGTTTTTGTTTATTGTTTTTTTTTTCAGAGAAAATTAAAGATTTTTTTTTGATAATAGTACAAATTGTATAGGAATAACACTTTAAGCATATTCCACTTATATGTTTCGGGGTCTTTTCTCACAAAGGGAGGGTTATGGCTATAATCCACTACGCTGGCCCACCCTGGTTTTTTGAGTAAATTTTTTTCATATCAAAAAAAAAACTTTTATTGACCATAATACATGCATTCATACAGTGTTAACATATTTATTTCTTAAAATCATATACAGTTATGTTATCGACACATGTATAATATCTTGAAACATACCGGTTTTTGCTCAGTTTGTGTTGTTATTGTGTTTCATCGTTTTCTTTCACCGTTTGTGTTACAGACATTTTCGGTGTAGTTGCATTATTTCACTGCTTTTTTTCGCTATTTGTGTTAATGTTGTTGTGTTTCACTATTTCTTTGACCGTTTGTGTTGAAATTGTTATCTACTTATGTTGTTTTGTTCTGTCATTGTCTTCTTTCGCCGTTTTTTTTATCGTTGCTTGTGTTGTTTTTCACCGTTTTCTTACACCGTTTGTGTCTACGTTTTTGTTGTGTGGTTTTATTTAATCGTTTTCTTACACTGCTAAAAACATTGGTGATGACAATTTCGTTCATTTGCACTTGAGAAAGTACCATCAGGTGCAGACAGGATTCCAATCTACGACTTCATGTTAATGAAATCTGATAAATTATATGTTAGTACAAGCTAATCTTAAAATGTCCGAAAATGACTTGTTATTTTGAGGAAATTGGTTCCTGAAAGAACGCACAAAAATAGCCGCTCCATTGTCGCTCCATGATATTTTGAAAAATATGACTTAACAAAATATATGCCTAGCGCCTAGCTGATGTTTTTATTCGAACTAATGATCGCCGAGTGGTGATAATTCAACCTTTAAGGTTGAATTTTCACTACTCGCCCTTAAAGCAATATTAATCTATTCTCAATTGGACCACAGACCACGGACCACAGACTTCACCAATAAAAAAATAGTAATAAAAAAATGCGTGTGTCGAAAACATTGTGGGCTGTACCAGGACTGTGAAATTATCCATAGTACCTAAATTATTATATATTTTTTGGATTTTCAGCAGTCCAAATTAGATGCCCTCTATAGTTTTTTGAATCACAAGGCATTTCTAGAAAATCGTTGAAGCTTAACAAGATAAATCTCTGCGCTTGTACCACACGAACACCTAGGCGCGCTAACTACCTAACTTTGAGCTATTATATGTCAAAACAACTTACATTGAGCCATGGCTACGCGTGTGCTGTATTCGCCACCCTTTACCGTGTTCTTGTGAGTTATACGTGTAGGGAAAGCAATTACGGAGACTGATTTCTCTCGACTATGGCATTAATTACTAGTTTTTTTTTTTTTTTTTTTTTATCATAATATACTTGTAGATAGACAGATAGAAGACTCATTATGTGACACAAACAAACAGAAATATTATAGTAAAAGTTAGAAGGAGGTCGGTTGCGAGGAGACTTGATTGAAACATTTAAAATACTGAATAAAAGACTGAACTGAAAGTGAAATATTACATTATTGATTCAATATTCAAGTTTAATCTAATAAATAAATAAATATTGGTGGACAATTCACACACACCATCTGACCCCAAACTAAGCAAAGCTTGTTTGATGGCGGCCAGATAGCTGATATAATACTTAAATAGTTTTAAATACATACTTATTATACATAGAAACACCCAGACACAGTGCAAACATTTGAATTCATCACACAAATATTTGCACTGGGTGGGGATCGAACCCACGACCCTCGGTTTCGCAGGCAGAGCTACTACCCACTAAGCCACGAGGCCAGTCGAAAGGCGATATTAATCTTATTACCTTACTACTTACTACCGATAGTACCTAAGTAATACATTTTCTACTCGAAGGTTGCCTGAAAAATATTATTAGCAACAGCTCTTCCAGCTGTCAAATTAGTTTTTTTTTCTGTAAATTGAAATTATTGTCAGCTTTGAGGCCAACGTTTCAAGATAAATAAACGGGGCAGAGAGATAAATCATCAATTTCTTTGATCTACAAAATAATTATGATTTAAGGTATTTCTGTGCCAAGAGCTAAGCGGCACTATACAAGTATACAATAAGGTACCGGACTGGGTCAAAATACACCATTCTAATTAGTCCGTCAGCTAGATCATGGAAAAATATTGGACACGTATTTTTTCATAATATTAAAAATCGTCAAAGATATAGACCATCAAACTTCGGGAGTGGGGGTCGCGACGTCACTCGTGAGTAAAAATCGTACTCACAAGTGACGTCACACGAAACTTCGAAGCGCTGTATCTTCGTCATTTTTTGTTTGTGAAACAAAAGAAAAAATACGTGTAACAATATTTTTTGGTAATCTAACTAACGGGCTACTTCGTTTTTTTGACGATTGTACCCTATTGCTACTGATAACTGTTGCTTACCATCAACCTACTTTTTTTTTATTTATCCTATCACTCTCATCAAAAACCTATCCATACAATTACACTTCTCCACTATAATATTAGGTAGTAGTTTTTTAACAATAGATTCCTGTTTTTTATTTACAAATCACTGAAAATGATACCAAAACGCATCTCTAGACATTATATCGGCCGAAATAAATCGTTCCAATCATGATATCACTACAATTCTACTAGGTATATTTCAACAGTAGCTATCTATCAGGATCAAAGTACAATTAGATAACAACAATGTTTAATGAACAATTTTGTTATTCAGACAGTGAACGCATTGTCTACAAGCTACTAATATTCATTCATAGCGAATGTGAATGTGCGAGTGAGCATTTGATAAACTAAGTAAGGAAAATATTTAAACTACAAAGACTCATAAAAGTCTGCGCCCACTAAAGGATTCCGCTCCCATCCAACAAATAAAACTACACTCAAATATGGGTTTTACGTCATGGTAGTTAAAATATAGATTACATTGGCAACATTCATTAGCAGACGAGGCTGGCAGCGAGCAGTCTGCTAATTTGCGTTGCCAATGTAATCTATATCTTAACAAGCATGACATAAAGCACGTATTGGAGTGTATTTTATTTGTCGGGTGGTAGCGGAGTCATATGAGTGGGCGAAGACTCTCTTAGGCTTCAAAGTCTTGAACATCGCTACAAAGTTGCACCTTATTGTGTTTTTATCAGATACCTTTCGAAAAGTGTGCAATTGATCGAGCATAATCTGACACCATCTTGCCCTTATTTCTAACTAATCGAGGATCGAAAAAACGATATCGTTTCACAGTTGGAATACTCCACGTTCGTAATAATTAAGAACGTCTAGCTGTGAAATGAGTTGCCTGAGTGTGTATTTCCGTTGACTATAATTTATCTTGCTATCTTCAAATCCAGAGTGAATTGTTTTCTTTTCGAAGCGTACATCTTAGAACTTAGAACACGTATCGCTTTTTAGGCCTGTTATTGATTTCTTTTTACCATATTATGCTTGATTTTTTTCTTTCAAATTTAGTAGTGGTAGGTACTTGGTTGGCAGCAACTTCAAATAGACGAGTGGGGTAGCGCTTACATCAACAACTTTTTTTTTTCCTTTTGAGTCTCGGGTTGTGATTTTGAAGTCAGTTTTTTTATTTCAATATTCATTGTCAGAATAAAATGTTTGGATGTTTAGACGTTTATTGTCGAGTCGAACGCATGAACGAATCACATTTTAACATTTAGAACATAGATGTATAATAGTTTGGAACAAACATATAGGTACGTTACTTTTTATCCCGTAAAAATAACTGAGAATGGAACTAAACGGGCTAAGCCGCGGGTCGCTGCTAGTACGATATAAAAAAACGCCAAACCTTAACAAACACAAAACAGCGATGAAACTTAAAATTAAAAACATTTTGGCCACCACAAAAGGCGATCTTATTACTACCAATGCCCCAGTATCAATGAGCTTTATGAAACAAAAGAAAAAGTTTTTTGTCAAGGTGTCAAAGTCAAAGTACTTTATTCATAAATGTACAATTTACACGTCTATAAATAAAAAATTAAAACAAAAGAAAGAGCATACAAATTGTGTACATTTTCAAAGTTTGAAATGATTACTTTACTGTACTATAATCATTATTGTACAGAAAACTGTCAAGCATTATATGAGTATAATATATTTTTATAACAATTGTACTGACCCATGTCAAATTTTGATATACATTTTTATATGACTTTGCCATCACTCTCTAAAAATTCGGTGTAACTGTAAAAAACTTGATCGATAAGCCAGCACTTTAATCTGTGTTTGAAGCTGCCAAAACTTGGAGCAGATATAACTATTTTGGGAAGAGTGTTATAAACTTCAGGTCCCATAATGTGAGTTAGCTTCCGTGACCTTGTGAGAGAGTGAATATAACATCCAGCTTGTTCGCCTTACGTATGTTGCGAGAATGTCTCTCTCCTCGCGTACTGTGTGATTCTAGATTATTTCTAACATACACAGCCACCTGGTAAATCAATATAGCAGGTTGGTAACGTAAGTATGCCAAGCTCTTTGAAATATGGTCTGACGGATGTGCATTGCGATACGCCAACGATGGCACGTACGGCACGTTTTTGGGCGCGGAACGCACGCTCCCAGTCGGCAGCTTCCGCGTATAGCTCGGCGCCGTATTGTAACCGAGAATGCACTGTGGCGAAGTAGCACGCACGGTGTTCCATAGATGGCTTTAATGGAAAGGATTTATGTCAAAATAAATCAGGTATCAGTATTAATTTGGGATTGTAATGAATCTTGTATCTAATGGATCGTATAGATATACTTACAATTATAATATGTATTTAATGTGTGTAAATGGGGCGATGCCAATCTGGTCAAGTTCAACGAGACTAAGACACAGGCGTGTCTATTCTCCGCTAAAAGGAGTCCATTCCAACTGACTCCAACTTTTAGAGGTGTATCCGTGCCGGTTTCTGACCGTCTTGAGCTTTTGGGCGTTACTTTGACCTCTACGCTTAACTTTGGCTCGTATATCGAGTCCAAGGCCAAACTTGCTGCCAAAAACTAGGTGTCCTCTCAAAGGTGCGAAGGTACTTCAAGTCTGAACAGTTGCTTACATTATATCAAGCACAGATTCGCTCCTGTATGGAGTACTGTTCGAACCTTTGGGATGGATCGGCTAAGTATCAGCTGGAGGCGATGGATCAATATTTCGGCGATGTTCAAAGTCTTGAACATCGCCGAAATATTGCTAGCCTATCGGTTATTTATCGGATACACTTCGGAGAGTGTGCGACTGATTTGCATGATCTGATACCACCTTGTCCTTTTTACCCGACTGCGCGACGCAAAGGAGTGGTAATGTATTTAACAGTCTATGTATGTATGTATGTATGTTTGTATGTTCCTTTGAGGCACTATACAGACCAAACGCCTGGGCCGATTTTTATGATTCACACGTCAATCGATTCCTCTTAATCTGGCGAGTGACACTAAAGACATGTCATTAGTGTAAGTCCAATATGGCGGATTCAGGACGCCATATTGTCCAAATAAAAAAAATGAAAATCACCAAAATATGTCAAAAGGGGTATCGTTGAATAGGTATTTAAAAATAATGTTTAGCTTTCTCTCAATGTTTTTCGATTTGACTGATCGTTTAGGATGTATATCGATTTAAAGTTGAGTAACAACCATTCTCACATTTATAGGTTTTTAGGTAGCAGAAAACTTCGTATAACTAAGTGTACGTGTGAATGTGGATGGACATTATATACTAATGTATCTAGTAGGCATCGATATAAATCAATAGATGTGCCCTGAGCACCTTGAAATTGGTAATAAACTGCGTCTCTGTATGTATCGTAAGTGGTTTACAATCAACCAATCTACTTGACCTCTATAATCGCTAGCGGCGAGATTTGCTATGGTTCTACTTATTTTGGTTGTTGATACCCAATAATGATAGGTAAAAACGTCCGGCGTCCACCGCGTCCTGCAAACGACTAGAACGGAAAGAGTGAGCTCACTCTTCCCAACGTTGACATGATTGCGTGCGCCGTGAAGTTTGGGATGGGGCCCATTTTGGGTTCTACGATCTATGCTAGTTTTTGGACTACCTTTTTTTCGTACGTGCAGGAAATGTATTTACGCATAGGTACCCTACCGCCCCGCCCGGGAGACAGCCGGGTTATGTTGCACTCTATATCATGTATGGATATGGTGCCCCTATCTACTAATAAAACTCCATGGGGTTTCAACTCTGCCGCTGATAGTGGGAACACGGAACCGCTCTCGGATTGCTCCGCCTCGGTCGCCCATCTCCAACTTCAAACGATTTAGTAGGTACTCAACGTCAATCGAAAACCTATACTAACACAAAACTATAAATATGAATTAAATGCAGTAGAAAATCCTACATATTATATCAGTAGAAACGAAGACATTTGGTCAACAACCAAAAGATGCATTTTATTATGTTGAGCATATTAACATTCAAGACATTGTTCATAACTAAAAAGTATAGAATAAAAAAATATAATTTAAAAACTCAAAAACCCGACTGCGTAAAAAGTGAACCAAACTACGTACTCGCATACTAAAAAAACTGAAAAGAATAAAACAAGCGTTTAGATTTATGGTGGTCTAGAATTCTATAATATGTTATTGTATTAATACTATTGAAATATATACAATACTTTGTAATAAAAGAACATTACAACTGAACAGTCGGGATCCATTGAACAATTACATTGTATGTCCAATAATAATATCGAATCCATTGAACAATTAGATTGTATGTCGAATAATAATGGATCCCGACTCTTCAGTTGTAATGTTATTTTATTACAAAGTATTGTATATATTTCAATAGTATTAATACAATAACATATTATAGAATTCTAGACCACCATAAATCTAAACGCTTGTTTTATTCTTTTCAGTTTTTTTAGTATGCGAGTACGTAGTTTGGTTCACTTTTTACGCAGTCGGGTTTTTGAGTTTTTAAATTATATTTTTTTTTTCTATCGGAATGCTCGTAGCTCGAAAAAGCGACATCGTTTCATGGTTGATGTTCCAAAGACACGAACGAAGAGATTTGACTCTACTTTTGTGATAAGAACGTCTAGGCTGTGGAATACGTTGCCTGAGTGGGTTTTCCCTGATGGTTACAATCTTTGTGTCTTCAAATCGAGAGTGAATTGGTTATTTCTAGGTAAACACGTTCCATCGTAGACCGCATCGTCGCTTAACATCAGGCGAGATGGCGGTCAAGTGTAAACCTATAGAAGTTAAAAAAAAAAAAAAAGTAAAGGCATAAAATATATCACTTAATTTAATTTATACGCCAATTTCGACAAAATTTACATTGAATTTGTTAAAGACCAAAAAAACGAATTATAATTATCAAAAAATATTGTATCCACAAGTATTTTTTCTTTTGTTTCTTACATAAACAGTAACGGAAATAAAGTGCTCAACAGTTTTGAGGGACGTCAAGTCTATATACGATTGGGGTGCGTGGCTCGGGAACCTCCACGTGTGTGCACCCTGGGCATCAAACAACAATTTGCCTCGGTGGCATCTTGATTTGTGATGGCGAATCCCGGCCGGGGCTGGGAACTTCTACACTCTTTGAGCAGTGCGTGTAGAGGTTGGGGAGATTTCCTGATTTCCGGTGCGTCACTAGAGCCAAAGGGTACTAACGCCCCCCGCGAGACGGGTCCGCAAGGACAGTGCCAGGTCGGTCAGGGTCGTCGTAGGAGTGCGAAAAGCGGCCCTGACCGCTGGCCATGCAGGAGAAATCTGTGGGGGTTTCAGTCGGTAGAGGCACAATGTCGTATCCCATGTTGTCGAGCCCGACATACCGCACCATGTCCCTGCATGGTGGGCATACCTAAAAGTATTTCTCCCACATAAAAAAAAAGTCTGTATACGATTGTATGTAGACGTGACGTTACAACCTTCCACTCCACAAGTTTGATGATATATTTCTTTGTTGAGTGATAATAATAAATCGATTAAACAAAAAAATGGCAATCATAGAAACTGCCGATAGAATTGAAAACTTATTTACCTACTCCGAATTTGCTGGCTCACTTTGGAAACTACGCTGGTGAAACTGGAGGTCGTGGCCATGACCATAGTCATCTTAATTATGGAAATGCTATGCATTTCTAGATGGCCAATAGCCGAACCCGAGTTCACCCGAAAATTTCGTATCATTCCCGAGCGTGACGCTAGAATTCAATTTACAGCCCCCAAAAAACCTATTTGTGGTGCGACAAAAGAGTTTTTCACTTCAAAAATGTCTGTCCCATCTACCTGACGAAAAATACTACTTCTATGGTTTGTGATTGTATAATATAGCTTTGACAATTACGTCTATAGTGAAAAGTATTCGTCACATTCAATGTTTTCCTTTTCCTCAAAGTATACCTCAAACCTTCCATTACAAAATACATTATTCAACAACTCACAAGCGAATAAAAAAATACTGAAAAACAATAATAACCCATCTTCTATGCGGATTTAGTGCGACACCCAGAGGAAATATAAATACTGTATTGAAATACCGCATAATGTGTATCGGAATCCGTTCCAGAGTAATATTAGATGGCCGATATACGTTGACCTCTCCGTTCCTCTTCGGTATAGTAATTGGAGGTGTGTGAAGTGAGTTTGTTTGGCCGATGTGAGGTCTGGTGGAGCTGGTTACGTCGTAAACGTTCGATAGGTCGGGAGCTACTTATGACTATGAATATTTATAACGTATTAGCTGAACGTCGCTTGTTGCCACCGGTGGTTGTTAAGGAGGCGATGCAAGGATAAGCGTTGGCAGGATATTGCTTATTTTGATACGCTTTAAGTTTGGCAGAGTAAATTGGGTCTTCAGAAAATGTTTCTAGTAAATAGATTGGTTTTTTGGATGTGCCAATCTAAATGTCACCTGACTGAGCATGGACTTTCATGTGAAATACTATAGACTAACATCGAGGCTCAGATTGTAATGTTGTAAGTCTACCCAGAAAGTTGTAGGTTGTGGGTTAGATTCCCCCCTGGAACAAATATTTAAATCATGAATGTAGCTGGGAGATGTTCTGTAGGTTTTCAAATGATCATTTTTTTTTAAATTATTCCTTTAGATAACAATAAAAAACACATTTGTTTTGAATTTTTATGGAAAATATCGTGAAATTCCAAAAATCCTTCGAAGTAATGTTATCAACCACCCCGCACTGGGCCAGCGTGGTAGATTATGCCCTTGTCTCTCTTTGCAAGGTAAGGCCCCGTGTTCCAGCAGTAGGAACATTTTAATGGTCTGCTTATGCTTAGTTTGAAAAGTTAGATTTTCGAGTTACAGTATTTGTACTACGAGTACGTAAAACAAATTGTTTTTTAAATAAATTACACGTGTAACTCACTTTTGATATAGTCACTCCAGTCCGACTAAAGTTACAGTTTCCGTGCTAAACGAAAACGTGCTCTCCTTGAAAAAGATCGCCGGACGCGATCGAAACTTGAATCGGACTTGACATGATTGACTATATCAAACGTGAGTTATCTGTGTATTTTAATTAAAATTTGTAATAACCACGTTAGTTTTCATACTAACATTGTTTTTTCTTTTCCTTTCTTGTTAGAAATTACGTAACAAAATTTAAAACGATCACTCTATCAAGTCTCCAAACCTTGCTGAACTATTCTAACAATGTTATCAAGTAATTTGTTATCACGACTAAAATTAGTTATTCAATTACGTTTCAATTAGGAATCCACAAGATCTGTAGGCAGCGATAACGGAGTAGAGTAATGGAGTTTTACTAATCATTAATTTCTATTTTCGCGATTCACTCTAATAATTAATAATAATTGCAAAGCCTAAAACGTGTTACTTATATTTGTACCTTATGTGTGTGATCGTGTAAGTGTACGTATTCCAAATGTTTACTCAAGTTTACGCGTGCCGAAAACCTGGACAAATTTTTGAGCAAAGTCAAATTAGTATCAAAATTTTCGACGTTCAACTTGCTTAAACGATGTGAGTATGTCATTTTTAGGATTCCGTACCCAAAGACTAAAAATGGAACCCTATTACTGGCTGACTTGGCTGTCCGTCCGTCTGTCACCAGGTTGTATCTCAATAACGGTGATAGCTAGACAGTTGAAATTTTCACAGATGATGTATTTCTATTGCCGCTATTTCAATAAATACTAAAAATAAAATGAAAATAATATTTAAGGGGGGGTCCCATACAACAAACTTGATTTTTTACCATTTCTTGCTCGATTAGTCCATCCCAAGAAAACTAGATGTCGCCACTAGGAAAAATAAAACACGATATCAAATTTGTCATCAGAATCATGATGCATGAATCAAAATTGTAAATGAACTCTTTGCCTGTCTGCGGAAATTGCGATGTACACGGAATTCCGAAAAAAAACAAAAAGGTTCTCGTCGTTTATTTGCTAATGGTACGGAACCCTTCGTGCGGGAAGCCACTCGCACTTGGCCAGTTTTATTATTCTATCACATATCTTAGTCAACAAAACCACAAAATACATTTTTTTTAACAGAAGGTAAAATTAAGTATACTCTATTTTTTTTTATTACTTTAACTGTGGGTGAGTAAAACAAACGATAGGCCTCTAGCCTCCTTCTAACCCCACCTCCAGGCGTAAATGCAGTTCCTCTACGTACCTATGATGACGACGAAACAGTCCACTTTATGATCCTACCGAAAAACAGAGTCAGGCTTATGATACGCTTTGCTAAACGAAAAAAACAACGATTTTCTCAAAGGAATACACTTTCCCTCACCAATAAAGCCAGTGCTGATAACTTGTAGAAGTAATTTAGAAATTAAAGAAAGTTGTATGCGAGATTTGAACCTAAGACCTAATGGTGGTGAAATTGAAAGTTTTCGCCAAGTACTACGGCTTCACTAAAATTCTTCCACGTAAATTCAACAGGGATATGTGTCAATAGGTCAAGTTTGATTGATCCATCTTATTTATCTAGATAATGGGTGTAGACGGAGCCTTAAATGCAAATTATAAATGTTTATATAAAGAGTTCAATTTATATTCTAATTCGATGGCTTCCCGCTAGAGGGCTACGTGTCGTCGATGATGCTTCTCTCAGACTAAATAAAACTGGATAAACCAAGGAGGTTTTACCTACATCGGAATCGGTACCTACAATAATGACGATTAATTATTTATTAAACCATATTTTAGAACAGTTAAGGATCTATTCCGTGGTCAAGGTCAAAAACTAAAGACTTAAAAATACTTATGGTAAAGGTATAGTGTTTGCACTCTTTCGAAAATACTATACCAATGTACCCGCGTAGTCCCCGATATAATATTTTTTCATGATATAAATTTGTACTATCCCGTAGGTATTTTATTCCAACTTTCGACCTGATCCGTTCCGCCGTTCAAACGTGATTGAGCAACAAACATCTAAATATCGAAATTTCCCATTTGTAATATTAGTAGAATTGTTTATGATTTGTCCAAGAATCTTTTGAGTTCATGCGTCATACAGCATCTACTAATCCGTACCGGGCCAGCGTGTTGAATTAGGGCCATGAATAACTCCTTGCAAAAGAAAGCCCTAAGTCCCAGCAATGGAAATATTTAGTGGGCTGCTTAAGGATACACGCATTGAGATTAAGTCATTCACATGAATAATCGGGTCACTTTGGCATTTCATTCGGTTGAAGGCGGACTCTCAATACCTCAATAGAGACAAGCAATTTAAATGGAGGAAAAGGTTCTGAGAGACGTTTACCCATTTATAAAATGTTAACAGAAATTCATTTAGATTAACTCTATGTGATTATTATTATTAGCGTAAGAAAAATAATTATTAGATTTATCTATCATCGGTCTGGCATTCAATTAGTAATTACACCTTCCAGTTCAGATCATACTTTGTTGACGTAAACAGTGTTCGTTTCAACTTTTACGCCGAAGAATATAAAATATTTTCATGAAGAAAATGTTGTAATTTTCAAACATTTAAAACCCAGTGAAAGAAGACCTACTTAAAATTGATACAAACCATTTTTGATACAAATTTTATAGTGGTGGAATTCCACTTGGAGAATTAACACGACTTTGCCAGTTATTCTAAGGCCAAGTAGTAATGTGCAAACATGTTCCAGTTTGAAGGGAAATGTTCCCAGATAAATGAATAAACCTAGGGTAATATTACTACAAAGCTGAAGAGCATATCTGTTTAAACGCTTTAATCTCAGGAACTACTGAACCGATTTCGATGAAAAGTAAATTAAAGTATCACTCGGGCGCAAAATAATTTTAGGCTCGGGAGACGTGCTTTGAATCCCTCGCTTTGTTCAGGATTCTACTACAGAGTCCGTCACATCGCTTTAGATTAAAAAAAACACCATCGCCGCAAAAATATTATTTTACTCCCTTGTGATACAATCTACTACAATTATTTTTGTAATATTAGTGTGATTTTTAACCCACTCATTATAAATACACTCGTCAGACATTAATATCATAAACTCTTTTTATACAAAAAAAATTACCGACTTGAAAACCACAAATAGGCACTCAAAATCAAAAATAAGTTAATATAATTATTATTATAAGCGCTACTCACTACTCACAGTGCTAGAAACGTCGAAATCGATTCGGGCGTTCTCACGAAATCAGGTAGGTAACAACAAAGACGTCATAAAAAAAATTGAAATCTGTGGGTAACAAACATTAAGAAAAAAATAGTAGTCGAATTGATAACCTTCTCCTTTTTGGAACTTGGTTAAAAATGATAGACTTATCGTATATACTTACCTCATTAATGTAGTGGCATAGAGTCAGATAGAGTAGATAACATTATTAGTGGTGAAATAATGCACCAGGGGAAGTACCTATTTTTGTCAATCTTATCAATATTCTAGATAGTAATGTTTGAAGAAATTGATAACAAATAATTTGAAATCAACAACAACATTGAATTTATTTTCGTAAATACCAAAATTTGAAATTATAGTGAAAGCGCGGCTTAGCAATCACAGTACGAAAAGTAGCTAGTTAGGGTTCCGTAAAACGTAAAAACGGAACCCGTATAGATTCGTCATGTCTGTCTGTCCGTCCGTATGTCACAGCCACTTTTTGCCGAAACTAAGAGAACTACACTGTTGAAACTTGGTAAGTCGATGTATTCTGTGAACCGCATTAAGATTTGTACAAAAAAAAATAAAAAAAGAAAAATTAGGGTTGCCCTCCATACTGAGAACTGAAACCCATTTTTTTTTTCTCATCAAACCTACACGTGGGGGTGTCTATCGATAGGTCTTCAAAAATGATGTTGAGGTTTCTAATATAGTTTTTGTCTACACTGAATAATTTGCGCGAGAGACACTTCCAAAGTGGTAGCATGTATCCCCCCCCCCTCTAACTTCTAAAGTAAGAGAATGAAAAAACTAAACTGATGAGTACTTTTTTTGTAGTGCGTCATAAATACACTACTATTAAAACTTCGATCAAAGTTACAACGAACTACAAGAACTATGTGTACTATGACTGGCCTCGTGGCTTAGTTGGTAGTAGCTCTGCCTGCGAAGCCGAGGGTCGTGGGTTCGATTCCCACCCAGTGCAAATATTTGTGTGATGAATTCAAATGTTTGCACTGTGTCTGGGTGGTTCTATGTATAATAAGTATGTATTTAAAACTATATAAGTATTATATCAGCTATCTGGCCGCCATCACACAAGCTTTGCTTAGTTTGGGGTCAGATGGTGTTGTGTGTGAGTTGTCCACCAATATTTATTATTATTATTATCTCAGTCATTTATTTGTCTTCTTAGTTTTTAAATTTTTTACAATACATATATAAAATAAACATTATAAAAAACTTAAAAACTAGGGTTCCGCCAGCAGCGGGGCAGTGTCCAAGCTACCGGTGGTTAGGGCTGCAGAGTGAGGAACCTCCTGACGATGCGTGCTGTGTCGAAGATGACCGCCTTCTGCATCTGACCCTTGATCCAACCGTCTAGCGAAAGTCTCTTAAGGTGTTGGTCGAGACTTTTCGCTACAAGGCCGTTAGCCGACACGACTATTGGGACTATGATCGTCGAATCAACATCCCACATGGCGGTAACCTCATGAGCCAAGTCAAGGTACTTGCTTAGCTTGTCCTTCTCGGCTTTCACGAGGTTCTCGTCATGTGGTACGGTGATATCTACGATCACAGCCCGGCGCTGAGACCGGTCTACCAGCACGATATCAGGCTTATTGGCGACAATAGTCCTGTCCGTGATGATAGAACGGTCCCAGTAGAGCAACGCACGACCATTCTCGAGAACTGGCAGAGGTGCGTACTTATAGTACGGCACCTCGGACTCGACAAGACAGTATCTAAGAGCAAGTTGCTGATGGATGATCCTGGCTACTAGGTTATGTCTGTGCAAGTACTCGCCGTTAGCAAGATGCGAACAACCGGAAATAACATGACGAAGAGATTCGCCTGGACGGCGGCATGCTCGACAGATGTCGACCGTACCGTCCTTCATTATGTATTTCCGGTAGTTGTTCGTCTTGATAACTTCGTCTGCAATTGCACAGGCAAAACCCTCGGTTTATCCGAAGAGGTCCCCGAAGCGTAGCCAGTTCACCGAAGCGAGCAGATTCACATCGGGTCCCGTCAGGGCCCGATAGAATCGCCCGTGCAGCTCCTTGCTCTTCCATACTACCTTGCGATCATCAGTGCTGAGCACCGATGGTTTGCGCCAGTTCTCGTTTGCCAATGAAAGAGGCGTGAAGCTCCTGTCAACTGCCACAACATCGCGATGCATCCCGGACTCGTTGTTGCGGAAATAATCTCTGAGACTGCATACCTCGCGGTTGTGAAGGTTTTTGGTATTTAAAAAGCCTCGACCCCCCCATTTCCGCGGGATATACAGTCTCATAACAGACGAGCGCGGGTGTAGCATGCGGTATGTTGTGAGCTGTTGACGGACCTTTCTGTCCAGGGCGTCGAGCTCAGTCTGAGTCCATCTCAGTATGCCAAAGGGGTATATCAGCAGAGGCATTACCCAACCGTTGAAGGCTCGCGCCTTGTTACCGCCTGACAGAAGACTTTTAAGTACTTTTGTCAGCCGGCAAAAGAAGCGTTCCTTCACCGATTTCTTAATGTCATCTGCTGATATACCCAACGACTGTGACATACCGAGATATTTGTAGGTCTCGTCTTCGGAGAGGCATCTGAGAGTTATAGTCTCGGAAAGTTGTAAATTCTCTGAATTTACTACTTTCCGAATTTATTATTATTATTATTATGTATATTATGTTACTTGCTGCAACGGAACCTTTCATGGGCGAGTCCAACTCGCACTTGGCCACTTAATTTTTTATTTATCCTAGTACTGTTAAAGCATCATCGTTTCATAGTTGACGTTCCAATGACTGAAAGGAGGAGGTTGCACTTTTGTGATAAGAACGTCTTGTAGAAATCGTGGCTACGTATGGATTTTTCTCGATGGTTACAATCTTGACCAAGACAGTAAGCATAAAATCGCATGGGAATCGGGTTGATTTAAGCTATGAACGCGAGGTGGCGGTCAAGTGTAAATCGACATCATTCTGTTAAAAATACATTTACTTATTATACGGATTGTATAAGTAATTTTGTAACAGGTTAAATTAGTTCCATAGTACTAAACTAGATGGCGCTGTACGGCATTAAAACACGCTTACGAAATATTAGTGAATTTAGGTAAGCCTGCTAAGATCTGGTTCTTGTATGTCGGGTCAGTACTCAATAAACGAGAATTACGAGTAGGTACTATAGTAGAACCAGACCTTTCATTTGTACTTCCGTGTACACGGATTGAATTTCATTTAAAGGCATTAGCGTGACAACAAATGAAATCGCAGAAATATAAAACGTAACAATAACAATAAAAAAAAACTTCCATACCCAGAAACCTTACTAACGATAATATAAACACACAAGTCAGACATTTACCTCAAAAATGTACATTTATTAATAACATGACTTTATTTTATTAATAACATGACTTTATTTTATTAATCATAATTATAAATTTATTAATCATGTTTATTTCGTTATCGTAGTATCATCAATTAAGTACTGTGAAATAAATTGATGATATAATTTCAGTAATGCACAAAGGGGAAATACTTACTCTTTTTACCAATCTTATCAATACTTCTGATAACAAAATTTGAAGATTTTTTTAAGAAATCATTGGTCATTATTCAAAACATGAAATTTTATTTTCAATAACATGTTATTCAGAAAACTAGCAGGACCTCACTGTCTCTACCAGTTATTTATACAATACTAACGATCCACCCCGGTTTCGCCCGTGTTTTACATAATACATAGCCTATAACACTCAGGAATCACGTAGATATCAATTGGGGTAAAAGTTTTTTAAATCGATCCAGTATTTCCGGAGAATAGTGCTTTCAAACAAAAAACCTCTTCAGTTTTATAATATTAGTTTAGATTTTTGCGTAAGTCGGGTTGTCAGTTTTTGCATCAGTAAATAGTATTTTTCACATCACAACTAGTAATTTTATAGATAAATATTTACCTAGAACAGACGCTGACTAGATAGAAATAGCTGCGAAAGTGACGCTATGAGAAGTTAGTATTCAGCTGGGCTGGGCAGTGTCTGCATAACTTTGTTAAATACTCTCGTCACCCATCCCACACAGTTTTCCAAGAACGCGCGCTGCGCGGGCGCCACGACGCCGGCGCCGTAGCAATAGCATCCGTGACCAGATCAGTAGGTTAAAATTGGGGTAGCTGGATCAAAAGAGATCCGCTACCCCAATTTTCATTTATTCATTTATTCAATTATTCAATTATTCATCTATTATAATTCATCTATTCATATAGGTACATTTACACATACAGTTGTAATTCATTGATTATAATTAACGAATACAACACAAAGGTTACAAAACGATGTACATAGAATTATCCATTGATTTAAGGATATCCCTGACTTTTCCATATATATGATCCGAATAGAGATTCGCGACTACATGTTGAGCACACAACTCCGCATTACACTTGCATATCGATTGTTCGGCGCTTTTAAATTGTTCAGCATCGTAAATTTCAATGCGAATGACTTTCACGCCTTCCGAGGTAGTTTTCAAACATGAAGTTAACTTTTTCATTCCATTGATTCGAGGGCTCATCGCTTGTATTACGGGTTGCTCATTGTTTCCTAGTATTCTTGAGCATTCATCAATAGTCAGGGCCGGTGGTGATAGAATCCAGTCAGAACACTGAAAAAAAAACAAACGTCAGCAGATCAACGATCAAATAGTTATTCTTAATGTTAGATATGTTACTGTATTTTCATTATTAAATAAGATTTCAAATTTACTTACCGACATTTCTGGTTCTTCGTCTTGCTCAATGAAGAGCTACTAGTTATTTAAATTTTTTGTAAATCTCCCTCGTTTTATAACCGAAACCTATGATAAAAAAACGCACGATTATGAACTCTATACCCAAGAGATTGTTAATAGAGTCTATTATCGCTGCTTTACTTTGATACTGCTGACGATGCTGTCATTTGAAAACACGTGCCCTAGTAGGATATGGAGTCTCCCATATTTGGCTACTTCATAGCTGGTACATTTAAATCCGCTGTGGCCCGCTATTCACTTTTTACTGTATAGATTTAATTCAATGTAATTGATTGTTAATAAAATTAATAATTTAATAGCTATAGGTATACTAGTATTATACTTCTTACTAGACATCTGAAACATTTTTTTTTCTCAGAACATTTAATGTGTTTTGACAGATTACAGACCCTATACATCAAATATTTACTTCAAATTATACAGTAAATTAATAAAATAATGATCCTGCGACCCACGTTTCAAATCAGTTTGAGCGTCAAGGAAAATAGATCTAGTATTAAATGATGTACTAAATGTTTTCTGTCCGTCCCTTAATATATTTTATTACAGGTGTTGCAATCTTGTAATATAATAAGATGATCTCGCGAGCAAACCAAAATGAAATCATAGTTAGCGAACTTCGATCTCAATTCCTGCTTACAATGCGTTTCGACTACGTTGCATCTGCCAAATATAGAAAAAGTACATCTGAAATGTGTGTATAAAAGCCGGGACCAAAATCACAAATGTCACAGTCTACTCCTGAGAAGTCTCCAAAGTGATCTTCAAGCAACAACCATCGAGAGCCATAGAGACAAGTCTGAAAAAACTCTCAAAATGTAAGTATTACTTTATTTGCTTATTCATACATAAATCTAGTATTTATTTATTTTTTTAATTAATTCATCTATTCATTTGTAATATCTGATATGACTGAATAGTCCTTCTATTCATTCTTAACTTGAGGTTCAATAGAAGTCTATTTCAAGAATAGTTTTGTTTAAAAAGTGTTTTTAATTTACAGGTCTAAACATACGACTTCTCACGGAATCGGGCTGTCTGCAGCCGAGTCGAGTGAAGAGCATCATATTACCCCCGTGTTGAAGCCAAGAAAGCCTCGAGCATCTACTTCCCACGCTACCGTCGACGCTGCCAAGAAGCGGAAACATCCCCGCATCGCCCCAGCTGCGCAGTCCAAGTACTCGACGCACGAACTGTTCGGGACGGACAGTGAAGATGATGATGAAGACGACAATGGTATGAGCCCTACACCTACTCGGAACATGTATTCATACTTTGTAGTAAAATACCCTAAAGCTTATTCTCATCAAATCGATAAAACAAAACTGGGGGAGCATTATATTGTACTCGAAACGTATATAGCGAATGAAACGGAACCATTGAAAATAGATATGATGGTAAAAAGTAGAACGAATTTGGATACAGTAGCATCATATTATCTAACAAAATTTCTAGATGCAATTAGAAGACAAAGAAAGACTATTGTTGCTACCTACCTGCTGATGAAGCAAAAATGAAAGCAAATTATTGAATGTCTAAAATATTCTAATTGAATTGTCATGTAACGCACGCTTAAACTCTGGTCAGGGTGCAATAAACCGCACTTCTGAGGAGGTTCTAAGTGCTAATCGACAAGAACTAATAGAAATGAATAGACTGAATTTTCAAAATATTGCAATTGTTGGTACGTACCTGCTAATGAAGCAAAAATGGAAGCAAAGCAAATGATTGAATGTCTAAAATATTCTAATCGAATTGTCACGTAACGCACGCTTAAACTCTGGTCAGGGTGCAATAAACCGCACTTCTGAGGAGGTTCTAAGTGCTAATCGACAAGAATAATAGAAATGAATAGACTGAATTTTCAAAATATTGCTATTGTTGCTACCTACCTGCCGATGAAGCAAAAAATGAAAGCAAATTATTGAATGTCTAAAATATTCTAATCGAATTGTCACGTAACGCACGTTAAACTCTGGTCAGGGTGCAATAAACCGCACTTCTGAGGAGGTTCTAAGTGCTAATCGACAAGAATAATAGAAATGAATAGACTGAATTTTCAAAATATTGCTATTTTTGGTACGTACCTGCTAATGAAGCAAAAATGGAAGCAAAGCAAATGATTGAATGTCTAAAATAATCTAATCGAATTGTCACGTAACGCACGTTAAACTCTGGTCAGGGTGCAATAAACCGCACTTCTGAGGAGGTTCTAAGTGCTAATCGACAAGAATAATAGAAATGAATAGACTGAATTTTCAAAATATTGCTATTGTTGCTACCTACCTGCCGATGAAGCAAAAATGAAAGCAAATTATTGAATGTCTAAAATATTCTAATTGAATTGTCACGTAACGCACGCTAAACTCTGGTCAGGGTGCAATAAACCGCACTTCTGAGGAGGTTCTAAGTGCTAATCGACAAGAACTAATAGAAATGAATAGACTGAATTTTCAAAATATTGCTATTGTTGGTACGTACCTGCTAATGAAGCAAAAATGGAAGCAAAGCAAATGATTGAATGTCTAAAATATTCTAATCGAATTGTCACGTAACGCACGCTAAACTCTGGTCAAGGTGCAATAAACCGCACCTCTGAGGAGGTTCTAAGTGCTAATCGACAAGAATAATAGAAATGAATAGACTGAATTTTCAAAATATTGCTATTGTTGCTACCTACCTGCCGATGAAGCAAAAATGAAAGCAAATTATTGAATGTCTAAAATAATCTAATTGAATTGTCATGTAACGCACGCTTAAACTCTGGTCAGGGTGCAATAAACCGCACTTCTGAGGAGGTTCTAAGTGCTAATCGACAAGAATAATAGAAATGAATAGACTGAATTTTCAAAATATTGCTATTTTTGGTACGTACCTGCTAATGAAGCAAAAATGGAAGCAAAGCAAATGATTGAATGTCTAAAATAATCTAATTGAATTGTCACGTAACGCACGCTAAACTCTGGTCAGGGTGCAATACACCACACCTCTGAGGAGGTTCTAAGTGCTAATCGACACGAACTTATAGAATGAATAGAACTGTCGTTAAAGAAACATAAAATCATAAAACTGAACTTTGACCTGTTATAAATATTATTAGCGGATGTTAAAACTAGCTACATTATTTTATATTATTGTTATTTTACCAGTGTAATACATTGTAATATATGAATTTGAAATGAATTATGTGTTTGTTATTTCTTTCGCAGTTTTACAATATCCGCGCTCGCTACCTGCTAATGAAGCAAAAATGAAAGCAAAGCAAATAATTGAATGTCTAAAATGTCGAATAGAAATGCCACGAAATGAATATCGATATCATTTGAGATCAAATTTACATAAATCAAACTGTTTATCGAAGACTGAATTTGAAAATATTGATGTTGTTGCTACTGCATTCAAAAATCGAATTGTCACTTACCGCTTAAACTCTGGTCAGGGTGTAATACACCGCACCCCTGAGGAGTTTTTAAGTGGTAATCGGCAAGAACTTATAGAATTAATAGAACTGTCGTTAAAGAAACATAAATGCATAAAACTGAACTTCGAGCTGTTTGCTTACTTTAATTTACCAAAGTCTAATGAACGTCAACTGAAATCCTTTAATACTAAATATGAAGTTATATTTCAGAGCACAGACTTGAATGAAACGTTTTTAAAAATAATTGACAAGTTTAAATCAAAACTTTCGGAATTTGAACAATGTGAATCTGGTTGGACATGTTTATCTATAAGTCATTTAGAAATTAATATAAATAAATACTGTCCCATGAGAGGGGGTACGTATTTAGATCTACCACAATCTATTAAAAAGTCGAAAAGTTGTATTAACATACAGAATACTGATAATCACTGTTTTTTATGGTGTGTAGTTGCTGCGCTATTTCCTTCTGAAAACAATGTGTGTAGAGTTAAGTCATATCCTCATTATTCTTCAGTTCTGAGTACGAAAGGAATGGCATTCCCACCTACATACTCTGATATAAGATTATTTGAAATTAATAATCCTGATATAAGTATTAATGTTTATGGTCTGGACAAGAAATACAGTGTGACTGGACCTTTATATTCCACTCAAAACCGTAAAATCGATCATATAAATCTACTTTACATAGAACGTGATAATAAGGGGCATTATTGCTTAATTAAAGATCTTGTTCGATTAGTGCGACGGCAAGTTACTCAACATAAAGGCAAAATGCATCTATGTGAAGCATGTTTACAGTTTTTTAGTAATGAAGCTAAATGCAAATCTCATAATTGTAATGGAATATTAACTGTTTTACCTGAAAAAAATTCTTTATTAAAATTCAAGAACTTTGAAAGACAACAAAAGATACATTTTATCATTTACGCTGATTTTGAATGTTTGTTGCTAAATGTTAAAGAAAATAAATCTGAACACACTGAAACGTTAAAGATACATCAGCCTTCTTGCTTTGGTTATTATATTTGCTGTTCGCATAATCAGAGCTTGAACAAATATGTATCTTACAGAGGAATAGATTGTGTACAAGTATTTATTGAAAATTTAATCAAAGATGTTAAACGTATTCAGAGAATATTGTCAGATAAGAAACCGCTATCACCATTAACATGTGAACAAAAAACACAATATCGTAATGCTACTGTATGCCATATATGTAATGAAGTACTATTTGATGACAAAGTACTAGATCATGATCACGTGACTTCCGAATATAGAGGGGCGGCACATGCTCACTGTAATTTGATGCATAGAGTGTGTCCATTCATTCCGATAGTGTTTCATAATTTAACCGGCTATGATTCGCACTTGTTTATTGAAGAGTTAATGAAACATAAAGGCACTGTTCGAATTATACCTAAATCAAAAGAAAAGTATCTTTCAATTACAAAAGTTATCGAGACACCCGAATGTTTTCGACCTATTGAAATGAAATTTATTGATTCTTTTCAATTTTTAAGTTCAAGCCTTGACATGTTAAGTAAAAGTTTATCTAGAAGCGATTTCGTCCATCTGTCGCATGAGTTTACAGAGGAAAACCAATTTAATTTAATGCAGAAAAAGGGTATTTACCCGTATGATTACATGGACAGCTGGCTAAAGTTTGATGAAAAACAACTTCCAACAAAATCATTGTTTTTCAATTCCTTAATAGGAGATCACATATCACACAATGATTATGCGCATGCGCTTGAAGTGTGGAATTACTTTAAAATAAGAAATCTTGGAGAATATACTGATTTGTATTTAAAAACTGATGTGTTGCTCTTATGCGATGTATTTGAAAAATTCAGGATGATAAGTTTGCAATATTATAAACTAGATCCTGCTTATTACACGACATCACCCAGTCTAAGTTGGGATGCAATGCTTTTTCGTACCAAGGTTCAATTGGAATTAATTCATGATATTGATGTGTACCAGATGCTTGAGAAGGGAGTGCGTGGTGGGCTATCACAGTGTTCGCTACGCCATGCTGTGGCTTGCAATAAATATATGCCCGAATACGATGAAAACAAACAGTCTTCTTATCTGGTATATTTAGACTGCAACAATCTTTACGGCTATGCCATGACAAAAAAGTATCCTATATCAGAATTTGGTTTTTTATCTGCAAGAGAAATGGAACATTTTAATGTAATGAATATATCTGACAAAAGCGATTACGGTTACATCTTAGAAGTTGATCTTTCATACCCTGATCACTTGCATAAGTTACACCAAGACCTACCTTTCGCTGCTGAAAAATTTATACCTACGGGTAGTAAAACTGAAAAGTTAATAGCAAGCCTATATGACAAATTCAATTATATAATTCATTATGTACATTTGAAAGAATGTTTAAAAAATGGTCTTATTTTAAGTAAAATACATCGCATCCTAAGTTTTAGACAAGATAACTTTTTGGAACCATATATTGATCTTAATACTTCACTGCGACAGGCAGCAAAAACATCATTTGAAAAGGACTTTTTTGAGTTACTTAATAACTCGATATTTGGAAAAACGATTGAAAACAAAAGAAAACAAGTAGATGTAAAATTAATTTCGAGATGGAGTGACACCAAAAACTTGACGAATAAGCATCTTACTGCTGAAAAATTAATTACAAAACCTAATTTAAAAAGTATAAATATATTTTCAGAAAACTTTGTTGCTATTCAATTGAATCACGAGAAAATTGTTCTAGACAGACCAATTTATATTGGATTTTCTGTTTTAGAGTACGCTAAGCAGCACATGTATCAGTTTCATTATGACTTTATCAAAAATAAATACGGGGATCGAGCTCAACTTTGTTACACAGATACTGATAGTTTACTGTATTTGATCTTGACTGAAGATTTTTATGAGGATATTCGTGAAAATATTTCTAAATTTGATACTAGTAATTTTACATCGAAAAACATTTATAATATTCCGAAAATGAATGAAAAAGTCCCTGGACTATTCAAAGATGAAATGGGTGGTGATATTATTACTGAATTCGTTGGTCTACGTGCTAAACTGTATTGTATAAATAGTGTAAAATCAAATATTCAGAAAGCCAAAGGTATTACCAAAGCAGTTACAAAGCATTTGAAAATGAGTGATTATAGTAATACTCTGTATAATAATACCAGTACAAGATGTAACATGCAACTGATAAGATCTATGAAACATGTGCTGTATACACAACAGGTGAATAAGCAGCTTCTTAATGGAAATGATGATAAAAGACAAGTACAAGCGGATCGTATTCGTACGCTTCCTTGGGGACATTGTGACACTATATTTTAATATCCGATACATGTTCGTAAAAATATATTTATATGCGTCTAATAAAATTATAACTAGAACATTTATTACTAGTTTTATTTGAAAAATATCTACACCGCATTGTAATTGTAACGAATAATTCAGAAAGTAGTGACATACCTGATCATAAAAAGATAGATACGTAATACTTCTCTTTATGTATAAATAATGACACTTGAATAAGAATACTCCAGATCTTAAAGAAAACTCTATAAAGCAACTGCATATTCAATACTTGTAATCACTTTATAACAATCAAAAGTTATAAATGAAACTAATTAAACAGAACCTTTCTTTAAAAGTGAGAAATTTTAAATTAAATAAATACGAATACGAGCATAATGTAAAACATAGTAGTCTATTACCGAATTCGATTCGTAGCATAATATGTGGGCCGTCAAATTGCGGTAAAACCAACGTCATGCTCAGTTTATTACTAGACGAGAATGGGTTGAAGTTTAAAAATATATATCTCTATTCTAAAACATCTTTTCAACCGAAGTATTTATTTTTAAAAGAAGTCTTACGAAGAATCCCTGAATTATCCATTTACATATTTAATGCTCATGATGAGGTTATTCACCCTGATAAAGCATTAATGAATTCAGTAATACAGCAAATACAGCAAATTCAGCAATACGCCGACATGTGCATGAATCTGTAAAAGATGAAAGCCCAGTCAAAGTTTGGAAATTTCTAAGGTCTATGGGAGTCGGCAAATCTCGTCAAAATTCTGTTCCTCATGACATTGATTTAAACAACCTTAATAAACTTTTTACTACCGTATCTTCTATGCCAAATTCGGTCAAGAGTTCAACTTTAAATTATCTTGCTGCCGTACCTACTCCTGACTACTGTCCCTTTACGTTCAATCAATTTACCGAATGTGATGTTAGGAAGAGTGTGATGTCAATCTCATCTAATGCTGTCGGAGGTGATAGTATAAGTCGGAACATGCTCTTGCCCATCCTTGATGTTATCCTTCCCATCCTGTGTGTAATATTTAATAATTCGATCTCCAGTGGAGTTTTCCCATCAATCTGGAAGGAAGCTCATATAATACCTTTGCCGAAGAAACCTAATCCTTCTTCCTTGTCCGAATATCGTCCGATATCCATACTTCCTTTCCTGTCCAAAGTGCTTGAGCGTCTAGTCCATACACAAGTTACTACATTCCTCAACAAGCAAGACCTCCTCAATCCACTTCAATCCGGTTTCCGTCCTGGGCATAGTACTGTATCTGCTCTTATCAAGATCACCGACGATATCCGCAAAGGTATGGACAGCGGCAGGCTTACTGTTCTAGCTCTGTTAGATTTCAGTAATGCCTTCAACGCCGTTGACTTCGATATCTTGCTGGCAACACTGCGCTCTCTTAACGTGTCTCCATCGGTGATTGATTGGTTTCATAGTTACCTGTTTGGTCGTCGGCAACGTGTTCGCCTAGACGATGTATTTTCGTCTTGGTGTAATACAACTGCAGGCGTCCCTCAGGGCGGCGTGCTTTCACCTCTTCTCTTTGCTATCTTCATCAATTCAATATCTCAACGTCTCAATTCTTCCTACCACCTTTATGCAGATGATCTCCAAATTTATTCACAAGCGCAACTTTCCGAACTAGACGTAGCCATAGACACGGTGAATGCAGACCTCAACGAAATTGTCAATTGGAGTAATTCTTTTGGGATGAACGTTAATCCTACTAAATCACAAATAATAATTATCGGCAGCTCATACATGATCTCTAGGATCGACTGGACTACAATTCCTGCGGTTGTCTTTGACGGGGCTACAATTCCTTACAGTGAATCCGTCAAGAATCTTGGTGTGATTTTTGATCGTACTTTGAGTTGGGAGCCTCACTTAGAATCAATCAGTTGTAAATTGTTTGCGTCTGGTGGGTCTCTAAGACGAGTGCGTAACTTTTTACCCACTGCCACTAAAGTTGCCCTTGCTCAGTCTCTTCTTCTCCCTATCCTTGACTACGCTGACGCCTGCTATCTTGACCTCACGGAAAGCCAGCTAGATAAACTTGAGCGTCTCCAAAATTATTGTATTAGATTTATATTTGGCTTGCGCAAGTATGATCATGTATCTCAATTTCGTACACAGCTCAAGTGGCTCCCCATTCGCCTTCGTCGGAATGCTCATGTGCTTTCGCTGCTCTACAGTGTGCTTTTTAATCCTGCTGCCCCCCGCTACCTGAGAGACTGTTTCACTTTTTGGAGCAACTCCCAGGCACGTACTCTGAGACCTACGTATAATTTAGTACTCCAAGTCCCATCTGCACGCTGTGAAAAGTTCTTTGGAAAATCGTTTGCATTCCAAGCAGCACAATTGTGGAACTCCTTGCCTGTGGAAATCAGGGAAGCTCATTGTCTTCCTGTATTCAAGGAACACGTGAAAACCTTTTATTTGTCTAAGTCCTGCTAAGGTCGCTCTGTGGATGTCCTAACACTATTACTTTTTTACTGAAACACTCTTGTTAACTTTTGTCCATTAGTATTATAATTGTAAATGAATTATGTATTAGTGTATATATATAGTAATGTTATTTATGTATTAGAATGTAACATTATTAGAATGTATGTTTATTGTTAATGTATGATAGTCAACAATTATTATTTAATGCATTGTTTGTTTTAGTATGTAGGTATCAATTTACTCCTATTTTTCTATTTGCTCTTTGTTCGTGAACCCGTCTTCCTATAACTATAATCATTTTCCATACCACGGTTGCCTGGAAGAGATCGCTTTTAGCGATAAGGTCGCCAATTGTAACTAAATTTTCTTTTTAGGTTGTTGTTCCTTAATATTTTTTTTGTTTTGTTTTATTTAGTGCAATAAAGAGTTTATCTATCTATCTATCTATCTAATTATATTTGATGATGTTGCATGTGAAAATCAAACTAATATTAGAAATTACTTTGCAATGGGGAGACATCGCAATATAGATTGTTTTTATCTATCTCAAACATATTCAAAAATACCGAAACAGTTGATTCGAGACAATGCAAGTTTACTTATAATTTTCAAGCAAGATGATATAAACTTAAAACATATTTACGATGAACATGTCAATTCAGATATGGAATGGTTAAAATTCAGAAAACTGTGTGCATTAGTGTGGAAAGAACCATATAACTTTATGTTGATTAACAAAGAATGTTCTATAAATGAAGGTAGATATCGAAAAGGCTTCGATATTTTCATCGACCTCGAACAATCAAGTTGTAATAATGTATAAAAGTATATAAATATGACTCTGACTGAAAAAAATATCTCATTCTAAAGTCTTACCTTATCGGTAATAGTTGTTTATGAAGTCAATCATGGATCGGAATGTTAAAGAGCAGCTTATACAATCAGTTACTGCAATAAAGAATAAATTAAAGCATATACGAGATGTCGAAGATTTAACGGATTTGACTATGACTAGAGTATTAAAACCTGTAGCTGAGCCGTTGAAAGCTTTGCTACGGGTTGGTTGTTTTGATAGTAAAAGTTTACAGAGAACAAAATGTGAAAACGAATACCCTGATAATGATAGTTTATATACTTCAAGCTCTCCTTCAATATATGAGGACTTCGAAGATGGTGATATCAGTTTTACTAAAGACAGAAAAAAAGTTGAGTATCCAACCATTGAAAAGTCATTAGAAAGATCGTTAAATAAAGAAGATATTGAAAATATATATGAAAATATAAATATACCTTTCGGCGTTAGAAAAGAAAATAAAGGCTTTCTTATGGGCAACGCAAATGTGAAAATGACTGTATTAGATGATTCATTAAATAATAAAAATACACATATGATTACTATTAATAACAGACACTATGAATTAACACCAGGCTTGAAAGAATTACTGTTACGTAAAACTCCAGACTTGACGTTAGTATCGGCTAAAGATCAAATAGTATATAAAGATATTCTATGCGCCACCAGCGCCCATAAAAGATACTTTGATCCAAACGAACAAATCAAAGGTGACAAAAGTGCCAAATATCGAGAAATCATCAGACCCTTATTTTTAGACTCTTCTCAAATAAATACAAATGATTTTGTTGAATCAAAAGCTTCAGAAACAACTTCGGGGAGTGGATTACCAGCTCTAAAGAAGTACACATTAAATACAGATTTAGTTTACTGGGATGATCCAAACGAATTAATAGAACGGCTAAAAGTAATAATTTCATCAAGAGATGCTGGTAACAGTAATCATGACAATGAAATTATTTCAATAATAGAAGAGTTAAAGGAAGCCGGCATCATTAAAGAATAAAAACGTCTCAATTCTTAATATTTGTTCAGTATCAAAGTATCATTCAAATATGAATGTTGATAAGTTTGGTATTAACGTGTTTAAAAAAAATATTAATGATCTTGATGAAATATCGCTAAAATATATGAGTGATGGTAATTTAAGTGCCCAAAGCAAAATTATAAGGCATGTAGGAAACCCCATCGATATTGAAGATTGTGCTACAAAAAGTTATGTAGACAAATCGATAAATAATTGTTTAGAGAAACATAAATCTGTGGAGCAGTTTTTAAATGAAATTAGAAATAAAATAACTACCCTCGAAACTATATTACAAAATGAGCAAAGCCGACATCGTAAATGAGATATACAGAAGCGTAAGAGTGAATTTCCCTAGAAGGCATGTAATAATGAAAGATATAAACGATCTGTGGCAAGCTGATTTAATTGATTTACAGTCAATTTCGAATGAAAACTATGGCTATAAATATGTATTAGTGGTAATTGATACATTCTCGAAATATGCTTGGACTTTTCCCTTAAAACGTAAAACAAAGGAAGAAGTTTTTGATGCGTTTGAGAAATTATTTAAACAAAATCATAAACCAAAAAATTTGCAGACTGATTTGGGGACTGAATTTTACAACAGCAAATTTGAAAAACTCATACAGGCTTATATGATAAATCATTATTCCACTTATTCAGTAAAAAAAGCTTCGATTGCAGAGAGGTTTATCAGAACATTAAAATGTAAATTATACAAAAAGTTTGGTCTGAATGGAAATCATACTTGGATAAATGGTACTCTAGATGAAATAATTAAAACCTATAATCACACTTTTCATAGAACAATTGGATGTAAACCTATAGATGTTAGCGAGCGTAATAAAAAAAGAGTCATGAGAAGGTACACTAAACTCTTAGACTCCTCAAATTTGAAGAAATCAAGCAAAACATTTAAAACTACAGATTTTGTACGAATCAGTAAATACAAAGGCGTTTTCGAAAAAGGGTATACACCCAACTGGTCTACAGAAATATTTAAAATCTTAAAAGTGCAACAGACACATCCAGTTACATATTTATTGGAAGATATGAGAGGACGCCCAATTTTAGGTGCTTTCTATTCGCAAGAATTACAAAGAACAAAGCACCCTGATATTTATCTTGTTGAAAAGGTATTAAGAAAGAAAGGGAATAAAGTATATGTAAAATGGTTAGGACTACCACCAAATGAAAACAGTTGGATTGATAAAACCAATATGCTTTAGACGTATAATAAATATGGCTACTTAAGTGCATTCTTGCAAGTCGAGTGATCACTCTAATACAGGCTATGCAAGAAGACAGTCTTCTAAATTGGCTTATTAATCACTTACCGTGTGAAATTCATCTACCTGGATACAATTACTGCGGGCCAGGAACAAATTTAACAGAAAGACTTGCTAGAGGTGACAAAGGAGTTAACAAATTAGACGAACATTGTAAATTTCACGATATTGCTTACTCTAAATCATCATCTCTACAAGATCGTCACAGAGCTGATATTCAATTAATGAAAATGGCGAAGAAACGTATTCGTGCTTCTGATGCAAGCTTAGGTGAAAAGATTGCAGCTCAGTTAGTTCATAAAGCTATGTTAGCTAAAGTAAAAACTGGCTCTGGAAATAAACACCATAGCGCTAAAATCACGAAAGGAGCTGGTTTTAAAGACATATTTAAACATGTGATTTCTCATACTAAAAAACAATTAAAGAAATTTAAACCGAAATGTAAAAAAACTGCTATTAAGTTAGCTATTGCAGCTGCAAAGGAAATGACAACAAATTCAGATGTTAAGCTACCTCGAGTAATTCCAATTCCTAAAACTGGTGGTTTTTTGCCTTTAATACCCATATTTGCAGGATTGTCTGCTGCAGGTAGTTTAACTGGCGGTGTTGCTGGAATTGTTAAAGCTATTAACGATTACAAAGAAGCTAAAACACGTTTGTCGGAATTAAAACGACATAATGAAAAGATGGAAACTTTGTGTATAGGAAATGGGTTACACCTCAAACCTCACCGGAATGGTTTAGGATTATATCCATTAAATACAGCGAAAAAAAACTAGGAAGTAGGCTACCCAATCGAGCTCTGACTGATGTGGACATTATGGATCATTCACATAACATCCCATATTTCCGTGGGGTGTTTATGAGAGATCAGTTACCAAAGCAGCCGTATAGGAAAGAATGTGGTATCATTAATTTAGATAGCTCTAGTAATCCTGGTACGCACTGGGTAGCCTACGCTAAATTTAAGCATAATATAGAATATTTCGATAGTTATGGTAATTTGAAACCTCCTACCGAACTAATCAAGTATCTTGGCAAAAATATAAATTATAACTATGAAAACATACAACAAAATCATCCTTTTAATTGTGGTCATCTAAGTTTGAATTTTCTTAAACAATTTTGGGAGGGCAAAAGTAAATAAATTGATGATGAATGACAAATATCGTATAGTACTTGATCATGTCTTCTACGATTACCATCACTGGACGTGAGTCTTTGCTAGAATCACATTTTCATCCTACCTTGAATGTGACTGAAAGATATGAGTGTGGTTTATTATACTTCTCGGCTACAAATTCAATATCGAATGTTAATTCCGCAAACAATAGGTTTTATTACGGTGATGATGGAAAAGAACTCAGTATACCTGTAGGCACGTATGATTTGTATGATATAGAAGATTACTTATCACGACATCTGAATGACTGTACCATCAAACTTAAACCAAATAATAATACTTTAAAATGTTCGTTATTTTCTTCAAAGAACGTACATTTCGAGAAAGAAAACAGCATTGGTCAGCTTCTAGGTTTCGGTAAAACAAAGTTGGAAGCTAATAAATGGCATGACTCTGAGAGCCAAGTCAACATTCTTCCGTTGTCCGTGATAAGGATCGAATGTGATCTCATAAAAGGATCATATATCAACGGATGCCCAACACACATTATTCATGAATTTATACCTAACGTCCCACCTGGTCATCGATACATTGAAGTGCCGAATAATATTATATATTTTCCTATAAATAAAAGCAACATATCATCTCTGTGTGTAAAAATCGTAGATGAGAATAGTAATCTCATTGATTTCGGTAAAGAACAAATACAACTGCGGCTTCACTTGCGGCGAACAAGATGATTTTATTTTATAAAACACCGTGTACTTTAAAATATAAAAGCATTATTCAACCCCATTCTAAAATAGGAAGACGTGTCAAAAATTTAAATAAAATCACAAAAAATAATAAAAACTTTCTAAAAGCACTTGGATTAAAATTGTGATAATATGAGTATACTACAGGTGTCTGATTCGCCGCAATTTGATAATTCAATCGAAGGTTATGAAATTCATACTTATAACCCCTACAACAATAGTTTCGGAGAAAATGATGAAATTAGAATTCCAATCCATCAACAAGATGTATACATATTGCCATCGGCAAGTTTTATTTATGTGGAGGGACATGCAACTATAATTGGAAAAGATAAAAAGCCTGTTCAAAAGCCGCTAGAATTTACTAACAATCCTGTAGCCTTTTTGTTTCAAGATATTAGATACGAGATCAATGGTGTTGAAATAGACCGATCAAAAAATGTTGGTATAACAACTACAATAAAATCTTACGTATCTATGAATATAGCTGAAAATAAAGTCGCTGGAATGTTGGGATGGAATTTAAATGGCTTCAAGAGTAATGGTTATTTCTGTGCCATCATTCCATTAAATAAAATCTTGGGTTTCGCAGAGGATTATAACAAAATTATTATGAATTGTAAGCATGAGCTTATTCTTATCAGAAACAACTCTAACCTAAATAGTGCCAAAATTTTGGAAGAAGAAGACATCAGAATAAAGATACAGAGAATACAGTGGCGTGTCCCCCACGTAAAAGTAGCTGACCGAGAAAGACTCTCTTTGCTTAAGGTTCTAGAAAAAGATAAATCTATACAAATGGCATTTCGAAATTGGGATTTATATGAATACCCGTTATTACCAAAAACAATGAAACACTCATGGTCAGTTAAAACGGCGTCACAACTAGAAAAGCCTCGGTACGTAATCTTTGGTCTGCAAACTAAAAGAAAAAATTCAAAAACAAACAACTGTTCCGAGTTTGATCACTGTACGTTAAGTAATGTTACATTATTTCTTAATTCACAATATTATCCGTATGAGGCATTACATTTGGATTTTAAAGATAATAAATACAGTATATTATACGAAATGTATGCGAAATTTCAACAGTCTTATTACAACCGTCCAGTTGATCCGTTGCTTGATTTGCTTCAGTTTAAAGAAAAAGCTCCGCTGTTTGTTATTGATTGCTCACGACAAAACGATAGTCTGAAAACAGGACCTGTAGATGTACGATTAGAGATTGAAACCCTAGAAGACGTGCCTGACAATACGACCGCCTATTGTCTAATAATAAACGAACGACTAGTGGAGTATAAACCTTTAAGTAACATTGTCCGCAAAATATCATGAGTGTAATTCTAGATGTCCAAGGGTTCAAAACCGATGAAAATAAATTCATTTTAAAAGAAATAGCAATGGTAAACAGACAGAAATTACAAGTTTTTCTGTTCAAACCACCGTTTCCATTTTACGATCTGAGTAAAACGGAAAGAAAACAAGTTAGCTGGTTAGAGAGGAATAGAGGATTATATTGGCATGAAGGTTTTTTACCCTACAAAGACCATAAAAATATTATTGTAAATCTCTTAAAAGAATACGAATACATTTATACAAAGGCAAGGAAAAAATGTTATGGATTAGGGAGATATTGTGTGATGATGATAATAATAATAATAATGCTGATGTATGTGTTTATAATTTAGAAGATAAGAGCTGTCCTAGCTTTTTAAATTTATTTAAGGAATATGAATTATGTAATGATGTGCATACTTGTATTTGTCATCATAAAACATGTGCACTCAGGAATGTTACTTGTTTAAGAAAATGGTGTATGCAAAATAAAGTTTTTATTTAAATTGTTATTCTTTGTTATTTATTTCTTAGTATTCCCTTAGAACATTAATTTGTGAGCGATCAGAATGAATAAAACAATAAAAGTAGGATATTTGTTGGAGGTAATTATAGTCAAATGTAATATAGACGGTCTCCACGCCGTCAAGACGATTGATTACGCAAATTATGACAGCATCCAAATAATGAATGCTCAAGCTATAAGAACGAACGTTCACTTTGGTAACCTTATACCGGAGTCTAAATTGTATCTATTTTACTGCTAGTAGGTGGTAGCATCATGAACTAAAACGTAACGATGAATAATTGAATAATTGAATAAATGAAAATTGGGGTAGCTGGATCTCTTTTGATCCAGCTACCCCAATTTTAACCTACTCAGATCTGGCCGATAGGGCTGATTCGGAATAAAACAAAATTATACATCAATGGGTCATAGACTACAGGCCCGTGAACAAAATTTACGGGTCAATTACGGGTCAAATGAACCACCAGGAGACCTATGTAGGATGATAGAAGGGTATAAAGTAATAAGATTCAGCACTATGCCGTCGCTTGTAAGCTGTCCAACTGAGTACAGTTGAAGAGGGGGGGTTCCAATCCTCGATCATTTCTCCTTATCGCATGATTTTTGTACGGCGGCGGCGTTGCGAAATAATGGATTAGAAGAGGTATTGAAACGGTATGGAACCAATGCCGTACATAATCAAATGACCAAAGGAGACGGCTATTTCTGACCCATGTCGTTTCAAGTTTATGTACTTAATTAGCCCCGGAGACCTAAAAAAGTTATTTAATTAAATTAACATTTAATTAAATAATGCAAACTGTACATTCGATATAAGCCCAAGCGGGGATTGCAAATTGGTGTGAATAAAAAGTACTTTAATTTCTGTACAAAGTCAGCCATGTTTTTTCTTTTTTTTCTTCTGTTGAAGTTTATGTAAAGTGAACGTACTTATGTCATTTTGCCTGAATAGCGAAATTGGAGTATTGGCGCCAACGGGAAAAAAAACATGTCGCAATGATCAATGATCATCAAACAATGATCCAATTTTTGTCGAATCGCTTGCACTTTTGCTGTGGGGCAAATGCCCATGGAAAATGTTCGTGAACTTACTTCTTTGACGATTTTTAGTAAAACTTGAAGTCTCTCGTAATATGGGAAAACACAAAAGGCGTGCGACGCCAAAATAAATAAAAAAAGTGAACAAAATTGACACATCATCCTATTCGTTCGAAACTCGATTCCAAAAAGAATATAAAATATGCTCGATTCGTTCGAAACTCACACATCGCGCTATTTTTTTTCAACGTTTTAGTTGATATCTTTTAAACCCCGCTATGCAGAATAAAAACATTAACAGTTCCTCAATATATATTAAAAATCTTATACAATGGTTCAACTTTGGTCGAGTCTCCTGAACTTTTGCTGTGGGGCAAATGCCCATGGAAAATGGGCAGTCTCCTTTACTCAAATCGTCAGCACAGCATATTTTTTTCCTACAAACTAATAATTTAAAATTTATAATTTTTGTAGTTTCTATACCTCTTCTAATCTATTATTCCGCAACGCCGTATAAAAATAATGCGATAAGGAGAAATGATCGAGAATTGGAACCCCCACCCCCCCCCCCCCCCCCTCTTCAACTGTACTCAGTTGGACAGCTTACAAGTGACGGCATAGAGCTGAATCTTATCACTTTATACCCTTCTATCATCCTACATATATGTCTCCTGGTGGTCCATTTGACCCGTAAATTTTGTTCACGGGCCTGTAGTCTCATCATCATCAACAGCCCACTAAACGTTCCCACTGCTGGGACTCGGGGCCTTCTCTCGCAAGGAGAGAGTTAGGGCCATAATCCACCACGCTGGCCCAGTGCGGGTTGGCGGATGACACATGACTTCGAAAGATTCTAGGTACATGTCGGTTTCCTCACAATGTTTTCCTTCACCGTTTTAAGTTACCGGCATTACGCACATGACTTCGAAAAGACAATGGTGCGTGTGGGGTTTGAACCCGGGGTCTCCGGATCGGCAGCCGCCGTTCTCCCGACTAGACCACCGTAACTTATCCTGTAGTCTATCACATCATAACTTACGGTGTTACAACATGGACACTAACAGTGAAAGCGGTCCGTACGTTAAAAGTTGCTTAATGAGGTATGCCAAATGTATGATGGGAAGTCACGCGCTATTTTGTGTGAAAAGTGCTGCTTGTCTTATTTGTCAGACGCTGGCGCTGGGCAATCAATTGCTTGTCCAGCGTCTGGCATGGGAATTGGACACTCGTGACAGCGTTAATCGTTTCGACATCGATCGTCTAGATCTCTACATTGTTGAAAGAGGCTCGACGATGCCACGCTAGCACCGTATTGTCTCAGTAGCGCATTCGTTTGGGACGCTACGTGTGTCGACACTCTAGTACCATATAGCATGTCGGCAATTCTGCTCGAACCGTTGAAGCTACAGCCGAACAGGCCAAACTTATTAGACAACTGAAATACTACCAGCTACCTTGTTCAGCACAAATTGTGTTTTTTTTTGGTTGTGGGGATTTTGGACACGAAATAAATAAACGAAACACCTGTCGAATCCACTGGTGCTTGCCTTTGCTCGCCTAGAGCCTTACTTCGCTCTGGAAAGAGGCTTTCGAGGGCGTGTATCATTCGTCAACCATTACTTGGCTAGGCTGGTGAATTATGTCCTCAGTAACATCTTGTGAACATCTGTTCATGTATGCCACTTGTATGATCCAAGAGACGTAGGTATAGGATTTCTAACTTTAATTTTCTCAAAACTTTGATATAATATGTATATTTGTAATACTGTGTACAGAATTTTAGTAAAAGTTGAGATTGTTGGTATTCAACATGATAAGGTATCGATTTATTGACTCTAGATTATCTGACACGCAAAACAAGATACAGTGCGACAAACTTATCTGGCGCGGCGACCAAAAGTGAAACTAACAATTACCAAGTGAAGCTCGCCGTTTCGTGTCCATGAAGTGACGTGTGATAATGACACCTTTCGATAGAAAAAATAAGTTTGGCGCTCTGTAATTATGACACGTGTGCAAATTTTAGACAATTGAATTTGTTGTACTAAAAATTGAATAGGCAAATGGATTCTAATAATATTTCTGCTTGAATGAATGGATTCTAATAATATTTCTGCTTCTGTACATGTGAAATTAATAATTGGAAAAATGTCAGAGAGATCACATAATTTTAATCACTATATTATGTATTAGTTTTCGACAAAAATTTTATAATTCAAATGTTAGTGAATTCCAGAAATATGCAATTGATAATATAAAATCGTCGCACCGCTCAAACTGTGGTCTTTAAAAATAAAAGCTGATAATACTTATGTTTATTTTATTTTATAGCTAAAACATACATAGATTAATGGTCTTAATGTTCTTAACCAAATATTATTGTAAGCAGTAAATAGTCGTATATTTGTATGTCAATATTTGATCTTACTTGATCACACCTTAGATCTATAGTAAATACTCACAATATGTATCACACACTAATTATCGATACGTTTCGTGAATTTGATAATTCTGTGTCATAACACTGCGCGTGACAAACCAACAAAACTAACAGTTTAAACAAACCTGAATCAAGACTAGAAACACCCTTTGAATTCCAGAAATAAAACCGTAATTTAAAATATAATTATAAGTTTAAATTTATCTACACAATCATTACAAAATAATATCCTAGAATTACGCAATACCTCCCAATATTTTTAACAGTCTACTGTTTAGTACAATAGTGTCTTGATCATCTACTTCTACATTGTTAGCTTCTCCAACTTCAATGATTCTTGTTTCATCGTCTCCAATTTCATAGTTTTTGTTGTCATCATTTCCGTTTTCAATATTTCTAATGTCATCACTTCCACTGTCAATATTTCCTCTGTCAGTATCTCTATCATCAGCGATTCTGGCGTCAGCGTTAATGTTGTCAAAACTGTTGTAATCTGTGTTGCTATTGTCTCTATTGCCGTCGTTACCTTCGATTGGCTCTCCGTTTCGTTGTGAACTTTCAGTTGTTGTAATTTCAGTTGTTGGGACAACAGTTGTTGGATTTTCAGTGGTTGGAACAAGCGTTGTTTCAGCGCCATTATTTACAACAGTTGTTGTGGCTACAACAGTTGTTGGAGCTTCAGTTGTCAGAGCTTCAGTTGTCGGAACTTCAGTTGAACTTGTTGCATTCGCAAGTTCTTCTTTTAATTCTTCTACTTCAGTGTGTAGTCTATTTCTTTGTCCTGCCATTGCTAAAGTTGACACAAAGAGACAAAATGAAAGAAGTCCAAGAAACACAATCATTTTGTTATTTAGCATCCATCCTAAACATCGCTCTGTGTAATATTTGCATGACGTGGTGTTCACCATTTTTTATTTTTTTATCACTTTGTCTTGAGTAAACTGTACACGACTACCACTATTGATTTCAATTCTGTAAATACCTTGCTTTCGATATCGAAAACGATTTATCAGTAAAAATAGGACTGATATGCGGTTATCAGTCGATTGTGTTAATATCAATATATTTTGAACCTTAGTGAGTTGGCATAGAGGTTATGATTGTTGTGAAATGTGTAGATAACTCTAATAGAATGTGTTGAATTGGTAAAATTTGTGGCAGTGACTCATTAAGAAGAAAACGGTTTCATCATTTTTGGAATGTTTGCTAAATTAAACTGATTCATTAATACAGATACAGATCATTTATTGGTAAACATAATTTACAAGTCACAATTTTAAATTCACAAAAACAATCTAATAGTTATTGAACAGGTACTTAATAATAAAAAATATATCACAAAACATACATACTAAAAAAAAATTACACTATACATTTGACCATTGTTTAGAACAATTTTTGTAGTACTTGTCACCAAAAAACTCTTTCAACGAATAATAGGCGTTTCCTATCATATAAGTCTTTAAACGTTTTTTAAACAGTCCGACGGACGCTGCGCTTCTTACGTCATCAGGCAGATGATTATAGATAACGGGACCTCTCACATAAATCTATTTACTCGCTTTATCCAGTTTGTGAGCAGCAACACTGAATATGTTTTGATTCCTGCTTCTAATACAAATGTATTGTTTGGCCCTTCAACAACGCTCAAATATCAAAAAACTTGAATTTTCTAAACTATGTAGCAACTAAAATAGTAATCAATTAGTAGCTTTGTATGGGCGCCAGTTCGCGCCGCCATCGCGTCACGTGTCGCGGTCTCGGCGCAAACCGCTACCTTTATATTACGAGATCCGACTGCAACATCTCTACGTTCATCGCGTAGTTAATCAAATTCACATTTGAACATGCATTTATGATTAGAAGAATACATTGATAATAGGTTGCCAGTCAATAAGTGGCCGCAAGTAATGTTAATTAATTTTCCAAATACAATTTCGTTCGCTTGTTTTTTAAATAAAATATCATGCACATCATAGCAATGCATGCAAATAATTCGAAAATCGATCGGTGCCGTTGCACACTCGGCCGCAGCTACTTTGCAGCCAGGTTTATTTAAACGTTTATAACGTAAATTTATGATTTATATATCAAATTAAAGCTATTTTTGAAGTGAAAACTTCTTTAGGCGCGTTATAGACAGAATTTTCGTGGGCTGTGAAATGGATTAATGATCACGTGATCATCACGCTCGGATATGATAAGAAATTTCGGGTAAACTCGGGATGCTAGAGCGAGAAAGATAATGTGGTCAACAAACGTGCCAGACCGAGAAAGATAATTGTTAGAGGAGGACATGGGACAATACATACTCTTACTCTCTCTCGCTGCTCACTACCAGTGTTGACTGACACCTTAGCGACTTTCTCGCTGAAACTGGCGAATTTTTAAACTTTTTTATCACGACATTAACTTCTAGGTACTTACCACATCAATTGAACCTGTCACGAAATGTTAAATTTGCATTTCACGTCCATTGCAAAAAAGTTATGGTTGTAATATTTTATCACAGCACTTACACTACGTAAACACACAAAATGATACCCATTTTCATAAGAAAGTGCTTACACAAATACACTATAACACAACATATTTATGCATTTTTAGCGAAATACATAAATATGACATAACTAAATAGCAAACACTAAAAACTTGTGAGTCAAACGGCATTTTCGACCCGCGTAATTATTTTTTTTAAATTTATTCTTGGCCATGGATACTAATCATTCAGCCGTAAACGTTTAAATTAAAATTATTTAGTAGTCTTTATATAGTTAAGTATTTCTTATTTTAGTTTTCACTTCTGCCGTGCGGTTTTAAGCGCACACATTTTTTTCTGTTTATTATTATATACGGTTGCTTAATGAAACCTGGCCGCAAATAAGGGTTGCTGGCTATGCTGGTGTGGGAGGTGTGCGCAGTGACTTTACCTACTCCTAAAACGCCAAAATCCGCAAAATTTTCGTAAATTCTACGCAAACGAAATCACAAGCAAATACCTACTAGTAGATACGTATCGACAGACTAATGAACAAAATAATTATTTTTCTCCAAAAAAAACAAAAATCTATTAGAATTTTAAATTAAATTCTAGTACTCGTCGAAATTTCATATGAAAGTATTCTGGATGAGTGAAAGTAAATTTTAGTTGTTTGTTAATATTTCAAAAACCGCAGCACCCATTACAATATAATTTATTTGGGACCACCTCTCAACTATGATCTATCAAACAAAACAAGAATTACAAACTTGATTCACAAAATTGTCGGAACTATCGTGTAAAGGTACAAGTTCGCGCGGAGACCGCGTCACGAGACCGCGACAGGAGACCGAGACCGGAGACCGCGACAGGCATTTGACACTATGGAATTGTATGGACGCCAGTTCGCGCCGAGACCGCGACAGGAGACCGAGACAGGTCGCGGTCACGGTCGCGGCGCGAACTGGCGCCCATACAATTCCATAGTGTCAAGTGCCTGTCTTGGTCTCCGTCGCCGTCGCGGCGCGAACTTGTACCTTTACTCACATAAAAAAAATACAACCGAGAACCTCTTTGTTGATGTCGATTACAAAGGAAATCCACGTAAACTCAAATGTAGGTCTAAAACAAGGCTGAGGTAGTAAAAGATACGTCCTACATTCTTGTGCCAAGCAAAAACAGGGTGAAGCAGACTGATTGCCGTCGTAAGTAATGTGAAGTATGAGCAGCGTCAGACGAGGAAGTGGCATCGCAGACCCACACAGGCAAAACGAACAGACTAACAAACATTTAGAGCGGATTGTATTATTTTATAAATGAAATAATAATCACTGATCAATTAAAATAAAACTTCAACTTAAAATAAAACTAGACTGAATTTTACAAAAAAATGTGAACTTAACAGAACAGCGAGACATCAAGGTTTTGGAGTACCTACCTTAACCACCGCACCGTGACCTAAACTAAAATATCGTCAAAGTATGCAAATTTTAAATTTTTGTTGATTTTTCAAAACTTTAGTTAAAATTGGTACCTATCATTAACGACTGAAGGATCAATTTTAAAAAAATTGGCAGTCTTGGGCACTGCCGATAGAAGAATTTGATAGCGCCATGCCGTGGCCGTGAGCATGGCCATGTAGCTTGGCCAATATGAAATGCAAAGGCATTTGTAGATGAGCGATGGTTAGGTTAGGTAGGTCTAGTCGGGAGAACGGCGGCTGCCGATCCGGAGACCCCGGGTTCAAACCCCACACGCACCACTGTCTTTTCGAAGTCATGTGCGTAATGCTGCTAACTTAAAACGGTGAAGGAAAACATCGTGAGGAAACCGACATGTACCTAGAATCTTTCGAAGTCATGTGTCATCCGCCAGCCCGCATTGGGCCAGCGTGGTGGATTATGGCCTTAACTCTCTCCTTGCGAGAGAAGGCCCCGAGTCCCAGCAGTGGGAACGTTTAGTGGGCTGTTGATGATGATGATGAATGGTTATGGTAGAGCTTACCCAACGATTTCTTGTCATTCCACGAAAAATCTATCTCTGGCGTGCCAAAAGAAGCTCTCACTTAAAAAATATTTAAACAATAATCACACAATAAAAATTTACACAATAATTGGAAAAACTACCAAACGATTGTATTAAAAAGTGATAACTCATATTTTTAATGCAATCATCGGGTAGTTTTGCATGGAACGTTTCCCGGAGGAAAAAGGGTACTTAGGTACTTTTATAAATTTTGGTGTGCTTGCTCGCGGTGCCATATTAGAAAAATTTAGTATTTTTAGTTTTTAGCAGTTTAATGACACATTTTTAAATAATACAAATAAATTATTAGATATTGAGTTAATTACACACTTTGGCCTTTGGTTTATTCCTTACCATAAACTACCTATGTTCCGAATTACAACCCGATCCGTTCAGCTGTTGCAATATGATTGAGCAACTAACATCCAAACATCCAAACTTAGTGTTTTTTATGATTCGAATTATAGAAATACATTTAAATATTAACGAAATTGTAACCCAGTCTTAATGTATTTAATCCCTCTTAGATATACCATAGAAATTTTACACTCCGGATAAAAAAATAAAACCTTATAAAAAGAAACCCCACAAAAAGCAAGTACCTATAAAACGTTCCTTCTCAATATCTTCGCTCTATGTGATTATTCTCAGAAATTACTTCATTTGAAGACATAAGGTTGAAGGTACGCGGCGTTTCATATAAATTCGTACGATTTGTTATTTTGATGAAGATATTAACCCTAAACGTGAGGGTACAAATTCTGTAACCTAGCTAAATGTAGCATTTATGTTCTAACTCAGGTTAGTTAACGCGCTTAAATTGTGTGATATCGCGTTTAGTTTTGACGAAGTTTATTTTACAGGGTTTGTAACTATTCAAATAATGTTTTATTTTATTAGGTTAAGTTTTTTTGTAATTGATTGTCAATTTTATTTACGTATTAAATGTCATTTTCCAATGTTATTATAAAAATAATTTAATCGTCAATACATTTGCATTTATTTATACATGAAATATGTTAGCTTCTAAATCTACACAGGTGAGGTCTTAGGTTTGAGTCCCAGTAGTCCTCTGATTCAAGCAAAAACTACTAAAAGGATCTAGATGAAATTTGCAACATAAATTGATAATAAGTAGTTTGGCTAATTTTTTTCTCGGGAAAATAACAAGTTCACGAACTGCGCAAATGAAGCTGTGGGATGCTAACAGCCCACTAAATGTTCTCACGGCTGGGACTCGGGGTCTTCTCCCCCAAGGAGAGGGTCAAGGCCGTAATCCACAAAGTTAGCCCAATGTGGGTTTGTGAATGACACAAACATGACCTCGAAAGATTCGAGGCAAGTGTCGGTTTCCTCACGATGTTTTCCTTCATCATTTTGAAGTTTAAGCATTACGCACATTACTTCGAAAAGATAGTGCGCGTGGGATTTGAACTCCAAATCGGCAGTCACCATTCTTCCTACTAGACCACCCGTTACAAACATATAAACATAAAAAATGCCAATAAAAACTCTCCAACTATATAATATAAACAAAACGTCAACCTGACGGATCAAGCTCACGAATTGTTTAGCTCTTAACTCAAAACACAGAGGGTATAAAAATGGAATCAAATTTCTATCGGTCCCCTTACCCCTGGGAAATCAGGAATGCGAAGGTAACATTTCGAACTGATTTGATGTTTGAAAATAAATATTTTATTGATGATTGGGATGCTTTGATCCCCGTAAACCTTTAACGCTGATTGCGATAGCAAAATTAAGGGTTGTATCCAACATATCGAGAAATAAAATACAGGTAGCAATACTCTGTCGGTAAAATTTTATTACCGGATCTACTTAAGATAATTAATGTTCTGTTTTTGCAATGTCCTAGCATTTAAGTATGTTATTTCAAAACAATGATTGGTTTGTATTTGATTGCCATATCACCTGGTGTTAAATAATGAATACGTGCGTACCTAGTAGAAATATATTCACTCTGGGCTTGGATACACCAAGATTGTAATCTTTGGAAAAACCCTACTCATCCAACACATTGCAGTTTTAACCCTGTGTGGCAGTGGTGTTGAACCTCTTGGTTCGAGTCTTTGCAACGTCAACCATGAGTTGATGTCATATTTTTAAGCGACGCGCAGGTACGAGCAGTGCAATAAAAAAGGCCAATGTGGGATTTGATCATGCATAAAAGCCACACACTCTCAGCAATACACCAATAAAACCGAAACGCCAAGCTAGTCTGCGGCAATGTTCATGACTTTAAAGCCCTTTTCGAACAAGTGTGTCGTTGCCTTGACGAGCCTTTTGACACGGCTCTCGAAGGATTCCAATACATTGCCAGGGTTAACACATTGCTTTTTCTTCACTTTTTATCCCTTTAAAGTAAGTGATTGTTAAGCCGCGGGTCGCAATACTAGTTTTATGAATGTCGAAGATTACTTTTCTTTTTTATTTACTTTTTTACAGCACCATCTAGCTCAAAACTATCAATGCTTGTAGGTAAAGACTAGAGAAGCCAGATAGCGGACATGATATTTATATTTGTAGTCAGTGGAGGGTACCTTGGCGGGCTACCCTTATAAAAATTTGTTTGTGAGCCCTTATGAAGGGTAAAGATTTCTCACAAAATAAAATGAAGAGGTAATATATTTATATATATATTTATCCTAATTATTATTAGATATCTATCTGTTGCTTTTTCCATAGTTTGTAGAAACAATTAAAATTAAATAGAAGTACTATCCTCGTATTTTTTTTTCGGAATACTGCTTTATTAAATCATTTATAGCTGATGATAACTTAAGTTTTCTAATTTTAATAATTTCTGCATCTATGGGCAAAAGTGACAGGTCTGACAGTGCCATCAAAGTTCTTACTTATGTATGTATTTTTGATAAGATTTTAATTATAAAAAATTAAAAAATATTATGTTTTTATTAATTTCGCTTACGAACGTCGGTACTTTGGGGCCCCCGAATCATAAGGGCCCTGAATAATTGATATGGCAGGTACGGCGGTAGCTACGCCCCTGTTTTTAGTTCTAAATACATACTTATTATACATATAAACTGCAGACACAGAACAAATATTTGTATTGATCATACACACATTTGCACTGGCTGGTAATAGAACCCACGACCGACCTTGCAGATAGACTTACTACCAACCAAGCGACTAGTCCAGCCAACAAATGTACAAGTTATTTTGTTTAAATTGTCTGGTAACTAGTTCGAATTCATCTTTTTAAGATAGCTAATCATTCAGAGAGTTATTAATCGAACATCCTTGATCCTGCTATTATCATCATTGTACAAATATGAAATAAGCGATAAAGCATTAGTCATACGAATAGCTGCCGGTGATATTCAATTAATTAATCCTGATAATAAAGAATTATAAAGCTTTTTATTCAATACTTTTGTATTAGTACTTGTACTAATATTTATTCTGTGCTACTAGGCACATATCCTTCTGGCCCCATCACTCTTCACTACAGAATCGTAAGGTGACGTTTCGTAATACATACAGAGATTAGATTCAACTTCTACGATTATCCCAAAAAGTCGCATTCGACGAATCATAAATGGAGTTTTAGTGTTTCACACGAAATAACGTTCGAAACTCGTTCTAGCAAAGTCCGGAGTGAAACTCAAATGCGTTTCTACAAACCGCAGCGCCATCAATTTCATAAGTCACGTACTGAATCACAAAACGATAGTTTAAGATCTGGAAATCTGGGAAATGTTCTTGGTTTACTAAGAAATAAATATATCGATGGTATTAAAATTAACGTGGTTGTTACACATATTGATTAGGTAAACGGGTAACTCACGTGTAATAATGTCGGTCAATCCGACTCGAGTTTCGGCCGCGTCCGGGGCCTTTTTTGTGAAAACTGAAAACTGTTTGGCTTTAAGTGCCAAACGGGAAGCCATCGTGCGCGTACACTCTCCTTGAAAAAGGCCGACGGACGCGGCCGAAACTCGAGTCGGATTGGCCGACCTTATTACACATGAGTTACCCGTTTACCTAATCAATATATCGATGGTGCTGACTATTGAGTGAGCAATAAGGTTCAGTACAAGTCTTGGTATGTTGTTAATTGTTATGTTCAATGATCCTTTAGAGCTTAAATTCCGAGAGCTAGCAACAACATTTGGCTTGATTGAGGCAATCTGAAAACTTGTCAAATAGCTTTAAAATAGCCTATTGTACCCCAAAACGGAGGTGCAGACCTGGCTGGAGAGTAGCGGGCCAAAACAAATCCTTTAATTTAAATCACCTGGCAGGTAGAAAGCCCCGACTAAAGGATCATATTCTTTGAGATATAAGTACGTTTTCAAAATGTATTCATTTTGTCACCGCGTTTTGTTGCAAACTGACGTTTACTATGTTATGTAAACGTCAGTTTACAACAAAAACTATGTTATGTAAACGTCAGTTTACAACAAAACGCGTGAGATTATAAATCTACGATAGTTTAGGTTTAGTTTATAATAATCTAACGTCGCACGTTAGTTGTTAGATTGTTAACTGACGGTTTTTACAATTTTTCGGTGACATACACATTCTGCAAGTCCGACATAGAAAATAATTAATAGTTTAAAAACGCTAGAAATTACGCCTGCCTATATTCTGGCTTCATCATCAGACATTGAAACGTAATCATTGTCAAAGTTCATTACAAGATTTTTCTAACAAAACCAAACACAGCCATGATACGATGTTCCATCATGAAGTTCCAGTTCATATCTTCCAACTCCGTCATCAGATCAGTTCGACAGTATGTACCTACTACGAGTATATTATTGTATTGTCATCAGAACTACATACAGCTGCCAATTTTCATAACGCTACGATCCTTGAGATTAAGATTGTTAAATTAGTTACCCTAGATTTCATTACATTGTTACATACAGGTCGACTTAATAAAAGTGTGTTAAAACAGAAGAACCACTGGGTATTGATTTACATTTTTACAAAATCTGAGAACACGTCGTTTGTTGGACTTTGGACTGGACTGACTGCTTGCACCCGTAAGTTAAATAATAATTATATAGTACACGTGTACTATATAATTATTATTTAAATCATCGTTTGTGATGTTGGATATTTCCAAAAGTGGTTATTTACTGTCTTTTTCTTGGTTTACCGTTTGCTTATCAACACGTGTAAAGTATTTATGAGTGAATAGCTTTCAAAAGAAATATTCAACCTATGAAGAAATTTGATAATCCTAGATAGTTTTAAATGTTTCGTAGACAATTTTAAGTTCTACAGTTGTACTAGGAGAAAATAAATGAACAAAGTACTTCGGAATGAGGTGTTTTATAGCAATAATCCGATTTTAACAAGCTACTGAGTATATTGCTCGCTGGCTTAACACACAGTTCCGGTCCACGCTCAGTGTTTGAAATGTTGAACCACAGTTAATTCCTCGAAGTAGGGTAGGTATCTACTGAGAAATTACAACAAAGAAATCTAAGAAATAATAGAATCGCTTCAACTTTAAATTGGAATAATGTATAAAATGTTTTAAATCATGATTTGAGTTGAATACAGTTTCGAGCTGTGGAATTCGTGGAGTGAGTGCTCGAAAATAGTTGTCTGACGAACATATTCACAAATGGAGCATGAGAATTTAAGTGAAGTTAAATTATGATTTTGGAGTTGTTAAGCAAAACGGCCGTCGGAAAGTGTCTGCGAGTATTGGCACCTTGTTTTTAAGGATATTGCCTACAACATACGTGAAAATCACTTATTAGAAAATACGTGAAGTGAGTAATGTTTGTATGTACCTTCATTACCCCAAATCTCAAAATTGGCCGTCTAAGCAGGTTACCGAGTAAACATGTGTTCTTAGTCCTTACTAACTCTACTCAATCGTCCACATTTCATTCATCAGAAAATAGGTGACGTCTGGGAGCTCTGGGGTCTCGGACTATAAGAAATGGAAATAGCTGAAACTTTACAATGGAATTATGTTTGAACTGATGAGTTTTTACTCTTATTTCGTATTTTGATCTAAACTGTGGAATTCGTTGACCGAGGAGGTATTTCTTCCTGATAGATTTAAGTTTCATTAATTTGAGCCTAAATCTGTTTCTTCTCTATAAGTGCGCTCCAGTTGCGTTGCTTAGTTTGGGCATAGAATAGATAATACAGATAGAACGGACACTCCCCACCCCCCGCCAGTTTCAAGCTTCCTACCCCGCAAGAACGCGAGAAGCACTCAGCGACACGACATAGATGACACGCACACATGCGTAAATGCGTTCGAACGACATATGCGAGATGTGTGAGTGTAGGTATGTCAACTGCACCGTCTGTATAGATTTTAGGCCGAGTGTCCGGGGTGTGGTTTGGGGTCAGTTGGTGTTGTGTGTTAATTGTCCACCAATGTTTATTTTATTTATATATTGTGAACCGCATCGTTGATTAGCATCAGACAAGAATAGATAGATAGACAGATAGATATAGTTTCTTGAGAACAGAAGAACAGGATAAACAGTTGAAAGTTAACAATAAACCTAAAAAACGTATGCGACAAACTGACGGCATTATCGCTAAAAGCGATCTCTTCCAGACAATTTTAGAGTGGAAGTCAAGAATACAAGAAGCCGATTAATAGCGAATCATAAAGTTATAAACAGAGTACCTACCGTCGTAAACAACTTTTATTCCATAGATATGCACATATATTTTACGGAATAGTTTTTTGCCGTGTGCAAAATAATTTTTAAATCATAATATTTTAAAAATTCCACCACTACGATCACCACTGAACCTGGTGTTTGTTACCGCCAACCACGCGAATATTTGCACATTACTGTGTACCGGCTTGAAAGACAATGTTTGCAGATAGGTAAATTACAGGGCATGGAGAGTCCGTGCACTATCAGGCACATGCTTAGAGTGACGGGATAACAGGAGCAGTAGTTTAAGAGTCTAAGCCAGGGGTCGACAACGCGGGGCCGACCTTCTTGCAGCCCGCGACGGTTTTAAAAAATAAGATTTAAAAAAATTAATTATTTATTCCCGGCACAATACCATTCCATTTTTATACTCGCTTCGCAACTTATTTCAAAGGTAACAGTGAGAGAGCGGGGGGAGGCAGCTGAATCACAAACTTTTAGAAGTGCAACCGCTTTTATCTACTTTTTTAACCATGTCACCCCATGATTCCCAAAAGGTTACCGACCCCTGGTCTAAACTATAAAAAGTTCGCGTTCTCAAACTGCACTGTGGTCTAGCGCTGCCTTCCCAGTCGTGGAGCTAAGCCGCGCTATCGCCGCCGCAGACGGCTCGCGATTGTTGGCTCAAGCGCTTAATTAGCCGAGGGCTTGAGCAATATGGCTCAATTGAGCGTTTTGCGCGGATTTTTCGAACAATTTGTGTGACTTGTTTGAAGTGATTTGAAACTTTTCTTTTATAGCTTATGCAGTGCTAAATGTTCCCACTGCTGGGAATAGAGGCCTTATCCCGCAAGGCAAGAGTCAGCAATCTACCGCACTGGCCCCGTGCAGGTGACCTCTACGAATTCATGTTACATGCCAGTTTCCACACGATGTTTTCATTCACCGTTAAAGTGATTATACTTATAAAGCACTCGGAAAATACTCAGAGGTACAGGCGGGAGGCAAACTTACGACCACGATTATTATTCACTTTCTATCTACTAAGCCCACACGGCGTACTTTTACATATGTAGATACCTAACTATTCTTTTACAGCTCCTGAAATCGGGATTCATAATAATATTAATTTTAAAAGCCGACTGCAAAAAACAGGTAAAAAAGATTATACACTTTCTAATGACACTTGAGTGATTAAGAGGAATCTAACGATATCTTAATTGTCAATATAGATCTAGCCATTTGGAAGATACGTGGGAACAAAATAAATTTACAAACAAATACAAGATACGCGCGAAAAACTTAACCCTTCTTTCAGTGGGGTAAAAATATATTAACTAGGTATAATAAAAATATATTTAGTGTAGGTAATATTAAAAACGAACCAAGTCATATTCAAGATATTTACCTAAGGTTTATGTAATCTCAATATCTGTCCAATAATTCTAAGCTTCATCAAAATGTGTATGTAAAGAGTGAAGTTATGATTGGTCTAATCGGGAGAACGGCAACTTCAGATCCGGAGCCCTTGGTTCGAATTCCTTGAATTTTCGAAGTTATGTACCTACGTGAAGTTGCTAGCTTAAAGACTGAAGGTTCCCAGAACCTTTTGAGGGTATGTGTCGTCTACCAGCCCACACTGGGCCATTTCGGTGGGTTATGACCTTGACTCTCTTTTTATGAGAGCAAGCGCCGAGTCACAGCAATGTGAACATTTCGTAAACTGCTTTATCTAACATGTCTATTAAAAATGTTTGGCGTTTATAACGTAAAAATAACTCAACGCAAAATTGATCTTTCTAGATATTTGGAAAGCCGAGTTAATTCATTGGAATAAACGAAATTAAATAAGGCAAAAGTCATTTATGCTATTGGCTACACTCGCATGAGTTAACTCTGCGATTAAGATAAATTTAACACTCTATTTGTACTCGTAAAATCCAATTTACAAAAAAAATGTGTTTTAAAAATGACGTTCTTAAAACTTAATAGCTTTACAACTTACTCTTTTCTGTTTTATTGTTAATATTTTTAAGTGGTTTAGCCTAGGATTACCTACTTCTTAACGTACCAAGGCAGTCATGATAAAATTATTAATGAATATTTAATTTTGATTCAGTGACCGGTTTTTTGCTTATCAGGAGGTACATATTTAGATGTATGTCTTAATTTTAAGTAGTAGGTAACAAAAGATTCTTACAGGTACAAGTTATCCAATTAATCATCATAATTATAGTCAGTCATCTACAGCAAAGTTATTTGGTGACTACACCTTCTATAATAGTACCCATCAAATAAACAATTACATCTCAGCAAAATGTATCATCATCACCCTATCTTAGTCCACTGTGAGACATAGGCCTCTCCTACGGCCCTATCCTCAGCTTTAAGTTTCTACTGCTTGCTGTCTTTCGTATATCATCACTCCATGTAGTTTTAGAGTATCCTACACTACGTTTGCTCATTCGCAGTATCCACTCAAGAAAACGGCTACTTCAATAGTTATCAGTGCTGCAACAGATATGACGTTTGCAAATGCTTTGAGCTATGTCGGTAACCTTGGGTCTTTGACGGATCACTTCGTTCCGAATACGACGCCTCAGAGAAATTACAACCAAAACTCTTTTCTTGAAAGCTTGATGTGCGAATTTGAATTATCTTCCTACTTAAGCTACAATTCGAATTTACGGACCGCCTAAACTGGCACTGCCCACGTTTCGGCTCTGTAGGTCATCATAGGTAGGAATCAACATAACATGACAGGTCCAAAATGTTTATTTGTCTTTAGACATAAAATATACAGGGTTATTGGTAAACAGACTGCATCCTTTTAAGGGGCATGTTAAAAAGGTACATTGAATAAATGTAAAATTTTGCTGTGCAGTTTTTAAAATTCAATAAATTAAATAGGTATATTTTCCCCCTACAAAATAAAAAAAAACGTATTTGTCTGGCATAAAAACATCTAAATATTCGTAACAAGAGGGCGCGCTCTCTTTAACGTTCTATAAATCAAGTGCCGATGCGAATAAAGCTAAACAGGGCTAGAGAAGACAACAAAACCTTTTGTTTTTATATATGTTTTGAGTTTTATCAAAGGTTGTAGAACAAGAGTTGTTTATTTAAATACACAGAACATGCCCTTAAATGGATGCAGACTGTTTTTTTTTTTATGTTATAGAGTGACGAGACGAGCAGATAGAGAGACGATGTGCCTTATGGTAAGCAGCATGTCTGCCACATAACAGCATAGTGACACGCAGCTATAATATTGGAACATGAAGAGTCCAAATCATCACCTAGCACTGCGCTGCGCTCGTCACCCAGAGATCTAAGACATTATATCTCTGAGCCCTGTAATTTATCAGGAAACATTGCCCTTCAAACCGGAACACAGTAATATTTGCACATTACTGCTTGGCGGTAGAATAACCGGCAAAGGTGTAGTACTTTCCCAGGCGGACTCTGCCAAAAGTCCTACCACTACACATATAATATGTAACCCTGTATTCTAACCTCTACATCGCAAAATTTTACCTACTTTTATCTCTTTTTTTGCGTTGTTGAGAGTCTGACGTCAATAATGTGGTAAACATCCTCACCAATTTGACTTTAAAAAAAAGTACAAATAAAATTCCTGGGATATGAATATGACAGTAAGAAACGATTTTGAAGTTGGAGTTATTTATTGAAAATTAAGCTTTAGTATAAATACATGAAATTGAGTAATACCGTATACTCACACTTAATCATACTGAATCGTTTACTCACGAACAATAAACATTTACGCTCGCGTATTCCAAAAAATAAACACTCCGTTTTCAATTACATTGAACCAGGTCAACTGCGCGTAATTCTCGATTACAACCGGTTGCAAAATTAATAGGATTCCAACGACTCCGTTGTTCCAGACACTGGCAAAAAGGGAGTTTTGGATAAATCTTTGTTTTCGAGGTAGAAAAGGTAGTACCGAGTTCGAGCCCGTAAAAAGCCTTGAAGGAGTAGTGAAAAATGCGACCTCGTGGTTGCACTGACGTGAAAAATGATCCTTTTAGATAAGAGGACGGTCCAATTGTTATGTATCCCTGGACCAATTTACGCAGATCCGTTAACGTGAAGGTATACTTAGATAGAAGAGGTCTGTGGAACTGGACGTTTTGCCCGAGGGACATACCCTATAGATCGACCGTTCTCCTTGGATTGTTTGAAATAATTTTCAAGTGATGACAGAAATGGAGTGAACAGTTCGAATTTTACGGTTTTAGAATTGTATAATGATAAACAAAATTATATGATTTTCATTACAACAAAGAAATAACATAAACAATTTCGAAACTGTTAGTAATCGTGAAAAGAAAGCAGATAACGTCTGATGTATATTTTATCATGAATTCACAGAATGAACAACAATCAAATGTAGATTGTGTTTACGTAAGTGGAAACGTCGTAATCTTTTTATTATTAAAACATTCTCAGTAATGCATGCAGAAAAACAGTGTCTGATTTATATTATCACATTATTTATAAACAGATTACAATGTTACCTAACCACGATTTAACTAACGTGAAGATTATTATAAAATTAATCCTATCAAAAACATAAATGTAAAATGAGAGCCAAGTTCAACACTATAATATACCTATGGCTTGATTGTTGACTTCAACAACAAAAGAAGTGAGATGTAAATAGGTGCCAAGTTCAATTATCAGTCCTGCATTTGATTGAAGCCACATAGAATATTTTTTAAGAACTTAACATTTATTTTGTTGTTTTCTTATAACTTAACATAACATACTAAAGCCTCAGATTTTACTTGGCTAGTTTTCGCATACGAGTTATTAGCATCTACGATGTTATCTGCTTTCTTTTCACGATTACAAACAGTTTCGAAATTGTTTGTGTTATTTTTTTGTTGATCATAAAATAAATAAATAAATAAATCATAAAATATGATTGATTGACGTTTTTCCCAAGATCAAAGGTCATGGTAATATTTCTCTGTAGTGTGATAATAGTTGGTTATTATAGGTTTTTTTTGTAGTATAGTGTGACAAGGGGAGCAGGACATGTGCCTGATGGTAAGCAACACACCTGCGCATAACAGCAGAGTGCCACGTCGCTATTGGAACATGAAGATTCCAAATCATTAGCACCGCACTGCGCTCGTCACCTCTAGGTGACGAGTAATATATCTATAATATGTATAAGGTGCTTTATCTCTTAGCCCAGTAATTTCTCTGGAAACATTGTCCTTCAAACCGGAACACAGTAATGTTTGTACACTACTACTCGGAGGCAAAATAACTGGCAAAGGAGGTACTTCCTCAGGCGGACTCTGCAAATAGCCCTACCACTACAGATATTATTTAATAAAATCTTTTGTACTGCTTACATTTCTTTAAATTTTCTCCAAAAAAAATTGAACTTAAAAAAAAAAGAGAAGCCGTCCGGATTCGAACCCGGAACTATTAATTTGTGACCGCCCGATTTTCCGTCTGACCTATTATACTGTCGCACAATGCGGCGAAATTTACCTTTGCATTCTAATGTTAAATGTGACAGTTTTTCGTTGTGTAAAAACGCGCAATAAATAACGTTTTTAAAAAACAAAACCTAGCTAGATCGATTTATCGTCCCCGAAACCCCCTGCATACATAATTTCATGAAAATCGTTCCAGCTGTTTCCGAGGTTCAGGACGTCTACTCTAATTCAACGAAAACGTAATTTCGAAATAAACTCGCGATTTTCCAACTCCGATTCTACTTCGATCCGTCGTATTGTCCGTTTAAATGTTCTAAGCCTACTCTAATTAGAGTATGCTTAGAACATTTAAACGTCGAACAATGTTGTATCGGACGAAACGAAGTAGAACGAGAGCAGGAAGTCGCGAGTTTTTTTTCGAAATTTCGTTTTCGTAGAAACAGACTAGACGTCCAGGTTTTATACATATATTTATACAAGAATTGCTCATTTAAAGATATAAGGTCTGATAATGTATCCTGGTATTTTTTGCATAGCACATACTCAAATAGCATAATTATGTATAAATCATCAGGCTCGCTAATTTCATCTTTATGAATATACTAGCAGCGGCTCGCTGTTTTACCCGCGTAGGTATGACCCGTTCCCCTCAATTCCCAGGGATAAAAAATAGCTTGTCTTCTTCCAGACTATAATTCAACTGTTTCAAATTTCAACTCGATCCGTTCATACGTTACGACGTGATTTAGCAATAAACATCAAAATATCCAAAAATTGGCATTTATAAAATTAGTGGGATTAAAACAAAACTATTATCTTATCTATCAATTATAATCAATGATATCGCGACACCATGCACTCAATGGCATAGTTCGGAGAGCCTTAGTGTCGGCGGGAGTTCCATGCGTACTTGAGCCCCCGGGCCTATGCAGATCGGACGGCAAGAGACCGGATGGGTTGACTCTGGTGCCCTGGAAGAACGGAAAGTGCTTAATTTGGGACGCCACTTGCGTCAGCACTGTCGCCGCCAGCCACCTAGGTCGCACTATCCACTCGCCATCGGCCGCGGCAGAGGATGCCGCTGATAAGAAGAAGCGAAAGTATGGTATGTTGGTGTCGCAGTACGAATTTGTACCTGTTGCCGTGGAGACCTTGGGTTGTTGGGGCGCAGAGGCTAAACGGTTCCTCTCAGAATTGGGGCGCAGGCTCAGGGAGAATACGGGTGACTCCCGCTCTGGTGCGTTCCTGGAGCAACGGTTGGACATTGCCATTCAGCGTGGGAACGCGGCGAGCATCATGGGCACTTTTGCGCCGAGAGCAGTTAGAGGTGGGTTATTCGGAGATTAGTTTTTTAATTATTATTTTAGTTAATATGTAATTTAAGATCGGAGCGTTTTTTTATTATGGATTCTATTTTAAAAATTATAATCAATAATAAAAATAATGAATAAAATAGACAACCGTGTCTATGTCGACCTATCCTTTTTTACACTAAAATATGAAGCGTCGTAAAAATTAAATCTAAAATAGAAATCCTTATAAAAAGAGAAATAACGAAATCAGAATATCGCATTAGTTCTCGCTGTCGTGTTGATGACAGCGATAAAATGTAAGAATTAAAATAAAAGATTCTTCTATCCGTTGAAATTTCACTTGTCACATTTTGCCGAGTTGAAAAATATCAATTACTGACAGCTCAAAGAAAATTTCGCAGGCGAAAATTCAATTACACGTCAATTTTATCATCCCCCCTCTCCCTGTCTCGTTTCAGGAAACCTTTTAATAAATTACCATAAAACATAAAAGAAATTTTGTGCACCCCGTGAAAAAAAAAACTCGTAAATTCGTGGAGTATAGGCGTCATATCATAGCAAACAGTGAATGAATGTAATAATACCTAGTGGAGATCCTTTTACGTAATAAAAATGTTTAGATGTTGGTTGCTTTGCTAATCTCGTCGGAAATACTGAAAGGATGAGATTACAATTCGGAATGTAGGTACTTACCTTAGTTAAGATCTGAAATATCGCAAAGACTAGGTAGGCGTATTGGAATGTGTTTACAATAATACATACCTAACCTACCATGGACGTATAAAAAAATTCAGTAGCGTAGCGACTAAATTCAGTAGTGGCTAAATTCAGTTGCAACTGAATTCAGTAGCGAATAAATTCAGTAGCGACTAAATTCAGTAGGGAATAAATTCAGTAGCGACTAAATTCAGTCGGCTAAATTTAGTACCTAGCGACAAAATTCAGTAGTGACTAAATTCAGTAGTGACTAAATTCAGTCGGCTAAATTCAGTAACCACTAAATTCAGTAGCGACTAAAGTCAGTAGTGACTAAATTCAGTAGTGACTAAATTCAGTAGCGACTATATTCAGTAGCGACTAAATTCAGTAGCGACTATTTAGTCATTACTTACAGTGGCGAAATTTGTTATCGTTTTCTACTTTAGCAAAAAGTGTCGTTACAACTTTTCGTGAGATTTTTTTCCGGCTAGACGGAACCGTTTCACAACGCGCGATAAGGAACTTCGTTCCAAAAATAGGACGTAAAAACAAAAACTGATCGTGTAGAGTCGGCCAGTGTGCTGCGTGTGTGTCAGCCCGTATGCGACACCGCTGGCCGACAAGACACAGTTTTTGTTTTGGCGACACTACGTCCGACTTTTTCCGTCTACGTCCAAGACCCAGAATAGATAACACCCAGAGGATGATAGGTGATTCTCCCAGCCCTCGCAGTCACATTTTGGTCTTTCGAAATCAAAATAAAATTTTTACCACAAATCAGGCTTACCAGCTTTACCACATTTTGTATCGCATGTATCCGTGTTAAGGCACAAAAACACCTCATGGTAGGCAAAGGTGTGGTTCATGATGACGCGTATTGACAGAAACAAGAACTTTTTTAAGATTCACTCTGACCTTGAAAACTCACATTATTGTATTTTAGTCTCTGAAAACAATAAAGGAATCTTTACCAAATTAAGACTGTACATTTGAAGAAAGTGGATGCAAACCGTTTGGTATGACTTTTGTGAAGATCCATAATGTACATACGGGTGGCGATGTGCCAACTTGGCATATTATTATGTCCTGAGATGGAAAGGGCAAGAATAGGTTACGTCCGTGTCAAATTCTACAAAACTTTGTTGCTGCAGCATTGGCATTAAGTTCGGAGGTCTGTAGTGGTAGGACTCTTGGCTGAGTCCGCCTGGGGAAGTACCACACCTTTGCCAATTATTCTTTCCCCAAGCAGTAATGTGTAAGAGCTACTGTGTTCCGGTTTGAAGGGCAATGTTTCCAGAGAAATTACTGGGCTTAGACATAAAACACCTTACATCTCTGGGTGACGAGCGCAGTGCAGTACTAGGTAATGATTTGGACTCTTCATGTTCCAAAAGCTGTGTGTCACTGTGCTGTTATGTGGCAGGCATGTTGCTTACCATCAGGCACATGTCATACTCGTCTCGTCACTCTTTAATTTAAAAAAAAATAGCAGTCATAGGAACTGCCGATAGAAGTGAAAACTTATAACTCAGAATTTAATAGCTTACTTTGGAAACTACACGGGTGTAACCGGAGGGCGTGGCCTGGGCATCATGGCATGGCCATCTCGAAATGCGTCAGCATTTCCTATTGGCTGATGCATTTCTAGAAATTCTAGATGGCCATGGCATGATGCCGAGGCTACGGATTTTCAGCATTTCCCATTGGCTGACGCATTTCTAAATGGCCAATAGCCATGGTCCCGAGTTTACCCGAAGATTTCTTATCATATCCGAGCGTGACGCTAGAATCCAATTCACAGCCCATGAAATATCTGTCTAGGCGCGCCTAAAGAAGTTTTCACTAAAAAAAAAACTGGCTCTAATGGGGCTGGTCAACTACCTAAGTCGTAACTTAGTCACTGTTCTTTTCCTACAGCGCGCATCAAAATTACTCACATCAAGAGATTGTATAACAGCACTCGATGCAAGTAATAAATAATTCTGTGAATACAGCGATTAAGTGCTAACGCTCCCTTCTAAATTGTGTTCTTTTTAGATGCGAGGGGAAAGACTCCCTCGTTGCATTCATAGGATCTGCTTTCCAATTTATCTTCATCTGTCAATCACGCTTCAAAAATCTCCTACTGTCCTACTAATATTATAATTGGGAAAGTTTGTAAGAATGAATGGATGTAAAGATTGTACAATGCATGTCTGTTAGGTACTCTTTTACGCAAAAATTACGAAACGGAAATCCGTTTCATGCAAATGCATGAAAGGGGTTTGGGTAAAGTTGGCGTCGTTTTTTTTTAGTGGGCAGAGATCCGTTATCACTTTCTTGTAACAATAAAATACCCTGATGCTATTCGACGCCACTTGTCCATACAAAAAATCCAAAAAATAAATAACTTTGACAGGCCATAACTCAGCTCCGATATGACTTAGAGCAAATCCGATTGCACAGATAGCATCAGGGTATTTTATTGTTACAAGAAAGAGATAACGGATAATCTGGCCGCTAAAAAAAAACGACGCCACGGGCCCATACGAAAGTACCCAAACCCCTTTGGTGATAGATAATGGTCTAAGTTTAAGAGTTATTACATCGCAAGAAGAAAAATCTGTAGTAGAAAAACAATCCTGATTTGAATAGCATTTACGTACTTAGTCTATTATTTTCGTCTGACGACTTTTGTTGCACAAGTCATTTTGTTATTTTTTTAACTTATTTTATTCGTATCTTACAGTCTACACGTGCAAGCAATCCGAATTTGTTAACAAAGGGATGGATTTCTTTTAAAGTTCGGTATTGTATGAAGCCGACAGTTAACTTTATTGCCAAGGATAATAAAGTTACAAAAGAACGTGCACAACAGCGTAGGTTTTACTAATTTTGGATTCTAACAAAAGTACTTTTTGTTGTTTTATTTTTGACATTTTCATTATTGAGAGTGGGAGTAGCATTACTCCGACTCTCAATAACGAAAATGACGAAATATAATAAAAAGGTAAAAATATATGATATATCGATACTTATAATAAAACTGTAGCGGGTCAAATTCTGTACATGGAAGATATTTTGAATAAAAAAATTTGGGGGCACACCATAGTCGATACGGATGGCGAAACTGCATTTTTTTCTTTCATGTCTGTATGTCTTTCTGTATAGGGAACTCTCACGCCGAAACTACTGATTCAATTCAAATGCAACTTGACATGATTGAAGATCATACTAAGGAGATGGTAGCTGTCTACTTTTAATCCCTAAATTCTGCACGGTTTTCTTTCAGAAAGGGGTGAAAGTCAGATTGTGTATTTGGTTGTAATTCATGTTTGCGTTATTCCATTTCGTTAATTCTTATATATCTTATTTGTTTAGAAATAACACATTTTTAATATAGTCCCATCAAAATTGTAACATTATTGGTCGTGTAGTTCGGATATTACGCAGAAATTAAATAATAACGGTAATAATAAGTTCGGTACACACTAACTGCCATGTATTCTGTGACACTGTAAACCCCAGGCATAGAATAGCCCCAGGGATGTAACGGAGGTCATTTTATCGGAACCGAAAGCGGAGTCGGAGTTTTTAAATTTGATTTATCGGAGTCGGAACTGAAGTTGGAGGGATAGGCAGGATTAGAAGTGGTGGCAGGAGAGACATTTTTATTGGGTACATTTTTTTCAAATACGTGGACACGATCAACATTGACGAGCAATTGATTTAGGAAGTTGGGATTTTGTATTTACATTTACTATCTACCACAATAATAGAGTAAGATCACAGAGCTCCCAGACGTCACCTATTTTCTGAGAATGAAATGAGGACGATTGAGTAGAGTTAGTAAGTACTAAGAACACATGCTTACTCGCTAACTTGCTTAGACGGCCAATTTTGAGATAGTGTGAAATGAAATAATTGAAGTCGGTTTTTGTTCTTTCGGATATTATTCCAATCAAAATACTGTACTAATAGTCAGGGCCGAGCCGACCTCCACCAGCGCCTGTGTGCAAAACCTTTGTGGCGCCCCTTTTCAACCCCCGACCAAAAAAGGGGTGTTATATGTTTGACGTCGATGTCTGTCTGTCTGTCTCTGGCACCGTAGAGCTCAAACGGATGAACCGATTCCGATGCGGTTTTTTTATTTGAAGGTTTAAGTACTTCTTCGCGGTGGTTCTAGGTAGCTAAGTTTGGTTAATATAGATTCGAGATGGCCGCCTCCACATATTTCTTCACAACCTACTTCAATATGGGTATCAAATGAAAGTGCTTGACTAGTAGAATATTTTAAATTATTTTAAACCCAAGATCGCCGCCGCTACAAAATGGTGAATTACATTTTTTCTCACAACTCTATCAATATGGGTATCAAATGAAAAGACTTGCCTTGCAGAATACTTTACAAAACTTCAAATCCAAGTTAGTCGGAGGTATTTTTTTTACGGTTATTCTTTCTAAGGATACTGATTTCACTGTTACGTATGCTATGCTTAGAAAAACATGAGTCTAAAATCTCTAAGAATTTAAACATACTAAAATTATACTAGCAGCGCCCCACGGTATTCCCCCTTTACCCGCGCAGCTTTTAATATCTACCTGATATTTTCCCGTGATAGCAAATGTGCTATTCCAGGCTATATTTTGTGTTCATATATAAACCCGACCCGTTCGCATATTCCAACGTGATTGAGCAACGAGCATCCACACATCCAACTAATATTATAAATGTCAATGCTAGGAGGTCTGACCGACTGAATGGATTGGTTTGAAATTTGAAATAATTTGAAGATTTGAAATAGATAGTTTATAGCCTGGAGTAGTACCTACATAAGATATTAATAATTTCGAAAAAGTGCTTAGTTCCTTAAGAAACAAATATTATGAACCAGCTGTTACCCGCGACTTTGTCCGCATAGAATTTGAGATGTGGTCTGTGTAGAATATGACTGTTTTATCAAAACTTCAATTTTTAATAAGTAACGGCTGCTCCAGTCGGGAGAACAGCAACTTCCCGCTTCCCGGATCCCGGGGTTTAAAACCCACGCGCACCACTGTCTTTTTGTGCCATGTGCGTAATTCCGCTAAATTAAAATCGATGAAGGAAATCATCGCGAGGAAACCAACATGTCCCTGGAATATTTTGGAGTCATCCGCCAACCCGCACTGGGATAGCGTCGTAGATTATGGCCATCACTCTCTCCTTACGAGAGAAACGCCCAGCAGTGGGCACATTTAGCGGGCTGCTTATCCTGCTAAATGTCAACTAAATCCGCCGAACTGTTTCAGTATAATAAATGATATGAGTTTCTTATGAAACTAAACATTTTTCCGGGATAATAAGTACCTATTCTTACAATGACCTATATCGTTGTATTCTTATGTGATATTTCACATTATAAAACACATGAGTTCCAAATATCAAACCAATTCGTTGTGTTGTTCTGACGTGATTGTTTAAAATAACACATAAACTACTTTTATTACAACAAAGTGCACAGTTCTTTAAGGAACAAATATTATTTACGTCATCGGAACGGGTTATTAATAGATTTAGTTGAAATTTGAAACACAGTAGAATATTATATTAACTACTTTTTAGTCCAAAAAAAGTGCAAAATTCGTTAGAGGACAAATATTTACCGTAACATCGGAACAACTAGGTAAGCGGTTTCAGTAGGAATTTGAAACACAAATATTTTTAAAACGAACTTGCACCTTGCACCTTTTGAATAATGATTGTTCCATTATTTTGGCTCAATCGTTCATTAAAATCAGGGAACCCCTGTGACACCACTCTACTTGCATCGCACACATTGGATCGAATTACGTTTATAATATCAATTAAATAAACAAACACACGGCGCGGCGGTTCTTTTAATTTTAAAGCTGAGACCGTAATGAACGTAAAACAAAACCCAAACCGTCAAATTAAACCCGAAACGTAAACATTATCTTGGGAGACTCTTACAATAAACTATGGCAACTTAGCAATTAATGAATTGTTATTTAACTAGGCAAATGTTGCGCCTATCCTACCTACCTACTAATCGACGATACTCTACTACAAAGAATATGGTGTTGCGTAAGTGTAAAAAAATCGGTGGCAGCGCTGGCGCCCCTATTGGCTTGGCGCCTGTGTGCGCCGCACACTTCGCACACAGGGGCGGCTCGGCCCTGCTAATAGTTCAGTCGGGGCAGACATAAAACTAGCCTGAAATAGAAAAAACTCCGGGGAGCGATTTTTTTTTTGTAAACGTCGAGGAGGGTTGTTGGAAGTATAAATCTCGATTTTCTAACTAATCCCGGTAGAGGGTTCGCCGCCATCTTGTTTTAAAGTGTTTGTGAAATAACTCGTTAATTTTCAACTTTAGAGCAAAAATGGTGGTTACCAAAGTTTTTTCCAATTTAATTTCTCACAATTTGGTCGGAATAGTTTTTACGCTAGGATCAATATTTGCAGAGTTATACTATCAAGTTGATCAAAAAAATCGTAATGGGTGGAATTTTATTTTCTTCAACTTTGGTTCTCGCACACAGCTATTGGGAAAGTGCAGAATTTAGGGATTAAAAGTAGACAGCTACCATCTCCTTAGTATGATCTTCAATCATGTAAAGTTGCATTTGAATTGGATCAGTAGTTTCGGCGTGAGAGTTCCCTATACAGAAAGACAGACAGACAGACATGAAAGAAAAAAATGCAGTTTCGTTATCCGTATCGACTATGGTAGCACAGTAACACGCAGCTATTGGAACATGAAGAGTCCAAATCATTACCTAGCACTGCACTGCGCTCGTCATCCAGAGATCAAAGATGTTATATCATGATAACATGCTCGCCATTTTGATTTATTGACCTCTGTTGATTGATTTATTGTAGATGTTGGTTTCCCAGTTCCGACTCGGAGCACCTCGACTCCACCAACTCGACTCGACAAATTGTAATGTTTGAGTTTCGCGCGCTTGTTCCAAAACATAATTAGTCCGCATGCGTACTGGCGCTGTATATTTTGGAACTACATACTTAATACTTCTACGTTACTACAAAGTATACGCGAGTATTAATTTGCGTACTGCGTACTGGTTTGGAAGAACTTAGTAAAAAAACTCATTTCCAATCTATACGTGATTAGTTTCATACCCTTGCGTTCTGGATGTTTCTGGCTTCTGGCCTTGTATAGAATGGAAAGACGCTACCATACTCTACCCAAAAACCCAAAATAGAACAGTCGGAAAAACCTAATGACAGCGTTGCCAGTATACAGAAATGTTTCTACATAATATATTATGTAGATAAAATATTCAATGTGTGATACAAATTAGCATTTTTTTTTAAACTTGAATAGGTTTACATTTTACCGCCATCTCGCCTGATGTTAAGCGACGATGCGGCCTACGATGAAGCGTGCTTACCTAGAAGAAACCGATTCACTCTCGACTTGAAGACACCAAGATTATAACTACCTATCGGGGAAAATCCACTCTGGTAGCTCATTCCACAGCTTAGACGTTCTAATGACAAATGTAGAGTCAAACATCTTTGTTCGTGTCTTAGGAACATCAAACATGAAACGATGTCGCTTTCTCGAGCTACGAGCAGTCCGATAGAAAAAGGGGCAAGGTGGTATTAGGTTATGCAGATCAGTCGCGCACTCTCCGAAATGTATCCGATAATAAACCGATAGACTAGCAATTTTGCGGTGATGTTCAAGACTTTGAAGTCTTTTTCGCACAAGACTATTATTGTCTATGAGCCTATTGGCACGTTTCTCGATCGATTCCAAAGCCTCGAGCTGATACTTAGCCGAACCATCCCAAAGGTGCGAACAGTACTCCATACAAGAAGGAATCTGTGCTTGATTTAATACAAGCAACTGTTCAGACTTGGAAGTACCTTCGAACCTTTGAGAGGACGCCCAGTTTTTTGCAGCTAATTTAGCTTTGGACTCGATATACGAGCCAAAGTTGAGCGTAGTAGACATTTGATACAGATTTTGAGATAATTATTATTGTAATGAACAATGCCCTTTGTGTCCTTACGAGGTATGAGCTCACCGGCGGGCTTGCCTTTTCCTGTAAATTTTAATAATATTGAGTGTAAGTATATTTGTTTAACTTTTTTTTCTTACCTGTTTGCTAAAGAAGTTGGCGTCTAATGAGGCACTTTCCAGATGCAAATTGACTTGTCAAAAATAGTTGTAAATTTTGCCAAGTGTGGCACCATTGTTTGTTTTTGTGAAATTTCTCTAACGAAACGACATTGGCGCCACCTACCTATTGTTAAAGTGTGAACTGTCTTTGACAGGTCTTTTTGCATCTTGAAAACGCCCCATTGTGCCAGTATTTATTTTGACATAAATCACATTAAAATTAAAGTTTATGGACATAGAAGACACGAAAATAAAATAAATATAAATATTGGCAGCCATAGGGACTGCCAATATAAGTGAAAACTTATAACTCTGAATTTGATAGCTCATTTTGGAAACCACGCGGGTGACACTGAAGGGCGTGGCTATGACCATAACCACATGGTCATGGTCATAGCCACGCTATTTGAAGATAGAGATAACGAATTAAAAGTGCCTTAAAAGATTATTTTTATGATGAAAAAATCCAAAGAGAAAACCGTCTTATTTTTTGGAAACAAAGTGTTTATCTTCTTTTTAACACGCTTTTGCTTTACTTGTAACTAACTATGTATGTAAGAAAATCTTGGAATCTTAATTTGACCCACTTCCCGGTCTTCGATTAGGATGAGATTTTGCACACGCTCTGAGTTCTGATGACAATACATGACTAGCTAAGAAACGTCATTACAAATCCAATATGGCGGCCTCCCCATTAGCTTTACTTGTTATCTTAGATGTTTTTTTACTGTGTACGAAGAGGTACAAACAAGAATTAAAAACAACACGGCAAAGGAGTGTTTGTTTTTCACACAGTGCTTAGTTCACCCATTGGGGTTATTATTATTGTTCCTTTTACGAAGCCAGTTGCACAAACTAGAGTTTTGATTTTATTAAGGTAATTTAATTATGATTAGAACCGCCTTAGAAAATACAACAAATGGAACAGATTTTTCAATTTTACAATTTTTTTGATTAAACTGTTACATCATACTTAGTTACTTCTGTTTTATTTATCTACCACAAACATCGAAAAAGAGTAATTCATTATTATTAATGGTGCAATGAGATTACCTACATGTTTCTCTTAGCTATAATTACAGTAAGTCATTTAATAAATCTAAGCAAATTGTGCCGTTTTTGTTATCCTGTTTAAACATTTACCTCATTTCCTAGTCATTGTTGCAGTATGTACTTCAAACTAAAGATAATTACAGTATGTCACACACTTACTGTACATATACTAAAAAAAATGGTTGTCTGTAAAGTCGGTTTACTGACGATAGTTGAACGTGACAACGTCTTAAGAAAATACTGATTGTGTTAAGCGCCATCTAGGTAAAACATTCTGAAGCTTTTTGAAAAGCTGTTCAAAGCGCCATCTCTGGGTACATCATTGTACTAGCACAAGTTCTTAACTTCATATCGTCGCTTTTCTAAAACATGGACATACTCCTTGAACGTAATATACATTTCACTCACTAGATGGTGCGAAAAGTAATAAGGCGAGGTAACGGTGGTAAATATTATCTATTCTATGGCGGTAACGTTACATGACGTCATGTTTTGCGGGCGTGCACCCGGCTTCATCGAATTATAAGACGTTATCACGTCAAAAACACATTTTTTGCTTTTTCATTCCTTAGCATACATATTTTTTCAAGATTTACAATTATTAAAATATTATGACTAAATAAAAATTAAAATATACAAATTGTTAAACAAACACGGTTTTATTTGGAACGTTTTAGAAAAGTTACATTTAATTTAAACTTCGGGAGAAATGACAAAAGTAAAAAAAAAATGGCCAGTCATGGGAACTGCCGATAGAATTGAAAACAAACTCAGAATTTGATAGCTTACCTTGGAAACTACACCGGTGCAACCGGAGGGCGTGGCTTCGCCATCTTGGCATGGCCATCTAGAAATGCGTCAGCATTTACCATTGGGTGATACGTTTCTAGATGGTTATGCCATGATGGCCTGTCCACGCCCATCAGCATTTCCCATGGCTGACGTATTTCTAGATGCCCAATAGCCATAAACCCGAGTTCACCCGAAGCTTTCTTATCATACCCGAGCGTGACGAATGAATTCAATTCACAGCACACACGAACAATCAATCTAGGCACGCCTAAAGAAGTTTCCACTTCAAAAAAACTTTGACCGCCTTTTTCTCGAAAGTGGTTCCATGTCACTTACTGTATATATCATAAGCAGGGCAAAATATAGGTAGGTATTACGGTTTTATCACAGCACTTACACTGCGTAAACACACAAAATGAAACGCATTTCCATCACAGTAGGTACTTATACATACACTATAATACAACATATTTATGCATATTTGGCGAAATAAATAGCAACTACCTACTAAAAAAAATTTGAGCCAATCACTATTTCCGACCCGCGTAAAAATTTGTTTTTAATTTACTTTTGGCCATGGATTCTAATCATTCAGCCGCATGCTAATATCGTGTTGCTGTGTCACTAGCTTACTAGGTAAGTACATTCAATGAGGGGATTTCCGCCGAGACAAAAAAGTGTGGTTCAATAAAACGACGAAAGGAGGTGCTTGTAGGGCTTTCAATACTTGGGCTTGTAATACATAATAGACTACTTGTTCCGTGCACGCATTTGCGCATATTATTCGAATCAAAACATACAAATTTCAAACAAATTCGTACACCCGATGAGAGATGTTTTTATTTGTTCTTGGCAAGTCCTTCAGCCAAGATAAAATATTGTCATATCGGTGTTGGTATGTATATCTTTGAATTTTCCTTCTACTTTGGCTTAGTTGCATTGGGAGTTGCTTTTTTATTAGGTACATTATAAACTTAATGGGCTATTTTTATTCTCAATATTTGTTTTAATATGAAATTCCTTCATGTATTTAAAGTTTACAGAAGGAAGACACACCAAACTAATCAGCAGAGCTAAAAAGCAAATTATAATTTATTTAAAATAATGGATGTGTTTGCGAAACCTCTAAAATTTTAAATTATCACAAATAATTTTAGATAACACTTTTTCCCTGAAAATTGGGAGCACATTTTTTTTTATATTTATTCTTTGCAATGTACCTACCCACTTAAAACTCCCTGGGTAGCGATTCTGAAACCATTCGGTTGCATCCGACACGGAATCTCATCTCTCGGTCTTTGTCATGCTAAACAGATAAGACAAAGACCGAGAGATGAGATTCCGTGTCGGATGCAACCGAATGGTTTCAGAATCGCTACCGTGGTCCCTTTGGGGACCACTAACGCAAACCAAACAAGCTTATCTTTTGCGGTTGGGTTTTTGGCGCAAAAAGAAATTTTCGTATTTTTATTTGGGAAGGTAGGTATACCCATATTTTTTGTTTAATGGCATCTTCTTGAACCGGTCTTTATTTTGACATAAACTACATTAAAATTAAAGTTAATTTACATAGAAACTTCGTAAAATAAAAATAAAAAAAAGTTTTTTTTTGGCGGGAAAATGGTCCTGAAGTATCGAAATATTTAAAAAAAAACGAATTTATGCTATAGAATGCAGTTTTTTTGTTTTTTCATGTTTGTTATATTGTATACAACAAATTTAAAACAAAAAAACACTACGTCTATCTTACAATTTAAAATCTTATAGCTTCAGAACACTTGAGAACTCGAAAAAAAATCGAGTCAAGTGTCAAAAATGTTAGTTTACATTTCAAGTACACTAATTATAAACAAAAGATACCGTTAGAAGCGTCTTGAAACGCTCTTGAGAATAATGGGCTTAAACACGTACAAGTAACGCGGCACTTCATATGCCGAAGCGTAAACAACACACTTAGGTAACCTGACACCCGTTTCCCGCCAAAATTGTAAAACGCAAGTACATACGGGAGTAATCAGCGGCTACCTGTGGTACTCCATCCTTCAGCCGCATCTATTCTGTCACTGTCGTTAACTATTATACACATTAAATTAAAAATATTATGTAATAGTTTTAATTGTTCAATGGTTTGATATAGTTATTTTTTATTTTAGTTACCATATCACTCACCAACTTTAATTTTTATTTTTTCTCTATGTATTTTTAATGAACAAATGATTTATTATTTATTATTATTATGTACCTATTTTAGTTCCACTTCTGCTGCACTTTTGGTCTTAAACATAAACATTTTAACCTGCTTTTTAGGAGAATTGGGAGAATAGTTTTGGAAGAAACTGAAATGGTCATCAGTCATCAGCTTATAGTTGTGTCTGACAAGTTCTAATTAAATTTATAATTAATTATCGGGGTTATTTCTTGAAAATGCGTCTTTTGGCGAGAGTTCGAGGACACTGAATATTTTGGGGCGAAATTGAGACTTCCTCAGGCAACACTGCTTGTACTAGCGTTCTTAGTTCTTAGCGTCGCGCGTCGCAAGTCGCGAGGAACGAGCGGTGAAAACTTGAAAGGCGCAAAACTCAAATCAAATCTAGCTACAGGCTAGCGATTAGTGATAACTTTGTGTCACGTTGGATTGGAGGCGCGAATAAATAAAGGTGTCTAACTGGGCACTATTTGTGTGAAACTGTGAAATACTTACTCCTTGCTGGTTCGCAAAAAATGTGAGTGTTAAAAAACTACGTAGTTTTAATTTTCGTAAGCGTCCAATACAAAATTAATAAAATACCTACAGGTATTTGTCCACTGGTGAAATTAGTAACGAAATCAAAATTCCTAATCTTTCTTCTGAAATAAAACGCCTAAAGGGGTCAAAAGAGAATTGAAACAATGGTTTCTAACAAAGGCTTCTTACGATGTAAGGAGTACCTATTTTAACGCCGGCAAATATGACTATTTACAATAATTTAATTGTCAACAACAAGTAAAATATAATAAGAATGTTAGTTAAGTATAGAAAATATAAGTAATTACTTAGGTATATACAAGTATGTCTTGTGATAGGTGATAAATATAGAGGTAGATAATGTTGTTTACCTACTGTTGGTAGTTTGGTCATTTGGTCTTATGAAAGCTCAATGCTGCTCTAAAGGTCATGTCCAAGGTTAAAGACTTTTTTCACAGATTAAATTTTGTCTGATGGTCTAGTAGCTAAATATGTTTAGCTTTTAGATTATAAGCTAAAAGGCTTTTAGCTTATAATCTAGCAGCAGCCAAATGTGAAGTTGTTGAGTATACCATTAAAAAAAAAAACCCTCCTGAAGAGGTTAACATTACATTAAATTAGTAAATCACTTTATTATAGCAAAAAATACAGAAAACAGTATGTAAGTAAACAGTAGATAATTTAAACATTTAGTCAAGGTAATCTCTTCGCTAAAAGCTAAAAGTGACCTCTTACAGATAACCTTTTTGGTGTTGGAATAATTTATGAGGGAAGTGGTGTTCTTAATTAATTACACAAAAAGAAATGGAAAAATGATCCAGACAGTCAGTATTAAGGTCAAGTTCCTGGGTGTTTCATTGTACATACTGTAAATAAATTTATCAGGTGCCACTTTTAACCCTTGAGACCGGAACTCAGTAGCATTAGTACAATGCTGCTTGGTACGTGCATAAACAGCCCACTAAATGTTACCTCTGCTGGGACTCTGGGTCTTCTCTCGCAAGGAGAGAGTCAAGGCGATAATCCTCCATGCTGACCCAGTGCGGGTTGGTGGATGACACATGACTTCAAAAGATTCTAGGTACATGTTGGTTTCCTCGTGATGTTTTCCTTCACCGTTAAGTTAGCATCTTGGTAGCTGAATAACTGACAAAGATGTGGTACTCCCCCAGGTGGACTCTGTAAAGAGCAATACCACTACAAAATTACAGTCAAGAAATAAAGTCCATTATGATTGTGTACTATTATTATGCAGGTTTATTGCAAAATGGGGTGAGAGGTCCAATACACAGCAGATAAGGACCTAAGAATATCATATAAGTTTTTGATCTTTATTTAAAATTGAATATTGAAGGGTTCAAAATTCACTGAAGCTTTCATATTTCACTGCTCTCTAGCTGGTGTGGGGCCTGTGGGGTATGAACCCCTTCTAAAAGTATAATCTTGATTTTTTTAAAGTTATCAAGTTTTTTTTTAGTTTTAAGTAAATTATCTATTGCACACAACTTAATTAAAATAATATCTCTTATAATATATTTTAATATCTCTTAGGAATGTGAATAAATTGTTGTAAGTATTTCAGTCCAATAATTATTATATTTGTTCTGATGCTGGGTGTTTCGATGTATAATTAGTACAAATGTTATTTATATTAGTCTGTAAATTACTGCTTAGACTGCTTAGTAGAATAACTAGCAAATGTATGGTACTTCCCTAGGCAGACTGCCGAGTCCTACCACCACTACTGAATCATAGCCATAATGCTTATTATGAAGCTGTCTAATTTAATGAACTCGACTTCAGTCAATTGACTAGATTGAATGACTGATTTTACAAATTATTATAAATATAGCTTTCGCATTACCTAGTCAAGTGGGAAGCTACAATATATTTTTTTCGTTTATTTTTTTAAAATAAAGAGTGATGAAGCGAGCAGGACATGTGCCTGATGGTAAGGAACATAACAGCACAGTGACACAGCTATTGGAACATGAACAGTCCAAATCATTACCTAGCACTGCACTGGGCTCGTCACCCAGAGATCTAAGATGTTATTTCTCTAAGCCCTGTAATTTCTCTGGAAACATTGCCCTTTACACCGGAACACAGTGATGTTTGCACATTACTGCTTGGTGGTATTTTATTGTATGTGTTATTTTGGCTAATAAATATTATTATTATTTTCGTCTTTCTTCTTTAAATAAATTGTACACTTTGCAGTGGTCAAAAGATCAAACAAATCTTTTCATGTCAGTGACACTTTCCACATACGATGCAACTGAGTGATGTTCAATAGCATAGGGCCTAGGCTATTGAACTAAAAAAACTGGCCAAGTGTGAGTGGGACTCGTGCACGAAAGGTTCCGTACAATATTATATGAGAGCTCCCTTAATTATTTGTTTTATTTTTATTAATTATACATTTAAAGAGAACACAAAACTAAATAGGTATTCTGTGAATAGTTAAAGCGTCTACCTGTCACCATTATTAGTATCAAGCAAGAAACAGTAAAAAAATCGAAATAATCTAATATCAAATAAAGTTTGTTGTATGGGAGCCCCCTTAAATAATAAATTTATTTTTAGTATTTCTTGTTATAGCTGCAATAGAAATTCATCATCTGTGAAAGTTTCAACTGTTTTGCTATCACCATTCTTGAGATACAGCCTGGTGACAGACGGACGGATGGACAGCGAAGTCTCAGTAATAGGGTACCGTTTTTACCCTTTGGATATGGAACCTTAAAAAATAAACTATTCATAGATGAAAAGATATGTCCATATTTTTTTACTTCTTTGGAACATGAGGCACATTCCGAATCAATATCTGAATTAATTCAATTTTATACATGTACACACTGCCCCTTTACAGCAACATTGTATTAATTGTTTGATTGTATTTTTTGACGAGACATATTTTAAACCTTGTTACCTACAAATTGTTTTGCAATTTATTATTGTAAAAAGTGTTACATAATGGTATGTTTTAATATGTCAATAAAATTAGTCTATTCTAGTCATGACTGGGATTGTAAAACATTGTGGCCTCGTGGCTTAGTTTGTAATAAGTCTGCCTGCAAAGTCGAGGGTATTGGGTTTGATTCCCACCTAGTGCAAATATTTGTGTGATAAATACACATATTTGTTCTGTGTCTGGGTGTTTCTATGGATAATAAGTATCTAGTATATATATATATATATTTTTTTATAGCATAGAGTGACTAAACGACTAAGTCATGTGCCTGATGGTAAGCAACATGCCTGCCACATAACAGCACAGTAACACGCAGCTATTGAAACATGATAGTCCAAATCATTACCTAGCACTGCACTGCGCTCATCACCCAGAGATCTAAGATATTATGTCTCTAAGCCCTGTAATATAATCTGTAAAACTATCTAAGTATTATATCAGCTATGTAGCTTCCATAGTACAAGCTTTGTTTAGTTTGGGGTCAGGCGGTGTAACATGTGAAGTGTCCACCAATATTTATTTATTGTGATATTCTGTTTCAAAATGTCTCAACGAACAGTCTGATAGTCTCATTGCACCATATTAGAGTGTTTGTTAGCACTATAATTTTATGTACATACCTACTTATATTTTTGCTGATAAATAAATGGCAATTAATCTAATAATATTTTTTTTACTTGTTCCCAGTTGGAGTAACATATACAATGCCGCCATTAGAATGTATAGAGAAAAAGTTTGCGGAAAATGCAACGAAAATTACAACAACCGAGAGTGTTCCACCGCCACCACCAGAAGTTGAAGAAGATGAATAGTTACAATAAATAATATAAGATATTAATGCAGCTGAAAGTCAAACAGTAAAACCAACGAGAAATACAATTAATGAAATAATTAAAAAATATAAAATGTGACTGCTAAAATAAGTTAAAAAAATAATCATAGTGTTTGGTAGCATGCAGTTATTTGCAAATGAAAATTCCCACCTACTAACCCACATCTAATATACACATATCACATATATAAATATAAAGCTTCTGTGTGGTTGTACCTAATAGAGTAAGATCCCAGAGCTCCTAGACGTCACCTATTTTCTGATGAATGAAATGTGGACGATTGAGTAGAGTTAGTAAGTACTAAGAACACATGCTTACTCGCTAACTTCCTTAGACTGCCAATTTTGACATATCGACGGTGAAGTGCGAATACCTCCTATCGAACAGTTTTTGCAAAATTTACTTTTTTATTTATAATGCTGTAAAGTTCAGTTTTGCATGTACTGGAAAAAATTTAAAATGATAGGAAAAAAAAAATCAAAACGATAGTAGAAATATATCACCTAAAATCATTTGAAAATATATTTATAGACTAAATAAAACGTTTTTTTCATCTCCTGGAAAATTTGTGTTTTGTTAGATAGGAGGTATTTGCACTTCACCGTCGATATGGGGTAATGAAGGTACATACAAACATTACTTCTTACTTCAGGTATTTTCTAACAAGTGATTTTCACGTATGTTGTGAGTCTTAATTTTAAGTCAATATTTCCTAATAAATGTCTCACTCATTCTCCCGCTCTTACCCATAGGACATAGTCGAGTTTAGGGGATGATTGCCCCCTTAGATTGGTCTATCTGATTGGGAAAAAGCAACAAAATAGTTGTCTGACGAACATATTTACAAATGGAGCATGAGAATTTAAGTGAAGTTAAATTATTATTTTGGAGTTGTTAAGCAAAACGGCTGACGGAAAGTGTCTGGGAGTATTGGGACCTTGTTTTTAAGGATATTGCCTACAACATACGTGAAAATCACTTGTTAGAAAATACGTGAAGTAAGTAATGTTTGTAATGTACCTTCATTACCCCATATCTCAAAATTGGCCGTCTAAGCAAGTTAGCGAGTAAGCATGTGTTCTTAGTACTTACTAACTCTATTCAATCGTCCACATTTCATTCATCAGAAAATAGGTGACGTCTGGGAGCTCTGGGATCTCGGACTATAAGTCTTAATTAAAAAAGAAATGTTTTAAACTTAAGTATTCCGTCTGGCACATTTCTTGAATGATCCCGGCCGATTTAAAGTCAAAATACGCCATATTATATATAGTTAATATTATGAATTTAAATACATAACGTACATGTATGCACCTACTTTCATTTTCGTAACCTTTTAATTACCTTTATTTTGAATTCCTATTAGATAGGATTGGTTAAAAAAGTGCGTGTAAGCACACACGCAAAATGTCATTTTTTCAGAAGTATTATCACAGCACAGTATTTAAAGATATGTATGTAGGTACTACCTGTAAAGATGTAGTTATGTACTGTGTTGCTTTGGATCTTGGGAGAAACGCCGATAATGTGTGTAGACACGGGTAGGGTTGTAGCAAATTTAAAAACGTGGCACCAAAATAAAATTAAAACATACGGAAGACATCAGCCCTGAGCCGCGCTCCTGCAATACTTACATTGTAATGTAGGCAATGCAGGAGCGCGCTTCCCGCGTCTCACCCCGCACGATTGCCCCGTTTAGACGGCCTCGTCGAACGACTTTAAGATGTAGTAGACTGGTATTATTGAGTCTTATTAGTCTTGGCGCCGTGCCATGCATTGTTCCGGGTCGTGGCACAGGAGTTTATTGTTAAAAGTTTATTATTCGTAATTATTCATGATCATCGTCACGCTCGTCGCTCGTAAATGAAAGAAATGTTCAGGTGAACTCGGGAAAAATGGCAAAGGAAAAGAAGTCCGTTAGCTTTTCTAGATGGCCATGGCCATCTAGAAATGCTGGGTTATTAAAATTAATTAAGCGATCATTCTATTTTGCCAAGATCTCTGGCATATGGAATTATAATAATTGTTTTTGCATAAATTATATGTCAGTTCAGAAATTATACAAAGGTAATAAAGAAAGAACTATTATCATAAAATTCGATTCAACATTTTCAATAGTTTTTTAACATTGAGTCACATGCAGGTTAAATGGTTTGTGTTTTTTTTTTATACAATGTCAATACAAATCGCATAGCTATGGAATTATAATAATTGTTGCTATAGAATAAATTATGTCTGTAGAAAAATTGTATATAAATATACTACCCATTTCATAATGTTCCTCAATGGATTATTATTATACGGATACCTATGCTTTGAAAAGCATCAGCTAGACAGCTCAGTATCAACTGGAAGTCCTCCAACGATTGAGCCGTTATGACGATGTGTGTTTTTTCGCCTTTTTTGAAGAACGAAATGACCACGCTTTTATGACACTAACAGTGATTGGAGCTCTTTTATCAGTTAAGCTTTTCAGAGAGTGAGAGATGAGGATTTTGCTCAATTGATTTTTCAATCAAGAGCGAATTAAAGGATCGGTTGTCACGTCGTACAATAATTTTTTGTTCCTAATTTACTTTGTCATACTGATTACAACTGTCTCGCGAGTTATGCTTAAGGCTCACGTAGTATTATAGTGGTGGCGGGAATGGCGGTGGTGGGAAATATGCCTACCCCTTTCTAACACATCAGAACCGGGTTTAACCCGCGTTCGCGTTTACCCCACTCTCCCCTACCTATTCCGGTTCTACTTCGATCCGTCGTTAGAGTAGGCTTAGAACATGCGTCAAACAATGTTCGATCGGAGGAAACGAAGTAGAATCGGAGTAGGAAAGCCGCGAGTTTATTTTGAAATTGCGTTTTTTGTAAAAATAGAGTACCTACGCGTTCTGGCGCGGGGGTGCGTTCTCCGAAATAGTCTAGGGCGGTCAGAACTCCTGAGAAGTCGCTGTGTGTCACGCCGTCAGTGATCGCCGGCCCTTAGGCTGCGGTTTCACTAAGGCGGAGTGGAGCGGTGCTGAGCTGTGAAAAGAGGTGGTTGTTTCTACTGAAGCGAGGGTAGAGCGGAGCTGATTTGCTGTTTCGCATCGCCTAGTGCGTGAGTGCCCAGTGACACGCTTTTTTAAAGAACTTACGTCAAAAAACTACGAAAAAAAAGGTGGGACGTCAAGACGATAACTAAACAGAAATGCGCGTACCTAAGTGAGCTTCCGCTCGGCATCGCTCCTCTCTCATCGCTAGCCTATTTTCCAGATATTTTGAACAATACCGATCCTATCCGCCAATGCTTGTTTCTTTTGAAGCGGAGTGGAGAAGAGATGTGGATTCAAGCCATATGGTTAGTGAATCGCGGCACGGCTCGTCTCCTTTCTGCTCCGCTCCGCCTCAAGGGGAACCGCAGCCAAAGTGAAATAAGTACCTACGTACCTAATACGGTAATAGCATACAATAGATAATAGGTACCTACGTAATAGTCTTCCTGAGGAGGTGACGCCATTGGTTTCCGGCTTGTCACTGTAGCCACCAATTCTCAATTCAATCATCTTACTGGCGACGAGGGTGGTGCCAGTGGCGGGGTCGCGGTCGAATGTTATACCGATCACTTGAGTCTGCCAAACCACAGCTGAAGAAACCTTTGATAGTGATTCGACTCTTTGCATAGAAAGCCACCTTCTCCGCCTGGGTATGTAAGTACCACACCTTCGCCAGTAATTCTACTGCCCAGTAGTAACGTGAAAACATTACGATGTTCCGATTTAAAGGGTAATGTTTCCAGTGAAATTACAGGGCATAGAGATGAAACTTTTGATATATCTACCTACCTATGTGGGTAACGAGCGCAGTGCAGTCCTAGGTAATTAATGATTACGACTCATCATTTTTGCCTGCTGCCTGTCGCAGTACTGTTATGGGCAGGCATGTTGCTTATCGTCAGTTACATGTGCTGCTCGACTTGTCTCTACCCAAGTAACAATTTAACGTCGTATAAAGGTTAAGTAAACGTTATCTGAATACCTACCATACATCGCTATAATAAAGTCATACTAACGTTATAATAACGTTTACTAAACGCGAAAATGGCCCCAGTTATACGACCTAAATGGTCGTATAATGGTCATACAGAAAGCTCGAGCCAACTTCGTTAACGTCATTCAACAGTCGTACAAATGTTATGTGATAACCACTTTCGTCGCGCAGTAGTCGCATCCTAACTTTTCGTTCGAAGATTTAATTTAGTGTAAAATAAAAACATACTACAACTTACTGCAACTGGGAAATAATAAGGTGAGTGTTATTTAATTTTCATATCTTGCTTACTTTATCTGTCTCTCACGCTATTTAGTTAGACTGGGAACTGAAGTTTTATGATAATATACCTATGTGAATACTATTCAGATTTTCATGCCCCCTCGTAATTTTGTGTTGTAATCATATTTTCATTAACAAAAATAGTTTTATTTTTTTCTAAAAATGTCTGACTGTTGCTTTTGTCGCACACTTACCTCGGTACGACCTGATAATGATGATGATGGTCGCCATGACAGCTAGCTATTAGAGTTCCTCAAAAACATTAAAACCCTTTTCGTATTGTCAATATTAACCAAAATTTATTATTTGTAAATCTATTTCAGGAAAGAACACTTCATAGTGCTGTGCGGTTTTTCGTAGGAAAAATTCATCAAACTTCCGTAAATATGGCCGTCTAATCATTATACCTAAAGTCAAAACCTGACTTAAATGCGACTGCAAGTTTGATTAAAGTCAGGACAGGACTTTAAACGGACATCTATACTAATATTATAAAGAGGAAAGATTTGTATTTTTGTATGTATGTAATAAACTCAAAAACTACTGAACCGATTTCAAAAATTCTTTTGCCAAGAGAAAGCTACATTATCACTGAGTAACATAGGCTATTTTTATTACAAGAAAAAAATAGTGATCTTTGGAATTTTTTACTAAAACCAACGCAAGGTATAAAAAAAACAGCCATAAAATGGCTTTCATCGCATACGCTGCGGAAAGTACCAATGATAGAACCAAACAATGTTCTACAATATTATAGAACGTATTAAAATCTACAAAAAACCTCGCGAGAGCATATGTCTAACTACAGTAATTACGGCGCTACAACTGTTTTTTTACATTTTAAAAGAAGATAAAAATGCCGATCAACTTAAGACCATGCTATTCATACATTTGTTTTAATTCTTATCAAAATAAATTATTTCTCAATCAAGACTGCTTTATTACCTATTGATTCCTTTTTGAATTATTAAAATCGGACATTCCATTCAAAATATATTACGAAATTAAAAATAATCTAAATATCCTAAATATTTGCAACGACGCGACGGCCGGCAGAATTATGAAGAGTGTACAAGTGTACATACAGTACATACAGCGTTCATCCCAGTCAGAGTGATTTTATCTCAGAATACTTCTTTATCATGTACCACGTAGGTACATCGTTCCAAGACTACTAAAAATCAAAGAAATCACTTTGAGAGAAGCTTCAATTTCTCGGTGTCCGTTGAGGCTGAGAGAGTTGTTTGTGGTAATATTATTATTTTGTTTTCCCTCGGCATTATGGCACATTTTTGAAGACAATTTGTGTCAAGACATCAAACATACAGCCCAACAACGAGATCCGGATTATGATGTATATGTTGCGCAGAGTGCGGGCCAGCTCCAACACCGTCTTAAAAATGGTAGCGGCTCGATTGGACTGTGCTTTTCTCGGTCATTGCTGTAACAGGCATGTGTCTGTGCCGATGCCCGAGCGGAGGTACTGACTAATTTATTGAAAGACTTTATAATTTATTCTAATTTTTATTATTAATTTTGTTCATTTATAATTTAGTTTTTCGTATTTTTTATTTTTGTTTAACCATAGGTGAGTTTTGTATCCCATTAGCTCTAAAGTGGCGCACCTTGCTATATGACTGGTCTCCTGCCTTATTAAAATTTTATCTGAACGCTTTCCAAATGACCCTCCCTGACCAGAGTAACTTGGTAAGGTGGGGAAAAGCCTCTGAAAAATGTTGCTATACTTGTGGTGAGGCGATATGTACAGCAAGGCACATATTGGTGGGATGCAAGGTGCTCCTTAATAGGGGTCATTACTCACAGCGCCATGACAGAGTACTTGAAATCATACGTGAAGCCGTAAGCCTTTCGGTAGCTAGAGCCCAAAAGGGATTGACGATGAACAAAAGACAAATTAACTTTGTAAAAGAGGGCTCAACTTCAAACTCCAAGAACAAGCCTTACTCAATCCTGGGTTCAGCACCTGATTGGACAATTTTAATGGACACGTATGAAAAGCACTACAAAATCCCAGAGGATGTGGGTGTTTCGTCATCCAGACCGGACATTTTCCTTTTTTCTAGGGCTACGAAACGCATAGTCCTGGTAGAACTTACCGTACCGTGGGAAACTAATATACCTAAAGACCACGTGTTGAAACAAAATAAGTATTACGATCTACAAAATGAATTAACAAAAAATGGCTATGTAGTTAATTTATACGCTGTAGAAGTAGGAGCGAGAGGTATACCAGCAAAATCTCTCTATAACCTGCTTAAAGACCTTGGATTGTCCAGAAGTGCAGTAAGTTCTATACTAGAACGAGTATCTAAAGCTGCACTAGTAGGATCATATCGGATTTGGCTGGGCAGGGAGAGAAATACGAGTAGTGAAGGTGAGTGTTGACGTACGTCAATGTAAGGGGCCCCTTTTAAACCTACAGCCCGAGTCACAAGTCTTGGGGTCTATTCGAGATTTCTCTCTCTGCCACACGATGGACCCGGCACCCGCACGGTGAATCCATGGAATGCTAAGAAGTACGTCTCTCTTTGAAATTGTATTTTTTGACATGTTTAACTTCCCAGACTATTGATTTATGACTGAAAAAAAATATGATGATTGAATTATTATTGTGTGCTATGTATATGGTTACCTACCTGAAATAAATTGATTTTGATTTTTGATATGTCGCAGCCGGATTGTATAGTTCGCCGTATTACATTACGGCTAGCCGTTTTGAAAAACGGGGCCGTTTTGTAATCCGGCGGTTCAACGATTAGCCGCATTGTCATTGCAATACGTTCTTCAATAAGGCGGTCCACGTTCAGCCGCATTGTATTACCTACTGCTTATGTTGTAGGAAGACCATATTTAAAAAAATAACAACACAAAATCTAAATTAATTTCATTTATCTGAATAAATTGATCGATAATTTCGGACGATATTCCGTACTATTTTGTTTACAACATTTTACCTCTCACATAAAGTTTGAAAGCCCATAACTTGATATCGGTGACGGTACACCTAAGAAACATGGTGAACTTCCATAGACAAGGGTCTATTATCGAAACATGTTCCATCGTAGATAGCATCGTCGCATAACATCAGGTGAGAGGGTGGTCAAGTGCGAACCTATGATAGTTTTAAAACTACTTGCATGGCTCGCTCTACTCAGGACCTCCCTTGAGCTTCTGGCTCCCGCATTCTTTTAAATACACTCTAGGGGTAGTAGCGCCAAGACTAGGTGGAGTCGGGGTGCTCCGGGTCGGATCTGGGTCTCATGTAACCTACCCGGTCCGATTTAGTCTTAACAAGGTGGACGGTGGAAACGAAATAGTATCCAAGTAACACCCAGGGTGATAAGTGCCACCCTAATAATATTGTGTACGATTCCTCCAAACTCCAGAATCCACTGTCACTTTAGCAATTTAGGAACACACAGTATTCAACGCCATGGTTGTTGTTATGTCAGGCAGCGCCATGAGTGTTAAGAATCGGAACTAAAAATTGTCAAAGAAGCGGCTAATCTCTCGCTTTATTACATTACGGCTAGCAGTGTTGAATAACGTATGGCGTTGAATACATTCCAGTGGTTTTTAAATCAGCTGTATTCAATCCGGCTGATCGTTAAACCGCCGCTTTACAAAACGGCCTTTAACCAACTAAGCAACCAGGCCAGGCAGTTTAATGTTTTTGAACTTTAAAGTTTTGGTTTTTAATTTTGATCTTTTGGAAAAATTTGGTCATGTACATTTCATTTAGCATACCTACTTAACAAAAAATTTGACCCCGTGCGAAGCCGGGACGGGCCGCTAGTCATGTATCTAATATAAAGGTTATATTTGAGTCGTCAATAAACAACCCAGTCATTTAAGAGTATTTAATTGACCGCTGTAAAACAAGGTACTGATTGTTATATAAACGGCACTATGAAAACGTCTATATAACATCCACGTTGTATAAATGTCGTATAAAGGTTTTCCAAAAACATAATTTGGTGTGTTCAAAACGTTTATTGGACTATAACGTTAGTATGACTATTGCGTTGTCGTACAAACGTTTTAGCTAAGACTGTAATATAACGTCGTATCGTTTAGTCTCCCCAACGTTGCTAATACCAGTTTACTATGACATATTCGTCGCACGACTAATTAGTTGCATTAAAGACATCTATAGGACCTGGTAGTCATCTCATTACTATTGTAAGACTGCTATCCAACTCTGCCGTCCGCAAGCTTAAATGCCGTTATCTAACATCGGGTCGATTTGGACATTTAAATGGCACTACAATCAGAAAAAAAATATCTATCGATCTGTGTAACCCGTGTTTCTCTAGGTATGTTAGTTTTTAAGATACCAAAACTGTAAATGCCGTTAAGTCATTTTATTTTGTATGGTTCCAACGCTAAAACGCAGTTAAATAACAATACTTACCTAAAAAGCCGCTAAGGTATTATAACGTTACCTTTGGCTGAAATTTTCTTTGATTTTCCATTACTTAATTGCCGTTAACTGACTTTTGTACGCTATAGTGCCGTTAAAGCACTTAAATGTTTTTAAACAAAGCTTCATTTATAATTTATATTGTATTTGTCCAACGCTATAAAGCCGTTATGCTTGAATACAACACAAAAATGCAGTTAAACATACTTAACGGCTTTTTAAACTAGTAAATACGTATCCAATTTTGTAAACTTAAAACGGAAAATATCACATAGCTACCTTAACTATGTGATATACATTATTTATTTTTTACAATACTAGACTAAAACGCAGCTATGCCACATTACTTAACTAAAATGCCGTTACAGGTTCTTGCGTATGCAGTACGATTGTATGAGAAGGAAATCAACTGCAGATGCTTTCGATGCTTTCCAACTTGTTACGATGGCTTAAAACACATCTAGATGAGTCAAACTAGATCTTGTATAGAAAAAAAACGGAAATGATCCTTATGTTACATCTTGTTCCGACTCTTCCAGTGTCATTGATACATTTTGGGACGTATAAATTATGTTACAGTACTCGTCTTTCTTTAGATTTAATTGAAATCACAAATCTATCTAATTAAACTTTATCAAGTTTTAATAGACTTACAAGGAAAGTAAAGTAATTCTCTACAAAATCATCAAAACAAACATTCAGTTTGAAGAGTTAACATAAAATATTACAGCCAGATGATGATAGCACCATACCGTATCTGTTGAAGTTTTAAACTTCACAATCAAGTTTACAGTGTGATTTCAATTCAGATGACCTGCACGTTATAAAGATTTTAAGATAGCTGATTCAAGTGAAAATTTTAGTTACTATTTTCAAGAAATCCATTAAGCATACGTCTAAACGTAACCATAAGTCTGACTTTACGAACCACAACATCAACATCTGTAAATACCTACAGAAAATTAGCTTAAAAACGGTACCATTTAACGTTGTATAAAACATTGTCAATGCCGTTATACAGAATACAGAAAAACAAACCGAAGGCTGGTTGGAAAAGCGTAGAAGCTCAATTAATGAACCTCAAAAAACTGTCAGTATTCTCATCTCTCTGTCAAACGCGGAGACACATGATAGAAATTGGTGAATATCAGAACCTGTCTACTTTAATGTTTATGCAACGACCACAAAGAAGTTGACAGTTTTGAAAATAAAAGTTATGAATGAATCGAAGAGAAAGATCTGATGTATACAAATGGGTTGTCAACAGTGCAATGCAGTTGCAGTGCACAAAATAAAATTGACTATTATGTTCACTTCTTCTCAGTGTCATTTATTTACTAAATGCATTTATTTACTAAAGCAAAATCATCTACATATAACAAATTACGTTTTATTATTTCAAATCTGAACACAGTTTCATGAGTTGCGAACAAGAAGATCATAAAGTAAAGTTAGAAATGCAATAAATATGATTATATGATTTTGACCATTCTGATGAGACAGTATGAAATAGCAACTCAAAAGTAAATATGAAGTTTATAGCACCAAATAATTTCGTTATTGTACCAAGTTACGCTTCAGAAAGAAGAATTCAAATTAAGCCCCTGAGTTAATCTCAAAAATATGTCGCACATGTGGATTTACTCTGATTCTGAGTTTTATTGTAATAGTTTGTAGGTACAAAAATTATTGCCAGAAAGATTATTTATATTATTTTGCTTTCTTCAATGCCAAATACTTAAAATACCAGAAATTATAAAACTTCGTTTCAAGTCAAAAGCAAAATGCAGAAATACCAAGCGGAAGATTAATTTAGTTCAATTCATAGAGCAACATAGCGCCAACACATAAGCTATTGTTTTGGAAGAACTTGTCGACCGACGACAAAGAATGATAATGCTAGTAAAGCAATATTTAGACTCAAGAAAAATATTTGAGTCTTAGGTATTATTAATTATTTTGTAGGAATATTTATCCAAAAGTTTAAGTGATTGTGACAAATATAAAACAAAAACAATTGATATCTATTGTAGATTCTTGAAAATCTGTTGTAAATAAGGGCAATAAAAGTAGTATTTTAATTTTAAAATTTTGTAATTATACCTTGTAATTTTGCCTTGTTATTTAAAATTTTAACTCTTGAGAAAATTTATTTTTAGATACTTACTTTATTGAGTTTAATTTTATTGACATTAGGCTTGTATTCGAAAAAGATTAACAAAAAATGCTGTTTGTTATTTTTTAATGCCAATAAATATCTAGTTTTTAATGTCATTTTTTGTTCACTTATTTCACATAAATCATCACTTTTATTGTATTTTCTTAAATATCTTGTGAGTCATGCTTAGCTTAATTGCAGTTAAAGGTAAAGGTTTTGCATTTAATCGCATTTTAGTGTTGTAAAATGCTCTGAAATAACCGATTAAAACAAATATATGAAGTTTGCTAGTTTTAAATGCGGTTAAATGACTTTAACCGCATTGTAATCTAGGATGTTTCATGATATAACGGCATTTTAGTTTTGGAATGATTTCAAATTCTATAGTCAAGTACCATCCAATGAAATTAAAGAAAAAAACAAGCTAAAATGCCGTTAAACTATACATAACGGCATTTTAGTGGTGATTTTGAAAAGATTTTAAGACAAAATTACAAGACTAGAATGCAAAAACGCTTATAACTCTTATTTCGCACACTTTAATATCTTAAAAATACTATCATTTCAAAGTGTTTTCTCAGCTCTATATAAAGGTATCAAAATTATGGAAATATGTATTCCACTTATCAAATGGCATAATTTTAAAATTTAGAAACAGTTTTCCCGCGATATCTCGAAACTACATTTTGGTACTTAACGGCATTGTAGCTTGCGGACGGCAGAACTTTAGGTCGTACAAGTCAAGACTTACCTATACGACGTATTTGTTTGTTGGGTATATAATAAAAATAAAACCTGTGGGGGTACCACTTAATTTCGCGTCAGATATAGGTAGGTAGGGGAAAGTAGGGTAATGGGAGTCACCGGGCAATGGGAGTCACCCTCACCACCACGAAACACTACATGAGACTGACGCGTACACAGCGTCCTCAGCCCCCGCGCCGGACCCCTGCGCATACACGAACGGCTCGGGCCAGGCAATCCATGCGCCACTGAGAAAATACCGTTTTTTTGTTTTTGTGCTCCGCTGATATAATTTTACGTCAATGCAAATTAGAAGGTAAGTGCCGAATATCTTGCAGTATGCGATTATGACATTTACACTTATTTCGTTAGACGTTCCAAATTGTGATGTGGAGTTCAGATTGTATCAGTGTGTTAAAGATTTTATTTATTTTTACTCATTACTGTAGTTGTGGGAAATGAGAGTCAGGTGACTCCCATTACCCGCAAGTGAAAAAAAGAGAAGACATGGAAAGACAAAGGATAAGGAAGAAAGACTAAAGTACAGAAGAAGGGTCCTGAAAAGGCAAAGTGGTATTACAAGAACAGAACGAAACTTCTGTATCAGATGTTAGTACTGACGACTTATGCCAGTACGATGAGGATGATGACTGCTGGAAACAGATGGCTAGTATGAGACGAATTCGGAAGAAACAACGAGACGTGGTACAGGTGTACCTCATGTGGGCTATGGGCTCACGCGGAGTCCACTGGATGGAAGTCAGCTGAAGATTATGTTTGCGATGTATGCTGGATTTTATTTGATTCCGATTGCCCCCAGGGTGATCACCATTACCCCTACGTTGGTGTAATGGGAGTCAAATCTGTTTTTTTTTTTAACTTTTATAATTTCCAAAGTTGATTGCCAAAGTGACTGAAATTGGTCTCTAATGATAGTTCAATAAGTATACTATGTTTAAAGGCGGTTGCAATAAATACTTTCTTTTTAATTAAAATTTTATTTGAGTTCTCGCTTAAGTGACCCCCATTACCCTCTTTTACCCTACCCCGCCGTGCGCCGTTTGTTTTCCTAGATAGGTACCTACCTATTGATATGAGAGTGCTCCAATTTAAATATTTGCAATTAAACAACCAAACAACATTCCAAGAGGTGAATCAGAACACACGGCTCCCGAATTTCAGCCAATATCTTTGTAGAAATTATATGTTTCGGGACAATGACAACTAAACTTATAGACTAGACTAGTACCTTAGTAAGTACGAGTATAATACATTCTCTGAAAATTACGAAAACATTAGGTATTCTTTGGATAAATCTGCTTGGGTAAGGTGAGTGAAGGTCAAATGTAATTATGACGTAGGTACCTATTATGAATCTATTTTTGCGATAGAAAGGTTAGCACCTAAGTATTAAATGAGTAGCACTAGTGTGTTTCATGATAGGTACCTTAGAATAAACAATAAGTCGCGTCACCTTAGCGTAGCTTCGTACCTGCTGCTAGATAGTAGGTATAGGGGAGACCAAGGTGAGTTGTGACAGAGGAGAGTTGTGACAATGACGATTACTCGGAACCTATGACCGTTAGCGAGTTGGCAACAACGCGCAATTGTTTCTTTAGAGACACGCTAGTTGACACGGTACGCGCCAGAGATGCACGGCAAGCGGTTATGCGAGTGCGACGACTGCATGAAAAAAAAACCGAAAAGTAAGTTTTTTATCAAAATTTTGATTATTTCTATGTACTGACATATTGTATTCACATGATTAGGCTATTTTTCCATATATTAAGTGGTTTTTGACGTTTTAAAGCGTGGCATTGTCTTACTATGTTTCCATCATGTTTTGAAATTATGAATTATTATTCTAACCAAGTCGCAATTTTTGGCACCTAGGAGATTTGTGACACGCTGTCACAACTCTCCTATTTAAGTTTACTTTATTTTAGCTTATGTTAATTGGTTTCAGTAATGTTTTTTTTGTTAGTATAATATGTATGTTCGTTTGTTTTTGTCAATTTTTACAACCTAAGTTTGAGATATTTTTTTTTGCCAGAATCAGTAAGCTGTTGCCAAAGGCTCCACCAAGACCAAAATACCCAACTAATAGACGCAAGATCAAATCAGCTATTCTTACAGACACACCTATAAAGGATGCAATAGCTGCCATAGAAGCCAGTAGAAAGTTGAAAAGTGTGAAAAAGCACCGAAAAAAGCCAAGAAGCAGACTAACAAGAAAAGTGCAGAATATGCCAAACAAGTTGCAAAAATGCCTATTATTGCTTGTGCTACCTTGAATTTTATAGCCGACCAAATGAGAAGTGGGTTCAGAGCTTGGAATATTAAGGCTGGCCTCATGAAGATTGCAATAGGGCCGAGCTACAATACATCTGTCATAACTATTTGTCAGCTTAAATTATGATTCTTTTGATTTGATTTTGATCTGATTTTGTAACCATTTATTCTGATGGTATAGATGGATCTGATGGATGGTACCTATCGAGTAAGGAGACGAGCAGGACATGTGCCTGATGGTAAGCAACATGCTTGCTACATTGCATCACAGTGACATTGGATGAAGAGTACACATTTTTACCTAGCACTGCACTGCGCTTGTCACCCAGAGATCTAAGATATTATATCTCTAAGCCCTGTCATTTCTCTGGAAACATTGCCCTTCAAACCGGAACACAAAAATGTTTGCACATTATTGCTTGGCGGTAGAATAACTGGCAAAGGTGTGGTACTTCCCCAGGCGGACTCTGCCAAGAGTCCTACCATTACTAATTACTCATAAAATAATGAATATACTTGTTATTTTGATGTTAAATACTTCATGTTATTGTTTCTTACTATTGTTTTGAAAATTAAAGTACTTTTATGCAAAAAACGTGTTTTGTTTATTACAAAAATACATTTATCTGTCAAATGTAGTCTAAGTACATAGCTGTCACAACTAACCTTGGTACCTGTTACAACTTACCTCGGTGTGAGGAGAGTTGTGACAATATGAGTATTTTCAGTTTTTGCGGATTTTCTCAGTCACTATATAATTTTAATTGCCTTTGATTCCTATTTTCAGAAGAGTAATAATTGGGAAACATTTTGGCATAATGTTTATAGTTGTGGTATGTTTATTTATTGAGATATGTTGCTCTAAGTAAAAATTGTCACAACACTCCTCGGTCTCCCCTACCTATATGTGTGTTATGCATAAATACACTATATGTTATACATAAATATGACAATATGCTTTTTATAACTAACAAGATTTCATACTTACCTTCATAATTATAATTTTCTCCAAAAAATACAAAAACCGACTTCAATTTAAGATATAAAATTAAGGCATTTCACCAAATTCAATAGGAAACAATGAATAAGTCATCCAAGTAACGAAACATAAAAAGAACTAAGTATCAAAATTGATTCACAATAGGGTACTGGACTGGATCAAAAATATACTATTCTAATTAGTCCGTCAGCTAGGTCATGGAAAAATATGGGACACGTATTTTTTGTTTTTTCAAAATATTAAAAATCGACATAGATATAGAACATCAAACTTCGAGAGTGGGGGGGTGGCGACTTCACTCGTGAGTAAAAATCGTAGGCACGAGTGACGTCACGCGAAACTTCTAAGCGCTGTATCTTCGTAATTTTTTGTTTGTGAACCAAAAGAAAAAATACGTGTTCAATATTTTTTAGCAATCTAACTGACGGAATAGTTTTTTTTGAGGATTGTACCCTATTGTTGGAGCTATCGCGTAACATACATACATAGTTACAACAAAAACATACAACCGATTTGAGAACCTCCTCCTTTTTTTAAGTCAGTTAAAATGATCTAACGAGCACGACCCGCTCGGCTGATCCGCTGCCGCTCCCATGCTACGACGAACCCGTAAGATTTTCAGTAAGAGTTTAAGTAGTAACAGGATTTTTTTCTGCACAACGAGGCTTAAGAGTTCAAAATCGCTTAAAAAATTGGCAATCTTAGGAACTGCCGATAAAAGTGAAAATTTTTGTAGACACCTCTACCTATAACTCAGAATTTGATAGCTCACTTTGTAAACTACGCGAGTGAAACCGGAGGGCGTGGCCTGCCCATCATGGCATGACCATCTAGAAATGCACCAGCATTTCCCATTGGCTGACGCATTTCTAAATGGCCATGCCATGATGGGCAGGCCACGCCCTTTTAGCATTTCCCATTGGATGACGCATTTCTAGATAGCCAATGGCTATGATCCCGAGTTCACCCGAAAATGTCTTATCATTCCCGACCGTGACGCTAGAATTCACGGCCCACGAAAAATCAGTTTGTGGCGCGCCAGAAGAAGTTTTCACTTCAAAAACATGTGTTTTCTTGTCTACACACTAACATGTCCATGGTTCCAATATGTGAAGTTTGCAAATACAAATATAGATGTTCACATTCACGTGTCTACCAAGCAAGCAATATTGATAACTTACCGCGATCAAAGACTTAGCGTTTGATCTCCGAGTATTTCGGCAAACTTATTAAACTTGGGTTTCTGATGCGTGAACCGGGTATTCCTATCGATATCTTACGTAAGTAGGTACCTATAGCACGCAAAGAAACGTTGAAAAGGATTCGATGTATGTAGACGGTAAATCATTATTGACAACTAATTGTGTCATTTTTAAATAAATACTCGGGTAAGTCACGGTTGATATAGTCAGTCTAGTTCGACTCAAGTTTCGATCGCGTCCGGCGATCTTTTTCGAGTGCTACACGAGACACACGAGAAAACGCGCGCGCACTTTCCTTGAAAAAGATCGCCGGACGCGATCGAAACTTGAGTCGGACTGACTATATCAAACGTGAATTACCCATGTAGTTATTTCAACATTTTATTAAAGCACACAACGGCACGCACAGAATTAAATAAATACACTTCACAGAACTAGCCTGCCACCGCACGGCCATCGGGGGTGTCATGGCGGCACCGACGCGGCCCGAAGTGCTGATCTGCGACTAGCAAATCTTTGTGCAGCACGTGTAGATGGTGATGATGATTTAAAATGTGTACTAACCACGTTAGTTTTCATACTATAATAGTGTTCTGTGAATCTGTGATTTGAGCATAGGTACTTATAGTAGGTATAAGTAGCATAAAGCATAAACAGCCCACTAAATGTTCCCACTGCTGAGACTCGGGTCCTTCTCTCGCAAGGATAGAGTCAAAGGGCATAATCCACCACGCTGCGCTGGTTCAGTGCAGGTTGGTGAATGACACATCTTCGAAAGATTCTAGGTACCTACATGTCGGTTTCCTCACGATGTTTTCCTTCACCGTTTTAAGTTAGCCGCATTACGCACATGCCTTCGAAAAGACAGCGCGTGGTTTTGAACCCGGGGTCTCCGGATCGGCAGGCCATTCACCCGACTAGACCAGCCGTAACTTATAAAAATATACAAGTAGGTACCTATCTAAAGTTGTTTTTTTTTGGGATAAAAAGGCCGCGTGTTATTTCTGCCCCTATAAAATTTTGTCCAAAAATGTTGGTGAGGTAGGGATACTTTTGGCGTGTAGGTTAATAGGTAGTTATTTGTTGTACAAGAGTGCAAAGTGGCTTTTTAACCGCGTGCTCAATTTTGAATCCCTCGCTACGCTCGTGATTAAAAAATTAGAATCCTGAGCGTAGCAAGGGAATCAAAAGGGCACAAGGTGAAAAATCTTTGCACTCGAGTGTAACACGTAATTTTTCATCCCCCCCTAGCGAGGAAATTACTAAACGCTTCGCGGATTTTCAGTTTCAGTCGATTCTGTTGGCGTTAAATAAACTCCTTGGTCGATAGAATCACTTATTATTATGGTATTTCGGTTTTTCACTTGTATTCAATTTTATAAGTTTTAAACTTAAGTTTATATAGTCCTGGTTTTAACAATAACAATATGACGTGAAAATATGGAGAGTTGACCGATTGAGGTAAGGAGTTTCATGTGTACATGAAAAAGTGTCCGCCCAAATGCATTAAATTATAGTAGCGCTAAATTTGCATCAGGGTACATTTTAAAGGAAATTAATAAACGTACTATTCAGAATTCATGAAAGAAAAGTATTGGCAGTCATAGGCACTGCCGATAGAAGTGGTAACATATAACTCAGAATTTGATTTTTACTTTGGAAACTACGCGTGTGAAACCGGAGGGCGTACCATAGCCAATGGTCATCTAGAAATGCAGACACATTTTTAAATGGCCAATGGGAAAGGCTGAGGCATTTCTAGATGGCCATCGGCTATGGTCCCGAATTTTCCCGAAGATTTCTTATCATTCACGAGCGTGATGCTAGAATTAAATTGGCAGCCCACGAAAAATCTGTCTTTGGCGCGCCAAAAGAAGTTTTGACTTCAAAATATATTGAACCTAACTGCATGTTTTCTCAAAATAGTAATTATTTATTTGATGTTATTTTTACTACATTATTTTGTACTGCACAAGTAGTTGAAATTATCTATTGGTTACTATTTTAGTAGTCAATCATATTTAATTATTTAACTCGGCATATTTCAATTCGATTACAATTGATTCATTCATAGCATTTCAAAATGTTTTGCCATTTGAAATAACATTCTTTACCAAATGTTGGTCTCAAAAATGGCAGGTATCTAGAATCGAGAAAGGTAAATTCTATGGTGACATCCAGCCTGAAATTCCTCACAAACCTTGGTTTTTCAAGTATTTAAAAGCAAATAAAGCTACTACTTCTGTGATTTGCCGTTTACGTCTCAATCACTCTTGTACACCTGTCTTCCTGGCCAAACTTAGGATTAGGAATCATTCATTATGCGATTGCGGTTTAGACGAAGGAAATGTGAACCATATTTTTTTCAGTTGTTGTTGCAGTCTTCATTGCATGATTTGATTCCCCCTGATATTCCTCGTCCCACCTCCGTTAAATGCCTACTGTCCCTTGTAGACACCCCCTTTGTTTATATATTATGTAACTATATTAAAAGCAATAGGATTAAATTGTAATATTTATACTTGTGTATATTTTTATGCCAAATATGTGTACATTATATTATTTGTATATTGTATTTGTTTATGTCTGTTATTAGCTTTAATTTTTTGCGACCTAGTAAAACATAAAACACGTGATAAATCCCCTCTACTGTACAATATTCATATTACTGGCCCCTATCTCTTTGTTTGACGGCCTATCATTTACGTGACATTGGCGGAATTGTGAGACTAATCCACATAGAGCCATTAAAAAAAAAATAAAAAAAAAAACATTCTTTACTTCTATCCTCCATAAGTGAAAAGAAAATTGCGCGCAAAGCATTTAAAAAAAAGTACACCAAAGAGGTTCCGAGTATGAGTTTTTAACAAATTAAAAATAAATGTATGATGAATTCGGCACCAAGGAGGTAGAAATAAATAGGTTAAATTTTATTATGTTTTGAATTCAAAACCTCAGTACACACGATGTTCTAAATTCAAATTTACTTTAACCTCTAGAGAGTAAAAACGACTTTTGCGCCCTGATATCGAGGAGCAAAAGTACTCTTTCCGAGCTGGTGGGATGAAAAAACATTTTCATATCATTCGTGAAGCCGTGGTGGCTTTTTGGTTAGAAGGTAAGATTCGCTATCATAAGGTTCCTACCTTAGGTTCGGATCCCGCCTAAACCGCTGAGTATTTTCCAAATGAAGATGTACTTAGTACCAATTTGTCATCACCACTGGCTGTAACGATGAAGAAAATCATCGTGAGAAAATGTTGCATTTTCGGTATGTTTCAAGAATCTTTCGAGGGCATCCGTCATCCGCCAACCGGATTTGGCCGGCGTGGTCGATTGTTGCCTAGACTCTCCTTACGAGAGAAGGCTCTGAGTCCCAGCAGTGGGCAGTGAGATAGTGGGAACATTTAGTTTGCTGCGTATGTAATGTTAACTGTCGTGACTTGAACTTTACGCGGTTGGGTACAGTCGTGTAGTGTCGACACAAGATTTCCATCGTTCATAAAAACAACGATCTCACTACAAAGATGTGCCCTCCCAAACTTCAGGGCGCACGGAATCATGTCATCGTTGGGAAGAGTGAGCTCACTCTTTCCGTTCTGGTCGGTTGCAGGAAGTGGTGAACGCCGGACGTTTTACCTATCACTATTCGTTATCAACAACCAAAATGAATAGAACCACAGCATATTGCGCCGCTAGCGATTCTAGAGGTCTAGTAGATTAATAATTATTGTGTGTAAACTACTTACGATACACATAGAGACGCAGTTTATTACCAATTTCAAGGTGCTCAGGGCACATCTAGTAGTTTAAATCGATGCATACAAATGGATTTTGTTAAAAAGTAAAGTATGTATAAGTAAAAGCATGTAGGTACTGTGCCTGGTTGTTTTCTATGTAGGTACATGTAAGAAGTATGTATTTAAAAATATGTAAGGAATATCAGCTATCTGTATAATAACTATATATACCTATACACAACAGTTAAAGCTTTGCTTAGTTTGGGGTCAGATGGTGTTGTGTGTGAAATGTCCAATTATTTATTTATTGGAAGACAATAAGCCAATCAACCAATCATTATCACAATATAAAGCATAGGTAGGTACACCTACTAATTATTGGACTTATTGTATGCAAATCAATGCCGCCAAATTTTTGGGTGACGAGACAGTGGTTCTTTTTGCATATCGTTTAATTCATCAAACGCAGCAATTAACATTCTAAAGTTAAACCCTACTTAGTTGAAAAAATTACCTTCCTCTCTTGGTACTGATTCTGAGCGCAATCAGAAGGAATTAAATTCGGAATGACAATCCTTGTTTCTGTTATTCTAAATGGATAAGACAAAGTCCGGGGTTTGATACAGTGTTGCCATCAATCCGAGTGGGTTCAGAATCGCAACACTTGTCTTAATTTCGGACACATTATAAACAACGCCTTATTTATAGGACAATAAGAACAAAATTTCCACCATGCTGCACGTGGCAGTATTGTATATGTATACGTAGGCCACTTAACACTGGCAGGTGAACTCACGGGTCACAGTTATTCCATAAAATAATTTAGTAACCTTAGATGACACGCACACATGCGTAAATGTGTTCGAACGACATATGCATAGTTGTGTGGAGTGTAGGTATGTCGACTGCACCGTTTGTATGGAGTTTAGCCCGAGTGTCCGGGGTGTGATCTGGGTTCTTACTGAAGACAGATTGACAGGTCGAAAGGAGGAATTAGAAAATAACAATAAACCAGCTACACATAAACATAAATCACTACATGCGGCGAGCGATTTTACCCGCGTAGTTCCACTTCTCGTTATTGTTTTTGGGATAAACAGTAGTAGGATAACCTAGATGTGTTCCAAATTTCAACCAGATCCGTTCAGACGTTACGACGTGATTGAGAAAACAAATAACCAAACATTGACATTTAAAAATATTAAGTACTTACCTAGTACGATTAATTTTAGAAACATAAGGAAAGTCATCGAGATCACTATGGGGGCCACGGAGCGGTTCAGAGAACCGGAACGCAAAACTTGTTGCAACTCATTATGCATTGGTCGTAAAGTCGTAATAAAGTCGTAATGCCAAATGGACAAACAAAAGAACACCGAATTGATTGAGGGGCGCGCGCATATTTCCAATGATGCAATGTTATAGACATGGACGTATAATAATTTATCGCGTAAAAAGCAACAATACTTGTAAATAAAACCGGCCAAGTGCGAGTGGGACGAAAGGTTCCGTACTGTTAGCAAATAAACGGCGAAAACCTCTTTGCCTTAGGTATTCGAAATTTTTTATACATCGTAATTTCCGCAGACAGGCAATTTTTTAAATTAAAATATTGATTTTTGGGTCATGATTCTGACAATGAATTCGATATCGCATTCTATTATTACTAATGGCGCCAACTAGTTTATTTGCGACGGCCTAATCGAGCAAAACTCAAGTTTGTTGAATGGGAGCCCCCCTGAAATAATGTTTTTATTTTATTTTTAGTATTCGTTGTTATAGCGGCAATAGACATATATCATCTGTGAAAATTTCTACTGTCTAGCTATCACCGTTCTTGAGATACAGCCTGGTGACAGACGGACGGACGGACGGACAGCCAAGTCTCAGTAATAGTGTTCCGTTTTTACCCTTTTGGGTACGGAACCCTAAAAAACCAAGTCTCGCAACTCAGTTGTTCTATAGTAAAAAGTTGTAAGATCCGTGTAATAATACCAAGTCGGTTATTAATTTATACAGTCCCTACTTACAGGACCATCTGGTTGTTACGTAATTATCTAACCTGACAACATATCACAGTAAGTATATCAATTTTACCGAATATAAAATAAAAAGTTGAAGTTAAACTAAACTTTGAAATTTGACTAAAATTTGAAATACGTCTTTTTAGCATCATGGCCATCTAGATTAGTCTTCTAACCATGACCATTTTGCCCTGGCCATGGTCCTGAGTTCACCCAAACATTTCTTTCTTTCATTTACGACCGTGACGATGACCTTTAATCACATCCCACAAAATATAACAAGAGAAAGAGGTACCTACGCCAAAAGAAGTTTTCACTTCAAAAATTTGAAACCAACGCCATTCTCATCCACGCATTAATTTTCGAGTCGATAATACCGCTTCGTTCCGGTTTAATCCGGTAACGACTGTATTACTCAGTAATCCCTACTCCAGGGAGCCAATCAGCATTACATGCGTACTTTATACCTTCTTAACAGGTATCTGATATTACTCGTGGCCAAAGAGATTCTCATTTCATTGAGAATTGCAGCGAAATATTCAAGCTTTTGCTTAAATATTCAAGCTATTATTATACGAAGAATACAAGTTCAAAGTTAGTTACACTGGTCGTATTCTGCTCATTATAGGTCATATTTTTGTCACTAGGTTTGCATTTAACTGTAATCTCGTCTGATGGCCAGCGCTCTACAATGTAGCGCTTTTACCTAAATGAGACCTAATCATTCTCAAAGAGGAGACACAAAAATTAATATAGTTAAGGTGAAGGTGGCAAAGTGCGCCTAGCGGACAAGTGCGCCTAACACAAATATCTTTAAAACTACCGATTGGATACTAAATAGTGACTCCTTACATCGATGATACAAACTAAATCATAGTTCTTGGTAATAGTCACATACGGCTCTAGTCATGTGGGTTTGAGACACGCGCCATTATATTTTCACTGTAATTCTAAGTGGTGAGGAGAGATGACTGTGGAGTAATCGTCGTCATGTGGAGTAATCTCGTCTGATGGGCAGCGGTCTACAATGTGCCGTTTTTACCTAAAAGAGACCTAATCATTCTCAAATAGGAGACACCATGATTAATATAGGTAACCATCGGGAAAAACCCGCACACCACACGTCAGGCAACGCATTCCACAGTCTAGACGTTCATATCACATAAGTAGAATCAAACCTTTTTGTTCGAGTGTTTAACAACATGAAACTATGTCGCTTTTTCGAGCTACATGTTTGTAAAAAGTGCAAGTTGATTTCAGATCATATAAATCAGTTGCACACTTTTCGAAATGTGTCCGATAAAAACCGACAAGCCAGCAACTTTTACTGTTAGGACAGCCTGGTAAACATTCCCACTCCTGGCACTCCGGGTGTGCCTTCGCTGTTTAGTTTTGTTTACAATATTCAATTAAAATCATCTCACAAATCTCTTTTCAAATTATCCATTACGAGCCATCATCCGTCACTCAAACCCTGATTTCCCTCGAGTTTTACTCCCAACATAAACTAAAATCTACGGCGTACAAAAATATCATGGCTTCCGTGATACCATTGTTATAGCCATGTCACCCTTATTGGGCTGTCTGGTCTGTAATTACAGCTATAAAGTATTGTTTTGAAGGAATTTATTATGGTTTTATTTACATGAGTTATCGTCGCGTGAAATTCTCATCGCCAAGCAAATTTGCTTGTCATTTAACTAACGAAAATGGATGTGATGGGTGCATAATTAAAACGCTGACTCAATCGTATAATTTGCTGTTATTGCTTTGTTTGCGTATAGATATAGCTACACAAATACTGGCTGTCCTGTGTCCTGTGTCCTGCGGTATCATGCAAGTAGGTCTTTATACTTTACCTATGTACATATACGAGTACTAGTCGATCTATAAGTTTAGGTCTTTCAGTTTTAGACATTAAAGATTTTTAGATAGACACTCTATTCAATAAATTGTACTGACTAAAGTAGTTTCTGTTTTTGCTTTTTTAACAATTTTTTTAGCAACGATTTTGCCCAACTTCATTCGTTCTGGTTGAGTTAGTACAGAATGACTTTTTCGAAGTTATGATAATAAATACTTAATCACTAGCTGACTCGAATAACAATAGGTACTTATAGCAAAATATTTTATAAATCGGTCATGTGGTTTTGGAGTGTATTCATTACAAAAAAAAAATTGGCAGTCATAGAAACTGCCGATAGAAGTAAAAACATATACCGAACTCAGAATTTGATAGCTTACTTCGGAAACTACGCGGGTGAAACTGGAGGGCGTGGTCATGGCCATGGATGGTCATGGTCCCGAGTTTACCCCGAAGTTTTCTTAGCATTACCGAGCGTGACGGTAGAATTCAATTCACAGCCCACGAAAAATCTGTTTGTGGCGCGTCAAAAGAAGTTTTCACTTCAAAAACTGTCTTTGTAATAATACATAAATATATTTTATGATAACTGTTGGAGTAGAAGAGCCGGTTTTCACGGCGCGGGCGCGTCAGATTTCCATATAAAATTGAATTCAAAACACACGATGCGGTTTACGGCCGCGGCGGCTGCGGCAGCCGCGCGGCGCCCGCGTGGCTGCGCGCGATTCTTGCGCAGTAGCTTTCCGCAGTAGAAACAGCGAAAACCTGCGGTCTCGTGAGTATTGAAACAAAAACGTCGCGCGGCGGTGCCGCGCCCGCGCGCGGGCGCGGTTTGAAACCGCGCCGTGAAAATTGGGCCGAAGTGTTCTTGAGTAGAAATCGCGGCAGTAGAGAATCGGCAAACGTAGCGTAGGACACCTTGATACTACTTAATTAAGTAGATAGAGTATCTGGATGGAGGATATACGGAAGGCAGCAGGCAGTGAATGGAAACTTAAAGCTGAGGAAAGTGTACTAACTAATTCTCTTCAGAATGTACCTATCTTCAAAATAAAACATTTTGCACAGAATTTCTCCTACGATTTTGCGTAAAATCCCACAAACTCTCGTACCTAAGCCACGCAAGGTTGCACGGATTTTATATTTTAAACTTTTTGTAACATCTACTCACCTGCTTATGCAGACCGCAGGAACTTTTAAATGTCGCCATACAGTGCGGGGTGAGCCCTAATAATAACACTTTTGTTTCTAAAACCTAACTTTCTAATTAACCCTTTACGTGGGACAGTAACCGCGAACCCGTCTCTGCTTGAACAAAGTGCGGGTTTTACGAATACCGTGGACTTAAGATGATTTTTGACGTGACAACGTTTAATAAATTTAATCGATGAACGCCGGGTGCATGCACGAAAAAGTTACGTTCATTGTACGCTTACGTCGCATCTATCAATGTTTTGTTGTGATGTTGTCACGTTAAACTATCGTCCGTAAACCAACCGACTTTAGAGACGACCAATTTTTTTTATAGTATAGAGTGACGAGACGAGCCGGACATGTGTCTGATGGTAAGATTTTAGTAGTGGTAGGACTCTTAGCAGAGTCCGCCTGGGGAAGTACCACACCTTTGTCAATTATTCTACCGCCAAGCAGTAATGTGCAAACATTACTGTGTTCCGGTTTGAAGGGCAATGTTTCCAGAGAAATTACAGGGCTTAGAGATATAACAACTTAGATCTCTGGGTGACAAGCGCAGTGCGGTGCTAGGTAATGATTTGGCTCATCTCAGTCTCATTCAATGGGCAATGTTTCCAGTGAAATAACAGGGCCTAGAGACAAAATATTTCATATTTCTGGGTGATAAGCGCAGTGAAGTGCTAGGTTATGATTAGAATATGCATGTTCCAATAGCTGCGTGTCACTGTGCTGTTATGTGGCAGGCATGTTGTTAACCATCAGGCACATGACCTGCTCGTCTCGTCACTCTATATTTAAAAAAAAAAAGGAACATGCCTGCTTTTAACAGCGAAGTGACACGCAGCTATTGGAACATGCATATTCTAATCATAACCTAGCACTTCACTGCGCTTATCACCCAGAGATATGAAATAATATATTTTGTCTCTAGGCCCTGTTATTTCACTGGAAACATTGCCCATTGTATGAGATTGAGATGATCTACATACTCGTACGCGTGCAAATTTCTGGCTAGATTCACCGTTGACGGAAATACCTACTTTAGGAAGACTAGATATATTTTTGTAGATATACTTCCCATTGTTATAAATCTCTAACATTCTTAATTTGTTCTTTCGCAAGACGAGCGGCCCTACCTACTGCGACTTCTTGATAGCTTCATCTAGGGATGCCCGTTACGATACGATATATCGGAATATCGATACAGCACTATACGATATAGCGATATTTGATGCGATATTTTGACCATACGATACGCTTCGATATATCGCATTCTTATGAAAATATCGCATTACCGTATCGTATCAAACTATGTCGGTGATTAATTTGTATATCAGTTATATATATCAGTTGTCGCAACTTCATTTCCTTCTGAACGCCTGTTTTCTTTAGCTGGACACACACTTTCCGAAAGCCGTAATAGGTTAAATCCACAGCGCTTATCAAAATTATTATTTTTGCGTTGTTTAAGTGCTGATCAATGACAATTGTGTTTTTTTTGTTGTTGAATAAAACTATTTTAAATACATAAATAATTATTTGTTTCTTTTAAGAAAATAAAATAATATAGTAAAACTACTAAAAAGATAACCCTTTGCACGATAAATACTCATTATATCGCATATTAATTGAAAAGCATGCGATACGGTTACGATACGATATATCGATACAAAGGAAATCGATTATATCGCGTATCGATACAACCAAGTTCGATACAGTTACGATGCGATATATCGATACAATACACTTTTTTGGGCATCCCTAGCTTCATCGTTACAGTTTCTGCTTTTGTTAGTTATTCTACCGCTAAGCAGTATTTTGCACACATGCCTTTGGCCATTGCCTGTTGGCGAAAGTTGTGTTTCGCCAACATTTGCAAACATCGCCAACAGGCAATGTTTCTAGAAAATGACAGGGCATGGAGATGCTAGGTTATGATTTGAAGTATTCATGTTCCAGTAGCTGGGTGCCACTGTACTGTTAAGGGCCGTTGTTTAACAATAATCACATTTATGTCCTACTCATCCTATCAGTCTTTACTATAAAAAAAGGTTTTCTTAAACAATTTGTCCAAGTCACAGCTGTCTGTGGTTCCACCATTTCACTCTGCATACATTCACGCTGGCGCTCATTAAACGGAGCTGCAAAGAACTTTTTGCCAGTTTGCGGCCGTAAAACGTCGGGAAATGTTAAGAATTACACATTTTTTCTTCTTATTTTAATACCTTTTTAAATTCCCAAGCGGCCAGCGGCCCGCATTTCGGATCACCCTTACCTGAGATTATGTGGGAGAGTAATGTGGACTATTCCCGTTTTTATTTTCGTTAAATCTCAGATTAGATTTGTCAACACACGTAGAGACATTTGGAGATCTTAATTTGGCATATTTAATATGGTAAATCGGCATTAATTGGAGATTATGATATCTCTCTACTTTTGCATCTTTTGTTAAACCTTTGCTACTATTGAATTGTGAAAATGAGACATTTCGTTCGAGACACAGACTTGTGATTATGATTAAACAAGAAAAACTAAAAAGAATATCTCGAACCACAGATTACAGAAATAAACTGTAATCTGTGTCTCGAACGAAATGTCTAATTTTCACAATTCAATAGTAGCAAAGATTTAACAAAAGATGCAAAAGTCCAATACCTACTGTTAAATATTATGTGGGATGTATATTGTATATATAGTAGGATATACTCGTATATCTAGTACATTTAGTAGAATAATACGAATCAGTCACTTTTATTATAATATCAAATTTAATTTTTCACAATCGAATTGCACTTTATTTTTTATCGTGAGAAAATAGCGGAAATGGGAACAGCGCGGTTAAAACCACGGGGTTTGTTAAACAATATTAAAATATTAGAGTTTCCAATTAAAACTAAGTGTGAAACCGTAGCCATTTTTAGAATAAAAGCAAAACGTAAAGAACAGAATATAAAGATTAACACCCCCTTTACATTTCGCCTGTTTTAATATTCTCCTATGGTCCAAAGAATGGCGGTACGGGAGCGAACTCGACGATCTGTGAAATTAATGTTTTTTAAAACTTCCATTTTGGGGCGACAATGAGAAAATTATGCATTCGTGTGATATCCGCCGGAATTCGTAATGAGAAGTCTAGCATTAACTACTTTTGATACTTAATAAGCGCCAATTTTGTGTGGAAGCGGGAGACATTTTAGTATATTTTTGAAGTGAAACTTTAGTTGTGTTGTAGCAATTTTTGGTAGGAAAATGTCTTTTGGGTTCGCATCACTGGTAATATGCTAATGTCGGCGTAGCGGTGGAGCGACGGCAGAGCAGAGGAGAGGGGCGTGCACGTTTTTTTGGATGGATGAAATCTTGTGAAGTCGTGTTAACGACATGAGTATAATTGCAGTAAATCTCTTACTACACAGGTGAGGTATTGAGTAACGTTAATGCTGCTGAATACTAAAATGATAAGGTAGGTATTAGTTTTCAGTTTTATCGGCAGTTCCTATGGCTGCTATTTTTTTTAATCTACGTTCGAAGCATTGAAACTGAACTAAACAAATGCATTGTATTATGAGTTAAAAAAGGGATTGATTAGAAATTGTTAACAGCCATTTTTATGGACAATTTGTAATCAATCCAAAATAGTGAACTGTAGAAACAGTCGTATTTGTCTTAGACGTGAAAAAAATAATAAATCAAATCCAAAATTCAAAAAATCTTGTTATGTTATCATAGGAAGCGTTCAAATATTCGTCTTTTAATATACATATATTAATGTTGTAACTTATTCTCATAAAATATCTGATCAAACGTGGAATGTGCTGGGTAATCAGGACGTCTACTATCTTTCTACGAAAACGTAATTTCGAAAAAACCTCGCGACTGAGAGTAGACGTCCAGTGATATATATTTGAATAACAAATAGTTAATTTACACACGATGGATAACCGTTTGACCATGAATTGTCCAATGTTAGGTAATGACGTGACCTTATTTTGCCTAGAAGGAAAATATTTATTCTGAATTCAAAGACACCTGAGAATGATTTGTATTTATTGGGATTGTACTTAGAACCAGAAGATTTAATTTTGATTTAAGTGTTGTGCGATGCCAATGGGTTATAATTTGTCATACAATCTCCAAATAAAAATCGTGCAGAATTAGGTTTACACTTCTGAGTTTTTTTATCAAGTGTAAATGTAGATCTATACCTACATGTGTTTCATCACGGGCCACACGCAAACTAAACATGATGAAGGTTTTCTGAGAACCTTTCGAAGTCTTGCTTCTTCGGCCCAACCCGCATAAGGCCACCGTGGTGGATTATGACCTTGTTTTCTTCTTGTAAGAGAAAGCTTCGACTTGCAACACAGAGATCATTTAGTTGGCTGCAAAAGAAATACATACCTGTAAAATTTTATATGATAGACGATAAGTGACAATGCGGTCTACGAGAGAGCGTGCTTAGCTGCTAGCTTACCACCTAGAAAATAAAGTGGCCAAGTGCGAGTTGGACTCGCCCATGAAGGGTTCCGTTGCAGCAAGTAACATAATAAACATAGTACGCATAGTTCTTGTAGTTCGTTGTTACTTTGATCGAAGTATTAATAATAGTGTATTTATGACGTACCTAGGTACTAAAAAAAATACTCATCAGATCGAGTTGAAACCAATTTTCTTTGGTAGTTTGCATGGTAATGTACGTCATATTTATAATTTTTTTAGTTTTTTCATTCTCTTACTTTAGAAGTTAGAGGGGGGGGGGGGGGGCACACATTTTACCACTTGGAAGTGTCTCTCGCGCACATTGTTCAGTGTAGACAAAAATGATGTTAGTAACCTCAACATGATTTTTAAAGACCTATCGATAGATATCGATATCGAAAAAATTTTTTCGGTTAGGTGAGATGAAAAAAATTTTTTTTGAGTTTCAGTTCTCAGTATGGGGGGCAACCCTAATTTTCCTTTTTTTTTGTAAAAATCTTATTGTGGTTCACAGAGTGCATCTACCTACGAAGTTTCAACAGTGTAGTTCTCATAGTTTCGGCAAAAAGTGGCTGTGACATACGTACGGACAGACAGACAGACAGACATGACGAATCTATAAGGGTTCCGTTTTTACGTTTTACGGAACCCTAAAAACCGATTCACTCTCGACTTTAGCGTTCTCAGGCAACGCATTCCACAGTTCCGTTTTAATCACAAAACTGGAGGCAAACCGCCTTGTTCGAGTCTTTGGAACGTTAACCATGAAACGATGTTGCTTTTTTGAGCCACGATGCGACGATAGAAATAGGGCAAGGTGATAATCCAAAGAAAACCCTAACTAGGAGCTCCCTGCGTTGTTCATGATCCTGTAAATTTTCCGGGATAAAAAATAGTCTATAATATTTAAGTTATTCCAGATCATTTCCAGTACATGTACCAAATTTTGACTAAATCCCATTAGTAGTAGTTTTTACGTAAGAGCGTAACAAACATATAGATCCACACATACCTATAAACTTTCGCTTTTATAATATTTATCATCATCATCAACGGCCCACTAAGCGTTCCCTCTGCTGGGACTTATGGTTAAGGCCATAATCCACCACGCTGGCCCAGTGCGGGTTGGTGGATTTATAATATCAGTAGGTACGATTTATAATGACAATTCGTTTTTCTTATCATGTATATTTTATCTTACAATTAGCTTTACTGAAATTGAACAAACAAAAGTAAAATCTCGTTCAAAAAACAGGCGAGCGAAATAATTTTATTACTTTTAAATCTCACGGAGCCGTGGCCGTGGCCGGCAACAAAACTAATTAAAAACGCGGAGCCAAAACAAAAAGTGCTCTTAGCTTAAACAACCAAGATAAATTACTAAGTTTGTCTTGTGAGGTATTTTTACACGATTGAACCTTATTAAACCTAAAGTCATTAAAATTCAATATTGTTTTATAGTACGTAGTCAGGTGACCTTGTGAAGAGAAGGCCACATGACTATGTAGGAAACTTAGCGCTGCAATTGTCTGCTCCTGGTCGAAGATCAAAAACCAGGTGGAGGACTGTTAGTGAGAGAATGCGAGCTGTCATAGATAGAGCGAAGTAGAGAAGTATAAGTAGGAAGGCTGACCCCAACACCATGTGAGATATATATAGACATGAATTCAGAGAAGGAGATTATTTCACTGAGCTGTCGTGTCTTATTTCGGGTCCGATTCCCAACATGGACAAATATCGCCAGCAGTCGTCAGTGCTAACTAAATGTAGACTACAGGCCCGTGAACAAAATGTATGGGTCATATGAACCACCAGGATACGGATGTAGGATGATAGAAGGGTATAAAATAATTAGATTCAGTACTATGCCGGCAATTGTAAGCTGTCCAACTGAGTGGAAGTTGAAGAGGGGGAGTTGCAACCGTTACAACAACGGAAAGTCCGTTGTTGTAACTTAATCAAAATTAAATCATAATAACAAGTTACACATATTCTGAAAACCTATAACAAGCATTGCCATTCAGCGTGGATATGCCCGACTGGTCCGACTGGTAGTGGACTTAGACATTTTGATTATCTGCAGACCTTAATTCTAAGGATAATTCAGATGTGCTTAGTATATGTATATCTAAGTAGTAAGGTATGTAGCAATTTTAGTTTTGTTAATAAAGACTCTGTTTTTATATTTTATTTTGTAATAAATATCCATTTAATTGTGTGTTCGACCTTTAAGAAAGACTTTTTTCAACTTCACAGTTGCGAAACAAAGTTTCAAGAGCATTTACGACATCTGTCTGCTCAAAGTTTACTATTCGTATTAATGAAAGCCTACTTATCAGTTGGGCAAATAGGGGCTACTCGTATTGACTATTGTCACTATTGTAAAAAAATACTAAATGATATAACAAAGTCTTTTACATTTTTGTTTAAGTTAACTTACAAACCAATTTTTACTTTTTGAGTAAAGTGAAGTTTAAAGTATAAAATATTTTATATAGTGAATATTTTTGTATATATTTAAAAGCTAATTAAATTTAAAAGCCCCAACACTTTGTGGTGGAACTTATCTTGGATTAAAAAAAAAAATTGGCAGTCATAGGAACTGCCGATGTAAGTGAAAACTTATAACTCAGAATTTGAAGCCTACTTTGGAAACTACACGGGTTTACCGGATGGCGTGGCCTGACCATCATGGCATGGCCATCTAGAAATGCGTTAGCATTTTCCATTGGCTCACGCATTTCTAGATGGTCATGCTGTGATGGTTAGGCCACGCCCTTTCAGCATTTCCCATTGGCTGACGCATTTCTAGATGGCTAATGGGTGTGGCCACGAGTTTATCAGAAGATTTCTTAATTATACCCGAGCGTGACGCCAGTGACGCTAGAATTCAATTCACACCCCACGAAAAATCTGTCTAAAAGCGCACCTGCGTGCCAAAAGAAGTTTTCACTTCGAAATACTTGGGAGGTGTCAAGGGACATTCTGATGGAATGAAGTTGCAAAAAATATTGCAACTCTTTACTGTTTCTGTTGCCGTGGTACTGTTGCCCTAGGGGCAAACGCAACTCTTCTATATTTCTGTTGTCCTGGTATCTGGAGATAAACGATGGGCTGTTGGAGGTAGGTAATCGAAACTCTTTACTGTTTCTGTGACCCTGGTACCTACCTGGCCGTTTTTACCGAGTTTACCCGAAGATTTCATATCCGATCCGATCCATTATCATATCCAAGCGTGACGATTGATGAACCCATTTCACAGCCCACGAAAATTCTGTCTATAGCGCGCCTAAAGAAGTTTTCACTTCAAAAATATAGTTTCCATAGTATTCTTAATCAGGCTCTTTTATTTGATTGAGAGGGTAGTAGTTTCTCCCACCATTTTGGACCGATTTTCATCAAAAACAGCTCAGGACACCCCTGACTAATTTATTTTGCAAATAAAATAAAACAACATCAAGATCGGTACAGTAACAAAAATAACCTGTACAAAATTCTAACAAAAGAGTTTAACCGCCGTATTCCGAATAAATACACTAAACTCACGCAAAACAAACAAATTTTGTAGTCAATCAAACAAAAATAAAAACAGAAATTGTTTGTGACAACAAACGGACTCAAAGTGAATATACATTATGCTAAAGTTAACTTTTTGAAGTGAAAACTTCTTTTGGTGCGCCTAGACAGATTTTTCGTGGGGTGTTAATTGAATTATAGCGTCACGCTCGGGTATGATAAGAAATCTTCGGTTAAACTCGGGACCGTGGCCATTGGCCATCTAGAAATGCGTGAGCCAATGGGAAATGCTGACGCATTTCTAGATGGCCATGCCATGATGGCTAGGCCACGCCCTCCGGTATCACTCGTGTAGTTTCCAACGTAAAATATCAAATTCTGAGTTATACATAAGTTTTCACTTTTATCGGCAGTTCCTATGACTGCCAATTTTTTTAATACAGCGTTTAGCTTAAATGAGACTATTAGAGGTGTAGAAGTAACAACGTTAGATTCTCTAAAACCATTAATCACCATCACTTTCACAATAACCGTTCAGCGCTAACCTTTTTGTCGTAATAAAATCCATCTAACGACGAAGGAAACAAACATGTCCATAATATTATAACAGTCGTTACTTGCGGCCTTTCCGCCGGGTCTGCTGGACCCCGGTCTGTCAGGCCTCGTCTGCGAGCCCGCTCTGTTACACCCGGGTTACTACTTTGGGAACGAGCGACGCGGGAGCGTCAGCGGAAGCGATTAATCCTACTAATATTATAAATGTAAATGTATCGATGTTTGGATGTTTGTTACTCAATCACGTCCTAACGTGTGAACGGATCGGGCTGAAATTTGAAACACATATAGATTATAGTCTGGAAAAACAAATAGGCTACTTTTTATCCCGGAAATATAACGAGAACGGGAACTACGCGGGTAAAACCCCGGGGCGCTGCTAGTTAGTTAATACATTAAGCATATTAAGCAGCCCACAAAATGTTTCCACTGCTGGGACTCGGGGAATTCTCTCGCAAGTAGAGACTCAAGGTCATAAATTATAATCCACCACGATGGCCCAGTGCAGGCTGGTGGATGGGGCAACCTCGAAAGATAAACTTAAACGGTAAACTTTGAAACTCCGCACATAACTTCGATAGCTGCGATCCACCATATAGCCGCCGCCGCGCCGCCGTAAGAAAAATCTTTAGGGAACATGTGATCGAAGCACACACTCAATCTCTATACAACGAAACATACACACATTTTTTAACAAAAAATATTCCTTTTTATGTAATTCATACTATAATCTCAATGTGTTAATTTTTGTTATGGTAGCGGAGTCCATCTCTGGAAACAAGATCAAGGACATAATCTCTTCAAACGTGGAGTGACAGTTTGTCCAGTCCGACTTAAGTTACTAGTGAATTTAGTTGATTAAAAAAAAAACCTGAAGTATATCCCGAAAAAAATCTTGTAAAAATACTCGTAGTATATCGTAGCGGGCGTTTTCAATGATACTATGGTGTGAATCCCGCTCCACTTGTCATTGTGTTCAAGGCCTTAAACCAGGGTCCGGGAGACCGTCACAATAGGCCGAAATCATCGCTTCCGGCCGGAAGTTCCGGTCTCGCTGGACAAATGTAACCCCTTTTTGCAAGAAGGCTACATTATCCGGTTTACGGACCAAGGTTTTATTTCAGAGATAAGTGCCTCATATTTCAGTGGTATTTCTTATTTATATGATCCACATGTGCTTAACGTGAATAGTTCACTATAATGCGAACTATTACACTAATACTTCCTGGAATATTTAAAAAAATATTTATACGATTACTTTGTATTCCAAACATTTGCTCAAAGCTTACGTGAGCCAAAAATCTGTCAAAATAATAATTGAGAAAAGTAAAATCTGTACAATGAAAACTTGTCGTTTGTTACGTAAAACGGGATCAAACTGACAACATTGAGCCTATAGGTATTAGTACAGATTTTGTAATATGGCAGATAGGTGGCAGATGGGCAACATCCGTTTAACACAAAGGCTGGTTGATTAAATCAATTAATAAATGATAACATAACTAAAATTGTCATCAGGTCATCATTCCACCCGTCAGCCTGAAATCGAGCACATAACTTGACGTCAAGATTGTATTACATTTTAGCGTACATACTATGAAATGAACAAATAATCAGTATGTAATAGGGTAATCTAGAAGTCTAATAAGGGCGCTTAAAGTTAATGAACTTTGAATAGGTATAGTGTCAAAATGGATCAATCTGGGGGCACGGCAGTGCCCCCGCCAAGTCGAGCGCGAAGCAAACTCTGCCGTACCATCCTTTACTGGAACCATTTCGCCGCATTTTCAGGCCTCTATTTGAGAACCTCTGGATAAGACCAGAACGCTGAAATTTTCGTCATCTAGTAAGCTATAATCATGTACTTAAAATCTAAAATTTCAAGTCTGTACATCATTTAGTTCCGAAGTTAAGCGAAAGCAAAGTTTCGCATTTACGACACTCATTCACTCACTCATGATCATCAAAATAGAACTAGTACTTCCCATAAACTCAGAGAGCTGAAATTTGGTACAGACTTAGGGTTTAATGACCACATAAAGGGAAAACTATAAAAACTAGGAATATCGAAAATCTGGGGTACCTGGTGGTATACCTGGTTATATGAAAACACGCCTTTACAAAAAATATTCAACTTTGTTTGCCTCTTTATTTGATGTCAAAAATCGAAGGTCTGAAGTATCTGATGAAGAACCCTCAGCTTGTCCCAGCTGTATAAGAGATATTGTAAAGCCCCATTCTACTATTGGTACACAAAAAAATCGACTGTCATTGCAAAAATCCAGCATAGTGGGACACATCTTCTAATTTAATCTAGCCTATTGCTTCCCACGGTGGCGCGTCTACGTGACAAGAGATGGACGAAAACGGTGACCACATGGGCCATATGGGACCACATGGGTCCACAGGGAAGAAGAAAGAGAGGAAGACCTGTGGCTAGTTGGGAAGACGACATCAAAAAAAGAGCTGGCCCCAACTGGATTCAAGTAGCCCAATCTAGAGAGGACTGGCTATCTTTGAAGGAGGCCTTCACCTACAGAGGAATTCTTACAGAATAAACAATAATAGTATAAATAGTATAGGAGAAAAACTAACCCAAGTAAATTTAGGAACCAAAAATAATTACTAACAAAACTAATAATTGCATGTAAGTAAACTAACTTAATCTAATCTTAATCTCACTCATTGTTTTATAAGCTGTAAGAAATAAAAGGCTTTTTTATTTTTATTTTTTATTTATTTATTTATTATTATTGCTTCCCACTACTGGGCAAATGTTGCTACTGTACAAGAATCAGAACCGGAAAAAAGGAATATGTGTCAAATAATACATCTAATATAATAAATCAATAAGTCCACGTTTCTACAAAAAGAAGTGAAATCCCACCAAAAACATTCTGTAAAAAACTAGCCAAGTCTCGAGGAAGCTGCATATTTATCTCTAAAAAGTAATGAAATCTAGACAAAGTCGTGCCAAGTCTAAGGTTTCTTATGCGATTTCTTTATTATTAAAGTTAATGTTGTGTGACTTGGCCGTTGAACATTCTTTATACGTTAGTCCGTTAGTGGATACAAGTCAATTTTGTTTACACATTATGTTGTATCTGTTGTAACTACTTATGTTTGTTAAGCGAGATAATACCCTATACTGGTATTGGTAATTGGACGCTAGTGTCTCATATTAGGCTGTTGTTAATCAACAACAACACATGCATGCATTCAACAGCAACACCTGCGTTCAGCAACCTTTTTTAACATAAAATAGACGTACAAACGGACTTCTATCAATGAATAGAAGTCCCTCTGGACTGGAAATATTTTTTTAAACTGTTTCCGGCTCGCCTACACATAAGTATTATTGAAATTCTTTATTGTTCACACCATATAGGATACATTCAATTTAGGGAAAATAGTAAGACAAAAACAATTGACTGGTTATTGAATCAACGTTTTCCAAGTGGCCATTTTCCATCGTCAATGGTAGCGGTTCTGGCGACAGATTGGTGCAATGGTGTCATGGAGCACCTGGTTTTGTACCCTTGTGTACCCTTCAACGGCCAATTCACACAACATTAACTATAATAATAAAGAAATCGCATAAGGAACCTTAGACTTGGCACGGCTTTGTCTAGATTTCATTACTTTTTAGAGATATATATGCAGCTTCCTCGAGACTTGGCTAGTTTTTTACAGAATGTTTTTGGTGGGATGAAGTTTTGCCGTTGCAATAAAAAAGACGTTCTTTTAGTCCATTCTGACATAAAATTAATATATTATACATACATTAATTAATATATTACACTTATAAATAAATTTAATGACATGATTTCTGATAGATTGATTTACAAATTTACATATTTTATTTTATCAAAATTCTTACCCTTATTTCAAAAATAATTAATACTTGTATTATGTTTTAACAAGATCCATTGCAAGCGGTGCCGTGACGGACCCACCATACCACTAGCCCTACCCCTGGTGGTAGGGTGGGTCCGAAACCATACCACCATCATGCCATCAAGTAATAGTGTTGTGACACATTTTTAAAACAAAAGTTTTGTTTAGACTTATTATTATTTACAGCAAATAAACTAAAAGAACAAACTGTAAAAATGTACCTACGCAATTCGTCTAATTTATGACCAATGGTAATTTGTTTGTTGACTAACTGCATTTGTACGCCCATTATAAAATCGTCGTTAATAATTTGGTTTATTCGCCGTTTTTTAGGTATCTTTGTTTCATGAATCTTATGTAATACATTCAGCAGTTTTCTTGTTCAGTAATTTATTTATTTTTGAATGAAATTATTCTAATATGTTGGTTGTGCTAAATACTACAGGGGGAATGTATTTTCAACCAAAAAGTTTCGATGTAGTTTATACACTTTTCCATTAGTTTCAAACTGTGACATTCCGATTTTATATAATGAAATCCTGGTAACACCTCATCAAGAGGTAGTAGTAGTAAGGCGGTAGTGAGAGCTACTATTCTCCTTTCAGGTTTATTTTGCGTATTCATCAGGGACTTCGCCTTTTTAGGGTTCCGTAAAACGTAAAAACGGAACCCTTAAAGATTCGTCACGCACTTGAGCGCTTTATTCCAAATATTGCGCTTCTAAAGTCACACGCGTTCGGGAACACTTTTAAAATTGCGTTAATTGCCAAAATCGGCCCATTTAATGTAAGTCAGTATAATAAATATAATGCAAGGAATATTGAACTTGAATAATTGCATAAGACTTACATTTTTGCAACAATTACATAATAATAGTTGCGGAAAAAATAACCATCTTAGATAAATCACAATATGAGTACTTTGTCACATCATTATGGTGGTATGGTTTCGGACCCACCCTACCACCAGGGGTAGGGCTAGTGGTATGGTGGGTCCGTCACGAGCGGTGCAAGGTGCAAGGTTAGGGACTTTTGTTACGGTTTCTACGTACTGCAAACTAGGTACATTTATCAATGATTTTTTTTGTTTCCTGGACTATATTTATTGACAATGAACCCAATTCCGAGAAAAGATTAAGAAAACAATATTAAGAAAATTGCCACCAACCAACTTTTTACGCTAAATCAAATACAAAGCTTACCGTCCGTAAATAAGCAATGAGATAAAGAAAACACCGGACCGAAATAAACGGATTCAGTGGAACGAAAGTGCTGATCAAGGGTTATATGATCCGGCCCGGGCCGGTTCTGTTCCGGATACGGATTTTGAGATGAGGATTGTCGCGGCCGATTCACGTGAGATTGAGGGACGAGCCCCAGACAAAACCGAAAGGCAGCTTACTGTTCGAACTTCAGAAAATAAAATCCCACTAATATTGTACATGTGAATTTTAGATGTTTCACGCTCAATCACTTTAAAAGTACCGGACGGATCAGTCTGATACTGTTTTTCGTGGGAGAAAATGCATTAACCCGTAACCACCATGGGACATGGCGGGGTATGTCGTGCTCGATATCATGGACGGATATAGATGGAACCTACCGACTAAATCCCCTATAGGTTTCTCCGGTATGGCCAGGGTTCAGAAACTCGCTTCTCACATTCAGACCAACGACCCTGACCCACTTGCCACCGTACTTGCGAGGGGGCAATAACCTTCCCAAGTACTCCAGCCCCTTCCCCGAGCATCTACGCGCACGGCTCAAAAGGGAGAAGAGCGCGGGTAGAGGCTATCTCTCCGGCCATGATTAGCCATCACACAATAAGATGCCACCGAGGTAAGTTGTGTGATGCCCACGGTGCACCACGTGGAGGTTTCCGACCCTCGCAACCCTGATTTTTTTATACCTTAGACAAAAACTATTTATAAATTCTACGCTGACAACGTCGCTATTAGGCGCTAGATAGTAGTTTTATTTTTAAGTACTATATTTTATACTAGTATAAACCCTAGTATAGCTTACAAGTAGATACTAGTATGCTAGTCTCCATCCACGTGAAATTGAGATAAAACTATTCTCTAATGAACTCAGATTTTTTGTAGTTTATTTCAGTCTTTTACCTATCTAATTTCTAAATATGTGCTTAATTATGTACCCATATTAAATAAAATATATTATTTTACTAATTTTGTGGTCACACAATTTTTGTGGTCCACGGTTTACGCAGTCGCCCTCGCCACGTATCGGGTGTAGGCAAATTGTATAGAAATCTGAACGAGTTTGTTTCGGACATGTCCTGTTGAATAAAGCTTACGACGCGTGAGAATGGTCACCGTAAATTACGGACACGGGTGTCCTAAATTTCGAAACTTTTTGGGACAAAAAATATAGGGACGTGATTGGTTTGGTTTGAAAAATGTTCGTGTAGTTAATGCTGAATAACATAGAATATTGTTGTTACTAGTTGTAGTTTTTTTTGTAACCCTCTTTCTTTTTATTAGTATTATATCAGCTATCTGGCCGTCATAGTACAAGCTTTGCTTAGTTTGGGGTCAGATGGTGTTGTGTGTGATGTCCACCAATATTTATTTATTTATTATTTATTTATTTTTGCAGTTAAGTGAAATCAGCTCACTTAATGTTTCCGTTGCTTGGTCTTGGAGCAGAAAGACAAGGTCACGATGTAGTGTTGTTTTAGAGCAAGTTCGCTGATAACGCATCTCCTCAAAAGGGCTTTGTTTCCTCGCAATTATTTTTTCACCGTTAAAGCCACTGCTAAGGCTAATGTTGGTGAAGTAGCGACATAGCAGCGTAGCGTCGGAGCGGCAGCGGAGCAACGGAACGTAACGTGCCTTAGATGTTTTTGAATGTAAGAGATCTTGTAAGCTCGCGTCACCGACATCAGTAATAGCAGTAAGATATTTTATCTTTAGCTTCGGTTGCTAGCGAAACTATAAATAAAATAAACTGCTGTTCTGTCATTTTTTTATTATTGGATGTTTGCTTTCTTATACAAAGTTTGTGGTATGGGCAGGGCATCACCACTCTCTCAAGGTCGCGCGTCATTAGCCTACAGCTAGACCCACTTATTCCCACGGAACAAGTGACAGTGGGTTGTCGGACGCACAGCTGAGCGCTCGCGCAACACGTTTCCCGGGCATAATTTTTATTAGATATGTCGACAACCCTTGCGCATCATTCCGCGCCAGACAGCGACAGAGTTACGTGTTAGAAGAGACCGCAAATGTTTAGGTGAATATCGCGATAGGCATTGAGCGCTAATGCGAGCTGAATTGAACTTTGTTGTGTCCCAGCAAGAGTCGCTATTTATATATTTTTTTTCGCTAAGTGAGTCTTCTGTACTTGTACTAATATGTATTCTGTGGTATGGGGACTAAAATAGAACACCAACATATTTTTCATTAACATAATTAGGTAATGTTTGTTCTGGGTAGTAATGAAAACATAGGTATGGAAATCGAGTCATATCGCAAAATAGACTGGCTTGCTATTAGGAAAAATACGGCCTTGACCTCTGGATTTATTTTTATTAGAAATTTAGATTTTGTTACCAGAATATCTATGCAGAATAGAATTAATACTTACAACTCTATAACCTCCAAATGTATTATTTGGATATACATTCGGCTTTTGGAAACCGTAAGCAAGTAGGCATATATTTCTAAATACTTATACTTACATAATATTACTAGCAGTCCCCCGTGGTTTTACCCGCGTAGTTCCCGTTCCCGTTATTTTCCCGGGATGAAAAATAGCCTATGACTGTGTTCTTCCAGACTTTAATCGAACTGTACTCCAAATTTCAGCTTAATCCGTTCATACGTTGCGGCGTGATTGAGCAACAAACATCCAAACATCCAAATATCCAAACATCCATACTTTGACATTTATTATATTAGTGGGATAGTGGGATGTAGTGAGTAAGACTATAATTTTGCTAATAGATACTTGTTACAAATGTATCTATAGGTACGCAAGTTTTTCGATTGTTACATTGTTTAAACTAAACGAATAGGATAAATCTTAGAACTCAGACGAGAAATAAGTTTTGTTTTTATATCGGTGGACAATTCACACACAACACCATCTGACCCCAAACTAAGCAAAGCTTGTAGTATGGCGGCCAAATAGCTGATATAATACTTACATATTTATAAATACATACTTATTATACATAGAAACACCCAGACACAGTACAAATATTTGAATTCATCACACAAATATTTGCACTAGGTGGGAATCGAACCCACGACCCTCGGCTTCGCAGGCAGAGTTACTACCCACGAAGGCACGAGGCCAGTCTAGTCAGTTGGAAGTAACAAGCATGTAGGTAAGTAACATTTTAACCCGAAATATACAAATTTCTTTGAATTAAGTTTGATGAAGTTACGGACAAATAAATAATTAAACACAATAATAAATAAACAAAAATACACATTCTTAGATCTGGTGAAGTCAAAAACCATCAAAAACATCATAACTACTAACGATATTAATATTAAAATAGTACCCTAGATTTTACTGGAGCTCAAAACCAAAAGTTATAAAGTCAGTTAAACATGAAATAATTACTTAATACATCGGGAAAATTGAAAGAGTGACCCAATTTTTCTGGGTTTTCCAATCAAACTTGCCTTTTAATTAATTTGAAATATGTCACGCTGTGCCAGATGACTTCAGCTGTGTTTGAATCAGGGGCGCCGCTAGCTGTTTCGTCGCCCGCGTGCAATACCGATTATGCCGCCCCAAGACTAGTTACTCTAAGTTTTGTCAATAACAAAAAAAAATGTGAAAAATTTCGATTAACTCCTAACTACCTTTTTTTAAAACTTTTATATGTTTACACTTAACCGCCATCTCACCTGATGTTAACCGACGATGCGGTCTACGATGGAGCGTGTTTACCTAGAAAAAAACCGATTCACTCTCGATTTGAAGACACAAAGATTGTAATGTAATTTTTTTTTTTTTTACATCGTGGACAGAGCCTTTATTAAGGCGCGGCCCCACCGCGGTGCATGCTGTGCACGGGCACGCGGCGCATTTTAGCTGCGTGTATTCATTTGTTTGACAACGTGGGTCTACGTTTCCACTGGGGTACCTACACGAAGACCCACGACTATGTTTAGCGTGGCACGGCGCACGGAGAGGCTACACACATGCCACTGCAATCTACGGGCACGGGCTTCACTGCGGGAGGTCGTGGGTCTTATTCGTGTACTCCAGTGGAAGCGTAGACCCACGTTGAGAGCGTTGAGCTATGTAACCGCCTATTCGAGCAAGCCACGCGTGTATCAATGACGTCAATTCATGCGTAGCCTCTCCGTGGGTTGCAGTGGACACAACCACATACATTTTCTTACAAAGCGAAGCTTAATACACGTGCGTAGCCTCTCCGTGCACCGCGGTGGGCCCGCGCCTTTAACAAAACTAAAATACAATGAGAACTACACTACGCTACATACCTAACAACTACTTACACTAAGCACACCTGAATTATCCATAGACCAATGAAGGTCTACAGATAATCAATATGTTCAAGCCCACTACCAATCGGAAGCGTACCCAGCATGCTGGCGGCATTACCACGCCGAATGGCAAAAATTTAATTCATTTTAATGTAATTGAAAAAAAAAACATCGGGGAAAACCCACTCAGGCAACGTATTCCACAGCCTAGACGTTCTTATCACAAAAGTAGAGTCAAATCTCTTCGTTCATGAAACGATGTCACTTTTTCGAGCTACGAGCATTCCGATAGAAAAAAGGACAAGGTGGTACTAGATCATGTAAATCACCTTGGATTTGAAATTTGTACAGTATTCTACTAGTCAAGCCTTTTCATTTGATACCCATATGGAGGGAATGAGGGGAGTAGTGAAAAAAATGAAATCTGCTATTTTGTGGCGGCTATCTTGAATCGATATTAACCAAACATAGCTAAAAACCACTGCAAGGAAACTTTAAATGAAAAAAAAACATCAAAATCGGTTCAACGCGGTCTTGGGTTGCACGGTGCACGGTTAGGGGTGGGCATCGCGGCTGTGAGGTGGAGGCCACGGCGGGAGAGAATGGTTAGAATTACACTGCGCTGTTCGCCCTGCCTGCCACGGCCTTGACAGTGTCACAACCGTTAGATGGCGAATGCGATGGGGCTGCAGGGAAAGAGGACTGTCATTATTGCGGTGCACCGCTGTTCCTATCCACTACAACCGAAAAGTGGTAAGCGCCGGGACCACAGACCTGACCCGTCGGAGGCGCAGGGGTGTCCAGATGAGAGGGCGTCTGACACTCACTTACTGGTAGGTCTCCGGCGTATCCTGGGTTCAGGTGCATCGGTGACGAGACAGTGACGCGCCGCTGGTTTCCGGCGCATCACTGGAGCTAAATGCGCGGATTCCGTCCCCCAGTGAGGACAGGCCAGCCCAGCAAGGCCAAGGTTGGTCGAATGCGAGACGTGACGCCGTGACTTGGACCCCGTAAATTAGGTTAGGTTAATTTAGAAACCCTCCTGAAGAGTTCTCGCATTGACGAAGTGGAGGGCTCAGTAGTCGTGGCTTGGTCTTCCACAATGAAGCTAAGAGAAATCTCGAGGGGGGCCGCTCGTGTAGGCCTTGCCTCTAAGCTGGCGCCGATGCGGCCATGTAAGTTGTACGGTGTATGCGCACCAGCGCAATCAGTTGCGCTGGTGTGCAGTGTAGCCTACCTCAGGGTGGGCTACAGTGTTGGAGGGTGGGCATCGTGGTTGTGGGTTCTGCAGCAGGAGAGCACAGTTAGTATTAGGGTAAGCCGCTCACCCAGCGCGCCATAGCCTTGACGGGGGGCGACAACGTTAGGTGGCAAACGCGGTGGGGCTGCAGGGGATCAAAAGACGCGGGGGCGCCTGGCACCCATTTACTAGTTGGTTCCCGAGGTGGCCGCGTCGTATCCTGGGTACATGTGCGTCAGTGACGGGGTTGTACCCCATAGGAGAGCCCAGAGACGGGCATGCCGCGGTTTCGCGGAAGAATGCGATAGCAGCCCTGCGTTCCCGTCATCAGCGGCAAAAATGGAACCCCGTTGAGGTTCTAGTCAGTAGAGACACCATGGCCACTTGGCCACCCACGATATCGAGTCCGACATAATCCGACCGTCTCTACCAGGTGGTGTAACCACACCCCACAAAATCCACCACAAAAAAGGGGTAAGATAGAAAAAATACATTTCGAATTTGTTGTTCGCCGTCGCCATTTTGACAGATTAGGGAGTTTCGGCATTAGGAGGCAGACAGTGAATCTAAATGAAATTAACAGGATAGGCAAGTAATTACATATCAAATATCAGTAACGACGTTAGGGTAAAGCTAAGGTAGGACGACCGTCCAGAGCGCCGTACACAAAGTTCACTTGCGGCGCGGCGCCCCTTCCTCCTACGCGTTTATAAAGAAAGGGGGCGCCGTTAAAAATCTCTAAGTAGTACTAAAACTGGCCTTGTCAGCGATCCCAGTTATTTGCCTAGCTGTTTGACGAAATTGCTGATTTAATAAACGGGCTAGGCTGTTAAAAATGCTTTTATATCCTACTAAAACAACCCCACAACACCTGTGTACGCGAATGAAGTAGCGGGTTAACGAAGTAGTAGGTAGTTGAAACTATAGCTAAATAAATTAGCCTTTGCTTGAACATGGTAGATCGTAGCATTGTAAATCATAATTTGAGAACTTTTAATTTTGAATTGCGTGATTAATCCCTCGATTTGCCGCCCCCCTGAGCGTGCCGCCCGCGTGCTGTGCACGCCTTGCACGCGTGCTTACGGCGGGCCTGGTTTGAATTATATTTTAATTTGATTAAAACTTGAGCAAGGTGTGGGTAAAACGAAGAATTGATTATTTTACATCAATAATAATACAAATAAATAAAGAAACAGGAAGAAATCCGTCGTTTTGTCCGTTTAAATGTTCTAAGTCTACACTAATTAGAGTATGCTTAGAACATTTAAACTTCAAACAATTTTGTATCAGACAAAACGAAGTAGAACAAGAGCAAGAAAGTCGCGAGTTTTTTTTGGAAATTACGTTTTCGTAGAAATAGAGTAGACGTCCTGTTACGTGATAATTAGGTACTTAATAATAGGTAAGTACTATCTTCTTTTCTGTAGGATGAAGATAAGGCAGTCTTTTGATCGTCTTCAAAGACAAAGCAGTATCTTTGGGTTGGTTTCGAAGGCGAGGCAGTGTCTTTGGGTTATTTTCAAAACCAAGCCAGTATTTTTGGATCGTCTTCGAAAGCAAGCAGTGTCTTTGAGTCGTCTTCGAAAACAAACAGCGTCGTTGCGTCGTCTTCGAAGACAAGGCAGTGTTTTTGTGTGATCTTCGAGAAAAAACAGTGTCTTTGGGCCGTCTTCGAAGACAAGATAGTGGCTCAAGGACGTCTTTGGAGACAAGGTGGTGTTTTTGAGTCGTCTTCAAAACGGGCAGTGTCTTTGGGTCGTCTTCGAAGAGAGACAGTGTTATTGGGTCGTCCTGGAAGACATGGCGGTGTCTTACAAAAGAAGGCAGCGTCTCTTGCAACGGATTTTGTCCAAAAAAAAAGCCAGGGTGTAAGTTTTGTAGTTGCTTATTTCATTCTGAAGCTGTCGTATACTCTTGGATAGAAAGTGTAAGTAATTCACAATCTTGAGGTCGTAGGTTAACAACAACAATAAAATTAAGAGTATAAGATATCAATCGTTTTGTATTATAACATATAGTAGTAATAACGTAGTTTCTTACAAATTTGTTATTTAATTATAACCTAGTTAGTCTCCTTGCGAAAGAAGGCCCCGAGTCGCAGCTGTGCAAACATTGAATAAGCCGCTTATGCTTATTTTAATGATTTATTGCAAAAAAAAACATGTAAATGATTATCTTTTGGTTGCTTTTTTGTTAGTAACGACAAATAATACCTATACATACCTACTACTTTATTGAGACAATTACGAGCACGGGAACAGATAGAATTGCGACATTTTTTTTAAAATGATAGATGTGAAAGTTTAAGTATTTGTTGCTCAATCACGTCTGAACGACTAAACGGATCGGCAGGTATACCGCCTGAGTCGCCTGCTTACTAATATGCTTTGATTTGTGACGTCTGCCAATTTAATAGCCCAATGCAATTACGCAAAAAATCTAATAAAAAAACATTAAATTATGTAGTTAGGGGACTATGAAGGATCGATAGGGGGGTGCATTCTGAGCATATATTCCAATTTGAGGAATTCTAGCATGGTCAGCTCAAGGTTATTTCGATAAAAACGCGTTCAATTCGATATCTCGAGAACTGTTAACGTAAGGCAAAAAATTGTAGAGACCTTTTCTCTTCTAAATTAAATTTACAAACTTTTATAGTAACCACTTTTCTTTCTTTTATCAATATTTTTCAAGTTATTGCTTCCGAAAGCTTCTGGCATATATAGGAGTAGGTAACGTTGTTGTCCCACATAAACCTGTGTAGAAGAAACCCATCGACACAATCAAACAATGAATTTTGGGTTCAGCCCTAAGTCCGACGGTGTCGCGGATTTATCGCAGTGTCGCAGTGGCGTGGATTTCGCTCGGTAAAGTATTATAACTCTGAAGGTACGGTCATTACAGAAAAAAGTTCAAGGAAAAAGTTGTTTATTATTAAAAGATCTATACTTTTGATCGTCGGTAAAGTTTAATAAAATTGAACGGTTGGGAAGAAAATGGCGAAAGGGAGGAAAAAAAAAATGTTTGCCTTTCGGAAGCAATAACTTGAAAACTATTGATGAAAAAAAGAAAAGCGGTTACCATAAAAGTTAGTAAATTTAATTTAAAAGAGAAAAGGTCTCAACAATTTTTTGCCTAACACTAACAGTTCTCGAGATATCGAATTAAACGCGTTTTCATCGAAATGACCTTGAGCTGACCATGCCAGAATCCCTCAAATTGGAATATATGCTCAGAATGCACCCCCCTATCGATCCTTTATAGTCCCCAAACTACATAATTTCATGTTTATTTATTTCCGTAATTGCACTGGGTTATAATAACGCCGATGAAAGCAGACTACTACATATCTGCTTTCCGTATAACAGAACTGAAAGCAGATGTAGTTGTCTGCTTTCATCGGTGTTATCAATTTGGCCGATGACATCACAAATTAAAACATGGCAGAAAGCAGGGGTATGCTAGGCGGTAGACCTGCGGGTTGGAATTTGGAACACGAACTACTTTCATTACGGAAAATTTAAGGAAACTACTCAGATAAAACCGCCAAGTAGGTACCTACTACTAGTACGTATAATATAAAATTATTCACTTAAAAAAATTAAACCGCCCAAAAACCTGTACACCAGCTATACAAAACCACAATCACTGGAATGGAAACACGGAACTGCCAATTGAGTGATTGAAAATAAAGGTGAGCACATAAACGTACGGCGCCCGAGGGAAATCAGCGGTGGCGACAAATCTCGGCGATTGAAAAAACAGCCGTACTTAATTCTGTTTACTGCACGGTGGATCGGTGCGACAGGGGTTTAGAGTTTTGCGGCAAAATTGGAACAAGATATAAGGTTAAAGGTGAGTAAACTAAAATTGCTACTGTAAATCTTCTTCTTTTGTGTAAATACGAGCATACGAGTCAATACGTGTATTGACACGTACTTGATGGTAAACAACACGCATATTAATAACTCTAACAGTAAAATTGACAAGGTTAAACCATAACAGTCCAAATCAATACACTCTGCTGATCACCTAGAGATAAAGTGATTTTTCATTTGCTGTGAAATTTCCCTGGAAACATTGCCCCTTAGAATCATGGTTTTTAACATAATTGCTTATTGCCGATCCGGAGTTCAAATCCCACGCGCACCACTGCCTTTTCGAAGTCATGTGTGCTAACCTAAAACGGCGAAGAAAAACATCGTGAGGAAACCAACATGTACCTAGAATCTTTCTAAGCCATTTGCCATCCACCAACCCGCACTGAGCCAGCGTGGTGGATTATGACCTTGACTCTCTCCTTGCGAGAGAAGGCCCCGAGTCCCAGCAGTGGGAACATTTAGTGGGCTGCTTATGGTACATTATTATTTGACTGTAGAAAAACTGGTATTTCTGCCACTACACAAGTTTAAACCTGATTAGCATCTCGTCGGATACTAAATGGCAAAGTGATCTGCGATTTACCCTGAAGAAACCGGTTCACTATAATTGTTTTTGCTTCATTCTATTTTAATAGTCTATTGCTTATTCATCACAGTTGAATAAACATATTATCTCACAAGTTAGGTTTTTCAGCAGATAAATAATCCACTTTAAAAACATAATTTGTGAACCGAATTATAAAAATGCACCCTCATAAAACTAAGTGCATAAACTAATTATATAATTAACAAATAAGTATCCTAAACTTAAGGAGTATGATAGTTCTTTTTAATATTTTTCTTTTTTAGTATAATATGTTTGCTTTGCTTTTCATTCAATTGATTACTGTTTAAAATTAAGAGAAGCCTGGATCTCACAACACAGGTAGCCCTAGGGTGGGGTTCAGTGCACACTAACTGGCACAAATTTAAATTCTGGAAATCGTAGACTAATAAGTTTTGAAAACGTTCCATGTTACACATTTCGCTAGAACAATATTGAAATTTCTAGCGTCACTCATTTTTAAATTCATGTTAATCCCGAAAGATGGCGCCAAAAACACCAACAATAGTAAGAGACTGTGGAAAATGTGGTAAAAAAATCTTTAATAGAGATTTCATTACATGCTCACGTTGTAATGTAACTTACGATTTGAGCTGTGGAAACGTTTCAACTGTAAGATTTCTACGCATGACACGGGATAATAAAACCACTTGGATTTGTAAATGTTGTTACGACATTAAGTCTATAGCTCCTTCAACTAATATTTCTCCAAAAAAGACAAACGAAATCGGGATATGTGAGCAAAACTACATTACCATGCAAGACAGGGGCAATGTAACATTAAGAAAACCAAGGGCACAATCACAAAAATTGATGGAAAAAAACACCGACGCATATAATGACTCTACGGATGGTGTCACCTATGCCACTGTATGCAGTAGCTCACTCAGCTTATCCAATACACCTAACATAAATCAAGGAATAAAACAATTAAAGCTCGATAACGAGGAATTAACAAAACAACTTATACGAGCAAAACAAGAAATCAATAAACTACTACAAACAAACACTGCACTACAAAGTAAATTGACAATTCTTGAGGAACATAAGAAGAAGCAAGATAGCCAATGTATAAATTTTCGAAGGGAATACAACACAAATGAGAAATCCCAAATAAACAGCACAACAAAAGAAGAAACTTATTTATCATCAACTAAACAGTATACCTCGAAGAAAACCAAATATCTAAAGAACATGAATGATTTACAAGCAATAAATAATGCTGGCAGTGGTCAAGATACAAGCAAAATTCAAAATTCTTCATTTGAAAACATTGGTTTGACAAAGAAACGAGAAGACGGGGCAAACATTTACATTGTTGGTGACCAGAGTTGCAAAGACTTAGCTGCAGCACTTATTTCACTACGAACCCAACACAAAAATGCTAAGAATTATAAAATTTCTTGCCAATCATATCCAGACGCACCAGCAGACTACATCATCCACAAGTCTAAAATAACGGAACTACAATTAAATAAAAAAGATTGGTTGATAATAGCAGTAGGGGCAAATGATTTGAACCCTACTAAGTTCCTAATAGAAATGTCTTCCTTACTTAAGAGTTTAACTGTACCGCAAATAATTGTGTTAGGTGTTACATTTATTCCGGGTTTAAATGAGGGTAAACTAAACCGTAAGCAGGCGACAATTTCAAACCATTTTCAAAATTGTCAGTTTTTACTGACAACCAGTAAAATACGCATAAACCAATGCATTAACGAATATGACTATAAAAACTACTATCTCGGTAGAAATTTTACAAAAACAACTAAAATAAATACAACTTTACAAAAGAAATCAATATCACACCAAAATACAAGCCCGGTACTATACCCTTCTATTTTAGGAAAAACGAACTACTAACAAACTTTTGTAGTCCCATAGCTCAACAACAAACTAACGCGCAAAAAAACAATTTCATTGCTGATTTATCACGGCCCGGTACCATACCATTCTATTTTAAACGAGATCCGAAAATTAAACCTGCAGCCAACGCTGTAAACCCAGAAATTACTTCAAGCACTCCACATTTTTTTCGTTCGCAACAAAAGTCATAAAGATTGTAGCTTAAAAATAATGCATTTTAATACAAGGAGTATCAGAAACAAAGTAAACAAACTGGAACTTCTGACAGAGGAAAATGCTATAGACATATGTGGTATAAGTGAAACTTTTTAAAAAAATGACGAAGCTGACATAGTGCAACTTGATGGCTACCAAAAAGCTGCACATTTTTCTCGTAAAAAGCAAAATAGAGGTGGCGTGTGTTTATTTATTAAAAATTCTATAAACTTCACGAAACTAGACTGGGTAGAAGAAATGAGAATCGAGCGCCATTTTGAAGTTTGCGGTGCTATTATAAATGAACTAAATTATGTAGTCATTTGTTTATATAGAACGCCAAATAGTAACTATGAACTCTTCCTTGCAAGTCTAGAAACGTTCTTAAAGAAACTGATGAGAAAGAAAAGACACATAAATAAAAAAATATTTTTAATGGGAGATTTTAACATAAACATTTTAGAAAAAAATGTTAAAACAGAATCGTTTATACATTGTTTGAAAACGTTTAACTTGTATCCGGCTATTCAAAATTCAACCAGAAAAAGTAAAACGTCTCAAACCTGCATTGACAACATAATGACTAATATTAAAAGATTTAATTCAGACATAATAAATGTGGAATCCGATTTCTCAAATCATACTGCACAAAATAAATACTAAGCATACCAACTAGTACTAGTTTCCGTGAAAAATATTGGTACATATACCGACGAAATATTGATAAATATTTGGACATTTTTATTAAATACATCCAACAAGTAAATTTTAATGAAGTTTATCAACATAAAAATGCTGAAATTGCTTATAGCAAATTTATTCATCTATACAATGTGATTTTTGATTTGTGTATACCTTTAGAAAGAGTCAAAATCACGTATAAAAGAAAAAAATACTAGAAAACGAAGGGTATCAAAATTTCCTGTAAAATTAAAAGACATATGTACCAAAAAAGTATTAAAAGTAAGAGTATTGATCACCTAATAGCCTATAAAAAATATGCAAAAACAATGAAAAAAGTCATTTCTGTAGCGCAGAAGACCTCAAATATCAAGTATATCAATGAAAGTGAAAACAAAAGCAAAGCGACATGGAAAGTTATAAAACAAAATACGTCACAAACAAATTCAATTCCTACAGCCATCGAATCACTAACAATTAATAAAAAAGAAATCAGAGACCATTCAAAAATAGTAGAAATATTCAATAACTTTTTATTAACTCAACAAGCGACCCAAAAAAATCTGACATACAGCTAACCCAAATTCAAACTCATTCCCAAAACTATAGCAAAAGTATTTTTCTGGCTCCAGTGAGCTCACAAGAAGTTAAGCTCATCGTTAGACAGTTAAAAAATAAGAAAAGCGCAGGCCATGATAACATACCCATGCAAGCTATTAAGAGCACTATAAACTTCATAGCAGAACCATTACATTATACATTACTTACATTATAAATCTGTCAATCGAAACTGGATATTTCCCAAGCGATTTGAAAAAAGCTATCATACGACCTTTGCATAAAAAAGGCCCAGCGGATGAAATGGAAAACTATAGACCTATTGCAATACTTCCATGCATTTCAAAAGTTTTCGAAAAAGCGATATACAATAGAATTTATACTTTCCTACAGCGTAATAACTTATTAAATTTAAATCAATTCGGATTTCAAAAGGGCAAAAATAAAACTTCAGCAATTTTTAAATTTCTGAATCAGGTGTATGGAGACGTAAACAGCAAAAATAAAGGGATCGGACTATTCTTAGATTTGTCAAAGGCTTTTGACTGTGTAATGCATGAAACATTGATAAATAAGCTTGAGAAAATAGGAATAAGAGGCCTTGCATTACAACTAATCAAAAGTTACTTGTCAAATAGAAGTCAGTACACAAGCATACACTTTTACAACTATAAAACCAAAATAATTGAAACTGTAAAATCAGACACTAAATATAATTTACTGGGTGTACCTCAAGGCAGCATTTTAGGTCCATTACTCTTTCTTATTTATGTAAATGACCTGCCACATATACCAAAGCATCTCTGTGCTATGTTTGCAGATGATGCGACTATTTATATCCCACAAAAAAACTTAAGTGTAGAACAATATGAAAAAGAAATAAATATTTCACTAGAGAAAATAGCCAAGGAACTAGAATCCATAAATTTAAAAATAAATATCGAAAAGACAAAGTTCATCCAGTTTAGCAACTATAAAACGGTACCCCTTAAGCTTAATATAACTTACAACAACTTTACTGCTAGTGAAGTTAAACATTCTAAATTCTTAGGCGTGACTTTGGATTCACATTTAAATTGGAAAGATCATGTTTCCCAGGTCAATTCAAAAATATCAAAGTATTGTTACGCCCTGTCAATTCTTAGAAATATTTCTTCCAAATAAATTGCAAAGAATGCCTATTATGGCCATTGGCCATGTATACCCTCTTTTAACATACGGTGTAATTTTCTGGGGAATTTCAGTGAATGCGGAAACTACTTTTAAAATACAAAAGAAATGTATACGAGCTCTCTACAGTTTGAATAACACCGACTCTCTTAGAAATGTTTTTAAAGATAATAATTTATTAACCTTGACTAGTATATTTATATTAGAAATTTGCTTGTTTGTGAAAAATAATCCGACTTACTTTTTTGCAAATAAATAATCCCGAGTGGAAAGCCTACGTTTAAAATACAAGTTTGATATTCGCGTATTACAAGTTAACAATACCATGTATTATAAAAGTCCACTTAACACAGCTACAAAAATTTTTAATAGTTTACCACTAGATATTAAATTTATAGAAGACATCCCTTCTTTCAAAAAAGTATTGAAAAAGTGGCTAGTTAGAAAATCGTTCTATAATATACAGGAATTTTATCAATCTTCAAACAATTACGTTACAAAAAGATATCTAGAATAGTGCTTAGAATGTTAATAGTATTTTTAAATGGCATAGTATATTTATAATTTTGTATTAAAATAAGCAGTGTTACATGTTTTACATTTCAAAACTCTTGAATAATTTATATAGATTTATTTAAGTTTAAATTACAAACTTTGCTTTATTTGTATATAAAGCTTTAATATTGCACACCCAATGCAATGGGTAATAAATCTGTTGATACTTTTTTTTAGCATTTTGTAACATCGAATGTACCTACACAGTTTTAAGCAATAAATATTTTTGATTTGATTTGATTTGATTTGATTTGATAACACAATATGTAGTCGTTTTTTTTGTATTTCTTTCTTGCCAACGTGGTAGGTTATGGATTGACTCTGTCCTTATGAGGGATGGCTCTGAGTCTCAGCAGTGGGCAAATAATGAATGAAAAATGAAATTAAAAAACGTTTATTGTGGCAATAACAAAAGACATACATACATGACATACATACACAAAACAAAAACACAAGAAAAGGTACATTTGGCAAGAAAGAAATACAAAAAAAACGAATACATATTGTGTTAGTGTGAATCCCACACTAGGGCTGCCTATGTTGTGGGATCCAGGCTTCTCTTAATTTTAAACAGTAATAAATTGAATGAAAACCAAAGCAAACATATTACTAAAAAAGAAATATATTAAAAAGAACTATCATACTCCTTAAGTTTAGGATACTTATTTATTAATTATATAATTAGTTTATGCACTTAGTTTTATGAGGGTGCATATTTATAATTCGGTTCACAAATTATTTTTTTAAAGTGGATTATTGAAATTATACCGTCTGCTTAAAAATCTTACTTGTGAGATGATATGTTTATTCAACTGTGATGATTAAGCAATAGACCATCAAAATAGAATGAAGCAAAAACAATTATAGTAAACCGGTTTCTTCAGGGTAAATCGCAGATCATTTTGCCATTTAGTATCCGACGAGATGCTAATCAGGTTTAAAGTTGTGTAGTGGCAGAATTACCAGTTTTTCTACAGTCAAATAATAATGTACAGTCCGCGAGGTATAAGCTGAGCTTTGCATTAGTGTGAGTGATCACATGCATACCCATCTATTACCAAAAGTACAGTCAGACAATAAACTCTTAAACAACAAGCTGACATTAACTATACAGGATCAATATGGTCATTGCGAAAATAAGTATCTCTTTTAGGATTCAAATGGTCAAGGACAGAGAATAACAGAAAATTTTTAATGGAAAAGCATGAGATCCGTCACCTAGGTACGTATAACTTATTTACTTAAAATTTCCGAATACCGTATTCAGGGCAGGCCTATCGTTTATACCGATGAAACATATATTGACACACTTCATCAAAATCATATTCAGATGGCAGCACTTCTGGTTTGAAGAAACACCTTATTAAGAGAACATGGTCACAGCGTCCTGCGTCTGACTGTACTTTTGGTGATCACTCACACTAATGCAAAGCTCAGCTTATACCTCGCGGACTGTACCATAAGCAGCCCACTAAATGTTCCCACTGCTGGGACTCGGGGCCTTCTCTCGCAAGGGGAGAGTCAAGGCCATAATCCACCACGCTGGCTCAGTGCGTACCCGCACTGACTGATACGTGGACGACACATGACTTCGAAAGATTCTAGGTACATGTTGGTTTCCTCACGATGTTTTTCTTCACCGTTTTAGGTTAGCACACATGACTTCAAAAAGACAGTGATGCGCGTGGGATTTGAACTCCGGATCGGCAATAAGCAATGATATTAAAAAACCATGATTCTAAGGGGCAATGTTTCCAGGGAAATTTCACAGCAAATGAAAAATCATTTTATCTCTAGGTGATCAGCGCATTACACACATGACTTCGAAAAGACAGTGGTGAGCGTGGTTTTGAACCCGGGGTCGCCGGATCGGCAGTCGCCGTTCTCCCTACTAGACCAGCCATAACTTACTAGACTAGCCGTAACTTGTAAACTGTACTGATATACTGACATAAACATATATTTCAAATAATGTATCCTCATATCGTCTCAGGTTTTGTCAACGTAATAGCTTGGATATTAAAACTTATCACGCACACACACAGTAGGTACCCACGCCAAATACGGGACAATACCACATAATACGTCTGTACGTCTACCAGACAGACAGTAACGCTGTATTATGGACTCCAAATATGAAATACCTACACTGGTACCTCTACAGAATAAAATGGCAGCCTTATCGCTTACAGCGATGTATTCCAGGCAACCAGCAACATGAAAAAAAAATACAGTTATTAGTTGAAATATATACGTGTTTCAAATGAAATATAACTTATCCTGTCAGGCCTTGCATTACATTTGATTTTGAAACAAAATATCTACCAGTAGGCTTAATTTATTGTCTTTATTCGTAGCTTTAGCTTTGAGACTCAAACGCGGCTCTGCGCCAACGAAGTAGCGATAGCTAGCAGTTAAACAGTATTAAAGAAGTTGTAGTGTCGTGAAACACAACGAATGAGTGGAGTGGTGTTTCTCTCTCTTTTTTCTTTTAGCTTGAAATGATAGTGACAGCAATAGCAAAGCCATAGCCGATTTAGTTAGGCAGTAGAAGGCCAGGTAGTAACAAAGTTCCTTCGGAGAATATAGAAGCCACACAATTTGCAAAAAGAATGCTTAATTTTATTATTTACTAGCTGAGACCCGCGGTTTCACCCGCGTCTATTTGAGGAAAATCCCTACTAAAATTAACATTGCTTTAAAATCTATGCTATGCTATCTTAAATATAATATTGCTTTAAAAAGCTATGATCACCAAGAGAACCATAGAAAATAATGAAGGAACGCTAGGTAAACGTACTGGGATATACTAAAATGTGTTTTGTAGTACAGGTATTTTAAAGTAGATCTGTGTAAAATATTAAATGATATTTTTAGTTTTTTATTTCTTACGGTAGAAGAAGATCATACGGTAGATCTTGATAACGCAACAGATACCTAAGTAGTTGTCCGTATGAAAAACCGTCTTGGCGTGAATCGATTCCTAGGCGCTTAAATATTTGTCCCTGTGCTTTAGTAATAGTTACAGTACTCCTTAATTAACGGGAAATTGTATAATTTTGAAATTAAAAAGCAAATGGTGCCATTTTATGTGGAGGCAATGCATTATACCATTCCGTTTGAAGGGAATGGTCAATTTGTGTCAGATTCGACATGAGTGGTACCGATTAAAACCTTTGCCGTAGACACGGGTATGCTCTCGCACTCTTCTGCGAACCCGCCGCGGGATAATGCACGCCGTGATCAACCAAATGCCTCGTCGGTGCCAGACATTCTCACGTCTAGACAGTAGACACCCTTTGCATCAGGCGGTGGGACTAATGCCTACCATCATCCGGCTGAAGAGGGCGGGGACAGCAGCTCACCGATATATCGGCACTCTTCATCCCCTACAGCCCCACCGCATCCACCATCATACGTTAACGACCACGCAAGGCCGCAGTGGGCAAGGAGAGCGGCGCACCGTTATACCGGTATTCCTCTTCAGCCGGGGTCTCTCCTCTACGGCCACGGTTCATCGCGGCACGTCTCAGTCGCGCCGGCATCGTCTACGCCGCGCAACTCCCCCCTGACCGAATTGCTTGGACCGCAAGTTTTGGAGCCCATGGTCAAGCATTGGCATAGTGGGATATGTCGGGATCGATATTACGTACGGATATGGCAACCTTACAAAACCCATACCTACGACAGGTTTTTCCAGCCGTTGGTTGGCAGCAGCCTCGGGACCGCTATCGCATTCGACTGTGTCTCGATCTGCCATTGCCGCCGCCTTTTGCGGCGAGACCTCATGGGAGACGTCCGAACCACCGCCAGTTGGTTGGTTGTTGGTTCCAGTGATGCATTAAAAACCACCGACGCGTCACGACCTCGGGAAACCATATCCCTAGGTGCGGTGCCGGAGCGACCTAAGCGTCCGACACTTCAGACCCTCTGGTGGAAACAGGATGCGAGGCAAGTGCGCCTTTAAGATCGCTCCCATGTCCACTTTCACGTCATTGGATGAGTGACAGGTAATGGCTTCCTCTCGCTTTTCCAATTCACATGACTTCTCATTGTTGAGCGTCTTGGCTAAGATCCTCGAGTGCGAGAGGTTTGCCCTCACGACCGCGGCTAGTTAGGGCCGCGGTTCCGCCTCTGTGGCTACATCGCGTCGAGGAACCTAAGCTGGAAGACAACGCTAATTAAAATAAAAAAACATCAGGGGCAATTTTGTTCAAAATATATATTTGTGATAAATAATGTATTTGTTCAGATACATATTAACATCATGTTTATAAAACAACAATGCATTCTTCTTTCTTTCTTTTTTTATGGCTTCCATTCGGTAATAGAAGGTAGGTACGTATCATTGCAATTTTGCCAACGTCCAGCGTTTGAACATTGAGAGCATTATTCTATATGCACAGATTACAGAAATAAAACGGCATATTTTAAAACAAAACTTAAAATCACACGGGACGCCCGTACAACACGGAAGTCCATTTAGTACTGACTGGAGTTTGTATTTGCTTCGGCGTTTGTATTTGCTTTGTCTGCTTCAGGTTCTCTGTTCTGCGCGTTCTATCTGGTTTTATTTCTGTAATCTGTGTCTATATGGTACTCATTGGAGTATGATACTTCATTCAGGTGATCAGTCTTCTTTAGATAATCTTGAGCTTGATTATCGAAAACCGCTTTGGTGTAAAATCGAGGCAGCATTTTTATTTCTTCAAGTACTTCTAATGTACGATTGTATGTGAATAGTTATGTTGGTGTAGAGAATTTAATATAAACAATATTACACAATATAAGATTAGAGATATTTTTAATTTACACGTAAAAATTTAACAATGCATTTTTGCAAAGGACAATGCCCACGTCCCATACATTGAAAAACCTGGCCAACTTTTTTTGATACTGAAAGTGTCTAGAGATGAATAGTATCTAATTAGGATTGTTAATGCTTCTATAAACGTCTGCTGTTGGTGTTTTTCATTTCCTAAATACCAAAAATGAGTTACAGTTAAACCAAAAGTAAGGTTATGTTTACTGTCAAAATATTTTAGAATTATGTTTTCTTTTGGATTAGAACAGAAAAGAAAAGAAAGAACTATGGTATTGTCTTTCAAAACATATTTCTTATCAGAATAAATAGGAATAATAGTACTTCTCACTACCAACTGATTACCATAAAATAGTTCTCGGATGGAATTATCATAGGGTAAACAAGCCTTAAACTAACTGAGTGCAGGGCTAGGTCTGATGATGTAGACTTGTCTTCATGTTCTAATAATTTATGACACAAGACAGTGTGTCTTGTTAAAGGCAAGCATGTTTTCTTGCTTACCATCAGGCACATGTTTCGCTCATCCTATCATGGTTTCCTGAAAAAATACTTAAATCAGTGTAGATAATACTGTTCACCGATATCTTTCTACTGAATCTATATTCAAACCAATGCAAGAGAGGATAAATAAAATATAGTTTGCTATCATATAATTATATTTACATTTAATAATAACTTTATATATTTCATAGCCCAAAACTACTACATAGCCAAAATACTCTGCTCGTGGATTTATGTGGTCTTGGTGTCTGGCCATCCTAGAAATCTCACGAAGAACTCTGCAATGCAAGTACAGCAGTACTGAAAGATGGCCTCTGCTGGTTGTCCCTATAATTTTCAACTAAAATATACATATTAGGTATATCGATTTTATTTGCTTCAGCTTGTGTCTGTCTTCTAAAAGCAACTCAGGGTTTTAAAATTGGTAATTGCATAGGTTTTGTAGCAACTTAGCGCTATCCCCGTATTTCCTGTAGAGTATGAACACTTCATTCGCATAGAAATATTGTCACAGAAAAGAATATCTTAATTGTGATATAAATATTTCATTATTTTGGTATTCGAGACAGTGGTCTTAGAAGGTTCATAACAATCGAGGGTTTCCATCAGAAAACACAAGCAAGCCATCACAACAATATATGGTTTTATGTAATTATTACCACAATTATGTAAGTAATAAGGAGCACTGAATCACATAATTCCCAGTTTTGTTAAAACCAATTTAAACACGAAGAAAACCAAAGTTAGGAAGAAAACCTCAAGAAAACCATGCATTTTGCTTGTTTACTTTTTTTTGATTTGTCAATTTGACATTGATCTTTGACCAATTTGGATTTGGTGAAAATTGCATGCCACCTTTTTCCTCGTTTACATTACCAAAAAAAACTTTGATAGTTTCTTTATCGCCGTATTTATATATATCGTTATTTAAATATGTAAAAGTAATAAATAAACGACATTGTGAAAGAAATTGATATACATAATATCCATTTTCAATTTCAATCTAACGCGGATCACTAAAACGAAACGCAGGCACCGTTTCGTTATTGCAATATTTTACAAGTCAGCTTTGTTGGTAAATGGTAGGTTTAATTTAAACAAATGCAAATTATTTTATTTTGGAATGTTAGAAAGTTATATAACTTCGCACACGAGTACAACAAAAAATCACCATTTTTTTAATATATAACTTATTTGTCTACACGACAACTATTTTAGCGGGTCAAAAATGGGCATTGTCCTTTGTTTACATAAAATGACGCAACCTTTAAATCTGTGACACGTGTCTTCAAAAGTCTATGACACGTGCTGTCACAGACTTCAACCCACGCCAAGGAGAATGGCACACGCAGCTAAAGATCTCAAAGAGAAATATTTTTCCCCGTTTTCGTTACATTGTTCAACCCCAACCCTTTCTCCGCAATAAAAAGTAGCCTATGCTGTTTCTCGGAGTCTAGTCTATCTGTATACCAAATTTCATCAAAATCGGTTCACTGGTTTAGACGGTAAAGCGTAGCAGACAGAAAGACAGAGTTACTTTCGCATTTATAATATTAGTAAGGATGGCACGATCATTACAAAATAACGGTGGCAACACTGGTAACACCTTTACGCGGCACTTCCGTTACACATTTTTCTTACGGTTTTAGTATCACATTTTTTTCATTTCGGTCGCGAAGCAAAATCCCTATTTCCTCTCTCCTCCAAGCTTGCCGAAAGGAACTTCGTTCCAATATCCATTAAAAACACTATTTATACATAGCTTAAGGTAAATCCATTAAGTTAATAGCAATATCAGAAATAATTCAAGTAAAAGTTTCAATAAATTATTCAAATTCAATCATTATAATTATCAAAGTGGTCCGAAATCGTCTCCCAAAGCGATTCGCCAGATTAATTATTATTTATGTCAAAGTGCTGTTCGTGCGAAACTCGCCTGAAGAATTTTTACCTAAACTGGAAGTCATATTTTAAAATTGTCTTATGAGCTATAAAGAACATTGATATTGTCAAATCGTCAGAGACAAAAAATGTAGGAGATGTGAAAGGAAATGCTGACTCCATCTTTGTCCTATTTTATCGACTGGAGAAAAAAAATGTATCCCCGACAGTGAATGTATCCCTGACTGATGTAACAGAAAATAAAAATTAAAGAATAAAATATGGTAAAATATATTAAATAGTCAGCAAATAGCATGTCAGTATAAATATAGATAGGGTTAAAAATAACGTAACGTCAACCTGCGTTTCAACCATACTCGGTTTAAAAAAAACTTTTTTTCAATTTTTTTTTAATTCCATCAACGGTTTAACTCACTGACGTTGACAACCGACATTATTTGTCATTGCTGTTTAGTCTCAATAAAGGATCGAGCTGACATTATATCAAGTGATTACTTACTCTGTGATTATATTTCTATCGTAATACTTACAACAACATGACATTTGTTTTCAATCCAAGTGTTATGATAGAAAATTAAAACGCAAATAATGCGAAGAATCCAAGACTGAATCAATTTCTTCTTGGTAAACAAGCTCCGTCAAAAACCACATTGTTTTCCCTTATCAAACTGTCATCAACAGTACACCTTCCAGTATCGGTGTAATTTCTTTGACATCGTTTTTCCTTCATTTTCCTTTCGACATAATGGACGTTATTCGTATTTATCGGCACATTATCCTGTACGTTAATAACATTAATTTTGGCATTTCCAAGCAGGTATAGAGCAAGAAAAAGTTATAAATTTACCACTGCCGTTCATGGACGTATAAAAAAAGTCGGACGTAGTCTCACTAAAACAAAAACTGTGTCCATCGAGTCGGCCACATAATTTGCACGTGTGCGCTGTCACATACAGGCTGACATGCACACAACATTGGGTCATTACACGCGCTACTTGTGTATATGTGTGCGTGCCTATCAGTGACAACCTGACAACGCACACGTGCAAATGTGGCCGACTCAAGTGACACAGTTTTTGTTTTGGCGAGACTACGTCCGAATTTTTATACGTCCATGCTGCCGTTCTTATTTTTTCAGAAAATATATTACACCTACCTTGTAAATTATTGACAGTATATTCAAGATTTACCATCTTTACTGCCGTATTTGAAATATTAACTCATAAGGGAGCTAAAAAGCTATCGAATGTTTAAGTAAAATCAGTGACATTATTTAAACTTAATTATTATTGCTAAGAAAACTTTGTACTTCGTTTGATAAAAAAACAAAGCTAACAAACATTCTTATAAATAAGTTTTAGTTGAAATACGGATAAAACACGAAAAACATAAACTCACGCAATGAGGTAGACCAGAATTTTAGCCATTTATCAGCTATCTGGCCGCCATTGTTAGCTTGGGGTCAGATAGTGCTGTGTGTGAATTGTCCACCATTATATTTATTAATCTACAATAGAGAAAAACGATTACCTAACTCTAGATTTCAAGACGCACAAATCATAATCATCAAGGAATTTATCCACAAAGCCAAAGTCAAGAAAAATTTAAGGTTTTTTAGCAAACACCCGTTTGCTAAAACTACTAACTGGAATTGTTATCTGCGTTGCTATTGGTATACATTACAAAAAAAATCTGTCCATATCAGTACCTACATATAAACAAAAATGGTTATCATATGTCAATCATGTAATACCCAAAACCGAAACAAAACTGCACGGAGTCGACAATCATGTTATGTAGGAAATATCTATAAAGGTGCGCTTATACGGGCGACTAAAATTGCTCAATTCCAGTCAATACTCGTCAACTATGACGTCACGACTACATCAAGCAATTTACGGCAACGGCAACAAGCATCAATACTGCGCAATACAATATTGAGCGATATCGCGCAACTTCATCAACTAGGCAATACTGTCCTACACGAGCATTTCAGTATTCGCTCGCTATGGACGACATTGTTCTTGCTGCGGCGGCTTGTAGCGCCACCCGACCTCTCGCTCTCCCCGCGGAAACAAGACGGCAAGCCGCAAAACAAACAAGTGCGAATGAGATATATACAAAAATTGCTAGGAATTTCCAAGCCCATTGGATATTCGTCAATTCGTATCGGCGACATTGAGCAATATGAAATATCTGGAGCAATTAGAAGCAATATCGCCGAAATAATTGCCGCAATTAAAATTGCTCCATTAATTGCTCCAGATCGGTCCATTCGTGTCGCCGAGCAATTATTGCCCTCGTGTAAGCGCACCTTAAGATTGCAAAAATTGTAGAATAACGAATTATTTATGTTTTAGTGCATTATACATGACAAAATAAGAACAAGGCTGACCGCTGATTCATCACTCTCAATATTTTGAACTAGGGGGGCCCGTTCCGGCTTCGTACCCGTCTGTTAAAAAAATAACAGACTGTAGCGCAAGGTCTCATTGTAGCTCTACCAGTATGGGCAGGATTAAGCGAGAAAATAGCCTTCTAGGGAATGGACCCATAAACCTCACCGGGTTGTTATTTCTCAAAGAGGTCATGAAAACCGCCCTTATGTTATGTCATTCATCCTTCATATTACCGCTGATTTCTTTACTTACATTATTGCTGCTGGGGGTTTTCACTGTACAAAATAAGCGCGAAAACGCGGAATGAACTTACCTGTGGTAAGCTGAAGACGAAATGTTGTTATTATCACCATTTTTACGAACTTTTACTAGAGAAACTAAACTTCAGATGTTGAAACAAAAGTGTTTTATTTCTCGGAATAGTATGTTTTTAGCACCAACACGGATATGTTGTGTTTGAAGATACTCCTTTTAAAATGTACGTTGTTGTACCATAATGTAGATATTTTCGAAAGTCAGTGAAAAAAATATGAGAAAACCGGACATTGCATGTTTATAGATTTTGCATTATAGGTACTTATGAATTTCAGTGCCCTGACATTAATGAGATGTTTAGTGGTGGAACACCGCTGATATTTTAAGACACAAAGCCCATATGAGAATATCCTTAAAATAATTTCATTGTCTCTTTTATTGTAATCTCATAAAACTATATTCTTGTTTTTAAAATAAGGTAGCCACCGCTTACTCTGCTTGGTGTTATTGTTTTTTAATCGTTTATGAGTTATACACTATACAGGGTTACTGGTAACCAGCCTGCATCCGTTTAAGGGCATGTTCTGTATATTTAAACAAACAACTTTTGTTCTACAACTTTCGTTAAAACTTAATAGATAACCCAAAACAAAATTGTATTTGTTGCCCTTTTTTGTACTGTTTAGCGCCTTTTTAGTGTTTATTCACTTCGGTACATCATTTTTTGCGCGTTAAAGAGCGTACGCGCTCTCGTTACGGATTGTTACGAAGAGTTCGATACTTTTAGACCGTACAAATGCACTTTTTATTTATTTTGTAAAAGAAAAAAAAACATTTTTTTTTTAAAACTGTAGAACAAAAGTTGAAGTATTGAATGTACCTAACATCCCCTTAAAAGGATGCAGGCTGATTATTAATAACCCTGTATATATATGTGGTACACTTGACCGCCAACGACGATGCGGTCTACTACGGAGCGGAAGTACCTACTTACCTAGAAGAACCCTGGTTACAATCACGCGCGATTTGAAGTCACCAAGATTATAACAACCGGGTGAAAAACACTCAGGCAACGCATTTCGAAACTTACATGTTCTTATCACAAAAGTAAAGACAAACCTCTTCATTCGAATCTTTTGAACGTCAACAAACATATTTTATCGTGGTAATCATTCTGTCTGATGTTTTTATACTCGTAGCGTTGTTTAAATTATGTGGGTGCTATCGAAAGCGAAGAAAAATATCGTAGGCACTTGATTTTGAGGAAACCACCTACATAGAGCCCGCAGCGAGGAAGGAATGTAAACTTTATAACAAAAAAGAAAAAAAAATGTTTTTTGCTTTAATGGAGCTATTATTTTAATTCTTCTTCTGTTTTTTGTAGACCCATGAGAGGAGACAAAGAAAGCGTACGTTCTTTTTAGACTGTGTGGACTTCATTTGTTTTTTTATAGAGTGATAAGACGAGTAGGAAATGTACCTTATGGTAAGTAGCACGCATGGGAAGCAGCAAAAAAAATTTTATCGTTTCGCGTCACCGAGCTTTTGTAGCAGCGTAGCGTTGGAGCGGCGACAGAGCAGCGGAGCGGAATGCGCATTAGAGTTTTTTTTTATTAGAAGTACTATAGTTGTAGTTATACCTACAGGTGACGTATAGTCCAACACTAATCCTGTTTAATACTAAAATCCTAAGTCAATACATTTTCACTGAAACGTATCGTTTTTACCTGGCTACAATGCTCTGACTATGGTCAAATTGAAGACTTGTTGGAGAGTTTCTACTGTTGAAGTATTGAAAGGTGTTTTTTTTTTTTTTTTTTTTAAGGTTCCTTTACAAAACATGAGGTACAGCATAGATACTTAACCCTACTATAGGTCCTAGTGATATAACCACCCACACGTTAATAAAAATTATATATTAATCTTCACAACATTGATACATTTGCGCACATATACGTTTATACGTATATTATATAAACACATAGACATACACACCCACCCTCACACCCACCCTCACACACACTCTCATACACCCTCACACTCTCAATGCTCAGTCAGATTCACACACCCTCTCATGCACATACGCACACACTCTCAGACACCCACACACACACTCCCTCACATCATGACTCACACCCTCACACTTATATTCACACACACAAACACACCCTCTCTTGTACACTTACACATTCTTAAAATTGTCTGAGCTTGTGTATCTCTTTTTTTTCATTCACGTTTTTATTTATTTCTTGTTTGTAATTTTTAATGTTTTTTTTTTACATTTCATTTAATTTGATTTAATTAATTCCAATTTTTAAGCAAAGAAAAAAATGTACAATTTGGGGAGGCCACTGGTACCTGAAATACAGCTTCCAGCTAGTTCAGGTGCCTTTGGAGACAAATAAATACTGTCATTTTTAGGAAAACAAAAATGAATTATTAATTTGTGTAAATTATATAATCTGAATGCATGCTTAATTTTAATTTGATTTGAAATGTTTATCTTTGTAATTAGCGTTTTAATTACTTATGTTATAATTTACATTATTTGGTAACTTATGAGTTATTATTACTATTGTAAACTAACCAAGCTTTGGCTAGTGCCGTCATGCTTAATATTAATTTTGTAATTAGAATTGTAATCAGTTATTTAAATTAAGATACAAATGATGATGGTTTAGTTTATTTAAGTATTAATGTACATTATTGGGTCATGAAATAAATTTATTATTATTATTATCCACGTATTTATTTCGTTTCTTTTCTTATTATTATTATTCACTCATTTATTAATTTTCTTAGTCTCTAAGTTTTTTACAATATAAATAAAATATAAACACTATAAAAAACTTAAAAACTAGGGTGCCGCCAGCAGCGGGGCAGGGCCCAAGCTACCGGTGGTTAGGGCTGCAGAGAGAGGAACCTCCTGACGATGCGCGCTGTGTCGAGGATGACCGCCTTCTGCATCTGACCCTTGATCCAACCGTCTAGCGAAAGTCTCTTAAGGTGTTGGTCGAGACTTTATTATTATTATTATTATACTTCTGTCGGCAATCCCTATCACTGCCATTTATTTTCTAATGAAAACGGTTCATTCACGGAAACAGCACCTATACAAACACTGAGTGAAAACTGCAAACAAGAAAAACAATAAATAAATATTTAAATATGCTTCAGTTACATTTAGGAATCTGCATTTAGAGGCTGGCGATTTACTGCCTCAATAATGTAGTGTCTGAACATTGAACGGTATTTTGTTCACGCTAGTTGTCTCTGATGCACTATAAAATATGGATATGGTAATAAAAATAAATATCAAAATTTCTTACTACGTATTAATAAATTTAAATATTGGTGGACAATACACACACAACACCATCTGACCCCAAACTAAGCAAACCTTGTAATGTGGCGGCCAGATAGCTGATAATATAATACTTATATAGTTGTAAATACATACTTATTATACATAGAAATAAATTTTGGTATTTAAATTTAACATGTCTGCTGTTCAATCACGTATACAAGGTATTAGGTATAGGTTAAAAAAAATGTAATCTAAAATAGCATTTATTAGGCTACTGTAAATCTCGAAGGGAAAAAAATAGTAAGCCTAATTATTTTACTTAACAATTCAGATGTTTCCGATATTTTGCTGAACAAAAATCTGGATAAAATGAGTTACTAAGTTTGTGCGCAATAATAAAGAAATTGTTAGGAAACGGTTTTTTCTAAACTCACAAAACTTTACACAACGAAGTGGCGGGAAAAGAGCTCTGTGCTCGAGCCCCCCGCCCTTCTATCGCCTAACTAAATCGGCTTTGGCTTTGCTATTGCCGTCTCTATACCTTCAAGCGAAAAGAAAAGAGAGACTAATATCTAAGCCAAGACAGTTTTTCTTAGGCGGTCTATCTCGCTCGGACAGTAACGCCTGACTAGCTCTAATTCCTTGGCGTGGAGGTCGTTGTCTCATTTGGGACGCCACGTGCATCAGTACCATCACGTCTAGTCACTTTCACGTTACTCAGCGAGTAGTAGGTGTGGACGCGGAAGCAGCTGCAAGAGGTAAACATTTCTAATATTCCGCCCTGAAATCTTTCTACGAGGTCGTCCTTCGCGATGCCGTCTGGACCCTGGGGTTTTGAGGCGTAGGCTTTTGTTGCAGTCTTGGGTCGTCTTCTTAGGGGAAGGGGGCGTGATCCCCGTTCAGGTCTCTGATCTATCTAGCCCAAATCAGTCTGATGGGCACTTTAAGTCGACGATGAGACTAAATTAATAATTCTGAACACGTGTTTGTAATATCTAATTGTATGAAATTTTAAATTGTATATATAAGGTACTCGTATATTTTATAATACTTAGTTTGCTAACAGAGCTGTTGACCGTGCGATCGATGCCCCCAAGGCAAATATGTGTGCAATGGATAAGATAACGATAAGGTTTTATTTTATCAGAGCACTGTGTACTTAAATTATATAAATACAATTGTTAGCTATGTGATCCCCGTAGTGCAAATCGCTTATTGCAATAGCTTGGGATTAGGTAGCACTGTGAGAGAATAGATAGAGATATCAACAGATTTAAAAAATGAAATTTAACGTTACGTAATTAACTTATTCAGTTGGCTATAACTACAAAGCAAACCCTGATATAAAATTATAAATAAATTAAAATTGCTATTGAAAACGAGATAACATAAAAAAAAACTCCCTATTAAAAAATACTAAAAAGAAAACAAAACAACAGAAACGTAAGATCATTGTAAGCTGGATATTTTAATTGGCAGCTTTATCGCTGAACATGGGAAAACGTATTGAGATACCACATCCATTCTTACTACAAGATCCTAAAATGTTTCACTATCCTATTCTGAACGCACTCTATTTTCCGGCGTACGTATGCAAACCGAGGCAGCTGCGTACTTCTGGTGGACCGTCAATTTACACAACGTTGATTTATACAGAAATAGCGCCACGTCCGTTACGAATTGCTCGCTAGATTCGCGTTGAGCCTTTATTCTTTAATCCATCATTATCATCCTAACTTGGTGTATGGATTAAATAGTGACGAGAAGAGTAGCACATGTTCCTAATGGTAACCAACATGCCTGCCCATAACTGCACAATGACACGCAGCTTGGAACGTAACATTAAGGCCGGGTTGCATTTCGATTAGTGCGAGTGTGAGTGAGAGTGCGATTGCGAGTGCGAGTGAGTAATCGTGATTGATTACTATGCACTCGCAATAATCAATCGGTGTCTACACGTATTTGCTACTAATCACTCAACACCTGCACTACTCACTCGCACTCGTACTAATCAAAATGAAAACAGGCCTATATAGTTGAATCTATATATATAAAAGCGAAAGGTCACTCATCAAGGAATCTCAGAAACTACAAATGCTAGGAACCTGAAATTTTGCATGGAGGTCTCTTTTAGCACGTAGGCGCTCGCTAAGACGGGGTTTTGCGAAATTCAACCCCTAAGAGGGTGAAACAAGGGATGAACGGTTGTATGAAAATGTTGTATGAAACGTGATTTTCAAAGTTATCAAATTTTGTATCTAGACACTTGACACGAAGCAATTAAATGCATGTTTTATCAATTTTGTAATATCGAACTGTACGGGGTTGAAATTGGAGTTGAAATGAGGGATAAATGTCAATATGGAAATTCCCAACTGTTGGAGATAAAACCATGGAACTCTGTATATAGACACTTGACACGAAACAAACGAATGTTTGTTCAATCAATTTCGTAATTTCGAACTGTACGGGGGTGAAATCGGGGTTGAAATGAGGGATGAATGTCAATATGAAATTTCCCAACCGTTGAAGATAATACCATGAAACTCTGTATATAGACACTTGAAACGAAGCAAACGAATGTTTATTCCATCAATTTCGTAATTTCGAACTGTACGGGGGTGAAACTGGGGTTGAAATGAGGGATGAATGTCAATATGGAAGTTCCCAACCGTTGAAGATAAAACCATGAAACTCTGTAAATAGACACTTGATACGCAGCAAACAAATGTTTGTTCTAGCAATTTTGTAATTTCAAAACGTACGGGGGTGAAATTGGGGTTGAAATGGGGGATTAATGTTAACATGGAAGATCCCAACTGTTGAAGATAAAACCATGAAACTCTGAATATAATAGACACTTGACACAAAGCAAACGAATATTTTTTCTAGAAATTTTGTGATTTCGAACTATATAGGGATGAAATTAGGATTGAAATGGGGGATGAAAGTATACATGGAAGCTTCCATTCGTTGAAGATAAAACTATGAAACTCTTTATATAGGCACTTGGCACGAAGCCAATAAATGTTTGTTCTAGCAATTTTGTAATTTCGAACTGTATGGGAATTAAATTGAAGTTGAAATGGGGGACGAATGTCTCTTACGCTTTCACACCTAAACAACTAAACCGATTTTGATGAAATTGTGTTATTATGAGCTGGTTTTAGTAAATGTGTCTGGGTGTAAAATTAGTTATTGCCTGAGTTACCTCTGTATTTATTTCGTGCGGACGAAGTCGCGGGTAACAGCTAGTAGTTGATATATTTGAATGATAGATTTAATTGGGTCTTATTGTAGACATTTAGTAATAAATTAATTTGTGTAATTTTGTTATTTGATTATTTTGATTTGATGTCATGAATTTGTTAAGTTTTCTATTTTTCGTATCTTTATAATTGAAAGGTGATTTGAATATAAGGAGCGAGTTGTTAAACTAATTTTGTGACAAGGCTTGTAAACCATGTCATCAATCATTTATGAATTGGAAAATATATGTATGCGTACTATATTAGGCAAAACATGACGACTAGCTACTTTGACGCTACTTGATTTGTGACCTATTGATATATAATGGATTATGTGTGTTTGTGATTTACTCATGTTTTGAACAAATAAATTATCTGTTATCTTTTTTTATTTATATCATAAATAATTACCTAGCACTGCACTGCGCATCGCTGAGTGACGAGTGCTGTTGTTATGGGCATGCTTGCCCATACCGTGTATGATACCGTGGATGTGTAATGACTCTGTGTTCTGTAATTTCATAAATAATTTATTAATAAGTAATTTCAATAATTGCCCTTCAAACCGGAACAAAGTAATGGCTGCTTGGCGGTAGAATAACTGGCAAACTGGCGGTAAAATTTGCGTTTTGTCATCATAGAATTAGAAGGTATTCATGGTGTGATTTCCTATGTGCGATATCAAAAACTCAAACATGTGGCGATTTTACTTGATTTATGATTGCTTGGAATCTTGTCGTGCAGTTGAACTAACAAACATGGACGTTTTGGTTACTGGCTATAGGGAATACAAGCTCTGTGTCACGTCACTTTAGCAGTGCAGTTGTGTTGCGTTGTTTCCCACTGTTCCGGTTTGAGCGTTTATTGAAGTGATGCCCACATCATGTTGATATCACTGCTAATTATTATTGTAAGCAGATGTTTGCAATTTTAGTAGGTTTACACTTAACCGCCATCTCGCCTGATGTTTGAACCGATTTACTCTCGGTTTGAAGAATCAAAGATTATCAAAGATTATTATACCATCGGGCAAAACCCACTCAAGTAAAACATGCCACAGTCTAGACGTTATTACAAAAGTAGAGTCAAACCTCTTTGTTTGTGTCTGCCATAATGCTTTAAATGAAAACTAACGAATTACCTATACATTTTTCAATTAATAAAAGGGCGACTCACGTATGATTTGGTCGGTCCTGTCCAACTTAAGTTTAGTGTCAGTTGGATCTTTCTCCAACGAGATAGTGCAACTTGTCATCACGCACTTTCTTGAATAGCCAACGGATATGCGGATGAAAGGACGTGTGAGTTTTTTTTTCTTTTGTAACTCATTTGTACTTTTTATGTAGTACATTTCTTTTCATGTTTATCATAGTTCATTTTCTGCCTGTATGACCCACTGCTGGGTATAGGCCTCATCACCCCTATCCCATTGATCTTTATCCTGATCCGATCTCATACATTTACTTTACCGCAATTGAAATAGTAAATGCGAAATTTAACAGCCAATTTTATTAAAAAGTGCGGCAACTAGCGGCTTTGTCGCAGAAAGCTACATCTTCGCGGTAAAATCTTACCAACGCAGCGCAGTGGTGTCAACTAATCTTTTGCTCCGTCATTAATAAAAATAATTTTCCTAGGTACTGATCACTCTCTACCTAGTCTGTGGTACTGATTCATAAATATTCTGACGAAGACGTCGCCTACGCCGCCAGCTAGGTGCCTACGCAAACTGTTAAGACGGACTTCACTGAATTTATAAATAACAATAATCGGTTTTAATGTGTCTAACACAACATTATTTTACACGGCGGTTGTAACTCTGGCAAAACGTAGAGGCAATTAAACAATGAATTATGTCGTGATTAAGTAAGTATAAGTAAGTAAGACCCGTACAATACAAACATTATGTGTTCAAATCGCGAAAATTTAGAAACAATTAATAACAAAACGAGAAGAAATGCGTGTGATTTGATCAGTTTAGTCTAAGTCGGACTAAACTGATCAAATCACACGTGAGTTATCTTTAAAGAAGTTTACAATTAAAAAACCTACTGGTTTTCATTACAGGATTTTACCGATTGTATGGTAGAACAAGTATCTGTCATTTGAATGCAGTTTACCCATATACATGAACAACGATAATATAAATTAATACATAATATATTGCATGGATCTTATAATTATAATCTAATAAATCTAATAATAGGTAGTGTAATTTAAAATTTACCTATGTTTAGATGATATTAATACTCCTGATTCTAAATTTTTAAGGTTACAGAGTAATTAAGAACGTTCTCTCAAATATTCAAAGGCTTATCGCATATATACTTACACACAGTATTTTAACTACATGCGCTCACTACTCTGATCTATATAATATATTTTCTACTAGCGGCGCCCCGCAGTGTTACCCGCGTAGCTCCCGTTCCCGTTGTTCACGTTGTTTTTTTTTTGGATAAAAAGTAGCCTATGTGTTCTTCCAGACTATAATCTATCTGTGTTCCAAATTTCAACCCGATCCGTTCATACGTTAGGACGTGATTGAGGAACTAACATCCAAACATCGAAACATCCCTACATTGACATTTATAATATTAGAGTAGGATTATTGATAAGCATTATTCTACTTGATGTTGAGCGACGATAACGTCTACGATGGAGCGATTTAAGCTTTGGTCTGGTGATCATGACGCACAACGCTGCGGTATGCGCCACAACGCAGCGTCACGACGCAGCATTTAGCATCCCTGCGGAGAGGTGGTCATTTGATTTTGCCGCAGCTACCTAATTGTCTTAAAAAAATTCCATATTGACCCGTGACGCACACCGCACACCGCAGCGTTGAACCGAGAATGACGCCGCGTGGTGCGGGAGTACACCTCCCCACTTCACCGCGCTTGCCCCTCGCCGCTGACGCATACTGCGACGGAACACGAGACCATTCTCGACGTTTTTCATATGATTGAGTGTCCGGCGACGCATACCGCATACCGCAGCGTTGTGCGTCATGATCACCAGACCAAAGCTTCACTTAGAATACTATAGACTTTAAGACTCGAAAATCGTATCCATCGGGAAAAACCTACTCCGGCAACGTATTCCGTAACCTAGCTATTTGTTAAAAGAAAGGTGGTCTCATCCATACAGTGTTAAGGCTTGTTTGTATTTTGATTTGTTCGAGTGCGAGTGAGTAATCAGGACTGATTACTATGCAATAATCAATCGGTGTCGACACGTGTTTGCTACTAATCAACAAAGGTGCGCTTACACGAGGGCGATAATTGCTCAGCGACACGAATGGACCGATCTGGAGCAATTAATGGAGCAATTAAACGCAATTTCAGAATTGCGGCAATTATTTCGGCGATATTGCTTCTAATTGCTCCAGATATTTCATATTGCTCAATGTCGCCGATACGAATTGACGAATATCCAATGGGCTTGGAAATTCCTAGCAATTTTTGTATATATCTCATTCGCACTTGTTTGTTTTGCGGCTTGCCGTCTTGCTTCCACGGGGAGAGCGAGAGGTCGAGTGGCGCTACAAGCCGCCGCAGCAAGAACAATGTCGTCCATAGCGAGCAAATACTGAAATGCTCGTGTAGGACAGTATTGCCTAGTTGATGAAGTTGCGCGATATCGCTCAATATTTTATTGCGCAGTATTGATGCTTGTTGCCGTTGCCGTAAATTGCTTGATGTTGTCGTGACGTCATAGTTGACGAGTATTGACTGGAATTTAGCAATTTTAGTCGCCCGTATAAGCGCACCTTAAGCACCTGCACTAATCATTCGCACTCGCACTAATCAAAATAAAAACAGGCCTTTAGGTTGGCGTGTTTTTACGCATTTAAAATGATAGCAACAACAAAGTCATCGCAATAGTTTATAGTGTACTTTATTAGGGGTGTCCATTGAACAATTACCTTTTAATAGAAAGCCGTTTCAACCGGTTATATCTAGATAGATAGATAGATAAACTCTTTATTGCACTTAATAAGAACACAAAAAAACAAAAATATACAAAACATAAAAAACAAAGTAACAATTGGCGGCCTTATCGCTAAGAGCGATCTCTTCCAGGCAACCGCAGGATGGAAAAGGAGAATTGAATAATAGGAAAACGGGGAAGTACAAATAATGAGAGGAAGATACTTATGATTCTATAATTTTGAAAGTTAACTCCAATACTAATTATATATAAAATATATAACCTACAATACTTTTAAAATATACTACATAAACCTACAAAATAATAATTGTACATGCTACTACATAAATACGAATATAATATATACTAATACATAGACAATATCATGTTTTACTCATGGATATTTTCTTGACTCTAGTCTAGTTAGTCAATAGCTCCATGATAGTCTTGCCAAGGTACATAGCAGAGTCCTTTGCCGTTGTTTTGTTTATGTTGTCGCGAGCGCCCTTATTTATTTTAGAGTTCGTCGACATTCAGCGGATCCGCAAGCAGCGCAATGGCGCACTACTGTAACCATAGTCAAGAAAATAGATGAGAAAAGAAAACTATTTTATACTAACGGTCCGCTCCGGCTTAGCCCTTGGCACATATTTTTTTGTGGTGGATTACGGCCTTAACTCTCTCCTTGCGAGAGAAGGCCCCGAGTCCCAGCAGTGGGAACGTTTAGTGGGCTGTTGATGATGATGATGACATATTTTTTTAAAAAATAAATAGTGACGAGACGAGCAGGTCATGTGCCTGATGGTAAACAACATGCTTGCCACTTAAAAGCACAGTGACACGCAGCTATTGGAACATGTAGAGTCCAAATCATTACCTAGCACTGGACTGCGCTCGTCACCCAGAGATCTAAGATGCCATATATCTAAGCCCAATAATTTCTCTGGAAATATTGTCCTTCAAACCGAAAAACATAATAAATAACTTATAGCACTTGGGGAACACGTACATATGAAACTGTGAATTAATTTTTGAAATCGGTCCAGTAGTTCCTGAGATTAGCGCGTTTAAAAATAATACCCCTTGATAATATTAGTATAAATTAGCATAAATGAAAACTAACGTGGAAACGAATGTTCAATAGAGAGTTGAACATTTGTTGAACCAATTGAACGTTGGTTATAATCTTTGTATCTTCAAATCGAGAGTGAATCGGTTTCTACTAGGTAAGCACGCTCCATCGTAGACCGCATCGTCGCTTAACATCACGCGAGATGACGGTCAAGTGTAAATCTACAAAACTTAAAAAAAATACGTCAAGGTAATCAAATATTCATTGAGATCGTGATCGTGATCGAATCCAGTGTAATTTTTACAATATGAATTCAAATCGCTAAACTTTATAAATTACGGTAACGTAGTTGTAATGCAGTTAAAGTAAATTTGCGGGTAACTCACGTGTGATATAGTCAGTCCACTCCGACTAAGGGCTCCTACACTAAACTGCGATGCGATGCGATGCGACGCCGCATCGGAGCAATTTGCATCGCATCGCATCGCATCGCATCGCAGTTTTGTGTGGGAGCCCTTCCTCCGATGCGGCGTCGCATCGCATAGCAGTTTTGTGTAGGAGCCCTTAAGTTTCATCTGTATACGGCAGCCTTTTTTCAAAAACAGTGCACGCTCGTGACCGCTGCTAGTTTGGCACTTGTTTCAGTGGCAAACGAACGAAAAATTCTGCAGAAATCAAATTCCTTGATTTCGATATCGACGATTCTGGAGTACAGTTTTCTTATAAATTGATAATCTTTTGAATTTACTCCCCAGTCAGTTCTTGAAATAGCGCAGTCATATAACGTAAAAAAAGGGGTCAACCTTGGAATGAAAGAAAATAAACTGTAAATTCGACCAAGACGTATAAAGACGACGAAGAAGAAAATGAGGATAATAATCTTATTTTAACACTCTTCGAGCTCTCTTTCCAAGAACGGTTGATCGTATGAAAAAACGTTGGTGCAAAAGTTGTAGAGAATTTTATACTGTACATTAATTATTAGGGGAATTTATCTAAATTGCCTATTTGAATTTTCTTAAGCTAATAATCCTATGCCTAATTCCACATATGAAAACTACTCGTATAATATATAATAAAACCGGCCAAGTGCGAGTGGGACTCCCGCACGAAGGGTTCCGTACCATTAGCAAATAAACGGCGAAAACCTCTTTGGTTTTTCCGGAATTCCTTATACATCGCAATTTCCGCAGACAGGCAAAAAGTTTCTTTAGAATTTTGATTTTTGCATCATGATTCTGACGATGACTTCGATATCACGTTTTATGTTAACTAGTTGCGCCATCTAGTTTGCTTAAGACGAACTAATCGAGCAAGAAACTGTTGTTTGTTGTATGGGAACCCCCTTAAATATTTTAATTTCATTTTTAGTATTTGTTGTTATAGCGGCAATAGAAATAGGTACATCGTCTGTGAAAATTTGAATTGTCTAGCTATCACTGTTCTTGAGATACAGCCTGGTGACAAACGGACGGACGGACGGTCGGACGGACGGACAGCCAAGTCTCAGTAATAGGGTTCCGTTTTTACCCTTTGGGTACGGAACCCTAAAAAGTAATTACAGATTACATTTAATTTCACTTAAATGACATACGTAAGATGATGATACATATTTATGATAACAATGATTCTACTTAATAATATTTAGCATGTATCAACAAAACTATCAAATAGATACTTTGCACTAACGAGTGAAACCGCATAGTTACCTAGTAGGTAGTCCTCATACACACTACAACGGTGGTCTGTGTAAGCGCCGTGGTTAGTGTACTCGACTGACGATAACGTAACGGTACAACAACTTCAATCCAGGACGTTTACTCTAATTCAACGAAAACGTAATTTCGAAATAAACTCGCGATTTTCCAACTCCGATTCTACTTCGATCCGTCGTTTTGTCCGTTTAAATGTTCTAAGCCTACTCTAATTAGAGTATGCTTTAAAGATTTAAGCGTCAAACAATGTTGTATCGGACGAAACGAAGTAGAACGAGGTTAGGAAAGTCGCGAGTATTTTTTCGAAATTTCGTTTTCGTAGAAACAGAGTAGACGTCTAGCACACCCCGGACACTCGGCCTAAAATCTATACAGACGGTGCAGTTGACATACCTACACTCACACATCTCGCATATGTCGTTCGAACGCATTTACGCATGTGTGCGTGTCATCTATGTCGTGTCGCTGAGTGCTTCTCGCGTTCTTGCGGGGTAGGAAGCTTGAAACTGGCGGGGGGTGGGGAGTGTCCGTTCTATCTGTATTATCTATTCTATGCGTCTAGACCCAACAAACTTACCTGTTTCTCATCACACACACTACAACACTAATCTGCTACACACACATTACTCATCTCAACACTAAAACGACTACTTCATCAACAATTCTTCTACCTACTATGTGATTTAAAAAACTGTGAAACGAATTGTACCCACATAAAATATATAACTAGTAAGCCTTTTCTTGTTTATATCAATGCTAGTAAGTAAGTATCTTTACTATAAGGAGTATGAGAGTGTTTTATATTTTCTATTTTAGTAGCTCTGCAGTCTACTATTATTACTTGAATTATTACTGGAGAACCCTGGATCCCATAGCACAGGCTGCCTTAATGTGGGTCTAGTGCACATTAACACAATATTATGTACACGTTATTTGTATCCCTCATCACTTATATCTTTTCTTGTGATTTCGTTAATGTCTATCGTTTTTGGCACAATAACCTTTCTTAATTTTTTCATTAATGTGCACTCAAAAAGTGGGCTGTCGAAAAAAAACTGGAAAACCCAAACATTGTTACCCTACATTCAACAAATACAGACTGTTTACTGCCAAATGAGACTTTGAAAGTTTATAAAATAAAGACACTACTTTACAATAAAGCGATAATTATTTAAATGGATTGAAATGTTAATATTTAATTTTATTATTTCTTAGACCGCACCTTTGTTTAACCAGGAGAAGCGTGATGGTCAGCGTCTTTTTTTTTTTAAATAAAGAGTGACAAGACGAGCAGGACATGTGCCTGATGGTAAGCAACATGCCTGCCACATAACAGCACAGTGACACGCAGCTATTGGAACATGAAGAGTCCAAATCATTACCTAGCACTGCACTGCGCTCGTCACCCAGAGATCTAAGTTGTTATATCTCTAAGCCCTGTAATTTCTCTAGAAACATTGATTTTCAAACCGGAACACAGTAATGTTTGCACATTAATGGTTGGCGGCAGAATAACTGGCAAAGGTGTGGTCCTTCCCCAGGCGGACTCCGCCAAGAGTCCTACCACTACTAAAACCCGTCTACCCTATCAATGATGTAAAAAAACCTAACAAAATAAACGTAAACAGATAACTTTACGTTCTCACTGTTGGGGCTTGGAGATAACTTGGAAAGAAGAGATATGAGAAAGAGGATAATAATGCGAAATTGAACCCATCGTCTTCGATCTCACATGTCCTAGAATCACCTCTTGTATCATTCCTTGTTTTATCTAAAATTATTTAGTTGTTTGACCTATCAAAAATAATTTAAAGTGTTTGTTATATATTATGTTATATGTTGCGCGTACGAAAACATTAATAATAGGTGTAGACTGTAGACTAATTGAACCTACGAACTCTTGCTCAGAAGTCGAAAGTTCTGCCATTGGGCCATTACTTCCAAAGACTCTAAAAAAGAGATTTAAGTGTTTAAAAAAAAAAACTTTTCATAAGAAATACCTATTTATATAATATATTGGTGGACATTTCTTAACCAACACTATCTAATCCAACTAAGCAAAGCTTGTATTATGAATAACTGGTATAATTTTAAAATTAATTGAATACATATGTTCTTATTATCCTGCTAATATTATAAACGTGATAATTTGCTAGGATGGATGGTGTATGTTATACTCTTTCACGCTAAAAAAATATAAAGGGTTTCGATAAAAATTGGATAATAATGTCATGAATAACACAAAGGCTATTTTTTATCCCAGCAAAATAACGGAACCAGGAAATACGTACGTGACACCGCGGGGCGCTGCTGATATATAATATAATATGTTTGACTTCACTTTCATAGTAAGAACATTTAAACGTAAAGTTTTATACGTAATTAAAACCAGTCTTACTACAACTTTCATTATAATAATTGACATGATAACAACTTTATTCCATTACGGAGGAAGGGGCTTTAACTGAGATGAAATAATTAAATTTTCAGTTTTTACTGGCAATTTATATTATGCTCTGCTTTTCTTTGCGTAATGAGGAAAACTTATTTTATTTAATTACTAATTATCGTGGCGGGATTCTACGCAGATTCTACCTAGGGAAGAACCACACCTTTGCCATTTGAAAAAAAAATGGTTGTCTGTAAAGTCGGGTTACTGACGTTAGTTGAACGTGACAACTTCAACTACGCCTTAGAGCGAGGTAACGCCGGCGGCGAGGTAACGGCGGTAACGTTACATGACGTCAGGTTTTGCGAGCGTGCAGCCGGCTTCATCGAATTATAAGACGTTGTCACGTCAAAAAAATTCCAATATGTTGTAAAGGCCTCTTTAATGGATAAAGCGTATTACAATGTTAATGACTTCATTAAAGATAAGAATGTATGGAAAAAGAGTATAAATATCACAAAAAAATATTATAATTACCGATGATTTTTTTATTCATATTGTATCCAAACACTTTTATTTTTATTGTATCTTTGACAAAGCCCTTTTACAGCTGCTTAATATGGACAAGGCCTCTTTACAGCCGCTTACTTTAAATGTTGACATTGTTGTTGTGTATTTAAACTATTTTATTATTTTATTTTTTGTCATTGACGTTACCAAGTTTTTCTTGTAAAATAATGGTTCGAAGAAATAAATTGAAATTGAAAAATTGAAATTTCTTTTACTGTTATATCATGTGCACAAATTATAGTGTTCCCGTTTGAAAGATAGTGTTTGCAATAATATTACAGGGTCTAGATATGAAACATTGTTTATGTATGAGTGCAGTGGTTTAATCTTTTCCTGTTCAAATAACTGTGTGACACTGTTGTTAATTATCATCAAACATGCATTGCTTCCCATCAGGCATATGTGTTGTTCCATCCGGAACTGTATATTATAAAAAAAAACTGTGTACATTCTAGATTTCAACTCAAACTGTTTAGTTTTTCTGACAAGATTGAGTAACAAACATCGAAACTGTAATAATTATGATATTATTAGGATAAAACATAACACCAACGTGACTTTTTCAGTTAGATGAATGATAAAGATTTCCTAACCATAAGAAGAATTACCTACTTATATACATTTTTTATTCAGTCTGATATGTCCCAATGGCTGTCGTTTTTCCTTTCTACTAATCTTTATTTATGGCTATTACACGCCAATTATATTTTGTTATGCATTAATTTAATCGTTTTCAGCTAGCTTGACAGCTATTTAACATACATGTTAGAGAATATCACAAGCAGTTTACAAAATGTTTCCATTATCGGGAGTCGGGGGCTCCATCCACCACGCTTATCAAATGCGACATGGCGGATCGTATATGTCCTCGAAAGGCATTTTTCCTAGTACGTGCTGGTTTCATTTTCTCACGATGATTTCCTTCGTTAAAGCCAGTAGCATCGACAAATTTTTACATCTCCACTTGAAAAACACTCAGAATTGCAGCCGGGATTCGAAGTTACGACCTTACAATTGTAATTTGCACGTTCTACGTATAGTGAACAAAAATTCCTTTTTTGAAAGTGTGATAAAACAGTCAGCGTATGGCCGTAAGAACAGTGCCTTGAGATACTCCCAAGGCTAAAAGCCTCTAAAATATGTACAGCCAGTAATATTTTTGTGCTAAAGGAAGCTACGCTAGTTTATGACGTTCTTAACTTCCATATAACACTTAAAGCGCCTATTTATTACCAATAACTTTTTACTCTGCGGCACTTTTGTGTGAATTTTTATCCGTACCTAAATCGTCGTTGAACCACGAAAAGCTTTTCTTTTCTATCTTGTTGTAGAGCAGTTGTATATTATTTTTAATCTCTGAAGTGAAAAAAGGTGTTTACGTATGTACCTAATAATTAGTCCGTTAGTTACATTACTAAAAATAAAACCGGCCAAGTGCGAGTGGGACTCCCGCACGAAGGGTTCCGTACCATTAGTAAATAAACGGTGAAAACTTTTTTGGCTTTATCCGGAATTCCTTATACATCCCAATTTTCGCAGACAGTCAAAATGTTTCTTTAAAATTTTGATTTTTGTCTCATGAATCTGACGATGAATTCGATATCGAACAAGAAACGGTAAAAAATCAAGTTTGTTGTATGGGAGCCTCCCTTAAACATTTTTTATTTTAAGTTGTTATAGCGGCAATAAAATACATCATCTGTGAAAATTTCAACTGTCCAGCTATTTAGTTCTTGAGATACAGCCTGGTGACAGACGGACGGACGGACGGACTGACAGCCAAGTTTCAGTAATAGGGTTCCGTTTTTACCCTTTAGGTACGGAATCTTAACTAGCGGTCCGTCCCAGCTTCGCCTATGGTACATGATTGTATAAAAATTATAGTAGGTACTCAGGGATCACATACATGTCCAACGATAAAATAATTTTTGAAATCGGTTCAGTAGTTCCCGAGATGAGCGCGTTCAAACAAATACACTCTTCGGCTTTATAATATCAGTACCTATAGATATTGAGCAAAAGTTTTTTTAGCCGGTAAGGGCACCACTAAGTGCGGCGCCGGCGGCGGCGGTTCCTAATTCCGTTATCTTTCCAAAATAAAAGTAGGTAGCCTATTATTCCTTGCTATATTCTGTGTTCCAAAGGAGACGGCTCATTTCTGCCCCACGTCGTTTCAACTTTATGTACTTAATTAGCCCCGGAGACCTACAAAAGTTATTTATTTAAAATAACATATAATTAAATAATGCAAATTGTACATTCAATACTAACGTGCCAAGCGGGCACGTTTTGCAAATTGGTGTGAATAATAAGTACTTTAATGACTGTACTTAAAGTCAGCCATGTTTTTCACGTGCTTGTGTTATTTTGACAAACATGTCGCCTCATTGTACATTTTCTTTAACTTACCTATATATTTTCGAGTGGCAATATGTAATATAAATGGTGGATATATTATAAATTATTTATTTTGATGTTCGTGAACGTGCTTCTTTGACGATTTTTAGTGAAACTTGAAAATATTTAAATACGTAATATGGGAAAACAAAAAATACGTACGACGCCAAAATAAATAAAAAAGTGAATAAAATTGACATATCCTCGGATTCGTTCGAAACTCGATTCCAAAGAGAATGTACAATATGCTCGATTCGTTCGAAACTCGCACAACACAAGTAATTTGGTTATTTTTTTTTCAACGTTTTAGTTGATTTCTCTTAAAGCCCGCTATGCAGAATAAAAACATTAACGGCTCCTCAATATATATTAAAAATCCTATTTAATGATCTAATTTTGGTCGAGTCTCCTGCAATTTTTTTGTGGGGCAAATGTCCATGGAAAATGGGCCGTTTCCTTTCAAGCCGTCCTCCCGTTCAACCATCCCGACGTAATTGCGCAACAAACATCAAGTTGTGTTAGTTTTAAAAAGCAGTAATATTGTATTCCGTTGTTCTCTACGCAATAGTTTTGGCAACGCACATGACTTTTGTTATTTAAACGTTTCCTATAAATACGTACTTACAGGAAATACACAGACATCTACGATATTTAATTCAATTAAACACGTTATGGCCTGCGTCCAACTACACCACATCTCTAAAATTATAATACTACTCGCAGCTCCCCGTGGTGTAAACCGCGTAGTTCCTGTTCTCCTTATTTCGCCGGGATTAAAAGTAGCAGATGTGTTTTTTCAGACTACAATATACATGTTTTCAACATTTCAGCCCAATCCGTTCATACGTTATGAAGTAGTTGAGCAACAAAACATCCATAGAATATTAGTAGGATGAGATTTAGAAGCTATCGAAGATATGCCATTTCACCTGATGTATATGCGATGATTCAAATGGGAATAGTGAGCGTGGTTATTTATTTCCCTGATGGTAAGTAACACGCCTGTCCTTAATAGCACAGTGTCACGCAGCTATCGGAACATGAAGAGCCCAAATTATTTATTATTATTATAAAGACGTTAGTTAGGAAGTCAAGTATTTTAATATGATATGTGAACTTGCAACTGATGACATATCTTATATATAAAATTCTCGTGTCACAGTGTTTGTTTCCTTACTCCTCCGAAACGGCTTTACTGATTTTAACCAAATTTGATATGCATATTCAGTAGGTCTGAGAATCGGCTACTAGCTATTTTTCATACCCCTAAGTGACAAGGGTTGTTCACCCCAACATTTCTTTTTTTAATTTTCGGACAAAAATTTTTGTTTTTATTTTTTTATAATGTGGCGTTAAAAAATACATACAACCCTAAATTTTTACCCTTTTATCACCAACCCCTGTTTTTTATACCCATTTTAGTAATTTAATCATTTTTCACCCGCTCGATAACTGATCAATTATAGTCTTTTTAGGGTTCCGTAAAACGTAAAAACGGAACGGAACGAAACCGGAACGAAAATTAAATTTCAAAATTCAAGAACAAATTACAGGCAAACTGAGAATTTATTAATCAGTTGATTCGATTCAAGATGAATGATGTCGTCAACAACTACCTATCCACCGGAATTTTTGAACTCGCTGGATTTTCCAGGATTGCCACCTCATACCTACCTAATCTTCAAGTTGGAACAGTAGTTAAAATGTTGTGAAATATAAACGAACCGCGTCTTTGCAACGGCACACGGTTAGCTAAAAAAAATACTGAACAACGTGATAGAAGCAACTATACTGAAAGGAAAGTATAAAGGATAAGACGTTTTGATACCACGCATCCCAATGATTCCGACTGATGCACCATTTGAGTTTAAACGACTATAGTTTCCAGTGCGGCTTGCTTTTGCAATGATCATAAACAAGTCCCAGGGGCAACCTTAACACGCTCAGCGCCAAGCCCTATATGGAAATACTACCAAATTTTGACAACTTTTAATTTTATGTTTTTTTTGTGTTGTGAGGTGTTAAAGTAGTATAGAAAATAATAACACCCCCTCCCCCGTCATCCCTTTTTTTACCGGTGTGTATATTTTTTGATACACGTGGCCTGGGAAATACTTTAAGGTATATAGATTAACTATTCCACAGGTCATGTGTATCAATAAAGAAACACATTTCGTAATATTATTTCTCTGTGTTCCTTTCTTGAATGCACATTTATTATTCAACCAAATATTATCTCAAGAACCTTACTATCACTCAATTCAGGGAATAAATAGTGCAGAGGTGCTTTAAAAAGTATGACAGGAACCGATTCCCAACCCAAAACCACTGGGAAAAGGTGTAGAAAGCGTGCACATTTCGGATACATACTGCTTTAACTGAAATGGGGAGTGTGTATCATAATCTATACACACTCCTTATGACATTGTGTATCCTAAACGATACACAAGACGCTGAGCATGCTATAGTGTTTGTGGTATTCATCTAGAAAACCTATGATTCTCACATGGTCAATTGTGTGTTGCATATTCCCTCACGTGTTCGAAAACCATTAGATTTGTTTGTCCATGTGCCAGGTAATCAAACAAAAAACATCGTATATCACAAAGCACTACAATGAAAATAAAACTGATTTTTGGTAATAACTTGATTAACAATAAAGGGATTCATCATCATTATCAGCCTATTTAATATTCGTCCACTGTTGGACGTAGGCCTCTCCTAATGAACGCCACAAGGTGCGGTCTTCTGTATTCTGCATAAAGGGATTACTTGCTTTTAAATGCTTATATACGTTGAAGTAAAATGTTATTAACTGTATCAAGTTTCAATAGTATAGTTCTTATAGTTTCGAAAAAAATGGTTGTGACATACGGATGGACAGACAGACAGACATGACAAATCCATAAAGGTCCAGTTAGTACGTTTTACGGAACCGTAAAAATGGATCTTCGAAATGTATGTACGCTCATAACTTTTGAATGACTGCACCAAATAGGATGATTCTTTGTTTGTTATTGTCGGGACAAGATTTGTACAGCAGAAAGTCTAGAAAATGTAGACGAAAAAATACATGGTGGTACGAAGTTCACCGGGTCAGCTAGTCTTAATATATATAAATCTCCTGTCACGATGTTTGTCCGCGATGGATTCCTAAACTACTTAACCGATTTTAAATTAAATTGGCACACCGTGAGCAGTCTGGTCCAACTTGAGAGATAGGATAGTTTTTATTTCGATTAATAGTCTTTAAATGACATTATCCGAGCGCAGCCGGAATGGGCCGCTAGTAATATTATATAATTGACGTGACGTAATATTTGGTCCAATTATGTAGAATGTACTATTATTATTACTTGACATTAAATTTATTCTATTTCTATGATATAAGGGTTCTAAGCATTGTCTAATAGTGTATATTTATAGCGCGAATTTGCGTACTGTTTTCAGATATAATGTTCTTTTTATTATTATTATTGTTTTTGACGAATGATTGTTTATCATAACATTAGGTATCTAATATTAATATCTTATGATATTCAATGTCTATAATATTATGTCCATATAATATCATGCCCATAATATTCAATGTCTAACTTTAATTTAAGTGTCATTAGTGTAATTCGTTATGTAAAACGGTACTAATTGAAATAAAATAAAAAAATACCTAGCACTGCATCGTAGCCGTCCCTCAGAGTTAAAAGATGATTTATTTAAGCCCTGCTATTTCACTGCAAACCTCTAAACCGGAACACAGTGATCTCTGCACATTACTAGTTGGCTGTAAAATACTTGACAAAGTGGTGTTTCCCCAAACGGACTCTGCAATCCAACCAGTACAGAATATAATATACTAATATACCTGCTAATATACCTATTACTTAATACCCTAATAGTATGAATATTGACTATTGCAATGCCAATTGCAATTTATTTTTGTATGTGTATGTATAGGTAATACAGATATTCATACTGGTAAAAAAACCTTAACCTTAGATCAGTTCAAGGCTCTCCACCATCTGCACTCAGCGGACACTTCAGTTTTTCGGACACGTGGCTAGACGACAAGAAAGCTTAGAAAAGTTAATGATGGTCGGTCGCGTTGAAGGGAAGAGAGGTAGAGAGGCAAAGCGCCATCCCGGTGGATAGACACCAACAAGATCTCAGCAAGGACAAACATCCAAACTTGCTTACGGATGGCCCAAGACAGGAGTGCCTGGAGGAAGGTGATTAGTAGTCAAGGAAAGTTTTGTAGTGGTAGGACTCTTGGCAGAGTCCGCCTGGGGAAGTACCACACCTTTGCCAGTTATTCTACCGTTAAGCAGTAATGTGCAAACATTACTGTGTTTCGGTTTGAAAAGCAATGTTTCCAGAGAAATTACAGGGCTTAGAGACATAACATCTTAGATCTTTGGTCGACGAGCGCAGTGCAGTGCTAGGTAATGATTTGGACTCTTCATGACTGTTCCAATAGCTGCGTGTCACTGTGCTTTTATGTGGCAGGCATGTTGCTTACCATCAGGCACATGACATGCTCGTCTCGTCACTCTTTATTTAAAAAAAAAAAGTCATGACCCTCAGTAATGAGGATACGATCAAGAAGAAGAAGAAGAAAAATCCTTGCCCTTTTTCTTTATTTTGTCGCTTGCATTTTGCGTTGGGTAAAAACTGACTTTATTATCCTTCCATCCTCGTACAACTTCATCCATATTTCAACAAAGCTTCCTACAATTAAAAACGTCGCTTTCCCTATAAAGCAGCGTAAGTCCGTAAAGACTGCACCCCTACCACAGGTTTGCTAAATCCAAGTAATGTTATAAATGTCAATGTTAGGATATTTTGATGTTTGTTACTCAATCATATCGGACCGTTTGATCGAATCGGGTTGACATTTGGAACACAGTTCGATTATAGTCTAGAATAATATACATATAGGCTACTTTTAACACGGGAAAATAACGGGAACGGGAAATGCGCGTGTAAGACCGAGGAGAATTGCTAGTTTAAAATGACAGTAAATGGGAACTAAACAAAATTGCGGAGAGCTTTTAGTTGACATTAAAATAAAAAAAATATTGGCAGTCATAGGAACTGCCGATAGAAGTGAAAACTTATAACTCAGAATTTGATAGCTTACCTTGGAAACTACACTAACCGGAGGGCGTAGCCTCGCCATCTTGGCATGGCCATCTCGAAATGCGTCAGCATTTCCTATTGGCTGATGCGTTTCTAGATGGCCAAGCCATGATGGCCTGTCCACGCCCTTTCAGCATTTCCCATTGGCTGACGTATTTCTAGATGGCCAATAGCCATGGTCCCGAGTTTACCCGAAGCTTTCTTATCATACCCCAACGTGACGAATTAATTAAATTCACAGCCCACGAAAAATCTGTCTAGGCGCGCCTAAAGAAGTTTTCACTTCAAAAATACTTAACCAGTAAAATATATCACAGCTTAACTGTCTTAAACTCTTTCGGTGGCATAAATGACTCTTCGTAATCGTTACTGTTGGAATTGTGATGACGACAGATTTTTTTATTTATTTATTCTAATTAGTCCGTCAGGTAGATAATGGAATAATGTAGGACACGTAGCTTTTATTTTATCAAATTATTACAAAGATATAATTATCGTTAATCTTACGGAGTGTTATGAGAGTTATGATCTTGTGACGTCAGGTCTTCGTAAAAATCGTACAATGAAGTGACGTCACTCGAAACTTCAGTATTTTTTTTGTTTGTGAAAAAATGGTTGTCTGTAAAGTCGGTTTACTGACGATAGTTGAACGTGACAACTTCAACTACGCCTTAGAGCGAGGTAACGCCGCATGACGTCATGCGGCGAGGTAACGACGGTAACGGCGCATGACGTCATGTTTTTTCGTGCGTGCAGCCGGCTTCATCGAATTATAAGACGTTGCCACGTCAACAAGATAACAAATACATATATTACATTGTACATAATTTTCTTATCGTCTAACTGATGGGCCAAATAGTATCTAATCTTCATACTAACTTATTTCAAGCTGGGTGACAAAAGTGTTTGAAATTTACAACAAAAGTCGAATCTGAATTCGTAGTAGGAGTTCTTAACTAAACCCGCCATAAAGATAGCAGCTCACCTGGGCCGCGACCGTAAAGTCGCGTGAAGTAATGAACCATTAATGCTCTGGATGCAAGTTACTGCGGACTACCTGCACGCTGCGCCGCGATGTATTTACTGCCATCCTTCTTACTCATTCACTCGAACATGTGGGGAAGACAGGGAAAGGATTAAATGGATGGAAGACGTGTTTTAACAAAGCGTGCACTTAGTTTTCTTAAAAGACAAACATCAAATTAGAGTTGTATTGAGGAAGGATGCATCTATACTAGACTACAGGTCCGTGAACAAAATTTACGTAGTAAATGAACCACCAGGAGACTTATGTGGGATGATAGAAGCATATAAAGTAATAAGATTCAGCACTATGCCGCCACTTGTAAGCTGTCCAACTGAGTACAGTCGAAGATGGGGGGTCGCAACCCTTGATAATTTCTCCTTGTCGCATGATTTTTGTACGGCAATGCAAAATAATGGATTAGGAGAGGTATTTAAACTGTATGGAACCAATGCCGTACATAATCAAATGCCCAAATTTAATCTGTAAATCGTCGGAAAATCACGATTTTTTCCGACAAACTAATGATTAAAATTTTGGCGTAGGGACGTGACGACCCCACCGCCCGCTAATGGTAGTTTGCACGACCTTCATAGTCGTGGAAACTACCTTCAGTGCAATCAGTCCACCGAACAATGGCGGTAAAACCATTGCGGAATGGTCGGAAGTTATAAACACTAATAACACAAGATGGGCAGCAGCATCTTGTAGAAAACTTCCGACCAACTGCGATCGCCAACCCGCCTGCCAAGCGTGGCGATTACGGCAAAACCCCCCCATTATGAACACAAAAAGAAAGCCACGGCCCCTAGTCTCCGGCAGCTCTGCTAGTCCTGGCTGTGGTAGCGGCCACGACAGTAGCAGAGCAGGGGGTGCTAAGAATCCCCGGACGGCCCCCTTAAGCTACCGTAAAAGACCCTTGGCCCTGGCAACATTCAACACGCGAACACTGCGGACTGACGAGAAGGTTATCGAACTGGAGGAAGAATTGAGCAAATTGCGCTGGAGTATTATAGGTTTATCTGAAGTCCGAAGAGAGGGCGAGGACTCGATAATACTTAAATCCGGTAATTTGCTCTATTTCCGGGAGGGCGACCAACAGTCCCAAGGTGGTGTCGGGTTCATCGTCCACGAGTCCCTCGTGAACAGTGTTACTCAAATCGGGAGTGTGTCGACGAGGGTAGCGTACCTTATACTCAGAATTACCAAACGGTATTCGCTGAAGGTCATACAGGTATACGCGCCAACGTCGACACATTCCGATATTGAGGTAGAGGCTATGTATGAGGATATCTCGAAAGCCATGCATGCCTCCAAGACCCATTACACTGTCGTCATGGGGGACTTCAACGCGAAACTGGGCAGGCGGGGCGATGATGAGGTTAGGGTCGGGAATTACGGGTTTGGTAATCGGAATTCACGGGGCCAGATGCTGGCCGACTTCTTAGAGAAAGAGGGACTCTATATGATGAACTCTTTCTATAAGAAGCCGGTACAACGCAAATGGACCTGGATTAGTCCCGATGGTGCAACCAAAAATGAGATAGACTTCATCATGTCGTCAAGGAGAGAAATATTCAGTGATGTCTCCGTGATCAATGCGGTAAAAGCCGGGAGTGATCATCGAATGGTAAGAGGCATGCTGAATCTTAATATAAAACTCGAACGGTCGCGACTGATGAAGTCTACGCTCCGGCCAGCGCCTATCCAAATCCAGAATTCCGAGAACTTCCAACTCGAACTTCGGAATCGCTTCGAATGCCTAGGTGACTGCGTAGACGTGGATGATTATAATGACAGGGTCGTGGAAGCTGTCCATACGATCGGATCTAAATACTTTAAAATCCGTCGTACGAAAGGAACCCAAAAACTCTCTAACCCTACCCTAGAGCTCATGGAAGAAAGGCGCAAGATGGTTTTACAATCCTCAGGTGATGCTTCTAAGTATCGAAGGATCAATAGACAGATCTCAAAGTCACTGACTCGCGATATACGGCAATTCAATACGAAGTGTATTGAAAAGGCCATTGAGCAGAACAAAGGCTCTAAAGTATTCGCCCGAGATTTGTCTATTGGCCAGAGCCAACTGATGAAGCTGAAGACCGAGGATGGGAAGATCATATCGTCCAAATCCGAGCTCATGGGAGAGGTTGAGAAGTTCTACGGACAGCTATACACGACGACACAGCAACCTGTCGTAAACCTGACCAGCGATCCTAGAGCCAGGTTAACCCGACATTACACCGAAGATATCCCAGACGTTAGCCTGTACGAGATTAGAATGGCTCTCAAACAGCTAAAGAATAACAAGGCGCCGGGTGATGACGGCATTACAGCTGAGCTCCTGAAAGCGGCAGGTTCGCCTATGCTAAGGACGCTACAAAAGCTATTTAATTCCGTCATTCTCGAAGGCAAAACGCCAAAGGCATGGCACAGAGGCGTGGTGATACTCTTCTTTAAGAAGGGTGACAAGACCCTTTTGAAGAATTACAGGCCCATCACGCTTCTGAGTCACGTTTATAAACTGTTCTCGAGAGTCATATCGAACCGTCTCTCACGCAGGTTTGACGACTTCCAACCGCCCGAACAAGCCGGTTTCCGAAAAGGCTTTAGCACCATAGACCACATACATACGCTACGGCAGGTTATACAGAAGACCGAAGAGTATAACCAGCCCCTATGTTTCGCGTTTGTGGACTATGAGAAAGCCTTCGATTCGATCGAGACCTGGGCTATGCTTCAGTCGCTCCAGCGGTGCCAAATTGACTATCGGTATATTGAGGTGCTAAGGTGCCTGTACGAAAACGCCACCATGTCAGTTCGTCTTCAGGACCAGAATTCCAAACCGATCCAGCTGCAACGAGGTGTGAGACAGGGGGATGTCATATCCCCGAAACTGTTTACCGCCGCACTGGAAGACGTCTTCAAACTTCTGGACTGGAACGGACTCGGCATCAACATAAATGGTGAGTACATGACCAACCTCCGTTTTGCCGATGATATCGTGGTCATGGCTGAAACCCTGGACGACCTCGGCAGAATGCTAAATGACCTCAGTAGAGCCTCTGAAAAAGTGGGTCTTAAAATGAACATGGATAAGACAAAAATCATGTCAAATAACCATGTTGTACCCACTCCTCTTAAAGTAGGACTCTCTACGCTCGAGGTTGTTGACGAATACGTCTACCTAGGACAAACAGTCCAATTAGGTAGATCCAACTTCGAGAAAGAGGTCACTCGTCGAATCCAACTCGGCTGGGCAGCGTTCGGGAAACTACGAAATGTCTTCTCGTCCAAATTACCGCAGTGTCTCAAGACGAAAGTCTTTGACCAGTGTGTGTTGCCAGCGATGATATACGGAACAGAGACGTGGTCGCTTACTATGGGCCTCATAAGAAGGCTCAAAGTCACCCAAAGGGCAATGGAAAGAGCTATGCTTGGAGTTTCCCTGCGCGATAGAATCAGAAATGAGGAAATCCGCAGGAGAACCAAGGTAACCGACATAGCTCAACGTGTTGCTAAACTTAAGTGGCAGTGGGCAGGGCACATAGCTCGCAGAACCGATGGCCGTTGGGGCGGAAAGGTTCTCGAGTGGCGACCGCGTACCGGAAGACGCAGCGTTGGCAGGCCCCCCACAAGATGGACCGATGATCTGGTAAAGGTCGCCGGAAATCGTTGGATGCGGGCAGCGCAGGACAGATCTTTGTGGAAATCTTTGGGGGAGGCCTTTGTCCTGCAGTGGACGTCTTTCGGCTGATATGATGATGATGAATGATTAAAAACTCGAACCAGCGACTTCACTACTGTGAATCCCAGGTTCTACCCACTGGGGCACTTCGTCTTCTTTGTAACATATACTAGGACCCTCAATATGTTGTTTGTAGGATTATTCTCTGATAGATATTATAAATTGGTTGTCTTTAATTCTTAAATAGATTGCTTTGGCGCTTACCATCAGGAAAGATGGTAGTCTTTTGCCATACTTTTTTATCGACCAATTTTTTTTTAAATCTAAAGTTAATATCAATATTTTTCTATTTTGCTGCAGCTTTATAGCCTGTGTTTGGGTGCACGACGATTGATTATTATAATTATGTAGATGTGCAGTGCAAATTGACTGGCCTCGTGGCTTCGTGGGTAGTAGCTCTGCCTGCGAAGCCGAGGGTCGTGGGTTCGATCCCTACCCAGTGCAAATATTTGTGTGATGAATTCAAATGTTTGCACTGTGTCTGGGTGTTTATATGTATAATAAGTATGTATTTAAAACTATATAAGTATTACATCAGCTATCTGGCCGCCATCATACAAGCTTTGCTTAGTTTGGGGTCAGATGGTGTTGTGTGTGAATTGTCCACCAATATTAAAAAAATATTAAATCACAAAAAAAATGGTTGTCTGTAAAGTCGGTTTACTGACTATAGTTGAACGTGACAACGTCTTAAGAAATCGGTACGCTGATACCGCTCGACTCGGCGGGTGGCGCCCTCAGCGCTCTGCTTCGTCCGCATGGCACGGACGACGAACTAACGGTAACGGCGTAACGTTACATGACGTCATGTTTTGCGGGCGGGCAGCCGGCTTCATCGAATTATAAGACGTTATCACGTCAAAATCGTTAAGGCTCCTTCAGTGGTGCGGTGGCTTCAATAGATGACAGTTATCAATCGCCAGCATCTTTAGGCATGTTTTATTACACCCCGACGCAAAACCAGAGCGCTATAAATTGGACATATCGCTCTATCTCTCTCTGTCTGTTTGTATGTTCTGTCTGTGTAGTATTGTATGTAGTGACGAACTGATTTCAAATTGTTTTATGTTTTTATTTATAATTTAATTGGTCGGGAATGTTCTAGCTATGCTTGATGAAAATCGGTACAAGATTCCATCAAATGACAACTCACAGATTTTTACAGAATTCCCTCAATACGGGTAGCAAATGGCTTGAACATGTAGAGTACAAATCATTACGTAGCACTCCACTGCGCTCGTCACCCCGAGATACAAGATGTTTTATATCTAAGCCACTGAAAGCATTGCCCTTCAAACTGGAACACAGTAATGTCTGCACATTGCTGCTTGGCGGTAGAATAGCTATCAAAAGTGTGATACTTTCCCAGGCGAACTCGGCAAAGAGTGCTACCATTAAAATTGACTCTGACGTAGGGAGTTATTACTGTTGAGCTCCCATACAACGATATCTTTGTATATTTTTGTAACTTTGTTTACTTGTGAAGTGCAATAAAGAGTTAATCTATCTATCTATCACGTTGAAGGCGTCTGCGATTGATAAATAAGAATAAACCGTATCATCTAAAATACGTTCAATCAAAATCAACACCTAATAAAGTAAAATGGAGTTCAAAATCGTTACAAAGTCAAGTTCGAAATAAATTCCATTAAAACCTCATATAAATCTCGGCTCCGATGATCTTGTCGGACAAGTAAAACAAAGCCAGCCCCAGATACCACATTAACCGTAGGGTTACAATAGGGCTTGACAAAAAGCCTGATTGATTGACCTAGCGGCGGCGGCGACAGCACTCATCGATCAAGTCTCATTATATTGATGTTATATCATGCACACACATCTTAGATTATACCTAGTTGTGTGGAATCGAGACAGGCGTTGAAATAATGATAGTGGTTACAAAATGACGAGTCGATGTCATAGCCAAATTGAGAACTAATGAATGTACCATTATATAGGTACTAGCTGTTACCCGCGGTTTCACCCGCGTCTATTTGAGGAAAATCCCTGCTAAAATATACATTGCTTGAAAAAGCTATGATCAAGTAAGAGAACTATAGAAAAATAATAAAGGAACGCTGGGTAAATGTACTGGGATCTACTAAAATGTGTTTTATAGTACAGGTATTTTAAAGTAGTTGTGTGTATACCTACGGTATTTTTATTTTTTGCGGTAGAAGAACAAATTGGTTATCTCTGTATTCTGATGATCTTGATAACGCAACAAATACCTAAGTAGTTGTCCGTGTGAAAAACAGTCTGTCTTGTCGTGAATTGATTCCTAGGTGCTTAAATGTTTGTCCCTGTACTTTACTACTCGTAATAGTTAGGTAGGTACTACAGGAAACGACTCCTTAACGGGAAATTGTATTATTTTGAAATTAAAAGGCAAATGGTACCATTTTATGTGCAGGTAATGCATTAACAAACTATTCCGCTTGAAGGGAATGGTCGATTTGTGTCGGATTCGACACCATGAGTGTTGCTCCTACCGATTAAAACCTCAGCAGTATTTCACATTTGTCACAACACGGAACCGTGGAACACCCGTGGCGCGAACACGGGGATGCTCTGGCACTCTTCTGCGAACCCGCCGCGGGACAACGCACACCGTGATCACCTCGGCGACCAACAGTCGGTGCCAGACGTTCCCACGTCTAGACACCCTTTGGTTCCCGCGGCGGGCCAAATGCTCGGCCTCTTACCTACCATCATCCAGGGAATTGAAGAGGACGGGGACAGCAGCTCACCGATATACTGACACTCTTCTTCCCCTACAACCCCACTGCCTCCGCAATCATACGTTGGCGACCACGCAAGGCTGCAGTGGGCAGGGAGAGCGGTGCACCGTTATACCGGTATTCCTCTTCAGCCGGGGTATCTCCTCTATGGCCACTAATAATATTAATGAGTCTGCGAAATATTTTACGTTTCGTATTTTAAGTTAGGTACCATGTTTAAAATGTAACTAGTCACATAATGCAGGAGATATTAGCTTAATAATATTATTATGTTCTAATTATAGGATATAGTAGAGATAGGTAGGGGCTTTCTCTCATAAGGCCAAAGCTGAGGCCTTAATCCGTTTCGCCACCGAATGTGGCTTAACTGATGTATCGTATTTTTGAGAGACGTATTTTTGCAGCAATGTTTACCTTAACGGTTAATACAGTGATAATAGCAAACTTGCACATAGCAAAATACGAAAAATTGTTGTAAGTATTCTTACGAAAATACAAGATGATCTATCTCTTTGCCCTGTATTTGTAGTGGTAGGACTCGTGGCAGAGTCCGCCTGGGGAAGTACCACACCTTTACCAGTTATTCTACCGCCAAGTTTTGTAATGTGCAAACATTACTGTGTCCCGGTTTGAAAGGCAATGTCTCCACAGAAAATACAGGGCTTAGAGATATAATATCTTAGATCTCTGGGTGATGAGCGCAGTGCAGTGCTAGGTAATGATTTGGACTCATCATGGTCCAATAGCTGCGAGTCATTGTGCTGTTATGTGGGAGGCATGTAGCTTACCATCAGGCACATGACCTGCTCATTTTTCGTCACTCAATACCATAAAAAATCTAAAAAGCATTGTCCTTCAAACCGGTACACAATCACATTTGCAAATTAAGAATAACTGGTTAAGTATGCTACTTCCTGCCACTACAAAAGCCGTTAATAAAGTCAAGTTACATGATAAGGCCATTGTTTATTTATTTATCCTTTGTACTCGTACCTAATGTCCACATCTAAACCTAAGGTAAAGATAAATATCAAAATGTATTTCCAAGAGTTCGTACTAGTCATAACTTCAGGACTGTACTTGCATTAGAAAGCATTTGAGTGCACCTTAGGGACTCGTAAATTTCTGACACGATACCATAAATTGACTGAAACATTGCAACGTGATGGTCTGACGTGTTACTTAGTTAAACTAAGGCTAATATATCTTTATACTACTTTTACTTTATAGGGTTAAATGGAAAACGTTTGTCTATTCGAAATATAGCATTTAAAATAATTTATAAGTATATCTTGGAATTGCGTGTAGCAACCTAATATTTGTGATTAAAATTTTATTTCGAAAAAAAATTGTTGTTAACTTAATTATCTTGGGTTAGGGTGTGTGGCTCGGGAACTTCCACGTGGTTGCACCCTGGGCATCATTCACTTAACAACTTGTCAGAGGTGCCAGCTCGGTGGCAGGTTCTCCCTTCTTTCTTCATCTCTCCTTTTTGAGCAGTGCCAGTTAAGGTTAGGAAAAGAGACTAAGACTTGGGAGAGTCGCACATAATTCACAACACATGTTGTAATCGATAGTAGGTTTGCAGTTGACTGCTATCTGGGGGTCTACCGCCTAACGAAAAACGCTTTGACGCTTTGATGCTTTGGCATTGCCGTCTCTTTCATTTCAAGCGAGAAGAAAAGAGACAGCAACGTCAAAGCGTCAAGGCGGCAAAGCGTTTTTCGTTAGGCGGTAGAGGCCCTGGTCCGATATTAATTGACGATGTTATGTATTATAGAGCATGCTAATAAAAAAAACAACTCAATGTACATTTCAACACAATAACTCAAGACACAGATTGAAGATTGTAGTACACAATACTTCAAGACACAGATTACATTCTTCAGGATACACCCTCAGGCAACTCACAATACTTTCTGAGTGGTATATTCATCACAGATATTGAAAGGTTCTAAAGGTGAAAGAATTTTTCTAATAAATCCGGTAGTTTCAGAGCTTATTCGATACAAACAACCAAAAAATCAAATTTTCCTGTTTATAATATTAGTGTAGGAAATCAATTAGCGTCATCCGGTTCTTGGTAGAACTGCACACTCCCAGACAAGATCATTAGGGATTCTTAACACGTGGGTCCTAGACACGGCACAAGGCCAACCTATCCTTGTACATCTTAAGAGACACTGGCACCCAAAATATAACGGTAATAATGATTAATAAGTTTGATATTTTAATATTATATCTTAAAATATCAAACAACTTGTATTAATAATATTTTATTGAAATTAAATGTTATTAATATGAGTTTGATGCCATTTAATGAACTTGAATAAAGTGCAGTATTGAATCGGGACGAAATCGCACGCTTAATAATAAAGAGAAATAACTGAAAAATTGGGGAAATCGAGTTTTTGTAATAAAACGCAATAACAATACGAAAAGAATAGGATAGATTCGACAGCCGTTAAATTCGAACGATTTTGAGTGAAACGGAAGATCGATCGTCTCTTTCGTTCCAAACGGATCGGCCATGATGTCTGTCAAAAGTCGAATATTGCTGTTTAAAAGTTAAAACGTGAGTATTTTATTTATTAATTTACAATCATAAAGTGCAATATTTTGATGTAACTTCATTTAGTATTTAAGCTTGTTTTATTGCCAAATGGACATTTGCACTTATTTCAGTCTTGTTTTAAAATAATTTGTTTCTTTTGTGAAATATTTTGAGATATTTCAGTTTATTATTAAACTACTACTTTAGTTTTGTCATAAACTGAAATAAGTCCGAGGGTTTTTCTTCTTTTCACTTTTTTTCAGGGTTTTCATAAATGTAGAATGGACATTGATATACCAGATTAAAGGTTAGGATTTCTACTTTTATCTACCCTTCTTTTGTTTTGAAAAAATACGACATTTATCAATTATTTTTAATATTTTGTGCTCCTGGTCGAACAGACTAAACTTTAAACGCCATTTCCCAAAATTCTTAATTTTTGAGATAATTCTCTTTATTATTAAGCGTGCGAAATGGTGGTTTAATTTAATGTAAGACTGGCTGTTTTCCCTCCGGAATCACTTGGTTTCCTCTAGTTAGTAATAAATTCAATTCTTTATAAATCTCCATTTCCAAAGATAAAAAAGCTAGCCAAGGGCAGATATTTGCACAATGTGCAGTGACACAAATTGGGAGGGTGTGAGTAAATGAGAGTGAAAGTGATAAGTTGATGCTGGAATGAGGTGATGTATTGGGCGAAGGTCTTAAACTGTGATTGTTATTACAATCTTGACTTAAGTCCATGTCCCTTTGAATACATTTGACACGTCACAAAAGCAGGAAATTTCAATAACAGTTCGACTTTGATCAAAATTCTACAGGCTCTCATAATACGATTGTTAAGGGGATATGCCAATAAATTCCAATTTAGAATAACACTATGTTTATGATAATTTCGATCAAGACGCCACAATACGCCGAACGCCGACCCACAAAAATGACTGCGCCGCCATTCGTTTTGTGGGCTTGGCACAGCGAAACAAGAACTAATAAATAAAATACCAATAACGTTTATTAGGGTACGGAATTTCTCAAGCAAAAATTATACCCGAGGTTCCTCTCATCCGTGTTATTAAATTTCATGATTTTCGTCCGCAATGTCTTTGGTCAGCGGGCCGTGGTGCGTCTCAGTTTTTCATTCGGAATTTATTGCGTACAAGGAAAGTCCGATTCTCAGGTATTAAAAATCGAGGTGTTAATGCGTCCGTGACTTCTTAGATGTCTTTTTAATTTTTAGAAATGAAAGAGACTCTGCGGCGCGATCGAACTGAAAACAATTAGAGACTAAAACCGCGCTTCTACCGCCTAACTAAATTGGCCATCGCTTTGCTAATGCTGTCTCTATCATTTCAAGCGAAAAGAAAAGAGAGAGACACATCAAAGCGATGACGTTTTTCGTTCGGCAGTAGATCCCCCGGACCAGTGTTGCCAACTTAACTTTTCAGATGATACATAGTACCTCCCATAAACAATAAAATTAAGTTTTTTTTTGCAAATTGTGTTGCTTCTATACTATCCGAAAGAACTTCGTTCTTACCAGGTGTCCCATGGCACCACATGTATTTTCACTCGAATTCGCAGTAATCAAAATGAAAACAGGCCTTAATAAATTATATGGAGTAAGTATGACTTACCAAACAACTTGGTAGGACAAGAGTCCTACCTGCTAAGAAGCCTGTGAGTCCGCCTGGGGAAGTACCACACCTTTGCCAGTTATTCTACCGCCAAGCAGTAATGTGCAAACATTACTGTGTTCCGGTTTGAAGGGCAATGTTTCCAGAGAAATTATAGAGCTTAGAGATATAACAACTTAGATCTCTGGGTGACGAGCGCAGTGCAGTGCTAGGTAATGATTTGGACTCTTCATGTTCCAATAGCTGCGTGTCACTGTGCTGTTATGTGCCAGGCATGTTGCTTACCATCAGGCACATGTCCTGCTCGTCTCGTCACTCTTTATTTAAAAAAAAAAAACAACAAAAGAAGACTCAACAAAATCGATTCGCAATTGGCGGAGTAACATACAAACAAAACACATACGTACAACCTAATTGAGAACCTCCGATTTATATTAAGTTGAATAAAAATACGAAAGACATAGGTAATATTGACATGACTATAACGACGGCTTTATCGCTAATAGCGTTTTTTTTTTCAGGCAACAATTAGTGGCTGCTTCTAGTCCACTACGGCTTCTACTTAGAAGAAATAGGTATCTGCGTCGTGATTTTAATGGAACCGATTTCATTTTGTTTTTGTTTTATTCGCTCTAATTTATCTACATTACTTGGATTCGAGTGGGATTCGTTCGTTTAGTGGTATAATGAGTTAGTAGATTAAGTGGTTTACGCTCTAAGGAATAATGTGATTTTGCGGCAACTTATACCTACCTGGAATTCTAAATCTGTTTCTACTAAACTAGGTTAAATCTTAGAATAATAAGGGTTGTGTGATTAAGTTCTAGTAAATATTTTTAGTAATTATAAACATGGACGACGAAGCGGATGAAAATAATGAAATTTAATAACACTCGCACTCGCATAATAATCAAAATTCAAACCGGCCTTTAGTTTCTCTGTAGAAGCCGTTATGGTCTAGAGGCAAAAACATTCTAGTCCAGATAGTGAGGCCATAGTATCGAATCTCGCCTCCACCATTGAGTATTTTTTTATTGAGGAAAAGTAACGAATAAGGGAACCACGTGGATAAAACCGCAGGACGCTGTTAGTGTTTTAATAAGGTTTGATATGTAGTCTAGACCAACTATGGTAAGTGCTCAAAGTCTAGACATAACTATTTTTTTTGTTCCTTCCTTGAAACAATTTGTATTTTTTGTTTTTTTATAACATTTTTGAGCGATAATTAGGTGAACATACATACTATATTTATTATGTCCTTTCAAAACAAAAAAAAAATAAGTAAATAAAAATAAAACAAAAAAATAATTAAAAATTAGGTAAAAAAATAATTTTTAGATAGTAGGTATAGTTATAAAATAGGTATTAAGGAAACAAAAAATAATATACGAGTAAGAAGAAACATCATCGACACGATGAAGAAGAAGATTTATTATGTCACATTATTATCAATATTGACATATTTTATGATTTTCAAATTTCTGTATCATAATAAAACATTTTTATCACCACTTTTGGCTAAATCGAAAACTATTTTACAGGTATTCAGATAGTTATCGGATTGCAAAAAAAATAGATTGGATTTAGTTCGATTAGTCAGTAGTAGGTAAGTGCCTCATTCAGTTTACTGAATTAGTTGAAACACATTGTTTAGCAAATTATGACTGAAATAAATAAAAAAGAACAAGCAAGAGTAAATCAAACAAGAATAAGTAAAATCGGTTCCATTACATGCAAGCGTAGTTCATCAACTCGTGAAGTATGCATGGATGGGGTAGCGTGGGGTAATTACCCCGCAAGGGGATAGCAGGAGTCAGACGTCGGGGAATGTTGGTTGAAGTATTCAAACTGCATATCGACATATCTTATTACTTAATAGTGGTTCTTCTTGTCTGGATATCTCTGCCTGTGTATATATTTTGCCGCTCACTTTTGATCTGTGTCATACATTTTTAAGTTATAATCATAAGAGTATCATATCTCATTTAAAACAATGTAGTAGTATCAACATTGAAAGGCTTGGAAATCCGGTAAAATCCGCTCAAACCAACACTTCACCAACATAATCCGCAGTGAGACTTGCATCCTCTGAGGACGTACAGAGAACTATCTTTAGATCTTCGAGAAAAAAAAAATGATACCTACAGCCGGTTCCTTCCGTTTATCGATATTAGGTTTGGCTTGGCCGCCAACTTATGTGATGTGTGAGGCCGCCGATGTGAACCTCTAGGTACACATCGGCGGCCTATTTGCCTAGAAACCGATTTGTTTTCGATAAGGAGACATCAAGATTATATTCTTGAGAAAACACCCACTCGGTCAACGCATTCCACAGCTTAGAAGCTTTTACTACGGCAGGGAGAAGGAATCTTTTCGTATGAGTCTGCGGAACCATGAAACGATTTCGCTTTCTCGAGCTACGAGCGGTTAAATATGAAAAGGAAGAAGAAGATGAGGAAGAAAATATACCTATTAGATCATGTACTAATAAATATTAATAGTGTCACCATTTTCTACTCTTTGCCAGCTGTAGTAAAACCGAAAATCGAATATCAATTTGTATGTCTGGATCTATTAATAGGAAATTACATCTCAATTGAAATATTGTTTGGTTATTCATTTTAAATGTTCTTTAAAATTGTTTTAACAGCACTGCGTCATATTATTGCGTATTAGGAACTGCATAACATTAAATTGTAAGCCGATGTAGGGTGATCAAAATGTAGGATTTGCCTACTTTGGTGTCCACTGTATTTCAAATTATCTGTATTACTTGGCATGGTATGCAATGAAAAAAAGATGTTATCATTTTTATAACACACTAGCTGTGACCCGCGGTTTCACCCGCGGCTATTTGAGGAAAATGTTTACTAAAATATCCATTGCTATAAAAAGCTATGATCAGTAAGAGAACTATACCAAAAGAATAAAGAAACGCTACGTAAAAGTACTGGGTTCTAGTAAAATGTGTACAGGTAAATGAGTACAGGTATTTTAAAGTACTTCTAATATACGATAATTTTAGTTTTTTAATTCTTGGGGTAGAAGAACAAATTGGTTATCTCTGTAACCTGATGATCTTGATAACGCTTCAGATACCTAAGTAGTTGTTCGTATGAAAAACAGTATTGGCGCAAAGAATCGATGAATTCTAGGTGCTTAAATGTTTGCCCCTCTGCTTTAATAATAGTTTCAGCATACGACTACTTAACGGGAAACTGTATTATTTTGAAATTAAAAGGCAAATGGTACCATTTTATGTGGAGGTAATGCATTAATATACCATTGCGCTTGAAGGGAATAGTCGATTTGTGTCGGATTCGACACCATGAACTACCGTCCCTACCCTACCGGCTAAAACCTCGGCAGTATTAATTCATCTTTGCCACAAACCGCGCAAACACCGGGATGTTCTCGCACTCTTCTGTGAAACCGCCGCGGGACAATGCACACCGTGGTCAGAGTGGGTACCTACCAGACAACTTCACGTCTAGACACTCTTTGTCTCTCACGGCGGGCCAAATGGTCGGCCTCGTCACCTACCACCATCCGACTGAAGAGGACGGGGACAGCAGCTCACCGATATACCGGCACTTTGCTTCCTCTACACTCCCGCCGCGTTCGCCATCATACGTTGGCGACCACGCAAGGCCACAGTGGGCAGGGAGAGTGGTGCACCGTTATACCAGTATTCCTCTTCAGCCTCTCATCTCATTCATCCTCTTCTCTACGGTCACGGTGCATACCACCAAACATCGCGGCACGTCTCATTCGCGCCGACACCGTCTACGCCGCGCAACTCCCTCCTGACCGCATTGCTAGGAACGCAAGGCTTGGAGCCCATAGCCCTGGTTAGCAGTACCACTGCGGGTTTCTCTTAGCTTCACTGTGGATGATCAGGCCACGGGTACTGAACCCCTCGCCTTGTCTATGCTGGATCCCCTCGGGAAGGAAGCAAATGGTATCTCGTAGAGCAATTGGCGGCAGTCCGCTGTCTTCTTTCTATTCGCCGCGGTCGTTTAATATAGTTGAAAATTATGTGCCTTTTTTACGTGGGAGAATACATTTACGCATGGTCACGCATTAGCATAGTGATAGCCGCGGTTCCGCCTCTGTTGCTACATCGCCTCGAGGATCTGGAAGACAACACTAAGAAACATCACTGTACCACGTGCTCACAATAAAGTGGTCTATTATTTTGTTGCAGAGTTATTTTAAAACTAAGATATTTCCTAAAATATTCATTAAAATCAAATAATACCAAGGGCAATTTTGCTCAAAATTATATATTTGTGATAAATAATGTACTCGTTCGGATAAATGTTTATCCGAACATCGTGTTTATAAAAATACCTCCGCAAACAATTTTTTCTTCTTCTTTGCATTGTTGCATTTTTCTTCTTCTTTTTTCTTATGGCTACCAGTCGGTAATGGGTACCACCGCAATTTCGCCAACGTCCAGCGTTTGAACATTGAGAGCATCGTTAATCCATGTTCTGTATGTTTTTCATTGGAGTATGGTATGATGCTTCATTCAGGTGATCAGTCTTCTTCAGATAATCTTGAGCTTGATTGTCAAAAACCTCTTTAGTGTGAAATCGAGGCAGCAGGGTTCTTCCTTCAAGTACTTCCAATATACGATTGTATGTGAATAATATGGTAAAATAGTAATGTTTAGTGTAGAGGTATAAAATCAACGGACAAATTTTATATAAACAGCATTACAATATAAGATTAGAGAGATTTTTAATTTAATAATACTTTAATGTAAACAATGCATTATTGAAAATTTGATTACCTAACATGACGTAACCTTCAAATATAGACCGACATGTCCTGTCATCTGTCATCAGACTTCAGCGCATACCAAGGAGAATGGCACACGCAGCTAAAGCTCTCGAAGAGAAATATTTTTCCCCGTTTTTGTTACATTTTTCAACCCCCAACCCTTTTTCTGCAATAAAAAGTAGCCTATATCCTTTCTCGGGGTCTAGTCTATCTGTGTACCAAATTTCATTAAAATCAGTTCACTGGTTTAGATGGTAAATCATTACAGACAGACAGACAGACAGACAGACAGAGTTACTTTCGCATTTATAATATTAGTAAGGATAGTAAGGATTTGCTCGTAAAGGGTCTCCAATTGCACCAATTTCTGTAATTTCTTGTTTCAATAATAATGTATCTCATTACGTACAAGTGCGGTAATGTAATGTAAAGGCACGGTTTCAAAATGCTCCATCTAAAAAGAATGTTACCTTTTTAAATCTTAGTAAAGAGATTTTTATGTCAGAAAAGTCGTCAACATTTTATGAATAAAATTAACTTTGAGAGGTAAAATATAGTAAAGAATGATTAAATTCGTTAATTATTCTTAGCAATATCGCCCCAGCTATAATTATCAATCGCACTTATATCATAATGTAGGTACTATTATTATGTACCTAACTGAAAGCTTGCAACTCAGCGCCGATGTTCAACACTACGTAGTCTTATTCGAACAAGGTAATCGTTTTAGTATGAAAAGTAATGTGGTTGTAGTAATATTTACCATTTATATACCTACTAGCAGCGTCCCGCGGTGTTACCCGCGAAGTTCCCGTTCCCGTTGTTTTTTCGGGATAAAAAGTAGCTTATGTGTTCTTCCAGACTATAATATATCTGTGTTCCAAATTTCAGCCCGATCCCTTCATACGTTAGGACGTGATTTAGCAACAAACATCCAAATATCCAAAATATCAATACATTGACATTTATAATATTAGTAGGAAGTAGGATTGTAACTTAAGTGCGTGACTCTTAAAAAAGGCCGTTGCAACTTGAGTCGAACTGGACTAAACCACATGTGAGCTATCCTTGAATTAGTTAAAAAGATAGTCCTTGTATAAGCTTTTTGGAAATATTACTCCTTCAAATCTAATTTATATTATTTGGTTGCATAAATCATCCCACTAATATTATTAACGTCAATGTTTGGATATTTGGATGTTTGTTGCTCAATCACGTCAAATTGGGAACAAAGTTAGATAATAGTCTGGAAAATGAGATAGGCATATTTTTATCCCGGGGAAATAACAGGAACGGGAACAAAGCGGGTAAAACCGCAGGACGCAGCTAGTTTTACATATATTTTCAAAATTTACTCCGCTTTAAAGTATTGCTTTAAAACCTGTTAACACTTAACATCAAACTCATCATTAAGTTACAAGTAATACAGTGTTATTCTAACAATTACGATCAGCTCTAGTAATGTATAATTAAGTACTTAATTAGTGATTAGACTCGGTAACTAGTAACTAACTACGAGCACAGATCGTGAATTCGTGATTGAACGGGCGCACCGCATTGCGGTCACAACTAACGGGATTACAGTTTACACTAATTTTATTCGAATCGATTTGTGTTGTTCATTGAATCCACAAAAAGGCGTATTGTATTAAGGTGCGTCCCCCAGCAAAACGAGTTTTTTGTCCAGTTTTCAGAGCTATCATAAGCCAAAACAAATATGGTAAAAAATACATTAAATTTCTACAACTTCTTGGTTTCAAAATGGTAGTTTTATTTTTTTGTTAATGAACGTATTGTTTTAATAATCGCCTCACAACGAAATCATAAAAAAAGAAATAATTGTAGTTATCATGCATCTCCTCAAAAAACATGCATTATTTTGATTTTGTACTTACACCAACGGATAGACAATTTCATTACGAACATTTTGGTAGAAATATTATTTTCAAAAGACCAAAATCTGACTTAATAAATAGTTTCTTCTTAACTTTGAGCGTAAAACAGCGCCAAATCCTACTATTGTTCTCTTGCTCTTTCTTGCGGTGTGCGATAAGGTAAGAAATACTCAAGGTCATTTGCTTCGCTCCTCGATTTTACCAGCTCATAGTTCCCATTCCCATTATTTTCCTTTAATAAAAGTATGATTCAACTTCAAATTTTGTCTTGGCTTCTTTATGTACCATGACCGCAACTTCTCCTGTATCTATGCTTTATAAAGTATGTGTCTTCTTCCTTCTTCTCCTTCTTTTTTCATCATGGCTTCCATTCGGCAATGCTACCGTAATTTTGCCAGCGACCAACGTTTGAACATTGAGAGTGTCTTTGTTCTATTTACATATTTTCTTAATTCAGGTGATCAGTCTTCTATTTTATTCAAAGTTTCCGAGTATTTTGAGTTTGATTGTTAGAAAACACCTGATCGAGAATCGAGGCAACTCAGTAAGGTTCTTGCTTCAAACTTCTTCTTTCTACGGAAGTATGATTCAAATCTCCGATTGAGCCTGTGATTCAGTCTGTCATCTGTCAAATACAAATGTCAATGTCAAATAAATTGAAAATAAAACTTTTAATTTTTTTTCTTACATTTGAAAACATTAATTTAAAATAATCAGGCAATCCAGCCAGCTACATATTGACGATGCGCAAAGGTAAACCCATTTCAATGAAACTAGTGTAAACCCATTAGGGAGCGACCGCACTGCGGCGTGCATTACCACTCGTAATTATAGACTCCACTGATTCATTACGTGTCCCTGTGAAATGAGCAACTTTGAAATGATGAACTACTTAGATTACCCAAAAAGTCAGACAATGCATTAGCACAAAAGTACCATTATAAATCTTCTAAAGAAGCGCATTTGCTACGTCAAGGTACTTCACATTAAGGAGGTATTGTTCTCGTTAACGAAGAATCATTAATAAAAAAGATTTAACTCCCGAAAATGTGACATTTTACAAAATTTTGAATATTTACAAAAATGTAGTCAAAAGCCTGTAAAAAACAAAAAATTCTACCTTCAAAAAGACGATAGGTACTTATATCATACATCATTTCGTCCCCTTTTTCCACCATTTATTACCCAGTGTTCGTATTAAAAAGTACTCTGTGTCCTTTTTCAGGTTAAATGCTATCTCGGTTTATTTAATGTACGGGACAAAATTTAATGTAAGTCGGCTAGCGGTAGGTTTGGCATGAAAGTATAAAATACAGCTAGGGTTAGTTGTGTAGGTATTTATAATATCTGTAGATTTTTTTAAAATCAACCGAATTGTATGAATGCAAACCATTAGGCGAAGTTGCGAGTCGCGAAGATATACACCAAGATTTAAAACTAAAGAAGACGGCCCATTTTCCATGTACATTTGCCCCACAGCAAAAGTGCAGGAGACTCGACCAAACTTAAATCATTGTATAGGATTTTTAATATCTATTGAGAAACCGTTAATGTTTTTATTCTGCATAGCGGGGTTAAAAAAAACAACTAAAACGTTGAAAAAAATAACGCCTCAGGTAGGTAATCCAGAACGTGATCATGAAGTCTCATTATAAACAAGTCGTAAGTACCTATTTCATCTAGTTCATTTTATCTAGTAATATTACCTTTATGAACGAATCGGATGTTGTATCAATTTTATTCACTTTTTTAATGCTGTTTTCCTGAGAGAATTTTGGCGTCGCGCGTTTTTTGTGTTTACTCAAATTACGTATTTAAATATTTTCAAGTTTTACTAAAAATCGTCAAAGAAGCACGTCCACGAACATCAAACAATTTATAATAATCCACTATTTATATTACCACTCGAAAATACACGAATTAAAGAAAATAATACAATGAGGCGACCAGTTGGTTTTTCGCAATCCAGGCAAAATGACACAAGCACGTTCACTTTACGTAAACTTCAACAGAAGAAAAAACATGGCTGACTTTAAGTCATTAAAGTAGGTACTTTTTAATCACACCAATTTGCAATCCCGGCTTGGCACGTTAGTATCGAATGTATGTACAGTTTGCATTATTTAATTGTACCTATGTTATTTTAATTAAATAACTTTTAATTAAGTACCTACATACACTTGAAACGACTTGGGGCAGAAATGAACCGTCGCCTTTTCAATCAGTCAACACTACTATAACACTGAATGCTTAAAATAAATAGTATGTACTCAGACTTTTGTCTTGTAACTTCCAATCTATCTTCCCAGAGATATTTCCATTGAGCTACCGATTGAGAAGCTATCAAACTGTTACTGTAGTCCAACACTGTAACTATCTCCGAAGTTCAATTTGATGTCTTATTCTCATTTCTATTTTAATGAAATGTCTATTTAGTGCAGTCGTTGGCAAACCGGTGGTAAGGACGTTGCATCATGAAGTGTGACGGTTTGAAACACTTTTACATATTAAAACTGTCATATCATTTTGTATCACACTAATTATATTTAGTTTTCAAATATTCTAAAATATTGTCAACTGGCAAAACTTAGACAAATATGGCATTCATGAGCAAATTTCCTGCCGTTTTGTTTCATAGTTTTTTTATAATATGGAGTGTCAAGACGAGACGGACATGCGCCTGATGGTAAGCAATATGCCTGATCATAACAGCACAGTGACACGCAGCTATTGGAACACGAAGAGTCCAAATCATTACCTAGCACTGCACTGTGCTCGTTACCCGAATATATAAGGTGTTCTATCTCTTAGCCCAGTAATTTATCTGGATACATTGCCCTTCCAACCGGAACACAGTAATCTTTGCACACTACTGCTTGACAGCAGAATAATCGGCAAAGGTGTGGTACTTCCCCAGGTGGACTCTGCAAAGAGCCCTACCACAAAAAAGTTAAAGGCAGTACTGATAACAGAACCGTACTTCGAAGAATATTCAAAAGTCCACGATTCCGTCAAGCACTAATTTGCAAACAATATCGGGGTTCGATTTGAAAGGTAGCGTTTCCAGAGAAATTACGAGGCGAAAATAATACATCTTTTATAACATAAAATTCTCGTGTCACAATGTAAGTTACCTCTCTCCTCCGAAACGGCTTTACTGATTTTTACCAAATTTTATATGCATATTCAGTAAATTTGAGAATCGACTACTATCTATTTTTCATACCCCTAAGTATTAAGGGTTGTTCCCCCAAAAAAAATGTTTTAATTTTTGAACAACATTTTTTGTTTTCATTTTGTTATAATGTGGCATTAAAAATACATACAAACCAAAATTTTTACCCTTTTATCACCAACCCCTATTTATTAATAGCCATTTTAGTAATTTAATAATTTGACAGTGAACTCTTCCTAAACGGCGGGACCGATTTGAATGTTTTTTTGTGTGTGTATACAAGTGTATTCGAGGACGGTTTAGATTCACAAATAAGCCCGGCAGGTGGTGCTGCAGACAGTGTCTAGGTTATGCTCCGAGCGAAGCCGGAACGGGCCGCTAGTAATGTAAATAGCAAGTGAGAGCGCAGTGCAGTGTTGTGCACTGATTAGGACGATTTGTGTTCAAATGACGTTGCATGTTTCATGGTTGACGTTTCAAAGGCTCTAACAGAAAGAATTCTTTTGTGATAAGACCGTCTATAACGAGTCTACCACGTTATACGTTGCCTTTGGGCTTTTGCCGATGTTTACAATCTTAAGTGTTTTCAAATCGAAAGTGAATCGGTTTCTTCTAGGTAAGAACGCTCCATTGTAAACCACATCATCGCTTACCATCTAGTGAGATGTCGGTCAAGTGTAAGCACAGAAATCTAAATAATAAGGTAATAGAAATGGCATAACTCTCAAATTACTTGCAAAACGCTTGTCGCCACATTTCCCCTACCCCGCGATCACTACTACATGCGCGTAGTATTCAAATAGAGCTCCACTCACACACCAATAGCTGCACATTATCAACCTGGGTCTGTGATTGCACCACACACATCCATAAACGCTTATCAGTGAACCTACTAATACATTGAAAAATTAACAATTTTTCACATATACGCTAGTGCTTGACAAAAATTAAAACATATCGATATTTCAAAGTACGGTCCAATTTTAACATTCGATAAAGGTTATTATTGATTTCATTAATTAGGTGTATTACACTACAACAAAGTCAATATGCCTACCTATAAAATAAGTGAGTCACATGGGGTATACTATTGTTTCGAAAACTGAACTATGTAATTCTGACACCACATGGGCTTAGGTATAGTTGAAGAACAAAGGTTGTTGTATATTTTGTACATCGAACAACTCGATCTTCCGCGCAAGCACGGAAGGGAAGTAGCCTTTGCTAAAAATTATTGTTCAAATCTTTCTGTCATTTCTTGCGGGAGGGGAAAGTTGCACACTAGCGTAAAGCCGCACTATTACATACAAAACATACCTGTACCGATTCATTGCCGACCATACTCACACAGCCAAATCACTAACACATAAAAAATAAAGCACCATCCACAAATCTAGCCCCGCCCTCAGTGTATTCCACGCCACAGTATATTATCAAACTCCATGGTCCACGCGGACTTGTACTTTGACAGAGGGGAAACGCTGTGTATGCCTACTCCCTTCCGTGTTGCTCGCTGATTTTGTATGAAAACTAATAAAGTCTTAAAAATAAAAGCTTACAATAGATAAATACTGCCTCAGTTATCTTAATATTTATTTTGCACGGACGAACAATCGCGCGTTATAGCCAGTATGTATATACTTTTGTTAATAATGAATGAATTATGAAGTAATGTTTACCGCGAATTAAAAGATTGTACGTACGGGTGTAATGTTAATTGCGTACAATTTTTTTATCGATTTATTATGTTACTTTATCGATAAAACTATGTAAAATTTAAAATAAAAATTTCATCGTTTATTTTTGGGAAAGTAAAATTGGACCGTCACAGCACTAACTCACAATCGCTGCCTGCGGTTGTACCATGGAAGATTAGAGGTTATGACGATATCTTTAATTTTACATTACATTGCTGTTTATGCTTGTACCACTTTAGATGTTAATTAATGTATGCAGCAATGGTATGCAAAATGACGATCACACCAAAAATTTATAAATATCATAGTGAATCATTGGGCTCCGTTTATTTTATTAAAAATACAATTAAAATAAAATAAAATACCTATCAGTGAAATGTAATCTCGTTATTGGTATAATTGCAAGTTGTGGAAGAACTTCCACAGTTGTTTATGCTGCATAACACAAGTTTTTAAAGATGATTCACGCCTGCCGGTTCGAACAAGACTAAACTACAATTCGAGCACTGGTGGCCTACAAGTCACCTGTGCGGCGACAATGTCACGCGGTCATGCGACTTCTAGTACCTTATTATTTAGATTTCTGTGAGTGTAAGCCTATAATGGTTTAAAAAAATATGTGAGTGCACTGTGCTGTTATGAGCCGTCGTATTACTTATTATCAGGCTCATTTCTTCCTGATACCTTCCCTCAATAGTATCAATAGAAAATTCGTAGAAAAAAAAAGAGCCCACATCCATATCTCATAGTCTGTCATCTAACGGTACTCGACTATTTTCCCTGTCCGTTCGTATTTGACAAAACGAAATTCGTCCTCAAACTCCCAAACCTACAAACACCTCACCGTTGTCCCGTCATTATGAAAAAATTGCACATAATCGTGGGCACTCGAGTCCGTTCCGAATTCCTGTCGAAACCGAGCCCGGGATAAGTCCGCCCATCATGAGGCTTAACGCTCGACGCCGCGCGATCCGTGATTTCCCCAGGGTTGTGATACGGACCTGTGGATTTGAAATAGGAAAAAATGGATGTGGTACGGAAGAAAACGTAATTTTATCGCATGTAAATACGTAAGCATTAGTAGCAGACTTCAAGTTACAACTGCAAAAGTGTTGGACCATCTTCCACAGGGAAAAGTAGAAAAAGAAGATGAGGGAGTTAAGGCTACCCTGGATGATTCATCATCACAATGTTCCTTAAACAAATTAGATTCCTCACTATGTTTTTTTCGTGGGATAAGTAAGTAATTGATATCTAATATTGACCCTTAGAAAAACTGAGAGCTGCAAAGAAATGTGGCAATTATTGCATATCATCGAATTAGGTAATTCATTCTTCCGAATATCTCAAGTCTCAACTTCATAACCGTAATTTAATTCACACGAACGGAACGTAACGTGGGTTACAATTATCAGCCTTATAACTACGCTATCTCCGCAGCAGGTCTCAATTTTTTTAAGTAAGATAAATTGACGCAAATTTACGAAGATTGCAAAGATTGAAGAACACGTGCAGTGGAATCTTGGGCAGTGTCTTGCATTTTTTGGCATCAACCGAGACCGAGACAGGAGACCGCGACAGGCACTTGACATTACAGCTTTGTATGGACGCTAGTTCACGCTGCGACCGAGACCGGAGACCGGGACACAAATTTTCGCGGTAAGCTTCAATTAATTTCTGGGGCATACCTACGCGATATACAGCAAATACCACTAGTAAGCAAATATAAGTTACGGTGGTCTAGTCGGGAGAACGGCGACTGCCGATCCGGAGACCCCGGGTTCAAACCCCACACGCACCACTGTTTTTTCGAAGTCATGTGCGTAATGCCGCTAGCTTAAAACGGTGAAGGAAAACATCGTGAGGAAACCGACATGTACCTAGAATCTTTCGAAGTCATGTGTCATCCGCCAACCCGCACTGGGCCAGCGTGGTGGATTAAGACCTTAACTCTCTCCTTGCGAGAGAAGGCCCCGAGTCCCAGCAGTGGAAACGTTTAGTGGGCTGTTGATGTTGATGTTGAAGCAAATACAATAGTAAAATTCCAGTTAGTCAGTTAAATTAGAGATTTGATTTGCAAATGCAATAAACGAGAATAAAAAAACTGTAACAGAGTCATAAACTCACTTGCAATATTTATATAATAATGAAATTTCCATTTTCCCCTCTATTTACTGCTAAACTACGAGTCTCATTAGCTAGCTTTCACACTATCAAATGAACTGGATAATGCAGAAAGGGTGCGAGAAACAGAGTTCATTAAAAGCAAAGTTATTATTCTCACAATTGTTTCTTTGAGTTCGATTTCATAACATTGAATCTTTTAAAAAGACTGCTCCAAACTTGTACAGTTTTTCTCTTCTTTATATTTTGAGTAAATTTAAGAAATACAGCAATTGCAGCAATTGCAATACAGATATTGCTGCATCTTTGAGTCCAAAATACCCCAATGCCTAAAAACAAAAGTCTTTAACCAGTGTGTGTTGCCAGTGATGGCTTATGGAGCTGAGACGTGGTCCTTAACTGTGGGCCTCATAACAAAGCTCAAAGTCACACAGCGAGCTATGGAGAGAGCTATGGTCGGAGTTTCTTTGCACGACAGAATCCGTAATGTGGATATTCGCAAAAGAACGAAAGTGGCCGACATAGCTCAAAGAATAAGCAATCTGAAGTGGCAATGGGCAGGCCACATCGCTCGAAGAACTGACAACCGATGGGGAAGAAAGGTTCTCGAGTGGCGACCACGAACCGGAAGACGCAGTGTTGGACGGCCTCCCACTTGATGGACAGATGACCTCACAAAGGTCGCTGGAAACCGCTGGTTGCAGGTTGCGCAGGACCGTTCGTTGTGGAAATCTAGGGGGGAGGACTATGTTCTGCTGAATGTGGACGTCTTGCGGCTGATGATGGTGATGATGATGATGGTTGCTGTATTATATTATAGTTGCAAAATCGAATATTGGTTCAAAAATGTTAGACCAGGATACCAAGGGCAACAAAGGACACCTCGTCAGGGATCAGTGATCAAGGCTATAGACAATCTAATCTCTTGACAACGTTTATAATTCCAAGGTCTGATCTCCAACACCTCCATAATAACATATCTGGCAATTAAAACCAATATAAAAAAAACCCTTCGCAATTAACATACGAGTACATTTGGATTTTGTACCACGCCTTTGCCAGTTATTTTACCGCTAAGCAGTTATGTGCAAACATCGTTGACTTTCGGTTTAAAAGGCAACGTTTCCAGATAAATTACAGTGCACAGAGATAAATGATCTTATAAACCAGGGTACCAGGCATACTGTAGTGATAGGTAGATAAATAGATAAACTCGGTGTTGCACTTAGATAATAAAAATAAAAATAGATAAAAAACTTTTTAAGTTAAACGGTTTTATGTTAAACATACATTGCAATGTTTAAGATAAATGTACTAAAAACCAAAAAATAATAAAATAGATACAGTCGTGGGGATTATAAACATATGCATAGACTAGACTAAAATAAACCCGTGGGGCACGTCAATTGTCTACAAATTATCGACTTAATGTGCGATAGAAGAATCGTTTAATTCGTCGTTAGGCAGTTGGCCCGCAGACGGTGAGGAAATTACTTACTATTTTCTTGCTCATGGAAATTCCAATAGTTATACACTCCATGTAAATAAAAGAGATGTTTCAACTAGTTTATCGTTGGACATTCACACTGCTGGCTGGCGAGGAATCATTTCACTGCTCGTAGTTTGTCTTTAATCGACAAAACATATGATAAAAGTACTACTCGCTCACCACTATGAAACCCTAAAACTCGCTTATAATCGAGCTTGCTAGCTTGTTTCCAAATTCTAGCCCTACTTATCACACGTCCATCGTTGTCGGTTGAACAACTGCCCAATTATAGTGTAACATTACAAAACAAACATTTTAATCAACGATTGTAGACAATTGACGTGCCCCACGGTTTTATTTTAGTCTAGTCTATGCATATGTTTATAATTCCCACGACTGTATCTATTTTATTATTTTTTGGTTTTTAGTACATTTATCTTAAACATTGCAATGCATGTTTAACATAAAACCGTTTAACTTAAAAAGTTTTTTACCTATTTTTATTTTCTAGTTTTTAGTTTTTATTTCGCATGCTGTTTAATTCATTTAGTGCTTCATTATTGCAAGGTTTCTTGCCCGTTAGTTTATTGCAGTCCAACTCCTCTATACGTAGTCCCTGCAAAGATCTTACTCTACTAAGAGCCACGTAGGCTTGACCTTCTTCATACAGTTTCGCACCTAAGTATACGACTGCGTGATCCACAGTGCTGCCCTGCATTTTATGTATTGTAGAAGCCCATGATAGTATTAAAGGCAACATTCTTCTTTCAGCCGTCCCGTAATTGTACTTAGCTGGAAACTGTATGGCTTTCGGGTGTATAAGATCAATTCGGACGGAAAGTACATCTGTTGCATACATCTGAGTTCGACGAAATTGAGGACAAACGATTTCGTCGATGTAGCCTATAGCGCCATTTACTAATCCCTTTGAAACGTCAATATTGGACCGTAACATGACTTTTGCCCCCACAAATATTTCCAGTTCCGCTGGTAAACCCCCAGTTTTGTTGATATCAGCTGGTATTATAGTAGCTATATCCACATTGTCTGCATTTCGTGTGGCGTGTACTAGCTGATGTGGCTGCGCCTATCTTAAATATTGAGGTTGTATAGTGCACTGTATTCTTCTGATCAAGCCCTTTTATTTGATACCCATGTTGATGGGATTGATAAAACCTAAGTTATCCGCCATTTTGTAGAGGCCGCCATCTTGGATTTTAATTTTATATAGTACATTGTATTCTACTGGTTGAGCCCTTGCATTTAATACCCATGTTGATGGGATTGATAAAACCTACGTTATCCGCCATTTTGTAGCAGCCGCCATCTTGGATTTCAATTTTTTATAGTATATTGTATTCTGCTTGTTGAGCCCTTTCATTTGATACCCATATTGATGGGATTAATAAAACATAAGTTATCCGCCATTTTGTAGCGGCGGCCATCTTGAATTTATAATGATAATGAATAAACATAATTGTATTGTCACCAAAATCCAAAGTGTATACAAAGTTTCAGATTAATCGGTTGACAGGAAGAGGGTGAAATTTGAATTACTAAATTTGACCCAAGAATAAATAATAAATAAATAAAACAAACGGGGTGAGCTAAGTAAAACCGTTTAAAAAGCCGTTTAACAAAATACAGACACCTTAAAACAAACTAGTAATTGGCGACCTTATCGCCAATATTATTAGGTAACGATTTGGACTCTTCGTATTTCAATAGCTGTGTGACACGGTCCTGTTATGAACAGGTGTATTGATTACTACAGGCACTTGCACCTCTCGTCTCGTTTATTTTTTAAATAAAGAGTTACGAGACGAACTGTACATGTGCCTGATGGTGATGATGATGTCTTCCAGCCGATTTCGGCTACGGCGACTGCTTCTATAAATATATAAATAATTATTTTATTTCATTTTTTAAATTTACCGTGGACGGTGTGCTCTGAGATGACTTATGTAGCCTATTTTTGCTGTGAAAGTTCGTGAACAGTCATGGCAAGTTAGAACGCCATCCACATAATTATAGACATGACATGAAGGAAGTCTATTCTTAAGCTCGTCACGCTTACGATCTAGCTCCTTCTTTCTGTCGTCTTCAAATGCATAAACGCGATTGTGCACAATTCGCCTCCACTCGGAACGATTCTCAGCTTTGCTTTCCCAACGAGAAGGGTCGATCTTGCAATTCTTCATGTGTCTCTTCTGAACGTCCTTAAACCTTAGATATTGACCCCCTGGTTTCCGCTTGCCATCCTGAAGTTCGGAGTAGAAAATGCGTTTTGCCACTCTTTCGTTAGGCATCCTCGACACGTGTCCACTCCAGCGTAATTGACGGCGCATCAAGTAAGCTTCGATTCCGTTGACATTAGCACGTCGAAGTACATCAGTATTTCTTACACGATCCGACCATTTGATGTTCAAAATATCACGAAGACATTTCAGGTGGTATCTGTCCAGGATTCGAATATGTCTACGATATAGGCACCAAGTTTCTGATGCATACAAAAGGTTTGGTAGAATGATGGCTAGGTAAACTTTTATTTTGGTATCAATTTTAATGTCATGTGACCTAAATACTTTTGATTGAAGTTTCCCGAAAGCTGCATAAGCAGCTCCAATCCTGCTATTAATTTCTGCATCTAGGTCGCTTTTTGAGTTAACAGTGCTTCCAAGGTACTTGAATTTATCTACTTGTTTTATGTAATTTTCACCTAACTGCAGATTTACAGGTGCCGGATCCAGATCACCCATAACCATTACTTCCGTCTTGGCGACACTTAAAGCCTGATGGTAAGCAACATGCCTGCCACATAACAGCACAGTGGCACGCAGCTATTGGAACATGAAGAGCCCAAATCATTACCTAAATAAAATGAAGAAAATATGTATTTTTAAATTAAAAACATACCTTTTCTGCTTACTCCGCCAGATGAAAGATAGTGGCAACCTAGCAAGAAACCGGTGTTTCATGCCAAGTGCCTAACTCAAATTCAAGCTTGATAATAGTTTAATAACCACCTTGGAGCGTTTCCAAGTAGTTCTGTTAGTTCATTTGATTAACTTGGCAATATGGACGGTTCACTCAAGAAATGTTATAGCCGTTATTGGTTCACTTAGTGTATTATTACACTGGATATTGGAATAAGTTATTTTCACAAACATTCATAGTATTGATTAATTACAAACCTACTTAAGTTGAAATATGTAAACCTATATAGTTCTGTTTTGTTTGTTAGTTAATTTAATAAAATTTGCAATGTTGATAGTTAACTCAAAAACGTGACAATCTTCATAATTAATTAACTTTATGTTAAATTACTTATCTCCATGCGCGGTCCGAAGGGGGGAAGTTTTTTTCGAAATTACGTTTTCGTTGAAATAGAGTAGACGTCCTGATATGCTTATCTGTTTACAAACTTTGCAACATTAAACGCTTTTGCTCCAGAAATGAAGTACCTAACCGTAATTTGTTTGGTTTATATCAGATCATATTACATTTTAAATTGATTCCTTAAAAAGTATAATCTGTTTTGCTTCCTATTTCATCTCATTAACTTGGCGAAAGGATAATTCAGACAGGGTGCAAAAGTTGACACTTTAGTGTACTTAACTGTATCAGGGACAAGCTACCAATAAATATTAAATTTCCTTTCTATAGAACCAGTGCGAAAATCATTCACTTTTTCCGCAATCGAAAACTTTTTAGTGTCCGTAACGAGTCTTAAAAATATTTTGATAATTCAATTTTTTTTTAGATTTTATAATTCATTGAAAATCAAAAATTCTTCGGTGTCTGTAATTGGAAATTAAAAGTACTTTTTCTCAGCGCTTAAGAGTGAACATAGCGTATTTTCATACTGTACATTAGACCCGCCGTGCCGTTTTAATGTTTTATTTTATCAACTCTACTTTTAACATTTTAATATTATAAATCAATAACATAAATAGTATTGATTAATTATACAGTAATAAAATAAAATATATATTTATGGTTCTGTTTTGTCTGTTCCATTCAATTATCAGCAATATTAATTACCCAAGAAACACGATTCTTCATTTATTTTACTTTCTGTGTTACTTATTAAACAATACTTATACGTTCATGCAAGATAAGACTGGTTCATTTTGTCATAAATTTTAAAGTAATTGATAGTTTTTATCTTCAAAAAATTGATAGTTTTTTTGGTTTCGTTTGCTAATCTATTTGTATTACTTGGACATGTAAATGGTTGTTTCAAGAAACCAAGGACGTTTAAAAAAAGTCGGACAAAACCCATCCTACGACACAACTGAGGCATTCAAATGACCTAAAATGCCGGCGGATATTCACGTTTGGAGTGAATTTTGGGTTGCCACGTTAACCAAATTTGCACCACAAAAAACACACACAATCAAAAAAAATATTTAATTTCTTAACCATTTGCTGGTGCTACTGCGCAACCTTAGAGCTTTTAGGTATTGCCATACACATAATATGTAATTAATTTCGAAATGGTTAGTTCACTTCGAACGACACACTGACACCGTACTGATCCAATGAGAGGGTTTCCGACGAGACGAAAATAGTTCCACCGTACGCACTAGATGGCGTAGTGTAGATTTGGCAAGATCTGTTTCTACCATAGACTCTCAAAAGTGTAATCACAACGAAACCTCTCCCTATTTTCAAGGAAAAAATCGAATCTAAATTATTTGTGATAAACTCAAATTTTAGAGTTTTCGTTAACACATCAATTATTTAGATACTTATCTTCTTAGCTCAGCTGATTAGTTTGGTATGTCCACCTTCTATAAAAAACCCTAAATACGAATTTCATATGAAGGAATTTCATACTAAAACAATTTTTCTTCTTACATTTTGTGTTAAACTCTTAAAATATTGGGAATAAAAATAGCCAATTAAGTTGATAATGTAATAAAAAACCGTTACTGATCACAATCCATTTTCAGTAAAATTCTTTAGAACTCCCGATGCAATAGACACTAAGCCTAAGTAGAAGGAAAATTCAAAGATTTAAATAGCAACACTGATAGGAAATTATTTTATCCACAGACTAAGTAGAGAGATACTCTCTCGGCTGAAGGACTAGTATCCATAACCAAGAATATTTTTAAAAAAATCGCATGTTTTGATATAGTTTTCATTCAAATAAAATGCGTACATGGATAAAGTAGTTTATTATTTATTACAATAAGTCGTGCTTTCACAAATTGAATGAAATGAGTCCCATTATGCTTACCGCTTTTGACAAGACAAGTTAAAGACCTACAAGCGCTGCCTATCATCGTTTTATTGAACCATATCTTTTTGTGTCGTCGGAAAACGCCTCATTGTTTTCACAATTACAATTTTTTACTATTTTGATCCAGTCGTTTCTTCGTCGTCGTTTTCGTTCGCTTCATTTTCTTTTGGAAATCTAGCAAACAGAACATTAAAATGTCTAGTGGCAACGGCGACTAATAAAAAAAAGAATGTGTTTGCTTAAGACCACGCGACAGTAGCGAAAACGAAAATAAGAAACAACTAGAAGTGTGAATTAAATAATTTTAATAGTTAAAAATATTTTTTATACAGTAAACATAGTGTAAGCAGCAGCTGACTATATTTCTCGCTCGGGCACAGTCTGTGGTTCCGAGTTCACCTTTCTACGAGTGAATATTTTATTTCCAAACGTGACGATGAACTTCATTCACATAATTATGACGAAAAATTCTGTGCGGTGCGCTAAAAGAGGTTTTCACTTCAATATTATAATTATATAGCAACTATCTCTATACAAAAATGTGTCCTCCCAAACTTCAGAGCGTACGGAATCATGTTATTGTTGGGAAGAGTGAGCTCACTCTTTCCGTTCCAGTCGGTTGCAGGAAGCGGTGGACGCCGGACGTTTTTACTTATCACTATTCGTTGTCAAACCCCAAAATAAGTAAAACCACAGCATATCTCGCCGCTAGCGATTCTAGGGGTCAAGTAGATTGGTTGTTTGTAAACCACTTACGATACATACAGAGAACAGAGACGCAGTTTATTACCTATTTCAAGGTCCTCAGGGCACATCTGTTGGCTTTTATCGATGTTATATAGATTATTAAGTTACGGCTGGTCTAGTCGGGAGAACGGCGACTGGCGATCTTCAAACCCTAGGCGCACCACTGTATTTTCGAAATCGTATGCATAATAGCACTTACTTAAAAAACGGTGAAGGATAACATCGTGAGAAAAACGAACTGTACTTATCTAGATGGCTTTGACTTTCTGCTTGCGAGAGAAGACCCTGAGTCCCAGCAGTGGGAACATTTAGTGGGCTGCTTATAATATGCTAGTGAAACAATTTACCATACATTTTGGGTAATTAGCACGCAGTAATATTGGCAACACTATTCTTGGGATGCGCTATTTTGTTTTAGCAAATAAAGATTTGTTTTAATATTTAAAATTACATATATTTATATATTACATATATTATAATAATATTACATATATTTCACTAAACATGATTCCTGGAGGTTTATTGCGTCGGTCACTATCACTACGGCTGTACGGCTATTACAGGATTTCAAGGCGCAGGACATTCTGTGTGTTAAGATTTGGTTTTATAGCGAAACGTGTTGGCTGGCTGAATTTTGCGCGAATAATGGCCGACTAGTGTGCAAATGTGTGCGTGTCAGGCTGTACTATGACACAACTTGGTTGTTAGCGAGACTTTTTTTAAACGCCCTTGGTTATAACAGTTATGGTTCAGTTAGCATTCGAGTATTATTATATTGCATATTAGAATTATCTATTTAGTTGTTATTTTCACATAGCTAATACAATATTGAGTGTGATATTAAAGGTAAGTAGTTATCATATCATAGACTTAAAGTGCGTTTCACAGTATTTTTATTAAAGGACTTCAAAGTAAGGAGGTTCTTCAATTCAGTTGAATTTATGTTTGTTTTGGATGCAACGCAATATTTGCCAATAGTGAATAAATTTCGATGATTCTTTATTGTTTGGTAGATCGTAGTTGAGAGGTGGTCCCATTTAACTTTATTAAAATCAGTTTTGAAATATCAATAAAGATCTAAAATTGTCTTATCTCGACGATCTTTTAATTATTGAAGTGAAAACTTCTTTAGGCGCGCTATGGACAGAATTTTCGTGGGCTGTGAAATGGATTCATGATCACGTGATCATCACGCTCGGATATGATAAGAAATTTCGGGTAAACTCGGGATGCTAGAGCGAGAAAGATAATGTGGTCAACAAACGTGCCAGACCGAGAAAGGTAATTGTTAGAGGAGGACATGGGACAATAGATACTCTCTCTCTCTCTCTCGCTGCTCGCTACCGGCTACCAGTGTTGACACCTTAGCGACTTTGTCGCTGAAACTGGCGAATTTTTAAAACCTTTTAGCGGATTTAGACGACGTGTTACCGACAAAGGGGAATATACTAGTGTAGTGCAGAAGGTTGGAGAAGGAAAAACACTAGGTCATTGGGAGTCAGATCATTTATTTTATTTTTTATTTATTTATTTATTGAGATAGAAACGGAATTCCAGTTACAATTATCTCACACAATATAAATTAACTTTAAAATTACATTTTGGACAGTGATACAAATGATACAATAACACTATTTCATTACATTAGGTACAAGTCAAGAATAACGAAACAAGTCAACACAAAACAAAAAACATTCAAAATAATAAATTATAGTCGTCAGTTGATCTTTCGGTCCTCTCATTCTTATCCCACTGGTCGGTAAGATTTTCACAATAGCTAAATATAATCATTCGTAGGGTGTTCCAAGTGTCACAAAAAATGTCGAGATCAGTGTTGGCGGAAAGAAGAGCATTGAGGTGACGTTGGGTTCGGACTAGCGGTGTCATGGCGCGAGCCGTAGTTCGGCTGCTATTCAGGTGGAAAAATGTATGCAGTTGTCCACGTCTGTTCGTGACACCTGGTTTCTCTGGTACACTCAAATTGCACATTAAATTGTGTAAATCGAGGGAGTCAATCGAACCTCTTAGGATTTTGCACCCAATTAGGAGTTGGTCCACCAGCCTTCTGACTTCCAGCGAGTTGTAGCCGAGATGACCAAGCAAAAACTTTGTCGGATACATGTATGGGTAAAAACCATAACTTTTTTTGTAGAGTGACCTCAAGAAAGCTTTTTGTACCTTCTCCAACATTCGAGTGTAGGTGACATGGTGCGGGTTCCAGACGCAGGCACTTGACTCGAGCTTACTTCTTATTAATGAGTTGTATAAGGTTTTAACAACCAAAGGATTCGCAAAGTCCTTAGCATTTCGCATAACAAAACCAAGACGACGGTAAGCCTCTTTGGCCAAGTCAGAAACATGGTCGTGAAAGGAGAGACCGCGATCAAATTTCACTCCCAGGTCACGAATCGTATTCACTCTATTAATAAACAAACCACCGAGGCAGTATTGAAAACTGACAGGATTGATTTTGCGGTCGAATGTCATAGCATTGCACTTAGTAACATTAAATGGTAATTTATTATTCGCCGCCCATGCAAAAACAGCGTCAATATCCTCTTGCAAACTAAGGCAATCGCGAGGTGTACTTATCTCGAGAAAAAGCTTAAGGTCATCCGCGTACAACAGACACTTGGCAGTTCTCAGAGCCCTGGGAAGGTCATGAGTCATAATTTGGAAGAGTAGCGGGCCAGTAATAGAGCCCTGACTTACACCAGACTTGGTATGATAAGGTTTAGAGATATGGGTACCGTGTCTAACATACTGTCGCCGATTTCTCAGATAGTCCGGGAAAAATTTTAAGAGGTTCGGAGTGAAGCCTAGCGCAGATAACTTATGCAATAAAATATCGTTGTCGATTCTGTCAAAAGCCTTTTGAAAGTCAAAATAGATCACGTCAACCTGTGAGCCGCGATCCATAGCATCGGAGATGTATTCGACTAGCCCCAATAAATTGGAGTTTACGGAACGGCCTCGTCTAAAACCATGCTGCTCCTCTCCTATTTGTTGCTTAACCTGTCTATATACCTCAGCGTGTAAGATGTGTTCAAAGACCTTCGCAGGTGCACACAAAATTGCGATAGGACGATAGTCTTCAACCGATGACTTGTTGCTCGTCTTCGGAATAGGGGTGACCCTAGATAACTTCCACTGTTCTGGGTATATCCCTTTCTTTAGCGATAGGTTAAAAATGTGGTAGATTGGGAGAATAAGGTCTTTTTTACCTGATTTCAGAATTAAACCAGGTAAATTATCGGGGCCCGGTGAGCTACCCACCTTTAACCTATTAAAACTGCGTTCAATATCTTCAGGAAACACAGTAGGTAGGCTAACAGAACCATGACAATCGTCCAAATCCAAACATGACTCAACGTCCAGCGAGGGCAACTCATCCAGAAAAACACTAGAAAAATAGGCTGCAAAAGCTTCAGCAGCATCTATTCCTTTGCATAGGGCACCCTTATACGAAACACAGGGTTCAAAACCACCCTTCGATCTAATAGCATGCACATGGTTCCAAAAATTCTGGGGACAACGTAACAAGTTCTTTTCTATGACCGACATATGAGACTTGTACGCTTGGGAGATACGTATTTTAAGACTAGCTCGTAACTCAGAAAACATTGCATAGGTGGCGACACAGTCTGATCTCAACCAGGTTCTATGTAATCTGCTCTTGCGCCGAATGTCTTTTATAATGTCTGCATCAAACCATACGGGATATCTGTCACCGCGGTCTACTCGTCTTATCTTTTTGGGGGTGGACATATCAAACAATCCATAGATGATGTCATAGAAAGCTTTAGTAGCCAACGAAACGTCACTAGACTCGAGTACTGGGGTCCACGAAATTTCAGATAGGAGGGAGAGGAAAAGAGGGACATCCATCTATTTAAAGTTCCAATCTCGCGCTGAATCGATGTTACTCGGTGGAAGTCGGACACATCTACCGCTCTGCGGTGAGATAGTGACCGCTACCTCGAGTGCGGGGTGATACAGAGCGTCGAGTGGGACGAAACCGGCACCGGGGCGCACGCGCACTGCGCGCGGCCGGGACTCGCAGCTCTCCTGCGCCAACACCACGTCAAGGATACCTCCGTGAGAGTTCACTACGTCATTATAATCGATTAAATTACAGTAAGTCAAAAAATAACAATAATAATTCCGTACATCACAAGAGGCGCTGTTTAGATTTAGGTCACCAACAATTAATATTGTGTAAGTCGATGTCGCCAACAACGACTCTATTTTACTAAAGAATTCCATGTAGGCGGAGTCTCCCGCCTTCGGCTTAATATAAATTACGCAAACAAGCAGCGTCCCGGCGCGGTGGGTGACGTGCGCCCACAGGTCCTCAGCGAGCCCCGACTCGAGGTCCGGGCGGCGGCGGACAATAAGCCCCGGCCGGGCCGCCAGTAGCACGCCGCCGCACGGCGTGGGGCGGTCGCGGCGCAGCAGCGCCCAGCCGGCCGGCACCACCTCGGCGTCCTCCACCGAGCCGTCGAGGAACGTCTCCGTCGCGGCCACCAGCTCATGATCCGACAGCAGCATGCTGGTGCGCCACGCCGACAGCTTCGTCTTCAGTCCTCTTACGTTCTGATAAAAGACGCCGATGGTCGACGATAGTGACACGGAGCGCGACTCACTGCGAGCCGATTCCCGACAGAAACGTTTGACTTGGAGCAGGTGCACGCTTCTTATAATTAATCCACTTCTTGACACGGGCGTTTTCAGGCCATACGTTTATAGAAAAACAATTATCATAGCAATCTTCCGGTACACCTATCTTGAAAGAGTTGTAGCTATAGGAAGTTGTCAACTGTTCTACAGTAATGGCTCTCTCTGGGCAGAGCTCGCATACATAAGCTTTTACTTCGTCCACTTCAGATAACATATTCCACAAATGGAAATGCTTACGAACCTCTGCCGCTCTAAGTGAGGTCACAGTAGGCCCCGCGACACAGCGCAACGACGCGGCCCCACCGCGTCGCAGCGCCGACGACGCCGGCGCCGGCGCGGCAGCCGGTGGCGGAGCATGCATGCGCTCGCCGGACGCCCACAGTTTTCCATTCATTGCCATCGAGACAAGCTGGAGTAACCCGAGGCGAGGCAACATCAGCTGGAGGAGTGGGCGGGGGCGGCGCGGACGGTGAACGCGCAGACGGTGGAGGTGCTGAGGGCGCCGGCGACCGTAGGTTTGAGGATCCGGGTGCAAGGCGCACGGTGGGAGGTGGCGGGCAGGCCGCGGTGCGAAGCGGTGAAGGGCAAAATGAAGTTGTGAGAAGGTCTTCAGTGACACATATCTGACTGAGTTTTGCCGGTTCAGTTGTTTTAACAGACCTTTTTATCTCCTGGTCTTCAAATTTCTGTCGTAGCTCCTTCATTTCCTTCAGAACATCATTAATTTTAGCTTCAATTGGTGATATGTATTTCGCTAACAGTCGCTCGAGCGAATCTAAAGTAGTTTTCGACATATTTTAAAACAACAAGCCACTCAGTAACACGATTGTTCAGTTGAGCACCAGTTGCGCTCAATTCATAAAACTGAATGGGGTATTTTTTTTTACCTGACAACACTCGTCTTGTCAAAGTGAAAAATGATCCGTCAATTGAGTTTGACACTTGCTTGTCAATATCAAATTGATATCTGTCAGTTGAAATTGACAATCACTTTATGGTTGATTTCGCTACTAGTGGGTAGTCAATGTGGTATTTAAGATATCGAGGGTAAGAATATGAGCTCTTATCTGGTTTATTTTGATGTTGCAGTTGGCGAATCACCTCGTAAAAAACATATAGGTACCTTGGTATAGCGTCGCACTTCAGAAATAACTCACTATTACAGTTGTTTTCGCAAGTATTCAATATTAAATCAAAAACTTGAATTAACGTAGTGTTTACTGTTCTGGGGTTGCCAGTACTTTGTTTCATAACTATTTGGCGACAAGCTCAAAATCATAGTGGCAACACTGACGGCTACCAACTCCAAAAGACTTTTCTTTGGGCGGGAAAACACGACGGGTGCTTTAAAATTTTCACAATCAAATTAATTAGTTTTGCTGTGTAAATATTTCGTTTCTTTCGTGTAAATATGGTTTATTCCTAACCTGACCCGAAAACCTAACCCGCTTTAGTTTTGTATATATGTAGTCAATAGTATAAATAAATATGAGCGTCGCTAGCGACGGGGTGACCCCGTCGAACAGACCAGAAAAAGAAAACTATTGAAGCCAAATCCAAGTGAAAATTACAAATACAAATACAAATACAAAAATCATTATTGCTTTTTGCAGGTAAGATAAGATAATACAAAACATTTTAAAAGTTGCCCCATACAAACTGGCCTCTGCGAGAGGCATGCAATATGTCTGGCAAGACAATTTGTTAGTCTTAATTTTTAAATAAAAATAAAAAAAATTAAATAATAGTCAGCTGATTAAAGTCTTCTTCTTCCTCATCTTCTATTAATTTCTGGTTTTTATTTATGTCATCTGATTCTTCATCTTCGATTCATTTCTGGCTTCTATTTGGTTGTGATATATATTTGTGTGAGATAAATGTTTGGTGAGCACAATTTCGCCAACGTCTTGTGTTTCATCAGGATATTGTCTTGTGTTTTTGAGTTTGATCAATATGTCCATCCAGGGTCTAAGGTCTTGCATTAGTAGATCTTGCAGTTCATCCATGTGAGGAATGTCAAAGAATGTATAAAGTGCAATAAATGTATATAATCAAAAAATCAAAAATGTCGTTAATTATAATATTCATGTAAATACTCAAAGAATGTCAAAATGTAATACAGTACAAACTAATTCATCATGATACAATATATCATTATTTGGTCTTATGTCAGTTGAATGTCAAATTTCATAATGGAATAATAATATCTATTGAGATATTAATGGAATAAGGTTTAAAGATTGTAAAAGTTTCATGTTAAACAATGTCTAAAATATTAGTATTCCAATTAATTTCCTTATCATTTAAAAATTCAGTTACAGTATAATAGCATTTGTGTATAAGCATTTTTTTTAGTTTACTTTTGAACATTGTTATGTTAAGTTCTTTTATGGCATTTGGCAGCTTATTATATAAAAGAGGAGCCATACAAAAAATGCTGTCACTCATAATCTTTTTTTTGCGTTTGTCTATGAGCAGTCTACTATTTACAATTTACAAACTATTTAGAAAACCCCTTTATAAGAGACTATTCCCAGAAAATCGTAGTGGAGACTGTGTAGTGTTTGTGGAATCGACGGAACAGGAGAAAGTCGGTAACAAAAATCCTATTACACTCACCAACCTTTTTGCGGACAATGTTAGGGGCATCATAGGGGTGCACCGTGTGAATGCATACAAAGTTGGAGTAACTTTTAAAAAGCCGGCCCCGGCCAACAACTTTTTGAACATGGGCACTTTTTTTACTAACCATAAATGTGTATACAAATAAGTACTGCCTGAGTAACCTTAGTATTTATTTCGCGCGGACTAAGTCGCGGGTAACAGCTACTTTGGATATAAATAAAATTTCAGTAAATATTTACTTTAATTTCTGGCTTGTTTTACTCGTTTATTCAACTAATATGATTCATAATATTTTATTACAATACGACATACCTACCTAATACAAAAATCAGCTAATGAAGTTTTCACTTCTGCCGTGTGGTCTTAAGCACACACCTTTTTTTTTTTTTAAATATTTGTGGACAATTCACACACAACACCATCTGACCCCAAACTAAGCAAAGCTTGTATGATGGCGGCCAGATAGCTCATATCATACTTACATAGTTTTAAAAACATACTATCACTATTTGCACACTTCACTTGTTTTATTGAAACGATGTGTTTAGTTGATTTCACAAATCATATTAAACTTGCCGAGTATCTGAGTTAATTTTAAAGTGAAGTTGGTTTTTGAGGAGATACTTAAATAGTTAATTATTATGTGGCTTACAGCCTGAATTCGGATCAACCATTTTGCTATCGTCAAATTGAACCTTCTAGCTACTAGGCAACTCCCTCTTCGATATAACAAGGATAGCAATAAACTACCGCATCACCCCGTTTCCCGATTCCTCGTAATCATGAAATATTAAATAGCATCGCGCATGACGAAGGCACTCGTTATTGCGTCTGCAGTTGACAAATTGTATTAGACCCGCCGATTCCATCCCACCTGTGCTCGTTTAATCAGTTTCTTCCACAATTGCACTGGCCTGGAGGGATGAACCTTTGTGGGAAGGAAAAATGTGAATTTTGCATCCGAACCCGCGTAATAAGGTTGAGATTTTAGTGGCAACACTGTGTGACAGTGTTTTGTTTTGGTATGTAAACATATATTAGTCTTCATAGCTGTCGTGTCAAAGTTCAAAGTGGAGTGTCTTATCATCGTACCTCAATGTTTACGCGGGCCATAAACCTGCCAATTATTTTGGTGAAATCAAACGCTGTTGCGATATTTGTAAAAAGACGAATTCTTGTCAAAACCAAAAATTACGACTGGTATGTCTAGGCGAGAGAACGGCGACTGCCGATCCGGATATATCCCGGGTTCAAATCCTCGAAGTTCAAAAATCGAAGTCATGTGTGCACTGCCGCTAACTTATATGGGTGAATGAAAACATCGTCAGGAAACCTACTTATACGTAAACTCTTTATTAATAGTAGGTAATAATAAATTCATACGTATGACACATATATAAACTCAGGTTACTACCAACCCACAACCCACACAATTACAACCAACTGATCGATCAGGTAAGTCACGAAACATAGTTACTTTTGTATATTTGCACGAAAATCGGGCACATTATCGCGTAGGTAAACAAATCGATAAAAACTCTCATCGTTTTCACAAGTATCGTCAAGAATAAACATGATTTGAGAAAGCCGAGTGACCAAGCAAAAACCGTAGTGACCTGACCTTCCGATTTCACGATCGTAAGATCGTTGCAAAAATAATGCGAAAAATTGTTGACCTATTGACTAGAACAAAAAAAAAAAAAAAAACTAGACTATTATATTACCTTTGCCTCTGAATATTTTCCCAACAATCAGAAATGAGATTGTAGATCCGAACCCCGCCTTTGAGTATTGTCCAAGTGCAAATCTACGCATTTGTCATCTCCGCTCGCGTTAATGGCAAAGGAAATCATCATGAGGAAACCGGCACAAACCAAGAAAGACATATTTCGGTGACAAGAAAAGCAGGACGTGTAACTGATGGTAAGCAACATACCTGCCTATAACAGCACGGCAGTCCAAATCTATACCTAGCACTGAACTAAGCTCGTCGCTATAAGATGTTTAATCTCTGTGCCCTATAATTTCACCGGAAACGTTGCTATTCAAACCGGACCATATTGATGTTTGCACATTACTGCTTGGCGGTAGAATAACTGGCAAAGGTGTGGTACTTCCCCAGGTGGACTCCGCAAAGAGTCATACGACTACACAAGAGCCGTAGCCATAATGGTGGAATACGGCTTTGACTCTATTCAACAGAGGGCACATAAAGTGGGCTACTGAAATTGAATATGATATTTAATTTGATATATGGGAAACGAATTGCCCAAAACTAAAGTTTAAATTAACAAAAAAAGTGTAAAACGTATAATAATAACCTAATCCTCCACTCCAGAATTCGATTACACTTCAGCCCAGCCAATCAGATCTCGAAAGCCTCATCAATAGGAATGTCATCGGCCAAATTCGAGAATTCAAGTCATTGGCAAAACGTCTGCTGCGTCACTTGTACATGACGCGACGGAGTCACGTCGTCAGCGAGACATGTAGACGTCGAGTGCAAATGATGTCGGGAACGCCTGGCTGATGGGACAATTGAGCTTCAATTGATGTTAAACCTTACTTCTGAGTATGAAAGACTAATATTATGAACGCGACAGTTTGTGAAGATGTGTGTTTGTTACTTATTTACGAAAAAACTACTGAAGGGATTTAGATGAAATTTTAATTTAAAAAATTTACATAGATAGTTAGTGGTCTGGAATAACACATGGGTTTTTTTTATCCCGAGAAAATAACGGGATAACGGGTTTGGGAAATAAGCGTGTTAAGCAGTAGGGTGCTGTTTGTCTTGTATAATGGTGGGACTACTCGGCGTTGTTTATTTGACGTACTAAAATCCACCTAAGAATTATCTTGATCTATATATATAATAAAGTAGCCAAGTGCGAGTTGGACTCGCCCATGAAGGGTTCCGTTCCAGCAAGTAACATAATATACATAGTACACATAGTTCTTGTAGTTCGTTGTAACTTTGATCGAAGTTTCAATAATAGTGTATTTATGACGTACTAAAAAAACTACTCATCAGATCGAGTTCAAACTAATTTTCGTTGGTAGTTTACATGGTAATGTACATCATATTTTTTTTTAGATTTTTCATTCTGTTACTTTAGAAGTTAGAGGGGGGGGGGGGGAACACACATTTTACCACTTTGGAAGTGTCTCTCGCGCAAATTATTCAGTGTAGACGAAAATGATTTTAGAAACCTCAACATCATTTTTAAAGACCTATCGATAGACTCCCCACACGTGTAGGTTTGACGAAAAACAAATTTTTGAGTTTCAGTTCTCAGTATCCGGGGCAACCCTAATTTTTTTAATTTTTAATTTTTTTTGTACAAATCTTAATGCGGTTCACAGAATACATCTACTTACCAAGTTTCAACAGTGTAGTTTTCATAGTTTCGGCATAAAGTGGCTGTGACATACAGACGGACAGACAGACAGACATGACGAATCTATAAGGGTTCCGTTTTTACGTTTTACGGAACCCTAAAAAGGCTTTCTCAAACAGCAATAAAAATATTTGAAATGCAAAATTTTAGAGTATCGTGTAAGAATAATTTCAATTAATTGGTAGTTACAGTCTGTGACACACTCTTATGCCATACATTTTTGTCTTTAATGAAATCATCAACATTATAAAAAGCTTTATTCATTAAATAGGTTTTTAACATATTTTTAAACTTCTTTTCATTGAGACCTGCCAACTGATCTGGAATGATATTTTAAAAGCGAATATTCCTTCCTATATAATTCCATGTTTTTTGTAGTTTCAACTTGGGAATTACCAATTTGTCTTTGCAATTTTTATTTAAATACACACTGTATTTAGGGTTTATATCTGACATTTTACCAATGCTTTCCCGATTCTTTCCGGCATACATTATGCATTCATAAATATACAGGAAGGGGGCTGTTAAAATATTAATGTTTTTAAAGACCTCCCTCAAAGATTAGCGGGTAATTTGTACATAGCGCGGATTGCTCGTTTTTGCAGTATAAAAACTTATTATGTGTTTTGCCAGTGGATGTTTTCGATAAAGAGTAGATAGCTCTGAAAGTTATATACAAAAAATTGTTTTGCTCAGGGACGCGCCTTAAGCCGAGATCATGCCGACTAAAGTGTCCTTGCACTAGTCATCGTACGAGATCTAGTACTCATTGAATACTGCAAATGTCTTAGTGCTCTTAGATATGAAATGAGCGTCGGTTGAAGTTCGCAAATTAATACAGATTATCGATCCTTGACTGGTAATTCAGGTTGAAACATTATCCAAATAGGATTAAACTTGTATTATGGCGTAACAACACGCTCCTCCGGACATGATAAATACGATTACAATGATATTAAATGCTCTACGTATATGTGAAAGTACAGTTTCAGTTCACAGGATCTAGAGTTTCTGCGTCAGGTCAAACTTCGATAGGGAGTAAAGGCTTTATGAGGTATGAGGCCATAGGTATATTGGAACGAAGTTCCTTATACCAAGCTTGGAGGAGAATCGGGGTCACGCAGAACTGAACTGGAAAATATGTGAGACAAAAATATGTACCGTAAATGACGCGTAAAAACTGTCCGTGATCAGTGCGGCCAACATTAATTTTTTTATAAAATCGCACCATATTCCTAATATGATAAAGGCGAAAGTTTGTGAGTGTCTATGTTTGTTACTTCTTCATGTCTAAAAACGGCTGAATGAAGCGATTTTAGTAAAATTTGGTATGGAGTTAGTTACCATTCTGGGTTAAAACATAGGCTACTTTTTATCCCGAAAAAATAACGGGAACAACGGTAACGGGAACTACGCGGGTAAAACCGCGGGGCGCTGCTAGTATATATAGTACTAGCAGAACGCGCGCGCGTTGCTACGCCATCTATCAAAAATTGGCCGTACCATGTCAAATTATGAACAAATTCGGTTACTTTAGGTTCTAATGATGCAATCTTTAACATATGACATTATGCTGTCACGCAACGAAAGCTCTCAAAAAGAAATATTTTTTTCCCGTTTCTGTTACATTTTTCATTCATGCTCGGCTCCTGTTGATAGTAACGTAATGTTAAATAGCCTATAGCCTTCCTCGATAAATGAACTATCCTACAAAGAAATAATCAATTTAATTCAATTCGGACTATTAGTTCCAGAGATCCTTGCGTTCAAACAAACAAACAAACGTACAAACAAACAAACTCTTCAGCTTTATAATATTAGTATAGATATAAAATTAAGCGTTTTTTTTTCATTGTGACTTGTGCTGCTCCTATACCTAGGTATTATCCGAAGGAACTTCGTTTCTACCTGAAGTCCCATTCCCATGACACCACATCTTTTTTAGAAATTTAAACATCGGCCTGTATGATTTAATAATCTGTTATGAACATACATACCAACAGAATTCGTCTACTCTATGTTCCAATAGGGTACAATCCTCAAAAAAACTAATTAGTCCGTCAGTTATTTTGCTAAAAAATATTGTACACGTATTTTTTCTTTTGTTTCACAAACAAAAAATGACGAAGATACAGCGCTTCGAAGTTTCGTGTGACGTCACTTGTGAGTACGATTTTTGCTCACGAGTGACGTCGCGACCCCCCCACTCTTGAAGTTTGATGTTCTATATCTTTGTAGATTTATAATATTTTGAAAAAACAAAAAATACGTGTCCCATATTTTTCCATGATCTAGCTGACGGACTAATTAAAATAGTGTATTTTTTACCCAGTCCGGTACCCTATTGCTGGAAACTAAAAACTTACCGAAATCAACAATCTGTTGAATCTGATCCACGTTTTATCTCTCAAGATTTTCGTCAGTGTTTTAAAATGTTTTAAATTACTTTTAAAACTCAACTGGCAATTAACTTAAAAATCCTAATGATTTTAATCTCAAAAAGCTAAACTTGCAACTTAAAACACTTACATTAAATCGGCAACCGAAATGAAAAACCAGCTTGAAAGTAAGTACGCAACTTGAAAGTGAGTGACGCCGTTGCCCTCACTAAGAATTACTTAAACTTTTAATCTGACTTAGGAAAGTCTTTAAGTCGCCTTAATCTCTCCTAATCCTATTTTCTATAGCAATTAGATTGCGTTAAGCCCTTAAATGGATTGGCTAAGCTCTCAAGACTAGCCAACACTCGAGAGTGTTGGCTAGTCTATATTGATTTATTGATGTTAAGTGTGGTTACAATTAATTATATCTCCTAACGCGGTTTTTACAAGTTTTATTTCGTCATTAGCAGCACGCCGCGGTTTTACTCACGTAGTTCTCGTTCTCATTATTTTCTTGGGATAAAAAGTAGCCTATGTGCTTTTTCACAGTATAATCTATGTGTGTTCGAAATTTTAACCCGATCTGTTCATACATAAGTACGTTACGACGAGATTGAGCATCAAACATCCAAACAGTGACATTTATAATATTAATAGGATTTGCGCAGCTTTCGACTTCATACTTATATCAATCCATTTTATTAGTATTTGATTTGTTTAGCCTATCATCGCCATTTTCAGCATCGGTACACCGGTGTTTGGTCCAGGTGAGCTCTGGTAAGCGGAAATGCACAAAACACCTTAAGTAGTAAGTACTTCAGTGCGGGACTTCAAAATCTTAGTAAATACTACTCTTGAAACTTCTGCACTAATATTATAAATGCGAAAGTTTGATTACTTGTTGCTCAATCACGTCGGAAGATTTGCACGGATCCGGTTGAAATTTGGAACACAGTTAATTATGTTTAGAATACTGTCAACGAAAACAGGAACAACACGGGTTAACCGCGGGTCTTACTAATAAATGATTAATGAGAAAGTTTGTAAATATGTATATGTTTTTTACTCTTTCACGCAAAAGCAACTGAAGGAACTTTTATAGATAATGGTGTTGAATAACATATAGGTTTTTTTATCCCTAGAAAATATGTAACGGGATTAGGAACTACGCGCCTAAAACCGCTGGGGACGCTAGGGGAAGCTAGTATTTTAAGTAAATTCAGAAGATTTGAATTCCGAATAAGTCAATAGCAAAACGTCTCCATTATCCGTTTAACATTAAAGTGTCACTCTGGTCGCATTATCTAGGGGTAAGGTGCATCTCACCGCATCACGTTCCGACTCACTTAGACCGGTACGTGATTGGTCGAGAGCGTCGCTCGGTACTCTCGGTAGGACGTCTATTCGACATTATTCCGTTGAAAAGGGAACTGAATTTCAGGACACGAGGTTTTGCTGATAAGGTTAGTTGTGGGTTACATTTTCAGTTGGAATTGGACATTTGGACTGAAATAATTTTAATTTTTGAGTATAACGAGTATACATCCTTTACAGGCTTGGCCACCACGGGCGACACGTGGAACTATAATATGTAAAAGTTTTTTTTTTGCTTTTGTACTTACTGCGGCAGTGGCGATGTGCATGTGCAATCTGTCAGTTATTTTTCAACTGATAGTTATTTATAAATATAAACTAGCGGCCTGTTCCGGCTTCGCTCGGACATAACCTAGACACTGTCTGCAGCGCCATCTGCCGGGCTTATTTGTGAATTTAAACCATCTTCGAATACTCACACAGAAAAAAACATTCAAATTGGTCCCGTCGTTTAGGAGTTTACTATCAAATGATTAAATTACTAAAATGGCTATAAAAAAGCAGGGGTTGGTGATAAAAGGGTAAAAATTTAGGGTTGTATGTATTTTTAACGCCACATTATAAAAAAATAAAAACAAAAAAAAAATACCAAAAATTATTAAAAAAATTTTTGGGGTGAACAACACCTAACACTTAGGGGTATGAAAAATAGCTAGTAGCCGATTCTCAGACCTACTGAATATGCATATAAAATTTGGTAAAAATCAGTAAAGCCGTTTCGGAGGAGTAAGGAAACAAACACTGTGACACGAGAATTTTATATATAAGACTAGCTGACCCCGCAAACGTTGTTTTGCCCTTGTCACTTAGGGGTATGAAAAATAGCTAGTAGCCGATTCTCATAACTACAAAATATGCATATAAAATTTGGTTAAAATCAGTAAAGCCGTTTCGGAGGAGTAAGGAAACAAACACTGTGACACGAGAATTTTATATATAAGATATAAAAAAAGTATATTGGTGGACAATTCACACACAACACCATCTGACCTCAAACTAAGGAAAGCTTGTATGATGGCTGCCAGATAGCTGATATAATACTTATATACCTAGTTATTGTACAGTAAATATATACTTATTGTACATATAAACACCCAGACACAGTGCAGACATTTGAATTTGAATTCATCACACAAATATTCGGACTGGGTGGGAATCGAACCCACGACCCTCGGCTTCGCAGGCAGAACTACTACCCACTAAGCCACGAGGCCAGTCATTTCAAACATTTTTAAGTTTTATTTGAATTTTCTTACTCTCTGAGTACTTTTCATATTTTTATTTTATCTAAAAACCTTCTACAAAGTACCAGAAAACATTAAAAAAGATTAATGAAATCGGTACCTTAAACCACTCTCAAGTTATAGCGTAACCAGCAGAGATAGGGACCCATTTTTATACAAATAAATATAATGCTTAAGAGATATTTCTAAACAAATAAGAAATTTCCACTCATGCTGACCATTAAAGTCCAGTTTTGACATACTTTAAAGATAATATAATACCTTTATTATAAAGATCAAGAAGTTATTTGTTTGAACACGCTAATATCAGGTTTTACAGGACCGATTTTAATAAATCACCATTGGATATATTTATACGTGATTCCTAAGTGTTATAGGCTATAAATTATGAACCACGGTTGAAATCAGGAAGGACTGCTAGAGAATTATAAGCCTTACCCAGCTCCCTGCTCGGAATTATCTCTTTGATGAAACAAAATTAAACCATTTTTATCATCTTGATTTTGCATTTCATCGCAACGAATTTGAATTCATAGTTAACACCGGACAAAGTTTGTCGGGTCATTTAGTAATGAAATAATCGTTTTATATCCATAATAGATTAAACGGAATCAGATCCACCCACATTGATGATTTTTGGGTCAACAGTAATTTATAAGTAGGTAAACACATTTAGATTTAGTTAACATAAAACATAGCTTATGACGATCTGTAGAGAAATAGGCACTTTTGAACAGTGGTAAATTTTTTGATATTGGTGCAGAGATTTCCAAAATTTTTACACTTACATAATTGCACATTTAAAGAATAAATTACGTTTCACGTCGAATTATCCTTAGTTATTTAACTAAAGGAGCATCCAAATAAACACTGCTAAAATTATGCACCATTTCAATATAAAAAAAACAAATTCTGTACAGTAAAAGCACTGTAAATCATTTACATTTTACTAAATAATCAAATCAGTTTATTTCGACAATCCAAACACGAAGCCGTGATTTATTTTGTCAATAAGATTTATTTTGATACATTATTTAGATTCACCGTCTGCTGATTCCAAACATAATATTAGTCGCTCAATTTCGCTGTATTATTTAGACGTACGCTTAGTATTCACTTTCAGTACAATACTGTACTCACGTGCATGGAGGTATTAAGGACAATAATCGCGGGGGCTGTAAGGCGACCACTTAAGTTACAGCTCGTATAATAATTGGGAGAACAGCTACAGATTGAAATTCGACGTGTACCACTGCAACTTCAAAGTCATGTGTGTCGTAATGGCGTTGACTTAAAACCGTGAAAGAAATCATCGTGATGAAACCGATATGTACCTAGAATCTTTCAAGGTCATGTGTCATCCAGCAATCCGCACTGGACCAGCGTGGTGGACTATGACCTTGACTCTCTCATTGCGAGAGAAGGCACCGCAGTCTCAGCTGTAAGAACATTTAGTGGGCTGTTTGTGATGTGAGACTAAAACTTATGAATGAGTAAAAATGAAGCGTTGTGTGGAATCTACATTGCCTGTAGTTAAGTGACGCTAGCCAGTGTATAAAATAAAATAATCAATATAATAATAAAATAATCAAAATTGATCGATATTTTTTCACATAACACACATTAGCCACGTGGCACTTGGTGTGCCAATTTTGCTTACCAAAATTGGCCCACTTTTCACCGTCATCGGACCTCCGGCTTCATCGTTCGAGTATCTAAGCCGGAGTTCTCACCCATTTGAAGTTGGTGAAGTTGCGGTCGTTTCGGCCCCAACGCTAGGTACTAATCATTCGCTTTACCGGATGAAACTGTTCCGAATCGACACCAGAGCTATCCTGAGGGAGACTCCGGACGGATCCAGCTACTAGATGGTTCGATTGATCTTTCCTGAGCTGGTAACAACTGCTTCCAAACGCATTCCGTTGAGGGCTAGTTTAAGGCACCGATCACACCTCCCTGGTTTCGCCCACGTGAACGTGTCTACGTGAAGGATTTACAAACAGCGTGATTGGCTATGCCCCTTTGTGCGAATACGGGAGCAGGGACGATGAAACCGGCACAGCGAAATCGGGACAGCTCAGTGGCAATAGTTACGTCGATTGAAGACATTTTGGTCGAAGCTTTAAATAAATAACTAACTATTTATCTTCGCTTTCAGTTTTAATAGTTTTCAAAACAGGTAGGTTAGATATTCGGCTCTATTTAGAGTCAATCGTCGTGAAATTGTGCTATATACTCTAGTCAACAAGTGTTTTTAAGTCTAAATTGTTTCAGAATGAATCATACTTCCGTCCTAAATGAAACTCGAGATCTTCTTTCATAAGGAGAGTGTCGAAGCCATAATCCACAATGCAAGTACGGCAGATTTCACATAATGGAATATGTTACTTTTTAACGCGAATACTAGAATGACTAGTAAGCATGATCTATTATTTACTGACTATAACTTTGTATTATCGTTCCAGTAGCCGAGTTTTTTTTTTAAATTGCTAATTTTTTGCAAAATACTTCTCTACCTTTCGTCGTCATTTCGCCTAATAATAAACGACGTTGTGGCCGCAAATAGTGTGTATTTTAGATACTAATTTACTTTCGGCTTGAAAACTATCGACTATTTCGACATAAAATAGTTGCTATTGACTAGAGTTTTGGGTCTTACGCTTCTCTTTCGTACAGGCTAAGAATGGAACAAATTGTAAACTAAACTCAGACTTGGTTCCTTTCAAGTCATACCGGCATAGGACATAGTCATATTGGCAAAGGACAGAAGAAGATGGCACGAGAAAAGAGAGGCATATACAGCCGTGGTTTAGAGAAGGCTGTGGTTGATGATGAGATGATGTATTTATTCTAAGTCTGCGTGGTTCATATTCGTCATAATTGCTCAACAATAGTCGAGTGTGTAGTTAACAACCCGCAAAAACAAAGGTAGTTGCATAACAAATCTAATGAAGTTATAGGAGAGTATGAAAAAAATACCACAGCTTTCACACTTTAAACGGAGAATTACCATAATTTTATTCGAAAATAACGAAAATCTCATTTTCATAAATGTTTTCGCCAAACAGAAGCCGCAGCGGAATCCTTTTACGAAAGACCACTGATATTTCGGTGGACATCGGGACGCGATTCCGTAATGAAATTCTTTTCGTAAATGTATTTTCGATGGTTTATAGCGCTTAATTAACAGCTGCGGTATTCTGCAGGTGTAATAAACAATGAGAAATTTCCACGTTGGAAAAGAAAACCTGACTAAAGTTGTTCTCAATTGCACTAATGATAACATTCCTGGTTTTTGTTTAAATAGAGAAAATTGACTCGCAATTATTTATCACTAGCAGTTTCCCGTCAGTTCCCGGTTCTGTTAATTTCATGGGGTAAAAGTTTTTTTTTTTACCATTTATAAGATGGAGCGTGCTTACCTAGAAGAAACCGATTCACTCTCGATTTGAAGACACCAAGATTATAACCATCGGGAAAAACCCACTCAGGCAACTCATTCCACAGTCTAGACGTTCTTATCACAAAAGTAGAGTCAAACCTCTTTGTTCGTGTCTTTGGAACATCAACCATGAAACGATGCCGCTTCTTCGAGCTACGGGAAGTCCGATAGAAAAAAGGGCTAGGTGGTATTAGATCATGCAGATAAGTTGCACACTCTCCGAAGTGTATCCGATAATAGACCGATAGGCTAGCAATTTTTCGGCGATGTTCAAGACTTTGCAGTCTTTTTCGCACAAGAGTGTTATTGTAAAAATTAGCCTATGGCTTATTCCAGACCTTTATCTACGTGCCAAAGTGCATCTACATCCGTTTAGTAGTTTTTTGTATACATTCTTACAAACTTTTGCGTTTAAAATATTAGTAGGATTTGATACCTTTTTTCATACATCTATCACACATAATATCTGTTATTCAGGAATTTAATTTTTACGTTAAAACGTTTAAAATCAATAATTATACGAATAGTTTCCTTTTCACTTAGTGCAATCTCTTCGCTTTCTTCTTCTAGTGTAGGTAAATCCCTTGCATTACTACCATAATAACCACTAGGTTTATTTTCTTTTAACTATTATCAGTTTACATCACAGAAATCTAAATAAACATCAATTTGAAATGTGACATTTCTAGAAACTTTTAATGTTATGACTGGTGTCAACAACAAAATCTGTCAGTATGTAAATAGAAGAAACCGATTCCATCACTAATTAGAAAAAAAATATACTAATATCATTAATAATTCTAAAGAAGTCTACCTTTCCCGGTATTTCTTCTCCCCAAGGAAATAATTAAATGTTCCGCCCACGCAATTCAAAATTAATTAGTCAAATGTTAAGTTACTCTGGAACTTTGAGCAAGTGTCAAATTGTTTCCGAACGAATGTTTTGTAATCAAACTTGGTTCGCCGTAGAACTTTTGAAACATAATTTTGTGTGCATCGATGCCAAAACCAATAGAGAACAATACTAAAGCAAATTTTTTTTAACAATCGGTTATATTAAATAGAGCTGAGAACTACGTAGTGCAACCCTTTGAGGATTTACTTTGTTCCTTTTGATTTATTTATCCTCAAAGAGTGCGACCACAATAATAGTTTTCAAACACAAAAACCGTATCCGAATCGGACAATTTGTTTATCAATATGACGCCACAGAGAAATGCACAAGCACAGATTCAATTGCTTCAAGTATGTTTTATTTGCAGCTCTGACGCAGACGAGACGCAGATCCATCATTGCCGCTCTTATTAAGTCGTACAAATACAAGTAATAAATCAATAAAACAGATCTCCATCTTTGTAATAGGGTTGAATGCACTGTTACTTTAATATTAAATTTATGAAGAAATAAAAAACTGACCAAGTTTATGTCAAATTCATGGTACGAGTTTCGATATTAATGTACCTACTGTTTTGTTGTGATGTATGGTAAGTTAGTATTACAAACTAATACATGGGGATCATACTTCCTGGCGCGTTTCCATATTATTTATACGTGAATGTTAAACATTCACTCTGCTTGACGGAAATTATTGGATAATATCGGATTCGCCACTACAAGTGTGCTAAAATTTCCACGCGGTAACCTTGAGATATTCGTACTGAAATTCTTCTCTCGCTATGGCTCCTCCAAGACTACCATATCGTCAAGGCCACGGCGATTAGAGCCAAGAGATTACTCAATTACACAGATGTGATGCCGCCTACACTGCGCAACCCAAATTATATCGCAGTGCCACATGCTTTGAGCCAAAAGCCCGTGTGAGCAACCGTATCTCTGATCAAAAAACCACCTGAGTACTGTTGAAACACTTAAGACTTCTACCTAGCCAGATAAAAATATCCAGCAAGTAATAATGTGGCCAAGTCAATCCAGTACCGCACCACCCCATGTCTTCTACACGTCTACGAAAAACGAGAAGTACGTCAATACAAATTGGAACTTGTAATTTCGTGTTTCTCATTTTTCGTGATTAGAATCACGGCTAGAATTAGAGATAAATCAATAAGATCCGACCTAGGGTACTTGCTGACTTATCGCCAGGGTATCCTACGAAGAAGTTTCCGATCCACACATATTCAAGCTATCCGGCTTTTTTTACTTGGAAAAAAGATAATATATGCATTCATGCATACTCTTCTAAAAAAAGTGGACGGTTGGGTTATGTCGGACTCGATACCATGAGTGGTACCGACCAACAATTCCACGAGGTTCTATCTTTGCCGTATATGACAGGAACATGAGGATTCTTCAGCGAACTCGTCGCGGCTTGCCCGTGACCGGACCCACATCAGGCGAATTTATATTAAGTGATTTTTCACTTACTAATCGCCCATGTAATATTTTGTCTTATCTACAGAAATATGAAGTCTAATCCAAAAGAGAAAATTCGCAACTGAAACCGAGGAACATTTAGAATTGCTTGAGTTTTAATTTGTAATGAGTGCCTAACCCAAGACTCGAAGAGTACAGATAAATTTCGTCTGTTTCTTCAGATGTAGATAATTTTACCAGAAATTATTAATTAGGTTTCAATTTCCAAGTCAGGTTAGATTGAGTCTCCGCCTAATCTGTGAGTTACTAGGATAGTAGTCCTGAAACGGTTTATGAAATCTATACTTATAATAAAACTGTAGCGGGTCGAATTATGTAAATTGAAGCTATTTTGAAAAAAAAAATTGTTGGCACTCCATAGTCGATTCTGGTGGCGAAACTACATTTTTTTTCTTTCATGTCTGTCTGTCTGTCTGTCTTTCTGTATAGGGAACTCTCATCACGCCGAAACTACTGATTCAATTCAAATGAAACTTGACATGATTTAAGATCATAATAAGGAGATGGTCATCATCATCATCAGCCGCAAGACGTCCGTTGTTGAACAAAGGCCTCCCCCCTAGATTTCCACAACGAACGGTCCTGCGCAACCTGCAACCAGCGGTTTCCAGCGACCTTTGTGAGATCATCTGTCCATCTAGTGGGAGGCCGTTCAACACTGCGTCTTCCGGTTCATGGTCGCCACTCGAGAACCTTTGTTCCCCATCGGTTGTCAGTTCTGCGAGCGATGTGGCCTGCCCATTGCCACTTCAGCTTAGCTACTTTTCGAGCTATGTTGGCGACTTTCGTTATTTTGCGAATATCCTCATTACGGATTCTGTCGCGCAAAGAGACTCCGAGCATAGCTCGCTCCATAGCTCGCTGTGTGACTTTGAGCTTTGTTATGAGGCCTACAGTTAAGGACTACGTCTCAGTTCCATAAGTCATCACTGGCAACACGCACCGATTGAAGACTTTTGTCTTCAAGCATTGGGGTATTTTGGACTCCAAGATGTGCCGTAGTTTCCCGAACGCTGCCCATCCGAGTTGGATCCTTCGCTGGACCTCTTTGTAGAAGTTGGATCTACCCAATTGGATCTTTTGACCCAGGTAGACGTATTCGTCAACAACTTCGAGTGTGGTATTCCCAACAATAATCGGTACGGGTGAGACATGAACATTTGACATGACCTTCGTCTTGTCCATATTCATCCTTAAACCTACCTGTTGGGATACTCTACCGAGGTCCCTGAGCATAGCACCGAGGTCCTACATCGACTCCGCCACAATGACTATATCGTCGGCAAACCGAAGGTGAGTGATGCATTCGTCGTTGATATTGATGCCATGTCCTTCGTTCCAGTCCAGTAGCTTGAAAACATCTTCCATCGCGGCAGTGAACAGTTTCGGAGATATAACATCTCCCTGTCTCACGCCTTTCTGTAGCTGGATATGTTTCGTGCACCGGTCCTGTAATCGGACAGACATTGTGGTTTTGCTGTAAATACACCTCAACACTTCGATATAGCGATAGTCCATGCGGCATCGCTGGAGAGACTGAAGCACTGCCCAGGTCTCGATGGAATCGAAGGCTTTCTCATAGTCCACATACACTATACATAGTGGCCGATTATACTCCTCGGTTTAGATGGAGGAGATGGTAGCTGTCTACTTTCAATCCCCAATTTCCGCACGGTTTTTTTGCAGGGGTTTAAGTCAGAATAATTATGTATTTGGTTGTAACTCATGTTTGCGTTGCTCAATTTCGTTCATTCTTATTTTGTTAGAAAGAACACATTTTTAATATAGTCTTATCAAAATGTTAACATTATTGGTCGTTTGATTCGGAAATTACATAGAAATTAAATAATAACAGTAATAATAAGTTCATCCCATACCAACTTATAAGTATTCTGTGACACTGTAAACACTAGGGATGGAACAGAGGTCATTTTATCGGATTTGAAGTCGGAGTCGGAGTTTTAAAATTTGATTTATCGGAGTCGGAACCGAAGTCGTAGGCACAGGCAGGATTAGAAGTACTGGCAGGAGATACATTTTTATTGGGTATATACATTTTTGCTAAACACGTGCACAGGGTAAACATTGATGAGCAATTAATTTAGGAAGTTGAGATTTTGTGTTTCCATTTACTATCCACCACAATAAGGTATTATCTGCAATATTTATACACCTTACCTCCGATGATAACCTCCGTTTTAAAAGTTTCGGAGCCGAAGTCGGAAGTCGGAACCGAAGGTGTAATAATAATACCTTTCTAATGTTTTTCCACATTAACTACAGATGGCAGCTCATGGTACGAAACACGATCTGATATTTATTAGAGAATGTAGTATTTGTTGTTGTAGCGGCAAAATAACTACATCATCTGTGAAAATTACAATTGTCTAGCTATCTAGATAGCTATCACCATTCTTGGGATATAGTCTGGTGATAGACGGACGGACGAATGGACAAACAGCGAAGTCTCAGTAATAGGGTCCCGTTTTTACCATGTACATATATTATATGGAAAACAGGGAGGCGGTTTTTTCAATTCAATTCTTTATTGGTCTGTAAAATTAGGTATAATTGTACAATATAGGTCTTGAATAAATAAATGATCTCTAATTTTCACCAGGTAAGGTATACAGACAAAATACTTAAAAATATAATTATATCTAAAATTCAGTAGGCATAGGTCAACAATTTTGTTAAGAAAAATGTCAAAAACTATAAAATGTTAACAATACAATACAAGAGGTCCGAAACTATTTATTATTATTCATTTTTATAGTAGTTAGAATTAAGTTATTTAATTTTGGAAAAAAATAATAATTCAACTCATTAAACAATTTAGTGTTTTTCAAATTCATCAAATTTGTCCATCAAAAATGTATCAACAGCGTAGTATGCTTTTTGTATTAATCATTTGTTTAATAAGCTTTTGAAAATATTAATGTCCTGTTTAGAATATTAAACCCCTAACGTAACAAATATTAACGATAGAACAACATTACCATTTAGATTGACATTTGAAACACACATGGCTTAGAGTCTACAATATCACATCGGCTAATAAGTCTATCACCGACTTAGGCTATCATCCTGTAAAAATGTTTAAGTGGGTAAGTATCAGGGTAGCGATTCTGAAACCATTCGGTTGCATCCGACACGGAATCTCATCTCTCGGTCTTTGTCATGCTAAACAGATAAGACAAAGACCGAGAGATGAGATTCCGTGTCGGATGCAACCGAATGGTTTCAGAATCGCTACCCTGATCACGCAGATTAGCTACAGACTCTTCGTAATGAATCCTATAAAAATCCTACAAACTTAACACTGCGGCTATGCTCGATACTCCACAACCTTACTACAAGTATGGTTGATGTTGATAAAAATATAAAATACTACCAGCGCCCCACAGTGTTACCCGCGCAGTTCCCGTTCCCGTTGTTTTTCGGGATAAAAAGTAGCGCATGTGTTCTTCCAGACTATAATATTATATATCTGTGTTCCAAATTTTAGCCCGATCCGTACATACGTTAGGACGTGATTGAGCAACAAACATCCAAATTTCCAAACATCCATACATTGACATTTATACTATTAGTAGGAAGTAGAATGAAGGTGCGAAGCTCGAATAAATATATTTTTGAGTGGAAAACAAATTCACTCGGTTTGTGTAATGGCCACCATCCAAATATTTTTACGTAAGTACTACTAATGTACTAATAAGGTCGCAAGATCAACGTACGCGAACGAAGTAGCGGGTTCAGCTAGTATATAATATACGTGGTGACATTAATTTCATCAATCGTTTATTTTTCTTATGCGCCGAGCAACGATCTCAATACACAGATGTTCCAAACTTCAGGGCGCACGGAATCATGGCATCGTTGATAAGATTGAGCTCACTCTTTCCGTTCTAGTCGATTGCAGGAAACGGTGGATGCTGGACGTTTTTCCTATCACTATTCGTTGTCAACAATCAAAATAAGTAGAACCACAACATATTTTGCCGATACCTATTTTAGGGGTCAAGTAGATTGGTTGTTTGAACGATACACACAGAGGCGCAGTTTATTACCAATTTCAAGGTGTTCAGGGCAGATTTATTGGTTTATATAGATAGCGTTGAGGTTATATAAACACTAGCAGTGCCCCGCAGTTTTACCCGCGTACTTCCCCTTTCCGTCGTTCCCGTGATTTACCCGGGATAAAATATAAAAAGCCTATGTGTTCTTCCAGACTATAATCTAACTATATTCCAAATTTCAGCCTGATCCGTTCATACGTTACGGCGTGATTGAGCAACAAACATCCAAATATCCAAACATCCAAACATCCAAATATCCAAACATCCAAATATCCAAACATCCATACATCCAAACTTTGACATTTATATTATTAGTGGGATTAATTAGGATTAGTAAGTAACGTCACAGATCACTAGGTCCTGTTTTGTAAGCGTACAAGTCAGTCATAGAACTTAGCATTGTTTCCTCGATAACGATGTTCATGTATGCTATATCTATTATGTATATATATCTCTATTATGTCATTGTAGCCATATCAAAACGCATTAACAAAATAAACACAATGTCATGATATAACATGATTTAGTCGAATGTCTGAGTTTAATTTGAAAGTGAAGTTAAATTAAATTCTGTAGTTTATAGGTCGCAACCACGCAGTAAAATCGATGTGAAATCTCAGTAGGATTCTCCAAATGGTCAGCAAATCGGTTAAACCAGTTTAATAGTGGTTATACGAGTTAATTGATTAATCGCTGGCCGCAGCGATGTGAGGTCGCACAGAGCGAGTCTGGATTTCGGTTTGCGGGTACTTTTAAATCAAAAACTTTATGCAAGTTTCAACCGAATGGTAACAACGTTATAGTTGAAATTTGAAGTGTCTTGTTTCATTATTGGATTAATGAATGAAAAATGTGTTAAGATATTAATGTTATGTATTGCTTTATCATTTTATAACGTATTGTTTTAAAAAACATTTGTTTTCTTTGCTGATATAGGTTAGCTATAGATAGTGCAATCCACGAAGACGCGCCCCACCAATTTTTTTCTCCACCTACCGCGTTTGTTCCGAGCGTCAGTCGCGAACCATTCACCAGTCATTGTAGTGTGCGTGTGCATTCATAGGTAATTAGTGTGTACTGATAACACTCAAACATTGACGGAAGCTTGCACACATACTATCAACGGTAAGGAGGATTAGTGGGGCGCGTCTTCGTGGATTGCACTATCTGTACGTAGGTACTAACTAGGTGATGGTTGCGAGTTCTCTTTGTATTGAATTGCAACAGCAAGTATTTGCAACGCCATACATAACGATTTCTTTTCTTTGGCTTGATCTTGCCTGATGTTAAGCAACGTTGCGGTTTACGATGCCTACAAAAACCCATTCACTGTCGATTTGAAGACACCAAAATTATAACCATCGGGAAAAACCCTCTTAGGCAACGCATTCCACAGCCTAAACGTTCTTATCACAATAGTAGTCAAACTTTCTCGTTCGTATCTTTGAATCGTCAACTATGAGACGATGTCGCTTTTTTGATCTACGACCAGCCAGTTAGAAAAAAACAAGGTGATATTAGGCACATCCCAGTAGTTCGTAGTGTGTCCGATAAGCTAACAATTATACAGCGATACAATCTGTAAATCTATCTATGGCAAATTTTAAATGTAAACATCTGAGGTTACCTTCTTTGGTACCAATGCACCAATCTGACTGACCTTATGGTTTAGTTGGTAGTAAGTCTATCTGCCCGTGAAGCTGGAGGTCGTTGATGCGATTCCTACCTAGGAAAAAATATTTTTGTGATGAATACAGTGAACTCTTAAAACACTAAGAAGCGGCACGCGCTCTACTACGATGGCAATGCAAAATCAGGTGACGTCTCCTGATTGCGTCTCAGTCGCAACAGGAGCCCCAAGTTGAGTTGACGTTCGCTAACAATTTAAAAAAATCGGATATAAGCCGTAATAACGCCTTATTGTGCTTTTACAAGGTGCACAAACAATTCAAAGACCAAGATCAAGTTCCACGGTATCACTTTTCATGCGTAAGTACACAACATCTTTAATTATTTATTTAAATTATTTTTCTGTTGTAAACAATGTTACAATTTGCCATTTCTAAAAAGAAACATAATATATACATGCAGCGTAAGAGTGCAACACGACCGGCGATATGTTAGTTTCTGCTATTTTGTCTCTTTCACGCCAGTGCATTCGTATGTCTTCCTATTCTTGTCGAAAAAATATCTAAGCAAATGTGATATATAGCTATCTCATTTGCACCTACTTGTCATGATGTCTTTGTCATTCATTCAAACGTGTCTCACGATAGAAGTGAAGCTGTCTACACATTGCGTATGCTTGTGTGAAATATTCGCCACATTATGCTGTCTATATATTAGAGCGTACCTCATCTTCATTTAATTAGTTATATCAATGGATGAATACAAATATTTGCTCTAAAGCTAGCTAGGTCTTTCTATCATACTAATATTATAATAGAATAAATGTAAATGTTTGGTTTGATGTAGTTGAAATTTGCAACACACATCAAATTCTAGAAGAACACAGGATACTTTTTATTTCAGGAAAATAAGGGGAACGGGAACATTGCGTATTAAGTACATATTATGTATGTCCAAACTCTATTGTGTTCCGGTTTGTAGAGTAAATGTTTTCAAAAAACTACAGGGGAAAGAGGTAAGTAAATCTTGCTGATATTATAAATGTCAATATATGGGTGTTTGGACATTTGGATGCTGAGATGTTTGTTGCTCAATTACGTCGTAACGTATGAACAGATCAGACTCAAATTTGGAACACAGTTAGATTGTAGTCTAGAAGGCACATAATATGTATACTTTTTAGCCCAGGAAAATAACAGGAACGGGAACTCCGTGGGTAAAGCCGCAGGCGCTACTAATGATTTTATATCTCTGAATGACGAGTGAAAAGCAGTGTAACGTAGTGTAATAATTTGGACTGTTCGTTTTCAAACTGCAGCGTTCCATTCTGCTGTTATGGCTAGACATGTGGGTTACATAAAATCTGCCACAAATAGGTATTTTTGGTCCCGTCACTCTACATTAAAAAAACATATTCTCATAGACACTCAAAATATACCTACTTTATGTAATCAAAGTCACAACGATGACTTTAGCAGGTGTAATGACACGAAAACACTTATTCGTTTTGTGACTCCGAAACCTACACAAAAGCTCTTTGACGCCTAATGGCGAAAAGAAGTGAAAAATACTTGATTTGGAAGTAGAATTGAACATTTTATTTTACGCGACAGAGGTTAGTACATTGGAATGCCGCGTTGGCGTCTGGCACGTGAGATTGGAGCGAATGAAATTTGGCCGCCAACAGGGCTATGCCTACAACGGAATAATGCGAAATCGGAGAAATTTTGTTTTTCACTTCTGTTATTTGCTATCGAAGCTGTAATATACTTTATTATAGTAGATTTTCCGAGGTTTTGTTTTGTTCCGTTTGTTTGAGTTTAGTTTTTTTTCTGTCTTGTATGTTGGACATTTTAATAAAGCTGAGTATAGTAAAAATATATAAATATATATTAGTGGACAATTCACACACAACACCATCTGACACCAAACTAAGCAAAGCTTGTATGATGGCGGGCAGATAGCTGATATAATACTTATATAGTTTTAAATACATACCTACTTATTATACATAGAAACACCCAGACACAGTGCAAACCTTTGAATTCATCACACGAATATTTGGACTGGGTGGGAATCGAACCCACGACCCTCGACTTCGCAGGCAGAGCTACTACCAACTAAGCCACGAGGCCAGTCCTAAAATAAAATAGCTTAAATGTTGAGTTGTTCTTGTTAAAGGTACAATTTGACGAAACTGTAAAGGCTTGGTTGTTACGATTACTTAGCAGAGCGAGTTTTCGCTGAAGGACAACGTTTTGATGGAACAAATGATAGAATATTGCAAATATTACACAAGATTTTATTGCTATATCCATCTTATACCTTTAAACGAGCAATTCTTGTACCTAGATAAATATGTATATATATATAGAATCTGAATCTCGGAAACGGCTCGACGGATTTTCTTGAAATTATGTATGCAGGGGATTTTGGGGACGATAAATCGATCTAACTAGGTCTTATTAAAAAAAAACGCATATTATGCACGTTTTTAGACAATGGAAAACGCTCACATTAGACATTAGAATGTGAAGGTAAATTTCGCCTCGTGACGCGACAGCATATTAGCTCAGACGGGAAGTCGGGCGCTCATAGCGGTCACGAATTAGTAGCTCCGGGTTCGAATCCAGACGGGTTCTCTTTTTTTTTCAATTCGTTTTTTTTAAGAAAATCTATTTCTTGGAGTCTTTTATCTGTAGGTCTCTAAGTATATTTAGTATTTAAACCGAGCAAAGCTCGGTCACCCAGGTACTACTTACTTATATGTATATTATAAATTTATTGCTATTTTGTTGCTATTTACAATTATTATCTCAATGTTGTGTTAAAATCCGGTGATTCTTGTAGACCACGCGAAGGGAGACCCATATTCTTCTCATTTCCAAATGAGACAACTTGCTATATTTTCAGTCTTCTCATGATCAGGGCTGCATGCTCTAACGCTGTCCAAACGTAGAGGTAATTAAAAAAAAAACTTCAAATTGCGAAAGTGTATAACTATCTTCTCCAACCAGCACTTTTCCAGTATCGTGAAGCTAGTATTTTAGTCCGAAATAAAGTGGCCAAGTGCGAGTTGGACTCGCCCATGAAGGGTTCCGTTGCAGCAAATAACATAATAATAATAATATAATAATAATAATAATAACTTTTTGAGAAATGCCATGTCTCAATGGAGAACAACATTGTCCCTCAATACTAACACAACCTCTATTAGAACCGATGAAATTCCGATTGAGAATGGCATTTTTCAGGGAGATTCATTGAGCCCTATATGGTTCTGTTTAGCCCTTAATCCGTTATCAAATATGTTGAATAACACAAGTTACGGTTATAAGTTGACTCAGCAGACTACTATAAACCATCTTCTGTACATGGATGATTTGAAAATCTTCACCAAAACAGAAAATGAAATGAACAAAATTGTAAAAATGACTTCACAATTCAGCTCAGATATCAATATGACATTCGGACTCGATAAATGTAAAACACTTCACTTGCATAGGGGTAAAGTAAGTAATAAGGTAAGCATCGATAATGGCGAAGACTCACTGGAACACATAAGATTCACAACAATGGATGAAACAGACACATATAAATATTTAGGGCTTCACCAAGGAAAATCAATAAATCACATAGAAATAAAAAAACAATTAATTCACGAATACACACGAAGATTAAACCAAGTTTGTAAGAAAACTTTGTACTCAAAAAATTTATTTAAAGCAATCAACACATACGCTATACCGATACTAACATATTCATTCGGAGTTATTAAGTGGACGCAAACAGATATACAGAAAATAGAAATAAAAACTAGAACGAACTAAACATAACTATCTTCACCCAAAATCAGCTATAGAAAGAATGACAATTCAAAGACAGAAAGGTGGAAGAGGTGTAATAGACTTAGGAGTACTTTGGGAAGGGCAGGTACAAAAATTAAGACATTTCTTTTTTGAAAAATCAATTTACAGTAATCTCCATAGGGCAGTAGTAGAATCAGATGACAAGTATACACCACTAAATTTAATTGATAAAAATAGGGAATTCACAAGTGTACAAAGCGCTGAAAATAATAAACTTACAAAATGGCGCGGTAAGGAATTACATGGGCGACATATTCATGACCTTGAACAACACCACATAGATCTTCAGGCTTCCAACAAATGGTTAAAATTAGGCTCTTTATTCCCTGAAACCGAAGGATTTATGATTGCTATCCAAGACCAAGTAATCAACACAAAAAATTACAGAAAGTTTATAATTAAGGACCCCAATACGTTAAACGATAAATGCAGAAAATGCCACAGGCACCCTGAAACAATTCAGCATATCACCAGTGCTTGCCCTAATTTGACACAGACCGACTACACACATCGCCATAATCAAGTATCGCAGATAATACACCAAAAACTAGCCCTTAAACATAAACTAACGACAGGCAAACCTACACCGTACTACCAGTACACCCCTAAACCTGTAATGGAAAACACCACGCATAAACTATATTTTGACAGAGCAATATTAACTGATAAAACTATCCACAACAATAGACCTGATATCACACTAATTGACAAACAGAATAAAACAGTATTTTTAATAGATATTGCAGTGCCAAACACTCACAATTTACATAAAACCATTACAGAAAAAATAAATAAATATACAGAGCTTAAAGAGGAAATAATTAGAATCTGGAAAATGAATAAAGTGTATATCATACCTATGGTGCTTTCCAGTACAGGAGTCATCCCAAAACATCTCATTCAATCACTTAAAATTATAGACATCTCTGAAAACACATACATCACGATGCAAAAAGCCGCCATTTTAAATACGTGTCGCATAGTCCGCAAGTTTCTCCAAGAAGATTTAAATAATCAACCCGTTACAGAACATGAAGCTCACTTGGCTTAGGCCCGTGACTGCATGATTATCACCGAAGTGTCTTATACACTTTGAGAATAAAATATACAAAAATAAAAATAATAATAATATAATTCTTTATTACTTCTACAATTTTACAACACTTAACACTAATTAATACAATATCATGGTTTAATAATCTGCAGAGCAATGGGCGGCCTTATCGCTTAAAGCGATCTCTTCCAGGCAACCTTAGGAAGGACTTGTTGTGAAACTTATTGTACGCTGTAGGTAGTGTTAATATGATAGATAACACGGTTTTATTATGCTATAATATAGCTTATTATAACAATTAAAATACAGTTCGATTTTTAAAAATAAATAAATAGATAAATACATATAACATACATAATATACAACATTACGCATACATACTCCTAGACTTTTGTAAATAGATAAATATATAACATAAATCCACACCACATACATGGTATTAAACATTTCAATTACGAAGAGGAAAGATAATGTTCATACACGAGATTATTGAAAGTAGGAAGGGACTTAGCTTGTCTTATATTGAGAGGAAGATCATTCCACAGCAGAACAGCCTGTTCAGTAAATGATTTGCTATAGGAAAGGTTAGAGTGAGTAGAAGAAGGAAAATTAAGTTTAAGGGTGCGAGTGGAGCGAAGGGCACAGGATTTAGGTTTAATGAAATTGAACCTCTCCTTTAGGTAAAAAGGAGTGGTAGGATTAAAAAGGATCTTATAAAGCAAAGAAAGGATGTGAGCATTACGGCGAAGGCGGATAGATAACCACTTGAGCTTTTGGCGAAATTCGGAAATGTGATCATACTTGCGTAAACCAAATATGAACCGAATAAAAAAATTTTGCAAACGTTCAAGCTTGTCCAATTGCTCTTCGGTAAGGTCCAGATAGCAAACGTCAGCGTAGTCCAATATCGGGAAAAGAAGAGATTTTACTAGCGCAGTTTTAGTAGTGTTAGGGAGAAAATTTCGCAGTCTTCTTAAGGAACCTGCTGAAGCGAATATCTTTCGACTTACTTCTGCTAGCTGAGGTCCCCAAGAGAATTGTCTGTCCATGAGGATACCCAAATTTTTGACCACTTCACTAATAGGGATAGGTACACCGTCAAAGGTTACCCGCGGAAGATGGGACCATTCTACTTTGGAGATCATTCGGGAACTACCAATTACAATTATTTGAGTTTTATTTGGATTCACGCTGAGGCCGAATGATCTGCTCCAATTCAATATACTATTTAAATCAGTGTTAGTGGTGTCGATAGCCTCGTGCAATTGTTCAAGAGAGGCTTGAGTATATATTTGCAAATCGTCTGCATACAGATGGTAGGAGGAAGTTATTTGCTTTGAGATTTCGTTTATAAAAATTGCGAAAAGGAGTGGGGATAAAACGCCGCCTTGAGGAACACCGGCAGAGACCTCACACCACGATGAGTAAGTGTCATCGATACGTATTCGCTGTCGGCGTCCAAACAGGTAACTTCGAAACCAGTCAACTGCCGATGGAGATATGTTAAGAGAGCATAGGATCTGTAGTAAAATATCGAAATCAACATTGTTGAATGCATTGCTGAAATCTAGTAGCGTTAACACAGTCAGTTTACGATGACCAATACCATCCCGAATGTCATCGGTGATCTTCGTAAGGGCAGTAGTGGTACTATGCCCAACACGAAAACCAGATTGAAAGGGATTAAAGAGATTATTTTTGATAAGATAAGAGGAAAGTTGTTGGTGGATAAGTCGTTCTAAAACTTTTGAGAGGAATGGTAGAATACAAATAGGACGATAATCAGAAAAGGATTCAGGATTTGACTTTTTGGGAAGAGGAATGGTTTGGGCTTCTTTCCATATTACTGGAAACGTGCCCGTAGCCACGGAGTGATTAAGGATATGTAGGATTATTGGAATGATTTCATCAAGTATGGGCATAATCATATTACGACTTATGCTATCGCTACCAACAGCATTGGAGGAAATGGATAATATGCTCTTCTTTACATCACATGCGGCAAATTGACTAAAAATAAAAGGATCATAATCGGGAGAAGCTTTAGGCGAAAGTAATTTGAGAGTCTGATGTTTTACAGGTCCTTTAAAACTGGGTGAAGAGGAAAAGTGCTGATTAAGCTGGTTAATATCCAAGTTTTTCGGAATGGTGTCGTGACGAGACTTGCCAACTCCCAATGATCGTAGAAACTTCCAAACTTTAGCAGGATCTTCATTTTCAACGGATTGATGGATGTGTCGGCGTTGTGCGTCTCTACACGCTCTGTTGCAGACGTTACGGTAATTAATATACTTTTCCTTATCTTCAGCAGATTTTTGATGCTTAAGTTTGTGTTTAGCAACTGTCTTTTTGTGCATAAGTGCCCTTATTTCATCAGTTAGCCAAGGTGCTGGCAGATGCTTCATTTTCACAGAATGTAGGGGTGCATGGATATCGAAAAGTTTTGTTATAATTTTATTAAAGTTGGTGATCTTAACATCGACACTAATGGCGTTCAAAACTTCCGACCAGTCAATGTCCATTGCGTCTTTCCGTAAGTTTTCGATATGAATACTACCAAAACTGCGCTGTAGAAGAATTTTGGGCTTGACTTTGGGTGGACGAATATACATAGTACACATAGATCTTGTAGTTCGTTGTAACCTTGATCGAAGTTTTAATAATAGTGTATTTATGACGTACTAAAAAAAGCTACTCATCAGATCGAGTTCAAACCAATTTTCGTTGGTAGTTTCCATGGTAATGTACATCATATATTTTTTTTAGATTTTTCATTTTCTTACTTTAGAAGTTAGAGGGGGGACACACACACATTTTACCACTTTGGAAGTGTCTCTCGCGCAAATTATTCAGTGTAGACAAAAATTATCTCAAAAACCTCAACATCATTTTTGAAGACCTATCGATAGACACCCCAACTTACACAAGTGTAAGTTTGTTGAAAAATTTTTTGTTGAGTTTCAGTTCTCAGTATGGGGGGCAACCCTAATTTTCTTTTTTTAATTTTTTTTGTAAAAATCTTAATGCGGTTCACAGAATACATCTACTTACCAAGTTTCAACAGTGTAGTTCTCATAGTTTTGGCAAAAAGTGGCTGTGACATACGGACGGACAGACAGACAGACATGACGAATCTATAAGGGTTCCGTTTTTACGTTTTACGGAACCCTAAAGACCTAAGACATATTTCTTTGTCTAAGTTCTTGCTTTTGATAAATTTGAGAAAATATCTTATTTCAACAACCCTACGAGCAATACATTATTTTGTACACAATCCATTGACGCAGTCGTACGGCGCCGTATGGAAATGAAAAGCGCAAAACGCAATCGTTGCTTCCATACAAAAATGAAACTACCGCTTTGAATAGGATACGTATTCATTCTGGCTTTTGAGAGATTCAGGATTTTTCATATTTTAAGTTTATTTTTTTGTTATAATCGAATGTTTCGTGTTTTTTTTTTTTTTTTAAATAAAGAATGACGAGACGAGCAGGACATGTGCCTGATGGTAAGCAACATGCCTGCCACATAACAGCACAGTGACACGCAGCTATTGGAACATGGAGAATCCAAATCATTACCTAGCACTGCACTGCGCTCGTCACCCAGAGATCTAAGTTGTTATATCTCTAAGCCCTGTAATTTCTCTGGCAACATTGCCCTTCAAACCGGAACACAGTAATGTTTGCACATTACTGCTTGGCGGTAGAATAAATGGCAAAGGTGTGGTCCTTCCCCAGGCGGACTCTGCCAAGAGTCCTACCACTACTTAAAAGTGTTTGTTAGGTATATGCTTTTACGAAAATAAATTGTTGTGTGTAAGTAAAAAGGTTTTTCTAAAAATATACTCGTAATTACGAGGAATGTAGTAAAAATTGCGTTAATAGAGAAGAAAGAAGAACACTGATTATTATTAATATACATAATTATTTTAATAATCCTTTCCTTTACTTACATCCTCATTTTGTATTTATAAATGTGTTCTAGTAAATATTTATAACAGAGCGATAATTACAAGCGAAAACACTAAAATACGTAAACCATAAAAAAATACACGAACATACATACTTTTTTTCGATAGAGTTTATTTTCGTCGGACAGAGTTTGGCTTGTATAATAGTTTCCATGAGACACCTTTAAAGCCTCAGACTAAAAAAGAATTTACTACGCTAAAAACGCTTTTATATTTTTTATAACAGATTCGTAGCAGGGACAATAATTTTCGTACCTATAGATAATCTGCTACAATTCCATAGATATATGTAATTAAATTGTCAATGTAATACCCAATAATTTAACCCAATTATAAATCTACGGCAGGTTAGTTAAGTTTTTTATCTATCGTCGATAATAATCTATAATCTGGCTGTATTTAAATTTTTTGGCAATGACAGATTCACTAGTACCTGATAACGATGAATGTTTTCATTGTTAATCTGGACCAAAATTATAAATATTAATTACTGACTATTTTAATGGACACGTATGAAAAGCACTATAAAATCCCAGAGGATGTGGGTGTTTCGTCATCCAGACCGAACATTTTCTTTTTTTCTAGAGCTACGAAACGCATAGTCCATGTAGAACTTACTGATCACGCGATGAAACAAAATAAGTATTACGACCTTCTAAACGAATTAACAAAAAACGGATATATGTAGTTAATTTATACGCTGTAGAAGTAGGAGCGAGAGGTATACCAGCAATATCTCTCTATAACCTGCATAAACACCTTGGCTTATCCAGAAGTGCAGTAAGTTCTATACTAGAACGATTATCTAAAGCTGCACTAGTTCATATCAAATTTGGCTGGGCAGGGAGACCTGCCAAAGTCGTGCCAGTCATACCTTCACTAGTCGTGTTTCTCTCGAAACACGAGTAGTGAAGGTGATTGTGGATGCACGTCGGAAAGGGCCCCTTAAACCTACAACCGTGTCAGAAGTCTCGGGGTCTACTCGGGATTTCCCTCTCTGCCACACGATGGACCCGGCACCCGCACGGTGAATCCATGGAATGCTAAGAAGTTCGTCTCTTACTATGATAAATTTTTTTCTAGCAATTTGAAGTGGAACTAGGCTGGACATGTCTATCGAATGTCAGACGATTGCTGGGCTAAGATCACCACCCAGTGGCAGCCGAATGGGAAACGACGATGCGTGAGACCCAAAAGGCGATGGCGGGACGATCTCGACAAACACCTTAAAGGCTGGACTACTTTGACTTAAGACAGACAAAAATAGAAGGAGGGTAGGAAGGCTTTTGCTCAACACTGGGGCACAATGGGCTCTTAATAATAAAACATGACATTCATGACATTAGCGTTTTCGTTAAAATCCAACCTAAGTTGGATTCCTATGCAACAGCCAGTTTCATTTCTAAGGAAAAAAACAAATGTTACATTATCTAATTTTGAAACTGTTAGATTGGATATTTAAAGGAGATTACATGGTTGGACAAAGTAACACAATAGCTCTTTATAGAGACCGTTAGAGGGAGGGAAGAGAGGCCTTTGCTGAACGTTGGGATTAGATAGGCTAATATAATATATTAACAATAATACAGAAAGCGAGTGTTTGGCCACTTTTGGCCAAAGGTCATTGTGTGATGGTGTCTTTAACCTTATTTAGATTATTTTATTATTTATTGACGTCTGTCTGGTAAACAAGTTTGGTATTAGTTACTTTAAGCAATTGACATGTAAAAAAATATATTTCGAAATCCAAGATAGTGTGACAATGAAGTTAAATTTATTTACACATTCAACGAATCCGATAAACTTCCAGTGATGCTCAAACTATGTAACTAAAACATGCAATAAAAACTCCGACATCGTTTCCGTAGCAAAGAAGAACTATCGCGCAGCAATGTAAAGTTCCCGTTTCTCGTCATTCATTCACTGTGGAGTCAAAAGTTTGACAAACAGACAGCATTCTCGTCTTGAGAGTTCATTATACGGAACATTGGGTCGGAGCGACAACGGTTCTTTCCGAGTGAAGTTTGGGAAACTTTGGACAGGGCGGAATTAGGGTCACTTATCCATACATTTACCATCGTATAACGAAGCTTAATTTTGTCTCCTTTATTATTCATTGCCTTTGACATCACAAACGTCAAACATTATATGCATCGGATTGAAGTTATTCAATAACTCTTCAAAAAACTTGAGCATCGCCGAAAAATCGCTAGCTTATCGGTTTTAAATCGGATACACTTCAGAGAGTGTGCAACTGATCTGAATGATCTAATATCACCTTCTCCTTTTTTCTATCGGAATGCTTGCTAAAGCGACATCGTTTCATGGTTGATGTTCCAAAGACACGAACGAAGGGATTTTACTCTACTTTTGTGATAAGAACGTCTAGGCTGTAGAATACGTTGCCTAAATGGGTTTTTCCCATTGTAACAATCTTTGTGTCTTCAAATCGAGAGTGGATCAGTTTTTTTTTTGTAAACACACTCCATCGTAGACCGCATCGTCGCTTAACGTCAGGCGAGATGGGGGTCAAGCGTAAACTTATAAAAGTTAAAAAAAACTATACCTTATTAGCGTTTTGTTTTTGAATAAACATTAAGTAGGTAGGCAAAGCTTGTATTGTGGGAACCAAACAGCAGATAACATTTTAAATACGTAATTGTGAGACATAAAAACACTTGTCCAACATCTGGACACTAAAATTCACAAGACAAAAAATATTCGCATTCATCACACATGTATTTGTCCGGGCCGAGCATCGTAAGTGTTTGTAGTGCAGTGGGTTTGTCGTGAATGGAATTTCATTATGTTCAGACAATGTTTTCTTTGTGTCCTTTAAATGTATAAAACATTTATAGCCGCTGTAACCCTTTTATCGATGTTTAAATCAAATTAAATTTACATAGAAATATTTTGTTATAAACTTAATATTGTCACGATTACAAGCATGTGTGCTATTCTAGACAATAATCTAAATGACTGTATTTCAAATTTCAACCCGATCTGCTTAGGCATTTCCACGTATTTGAGCAACAAAGATCTACATATTGAAATATTCAAAATGTTGCATTTATAACAATAGTAAAATAACATACGTGAATTATGCAATAAGGTGCAGTATGTTGAGTGACTCTTAGTGTTTTTTTTTATAAACTGTGGTGGTAGGCTCGTCTAAGATTTGAGTCAAACTTTGGAATACGCTGGCTAATTACATGTTAAAATAGTTTGAATTGAATTGCCCTATGTTTTTGAAACTACCCATTGCGTAACTTTACAATAATATCTAAAGCAGCACTATCACAAATTCCTATATTAGTCACTATACATAACAAAGTCTTTTACAGCTCAATTTAATTTCCAAGACCGCTTTACAGCTTGACTAGTTTTTATTTGATTTTATTTTTTTGTTATTATAGTAGATCCAACCGTTTATTTTCTTTTTGACAGCACCAATAGAACGTAACTGCGCCATGTTACGCAAAAGTTCACTTTTAAATGCGAGGTTTTAAAAATATGACTACTGCTTAAATTTGCTCCTTGATGCCGTTTAATAATCATCTTTGACAAATTGAGTCCATAGGTGCAGTAGTTTTTTGTGTAACATGACGCAGTTACGTTCTATTGGTGCTGTCAAAAAGAAAATAAACGGTTGGATCTACTATAGTTTATTATGTACACAGATTCTTTATCTTATTGTAAATGGCGTTACCAAGTGTTATTTTGAAATAATGGTTCGAATAAATAAATTAAATCGAATTTACAATCTAAAATTACGTAAATTGGTTTCTTAATCTACCAAGACTTTTATTAGGGGACTGAAGTGGAGACTATCAGGCTTGATTATTCAAAGGATAATTTAGAACCGGAAAGTTTCTTCCAAATTAGAGGTCTTCCACGAAGTCTACAGAAATAGCGTCACAAATACAGAACCCGTCTGAATGTAGTGTCTAATTGTTAATTCTTCTTAAGTGAAATATGCTCAATTTTAAGATATTTTCTACAGTACAAAATGCCTTTGTTATTTCTTGAAAAAATCTCATGATTTTCATCGGTATGTAAGATATTAAACTCGGCTTAGTTTATCGCTTTATTTAAATTAGGTAGGTACTATTTGTGTGTTTTTTACTGTTATAGGTTTACACTTGATCACTATCTGGCCTGATTTTAAGCGACGATGCGGTCTACGATGGAGCTTGCTTGCCTAAAAGAATCCAATTTATGCTCGTCTTGAAAATAAAAACAAGATTGTAATCATGGGGAAACCACACTCAGGCAACGCATTCCACAGCCTGTATTTTCTTGTTACAAAAGTAGAGTCAAATCTTTTCGTTCGTGTCTTTAGAATGTCAACCACGAAACTATGTAATTTTCTTGAGCAACGACATATAAAAGCGCACGGTGCACACTCTCCGACATGTATCCGATAAAAAACCCGATAAGCTCGCAGTTTTTCGACGATGTTGAAGACTTTGAATTATTTTTCTTTACAGCCTTTTGGTATCCATTTCCGTGTTTTTATGAGATTAAAAGTAGTATAAATGTGCGTGGGGTTGAGGAGTCGTATCCCACCTCGTTTGTACTTTGTGATATTGTTAATCGACAGCTACACAACTCTAAATCAATTTAGACAATTTCATGAAATTTCGAGAGCCTAAGTCTAACTTTAAATTGACGGTGGTTGTTCTTTTTTCGGCGAAAATTTAATTTATTCGTTAATAAAATTATCAAAAATTTACTTGGGTCCCGTGGAAGAAGGACTAACTATACTTACCCACATACTTAGAGTGTGCCTTCTATGCATTTTTACCAAATTCTTAACAACTGCACTTTAACCCTCAATCCGCCACTGCGGCAGTAACTCCGGGAAGTCGGTAAAGTTTGTCGAATTTGGCAATATGCCGCCTCTAACGAACGCAGCAAAAATAGTTTCTCGTCCGTTCTGCAATCCAGATTCTGGATAAATTACGATAAATTTACTATTTTCAGTGAAGCGATTGTCTTAGTAAAACTGATGAAGTTTGGATCTCTCTTAATAATACAACGTAAGTTTTCAAATTCACGTAGATTGAAATAGTTAAACTATGCAGAGCAATCATGTGCAAGTATTTGAATTGCAATGTTTTCATTACAATTTTACGGTTTCAAGAGTTAAAATCTTATCTCCGACTTACAAGCGCAGTCTGAACTAATTTGGCTGATATTTTCTTGACGAAAGTATTGCATAGCACTCAGTTTTATTGGACAATCATGGTGCTAACCATCAGACACCCAATAGGTATATTCGTTCCGTCATTTCGTAAGTTGCGGCTGGTCTAGTTGGGAGAATGGCGACTTCCGATCCGGAGCCCCTGGTTTAAATCTCACGCCCGCCACTGTCTTTTCGAAGTCACGCACATAACTTCAAAAATCAGTAAAGGAAACCATCGCAAGGAATCTGGCATGTTCCTGAAATTTAATGCGTAAATACTAATAATAATACGTAAAATTCCTATGCGTAATCCACTAATCCGCAATGGGCCATCGTAATGGATTATGGCCTTGACTCTCTCCTTGCGAGAGAGAATGCCCCAAGTCTCACCAATGGGAACATTTTGTGGGCTGCTTATGTACCTTACCTTAGAAAAAAAGTCAACAAATCGTTTAAGGGTTAAACGTTGTTTGTGGCTTAGCTCTTAAACAAACCTTTGTTTTACCTTCATAATATATCTACAAATATTTACGTACAAACAAAAATGAGGCCCTATATAAACACAGACATAATTAAAAGCATAAATCTGCTTCCATTCCTGACCCTAGGGACATAAACAAATATCATATTGGCGATAACCGGTTCTATAACAAATCATTATGAAAATACATTTCGGCACGGTCAGTACGCAACAAATTACAAAAGAAAATAATATCGCCGTACGCACACAATGGCAAACGTATTTATTCCAGTATAATGTCTAAATAAGTATAAATGTACGGAAACGTTACAGGCAGGGTTGAAACATGACAATATAGTAAATAACTAAATGCCACTAAATATCATGCAAAGTCAACTTGGTTCAGAAACTTTTAACGCTTGTGACGTGAAACTTAGTCTTAGTCTAGTATGTTGTAACAAAATTAGTAGTTTTTTTTTTCTTAGGGTTATTTATATTTTTGACATTACGACATCAGACGAGAACTATCTTATCACTAATCTTATGTATCAGATTGTGTAAAATACACGTAATGTAAAAGTAAGTGACTATTCAATAATGAGACCGTTTATGGAATTTCCCAATACGCCCAGTTCCGTCATATCTCTGCAACACAAGCCTAATAACATCGGCTGGGGCAATAATAACGTCCAATAACCGGCTTTTATGATTTACTTTTTGTATCGCGTAAATATACGGAATAAAATTGTTTATGGTATATGGGTAACCACAGATATAAAAGGCAGTAAAATAGTATATATGGATTTAATTCAATTCAATTCAATTCTTTATTGGTCTGTAAAATTAGGTATAATTGTACAATATAGGTCTTGAATAAATAAATGATCTCTAATTTTCACCAGGTAAGGTATACAGACAAAATACTTAAAAATATAATTATATCTAAAATTCAGTAGGCATATGTCAACAATTTTGTTAAGAAAAATGTCAAAAATTATAAAATGTTAACAATACAATACAAGAGGTCCGAAACTATTTATTCATTTTTATAGTAGTTAGAATTAAGTTATTGAATTTTGGAAAAATAATAATAATTCAACTCATTAAACAATTTAGTGTTTTTCATATTCATCGAACTTGTCCATCAAAAATGTATCAACAGCGTAGTATGCTTTTTGTATTAATAATTTGTTTAATAAGCTTTTGAAAATATTAATGTCCTGTTTACATCTAATGGCCTGGGGTATTTTGTTGTAAATAATTGGGGCCATACAGAACACACTTTTATTCAACAACGCTGTTCGTGAAGGAACGATTTGTAACATACCCTCACGTCTACTTCCGACAGGACACACCTTAAAGAGCTCAGGATTGGATTTGACAAAGACAGCAACTTCACTAATGTATAAACAAGACAAGGTCAGGATGTTGAGTCGAACAAAATGTTTTTTGCATGAAGTCCTATTTTTTAACCCGCAGATTGCCCGAATACAACGCTTTTGCGCTCTAAATACTCGAAGCCGATCGGTAGTATTACCCCAAAACATTACTCCGTATCTCATTATTGATGCAACATGTCCATGGTATGATGTCAAAAGCGTGGGCTCATTCACGACTTTACGTAACTGAAAGAGCGCATATGCAAATTGATATAGTCTCTTTGACAATCCTTCTATATGAGATTTCCATGTCAGCTTATTATCTATTGTCAGTCCCAGAAACCGTGTGACTTGGACCTCCGTTACGTCTTTCCCTCCATATTTAATGTCAAAATTTAATAAGTCATTATGTTTCATTCTGAAATTCATTAGGTGAGTTTTATCAATATTTATGTTCAAATTAATGTCATTTAACCAATTAATAAAAGATGTCAGTGATTTTTGTATGTCAAATTCTAGCTCTTTATGATTGTCATTTACGAATAATATAGTGCTATCGTCTGCGAACAATGTCATGTGATGGTTGGAGATACTTGGAAAGTCATTAATATATAATAAAAATAGTAATGGACCCAAAACACTGCCTTGTGGCACCCCAAATTTAACCAACATCTTCTCCGATCTGTAAGTCTTCATTGTGGTTGTGGTTTGACATATTTTATCTATTTGAGTAATCTGTACTCTATTTTTCAGATATGATTCTATTAGTTTATACGAATTTCCCCTAACCCCAAGTGTATACAGTTTGGTCATCAGTTGGTCATGATCCACATTATCGAAGGCCTTGGACATATCCATATATAATGCTGCTACCTTATATTTTTTGTCCATTTTCGTCATAACTTTATTAAGAAAGTTAAATATGGCCATGTTGATCGTCTTACCCTTTCTGAAGCCGTACTGTTCATTTGCGAATACATTACGTCGCTCGAAGAAATTGTACATTGCATTATATATAACCTTTTCGAAAATTTTGGAAAATATTGGTACAAGTACTACCGGACGATAATTACCTACTTGACATCTATCCCCTTTTTTGAACATAGGTTTGACTACTGATACTTTTAAATCATCTGGAAACACACCAGCTTCCATACAGATATTAATTAAATAACTGAGTACGGGTGCTACAGCTATAGCTACGTCTTTGACCACCTTTGTTGCTACACTGTCTATTCCAACACTATTAGTATTTTTTAGTGCGCTTATAATTTTCATAATGTCTGATGGAATTGTGGGAGCTAAAAATAGAGATTCCAATTGTGAATTTCCTATCATTTTTTTAATATGTTTGCTGTTACTATTACTTTTTTTGTTATTCTGTGGTACGTTGATAAAGTAATTGTTAAAGTACTTTGCAATTTCTCTAGGTTCAATAATTGTTTTACCATGGGACGTTACAATATGTGAAATAGAGCCAGCAGGGTAGCAAGCCTTTTGTTTGTTGATAATTTCCCATGTGGCTTTTGATTTGTTGTTCGCATTTTTGATATAGTACTCGTTTTGTGATTTTTGGGTTAATTTTATTATTTTTTTGAACCTCTTCGAATATTTTTTTAAAGCTTCTTTAGTTTCCATAGATTTATTAGACCTATATTTCCAAAGAAGCTGAATTTTTTTCTTGGCGCATTTTTTAACACCCTTGGAAACCCATTTTGGCTTTTGAATGTAAGATCTTTTAATTCTAATTTCGGGGAAGCATAGATTATAAAAAAGAAGAAAGTTCTCGTTGAAGATACGAAATGCTTCATTTGGGTCGCTATTATTGTATACTTCATGAAAACTCAGGCTGCTCATACATTCGATAAATTTGGCTCTATTTTCGGAACTATAGTCGCGTCTCGTTTCGTACCAAGATTTAATTCTGCAGCTCTTCTTGACTGGAAATGTGAAATATTGTGCTGTGTGGTCTGATAAGGCCATTTCCTTTATCTCTCCTGTTGCACCTCTTATATTATGTATTATATTATCTATGCTTGTACCACTACCTAACCGTGTTGGTTCATTAAAGCTAAATCTTAAGTTGAATTTTGCTACTATATCCCTAAATGTTTGCGTTTGTGGACAATGTTTGAGTAAATTAATATTGAAATCACCACACAATATTATTTTAAATTGTTTGTTAAAGCAGTATTTATCTAAAAGCTCTTCAAGTTTGTCGAAAAACACCTCGGTAACATTATTTTTTCTGTTTGGTGGTCTGTAGATACATATTATGTATACTTTGTGTTCGCTCAACTCAACAGCGCAACACTCTATCACGTTTGCCATTGCTGTGTTATTACTGACTAGTTGTATTTCATTAAATTTTATGTCATTTCTGATTAAGATACAAGATCCTCCAATTTAACAAAAGTGTGCCGCCAATTTAAAGTTCGGTATCGATAAAAGTGATGTATCACTTGTTGTCATATTGTGTTCTGTGAAGCAGAGTACGTCAACATCTTTACCTTGAGCTGTCATATTTGCTAAACTTATTGTAACTCTATTTGACTTGTTAATCAAACCATCTATATTCTGATGTAGTAAGTGTATGCGATTATATACGAAAAAGCATATTATTTTCGGGTACTATTTGTGTATTCGCGTTAGGTTTATCAAACTCCCTTTCGGTCAATGAGTCAGTTAAACCTCTGTGATTATTGTTAGTCAACCCTGATTCGGTATTAGTAATTTGTGAATTATTGCTAATCAGGTTTTCACTTACTGCTATTAAGGTAGCTTGATCACAAGAGTCATTATTTGTTTGTGTCGTTTTATCCACTAGGCTGGTATGTTTTTGCGACTGCAGTTTTTTATACATACTATAATAGACATGTCTTTCATTTATATGACCTATGCGAAGGATTTCTCTCAATAATAGTTGACCAACATGCGTCTTCAATTGCCTACGAAATGGACGATACAGATAATAATTCATATCAACATAGTGAGAATTCCTATATTTACTACAAATGAATAATTAATCAAATAAAAGAAAATTGAAGTGTATTTTTAATTGAATCCCAATTACGTAACGATTAAAATAGCCATCGCCATTTAGCAGGGCATGCCGCCAGACAATTATAGCTCCTTGTGCGCTGCGTACAGTTAGAAGCAACTTATTTAACTAGTTGACGAAATGCCCCTATTGTTTATATATTATATATATAGACTAGCCCCAATAAAATATAAATTTGTTAAAGCTTTGAAATTATTTAACGCTTACAATGAGCGGGTATAAGGTGGCATTAGCATTAACAGCCCACTAAACGTTCCCACTGCTGGGACTCGGGGCCTTCTCTCGCAAGGAGAGAGTTGAGGCCATAATCCACCACGCTGGCCCAGTGCGGGTTGGCGGATGACACATGACTTCGAAAGGTTCTAGGTACATGTCGGTTTCCTCTCGATGTTTTCCTTCACCGTTTTAAGTTAGCGGCATTACGCACATGACTTCGAAAAGACAGTGGTGCGTGTGGGGTTTGAACCCGGGGTCTCCGGATCGGCAGTCGCCGTTCTCCCGACTAGACCAGCCGTAACTTCAGACCAGCCGTAACTTCCCGTAACCGTATAAGGTGGAGTGTGATTTAATTTATTGGAACTCTGTAGCCATATTATAATGTTTCTGAGATCTAAGATAATCCGCAGTATTTAAAAAATTACCAAAAGTTTAAACGAGGCAAAAAATCCATCGAACTTTTAACAAATCCGTTAACAACATCTTGTTGTAACTTCAAACAAACTTATCTTGACAAAATTGATCTTAAAAGTCAATTTTACAATACAGTGGTAAGTTTTCGTTGAGAAATATTCTGTTATGCTCCCCAAAAATACCATGAAAATATTATCATGTCTTTTGCCGACAGCAATTTTTCCCAATCAAAAGAAGGCTCCGGAAGTATAAATTAGTAGTATTTCTAGGCTCATCATTATTCAATCTCGGTTCACCACTGACAGTTTTGATAGAGACGTAATGCAAGGACACTGTAAAATTCCACTGTACACTGTAATTACACTGTAAAATGGAACTACTATACGTAGAATTAGCCAATTCCCAATGTCTACGTGTAGGTACGTCGAATATAATATTACATACTTATTACAAGCTTTGCTTAGTTTGGGGTCAGATGGTGTTGTGTGTGAATTGTCCACCAATATTTATTTATTTATATATTGGGTACTTGCTATCTATACCTAAAAATATCATATATATGAGTTATGCAAATATACTGATGTCTACAATCGTACAATCATGTATGCGTTCCATCGTATTAAGAAGCGTCATCTAGCCAATTTCTATTCTGTGGTTAATGTGTGTGAAGATGGGGCAACCGTATGGGATAAACTATGCTGATAAAGAGAAACGATGCTTCATACCTCGCGATATGATACAATAGAGCACATATTTGTTTTGTAGAATCTGCCACGGTTATGTAATATATGTATTTAATATTGATCGCTTCCGTTTTATTGCTTGTATAAAATAAAGCGATTGGATGAAAATAATGCGCTTTTTGGTAAACAACAAGCATTTATAGCTCACATAGCCTACTTGGTTAAAGATACTGACTTTCAAAGACACTGAGAGAGTCATCACAGTCATAGAATAGAATCGCTACTACCTTTATTCTAATGAACAAATACATACGTAAACACACATTTTTATTACCTACCCGACTGAAAGAAGGGTTATGTTTTTCGCGCGTATCTTGTATGTTTGTAAATTTCTTTATTCCCACGTATCTTCCAAACGGCTGGATGGATTTTGACGATTTAGATATCGTTCGTTTTGTCTCAATTGCCCAAGTGTCTTTAGATAGGTTTAAAATATAAAAAAAAATTGGCAGTCATAGGAACTGCCGATAGAAGTGAAAACTTGGGACTCAAATGTTTTCACTTTTAATTGAATTGTCTAATTTATTTATCACCTTGTCAGAAGACTAATTATTTGTTAAACCATCGTAGGTCTATGTACATTCGCATAATTTCAACAACGCCAGCTAAATCGATGGTTGCGCCATCTAGTTTTATATCAACGTAATTATACAGAATATTGCAACTCTTTACTGTTTCTGTTGCCCTGGTACTGGTACCTAGGGGCAAACGCAACTCTTTTATATTTCTGTTGTCCTGGGTAGCGATTCTGAAACCATTCGGTTGCATCCGACACGGAATCTCATCTCTCGGTCTTTGTCATGTCAGGTAAGACAAAGACCGAGAGATGAGATTCCGTGTCGGATGCAACCGAATGGTTTCAGAATCGCTACCCTGGTATCTGGAGATAAACGCTGGGGTGTTGGAGGTAGGTAATCGGAACTTTTTACTGTTTCTGTTACCCTGGTACCTACCTGGCCATTTTTACCGAGTTTCCCCGAAGATTTATTTCATATCCGATCCGATCCGATCCGATCCATTATCATATCCAAGCGTGACGATTGATGAATCCATTTCACAGCCCACGAAAATTCTGTCTATAGCGCGCCTAAAGAAGTTTTCACTTCAAAAAAAATAATATAACCGATTTTTGATGCAAAATTGTAAGTAGCTGAAAAAAATATTTTTATTATTTTAATATGCTAGCTATGGGCTGATGATGATGAATATGCTAGCATATCGAGTAGAGTATTAAAATAAAGGGAATTTATAGACCATGACAAATATGTACAAAATTAATCTTAGAAATAATTACGTTTGATCATAGCTAGCAATACGTATAATACACCTGCATGTATTTGCCATTAATCCTACCGCAATAGTTTAGTGCAGTCACGCTCTGTACGTGATTGATGTACAGAATATCCAACAAATCGATTAAATGTCACGAATACGGTAATAACATACCTAAAATGTAATTTTTGGAGGTTTTTCTCAAAGGGAAAATTTCTTTTGGCGCGCCTCAGACAGATTTTTCGTAAGCTGTGAACTGAATTCTAGCGTCACGCTCGGGAATGATAGGAAATCTTCGGGCAAATTCGGGACCATGGCCATTGACCATCTAAAAAAAACTTCTCGTTTTTTTTAAATAAAATGTGGCGAGACAATCAGAACATGTGCCTGACGGTAAGCAACATGCCTGCCACATAACAGCACAGTGACACGCAGCTATTGAGTCCAAACCATTAACTAGCACTGAATTGCGCTAAAAAGCTGAGGTCGAGCGATGTATAAATGAATCTTAATTTATCTATATATATAAAAATCAATGCCACTTTTCGTTGTTATTGAACTCCTCCTAAACAGCTGGACCGATTTGAATGATATTTTTTTTGTATACGTTTGGGTAGGGCCCTGGAAGGTTTAGATTCACAAATCAGCCCGGCAGATGGCACTGCAGTTGGTATCTAGGTTATTATTCGAGCGAAGCCGGAGCGGGCCGCTAGTTTAGTATAAATATGCTTACTTATCTAATGGATAAAGATACAGTATAAAAAAGATTATTATTAAACCGTATTGTTGAGATTTGGGCATTCCTTGCCACTGTTACTACCTAGTTTAACAAATTACCCATTTATTTCACGATATTATCTATTGAATAGAGTTAAGTACAGACCTCTATTAGTGAAAGAAATGGACATGTAATAACTAACATCCATTACAACTTACGTACCGCAAGAAACATGGCGTGGGGCACTAATGGGTTATTCTGTGGAAACCATAAATACCAATTACTGGACCTTTATCACATGATTGCTAAACTGAAAACGCAGAACCGTTCCGTATTATTTTAAAGTACCTACGAAGAACATGTGATTTTCATTTAATGGAGTATTTTAGGTTACTAAAATTTTAAAGGTTTAAATAAGTTAAGGTTGGTCAAGCATGTCTTAGGTTTCAGCCGCATTCTGCGGCCTTTTTCAAGGGGAGCGTGCAAAAAGGTCCGCATCCCGTTTGGCATAGATTGCTTGCCAAGTAATGTCTAAACATCACTGTGTTCCGGTTTGAAAGACAATGTTACCAGAAATACTATAGTATTTCGTACTATAGTATACAGCGCATAGAGATAAATCATCATAATACACCTGTGTGACTAGCACAGTACGCTGCTTGGTAATAATTTGTACTCTTCGTGTTCCACTAGCTGCGTGACACAGCTGCGTGCGTCATTCTATCCCATAAAAAATAATTCTAATAACATTTCATTTTGCTTTTACCGAATACAGGCCCACCCGGCAATTGCTTAAGAAAAAAAGTAAATTCGGCACTAACGACGTATTGTAATGCTGTCTATAGACCGTTTTATGGCTAGCTTTCTTTGTGTAACTACCCTTAACTCGTTAATGTCCTTTTACGTTCAGGGGAGACCGTCACTTACAACTATTTTGTTGTTTTATGGACTAGTCAAATGTCAATATCGAGTACAACACACAAAAAAATGAATACCTATAATTTTTATAACTAATATACTAAATATGTAATTGTTTCCGGAATCATTATTTGTGAATAGTTTATTTTATTTTTCAGGAATAAAATAGTCAAATTACACTTAGCACAGAAGCACCCGACATAAATCTATTGAATTAGGTTTATGTCTGGTTTAAAAGTCACTCATTAATAACAATTAGGTACTCGAAGTGTTTTTGTGTTCGGCTGAATTTAAAAATCTAAGAGCATTGATACGTTGGATTTTCAATAAAGTTTCTAATTATGAAAAAAATTGTTACCTATTTAATACAAAATTCCTTTTTGAACTCGATTAATGTATGATGTATGAAAAAGTGTTATTTTTTTCTGGACAGACGCACATTGGTATGTATTTAAACTATACTTACATAGTACCATACCTACTTACAAAACCTCGATTTTTTACATCGAGAGCTCTTTGTAAAATCTCAGTCATCATTTCTACGTTTCATTTATAATTGGATCAATAAACAAATGAAAATCGTCAAGCTTAGTTTTTCCGGTACCTTCATCAAACCTCATTACGAATGGAAAGGACAAAGACAAAGGGCCCCGAATACTCTATTCTAATTGGTGGATATCGTTTCTAATCCGATAAAAGGTAGCGATGGGGATTTACAGGAGTTTTGTTTTGTTCAGTGTTAGGTACAAATTACCGTGAAATTTTAAGGGATGCCTTATATTGTAATACCGTCACATTATGGATATAATTAGAGTAGAACTAAGTGATTATTCATTGATATCCAGCTAGTTACATTAGTTTCAGAGACTATGGTTCCCAAAAAATGAAAAGCCGGTTTTGAAGGAGTAGGTCCCAATTCAGCTGTATGTTTTGTGAAAGCTTGATTCTGATGGTTATTTTTGACGTGACAACGTCTTATAATTCGATGAAGCCGGCTGCACGCACGAAAACACATGACGTCATGCGCCGTTACCGCCGTTACCCCCGCCGCATGACGTCATGTGCCGTTACCTCGCCGCATGACGTCATGCGGCGTTACCTCGCTCTAAGGTGTAGTTAAGGTGTAGTAAGGTGAAGTTGTCACGTTCAACTATCGTCAGTAAACCGACTTTACAGACAACCATTTTTTGTATGATAAATAATATTTCAGAAATGCTCCTTTATAGATTTGCTCGACACTGTTTTTGCAATATAAAAAAATGTTTACCTTTATCTGGACGATATATTAGTAATTTCCTAAAAATCACAAAAATTTGTCGACTGTCTGAATTTAATTTTGTAAACCAAACCCGACTGGTTTTGTCGGAGCAAATAAAATAACGCACTTGAAAAAGAACAAGAATGTGACTTGGAGCCAAACTGAAGGGAACAATAAAATGATAATTAATTACTTACATGAATTATTTTTAAAAACAATTATTAGGTAGGCACATTTTTGGCCCGTAAAATGATACCCTACTAATATTATAAACATTGACGTTTATAATATTAGTAGGGTATCATTTTACGTTCCAAAAATGTGCCTACCTAATAATTGTTTTTAAAAATAATTCATGTACCTAATTAATGGATGGATGTATGGATATTTGTTGCTCAATCACGACATAACGTTTGAACGGATCGGGCTGAAATTTGGAATACAAGTAGTTAGTTTAGAGTCGAAAGAACACATAAGCTTATTCCGGCAAAATAACGGGAACAGGAACTACGCGGGTAAATACGGGGGGCGCTGTTAGTAATATAATATTTCACATATATCAAAACGGGTTTATTTATTATTTAAGATTAAACTCTTACGAAACATGTAAAGTGGCGTTTTATTTTAAGTAGGATACCTCGTTTCTTTATAATCATTCTCGATACCAATACTACGAGTATGAACAGGATAGATTTGTATTTTGATATATATTTAATTGAGCGTGGTATTTTGTAGACTTACCTTAGAACGGGTTACGTAGTACGTAGTACCGCAAATATTTCGTAAAAGGCTTATTACACTTGGCTAAATTTAGTCGACTGAATATAGTCTCTAGTGAATTCAGTAAAGTTTAATAGCATCTAGTAAGCTAGCCAACTAAATTCTAAAGTCCAGAAAAATAACTCTTTCAAAAGTTTTCCCGTTTAAAACCATTAAACTTTTGATACCTCTCTGAACTGTTCAGTATTTCAAAATAATTAAAAACGTTTTCTCCAAAGAAAAAAAAACGTTACAAAGCGTAATTCTATCCCCTTAAACCCTTCTCAGCTTATCCAATACTTAACGCGCCTTTTTTATCAGATTACGTAAAAACTTCTTCCATTTTCCTGCACGGAGGCTGGTTAGTGAAAAAATAAATCTCTAAATTCGAAAATGGAACACATCAAAAAGCGCGCGAAACAATCGCTCAGCGTTTTTGCTTCTTTTCAACGGAGGAACAAAGGAGGTTTGCTGCGGGCTCCGTGACATGTCTTGAGTAACATGCTTTATCCGAGGGCCAGGTTGTGGTGACCTCCTTTCAGCGGACCGCTTTTGCTGATCTTTTAGGCTAGGTGTCAACTACGTAGGTCTCAACAAGATGTAATAGGCTTGTTTCCACTAAGAACGAATCGAATGGATTAGAGATTCTTACTATTGATTAAGATATAGAGATTTACAAAAATAAAACAGTTTATCAAAATGAGTAAAGATTATTAATATTTTTAGAAAAGAAAATCTTAAAAAATAGGCTCTGAGTCACGTGACAGTAAACGCCAATCAGAGAATGTGACGTCACGCCGTGCTATATATCACTTGACATTACTAATGTTGTTGACATTTTCATAGAACTAATATAATTATTTTTTATTTTTATTTATTCTTCGCCATGGATACAAGTTCTTTAGCCGCTTTACTGAACTAGTTTGTTATTGTTTTAACATTATTCTTGAGGAAAATTATCAGTTTTTTTTTACATTTACATTACTACGATTATACTGTGTCAAATACTTTCATCAAAATGATCTTCACAAAAGTACATTCTTAATTTAATGGCCATCATTCCTCCCCGCAAGCGTTTGCCACTTTTTTCGTATTTGTGGATCGTTTGGAACATAGATGAATAATTTGTGTGGCGTATTTATACTTGTGCTTGTACACTGGGGCACTATGCAGTTCTTGTAATGCGAGGGATTCGTTTTAAATTAAAAACATTGACTACGTCCATACACAAACACATATGTTTGCCACGGCGTGACGTCATTCAAGACGCCATGACAGTCTGGAGCGTTTTTGTGCACAAATTTGTTTGATTTTTTGAAATGCAAAATACATAATGTAAATGTAAGTATTTTTCAAAAATTTAGATGTTTCGGAATAATATAAACATCAAACTATATTATTAACCAATTTTTAAAATTGAGTACACAAGCCTATTGTACCTATAAAGAGTTACATTTATTTTATCGCAGTACCTATTAGAATTAATACCCGGTTTACATTATTCCAGTCCAGCGGTCGAATCCAGCGCTGGATTGCTTACTGGAATAATGTAAACCGGCACTGGAATGCATTGGCACTGGAGTGATGCTTTCTAGTGCCGGTTTACACTATTCCAGTAAGCAATCCAGCGCTGTATTCGGCCGCTGGACTGGAATAATGTAAGCGGAGTATTATAATAACAATTCAACTCTACATTTGATAGCTGTGCTCCGCGGTGTAACTTACATAACGTGCACCCTAAATTATTATTCGTGGGTATTTTTAAATGAATTAAAAGGGAGGATTAGAAAGAGGAGAAAACAAAAGCATTTCTCAGATCACACTATCATCTAACTCACTAAGCAAAGCTTGTGCTATGGCAGTCAAATCTATACTTAATATAATAAAGCCTGAAGAGTGTGTTTGTTTGAACGCGCTTCTTCGGAACTACGGGTTCGAATTGAAAGATTATTTTTCTGTTAGATAGTCCATTTATAGAGGAAGGCTATATATATAGGCTAAATAATATTTCGCTACTATCAATAGGAGCTCAGCATGAATGCAGAATGTAACAAAAACGGGAAAAATATTCCTTTTTCAGTGATTTCGTTGCGTACGTTGACATGAGCTGAAGTCCGTGACAGCATGTGTCTACCTTTTAAGATTGCGTCATTTTAAACCTTTGCTAATCGAATTTATTCTAAAACTGAGCTAGTACAAACTGAGCTGGTAGCAACGCACGCAAGTAGCTGATTTAATAGGTATTTATAAAATTGTAAATCTGTACTGATACATAGAAAGACACATACATAAATATATCACTAATGTAATAAATGCGAAAGTTTGGATGTTTGTTTCTCAATCACATCGGAACAGCTGAATTGTCAGGATGAAGTTTCAAAAACAGGCATAGGTATTAGACTCTTTATTCTATAAAACCATATACTACTTTTTATTTTGGGAAAATGCCAGGAAAAGGGTACAATAGACCAGCGCTGCTTGTAACAAATAATTTCGATCAATGTACATTTATTAATTAATTTTTAATCTTTACATTATAGTATGAAAACATATTGTAACGGCTGATCTAGTCGGGAGAACGGCGACTGCCGATCCGGAGACCCCGGGTTCAAACCCCACACGCACCACTGTCTTTTCGAAGTCATGTGCGTAATGCCGCTAACTTAAAACGGCGAAGGAAAACATCGTGAGGAAACCGACATGTATGTAGAATCTTTCGAAGTCATGTCTCATCCACCAACCCGCACTGGGTCAGCGTGGTGGATTATGGCCTTAACTCTCTCCTTGCGAGAGAAGGCCCCGAGTCCCAGCAGTGGGAACGTTTAGTGGGCTGTTGATGATGATGATGATATTGTAACGACTCGGACTGGCTGGACTAACTACATCAAACGTGAGTTACCTGCGTATTAACGTCACATTATAATTGTTTGGCTGCGTTGTGTAATTGTTAGACAGTCTATGAACAGCTTTAGAGCGAGTTTGGCCCGGGTCTTCATAAAATGGACACGTTACTCATGTCTAGCCGCGGGGCATGGAATACGGAGTGTTTTCTTACGAGAGCTGCTGTGTGCGTCATCTATCCGTCCGCAGTTGTCACCGCGCGAAGTCTTTTGATCGTCGTGTTTCTCTGCATTAAGTGGTTGTTCAAACTGGGTCGGTCGCGGGACGGGTCACTGCAATAATTGTTAACGGGAGTTGATTTTTATTTTTTATTTTTGCTTAAACACAAACTACTCATACTAAATTAGGTAACGTTACTGTTAAGATTAGCCAAGTCTCCTATTACTGGTATAAATACGCTTAAAACGAGACTCAATTATGTTTGTTGTTGTCACTACGCGAAGGTTTTTTTTTTTTTTAATAGTGACGAGACGGGCAGGACATGTGCTTGATGGTAAGCAACATGCCTGCCACATAACAACATACGTGACACGCAGCTATTGGAATATGAAGAGTCTGAATCATTACCTAGCACTGCACTGCGCTCGTCACCCAGATATCTAAGTTGTTATATCTCTAAGCCCTGTAATTTCTCTGGAAACATTGCCCTTCAAACCGGAATACAGTAATGTTTGCACATTACTGCTTGGCGGTAGAATAACTGACAAAGGTGTGGTCCTTCCCCAGGCGGTCTCTGCCAAGAGTCCTACCACTACAAAAGTCTTTTGATCGTCGTGTTTCTCTGCATTAAGTGGTTGTTCATATTGGGTCGGTCACGGGACAGGTCTCTGATATGTGAACTCCTCAATTACTATACTCGTTCTCGCCCGAACTAACTTCCTTAGAGTTGAATTCAAAATTTCTTCATAAAATGCGATAAAATACCGCCAGACCGTACCAGCGTTAGTGGCTTGTGGCCTTAAATCTCTCATTGTGTGAGAAAATCCGAGTTTGAACAGTGGAAACATAAAGTGAGGTGATATGGTGGTGTGCTTACGTTGACAAAATCATCTTTAACTTTTCAATAATCATAACCATAATAATACTAATATACAAATCTTAAAATACTGTCAATAAACAATCTACAGTAACTAATAATTATTCATTTACTGAACCTTGCACTGAGCGTGTAAAAGTATACTTAGTATACTTACATATATAAATATAATCTACACTAATATTATAAAGAGGAAAGATTTGTACCTATTTTTGTATGTTTGTATGTTTGTAATGAATAGGCTCAAAAAGTACTGGGCCGATTTAAAAAATATTTTTACCAATAGAATGCTACATTCTTCCAATTTGACATAGACTACATTACATTTTGAAAAAAAATAGGGATCCTTGGTAAAATTTGAACAATGTAACCGAAGGTGTAGAAAAATGAGTCTTAAAATGTCTTTCGTCGAATGCGCTGCCGAAACTATTAGCGATAGAACAAAATAATGTACAACAATATTGAAGAACATCATAAAGTTTACAAAAAACTCCGCGGTAGCATATGTCCAACTATTGTAGTTATGTCACTACAACAACTTTTTTCATCTTAAACATTATTGAAAATGCTAACCAAATTCAAACCATGCTATTTATGTGTTTATATTAATCCTTATTAAAAAAAAATATTTTATGGTCAAGACCATTTAACTACCTATTAAATAGTTTTTAAATTATTTAAATTAGACTTTCCATTCAAAAGATATGACGAATTAAAAAATTCAAACAGTAAACAAAACCGCCATAGCGCCGTGGCCGTTGTTTGCGATCACAGACCAGATCAGAATCAGAATTTTTTTATTGCGTAAACTGTGTACAAAGATGTTATACAGAAGAAATATACTTAGAAACAACAGTCTTACCCTTTGCGGGCATGCAAAAATAAATCCTCTTTGGTATGAGGTTACAAAAACATTACATTACCTTAAAGTTATTTTATCATACCTATAATCTCAACAAAAATAAACAACAGAGAGTCAACAAATAATAAGTATTTAGAATTTAGGATTAAGGATTTTAGGAAAAGGTGCAATAATATTTATGGTAGTTCATCTACATTAAGTTTTGAATTATGTACTTATGTGAAAATTAGGCTTGAAAGCTCAAAAAAGAAAGCTGAAAGAGAGCTTTTTGGTTGTTATTTCATTTGACATACCCCTAATGGCCAGATCTCCGCACGGATTTTTGTACGACGCGACGGCGACGTCGCGGCGTCGGTGGCAAGGTCGTTTGTCTGCTGTACAAGCTTTAGGGTTGAAGCTGGTGATTTGGTGGGAATTTTACGTCAAACTTTGACTCGAATTATCTCGTGATCTACCGTGCTGAGGGGAAAGAGACCTTGGGTGATGAAGTCTACATCAGTGTTAGAATTGACTGTTAAAATATTGTTGGGGGTAAATCCAACACGTTGTATATAAGTATAAGTACTTAGTATACTAGGTAACTATGTATCGTATTTACTCTAGAACTGTTACCGTCACCGCTTCCACTCAAACGAATCTGTGTGAAATACCACTAATACTTACAGACTTTGCTTTGAGTGTATTTTCCAGTGAGGACACGCGGCGTCTCAAGAGTTTTGCTCTGTTTTAGATAAACGCCAGCGCAGTGTTTTTGAATATTCCACTCTTTGCATAGATAATACAGACTTGGAATCGAAGGTTGCAATCTGCAAACGGTTCCTGAATCTATTGTTCTCTAAATCGAGATACGCTTTAACAAGTTCAAAGTATTTTTAGTTATTTTTCTTTTTTATTTGATGCAGGATACATATGTACAAAACTTAAAAAACCAAATCAGAAAGGACTTATCGTTCCCAACATAACGAATGATTTTTAATGCTTACATTTTTTGGCGTCTCTAACATTTTTGTGGTTTATAAGCTGTATTCTAAACAATGGCTGAAAAGTTACGCATGCCAAAAACTTGTTTAATATTTTGCATTGCTTAATTAGGTAAACAAATTTAATGTGGTTGTCATTTTTTAATTAATTTGTAGACAACGTACGTGTGATGTTGTTGGTTCAGTTATAATTTAGTTCCTGTTGCTAAAGCTAGTACTGATGACAAACTTGTACATCAGCAGTTGGATAAATAGTCAGAAGTACAGCTAGGATTCGGCACTACATTATGCTGGTGAAATCGGTCATTCGCCATTTGGCCACCACGGTCTTATGCGTCATGCGTCAATTAATTCCGATTGTAACCGCAAATCAATCAATCATAATATTACAGCCAGCATCGGAGCGTCTGTGGTTTTCAGGTAGAACTCAATAAGAATAGCTACCTATATTTAGTGTAACTAACATTTGACAAATCCGTTATTTGTTGAACTCTAATTTAGACTTAAATTAGAGTTCATCGTTCATTGGCATAAGTCGTTCCTTATAACGATAATAACGATATTGACGTGTAAATTGTACATTTATGAATAAAGTACTTTGACGATGCAAATTGATTTCCAATCCCAATAACATTATAAATGACATTGTATGGATGTTTGTTGCTCAATCACGTCCTAACGTTTGAACGGATCGGGCTCAAATTTGGAATACAGATAGATAATAATAGGCTGGAAAAACACATAGGCTTTTTATCCCGAAAAAATAACGGAATCAACAGGAACTACGCTGGTAACACCGCGGGACATTGGTAGTAAATAAATAAACTTAGTTATCAATTTTGATTTTAAAAGACAAGAGTGACGAGACGAGCATATCTACGTGCTGATAGTAGGTACGTACCCACACCTTAATGTCATAATGTCACTCAGCTATTTATAAATATAACAGTTCAAATCACACCCCAGCAAAGCACTACACTACCGAGTGTAGTGCTTCGAGAGATATTAGACTAATTATCTTTTTTGTCAGGGAACAAAACCGAAGCACAGTTATTGCTTGAAGATAACATAAGCGATGTGGTACGTCCAGGTGGACACAACAAAGAGTCGTAAGAGATAAGATTATTAAATCACTGGCAAATTAAATACTACTTGACAATAATACCAACTGGATAATAATTTAGCTTGATTTTATTTATTTATTAACATTAATTTTGGTAAGTTTTACAATCGTTGCCGCTTTTGTAAAATGTATTCTTGGCTATGGACACTAGCCCTTCAGCCGATTTCCCGCGCATTGCGTTCTATATAGAAGGAAGCGTCACTTGATCACTTGCCCATAATGTTGCAGATCTGAGAGTGTTTACTTAAACTTTCGCGATTGAAAACTAATATTGAATACATTACATTCACGTGACAATATTATGATAAGAGAAGATGCTCGATATATACTTATTGTAGAGTTAAAACAGCTTTCAAAATAAAAGGACCGGGCATATACGTAACCTAACATTATGCTAGACAAATCCTATTAGGTTCAAATTCAAACTGACGTGAAAACGATGCTATTAGTAACCTCTGACTCTGAAGGCAAAAAGCCGTCATTGCAACTTGCACCATCTGCATTCCGCAGCGAGTTGGACCATTCCTCAGTTTGATTTATCCGAGGGTAAGTTTTTATATTAATGTGGGGTTTTACTCTTCTAAAGCTTTACGCCTTGAGCTAGTTTGTAACTGCCATTGATTTCTTGTTACTAGGAATTACTAGAAAATGTTTGTTATCATCCACATCTACTGGATTCCATTAATATCTTTTTTGTTCAACAATATGGAGTTTGAAACCAAGAAAATTAAACCAACCAAGCTTCGCTTTGAAATTAATATTAAATAGCTCAATTTATTACCAGTTTTGCTATGACCACGCGTACCGAAAACCCGGAGTTGGCATATTAAGTATGTGCCTAATTTAAACAATTCAAAAATAAACATTGCGATGGAGAAATGAGCCGTTTTCCGACGAGACAAAAAGATATGGTTTAATAAAACGATAATAGGGGGCGCTTGTAGGTCTTTTGGTTTGTTGTCAAAAGCGTTAGGCATAATGGGACTCAATTTATTCAATTTGCGAAAGCACGACTTCTAGTAATAAATAATAAACTACTTTATCTATGTACGCATTTTATTCGAATGAAAACTATATCAAAACATCAAAATTTCAAAACAAATTCGTAAACCTGATGAAAGACAAAATATATATTTTTTAAATTTATTCTTGGCTATGGATACTAATCCTTCAGCCGAGAGAGTATCTCTCTACTTAGTCTGTGGATAAAATATTGTCGTATCAGTGTTGCTATTTATATCTTTGAATTTTCCTTCTACTTTGGCTTAGTTGGTGTCTATTGCCTCGGGAGTTCTAAAGATTTTTACTGAAAAGGGATTGTGATCAGTAACGGTTTTTTATTACATTATCAACCTAATTAGCTATTTTTATTCCCAATATTTTAAAATTAAAAAAGACACTTTTTACACTATACTTTTTCCCTGAAAACGGGTAGGGTCTCTAAAGGGATTACACTGTTGACAGTATATGGTAGAGACAGATCTATCTGCATCTCGAACAATCGCCATCTAGTGCGTCCGTTGGAACTATTTTTGTCTCGTCGGAAACTCCCTCATTCGTCTAGCAGAGTCAATGGTAACTAACACATTTTAATACCTGGAACTCAATCAAACTACATTCTAAAAGGTCATGGTACATAGGTATTTATATTAACTTCAACAACAGGCAATATTGTTGCCTTGTTGCAATGTCAGCACAGCACATCTGTCCTGCTCGTGTTGTCACTATTTATTAAAAAAAAAATATCAAGAAAATTTTATGTTATCAATAGTTATGTTGGAAATTGTACTTGGTTACTTTGTAAAGATTTTAATTACTGTCAGTCGAGTTTATCATTAGATACATGTTGTAGCAATTCCAATGCTCAGGGTTGAAGCTCGTTGGGGAAAATCAAGGCTTGGCTTCCTGTATCACATATCCTAGGAACTGTTTTTTTCAACTTGTTTCTTTTTCTCTCAATATTTTCTTTCACCGTTAACAGTACTGGGCATAGAGATAAATTATTTTCTATCTCTGGATGACGAGCGCAGTCCAGTGCATTGACCAGTGTATTACTATTTAGTCCATTACCATCCAGTTCATTACCATCGAGTCCATTACCATCCAGTCCATTACCATCCGGTACATTACCATCCAGTCCATTGCCATTCCGTCCATTACCATCCAGTCCATTACCTGTATGACACTTGCTGTTACGAACATTACCACCACCAACCACTACTGATACCCACGGTTGGTCACCAAGGTGGCCACAGCTTTTCTTGTTATCAAGTGCGCCGTTGACGGGAGTGTGCTCTATAGAAAGGTCTGGAGACGGGTACGCAGCCGCATCGAGTACGCGGAAGAATGCGAGAAGGACGCGGCTTCCATCTTTCCCGCCGTAAACGGCAAAGATGGAACCCCATGGAGGTTTTAGTTGGTAGCAGCATGTCCATCCTTGCTGTCTATTCCAACATAACGTGACCATCCCTATAGGCATAGAAGGGCATGTTATTCATTACCCCCACGTACAAAAAAAGGACAATGCAAAATAGAAATTTTCCAAGAACCCAATAGAAGTTTTATCGTTGTTTTTTTTATTGAATCTGACGGATCGATTGGCGCAACAATCATCTAAAATTTTGTATAATAAACTCTCCAGTAGAAATATATTTTATACACGAGTATTTTGCGTAGCACTGAAAATTAGATCCTTATGAAACTTAGAAAATGTAACCGATAAAAGCGCATTTTCTCAAGCGTGAATACGCAGCAAATAGCGCCAACTCGCTGCCTAACTTAACTAATGTAATGGACGTACGAAACTTTTAATATACACTTCTCTAATAGAGCACGGGGGAACTCGAAAACAGGCTTACGTGGGCTACACGATACACAGCGGTCGTAATTTTAGCGAACAGATGCTATGAAAACATAAAAAAATAAATTTAATAAGTATTGGTGGACATTTCACACACAACACCATCTGACCCCAAATTAACCAAAGCTTGTTACAATGGGAGCCAGATAGCTGATATAATACTTTTGTAGTTGTAAATACGTACATATTATACAAAGAAACACCTGGACACTGAGTGGGAATCGAATCCACGAGCCACGGCTTCGCAGGTAGACTTACTGCCAATCAAGCCACGAGGCCAGTTAGTATTATAGTTACCCCGTTTACATTATTCCAGTCCAGCGATCGAATCCAGCGCTGGATTGTTTACTGGAATAATGGAAACTGGCACTGGAATGCATCAATCCAGTGCCAATGCATTCCAGTGCCGGTTTACATTATTCCAAGTAAGGAATCCAGCGCTGGATTCGGTCGCTGGGCTGGAATAATGTAATCGGGGTATTATAGTTAATTCTTTAAAACTCAAAGGTAGGTATGTTTTAACATTTCAGAAAAACCCTAGAACGTAATGAGAACACTAAAAGAAACAATATAATAACAATAAACAAATAGACTGATAAACACATTACCACTCCTTTGCGTCGCGCAGTCGGGTAAAAGAGTATGATTGAAATTGGTTAATACTTTTTTGAGCGTTAAATAACATGATGAATAATGTATTAGTACCTGGGTCACCGAGCTTTGCTCGGTTTAAATACTAAAAATACATATATACTCTTAGATTTTCTTTAAAAAAAAATACTTGAAAAAAAAAGAGAAGCCGTCTGGCTTCGAACCCGCAGCTATTAATTCGTGAACGCCACGAACGCCCGACTTCCCGTCTGAGCCAATTATGCTGTCGCGTCACGCGGCGAAATTTACTTTCGCATTCTAATGTCTAATGTGACAGTTTTTCATTGTCTAAAAACGCGCATAATATGCGTTTATTTTAAATGGAACCTAGTTAGATCGATTTATCGTCCCCGAAACCCCCTGCATACATAATTTCATGAAAATCGTTCGAGCCGTTTCCGAGATTCAGATTCTATATATATATACATATATAGGTACAAGAATTGCTCGTTTAAAGGTATAAGATGAGTATTCGTCGTTACGTCGGTAGTCGTTTAAAATTCAGATAGTGTCATTTCCTATAAATATAATCTCTAATCTAAACAACCCTGTGTATCATTCAAGAAAAGCAGCTGAATTTCACCACGTGTTCACTCATTTGGAAATTAAAAACATGGCTTTTGAAGTTAAAGAGTAAAGTTTTGCAACGGCGCCTATTCGCCTTACATTTTATTGCCAAGGGGCGGAAGCTAGTGAGATATACGGAATCGTTCTTTTAGACTTAAGCTGGTTTATGCCTAGAATTACCTGACGTAATTTGTTGGGATTGCTTTGAATCACGGCTTCGGTTTAGTAAGTGAGAGGGTTAAATGGATTCTCTAGGAATCGTTGAGCATTAACATCTATATATATAAAAGCGAAAGGTCACTCATCAAGGAATCTCAGAAACTACAAATGCTAGAAGTATGAAACTTTGCATGGAGGTCCCTTTTAGCACGTAGGCGCTCGTTAAGACGGGGTTTTGCGAAATTCAACCCATAAGAGGGTAAAACAAGGGATGAACGGTTGTATGAAAATTCGTCATTTTAAAGGTTATGAAATTTTGTATCTACACACTTGACACGAAGCAATTAAATGTTTGTTCCATCAATTTTGTAATTTCGAACTGTACGGGGGTAAAATTGGGGTTGAAATGGGGGATGAATGTCAATATGGAAGTTCCCAACCGTTGAAGATAAAACCATGAATCTCTGTATATAGACACGAAGCAAACGAATGTTTATCTAGCAATTTTGTAATTTCGAACTGTACAGGGATGAAATTGGAGTTGAAATGGGGGATGAATGTCAACATGGAAGTTCCCAACCATTGAAGATAAAACCATGAAACTCTGTGTGTAGGCACTTGACACGAAGCAAATAAATGTTTGTTCTAGCAATTTTGTAATTTCGAACTGTACGAGGATGAAATTGTGGTAGAAATGGGGGATGAATGCCAATATGAAAGTTTTCAATCGTTGAAGATAAAACCATGAAACTCTGTATATAGGCATCTGACCCGAAGCAAATAAAAAAATGTTTGTTTTAGCAATTTTGTAATTGCGAACTGTACGGGGATGAAATTGGGGTTGAAATGGGGGATGAATGTCAATATGGAAGTTGCCAACCGTTAAATATAAAACAACGAAACTTTGTATATAGACAGTTGACATGAAGCAAACGAATGTTTGTCCTGGCAATTTTGTTATTTCGAACTGTATAGGGATGAAGTTGGGATTTAAATGGGAGATGAAAGTAAGTATATATGGAAGCTCCCAATCGTTGAAGATAAAACCATGAAACCATGTATATAGGCACTTGACACGAAGCAAATAAATGTTTGTTCTAGCAATTTTGTAATTTCCAACTGTACGGGATGGAATTGTGGTTGAAATGGGGGATGAATGTTAATTTGAAAGTTCCCAATCGTTGAATATATAACCATGAAACTCTGTATAGAAGCACTTGACACGAAGCAAATAAATGTTTGTTCTAGCAATTTTGTAATTGCGAACTGTATGGGGATGAAATTGGAGTTGAAATGGGGGACGAATGTCTCTTAGGGCTTCAAACCTAAACAACTGAACCGATTTTGATGAAATTGTATAAAATTGTTTTATTATAAGCTCTTTTTAGTAAACGTAAATGTGTATACAAATAAGTACTGTCTGAGTTACCTTAGTATTTATTTCGCGCGGACGAAGTCGCGGGTAACAACTAGTATAATTAAATTGTATTAATGTTTGGATGCTTGTTGCTCAATCGAAACTTCTGAACGGATCGGGTAGAAATTTGGAATACATTTAGATCATAGTTTGGAATAGCACATAGTTGAGGCGGAGGAAGGTAACGTAGAAGATAGCAAATGACAATGTAAAGTCAATTACTAGCCGAATCTTAACCGGTAGTGATTGGCTCAATAGACGAAATCGGACTAGCACTAGAAATAGGTTTAAAATGTCCCCAACTCCCCCCATCTTCCTTTTCTTCTCCTAATCTAAAAAATATGTAAAACAGCAAACCCATATGACAAAGATCATGTACCCCAGAGTCTGTGGAGTGGCTAAAAAATGTAAATAGCACACCTGCTACTTTTTATTACTTTATTTTTTGTTTTTTTTTATTCATAGATTACAATAAATGTGAAAAAACAATCAGTACTTTTAAACATCCCAGAGGTTTGTCTTAGTGCTAACATTTTCGAAAACACGAAAATGAAATTAACGAGTGCAAGAACTGCGCGGGTAAAGCCACGAGGCGTCTCTAGTAGATAAATATAGTTAAGTATATGGGTTAAGTTACGGTGGTCTATTCGGGAGAACGCCGACTGCCGATCCGGAGACCCCGGGTTCAAACCCCACACGCACCACTGTCTTTTTCGAAGTCATGTGCGTAATGCCGCTAACTTAAAACGGTGAAGGAAAACATCGTGAGGAAACCGACATGTACCTAGAATCTTTCGAAGTGTCATGTGTCATCCGCCAACCCGCACTGGGCCAGCGTGGTGGATTATGGCCTTAACTCTCTCCTTGCAAGAGAAGGCCCCGAGTCCCAGCAGTGGGAACGTTTAGTGGGCTGTTGATGTTGTTGATGTTGATATGGGTTAGTATGATTAGTTATTGAGTACTTATAGGTTAATAGGGCCTCGCACCTACTACGTTAGAAGTTAGGTGGGTAGGCCGTAGACTTTTTTACATATTTTTTTTTCAAATAAAGAGTGACGAGACGCGCATGTGCCTGAAGGTAAGCAACATGCCTGCCACATAACAGCACAGCGACACGCAGCTATTGGAATATGAAGAGTCCAAATCATTACCTAGCACTGCACTGCACTGCGCTCGTCACCCAGAGATCTAAGTTGTTCTATCTCTAAGCCCAGTAATTTCTCTGGAAACATTGCCCTTCAAACCGGAACACAGTAATGTTCGCACATTACTGCTTGGCGGTAGAATGACTGGCAAAGGTGTGGTCCTTCCCCAGGCGGACTCTGCTAAGAGTCCTACCATATTATAGAGATAGACATTATAGATTACCATAGTGTAGAGTGACGAGACGAGCAGGACATATGCGTCTGATGGTAAGCAATATGTCTCCCACATAACAACCATTACTCAGATAGAGTCCAAATGAACACTGAACTGCGCTCGTCACCCGAAGATCTAAGATATTATATCGCTAAGCCCTGTAACTTCACTGGAAACATTGTCCTTCAAACTGGGACACAGTAATGTTTGCACATAATTGCTTGGCGGTAGAATAACTGGCCACGGTGTGGTACATCCCCAGGCGGACTCTGCTAAGATTCTTACCACTACGTCATCTCAGTCCAACTCCCATAGGTCCCTTTAGCAAAGTTAGGTAAAGATAGCGATATTTCAATGTACATTTTAACAGATTTACATTTTTACAGTAGTGCTGTAATGACTTCTTCTTTTGTAGTCTTTTTACGACAGCGAATTTCGACTAACTATAAAGTGAGCAACCAGACGAGAACTATCTTCGCACCTTCAACAGGCCGTCCAGTTATTTGACAGCTTTTAAAAGTTTTTAACTGAAAAATGTTGAACCACTTTTGCAAGTACCTAAGCACTCCAACGCGCATTTAATGCAGCTCCATAAAAGTAAAAAAAAACTACGCAAAAAATCAGTTACACTTCCCAATTCACAAAATTTATAAGAATTAAAAAGAAAATACCTACCGACCTCCAACAATCCAGTTTATTTTTCTCCCCCAAGAAAACAAGGAATTTCCTCTATAGAAAAACCTCTATAATATAATTGTGGAATGCCGACTAGACTGTTTATGTGGGTGTAAGAAATAATAAAATCGCGGTTAGGTAGCCCTATGGGCATTGTTTCGGCAAATTTGGACTAAGGAATTTAATATAAATCCAGGGTGAAAAGGGGTTGGATCTTGCCCCATGATTATTAGTCTGGAAGCTGTAAAATGCTGCCAGATTTTCGTCGTTCATTGAAAATTCTATTAAAAGAAATTTACGTTAGTAGCTGTTGTAGGCGGGAGAACGGCACATTTACTGGTGATCCAATGTCCCGGTTTGAACCTCACGCGCACCACTATCTTTTGGATATCAAATGCGTAATGCTGCTAACTTAGACATGGTGATGGGAACATCGTGAGGATTTCGACAAGTTCCTAGAAAATTCAGAGCTTATGCGTTACCAACCCGGTCTATAAAGTCTGATCTGGGCCAACGTCGTGGATTATGGCCTTGACTCTCTCCTTGCGAGAGAAGAAACATTTAGTTGGCTGCGTATGAGACAAGCCCGTCTTAGTATTTTTAAACTATCACATGAATGCCAAAGCCGTTTCCCCCGGCTATTAATATATTATGTGGCTTATAGCACTCATGGCTTACGTAAATATCCAACGGTGAAAGAATTTTTTAAATCAGTCAAAATTATTATTGGCATTTGGCAGACATTTTAGTGGCGCTCAAAAGACGGGTAGGTACGTACTAAGTAAACGTTGCGTATTACGCAATTTTCGTCAGTCTTTGAGGGTCATTCGTTTTACTCCAGGCGCTAACTGCGATACAAACTCTCTACGATTTTTTAAATATTCTTGCTTACAAAATTACTTAATTTTTTTATGGATTAACATGTACATGACTATTTATCTACTTACCTAAACGTATTTCAGCATATTACATGTGTGTTGTCATAATACTGAATGAAAAGAGCTAATTCGTAGTAGGACATTTTTAAAGCATCATCCTCGTGATTTTAATGTCGAAATAAATCAACATTTGGCCACAGCTCGCCAGATGGAAAACGACGATGTGGTTAAAGGTGTAACACGTTTACTCCTCTACGTATCGTCAAATCCACAGAATTATTTTTTATGAAAAGATTTTCAGCATTGTGATGGGTCCCATAGTTGACTCATAAATAAATTACGTCACTCGTACCTGACGATATTATAATATGATACTATTACAAGTACTACGAACGAATTAAACCTTACTATATTTATTTTCAGGCGCTTAACATTTTAATATGTATACAAAAATAAAACCTTGGTGACCTAGTGCCTACAACATAATATTATCATTAACACCACGAGATCATAGGTTCAAATCCCACCTACATCATTACGTGCATTTTTCTAAGAGCATATGTAGAAGTTTATCAGCACCACGGGCCTTACCGATCATGAAAAATATCGTGAGGAAATTGGCATGTTTCAAGAATGTTTTGAAGTCGTGCCCCATTTGTGAACTGGGACTGAGCCAGTGCGCTGGATTATAGCCTTAGCCTTCGTTGCTTTCCGAGAATAATTCTCGAGTCCCAGCAGTGGGAACTTTTTATGAGCTGATTTTGCTTAGTCTCTCGCTAAGTTTTCTGTTTTGGGAACTCGACCTTGCTCACTATAGTGAATTGCACGAGCTAGCTACTATGTTACTACAGCTTCAATAGACGCACACGTAGGGATACTTTGCAATTAAGCATTTGTTCAACAAAAAAACTTTAAGAATCGATCTACTCTCAATGCACATATTTATGTATCCTAAACAACTAACAAAGCGAAAGGAAAGACAAAACAAGGCCAAATATACAAGGTAAGAGATTACTAACGAAGTGATAGACAAAACAAGGATAAAGAAACCAAGTAAGAGACAGCCTCCCCCAAATTCAAATGGTCTCATTCTACCTAAACTCCCGCCGCTAAACTGTCTGAATATTCACAAATCTATTTTCTTAAAATCCCATGAATAAACAAAATAAAGCTCCATTACAGTTCTTCTTTATAACATAATACATTCAAGGATGTCGTCAAAAGTTACTGTTATTTTATCTCAGTGCGCAGCCGACTCGAATATCGCCCTTTCGACACCTCATAACAACGAGTTCAAATCTGTAGAAGCGTTGTTTGGGACCCTTTGCTCGGGCGAAAGCTAGACGATATTGTTGTTTTTTGAAGTGGAAACTTCTTTTGGCGTACCACATAGAGATTTTTTTTAATTATAGTATGAAGTGACGAGACGAGCAGGACATGTGCCTGATGGTAAACAACATGCCTGCCACATAACAGCACATTGACATGCAGCTATTGGAACATGAAGAATCCAAATTTATTGCCTAGCACTGCACTGCGCTCGTCAACCAGAGATCTAAGAAATTATATCTCTAAGCCCTGTAATTTCTCTGGAAACATTTCCCTTCAAACTGGAACACAATAATGTTTGCACATTGCTGCTTGGCGGTAGAATAACTGGCAAAGGTGTGGTACTTCCCCAGGCGGATTCTGGCACGAGTCCTGTCATTACCAATTTTCCGGGATTTTCCGTGGGCTGTGAACTAAGTTAAGCGTCACGTTCGTAAATGAAAAAAATCTTCGTGTAAACTCGGATGATCTAGACAGCCATGGTCATCGTCACTCTCTCCGGTTTCAACCACGTAGTTTACAAAGTGAACTATAAAATTCGTTTTCACTTCTACCGGCATACTACTGCCTATTTTTCAACTGAAAACTTTTTATGGGCAATTTTTATTTTTTATTTTAGTATGACAACTAGTACCTATAAATAAATAAATAAATATTGGTGGACAATTCACACACAACACCATCTGACCCCAAACTAAGCAAAGCTTGTGTGATGGCGGCCAGATAGCTGATATAATACTTATATAGTTTTAAATACATACTTATTATAGGTACATAGAAACACCCAGACACAGTGCAAACATTTGAACTCATCACACAAATATTTGCACTGGGTGGGGATCGAACCCACGACCCTCGGCTTCGCAGGCAGAGCTACCATAGATGAAGAATTTTTTTTGCTACGCAAAAAGATCAACAAAGCGAGTGAGCGAGAAATCATTTTCAAGTGGAAATCGCTCGAGAGAAGAAGAGAAAGTGAATGAAGTAACGTCATTACAATATTTTAGTATACCCGAACGTAACAGTCTGATTTCGTCGCGGTGAAAATCGTGTATTTTTTAATTAATCCTTGGATTGCAGACGATTTTATTAAATTATTTATATTATGGCATGTTCTGTGCGTGAATGTGATACAAGACGATATTATAATCCGAATCATTACACTAGTCACCAACACATGTAAATATGATTTTTTATCAGGTCTCCGAGCAGCCTTTGTGTGTCTTTTACATTTGACGTCTTTGAGAGCTACTACCAACTAAGCCACGAGGCCAGTCATGTATGTGTCTATGACTAGTAAGATGATTGTTACACATTTTGACTAAATTAACAGGTTACTCACGTATGATATGTTTACTCCAGTCTAACCTATGTTTCAGCTGTATTCAATGGCCTTTTTCAAAAAGTGTGTAAGACTACGTTCAAATGACAAGCGCTCTAACGCGCGTTAAACGCGCGTTAACATGTGTACAGCCTGAATAAAATGTATGTAGTTGTAAACGTGCGTTATCGAAACGCGTTGAGCGCTTGTCATATGAACGTAGTCTAAGCGCGCCACTGCTGCGCATTTGACAACTTTGTGGCGTTGCTTTGAAGATTCTTAGAGGCGTTGAGTATTCTTTGAGAAGAATACTGGTCTCCGATAAGGAATTCTATTACGGGGCTGGAGAGAAGACCCGGGAAGCGGAATTCCTCGTGGTATACAGCAGTAGACCGGTAGACGACACCTCGGAGAGTGTGGGACTGATTTACATGATCTAATACCACCTTGCCCTTTTTTCTATCGGAATGCTCGTAGCTCCATAAAACGACATCGTTTCATGGATGAATTCCACAGATACAAACGAAGAGATTTGACTCTACTTTTGTGATAAGAACGTCTAGGCTGTGGAATGCGTTGCCTGAGTGGGTTTTCCCTGATGGTTGCAATCTTTGTGTCTTCAAATCCAGAGTGAATCTTAACATCAGGCGAGATGGCGGTCAAGTGTAAACCTATAAAAGTAAATAAAAAAACGATGTCAGCAACTGTCTGCGTCTGACTAACGAGCAGGACTGCTCTTTCTGGCACAAGGAAACGAGCAAGCAAACTTCGTAGTGGCAGGACTCTTTGGAGACTCCCCCGTGGAAGTACCTTACTTTTGCCTGATATTCAACCACCAAGCAGTAACGCGCTTACATCGCTGTGGACGGGTGCAGTACAATGCAAGGTAAAATAATAAATAGGACACGTACGGATGGTATGCAAAACGCCTGCCCATAATACCACAGTGTCACACAGCTACTAGAACATTCCAAGTCCAAATCCATATGTATAATAAGTATGTATTTACAACTATGTAAGTATTTTATCAGCTATCTGGTCGCCATAGTACAAGTTTAACTCAGCTTGGGGTCAGATGGTGTTGTGCTTGAATTGTCAACCAATACCTAGTAGTCCACTGCGCTCATCACCCGGATATAAAACATGATTTATCTCTATGCCCTGTAATTTGTCTAGAAACGTTGCCCTTCAAACCAAAACGCAGTGATGTTTGGTATATCTTTCCTCTGAGATGCCAGTTCTGTGTAAAAACACTTCTGTTCTCTCAACACCTCGTAATGGCGCAACTTCGCAAACAAATACAAATAATGTTGATAAAATAATATGTTGAAGGTTTGTTGTTTGTTCGTGAATTTAATTTTGGAGAATTAACGGCTTTTACCTGTAGATAACTTCGGCGACTTTTGCGCAAAACCTTTTATTTATTTGAATAAGCAACGCGATGATTCGGGATCTGCAATAACTTTTCACTTTTAGCCTATTTTCTCCAATTTGCTAACATCATTTTATTGAAAACAAAATACAGCAAGCTTGAGAGCACGCTTCCTATTGATGGTGACGTTGTGAGCTTGTTTATGTGGACTGTAGGTAATCAAATTTTATTTGGTCCATGACTATATACGTAAGTAGGACGTACTTGTGGACCTAGTTTAATTAGAAATTTTAAATGATGTTCTTTGATATGGTCTCATGCTGAACATCCACATACCTACACAATACATGAACATACGAGTACTTCTAATATAGAGGTATAAGTAACTGTTACAGTGTCGCAAGTTCAATTTTATTTTTGTCATCTCGAAAAATTCCCAAGGCGCCCAAAGAAGTAAGATAAGAAAACTCTTTATTAAAAGCCACAATATAAAAACACAAAAACTTAATCGTTACAAAAAAAAGATGATATTTCAATTGGCGGCCTTATCGCTATGAGCAATCTCTTACAGGCAACCGTACCTATACCTAGTACCTATTAATAAAAATATAACATAGAATGTAGCCATTCTGTGAGCAGACATTTCTTTAAACAAAGTACCTATAAAAATGAAAATTACTTCCATATTTAGCAAAACGTTATTTTAAATGATTATATCTTGTAAATTCTACTTATCTACGTTAATATTTGCACGGTAAAATTACATGAAGAGAAACTCAATAATGTTAGCTTGTAGGTTACCTATCTCACCCTATTTAAACGGTCCAGGCCAACGCTTAGGCTAATTGAAGATCAGAATTACTAGCTGTCCCTTAACCCGCCCCGACCAAAGACAAGCGTATCTAATTGGAAAAGGTAGGCGGTTATGCTGTGTGGATCTCGATAAATTATTTAAATCACCTGCTTTATCACTAACCAACTAGTTTGCTCAATGTTTAATCCCTTAAAGACCTGCGATCAATATTTAGTTGTAACCAAACCGCGAGCGACTTGATAAATTTTAATCAAAATCTTTTGGACGTATTAGCATAGCCCTGTGAACATCATGAACCCTGAATTTGCATTGAAATGAGCACAAAATGACCCAAACCCTCATTAAACGGACTTGAAGAGACCTTTATTCTTTTGTCTGAGCATTTTGGCGGCCATTTTGTCGTGTCCGCCATTTTGTTTATGAAAAGTTCTTTTGTACGGTTTACGATAAAGACGGTCCTTGTATCACATAAACTTAGAAACACTATCAATAAAATATTATTAAATTCTTGCGACTAGAGTTAATCCTTATTAAAATACATAACTTTCGAAAGAAAGCAGCAAATTGTCTTATTTTGACTCAGATAAAAGAGTATTAGATAAAAATTCGTAAAAGAAAATCTCTTTACTTAAATGTAATTTAGAAAACGGAGCAATAAAACCTGAAACATAAAACAATCCCTCAATCGTAATAGCCATTGCTCGTGTTTAAAAAGTATTTTTTCTTCATAAAAAAGCATTCTCATTCCACAAGTTTCTTAACTGCAATATTCTCTTATAAATAACGAAAAGTTCTGATAAAAAGTTGGCAACATAAACAATAAATTCAGATTGATTATGTGCAAAGTTCGAGAATGATCTCAAGTGCCCGCAATCATCGTGAAAAAAGTTATAATTTAGACAATAAAATGTTCTGTGTAGAGTTGGAATAGTTTCGATGTTATTCTTGTTAGTGGGTCATGCGAGGTTTGGCTGTGGTACATGTAACGAGAACCTTTTCAAAGTGTCGAGGGCTATGATATCCACACAAAGATTGAACACAGCTAAAAAAACTTGAAATCCTAGGAGCTGCAGCTGATATTGACATTTGACATATGCAAATAAAGTTTAAATTTCGTGATATTAACGTTAATCATATTAAAATTGATTGTTTTTATCGGTAATACTGGTTTGCATTTGATATGATGTTAAGAAGATCCAGCCTATAACGAAAGAGTCTGGTAAAAAAGCAATTCATTCTCGATTCGATGACCGCCAGATTATAATCATCAAACAATTTCCACTCATGCACTTATTCCGTAGTTTCAATGTAACTGTTGCGAAAATGTTGTCAAACTTCTGTGTTCTAGCCTTTGCAACGGCAATTTTCAACCTACAGTCAACGCGACAGAAAAAAGCAAAGAAAAGTAAAATGCAGATACGCTGCAAACTCTCCAAAATGTTTCCGGTAATGATAGCAACGTGACCCTCACGTTTTAAACAAATGTGTTCAGTTTTAAAACGCTTTTTTTCGTGACTTGTACCACCACGCAATAAAACACGCAGTGGGACATAGCTACCATTCCGATGTCTTTCCAGTTCACTCGAAGGGTAAATGTAGTGGGGAAAATGCGTGCGGATCCAACATGCGGCTGGTTCTATTTGACACTTCCTTTCCAAATGTGAGTGGGGAAAATGAACCTTTGTTTTTGTTATTTATTTGTGGAGTTTTCTTTTGAAATAACAAACAGTGTATTATCGATTGTTATGTATTTAAATCGACACGTTGGAACGCTGCATTCCAAATTTCCAAATTACGCAATCCAATAATAACATTTAATCAGTAACTTTTTTGAAGAAGAAGTCAAGTTGACATATTCTTTAAAAAATAAATGTTAGGTACGTCAATCGAACTCATTGAGCTATCTAAAAGCCACGTTTCGTAATAGAGCGTCGTTTCAATACTCGATCAGTTGATTGTTTTAAAAAATGTTTAGTAATGTTAGTGTGTTCATGACCAAAGCATTTTTGTAAACTTATTTGAGTAGTTTTCCTCAAAATGGTTAGGTAAGCGGTAACACATTTTGATAATGATCAGACGTTAAAAACGTAAGGCGAAATGTCATGGTCGTAGAAATTAATTACCACAAAAAGCACTTCTTTCCTCCATCGACAAAGCAAAATACTCAGAATATTATACTCGTATATATTTCATCCAATCTCTCCAAACATACACCCTCAATAAATACCCCCGTTAGCTCCCCCGCGGGATGTAACATCGATTATGCGAGTGACCCCCTGATCCTTGGTTTATCGCACCATGAATCCTAATACGAAATAATAATGTCGCACCTTCGGTAAGACAAGGGCCGAAGTGCTAATTTTCAAATTTTTCAGGACAGACGTTTTAAGTTTTATATAGATTTATATTGTGTGTTTCTGCCCACAACAATATAAAATAGTGTTTTATTTTTAGCAGAAATATTCCTTATACATTTGTGAATATAAATATGTAATATAAAAGAGTGAGTTATACATTTATTTATATTATATTTAATGATATATTAATATATACATACAATCATGCCCTTTTCCCACCAACTTCTAAATAATTGTGCAATTGTGACCAAAGTAACACCTATTACATTGAAATGGTTTTTTAAATGAAAATGCTACTTATTTTGTACTTCTTTATTCTTCTTCTTAGGAATATGACAAAAAACACTATAATTAAAAATTAACACAAAAGTCACTTCTAAAAGGTTTACATTAAATCCATAAAATGCCATGTAAATGCGTAAGACTTATTTATACTGCTATTCTAAAATCAGTCAGTAATCACAGCATTTGTTGAAATCACAATTTGTTTCTTATAGATAGATAGATACTCTTTATTGTACACACCATAAACAAAAAAAACACTTATACAGGAGATAATAACAATAAAACTAGCGTTACAAGCGGCGGCCTTATCGCTAAAAGCGATCTCTTCTTCGCTTCTTTCTTTGCTGCCCGCATCAGTTGTCAGAGTAAAATATTATGTCTTTATTGGGTTGTTAATCTCCATTTTCTTTCGTCATTACCCGGGGTTGTATTTATGTGTGGGCTAGCTATTACATTATCCTCCATAGCAGATATGGTTGTCAACGATGATTTTATCGATTCTGTGGTTTCAGGAATCGTTTCTATTGGATCCTTCATAGCAAATACGGTTATCATGGATGAATTTATCGCTCTTGTAATGTCAGGTAGCATTGGTATCGGATCCCGATATTCGAAGTCATTGCTATCTATCCACTGCTCAAGCATTGACGTAGAATTAATTTTAGAAGTAGCATCTGTTTTTTTTAAACTATTTTATTCTTCAATACTAGATTTTTTTAAATTTTCATTAATTTGAGGTTCATCGATAGTTCTAGCCTGGATATTGAATGGATCATCAACCATCCTCAAAAATTTTCTGCCACGAGATTTCATTGTTATTCTCTAAAAACGAAAATAATCAGACGTTTAGTTGGGTTTATTAATTAATTGAACAAAAATAAATACACATCAAACCTATTAGAACTTTTTTGCATCAGGGGTTAATAAATGATAAATAATGCCATCGGATTTATATTACAGCTCAACAAATAGACACAAGAAATTGTACGACGTAAATGTTATCAATTTTACATAAAAAATTAAGTGACTGGAATGACAAAGTCTTAAATGGCTATTATAGTTATCTGTATAAGACCAAATTGGAATGACAAAGTCATATTTGGTTTAAAGACTAGGTAATGTTTACGTATCGGACTCACAAAGCCACAATATTACCCGAACGACTTTGTTCCGTCAAATATGTGTTCACATATTAGGCATAAGTACATAAAATGTGACCATGTCTTTCCAAAATATAAAACAAAAAAGGGCATATTTACCTTAATGACCTTGACGCTCCAGTACACAACCACTACTTGCGCGGGCGATGCCGCAACTGACCAATGAGATTTTGTCGCGCCAATATCATTCAAAAAACGAACGAATGGTACAAAGACACTACTGCCCTCTGGCGAAAATAAACTGAATCTAGTAAATGTCTTTGTTCCTACAGGTAGAAGTTAGTTTTTAAGGCACTTTGGCATATTTAACTCATTTTCAGAAATTTTAGCACTTTGGCCCTTGTCTTACCGAAGGTGCGATGTATGAAAAACGGCGCTGCTATTCAATACCATACTCGTATATTGAGAAAGAATGGAGGATTTTTGAAGTAAAAAAGGCGCGAAACTGATCTAAGTGAATTTGCAGCGGTTGCGCCAAAAAATGTATATCTTATATATAAAATTCTCGTGTCACAGTGTTTGTTTCCTTACTCCTCCGAAACGGCTTAACTGAATTTAACCAAATTTTATATGTATATTCAGCAGGTCTGAGAATCGGCTACTAGCTATTTTTCATACCCCTAAGTGACCAGGGTTGTTCACCCCAAAAATATTTTTTTTAATTTTTGGACAAAACTTTTTTTTTAAATTTTTTTATTATGTGGCGTTAAAAAATACATACAACCCTAAATTTTTACCCTTTTACCACCAACCCCTATTTTGTAATAGCCATTTTAGTAATTTAATCATTTGACAGTGAACTCCTCCTAAACGGCGGGACATATTTGAATGATTTTTATTGTGTGTGTACAAGTGAGTTTGAGGATGGTTTAGATTCACAAATAAGCCCGGCAGATGGCGCTGCAGACAGTGTCTAGGTTATAATCCGAGCGAAGCCGGAACGGGCCGCTAGTTTTTTCATAAAATAGAGTGGCTAGATGATGACCGCAACATCTAACTAACTAACGCTAAGCAACGCGCCTGTGCCTGAGCGTTTTAGCAGGCGCATGCATATGCATCAAACATAAGTTTGAGCAAAGAGACAAAATTACTGTTTAATGCTCGACACCACGATAAATAAAATGATCTCAATCTTAGATAAAGAACAAGTAAATAGATCAGATTTTCCGCACGGTTCCTTTGTATCAGCCGTAAGCAGATGAGGTATGTTAGCTATGGCGACATAGTGATGTGCCGCGACAAAGGTGACACTTCTACAAGAGCGACAACACAAGAACGATCAGAATCGTGCCTTCGGTGTAAACCGTTTGTTCTAACTCTATACGTAGCATATATCTTTGATCTCAATGCTGTTATTTTTTGACAAAATTACAATGTTTTTACATTACTATCCATAGAATAACTGGCAAAGGTGTGGTGTCTACTTCTTTATGTGAACTGCAAAGAGTCTTCCCATTACACAACACTTTTATAAATCAAACGATAATCTAAAAACTGTACATACATAGCGAATAATTATAATCGTATTGATGATGTTTTCGTCCACTCACACCAAATAAAGTTCAACACAAAAAAAAAGAACAATATATTTTAAAGCAGTGCGATCGTGATAATATAGTAGTCTATACCTATATATAAAAATGAATTGCTGTTCGTGGGTCCGCTAAAACTCGACAACGGCTGGGCCGATTTGGCTCATTTTGGTTTTGAAATGTTTGTCGTAGCTAGGGAAAGGTTTACGGTGTTTTTTTCAATATTTTCTCAACGTTTACGGTGAGAAAATATTGAAAACTTGCGAAAACTTGTAAAAACAACAATTTCATTTTCTCATACAAACTGTTCTACATAATTTCCAGTCAAACATTTTTGAAGTTTTTGAAGTGAAAACTTCTTTTGGCGCGCCTAGACAGATTTTTGTAGGCTGTGAATTGAATTCTAGCGTCACGCTCGGGTATGATTTGGTAGTTAGTTTATTTTAGTTAGTAGTTTATTTAGTATCAGTATTGCGTGCGAAGCCGGGGCGGGTCGCTAGTAATATATAGAAAACTAATATATACGATTACTAAATACCTCCGTGCTGCTGTATGTTATAGCTGCGTGTCACTGTGCTATGTGCAGGATGTGCCTCCTTACCATCGAGCACATGACCTGCTCGTCTCGTCACTCTATACTATTAAAAAAAATCCCGAAATAAATAATCCTAATAAACCGTGATAGCTTAAAACAACACACAATACAGTTCCCGTAGACAATTGTAGCTCGACGTTCATATTTAAAGTTTTCATTACAAAATAACTCAAGGAAGCAACTCATCAAAATACGGTGTTCGTTAACTTCAACAATTCCGCCGCAGTAGTCAGTTTTACATGAGCATTCCATTTTCTACCATTGTGTTTGATACTACAACGTTGAATGAGCTTAGGATTTTGCTTTATTTATTAATTACTAGCAGTGCCCCGCGGTTTTACTCGCGTAGTTCCCGTTCCCGTTATTTTCCTGGGATAAAAAGTCTATGTGTTCTTCCAGACTATAACCTAACTGTATTCCAAATTTCAGCCCGATCCGTTCATACGGCGTGATTGAGCAACAAAAATCCAAACATCAAAATATCCAAACATCCATACTTTCACATTTATAATATTAGTGGGATTTCAAAATATTACTATTTTATCCTATAATTAACACAGAAAAACATAAATTTGCTGTGAAAAGCTCAAAACAGTTCTTAAAATATTCCTTAAGTAAACAATTAAATTGAGACACCTGATTTTTTTTTTTGTGAATTCAACAAAGCACTGTTCCAATGAAACATCGAAGTAGTACGAATACGTCGTCCAGGGTTACCAGTTTTAGATTTTTGTTGAAATAACTGCGACAGCGACATCCATACAATGTACGTAGGTATGTATGTGTCCTAGCTTTTAGCCAACTGTTAAGCATGATCTACGAAACAAAAATCCTACTTTCCTACTAACATCATGAATGCCAATGTATGGATGTTTGTTGCTCAATCACGTCGTTACGTACCTATTGGGCTGAAATTTGGAACACAGTTTCATTATAGTCTGGAGGAACACATATGCTACTTCTTATCCCGGGAAAATAGCGGAAACAGTCGGAACCGGAACTACGCGGGTAAAGCGCGAGGCTTTTTCTTCTTCTTCAAGTGCCTCTTCAATGTCGAAGGTTGGCCGTCAGATTCTTGAACTGATCCATTGCCATCCGTAAAAGCTGCTCGACAGAGTTTACTGGACCGGCGTCCGCTCCCGGATGTTACGGAGTCATGATTTTTGAAGTGAAAACTTCTTTATGGCTAAATATTTGTGTGATGAATTCAAATATTTGTACTTTGTCTGGGTGTTTCTATGAATTATAAAAGTATGAGTATGAGACAACTATATAAGTATTACTTGTATATCAGCTATCTGGCCGCCATAGTACAAGCTTTGCTTAGTTTGGGTTCAGATGGTGGTGTGCATGTGACAAATATTTATTTATTTTCTTCACTTTAAAAATAAAACATATAAATACATTCAGTATTTCCTATCTATTCAAATATTTACGTCTACACTGCCAGTTTTGTTTTACTCGCAGTGTTTCTGCATCTATTGAATTTGAAGCCTGCATTACGAGCCGCAGGCTTGAAGCTTTGACCAAAACAGTGGAATAATTATAAACGAGGCAATTTCACAAACAAAACGCTCAAAGTTTCAATATAAGAGCACAATGAAAATTTAACGAATAATGTATTCCTTTGAAATTTCGGATGTTTAACCAAAATAACGGCTTTTAACAAGATTTTTTTTTTCGATTTATCTCCGACTATCTCGGATTTGAAATTTGTATAATATTCACTAATTAAACCTTTCATTTGATGCCCATAGTAAGGTACCTAATAGCGAAAAAAAAATTTATTCGACATTTTGTGGTGGCGGCCATCTTGTATGTGTTTGTCATAGTGTATAGTATTTTCCTAGACAAGTCTTTAGAGATTGTGAAAAAATATTATGTCCGCCATTTTGTAGAGGCAGCCATCTTGAATCGATATTTACCAAGCATAGCTAAGAACCACCGCATGGAAACTAACCTGCAAATAAAAAAAACGCCTCGAAATCGGTCCATCCGTTAGTATCTCTCTACTTAGTCTGTGCATCCGTTTGAGCTCTGCGGTGCCATATACAGACATATATTAAAACTTATAACACCCCTTTTTGGACCGTTGTTAAAAAGCTACGATGCAAACTTAATTCGGCTTCAAAGTAGTGTGCCTTTACGGGAAAGCGTACAGAGGCGACAACTGTGAACCTCAACTTTTCAAATGCTAACAAAGGAAGCGACATAACGTAAAGATTCACCGCAACTTCTACGGTCGCGTATTAGCATTGACATGATGGAATTAACTGGTTCATTGGATTAGAACACCATACAACAACAGGATTACAATAGTAACATGATGAAGGGGGCGCATAAAAAGAAGTAATAAGTTAAGTATTCGTTTATTAGTAGGTATTTACTTTTATTAAAACTAGTGCACTGACTGAGTTTAATTTTCAAATTAAAATGTGTGTTTCGTTTTACAGGGAAAAATGACAATCCGTTTTCAAAATTCCACATTGTTATCAAAATAAATGAGGGACAAAATAACAATTTTAATTTTGGAAGTCAGGCGTTCTCCCCGGTAGTAGATCACTGCTTCCATTTACGCATATCAACATTAGCATGTTAGAACTAACTCGTTCATAAAGTTTGTAAACTGAAGGTAATTAAGGGGAGAGGGTAATATGCTACATACTCAGGAAAATCATTATATATCAGATTATCATTATTACCAGATATTCTACCGCCAAGCAGTAATGTGCAAACATTACTGTGTTCCGGTTTGAAGGGCAATGTTTCCAGAGAAGTTACAGGGCTAAGATATATAACATCTTAGATCTCTGAGGGGCGAGCGCAGTGCAGTGCTCGGTAATGATTTGGACCTTCATGTTCCAATAGCTGCGTGTCACTGTGCTGTTATGTGGCATGTTGCTTACCATCAGGCACATGTACTGCTAGCTCGCCTCGTCATTCTTTATTTAAAAAAAATATACCTATATGTCGGCGGACAGAGTCTCGCCATCATCATCAGTAATCGCATTCTTCTGCTGTGGGCGTAGCCGATGGGTAGTGTTGGATGAAAACTCGCAAACACAATTGGATTTATTAAGTACAGGTAACAAAGTAGGTATCACAGGCAGTTTAACAAAGTACGTATCGTAGAACGCGCGATGGTTCAAGCTCAACCGCTCTGGCCGCCCGCCGCACAAGAAGTCCCGTGCGCTCGGCTCGGCCGGGGGAATGTTGACTCATCGAACGTCGACAGGTGGCGCTTGCGTCCCGGACACGACTCGATTGTAACTCGATTGCGATTCGATTCCGACATATATATCAAGAACTTTGATAATTTTGATCAGACAAATGATACGTTTAATACACACTGAATTCCTGTGTTAAGCTAAAAGGATAGCATTTCACCCATAATTATGAAATTGTTTTTCTTAATAGTTTACGAGTAGGTCAATGAACAAATTGATAAATAATTGCATCCATTAAACACCACTTTATTTAGTCAATTCAATATTAAGTTACGGCTGGTCTAATCGGGAGAACGGCACCTGCCGATCCATTGTTCCTGGTTCGAATTCTACAGCACCACTTTCGGAAAGATTTTCAAGTCATGTGCGTGATGGCACTAACTTAAAAAAGCTGAAGGAAAACATCGTGAGGAAAGCGATATCTTCCTAGAATCTTTGTAGGTCATGCGTCATCCTTTAACCCACAACGGGCCAGCGTGAGGTATTGGCTCTATATTTACGAAAGAAAGGCTGGTCCCAGCAGTGGGAACATTTAGTGGGCTGCCTATACTTGGTTAATTAAAAGGACACGAGGCGTATTTTCTGTTTGACCCCTATAAATTTCATAGTAATTTCGGACATAGAATTTGACGTGTAAATTGTACATTTATGAATAAAATACTTTGACTCAGATAAGCCGATTATCATATCTGGAGTAGGTATAACAAAAGTGTTTTCATTTTTTGTCCTACGCTGTAATCTCTATTGTAAAACATATTGTTGAGATGACAGGACTAATCCTACAGAAATATAAAATAGTAACAATAATACAAAAAAAATTGGCCGTCATAGGAACTGCCGATAGAAGTGAAAACTTAGAACTCAGAATTTGATAGCTTACCTAGGAAAATACACGGGTGTAACCGGAGAGCGTGGCCTAGCCATCATGGCATGGCCATCTAGAAATGCGTCAGCGTTTCCCATTGGCTGACGCATTTCTAGATGGCCATGCCATGATGTCCAGGCCACGCCCTTACAGCATTTCCCATTGGCTGAGGCATTTCTAGATGGCCAATGGGCATGGTCCCGAGTTTACCCAAAGATTTCTTATCATACCCGAGCGTGACGGTAGAATTCAATTCACAGCCCACAAAAATCTGTCTAAGCGCGCCTAAAGAAGTTTTCACTTCAAAAACACAAAAATATCTCATACGCTAGGTACAATAATAGTCATTAGACTATTATTCCAGAACAAACAAAACTCAAGATCCAAATCCATTGAAGTTAAGCCGTTCCAACCATTCCAAGATTTGCACATAAGACAAAAAGTTAAAGTGCTCCACACACGGCGAGACGTCGTTAGAGCTCGTTACAGTCGTTATATCCGTTATACTGACACCTGATTCGCTAACAAGAAAACTTATAACACAGAACATCTTCCTCATATCGGTCAGGACATTCACGACCATGAATAATTCATACACAAATAGTCGTATCTATGAAATACTTGATATTTGAAAGCCCAGAATGCGCAGTTTACAAAAAATCTGTTGCCAAAGAAATGTTAATTAAACAATGTTTTAGCAGCAAATAGGTACCAACAAATTATTGTAATCCATTAGAATCCGTGTTTGGCCTATTCATTGATTATCGTAAACTGTGACTTGTGATGCGATGTGATGATGTGAGTTTATCTGACGCCCACGCACTAATTTTTTGGCCGGATTTCTGTGTGTCATGTGTTTTGTGATGCGTTGGTGATGGAAAGTTTTATCCTAGTAGGGATCCGGCAACAGACAGGCCATGCTGGGTTCTGGGAAATCTTTTTGTATATCTGAGTGGCAAACGCAGTACAGTGTTAGGTAATAATTTGGACTTTCGAAATTGAAATAGCTACGGAGCACTCTGCTATTGAAGACAAGCCTGTTGCTTACCATCCGACGCTGTCCATACTAGTCTCATCAGTCTAAGTTATAAAATGTTTTCGCGACCAGTACCAGAAGAGTTTTCCTCTTCTACTATTAAAGCGTTAGAGTCCCACATTAACACACTTGCCTATGATAGTGCAGTGTGTGTGCATGTTTTACTTAAAAATATACAACTTAATGCAGGAGAAACATGTTTGCGATCACTTCAAAATACACAAAACATAAATTATTAATTGTGCTTTTTATCATTCACTATAGTTCGTACAGAATAGCAAACAGAGTTTTGCCAACATCCTAAACATATCAGTCAATGTATCAGTCTAAATATCAGACTTTGACTATGTTTGATTTCGGCAGATACAGAATAAAAGCCCTGGTTCGGTTCATGCACTAATTACTCGGAGTTTCGTGTGGTTGTCTTGTTAAAACTTGGATTCGAGATTTTGAGCTTAATGATGGGTTTATTGACTTACTAGCTATGATTCACGGGTTTAGTTGAAATATTTCAAAAAATAACAATTACTGCAATAGGGTTCTATGAAATACTAATTGCCTATTGGCTTTCTGTGAATTAATAATTTTTGGGTTTACAGTTTACAGATAGAATGATGAAAGTACCTACGAAATGGCTTGACATGTTACCGCGTTGTTATTTGGTAGCTATGAAAATAGGTCGTACCTACTGACAGTAGTAGTACTTAGTTTTAGTAGGGTCTGAAAAATCACTCTACTTTTTTAGCCTAAATTCAAAGTTCAAACAACATTTGCGTTGTAGACAAATAAATAAGAATCAATGAATTTTTTATAATCACATTAATATTAAAATTTGTTAATTTATATGTCATTATTCCGCCTCGGTTGGTTTTGTATGAAATAAAATCAAATTATGATAACGACTATGCAGAAGTATAAATAACATTTCCCAAAGATAACAAAAAAACGTTTACTGAGCGTTTCTCTTAAATTTAGTCAGCACTCGAATTTTTGGCATCTCTAATGACGTATTTGCATCGAAAAAGAAAATCTTCAAAACGGGGTAGAGATGTGAAAAAAGGAATCGGTACGCACAATTTAAGAAAATCGATTTAACTTAAATGTAAATCGATTTTATTGATCATTATTAGGCGTTTATTTTGATTTTTATTTAACAAATCAAGGAAAAAATAAAAACGGTCAAGTTCGAGTCGGACTCGAACATTAAGGGTCATACCGGACTATTTGAGGCAATTCTGAATACCGGTATTGAAATTGCAAATACCAGTTTTTCGGTATTTTGAATAAAGAAATTAAATTCATAAATAAAACCCATAAGGCAGCTCTAGACTACGAAAATAACAATCAATAATCAATTGCAATTCAGTTTATGATTGTAAACTTGATGAGCGGCAGTCTTACGTAATTTTTTTTTCATGGTTTACACGAAATAGTTTAAATGTATTAATAAAAACTTGTTTTGCACTAAAAAGAGTAACATAAAGTATTTTTAAACCCCGACAAAAAAGGGGTGTTATAAGTTTGACGTCGATGTCTGTCTGTCAGTATGTCTGTCTGTCTCTGTGTGTGTCTGTCTGTGGCACCGTAGAGCTCAAACGGATGGGCCGATTATGCTGTTTTTTTGTTTAAAGGTTAATTCCCGTGCAGTGGTTCTTAGCTATGTTTAGTTAATAACGATTCAAGATGGCCTCCACAAAGTATCTAAATTTATTAAAAAATATACAAAATTTCTTCACAACCTCCCTCAATATGGGTAATCAAATGATAGGGCTTGACTAGTAAAATACTATACACTGACAAGTTTTGGCCGATCCAAGATGGCCGCCACAACAAATGGCGAATTACATTATTATTTTCACTACTACCTCAATATGGGTATCAAAAGAAAGGACTTGACTAGTAGAATGTCGTACAGATTACAAATTCGAGGTAGTCGGGGGTAAATAATTTTTTTTATTTTGGTCTTGTGATGCATATCAACTATTTTTATACAAAACATTAAACCAACTTCAAAACCACAAATAGGCACTCAAAAGCGAAAAATAAATTATTATAACTATTTTAAGCGCTACTCACTCATCTGTTTGAGGTCGGTACCAGCCATACCAATTCATAAATACTATCTACCTACAAGTAATTGCACTACTTACTAGGTACATAACATCTACCTAAGTATTAGCTTTTTCACTTGACTGGCTACGACATCAAATAGATGAGTGAGTTGGACTTATAATAGTTACATTAATTTATTTTTCGCTTTTGAGTGCTGTTTTGGAGTTGGTTTAATTTTTCGTTTAAAACTAACGAGCGTAAGCTAGTTTAAAATTTATGCATATGTATTGATATTTGTTTAACTTTAGAGTTTGAAATGCTAAATTAAGTAGGTATGTATCAGATTTACTATACCGAATAGCTGAAGTATAATACCGAAAAAATACCGAAAAACCGGGATCCCGGTTTAAAAAATTTGAATACCGAAAAAATACCGGTTTTGTCAGAAGTCCAATATCGCCATGCCCTAGTTCCGTAGCATCAAGTAACATAAGACACAAGTTCTTGTAACTTTGATCGATGTTTCGACGATTTTGATTGATCGACGTTTATGACGGACTATAAAAAAACTACTCACTAGATCGAGCTCAAACCAATTTTTGTTGGAAGTTTGCATGATAAAGTCCATCGTAAATTGTTTTAAGTTTTATCATTATCTTATTTTAGAAGTTACAGGGGGACATATTTTACCACTTTGGAAGTGTCTCTTGCGCAATTTATCCAGTGTAGAAAAAAATCATATTAGAAACCTCAACATCAATTTTTGAAGACCTATCGATAGACACCCTACCTGTATAGGTTTTATGAAAAAAAATGTTTTGAGTTTCAGTTCTAAGTAAATGTTTTTATTCTGTAAAAATTTTAATGCGGCTCACAGTACCTACAGTAATAACAAATTTCAACAGTGTAGTTAGTATTTTAGGCGAGTTGGATGTGAAACGTAAATTTCACTCAACTTACAGAGTTACGTTGAGAGCATGTAGTATAGAGCAAGGCACGCGTTTTCCAAAACATTATTTATAAACAACAAGGCCAACCAAGCAAGAAACAATTTTCCCACATTCAAAATAATCTTTGATGTCAAAAACACAGCTGACGTTTTATTTCTGCGTTACTATTATTTTTAAAAACAGTGCTTATTTATGACTAATAAGTATTGTATATTTACAATTATAAACATATTGTTTCAGCTATCTGGCAGTCATACTTTTTTTTTGTGGGGGAAATACTTTTATGTATCCTCACCATGCAGGGACATGGTGAAGTATGTCGGGCTCGACACCATGGCGACGACAGACATGGTGACATACCGACTAAAACCCCCACAGATTTCTCCTGTATGGTCAGTGGTCAGGGTCGCGGGGTCGCTTTTCGCATTTCCGTCAACGACCCTGACCCTTGCCACCGCCCTTGTGGACCCGCCTCGTGAGGGGCGTTAGCACCCCCGCATTTAGCTGTAGTGACGCGCCGGAAATCAACGACGCGTCACTTCCTCGAAGGCCTATCCCTAGGTGGGGTGCCGGACGGCCCTAAACGTCCGACGCCCCAGGCCTTCCGGTAGAGACAGGGTGCTAGCCCAGAGGATCGACTCTCTGGGGTCGCCCCCGTGTTCATTTCCGCCTCAGTAGAGGAGCGAGAGGCTTCCAACTCTCGCTCCTCTAACTCGCACGACCTCTCACTGTCAAGCATCACGGCGAAGACGGTCGACAGCGAGAGGTCTACCCTCACCACCGCGGCTAGGGATAGCCGCGATTTTGCCTCTATGGTCGCACCGCAGCCCTTGTTCTTCCATGGACCACTCTGCTAATCAGAATGGTCGTGGAGGACCTTCATCTGGAAGACTTAGGAATTTTACTTGGTCGATATGTCAGCCGAGTAACCTTCCCAAATCTTCCAGTCCCCAAGATGCCACCGAGGTAAGTTGTTGAGTGGTGCCCAAGGTCCACCACGTGGAAGTTCCCGAGCCACGCACCTCTGGCAGTCCTACTTAGCTTAGCTTAGTTTGAGGTTAGATGGTGCTGTGGGAGTAATGTTCAACAAAATTTATTTTCGAAAAAAGTAGTTAGGTATAAATTTTACTTAAGTACAAAAATTGTAAAATAAACATAATTATTTGATTTATTAATTTTTCGTACTTAATTTACAATTAATGTCAAGGTATGAGAGAATTGTCGTGAGTCAAGTTTTCTCTCTATCGAATTAAAAATTTAATCGATTAAAAACAACATTTATACGGAATGTCACATCTCTATAACGGAGAGATTTTTCAGGAGGGTTGTTACCAAAACAACGAAAGAAATGTTTGTCTCGAATCGAATGTGAGATGTCTGAGGGGTGTGCAAATATCAGGGGCTAAATGTGGGCTTTTGTTTCTCATTTCGTTTATTTTGAGATGTATTTTTAGCGTCTGGGTGATTTGTATAAAAGATTTAGCAATAAAAGTTACAAAAGTTTTACCTGTATTGAGCCAAAGAAGTCATCAAAATAAATTATTATTTGTATAGGAGCACTATAATTTTTAATTTATAGTATGTTAAGAGTTTATTTCGAATTTAATTTGAGAAAGAAGGAACAACCGTAATCTTAGTATTATGCTACTAGCAGTGCCCGCGGTTTCACGTGGCCATAGAATAGACGTGGCTATAAGAGTTTTTCGTTTATTTCGCGGAACCTTGTTTATTTTTCTCAAGTAAGAGTAGTCTGAATTATGCATTAGAATATCAGCTATCTAGTAATGTACAGGGTACGGTTTTTACGGTTTAAGTACTCTAATATAGTAGTGGTTAAAACATATTTCATTTACAATATTAGTAATCGTAGTTTCGAATCACATCGAAGTGCAAATGTACTAGTATATCATCAATACTGGAGTAAACTGTGGTGGAAAACATTTGAAACTGGCATGTTACAAAAATCTTTCGAGGTCATCTGCGAACTAGCTCGGAGCCAGCATGATTGGTATGGTCTTGTCTCCCTCCATACAAGAGAAGACCCCGAGTCCCAGCAGTGGGCACATTTAGTGCATTGCATCTATAAGGTAATTAGAACGAATAAATATTGCAAAATAATTGGGGCTTTTGTTTGAAAAACCTATTTACTAACCTACTGTAAAATGTGTGAAAAATCTTTTGATTTATCTCTTTAAAGAAAGTTAAGATATAAATTTAATAAATATTTGTAAAATTACGGTAACTTAGTTTCTTTTAAAATATTATTCTTCTTTAAATGATTGTTAGCAAGTCGTTCTCTGTATAATTAAACCCGTTATCAAACACTTAAGTACACCTGCTTTGTTTAGACTTTTTTCGGATTTTTAATAAAAAGGTATAGCTACTTATTTCAACCATTTGGTGTTGAGACATTATTAGGGCCCAGGGGGCCAGAAACACATCCCATTTTCAAAAAATCTTCAAAGCGCTTGGATGACGCAATACGCAATGATATAATACGCAATTGGATGGCATAATACTGGTGTATATTTTGCTCAACACATAGGTAACCGCATTCAGTGTGGTAATGCGACCAGCGTGTGTCTCAGTGTTTCTTTGCAGGTATAATAAGTATGTATTTAAAACTGTATGAGTATTATATTACCTATCTGGCCACCATAGCACAATCTTTGCTTAGTTCGGTGTCAGATTGTGTGTGAATTGTCCAGCAATATTTACTTATTTATTTTGTGTCTATAAAAAGAGATTAATGTGTTTGTACTTTTTTGTTTTAATATAAATAACGGAGCGAGCAATACATGCATCTGATAGTAAGCCGCACGCCTGCTCATAATAGTAAAGTATACTTCGTCTACAGCAAAGTGTACGTAAGCTGTCTTATTCCCCTCTGTTCGTTACCGTTTCACATAAAATACAGGTAAAATACGTTTACGTATATAGTTAAGGCGAGGCTACACGTACGGCATTGCTTACGACCGAGTAAATAGGCTTTCAGGTTTCCGTTAGATTACCTGGGTCTTCAAACGAAGAGTGATTGTTTTATTTCATTCACTGTATCTTCACAGTAGGCATATACTAATGTGATACTAAACTGAACTTTTGTTTGAAATATAATCAAATCATTATTATTTTAAACGTTCAGATCAGAAAATAATTAATGATTTTAGAAATAAGTAAATTTGTTTTATTTTATAGTACGTAGGTAGGTACTATAGAGTGACGAGACGATCAGGATATGTGCCTGATGGTAAACAATATGCCTGCCACGTAACAGCACAGTGACAGACATTGGAACATGCAGAGTACAAATCATTACTCAATTTAAACTTATCATGAAATTGATTGTATTCGACCTAATGCTGCTGAAAGTTACGTGTTTCTCCTTTGACTTTAATTTCATCGATGATGTCAGGTGGGGGGGCTATGTATGGTGGGGGGTGACTCCTACCCGCGAATTTCCTACATTTACGAGGCGGGGCTCAGTAGTAGTGGCCTGGTTATGCAGGGTAATGAGAGGATGATGCGGGTATGTATGTTGAACGGTGTATGGGGACTTGAGCAATTGAGGTGCTTCGCAATATTGGGACGTAGGCATTGTGGCTGTTGGTAGGAGGCCACGGAGGGAGAGGACTGCCGGTATTGCGCCTCTCTCATACCCGCCGCGGCCTTGACGGGGTCGCCACTGTTAGATGGCGAATGCGATGGTGCTGGAAAACAGAGTGCCAGTCTTACTCTGCACCGTTCCGTATTCTCTTCAGCTGAAAAGTGGGTAACGCTAGGGCCACATACCTTGCACTCACTTATAATCTTATATATAAAATTCTCGTCTTATATATAAAATTCTCGTGTCACAGTGTTTGTTTCCTTACTCCTCCGAAACGGCTCTACTGATTTTTACCAAATTTTAGATGCATATTCAGTAGGTCTGAGAATCGGCTACTAGCTATTTTTCATACCCCTAAGTGATAAGGGTTGTTCACCACATTTTTTATTTTTTTTATTTTCGGTCAATTTTTTTTGTTGTAGTTTTTTTATAATGTGGCGTTAAAAATACATACAACCCTAAATTTTTACCCTTTTATCACGAACCCCTATTTTTTAATAGCCATTTTAGTAATTTAATAATTTGACAGTGAACTCCTCTTAAACGGCGGGACCGATTTGAATGAATTTTTGTGTGTGTACAAGTGCATTTGAGGATGGTTTAGATTCACAAATAAGCCCGGCAGATGGCGTTGCGGGCAGTGTCTAGGTTATGATCCGAGCGAAGCCGGAGCGGGCCGCTAGTTATATTATATTATAGTTGTTGGTCCTTGTGGTGGTCACGGCGTATCTTTTGTCACAAATGTTTGTCTTGGATGGGTATGGAACCCAGGACGTTCGAGAAGAGAGATTTGACTCTACTTTTGTGATAAGAACGTCTAGGCTGTGTAATACGTTGCCTGAGTGGGTTTTCCCTGATGGTTACAATCTTTGTGTCTTCAAATCGGTTTTATTCTAGGTAAACACGCTCCATCGTAGACCGCATCGTCGCTTAACATCAGGCGAGATAGCGGTCAAGTGTAAACTTATAAAGGTTTTAAAAAAACGTACGGCTCAATGATTACTGGGCATCGATGTCAATCGGTAGTGATGATTTATTCCAAAAATTGTGTTTTGATTACTTTAATTTCTAACAGTGTAACCAAAGCTTTTCATTAAAACGCTCACATCGCGAATCTGTATATGTAAATGTGTATTGTTTACGGAGTGGGTTTCAGAGAATTGAAACCTGAAACTTGCCTCCGTATCTCAAACCACGACTGAAGCACAATTTTGTCTCAAATAATTATTTTGACGGTAAACTTTTGGGTAGTTTTAGAATTGGATTTTACAAAGAAATTTTACAGATTTTTTAATCATAATAGAATACGCTATGCAATAGGGTACCGGACTGGGTGAAAAATACACCATCCTAATTAGTCTATCAGCTAGATTATGGAAAAATATTGGACACATGTCATATTTTTTGTTTTTTCATAATATTAAAAATCGTCAAAGATATAGACCATCAAACTTCGAAAGTGGGGGGTCGCGTCGTCACTCGTGAGTAAAAATCGTACTCACAAGTGACGTCACACGAAACTTCGAAGCGCTGTATCTTCGTCATTTTTTGTCTGTGAAACAAAAGAAAAAATACGTGCACAATATTTTTGGCAATCTAACTAACGGGCTACTTAGTTTTTTTAAGGATTGTACCCTATTGTTATTAATCCTTAGTAACAGTGGTCAGAAACGCTAAATTTCTCCTGCTTTTTGAAGTGAAAACTTATTTTGGCGCAGCACAGCCAGATTTTTCGTGGGCTGTGAATTTAATTCTAGCGTCATGCGTGGGAATGATAAGCAATCTTCGGGTAAACTCGGGATCATGGACATTGCCCATCTAGAAATGCGTCTGCATTTAGGTATAGATGGCCATGCTCATGACCACGCCCTCCGGTTTCACCCGCGTAGTTTTCAAATTAAGCTTTCAAATTCTAAGTTAAAAGTTTTCTATCGTGTTAGGTGTAAACATGGCCAATGCTGAAAGTCATAGGTACACTTTCTTGAAATTAAAATAATTTTATTAAAAAATAAGAAATATCAGAATCGACTCATAATTTACTAGCATATCGACGGACGTACACAAGAGACACAAACACAATTTTTCCCTTGAAGTTGGTTAAATAAAAGCGGCCAAGTGCGAGTTGGACTCGACCATGAAAAAAACGACATTTCAGACAATTCAACGACTAATGTCTTTCACCAAAGTTTTAGCCTCGCCCAAGGTTTCCCCGGTTACTAGTATAAAATAATACTGCGGTTTCATTGTCGTGTACTTTTTACAGGCTGCTTCCTCCGCAGCTGCCGCCGACAAGCGGATAGTTCGACTCAAATGCGTGGCTGCGACAGTGCTAACGCAAGTGGCGTCCCAGACTAGGCGCTTGCAGTTTTTCCATGGCACTACAGTCAAACCATCCGGGCGTCTCCCATCAGTTCTTATCAAACCTGGCGGCTCCACCACACAAGGAACGCCAACTGAAATCAAAGCTCTACGTACTATGTCGTTAAGAGCATGGTGACGCGGAAACCTACCCGACCAACGACGACGACTAAGCGCGTGATAGCCATCAGACTCCACAACAGAACCGCAGGTGCATTTATGGGGTTCACACATCTTAATAAATAAAAATTGCCCTGAGCACCTTGAAATTGACAAACAAATTGCGTCTCTGTGTGTATTAGCGTGAGTGGTTTACAACTGTCAATCTACTTGACCCCTAATATCGCTAGCGGCGAGGTAAGTATGTTGCGATTGTACTATTTTAGTTGTCGACAACGAATAGCGATAGGTATAAATATCCGGCGTTCACCACTTCCTACAATCGACTAAAACGAAAAGAGTGAGGACACTCTTCCCAACGATAACATAATTCCGAGCGCCTGAAGTTTGGGAAGGCACATCCATTGATTTATATCGATGGGTTCACACACCTTAGGTACATACAGCTCGATCATAAAGCCACGGCCACCCCCTCAGCGAGCTGTCGTCTATCAAGGACTTAGTATATCTCTGTCTATGAATACTGACTATATTGTATATTTATAGAATTGTAATCGAACGATAGCGACATGGGCGGTATAACAGCTCATATCACATCCAAAAAATGAAGAAAAGAAATGTTCCTTTCCATAGAAATATATTATATATATTGTATAAGTAGATACTTGAAGTGTGTACTCTCAAATTCCTTGAAAAACACTGTATTCATCAAGATTCAAACTTTAAATGCGTGTTCTATCTAGCAACTAGCGCCATCTAGTCTTTAACGTAGTCGACCTATAGTCAGTCGTCAAAAGGTTACCACAAGGACAGAGTACAACTAAATGAAATTTTATAAGTTTTCCGATGTAAAATACATTGCAATTTGTTAAAGACAACGGTTTCTAAAATCGGTAAGTTGTACTTTTGTTTAGGAATTACAATGTCAATATTTGTATGAAATATGTAAGATTTTTATAAATTTATAATATAATATAGTAGCGTCCCATTCCGGCTTCGCACGGATATTATCATTTAAAGACTATTAACCGAAATAAAAACTATCCTATCTTTCAAGTTGGATCAAACTGCACACGGTGTTCAAATTTGATTAAAATCGGTTAAGTAGTTTGGGAATCCATCGCGGACAAACATCGTGACAGGAGATTTATATATATTATTATTATTAAGTTAATATTTGTATAAATACGTTAGTACACTCATTGAGCACGGTAAGCAAGTATAATACCTATGTGAATAGACTGTTTTCAAGTATTCTCTACGGCAACATTCGGCAATACGCATTTCTCTAAGTAGGTATAACCCCGTCAAAAACGAGAGATGTGAAACGAGAGCCAAGTTCTATACTAATATTATAAATGCGAAAGTAACTCTGTATGTCCATCTTGACTACCACAGAACCGATTTTCATGAAATTTGGTACATTTATGAATAGATCTCCAGAAAGGACGTAGGTTGTATTTTATCCCTGAAAAGGGGTTGAGGTGATTGAAATGATGCCCCATTTTAGTAAAGTAGTTTCGTAATTGTAACAAAAGCTATTCTAATGAATGCATATTTTTTTACTTAAAGAGGAATAATTATGAAAACTGATATTGGTTACAAATTATTAAATTAAATTAATAACAGAAAATAAATATAGATAAATCATGTGTGTTCTTGCACTATGTAGAATTGTAATGAAAAAATCGATGATAAAATTATGTACATACTTGTGATTTTAGCAAAATTTTAAGTTATACTCTTTTGTTTTGTGTTATCTATTGTTTTGTGTTATCTTTTGTTTTGTTTTTAGCGTCTGATAAGAGTGTGGCTTGCATATTGAAACACAAAACTGATTTTGATTAACCTTGATATAGAAAAATATAATAGATGTTGGTGAATGACATAAGCTACCCTTAATTGCAAAAAAAATCATTTTAATTGAGAGTGGAAAGTGTATTTGGAATTTTGGAAGTGCGTTATTATTGGAGATGAAACCATGATAAATTGTATCAAGACATTTGACATAAATCAATCCATACAAATACTTTAAAAAAAAGTACCTAATTGTATGTACCTACTATTAAAAAAATCTACTAATTATTGTAAAATAGCTGTCATTATTCTATCAGTACTTACCGATACAAACTCTTGTAAAAGAAACATAGAGCTAAGTAAATTATAACAACTATTTATAAAAGGATTGTAACCGCCGCCTAGTCAACGTCCTTCATTGCCAAAATTAGCACGAACTGTATAATGAATTTCCATATAAACCTGGTACATTCCAGATACAGCCTGGTGACAGACGGACGGACGGACGGACAGCCAAGTCCCAGTAATAGGGTTCCGTTTTTACCCTTTGGGTACGGAATCCTAAAAAGGCATACAGTAATTTGCTACAACATTTCATCTTAGCAGTCTCTAGGCAGCAACAACGACACAACTAACCTCAATTTCAGAGTTTCTCTAAAGCCCAATGAAATCGGTACAATGTAGTTTATAACGTTCATTCCTGTTGTTATTCCCTTGGCCACTGCAAAAGCGTGTTTTATACACAATATCTGAAGTTCTGAAGCAATCATTGTTTTAATGCCACAGTTGCAATTGTGTGATGGTTTAAATTTCTTTGAGTATATGGGAATAGGGTACAATCTTCAAAAAAACTAAGTAGCCCGTTAGTTAGATTGCCAAAAAATATTGTACACGTATTTTTTCTTTTGTGTCACAAACAAAAAAATGACGAAGATACAGCGCTTCGAACTTTCGTGTGACGTCACTTGTGAGTACGATTTTTACTCACGAGTGACGTCGCGACCCCCCACTCTCGAAGTTTGATGGTCTATATCTTTGACGATTTTTAATATTGTGAGAAAACAAAAAATACGTGTCCAATATTTTTCCATGATCTAGCTGACGGACTAATTTAAAATTACAGAGAAATTACAGGGCTTAGAGATATAACAACTTAGATCTCTGGGTGACGAGCGCAGTGCAGTGCTAGGTAATGATTTGGGCTCTCTATGTTCCAATAGCGGCGTGTCACTGTGCTGTTATGTGGCAGGCATGTTGCTTACCATCAGGCACATGTCCTGCTCGTCTCGTCACTCTTTATTTAAAAAAAAAAAAACAAAATTAGGATGGTGTATTTTTGACCCAGTCCGGTACCCTATTACATCACAAAATATTTTTTGTGAAGTGAAGTGAGACTTATAAACTGCCCGTGAGCAGTGTCGCTAACTTTATTTTTCAAATGATCGCACCTTATATATTAAAATTCAAACAACATTATTTTGCAAATTTCGATAATTCTATAATAAATGAAGGAACTTCGTTCCCACCTAGTGTCACATTCCCATGACACCATCTATTTTTGTTGAATTTACTGTGATGCTCTCATAATGTTAAGACAATGTCGTAATGAGAATCAATACCTAGTTAATTCCATCTCTGTCTTAAATCTTATACCTTTAAACGAGCAATTCTTGTACCTATATAAATATGTATATATATATAGAATCTGAATCTCGGAAACAGCTCGACGGATTTTCATGAAATTATGTATGCAGGGGATTTCGGGGACGATAAATCGATCTAACTAGGTCTTATTAAAAAAAACGCATATTATGCGCGTTTTTAGACAATGAAAAACTGTCACATTAGACATTAGAATGTGAAGGTAAATTTCACCACGTGACGCGATAGCATAATTAGCTCAGACGGGAAGTCAGGCGCTCATAGCGGTCACGAATTAGTAGCTCCGGGTTCGAATCCAGACGGGTTATTTTTTTTTTCAATTCGTTTTTTTTAAGAAAATCTATTTCTTGGAGTCTTTTATCTGTAGGTATTATCTAACTATATTTAGTATTTAAACCGAGCAAAGCTCGGTCACCCAGGTACTCTATCTTAATTTGAGACATAAAAATTTTGATAATTTCATCTTTATCTTTACATTTCATCTTTATCTTAAATTAGACACTAAAAATGTAGTTTAGTTTTTACTAACTTAGTAGGTATGTCTACTCCGTGAAATTGGGGGTCGTTTATGGAACCACAGTACCTAAATAAGGATTTAGCAGTATTAAATTTAAAAAAAAGGATAGATGAAGATTTCTTCATTTTTCAAGGAGACAAACCACAATTTCTTCAGTCTTCTCGTGACAACAGCCATTGTTACATTTCTAAAACGAGGTAATGAAATAATAATTTAAATGCGCCTAGGTCGTTTGTATTATTTTCAATATGAGCTACAGTTGTGAAAGGTTAAAAGTGATATTTTTCCGCATTTTTTTCCAATCCTAACTTTTAGCATGTCGTAATTGTGCGGAAACGCGCACTGTTCGTAAATTGAAACACTAAGTATGTTTCGGCAGTTTTTTTTTGCAAATACTAAATCTTTAACAAAATCGCGAATTTCCAGTCCACAGGAATCGAATAAAAACAATGACGTATTCAGTATTTCGGCTTAGTTGCAACTATGGCTCAGAGTTATACCTCAACCGTATTTCGGTCGCCGTAGTAGCACTTTACGAAATACCCACTTTACCCGGCGTTCATTTGTGCGCTTTAGTATGGTTCTGATTTGAGAAGTTCGCAGCTTTGTGTTATCGAAAAACTACAAAGAACCAAGTGCCATCGTCACTTTGTATAAGCTCCTGACGTTTCATGTTTTGTCACCAATTTTTTTGAATTGAAAACTTTTTGACGTGCCACAGGGAGATTTTTCGTGGGCTGTAAATTGAATTCTAGCGACACGCTCGGGAATGATAAAAAATCTTCGGGTAAACTCGGGACCATGGTCATTGGCCATCTAGAAATGCGTCAGCATTTCCCATTGCTCATGGCCACGCCCTCCAGTTTCACCCGCGTAGTTTCTAGAATGAGCTATCAAATTCTGAGTTCTAAGTTTTCACTTCTATCGGCAGTTCCTTTGAATGTCATTTTTAGGGTTCCGTAAAACGTAAAAACGGAACCCTTATAGATTCGTCATGTCTGTCTGTCTGTCTGTATGTCTGTCTGTCCGTCCGTATGTCACAGCCACTTTTTGCCGAAACTATGAGAACTACACTGTTGAAACTTGGTAAGTAGATGTATTCTGTAAACCGCATTAAGATTTTTACAAAAGTTTTTTAAAGAAACAAAAATTAGGGGTGCACCCCATACTGAGAACTGAAGCTCAAATTTTTTTTTTCATCAAACCTACACGTGTGGGTTGTCTATCGATAGGTCTTAAAAAATTATGTTGAGGTTTCTAATGTAATTTTTGTCTACACTGAATAACTTGCGCGAGAGACGCTTCCAAAGTGGTAAAATGTGTGTCCCCCCCCCCCCCCTCTAACTTCTAAAGTAAGAGAATGAAAAAACTAAAAAAAATATATGATGTACATTACCATGAAAACTACCAACGAAAATTAGTTTGAACTCGATCTGATGAGTAGTTTTTTTTCAGTACGTCATAAATACACCATTATTAAAACTTCGGTCAAAGTTACAACGAACTACAAGAACCATGTGTACTATGTATATTATGTTACTTGCTGGAACGGAACCTTTCATGGGCAAGTCCAACTCGCACTTGGCTACTTTATTAATATTTTTATTTGTAATATTTATCTCTCGTTATAGAAGAGCTAAATATTGCATAAGAAAAAGCTTGCCCGGTTGTCTATTGGACTGCTCGTAGCTCAAAAAAACAATATCGTTTCAAGGTTGATGTTCCAAAGACTCAAATAAAGGCACATGTTCGCGCTGAGACCGCGACACGAGACCGCGACCGGAGACCGCGACAGGCACTTAACACTATGGAATTGTATGGGCGCCAGTTCGCGCCGAGACCGCGACCGCGACCTGTCTCGGTCTCCTGTCGCGGTCTCGGCGCGAACTTGGGCCCTACAATTCCATAGTCAAAGTCAAAGTACTTTATTCATAAATGTACAATTTACACGTCAATAAATACAAAATAAAAACAAAAGAAAGAGCATACAAATTGTATACATTTTCAAAGTTTGAAATGACTACTTTACTGTATTATAATAATTATTGTACAGAAAACTGTCAAGCATTATATGAGTATAATATGTTTTTATAACAATTGTACTGACCCATGTCAAATTTTTGTATACATTTTTATAGGACTTTGCCATCACTCTCTAAAAAAGTGTTAAGTGCCTGTCGCGGTCTCCGGACGCGGTCTCGTGTCGCGGTCTCGCGTCGCGGTCTCAGCGCGAACTTGTACCTTAAGAGGTTTGAATCTACTTTTGTGATAGAAACGTCTAGGATGTAGAATGCGTTACCTGAGTTTTTCCCGATGTGTAACCATCTTGGTGTCTTCAAATCGAGAGTGAATCTGTTTCTTCTAGACAAGTACGCCTCATCGTAGACCGCATCGTCGCTCAACACCAGGCGCCATGTCGCCTGGTGTGGACAAACGTAAACCTACAAAAGAAATTTTTTACAAAAATCTTTTGATGTAGGGACATATTTGCGAAATATTTTTTCATCTCAAAATATTAGACAAAAAACGATATTTTTAATTACATATTCTCTGTAAATTGTGTTTGTAAATACAGATTATTATTCAGATATTTATTGGTTTTCTTAATACAGATTATTATTATTATATCCCGATATTTATTTTCTTTTTTAAGTTCAAAATTACAAATTAAGTAAAAATTAGAAAATACATTTTGGACAATACTGTTTTCAAATGAATACTTATGTTTTAAAAAGAGATTTTGTAAATTGTATGTACCTAATATTTTTGTTACAAGTCTTGTTTTAATACAGAAAAGAAAAGTTTAAAATCGTAAAAAATAAATAGGTCTCATTTCAAGCTAGAATGTCCAAAGATAACAATAAAGACTACAATGTAAGTGTATAGCTCAAGTCTTAAAAACAAACACCTACTTAAACTTTCATAGACGACAGACAGACTAACTACCTTCTAATCTTTCTCTGTGATTCTTTTTATTGCATTTTTGGTTGGCCTTCTGAACATAATTCCGTCGTTTAGCCCAGTGGCTTATCTAACAAATGCAAATTTAGTACTAGTTAACTTATACGCTTACAATTTATTAATTCCTTTAAAAAAATTGTTCCAAAATACATTTTGAAATCACTAGCCGAACTAGCACAATAAAGTCTCGATACCAAAAAAAATGACCTCACTCTTTACCGGTATTGAACTTGATATTTCTTCAAGTTACTTATATACCATCTTTTTAACGGGCTATACGAGGGTTAGACTTAGACTTAAAGAATTAGACCTTATGTCTAAGATAACCTATGTATATACAAACCATAATTTTAAATGTGGTTAATTTTAAAAATGTTCATATTACACAAAACCCAGTGTCCGTGTCCGTCCGTAACTACCATACAGTTACAATAAATTTAATAATTTAATGTTAGGCAAAAAAATGGGCGCTTCAGGCTTAACTTCTCAACCAAATAGGTAAGAAAGTCAGTTAAACAAATATGGACTCAATGTAATTAGAATTTAGATTTAAATCTACAGGAAGAAGCGAGTCTGCCGGTGGGCTCACGCCTCGCTCTCAACAATTACTTTACTTTAAAATAAACAGTGCCAAAAAACAGTTGACAGTTCAGACAGACAAAACTGACCGTATCACAAGCAGACAACTCATTAATTAATAAAAAAATGTGTAACAAGCCTGTTGTGTTCATAATAAAATAGGCTTAATCTCAACAAAATATACAAAACCATAAAAAACACGACGTTTCCCTGCAAGAAATAACCCGGAAACGGCACGTCTCTAAACACAAATCGACGGCATACGTCAATAGAAATTAATATAGATATTGACAAAAAGGGTCCACTGAATGACAGCCAGATTGATTGCGTTTTAGGCGCCTAACCCTTTCATTTCCTGTCACATCCATGATTCGGGGGCGGTTTTACAAACCCTTGTTGAGGGCGGAATAAAAATGTAAGTAACTAGCTGTAATTTATGGTTTCACCTGCTTTTGGAATCCTTACAGTTTTTGAGATAAAAATACCTTAATATGCGTTATTATTTTTTATTAACGTAAATAAGTATCTCCTAATTTTTGTTACAAAGGAGAAATGCATTTACGCAAGTAGGTACGTCATGCAAGAATATTGCGCGATATATCACGCTCGATACCATCAGCGAGCAACACGGAAGGGAGTATAGGCATACACCACAGAAATCTAAATAATATTACCTTATTATTTAGATTTCTGTGGCATACACAGCGTTTCCCCTCTGTCAAAGTACAAGTCCGCGTGGACCAAGGAGTTTGATAATATACTGTGGCGTGAGGGCGGGGCTAGATTTGTGAATGGTGCTTTATTTTTTATGTGTTAGTGATTTGGCTGTGTGAGTATGATCGGCAATGGATCGGTACAGGTATGTTTTGTATGTAATAGTGCGGCTTTGCGCTAGTGTGCAACTTCCCCTCCCGCAAGAAATGACAGAAAGATTTGAACAATATTTTTTAGCTAAGGCTACTCCCTTCCGTGCTTGCGCGGGAGATCGAGTTGCTCGATGGATACCATGGACCGGACGGAGGTAGACCATTTTCACACTAAACTACCTAACCCTAAACATGCCCAAACCAAGCAACCTTGTAATGCGACAACTAGGCAGCTAATAGAGGTGTAATACAAACTTATAGAAAACCCAACAAATGCTTATGGCACCTAGAAATACCGAATAAATATCAGAATTCATTACACAAACATGACAAACATTTGTGTGATGAGGTGGAATCGGTGGTGATGGTAATCGAACCCATCAGCTTGGTGGATAGTAAACCCACAACCTACAGCTCTGAAGGCAAACTTACCACCAACTGTCCCTATCTTTCTTAATATATATAAATCTCCTGTCACGATGTTTGTCCGCGATGGATTCCTAAACTACTTAACCGATTTTAAATTAAATTGGCACACCGTGAGCAGTCTGGTCCAACTTGAGAGATAGGATAGTTTTTAAATGACAATATCCGAGCGCAGCCGGAATGGGCCGCTAGTAAGCCTATAAAGTTACGGGACAAGGACTGAGACAATACATTCTAGATATTATTATTTGGAGCCTACACTGTGCCAATGCTAGGCAAAGGCCTCCCTACCCTCCCTGCATTCGCGTCTGGCTTGTGTTAATGTCTCCCAGTCTTTTGAATAGCTATCAAGGTCGTCCCGCCAGCGTTTCTTTGGCCTGTCGTATCGGCTTTTGCGATCGGGCTTCCTCTGAGTAGTGATTCTTGAGTACATTTTATATGCTTTTTAAAATACATTTTTGACTGTTATAAGTTCTCAAGCGACGCTACAGCTGCGGGTTACGAAAATATGCATTTACCTAGAAGAAAACAAAAAAACACCCAGATTGTATCAATCAGCTAACCTCCACTCGGGCAAGGTATTTCACAGCTGAGTAGAGATTTCTTATTTAATTAAAACACAACATTTTATTCTTTTGCCGGAGCATTTAACTCTCTACATCAAATATTTTACGAGCCATTGTTCTGGTAAAATTAGCTTTAATCTTTTCTTTAGTACCACACAAAACTTGGCTAGGATTAGCTTTACAATGTTTTTTATTGAAATTACTAAGCCAAAAGAGCGTTGGTCACTTCAATTTGTAAAAATAAGCAGAGATGCTTCAGAACGCGCTAAAGTTAGTAGATATCTAAGCTAAAAACTTCACTAGCAAACTTAACGATTGTATGACGTCACGTCACGAACAAGCGTGGATTTAGGGGGTCAGACCTCCCCCTGGTCTGGGTGCAGTACCTCGGTGGACCACTAATTAAAAAGCATGCATTATTGCACAATTTTGTGCTTGACTACGACTATGCCCCCCGCCCTATGTGGAGCCATGTGCCCCCCCCCCCCCCTGGGGCCAAAGCTGGATCCGCCCTTGATTCATATAAGTCATCATCATCATCAGCTGCAAGACGTCCACTGCTGAACATAGGCCTTCCCCCTAGATTTCCACAACGAACGGTCCCGCGCAACCTGCAACCAGCGGTTTCCAGCGGCCTTTGTGAGGTCATCTGTCCATCTAGTGGGAGGCCGTCCAACACTGCATCTTCGGGTTCCCACCTTCCGGTGGCCACCTCTCGAGAACCTTTCTTCCCCATCGGTTGTCAGTTCTTCGAGCGATGTGGCCTGCCCATTGCCAATTCAGCTTGCTTACTCTTTGAGCTATGTCGGCCACTTTCGTTCGTTTGCGAATATCTTCATTACGGATTCTGTCGCGCAAAGAGACACCGAGCATAGCTCTCTCCATAGCTCGCTGTGTGACTTTGAGCTTTGTTATGAGGCCCACAGTTAAGTTTATATTCATAAGTTAAGTTGTATTCATATAAGTACAACATAAGCCTTGGCCAATAATATTGAGCACCCTGCAAATGTTGCACATGTGCGGAAAGCGCAGTAGTTAACATCTATTGTTTACGGTTATCTTTGTCAGCTTCCTAAAAGGCTCGAAACAATAACGCACATCATAAATAGCAATAGAACACCTGTGTGCAATAAATTTTGTAATTTTGAAAATATTTCTAATAACTCGTCAGTTCGCTACTATCGCTTGTCGTGGTAACATCCAGTGATCTAATGTGCTTTTAGTGTTTTTTTATAGATTACAGTGATATCTTTACAAAATGACAAAAAAAACGAACTTTCTTTGGAACAACGTGTGCAGATACAGCTTTTGCACAGGGAAGGGAAATCCCAAGTAGAGATTTCCAAAACAGTAAAATGTTCGCGTCGATCAGTGCAATACGCTATTGAACGGTTCGTTATTACCGGATCACATCAGAATAGACCGCGAACTGGGCGAAAACGCATTACCACCGACCGTCAGGACCGTCAGTTGTTGAGAGAGTCTTTAAAAAATAGGAGGAAAACGTCTTCGGAGCTCGCTGCTGAGTTGTTAGCCGAAATTAAAAAAACAATTTCTAGTCGAACAACTTGCCGTAGACTACAAGAAGCTGGACTGAGAGGTTGTAAAGCTCGGAAGAAGCCATGGCTCTCGGAGGACAACAAGAAAGCGCGATATGCATGGGCTCTACAACACCAACATTTCACCGCAGAAGATTGGTCGAATGTTGTGTGGTCAGATGAATCAAATTTTGAGGTGAGATAATCCATTTGACTATCTAATAACATTTAGCAATTTTGTTTGGAAAATAATATGTCTATTCGTAACTATGTTTTTTTAATAAAATCTCATTTTTCTTATTTTTCAGATTTTTGGTACCCCCGGTGTGACGTTTGTGCGTAGCCGGGTAGGTGAAGAGGCGGCGAGAAACACGGCGGCGGCATAATGGTGTGGGGCTGCATGACAAACTCTGGAGTTGGTGTTGATGAATTCTTCAAAGTACGTAAATGTACTCGAATTTGTATTACCACCATCATTCACTGCACTTTTTGGAAATACGAACATGGACCACGTTATATTCCAGCAGGATAATGCACCATGTCATAAATCAGCCCTCACAATGACGTGGTCCAGTCTCCAGATCTGAACCCCATTGAGCATTTATGGGGTTTATTAATGCGCAGAGTTAGGCGCAACACCATCAGCAACAAAGAAGACTTGAAACGTTGTTTGCGCCTGGAAGTGAATTTAATTACCTCCGAAGACTGCGACAAACTTGTACGGTCCATTCCAAAAAGAATTGCTGCTGTCGTGAAAGCAAAAGGTGGACCAACCAAATATTGATTGTGTATTATTAAATATTTTTTATTTGCGATGTATATGAGTAGGTACTGTTTGTCCTAGACAAACGTTGTTTAGGTTTAAAAGGTGAATCTGTTTGTGATTATTGTTTTTACGAAATAATTAAAAATGGGTATTAAATAACGAAAAAGCAAGCAACGGCTCTACGATCCTACGACTCCAACTCCGCAGGCAGACTTATAGCCAAGAGAGCCGTATCCAAAGCATACTTAAAACAAACACAAACTTACAAACCCACAACTTGTGAACTAATAGCCAACGGTGAACTACCCTTTGTAAGTTCTCAGCCGAAGCGCACATGTCATCAATCAAGCGTTCGTCTCGGGGTAAGGCGGCCACCGGGGGGTAAATCTCTCTTTTTTACCGAGCCTGCTCGTGATCTAACATCAACATAAAGGGGAATAGATCCCGCGTTAAGGTATATCGGTTTTGTGCCACGTTTGATGTTGACAGGTCGGCGAAAAAATACGAGTATATTGTTGTCGTATGAGGCTTGGACTTATTTTGCGATTTGTATGAATACTCCTTTCGTATTATGGATTTAGAGCAAAACTTTGTGTTTAGTACTCAAAGAAGCAGAATTATAAAATATACCAAATGCTCAAAAATTCTGTTATAATCATGGACGTATAAAAAAAAGTCGGACGTAGTCTCGCTAATCTCGCTAGTCGTAGCTAAAACAAAAACTGTGTCAGTAGAGTCGGCCACATCTGCAGGTGTCACTGATATACTGATACGCACACATATACACAAGTTTGCGCGTGTAATGACCCACTGAAGTGTGTATGTGTTCGTGTCAGCCAGTATGTGACAGCGCACACGTGCCACAGTTTTTGTTTTAGCGAGACTACGTCCGACTTTTTTATACGTCCATGGTTTTAATACGAAACCCCAACCCAGTACCCAACGGTTTACCGAGCGTAGTAACTGTTTCCGTAATTTTCCCGCAAAAAAAAGAAGCTATATACCCCGTTTACATTATTCCAGGCCAGCGACCGAATCCAGCGCTGGATTGCTTACTGGAATAATGTAAACCGGCACTGAAATGCATTGGCACTGAATTGATGCATTCCAGTGCCGGTTTCCATTATTCCAGTAAGCAATCCAGCGCTGGATTCGGTCGCTGGACTGGAATCATGTAAACGGGGTATAAGTCCTATTACAGACAATAAACTATTTGTGTTCCAAATTTAAACCCGATCAGTTTGTTCCGACGTGATTGAGCCATATCCAAACTTTGACATCCAATCTATACTTACAATAAAACTGTAGCGGGTCGAATTCTGTACATTGAAGATATTTTGAAAAAAAAATTTTGGGGGCACTCCATAGTCGATACTGATGGCGAAACTGCATTTTTTTTTCTTTCATGTCTGTCTGTATAGGGAACTCACATCACGCCGAAACTACTGATTCAATTCAACTAAAACTTGACATGATTTAATATCATACTAAGTAGATGGTAGCTGTCTACTTTTAATCCCCAAATTTTGCACGGTTTTCGTGCAGAAAGGGGTTAAAGTCAGAATGTGTTTTTGGTTGTAACTCATGTTTGCGTTGTTCAATTTCGTTAATTCTTATTTTGTTAGAAAGAACACATTTCTAATATAGTCTCATCAAAATTTTAGCATTATTGGTCGTGTGGTTCGGAAATAACATAGTAATTAAATAATAACGGAATTAATAAGTTCGGCACATACTAACTTCTAAGTATTCTGTGACAATGTAAACAACAGCAGGTCTACTACGAAGTCCGATAAACGATATATCGGCCGAACTTATGAAGTTTCCGACCACGAAAGACAATCGGTCGGTTGATCAGATCGGCCGTTTCGTTCGATCCGACCCTCATCCGACCTAAGTCTATAACTTCCGACCCGAAATGTATCGAGCCGAATGTTTTTCGTGGTAGGCTATAATCCGATTCAGCTGTCGATCGGATGCGATCATTCGGAGTTTGTTTTCGTAGTAGACCTGCTGGGATGTAACGGAGGTCATTTTATCGGATTCGAAGGCGGAGTCGGAGTTTTAAAATTTGATTTATCGGAGTCGGAACCGAAGTCGGAGGCATAGGCAAGATTAGAAGTGGCGGCAGGAGATACATTTTTACTGGGTATATTTTTTTTTCCAAACACGTGGACACGATATAATTGTTGAGCAATTGATTTAGGAAGTTGGGATTTTGTATTTTAATTTACTATTCACCACAATAAAGGATTATCTGCAATATTTGTACAACTTACCTCCGATTGTAACCTTCGTTTCGGAGCCGAAGTCGGAACCGATCTTCCGACCCGAACCGACCGGTCTAATAGCAATCGGAAGTTCCGACTTATCGGAGTCGGATTCGAGCTCTTTCTTGGTACACACACAACACTCAAATCCGTCATCCGTCATCTATCGTCAGGTAATAATATGACAGAACCTGTCTTATGTTTTTTTACAAAATGGCAGCTCAGGGTACGAAACACAATCTGATATTTATTAGAAAATGTGTAATGTAGTATTTGTTGTTGTAACAACAATATGAATACATCATCTGTGAAAATTACAACTCTCTAGCTATCACCGTTCTTCAGATACAGTCTGATGACAGACGAACGGACGAACAGCGAAGTTTCAGTAATAGGGTCCCGTTTTTACCACGTACATAATTTTATTATATGGAAAACAGGGAGGCGGTTTTTTGAACATTAACAAAAACTGGATGACAAGATGTTCAAGCCCACTACCAGTCGGAAGCGTGCCCAGCATGCTGGCGGCAGTACCACGCTGAATAGCGATGTATATGTGTTGGGCCAAATAAATGCTAGCATTTTGGTCACGCGTTGCGTCGGCGAAGCTCTCGGAAAGGCTTTTGATGATGAAGTCAGCTCCCGGCCTTCACACGCACGATGTCTCAACTCTCAACCCCAAAAGGCTAAAATATAAAACCACTACCGAGGGTTGCATATTTCCGCCGTTTGAGACACTCAGCTGAATTAGCCACCGCACTGGCCCTACCATGTGTCTCTTGAAGAAGTGATGGTGCCAGAGTATCGACACAAGCTGCGTCCCACACTAGGGGCCGACTCAACTTCCAAGGCAAAAAACTCATGCCGTCAGGTCTTTTGCCATCGTCACGCGTAATATCACTCCGGTTTGAGTAGGGCTGGGACATTGGCGGTGGAAAAAGCCAAAGTTTTGTGTGTGAATTGTTCACCAGTATCTATTTATCTGGACGACGTAGTCATAGCTTCTTAAATTAGTCGAGTGAACTTTTTACTTGACTAGAAATTAGTTAGTTGACGTGAAATGATAATAATTGAAGTATGTTATTGTTTTTTCGGATATTATTTCAATCCAAATACTTATACTAAATTTAGTGTTCAACAAGCTTCGGTGCAGAAGCAGAACCAAAGCAGAACGTTGTTTTTCTAAAATTGAATAAAATGTTATATTACTAAGTATTTTTATGTATATATCATGTAAAGGTTTGATTTGGTTGAAATTTGAAACACAGATAGTTTATATAGTCTCATATACTATATCATCTCGGAAAAAGCATGGGCCCTGACGAAACAAATATTAACGACATAATGACATTACCAATTAGATTGACATTTGAAACACACATGGTTTAGAGTCTTAAATATTAAATCGGCTAATAAGTCTTTCCCCTACTACTTAGAATATCATCCTGTAAAAATGTACAAGTGGGTAAGTATCAGATCACGCACATCAGCTACAGACTCTGTAATGTATCCTATAAAAATCCTACAAACTTAACACTGCGGCTATGTTCGATACTCCACAACCTTACTACGAGTGTGTTTGATGTTGCTTAAAATATAAAATATGAAGTTGCTAAACTTAAATAAATATATTTTTGTGCGGAAAAACAAATCACTCTGTTTGTGTAATGGCCACCCATCCAAATATTTTTACGTTAGTACTACGAATGCACTAATAAGGTCGCAAGATCAACGTACGCGAACGAAGTAGCGGGTTCAGCTAGTTCAAAATATTAGTACGATTCAAGTATAGGTAGATTAGATTCAAGTATGTCCCACTTAAATCTTTAATTTCGAATTACAATACGGCTGTTTACGGAAGAACTTCCCAAATCCCAAGGTATCCACAAATCCGCAGTACCTACTACCGACTGAAGATACGCTGAAGTGCAGCCTATCCTATGTAGATCCTGGCCTGTCCAACTAATCTTATCTTAATATATATAAATCTCCTGTCACGATGTTTGTCCGCGATGGATTCCTAAACTACTTAACCGATTTTAAATTAAATTGGCACACCGTGAGCAGTCTGGTCCAACTTGAGAGATAGGATAGTTTTTATTTCGATTAATAGTTTTTAAATGACAATATCCGAGCGCAGCCGGAATGGGCCGCTAGTATTATATATATCAAAATTTAGTTGTGTGTGGCATGATTGAACATCACGTCGGGAGTTCTGAAAGGATCGAAATACAGTTAGGTATATTAAAGTGTGTAATAATGTATGCACATAGACTACTTTTTATTCAAAGAAAGGAACGGGAACTACGCGGGTGAAACCGTGGAAAGCAACGAGTGACAAATATACAATACAATAATGTATTGTATTAATAGGTATACAATATACATCAATACCTACATATCGACAGTATTTCGTACGTAATACAATACAATTACTCTTTATTAAAAAAAATATATTTCAAGGTATAATCTTTAATTTAAATTTTTATAATAATACATTTTATTTTTAAAATTTTTATAATTTATATTGTTAATAAAATTTAAAATTTTAATTTAAAAAAAATATATACATATTTAATAAAGCCATAAAACATAAGAAATACATGATACAAAACAGAAAAATAATATCCTAGCAATTTAATTTAATTACTCGTACCTACGAGACAAACGGAACTTGAATTACGCTTAACATTGTCTCTATAATAATGTATGTATTGAACATTGCGATCGACGTTAAAGGCATCATACATTTTTATACCTAAGAATTTTCTCAAAATTAAATTGATTGCTTACTTACCTTGAGTAAATATTCGTCATACGGTGGTTAGAATAACTCTCGCCAATAGCTACAAGTAATATTTTCATTTAACGAGCCAATTTATAACCGTATCCTTATTACAGTAAAATATTTTTACGCTAATTGGCAATTTATATCACACAGAAGCTTTGATATCTTCGTTCCGAACGCTTCAATATAATACAGCGTTTTAGTACGTGGGTGTCGCTGTATTTTTTGTACAAATCACCTGCCTAGGAGTCGGGGTAAAAGAGTACATTTTTCTGGCTACCTTTTTCGATATTTACGTCTCTATTGGTAGCTGATTAGGTGGTCTTCATTGATACAATTTTATGAAGCCTACTACAAGCACAAACTCTAAATTGAATTATTTTTTCTAACTTGAGAATCTATAGGTAGGTACTTACCTACTAATTCTTAAAAAAACTCAATTTCTAATTACGAATGATGACTCATGGGAAAAGGTTATATCCAGATGTGAACTAGTATAGACTGATATGTTGATAATGAAGATAAATAATCCATTTATAATATTCAAATTAACGTCGTAGCTAGAGTCTTGTGTTTCTGATTACAAAAAAATGTACAAGTTTATTTGTAATTCCGTAACAAAATATTATATTCCACAATATCGCCGACCACCTAGTTAGGTACATAGAATAATATCATTATCCGGGACAACGGACAAATTGTATTTCTACCTAAAATTATACGTGCCCTGTGCCAGTGGAATTCCATTTCCCGCCAACACTCTCTGGAACTTAACGAACTGTCACATTTTCGCGCCAAAATGAGCGCCGCCATAATTAGGTTCAGGGCATCGAGTTAGAATCTGTGGAGGGTGGTAGGAAACTTCTTTCTGTAGAACGCAAGTAGAACGGAATGTAAGAAGGAAGTTTTTTTTTCGTTGATGTTTAACTACGAGACAAAGATGTAATGTACATAAATATTTAAGGGGGCGCCTAAAGCCAGAAAACGAAAAAAGGACATTTTCGACGCCGCTCACTGAAGTTAAGAAACTAATAAAGTAGTCAAGTGCGAGTTGGACTCGCCCATGAAGGGTTCCGTTCCAGCAAGTAACATAATATACATAGTACACATAGTTCTTGTAGTTCGTTGTAACTTTGATCGAAGTTTTAATAATAGTGTATTTATGCCGTACTAAAAAAACTACTCATCAGATCGAGTTCAAACAAATTTTCGTTGGTAGTTTTTATGGTAATGTATATTATATATTTTTTTTAGTTTTTTCATTCTCTTCAGAAGTTAGAGGGGGGGACACACACATTTTACCACTTTGGAAGCGTCTCTCGCGCAAGTTATTCAGTGTAGACAAAAATTATTTTAGAAACCTCAACATCATTTTTTAAGACCTATCGATAGACACCCCATACGTGTAGGTTTGATGAAAAAAAATTTTTGAGCTTCAGTTCTCAGTATGGGGGGCACCCCTAATTTTTGTTTTTTTAAAATACTTTTATAAAAATCTTAATGCGGTTCAGAGAATACATCTACTTACCAAGTTTCAACAGTGTAGTTCTCATAGTTTCGGCAAAAAGTGGCTGTGACATACGGACGGACAGACAGACAGACAGATATGGCGAATCTATACCCTAAAAACTATAACAAAAAAAATATTGACGTGTGGGTACAATCAAGAAGAAGCACAATAACCGAATAGAATTTTAAAAATAGATCAGAGTTTTTTACAATAAAAAAATAAAAATGACACCGAAAAAACCCGTTTTAATTCGAGTACTCCAAATTATCAGCGATGACCCCACATTATTTTTTGGTAATAAAATTCCTATTTGTACGTTCTAGTAAAGTAACCGAACACTTTTTTAAATGTATGTTTAGTTATTGAGTAATTAAATAAAACTTGGTCAAAAATGGACTCCTGATTAAATATTGATTTTTCCTCCAAACTGTGTCATGCTATTCTCGACTTTATGGACATCGCATTTTAAGAAACGCGTCGCGCGTGTGAAATCTGTTTTTTTCCTGGCTTTAGGCGCACTCTTAAGTAGGCGGGTCAACATTTTAAATAAAGTTTTTTTTTGTACCATATTATGACGTTTGATTTTATATTTCTCCATCTAGGTTTTAGATAAAGTATGAAAGCTCTTTGATCTAGGTAAATAACACTTAAAACATGTTTTCTATACGTAAAGTAAAAGCCCTTGTCATGACAAGAGAAGATGAATTATTTTGTGATTTTTAATATATTTACTTCTATATTTTCAATAGCAGCAGATAACTACCTACCCCGTCATTTTACTCGCGTAATTCCGTATCCGTTATTTTCCGGGTATCAAAGTAGCCTGCTTATATGCTATTCCGGCTTATATTTTATTTAAAAAATCCGTTTGGCGATTCCGATGTGATTGAGCAACAAACGTCCAAAAATGCGCAATCATTATATTGGTAAGATTAGTAGAGTTTGTTCATAGGTCATTTAAATGCGTTTTATTACGCTGTAAAGGTGTGGCCTATTAGGTGAGGAATCAACCACTCGAGATCAACTTTAGGACTGAATTTATTAGAATAAACAAAAAAATTGTTGTCTGTAAAGTCGGTTTACTGACGATAGAAACGTGACAACGTCTTAAGAAATCAGTACGCTGATAGCGCGAGTAGTGATACCGCTCGACTCGGCGGGTGGCGCCCTCAGCGCTCAGCTACGTCCGCATGGCACAGACGACGAACTAACGGTAACGTTACATGACGTCATGTTTTGCGGGCGTGCAGCCGGCTTCACCGAATTATAAGACGTTATCACGTCAAAAATGTTATATTAAAGACAACTTAGGGTTACACTACAAAGCTATTTACTTTACTGTAAACCACAGCAGATAGGTAATCCCACTAATATTATAAATTTCATTTGTATGGATGTTTGGATATTTGGGTGTATGGATGTTTGTTGCTCAATCACGTCCTAATGTCTGAACGGATCGGGCTGAAATTTGGAATACAGATAGATAATAAGCTGGAAGAACACATATGCTAACTTTTATCCCGAAAAAATAACGGAAACGACGGGAACTAAGCGGGTAACACCGCGGGGCACTGCTAGTTATTCATAATTTGTTTTGTGAATATTAACTCTGCCGTATTGGACATAAAAATGAAAAAATGAAAGAATATTAGTTATTAAGATGCCTCTTCTCTGTAATATTCATATCTATGGTTCAGGGCCTATGTTACGTTTTACTTTTTTTTTTTTTTTAAAGAGAGCCTTTATTAACAAAACTAAAATACAATGAGAACTACACTACGCTACATACCTAACAACTACTTACACTAAGCACACCTGAATTATCCATAGACCAATGAAGGTCTACAGATAATCAAGATGTTCAAGCCCACTACCAATCGGAAGCGTATCCAGCATGCTGGCGGCATTTTACTTAAGCCTAAAAGAGTAAGGAAATCCCCTGAAAATGGCGTCATTTTCGAATTGTCAGTATTATGGATTACATAGAGGTAGCTATGGTTTTTAGATTAGAGATAGTTTTAGTTCATATCTGTTATGTACCTATATGTGTATGAATTGCCATATACGAAAAAGTTATCTTTGATTCAAATGGAACTGGAAAATCTACACTGCCTCTCTCTTTCTCTCTCTCAATATTGTCTAGTGTGTGAAAATGAACGTAAACATGTTTGGGAATATAATATAATTTTGAAAGTCTGCGTGTTTTTGTCAAACCAATCAGAAAAAAAATTACTCCTCAATATCCCTAGTAATAGCCAGCTCGGGTCTTTGCCCTTTGCCAGCGGCAAAATATATTATGGCTACTGTTTATTTAAGAAGAATCAAAGAAACTAAACAAGTTTCATTATTGAAATAGAAGCCCGGGGCCTAGGTTATCCGAAACTAATAATGAGGGTTATCTTTGACTACGCAAAACTTCGGAACGATTCGGATCTAGGTACCTACTATCTATCGAAACTATAGCTTTGGTTTATTAAGACATTCCAAATAATTTGAGTATTAATATGAACTTACTTATGAACTTTTGTAGTGGTAGGACTCTTAGCAGAGTCCGCCTGGGGAAGTACCACACCTTTGCCAAATATTCTACCGCCAAGGAGTAATGTGCAAACATTACTGTGTTCCGGTTTGAAGGGCAATGATTCCAGAGAAATTACAGGGCTTAGAGACATAATATCTTAGATCTCTGGGTGACGAGCGCAGTGCAGTGCTAGGTAATGATTTGGACTATCATGTTTCAATAGCTACGTGTTACTGTGCTGTTATGTGGCAGGCATGTTGCTTACCATCAGGCACATGACCTGCTCGTCTCGTCACTCTATGCTATAAAAAAAAAAAAACTTTTTCAATTTATTCATACTAATAAGAACAACAAATTTAATGCCAATTACACTTATTACATTCTAAAACTAAATTAAATGAAATTTTCAAGTGTCAATCAATTGTAGAAATTAATTAATTAATTATGCTTTGGCTACATTAGCGGGCTAGTGTTAACGCGATGAATATAGCCGGGTAGGTACATCTTATCATCGCGTAGTTTTCGGGCGAAGGCGATGCAGATTCAATATAAATATAGATCTGTATACGCTAGTAATTAATGTTTATACATATAATGTGTATATGTGAAATTATCCTTGGATATTATGGTGAACAGTAAAACTATAACCCAACCTGAGTTGCTCTGAAAAGAGAGGATTTTATTGTATACCACAAATTACATAGTTTTAACACTTACACAACACTATTATTATTCAGTAACTCGCTTGAAAAGAGAAACAACATTTAAAGCTATTGTTTCACCAGTTCTAATTTGGGGTGTAATATTCAAATCACAAATGTCACTCGTTTAACCTAACATACCTTCTATATTTATATTGCTGTAGGTATCTATCAGTCAAAGACAAGACAGCTAGCTCTATAGAATTAAACAAGTACACAGATAAATAATTATATATCTAAGTTTTACGCGGCAAATTCAAACTACAAACTAAATGAAGCACATGCTTTGTTTACATACATACATGCAACATAATCCACAGTTAAAATATTCCTATTTTGAATGTGTATGAATGTAAATAAATAAAATAACGCCGTTGTCCGAAATTCGGAATTTAGGTAATGCTTGTCCACACATTCTTTTTCATCCTAAAGTTGTATAGAAAACATAGCTGTTAGCGAAAAAGACACCAACTTGTCGCTATAATTTTAAATTTTACCGTTAAATCTTTTCGTAAAGAATTAATCAAAATGCAAAAAAAACTTGCCGATAGAAGTGAGAACTTCTAACTCAGAATTTCATAGCTTTCTTTGGAAACTAAGCGGGTGAAACCGGAGGGTGTGACCATGAACATGACCATGGTCCCGAGTTTACCCGAAGATTTCTTATAATTCCCGAGTGTGACGCTAGAATTCAATTTACAGCCCACGAAAAATCTGTCTGTGGCGCGTGTCTTCAAATAAAATGTTATTACAATAATATCTGTGGAACCAATCTCAAGAACAGGTAGGTATGTAGTAACCTCTCTACTTAGTCTATGGTAGTTACGCAATAAGTAAATACGCAGTTGTCTTCGCAATATGAGACTAGTGGACCTCCGTAATCAAATTACCAATCTCACTTCGTCTCCACAACAAAGCATAACGACACAGAAATAATAATCCTCTAAGCTCCGAGGTGACTGTGAAACAAGTAATCACGAGACAAATGGAGTCTTTTGTGATGAGACGGCGACGAAATGAAAACGAAACTGTTTTTTCTTTGAAGTTTAGTTTCTTTGTGAATTATTTCTAAGGGGCATAATTAAGACCCTTACTGTTGTATTCTAAATATTTGATTAAGGCTTACTAGTACCAAAAACTTGTTAAATTGTTGGGTATAGATTGGTTGCACTTTGCATTGCTAGATGAATGGAATAGTAGCAAATACTCCGTATCCTACTCATATTATAAGCGTCGATGCATGGATGTTTGTTGCTCAATCGCGTATGAACGGATCGGGTTGAAATTTGGAATACAGGTAGAATATAGTCTGGAAGAACAGATAAGCTACTGTTTATCCCGGAAAAATAACGGCAACATGAACTACGCGCGTAACACCGCGGGGTGCTGCTAGTATATCATCTGACCATGAGTTTTATCAGTTGAGAAACTATGTGACCGTTTCCACTAAAGTTAAACTGTGTAACTTAGCGAGTAAGATGTGTTTCGAAGATACACCGGCTAAAATAAAATGCTTTGCCGGATCATCTCATCATCGGATGTGTCTGTCGCAGCCGGATTACATAATCCGCCGTATTACATTACGGCCGGCTAGCCGTTTTTAAAGGCAGGGCCGTTTTGTAAAGCGGCGGTTTAACGATTAGCCGGATTGAGTGCGGCTGATTAAAAAGCAGCCGGAATGTATTCGACGCCATTCAAAATGGCTAGCCGTAATGTAATAAAGTGAGAGATTAGCCGCCTCTTTGATAATGTTTAGTTTCGATTCTTAACACTCATGGCGCTGCCTGACATGACACGTTGAATACAGTTTTGGAAGAATCGTACCTACACAACATTATTGGGGTGGTTTACCACCGCTCATCTCTTGAGACGGCTCACCTGGGTGCTGGGTGTTACTTGGAAACTATTTAGTTTCCTCCGTCCACCTTCTTAAGACTAAATCGGACCGCGTAGGTTACATAGGACCCAGATCTGACGCGGAGCACCCCGACTCCACCTAGTGTTGTCGCTACTACCCCTAGAGTGTATTTAAAAAATTCGGAAGCCAGAAGATCAAGGGACTTCCGTAGTGGAATGCTTCCGCTGGCCGAGTATGAATGTTGAAGCAACACTCAGGGCTAACCGCAGAGCTTCTGGCGGGAGCCCACCCGGAGTCAAATCTCAATGTTAGACCCTTATCTATGAAAGTGCACCATGTTTCGGTGTACCGTCACCAATATAAAGTTAAGGGCTTTCAAGCTAAATCTGAGAGGTAAAACATTTTAAATAAAAATAGTAAGGAATATTGGTGGACAAATAAATAAATAAATATTGGTGGACAATTCACACACAACACCATCTGACCCCAAACTAAGCAAAGCTTGTGATATGGCTCCCAAATAGCTGATATAATACTTATATAGTTTTAAATTGTTGGTGTTTCTATGTATAATAAGTAGGGGAGACCGGGGCAAGGCCGTATAGCTAAGGATCTAGGCATGTAGTTCATCCATTTCAAAACGCAAATGTATTAAACCAACATATATATTTAGTCAGACTCATTAGGTAGACATTACAATTAACATATTTCATAAAAAAATAAAATTAGACAAAAATTTAAATAAAAAAGCAAATAACTACTTTTTCCGGTTTTGCCCCGACCCATGGGTAAAACCGTATACTATCTACGATATTGCCCCGGAATAACGGCCAATGCATCTTGTGCTATACAAGTCATCCAACTCCTCTGTATCACACCCGGTACAGCCTTCATGGGCCTAGCCTTGACTGCCCTTACGATGCACCCAACATTCGCCCATGCAGCTTGTACCGTACTCTTCTAGGAAATACAAGCAAATGTTATCTTTGGTGTTTTTTGTTAGTTTTCTTGGTTTAGGTGGCACGCTCAGATTCAGTTTAGGTTTTTTGTTTTGCGAGTTAACCAACTCATTTTAATAAGAAGAGGACGTGATGACGGCTGTTTTTTCTCGACGATTATCGGTGGCTCTTTTTCGATCAATGCTTATTTTAGAGACTGGCATTATATCAGCTGGAGACACAATTTCAAGGACCGGCTTCAACATACTAGGAGTTGACAGCGGCGTAGCAGAAATCGATGGGACCGGGTCGAGTTGTGCACTTTGTATCCAGCCACTTGGATGGCAAACAGCAACTGTTCCTGGTGGAGCTCCATCAAGAAGTTCTGCCTTCAAGCGAACGCATGGAAATATGAGCAGCGGAGGAACATCAGAGGAGTTTCCAGAAGCAGAGACACAAAGAACTGCAGTAGTTAGTTGACCTCTTTCCGCAAAACTAACAAGACCCACCTGCTTTTTTCCTTTCAGAGCGATTACTCTGGTTTGTTTCTTTGGCACTGCTGTCAGACCCATTTTCATCTGGGTCAAAATCGTATATAGCCGGTTTTACCCCATACGGTTGTGCCCCAACACTAGTGTAGAACAAAAACATCATTCATTCACACATAGTCAATACAAACTTGCCGGTACAAACATTGCATTTAAGAACAAATACATCACCTACAACATAATTGATTAGTGACTTACCTGTAGCGTATGTACACATCACAATCACTGCTTGTATATTCACGAAAACAAGATCAGGACTACCGAAAAACAATAAAGGAAAATAATTCAAAATTTCGCGAGCTTGCAGCGACAAGTGTTTGTTTACAAATAGTTCTGATTGGTAGGCATCACTGAGCGGCTTGTGCGCGCGAAATTTAAATTATTGGCGAAAATAGCTACGGTATACGGTTTTACCCAGGTATACGGTTTTGTACAGATCTCCCCTATGTATTTAAAACTATATAAGTATTATATCAGCTATCTGGCCACCATAACACAAGCTCTGCTTAGTTTGGGGTCAGTTTGGTATTGTGTGTGAATTGTCCACCAATATTTATAAAAAAAAAATACATACTTATTATACATAGAAACACCCAGACACAGTGCAAACATTTGAATTCATCACACAAATATTTGCACTGGGTGGGGATCGAACCCACGACCCTCGGCTTTGCAGGCAGAGCTACTCTACCCACTAAGCCACGAGGCCAGTCAATACTATCGTAAGAAGTAACCTGTCAGCTTTTTGTGATGAAATATTTTTTTATTTTAAACATTATTGTTTATTTTATAAGTATGGTCACCCTACAATTTAAGCAGTAATACAATGCGGCTAAACGTGGGCTGCCTTATTGAAGAACATATGGCAATGACAATCCAACTAATCGTTGAGCCGCCGCATTACACAACGGCCCTGTTTTTCAAAACGGCTAGCCGTAATGTAGTACGGCGAAATATACAATCCGGCTGCGACATGTCCATACCCCAACTGTAGACCTGGCCTGTAATAGCCCAACTCGTCCATAGTACACGCATAGTTGCTATACGTAGCATACATATTTATTTATAACTACCATTTATAGCCCAAACAGCTTTCATCCATACTACGAGTCCTTCGAAATAAAAACAGCTTAGTTGGACTCCTTTCCACCAGTGCTATACTATGTGGACTAATTAATATCATTGAAACATATCTGAACGTATCTGACATTTGTACGCTTAACTGTCACAACATTATGCAGGAACACAATTTTCGTGTATCATAGCACCTTTCACTATTTTCTGTAAATAGTGTACAACTTACTCATACTGTATGCCAAAAAACATAACATCTTTGTCTCGTCAACAAATTCATTCTCTCAGATTCCAAATAATAATATCACCCAAACATTAATAATAACGGCACAAAATAGTTATTTCATTAACGGAACTACATTCATAAATCATTTTCAAAGCTCTAATAATAAAAACGTATAAGAATAGGAATTCTCGTTATTTCTGTTATCCTTAAAAATATTTCCCGAAATTTCGGCAACTCAATGTAGCCCTCAGCTATCGTGAACTGCTTTCGTTACGATATTTTCTTTTCTCGAAGTGACGCGGAAGTTTGGCACATGACGGTAGTTTGATTTGCCACAAATATTGATATCTTTTATTGCTTACATAATAAGGGTCGAACTATTTTCCTGGTCTTATTATACGGACTCGTTTGCTCTCTTTGCTTTAATTTATCTTCGACTAACTGTGCCCCTCGATTCCATTTGCTGTATTGGAGAAATAATTTTTTCGCAATAAATTCCCGTATGATAAAAATATTTATTCATAATAAACTTAAACAACCGTAGCAAATTTATAAGTTTTGATAAGAAGCTCAGTACGGAATGACCCTTCGGCATTTCTCGGTTATAGTCGGACGTCGCTGAACTGAGCGGACACTGAGCCGTCATTGATCTATGTGAATCGACCTTATAGGCGGAATTCGAAACAAATTACGAGCTTTCCTTGAATTGAATATGAAATGTGTAAAATAAAAACAAATGCAAATCATAGCGGTACTTCGAGAAATAAGCACGTTTGCTGCAATAATACAATTATTTGTACCTATGTTATTCACACGAAAATTACAAAAACGCTATTAAAAAATTTAATTGGGTTAAGAGGATGAACAATTATTTACGACTTATTCTCATACCTACCAAATAGCTACACGCAAATAAATTCTTGAATAAATCGAATTATTCAAGGAATCGTTTCGGAGAACTGCGACCACAAACATTGTGAAATTGTGATACAATATACACACCTACACATATCTATCGTAGGTACTCGTGATCGTAATATTCTACTTCCTACTAATATTATAAATGCGAAAGTTTAGGTGTTTAGATGTATGTTGCTCAATAACGTTGGAGTGTCTTAACGAATGGGGTTGAAATTTGGAATTTTTGGGCTACTTTTTACGGTAAAACAAGATGAACAGGAACTGCGCGAGTAAAACCGTGGGCTAAGCTAGTACAGGGTTACTGTTAATCAGCCTACATCCGTTAAAGGACATGTTCTGTATATTTAAACAAACAACATAAAACTCAACGCATATCCCAAAAAAAATGTGTTTGTTGAACCCTCTAGCACTTTTAGCGACTTTTTAGTATTTATTTATTTTATTTCAGCACATCATTTATCGAGAGTTAAAGAGTGCACGCGCTCTTGTTACAAAGAGTTACATTTTTTTTCATTTTGTATGGAATAAAAGTATACCAAATTTTGTAAACTGTAGAGCAACAGTAGACATATTTAAAGTACTTAACATCCCCTTAAAAGGATGCAGGCTGACAACCAATAACCCTGTATAGCTTCGGCTTAGACTGCCCTCAGTAGGGAAGACCAAAGAATGACCTGGCATCCTAGAAGAGGCTTCCTGCTACCTGCCGACTAGTAGCCGGAACGTAGAGTAAATGTAGGTACTAGATTTTTACCTATCATCCAATATCGGTTGAATCCGTTCAGCCATTCCAAAGTAAATGAGTAACAAACATCCAAATCTTCACATTTATAGTATTAGCAGGAAGTATGATTTAGTATTGTTATTGCTAATATCAGATGCAGTCATTTAGGTTTGTTTATAAGTATTAGGGGAGGTAGGAAATCATGTCGAAATCAGAAATACAGGGTAAGTAACAGAGTCATAAAGCATCGCAGATAATAACGTAATAAAAGTAGGACAATAATGAGGTTTCTTGGTATTTGACTGGCCTCGTGGCTTAGTGGGTAGTAGCTCTGCCTGCGAAGCCGAGGGTCGTGGGTTCGATTCCTACCCAGTGCAAATATTTGTGTGATGAATTCAAATATTTGCACTATGTCTGGGTGTTTCTATGTATAATAAGTATGTATTTAAAACTATATAAGTATTATATCAGCTATCTGGCCGCCATCTTACAAGCTTTGCTTAGTTTAGGGTCAGATGGTGTTGTGTGTGAATTGTCCACCAATATTTATTTATTTGTACAAGTAACAGTTGCTTCAAGCTTCGTAGATACGATTAAACGTGTAATAAAATCAATCAAAAACGATTATTTGTGTGTGTGTTTGTGTGTGTGTGTGTTTGTGTGTGTGTTGAGGGTGTATTTATGTGTATCTATCTGTAAATCTATCTATCTGTATATCTGTGTAAGGGAGTAGATATTTATATGTGTATGTATCTGTGTGTAAGGGTGTGAGGGTGTGTGTGTGTGAGTGTGTGTGTGTAATTTAGTTTTTTTTTTCATTTGAAAGCTTTAGTCGGGACTCGTGACTGTTCATGTTTGATGTAGATCGAGATGACCATCGCCACAAAATGGTGTTTTTTAGGGTTCCGTAAAACGTAAAAACGGAACCCTTATAGATTCGTCATGTCTGTCTGTCTGTCTGGCTGTCTGTCTGTCCGTCCGTATGTCACAGCCACTTTTTGCCGAAACTATGAGAACTACACTGTTGAAACTTGGTAAATAGATGTATTCTGTGAACCGCATCCAGATTTGAACAAAAAAAATAAAAAAAAATAAAAATTAGGGTTGCCCCCCATACTGAGAACTGAAACTCAAAAATATTTTTTTCGTCAAGCCTACACGTGTGGGGTGTCTATCGATAGGTCTTCAAAAATGATGTTGAGGTTTCTAAAATCATTTTCGTCTACACTGAATAATTTGCGCGAGAGACACTTCCAAAGTGGTAAAATGTGTGTCCCCCCCCCCCCTCTAACTTCTAAAGTAAGAGAATGAAAAATCTAAAAAAAATATATGATGTACATTACCATGTAATCTACCAACGAAAATTAGTTTGAACTCGATCTGATGAGTACTTTTTTTTAGTACGTCATAAATACACTATTATTGAAACTTCGATCAAAGTTACAACGAACTACAAGAAATATGTGTACTATGTATATTATGTTACTTGCTGCAACGGAACCCTTCATGGGCGAATCCAACTCGCACTTGGCTACTTTATTTTTTTAAACATATTTTCTCACAACTCCTACTTTTCAATCTGATGTTAGTATCTGTGCCGTGCCGGAGGCTGACTTTAGGGTGTTTCTCTTACATCTACGCTCAACTTTGTCTTTTTATCGAGTCCTTTTTTAAATTGGCTGCCAAAAAACTAAGTGTCAAAGATGTGAAGGTACTTCAAGTTGCTGTGCTGTACTGTTGCTCATATTGTATCAAACACAGTTTCATTCTTGTATGCAGTACTGTTCAGTCATTTGGGATGAATCGGATAAGTAAGTACCTGCTGGAAGCCTGGAGGCTCTGGAATCGATCTAGAGACGTGCCAAAAGGCTCATAGGCAACGCCAACAAAAATACTTCAAAATCTTTAACAGCGCCGCAAAATGGCTAGGTTATCGGTTCTATACCAAATACACTTGTCAGAGTATGCAACTGATCTGCATTATCTAATATAATCTTCTTTTTTTTATCGGACTGATTGTAACTCAAAAAAACGACATCTTTTCATGTATGACGTTCCAAATACTCGAACGAACAGGTTGTAGCCCCTTACATTAGGTTGACTCTACTCTTGTGATAATAACGAAATTGTTAATTATAATAAACTTTGGGCTGTAAAATGCTTTGCCTAAATGGGTTTTTCCCAATAGTGTTGATCTGCTTCTCCAAATAAAGACAGAATCAATTTCTTCAGGGAAAGCACGCGCCATCGTAGACCGCATCGTCGTTTGACATCATGTGAGATGCGTTCAATTCTAAACCTATAAGAGTTAAAAAAAGATACTAGCTGCAACATTGCTCCTCGTCATTCCACAATCAATCAATCTTTGGCCATGTGTGCTATTGTATCGTGCGTCTATTATTTGTACACATACACAATATTCAAATCACACATAATTTCTGGCTTTCCTAGCCGCGCCTACAGTTTTAAGGTCCGCGCCGACTTATACGACTTGGCTACCACATGACAAATACAATACAATCATATATGGGCTTTATGCCATGCACGTTAAGATACAGATTATACTGGCAACATAATTGGCAAATTAGCTGACCGCTCGCTGACAGCCGTCGCGCAAACCTTTACCTCCGTAGTTCACGTTTCGATTATTTTCCCTCGATAAAAACCTATGTGCTATTTCAGACTATGACCAGTGTTTTTAAATTAAACCAGATCCTTTCAACTGTCCTGACGTAATTGAGCAACAAAGATCCAAACAACCAAACTTTGATATGTATTATTACCCGGCTGAAAGTAGGGTTATGTATTTCGCGCGTATCTTCCAAACGGCTGGATGGAATTTTAACAATTAAGCTATCATTAGATTTAGTTACGGCTGGTCTAGAAGTTACGGTTGGTCTAGTAAGTTACGGCTGGTCTAGTCGGGAGAACGGCGGCTGCCGATCCGGAGATCCCGGGTTCAAACCCCACACGCACCACTGTCTTTTCGAAGTCATGTGCGTAAAGGCCTGTTTTCATTTTGATTAGTGCGAGTGCGAGTGAGCAGTGCAGATGTTGAGTGACTAGTAGCAAACACATGTGGACACCGATTGATTATTGCGAGTGCATAGTAACCAGTCGCGATTACTCACTCGCAGTCGCAATCGCACTCGCATCCGCACTCGCACTAATCAAAATGCAAACCGGCCTTAATGAAGTCATGTGTCATCCGCCAACCCGCACTGGGCCAGCGTGGTGGATTATGGTCTTAACTCTCTCCTTGCGAGAGAAGGCCCCGAGTCCCAGCAGTGGGAACGTTTAGTGGGCTGTTGATGATTGATGATTGATATCATTAGATCCGTCTCAATCATCTAAATGTCATTAGATAGGATATATACATAATGTTTTTTTTAAAGTGTTGGTTTTTCGCAGTTTCGGGTTTTTTAAATTAAAGTTATTAAAACTAAATTTAGTAGAGTCGTATGAGATATCCAAAAACAAACGTTTTAGCTATCACGTTTATTTTCATCACCTTACATTTAAGAAGCCGACATGTAAGTTATCATACAAGAAATACGTTGATATCTGACAACTTGTAATTAACCAGTTTAGTATACCTAAGCACAAGCATGAAATTAACCGGCTCGATCGCCGTTAATTTCACAATACCTTATAGAGTAAGATCCCAGAGCTCCCAGAGGTCACCTATTTTCTGATGAATGAAATGTGGACGAATGAGTAGAGTTAGTAAGTAACATGTGTTCTTAGTACTTACTAACTCTACTCATTCGTCCACATTTCATTCATCAGAAAATAGGTGACGTCTAGGAGCTCTGGGATCTCGGACTATTTAGACTACTTTACTTACCTACCTTAGATTTGACATGTATGCTGTTCATGTAATAAATCTACGCTGAAAAAATCAATCATGATTTTAATTTCAAAAATTTACCACTTTTTGGCTAGCTATAAGAAAATTCCGAGAGACACAGCAATGAATAAATGGGCTTTTAATCATAATTAAGGTTTGCCTTTACTTATGTGATAGAAACGTCTAGGCTGTGGAATGCGTTGACCGAGTCAGTTTTTCCCGATGGATACTTTCTTGGTGAAGAGTGTAAGAAGAGTGAATCAGTTTCTTCTAGATAACGCGACCGAAACATCGGTTGGTAGTTACAAGTAATTTAGATCACGATTACTTAGGTCCTGTATACTTCTTCACTTTTCAACATCTCTATCTTGTTTTAAATCTCCTGTGGTTTGTTAAATATTATGTTTTACAAATAGTCGAAAATATTTTTATTTCATATACGATTTGGTTCGTAAATTGTATTCCAACAAGGGATATTGTGCTAATCCTCCCTCGCACAAATTCTATTTTTTTCGCTGATTGGACAGAGCTATTTGAAATCGTTTTAATTAAAACTGCCCAATTTTAAGTTAAAGCCAAGTTTAAAGTCCAATCCAAATCAATTTTGAAGATCTTTTGTTCACATCCCATATAAGTAGGTACCCTTAAACCCTTTAAGTAAATGAAGATCTCTCAAATCGCGTTACACCGTTTTAGTAGAGATGCCAGAATCAAGAACCATAATTTCCGATGTGGAATAGCAAAATGGAATCTCATTCCCTAATAACAAGTTAGCTTCATTTTGTCTCTCCTAGTTCTTTAACTAGGTATGCTGTTCATGTAATATATCTACGCTGAAAAAGTCAATTATGATTTTATTTTCAAATTTTACCACTTTTTGGCTAGCCATAAGAAAATTCCGAAAGACACAGCAATAAACAAATGGGCTTAATCGGAACTATACACTGGCAAACTAGTTATGTTTTGGTTAAAGCAGTTATCTTAATAGTATAGTTTTTGAAAAGTTTAGTCTTATTATTTTAATTATTATTTAGGATAGCATCAGTAGCCCGCTAAATGTTGCTAAAAAAACTGCTGGGACACGGGGTCTTCTCTCGCAAGGACATAATCAAGGCCATAATCCACCTCACTGACCCAGTGCGGTTTGGTGGATAGCACATGACCTCGAAAGATTCTAGGTACTTAGATACGTGTTGGTTTTCTCAAAATGCTTTCCTTCCCGTTTTAAGTAAAGTTTATTACGATTTACGATCGCATGACTTCGAAAATACAGTGGTGTGCGTGGGATTCGAACCCGGGTCTCCGGATCGGCAGTAGCCATTCTCCCGACTAGACCAGCCGTGACTATTTTTTAATTATTTCAGTACCCTCGTTAAATTTTATTACGATATATTTATTAAAACTGAGTTAATGAGACGTTTAAATAGATCTGTAAAATATAGTTCCTAGTTTTACTTAGTTTTACCGAATGTGGCACGAATTTTTGTTGTTGTTTCATCTCGCAAAAACATCGAATAAAATCAACCACTGGTGCCATCTATGGCCAAATTGAAAACTATCTTTGAAAACGATATACGCCCATCAATTTCAAACTAAAATATTGAAGTACAGTTTTCCCCACTTCCCTGTTTGATGACTTAATATAACTTGTAAAATAAAACGTCCCACTTATATAATACTAGCTGACCCCGCAAACGTTGTTTTGCCTTAGTGAACAACCCTTGTCACTTAGGGGTATGAAAAATAGCTAGTAGCCGATTCTCATACCTACAGAATATGCATATAAAATTTGGTTAAAATCAGTAAAGCCGTTTCGGAGGAGTAAGGAAACAAACACTGTGACACGAGAATTTTATATATATAATATATATATATGTAGTATTCCTCATAAAATCTTAATGTATATAAATCTCCTGTCACGATGTTTGTCCGCGATGGATTCCTAAACTACTTAACCGATTTTAAATTAAATTGGCACACCGGCACCGTGAGCAGTCTGGTCCAACTTGAGAGATAGGATAGTTTTTATTTCGATTAATAGTCTTTAAATGACAATATCCGTGCGCAGCCGGAATGGGCCGCTAGTAGATTTGTAAAATATAGTTCTTGGTTTTACCGAATGTGGCATTAATTTTAGCTGTTGTTTCATCTCGAAAAAAAATCGAATAAAATGAACCACTGGTGCCACCTAGTGCCAAATTGAAAACTATCTTTGAAAACGATATAGGCCCATCAATTGTAAAATAAAATATTAAAGTACAGTTTTCCCCACTTCCCTGTTCGATTACTTAACATAACTTCTGAAATAAAACGTCACACCAATGTATTTTCATTCATTCATCAGCCGCAAGACGTCCACTGTTGGACATAGGCCTCCCCCCTAGATTTCCACAACGAACGGTCCTGCGCAACCTGCAACCAGCGGTTTCCAGCGACCTTTGTGAGGTCATCTGTCCATCTAGTGGGAGGCCGTCCAACACTGCGTCTTCCTGTTCGTGGTCGCCACTCGAGAACCTTTCTTCCCCATCGGTTGTCAGTTCTGCGAGCGATGTGGCCTGCCCATTGCCACTTCAGCTTAGCTACTCTTCGAGCTATGTCGGCTACTTTCGTTCTTTTGCGAATATCCTCATTCCGGATTCTGTCGCGCAAAGAGACTCCGAGCATCGCTCTCTCCATAGCTCGCTGTGTGACTTTGAGCTTTGTTATGAGGCCCACAGTTAAGGACCACGTCTCAGTTCCATAAGTCATCACTGGCAACATGCACTGATTAAAGACTTTCGTCTTCAAGCATTGGGGTATTTTGGACTCCAAGATGTGCCGTAGTTTCCCGAACGCTGCCCATCCGAGTTGGATCCTTCGCTGGACCTCTTTGTCGAAGTTGGATCTACCTAATTGGATCTTTTGACCCAGGTAGACGTATTCGTCAACAATTTCGAGTGTGGTATTCCCAACAATAACCGGTACAGGTGAGACATGACCTTCGTCTTGTCCATATTCATCCTCAAACCTACCTGTTGGGATACTCTACTGAGGTCTCTGAACATAGCACCGAGGTCCTCCAGCGACTCCGCCACAATGACTATGTCGTCGGCAAACCGAAAGTGAGTGATACATTCGCCGTTCATATTGATGCCATGTCCGTTCCAGTCCAGTAACTTGAAAACATCTTCCAGCGCGGCAGTGAACAGTTTAGGAGATATAACATATCCCTGCCTCACGCCTTTCTGTAGCTGGATATGTTTTGTGCACTGGTCCTGTAATCGAACAGACATTGTGGCTTTGCTGTAAATACACTTCAACACTTCGATATAGCGATAGTCCTATGTATGTAAATATATAAATACGTAGTTATGTAGTATTCCTCATAAAACTAACCTCGTACGGAAATTCGCAAAATGAAAGAGACAAAAAGGGACACAATCTGTTAAAAACTTTTTCTCGCCCCTAAATTTTAATTTTTCCCAAATTTAAATGGATCTAAAGGGCAACATTAAAAGTAACGCATTATAAACAGAAATAAATCATAATAGGAGATTTGACTTTGAAACTAGTAACATTTCATAATGTAACGGATCCCTGGAGCGTAACTTTAGAGCACTTAGTCGGAGGAACTACTATAGATCCATGATCGAGAATTTTTCGAAAGGTACTCGACAAAATCTATTCAGTCTCATATTTTTTCTGCCCTAATTTAACTTAATTACATGAGTACTTATAATGTTTCTAAAATCAGTTTCTTCTTGGTAAGTACGTTCCATCGTAGATCGCATCGTCGCTTATCGTCAAGTGAAATGTAAACCAAGTGTTAAAGCCGGGTCACACAGAGGCGATCCGATAGCGATAGCGATCCGATACCGAGTATGGGATCGCGCCCGCTTGCTGTGTGTCAGGTTGCATACAAATTCGAACATTACAAAAAATCCCGTCTCGGATCGCTATCGCCATCGCTATCGGATCGCCTCTGTGTGACCCGGCCTTAAGCTTATGGTAAGTAGTTAAAAAAATTACTGAGATGCATTTTCTACCAAAAAAAATAGTACGACGAAATTTAACTGATAGAACAAAAAAACTAGTCGCGAATGTTTTTTTAATAAACCTAAAGTTAAAAATAATATAGGTATATACCTACTTACCACACCGCAGGGTGGTATCCTGCGGTACGTAGTTCCTACAGTTTTCCCGTGATGAAAAGTAGCCTAAGTGTTCTTCCAGAGAATAAACTATCTGTGTTCCCAATTTTTCAACCCAATCCGTTCAAACGTTCCGATGTAATTGGGCAACAAACATCTAAACGTCCCAACTATCGTATTTATAATATTAGTAGGATTAATGTGATTAATACGATATACGAAAGATGGCTGGTGGCGGTTGGAAACGTAAGACCGAGGATCGGACTGAGTGGCTGATGATGATGATGATATAATTGATGTTCTAAAGTAAAATGAAAGTTTTTTAAAGGTTAATTCAAAATTCAGACTTCAAAAATACCATTAACTGTCCAAACCGTTTCGGACAGTTTTTTTTTGTAAACGGACTTTAATGTAAAATTCCAAAATGGGCAACGGAGTGAAGACCGTAAGTAGTACCCCACAGCATTATAATGCACAGACATCTAGGTGAGGAGCTATTTTACGTTTAATTGCCTATTTGGGAGCTAAGTTTATTGCGTTTATTTACTTTGCAATTAAAGACGTGACTGTCTCGGTCCTCGCTTCTGAATGCGCCCTTCGGTAGTTTGATGAGAGTTTATTACGCTTTAAACACGAATGATTCTTTGTTAAAGTTTTGTTTACGAGCTGTAAGGTTTTATTAATTGATCTTTTATCGCACTGCTCATAACTCGAAAAAATTACATCGTGTCCTGGATGACATTCATCATACACAATTTATAACTGTTTTTATGGGATACACTTCGAGAGTGTACAACTGATCTGCATGATTTAATACTATTTTGCCCTTTTTTATCAGACTGCTCGTGGCTCGAAAAAATGACATCGTTACACGGTTGATGTTACAAAGACTCAAACGAAGAGGTTAGAGTCTACTTTTGTGATAAGAACTTCTGGGCTGTGGAATACGTTAACTGTGTGGGTTTTGCCGTTAAGTTACGGCTGGTCTAGTCGGGAGAACGGCGACTGCCGATACGGAAACCCCGGGTTCAAACCCCACACGCACCACTGTCTTTTCGAAGTCATGTGCGTGATTCCGCTAACTTAAAACAGTGAAGGAAAACATCGTGAGGAAACCGACATGTACCTAGAAACTTTCGAAGTCATGTGTCATCCACCAACCCGCACTGGGCCAGCGTGGTGGATTATGGCCTTAACTCTCTCCTTGCGAGAGAAGGCCCCGAGTCCCAGCAGTGGGAGCGTTTAGTGGGCTATTGATGATGATGTGGGTTTTTCCAGGTGGTTATAATCTTGGTGTTTTCAAATTAAGAGGGAGTCAATTTATGTTAGGTAGGTAAAAAAGTCCATCGTAGACTGCATCGTCGCCTAAAATCAGGCGAGATGGCAGTCAAGCTTTGATGAAACTAAGTGTTTTAAGAGTTCAATGCAGTCAAGTACAAACCTATGCAAATAATGTGGATTATTTATATTATTAACTACGCTAGTCAAATATTCATGGACAATTCACACACAACACCATCTGACCCCAAACTAAGCAAAGCTTGCACTATGGCGGCCAGATAGCTGATATAATACTTATATAGTTTTAAATACATACTTATTATGCATAGAAACACCCAGACACAGAGTACAAATTTTTGAATTCATCACACAACTATTTGCACTGAGTGGGAATCGAACCCACGACCCTCGGCTTCGCAGGCAGAGTTACTACCCACTAACCCACGAGGCCAGTCAAACGTGTTTAAACAAATGCAACTTGACAAATAATAAATGCTCTCAAAATATGTTTTATTTGGAACGTGTCGGTCTGTCGGTGTTCTCGGAATACTTTTCTTCACTTATTGAGTCTATTGTGATGTCAAACTTTACTTCTACACTTGAATATACAAACAGACACTCAGGCGGTGTTTGTATTTATGATGCTTTTAAAATTGACATTAAATTTAATAAACTTTATTAGTTTTTCTACTACATATTTATGTGTTTAAATAGGTAATGTTTGAGCCAATTTTAGACGTATAATAGTGCAATTTAATAGACAATACAGTGGTTTCACTATTAGAGTTTCAACTACTGTTCTTGTGACTAAATCCATTACAGTACGACCAAAACGTTGAGATAATTGCAGACATTTTCTCGCATTAACATAAAAAAACATAAAACATAACATAAAACATAATTTATTTCATAACCAACTTAGCTGTTACAATTTCAAGGAACCCTACCTTTTGCTTTAGTACATAATACTGTGTTGCAAAAGGCAGTGCCTTCCGTTAGTTACAACGGTAAAAAAAAAAAACATGTAACGTATCTAAACATTTTTACACAAATAAAACATAATTAACATTTTATATACATATTATAAACATTATAATATTATATACCTTGATTTTGAGTGAGAGGGTGTTTGTGTGCGTGTGAGGGTGCGTGAGAGAGGGTGTGTGTTTGTGATCATGTATGCTTGTTTCGGATGTACTTTCTGATTTATGATGATTTCAGATAACACAGTTAATACGGTTATTGGAACTTTTTTAAGACGTTTTCTATTTCATAGTATGTTTGGTTCAGCAACCATTCTTTTGTCGCTACTTTTAGTTTAAATTGCAGTAACCTTTTATTCTGTTAACTGCTTTAAATATATCACAAGCAGCCCACTAAATGTTCCCATTGCTGGGATTCTGGGCTATCTTATGCCAATATGAAAACAAAGGCCATTTTAGTCAGGCCGTAGACCACCGGATTTCGCGATACGATTTTCATACCTTCTCCAGTGACTTCTGTAGTGGTAGAACTCTTGGCGGAGTCGGCCTGGGGAAGGACCACACCTTTGCCTGTTATTCTACCGCCAAGCAGTAATGTGCAAACATTACTGTGTTCCAGTTTGAAGGGCAAAGTTTTCTGAGAAATTACAGGGCTTAGAGATGTAACATGTTAGATATCTGGGTAACGAGCGCAGTGCAGTGATAGGCAATTATTTGGACTCTTCGTCATCCAATAGCTGCGTGTCACTGTTATGTGGCAGGCATGTTGCTTACCATCAGGCACATGGCCTACTCGTCTCGTCACTCTTTATTTAAAAAAATAAAATCTTCTACCGTCTCATATTCCGTAATTACAAGAATAAAGCTACGTACGATCAACCACTAAATTCAGTCGAAAGGCGACATTCTGCGACAAATAAAACGTCGCGATATTGCCCCGATAAAACAAACGTTATTGCTCTGTTAGCAATAATACACAACGAGGAGCGGAATTAAGGGCCGGCAAATAAATAATTTTTAACGCCGCGCTTCGGTTTCGACCTTTCGGATGGGTTTCGGATAAAGAACTGACGCGCACTCGATACATTTTTTATAAATTGTAACATATTTTGAAGTTTCACGTTTTATGGCATGTTTAGGAAAAATAATGGGACTGAATTTTAAGGATGTCAATAGGGATCATGATTGGGTCAAAAATATGCCATTCTAATTAGTCCGTCAGGTAGATTTTGAAAAAATTTGAGACACGTACCTATTTTTTGTTTTAGCAAATTTTTTCAAATCGACAAAATAACAATATTGTATACCTACTATCAAACTTCCGGAGTGGGGGGTTGTGACTTGTGACGTCAGGTCTAGATAGAAATCGTATGTGACGTCAGTGGAAACTTCTAAGCACCATTTATATCTTCGTAATTTTTTTGTTTTTGAAATAAAAGAAAATATACGTGTACAATATTTTTTTCGATACAAGTCCCAGTAGTGGGAACGTCATAATCCGCCGCGCTGGCCCAGTGTGGGTTGGTGGATGATATTAGATTTCGAAAAATTCTAGAAACATGTCGATTTTCTCACGACATTTTCCTTGACCGTTTTAGGTTTCCGGCATTACACACTTGACTTCGAAAGGATAGTGATCCGCGTGGGAGGTAAACCGGGACCTGCAGATAGACAGTTGCCTTTCTCCCGACTAAACCAGCTAAAACTGGGTTCCATAGACTAGCTAAAATCATTTTGCGAACTTGACTCAAGACTACACAACAATCGTAGTGTCTACTTTTTGATTATATGTATTTATATTTATTTTGACCGAACTGTGTAGAGCGTAAGGCGGTCAGAAAAACCAATCGCGCTAAATTCTGCTCAACCTCTGAAATTAAGCTGTATTGGTGGAAACATTTGTGGTTTCATAAAATACAATATATTTATTAATCGCATTTAATCTCTTTCTCAAACTTTTAAGCAGAAACCGTACAAAATAGATACAGTGAGTTTTTTTTAAATATAAAGTCCTGTTACTTTATATTTAAAAAAAACACTGTCACAATCACATGATCCAGGTATATGGTTGAAGGTAAGCAACATCCCTGCCCGAATCAGTACAGTGTCATGTAGCTATCGAAACATGAAGAGTCGAAATTATTACGAATAATGTTAGCACTGCACTGCGCTTATCACCCAGAGATATAAGATGAGTTAACTCTGATGTGTAGAAATAGCTTTGAGATCACTCTAATCCTCACGGACATGAGGAGAATTGAGTTATGCTGGGCAGCATTTCGAAAACTTCGTGGAGTCTTCTAGTCACCCATCCCACAATGACTGAAGACAAATTTAATATCTGTCTATCAAAGTCGCTTAGCAAGCTATAGAAATAGTTATTCTTGGAGTTTCTCTGAGGGATATTCGTAATGAGGTCATCTGTCCGTCGGAGAACCAAAATCACCAACATAGCTCGGCGCATCAGCAAGCTGAAGTGGTAGTGGGCTGGTCATATGTCTCGCAATTTTCCGGTAACTATAGAGGTAGACGAGTTCTGAAGTGGAGACCGTGAATCGGCAAACGTAGTGTAGGACGCTCTGAGACTAGATGGAGTGACGATTACGAAAGGTAGTTGGAAACGTGAGGGTGAGGCTGAGTGGCGTATTTTTGGTCCAGCAGCGGAAGAATGTGGGCTGATTTTGATGATGATGATGAACTCTATGCCCCTAACTAACTTTCTGAAATAATTGCCCTTCAAACTGGAACACAGTCTAAAGAGCTATATTTAGTTCTATCTTTTACGTAACGAATAGGGAATACTTGTCCGTAGTTTGTACGAATAATATTTTTCAATTCCGTTTAGTTTCCACGGCATACTAAGTAGTTAGAACTAATGAGTTCGTGGAAAAAGGAAGGTCCCAAAGCAATACCAGTTTTAATTAGGTTGAAGATAATAAAGGTACCGGAAGGAACTTCCCAGTTAGTGTACCTCAGTTTCCGGTTGAGAATAAATATTGTCGAATTGTCTGCGGGGCTTGTGAAAAATAAGTATGCTCTTCTTTTTCTCTGAATGTTATTACTAAAAAAATCAAAATTGTGTTACATAAACATTGGGCTGTTTATGTAACACAATCTAAAATAAAATATTAGTACAGTAATAGAATCGAACCCACGACATTCAGCTTCGCGGGCAAGTTCGCTACCAACTATGGCACGAGACCAGTCAATGTTTAACAATATCTATTTATTATTTACTAGGAGTTCAAGTTCTCGTTACTCTCCCGTGATACAAAATAATGAAATGTTGTGAAGAAGTGATGAGATAAAAACCTAGTTAATTTCAACCTGATCCTAGTACAGTAACTTTATACATTACCGTAGGCGTTAAATCCGGTAGATCTGATTTTTTGCAGACTTGTTTATGATGTTGGCCTAATGATTGTCCCAAGTTTGTGACCTCGAGCGACGAACGCAATTTTGTCAAAAATCGAAAAAACCACGAAAAAATCGTTTATTTTTCAAATTTTGGCGATTATAACCCTAAACGACTAGTTTTCGTAAAAACTTTCTTATGGCGTTTATAAAGTAGACTAAATTTGCTACAATATGATACTAAAATTGTCTCTGTACACCCAATAGTTTCTGAGAACAAGTCTTTCAAAGTTTATAATATTTTTCGTACTTCGCAATTTTTAGCAATATTTTAACTCCTACTTGACCACTTTGTGGCACAGTTACGGCGGTTTTTAACCCCCGACCAAAAAAAGAGGTGTTATAAATTTGACGTCGAAGTCTGTCTGTTTGTCAGACAGACACACATACAGGTCTGTCTCTATGTGTATTTGCCTGTGTTTGTATCTGTCTATGGCACCGTAGAGCTCAAACGGATGGGCCGATTTCAATGCGGTTTTTTTTATTTGAAAATACATTTTTGTGTTGATGTTTTGAGTTATTTTTGGTTAATATCGATTCAAGATGGCCGCCTCCACCAAAAGGCAGACCAAATATTTCATCACAATCTACCTCAATATGGGTATCAAATGAAAGGGCTTGACTAGTAGAGTACTATATAGTATAACAAATTTCGTCCGTTCAGCGACGTGATTTAGCAATAAACAAGCATTTACAATATTAGTAGGATTTTCATACCACGGATATTTCTATAAATAAATACTCCGTTACCTTTTGTTAATAAACATGTTTTCTATTTGTAATAATAGTGAATAATTCTAAAAACACCCCCTGCCTAGAATCTCGATCACCACTCTGTATTGCGATCAGTTACATATTTAATTGTTTAAATATATTACGGTGTTTCATCCTAGAATACTTCTGCCCATTTATGGAGCTTATCTTCCATTTACATTACGCAGCCACAATAAAATAGTAACATTTTCTCTCTCCATTTAGCCATATTTTGTTATGTTGCCAACGTCCCAGGAAATTAAGTTTAAGGTTCTCCCAAATTTGGCACGTGTTTGGTCTGATAAGATCAGTAGCCGTCCTAAATGACCTTTTGTGGCTTTCGCGGCACGAACAATAATACTTTTAGAGTAAGAGCCTGTGACTGCCAGAATTTCGTCATTTTATAAAAGTTTTTTTTTAAATATGTATTTTAGTACTACCATCATACCTGATGGTTCGTGTTTATGAGATCCACGATCGAGTTGTTTTATATATATCCAGGAAGAGGTGATTCATCCTCAATTTGAAGACACTCACTCAAAACCTTAAGCCTCAAACCCTAGGGCCTTAAGACCACCACGGTCATATTACACCCATTTATTGTCCATTCATTAATTCACCATTATATTTTTTTTGTGAAAGTCATACAAGCGTGGTTATCAGATTATCACTAACATAATACTCAAGGCTTCTACAAGCCAAAGAACTGTACGGATGTTTGAGAACAGTCAAATCCGTTATAGAATTTTCAACGTTAAAGGGACACAATAAGACAAAATGTTTGCTTAAATACTTTTTAGGGTTCCGTAAAACGTAAAAACGGAACCCTTATAGATTCGTCATGTCTGTCTGTCTGTCTGTCTGTCTGTCCGTCCGTATGTCACAGCCACTTTTTGCCGAAACTATGAGAACTACACTGTTGAAACTTGATAAGTAGATGTATTCTGTAAACCGCATTAAGATTTCAACAGAAAAATTAAAAAAAAAGGAAAATTAGGGTTGCCCCCCATACTGAGAACTGAAACTCACAATAATTTTTTTCATCAAACCTACACGTGTGGGGTGTCTATCGATAGGTCTTTAAAAATGATATTGAGGTTTCTAAAATCATTTTCGTCTACACTGTATCATTTGCGCGAGAGACACTTCCAAAGTGGTAAAATGTGTGTCCGGGGGGGACTAACTTCTAAAGTAAGAGAATGAAAAATCTAAAAAAAATATATGATGTACATTACTATGTAAACTACCAACGAAAATTAGTTTGAACTCGATTTGATGAGTAGTTTTTTTTAGTACGTCATAAATACACTATTATTGAAACTTCGATCAAAGTTACAACGAACTACAAGATCTATGTGTACTATGTGTATAATGTTACTTGCTGCAACGGAACCCTTCATGGGCGAGTCCAACTCGCACTTGGCCACTTTATTTATAATATTTATAATACTTATTATTATTCTAAAGATTTGTTCCCAAAATGAAAAAAACTATCGCCATACATTGCAAACAATGATTACAACTAAAAGCGTAGAACACAAAAATCCTATAAATCGTACAATGTATACTAAATTCCCACTGAAAAGTAACCATTGCCAGAGAAAAAATATTTTGGATGACTCTGTATGATTTTTTAAAATAGGTACCTCTGAACATGACACAGTTCAGTTCAGAGGTCGAACATTCGAATTAATTTTGATACACTTAGTTTTCAATGTTTTTTTTTTATTTCAGAATTCTAATATTTATACTAGCTTGGCGGTGCTAATGTTTATACGTAAGTTTTGATGTGCTGTTACAATTCTACATCATAATAGTGCGTTGTTTTCGCGGTACATTCTCTACCCGTTTTCATAGAATAACTGTTTCTTTAATTTAGTTAGTTTTCCCGCTGATGGAATTGGTGCGATGCCAAATTTTCAAATGTACCAAACAAATTCTTCCGATACAATGTACAAATTTGATTTTTAAAATCTTTTATCGTCATTTATTTGAAGACACATTTTCGTATACAATTTATTTATGTTGTTTATAAACTGTGTAGCAAAATGTTTACCTTTCTGTTGCAGTTATAGTGAATTGATACTTCACTGATGTAGAGGATTTACCTATGAATCACTGTATTAGATATTTGGGTTACTCTAAAATTTTAAGAATAAAAACATGGCTATACTAGTGATCGCTCCACTTAGCAGTGGTTGAAATTTCACAATAATAAAGCAATATTAATCTATTCTCATTTTAAATCAGTTTTATACGTCGGAGGTTATAAAGCAATATAATATTGCACAGTTCCCAACAATACATTCACTTGTATTGAGAATATTGCAATATTGAATATTCACAGTGGAATGTGGAAGCTCTTTCATTCGAAAGTCTACCTACAAGAGGTCAGTATTAGGCAAAAAATCTCTCTGATCTAATAGTAGTTAGGTTTACATAAATACTATGTCCTCTTGTATTGTAAGATAACGGTTTTGTAACTAAAAACGGGATCAATTGTATAATCAATAACGTAATATTTACCATAGTTAAATAGTTGAGTGATTCCTTGGCATTTTGATGCAGTTTACAGATAAACTGACGAAGTAAACTGATGAATTCGTTGGTCAAAATATCGAAGACCAGCCCTATGTATATTCTGTAATTAATGATACTACAGCAATTATATACTAGAGCTTTCAAATATAAAAAAATAACCTAAAACAACTTTCCACCTTTAAAAATATTGTATTTGTTCAGAAGTCCTTCGAATAGTTCGTTACAAATATTTCACCCGCATTTCACTGCGACATCGCTTCGGCAGAGTCCGAACTATTATTACATCGTGAGAGGCTGGTTGAAGGCATTTCGGAAGGGAGCACTTAGTCCTTAGTTCTGCTTCGACAGCCTTCATGTGATTACCTAGTCAGAGAACAGGAACCTAGTACTAAACACCATGTTGAATAGTACCTACTTATTGTATTAACAAACTGCGTCTCTGAAGCGTGAGTTGTTTACAACTGCCAATATACTTGACCCCTAGAATGATTAGCGGCGAGGTATCTAATTCTAATTCAGGGCGGGGGTGATAGGCCTGCACTGACGTCCCGCTAGGGGTGTATTGTGCACTTCCTCCGGCGAGGTATCTTGCGGTTCTACTTATTATGCTTGTTGACAACGAATAGCGATAGTTATAAACGTCCGGCGTAAAAATTTTACGTCAAAATATCAGCTTTTTAGGGTTCCATAAAACGTAAAAACGGAACCCTTATAAATTCGTCATGTCTGTCTGTCTGTCCGTCCGTATGTCACAACCACTTTTTGCCGAAACTATGAGAACTACACTGTTAAAACTTGGTAAGTACATGTATTCTGTGAACCGCATTAAGATTTGTACAAAAAAATTTAAAAAAAAAGAAAAATAAGGGGAAAAAATTAGAGTTGAAAAATTACTGAGCACTGAAACTCAAAAATATTTTTTTCATCAAGCCTACACGTGTGGGGTTTCTATCGATAGGTCTTCAAAAATACACTATTATTAAAACTTCGATCAAAGTTACAACGAACTACAAGAACTATGTGTACTATGTATATTATGTTACTTGCTGCAACGGAACCCTTCATGGGCGAGTCCAACTCGCACTTAGCCACTTTATTGTTCGTTGCTTTCGTCTTGCTGATAATGTAAAAAAATAATACCTACATTATTACTAGGTATGGTAATTGTTATTTGGTGAAATATTTTTTTTTACCAAAATTAGTCAAGTGTGTGAGTTTAATTCTGGTGAGTTAAATCTTAAATCTAAAGGTGCGTCCCCCAGCAAAACGAGTTTTTTGTCCAGTTTTCAGAGCTATCTACTCATTAGCCAAAACCAATATCAACTAGTAAAAAACACATTAAATTTCTACAACTTCTTGGCTTCAAAATGGTAGTTTTATTTTTTTGATAATGGACTTATTGTTTAAATAATCGCCTCACAACGAAACCATGAAAATATTAAATAATTGTAGTTATCATGCATCTCCTCAAAAATCGTCCATTATTTTGATTTTGTACTTACATACACTAACGGATAGACAATTCCATTACGAACATTTTGGTAGTTTTATTATTTTCAAAAGACCAAAATCAGATTTTATAAAGAGTTTATTCTAAAAACAGCGGCAAATCCTACTGTTTCTCTCTTGCTCTTTCTTGCGGCGTGCGATAAGGTAAGAAATACTCAAGGTCATTTGCTCGGGGTACGCCCTTAATTGACTTCAAACAAGAAAAAAGTTCACAGTTCGGTTGCATGTCACCATCACGATAGTTCCGCCAATTGTAGCTTATTTTTACTTTAGAGGTGGTCCCAAATAAATTTTATCAAAATCGTTCCATCATTTTTTTAAATATCGATAAAAATCTACAAGCTTACGAGAACCTTGACGTCTCTTGAATATGCGTCTCACCTCGCTGTCTCATTAGAACAGTGCGTTTAGTAGTTTCTACAAAAAAATAAAATTTAGTCGTGGGTCTGAATTGTAATTTAAACTAGCAGCCTGAATTTTAGTTTTATTTTAAACCAGCCCCGCGGTGTTACCCGCGTAGTTCCCGTTCCCGTTATTTGGCCGGGATAAAAGGTAGCCTATGTGTTCTTCCAGACTATAATCGACCTGTGTTCCAAATATTAGCCCGATCAATTGATAGATACGTTACGACGTAACTGAGCAACAAACAACCACACACTGACATTTATAATATTAGTAAGATTAGCAGTGTCCCGCGGTTTTACCTCCGTAGTTCCCGTTCCCGTTGTTCTCGTCATTTTTTTTTTCGGGATAATAAGTAGCCCATGTGTTCTTCTAGGGTCTATATGGGGTGGCATAACATTTTTTGTCCTATTTTAGGTAGGCATAACGTTTTTAGGACTAATGATAATTTACCATAACAACTAAACGCATAACTGTTTTCGCAAAATGTTAACTAGCATAACCATATATGACATAACGATAACTTAGCATAATGTTTAAACGCATAGCCATATATAGCATACAGATAACTTAGTATAATGTTTCGACGCATAACTATAAATAGCATAATGTTTAAAGGCACACATTGAGAAAAGCATAACAATACTTAAACATAATGATCAACGGCATAAACTTTAAAGGCCTAACTAAAAAACAAGTGCAAAGAGCGGACTGTAGCAACATTATTTCAATAAAATACATGGGTTTGTGAAATGCTTGTGGGTACTTCGACAGCAATATATATTATTCATAATGTAGGTAATCTACTAATTTAATGGAATACCATTGCCAATAGTAACTGTCATTGTCGCATTCGTGTTATCATACTGTTGCTGTGAAATGATTTAGTATATTTTGAGGATTAAGAATTGTTGTTCTGAGAATAACACCAATTTTTGTTTATGGTAAACACCGTTTTTATTGTAGGTACAATAAAAGGTCTTTATGCAGTAGTATAACAACTTCTGTACTATTTTATGTAGACATAACGGTTTTAGGACTTAAAAACCTACATACACCTAAGACATATGGTGCACTTTTTGACTCCGGTTGGGCTCCCGCCAGAAGCTCTGCGGCCAGCCCTGAGTGTCGCTTCTCCATACTCGGCCTGCGCTCCACTATGGAGGTCGCCGGCTCGCTTCGCTCGCCACCTCCCCCCTTCGCTACGCTTGGCCTCGCATGGCTCGCTCCGCTCAGGACCTCCCTTGAGCTTCTGGCTCCCGCATTTTTAAATACACTCTAGGGGTAGTAGTGACAAGACTAGGTGGAGTCGGGGTGCTCCGAGTCGGATTTGCGTCCCATGTAACTTGATAATATATTACGTAGCACAACAAATAATTAAAAAATGCCTAAATGCGTCTCATCAATAGTCGAATTGAATGTAGTACAATAGATTGTAATGTAGACACATAACGCCAAAAAATGATTATGGGAAAGTTTCATTATGACACTATACATTATGCTACATTCATTATGACAAAGTAAATTAGGAACAAAAAATTGTGCGTTCTAATAGGCTCCCGTTCTTCTAGACGAAAATCTAACTGTGTTCCAAATTTCAGCCCGATCCGCTCACAAGTTACGACGTGATGAGAGCAACAAACATCCAAACATTGACATTTCTAAAATTAGTAGCAAGGATTGAAGTGGGCATTGATTTTCCGGAGAAAATAAATTTTCATGATGTCGGTTGTTTGATTTTCCAGACATTATTGTGTTCCTGTATGAAGGGCAATGTTTCCAGTGAAATTACAGGGCTTAGAGATAAAATATTTAGATCTCTAGGTGACGAGCGCAGTACAGCGCTAGGTAATGATTTGTACTCTTCATGATCCAATAGCAGCGTGTTACTGTGCTGTTATGTTGACGACATGTTGCTGAGAGATGGCATTGTGTCTAGTGGCACATGTTCTGCTCGTGACGTCACTCCATCCTATAAAAAAATAATTAAATGTTTCGAATGCCTGTGCTGTTGTGAAGAGGCGTATAGCAATCTTTTTGACTAGTCCCATCACTTTATGTTATAAAAATACCCTTTTCACACATTCACACGTAACCCTGCCCTGTAGGAACATAAAGTAGAAATAAAGTCATCTAAAATACTTTAAGATACGGTGCTCACAGACGGAAGATTGATAAAAAATTCAGTGTCACTTTTACAAGTTTTAGCAAGTATTGTTAAGGCAGTATGGGCGCCGATGTACGTACTTTAACCATTAAAGAACTGTGTAGTATACTAGAAGAATCACTAGTATGGAGTATCGTACATTTTTCGAATAAAAATGTATAGTAATGAGTAGACAAAATGTCTTAGGTCGAGTTTATTTCTGCCTGATAAATGTCAAAGGGGTGCGCAACCAGGACGTCTACTCTATTTCTACGAAAACGTAATTTCGAAAAAAAACTCGCGATTTTCCTGCTCTTGTTCTACTTCCTTTCGTCCGATACAACATTGTTTGACGTTTAAATGTTCTAAGCATACTCTAAAGGCCGATTTACATCAGACGAGCGAATGCTCATTCTATCCCCACTGTATCAAATTCATTTGGTGTAAACAAACGTAGAACATTCTTTCGTTGTTTTGTTTGCGTTCGCAAAGATTCTATAGAATATTTAATATGGAAAACGCTAAGAACGATCTTTCGTTTACACTAAAAGATCGAGAAAGAATGCTCTTGTTCCAGCTCTAGCTCTATGTTCGTTCAGTTTAAATCGGCCTTAATTAGAACGTTTAAACCACAGAACAGATATTCTGTTCTGGGGTTTAAACGGACAAAACGACGGATCGAAGTAGAATCGCAGTTGGAAAGTCGCGAGTTTATTTCGAAATTACGTTTTCGTAGAAAGAGAGTAGACGTCCGGACTTGCGACGACCGGCGGGTTCCAAGCGGCGATCTACTGTCGTTGACAGCGTGCAGGTCAGATCCAGGCAGTGCTGGCTTTGATCTTGCTGATAATGCGATCCCTGCTACTGAGACCTAGGGGTCTACCGCCTAACGGAAACTGTCTTAACTTTGACCTTGCTGTCTCTTTTCTTCTCGCTTGAAATGAAAAAGACGGCGATAGCAGAGCCAAAGCCGATTTTGTTAGGCGGTAGAAGGGTTTGTGGTCTGTCTGTGGTCTGTGTCGATCTGACTAATCTAAAAGGCTTTGAGATTAACTTAAACCACTTACTGCAATTGAATTTGAACACTGATTTATTGACTTAATTCGGAAACAACCGTCCGCACAACGTTTTGCTGACAAGAAACAGAGAGCGATATAACAATTTTGACAGATGAAATACAATTTGACCTCTTCCGGTACCATACACAGATTAGAAAACTATGTTTATTTTGAATGAACAACAGGCACTGTAAAATTAAAATAGGATAACAAAATTTGATATGATCCTGGAGTCCATGGAGTTTACATATTTATATATAAAAAGTCAGACGCTATGTCGCTGGATCAATTTTATACGTAAGTACTTTGACATTTATTTATTAATTATTAAATTGATGTAACAATCAAACAAAACACATTAAACTCTATTAGTATAATAATATATTTTATAACATATTTGCTCGTAAAGGGTCTCTTATTGGACCAATTTCTGTATCGTAATGTATCTTTTTACGTACTTGTGATGTAATGTGTAATGTAAAACGCACGGTTTCAAAATGTTACGTCCACGACTAGGTAAAGACATATGCTCCGTCTAAAACGAACGGTACCTTTTTAAATCTTAGTAAAGAGTTTTTATGTCAGAAAAGTGTGGTCAACATTTTATGAATAAAATTAACTTTGAGAGGTAAAATAATATAATAAATAATTATTTAATTAGTTAATTTTATTAATTTTGACCATAAATTACTTTAATTTTTCTGTAACAACACACAATAATATTAATTTACTTTATTACTAATGGCAGACCGGCGGGTTCTGTGCCGTTGCTTAAAAAAAAGGCGCCGATGCGCGCGCATTGCTAATCTGTGATCCATAGTGATTACTTACTCTGTGCTGTAATCAAGTAAATATTATTCCGCGCCTTTTTTTCGCTGTATTGTTTTTATTTGAAAATGTCGTCAGAGTTTTGTTTATTTCCTCGCAAATATGTTATAAAACGTCGTATGACATATTTGCGCTTTGATAATTACAGCCTCTGCTAAATTATAGCTCTCGCCTTCGGCTCGAGCTAGCAATAAAGCCTCGGCTGTAATTATCAACTTAGCGCACTTATATTTATCATAATGTACTAATACGTACGGTGTTGCGTAAATTATAAAATTACTTAAAGCTAACATGATTTATAATTATATTTAGATAAATATAGATTAACCCACTATTGCACTTTATTAGATAACAAAATATAAAAACTCAAAAAGCAGTAACCATTGGCAACCTCATCGCTAAGAGCGATATCTTCCAGGCAATTGCTGGATGGAAAATGAGAAATGAAGAATAAAACGACGGAGAAGCACAAATATTGAGTGGAAAATACTTTTAATTCTATAAAAATTTACTTCATAGTTGTTTTAAATGACAAATCACCTTACGTTCAGAAGTCGCATGATCTTGCCAACTGACCTATCATGTTGTGATAAGATGTAACAATGTGATGACTTTGTTAACTGTCCCTCTGCTACTTGAGAATGCTTTTACCTCAAATGATAGCGGAGTCAATTTAAGTTGCCAAGTTAATTTACACAAGTTGGTCGATGCCTGTTCGAGACTTGTGTATAGAACTGTACATTGTATCCTCTGAGCGACCAGGAAATTGTTAATTTACTTGTACGTACACTTTCGTAACTTAGAGGTTATTTATACCTGTTGAATAAAGACTGCGGAGGAAATATTTTTCGTACACAATTATGTACTGGCGTGGTACGAATGAAGCCATGGTGGTCTAGCTCGTGGCCAGAGGCCAATTTTAAGACAAATTCTATTTTATTCCACTAGTTTATATCTACTACAGGCACGTGAACAAAACGTCATTTGAACCACCAGCGCTTCTACCGCCTAACGAAAAACGCTTTGACGCTTTGATGCTTTGACATTGCTGTCTCTTTTCTTCTCGCTTGAAATGAAAGAGACGGCAATGCCAAAGCGTCAAAGCGTTTTTCGTTAGGCGGTAGACCCCCTGGAGGCCTATGTAAGATGATAGTAGGTTTAAATAATAAGATTCAGCACTATGCCGTAACTTCTAAGCTGTCCAACTGAGTGCAGTTGAAGGGGAGGGATTGGAACACTGGATCATTTCTCATGATTTTTACAATACATGTATAATATAAAACGTCATTTCCCAAACGTTGTAAAAAAATATGTATTTTATTTATAAAAGACTTTTTGATTACCTAATTCTAAACAATTTTACTAACATTAGATAACTTTGACAACTGTCGAACAAAAAGCTATGAAATGAAAAAAAAGGATAAAAACTAAAGAGAGAAATAAAACATTCGCAATGTCCACCGAACTATTTTTAGGAAAAATACTATTTTAAAATCTCTCGCGGCATGCTAGTGCGAGCCAGAATTTTACCGCTAAAATTTTTATGGGCCGCTTGTTACACCGAATAAAACTTAAAAATGCTTCCAAACTTTGGTATTTACAATGTTTGATGCCATACTAAGAACAATAGGAATTTACGGTAAATAAGTAATAGTAAGTACGCTGTAGAAGTAGGAGCGAGAGGTATACCAGCAAAATCTCTCTATAACCTGCTTAAAGACCTTGGATTGTCCAGAAGTGCAGTAAGTTCTACACTAGAACGAGTATATAAAGCTGCACTAGTAGGATCATATCGGATTTGGCTGGGCAGGGAGAGAAATACGAGTAGTGAAGGTGAGCGTTGACGTACGTCAATATAAGGGGCCCCTTTTAAACCTACGCCCGAGTCACAAGTCTTGGGGTCTATTCGAGATTTCTCTCTCTGCCACACGATGGACCCGGCACCCGCACGGTGAATCCATGGAATGCTAAGAAGTACGTCTCTCTATTCGCAGGAACTACCTAGGGAAGCTGCTTTTGACAGATTTTTTTAAGTAATAATATGCAAACATTAGGTACTCTGTGCCGTATTGTAGAGCAATGTTTTCAGAGATATCACAAGACAAAGAGATAAAGATTATCTTATATCTCCGGATCACGAACGCAGTGCAGAGTTAAACTGTTATTTGCTGTTATTTCAAATAGCTGTCACAGAATTTCTAAAATATAGAATACGTTGCCAGAGTGGATATTTCCTCGTTGAAATAATCTGGGTGTTTTCAAGTCAAGGTTTTTGTCTCTTGGCAGGCAAGCTCTGTACACCAAATTGTCAAGCGGACCGAACCGCATCAAGCGAAATGATGGTCAAGTGCAAACGTATTTTAAAAAAATAGGTCTTTTGGTAATTCAATGTATTTCTTAGAATAGATTTAATTTCGCTTTTGTTCTTCACACAACGACGGCAGGTTTGTCTATTAAATAGTAATAAATATTGGCGAACAATTATTCACACATAACACCATCTGACCTCAAACTAAGCAAAGCTTGTACTATGGCGGATATAATACTTACATAGTTGTAAATATATACTTATTATATATAGAAACACCCAGACACAGTACAAATATTTGAATTCATCGTACAAATATTTGGACTAGGTGGGAATCGGGAATCGAACCTACGAGCCTCGGCTTCGCAGGCAGGGTTACTACCCCTACGAGGCCAGCCGAAAATTAAAATCCGAAATAAAATTACACTACGGTGTAATTTATCGACAATCCAACATGTCTATCGGTCTGTCAGGCCGTATCAGGTGAGTTCGCTTTTGCCCCTTTTTGCTTATTGCCAATCCGTGCCGGAAGGACTTCGAAATTCCTACGAAATATTTTAGCGCGATTGTAATTATTAAAATTGGCAGAACGTGTTGTTGGGGCAATTATATTCAGTTACATTGGTGTATCTTCAGGAACTAGTTATCAAAATAAATAACTACCGTCATAGAACAGATAATATTGTTAACTACCGTTCCGTATCCTACTAATACCACAGATCAGAAAATAGTTATAACTAATACTATTAACGTGAAAGTATGTAGGTACCTACCTATGTTTGTTGCTCAATGTATAAACTAGTAACATAAATAACTAACACCGCTTTGTGGTTTTCCCGCGTATTCCTGATTTCATTATTTACTCGTGATAGGGCATAATCTATGGCAAAATGTATATTCCACAAGAACTATTTCAGGGGGGTCTATAACAATATAATAATAATAACATAACATAACAATTTTAATTTTTAATTTTGGGGTAGCTTAACAATTTTTGTACTAATACAACGTTTTTACTTTTTAGAAGGACTAACGATAATTTACTATAACCACTAAACGCATAACTGTTTTCGCATAATGTTTACTAGCATAACCATATACAGCATAACGATAACTTACCATAAAGTTTAAACACAAAACCATTTCTTATAGCGTAAAGATAACTTAGCTTAATGTTTTAAGGCACACATTGAGAAAAACAGACCTACGAAGTATATACTACGAATGCTGGAAGCCGAGGGAGTATACTGTCAAGCATTCGCGGACGACGTCGTTCTCGTGTTTACAGGCAGCCCGAACATCATCGAACAGCAAGCGGGCAGGGCGTTGAGCATGATAGTGGAATGGGGTAAAATTAACAAACTCAACTTTGCAGCGCATAAAACCAACGCAATGCTTTTTACAAAAAACGTTGAAGTACGAACCTCCAAACATAGTCATGTCCGGCGTCCGGCTCGATCTGGTCGAGGAAGTCAAACTGCTAGGCCTACTAATCGACCGACGGCTCAACTTTAAAGCACATGTGACCGCCCAATGTAAAAAAGTGGCGAACATTTATAGACAGCTAGCATGTGCAGCGAAGGTGACCTGGGGATTAAATGGCGAAATCACGAGAACTATATACGTCGCTGTGGCGGAACCTATAATCATGTATGCCTCAAGTGTATGGGCACAAGCGGCAGACCTCGAGGAAAACAAGTCTCACTTAAACGCGATCCAAAGAGGATTTGCCCAGAAAATCTGTAAGTCATACCGTACTGTCTCCCTGAAATCAGCACTTGCACTTTCTGGTTTGCTCTCCCTAGATCTGAGGATACAGGAAGCAGCTAATTTGTACAGAGTAAAAAAGAACCTCTCCCAAGACTACCTCACACCAGAAGGGGAACTCGAACGGAACGTTAACTACTTGGACCAATCCCATCCGTCCACGCTGGTACCCGTAGAGTACGAACTCCTAGAAGACACCTCCAATCTTCCAGAAGGACCTCAAATTTATACTGATGGCAGTAAGGTTGAAGGTAAAGTTGGAGCTGCTCTAACATGGTGGGAGAACGGCAAAGAACACTCCGAATGCACAGTCTTTCAATCGGAACTCTATGCTCTTTGCCGGGCAACTCAAATGGCGTTAGAAAGCAAGGACCCAGCAGTCAATGTCCTGAGTGACTCCAAATCTTCACTCGAACTGCTAAGTAACCCGAAAACGAGTCACCCCCTGGCAAAGCACATAAAGGAAAACATTGGACAGATAAATGCTGAAGGGAGATATCTTCGTCTTTTCTGGGTGAGAGCGCATGTGGGCACCGTTGGCAACGAAAGAGCTGACGAACTAGCCAAATCGGCAGCTCTCACGGAATCACCCAGGGACTACGAGGGGATCCCTTTGTCCTACGTCAAACGCAAAATCCGCGAAGAATCTGTCAAGAAATGGCAAGATCGATATGAGACCTCGGACACTGGAAAAGTCACCCAGACGTTCCTCCCCGATATAGCAAACGCATATCGAATGATGAGAACCATACAATTGACTCCCTTCCAATGTTATAAATAGATAGATAGGGATTCCTTAGTGATAAATAGGTTCTTATGAAATCTGGTCAAGTGTCTGAATTTAACTTTAAATTGAAGTCGGTTTTTTTCAAAGAAAATAGATTATAGTTTATATTGTTAACATTCGTAACTTAAAATTAGTGATTGTATAGATTCTGTTCAATCTTCTAAAGATTTTTTGAAGTTGGTTGTGGATTTTAGTCTTTTGTTTCAGGCAATACACTCTAATCAACCTCTTCATGTTCAGCTGTGTAGACGTGGTATTCAAACGATTGGATGTTTGTTGCTCAAACGTCGGAACGTCTGAATGAAGTGGGTTTAAATTTGAATCACAGATAGGCAATATTATGGAACAGCACATAGAATACTTTTAATCGCATTTAAATTATGGCAACTGGAACTGCGTAAAACCGTGACAAGCTACTAGTAATGTATTATGGCAGAAAAGCTTTAGCGAGGTCTACTAGTATCTGATAGTAAAATATAGAAATATAGATTTCTGAAGAAGGGTCAGGTCACTCAACAGCCATTATCATTATTTTTTGCAGTACTTAATACTTGACACCAAGTTTATCTAAACAAGATAAGACGTATCCCTCACTTATTTTAGTTTGGTTTGCTACATTAGCTCAATCAACTTCACAACGTAGAGTACTTTAAATATGAAATTATATATTATTTCGCTGTTTTTAGTAGCGGTGTTCTCAGTGGTCACCTGTCATCATACGTTTATGGGAACGAACGTGGGAAGGACCTTAGTGTTTGACCATAAGGCTGAACATTCTTTTTCATTATTACAGAAGAGAGTGGAGAGTGTGTATTTCCAAATACCATCAAACCTGTCAAATTTTGGTAAATATATTCAGGTACGTATCGAAGTTCCCATAACTTTAGCGCAGGACAAAGACTGTTTCAGTAGCCTTTGTAAGTAGATTCTTGGGTTTTCTCTCACTTTCGGTGCGCATATACGACGGTAATAAAATTTACCATTAGACGGTCATTCTGTTTGTGTAGCCACTCTCAGATTCTAGCCACTTCATAGTTTTCAAGTCGCGAGTGAACTGGTATCTTCCAAGTACGCCCGCTTCATCGTAGACCGCATCTTTGGTTAACATCAGGCTAGATAGTGGTGAAGTGTAAACCTTTATCTTTCTATGTCTATATCTATATTTCGCCGTCGCCGGGATGCACACATACTTTCTCTCCTGTATAATATTCTGTTTCTTCTTTCGTTCCCCAATCTTCTTCAGGAACGCTTTAAGTTTCGTCAAAGATTTCTTAGAGCATCAAATAAACACTCTTGACTTGACATTCCTAGATACACTATATCTTCCTACTCTTCCTCATTCACCGTAAAGGCTGTCAAATTGTAGAATGTAAAAAGTGTAGTGACCCATGGAAACAAAGCAGGCTCAGTTATTGGCTGTTTGTAAATGTCGTGATTTTTATCTGGACCTTGGTTGTGATCTTTCTTCTAGAAGCTACTTGTATTATTCTGGTTCTTGTATATATATTTTTTTGTTTGTGTGTATATATTTCATTTATTACACTATATTGTATTAGGTACATAATTTTAGGTATTTTATAAAAGGTATAAAAATAGTATGTGATGCGGCTCTGTAATCATTATAAAAAGTGTACAAGAAATTTATCAAAAATTAAAATTATTATGAATGTCAATATTTTGATGTTTGTTGCTCAATCATGTCGAAACATATGATCGGTTCGGGCTGAACTTTAGAATATAGTTAGAATATGGTCTGAAAATGCACATAGGCTATTTTTATCTTCGCAAAATTATTGAAATGTGAACTGTGCGGGTAAAAGTGGGAGGCGCTGCTAGAGGTATCCTATATATATATATATTCTGACTTGGCTTATTGCGTCCCTTAATTTCAAAAAATATATATTTTTCCGACTGACAGACGGAAGCGGGAAGTGCTAACGCATTTTTGTTTTTCAACTATCAGTGACTCTGAACGACTGATTGTAGATACTTTTTAAACCCCGACCAAAAAGAGGGGTTTTATGAGTTTGACAACGATGTCTGTCTGTCTGGCTGTGTGTCTGTCTGTGGCACCGTAGCGCTTAAAAGGACGAACTTGTTAATATCGGCTCAAGATGGCCGCTTCCACAAAATGGCGGACAAAATATTTTTTCACAATCTCTCTCAAAATGGGTATCAAATGAAAGGGATTGACTAGTAGAATACTATAAATATACAAACTTCAAATCCAAGATGGCCGTCTCTACAAAATTGCGAGTTTCATTTCTTTTTTCACCCATATTGGAGTAATATGGGTATCAAATGAAAAGGCTTGAGTAGTAGAATGTTGTACAAATTATAAATCCAAGATAGCCAGGGGAAAAGCAAAACTTTAAATTTTGTTTTTTATTACTCATGATATAATTTCAGGGTATCATGGCTTACGACCTGAAGAACGGAGGGGCAACTGCCAACGTAACCCAGGGAGGCATCGGTCACAACTTCGTAAATATTCGGATGAAGAGTGAAAGAAACGAAGGACTTAAATACCACATTTACATATACGTTTAATCTGTATTCAAACTGCAGTTAAATAAAATTAAAAAAAAAAACTGCAGTTACATTTCTAAATAGTTATAATAAATAAATACTTATACCACTTGTTTTTTTGCTTCCCGGCATTGCTGTCTACCTTATACAAAATAATAGTGATTGGGTCAAAAATTTTCCATTCTAATTAGTCCGTCAAGTATTTTACGCAGGTACGTATTTTTTGTTTTGTTTTATCAAATTACTAGCTGATCAAAAATTGGTCGTACCTACCAATTCAAATTTTGAACAAATTCGGTTACCTTAGGTTCTAATGAAGCAACCTTTGAAAAATAGACACATGCTGTCACGCAACGAAAGCTCTCAAAAAGCAATTTCTTTCCCGTTTTTGTTACATTTTTCATTCATGCTCCGCTCCTGTTGATAGTAGCCGTAATGTTAAATAAGTCTTTGTCGATAAATGGACTATCCAACAGAGAAATAATATTTCAATTCGGACCAGTGGTTTCCGAGATCCTTGCGTTCAAACATACAAACAAACTCTTCAGCTTTATAATCTTCTTATCTTATATATACAATTCTCGTATGTATATAAAATTCTCGTGTCACAGTGATAGTTTCCTTACTCCTCCGAAACGGCTTCACTGATTTTTACCAAATTTTAAATGCATATTCAGTAGGTCTGAGAATCAGCTACTAGCTATTTTTTTTCATTCCCTTAAGCGATAAGGGTTGTTCACCACAATTTTTTTTTTAATTTTCGGACAATTTTTTTTGTTATTTTTTTTTTATAATGTTGCGTTAAAAAATACACGTAACTCTAAATTTTTACCTTTTTATCACCAACCCCTAGCTTTTAACAGCTATTTTAGTAAATTAATAATTTTACATCCCACTCGATAACTGATCAATTATCGTCTTTTTGACACCATGTAATAGTTTGCCATATAATATACCGTATAAAAATATAACATGATGTAATAATTTATATGGCAAAACAACGTTTGCGGGGTCAGCTAGTATTAGTATAGATTCAAAATCAACAAAGACTTAGACCACCAAACTTCCGGAGTGGGGGTTGTGGCGTCAAGTCTACATAAAAGTCGTACATAGGCGTGACGTCAGTTGAAACTTCTAAGCACTAAGTATATATCTTCGTGATTTTTGGTTTTGAAACAAAAGAAAAAAAACGTGTACAATATGTTTATTAATCTAACTGACGGACTAATTCGTCTTTTGTTTGTTACCTACTATGCTTATCAATATGTATCGGAGCCATACACTACGTAGCCTACATGACAGTAGATAGATAGATAGAGAGAAACACTTTATTGTTCACAACACAAAAAGAAAAATAAAAAAATAGAAAAAAAAATCTAATAAATAAACACTTATACCACTTGTTTTTTTGCTTCCCGGCATTGCTGTCTACTTTATACATAATAGTGACTGGGTCAATAATTTACCATTCTAATTAGTCCGTCAAGTATTTTACGCAGGTACGTATTTTTTGTTTTGTTTAATCAAATTACTAGCTGATCAAAAATTGGTCGTACCTACCAATTCAAATTTTGAACAAATCTAGTGAAACAAACGGCGACCTTATCGCTAAGAGCGATCTCTTCCAGGCAACCAGACAGTATCTTCATCTACTTGGAAATCATCCCAGACAAGCGACTTTACTTCAAGTTTCTCTTAGCTTCACTACTCAGCACATAATTTACTGAGTCTTCCTGCCTCGACAATGCTGGAACCCTTCGGGATGAGGTGACCCTAAAAACGTGTTAAAAAACAGTAGTACCATACAAAAGTACAATTTAACTCGACAAAATGATTGAAATAAGTATCTCTTTTTTGCAATTTTTTTTTTTTTATAGCATAGAGTGACGAGACGAGCAGGTCATGTGCCTGATGGTAAGCAAGATGCCTGCCACATAACAGCACAGTAACACACAGCTATTGGAACATTATAGTCCAAATCATTACCTAGCACTGCACTGCGCTCGTCACCCAGAGATCTAAGATATTATGTCTCTAAGCCCTGTAATTTCTCTGGAATCATTGCCCTTCAAACCGGAACACAGTAATGTTGGCACATTACTGCTTGGCGGTAGAATAACTGGCAAAGGTGTGGTACTTCCCCAGGCGGACTCTGCTAAGAGTCCTACCACTACTAAAAATTTGAATTGACTTAACAAATGAATTGAAACAAGTTGGGATGACGACTAGGTTAGAATACAATTCTAAATAAAAATAGTCCGTCAGCAAGATTATAAAAAATGACACTGATTTTTTTATTTAATCAAATTATTAAAATCAACAAAAATCAAACTTGGGACTGGGAGGTTGAGACTTCACTTGTTTGTAAAAATCGTATTATAAAGTAACATCACTCAAAACGAAGCATTGCATCGTCGGCGTCCTCTTTTTTTTGCAAAGAAAACAAAAATACGAAATTTTTTTTTAAAGAAACTGACGAACTATTTTTAACACACGCTCTGAGTTCTGATGACAATATATGACTAGCTAAGAAAAGTTATTACAAATCCAATATGGCGAACGATTTTATTAGCTTCACTTGTAACTAAAACTGTATGTAAGAAAATCTTGGAAGCTTTATTTGACCCACTTCCCGGTATTCGATTAGGATGAAATTTTGCACACGCTCTGAATTCTGATGACAATACATGACTAACTAAGAAACGTCATTACAAATCCAATATGGCGGCCTCCCCAAGATGGCGGGCTGGCGGTTTGAAATCCACCCTCATGACATGGGTATCAAATGAAAGGGTTTGCTGTAAAAAATACGAAAAAAAATAGTCACGTGACTTAAATCTAATTTAGAGGACAGACTATTTGAAATGCACCCCCATGATATATATGAGTATTAAATGAAAGGGTTTGCTGTCAGGAATACAAAAAAAATAGTCACCTGACTTAAATCCAAGATGGCGGATTGGCTATTTGAAATGCACCACCATGATATGGGTATTAAATGAAAGGGTTTGCTGAATGGGATACGAAAAAAATCACGTAACCTAAAAAGTGTATTTTTAGGGTTCCGTAAAACGTAAAAACGGAACCCTTATAGATTCGTCATGTCTGTCTGTCTGTCTGTCTGTCTGTCTGTCCGTCCGTATGTCACAGCCACTTCTTGCCGAAACTATGAGAACTACACTGTTGAAACTTGGTAAGTAGATGTATTCTGTGAACCGCATTAAGATTTTTACAAAAGTTTTAAAAAAAAACAAAAATTAGGGGTGCCCTCCATACTGAGAACTGAAGCTCAAAAATTTTTTTTTCATCAAACCTACACGTGTGGGGTGTCTATCGATAGGTCTTAAAACATGATGTTAAGGTTTGTAATATAATTTTTGTCTACACTGAATAACTTGCGCGAGAGACGCTTCCAAAGTGGTAAAATGTGTGTCCCCCCCCCCTCTAACTTCTAAAGTAAGAGAATGAAAAAACTAAAAAAAATATATGATGTACATTACCATGAAAACTACCAACGAAAATTAGTTTGAACTCGATCTGATGAGTATTTTTTTTTTAGTACGTCATAAATACACTATTATTAAAACTTCGATCAAAGTTACAACGAACTACAAGAACTATGTGTACTATGTATATTATGTTATTTGCTGGAACGGAACCCTTCATGGGCGAGTCCAACTCGCACTTGGCTACTTTTTTAGTTTTATAAACTATTATTATTATTGTCATCTGCTCTTTTCTTAGTAGGTATAGTACTCGCTCATGGCTAAGTGCATTCATAATCAAATAAAGTAGCCAAGTGCGAGTTGGACTCGCCCATGAAGGGTTCCGTTGCAGCAAGTAACATAATATACATAGTACACATAGTTCTTGTAGTTCGTTGTAACTTTGATCGAAGTTTTAATAATAGTGTATTTATGACGTACTAAAGAAAAACTACTCATCAGATCGAGTTCAAACTAATTTTCGTTGGTAGTTTTCATGGTAATGTACATCATATATTTTTTTTAGTTTTTTCATTCTCTTACTTTAGAAGTTAGAGGGGGGGGGACACACATTTTACCACTTTGGAAGCGTCTCTTGCGCAAATTATTCAATGTAGACAAAAAATATATTAGAAACCTCAACATCATTTTTGAAGACCTATCGATAGACATCCCACACGTGTAGGTTTGATGAAAAAAAAATTTTTGAGTTTCAGTTCTCAGTATGGGGGGCACCCCTAATTTTTGTTTTTTTAAAAAACTTTTGTAAAAATCTTAATGCGGTTCACAGAATACATCTACTTACCAAGTTTCAACAGTGTAGTTCTCATAGTTTCGGCAAAAAGTGGCTGTGACATACGGACGGACAGACAGACAGACAGACAGACAGACAGACAGACAGACAGACAGACATGACGAATCTATAAGGGTTCCGTTTTTACGTTTTACGGAACCCTAAAAAACTAGCTTTTATTTGACTCAACGAAAAATTGATATCTTTTTTTTTCATTCCTCTTTTCACAATGTCGTTAGTGTCAAAATAATTATTTTTTCCAATTCAGGAATATTTGATTAGATAATGCACAAACATTAGTTATTATTGCATTTTTTTTTTGTAGATATTATTAACCTCTACCTATCAGTGATTTATTAGTAACTGCGGATTTGTCGGTACAATTATAGTTAGTTATTTTAAGTCTAAAATAACACCCATTAATTACTGCCATTTTTTAATCAATTAGGTTAAAAAGTATTTTAATCGTTTTTTTTCCATCTCGCCTGATAAAAAACTGCATAATATAAACCAGATGTACAAAGTATGTTCATTACTCTTTTACCCTCTCCAAGCGGCTTGTTTTGTGTTCAGAGGTAAGTCAATGTATTTAATTTAATCAAATATTAGATTAGATTTATATGAAATTGATGTTCTGTCGTAGGTACTGGCCAATTTTGATCTTAAATTACTCTAATTTGGTTAAGAATTCCAATTTCAAATTTATGCAGCTGTTTACTCATGCTTTTGTGTTTTGAAAACCGTAATTCATCTGTTTACCACCAATAGAGGAAAAAAACAAATGAATTACGGTTTACAAACACACAGAAGCATGAGTAAATAGCTGTATACATTTGAAATTAGAATTCCTAAAGATGAGATATTTGAGATCAAAGTAGTGTGACAAAACACCAATTTCATACAGGACCTATATAAGTAACTAATATTTTGCAGTAAATTTTAAAATTGCTTTAATCTACTAGCGGCCCGCTCCGGCTTCGCTCGAATAATAACCTAGATATCAACTGCAGCGCCATCTGCCGGGCTGATTTGTGAATCTAAACCTTCCAGGGCCCTACCCAAACGTATACAAAAAAAATAATTCAAATCGGTCCAGCCGTTCAGGAGGAGTTCAATAACAACGAAAAGTGGCATTGATTTTTGTATACAGGGTTACTGGTAATCAGCCTGCATCCGTTTAAGGGCATGTTCTGTATATTTAAACAAACAACTTTTGTTCTACAACTTTCGTTAAAACTTAATAGATAACCCAAAAAAAAATAGTATGTGTTGCCCTTTTTTGTACTGTTTAGCGACTTTTTAGTGTTTATTCACTTCGGTACATCATTTTTTGCGCGTTAAAGAGCGTACGCGCTCTCGTTACGAATTATTACGAAGAGTTCGATACTTTTAGACCGTGCAAATGCACTTTTTATTTATTTTGTAAAAGAAAAAAAAAAATTTTTTTTAAACTGTAAAACAAAAGTTGACTTATTGAATGTACCTAACATCCCCTTAAAAGGATGCAGGCTGATTACCAATAACCCTGTATATAGATTTTCTTTTACACACTCGACCAAATTTCATAAGAATCTATCACTACATAAATGTGTATCGTCTAAATACCTACACAAAAGCAAGTTTTAATTTTTTGTTCATATTTCAAAAACCGCCCCACCGATTTCGGTAACATTTATACCACTACGTGAACTATAATTTATCAAACAATAAAAAAACATCAAAATCGATTCACAAATGTTATTAGAGGTTGAATCACGTTCAGATTCAACCTCTAATAACGTAGACATTGACACTCTAAACAAACATTTCTGTTCTACATCTGCTATGCCAGATGAAGACAAAAATTCAACAGTAAATTATCTTTCTGTCATTCCCAATACTAATCCTTCTCTTTTTGCTTTTAATCAATTTACCGAGTGTGATGTTCGGAAGAGTTTCAAGTCGATTTCCTCCAACGCAGTGGGCGGTGACAGCATAAGCCGGAACATGCTTTTGTCCATCCTTGAGATCATCCTTCCAGTCCTTTGTTGCATTTTTAACAGCTCCATACTAAGTGGTATTTTCCCTACTCTATGAAAAGATGCCTACATTTTACCTTTACGAAGAAACCTAACCCACAATCCTTTACCGAATACCGTCCGATCTCCATTCTTCCTTTTCTTTCCAAAATCCTCGAGCGTCCATAACCAGCTCAACGATTGCCTTGTTCGGCAAGACCTCCTCAACCCCCTACAGTCTGGTTTCCGTCCTGGGCATAGCACTGTGTCTGCGCTTGTCAAGATCACTGACGATATACGCTTGGGCATGGATGACGGCAAGCTTACTGTTCTAGCTCTGTTAGACTTCAGTAATGCTTTCAACGCCGTCAATTTTGACATTTTGCTTGCTTTACTCCGTTCCAGTAACATATCTCCGCCGGTAATTGATTGGTTTCGTAGTTACTTGCAGGGACGCCGGCAACGGATTCGCCTAGAAGGTACTTTTTCTTCTTGGTGTAATACAACGGCTGGTGTTCCTCAAGGCGGCGTGCTATCTCCTCTTCTCTTCGATATTTTTATCAATTCTATTTCCAATTACATAACTTCTTCCTACCACCTTTACGCAGATGATCTTCAAATTTATATCCAAGCTCCTATAAATAAATTGAATACAGCTATTGGAAAAATAAATGCAGATCTGCATCGTATTCTTCAGTGGAGTAGGTCATTTGGTTTAAAAGTGAATCCCACAAAATCTCAGGTAATAGTAATGGAGTTCGTATTGGATCTCCAGAATAAATTGGAAAGTAACACCTGGCATAGTATTCAATGGCGTCCCTATTCCATTTAGTAATTCTGTGAATAATTATGGAGTTGTTTTGGATCGTACTTTATCATGGGACTGCCATATCAAGTCAATCAGTGGTAAATTATTTGCGTCCGGCGGCTCTTTAGGGCGCCTCCGTAATGTTTTACCCACTGCCACTAAAATTGCTTTTGCTCCTTCTCCCTATCCTCCTCCTTCTCCCTATCCTGGATTACGCTGACGTCTGGTACCTTGATCTTAGAGAGGACCAGCTTGACAAACTTGAGCGGCTCCAACATTATTGTATTAGATTCATATTATTTGGCTTACACAATTATGATCATGTTTGTCAATATCGTTCTCAGCTCAAGTGGTTACCCATTTGCCTTCGTCGGAATGCTCACATTCACTCTTTTTTTGTATAATATTTTGTTTAATCCTTTCAGTCCCCGCTACCTTTTTAGAACGCTTTACCTTTTTACGTGATTACCATCAGCTTCCTTTAAGGTCAAAAAACAATGTCTCTCTTAAGACTCCCTCTGTTCGAACTGAAACTTTCTATGGCAGGTCGTTTACTTGCAGGGCGACTCAGTTGTGGAATGAGTTACCTGTGCACATTAGACTTTCCTCTTCACTAAACACTTTCAAAAAATATGTGAAACCATTATATTTGTCGAAATTGTAGACTTGTTGTTGGTCGATGTCCTAATATTGCAATTACAGCTGTTTTTTATATGTATGTATACATATAAAAAACAGCATAAATATGTATGTATACATATAAATATTATTTGTATTTATTTTTTATAATCGTATTTATTAGTCAATGTTTCATTAATTCAATGTTTCAGTATCTACTACTATTTCTGTATTAGGTTGTTCTATTTTTATAACTAATTTGTTTTTATTTCCGTTATTTATTTATATTACTATTTATAAGTATGTTTTTAGTACTTTTTTTTTTTAAATACAGAATGACGAGACGAGCAGGACATGCGCCTGATGGTAAGCAACATGCCTGCCACATAACAGCACAGTGACACGCAGCTATTGGAACATGAAGAGTCCAAATCATTACCTAGCACTGGACTGCGCTCGTCACCCAGAGATCTAAGTTGTTAAATCTCTCAGCCCTGTAATTTCTCTGGAAACATTGCCCTTCAAACCGAAACACAGCAATGTTTGCACATTACTGCTTGGCCGTAGAATAAATGGCAAAGGTGTGGTACTTCCCTAGGCGGACTCTGCTAAGAGTCCTACCACTACAGCTAAGAGTCCTACCACTACAAAATTCAAAACTACTTCTTATTTACGCACCCCATTTTCTGACTTATCCACATATTGTTTTCCATCCTAAGATTGCCTGAAAGAGATCGCTTTCAGCGATAAGGCCGCCCACTGTCGCACTTATTTGCTATGTTTTGTTTATTTTTGCTATGTATTTTTTTTTATTGGTGTGTCAATAAAGAGTATCTATCCATCTATCTATTTATAAAAAAACACCCGAATGGAGAACCATCTCTTTTTTTTAAGTCGGTTAGAAATACTGTTTAACGAGCGATGTTAGGTAATATTTTGGACTCCTAATGACCCAATAGCTGCATGTCACTGTGCTGTTATGTGGCAGGCATGTTGCTTACCATAAGCCACATATCCTGCTCGTCTCGTCATTCAATACTATAAAAATAAATTATAAGTTACAGAACAAGCAAAATATGCGCTTGATGGTAAGCAAAGAGAAGCCCAAATCAACTGCTAGCACTTTGCTCCTAATCTCTAGATATAAGATCATGTACCTCTATACTCCGTATTTTTTCTAGAATCTTTGTCCTTCCAACCAGACCTTATTATATTACGGACATTAGGTACTGCTCGGCGGTGGAAGAACTGGCAAAACTGTGGTACTTCCCCAAGTGAACTCTCTAAAGAGTGCTACAACTACCTCCGCGAAAATTATATGAATTAAAGAAATTCTAAATTATATGCATATACATAATTTAGAATTTCTGTAGCGATTTGTGTAAAACTATAGTTATTAGTGTGCCAGTACATTACACCCCATGCTAAAATAATGGTCAAAGAAAAGCATTACAAGGCTTAGCCATTAGGCTAGCATACTACCACAATAGGGAAATAGTTGACTGTAGTATAACAGTGTAGTGCAACGCAACGTAGCATAGAGCAGTGTAGGGTAACGTAGTGCAACGTAGCGCAACACAGTGCAGCGTAGTGCAACGTAGCGCAACGTAGTGTAGAGTAGTGTAACGTAGTGTTAACAGAGTAGTGCTACGTATTATAGCCTAATGCAGCGTAGCACAGTTTAGCACATACTACTTTAAATACCTAGTACTTTCAACGATTCATTTTAGTGATACATAATCTTCTAATATATATAAATCTCCTGTCACGATGTTTGTCCGCGATGGATTCCTAAACCACTTAACCGATTTTGAATTAAATTGGTACACCGTGAGCAGTCTGGTTCAACTTGAGAGATAGGCTAGTTTTTTTTTCGATTAATAGTCCTTATATGACGAAATCCGAGCGAAGCCGGAATGGGCCGCTAGTCTTATATATAAAATTCTAGTGTTAGTTTCCTTACTCCTCCGAAACGACTTTACTGATTTTTACCAAATTTTATATGCATATTCAGTAGGTCTGAGAATCGGCTACTAGCTATTTTTATACCCCTAATGGATAACGGTTGTTCACCCCAAATTTTTGTTTTTTAATTTTCGGACATTTTTTTTTTGTTTTTATTATTTTTATAATGTGGTGTTAAAAAATACATACCTACAACCCTAAATTTTTATTTTTTATCACCAACCCCTCATTTTGTAATAGCCATTTTAGTAATTTAATAATTTTTCATCCTATTCTATAACTTATCAATTATCGTCTTTTTGTCATCATGTAATAGTTTGCCATATAAATTATAACATCATGTAATAATTTATATGGCAAAACAACGTTTGCGGGGTCAGCTAGTATCTCTGTAAACCAATACGCGAACTGTATCTTTGCAAAGGCGTAGGTAGTATAAACATTCACACTTAAATTCTACTGTCCTACTAATATTATAAATGTCAATATTTGGATGTTTGTTGCTCCTTAAGGGGGCGCCTCAAGCCAGAAAACGAAAAAAGGACATTTTCGACGCTGAAGTTAAGAAACTAAAAACTATGTCAAAAAAAAAATTACGTGTGGGTACAATCAAGAAGAAGCACAATAACCGAATAGAATTTTAAAAATAGATCAGAGTTTTTACAATAAAAAAATAAAAATGACACCGAAAAACCCCGTTTTAATTCGAGTACTCGAAATTTTCAGCGATGACCCCACATTATTTTTTGTAATAAAATTCCTATTTGTACGTTCTAGTAAAGTAACCGAACACTTTTTTAAAATTATGTTTAGTTATTGAGTAATTAAATAAAACTTGGTCAAAAATGGACGCCTGATTAAATATTGATTTTTCCTCCAAACTGTGTCATGCTATTCTCGACTTTATGTACATCACATTAAGAAACGCGTCGCGCGGGTGAAATCTGATTTTTTCCTGGCTTTAGGCGCACTCTTAATGTCTAAACACATCGCGGAGTCTACCGCCTAACGAAAAACGCTTTGATGCTTTGACGCTTTGATATTGCTGTCTCTTTTCTTCTCGCTTGAAATGAAAGAGACGGCAATGTCAAAGCATCAAAGCGTCAAAGCGATTTTCGTTAGGCGGTAGAGGCGCTGTAAGACTGTAAGATTATATTCTGAAAGAACACATAGACTACTTTTCATCCCGGGAAAATAACGGGAACGGAAACTATGCGGATAAAATGCGAGGCGTTGCTAGTACAACATACATTTTGAAATCGATTTGTTATTTTAAATTGTTTATTAATTATATTATGTGATAAATTACCACGTGTATAAAGACAAGTGCCTATTTATCAATTTGTTATTTTTTTTTAGATTAATTTCATCCAGCGCCAAAATGAAAGTAGTGTTGCTATTATGCCTCGTAGCAGCTTTTACTACTGTAAACTCCTACAATAGGTTCATGGGAACGAACGTGAATGTGCCTCGCGTTTACCATCAACGCATATATTACAGCGCTAATATGTACACGAAACGTATCGAAAACTTGTACTACGTACTACCTTACAACCCTGTTTTTATAGGACGAAGTATTAAGGTAAGAAAAATTAAGATTTATTTTTGTAAAATTATACAGGGTAATTTTGTATTGGTAATCAGCCTGCGTCCTTTTAAGGGGATATTAAGACAAGTAGTATTAGTATTAAATACGACAAGTTTTGTGCTACACTTCTTAAAAGTGCGTAAATTCTTAAAAACACGTATATGTTTTATATTTATTTATATACAAAATTTAAAAACGTGTATTTGGACGGTCTAAAAGCAAGCTCTTCGTAACAAGAGCGCGAGCGCTCTTTATCGCACGATAAATGATGCGCCGAAGTGAATCCACACTAAACAACCGCTAAACAGTGCTAGAGAGGACAACAAACACTATCATTTTTGTGATAAGTATATAGTATATATAGATATGTATAGAGTTCTAACAAAAGATGTAAAACAAAAGTTGATTGTTTAAACATACACAAACATGCCCTTAAACGGATGCTCATTACCAGTAACCCTGTACACAACAAGAACTCACCATTTATTTTTTCCCACAACTATCTTGTATTCGATCGGTACAACAGGGTCTTCTACTTCAGTCTATCATCCGTAGGGTTGCCAGATTAGGGCTCATCATTTCCTGGACATTTCTGGGGTGTAACCCCAGAAACGGAACGGTTTGAACGAAGTTTGAGTTTTAGAGTCCAAATCCAAATGTTTGCTGTTAAACGGCCCATTGGAAAAAAAGTACAAAATCACTAGTTAGGTATTTTAAAGGGAAAAATACATACAAATGATCTCGAAACAAATTTGTTAATAAAAACAAATTTGATAAATTAACATTCAATACAGAGTCACATAGTCTTTGTAGTTGAAAAAAAAACTTTTTTAGTAAAAATCTACTTCAGGTAAGTAAGTATCAGCAGGTAACTAGTGTTCATGAATTACGGGACAGTAAAGTGTTATTACTGGACACGGGACCACAAGTGAAATTCCAGGACTTTCCCGGAATTCCCGGCCATCTGGCAACCCTGATCATCCGTCATCTCATCACGACTAGGCTTTGTAATGCGTTGCCTGTGTGTTATTCCAAACTGTAATCTATATCTACATAATATGTTCCAAATATTTTTCATAATATATGTATTTATTGTATTTGACATTATTTTGTTATCATCATCATCATCATCAGCCGTAAGACGTCCACTGCTGGACATAGGCCTCCCCCCTAGATTTCCACAACGAACGGTCCTGCGCAACCTGCAACCAGCGGTTTCCAGCGACCTTCGTGAGGTCATCTGTCCATCTAGTGGGAGGCCGTCCAACACTGCGTCTTCCGGTTCGTGGTCGCCACTCGAGAACCTTTCTTCCCCATCGGTTGTCAGTTCTGCGAGCGATGTGGCCTGCCCATTGCCACTTCAGCTTAGCTACTCTTCGAGCTACGTCGGCTACTTTAGTTCTTTTGCGAATATCCTCATTACGGATTCTGTCGCGCAAAGAGACTCCGAGCATAGCTCGCTCCATAGCTCGCTGTGTGACTTTGAGCTTTGTTATGAGGCCCACAGTTAAGGACCACGTCTCAGTTCCATAAGTCATCACTGGCAACACGCACTGATTGAAGACTTTCGTCTTCAAGCATTGGGGTATTTTGGACTCCAAGATGTGCCGTAGTTTCCCGAACGCTGCCCATCCGAGTTGGATCCTTCGCTGGACCTCTTTGTCGAAGTTGGATCTACCTAATCGGATCTTTTGACCCAGGTAGACGTATTCGTCAACAACTTCGAGTGTGGTATTCCCAACAATAACCGGTACAGGTGAGACATGAACATTTGACATGACCTTCGTCTTGTCCATATTCATCCTCAAACCTACCTGTTGGGATACTCTACTGAGGTCCCTGAGCATAGCACCGAGGTCCTCCATCGACTCCGCCACAATGACTATATCGTCGGCAAACCGAAGGTGAGTGATGCATTCGCCGTTGATATTGATGCCATGTCCGTTCCAGTCCAGTAGCTTGAAAACATCTTCCAGCGCGGCAGTGAACAGTTTCGGAGATATGACATCTCCCTGTCTCACGCCTTTCTGTAGCCGGATATGTTTTGTGCACTGGTCCTGTAATCGGACAGACATTGTGGCTTTGCTGTAAATGCACCTCAACACTTCGATATAGCGATAGTCCATGCGGCATCGCTGGAGAGACTGAAGCACTGCCCAGGTCTCGATGGAATCGAAGGCTTTCTCATAGTCCACATACGCTATACATAGTGGCCGATTATACTCCTCGGTTTTCTGTATAATCTGCCGAAGCGTATGTATGTGGTCTACGGTACTATAGCCTTTTCGGAAACCGGCTTGTTCGGGTGGCTGGAAGTCGTCAAACCTGCGTGCGAGACGATTCGTGATTACCCTCGAAAACAACTTATAAACGTGGCTCAGAAGTGAGATGGGTCTGTAGTTCTTCAACAAGGTGTTGTCACCTTTTTTGAAGAAGAGCACCACCACACTTCTGCTCCACGCTTCTGGCGTATTACCGTCAAGTATGACGGAGTCGAACAGCTTCTGGAGGACTTTAAGTACCGGTTTTCCACCCGCTCTCAGAAGCTCAGTCGTAATTCCGTCGTCGCCAGGTGCCTTGTTGTTCTTAAGTTGTTTGAGGGCCATCCTAATCTCATACAGGCTGACTTCCGGGATGTCTTCGGTAAAGTGTCGGGTCAGCTTGGCTCTTGGGTCTTTTGCCATGCTAACGACAGGTCGTGTTTGCGTAGAGGTGTATAACTGTTCATAGAACCTCTCAATCTCCTCCAAAATCTCGGCCCTCGACGAGACGACGTTACCACTGTCGGTCTTCAATTTGGTCAATTGACTTTGCCCAAAAGACAGATTTCTCGCGAACACTTTCGAGCCTTTATTCCGCTTGATCGCTTCTTCAATACACGAAGTATTGAAGCAGCGTATGTCGCGTCGCACTCAAGTAGAAATCTGTCTATTGAGCCGTCTGTATACCGTCATGTCGACCGAAGACTGCAATCGCATATCTCGCCTAACCGCCATGAGATTCAGAGTATGATCGGAGAGCTTTTGGGTTCTATTCTGGCGTCGGCTCTTATAAAATTCCCTGCCAACTGCTTGAACAGTTTCCACCAGCCTGTCGTTTATTTCATCCGCCGTTACGCATTCATCTAAGGCTTCGAAGCGATTTTGAAGTTCGAGTTGAAAGTTGTCGGGATCTTCGATTTGAGCATAATTTGGTCGGAGCGTGGACTTCATTAGACGTGATCTTTCGAACTTAATGTTTAGATTCAGCGTGCCTCTTACAATACGGTGATCGCTGCCGGTTTTAACCCTACTGATCACAGAGACATCGCTGAATATTTGCCGTTTAGTCGTCATAATGAAGTCGATCTCATTTTTTGTGGAACCATCTGGGCTAATCCAGGTCCATTTTCGTTGTGCCTGTTTCTTGAAAAAGGAGTTCATCATAAAGAGGCTCTCCCTTTCCAAGAAATCAGCTAGACGTTGCCCTCTTGGGTTCCGCTGCCCATATCCGAATTGTCCCACTCTCAACTCATCACCGCTACGTTTGCCTAGTTTCGCGTTGAAGTCTCCCATCACAACTGTGAAATGTGTTGGCGAGACATGTATGGCTTTGGAGATGTCCTCATACATGGTCTCAACCTCTTCGTCGGGATGTGTCGAGGTCGGTGCGTATACCTGTATGACCTTCAATGAATACCGGTCAGTTATTTTAAGTACAAGGTATACAACCCTGCTCGACACACTCTCGATCATTAACACGTTGTTGACGAGAGACTTGCGGATGATAAACCCGACACCCCCTTGGGATTGTCGATCTCCCTCCCGGTAGTAGAACAAGTTGCCGGATTCGAGGGTTATTCTGTCCTCGCCCTGTCTACGGACTTCGGATAACCCTATGATATCCCAGCGCAACTTGTCCATTTCTTCTTCCAGCTCCACAATCTTTTCGTCAGCCCTCAGCGTCCGTGCGTTGTACGTTGCCAGGTCGAGTCGTTGGGTTTGGTGGCGGGGCGTCTGCCGGGGATTCTTAGCACCCCATGCTCTGCCGGAACCAAGGCTGCCACCAGCGCCTGGAATAACGGAGCCGCCGGGGACTAGGGGCCGTTTCTTTGTTGTGACCATCATATGGGGGGGTGTTTGCCATAGTCACCACGCTTGGCAGGCGGGTTGGTGACCGCGGAGCCAGTCCTTTGCACCGATGACGCCGCTGCCCGTCACCGGCCAGGTCAATTTAGGACTGGCTTTTAAATGGATATCCCGCCATTGGTTCGGTCGTCAGAGCCTCGTTAGTCGGCAGCAGGGTGTACCGCGCGCAGGAGAGGTTGACATTTGGGGAAACTAGATGTTAAGCGCTTCCCCCTTACACCCCACAATATTTATTTACCCAACATATTTTGTTATGATTATTGTTTATTACAACATTACAATACAATTACATTGTCTACCTAATATTATTTTTCTCTAATTTCTTTGATGAGTATAATTACTGTTGTATAATTTATTATCGCTGACTTGTAAATGTATATTTATCAATTAAAACTTTGAGTTTGATTTTATTAATCCGATCGTTTTAGGCGTTTTGACGTGATTGACGCAGACAAACAAAATGATTAGTAGAAATTTTCAACCGTATTTTATACACGGTTTAAGTGTCATGAAAAGCGTGAATTCAAAACAGACACATAGGTAATGTGTTAAGACACATAGTGTTATTTTGCATTTAAAATATTAAATAAGAATTAAGTAGGAATATATAAACAATCACAACATTGCCACAAGCTAAATCATTAATTTGTTATGATGTACCTAACTAGGCGGCTTATTAATATAAAAGTCATTGACTTACGACTAACTGTAGTATTTTCAACAATAGTTAGTTACCTACTTTATTTTATACTCATAATATACGGTATATAGTTTTAGTTTTATTAGTATTATTCACTGGTTTATTTACTTTACTTTTACGAAATAGGTTTTTTTACCTCGTATATATTATGTTCAACTTGGTACCTATGTAAATGTGGTTAACGCCAATACTGACTAGGACACACAATATAGTAGGTACAGTATGGAAAGTACCAGTTTATTCACCTACGCTAACAAAAACATATTATGTATCACTTTATGTGGCTTTTCCACACAATGAGTCAATGCTATAAACCACCATGGGGACTGGTGCATGACGCATGTCGTCGGAAAACGTCATAATTTTTTGAAGTGAAAACTTCTTTAGGCGCGCCTAGACAAATTTTTCGTGGGGTGTAAATTGAGTTCTACCGTCACGCTCGGGTATGATAAGAAATCTTCGGGTAAATTCGGGACCTTGGCGATTGGGCATCTAGAAATGCGTCAGCCAATGGGAAATGCTGAAAGGGCGTGGCCTCGCCATCATGGCATGGTCATCTAGAAATGCATGAGCCAATGGAAAATGATGACGCATTTCTAGATGGCCATGCCATGATGGCGAGGCCACGCCTTCCGCTACACCCGCGTAGCTTCCAAGGTAAGCTATCAAATTCTGAGTAATAAGTTTTCACTTCGATCGGCAGTTCCTATGACTGCCAATTTTTTTAAAGTAAAGTGAGAACATGACCCTGATGGTAAACAGTACTCCTGCCCATAACAGTATAGTGTCATGCAATTATTGGATTCTCATTACTTTACATTACATTACGTTTGTGCTGTATTCTGTTTTTTGGAAATAAACTAATTCACTTATATTACGACGTCACGTACAAAGTCTTTCATCCCTGAATCATAAGCCTTGAATCGTTCTTGGTGCAAACGTGCTCAAAACACTGGCTGCGTACCCTCGCTGGATGGCGATGGCTATCCTCTGTCTCGGAAACGAGCCCGAGATTTATTTTTTTACTAGCGACCCGTTCCGGCTTCGCTCCGATAATATCCTAGATACCAACTGCAGTGCCATCAGCGGGGCTGGTTTGTGAATCTAAACCATCCATGGCAACCCTAAACTTTAATTATAAAAATAAATGTTTATTTTTATAAAACTATTTTAGATTTGCCATAAGCTCCGAGAAATTTTAATCGAAATAGAATGAAAAACATTTCCAAAAAAGACGATAAATGATCTGTTATCGAGCGGGATGAAAAATGATTGAAAATGCCTATTAAAAAATAGGGGTTGGTGATAAAAGAGTAAAAATTTAGGGTTGTATGTATTTTTTAATCTCACATTATTAAAAAATTAAAACAAAAGTTTTTGTTCAAAAAATAAAATAAAAATATATAGGGGTGAACAATCGTTATCACTTAGGGGTATGAAAAATAGCTAGTAGCCGATTATCAGACCTACTGAATATGCGTATAAAATTTGGTAAAAATCAGTAAAGCCGTTTCGGAGGAGTAAGGTAACTAACACTGTGACACGAGAATTTTACATATAAGATTTCCCTAGCATTGCGCTGCGCTCGTCACCCAGGGATGTAAGGTGATTTATTTCCATTTTCCATGCCCTGTAATTCCTCTCGAAGCTTTTCCCTTCAAACACTAGCACAGTGTAGGTACTTTACCTACAGTTTGTCGGTAGTATAACGGTCAAATGTGTAGTACTTCCCCATGAGGAATCTGCAAAAAGCGCCTGCCACTTTACTCTCACGCTGTGGTATCTTGAGACGTTCTTAGCCAAGTAGTCAAGGTTATAATTCACTACGTTGCCCAAGTGCGGCTAGTGGATAACACAGGTCCTCGAAAAAGGTCCTGGAACATGCAGATTTCCTTGCGATATTTTCCTTCAACGTTAAAACCAGATACACTTGTACATTTGCTCTTGGTTTAAATATTCAGAAGTGTAAGCGGGATTTGAAACTACGACCTATTGTGAAATGGGACGTTCCCGCCATTTTAACCCAAAGGTAATGATTTGGACCCTTCATGTTCCAATAGCTGCGTGCTGCGTTTTGTTATGTAGCAGGCATGTTGCTTACCATCAGGCATATGTCCTGGTCGTCTCGTCACTCTTTATTTAAGAAAATAAATGGTTGTCTGTAAAGTCGGTTTACTGACGATAGTTGAACGTGACAACGTCTTAAGAAAATACTGATGGAATGGTACTGACGACGTCATGCGGCAATGTAACGGCGGTAACGGCGCATGACGTCATGTTTTGCGGGCGTGCAGCCGGCTTCATCGAATTATAAGACGTTATCACGTCAAAAAGTCACCACGACATTGACGCCTTAAGACTATCAATGAGGATGATAACTGGGTCAAAAATATACCACTATAATAAGCCTGTCAGGTAGGACACGTATTTTTTGTATTATCAAATTATTAATAAAACCGGCCAAGTGCGAGTGGGACTCCCGCACGAAGGGTTCCGTACCATTAGCAAATAAACGGCGAAAACCTCTTTGGCTTTATTCCGAATTCCGTATAATTATAATTTATTCATAAAATACATGTCAAAAAATATCACCTTATTAATGTCATAAGAATAATGTGTCATAAGAATAAATATTAATAAATGTGCCGTTGCACTTAATATACAACAAATACCATAGATTAAATGAACATTAATACTCATATTCTAAAATTATAAAATTCACTGAAGTCGTAGAAAGATTGCTCGATAAGCCATTTTTTAAGTTTGATTTTAAACAGATTTAGGCTCTCTTCGTTGTGACGCCGCTGGGCAACTGATTGTAAACTATGGGAGCCATGACATGAGTCAACTTGGAGGACTTGGTGAGGGAGTGTGGGACCGCTGCCAGCTTGTGCGCAGCCCGTGTGGGTACGGTACTATCGCAGTTTCCACAGACAGGCTTTCATCTAAAAAGTTTCATTAAATTTTTACTTTACGTTATGATTCTAATGACGAAGCCGATAGTGCGTTTTATTTTACTAGTGGCGTCATCTAGTTTGCTTCGGACGGACTAATCGAGTAAGAAACGGTAAAGAAACAAGCTTTTTATATGGGATACCTCTGAATATGGGATTTAAAAAAATATATGTTCATTTTATTTTATTATTAGTATTTGTTGCTATAGCGGCAATAGAAATACATCATCTGTGAAAATTTCAACTGTCTAGCTATCACCGTTCTTGAGAACCTGGTGACAGAGGGACGGATGGACGGACGGACAGTCAAGTCTTAGTAATAGGGTTCCGTTTTTATCTTTTGGGTACGGAACCCTAAAAATATGGGACACGTATTTTTTGTATTATCTTATTATAAAAAATCGACAGAGATCAAAATACAAATCTACACAAAATACGTAACATCTCGTATCTAGACGTGAGGTGCCATTTAAAATGCATATTTTTTTTGTCCTAATTTACTTTGGCATAATTAATGTAGCATAATATGTAGTGACATAATACAACTTTTGCATAATAGTTTTTTGGCATAATGTGTTTTAAGCATAACAATCTATTGTACCTACTACATTCGATTCAACTATTGATGAGATGCATAATGGTCTTGAGGCATATTGATGAGACGCATAATAGTCCTTAGGCATTTTTTATTTATTTGTTGTGCTACTAAATATAGACACAGATTACATAGGACCCAGATCCGACTCGCAGCACCCCGACTCCACCTAGTCTTGTCGCTACTACCCCTAGAGTGTATTTAAAAAATGCGGGAGCCAGAAGCTTAAGGGAGATCCTGAGTGGAGAGAGCCAAGCGAGGCCAAGCGTAGCGAAGGGGGGAGGTGGCGAGCGAAGCAAGCCGGCGACCTCCGTAGTGGAGCGCAGGGCGAGTATGGAGAAGCGACACTCAGGGCTGACCGCAGAGCTTCTGGTGGAAGTCCACCCGGAGACAAAAAGTGCATAATTCTTAGGTGTGCCGTCTGCTTTTTCACAATGTGTGCCTTTAAACATTCATCATCATCATCATCAGCCCACTAAATGTTCCCACTGCTGGGATCCGGGGCCTTCTCTCGTAAGGAGAGAGTTAAGAGAGGCCATGATCCACCACGCTGGCCCAGTGCGGGTTGGTGGATGACACATGACTTCAAAAGATTCTAGGTACATGTCGGTTTCCTCACGATGTTTTCCTTCACCGTTTTTAAGTTAGCGGCATTACGCACATGACTTCGAAAAGACAGTGGTGTCTCCGGATCGGCAGGCGCCGTTCTCCCGACTAGACCAGCCGTAACTTCCATAGCCTTTAAACATTATGCTAAGTTATCTTTATGCTATATATGGTTATGCTAGTAAACATTATGCGAAAACAGTTATGCGTTTAGTTGTTATAGTAAATTATCGTTAGTCCTAAAAACGTTATGCCTTCTTAAATTAGTACAATTTTTTTTATGCTACCACGTACAGACCCCTAGACGTGACGTCAATTGAAACTTCTAAGCACTATAAAGTTGTTTTTCAAGCAAAAAAAATATGAGTACAATATTTTTTAATAATCTATCTGACGCACTAATTAGTTTTTTTAGACCATGCCTATTGTACGGAGAATTTAAATAACACCACCATCACACATAAATATATTTATTAATTTACAATTAATTTATTATTTTCCCTTAGATATAATAATATAATATTAGTATAATTCTCTATTACTTCTACAAAATACATTTAACACTACTTTTAGATATGTACTTACGTAAGCAATAAAATAATAATGTTAATAAATGACTGTAAGTATACTAAGTGTAAGGGAAAATAGCGATTAATTCTGTGGTTTCTGACACAACCACACACTTTTTTTTAATTTCACAGACGAGCAAATGTATCATTATGTATGCTAATTATATTATAGCATATGCGATACTTTGTATGTAATTATGGACGTTTGATACTCTTTCAAACTCTTACTCTTACTTACTCTTATCAAAAGCTTGATAATAGTCTGGAATAACACGTACCTACTTCATTTATACCGGGAGAGTAAAGGAATCAGGAAATTCACGGGTGGAACAGCGAGATTCTACTAGTTAGGTATACCATTTTTTTTTTAATTTATCTGCATTGAAGTGACGTAAAGTGATTTTCTAGTATCTAAAGGTGCGTTTACACGAGGGCAATAATTGTTCGGCGACACGAATGGACCGATCTGGAGCAATTAAACGCAATTTCAATAAATTGCGGCAATTATTTTATAAATTATTAATCGGCGATATTGCTTCTAATTGCTCCAGATATTTCATATTGCTCAATGTTGCCGATACGAATTGACGAATATCCAATGGGCTTGGAAATCCCTAGCAATTTTTGTATATATCTCATTCGCACTTGTTTGTTTTGTGGCTTGCCGTCTTGCTTCCGCGGGGAGTGCAAGAGGTCGGGTGGCGCTACAAGCTGCCGCAGCAAGAACAATGTCGTCCATAGCGAGGGAATACTGAAATGCTCGTGTAGGACAGTATTGCCTAGTTGATGAAGTTGCGCGATATCGCTCAATATTGTATTGCGTAGTATTGATGCTTGTTGCCGTTGCCGTAAATTGCTTGATGTAGTCGTGACGTCATAGTTGACGAGTATTGACTGGAATTGAGCAATTTTAGTCGCCCGTATAAGCGCACCTTAAGCATTCAAATTATGACGTCATCATCGTCTCTCAGAATCAACAGTTCGTTATCTGTGAATTAGAAGTATCTGGAGCATATACATATATATATATAAAGAGTGACGAGACGATCAAGTCATGTGCCTGATGGTAAGCAACAGGCCTGCCACATAACAGCACAGTGACACGCAGCTATTGGAACATGAGGAGCCCAAATCAATACCTAGCACCGCACTGCGCTCGTCACCCAGAGATCTAAGTTGTTATATCTCTAAACCCTGTAATTTCTCTGGAAACATTGCCCTTCAAACCGGAACATAGTAGTGTTTGCACATTACTGCTTGGCGGTAGAATAACTGGCAAAGGTGTGGTACTTCCCCAGGCGGACTCTTGTAAGAGTCCTACCACTACCAGTTATTTTAACTGGTTGTTTTTTTTTTCTAGGGAATCCTGGCATACGATTTGGCACACAGCAAGGCTTCTGTCAACGTCACCCTCGGCGGGCTCGGATATAACTTCGTTAACCTGAGGATGAAGAGCGCACGATCTAAATCTATTCACTACGACGTATACATCTACGCTTAAAACTCGATATGTTTTGCACAGTCGCGGCATGTATTACCCCCCTGTTAAAGTGCTTTAATAAAACGCTTGAAGTAATTTTAGTTTTGTCTTATTTTTCACTGTAAAGTAACCTTTTTTGGATTCCGTACCTAAAGGGTTTCACCACGGTGAAAACGGTAAACCTACCTACTTGACCTAGGGAAATGATAGAGTGATATTCCGAGCGCTGAAAACTTGTCCAGTAGTTATCTCGTTATCATCTGTAGTGGTAGGACTCTTAGCAGAGTCCGCCTCGGGAAGTACCACACCTTTGCCAGTTATTCTGCCGCCAAGCAGCAATGTGCAAACATTACTGTGTTCCGGTTTGAAGGGCAATGTTTCCAGAAAAATTACAGGGCTTAGAGATATAACATCTCAGATCTCTGGGTGACGAGCGCAGTGCAGTGCTAGGTAATGATTTGGACTCTTCATGTTCCAATAGCTGCGTATCACTGTGCTGTTATGTGGCAGCCATGTTGCGTACCATCAGGCACATGTCCTGCTCGTCTCGTCACTCTTTATTTAAAGAAAAAAAAACACCAACACGGAGGTGTAGACCTGGCTGGTGAGAAGTGGGGCAAAATCAATCCATACACTTTCAAAAGTAGTTTTTTTTTCCAAAAAAAGTCCTTGAGGAAATATGCAATTTGATATATTGTGGGTTAATGTTTAAAGAGTAACAAAAATGTAGGCCAGACTGTTTAGTAGGGGCTTTAACATTACATTGCTATATACGTGAAAAATGTTTTGTCTTGCAGTTGTCGTTTACAACCAATTAAAGCGTGAAATAACTTTAATTTTAAAAACCCGACCGCAAAAAATCAAAAGATAAAGAAACATTGTGTATAACAATAAACTATCTAAGTACATTTGTGCGATGGAGACGAATCTAACTATATTTTAATTGTCAAAATTCTTGTAACCGTTCGAAAGATATATGGGAATAAATAAATTCACAAACATACAAGATACGAGCGAAAAACATAACCCTTGTTCAGTCGGGTAAAAATAGTACGTGATTTTGACTCTTTACAAAAGTAGACAAACTTTTTTATGGATATCCGATGGATGATGAGCTTTTTCTAGTTTAAAAAATTTTTTTTTCAGCTTGCGTTCGAGCAGTCAGTAAGTAATACCAGTAATACCTATAAGTATATATCTTCACCAACAGCAATAGTTGTATTTGTCAAATTAAATTATACTGAAGATAACAAGCTGAAAACACCCGAAAATCTGATGAAAAAAAAATCACGGAAATTATTCAATTTATGGTCACTGACACGTATGCGTTTTTTAGTATTCGTATCAGTGATATGTACACGTATTTACATGTTATTCATGGTCTTTTTTTTTTTTTTTTAATTTAGTTTGTTCGCTTCGCTTGTCATGGTCAGGGTCACGAGTTACGACCAACCCACCCACCCAACCGTGGCTCCCGCCATAAGTAACTTGAGGGTGGGTCACCCTCAATTTACTTAAAAACAACAAATGTAATAATCACTTGAGACTGATTAAAAAAGCGCACTCCAACACCTCTCGATCGCTGCACTTCGACGTTTCGAGGTACACCGATCGCCTCGATCGATTAACTCGATCTTAGATGGCCATTAGAGACAGAAATGCGGCTGTAGTGGAGGCTCTGGGCCAGGAGGAGGCGGCTTAGGCAAAAGACGATGTCGAGTCGATTACTATCGGAATCCCAACCGGTAGTGATCGGCTCAACAGACGAAATCGGACTGACTAGCTTTAGAATTACGCTTAAAATGTTCACCACCCCCCTACTCCCCCCCTTATTTTCCTCTTCTTCTCCTAATCCAAGAACTATGTAAATAAAAAAAGATTAATGTAATGACAAAAGTCACGGACCCCGGAGTCTGTGGAGTGTTTAAATTAAATAAAAAAAAAAAAAAAAAAAAAAAAAAACTCGATCTTAGAATTGTTATCACAGTCTAAGGTGGTGAAATTACAATGGATTCCATCATATGTAAGCAGAACTGGTAATAACGTAGCCGACAGGTTAGCCAGAGAAGCTTGTAACGAAGGCATTGAGTTCCACATACTTCCCACTTATAATGACCGCCTTTACATAATTAACAATTTGTGTCGCAATTTATGGCAAGAGTATTTTGACAAAAAGTCTAAAGACAAAGGTATTGATTTAAATTATCCAGCCACAGCCACTACACCCTCCCTGGATTAATGACAGCCGGCTCTGTAGACAGGATTTAGTGCTGCTGCTGCGATTCCGTGCCGGGTACCTCCCGCTGAATGCGTTCGCACAACTCATACGCAATGAGGAATCTCCATTTTGCTTCGACTGCCAGAGAGTGGAAGACGCCTATAATATTATGATGGAGTGTGTCCGAAACGAAGCTCCACGACGACGTCTATTGTTTAACGATAGTTCCATTGGATTATGTAACTCATACCTATCTTGTCCAACATTGGATAATATCATTAAAGAAATTATAAACATGACAAAACTAGGTTTAGCCAATAGAACAAACCTTCCCTGATTTTCTTGTGTATGTGCTTTATGGTATGTAGAAGTCAGTGAATGTATCCATTTTTTAAATCTAGCCGTAAGAAAAATCTATGTATCTTTTAGTGCGACATTTTCGCAACGCGGAAAAGCGAAACACTTGCATTTCTTCAGTTACGTGTCGCTCGCAGTCAGCTGACGTAGTGTGTGTGGTAATAATACCAGTGAAACGTGTATAGGTGTAGTGATCTTTTTTTGGATGTGAAATAAAACGCCTTGTTCAATTTGGTGAATCGACACTGCACAAGTCTTAAAACGCGCCGTGACGTGAGGTGCCAGGCGTGTGTATATCGATCATGGTGGTGAAAATTATTTGGAACATATACTAAATAACTGGTACGAATAGTTTAGTAAATTAGTGATTGTTGTAAATAGCTGTTTATAACTTCATGCATATTTATGCCAAAAAAACGTTATTTTTTAACCCTTAGGTATAAAGATTAAATTAACTAAAATTAATGTAACTGTGCCAGTATAAGAATTTGAAATTATAAAAAGTAGGTAGTTTTCCAAGGCAGGCGCGCGTGGTTTTCGAAAGTACCGTGCAAAAACCGGCCGAAGGTAGGCCAGAACAGAGTGAGAGAGATGCAAATAGATGTGCAAACAAACAGTTACAATGTGCTACGTTGTCTTCATAGCCTGTCTAAATTTTATTCATAAAAAAAAAACGGTTTATACTATGCTGAGATCCTTAAAGTGGTTGTGGTAACAGAACAGATTTTGATGCGGGTTATTTTAATAGATAGAATGATTCAGAGGAAAGTTTATAAATATGTATCCCCAATACGTGCATTAAATAGCAGAGAAACATTGATAATTTTAAAAGTTTCTAATGTAATTTCATAAATAAACACATTTTTTGCGCTAATAAAAATAAATGTACTTGATTTAGATATGGGTTATTGGTAATCAGCCTGCATCCTTTTAAGGGGATGTTAGGTACATTCAATACGTCAACTTTTCTTCTACAGTTTATAAAAAAAAATTTTTTTTTTCTTTTACAAAATAAATAAAAAGTGCATTGGCACGGTCTAAAAGTATCAAACTCTTCGTTACAATTCGTAACGAGAGCGCGTACGCTCCTTAACGCGCAAAAAATGATATACCGAAGTGAATAAACACTAAAAAGTCGTTAAACAGTACAAAAAAGGGCAACAAATACAATTTTTTTTTGGGTTATCTATTAAGTTTTAACGAAAGTTGTAGAACAAAAGTTGTTTGTTTAAATATACAGAACATGCCTTTAAACGGATGCAGGCTTATTACCAGTAACCCTGTATACAATGCTTATACCGCAAACGCTGGCTGAACCCTATGAACTAGATCAAAATAATGTAGGTACCTACAGCAGTATTGTACCCCTTCAAAAGGTCTACAAAGTCTGGAATTGTATTTGTAATAGTATATTTTCAGCAGTATTTTTTTTCAACATTGTAATGAATTTTGTAGTGGTAGGATTCTTAGCAGAGTCCGCCTGGGGAAGTACCACACGTTTGCCAGTTATTCTACCGCCAATCTCTCTCTATACCTCTCCTAATTCATTATTTCGCAATGCCGTTCAAAAATCATACGACAATGACAAATGATCGAGGGTTGCAACCCCCCCTCTTCGACTGTACTCAGTTGGACAGCTTACAAGTGACGGCATAGTGCTGAATCTTATTATTTTATACCCTTCTATCATCCCACATAGGTCCCCTGGTGGTTCATTTACTACGTAAATTTTGTTCACGGGCCTGTAGTCTACGTTAATCCGTTAATCGTTAATTAACGAAGTTAACATTTTGATTAACGGATTAACTTTTAAGTTAACTTTTTTAAATGTTAACGGATACGTTAACTTCCGTTAAATATGCAGAAGTCCGTTAATCGTTAATAATCAATGCCTAATTACCGCATGGCACCACGGTGCGGGCGAAAAACAGGTTCAGACAGGTATGAAAAGACAAGTGCCGGGCGGCCCGTGGCAGAGAGTGAAACAAAATCAAAACTAGATATATTTTGCCGCCGCACGCGGGTGAGAAAAATTATTATTTCATTACTTAACGCCGGTGCTTAGAGTGACTAGAGTTTTGTTTGTTGTTACTATAAATTACTGTCAGTGACCATTTGCGTGTTGATAAAGAAGAGTGCCGTGTAATATCTAATTTAACTATATTGCACTGCGCTTTCTTACCTTCTAACTTTTTCTACCTAATAGGTAGAAAAAGTCTACTGTCATCATCATCATCATCACCGAAAAGCTTGCCGAAATACACTAAAATAAAATTACATGTGACAAGCCTGAATAATTTGAAACAACAATGTAAGAATACATGAGTAATATTACGTACAGTTTGAAGAGATTGTTAAGGGCGAGCTCTAACTGGGGGCAACACAAAAAGGAGAACTTATTCTGACAATAATAGTTATGATACGACACAATATATGACAAGTAGCGGTAGCTAATCTCGTTAAAAGAAGAATACAACAGGGTCGACAACTGGTCGTCGGGGAATCGTTCGGGATAGCAGCTACTGGCAGACGAGAACTTCAACATGTTAAGGAAGGGAAATATGCACCTTAGGGAGAGTTCAAGTATTACGTAACGCAAAGTTTAAAAATTTATGTATGCACCTTAACATTTTTAACACCCCTTCTTTCACTCTCCGTGTACACTATGTGACATCCAAGTAAGCATTTTTACTTAAAAGTCACCACACAATTTGCTAACACTTTAACTTGCACAAATCTACCTAAGATTTTAATTTCTTGATTATTTTTTCATCACTTATTAACGGATTAACGATTAACGTTAACTTGCGTTAATTCTTCCGAAATGTAACGCTTTAACGTTTAAAGAAGCTAAAGAAACTTTTTTTGTAGCGGATTAACGATTAACGAAGTTAACTATTTGATTAACGGTGCCCAGCGCTATGAGTCTATGAGTATTTGTCAGAAATTTCTGTTGACTGGTAAGGTTGGAACTGTGTCATACGTTCATCAAATAAAATATCAATTAAAGTTATTGCTATAGTTCGACGACTTTGTTCTCTTTAAAACGGTGGCTTGTAGGAAAAAAAGTATCAAAAAGTAAAAAAAAAAAAAAAGAACTCGAATATATATATTTTTTTTCCTTATACGGGTATGATACTGGAACGGGAACTGCAAAATTTAGTTTATAGGTAATTATGTTTTGAACAGTTTTACTGATTTTCAGCTTCAGATTTAGACACGGTGTTCACGGAGCGGTTGCCAACCGAGCCCGCGCGCGGGCGCGGCAGATTTGTATGTAAAATTGAATTCAAAACTCATGACGCGGTTTACGGCCGCGGCGGGCGACGGTTTTATTTCAATACTCACGAGACCGCAGGTTTTCGCGGTGTCTACTGCGGAAAGCTGAGCAACAACCGCGCGGCTGCCGCAGCCGCCGCCGCGCGAAAACCTGCGGTCTCGTGAGTATTAAAATAAAACCGTCGGCCGCCGCGGTGCCGCGCCCGCGCGCGTGCGCGGTTGGAATCTGCTCCGTGAAAATTGGGCCTTACACACCTTCACTCTCAATTTTTGGCCTAAATTGACGTAGTACGCTACGAGAATAATCAAAATGTCATAGCATGGTATTTTAAAGTTAGAATGCCGCAATTTACCGCGGTAATAGGAGCTTTTACCTATATTAGTTTTTTTTAGTTACCTCGCATGTTCTTAGTCTAGCAATTGCTCTTGGCTGTGTGTCCATATTATTTGTAATCAAAACAGCCTAGCATTTATTTGACTCAACGAATAATTGATACTATTTTTATCCATTCCCTTATCGCAATGTCATTAGTGTCAAAACAATTATTTTTGCCAATTTAGGAACATTTGATAAGATAATGCAACACATTAGTTACTTACTAATTTTACTTTGACTGCATTAATTTTTGTTGAAATAATTAAATTCTGTCAGTGATAGATTAGTAATAATATGACTAAGAATTTGTTGATATAATTATAGTACGTTATTTCAACTGGCATATTTTATTATAGACAACTAAAAAATCTGATACTTGAAATCATTAATTAGCGCCACATTTTAATTATTAAGGATAAAAAGTATTTTAACCGTTCTTTTTTTATCTTTCCTGATTAAAATTAGCATGATATAAACCGATCCGAACTGGAAGTATGTTCATTGCTGTTCTGCTTTCACCCAGGGACTAGTTTTGTATTTGGAGGTAAGTCTATTCATGCTATTTAAATCAAACATTTTGCACATGTAATTTTCTACATTTTTTTACAATGAATAGTGACGGGACGAGCAAAATATACGCTTGATGGTATACAACATGCGTGCCCTTAAAAGCACACAACTATTTAGACGTGAAAAGTCCAAATCAATGACTACCACAGCATTTTGCTCGTCACCAGGAGATATAAGCTGATTTATCTCTTTACACCGTTATTTTTTTAACGAAACAATATTAAAAAAATAGCAGTCATAGGAACTGCCGATAGAAGTGAAAAACTAACTCAGAATTTGATAGCTTACCTTGGAAACTACACGGGTGTAACCGGAGGGCGTGGCCTGGCCATCATGGCATGACCATCTAGAAATGCGTCAGCATTTTCCCATTGGCTGATGCATTTCTAGATGGCCATGCCACACCCTTGCAGCATTTCCCATTGGCTGACGCATTTCTAGATGGCCAATTGCCATGGTCCCGAGTTTACCCGAAGATTTGTTATCATACCCGAGCGTTACGCTAGAATTCAATTCACAGCCCACGAAAAATCTATCTAGGCGCGCCAAAAGAAGTTTTCACTTCAAAAATAGACATTACTTCTTAGCAGTAGAATATGTAGTACTTTCCCAGGTGGACTCTGCAAAGAGTCCTTCCAACCACTGGGTACAACATAGAATTATATGCATAATATTTAGAGTTTCTACATATAGTTATATCTATAAATCTTTAATGCGAGTACATTACAGCGCACGCTAAATAAATGTAATCATAGTACAGTGTAGTGCAACGTAGCGTTATGCAGATTAGCGTAGCGCAACGTAGTTTTAGCGAACTGTAGCGTAATGCAACGTCATCATCATCATCAACAGTCCACTAAACGTTCCCACTGCTGGGACTCGGGGCCTTCTCTCGCAAGGAGAGAGTTAAGGCCATAATCCACCACGCTGGCCCAGTGCGAGTTGGTGGATGACACATGACTTCGAAAGATTCTAGGTACATGTCGGTTTTTCATTCACCGTTTTAAGTTAGCGGCATTACTAACTTAAAAAGGAACGCAACGTAGTTTAGCGTAATGCAGCGTAGCGCAACGTAGTTTAGCGTAATGCAGCGTAGCGCAATGTAGTTTAGCGTAATGCAGCGTAGCGCAACGTAGTTTAGCGTTTTGTAGCGTATAGCAGCGCAGCGCACTATAGCACTGCTTAACAACAACAACAAATCATAATCAATATTATATTCTCTTTAGTGATAATATCAACCGATACGCAGACTCTTCCTCTCTCTATACTAAAGCATTGTCTGAGATTGATAAAAGTGTTGAAATCATTTTGTTTTTTTTTTAGATTAACTTCAGCCAGCGCCAAAATGAAAGCAGTGTTGCTATTATGCTTCCTAGCAGCTTTTGCTTCTGTAGACTGCAACCATAGGTTCCTGGGAACTAATGTGCAGCAGACGCGCGTTTTCCATCAAAAAGTACATTACAGCGCCAACTTATTCACGAAACGTATCGAAAACTTGTACTACGTATTACCCCACAACCCTGCTTATATGGGACGAAGTATTAAGGTAAGTTTGTAATAAGGTAGTAAAAGAAAGTAATAAGGTAAGGTTGTTTTTAAACTCACCTGAATTAACACACCATGTTTGCCTTTTTCCTACGACCACTTCGTGTTCGAAGAGTATTTTCAGTTCGCGCCGAGACCGCGACAGAAGACCGAGACAGGTCGCGGTCGCGGTCTCGGCGCGAACTGGTGTCCATACAATTCCATAGTGTCAAGTGCCTGTCTTGGCCTCCGGTCTCGGTCTCCGGTCGCGGTCTCGCGTCGCGGTCGCTGCGCGAACCGCTACCTTTAAGGTAGCGGTCGCGGTCGCGTCGCGAACTGGCGCCCATACAATTCTATAGTGTCAAGTGCCTGTCGCGATCTCCGGTCTCGGTCTCCTGTCGCGGTCTCAGCGCGAACTGGCGCCCATACAATTCCATAGAGTCAAGTGCCTGTCGCGGTCTCCGGTCGCGGTCTCGTGTCGCGGTCTCGCGTCGCGGTCTCAGCGCGAACTTGTACCCTTAGGTGGAACGAAGCGGAGCGTTTACCGCCTAACTAAAACCTGTCAGCTTGCATATTGCTCTCTCTCTTTTCTTTTCGTTTGAAATGATAGAGACAGCAATAGCAAGCCAAATCCGATTTAGTAAGACAGTAGAAGAGCGGGTCAGGTCAGCCGGTACACAATAAAATGGAAATGTCTAAACTTAAAAGTTTATAAACTAGGTATAATTTAGTGGCATAGGTCATTTAAATGTTTCAATGTTTGTTACATTAAACGAATATGAACAGGTAAAATTTAGCGTAAGTTACTAAGAGTAAAGAGTTATACGAGTATAGCGTAAGAGTGCTAAGCTCACTATGTAAATTCAGCTTCTTGGAGTTTAAACCACTCGGCCTAACGTTCTGCGCGTCCCTTCTCTGAAGCGCTGGGCGTCTTCTTGGAAGCCCGGCGGCCAGATATGGCCTTTCAGTACTAGACTGGTAGACACACCGCTTGAGTATTCCCATGCCAGTTTGACAAGAAACACTGATTAAAAAAATTAGGTTTGTAGCACGCAAACCCAAGAAAAAACAATTGGAATGCGCTGTTAATTAGTTTTAAATAGATTTAGGCGGGTATTTCTTTTATGGTCACTGATCACAATTCCCATTTCCATAATTATTAAAATATAGATTGGGCAAAATTCTAATGACAAGTCGTTACCTTTGCTGATAAGGGACTAATACATTTAAGTAATGAGGCTGAAGTAGCTTGGCAATATTGACACACTTCGTTTAGTGAAACCTTATTGTCCACGCAGTCTTCTTTCTTACTTTGTCTTTGGCGTGTGTTCTATTCAGCCAGTAACCCATTCTTAAAAGTTTAATTTTTTTTCGTCATTCAGCCAGTCTTAATAAAAAAAAATGAAATTAGTGTTGGTTGTCAGTTTGTTGGCAACATTTGTCGCTATCAAATGCAGTCACACATTTGTTGGCACAAGCGTGGGTAGATCTGTTGCGTACCATCAGGTGGTTAAATACAGCTCCAATGTGATGAGTAAACGAATCGAATATCGGAATATTACGCTACCTGCTGCATATTCATCTCACGGAAGAAGTATTCAGGTGAGAAACATTTCTATCTACATTAAAATAAAATAAGGCGACTTAGACCGCTACAAAAAAAAATAACTTTAATCACTTTAGACTAGGCAAGTGCAAAGAGGGTATGGGAGGCTTTTACTTGACAATATTTGATCTGTAAAAATGATTTAAATAAATTAAAAAACAAAACAGGTAAATTAAATAGCTTGTAAAATAAAATAATTTTGAAATTAATACTTATTTTTACAATGTTAGCATAGGTTGTTTGTCACTATGCAACAAATCCGCGATGATGCTAGCTGCTATTTTGTCGGCGTTTTTATCTCGTAAATCACACTTACATTATAAAGGCGAAATGTTATGTGTAAGTTTGTTGTTGCGTATATTATGCTAATGACGAACAATAATGAATCCGAATCGTGATTAATTAGAACAGTTTGGTCAGTAGCATGAGGAAAATGGACAAATATAATTTGTATTATTGTTCAGGATAGTTAATTTTACGGTCACATTGTGCTAATTCTTCGAAAATCGTTGACGTGTATTCCGCATTTAAAAAAAAAATATACATTCAGCCAGTTATATTTTAAAAAATCAAAATGAAGCTATTTTTGCTAACATTTGTGTTGGCTACATTTGTTGCTATCGAATGCAATCACAGTTTCCTGGGTACAAATGTTAACAGATCTCTTGTCTACCATCACAGTGCTGAATTTAGCTCTAAAATGTTGAGAAAACGAATTGAAAATCTGTATTTTAAGATGCCTAATCTACCTTCCTTTGCTGGGAAATCTATTCAGGTAAGATCAATGTCATAAAATTGTTTCTCCAATTATGAATTTAAACTACAATCTTTGATAATAATAATATACACATATTTGTGAACAGTTTTCTTACAACACTATCGGGAAAACTAAACAAAACAAAACTTGCATTTTGGGAGCCCGATAGCTGATACAATACTTATGTAATCGTAAAAACTACCAATAGCTATTTATTCCAATGGGTATTTTAAAAAAGGAATATAATGTATACGCACGGAACTTCAAAAAAAAGCTGGACAATATTATCTTTTTTTTGATTCCTCACGTTATAATTTTTCAAAGTTTCTTTCAGCGGTACAACTACTGTGTCTTATAGAGCAGAAGTTAAAAATCTAGGTATTGTATTTGATAAATGTTTCACTTGGGACCCTCAAATCCGATCGCTAAAACGGAAACTGTTTGCTTCTGCATCGTCTTTACGAAGAATCCGTAATTTCTTACCTACTGCTACCAAGGCTGCGTTAGCTCAATCTCTTTTACTCCCCATCCTAGACTACGCAGACGCCTGCTACCTGGATCTTAGACAGGAGCAATTTGATATGCTGGAGCGCCTTCAGAATCTTTGCATAAGATTTGTTTTCGGTCTTCGGAAATATGATCACATATCCCAGTTCCGCACAAAACTCAAGTGGCTCCCAATTCGTCTTCGAAGAGATTCTCGCATTCTCTCCCTTTTGTATAAAATTCTTTTTACCCCCTCTTCGCCCTCGTATTTAAGTTCTCGCTTCACTTTCTTATGCGACACTCATTCTGTCAAACTTAGGTCATCAACAAATCTTCTTCTGTGTACTCCATCTCACTCAAGCTCCTTCTTTGGCTCTTCGTTCTGTGTGCGTGCTGTTGCGCTGTGGAATTCTGTGTGTGAAATCCGGTGTTCATCAGGCGCGCTCAGAGCGTCGACTCGTCTAAGGCTCAGATTTGGCAGCATTACTCAAGCAACCTTGTTGTGTAAACCTGTGCATGTGTACGTTACGCTTAGTGTATTGTATTTAATGTATTTGTGTATGTACGTCTATATTATATTATTTATTCTCATATTTATGTATTGTGTTATTTTATTTATGTATTGTATGTATGAAGTACTTATATTGGTATTTTTTTTAATGAAATTAATTGTGTACCAAGGATACCACACCACTGCCCGTACTTTTCACCTTGTTCTAGTGCTACCAAAAGGTTATCTGGAGGAGATCGCTATGAGCGATAAGATCGCCTTTTGTACCCAAAATGTTTTAATTTTAAGTTTAATCACTGCTTTCTGTATTGTTTTGTGGTGTAATAAAGTGTTTTTGTATTGTATTGTATTGTTATAATTTTTCATTGCTTAAATAAGTTCCGGAAGATACATTTTCACGATATGTTAAGTATCAATGAAATCGTAGTAAAACAGCGCGACAACTCATTTTATAAGTTTCATCTTATACCGCATATACTTTCGCAATTATAATATTTCTAGGATTTATCATCAACCGAGATGACGGTCAAGTGAAAACCTATAAAAGTTAATTTTAAGTTAAAGATTTTAAGTTTTTATAAAGTTAAACACCGAAAATTCTATTTTAAAATTTAACTTGACATTCGAATATAACTCTTTTAAATACCTAACAAAATAAATTCTCATTCATCTTATTCCTATGTAGTATGAGTAGTATGAATCTGAATCTCTGAAACGGCTCGAACCATTTGCATGAAATTATGTATGCAGGGGGTTTCGGGGACGATAAATCGATCTAACTAGGTTTCATTTTTAAAAAAACGCCTGAAGTTGTAGCAGACAACACACATGCACATAGTGTTATTTCAAATCCTACTAATATTATAAATGTCAATGTATGGATGTTTGGATATTTGAATGTTTGTTGCTCAATCACGTCCTAACGTATGAACGGATCGGGCTGAAATTAGGAACACAGATACATTGATTATAGTCTGGAAGAACACATAGGCTATTTTTTATCCCGAAAAAAAAACGGGAACAACGGGAACGGGAACTTCGCGGGTAACACCGCGGGGCGCTGCTAGTATTATATAAGAACTAAGTAGGAATTGAAAAAAAAACATTGAGATGCCATAAGTTGAATAATTAATTCATTAAGTACCTACCTAATTTACCAGCTTATTAATATTAAAGTCATTGACCGACGACTAACTGTGGTATTTTAATAATTAATTACGTTATTTAATACTCATAATATTCACAAGTTCCTCTTAAAGCGGTGTGTAGTTATTATCCACTGCTCTGTTTCCTTTACGTTCAGGAACTAAGTTTTTTTACCTCGGGTATATCCAGTTTAGTTCCTACATGTGGTATGTACAATACCGACTTCAATAACTTCAATACCGACTACGATTACATTAGGGAAAGAACCAGTTAAAATCACCGACGCAACGTTAACATCTAAATCTGCCTATACACACTGGGCCAGTGCAGGCCAACGCGAGTGTCGACAAAACGGCACGAGACAAAACGTAGCATCCACACACTGGGCCAGCGCAGGCCAACGCGAGCGCCAACAAAACGGCACGAGACAAAACGTAGCGTCCACACACTGGCCCAGCGCAGGCAAAAGCGAGGTAGGGCAATAGGAGAACAGGACGCTACTCGCCGAGCGCCTTTGTTTTGTGCATAAAAACCGACACCGGTCACGAGAGACGAGTCGAGACAAAACAGCCCTACACGCTGGCCACTTGCCGTCACTCGGCCAGCGAGGCGACGAGCGACGCGAGTAATCACAAAACGACCCTCCACACACTGGCGTTGGCCTGCACTGGCCCAGTGTGTATAGGCAGCTTAACACAAGGATACCACTTTATGTGGCTTTTTCACACAATGAGTCTAGGCCATAATCCACTATGCGAGCTGGTGGGTCACGCATGTCAACGAATAACTTAACCCTTACCAATCGATATTTTGTATTTTTTTCAACTCGATTGCCCTTCATGTCTTGTTCCCTGTGGCACACCCTCCTTTCGAACCGTGCCTGGGAAAGTCAGCCATAAAGCGATGTCGATAATTTTTGTTTTTTTTTTTCAGGGTATCCTGGCTTACGATCTGGCGAACAGCAGCGCATCTGCTAACATCACCCAGGGTGGACTTGGATACAACTTCGTCAACATCAGGATGAAGAGTGAACGTGCCAAAGCTATTCACTACGACGTATACATCTACGCTTAAAATGCGATGTATCTTGCGCAGTCGCAACATGTATTCTCTGCTTAAATCGCTTTAATAAACGCTTGATGAGAAATTGTTTAGTTTTCTTTTGGCATTGTCTTACTTCCAAAAAATTCCAAGTTATACACCGAGCTATGGAGAGGGCTACGCTCGGAGTCTCTTTGAAAGGCAGAATCCGTAACGAGGATATCCGATGGAGAACTAACGTAACCTACATAGCCTTGAGAATAAGCAAGCTGAAGTGGCAGTGGGCGGGTCACATATGTCACAGTGCCGATGGATGTTTGGGAAGATGGGTTCTGGAGTGGAGACCACGATCAAGACGTCCCGTGTGACGGGCTTCCGCTCGGTGGACCGACGACCTGAAGAGAGTCGCGGGAAGTGGATGGATACGGAGCCGAAGACCGAATTTGGTTGCAACATTAGAAAGGTTTATGTCCAGTAGTGGACAAACTCCGGCTGACGATAATATTGATGATGATGGTGATTGTCTTACTATACAGTGTAAAATAACCCTTTTAGAGTTTCCGTACCTTTGTACCTAAAGCGTAAAACCGTAAACCTGTTACTCAGACTCAACACACACCAAGAACAGAGCAGAGCATTTTCTAAGAACACTGAAATGTTCGACATTTTGATTTTTATTGATAAAAAGTGCAAAAATGTATCTTAAAATTCCATGCTCGACCATGCACAAGCTGCTAACTTCGTATTTATGTCTAGACCTTGCGAAAAATCATGCGACAAGGAGAAATGATCGAGGGTTGCAACCCTCTCTTCAACTGTATTCAGTTGGACAGCTATCAAGTGACGGCATAGTGCTGAATCCAGGGGGGCACAATAAGTGACGTCACGACTTGCGGAAATGAGATAGTCTAATTAGCTATCACTTGTGAAAAAAAGAGAAAGAGATACTGATTTTCCGTCCTTATCACCGTGGCCGGCTTTTTCTCTGGCTAAATTACAAATCTGACATGGCGTTGCCAAACGAAAGTCTGTTCAAAGCTCAGACTCGGATTTTTTATGTTTTATTAAATATTGTGTGTATTTAAAGAAGATTTAAAGCTTGTTTGTGAAAGACTGCTAAGAGATTGGTGATATTTATGCTAAACAATGTGCGTTGTGTAGTGTTATAAGCTGCAATAGCCTCTGTAAAAGAAAATTCAGTGGAATCTCATTTTACACGTAAGTAGACAATATTTGTTATGACGACTTGATAGAAATTGATATTTATGCATTCTAGATATCTACGTGAATTAAATTTATACAATAACGGCAGTATCTAGTCCAAAATTTGCAAAATGTGTAAAATGTAAACATAACCTTTAATACAAAACAAACAAAAAAGTGTGACCAGTTATTTGTTACATATTTACCCATGAAATATACAAGTAGGTACATAATGGATGGTTTTTTACTGACCATTTGCTAATGATACGTACTAGATTTTGCCTGTGGCTTCGCATTTTTCAGTTTTGGAATTAAGACTTCCTTTGATGCACCACATACAGATATTTCGTGGGCTATGAATTGAGCTCAAACGTCACGCTTGGGAATGAAAGAAATCTTTGGGTGAACTCGGGACCATGGCCATAAATGCGTAAGCATTTTTAGATGGCCATGGCGTGTTACCATGGTTACCATTACGCATATCTAGTTTAAGTCCATGCTTAGAAGACTTGTGTAGATGAAAGTGCTTTGAAGATTTATTCCAGACTTGCAGTGCCCTCCGGTTTCATTCGCGTAGTTTCCAAAGTGTGCTGTCAAATTCTGAGTTTAAAGTTTCCAGTTATATCGGCAGTCCCTATGACTGCTAATTTTTTTCCCGTTACCAAAATTTCTGTTCCCACTCTCACTGCAATTCCAACTCTTATTTAATGGAGTGGGAATGGCATCAAACTCCCACACATTATCACTGTCCTTCTATTATTACAATTATCAATTCTTACTTACAAATCCTGATTTTAACGAGATTAAATGATGCCTTTGGTAAAAGGTGACCTATTTTTTATTGTGCGAGAAGGTGTAAAGCTATGAAGTACTAAGCTTTAAAAATAAAACATTATTCCAACAAAATTTCACCTCTGATTTAGTTACATCCTTTTGTTGGAACTTTTACAAAAATAATTATGGAATTTGAATTTATCACTAGATTTCTGGTAATCATTTGGATTGTTGTATGTATTCAAATTAATTATCATTTTGCAGATGTGTCACTCTGAAGAAGAATAGGATAAAATATGCAATGCAATGCAATGCAATCAAGCAATATTTTTCATGAAGTACAAAATAAATTAATTATCCTGAATTACCACAACATCTAATAGTAGTATCTCTACTACAACAAGGACTTCTAACATTGAAAAAGTTAAATGTTTGTTCTATACCTAAGTTCCGAGTTACCTGTGTGAAGTCTGGGCTAGCTGCTACTATATATGGTAAAAATTTGTCAAACAAACTAAGTATGTATATTTTTATAATATTGAATGAAAAGTACAATTTGAAATAAATGCTTTATTGTACTGTTTTTGATTACTCTCCCTCCTATTTTATTTACGTAATATGAAACCTCTTTTTAAAATCTAATTTTAGAATGGATAGAACACGGGCAGAATTCAAAAAACTATCGCAGCACTACCCTTATCCAGTGGAATATTTTCTTTATGGCAATACATTTTGAGTATTGAATTGAAAATTGAATTGAAATTGAAAGAACGAGAAGCACTATAGTAGTCAGGAACTATATGCATCTTGAGGTAAAACTATCTTTGGCTGAATCTTATTACTCAGTTTGACAGCTATCAAATGACGGCATAGTGCTGAATCTTATTACTTTATACCCTTCTATTATCCTACGTAGGTCTCCTGGTGGTTCATTTACTACGTAAATTTTGTTCACGGGCCTGTAGTCTTTAGGGGTTGAAACTTTATATGGAAGTTCGTCATTGTTGAAGTTAAAACCATAAAATTTTGCAACTACACACTTGATATCCATGTTAATATTATAAAAATATGAAAGTAACTCTCTATCTGTTATACCTTAACGTCTAAACCACAGAATGAATCAATTAGTTACACAGATAAGACTAGACTCACGAAAGGACAAGGACGACTTTTTATCACATAAAATGAGTTGAAGGGGTGAAAATGAGTATACAGAGTGTACATAGAAATTCGTCAATGTTGAAGATAAAGCCGTTGAAACTAGACACTTGAAATCCGTACTATTTGATATTATAAATTTGAAAGTGACTCTGTCTGTCTGTCTGTATGTTACGCTTTAACGCTGAACTGATTTTGATGAAATTGTATATATATTTTTTAATATATTTATTTGTAAATTTATATGGATGTAAGCACTGCTTTAGTTACCTTAATGTTTACTTTGCGCGTACGAAGTCGCGAGTAAAAGTTAGTTTCCTATATATATGAAAGGCAAAGGTTATTGACTGATAGATCAACGTACAGGCCAAACCGTAAGAGCTAGAAACTTGAAACTTCGCACACATATTTTGCCTATAACATAAGAACTAAGAACCCAGTAAGGAGGGATTTTTCGAAATTCGATCCCAAAGGGGTTGAAATAAACGATTGTTTAAGAAATGAACGATTGTATGAAACTTTTCATTCCTTGGAGATATTTGCATGTAATTTTGTATAAATTGAGTTCAACTAAAATCATGAAGCCTGTATGAAAGCGTTTTTCAAATTTCAGTCTTCAAGAGGGTGAAATAAGGGATGAAAGTTTGTATGCAACTTTTTATTCCTTGGACATATTTGCACGAAACTTCGTACAAATTTAGAAAAACCGTTAAGTTACCCACCCCGCCGGTCAAATTTGGTTACTTTTTTGAGTTTCTAACTCAAAAATTAGGATCGATTTTTCATGTAATCTTCTATATATATATTTATAAAAGGTAAAGGTGATTTACTGACAGAACAACGCACAGCCCAAATTTTCTTCTTCAAAGAGGCTTGAACATCGCCGACAAATTGCTAGCCTATCGGTTTTTTATCGGATACACTTCGGAGTGTGTGCGACTGGTTTGCATGATTTAATACCACCTTGTCCTTTTTTCTATCGGAATGCTCGTAGCTCGAAAAAGTGACATCGTTTCATGGTTGATGTTCCTAAGACACGAACGAAGAGATTTAATTCTACTTTTGTTATAATAACGTCTAGGCTGTGGAATACGTTGCCTGAGTGGGTTTTCTCCGATACAATCTTTGTGTCTTCAAATCGAGAGTGAATCGGTTTTTTTCTAGGTAAACACGCTCCATCGTAGACCGCATCGTCGCTTAACGTCAGGCGAGATGACGGTCAAGAGTAAACATTTAAAAGTTAAAAAAAAAAAAAAAATCGAAGATCAATTTCGATGCGTTGCACGACTGTATAATAGCTCAGGCGAGAAGTCGGACGATCACTAATTAGAAGTTCCGAGTTCGAATCCAGATTGCTTCTCTTTTTCAAATTCCAAATTTTTTTTTTTGAGAATATTTATTACATGGATCCTTTTATCTGTAGGTAGGTATCTAAGTATATTCGTGGCCCGCCGGTGTGCGAGCTGACGACCGGCCACGGCGGAATGCGACATGCGAAGCAGTCTGTGGCGGATAGCTAATAATGACACTGAAACTTCGTGCCGTAACAAATGCATTGATACGGCAACGATTGGCTCGACCGTTAGCAGTAGAATCGATCGTGAATCTCAAGAATCTTTAGTGATTTGCTACCAAAACATTCGTGCTTTAGCATCAGATCATCAGATCATTAAACACGAAAATTAGAAATGTTACTCAAAAGTGACTTAGTGCGATGTTTTGGTTATCTCCGAGCACTGTCTCACGATCGATAAAATCAATCGTTGTACAAATCGACGGCTTTAAGTTGAATTCGGGTTTTTGTAGGCAAACCATCCAGCACGGTGGGTCCCTGTATATACGTAAAAAACGACACTAAATGCATTGAAAATCAAACATTAGTAAAAATGTCACGCGAATAATATTGCGAAATATCAGCTGTCAATCTAATGGACTACAACTTAACCGTTGTCTGTATATACAGAACTAACTTAGTAATGGAATATTTTTACCCGACTGCGCGACGCAAAGGAGTGGTAATGTGTTTAACAGTCTATGTATGTATGTATGTATGTTCCTTTGAGGCACTATACAGACCAAACGCCTGGGCCGATTTTTATGATTCACACGTCAATCGATTCCTCTTAATCTGGCGAGTGACACTAAAGACATGACATTAGTGTAAGTCCAATATGGCGGCTTCAGGACGCCATATTGTCCAAATTAAAAAAATGAAAATCACCCAAATATGTCAAGAGGGGTATCGTTGAATAGGCATTTCAAAATAATATTTAGCTTTCTCTCAATGTTTTTCGATTCGACTGACCGTTTAGGATGTATATCGATTTAAAGTTGAGTAACAACCATTCTCACATTTATAGGTTTTTAGGTAGCAGAAAACTTCGTATAACTAACTGTACGTGTGAATGTGGATGGACATTATATACTAATGTATCTAGTAGGCATCGATATAAATCAATAGATGTGCCCTGAGCACCTTGAAATTGGTAATAAATATAATCGCTAGCGGCGAGATTTGCTGTGGTTCTACTTATTTTGGTTGTTGACACCGAATAATGATAGGTAAAAACGTCCGGCGTCCACCGCGTCCTGCAACCGACTAGAACGGAAAGAGTGAGCTCACTCTTCCCAACGTTGACATGATTGCGTGCGCCGTGAAGTTTGGGATGGGGCCCATCTTGCGTTCTACGATCTATGCTAGTAGGTATATTGGACTACCTTTTTTTCGTACGTGCAGGAAATGTATTTACGCATACCCTACTGCCCCGCCCGGGAGACACAGCCGCGTTATGTTGCACTCTATATCATGTATGGATATGGTGCCCCTATCTACTAATAAACCTCTATGGGGTTTCAACTCTGCCGCTGATAGTGGGAACACGGAACCGCTCTCGGATTGCTCCGCCTCGGTCGCCCATCTCCAACTTCAAACAATTTAGTAGGTACTCAACGTCAATCGAAAACCTATACTAACACAAAACTATAAATATGAATTACATGCAGTAGAAAATCCTACATTTTATATCAGTAGAAACGAAGACATTTGGTCAACAACCAAAAGATGCATATTATTATGTTGAGCATATTAACATTCACAACATTGTTCATAACTAAAAAGTATAAAAAAAAAATATTATTTAAAAACTCAAAAACCCGACTGCGTAAAAAGTGAACCAAACTACGTTCTCGCATACTAAAAAAAACTGAAAAGAATAAAACAAGCATTTAGATTTCTGGTGGTCTAGAATTCTATAATATGTTATTGTATTAATACTATTGAAATATATACAATATTTTCTATCCAAAACGCGTAAAATCCAAAATGCAAAATGCGTAAAAAGTGAACCAAACGTAGTTTGGTTCACTTTTTACGCAGTCGGGTTTTTGAGTTTTTAAATTATATTTTTTTTTTTGAACAATCTAGAACGTCTGCTCGATAAGATCAATGAATTGAGTATCGATTGTGTCGTGGTGGGCGACATGAACATAAATACGTTGGGCGACTTTAATTGTGACTCAAAACGGCTAAGTAAGCTGTTGGTTGACCATGACATGACGAATGTAGTAGATTTCCCGACGCGCACTACCAGTAGTTCCTCCACGAGCTTGGACCATGTTTATTCGACGTTACCCCAATGCTTGGTGGAAGCCGCGCCCGTCGTTACTAATCTGAGCAACCATGTCGCTATTAGATGTACAGTGTCGAGCAGTAAGTACGAAGTATGTCGCGGGGAAACTGGGATAACTTCATACTAACTTCAGTTGTGGTAGGACTCTTAGCAGAGTCCGCCTGGGGAAGTACCACACCTTTGCCAAATATTCTACCGCCAAGCAGTAATGTGCAAACATTACTGTGTTCCGGTTTGAAGGGCAATGATTCCAGAGAAATTACAGGGCTTAGAGACATAATATCTTAGATCTCTGGGTGACGAGCGCAGTGCAGTGCTAGGTAATGATTTGAACTATCATGTTCCAATAGCTGCGTGTTACTGTGCTGTTATGTGGCAGGCATGTTGCTTACCATCAGGCACATGACCTGCTCGTCTCGTCACTCTATGCTATAAAAAAAAAAAAAAAACTAGCGATAGAAAGTATTGACTGGGCCGAGATACAGTTATTACGTAAATCTGCGGACGAACTAGTCACTTCCGTTATAGGTAAATATAATTAAATAAAAATTGACGTTTGTTTCCCATTCAAAATAATGTTTAACAAAAAAGCTGACTCATCGTGGATAACTCCCGATGTCAAAAACTACAAAATTTTATTATTTGACATAATCGAAATATTTAAAATGTATCCAAATAATAATTCCATTATGACACTGATTTCTGACATGAATGAATATTTATTACTTATAGCAAATTAACTAAGAACGCAAAATCCGCGTATTATACTCAGGCGCTTAAAAATAGTAATAACCAGTCCAAGTCGGTATGGGCCATCGTAAACAAAGAAAAGAGGGAAATATAACGCCCCTTCCCTCGACTTTGACTTTGTTGATGTCCTGAAGGACTCAAACGGGCACCGGTTCGAAACCAAAAAGGATGAGATGAACACGCGATACGTGTGCGTGCGGCTCCCGCGGCCGGCGCGCCGCGCGCAGACGTCGCGCGCGCGACCGCCTCACTGCGCGTTGCGCGCCCGCCGGCCGACCGCTCCCTGCGCGCGCCGCGGTTTACTGCGGACGAGGTGATGCGGATTGTGACCACCCGGATACCGCCTAAAACATCCAAAGACACCTATGAAGTCTCGATGAGGCTGGTAAGAACCCCGATTCACCCACTAGCTCCAATATTAGCGGATTGTTTTAACTGTTGTTTGAGAGAGGGAACTTATCCAACAGCGATGAAATTTTGCTAAATCTATCAGCTGTATAAGGGGAAGGGTGGTCGTGATAGCGTCGACAGCTACAGGCCCGTCGCGATAATACCGGCGGTGGCAAAAGTGTTCGAGAACGGAATTAGCCAGCGACTAACGGAATTCCTGGCGTCCATTGCCGCGCTCTCCGACCGACATCACGCATATCGAAAGGCCCACTCGACGACGTCACTAGCCCGGGACGTAATTTCTCGTGTACTGCAGGCACGAGAAAACAAACAACAAGTAGCCATTATTTGCTGTGATTTGTCGAAGGCGTTCGACGTCTCCGATCGCGCTGTACTCGCTGAAAAAATGCAACACTACGGCGTGAGCGGCGCGGCGCACGCCCTGCTGACGGATCTTCTGTTGGACCGAACCCAGACGGTAGTGGCTTGTGGGGGCACGGAAAGGTCAGACGCCTTGAACACGGAGATGGGGGTCGCTCAGGGGTCCTCGATTTCCAATATACTGTTTTTCTTGCTCCTGAACGATCTCACGAGTGCCGTCACGGCGCGGCGGCTGAAATTTTTATGTACGCGGATGACGTTGCCGCGGTCGTCACCGCGTTTTCTGTCGATCTTTTAATTAATGTATTGTTTTTGAAGTGAAAACTTCTTTAGGCGCGCTATGGACAGAATTTTCGTGGGCTGTGAAATGGATTCATGATCACGTGATCATCACGCTCGGATATGATAAGAAATTTCGGGTAAACTCGGGATGCTAGAGCGAGAAAGATAATGTGGTCAACAAACGTGCCAGACCGAGAAAGATAATTGTTAGAGGAGGACATGGGACAATAGATACTCTCTCTCTCTCTCGCTGCTCGCTACCGGCGTGTAGTAACTATTTTCTGATCTGTGGTGTAGTGTTGACACTTTAGCGACTTTGTCGCTGAAACTGGCGAATTTTTAAAACCTTTTAGCGGATTTAGACGACGTGTTACCGACAAAGGGGAATATACTAGTGTAGTGTAGAAGGTTGGAGGAGGAAAAACACAAGGTCATATTTATAAGGAAATTAACTCATTCTCTCAAACATAAACAACATGGAAGTCTACCATAAACTCTACTTCAAATTTCTATACATACAGATAAATATACGCACATTATAGCAGGAACTTTCCCAATTATATTATTAAAACTTTATTCAATCACTTGTATTTTCGTTTGAATCATACATGATAATAATATTAATTATTGCCTTAAGTTATTCCTTTTCCCTTTTTTCCTTTTAATTTAAATTGCTTAACATTGTAGGTACTTAGACCAGTGCCATTTTATATTCTTACTAGCAGCTATATTTCCGGGATAAAAATAGCTTATGTATTCTTCCAGACTGTTATTTCCTTAATAATTCAATCAAAACCGGCGACTTTGTTTCTTAACTATTTGGCGACAAGCTCGAAATCATAGTGGCAACACTGACGGCTTCCAACTCCAAAAGACTTTTCTTTGGGCGGGAAAACACGACGGGTGCTTTAAAATTTTCACAATCAAATTAATTAGTTTTGCTGTGAAAATATTTCGTTTCTTTCGTGTAAATATTTAGTTTTGTATATAATAGTCAATAGTATAAATAAATATGAGCGTCGCTAGCGACGGGGGTGACCCCGTCGAACAGACCAGAAAAAGAAAACTATTGAAGCCAAATCCAAGTGAAAATGTTTCTTACAAACTATTTAGAAAACCCCTTTATAAGAGAAAGAGACTATTCCCAGAAAATCGTAGTGGAGACTGTGTAGTGTATGTGGAATCGACGGAACAGGAGAAAGTCGGTAACAAAAATCCTATTACACTCACCAACCTTTTTGCGGACAATGTTAGGGGCATCATAGGGGTGCACCATGTCATCCATACATGGGAACATGGACACTTTTTTTACTCACCATAAATGTGTATACAATCTGGGTATACAAATAAGTACTGCCTGAGTAACCTTAGTATTTATTTCGCGCGGACTAAGTCGCGGGTAACATCTACTTTGTATATAAATAAAATTTCAATAAATATTTACTTTCATTTCTGGCTTGTTTTACTCGTTTATTCAACTAATACGAACCATAATATTTTATTATAATACGACATACCTACCTAATACAAAAATCAGCTAATGAAGTTTTCACTTCTGCCGTGTGGTCTTAAGCACACACCTTCTTTTTTTGTAATTTATTTTATCAATTCATTTGAAATAAAACTATTAAGTTATTATTTATTAATAAATATCATACTGGAAGTACAACACAGTACAAAGTAATTGTACATTATTAATGTATTATTTAATGTAATTTGAATATTATCATATATGACGTGTAACAGTTGTTATTAATAAATTATTATTATATTAAGTGTTTAAACCGAGCAAAGCTCGGTCACCCAGGTACTTACAATTAAACAGTTCAGTCAATACAAATATTTAAATGAGGAAAATGAGACAAATACAATTATTTACTAAAATCACATTCTATTACTAAATTCTATTATAAATACACATCCAACATTTTACTGTCACATTGTGTTAGAGTGCTCGCAATATAACTCTGCGCGTAGCAAAATTTGGAACTAATTGACAGGCCGTCAACTTCTTGTTTACGTCAGTTGAGACAAAAGTTTGTTTACGTTTGGTGTATTTATTAATTTCCAAAGTAATTATTAGCTTTTATTATGCCGAAAGTGATTAAAAGTGCTGGCCGTGGCTGGTTCTTGAAAATCAATCGTGATTGTGAAGAAGAACGATACAATAACAGGCCAAAAGTGCAGTTTTCCAAATGCAGAGCTATTTGACAACTAATATGTAGGGATACCATAGCAATCAAATCTCCACCAATTATCGGCGTATTTTTAAGCTGAAGCTTTATTTTTGAGGTTTGATTGTTTTATCGCCAATGTCAATCAATAACCGTGGGAAAAAATATGAGTGCTTAAGACCGAATGTGAGAAACAAGTTATATTTAATTTTATTTTTTTCATGACATACAAATCAAAATAGGAAACACAGTGACACAGCAGTAAATATCAGCTGATTGTATCTTTCTCGCTCGGGTAAACTCGGTGGTCCTACGTTCACCCGATCGACCCTTTCACCTAACAGCGTCAGCTTCATTTACCACCGAAGCGAAAATATGTGGGCGGTGCGCCAAAAGAAATTTCACTTATTTTTTTTAGCTTGGATGCTCTGTAATCATTTACTCTGTATTAATTACTGTATGTTTTATTATAGGCGTTTTAGAACGTACAATTACGTGGTAATGGACAACGCATCATACCACTGCACTCAGACTAAAGAGGCTACAATGTATCTAATAAAGAGGCACAAAGAAGACCCACAATACTAAGTAGAATTACTGTTAAAAGGACATGGACAAGAAGTTTTGCGGTTACCGCTGTGATCCATCGTGATCTAAACCCTATTGAAAAATAAGATGATCCTTCAAAGAGCATTCATACGCCAAATTTTCAAATAGTGTTATTTATGGTCTCAATAAAAGATTTCCAAGTTTAAATTAAATTATCATTATTTCGTTGTTGGTGTAGGTTGAAAATGACAGATTTTTTATAATGTAATTAACTAAAATAAAGTTCTCCTGGTGGTAAGAGACTCAGACAGTCATTAACCTGTACCAATGATACTTGGTCATACTGAACCAAACTGCACTGAACCAGCACTGTAACGGCGTTCATTGTTTCGAGACATTCATTCTAATCTCAGTTGTCCTATAATTTATAAATAGTTAGTTAAATTGCTTACCTGAAAAATCCCTTCCCGTACTTGTTTTATGAAGTTGTAAGTTCCCAATGAACGGGAAGGGAACCTATTAGCTTGACCTGGCAACATTAAGTACGCCACCAGTCGCGCGCAGACTTATACTGCGAGCACTATAGTTCGTCCTTTATCGTTGACGTGCATTCCGTATTTTTTAATTTTTATTTTATACATCCAGCCAGTTACATTAAAAAAATCAAAATGAAGTTAGTTTTGCTAATATTTGTGTTGGCTACATTTGTTGCTATCGAATGCAATCACACTTTTCTGGGTACAAATGTTGGCAGACGTCTTGTCTACCGACACAGTGCTGAATACGGCTCCAATATGTTGAAAGAACGAATTGAAAACCTGTATTTTAAGATACCTAATCTACCTTCCTATGCTGGGAAAACTATTCAGGTAAGAAATACAAATATATATAACATACATCTATACAAATTTACAAATCAAAGACACCGTTGAGATCGCCACAGCGCGGCAACCCAGAAAGCTGGCAGCGTTGCCCCTAAGGTAAGATCAATGTTATAATTGTTTCTCCAATTATGAATTCAATCACGAATTCAAACTACAGTCTTTGATAATAATAATATATATTTGTGAACAGTTTTCATACAACACTATCGGGAAAACTAAACAAAACAAAGCTTTCATTTTGGGAGCCAGATAGCTGATACAGTACTTTTGTAATCGTAAAAACATACTTATAGCTATTTATTCCAATGGGTATTATAAAGAGGAAGAAGTGTACACGCTTTAAACCTAACTGCAAAAAAAGCTGGACATTGTTTAATTTTTTTTATTTATCACATTAGAATTCCAAATAGCAGAAATATGTTTCGGAAGATACATTTATAACAATGACTTCAAAGGAAGGACGTGGCTTACTGAACTTTTTTTGGCATTTTAATGGTCAACCAAAACCCGTTCACTCCCGCGCACTGACCGCCACCATCCGCCACAGAACATAACCGCTGAACATTATCTGACCGCTGTGAACTGTCGGTTATGCCATTTTGTCACACGTTTGGCCAGGACGTCTACTCTCTTTCTAAGAAAACGGAATTTCAAAATAAACTCGCGACTTTCTAACTCCGATTTTACTTCGATCCGTCGTTTTGTCCGATTAAATGTTATAAGCCTACTCTAATTATTAGAGTATGCTTAGAACATTTAATTGTCAAACAAAGTTGTATCGGTCGAAACAAAGTAAAACGAGAGCAGGAAAGTCGCATTTTTTTCGAATCAATCGAAATTACGTTTTCGTAGAATTAGAGTAGACATCTCAATCAATGAAATCGTAGATATACAGCTGGACTACTAACTCATTTTATCAGTTTCATCTTTATCACAAACTTTCGCCATTATAATATTTATAGGATTTGTAGGATTGATCATCAGCCAAGACGGTGGTCAAGTGAAAACCTATAAAAGTTAAAAGATTTTCAGCTTTTTATAAAGCTGAACACCGAAAAAATTATATTTTAAAATTCAACTTTACATCCGAATATAAGATTACAACTTATCTTATACCTTTCAACGAGCAATTCTTGTACTTACCTAATAAAATCAATTCTTATTTAAACCACATAAATATACTTTATATAGAATATGAATCTCTGAAGTGGTTTGAACTACTTTCATGAAATTATGTATGCAGGTAGTTTCGGGGACGATAAAACGATCTAACTAGGTTTCATTTAAAAAAAAACGCGTGAAGTCGTAGCAGACAACACAAACACATAGTGTTTGTAACTAAGTAGGAATTGAAAAAGAACATTGAGATTAAGCATTAATTCGTTATTATGTACCTACTTAATGTCATTGACTGACGACTAACTGTGGTGTTTCAAGAACTAATTTTTAATTGCTTACTAATTAATAATTACGTTGTTCAATACTCATAAAACGGTGTGTAGTTAGGTATTATTCACTGGTCGGTTTCCTTTACTAGCAAATAGGATATTTGTATGTCCAGATTTATTTGTTATTATTTTATGTGCTCGGGTATGTCCAGTTTGGTACCGATTTAATTACCGACCATAAAATTACATTAATAGGGAAAGTACCTACCAGTTTTATCACCGAAGCGACGATGGGAGTGGGTCACGCATGTCATCGAAAAGTTTTTTTTTGATGTTGAACAACACTCCTGGCCATTACAGCACAGTATCTATTATAACACAGATACAGCTATTGAAACATTAATAGTTCAAATCATTACCTAGCACTGTAAAAAATACCCTATGTAGTAAATACCATATGTACTTATTCTTCGATCATTTGTAAATTTTTCAATTTACCATACTCGTTTTCCCTTCTTGTTTTGTCCCCTGTGGCACATCCTCAGTGTGTATCACGGTGGGAAAGTCATCCATAAAGCGAAGTCTATTATTTAAATGCTTGTTTTTTTTTCAGGGTATTCTGGCTTACGATCTGGCTAACAGCCGCGCATCTGCTAACATCACCCACGGCGGACTTGGATACAACTTCGTCAACATCAAGATGAAGAGCGAACGTTCCAAAGCTATTCACTACGACGTAAACATCTACGCTTAAAAGGCGATGTATCTTGCGCAGTAGCAGCATGTATTCTCTGCTTAATTGCCTTTAATAAAACGCTTGAAGATTAGTTTTTAGTTTTATTTTTGGTATTGACTTACTATACAGGGTAAAATAACCTTTTTAGAGTTTCCGTACCTTCGTACATAAAGGGTAAAACATAAACCTGTTAATAAAACTCAGCGCACACCAAGAGCAGAGCATTTTCTGAGAACACTAATTTATTAATATTATGACTATTGACAGACGGTGCAAAATCGTATACACTCTCGACCATGTGCAAGCTTGCAGGGTGCGTGTTTGAGCAAGCATATTTAATTGACATATTCTTCACGTTCCTCTCTCTGCCAAAAGGGCGATAATCACCAAATGCCCATATCACCCAAACCTCATCACCAAATGCCCATATCACCCAAACCTCATCACCAAATGCCCATATCACCCAAACCTCATCACCAAATCAGAACGTCTGTCATCGTCGGATTTTGGTACCAAACTGGTAATTCACGTTCACCTAGCAACCCAGAGTACGTTCAATGGATCTTTGTCTCGTATGCACGCGGATGTCGCCTGCATGGTTGAGCAGTCAAAATATTGCTCGACGCGTGAGCATTTTGCAGATCGGTTTGCAATGACCCTAAATGTCTGCGTTCACTTATACGACTCCGCTACCACCCGACAAATAAAATACATTCAAATTTGGGCTTTGTGCCATGCCTTTTAGGTATATATTACTTTAGCAACACAAATTAGCAGACCGCCCGCTAGCTGTCTGCTAATTTATGGTGCCAATGTAATCTATATCTTGACTGGCATCACAGAAAGCCTATATTTGAGTGTATTTTATTTGTCTGGTAGGAGCGGAGGCATTTAGGTGGTCGCAGACCAAGACTCCGCTGTCAGAGCCTCTAGCGATAGGGATAGCGCGTTGCTAGACCCCGAGCTTAAACTTTTGTCAGTTTATCAAGAACCGAAGGATCGTTAGCATATGAAGGATATCAGATAGAAGAAGGCTACTAAAACATACTAAAGCACAAAAACTAAAGCATACTAAAAAGCATTCATATTATGCAAATTGAAACGATAATGCAGATGTGGGCGCTTATTGTCAACACTGGCTTTAACGGTGAAGGAAGACATAGGGAATAAACCACCTGGCTGCAAAATGGTATTTTTTTCAGGAGATGCGTCATCCTCAATTTACTAGCGTGATGGATTATGGTCTTGACCCTTGTCTTATGATTGAAGGCCCAGATTCCCAGCTGCGGGAACGTTAAGGACTGCGTATTACGTATGCTTATACTAGTATCGGTATTGCACTCAAAATAAAACTCAAACTGATAAATTCTATTGTCGCGCGAAACGAGCGCAAACCATTCACCTGGCGTGTAACAAGCTTGAAGTCTTTGTCGTGATATCAAGCTTAAGACTTCGTTAGCGTGTATCGAAGGTGATATCAAAGATATGGAAATTTATAACTTTAGCGGACGTAAGAAGTATTTTCCACTGCATTGGCTAGCGTTACAGTTAACCTACGCTTAAATAAATAGAAACTAGAATTGATCTACACGTATAGGAGTACAAATTTTAGCCTACAGGCATAGATACATGAATAGGGGTTTCTTGTGTATTCAAATGACTGTTTTCATGCCTGAAACTTTCGTTGAAATGTACGGCCAATTATTTATTTGCCGAAAACCTACGAACGCAATGCATTAAATCGTGATCCGTAACTTGCTTTTAGAAAACTATGTAGGAACGTTGTTAATTATAGATCCACCAATAGCCGTTTTAAAAATCCTACTAACAACATAAATATCTATGTTGGGATGTTTGTTGCTCAATCATGTCGTAATAACGTATAACGTTTGAACGGATCAGGTTGAAATTTGGAACACAGATAATCTAGAATCTGGTAGGCTACGATTCGTCGAGATAAAATAACGGAACCGGAACTATCCCTGCTATAAACAAACCGTGTGATAAACACGGAGCCATGGCCATAGGTCATCTAGAAATGCGTCAGCATCTCTAGATGATCCCGAGTTTACGCGAAGGTTCCTTATCATTCCCGTACGTGACGCTAGAATTCAATTCACATCCCACGAAAAATCTATCTTTGGTGCGTCAAAAGAAGTTTTCACTTCAAAAATGACGGTAACGCGATCCCACGAAATCTCGCTCATCCAAAAAATACCTAACACCCACGTCCTCCTTCGTCCTTCCTTCGTCCTTCCTCCTTCCTTCTCCGCAGCTAAAGTAGGTACGATTAGAACATGTCTACATTATACCTTAGAGTTATGTTATACACAAACCAAACAAGCGACATTCAAGCGAAAATTCAAGACGGTGAACAAACTTCACTCGGAAATCACTTTGAAGTCACAGGTGTTTTAAACAAAACTAATATTCCCGTTGAGAACTGCGTTTTGCGTGTATTTTTAGACGGGGACGGACTTAGGATTCTATTTTATTGACTTTACCTATTTGCGAGAGAGTAGTAGGTACTCGAAACAGTCTAAGCCAGTTTGACCACAAGTTGACTATACCTACTTGAACATTTGCCAGTTTTTGAGTTCATGTAAGTTTAAACTGAGGTAAAAATGATTCCAGAAATTAACTGTGAAAATTTATCAAAGGATTATCACCTTAATAACAATTGTAATAAGTCTGACGTACTACTCCGTTGGACATTTCATCAAAAACCCCTGTCAGTTGCAACATATATAACTAGAGTGCTCGCAATATAACTCTGCGCGTAGCAAAATATGGAACTAATTGACAGGCCGTCAACTTCTTATTTACGTCAGTTGACAAAAGTTTGTTTACGATTGGTGTATATATTAATTTCCAAAATAATTAATAGCTTTTATTATGCCGAAAGTGATTAAAAGTGCTGGCCGTGGCTGGTTCTTGAAAATCAATCGTGGTTGTGAAGAAGAACGATACAATAACGGGCCAAAAGTGCAGTTTTCCAAACGCAGAGCTATTTGACAACTAACATGTTTGTAGGGATGTAGGGATACCATAGCAATCAAATCTCCACCTATTATCGGCATAATTATTTTAAAGCTGAGGCTTTCGGTTGAGGTGCGGCTTTGGGTTTGATTGTTTTATCGCCAATTTACCCGTGGGATAAAATGTGTGTGCTTAAGACCGAATGTGAGAAACTAGTTATAAATGTTTTTTTTCATAATATACAAATCAAAATAGAAAACACAGTGACACAGCAGTGAAGATCAGCTGATTGTATCTTTCTCGCTCGGGTACACTCGGCGGTTCCATGTTCACCGATCGACCCCTTCACCTAACAGCGGTGCGCCAAAAGAAATTTTACTTATTTTTTTTCAACTTTAGCTTGGATGCTCTTTGATTCTTAATTCTGTATTCATTACTGTATTTTTATTGTAGGCGTTTCAGAACGTACTGTCACGTGGTAATGGACAACGCATTATACCACTGCACTCAGATAAATAAAGCTACAATGGGCAATGTAAAAGAAGAAAGCCAAAAGTGGCTTAAGAAAAATGAAATAGATTTCGACGATTGTAGGACAAATCCGCAGTTACTCGAATAAAGAGGCAGAAAGAAGACCCACAATGCCAAGTAGAATAACTATTAAAGGAACATGGACAGTAACTTTTGCGGTTACCGCCGTGATTCATCGTGATTTTAACCCTATTGAAAAAAGAAGATGATTCTATGGAAGCCAATAACTCATTAAAATAACGTTTATGCGCCAAATTTTCAAATAGTGTTATTTATGGTCTCAATAAAAGATTTACAAGTTTAAATTAAATTCTTGTTATTTCGATGTTGGTGTAGGTTGAAAATGACAGATTTTTTATAATGTAATAAACTATAATTAAGTTTTCCTGGTGGTAAGAGACTCAGACAGACTGTACCAATTACCAATGATACTTGGTCATACTGAACCAAACCAGCACTGCAAAGGCGTTCATTACTTCGAGACATTCGTTCTTGAGTCTCAGTTGTCGTGTAGTTACTTATATTGCTTCCCTGAAAAATCCCTTCCCGTACCTGTTTTATGAAGTTGTACGTTCCCAATGAACGGGAAGGGAACCTATTAGCTTGACCTGGCAACATTAAGTACGCCACCAGTCGCGCGCAGACTTATACTGCGAGCACTATACACTGGATTTTAACCAAATCTATATTTTTAAAGTTTGGAAGATAGAAAATACTTTATGGTTTCACAAAAAAAAAACAAATAAACAACATAATAAAAACAATAAAAAAATAAACAAACAACGGGCAGAGCCTTTATTAACAAAACTAACATACAATGAGAACAACACTACGCTACATACCTAACTAACTACACTTACACTAAGCACACCTGAATTATCCATAGACCAATGAAGGTCTACAGATAGTCAAGATGTTCTAGCCCACTACCAATCGGAAGCGTACCCAGCATGCTGACGGCATTACCACGCTGAATGGCAAAGCTTATGCGTTGGGCCAAATAAACGCAGATGATGAAGATGAGGTGAGCTCCCGGCCCCCACGAGCCCAATGTCTCAACCCCAAAGGGCTCAAATATGTAACCTCTTCCGAGGGTTGTATATTTATATAAATACTTACTACATGCGACGACCATATTGCTATGAGCAGTCTTGCGAGGCAGACTATTGAATCTCTAATTATCTATAATATTTAATTATGATTAAGCGAAAATGATACTTGAGCTCAACAAAATGTTCTCTTATTTTTTCAGAAAATACTATCTAGACTAAGCCTAGAAATACCTACTGTGAAATCCAGATATACAATCAGCTTTTATACTGAAGTAGTAAAAGAATTAAACATTTTGCCAAACGTAAATCATTATCATAGTTAAATAAAACTGATGTTATGTAATATAGGACATCGTGGAAATTTTTTTTTCCATTTCATACATCTTTGGGATAAATACATTCTTATAATACTTAAAAATACACTCAATTCAATTCATTTATTCGAACCATAAATTCATAAGAACACTTGGTAACGTCATTAACAAAAAGGCAAAGAATATGTGTACATATACGATAATAAGATAATAAGATAAAGTAACAATGTCAAAATGAATAAAGCGGCTGTAAAAGAGCCTCGTCAACAAATGCAGCTGTAAAAAGGCTTTGTCAAAGACAAAATAACAAATAATTAATACATACAGTATAAAGATACTACATGAGTACAAACATTGTTCAAAAGTTTTATAAATCTATTATTTTACCTTATTACAAGATTCTAGTTTCGACACATTTCTCTTCCATACGTTACTATCTTTAACAAAGTCATCTATATTATAATAGGTATGCCTTGCTCAATAGGTAGCTTTTTATTTCATTATTAAACTTTGTTTCATTGAGACCTTCGACTTGTGCAGGGATTGCATTATAGAAGCGAATGCCATTACATTTAAAAGAGTTATTTGTTTTCTGAAGTCTGCACTTAGGAAATACAATTTTGTGTTTATGGTGGGCTTTTGGATTCAGATCAGTTAGTTTCTTCACGAGACACAGACCGACAAATAAATGTTTGTCCCAGGTGGGAATTGAACCCATAACCGACGGCTCAGATAGCAAACTCACTAACGACTAGTGCACGATTCCATTCAAAGTTTAATTCTAAGTGTGTTGCTATATTCTGCCCCAATAGCCCCTTCCTAGCTACGTGCTTTCAAGCACAGAATTCGCATATCTCTCGGAAATGTAGGAAATGAAATATACGCCAACACTGTGAATGGTCTAGAATTTCGTATAAGATGCAATATTACTATGGTACCTGCTTGAAAATATCTATAAAAGCGATCTTGATTATGAATGGTCTAGAATTTCGTATAAGATGCAATATTACTATGGTACCTGCTTGAAAATATCTATAAAAGCGATCTTGATTAAGTGTATCTTGTGGTGCTGTGCTATGTTTATAACTTGTATAGGTAACTTGTCTCTCTTGTATGGGAGTAGGTACTGTTCTCACCTTTAAGGTGGGTGGGCTAAATACTAGCTGGAGTCTTTGGAATCTATCGAGAGCATGTCAGAACTATCATAGAAAAGGACTAAATACACGCTTTTTCGGCAAAAAGACTTCAAAGTCTTGAACATCGATTTTATCCGATACATTTCAAAGAGTGTGCAATTGATCTTCATGATCTAATACACAGAACGTGTTGAATGTTCTGTGATCTAATACATATACATGTCTTTTCTCCATTGGACTGGTGATATCCCGCTATCGTTCCATGGTTGAAGTTTCAAAGTCTCGAAACGAGTAGCTTCTAATTCATATTTGTGATAAGAATCAGAATTTTAGATAGTTCCAATCTTGGGGTCTTCGTATCGAGAGTAATACCCCGTTTACCAGTAAGCAATCCAGCGCTGGATTCGACCGCTGGACTGGAATAATGTAAACGGGGTATAATGTCAATTGGCACTGGATTGATGCATTCCAGTGCCGGTTTCCATTATTCCAGTAAGCAATCCAGCGCTGGATTCGGTCGCTGGACTAGAATAATGTAAACGGGGTATTCGTTTTTTTTTTCTAAATAAGTATGGTTCATCGTAGGCCGCATCATAGCATAGTATCAGTCAACATGGTGATCAAGTGTAAACTTATAATAGTTTTTAAAAAACTCACGCAGTTCCTGTCATTTTCCCAGGATGAAAACTAGAAGCAGGCCCCGGACACTCGGCCTAAAATCCATACAGACGGTGCAGTTGACATACCTACACTCACACAACTACGCATATGTCGTTCGAACACATTTACGCATGTGTGCGTGTCACCTAGGGTTACTAAATTATTTTATGGAATAGCTGTGACTCGTGAGTTCACCTGCCTGTGTTAAGTGACCTATAATCTTACCTAGTTAGTGTTCGATCTTTAATGTAAATATAACTTTCATCAACAATCAGAAGGGAGAAGATTTAAAACAAAATAGGAGATAATAAAGGTACCATGGACGAATTGATTTTTAGTTAAGTACACTTACCCAAAGAGAAAACTTTAATCTGACAATATATTAATTAATCACTCCACATATCGTGTATTTCACATTAGATGGTAAAACTACGTCCATAAGTTGCATTTACACACAGTTCACTATAATCAGAGTATACACTGCACAAACTAATTATTAATTATTTCCATCGCATGTCTCACCACAGTAAAGAACAACATAATTTTTCAACTCAAAACTACAATTTAATTTTGTAAACAAACATTACGAATTGTTGTTACTATGGCCGCCTTGTGGATCTCGTGTCTCGCGGGATAATGTTGCTAGTTCCGGATTTATTTTTTTACTAATTGCTTAAAAAAATATAACTTTTGTATGTTGATAAATAGTGATTTATTTATTCGCATTATAGTAAGGATCGCATAAAACTTTAAATATTGTGAGAATAGTGAGTGAGTCTATTATACTCAAATCACATTTTAAGGTTGAAGTCATTACTTAATAATTTATTTGCGCCGAATAAACAAAAATCAGTTTTAATTTCAAATTAAATTCAGAAACTTAATTGACCAAATTTCAACGACGATCATAAAAAACTTAAACAAAAATAAACGAAAGTAATTTTTAGTTTTGTTTTCATGTTTCAAAACTATGATCTACCAAAAAAAAAGAAACATCAAAGGAGACATGGCCGAAATCGTACCCTGACCTCGGCACAAAATAATTGTATCTAATCTCAAAAAAATCTAATAACTGTATGTAAATATATTTTAGGAAAAAAAATTACACCACTCCCATAACCCAAATTAGTGGCTAACATGTTTTTTTATCAGTGTAGTTTTGTAGGCGTTTTTTTTAAAGTTCACCAATACTGTTTGCAATCCGATGTAATCATCATCATCATCTTCGTAACATCTTAGCATATACCTCTCTTCAAGTACGCCTCATATCCCAGGCCTTGTGCTAGTTAGTGCTGTGCTTGTGCTAGTACTTGTCCAGATTTGACCCGCGATGTAAGCAAACTGATAATTGAATACAAAGCATATTCTATACCTAAGCATATTCGTGCATTGTTTGATATAATATATCTTTATGACTCAGCCGGTATATATTATTTTTATATCATTAACACCAAATTATACAATATATTTTGTTCCATAAAACGAGCTTTTGACACGAACTTCTACAAAACTTCTACAGGCAAAAAAACGCAGGTTAGCCACTCAAACGGATGATGATGATAGTTTAGAATATTATTACTAATAACTTAAAATCTGAGGTACATCAAAAAACCCAGGTGTGGCACCTGGGTTTTTTCAATGTGATTTGGGCTTATGTCCTTTGTTTCACAATAAATGGAGCTATTACGTAACAAACATATAAACGAATTGAGATCCGTCTCCTTTTTTTAAATTGTTGGTTAAAAATGAAACTAAATCGTAGTAGTACCGGTAGTACTAGAACCGGTAAAGTTTATAAGTCAATGTCAAAGCCGTTAATTACTGAATAAGTTTTAGTTTAAAAATATCGTTTTTTTTTTTTTTTTGAACTATCCATTCCAATAGTCAATGTACTCGTATCCTCTTACTGGTTTTAATGAACGGTTGTTGCGAAATCTTAAATAAGCATACTACTTACTAGATTAAATCCTATATTCCTTGTTCACTATTGACCGACATAATATATACATGGACGCACATAAAAGTACAGATAGTCTAAATATTGAACCTGTTTCTTTTTTTTGAGTCGGTTGAATGCTAAGAAATAATCACTTATCAATAAATCTGAATAGTAGCAATCTTAGTAAAAAAATCCACTAAATTGGCAACACCAGTGACTAGTGACTTCGTGAATTGCGAACTATACTCCGCGCCATCACTCGTTACCATACGTTTTTGGCGCCACTGACGTATTTCACAACGATTAACGAAAGCCGCAGTTTAAAAACAACGAGTTTAATAATTTCGTCACAGGACTTCAGTGTTGGCGCGTACTTCTAACCAGAATAGCTAACACAGTTTATAAAAATGATTCAATCTTTGTAGAAATTCTTATGAAATCAAAAATCTCTTATTGTTTCGTATAATAGACGAAAAATTTGGTACCATTTTGTTAAATAATACAGCATCATGGTCGTATTCTCATAGAAAATTATCGTCCGATATAACCCTTCGTTGAGTGCTTCTCGCGGTGCTTGCGGGGAAGGAAGCTTGAAACTGGCGGGGGGTGGGGAGTGTCCGTTCTATCTGTATTATCTATTCTATGCTAGAAGTTAAAAATATAGTTTTCTCAGTAGCATTTTAAAGTAATACCTAAGTTCAGCGAAGAGGTATGGACACATAAAGTAAAAGACTAAGAAGTGTAGATACATTTTTTGTGTATCACAGGGTACTAGTGCAGTTTATGGGATTATAAAACCCTATCAGGTTTGGGGCTTGTAGGATAATAAATCTCAGGTATATTTCGCCATGATTATTCGGTGTTTCCGCGCCATAGAACTAATACGGGGCGGAAACGCAACTGTGGCAGCCATAAATATCACGACCGGCGAGTTCTCACATCATGAGTTTTAAAATTTATTCTCGTATTTACTGTTTACCTACCTGTTTGAAAATTGGGATGTGATTTAAATTGGAAACATTAGCTGATGTCAACGTTATAATATATACTAATATTTTTGTTGTTGTAGTTGATATTTAATCGAAAAAACTAACCTATCATTCAAGTTGGATCAAACTCCAAACGGTGTGCGAATTTTATCAAAATTGATCGATCGAATGATCCGATGGATCGGAGACAAATAACGTGACGCGTAATTTATACATTTAATCTATATATATAAAAGTGAAAGGTCACTCATCAAGGAATCTCAGAAACTACAAACGCTAGGAATCTGAAACTTTGCATGGAGGTTCCTTTTAGCACGTAGGCGCTTGCTAAGACGGGGTTTTGCGAAATTCAACCCCTAAGGGGGTGAAACAAGGGATGAACGGTTGGATGAAAATTCGTCATTTTCAAAGTTATCTAATTTTGTGTCTAGACACTTGACACGAAGCAATTAAATGTTTGTTCCATCAATTTTGTAATTTCGAACTGTACGGGGGTGATATTAGGATTGAATTGGGGGATGAATGTCAATATGGAAGTTCTCAACCGTTGAAGATAAACCCATGGAACTCTGTATATGGACACTTGACACGAAGCAAACGAATGTTTGTTCTAGCATATTTGTAATTTCGAACTGTACGGGGATGAAATTGAGGTTGAAATGGGGGATGAATGTCAATATGGAAGTTCCCAATCGTTGAAGATAAAACCATGAAATCTGTACTATATAGCTACTTGACACGAAGCATATAAATGTTTGTTCTAGCAATTTTGTAATTTCGAACTGTACGGGGATGCAAATGGAGTTGAAATGAGGGGGGGGGGGGGACGAATGTCTCTTACGCTAAACAACTGAACCAATTGTGATGAAATTTTATAAAATTGTTTTATTATAAGCTGGTTTTAGTAACTGTAAATGTGTATGGGTAATTGGGTATACAACTAGGTACTGCCTGAGTTACCTTAGTAGTATTGATTTTGTGCGGACGAAGTCGCGGGTAACAGCTAGTACATATTATAAAGAGAAAAAAATTACGAGGTTGTAGGAGGTAATCTCTGGATGTATACTGACCCGATTTTAAAAAATATTTTATAACATATTTGCTCGTAAAGGGTCTCTTATTGGACCAATTTCTGTATCGTAATGTACCTTATTACGCACTAGTGCTGTAATGTGTAATGTAAAACGCACGGTTTCAAAATGCTCCGTCCACAGACTAGGTAGAGAGATATGCTCCGTCTAAAACGAACGGTACCTTTTTAAATCTTAGTAAAGAGTTTTTATGTCAGAAAAGTGTGGTCAACATTTTATGAATAAAATTAACTTTGAGAGGTAAAATATAATAAAGAATGATTAAATTCGTTAATTTAATTAATTTAGACCATAAATTACTTTAATTTTTCTGTAACAAAACACAAAAATATTAATTTACTTTATTATTAATGGCATACCGGCTGGTTCTGTGCCGTTGCTTAAAAAAAAGTCGCCGATGCGCGCGCATTGCTAATCTGTGATCCATAGTGATTACTTACTCTGTGCTGTGACCTGTGATCAAGTAAATATTATTCCGCGCGTTTTTTTCGCTGTATTGTTTTTATTTGAAAATGTCGTCAGAGTTTTGTTTATTTCCTCGCAAATATGTCATAAAACGTCGTATGACATACGTGCGCTTTGATAATTACAGCCTCTGCTAATTATAGCTCTCGCCTTCGGCTCGAGCTAGCAATAAAGCCTCGGCTGTAATTATCAACTTACCGCACTTATATCATAATGTACTATTACCATATTACCATACCATGACCATAGGATTATTTTATAAAGATAACCACATATTTTTTTGCGTCGTAGGATTATGTCAATCTACTAACATTACACACACCACAGTTTAGATGTTTGTTACTCAATCCCGTAGCAATGGCTGAACGGATTGTGTTGATACTTGAAACAAAGTTACATTATTATTATTAATTATCTAAGCTGGCTCTGTGAAGAGTTCTATCACTAGAAATTAGAAATCATAGAAATAATGTTTTCTTAACGCATTCTTTCGCTTCGACGTACATCCCAAAGGACTCTCCAGGTAAGTACATATTCCTGACAAGGTCAATAAATAAAGCACATGAGTAACTTCTAAAACTTTTCGCGCTAACAAGACGAGTAGCTCACATAATACTGGCCGCTTAGAAAAGGCTTCTCAGTCTCGAGGGTTTCAAGGAGGTGAAATTCACGCATCCGGCCTCTTTGATGGTATCCTTACAGGAAGCACACTACAGACTTGATGCCCTCTCGGCAGCACTTCCGGACAATTTTATCCGTCTGAAAATAGGCTCTATTGTCGTGCGGCAGGATATCTTTATCTATAGTAAACGTTCCATAAAAAGAGCAATTTCGTGCCTAAAAAAATAACTAAAATATTAGGTAGCATTCAAAATAAAACAGGATAAGTATTGTTATTTATGTTATTATAAGCAATGGTTGTTATGTTATTACATCACAACACATATAGTTATGGGAATGTGTTACAACGTTTAAAATTTAAATGAGTTTTTAAAAAAGTTTCTGTCGTTTGACACGGAATGGTACATTTGCTCCACGTCTCTTCTTTCCTACTGTGACCTCTTTTTGTACAAATGCACCTGCAACATAAAAAATAATTGTAAAAAATATTATTTTCATAAGCCTTTAGATTCTCAATCGAAAGCTCGTAGGTTTGGCTTGCGCCTGCACTTTTAAACATTTTTCCAGATTCTAGATTAGTGTAGACATACAATTTTGTTATTACCACTGGTTTTACGGCTGGTCCAGTCGGGAGAACGGCACCTGCCGATCCGGAGACCCCGGGTTCATAATCCACTCGCACCACTGTCTTTTCGAAGTCATGTGCGTAATGCCGCTAACTTAAAACGGTGAAGGAAAACATCGTGAGGAAACCGACATGTACCTAGAAACTTTCGAAGTCATGTGTCATCCACCAACCCGCACTGGGCCAGCGTGGTGGATTATGGCTTTAACTCTCTACTAGCGAGAGAAGGCCCTGAGTCCCCAGCAGTGGGAAAATTTTGTGGGCTGTTGATGATGATGATGAAAGCTGTTGCACTCTCCAGGCAGACTCCGCAAAGAGTCCCCCTACTCAAACCTCTCCATGTCTCGAAGTCCGTAACAAATTACTTATTAAATAAATTTACCAGTATCTTCACCACAGACTGAATAATTATTTCTATTCTTCTTAATTATCTTCATGTTTCTTCTATAGAACTTGGCAAGTTTCTTCGATCCCAACACAACAGCCAGCTCAAAAACATTTAGTTTCTTTTTAAGGTTTTTATTTGATTGGATAATCTTCGACCAGATCTTGCTAGTGTGGCACGCAGCTTGTAACGATTGGTCATCGAGATAACTTGAAATTACCAAAACAAAATTGTTCAAAAAAGATTATAAGATTTATGATAAGTAGTACATGGTAGTTAAATGGTAAATAATAGTTTACGTCATAACTATCTCTAAAAAACAAACTGCAATCAAAATATTATAATATATTCAAATCTGGTGTTCTAATGCCTTTATAATTAAAAACAAAGAACTTTGACTTTGATTTTCACAATTCAATTAAAATAAAAGGTGATAAAATGGACATGATTTTTAACACGCTTTTATTAGCTTCACTTGTTTCTAACTATGTATGTAAGAAAATCTTGGAATCTTAATCTTACCCACTTTCCGGTCTTCGATTAGGATAAAATTTTACACACGCTCTGAGTTTTGATGACAATACATGACTAGCTAAGAAACGTCATTACAAATCCAATATGACGGCCTCCTCAAGATGGCGGACTGGCTGTTTGAAATCCACCCCCATAATTATATTAATAATGATTACAATAATAATTATAATAATTATTATTATGTCGTCTTTTATAGACAAGGATCCTTTTGCGCACGAGTCTGACTCGCACTTGGCTGGGGTTTTTAAGAGCCACTCGAACGATATCTATAAGGTATAAATTATAGAATTACTAGCAGCGCCCCGCAGTTTTACTAGCCCAGTTCCCGTTCCCGATATACAGGGTTACTGGTAATCAGCCTGCATCCGTTTAAGGGCATGTTCTGTATATTTAAACAAACAACTTTTGTTCTACAACTTTCGTTACAACTTAATAGATAACCCAAAAAAAATTGTATTTGTTGCCCTTTTTTGTACTGTTTAGCGACTTTTTAGTGTTTATTCACTTCGGTTTTATTCACTTCGTTACATCATTTTTTGCGCGTTAAAGAGCGTACGCGCTCTCGTTACGAATTGTTACGAAGCACCGTGTTGCACCACAGTTACCATGCAAATGCACTTTTTATTTATTTTGTAAAAAGAAAAAAAAACACAATTTTTTTAAAACTGTAGAACAAAAGTTGATGTATTGAATGTACCTAACATCCCCTTAAAAGGATGCAGGCTGATTACCAATAACCCTGTATATAATATTAGTAGGATGTAGGAAAATCATTCCTTATAAAACTAGCAGTGATTTCTCAATAAACAAACCGTTTCAAAACGAGACAAAAGATTTATTTCAAAATATTATAACAGATATTGCTCATCTGATACTTAACATGATTTTAGCATATTTCGTCCACATCCAATGTTCTATCAATGTCGATTAGGATAATTGACGTATATTATGACAAATTACATTCGCTAAACAGATATTTTCGTTACTGTTAGCTGTTTTGAATTATATTTTGTACTAGCAGCGTCCCGCGGTGTTACCCGCGAAGTTCCCGTTCCCGTTGCTCCCGTTGTTTTCCGGGATAAAAGTAGCCTATGTGTTCTTCCAGTCTATAATCTATCTGTGTTCCAAATTTCAGCCCGATCCGTTCATACGTTAGGACGTTATTGAGCAACAAACATCCAAACATCCATACATTCACATTTATAATATTACTAGCAGCGCCCCGCGGTGTTACCCGCGAAGTTCCCGTTCCCGTTGTTCCCATTGTTTTTCCGGGATAAAAGTAGCCTATGTGTTCTTCCAGACTATAATCTATCTGTGTTCCAAATTTCAGCCCGATCCGTTCATACGTTAGGACGTGATTAAGCAACAAACATCCAAACGATCAGGATATGTGCCTGATGTTAAGCAACATGCCTGCCACATAACAGCACAGTGAGACGCAGCTATTGGAACATGAAGAGTCCAAATCATTACCTAGCACTGCACTGCGCTCGTCACCCAGAGATCTAAGATGTCATATCTCTAACCCCTGTAATTTATCTGGAAACATTGCCATTCAAACCGGAACACAGTAATGTTTGCTCATTACTGCTTGGCGGTAGACTACCTGACAAAGGTGTGGTACTACCCCAGGCGGACTCTGCCAAGAGTCCTACCACTACAAGCTAAAAATTAAAAGAAGAAGAAGACTTTTATCAGCTGACTATTATTTTTATCTTTATACAAATTCAGACCAATAGAAACTGTTTTGCCAGAATATTAACACACTCTTTCTCATTTCATAATTATCTTCATCATACAATCACACTAAACTACCCACAAGATTGCACACATACGTCTTATTTGTTTTAGTCAGTAAGTAACTCCTTGTATTAAAAAAAAAAAAAATTTAGATAGGTAGGTACCTAAATGTAGTCCAGTTGGTCATTGAGTAAATCCTATGTAGAAGGAAAGGCACTGTATCCCACGACACAGGACCACCCTAGTGTGGGATACAGGGCACGCTTTAATTGTGCAATTGATTTTTGCTGAGATAAATAAGTAGTCCTACCTACCTACGATCTTAGATACTGTAAAATGTTAAAAGGACTAGTTTCTAGCGTAAGTATTTCATGTTTTCTTATTTTTTATCTTAAGCATTCGCTCAAATAAACGGTTTTTTTTTTAATTACTATTATTTATTTAGACATATTATTGTATGTCTCTCGAACAGGCCAGTTTGTATGAATCAACTTTTACAATGTTTTGTAATATCTTATCTTACCTGCAAACATAAATAAAGATTTGTGTAGATACCTATTTGTAATTTCTCTAGAAACATTGTCTCAGTGATGCTTGCACACTACTGCTTGGCGGCAGATTAACTGGTGTGGGTATAGTACTTCACCAGGTGTACTTTGCAAAGAGCCGTACCACTACGTAATTAATTCCACTTTTACTTTTTAAAGTCATGGAACATTTACCACTATTAAATCCATGGTATTTTGAGTGTGAAGTTTCTGAAGAGGAGGAACGCAGAATGCTAATATTTCTCTAAAATTATGCATAAAAAATATGTGTATACAAATAAACGAAATTTGAAAGTCTTTATATATGTAATATCAAATGAACAGCTTTTTATTAAGTTCAAAATGGAGATATGTAATTATATACGAGACCTAAGCTAAGAAACTTTTTTTTGTTGTCTGTCTGATTGTTCCGGCTAATCTCCAAAACGGGTTTTTTTTTTAAGTATAGAGTGACGAGACGAGCAGGTCGTTTGCCTGATGGTAAGCAACATGCCTGCCACATAACAACACAGTGACACGCAGCTATTGGAACATCAAGAATCCAAATCATTACCTAGCACTGCACTGCGCTCGTCACTCAGAGATCTAAGATGTTATATCTCTAAGCCCTGTAATTTCTCTGGAAACATTGCCCTTCAAACCGGAACACAGTAAAGTTTCTACATTACTGCTTGGCGGTAGAATAACTTGCAAAGGTGTGGTACTTCCCAAGGCGGACTCTGCCGAGAGTCCTACCACTACAAAACCTATTATGATGGGACTTTCGCTACGCTACCAGATAGCTGATCTTCTCATTTCTAAAGCATAACATATTATACAGGGTTATTGGTAATCAGCCTGCATCCGTTTAAGGGCATGTTCTGTATATTTAAACAAACAACTTTTGTTCTACAACTTTCGTTAAAACTCAATAGAAACCCCAAAAAAAATTTGTGTTTGTTGATCTTTTTTGTACTGTTTAGTGACTTTTTAGTGTTTATTCACTTCGGCACATAATTTTTTGCGCGTTAAAGAGCGTACGCACTCTTGTTACGAATTGTTACGGAGAATTCGATGCTTTTGGACCGTGCAAATACTGTTCTACAATTCCCAAAAAAAAATTGTGTTTGTTGATCTTTTTTGTACTGTTTAGTGACTTTTTAGTGTTTATTCCCTTCGGTTTTATTCACTTCGTTACATCATTTTTTGCGCGTTAAAGAGCGTACGCGCTCTCGTTACGAATTGTTACGAAGCACCGTGTTGCACCACAGTTACCGTGCAAATGCACTTTTTATTTATTTTGTAAAAAGAAAAAAAACACTATTTTTTTTAAACTGTAGAACAAAAGTTGGCCTATTGAATGTACCTAACATCCCCTTAAAAGGATGCAGGCTGATTACCAATAACCCTGTAAATAATATTAGTAGGATGTAAGAATATCATTCCTTATAAAACTAGCAGTGATTTCTCAATAAACAAACCGTTTCAAAACGAAACAAAAGATTTATTTCAAAATATTAAAACAGATGTTGCTCATCTGATGATACTTAACATGATTTTAGCATATTTCGTCCACATCCAATGTTCTATCAATGTCGATTAGGATAATTGACGTATATTATGACAAATTACATTCGCTAAACAGATATTTTCGTTACTGTTAGCTGTTTTGAATTATTTTTTGTACTAGCAGCGCCCCGCGGTGTTACCCGCGAAGTTCCCGTTCCCGTTGTTCCCGTTGTTTTCCGGGATAAAAGTAGCCTATGTGTTCTTCCAGACTATAATCTATCTGTGTTCCAAATTTCAGCCCGATCCGTTCATACGTTAGGACGTGATTGAGCAACAAACATCCAAACGATCAGGATATGTGCCTGATGTTAAGCAACATGCCTGCCACATAACAGCACAGTGAGACGCAGCTATTGGAACATGAAGAGTCCAAATCATTACCTAGCACTGCACTGCGCTCGTCACCCAGAGATCTAAGATGTCATATCTCTAACCCCTGTAATTTATCTGGAAACATTGCCATTCAAACCGGAACACAGTAATGTTTGCTCATTACTTCTTGGCGGTAGACTACCTGACAAAGGTGTGGTACTACCCCAGGCGGACTCTGCCAAGAGTCCTACCACTACAAGCTAAAAATTAAAAGAAGAAGAAGACTTTTATCAGCTGACTATTATTTTTATCTTTATAAATATAAATTCAGACCAATAGAAACTGTTTTGCCAGAATATTAACACACTCTTTCTCATTTCATAATTATCTTCATCATACAATCACACTAAACTACCCACAAGATTGCACACATACGTCTTATTTGTTTTAGTCAGTAAGTACCCCCTTGTATTAAAAAAAAAAAAATTTAGATAGGTAGGTACCTAAATGTAGTCCAGTTGGTCATTGAGTAAATCCTATGTAGAAGGAAAGGCACTGTATCCCACGACACAGGACCACCCTAGTGTGGGATACAGGGCACGCTTTAATTGTGCAATTGATTTTTGCTGAGATAAATAAGTAGTCCTACCTACCTACGATCTTAGATACTGTAAAATGTTAAAAGGACTAGTTTCTAGCGTAAGTATTTCATGTTTTCTTATTTTTTATCTTAAGCATTCGCTCAAATAAACGGTTTTTTTTTTAATTACTATTATTTATTTAGACATATTATTGTATGTCTCTCGAACAGGCCAGTTTGTATGAATCAACTTTTACAATGTTTTGTAATATCTTATCTTACCTGCAAACATAAATAAAGATTTGTGTAGATACCTATTTGTAATTTCTCTAGAAACATTGTCTCAGTGATGCTTGCACACTACTGCTTGGCGGCAGATTAACTGGTGTGGGTATAGTACTTCACCAGGTGTACTTTGCAAAGAGCCGTACCACTACGTAATTAATTCCACTTTTACTTTTTAAAGTCATGGAACATTTACCACTATTAAATCCATGGTATTTTGAGTGTGAAGTTTCTGAAGAGGAGGAACGCAGAATGCTAATATTTCTCTAAAATTATGCATAAAAAATATGTGTATACAAATAAACGAAATTTGAAAGTCTTTATATATGTAATATCAAATGAACAGCTTTTTATTAAGTTCAAAATGGAGATATGTAATTATATACGAGACCTAAGCTAAGAAACTTTTTTTTGTTGTCTGTCTGATTGTTCCGGCTAATCTCCAAAACGGGTTTTTTTTTTAAGTATAGAGTGACGAGACGAGCAGGTCGTTTGCCTGATGGTATGCAACATGCCTGCCACATAACAACACAGTGACACGCAGCTATTGGAACATCAAGAATCCAAATCATTACCTAGCACTGCACTGCGCTCGTCACTCAGAGATCTAAGATGTTATATCTCTAAGCCCTGTAATTTCTCTGGAAACATTGCCCTTCAAACCGGAACACAGTAAAGTTTCTACATTACTGCTTGGCGGTAGAATAACTTGCAAAGGTGTGGTACTTCCCAAGGCGGACTCTGCCGAGAGTCCTACCACTACAAAACCTATTATGATGGGACTTTCGCTACGCTACCAGATAGCTGATCTTCTCATTTCTAAAGCATAACATATTATACAGGGTTATTGGTAATCAGCCTGCATCCGTTTAAGGGCATGTTCTGTATATTTAAACAAACAACTTTTGTTCTACAACTTTCGTTAAAACTCAATAGAAACCCCAAAAAAAATTTGTGTTTGTTGATCTTTTTTGTACTGTTTAGTGACTTTTTAGTGTTTATTCACTTCGGCACATAATTTTTTGCGCGTTAAAGAGCGTACGCACTCTTGTTACGAATTGTTACGGAGAATTCGATGCTTTTGGACCGTGCAAATACTGTTCTACAATTCCCAAAAAAAAATTGTGTTTGTTGATCTTTTTTGTACTGTTTAGTGACTTTTTAGTGTTTATTCCCTTCGGTTTTATTCACTTCGTTACATCATTTTTTGCGCGTTAAAGAGCGTACGCGCTCTCGTTACGAATTGTTACGAAGCACCGTGTTGCACCACAGTTACCGTGCAAATGCACTTTTTATTTATTTTGTAAAAAGAAAAAAAACACTATTTTTTTTAAACTGTAGAACAAAAGTTGGCCTATTGAATGTACCTAACATCCCCTTAAAAGGATGCAGGCTGATTACCAATAACCCTGTAAATAATATTAGTAGGATGTAAGAATATCATTCCTTATAAAACTAGCAGTGATTTCTCAATAAACAAACCGTTTCAAAACGAAACAAAAGATTTATTTCAAAATATTAAAACAGATGTTGCTCATCTGATGATACTTAACATGATTTTAGCATATTTCGTCCACATCCAATGTTCTATCAATGTCGATTAGGATAATTGACGTATATTATGACAAATTACATTCGCTAAACAGATATTTTCGTTACTGTTAGCTGTTTTGAATTATTTTTTGTACTAGCAGCGCCCCGCGGTGTTACCCGCGAAGTTCCCGTTCCCGTTGTTCCCGTTGTTTTCCGGGATAAAAGTAGCCTATGTGTTCTTCCAGACTATAATCTATCTGTGTTCCAAATTTCAGCCCGATCCGTTCATACGTTAGGACGTGATTGAGCAACAAACATCCAAACGATCAGGATATGTGCCTGATGTTAAGCAACATGCCTGCCACATAACAGCACAGTGAGACGCAGCTATTGGAACATGAAGAGTCCAAATCATTACCTAGCACTGCACTGCGCTCGTCACCCAGAGATCTAAGATGTCATATCTCTAACCCCTGTAATTTATCTGGAAACATTGCCATTCAAACCGGAACACAGTAATGTTTGCTCATTACTTCTTGGCGGTAGACTACCTGACAAAGGTGTGGTACTACCCCAGGCGGACTCTGCCAAGAGTCCTACCACTACAAGCTAAAAATTAAAAGAAGAAGAAGACTTTTATCAGCTGACTATTATTTTTATCTTTATAAATATAAATTCAGACCAATAGAAACTGTTTTGCCAGAATATTAACACACTCTTTCTCATTTCATAATTATCTTCATCATACAATCACACTAAACTACCCACAAGATTGCACACATACGTCTTATTTGTTTTAGTCAGTAAGTACCCCCTTGTATTAAAAAAAAAAAAAATTTAGATAGGTAGGTACCTAAATGTAGTCCAGTTGGTCATTGAGTAAATCCTATGTAGAAGGAAAGGCACTGTATCCCACGACACAGGACCACCCTAGTGTGGGATACAGGGCACGCTTTAATTGTGCAATTGATTTTTGCTGAGATAAATAAGTAGTCCTACCTACCTACGATCTTAGATACTGTAAAATGTTAAAAGGACTAGTTTCTAGCGTAAGTATTTCATGTTTTCTTATTTTTTATCTTAAGCATTCGCTCAAATAAACGGTTTTTTTTTTAATTACTATTATTTATTTAGACATATTATTGTATGTCTCTCGAACAGGCCAGTTTGTATGAATCAACTTTTACAATGTTTTGTAATATCTTATCTTACCTGCAAACATAAATAAAGATTTGTGTAGATACCTATTTGTAATTTCTCTAGAAACATTGTCTCAGTGATGCTTGCACACTACTGCTTGGCGGCAGATTAACTGGTGTGGGTATAGTACTTCACCAGGTGTACTTTGCAAAGAGCCGTACCACTACGTAATTAATTCCACTTTTACTTTTTAAAGTCATGGAACATTTACCACTATTAAATCCATGGTATTTTGAGTGTGAAGTTTCTGAAGAGGAGGAACGCAGAATGCTAATATTTCTCTAAAATTATGCATAAAAAATATGTGTATACAAATAAACGAAATTTGAAAGTCTTTATATATGTAATATCAAATGAACAGCTTTTTATTAAGTTCAAAATGGAGATATGTAATTATATACGAGACCTAAGCTAAGAAACTTTTTTTTGTTGTCTGTCTGATTGTTCCGGCTAATCTCCAAAACGGGTTTTTTTTTTAAGTATAGAGTGACGAGACGAGCAGGTCGTTTGCCTGATGGTAAGCAACATGCCTGCCACATAACAACACAGTGACACGCAGCTATTGGAACATCAAGAATCCAAATCATTACCTAGCACTGCACTGCGCTCGTCACTCAGAGATCTAAGATGTTATATCTCTAAGCCCTGTAATTTCTCTGGAAACATTGCCCTTCAAACCGGAACACAGTAAAGTTTCTACATTACTGCTTGGCGGTAGAATAACTTGCAAAGGTGTGGTACTTCCCAAGGCGGACTCTGCCGAGAGTCCTACCACTACAAAACCTATTATGATGGGACTTTCGCTACGCTACCAGATAGCTGATCTTCTCATTTCTAAAGCATAACATATTATACAGGGTTATTGGTAATCAGCCTGCATCCGTTTAAGGGCATGTTCTGTATATTTAAACAAACAACTTTTGTTCTACAACTTTCGTTAAAACTCAATAGAAACCCCAAAAAAAATTTGTGTTTGTTGATCTTTTTTGTACTGTTTAGTGACTTTTTAGTGTTTATTCACTTCGGCACATAATTTTTTGCGCGTTAAAGAGCGTACGCACTCTTGTTACGATTTGTTACGGAGAATTCGATGCTTTTGGACCGTGCAAATACAATTTTTATTTATTTTGTAAAATAAAAAAAAACATAATTTTTTAAAAACTGTAGAACAAAAGTTGACGTATTGAATGTACCTAACATCCTCTTAAAAGGATGCAGGCTGATTACCAATAACCCTGTATAATTAGATAGATACTCTATATTGACACACCAATAAAAAAAAATTGCATAGAAAAAATAAACAAAACATAGTAAAGTAGTGCGACAGTGGGCGGCCTTATCGCTGAAAGCGATCTTTGTAGGTTGGTTACTCTTACTTAATTAATGTAATAAAATTATGGTTTCGTGAAAAAAAAAATTGGCCAAGTGCGAGTTGGACTCGCCCATGAAGGGTTCCGTTGCAGCAAGTAACAAAATATACATAGTACACATAGTTCTTGTAGTTCGTTGTAACTTTGATCGAAGTTTTAATAATAGTGTATTTATGACGTACTAAAAAAACTACTCATCAGATCGAGTTCAAACCAATTTTCGTTGGTAGTTTGCATGGTAATGTACATCATATATTTTTTTTAGTTTTTTCACTCTCTTACTTTAGAAGTTAGAGGGGGGGAGGACACACATTTTAACCACTTTGGAAGTGTCTCTCGCGCAAATTATTCAGTGTAGACAAAACTTATGTTAGAAACCTCAACATCATTTTTGAAGACCTATCGATAAACACACCACACGTGTAGGTGTGATGAAAAAAAATTTTTTGAGTTTCAGTTCTCAGTATGGGGGGCAACCCCAATTTTTTTTTTTTTTTTTGTACAAATCTTAATGCGGTTCACAGAATACATCTGCTTACCAAGTTTCAATAGTGTAGTTCTCATACTTTCGGCAAAAAGTGGCTGTGACATACGGACGGACAGACAGACAGACATGACGAATCTATAAGGGTTCCGTTTTTACGTTTTACGGAACCCTAAAAAGGAAACCTTATCGCAAATTTTTCAACAACATACTTGACGAACTAATTAAAATGGTATATTTTTGACCTAGTCACCATCCCCATTGCTGACAACGAATAGTGACAGGTAAAAACGTGCGGCGTTCACCGCTTCCTGCAACCGACTAGAACGAAAGTATTTAGCACAAAATAAAGTAGCCACGTGCGAGTTGGACTCGCCCATGAAGGGTTCCGTTGCAGCAAGTAACATAATATACATAGTACACATGGTTCTTGTAGTTCGTTATAACTTTGATCAAAGTTTTAATAATAGTTTATTTTTGACGTACTAAAAAAAAATACTCATCAGATCGAGTTCAAACCAATTTTCGTTGGTAGTTTGCATATATTTTTACATCATATATTTTTTTTAGTTTTTTCATTCTCTTACTTTAGAAGTTAGAGGGGGGGGGACACATTTTACCACTTTGGAAGTGTCTCTCGTGCAAATTATTCAGTGTACACAAAAAAAAATGTCGTCTGTAAGTCGGTTTACTGACGATAGTTGAATGTGACAACGTCTTAAGAAAATACTGATGGAATGGTACTGACTAGTATTTGTGTTAAGCGCCATCTAGGTAAAACATTGTGAAGCTTTTTAAAAAGCTGTTCAAAGCGCCATCGCTGGGTACATCATTGTACTAGCACAAGTTCTTAACTTCATATCGTCGCTTTTCTAAAACATGGACAGACTCCTTGAACGTAATACACATTTCACTCACTAGATGGTGCGAAAAGTAATAAGGCGACGTAACGGCGGTAACGGCACATGACGTCATGTTTTGCGGGCGTGCAGCCGGCTTCATCGAATTATAAGACGTTATCACGTCAAAATGATATTAGAAACCTCAACATCATTTTTGAAGCCCTATCGACAGACACCCCACACGTGTAGGTTTGATGAAAATAAAATTTTTGAGTTTCAGTTCTCAGTATGGGGGGCAACCCTAATTTAGATTTTTTTTTGTAAAAATCTTAATGCGGTTCACATAATATACATCTACTTACCAAGTTTCAACAGTGTAGTTCCCATAGTTTCGGCAAAAAGTGGCTGTGAAATACGGACGGACAGACAGACAGACAGACATGACGAATCTATAAGGGTTCCGTTTTTACGTTTTACGGAACCCTAAAAAACGCCTGGACGCGATCGAAACTTGAGTTGGACTGAACTGACTATATCAAACGTAAGTTACCATGTATTTATTTAAAAAGTGAGCTCACTCTTCCCAACGATGCCATAACTCCGTGCCCCTGAAGTTTGGGAGGACACCATTGGATGGTTTATATCGATGGCCACGATTTGAGGCTGCATCTTCCAGGTGACAGACAGACAGACGGACGTACGGACTGAGTAATCTTAGTAGGTCATAGGGTACTCTTTTGCGTACGGAATCCTAAAAACATGACTGCCAACTTAATGAATGCTAGATGTAATTTATGTTTTTGTAAATTCGACCTTACGGTTTCAAGCGCTCAAAACAAACAAAAAACCTAAGGTTTAATATAATATACCTACCTTGAACGTTATTCCAAACTTTAGCTACATTTTTCCTTACATAAATGAATTTATAGGACAATTATTTAAAACATGTTCTTTACTTACGCGAATATCTTCCAAGCCATCTCTAAAGGCAAAGTTGTTATGGCATCTCGTTTTGGTTGTTCTTCAAATATTTTAGATCCAAACACAAATATGCCTTTGTCACTCATCTTACGTGGGTAGACTGAAGTCTGCTTCGAACGTTTTAAAATTAAAACCAGGACGTCTACTCTCTTTCTACGAAAACGTAATTTCGAAATAAACTCGCGACTTTTCAACTCCGATTCTGCTTTGATCCGTCGTTTTGTCCGTTTAAATGGTCTAAGCCTACTCTAATTAGAGTCAAACAATGTTCTATCGGACGAAACGAAGTAAAACGGGAGTAGGAAAATCGCGAGTTTTTTCTTTTACATTACGTTTTCGTAGACGTCCAGCATCGTTAGTTAGCATCACAATGTACGTGTGTAGGTTTTTTTGACGTGATAACGTCTTATAATTCGATGAAGCCGGCTGCACGCCCACAAAACATGACGTCATGTACCGTTACCGCGTTACCGTCGGTCGTTACCTCGCTGCATGTTTGTTACAGTTGTATTAATTATTTCGACCAGTAGTTCAAGCGGGGATGTAGCTCAGTGGTAGAGCGTTCGCTTTGCATGTGAAATGCCCCGGGTTCGATCCCCGGCATCTAAAAGCTTTTTTGAATTGTTTTTTGCATTGTTTTGATTGAAAATGACTAAATTCTACTGATTACTTTTTACATACAAATTTATTAAACAAATGAAATTAAAATTTTCTCTTGAAAAATGCTACCATTCCAACAGTATTTTCTTCGTTCTATCGTCAGTAAACCGACTTTACAGACAAACATTTTTTTTTTAAATAGAGAGTGACGAGACGAGCAGGACATGTGCCTGATGGTAAGCAACACGCCTGCCACATAACAGCACAGTGACACGTAGCTATTGGAACATGAAGAGTCCAAATCATTAGCACTAGCACTGCACTGCGCTCGTGACCCAGAGATCTAAGATGTTATATCTCTAAGCCCTGTAATTTCTCTGGAAACATTGCCCTTCAAACCGGAACACAGTAATGTTTCCGCATTACTGCTTGGCGGTAGAATAACTGGCAAAAGTGTGGTACTTCCCCAGGTGGACTCGCCAAAAGTCCTACCACTACTAAACCCAACGCTTACTCAAAATATCGTAGTGCCATCGCAAACATCTGAACAAGAAGGAACTAAATTACTGCTTTGCACTGCACTGCGCTCGTCACCCAAAGGTATAGATGGGATTTCTAATGTGTATACCTGAATAAATATCCTGTTTCACAAAAAAAAATCTAGGTCACGGCCAATGTCTCAATTGCTATATTCCCGATAGAAAATAGAGCCAGCTGGTTAATATCACGCAGTTCAACTACACATTTACACACTCTCCGAAATGTATCCGACAAAACATCGATAATCTTCAAACTTAGCGCCGAGGTTTAAAATTTTGTGTGGGTAAAAAAAACAAAATTGCTTCTATACGTATCGAATTTATTACGTTATCAAAATGTCATCTCACTAATACAAAATGTCATGTATTTATAAAAGACTTACAGACTAATACGAAAAATGCATTTTTCGCAGAAGTTTTGAGTTAAAAATTAAGTACCTACATCCAGGTACAAGATATGATTAACTTATTTCAGTACAATAAATCTGTTTACTATATAAAAATGCTTATAAGTTTACAAATGAGTCAAAATGAAATAAAATTACTGAATCAAATGATAACCTCCTAATACTTCCCTAATTGATCCATTGATATAGGCAGCATCGTTATCGTTAAAAAAATATACTGAAAGTTCTACGGTTTTTCGTATGAGAGCCCTTAAGGTACAAGTTGGCGCTGAGACCGCGACGCGAGACCGCGACAGGCATTTGACACTATGGAATCGTATGGGCACCAGGACGTCTACTCTAATTCAACGAAAACGTAATTTCGAAAAAAACTCGCGATTTTCCAACTCCGATTCTACTTCGATCCGTCGTTTTGTACGTTTAAATGTTTTGAGCCTACTCTAAAATTAGAGTATGCTTAGAACATTTAAACGTCAAATAATGTTGTATCGGACGAAACAAAGTAGAACGCTGTCACGTTAGTGAACACAAAAGTATTGAGTAGGGGTTAGGGACAGGTGAAATAATATAAGGTTAATAAATACAAGTATATTTAAGAAAAAAAATGAGACTAAATGGGATGGAAGAAAAGGTAAAGTAAAAATTAAAAAACGAGTGTAAAAAAAATAAAAGAACTGAGAGGGTTAAGTGGCTGAGAGGGTTCAGTGGCTTGCAGCAGGGAATGGATCGCGGGTGCAGCAGTCCGCAGCAGGTTCAGTAGTCCGCAGCAGGTTCAACAGCGTACAGCAGGATCAGTAGACTGCAGCAGAGAATGGCTTGCGGGTTCAGCAGCCTGCAGTAGGTTCAGCAGCTCACAGCAGGATCAGTAGTCCGCAGCCATAGCAGGATCAGTAGACCGCAGCAGAGAATGGCACTTTTGTATCATGTATGAGCGGTAGGTTCAGCGTTCAGCAGTCTTTCAAGACATCCAGATGTCACTCTCTTCGAAGCCAACTGTTCTTTTGATGTTACTCTCTTCGAAGCCAAATGTTAACTGACCATCTCAGTTTCCTAAATTTTACATGAAAACTTTCAGTGGTTCAAGTCTAGAATAAGAGAACAGTTAATTTTATAATTAGCGGCCAGAGAGAAATAAACCTAAAAACTATACAACCTTATGAAGATGGTAGAGGTTGCTTAGCAATGGTTCATGTTTGAAGTATTATGACATGAAGTAAATAAATAAAATTTGAGAAAAGCTGCGTTTTTGCGAATTTAAAGTGAAATAAATACATAAAGAATACTACTATTATAACAAGAAAAATATGCTTTATCGTGAGGACACGATTGAAAAGATATTAGTTGTATGAAAATTTGGTATGTAAGTATCCACATAGTCTTCTATGAATATGTGGTGATTTTAGGATGAAATAGGGAAAAAAATGTACGTTTACATATTGGCATATGTAACGTTACAACGCGAGTATGAAAGTCACGAGTTTTTTGACGAAATTTCGTTTTCGTAGAAACAGAGTAGACGTCCTGTTCGCGTCGAGACCGCGACACGTGCGTGTGTCCTCGGTCTCCTGTCGCGATCTCGGCGCGAACTTGTGCCCATACGATTCCATAGTGTCAAGTGCCTGTCGCGATCTCCGGTCGTGGTCTTCTGTCGCGGTCTCAGCGCGAACTTGTACCTTTAGAGTTAAAGTAACAACAAAAGACAATGAAAGAAACAAACGCAAAAACTTTGATCTTTAAATTATTTATACGCAATGAAAACGGAGGCTTTTTAGGGATCCGTAAAACGTAAAAACGGAACCCTTATGGATTCGTCATTTTCGTCTGTATGTCCGTCCATATGTCACAGACACTTTTTTCCGAAACTATAAAAATTATGTTGTTGGACTTGGCCACTTTTATTTTATAATAATTTCATATCAAGTATTTAAAAAAATTGAGGCAATTGTTTTTGTTGTCGTTAATGTAGATTAAGGAATAATTGAATATATGTATGTACCTATACAAGTAACTTACTGGCTACATGAAGATGGAGTTATGGAGTATCTGTACTTTTAAAACTATCTTACAACATATTATGAAATAATGGATTAATAAATAAATTACATATTCTAGTAAGGAGTTAAAGAGATTTCATATATTTTATATAAAATAGGCATAACTCCAAATAGACGATGACTGCGACAACTAGATTCATTTTAAGCACTAAATACCATGAATATAAACCAAAAGATGTGCCCTGAGCACCTTTAAATTGTTCACAAATTGCGTCTCTGTGTGTCGCGTGAATGGTTTACAACCACCAATTTACTTGGTCCCTGGAATCCCTAGCGGCGAGGTATGCTGCGGTTCTACTTATTTTGGTTGTTGAGGACGAATATGGATATGTATTAACGTCTGGTTTTCACCGCTTCCTGCAATCAACTAAAACGGAAAGAGTCCCAACGATAACATAATTCCATGCGCCTGAAGTTTGGGAGGGCACTTACATTGGTTCATATCGATGAAATACACAGATTATTCATCATTTTTTAAAACGTCAAACCCAACGATTTCTGGTGACAACTTCTGGTTAGCCTCGCTAGCGTTTACGAAGGTAGCTGTGCCTTTAGCTATGAGACACCCATTCTCTTTGTACAACTTGGATTCCATGACTGCAAAGCGCCCACTTTTTACCGATGTGGCTTCGGCAATCACCTTGTCTCCTATAGACGCTGTACCAAGGAAACTGAAATACAGTAAAACCAATTTATTTACTTAGTTACATTCATACTCGTATAGTTACATTATAATGTAGGATATAGATGACTAGCAACGACCCGCGGTTTTACCCGCGTAGTTCCCGTTCCCGTTATTTCTTCGGGATATTTAGTACCCTATGTGTTCTTTCAGACTATCATCTAACTGTGTTCCAAATTTCAACTTGATTCGTCCATACGTTGCGAAGTAATTGAGCAACAAACATCCAATCATTGAAATGTATATAATATTAGTAGAATAGGATAGAAGGATTATAATGTAAAAGATAACTTTAACTATTTAACTATAGATTATAAATTATAGTTATGAAGCTGCAACACCGAACTGTATCTATTTCTGGAGTTTGTTTTCAATCGTTTTTTTTAACTTTCCTTCCTATGAAAGCAATTTTAAAGACGTATTCATATCACAAAACCATGTAAAGAACGTCTAATTTCACATAGCTAATAAATTATTAAAAAAACAATAAAAATAGTGATAACTTTAGCAGTAGACAACTGCGAGAACAGTGGAGAGGGAAACATTGTCATTTGTGGTTATTTTTAGATTGACAATTAGCAAAAGAAATATTATTTACAAAGTGAGTAGGTAGTGCGAGTGGCCAAAAACTTTTAATCGGTTAATATTTACAAACACCAAACGAAGGACAACAACATTACCAAGTAAGGCATTGAGCTAACTAATAATTAACTTGTAATTTACGTAAAGTATTGTAGTGCTTTAATCTTAATATTTGCCTTTTTACAAAGGACGTTACGTAAGTACGTAAGTGTACGTACGTACGTACGTACGTACGACGTAAGTGTTCTATGGAATTTATGGCTATAACAAATTGAATAAACTGAAAACATACCTACGTAATATTGTTTTAGACACAGATTACAGAAATAAAACGTTTTATTTGTAATCTGTAATCTGTGATTTTAGATATAGCCTGTTTGTAACATAATACTAAAGTATATGCAAGGCCTGTAAAGGGCTACTAAGTTATAAAGTTACTATACCTATCTTAAAACCATATCTACACTAGTGGCAATTTTTCCAGAGAAATTAGTGGGCTCAAAGATAAAACAACTTATATCTCCGGGTGTCGAGCGCAGCGCAGTGCTAGGTGATGATTTGGACTCTTCATGTTACAATAGTTTCGTGACGTTGTGTTATGGGCAGGCTTGTTGCTTACCATCAGGCATATGTCCTGCTCGTTTTGTCACGCTATATAAAAAAAAAATTTGCTTGTGACCCATATTAAACTATCCCTTTATAAACTTTATACTCACTTGACTGTAATATTGGTGGTATACGCCATTTTCCCATCTGGCTGAGCAACATGCGCATATAAACACATAACGTCTATGACGAGTGATGTAAAACCTCCATGCATGATGTCGTAACCATTGCACATGCTGCGATCTACTGTCAGGACACCTTTCAAGTGATCTTCATTGGCTGCTGTGAATTTTATCTGGAACACATTGACATACAAGGATTGTGGGATGATGCATATTTATATAGATACTAGCTGACCCCGCAAACGTTGTTTTGCCTTAGTGAACAACCTTTGTCACTTAGGGGTATGAAAAATAGCTAGTAGCCGATTCTCATACCTACAGAATATGCATATAAAATTTGGTTAAAATCAGTAAAGCCGTTTCGGAGGAGTAAGGAAACAAACACTGTGACACGAGAATTTTATATATAAGAAGATGAATAGCCCACTAAATGTTGCCAGACTTGGGGCTTTCTCTCGCAAGGAGATAGTCAAGGCCATAATCCATGACGCTGGCCCAGCGCGGGTTGGTGGATGACACATGCCCCCGAAAGATTCTACATATTATATGTCGGTTTCCTTGCGATTCCTTCGCCGGTCAGTTCAATCGAAAAAAGAAGAAAAGAGAGGAGATAAGAGATCTGTAAAGTCAAGAGTGAATCGGTTTCATCTAGGTAAGCATGCTTAATCGTAGGCCGCGGAGATGGCGGTCAAGTATAAACCTATTCAAGTTTAAAAAAAACGGGAAAATAACAGGAACGGGAACTACGCAACAGAAACCGCGAGCGCTTCTAGTTAAGGGCGTACCCCGAGCAAATGACCTTGAGCATTTCTTACCTTATCGCACACCGCAAGAAAGAGCAAGAGAGAAACGGTAGGATTTGTAGCTCAAATTTAAGAATAAACTCTTTATAAAATCAGATTTTGGTCTTTTGAAAAAAATACTTCTACCAAAATGTTTGTAATGGAATTGTCTATCCGTTGGTGTAAGTACAAAATCAAAATAATGAAGGATTTCCGAGGAGATGCATGATAACTACAATTATTTAATTGTTTCATGGTTTCGTTGTGAGGCGATTATTTAAACAATAAGTTCATTAACAAAAAAATAAAACTACCATTTTGAAGCCAAGAAGTTGCAGAAATTTAATGTATTTTTTACCAGTTGATATTTGTTTTGGCTAATGAGTAGATAGCTTTTAAGGGGGCGCCTAAAGCCAGAAAACGAAAAAAGGACATTTTCGACGCCGCTCACTGAAGTTAAGAAACTAAAAACTATGACAAAAAAAATATTGACGTGTGGGTACAATCAAGAAGAAGCACAATAACCGAATAGAATTTTAAAAATAGATCAGAGTTTTTTACAATAAAAAAATAAAAATGACACCGAAAAAACCCGTTTTAATTCGAGTACTCGAAATTATCAGCGATGACCCCACATTATTTTTTGGTAATAAAATTCCTATTTGTACGTTCTAGTAAAGTAACCGAACACTTTTTTAAATTTATGTTTAGTTATTGAGTAATTAAATAAAACTTGGTCAAAAATGGACTCCTGATAAAATATTGATTTTTCCTCCAAACTGTGTCATGCTATTCTCGACTTTATGTACATCTCATTAAGAAACGCGTCGCGCGGGTGAAATCTGATTTTTTCCTGGCTTTAGGCGCACTCTTAAAACTGGACAAAAAACTCGTTTTGCTGGGGGACGCACCTTAAAATTATAAAGCTGAAGAGGTTTTTTTGTTTGAACGCGTAATCCCAAGAACTACTGGACCAATTTGAAAAATGCTTTCACCGTTTGATATGTAGGTAGTGTTATAGCATAGAATAGATAAGTTATAGGCTAAAATATACGAGTATTGTGTACTACGTAGGTACTTCTAGTACACAATATAAATATGTACATACTTATGTCGAAAACAGCAACAATGGCACCAGTTTTCATCTCAAAAAATGCCCAACATCCATCAAGAAGTTTTCTATCAAAAAACTTAAACGATAATTATTTAACTGTAAATTCAGCTATAGAGGTATGTAATAATATGAATTCATACCTATACGTATGTAAATTTGAATTTAATGAATAAACAAGACGATAACTCAAGTGAACATGACATGATACATAATTTTAAAATTAGTTTTGTTTAAAGTGAAAACTTCTTTACGCGCGCCTAGAATGATTTTTCGTGGTATGTAAATTGAATTCTAGCGTCACGCTCGGGTATGATAAGAAGTCTTCGGGTATACTCGGGACCTTGGCGATTGGGCATCTAAAAATGCGTCAGCCAATGGGAAATGCTGAAAAGGCGTGGCTTCGCCATCATGGCATGGCCATCTAGAAATGCGTGAGCCAATTGGAAATGCGGACGCATTTCTAGATGGCCATGCCATGATGGCGAGGCAACGCCCTCCGGTTACACCCGTGTAGTTTCCAAAGTCAGCTATCAAATTCTGAGTTATAAGTTTTCACTTCTATCGGCAGTTCCTATGACTGCCAATTTTTTTAACGGACAGACGCTTTTGTTAATTAAAATTTAGCAACTCCTCAGAATCCGGGGTCCATGACCTTTGTGATTGAAGTGAAAACTTCTTTTGGCGCGCCACAGACTGATTTTTCGTGGGCTGTGAATTGAATTCTAGTGCCACGCTCGGGAATTACAAGAAATCTTCGGGTAAACTCGGGACCATGGCCATCTAGAAATGCATGCATTTCAAAACTAAAATTTGTTGTCATTTATTTAGACGACGTAGTGATAGATTCTTATGAAATCGAGTGTCTGATTTTAATTTTAAATTCAAGTCGGTTATTGTGTTATTGTGTTATTGGAGCAAATAAATCAGTTACATTTTTTTTTTACTTTTATAGGTTTACACTTCACCGCCATCTCGCCTGATGTTAAGCGACGATGCGGTCTACGGTCTACGATGGAGCGTGTTTACATATAAGGGACCGATTCACTCTCGATTTAAAATATACAAGGCAAGTAAGACATAGACATATTTATATATTTAGTATATATCTATTGAATTGGACGAAAAGAAAAATAGGGGGAGTAGGGAACATTTTCAAACTACTTAATTCTAGTGCTCTGCTTCGGGGGTCTTTGACGTGGTCCCTCCACGTGATGAATAGAAGGGCATAAGTAGTTAGATACTACTTATGCCCTTACTAGGTTTTAGAAATAATATAACTAGAAATGCACTGTATGACACGCCTAACTTCTAACACTTGGCACATCTCAGTTATCTTTAGACTGATGGAGGTCTATAATATAATATAACTATCTGTTACCCGCGACTTCGTCTGCACGAAATAAATTCATTCAAGCACTGTTTCTTTCCTGATGAGGCTCGCTTTGCCAATCGAAACGTAATTTAGTTTTAATTTAGTGTTTAATGTAGTTCTGTGTTAATTTTGTTTCAATTAAAACATAATTTTGATTTGAATTGATTTTAAATTCGTTTTAGTATTAAGTTAGTTTAATTTTGAATTTAATTTGATTTTGATTTAATTTTAATTGCATTTAAACTTGATCTTGATTTGATTATTATTTATTTCTACTATTTTCACTTGACACACGGACAGATGAAATGTTGAATAACTATTTAATTGTGTAAATTGAATCCGCTGTCCTAGAATCCATTTATTTATTATTTAGAATCCATTACTACGTGCTACTTAATATCAAGTCATTAATAATTCCTTGCAACCGGCGCTTCTACCGCCTAACTAAATCGGCTATCGCTTTGCTAATGCTGTCTATATCATTTCAAGCGAAAAGAAAAGAGAGAGAAACATCAAAGCGATGACATTTTTAGTTCGGCGGTAGACCCCCCGATCAGCAAACAGTGTATTGCAATAGACTATACTCTCGGGTGCCCAAATACAGGCGCAGCCTAGTTTGGGACCCACCACATAAACTGCGGAGCCAGCTGTTTGACATTATTTTAACTATATCAATTTGTATATTCATGTGCTGTTATTCTTTTGGAAATAAATTACAGAAACAAATTACATTGGCAGTACCTATTTTTATACCCAGACACATTTACGGTTACTAAAATCAGCTTATACTCGTAATAAAACAATTTTATACAATTTCTTCCCAATCGGTTCAGTTGTTTGGGTGTGAAAGCGTAAGAAACATTCGTCCCCCATTTCAACTCCAATTTCATCCCCATACAGTTCGAAATTGCAAATTGCTAGAACAAACATTAATTTGCTTCGTGTCAAGTGTCTATACATATACCTACAGAGTTTCATGGTTTCATCTTCAACGATTGGGCGCTTCCATAAATACTTTCATCCCCAAGTTCAATCCAAATTTTATCACTGTACAGTTCTAAATTACAAAACTGATAGAACAAACATTCGTTTGCTTCGTGTCAAGTGTCTATAAACAGAGTTTCATGGTTTTATCTTCAACGGTTGGGAACTTCCCTTGGAACTTCCATATTGACGTCTATCCCTCATTTCAACCCCAATTTCACCCCCGTACAGTTCCAAATTACAAAATTGATAAAACAAACATTTAATTATTTCGTGTCAAGTGTCTATACAAAATTTGATAACTTTGAAAATTCTGAATTTTCATACGACCGTTCATCCCTTATTTCACCCTCTTAGGGGTTGAGTGCGCAAAACCCCGTCTTAGCGAGCGCCTACGTGCTAAAAGGGACCTTCATGCCAAATTTCAGACTCCTAGCATTTGTAGTTTCTGAGATTCCTTGACGAGTGACCTTTTGCTTTTATATAGGTACCTATAATAGATATCATCAAGTCCACAAACTGTCGGAAGCGTGAAATCTTAATCTTACTACCGGCGCAAAAAATTAGATACGTATAATACGTATATGATTTTTTTGTTACAGCTTTATCATTTAATTGTATAGAAGTAATACAATATACCTTCATATTTTGTAAAAGTACTGAATGAGAGTTGAAAATATTTGAACCTTTTTAGGGAAATAGGTGGAGGAATCTTAGAATAAGTTTATCTGGTGTAAAAAAAAATAAGAAAAAAATTACAGACGAAGAGATAAATCATCTTAGGTACATGTCTATACATAATATGTCTGAGTGACGAGCGCATTGCAGTAGGTACAGTCCGCGAGGTATAAGCTGAGCTTTGCATTAGTGTGAGTGATCAAATGCATACGCATCTATTACCAAAAGTACAGTCAGACAACAAACTCTTAAACAACAAGCTGATATTAACTATCCAGGATCAATATGGTCATTGCGAAAAGAAGTATCTCTTTTAGGATTCAAATGGTCAAGGACAGAGAATAACAGAAAAATTTTAATGGAAAAGCATGAGATCCGTCACCTACGTATAACTTATTTACATAAAATTTCCGAATACCGTATTCAGGGCAGGCCTATCGTTTATACCGATGAAACATATATTGACACCACTCACACTTCATCAAAATCATATTCAGATGGCAGCACTTCTGGTTTGAAGAAACACCTTATTAAGAGAACATGGTCACAGCGTCCTGCGTCTGACTGTACTTTTGGTGATCACTCACACTAATGTAAAGCTCAGCTTATACCTCGCGGACTGTACTAGGCAGTGATATGTGCTTTTCGTGTTCAACTCTTCGTGTTCAAGTAGCTTCGTGGCGTATTAGTAAATTAATATTCAATTTCGAATTAAATTGAGACACTCCACCAAAGGAGACGGCCCATTTTCCATGGGCATTTGCCCCACAGAAAAAGTGCAAGAGACTTGACCAAAATTGGATCAGTATAGGATTTTTAATATATATTGAGGAACCGTTTATGTTTTTATCCTGCATAGCGGGGTTTAAAAGATATCAACTAAAACATTGAAAAAAAAATAACGCCGCAAGTAGGTAATCAAGAACGTGATTATGTACTTACTAAATTCATTACTTTGCGACGTACTGTGCTCAGAATAATGTCGACTCAACACAGAGAAGGACCGGAGATTCGGCCAAACCACAAAAAAATTACAAAACCTTTGGAAAAATAAAGAAATTCCATGTGTTGGGTGAGTTTTGAACGAATTTTTACTGTACGTAAACTTCAACTGAACTAAAATGAGAAAAACATGGCTGATTTTGACTATAGTCTGTACACATTGGTACAAATGAAAGGAGTGTTCACCGTAGTACTTTTTTATTGGGTACTGACCCGAAGACAATAACTAAACCTTAACAGGCTTATTTAAATTTAAATTCACATAAACTTCGATAGCGTGTTTTAACGCCGTACAACGCCATCTAGTTTAGTTTTATGGAACTACAGTACCTTAATACAAAATTACTTATACATAGTCATTAAGGTACTTTTTAATCACTAATTTGCAATCCCCGCTTGGCAGGTTAGTATTGAATGTACAGTTTGAATTATTTAATTATATGTTATTTTAATTAAATAACTTGTTTAGGTCTCCGGGGCTAATTAAGTACCTAAACTTGAAACGACTTGGGGCAGAAATGAGCCGTCTCCTTTCTTAAGAAGCTCAAGTCGTCTAGGTCTAGATAAATGAAAGTATTTTTTTTGTGATCATATTTCAAAAACTGCCACACCGATTTCGATAAATAGTATAAACGGGATACCGGGATACGGGATAACGGGAACCTTTAAATTTACCTAACGAAAAAAGAAACAAAATTGATTCACAATTGGCGGAGCTACGTAGGTAGGTACATATAACGAGTACTAACTATGCTAACAAACACCTACATAAATAAAGTGGCCAAGTGCGAGTTGGACTCGCCCATGAAGGGTTCCGTTGCAGCATGTAACATAATATACATAGTACACATAGTTCTTGTAGTTCGTTGTAACTTTGATCGAAGTTTCAATAATGTCTGTCTCTACTATATGTATACGTCTATATTTATGACGTACTAAAAAAAAACTACTCATCAGATCGAGTTCAAACTAATTTTCGTTGGTAGTTTACATGGTAATGTACATCATATATTTTTTTAGATTTTTCATTCTCTGACTTTAGAAGTTAGAGGGGGGGGGGGACACATTTTACCACTTTGGAAGTGTCTCTCGCGCAAATTATTCAGTGTAGACGAAAATGATTTTAGAAACCTCAACATCATTTTTGAAGACCTATCGATAGAAACATCACACCTGCAGGTTTGATGAAAAAATTTTTTTTGAGTTTCAGTTCTCAGTATGGAGGGCAACCCTAATTTATCTTTTTTTTTAATTTTTTTGTTCAAATCTTAATGCGCTTCACAGAATACATCTACTTACCAAGTTTCAACAGTGTAGTTCTCATAGTTTCGGCAAAAAGTGGCTGTGACATACGGACGGACAGACAGACAGACAGACAGACATGACGAATCTATAAGGGTTCCGTTTTTACGTTTTACGGAACCCTAAAAATGGCACTCATAGTGATTAGGGGCTGTCGATAGAAGTGAAAACTTATAACTCAGAATTTGACAGCTCACTTTGGAAACTACGCGGGTGAAACCGGGGGTCGCTGCTAGTCTGGAATAAATCTTCAAAACTTCAAAATATCGTCGTCTAATAAGTCTTCTGAGCATTTCTAGATGACCGTGGTCCCGAGTTCACCCGAAGATTTCTTTCATTTACGAGCGTGACGCTTGAGCTCAATCCACAGCCCACGAAAAATCTGTGTATGGTCCGCTAAAAGAAGTTTTCACTTCAAAAAACACAACCAAGAATCTCCTCCTCTTTTGAAGTCAGTTAAAAAGTATTTAACTCACCTTGTTAAAAATATTTGCAGAATCGTAATAAATAGGTCTCTCTTTTGCAATTTTACTCAAAGCTTGAACCAAACGGAGGCCACGTTTTGTAAAGGCCATCCTATTTTTCGCGTTTAAAAAATATATTAAAATTACTTTTAGTGACGAGTTGTAAGTTTCACGTTTCCACTCACAATGGAGGGAGATATTCATTTTATACACTTCACTATCTTCACTTATATCTACTAATGTATATTTTAATGTATAAAAACATAATTTTGCAATTTTCTTGAGCATGAAATCAAATAAATACGAGACCGTCATCTTGAAATAAATTATTTTCTGTAAACGAGAATGTACTTATATAATAAACTAGTCAAGTGCAAGCGGACTCCCACACTAGGGGTTCAGTATATGAATTTTGTTTTTTACACTTTCGCGATTTGAACACAAACATAATGTTTACGTTACCTATATACCTATATTGGACATAATCACGATCTAAAATAAAATTGTTTACTTTGATTTTTATTTTTTTTGCTTCATATTTACTATAACAGGCATGGTCTATCCATTATCTTTTACGTACCTAAGTATGATTAACCTACGCCGCAAAATGACAGGAAGTTTTAAGTTTGGCGTGTCTGTCTGTGGCATCGTAGCTCGAACGTACAGTACAGATGAACCAATCTTAATTTGACTTTTTTTTAGTGAAATCTTGAATGACTTGTACTAATACCTATTTAAGTTTAAGGATTAAGTACCTACCTACATATTTAATCACACCTCTCTTCAATGAGGGTTTCAATAAAAAGGCTTGACAGTACTATAAATAGGTACACTGTGAACAATTTTACATCCAACATGGCCGCTGTCTCAAAATAGCCCAAGTACATATTTTTCACAACTCCCTCAATATGAGTTTGAAATCCAAAAGGGCTTGGCTAGTAGAATTCTTCTGGAATACTACGCACCATGGACGTATAAACTTTTTTATACGTCCATGCTACGCACTAAGACAAATTTGAAATCCAAGATGGCCACTGCCACAAAATATCCAGGGTTTTTAATAGTAACAATTGAAATGGTTCGATGACGTTCCTACTTTGAAACATGTGTGTGTTGATTATGTTTTTTGTTTTGTTGGAAAGATGAATTAGTTGGAAATATGTTTAGGTGTGTTTCATCAACATCGGTTGAGTCGTTTCAGAGTTATCAGCTATTTGTTACTTTGTTAGGTTGTAATTGGAAGCAATTTCGTTGAAAACATTTAAAGGTTTTTAATTTTATGTAGGTATACTTTTGTCCACAATACATTTAATACATTTACACATAAAATGAAATAAACAAATAGTGGCCCTGCCGATGTAGAAACGAAAAAACGAAAAAACCGAGTGCTTACGTCTGTCGACGTACTACCTACGTACGTCGACAGACGTAAGCACTCGGTTAGGTACACCTAAGGTACGAGTACTTACCTAGATATCTTTTATTTCAGAAAACGGCCCAGCTCTTTGTAAAAATATCACAGAAACTCGAAGGAAACACAGATAAAACAAGACCGTTGAAAACTGCTGATTGCCACAAATTTTGATGATTTACCAACCGAAGCCGAGGGTCGTGGTTTCGATTCCCACCCAGTGCAAATATTTTTGTGATGAGTTCAAATATTTGTTATTTTCCTGTTTATAAGTAGGTACGAGTATGTAGGTATGTATTTACTACTATATACATACATCTATCTGTCTCAAAAAGTAATTCAAATTATGTAATAATGTTACCCTCGAATCGTAAGTATTAGATAGTAGGTACCTACCTACATGATTAGTCCAAATCACTGTTTGCATAACCACAGATCAGAAAATAGTTACTTCGTGCATAACACAACGCTTGTCACCGAGATACTTTTATTTCTCAGGAAACATTGCCATATTAGAAAATAAATTAATATAATTATTTAAGTTACATCTACGTAGCGTAGGTAGGTACCTAACAACAAAAAAATAAATCGAGAATAAGTACCAACCCGGACTGGGCCAGCGTGGTGGATTATGGCCTTGACTCTGTCCTTGTAAGAGAAAGCTCCGAGTCCTAGCAGTGAGAACATTTAGTGGGCTGGGTATGTATGTATACATGATGTAAGTACCTAATTCAGTTTCTTTTAGGAAAGCAGTAAACACGCTCCATCGTAAACCGCATCGTCGAGATGGCGAAACGAAACCGAAATTATAATATACACATTTCATTTATATTCCTTTACAATTCAAATTTTTGCACTGTGTCTGGGTGTTTCTATGTATAATAAGTATGTATAAAACTATTTAAGTATTATATCAGTTATCTGGCCGCCATCATACAAACTTTGCTTAGTTTGGGGTCAGATGGTGTTGTGTGTGAATAGGGTACAGGACTGGGTCAAAAATACACCATCCTAATTAGTCCGTCAGCTAGATCATGGAAAAATATTGGACACGTATTTTTTGTTTTTTCTTAATATTAAAAATCGTCAAAGATTATAGACCATCAAACTTCGAGAGCGGGGGTCGCGACGTCACTCGTGAGTAAAAATCGTACTCACCAGTGACGTCACACAATACTTCGAAGCGCTGTATCTTCGTCATTTTTTGTTTGTGAAACAAAAGAAAAAATACGTGTACAATATATTTTTAGCAATCTAACTAACGGGCTATTTAGTGTTTTTGAGGATTGTACCCTATTGTCCACAAATATTTATTTATTCCTTTACAATGGTACTTATCAAATTAATCAATGTTTTGATCACTAGATTCCATCCAAATGGAGAAGCATTGCCAACCAATCTAGGACTTAAGTTGAAAGATAGCGTAACAATACCCTCCGGAATAGTGGAACTTGCATCTATGATGCCCGACAAAACTAGTATTTAATTAAACTAGCATTGGGTAGCGTTGTCTACACGAAGCTAGAAGTCCTACCTTGCTAACACTAGCTTGCTGTCCTAGCTTGAAAAAGTACCTAGTATTCCGAAAGCTGCTAGCAAATTTTGGGTAGATACCTTATTTGGGGCAAGCTGAAAACTTGTCATAAGCTCTCCTAATATATCCCAACACAGAGGCCGGCCTGGCTGGTGAGAGGCGGGGCAAAACTGATCCAGACTTTGTTTTAATTTTTATTCAGTGAATATGTTTGAGGCAATATGCAATTTTTATGTGTTGTAGATAATGTTTAAATCATTATTAGTACCTGGGTGACCGAGCTTTGCTCGGTTTAAATACTAAATATACTTAGATACCTACAGATAAAAGACTCCAAGAAATAGATTTTCTTAAAAAAAACAAATTGAAATTGAAAAAAAGAGAACCCGTCTGGATTCGAACCCGGAGCTACTAATTCGTGACCGCAATGAGCGCCCGACTTCTCGTCTGAGCTAGAGTGCTCGCAATATAACTCTGCGCGTAGCAAAATATGGAACTAATTGACAGGCCGTCAACTTCTTGTTTACGTCAGTTGACAAAAGTTTGTTTACGATTGATGTATTTATTAATTTCCAAAGTAATTAATAGCTTTTATTACGCCGAAAGTGATTAAAAGTGCTGGCCGTGGCTGGTTCTTGAAAATCAATCGTGGTTGTGAAGATGAACGATACAATAAAGGCGCGGGCCCACCGCGGTGCACGGAGAGGCTACGCACGTGTATTAAGCTTCGCTTTGTAAGAAAATGTATGTGGTTGTGTCCACTGCAACCCACGGAGAGACTACGCATGAATTGACGTCATTGATACACGCGTGGCTTGCTCGAATAGGCGGTTACATAGCTCAACGCTGTCAACGTGGGTCTACGTTTCCACTGGAGTACACGAATAAGACCCACGACTATGTACAGCTCGGTTATCGCAGATCAGTTTTCAGTCATACACGTTGTGGAACGACTTCTTCTGGCAAGACTGGGCGCAGGCGTCGCTCGCTTGCTTCCCCGCCCGTCCCACCTCCCGCAGTGAAGCCCGTGTCCGTAGATTGCAGTGGCATGTGTGTAGCCTCTCCGTGCGCCGTGCCACGCTAAACATAGTCGTGGGTCTTCGTGTAGGTACTCCAGTGGAAACGTAGACCCACGTTGTCAAACAAATGAATACACGCAGCTAAAATGCGCCGCGTGCCCGTGCACAGCATGCACCGCGGTGGGGCCGCGCCTTAACGGGCCAAAATTGCAGTTTTCCAAACGCAGAGCTATTTGACAACTAATATTTAGGGATACCATAGCAATCAAATCTCCACCTATTATCGGCATATTTTAAAGCTGAGGCTTTAGGTTGAGGTGCGGCTTTGGGTTTGAATGTTTTATCGCCAATTTACCCGTGGGAAAAAATGTGAGTGCTTAAGACCGAATGTGAAAAACTAGTTATAAATGTTTTTTTTCATAATATACAAATCAAAATAGAAAACACAGTAACACAGCAGTGAAGATCAGCTGATTGTATCTTTCTCGCTCGGGTACACTCGGCGGTTCCATGTTCACCCGATCGACCTTTTCACCTAACAGCGTCAGCTTCTATTTACCACTTAAGGGAAAATCTGTGGGCCAAAAGAAATTTTACTTAATTTGTTTTTCAACGTTAGCTTGGATGCTCTTACTCTGTATTAATTACTGTATTTTTATTATAGGCGTTTCAGAACGTACTGTCAATGGACAACGCATTATACCACTGCACTCAGATAAATAAAGCGGGTACAATGGGCAATGTAAAAGAAGAAAGCCAAAAGTGGCTTAAGAAAAATTAAATAAATTTAGACGATTGTAGGACAAATCCGCAGTTACTCGAATAAAGAGGCAGAAAGAAGACCCACAATACCAAGTAGAATAACTGTTAAAGGAACATGAACAAGAAGTTTTGCGGTTACCGCTGTGATTTTAACCCTATTGAAAAAAGAAGACTCTATGGAAGCCAATGACTCATTCAAAGAACGCTCATGCGCCAAATTTTAAAATAGTTTTATTTATGGTCTCAATAAAAGATTTACAAGTTTAAATTAAATTCTTGTTATTTCGATGTTGGTGTAGGTTGAAAATGACAGATTTTTTATAATGTAATAAACTATAATAAAGTTTTCCTGGTGGTAAGAGACTCAGACAGCCTGTACCAATTACCAATGATACTTGGTCACATACAATGAACCAAACCAGCACTGCAAAGGCGTTCATTACGTCGAGACATTCGTTCTTGAGTCTCAATTGTCGTGTAGTTACTTAAATTGCTTCCCTGAAAAATCCCTTCCCGTTCCTGTTTTATAAAGTTGTAAGTTCCCAATGAACGGGAAGGGAACCTATTAGCTTGACCTGGCAACATTTAGTACGCCACCAGTCGCGCGCAGACTGGTGGCGTCTGGTCCGGTCTGCTCGAGGCTCGAGGCGAGCACTATAATAATTATGCTGTCACGTCACGCGGCGAAATTTACCTTCACATTATAATGTCTAATGTGACAGTTTTTCATTGTCTAAAAACGCGCATATTATGCGTTTTTTTTTAAATAAGACCTAGTTAGATCGATTTATCGTCCCCGAAATCCCCTGCATACATAATTTCATGAAAATCCGTCGAGCCTGGGGCCTTGGGGCAACCGCGATAGTTCGCGGTGTGACCTGAGGTTCCGCAGAGGACACAGGAGGGCGGAGATGGATCATCCCGCTTGCACTCGGAAGTGCCGTACGCAGCGGGGTGGAACGGTGCAGAAGCGGGACGCGTGTCCATACTCCTGACACCGGTGACATTGGGTAGGGATACCCCGCTTGTGCGGGGCTTCGATGTTAAGCCTGTCAAGGTTAACACTGACTTGATGTTATAAACCTTTCGGCCTTCGATAGTCTTGTCCAAGACGACGAGAACCAGGTTTAATGGGGATTTGGTGCGCCCGCAGGTAATGCGGGAAACGGAACGGACCGGGAGGCCCTGGGATTGGAGGTCGGTGTAAACTAGGCCGATACCGATCTCTATGGGGGCAGAGGCGGGCGGCGGAGGTTCGGGGTGCGCCATCAGGGCCTTGAAGAGGCTCTCGAAAAGCTCGACGGTTTCCGGAGGGAAGTCGTTGGGCCTCTCTTACGCTGGGAGTGTAAGTAGATGTGCACATTGTGTTTGTGTGAAATTTTGTCCACAATATGTTGTCTTCTTGATAGAACGTACCTAATCTTCCGTTTCTTATTTATTATCAGTAATTGTTAATGAAATTTGTTTATGCTAATCCTTTTCGAAATAGCTGAAGTTTTGTTTTAGCGACATCTATGAAACGTATTCTGAATTTCTTTAAAATTTAAACCTTATCGCCTGATACCATTATCATAGTACTCGCAATGGTCGCTAGACGGCTATAAAATAAAGAAAATCCACATGAAATTATCACTTTGTGATGTCATCAATATTATTGCCGAATTGCCATTATAAAAAAAAATATAATCCTTCGCACATTTTTTTTACAAATTATCCGAAAAAAGCTGATCCGAAATTCGTGCGTAAAAGTGTCAATGTTTTGATATTTTATATTTTCTGGTCCAAATATATAACCAACTCCACCGTCTCCACCGGTAATTGATTGGTTTCATCCATTACTATTTATCTATTACTTTATACTATTTCCAAGTATCTTACTTCTTTCTATCACGCATAAGCAGATGTATATTGCAAACTCCTTTAAATGAATAGAGCGTATTCAAGATGCAAAAAGGCCTGGCAAAGACAGTTCCGAATTTCACCATAGGTGGCGCTAATGTTTTATTTTGTTAGAGACATTTAACAAAATCAAACTGTGATACCGCACTTGGCAATATGTATAACTATCTTTGACAAGTAAATTTGCATCTGGAGAACGCCTCATTACATACCGCTTTAGTAAATATTAATGTCTGCATCGTATCGGACCTAGTAAACAGTACCTTAAAATACTCAATGAAGTTAGCAATTGTCCCTAATCACCCCATTTTACTATCTATTCTATGCCCAGACACTCAAGTATAACTCCATACAAACGCCGATATCGTTCGTACACACGCGTGAATGTGTGCGTTAGGGCTAGGGGTGTTGAATACTGAATTGTTTTATTGAATAGTTATGCCCCTTGAGTTCATTTGGTGACGTAAAGTGGTTTACAATCTTTCTCTAATATTGAGCTAATAAATAGAATTGATCCAAATTTTGTTATTCTAATGAAAAGGGGAATGTATTTCCGCGTAAAATCAAACAAATACTATGATAGATACGTAGATATCTATTTCTGTTATTAGGTGTACACATGCGCATATTATTTTACACTTACCCGGAAACTTTATCCGGACACTGTAATCATTGCTGAAAGCATTATCCATTTTCGGGGCCAGAACTGGCCGCTTGTGATATTAAACTTCACAACACAACATTCTATTACACATTTATAATTGCACTCTACAATGCAACACAATCACTTTTCACTTAATCACACATTAAGGTACACTGCATTTATCATCATCATCATCATCAGCCTGTGTTCGTCCACTGCTGGACATAGGCCTCTCCTATAATACACCACTCAGCCCGATCCTCGGTCTTACGTTTCCAACTGCCACCAGCCATCTTTCTCAGGGCGTCCCACACTACGTTTGCCGATTCGCGGTCTCCACTCCAAAACCCGTCTACCCCAACGGTTATCGGGTCTGCTACAGATGTGTCCGGCCCATTGCCACTTCAGTTTGCTAATACGCTGAGCTATGTCGGTGACTTTAGTTCTCTGACGAATTACTTCATTACGAATGCAATCCCTCCGAGAAACGCCAAGCATAGCCCGTTCCATAGCTCGCTGAGTGACTATGAGCTTTCGGGCCATTTTGACTGTCAGTGTGCACGTTTCAGCACCGTAGGTCATAACGGGTCCTACCCGTTATGACGCACTGGTTGTACACTTTTGTTTTGAGACTTTGTGGGATGGGTGACGAAAAGACTCGACCAAGTTTGCCAAACGCTGCCTAGCCCAACTGGATTCTTCTCATGGCCTCACTCTCAAAGCTACATCTACCTAGTTCGAGCGTCTGTCCTAAGTAGACATATCTCCGAACAACTTCGAGAGTGGTTCCACTTACGGCAATCGGCCCCGGAGCAACGAACTCGATGCACATGACTTTGGTTTTATCCAAATTCATCCGAAGGCCGATGCGTTGAGAAGCGTTAGCCAGGCTGTCCAGCATCCACTGCATATCCTCCAGCGACTCTGCCATAATGTCGATGTCGTCAGCATATCGTAGGTGAGAGAGGTATTCGCCATTGATGTTTAGGCCATGTCCAACCCAATCCAGCGTCTTAAACAGATCCTCTAGTGGGTTTGAGAACAATTTCGGGGAAATAACATCCCCTTGCCTCACGCCTCGATGCAGAGGAATATGTTGGACCGCCATCGTAGCAGCGTCGTATAAGCACCTTATCACCTCGAAGTATCACCAATCGACTTGGCATCGCTGTAAGTACTCCAGAACAGCCCAGGTTTCGACAGAGTCGAACGCCTTCTCGTAGTCTACAAACGCTAAGCAAAGTGGCCGATTGTACTCCTTTGTCATTTGTAGAATCTGCCGTACCGTGTGAATGTGTTCAATGGTGCTGTACCCTCTTCGAAACCCAGCCTGTTCAGGAGGCTGAAACTCGTCAAGTCTTCGGGCGAGACGATTCGTGATAGCTCTCGAAAACAACTTATAGACATGGCTCAGAAGCGATATTGGTCGATAATTCTTTAAAAAGGTCTATCTTTTTCAAGAATAGGATGACTACATTTCTGTGCCATGCTTGTGGAGTTCTCCCGGTGAAGAGGATGGCATTAAACAGTTCTTGGAGCTCTTTTATAAGTGGTGCACCACCAGCCTTTAAGAGCTCAAGTTGCCCAAGAGCCATCACGATTTCGTCCATACTTATTTCTGGCAGTTCTTCAGTGTAGTGGCGAGTTAAGGTGGCTCTTTTGTCCTCGTTCTGTGGGAGATGTGGAGCATGCGATGCGAACAGCTGGCTGTAAAAGTCTTCCACCTCCGGGAGAATGTCTGCCTTGGATGAAACGACTCTCCCCGTCGAGGTAGTTAACTATGTCAGGTGACTTCTACCCAAGGTCTTGACGAACACTTTTGACCCCCATTTTGCTCAATTGATTTTTCAATCAAGAGCGTGTTAGCTAATCGGAGGTCACGTCGTACAAGCTTGGTAATTCTCTTGCTAAGAGCCCCTTGTTCAGACGAAATTAACGTGGGATTCCGTCGTTCCTCCATGAGCTCTAAGGTCTCCCTGGAAAGCTTGGAGTTTCTGCCTTTGCGCCGAATTTGGCAAAACTTTGTGCCCTCATCTCGCAGGACTTCCACTACACTTTCGAGCTTCAGGTCAGCGCTATTTATGGTTTCCAAGGCAGCAAACCGGTTCTCCAATTTTAACTGGAATGCTTCAGACCCAACTATGGTTTGGAGAAGGTTCGGACGGAGTGGTGACATCATCAAACGGACTCGTTCAAGCTTGTAATTAATATTCAGGGTGCCTCGAACAAGCCTGTGATCACTACCGGTAGCAAACTGAGAAATCACTGAGACATCCCTGAATATTCGCCGTTTGTCCGCTTTGATGAAGTCAATCTCATTTTTCGTCCGTCCGTCGGGGCTTCGCCATGTCCACCTCCTCTGAGGCTGTTTCTTATCGAACCATATGGTCCTACTACCGATTCACTGCAAGTCCATACAACAACACTGCATTAAGGACGTACCCCGAGCAAATGACCTTGAGTATTTCTTACCTTATCGCACACTGCAAGAAAGAGCAAGAGAGAAACAGTAGTGTTTGTCGCTGTTTTATGCTCAAATTATAGAATAAACTCTTTATAAAATCAGATTTTGGTCTTTCGAAACAAATATTTCTACCAAAATGTTTGTAATGGAATTATCTATCCGTTGGTGTAAGTACAAAATCAAAATAATGGAGGTTTTTCGAGGATGCATGATGCAAGATAATGATAACTACATTTTTTTTTTTAAGATTTTGTGTTGAGGCGATTATTTAAACAATAAGTTCATTGACAAAAAAAATAAAACAACCATTTTGAAGCCAAGAAGTTGTGGAAATTTAATGTATTTTTTTCCAGTTGATATTTGTTTTGGCTAATAAGTACTTAGATAGCTCGGAAAACTGGACAAAACTCGTTTTTGCTGGGGGATGCACCTTAAGTAACTAGAACTATTCACAACTACGTCAGCAAACAATGAACTATGTACATTATGATCCTTCAAAATTACATGATAAATCAATGATGGCGCGGGCGCTGGCCAATGTTATTAGTTCCGGATTTGATTTTTATGTTGATATGATTCCTTATTATGTTTTTATGATGGTTTATTAAATTATACACTCTCATGTTATATTATAGCATATTCTTAGGAAACGCATTCAAATTCATACGTAGTAGACCAATGACTTTATATCATATGGATACAACGTCCCAAACAAAAGTCAGGGTAGCGATTCTGAAACCATTCGGTTGCATCCGACACGGAATCTCATCTCTCGGTCTTTGTCATGTTAAACAGATAAGACAAAGACCGAGAGATGAGATTCCGTGTCGGATGCAACCGAATGGTTTCAGAATCGCTACCCAGGTAAATTTATAAAGTGTCCTTATCTCATACGTTTACACCTATTGACATACTTAGATATAGGTAGATATATATTATTATTATGTTCTCAAAAAAAAAAATACAGCTTTATTTTCTGACAGGAATATTTAAGCAAACAATCTAACAACTGGATTATTTGTGAATTTATAAATTTTATTTTATGTTTTTATTGAGAATTGTTTATGAATTGCTTGTTTTGGAGTGGAATTGAAGTAATTATGGTAATTACTGAAAATTATGATACACGTCCTTCACTCATTTTTGCTTTTCTTGCGTAGTTATGTTATGACTTATGATAATATCCACAAAACATCATTTTAAGAAGCACGAAACACGTTCTATGCTACGATAGATTATACAGAGACTGTCTTAAAAAAGTGCTACGATAATTAATGAAATACATACTGCACTACTGATTTCATCTGAAACACAAAAACTCTTTCTATGTTGAAGTCAAATAAAAAACCAGCAGTCATTGTCATAAAACTAAAATTTACAGAGCTATCTGAATAAACTACTATCAGTGTTAAAATAATAAATATTCACTAGGTTGGACACACTGCAGTGGCTATGTAAGTTATAAAGGTGATATCAGACGGTTCACTTTTCTTTCATTTTCGTCTTTCATTCGGAATTAATCTTTTGAACCCCAAATGAAACGAGAGTGCCGAATGAATTCATTAATGAACCGATCCGACGATGTTAGATTTTGGTATTCGGCATCTTTCACTGCAACTACGAATGAATGGAAAATAAACCGTCTGAACACAGAGAGAACGTCCACTCGAATTCGGGCATTTTGTCTCGAGCTCTGTAGCAGACGCACGTCCCGTTGCGTCGCGGAAAATTGGCGGCAAAATGGTGTTCAAGTGGAATGAGCAAAGTACGGTGCTGTTTTTGGAACATTTTAAAAATTACCAATGTTTTTGGAACCACAAACTTGACGAATACAAAGATAAAACATTACGTACAAACGCTATAAAATCCCTAATTAGTAATTTAAACCTCGAGGTTACTGAAGAATACATCAAACATAAAATTAAAACTATTAATGATCACAAATTAAACGGATTCCGAGACGCACGACTTCACCCGATGACATATTTAAAGTAAATAACAGATGAACGTTAATTTCTTTGTCATTCGCAGTTTGTCGTGTGAACATGGAATGAAAGAAAAATGAACCATTCACTCGAGTGAACCGTCTGATATCACCTTTATTACGAACTTTGAGGTAAAATGAAATCTTACGTTATTTTACTCTTCGAAAATTTTAAAAAGCTTTTATTCTTGTCCCGTTTCCCTTTTAGTTGACCGACAGTCGTAAACAGCATAGCAACCAACTAACCTATCTAATGATAATATTTTGTTAAGTAGCTTCTGACTAAATAAGAAATTGACGCTGGCAACATTTGCCGGATCAACAAGCTGATCAAGCGGTCCGCTTGCTGTTCATTTTGCAAAATCGAAAAAAAAACTAATTTTAATTGCTTTTTCCATGTCATATTAACTAGTGCTAGTAGTTTGATACACATCTAATCATTGTAATACCTTCTTCCCTTCAGCGACACCCTTGGAAATGTTTAAACTTGAAAATTACTAAGTGGCAGACAACAGGGCGCAAAACCGCGCGTTTCTGTATCATTTGCATACGAAACTTGACTGGACCATGGACGAATCTACAAAAAACACTGATGGGATGGAAGCTGACTCTCAGAATCCGGGTAAATAAGTATATTTTTCCGTCACAATGTAGAGAAAATCTGTTTAGTCTTGTCATTTCATGCAGACTAAACGCCTAAATTACGAAGCGTAATGATGTGTCTCATTCAACTAGATTGTTTATAATCTATTGGCGACATATCGACCATTTCTAGCTATGAATTCGTTTCGTCTAGGAACACAAATATTATAGAACATTCGAATCATTAAAAAGTTATTGTTTAGTTCGTATGTAAGGTTCCGGACATGTTTACAATGCTCTACTTTTTAATTTGGCCAGGTTATAGTCCAAACATCAATAGCCCTTCCCAAAAATTTCTTCTTATTATCTTTTGTACTCTTTGTGTTTTAAAACCGCAACTATTATGGGTACCTTCTTTGAATTTTTTAGTATGCTATGCTACAACTTCAATTTCGTATTTATTAACGAAAATTATAGGAATTTGAAGGTTATGTTTGGCTTCATGGTATGTGAGTAAATAAGAATACTATCACTAACACTGCCTAGTGTTAATAATAAATAACTTGCTATTGATTGATATTTAAACTTTGTATTCCACTTCCTCCTTCCTATGTTTTCATCAAAGTTCAGACATACTTTAATACAACCCAACTTACCCCACTGCTTGAAATAACATGCTAACTTGGTTAAACCAGGGTAAATGTTTGTGCAATTCTACGTATTATAAGGCTTTTAGTTTATTTTATATATAGTCTGCATGAACCTAATATTTGTAACATTTTCTGTTCAGATTAAATTTTGTCCATTGATATTTGCTACGTGAAATAGTCCCAGTGTTGGACTGGCCATATAGTCTAGGTGTCATTTACCAACTTGGCCCCGGCTTGTAGTTGCCATGGAGCCACCTGGGCCCTTTCGATCCTGCCTATAGCATCATGAAATATGAAATTTGTGTTACTATTCTTCCCATACATGTAAGTGTGAATCATCTGTTATTGTTATTACAGAAGAAGCTCTAATCCAGCCCAGTGAGCTAGATGACATCCTGACCGAGAAACCAGCTTTAGCAGATAATTCTGAGTCCATGTTTCCTGATAGCCCAGTCTATGAACCAGATGAAGATGTCCAGGTATGTACACGTTGAAAGCATACTTAGAGCACAAACCAAGTAGGTAGTTTTAGTAGTGAAAATGTATAATTCTGTCATCAGCTTTTGTCATTGGTTTTATAGCTGAAGAAAAATGGTGTCTTGAAAACAGCATGTCATACTCATGACCTGCCGTGTCTGAGAGATCACAGCTCATGCAAAGATATACATGACCTGTACAATACATTCGACATATTTTGGTTTAAAATGGTAATTGTGCTATGATTTCACTGCAGTTATAAAATTGTATGTAATTATTAAGATAAACACAATATTTCATGTAGAAACAGTCTGTTGAGTTGCTAGTTGGTTGTCACTAGATGGCAGCAACACTTCAGTAGTGTCAGTTCGAGTGAAATACACTAGATGGCGCTTTTCTACATAATATAACTGAAACCTGAAACTTGCAATTTTCTGTGGATAGAATCCAGAAAAGAAATTTCTCTCTAAATTCCCTTATGTACTCAGTATTTTGTTTTGTAACAAGACTAGTTTACGTGTGTTAAAAATTGCAACTTCATAAAATTAGTTTTTCCGATGTAATTTAGGAAAACAAACACAAACTTTTCCCTAAGCAAAATTTGCATAAACATGCCATAAATTCTGTAAAAGCCAACAGTTTGTTATGGCACATTTTCAAAATGGTGGTTTTTGATATTTTGATATTAATAATAATAATATCTTATATTATTTTAGTTTGTATCCAGTTCTACAGCAGAAAAGGATGTCATAGAAATATCTTCGGAAACCAAAGGTATGATTTCCATTTAATTTTTCAGTGCTTTTTTACCAACAGGTTGTTTTCCTTTTCTAGAATGTTGTTTTACATTGAAGGTTGTTTTACTTCCATGCTGAGATTGTTGGTTTGAAATGCAAGTGGAAGTGAAACTTCCACTTGTTGTGAGTGTTAATTGGAAAGAAAATGTTAAAATTTTTCAAGTACCTGTTGCAAACAATAAAGGAGTTATTGCCTCAGGTATAGTATTGATTTTACATATTTACAGTATTTTTGTTGAGTTTTTAGTTTTTATTGATCCAAGTCATTGATATTGTCAGTATTTTTTCGAGAAGAGATGAGATTTATGCATTTTTAAACCCTGTTTTTTAGAACTAGTGTCAAAGTAATCAGAAAAAATGTTCTGAACCTGTAGTTACCGTCATTATATATTATTGGATTTGTGGCTGCAATCAATAGCATAGTTTTTAGTTTTCACATAAAAACATGTTGTATTACCACAGTGCTTCCTAAATTTTATAAAGTATACTTATTAGCACTTATTCGAGTGAAGGGTTAATCCACTGCAGGGTTACTCTATTCATACCTGCTATGGATTGGAAAGCATTGTGGCATTCCGATATGAGGACAGAAGTTATATTGTTATTTTGTAGGGTTTGAAGCACTGACAAGCTGTTGGAGACAATTTTGATATTTAGGTCTGTAACTCTGTAAAATCTGTGGCTGCGACCCCCTGTGCTGCCGTGGTGGTACCAATACATTCGGCTTGAAAAATTGTGTTAAAATTGCTTAGTGTTTTATGTTTAAGTCATTTGAGAAGATACCGGCTCCTGAACCTTTTGTGATTTTTGAGCTGTCTGTGTATATCCTTCCTTCTGTGCTGCCAAAACTATTTTTTAATTCTGCGTTATGTAGGATATTGTATCTACGATCAAAGACATGTATATTGGCAAATTGGCATATAGTACTGTCCATGGGTGCCTCATAAAGCGGTATTTCTTTCAGCATCCGTTGCAAAACTTTTCAGTGTTGTGTATTTAGTTTCCAAAGTTTGTTTGCTCTTAGTCGCAGGGTGGCTGCTGTGGTCTCCTCCTGTATGACTAAGTGTAGAGGTTTCAAGCTTAAGAAATTCTCTAGTGTGGCAGATGGTGTAGTTTTTATGCATCTAGTAGCTGCTATGCTTGCCAGGCATTGCAGTTTGTATTTTACTGTGGTCAGTTGTATTCGGAGCCACCACACAACCGATCCGTAGGTCAGAGAGGGTCTGATCACTCAAGTGTATAAGTATAGTGTGATTTTTGGATTGAGACCCTATTTTCTCCCAACGAGTCACTGGCATTGCCAAAAATTTAGCCAGGCCCTCTTAATTTTTGTATGAATATGACTCGCCCAGTACTGTTTATTGTCAAGCCTGACACACAGATATTTCACTGGAGGTGATAGGGAGAGTTTGGTATTAAATAGCTATGGGAATTATCTTTGTCTAGCAGCCGCGTTGGTTGCCAGTGATCTATGATAGTTTGGTATCTAGAGCTTACAAAAGTAGGTTCCGTACCCCTGTTCATAATGTTTCGATTGGTCTGGAATATATATTTGGCTAAAGACTCAACTCTTTTGTTGGTGTTTCTACTGCCCCACAGAGAGTGAAGAGCGTTGCAGTTGGCAGATGCGATTAGGTCCCAGTCAAGTGCTTCGCAGTGTTGCACCAGGTTGGTCAATTCTTTTGGTGGGAATATCACCCTCACCCGGCAGGTACACTGATGCTAGTACTAGGACGGTTTGGTTTTCTGTAGTGAGTCTCACTGCGGTAAGGTCTCTTGAAACAGAATTCGTTAAGCAGTTATAGATTTAGGTTGTTATAGATTTAGGCTTAGAAATGCAGTTTTTTGGTTTTTCGACAATAGTGTCTATCATAAAGCTACCTCCGATGTTACTTAGACCGCAGATTTTGTTGTTTTTGATCCAGGGTTCCTGGATCATAGGGATGGTCTTTACTACTTTTGTCCAGCACTCTGCGTAAATTGGCGGCCGCTATTTGGTTGTGCTGGAGATGAACTTGAGGGGGCTATGGACTACCCAGAGTTTCATCTTCGTAGCTGCTGGAGCACCCCTCACTTTGCAATACTGAGATTGCACTTCGCTCAGACTCTGTTAGGGAGCGGAGGTAGATGGCTCCGGAGTCGAAGTCTCCTTTGCCACAGTCTCACTCGTTGTGGTGGTCTTTTCGGGTTGTTGTTCGGCCGTTTTCGCTTCTATTGTAGAGAAGAAGCGTATGTACTAACTCCCCGACATGTGGACCACCCGGCGGTCTCTATCCAGTATCGTCCGTTTTTGGTCCTCGAGTATTCCCAGGATAAGGATAAGGTGGACCACCTTTTCCTTGGAGTTCGTGGCCTCCTGTATTGTATTATCTACCGTCATATCATAACTTTGTACCACGGTTTCTGGGCACAAAGGACTCTGTGCAGTATTTGCCACCCAGTATCGGGCAGATACTGGGAATAGGGGAATCATCAACCTATATAGTAATGCTTGATCAACCCCCCCCCCCCGCTCATGACGAACGTATAAGACAGTAATAAAATAATATGAAGAACATTCAGTACTTTCATGACGTTTTATTGAACATTTTTTTTACTTTTGTATATCATCATCATGCGTGACATAATACGTGCCGACATCAACAATATTTCTTAATTTTAGATGAGCCTTCAACATCGCAAGCTAAAAGGAAACTCTCAGATGACGCAGTCGATTCCAACCCCAAGATACAGAAGCTGGATCTCACTGGCGCCGAGTTCGCCGTCTCAACTCAATCTTTAGACGATGAAGTCTCAGAAATCACCAACGCTGCAATACTTAAGACCAAAGACTTAGAACTGCCCTCGTCTTCTCGTGTCAAAACCCCAGTGCGGTCCAGCCCTAGGCTGCTAAAACGTAGTAATAGTGCAGATATCACCAAAACCAATACTCCTAAAAAGACGCCCAAGGCGCGCCCGGCCAGTGCTGACGTCACCAAAAAAACTCCTCGTAAACCCCTAACTAAAATCGATACCAAACCTAGTGAATTCCTCAAAGAAAACCCTAAAATACCAGAAACCGAGGAAGAAATGTCGGAAAATTTAAACGACTCCCAAGGCTTCAGCCTACACCTGTCCCCTAGCCCTGATGAAGAGAAGAAAAACATTCCAGCAAACTCTAATAGTGATCCAGTCACAGTGAAAGATAGAGAAGAAGTTTTAGAACCAGAAAATGTTTCTGAAAGTCGAAGTGAAGGATTCAAGTTTTCCGAGCAAAGCCTCTCCCAATCGCTGCCTAAACCCACGAAAACGACTGATCAGGAGAGCACTGATAGCATGGGCTCAACCCTGGAAATCGAGAGTCCAGAGCACATTCCGAGTGTTGCCTCCAAAATGATCTCAAAATTGTCTAATGGCACGTCATCGACACCTACCGAATTGGCCGCAGCAGGGAAGCATTCGACCGGAGAGAATGACTGCACCCCGGATATGGCGAACATCGCAGCCAAAGGGAAACGCAAGAGCGAATCTTTTCGAGCCAGCAACACTACCACTCCGTCTACGATCTCTCCCCTGCAAAATGGCCACTCTTTACCTATAAACACTCCTCAAATACCAGTGTTCGATGTTCACGTCAGCCACAATGAAGACAACGAGTTTCTCTCGCTATACATTGTCCGGACTGACAACGATGTAGGCATGGATATGTGTAAGGAGTATCAGAGGATATCGAAGCGCTTTACGATGGACCCTTACGCCGCTGACGTATCAGTCAACACGTCACCCTCGAGTGTTACCAGTGGCGGATTGATAAATCTACCGAACAGAACTTCATTCGCTTCGACCGTGAGTTCCACATCATCGTCTAGCAACCGAACCAGTGACGGGAACTTCGTCGTGCCTCAACCGCCTCGGAAGTCTGTCGTCAATCCGACAACATCCGTTAAAGGAATTGACGCTCTAATCAAGAAGCTGCAAGACATATTTTCTTACCTCCGCGATACATCTGTGGATGAGGCAAACCGTTCAATGAATCAGGATAAGGTGTCGGTCGGGGTTCAAGTTTCGGTCTCAAGCGACAGTACAGTGAGCAACGGGAACGCAAGTCCAGAGGAAGTCAGCAAGTGTGATAAAGCGACTCCTAAAAGTTCTTTGAAGAAAAGTCGAGTGCGGGGAAGGAGACATATGGCTGGGAAAACTAAGCGAGCAATACTACCTACTCAGCATGAGGAGCCAGATTACATGCATGGAATGAATTCGCCTGAAATGGTGCCAACGAATGGTGAAAACGGCAAGGAATCTCCAATCAAGTCGCCCAAGGAAGAGAAACCGCTATCAAGCTTAGTTGCTACCCCCAAATCTGTTAGCAAGTTGAAGCAGAAACGTAGACCAACTTCCCCCCGTCCGGCCACTCCGGTGGAAAAGTCCGTGATCAAGAGTGAATACCCAGGGTACCAACCAGATACTGTAGTACTAGCGAAATGGGTCGACAAGCGATACTATTCGGGGAAAGTATTGGAAATAACCGAGCCTAACAAATACATGATTAAATTTGACGATGGGCAGACAAAGGTATTGTTGGATGAGTTTATAATATTTGGTGATACGAAGATCTTGCCTCTAGAAGGTCAGTCAGTGTACGCTGTGGTTGATGAAGAACAGAGCTACGAACCGGGGCTGGTGATGGGAGTGGATGTCAATGATAGCGGCACCGTTACCTACAGATGCATCACTGACGGGTAAGTTTTACGAAATAAATTATCTAGACATACGGCAGTGTGGCCAGCCAAGTTTCACTCCTGACTGTCTCGAGTGATGGGGCTTCTCATATCTCGAAAAAGCGATATCGGTTCATGGAAGAGATCTGACTCCACGTTTGTGATAAGAACGTCTAGGTTGTAACGCATGCCGTTGCCTGAGTGGGGCTTCTTGATAGTTACAATCTTGGTGTCTTCAAATCGAGAGTGAATTAGTTTCTTCTAGGTGAGGACGCTCCATCGTGGAGTATGGTATGATATTATCGTTATATGAGTATGATCTTATCGTCGCTTAACGTCAGGCGAGATGGTCAAGTACGAACTTATTATATATATAGTTAAAAAAAAAAAAAATTGGCAGTCATAGGAACTGCCGATAGAAGTGAAAACTTATAACTCAGAATTTGATTTGATTTCTGTTGTCCTGGTATCTGGAGATAAACGCTGGGCTGTTGGAGGTAGGTAATCGAAACTCTTTACTGTTTCTGTTGCCCTGGTACCTACTTGGCCGTTTTTACCGAGTTTACCCGAAGATTTCTTATCATATCCGAGCGTGACGATTGATGAATCCATTTCACAGCCCACGAAAATTCTGTCTATAGGGCGCCTAAAGAAGTTTTCACTTCAAAAAGTTAAATGATGATGCGGATTGCGATTAATAAGATTCGTGTAAACTCGTTGCAGAGACACAACTGTGATGGTGATAATAAGATTCGTGTTAACCTTTGCAGGGATACGACGGTGATGGTGACGGCCAGCGAGCTTTACCTGACGGAGGACCAGGCCCGCTCGCTGAAGGAGTCCATCCACCAGAACAGCTCCTCGTCGCCGTCCACGCCGCGCCGGCGGGCGCACAGGGAATTGGACCTTGATAACATTATACAGGTAATTGAGATGATGTGGATCGGGATGGATCAAAAATATACCATCTTCTAATGAGTCCGTCAGCTACATCATGGAAAAAATATGGGACAAGTATTTTTTTTTTTGTTTTTATAAATATTGGTGGACAATTCACACACAACACCATGAAATTCATCAACATTTATCAAATTATTTATTAAAAAATAGACAAAGCTATAGATCATCAAACTTTTGGAGCGGGGGGTTGTGACGCCACGTCTTTGTAAACATCGTACAATGAAGTGACGGAACTCGAAACTTCTAAGCACTATATCTGAGTTATTTTTGTTTGAGAAACGAAAGAACGAAATACATTCAGGTATAATATTTTTAGCAATCTAGCTGATGGTACGGACTCAGGGCCGGATTTAGGGGAGGGCAACCGAAGAATATGCCCCGTGGCCTCCACAACAGGGACTTGGGAAAAAAACGATTAGTAAACATCTTTTACGTTACCTTTAAACCATTTGTAGTCCGGGTGTTTACTTCCCCACCCAGTGCAAATATTTGTGTGATGAATACAAATAATTGAAGAGTGACGAGACAAAAAGGACATGAATGTGCCTGATGGTAAGCAACATGCCAACATAGTGACACGCAGTTATGGGACCATTAAGACTCCAAATCTAATGTATGTTTGCACATTACTGGTTGGCGGTAGACAAACTGGCAAAGGTATGGTACTTTCCCAGACGGACTATTAAACGGATCTATTAAAGAGGCTGACAATAATAATATGTTTAAATTGAAACTAAAGAATTTTTTAATTGACAAAGCATATTATACTATCATTGAATATTTGAATGATAAAATTGACGTTTAAATTGACTTTATGAATATTGATATTTGTACAAATTAATTAAGTTATTATTGTAAACTTGAGCATAATTGGAATTTTATAATTGAGACAATTTGTATTTATGTGTATTGTTGCACGCCCTATGGGTTCGGATGCAGTGATACTTTATTATAATTTATTATTTTAGATCTGTAACTAATACCTATATTCCAGCAATAAAGATAATTTGATTTGATTTGACTCTGCAAGGAGTCCTACCACTACAAATAAACATAAAATGGGTTTGTTATGTGTATGCTTTGTCCTAGGAAACGTTTGTAGTTCGTATTTATTTCAAATATTTATAGAGTTGTATGTTGTAGGGTCCCCGAAGCGCTCGTAGTCGAGACAAATGCGCCACGACGTCCAGTGCGAAGAAACGTATCGCTTCACCCAAAAGCCCCAAAGCATCTACTTCAGGTAATGTAATATTTTAGTACGAAAACTAAAAAACGTGATTGTAACACATTTTAATTTAAATCATGGGTAACTCATATTTGGTCCAGTCCGACTAAAGGTCTGCGCCCACATACTTATACGACTCGGCTCTTACCCAATACAATGCGATAAAATGCGGCTGTCAGCGAGCGTTCTGCTAATTTGTGTTGCCAATGTAATTGTATATCTTAACGGGCATGGCATAACGCCCATATTTGAGTGTATTTTATTTGTCGGGTGGTAGCAAAGTCGTATTAGCCTTTAGAAAATCTTTTAAGTTGCAGCCGAATGCAGTGGCTTTTTTCAAGGAATATGCAGGCATGTGAACTCTTCTCCTTTGCCATTGACTACCTATATAGCACACGTGAGATGTCCGTGAATTAATTTTAAATATAATGAAATATCTTACACATCAAAATAACAGTGCTATTGAATGCCGGCCGCTTTTATTTTCTTTTCTTTTTTGGAACGAAGTTCCTTGCGACAGGCTTTGAGAATAGTGATTTTGCTTCGCGACCGAACCGAAAAGAATGTGAGAAACAGTAAGAAAAATATATAACGGAAGTGGCGCGTAAAAACTGCCCGTGACCAGTGTTGTCAACTTTATTTTTCAGTTGATTGCACACCAAATAATATTCAAAATTTTTTTGGCAAATTGTGTTGCTCCTACATTATCCGGAGGAACCTCGTTTCTGACTGGTGTTCCATGACACCACAAACCTATATTTTTTACTTATTATCAACAACATTGTTAAGTAGTATCAGCAACATTATTAGAAACGTGTATTACTATAAGCAATTCTTAAAAAAACAATAATACATACCTCAAACCAGCCCTGAACCACGCTCCCAAAATGCTAACATGGTCGTGTTCGCAGTTTGGGAGCGCGCTTCCCCAATCTCGCCTCGCACTATTGCTCCGTCTAGACGTCTTCAAACGACTATGATTCATAAGACGTATGTCTGTATGGTACAGGTTTGAAGAGCAAGACTCCCATGGTGCGGCCTCGTCTCGCCAGCGAGAGTAGCTCGGTGAGCGAGAGCAGCAACTCTGCGCCCGCCGCGCGCCTCGAGGAGGTGGCGGGCGTCGAGCCCGAGACGCAGAAGACGCCGAGGAAAGTCGACGGCGTCAAAGGTGAGTCTCTATTTAGTGAGTCATAAGGTTCACAGTTGATCGCTACCTCGCCTCATGTCAAGCGACAAAGCGCCTAGATGAAACCTATATACGAGTACTCTCGATTAGACGATCATAGTAACTACATTCGTCATGGAATGCCTAGACAGGCAACGTAAGTAACTAGTAAGACTGGCGGTCGTCGAGCCCGAGACGCAGAAGACGCCGAGGAAAGTCGACGGCGTCAAAGGTGAGTCTCTATTTAGACGGGAATAAGGTTCACAGTTGATCGCTACGTCACCTCATGTCAAGCGACAAAGCGCCTTGCAGAAACCTATATACGAGTACTCTCGATTAGACGATCATAGTAACTACATTCGTCATGGAATGCCTAGACAGGCAACGTAAGTAACTAGTAAGACTGGCGGTCGTCGAGCCCGAGACGCAGAAGGCGCCGAGGAAAGTCGACGGCGTCAAAGGTGAGTCTATATAGACGGGAATAAGGTTCACAGTTGATCGCTACCTCGCCTCATGTCAAGCGACAAAGCGCCTAGATGAAAGCTCTATACGAGTACACTGAACTTGACGACCATAGTACCTACATTCGTCAGGGAATGCCTATACAGGCAACGTAAGTACCTAGTAAGACCACTCTGGTGGCGGGCGTCGAGCCCGAGACGCAGAAGACGCCGAGGAAAGTCGACGGCGTCAAAGGTGAGTCTCTATTTTGACGGGAATACGGTTCACAGTTGATCGCTACGTCACCTCATGTCAAGCGACAAAGCGCCTTGAAGAAACCTATATACGAGTACCCTCGATTATGACGACCATCGTAGTACTACATTCGTCAGAAACTACCTATGCAACGTAAGTACCTAGAAGAAACCGATAAGTGTACCTACTCTTGACTAGACACAGATTATATCCATCAGGAAAACCTACGTCGAGGCGTAGTTTATCACAGTTCAGTTGTTACCAAAGTGGAGTCAAACAGAGTTTGAGTCTTTTGTAAGTCAACTATGAAACGATGTCGCTTTTTTCAAGCTACGGGAAGATCGATAGAAGAAAAGTGCAAAATGATGTTAGATCATACAGTTCAGTGGCACACTATACGAAGTGTATCCGTTAAGTTAGCGAGTAGAAGGGTGAGACCCCCCTGGTGCGGGCGCGGCTAATAAGACGCCGAGGAAAGTCGACGGCGTTAAAGGTTAGCCTCTTTTTACTCAGCTGTAGCACAGTCTATTAAATCATACGGTCGTTCAATGAAGCCGTCTAGAACGTCCAATCGTGCGGGGTGAGATGCGGGAAGCGCGCTCCTGCCATTGCTAACATTACAATGTTAGTATTTCGTAAGCGCGGTTGTAGGTTTGATGTTAACTGTCTATCTCGCCTAAAATCAAGCGATGACGCGGTCTACGATGAAGCGTGCTTAATTAGAAGAAACCGATTTGACTTTATCAATATAAAACCATACCATAGCAAAAGGACCACGTAGGTACGCATCCTAATACAAAGTGACGTCAGACCTCATTTAAGTTTTTGGAACGTCAACCACGAAATGGTGTCGCTTTTTCGAGCTACGAGCAGTCCGAGAGAAGGTAACTTTGATAGGTTTACACTTGACCGCCATCTCGCCTGATAAGCGACGATGCGATCTACGATGGAGCGTGTTTACCTAGAAAAAACCGATTCACTCTCGATTTGAAGACAAAGATTGTAACCATTGGGGAAAACCCACTCAGGCAACGTATTCCACAGCCTAGACGTTCTTATCACAAAAGTCAATTCTCTTCGTTCGTGTCTTTGAAACATCAACCATGAAACAAATTAATTAAATTGATTAAATTGTGTGTATAAAATTCCAGCAGGCCCTTTTCAGCTGAAAGGCCTATCGAAGCAGAACGTCGGCAAGAAGAACTCGAAACTGACTAAGTTCGAGAACGACGTGGCCACGGTGTCGATGCTGGGCCCGATACCGGCGGGTGATAGCAACATGTTCGCGGGGCTACACTTCCTGCTCACCTGTGCTGATACGCCGCATAGGAGGAAAACTGATAACTCGGAGAAGGTGAGAGACATTACAACTAAATAGTCCGTAGAGTCCCGCAGCCCGGAAGAAATTAAACTTTTCACTCTCGCTCTGTCTCTTTCTATGTGGGGGAAGGGCCGCAACAGTGCTTTCATACGCCCTCCATGGTAGCGTTAAACGTTTAACGCAACCTTGTTGGTAGTCGCATAAGAAGTTTCACTTTGACAAAATTGATAGTTGTAAAATGTTGTTGTAAAGTTTAGAATTTTCTCGAACACACAGCTCTCAAATAAATAAAAGACGCTTCGAAATTCCATGAGTTTACGATAACCACTGTCTTACACTGCAAACCGCTCGTCGAGTTATATAAGATGTATTGTAAATATTATACTACCGATAAAAGTGAAAACTTATTACTTCTAATTTGATTGCTCACTTTGTAGTTCTTTTCTAAAACCGCAGATGTCGCTTTAATAATAAATAAAAAAAAATGGTTGTCTGTAAAGTCGGTTTACTGACGATAGTTAAACGTGACAACGTCTTAAGAAATCAGTACGCTGATAGCGCGAGTAGTAATACCGCTCGACTCGGCGGGTGGCGCCCTCAGCGCTCAGCTTCGTCCGCATGGCACAGACGACGAACTAACGGTAACGGTTACATGACGTCATGTTTTGCGGGCGTGCAGCCGGCTTCACCGAATTATAAGACGTTATCACGTCAAAATATATATATTGGCTGTCATAGGGACTACCGATAGAAGTGAAAACTTATAACTCAGAACTTATGACCTTGTAAACTGCGCGGGTGAAACCGGAGGGCGTGGCCATTACCATGGTCATCTAGATCATCCTAGTTTATCCGAAAATTTCTTTCATCTAGGAACGTGACGCTTGAGTTCAATTCACAGCCCAGCGGAAAATCTGTAAGTGGTGCGCCGAAAGACGTTTTCACTTCAAAGAATCGGAAAGCGTTAGGCGACGATGACGCAAGTAACATGATTTTTATTTACCTTAAAAGTACTACGAACGCCTAATTAACTTTTCAATGAGGCGATTCCCGACGAGACAAAAAGATATGGTTCAATAAAACGATGATAGGAGGCGCTTGTAGGTCTTTCACTTAGTTGTCAAAAGCGTTAGGGATAATGAGACTCAATTCATTCAAATTTGCGAAAGCACGACTTATTGTAATAAATAATTAACTACTTTATCCATGTACGCATTTTATTCGAATGAAAACTATATCAAAACATGCAAATTTCAAAACATATTCGTAAAACTGATGAAAGACAAAATACAAGTTTTTTTTAATTTATTCTTGGCTATGGAAAATAGTCATTCAGCCGAGATAGTATCTCTCTACTTAGTCTGTGGATAAAATATTGTCGTATCAGTGTTCCTGTTTATATCTTTGAATTTTCCTTCTACTTTAGCTTGGTTGGTGTCTCTTGCATCGGGATTTCTAAAGATTTTTACTGAAAATGGATTGTGATTAGCTGATTAGTAACGGTTTTTTATTACATTATCAACTTAACTTAATTGGCTATTTTTATTCCCAATATTTTAAGAGTTTAAGTAGTACAATAGGTAAGGAGAAAAATTGTTTATGAAATTTCACGTATTCATGTATTTAGGGTTTTTTATAGAAGGTAGACATACCAAACTAATCAGCTGAGCTAAGAAGAAAATTATAATTTAAGTATCTAAAATAAATAATGTTCACTAAAAATTTTAAATTATCACAAATAATTTAGATTAGACTTTTTCCTTGAAAAATGGGGAGGGGTTTCATTGTGATTACACTTTTGAGAGTCTATGGCAAAGGCAGATCTTGCTGAATCTACACTATCGCCATCTAGTGCGTACGGTGGAATATTTTTTATATTTTTGACTAATCGGAAACACCCTCATTAAAAAAAAAGAAAATAGTATAATGGTTTGTTTGTCTTCAGGAGTCGCGACACTATTCTTCCGAAGAGGACAGTTCTGTAGCCTCTGCGTCAGGCACGGACGCTGAAGACCTGGTCTTCTGCGACCGACCCTTCCACAAGGAGCGGTTGAGGGAACAACTCGAGGCGGGCGGCGGCACAGTCCACAGGTAACGTCGTATTTTTTACTTTTTAGGTTTAAACTTGACTATCTTACCTGATGTCAAGCGACGATGCGGTCCACGATGGAGCGTGCTTACGTAGCAAAAATTGAGTCACTCTCGACTTATGGTGAACAAGCGGTCCGCCATTTTGAATCCATATTAACCAAACAGCTAAGAACCACCGCAACGAAACTGGCTTTCAAATAAAAAGCAACCGTTTCGAAATGGGTCCATCTGTTTGAGTGCTACGGTGCCACAGAACGACACACGCAGGCAGATACACACAAGTAGACAAACTTAAAACATCCCTGTTTTGGTTGGGGGTTAAATACAAACCTCAGACGTCTTATGATACTTAAAATAGAATACTATTCATATTAATTTTTATTGTTAAAAAATACTTTTACACGTCAATTCATAAATCCAAAATCAGTACATAAATCAATTTTTAAATCAGATGTTTACATTATTGTAAGTAGGTATCAAATTAAATTACAACAATAATACCGAGTGTGTCAATTCATAAATACAAATTAATTTATAAATCAATTCTATACATTATTGTAAGTAGGTATCAAATTAAATTAAAACAACTACTACTATGATAGACGCGATACTAAAATTACTATGATATACGCGTCTAATTTCTAAAATATAATAGGTATCTCTGCTCATTCCAGCCACTTCGACGAGCTACGGTGCCACAGACACAAACACATAGCCATTCAAACTTAAAACACTCCTTTTTGGGTTGGGGGTTAAAAACAAGTCTCAGGAGTACACCTTATCTATACTAATATTATAAAGCTGAAGAGTTTGTTTGAACGCAAGGATCTCTGGAACTACTGGTCCGAATTGAAAGATTATTTCTTTGTAGGATATCCCGTTTATCAAGGAAGGCTATAGGGTATTTAACATTACGCTACTATCAACAGGAGCCGAGCATGAATGAAAAATGAAACAAAAACGGGGAAAAAATATTGCTTTTTGAGAGCTTTCGTTGCGTGACAGCATTTGTCATATTATGTTGCGTCATTAGAACCTAAAGTAACCGAATTTGTTCAAAATTTGAATTGGTATCGAAAACCAATTTTCGATACATATAGTGCAATCCACGAAGACGCGCCCCACTATTCCTCCTAACCGTTTATAGTATATGTGTGCAAGCTTCCGTCAATGTTTGAGTGTTATCGGTACACGTAATTACCTATGAATGCACACGCACACTACAATGACTGTTGAATGGTTCGCGACTGACGCTCGGAGTGGGGCGCGTCTTCGTGGATTGCACTATCTATAGTTGGCGTAGCAACGCGCGCGCGTTCAGCTAGTGATATATAAAATAGATTACTATGAACTATGACGTTTAATTTCTAAAATACATCTCCGCTAATTCCAGCCACTTCGACGAGGTCCCAAAGAACAAGTACTCTGTCTGCAAGCTGATCGCTCCCCGGCCCTGTCTCACCGCCAAGTATATCCAGTGCCTCGCGAGCAACGTCCGCGCGGTGTCGCACGCGTGGGTCATCGTCAGCTGCGGGGCCGGCGCGCGCGCAGACGTGGACGCGTACGCGCTGCCGGCGGGCTGGGCCATCATCAAACGGAGGTTCATCAATTGGGTAAGCAATCTTATTGAGCGAAAACTTCAAACATCTGTTCTCCTAGTACCTACACACAGATTTTTCGTCGGCTGTGAAAGAAGCTCGGAAATGTTCGGGTGAAATCGGGACCGCCGAGTGTGCCAGAGGGAGAAAGATAGTCGGCTGCTGCTGCTGTCACTGTTTTTTTTAAAGTGAGAAAACCTCTTTTGGATCACCACTTAGAGTGGGCTGTGAATGAAGCGACGCTCGGAAATTAGAGAAGTGTTCGGGTGGACTCGGGACCGCCGAGTATGTCAGAGGGAGAAAGATAGCTGTGTGCTGTCGCTGTCTTTTTTGAAGTGAAAACTTATTTCGGCGCACCACACAGATTTTTCGAAAGCTGTGGATTGGATGTGAACGTTCGTAAATGAAGAAAACCTTTGGTATGCAAGTTGATCGAAGAGTTGATGACTCGGGACCGTCTAGTGTGCTAGAGAGAGATAGATAGCTGTTGCTGTCTGTCTGCTGTCACTGTCTTAGTATTTATTAGTCATCATGCATTTGTATTATCGATATGCTCGATGATTTATCGTTGAGTAATTATCTAAACTTATCAACACGACAGCAGACAATCAGTACGTGAGTATTTAACTAGTAGCCATTTTTTAAATACGCCGAAAATACCAAGATATTTCACTAAAAACTCAGTTTATCTGGAGAAATCCAGACTAAATAGTATTAGTCATAAAACTAGTCTCAAGTACATTATTTAGTCAATAAATACTATTTATTTCAATGAGTGAAATACCTTGGTAGTTTTGCCTGTCCTAAGCCAGGATTGAAGTATGAAGGGAAAACGGATGATGTATTTTGTAGTGGTAGGACTCTTTGGAGAGTCCATTTGGGGAAGTACCACACCTTTGCCAGTTATTCTACCGCCAAGTAGTTATGTGAAAACATTACTGTGTTCCGGTTTGAAGGGCAATGTTTCCAGTGAAATTACAGGGCATAGAGATAATTAATTATCTTATATCTCTGGGTGACGGGCGCAGTGCAGTTCTAGGTAATGATTTGGACTCTTCATGTTCCAATAGCCGCGTGTTATTGTGCTGTTATGGGCAAGCATTATGCTTACCATCAGGCACTTGGGCTGCTTGTCTCGTAAAAAAACGACTTATAAAAAGGAGGAGGATATCAATTCCGTTGTATGTTTTTTTTAGTTTTAAGTTTGCTAAAAGTGTTGTTAAGTGCTATAAGGAGTTTAACTTTGTCAAATTGACAACTACCGCTCCTTTCAAAGAGGTTTAAAAGCTTCAGCAGAAGTGACCTTTTATGTCTTATCTGTCCTCAGGTTCCACGGAACGCGAACTTCTTCAAAGACAAACTGATCCTATTCTGCGGTGATCAGGACACCTTCGTCCGTTTCTGGGAACGAACCTGCTCCCTAGCAGGCGCAAACACGCGAGTGGTCAACGAGGAAGACCTGAACATGACCGGGGCCATAGCCCTGGTCACGGACTGGGACTGTCCGCACGAAGTCCAGAACAAGGCCAACGAAGATAACATCCCAATAGTCTCAACGACCTGGGTCGTCCAGTGCTTGATAGAAGCGAAAGTGGCGCCCCCGACTAGTCACGTGAAATTCTCATTTATGTACACGGAGCCCGAATGATCGTGGGACTTCCGCAAGTACCTCATAATACGTGAAAATTGACACTTGAGGTGTTTGACGGCTAATTTTGAGTGACTCTGTGAGGGTTTGTGTTGTCAAAGAAGTGTTTTTTTTTTATATGGTTCGGTAACATTTTTTGGAAGTTCCCATAACACTAAGCGGTGCCCGGGCGCCTCGCTGTTGCGTTTGACTTTGCGCCTTAGATATCTGAAAATAAGGTAGGATTCAATTGTTAAAACTTGTTTTTCTTCAATTGTTTTACCTTAGCAAATAGGTCAGGATAGTGCGTTTCTAGAGATGGTGTAATCTGTACAGTTATAATACCCACCCAACGTTACATTCTTTAGAGGGCCAAGACGGTTTCATTCACGTATTTACGCTGGTCTCTTTCACGACCTAGCAACGGTTTAGTATTATCTATAGTGGTATTTCGTCAATCAGGTCCAGTTTTGACTCTCTCTTCTACCAAATAAGAATGGTTGGTACACTTTGCTGTTGCTGTCTTTTATTTTAAATTAAAGAGAACAATAGCTAAGCATATAACCATTCTAGCAAGGCGGTAGAGACACTGTAGCGATTACATCATCAACCAAGATGGGGTGAATTTAGAAACACTGTATTCAAAGCCATGCAAATAAATGCATCCCGCTTATTGTATCTTATCGATGCCACGATAATGTCGTGCTTTCGCGTGGCGTTACAATCGCATTTGAGTGATTCTAAACAACTCATGCATACAGATCATAGTTTAACTTTCTTGTCAGAAGATTTGAATGGCAATTTGATAAATATGCAACAACACAGTACCTTAAAAATGCAGTTGAACCCTCGAGGTACAAGTCGGAAGTGATTAAGTTTAAGTGACACTTGACAGTGACATTAGTGATAAGTGACAAGTGATTTAGTGACGGGTGTTAGAGCTGAATGTGTCGATGTAATCTGTGTTACTTCATTTTGTAAACCGAAAAATCGATAAGATTTGGTAATTGAAAAACTAAGGGCTATTAAAATACAAAGTAAAAGCTAATATGGTGGCGGCTAGATGGCGCAAAACTCAGGTGGTGTCAATGTCAAAGAATTGAAGAAAAAAACAAAGGCTATAAATTTTTGTTTCGAACGCAGTTCGTATCCGGTTAAGGTGATTTCGCACAAAAATGGCGCCAATGTCTCATTTTGTAATGTTTGACGAAATGACGAACTATCTTTTACAGGTATATTTGCCCAATAACAATGATTTAGCGCCATCTAACGGCAACCTTCGAACTAGATCTTTTTGTCATTTAAAACCCGCATTGAACAATTAAATAAATGTTAATCTGTTAATTCGCCAAAAATAAAGTATTCATAAACGAAAATCGATACGTTGTTAACAAACTATATCGATACATCGATTTTATCGATATAAATTAGTGATGTAACGAAATCATGTCTACAGTTTATATGCGTGTATTATCGTATTTTATCGATAGTTGAATAAAAAATCTTTGTCTATGCGATTTCTCTCGCAATAATGAAGTATATCTTAACTCAAAATTAATTAAATATGCCAATGTATGTCTCTGTGTAAAAAACTATTTTCTAAGCCCTATACGTTGTTGGCAACAACTCAAAGTTTTCTTGTATCAAAGAATTGTTAATTTTAATCGAGTGAACAGTAAAATTAGGTTGAATTAAACTTAACTATTTGTTAAGGTAAAAAGTGGCTAAGTATGATTATAATAATTCATCAACATAACACTGCAGTAGATTGTTACTAGGTTACCACAAAACTAAATACATTATCATCAAAAAACAAATCAGCTTTTGTATACATTTGGTCAAGTGCACTACTTATTTGTAACACTGGCTGTTTAGCGTTTTGTTCCGTAGCAATATAAAAAACAGAATCATGGCTAGAACGTAAGCGTTTCGTCTCTTATTTACAAATGCTGCTTACTTTCATGATTTATAAATTGAAAATAGAGAAAAATGTTGTACACTTGAAGACGATTTTTGTTCCCCAAATCTGTAACTCAGATTATAAGGCCCGGGCGAAGTCAGTACAGGCCGCTGGTAATCATTCAATAAAACAAATTAAGTTGACTCACATTTATTAAAAACTATAAATGTATTTAGCAATATTCAAACCTTAATTTACTGTTCTACAATATAGCGTAAGTTATAGAATAGATTGTTTTAAGTGTAGAATAAGGTAGTGATTGATGCTTTTTAAAATTAAATTGAAAAAACTGTCACGGTTTTGGGAAAATGGTTCTCTATCTTGAGAATACTTAATCACTTTATTCAGTCAACATAATTACACTTTGAAAGGTCAAGAGGCTAATAATTCAGTTTGATAAGACAATGACATACGTAAACAATTTCAACACCCAAAATAATACAATTCAGTATGTTCGATACAATGAATTACCTTTTTGTTCAGTAACACATTATGCATTCTAGTACACTGATATGGTCAAAGTCGTCTACTTGGCAGCACAGCTGCATATAAATAATGATGGATATTTCTCACACAACACTGTCTAGGCCTGAACTAAGCAAAGCTTTACTATTACCAGTTAGCTAATTGGCCTTTGAAATATTACTAGTTAGCTAATTGGCCATTGAAATATTACCATTTAGCTAATTTTAAAAATTGAAATTTGGTTCTTGATTTGTATACTGAGGATGCGTTATAAACTTTACCAATCTATATGTACAATTTATAGTGCATCTAGTGTGAGAACAATTCCTTAAAAATTCAGTCCGAACACACAGTATGATTTATCCGAAAAATTAAATTTTTGTGATATACCTCAACATCAACAACTGAACTTCTCTCTCAAACATAAAATTAAGTTTCTCTTACACTTTGTGGAAACTTTTATATTCGATTTCGGCAGCTTTTAGTATTTCGCTAACAATAGTGGAAATTGCACTTCACAACCTGCGTATAACTTTATGACCTTTGGGAACAAGCCTTGATATAGCTTACAAAACCTCTTACCTCCCAGGTATATCACATCTACTCTAAAATCATGTTTAGACTTTCGGGAGGAGTATTTAAAGAAATAATATCAGTATTTACTATCCACTCTATTTAAATATCTATAGCACTTGTAAAACTGGTTTCCCGTTAAGTTACATCAACCGAATGTGGCTTACATTCGAGTAATAATAAAATATCCTTATAAATAAAGTAATTACCGATATCTTTTTCTTTAAATGGTGCTTCTATAGCTTGCTCATGACTTGGTGTGGTATTCCTAAAAGGCATCGAAATGTGTTAGTAACATGAGCGTACAAAAGTAACTATAGTTAATGCGCTATTTTTATCTCGTGTTTCACTTCTGAGAAGCCATAAAGATTTACACGACCTATATTTTGTTTTTATTCCTTATATGTGAAAAAAAAATGATATATCAAGGTTTCTGTGTCGTCAAATATTCCACAATATGACATGATACAATTTTAAAGTGATTCTATAACATCAGAACAAATTTCTCAATGCACCAAAACTTGTAGGATGCTTATAAAACAACTTAGATATAAGTATATTGTGTAAAAAAATTAAACTTTTGTGAATTAGACATAGATGTGGTCTCATTGTAGTTTATTATTAAAAATTGTGCTAAATTTTTGGGTCTAAATTGGCATCTTTTAGGGTGGTCTTATGGTCTAGTCATTTGATACCCAGTAATTTGTGTATACTCTAGTGTAAGGATAGTATGTAAGTTTTAAATTTACTGTTCGTAAGGATTCCGGGGTTCAGTGTATGATACGAATCTTTTGGGACGAGGATTTTGTAGAACTGTTTATTATTATCAGTATTTTGTTTGTTATTAATTTTATAAATTACATACTTATGCCTAATTGGTGTTCAAGTGTTGTACGAACGGGATTGGCTGGTTGTGCTGTCAAAAGTTTTCTATTAATAAGACCATATATCTAAATTGGCTGGTTAGAGGTCTGGAGGACTCTGGACAACAAAGCAGTGTATGCCCTTGGGCTATAAATTATTTTCCGAATAAAAGGTTTTCTATTCCAAAAATACCAATAAAAAAGGCACTGGGAAAGCCTTCAAAGGATATCTTCCTTTGAAGGCTTTCCCAGCGCCTTTTATAGATTGTGGGACCGCTGTAGAAATGATGGTGTGGACATGTCACAATGATCAATTAATTTGTATTTATTCCTATCTACAGAATTTAGAATTTCAATATCAATTTCAATTTTCCCTTATATCTGCGGAGTGGTTCCAATCTTTACCTTTACATATTAACACAACTGGCAAAATCGGCGTTCTCTATAATAAAACACGTTTTTATATTGCATATTATGTCAAAAAGTTCCAAAAAAAGTTCTCAATTTCTCTAAGGGCCGAAACTGAGTGACGCGGTTGCCCGCGCGGTTCCATACACGTTTGAACACACCCTGTTTCGGGCCTAAACGTCCGTCAACCGTAACTGTCCTAAACGACTCCGCTTCCACCTGTCAATTAAAATACACTCAAATATGGGCTTTATGTCATGCCCGTTAAGATATAGATTACATTGGCACCATAAATTAGCAGACAGCTAGCGGGCGGTCTGCTAATTTGTGTTGCTAAAGTAATATATACCTAAAAGGCATGGCACAAAGCCCAAATTTGAATGTATTTTATTTGTCGGGTGGTAGCGGAGTCGTATAAGTGAGCGCAGACCTTTAGTGTGGTGCCAATGATAAAATATACGTAACACTAGCTGTACCCTACGCGCGTTGCTACGCCTTTGGATCATGCACAATATCTTTGCTAAAGATCACATCACGTTTAAATGCATAGTTTGCGATTCTGTGAAGAACATACAGACAAACATTCATTTATATATATATGGAAAATGAAACATTGGCGCCACCTACGGCAAAATTGAGAACTATCTTTCACAGGTCGTCTTTTTTTAGCGTTTGCGTCTTAAAACGTGTCATTGGTGTAGATACTGCTAAATAAAAAAAATATGTGTATTTTTTTTTTCGAGGCAAAATTGTGAAAATTTATTGAGATGTTCCTTTTATACTATATATCTTATTATTTTATAAATTAATGATCTCTGCAATCATAGCTCGCAATTGAAATACTTGGACATGAACAGGGCTACGCAGTACGGGTGCACTACGGCGAAAGGAGTTTGTTACTGCTAAAATTATCGTCCAATTTTACGATTATTTTTAATACGAAATTTACGAACCGTGAAATCAAGAAAACAAAATTAGATATCAACTACACCCTTAAAACGAAACCTTTTGGACCTGCCAATTAGAATAAAACGAGTCCAATTCTTTGTTGGAAATAAAATACATATTCATCATTATTCTAACTATAAATATAGGAAAACACGATATAACACAACACACATCCAATATAAAACCGCTAAAAACATTGGCGGTCTTGTCTCTGAAAATGATTTCTTCCAGGCACCTTGAGAGATAAAATCTTGTGATTGTTGCAAACCACTTCGATAAGATTAGCAATATAATGTCGATATCAGTTTTACAAATACTATTTTCAGGGTTCTATAGTTAGTCTGAGAATAAAATTTGTTTTTATTTATGAGCAGAGCACCCTTTCGGCATAGAGGACGTGTTTCGCGCAACCCTATATTGGTTATTGATTAATTTATATAATAAATTGGTTGAATGTGAAAATTTATGTAATACTGAAGATAATTTTTCATGGGTTACCAAAATCCTAAACTGTACAAGTGTTATTGTATAAATGTGCGTTTGAATGTCATCTGAATTTGTATATAATGTAGTTTTAAGTATTACGTATACAATGTTAATGATCTTTAGGTGGCGTATTGTATGTATAGTTTATCGTCCTTCAGTTGACATAAAAAGTTAAACTTCCATTGGTATCCGTACTTCGATATATTTAATACTAGCAGTGCCCCGCGTAGTATCCGATCCCGTTATTTTGTTCGGGATAAAAGTAGCCTATGTTACTTCCAATACCTCCAAGAATGTGTGTACAAAGTTTCATGATGATCGGTTAAGTAGTTTTCGCGTGTAAGTGTAACAAAAAAACTTACCTTCTCGTTTGTAATATTATAATAGTAGGATTGGTGTCTTTGACAGTGAAAGTAAGTAAAAAGCAATGTCAAAAGCAAGACTATTTTAGTCGGGCGGTATAACCCCAGATCTTATCGTATGTATAATAACATTATAATAATATGCCAAGTTATTTATCTCTTTTGTCAAACAAGGACGAATGGACTATATTAATGTTACTATGCTTTTCGATCTTGTCTTCCCAAACATCGCTCAATATTCGACTAACGTTTTATTTGAAGGAATGCCATTGACAGTAAGGTTTTCCGTCTAAATTCTGAATGAGAACATAGAGAGAATTATTTTAACCAACTTCCAAAAAGGAGGTTATCAATTCGACAACATCCTTGATATGATACCTGATTCCTAAAGAACGCCGGAACCGATTTTAAAATTTCTTTATTTTTTTTGACTTATTTCTGTCGTATTCGCGGACTTAAATCGCAAAAGATATCAATGTTAACGACCTTGACTTCCGCAGAAGAATTCAGTTCCATTTTGTTACATTGGTAGGAACTAGCCATCGTTTTATATATAGGTAAAATACCTATAGCCATAAAATATCCCGGAATAGTGGTCAAAATGTTTGGTCGACGGCGTTCGATGAGTGTAGTAACAAAACAATACGGATAGGTAGTAAAAATGGACGGATTAGATCAAAATAAGGAATGCGAGTGGAAATGTCCAAGTAACTTCGTTAAGCGTTCGATGAAATCCGTTTTCGTTCGCATTCTGTTGTGTACTCGCCGATTTATCCCGTGATGTTCTGTAAAAGATCTGACAATATCTCAATAAATGTCTTAGGGAGAGAGACAAGACGATCTGTAGCTCAGGCTGCTTTGAGTGGTTAACTGGCTATCGAAACTCTTACGTACTTGAACAATAGATTGTTCAAATTCGGGCCCTTGAAAGATCGGCCGTATGAAATTGTAGGCGCATGGAAAATCTATTGTTCAAACTCTAGGCTATTGAACGATCTATTATCCAAACTCTAGGCGCTTGACACTTGGATACAAACATCTTCAGGCGCTCTGATTTGTAACTAATATTAGATTGCATTTTATGAAAACGATTTCCCTTCTAATATTTATGTTTTTAATTTAACCGCGCTTCACAAAAATAACTTGTAGTTGCCTTGTTATTGTCCTTTCTTTTTATTTCGATCGAGATCAAAGAAATAGATACATTTCGGGCCTGGATAAGTTTTCGGGATTACTCGGCGCGTGTGCAAACAATAGCCACACTAAATAATAAAAATACACTAGCATTCATTATTTTGTTACATCTAAACGATTGAAAGTGGGTAGTTGCGTGATTGGCTTAGTCAAAGTAATATTCTCACAATGGTATTGTTGGTTTTATTTGACAGGGTTTGCCTAGCAAAATCATTTATCTACCACAATTTTCCGAGTATATGCGGACGCATTGTGCTTGTAGCTCGCTATCTACAACCAACGCCATCTATATCACGGACTCAACCCTCAACACGAATGAGACGCGAAAATTATATGTTGGCGCTTATCGGACTCCTTACATTACTTGAACAATGTTGTCCATATTCACGGTTCAGCCATAATCAGATATTCAATGCCACCGACTTATCTGTTGAACGGCGAAAAGCGGAACTACTGAAGTCCACAAAACATATACAGAAGTTGTCTGATTTTGTAATAGATGGCAACACTTTTCGATCGAGGCGTCATTGCTACGTTCTACAAATAAGTTGGTGGTACTGAAACTAAACTGTTTCTCGAGAGACCGACTTCAATTTATGTACTTCCAATATGTATCCTGGAAAAACTCCAATGCTTATAGGTGCTTATTCCTGTCAAATAAAGCTTAAAATAAATTGTGAGATATACAGTGTTGCACAGAACGCTTGTAGTAATCTCAAAAGGTCGCATAACACATCTTAATGGATCACTTTTATTGAACCAATTCTGAAATAGCAATAACGCGTTCTACACAGAAATGTCCTTCGAAATTGGAAAATGTGTGGAATAGCTATTTTATTTCAGCGTTGGTCCGATGAAGCGTTTTTAAGATGCAAAGATAGCTCGCCATTTCGTCAGACAATGTGGTTTCAATGTTTTGTAAAATTTGAACTAAATGAAACATTGACGCCAGCTATGACAAATACATTCAAATTAAGAACGAGCTGCATCAGATCTAATTGCTTCTTGAAGACACCTCATTGTAAAAGATATCCATAATGATAAATACAGCTAGTGCGATGTAATCTAGCGCATTCGGCTTAGTACAAACGTTCCGCGTAGCACTGTATTCGCGTGCGGCGTAGTATTGGTTAGTAGGGTATTCATTACGTAGCGTTTCCTGCATCATTATATTCCTGCATTAGCTAAGGGACCTTCAGTAATTTTGCGTTGTATATCGACGATGTTCAGCTGTCCTGTCCGTAAAAAAAATCGCTTTTCATGTTTTTTTTCAGATTTTACTGTTCGCCATTTTGAAAATTATACCTTGATCGGAATCCATTGTAAAAATTATGGCAGTTGACACTACGACGTGGTGAGGTTGTAAACTACCGTTACTCGCGCCTACTTAAAATCACGTGTCTTATGGTACAAAGTAAAAAAAAAAAACATAATAGTCGAGACGGCACGGCTGTTGTCGCGGCGCGCGGTGAAATATTTTTGTCAAGCAAAGGGAATTTTTCGGTAAAAGTCCACGTTTAAAAGAAAAATAAAGTTACACGTGATAACTCGCTACTAGTCTTTTGATCTAATTAGACTATATTATTTTGAGTTGCAATAAGTCTTTAAGCCATTGAAGATTTGACTTAGGTACGTCTAAGGGCTCCTACACAAAACTGCGATGCGACGCCGTATCGGAGCAATTTTCATCGAAGCGCATCGCATCGCAGTTTTGTGTGGCAGCCATTCCTCCGATGCGGCGTCGCGTCGCATCGCATCGCAGTTTTGTGTAGGAGCCCTAAAATGACACGCTAATATCATTACTTACAAAGAATCATCGTGCGTGATGTCAAAATAACCTAAGGTTCCTTACTTGTGTCAAGTACGAATGTATGAATTTTATTGTATGGTACAGCAAAATTTTCCGTGATTTTTGAAACGGTTGGTTAGTAAAAAAAAAGAAGAGCAAGTACCCTTCAGCTTAATGTAGGTACCTTCTCTACTAAACCCGTATAGATGAAACTGATAACTGATGATAACTGCTTATTGGAGCAGATTACTAGAATGTACACAATATTTTTGAGACCATTCGGGTCCTATGCATTTCTTAATGTATTTATTTTTAATGACGTCGTTTCTGTAATGCATTTTTTTGTTGTAATTGTGAAACACCTATTACGCTGTCTGATAGATAATGTAATGTGTATAATGATTAAAATTATGGAAATTGTATTGTTTTTATTTATTTTTTGTGCTATGTTATCCTGTACTGTACATAATTATTTACGTGGAACAACCAGAGTTGAGAACAACCAATAGTATTCATAGAAATTAATTAACACAACCCGTTGAATCGGGTTTGATGGATGAAGGATTTGGGGGAAACAATGCAGAGTGTGTTAAATTTTTATTACTTTTATATATTTAGGTAGGTACCTATTCGTATGTGTGTGAATAAAAATATTTGCAATATTATTTTTAAAATATTTACAGATAGTGTGTTTATGTCGTGGTATTTATATAATATTAATTTTACTTCATAACTCAAGAGCAGATAAACAGTGAAGCGAGGTTTGCAGATAAGAGTTTATGTGCGTTATAATGGGGTACTGTTTACGTCTCCGTATCTTCTTATAAGTTGACCTCAGGTTTATCTGGAAACGCGGTCAACACGACGTAATGGCCGTATCATAAGAGATACGCTGTTGACTGATCAAATATATTTATACTTACTGTACATTATGTACATTCTTTTTTAGAGTTTTTTGTTACTTTTTATAGTGAAACGTTTATGACATGGCCTCAAACTTTTTCGTCCATCTATTGCATGTCGCGTGATGGGTGAATTGAAAGGCGCTCGACAGAGCAGCCCAGGCCAATATGGCGGCGTTATCATTAAATTACTAAACTACTTAGTTAAATCGAATACTATTAATCCAAAAAAATAGTTAAATGTCTATAATGCAAGTTTTATTTTTCGTAAAACCACAACAATCATTTTTTTCTTTACGAGTATGTTCGTAGAGCTTAGAACAGGACGTCTACTCTGTTTCTACGAAAGCGAAATTTCGAAAAAAAACTCGCGACTTTCCTGCTCTCGTTCTACTTCGTTTCGTCCCATACAACATTATTTGACGTTTAAATGTTCTAAGCATATTCTAATTAGAGTAGGCTTAGATCATTTAAACGGACAAAACGACGGATCGAAGTAGAATCGGAGTTGGAAAATCGCGAGTTTATTTCGAAATTACGTTTTCGTTGAATTAGCGTAGACGTCCAGTTGCGGATGTAGGTAATCCCCAAAGACAATGAACTCAGGGTATAAAATATGATCTGTGGTAATCTCTGAAGTAAGTTTTCAGTGAGTGAGATCCCTGAAGGAGTATGACTATATTATTGTGGTAGAGACTACATAGAAGAGTGCCTGGACAACTATCATACCTTCACTAGATAGGTGTGCGAGCGGTTAGGTATTCTAACGCTCTTTGCGAGTTATTCTACTTTGTTCCGGTTTGAAGGTCAATGTTTTAATGGGAAGATAAGTAACCGGGTAAAGAGATAAATCCAACTTCATCATACCATACCCATATATATGTATGTAGGTACCTACAAGTTTGAATGTTTAAGTAAGATTTGTTGCTCAATCACGTAAGAACTGAGCGAATCAGTCTGAAATTTGGAAATTAATTTATAATCTGGAATAGCACATTTTAGGTGGGTTCCCAACGAGTAACACCAAACGAGTTATGCTAGGTTTCTTTTTATCTCGAAAAATGTTAAGTTCCTCATTTTTTTTTCTAATTTCCTTGGCGAATACATTTTTTTTCTAATTAGGAACAAAACTAGAAAAAATGTAACCTTGTCCGTATAGAAATTTCTATACGGACAAGGTTGCGGTCAGATGCTAGTCATTACTGTGTTAGACAATGATTTGGATTCTTCATGTTCAAATAGCTGCGTGGAACTTAGCTGTACTGGACAAAACTGTGTAGTTCACTATCGAGCACGTTTCGTATCTCTCTTAAATATAGAGATAAAAAAAAAAACTTTTCTATGAAAATCGCCTACTTACTATGCAGCTTCATGGACACCTAACTAGGTATAGCCGTAGGTACCTAGTTGTCATCCGATTTGTTTTAAAAAACAGCAACTCTCTTAATATTTTCAAGATTAGAAGAGATTATAGACCCCTGGAGTAGGTAGGTAAGTACCTAAAAGGGTGATAGGTAGGTACATCTCAGACTACAAAGCGACATCGTTTCATGTTCACGGTTGACGTTTAGTAGTGGTAGGACTCTTGGCAAAGTCTGCCTGGGGAAGTACCACATTTTTGGCAGTTATTCTACCGCCAAGCAGTAATGTGCAGCTATTATTGTGTTCCGGTTTGAAGGGCAACGTTTCCAGAGAAATCACAGGTCTTAGAGATGTAGGTAGGTATATCTGAGAACTCTGGGTGACGAGCACAGTGCAATGCTAGGTAATGATTTGGACTCTTCATTTTCCAATGAAGCTGCGTGTCACTGTGCTGTTATGTGGCAGGCATGTTGCTTACCATCAGGGACATGTCCTGCTCGCCTCGTCACTCGTTATTTAAAAAAAAAAACATATAATTAATAAATATTTATTTATTACTTAATAAATATTGGTGGACTATTCACACACTGCACCATCTGACCCCAAACTAAGCAAAGCTTGTAGGTACCTACTATAGCGGCCAGATAGCTGATATTTCGAGTACAATACTTATATACTTTTAAATTTCTACATAAGTACTTATTACCTATGTATAGAAACACCCAGACACCATACAAATATTTGAATTCATCACACAAACGAACGAAGTAGAAATGACACCACTTCGTAATAAGAACTTCTAGGCTTTGGAATGTGTTGCCCGAATGGATCTTTTCCGATACGCGATAGATTAGAATAATCTTGGGATTTTCAAATCGAGAGTAAGTACCTTAGATTAGGTTTCTTGTAAGAAAGTGCACTCCATCAATCCATCGTGGACCGCAACGTCGCATAAGTTATTACCAGACGAGACCGTGACAAAGCACATACGTATTTAAGGGGGCGCCTAGTGCCAGAAAACGAAAAAAGGACATTTTCGACGCCGCTCACTGAAGTTAAGAAACTAAAAATTATGACAAAAAAAATATTGACGTGTGGGTACAATCAAGAACAAGCACAATAACCGAATTGAATTTTAAAAGTGGATCAGAGTTTTTTACAATAAAAAAATAAAAATCACACCGAAAAAAAACAGTTTTAATTCGAGTAAGTACCTACTCGAAATTATCAGCGATGACCCCACCTTATTTTTTTGGTAATAAAATTCAGTTAGTTGGTAGTTTTTTGGTATACAAAGGTGATGTTATAAATAAGGAAAATAGAAACAACAGTTCTATTTGCGGGCATGTAAAAATAAGGCCTTATTGGAATGAGGTTACAAAATAATCAGAATGATTTACTCAAATAACACATTATCAAAATTTGAAATTATTTAGTACTTATTAGTTAAATTAAATTGTTATAACGCAACCTAAACTCTATATAAAAAAAAGAACTACGAAAATAATTTTGAGTAAATAATTACAGAATTATTATTAGGTATAGGTACCTAACTTATTTTTAAAACAAAAAACTAACTTAAACGAAAGAAAGACAATCAACCCGTCAACACTTATTGTGAAATTGAGCTCGTAACATAACTTCAGCCTGAAACACTTAAATTACGAGAAATCAATTTTAGGTACAAGAATAAGTAGTATCTATAATAAGTAATTTTCTACACATGAATCTTGAAAAAAAAATCTTCTTTTGTAGTCATGTAGAGCTAAACGTCGATAAGTAAAACATGAGATAGGTACACCTACACTTTGACTTTTGATACTATTTTGTAATTGAGTTTTTACCCCACTACGCAACAATGAGAGTTATTGTTGCGGTATGTAGTTAACACACTCGTATCGTTTGTACCCTTATAGGTCATCATCAACAGCCCACTAAATGTTCCCACTGCTGGGACTCGGGGCCTTCTCTCGCAAGGAGAGAGTTAAGCCCATAATCCACCACGCTGGCCCAGTGCGGGTTGGTGGATGACACATGACTTCGAAAGATTCTAGGTACATGTCGGTTTACTCACGGTGTTTTCCTTCACCGTTTTAAGTTAGCGGCATTACGCACATGACTTCGAAAAGACAGTGGTGCGTGTGGGGTTTGAACCCGGGGTCGGATCGCAGGCGCCGTTCTCCCGATTAGACCAGCCGTAACTTACCCCTATAGGTACCTACACCTACATGTAGGTACCTACGTATTTATTTAAAGTGTAGATAGACAGAAAGACAGATAAACTCTTTATTGCAGTTACATAAACAATAAAACAAAATACAGAAACACTCTAAAACAAAGTAACAATGGGCGACCTTATCGCTAAGAGCGGTTTGTTCCAGGCAACCATATGATGGTGATGAAGATATTAAGAGTAAGTAATGGAAGACGGGGGTACAATTAGGAGTAGGTACATAGAACACATAGAAACTTACATTTCTGAATAATAACTGATAATAATAAATAAATAAATATTGGTGGACAATACACATACAACACCATCTGACCCCAAACTAATAAAGCTTGTAATATGGCGGCCAAATAGGTGATATAATACGTATATAGTTGTAAATACATACTTATTATACATAGAAACACCCAGACACAGTGCAAACATTTGAATTCATCACACAAATATTTGCACTGGGTGGGAATCGAACCCACGACCCTCGGCTTCGCAGGCAGAGCTATTACCCACTAAGCGACGAAGCCAGTCAAACTATTAAAAAAATCGTCATACGTAACTACGTATATAACTTACCTAAGTACTTTCTGCCTTTAAATCGTCCTATACCTAGGTACATTAAACTGCGATGTTATTAAGTAATTCAAGGTGGAACACAAACGTACCTACCAATAGAAAACCTTTTAATCAAGATCTTAATTAATGTAAGTCTTCTCGTGACTACGGCCGTTGAAATGCGATCAAAACTTCAGGAAATAATTAAAAACCATTTATATCGTTATGAGTTCAAACCCTAAAAAAAATTTTAATAAATGAACGCAAACCTATCTTTTAAAAAAAACTTCCATGATGGCTAACAAATGATAGACTAGGCTAAGCCCAAATGTAATTTGCCACACCTTTGCCAGTTATTCTGGCGCCAAGCAGTAGTTTGCAAACATTACTATGTTACGGTTTGAAGGGCAAAGTTTCCAGATAAATTACTGGGCTAAGAGATAAAACACCTGATATCTCCGGGTGACGAGCGCAGTGCGGTGCTAGGTAATGTAATAATTTGGATTCTTCATGTATCAATAGCTGCGTGTCACTGTGCTGTTATGGGCAGGCATGTTGCTACCCATCAGGCACATGTACTGCTCGTCTTGTCATTCTATATGTCAAAAAGCGTGCAGAAAATTACAGGGCATCCAAGATGTGCGCCTGATGGTGACCAAAACACCAATAGGGTATTAGGGTACCGGACTAGGTCAAAAATACACCATCCTAATTAGTCTGTCAGCTAGATCATCCTACTAATATTATAAATGTGAATATATGGATGTTTGGATGTTTGTTGCTCAATCACGTCCTAACGTATGAACGGATCGGGCTGAAATTTGGAACACAGATAGATTATAGTCTGGAAGAACACATAGGCTACTTTTTATCCCGGAAAAACAACGGGAACGGGAACTTCGTGGGTAACACCGCGGGGCGCTGCTAGTGGAAAAATATTGGACAGGTAGTTTTTGTTTTTTCATAATATTAAAAATCGTCAAAGATATAGACCATCAAACTTCAAGAGTGGGGGGGGGGGGGGGGTCGCGACATCACTCGTGAGCAAAAATCGTACTCACAAGTGACGTCACACGAAACTTCGAAGCGCTATATTTTCGTCATTTTTTTTTTGTGAATCATAAGAAAAAATACGTGTACAATATTTTTTGGCAATCTAACTAACGGGCTACTTAGTTTTTTTGAGGATTGTACCCTATTCATATCAGCAGCATGCTACAAACACTACTAGTTGAAAATGATGAATTGGATTTACTGTCAACCACTGCACAGGACGGGTCACTCGAAGATGTAGTATCATTTATTTCTTTGCCCTGTAGTTTCTCCGGAAACATTGCCCTTCAAAACGAAACACCTTTGCACATTACTGTTTGGCCTTAGAATGATTGGCAATAGTCATAGCCAACTGCTTGGCGGTTTAATAAGTGGGAAAAACGTGGTACTTCTATAGTCAGATTCTATTATGCGTAGGTACCTACCTATTTCTCAATCAGATTATCCAAAGAGGTAGAGAGTATTTTTATTTATCTTGACTTCTCTTGTTGTTTTTTAGAGAACTGCTTGGGGTTCAGCTAGTTCTGTATTCTGTTTCCATTCTGATATATCTCATTCCATCCTATGGTTGCCTAGAAGAGATCGGTCTTAGTGATAAAGTCGCTAATGGCGCCTTTATTTTGTTTTTGATTTTAAATATTTTTTTTCGAATTAAGTGTTATTAAGAGTTAATCTGTATATCTATCTATCTATTGTGTTTCAGTTACGTAAGATTAGCTTTGCATGTGTTCATTGCAAAAATGTAATAACGGTAGGTACAGCTTGGCAAAGGAGTGAAGATAAGAATGCAACTCTACTAAAGCAAATGGTTCTAAGATCAAAATCATTGCTTGATTAGGTATTTTCCTATTTCTTGATGGATATAAGTCACGATGAGTCGATAGTGAATCGGTTTATTTTGGTGCTCCATCGTGGACCGTATCACTGTTTCACATCAGGTGAGATGGCAACTACCTAAGCGTCTTCGTGAGCACATCAAGGAAACAAAAATTCGCAAATTGTAACACTTTTCTATTATAAAATTGTACAGTTAAGCGAAAATACATATATAATAATTAAATACTAAACTATTTACTAAAAGTGTTGCTGTATTACTGCTGCATCAAGTATCTACTTAACCAGAAACTTAAACTTAACTCTGGCTATACTTGATGCACTGCTGTAAATTAAAATGATGTTGACATATAAAAACTTCAATTCTAAGACTTTTTTGTCAAGCTGTAGCTACCTACAACTTACGTAGATAGAGTATATATGCCTACAGATATGCAATATGTATCTACGTGTGCAAAGTATACATCGAGTTACGAAACATCACAACATAATTTTTCGAACTTCACATAATTCTAACACTGTATTGAAAGTCGCCACATCCAAACATATTACCCGGTAAACACCTCCAAAAAAAAAAAACAACACATCCAAAACCACAAATCACTGCATCCAAATCCTTGAGCTTCCAGAGCCAAACTAAGGCCAGCGAAACGTTAAAACGCTCTTTTATACACTAACCTCATCTGGCCCTTACCCCTTACCCTACGGGGCCTAAGGTTACAAGATACGCCAGAGAAGCTAAAAGTCTTCAAGTCTTCATATCACATCACCCCAGGTCATAAGCACAAGGGGGCATTGTTTGATAATGTTGACGAGCATTGTGTGCTAATTTTACGAATGTTTAATAAAACAGGTGACAGTAGGTTTTTATTTAGATGCTACGAACCGTGGTTTTGGCTGATGTCGCCATGAATTACCGGCGTCGAAGAATCGATAACATTATACCTGACCATCGTAGATATTCAAGATATTTCTCGAAACTAAAGGCCTTAATGAGCCAAAAAGCATTCAACGTTTTGAGCAAAATCAAATTAACGTAGACATTTTAGACATTTGTGACAGTTGTTAGCCCATTTCAATTTAGTTTTTTTTAATCTGTGCTAGGTTGGGGTTGTCGGGCTTAAAGTAACAATTGATGTACCAAATTAACAATCAATTGCCCCACTTTTTGTTAGTTTTGTGGTGTGTCTTCGTGATTTGTATGTACTTATTTGTTTTGAAACGCAGCATCATAGTACCTACGTATGTGTTTATGGTATATTTGCAGCATCGTAGTTTGTATGTGTTTATGGTATTTTGGCTGCATCGTAAATTGTACATGATTGTGGTATATTTGTAGAATCTTGTGGATTCGTAGAAAGTTGTTTTTATTTTATTACGTGTTAGTCGCAGCATCGTACATTGTACCTAGCTGTATATATAATAATAATTGTATGAGTTTGCTCTTTATTACAGTATTCTCGCAGTAGGTAGGTATCATAGTCGTATCTATGTGTTTGTTGTAAATACGCAGCCTTGTAATTTGTATATGTTTGTGGTAGATAGGTACGCAACATCACAATTTGTAGGTATGTATGTGATATGTTAGCAGCATCGTAGCTTATATCTTGTATGCGTTTGTTGTAAATTCAGTCGTAGTCAAACGCAGGCACGGGAGTCAAATGCTATAGGTAGGTATTAATTACTTTTGTGGAACTCAATTTTTTTCTGTAATAAAAGTAAAAGGTCTGTTTAAATCGTTTCAACAGTTTCAGATATTATCCGGAACAAACAGACAGATAGACACACTTTTTTATGTAAGTGCCGTAGGTACCTACCTATATAATTTCATATGCATTGAGTGAAAAACTGATATTTTGGAATCACAAACAGAAACTTAAATTTTATGTTTACTTTGTAGGTAAAGATGTAGGTACTTATACAATAGATAATCACTACTTGGTACGTAAATGTAATTAACTACGGAAATATATTTCACTAATATATTCATTCAATTCGAGCCAGTACGTACCTGCTACGTCACTAAACCTATGTAATAATAAGTCAGTCGATATAACTAAGAAACTAAAAACTGATCAGCCGACACTTGTATGATAAAAGAGCAATTGAACTCAGATACATTATGTTGAAATGCAAACTCCAAATAACAAATCAGCATACACCAGAAAAAAATAATTAACAGTCATAGGAACTGCCGATATAAGTGAAAACTTATAACTCAGAATTTGATAGCTTACTTTACATCTAGAAATGCTGACGCATTTCTAAATGGCTACAGGCACTGTCCCGAGTTTACCCGCAGATTTAATATCTTTCTCGAACGTGATGCTAGAATTAAATTCACAGCCCACGAAAAATCTGTCTGTGGCGCCAAAATTATTTTTCACTTCAATAAAAAGTAGTGTAGGTTTTAGCTCTACATACCGACTATAAGTCGACAGTTCTCACTCGTTGAGATCGATAAGTGTGGGTGGTAAGGACCTATGTGTAAGGGATGCTCTACATATGTGCGTAACTATAGTAAATAAGTGTATCTTAGTGGGATCCTGCGCTATCTGCTCTAGCTAAAATTTCAGAAGGCAGTGGAGACCATCTAGGATCAATTGTCATTGATTTTTTAGGTTCTTTTAATAAAAAAGCAAAATCTAGTGAAAACCTAACCTCAAGGCGATGAAAACGGTACCAGAAAAACAAAAAACGCTGCCCATTCACTTCATCAAGATATCGCGGTAAAACACAAACAGACGTGCAATAAATATTTATCAGCGACCAGGAACGTCGATAAATTGAGTGTAGTATCAAGTTCGGGGTAAATATCGTGGAGCCATTCCCTCGAGGCTTCTACGAGTGACCGCTCGCCAACATATCGTTGAAGAGAAGCCGGCCGATTCTTGATATACATTTATTTTTATCTGAAAAAAACAACCAGCTTCAATTAAAAGATAAATTAAAGGAATAGAGATAAACTATCTCATTTCATTGGGTGACGACAGTGTAGTGGTAGGGTTAGTGATTATTGGTTCTGCATGTTCCAGTAGCTGCGTGACACTGTGTTGTTTTGTTTCTGCGTAATGCTCGTCCCGTCATTATTAACTAAAAAATAATAAAATAAATTATACACTCAACTAATTTTAATAAAATTTGTAAAAATCAAATAAAATTAGTAGATCAGCTAAAAAGTCTGCTGGTGCTGAAAACCCTACTAAAATTATAAATGCGAAAGTTTGCATATTCACTCAAACACGGCATAAAAACTGAATGGGTCACGCTATAATTTGAACGTAGACAGATTATTTTATAAAACAGTATCTACTAAATAATCAAGTACGTAGTTTGTTTACACCTATGCTGAAGTATACTGTAATTCTGCTACAGATTTCTACATAATTATACAATATCAGAACAAAAATATCGGTTTTCTAAAAAGTCCAATAAACATGTATACGTTTTGGTAGACACTGTTTCTCACAAAATCATCTAGCCCCAGGCTAAGCAAAGCTTACTTACTTACTTAAATAGATACTTAATTAATTACTGACTTGTTTATTCTTACGCTACTTACTTTATTTACATATAAATGAGGAAAAAAAAAGGCAGTCATAGGAACTGCCGATAAAAGTGAAACCTTATAACTCGGATTTTGATAGCTTACTTTGGTAACTACGCGGGTGTAACCGGAGGGTGTGGTCTAGTCATCATGGCATGACCATCTAGAAATGCATCAGCATTTCCCATTTCAACAAAACAATTTTCGACTAATTGAAATAATACATTTTGATCAACGTCTTTTCATACCTAAACCAAGCAATGCTTGTAGGTACTAAACAAATAACTGGCTTGTTTATACATAAGCTGATATATACAATGAAACAACATATTCCTACTACATAATAGCCTCACGAATTTACCTCCAAGCTCACCACTCCACGTTTATTTCTCGGAGCATTTTTTTTATCCAAAACATAACGCTGAGGGAAACAGCCCCTAGAGACGACTTGTCACGCGTTATCTCCCAAGATAGAGCGAACGACTCCACGAAAACCATAAAAATGTTGTGGTTATGACGCCTTAGTTTTTGAACTGATATCATTTTATTACGTGGTGAGTCTCGGGTACTCTTTAGATAAAGAGATAGATAGAAAACTCTTTGGAATTAACAGTGTATGTCCGCGACTTAATCGGCGTAGAGCTTGGAATATCTGTCTACTTAGTCTGTGAGTTTGGATAAGGGTTATTTCTTATGGGATTGGGGTATTTTGTGATATAAAATTGTACAAGTAGGTACATATTTTACTTAGTATTTATTTTGTAGGGCCATATGTGTTTTTTTGGGAAAAGATTTGTCTAATTTTTATTTGTTTCTTTTTGCAATAAAAGGCAAGAGTATGATCTACAATTCATTGATAGCTCTATTGGAAGAAAGTGTTGGAAGTACTTTTGATATTTTTAATTTTGAAGGATTAGTGGCGAGATTGGCCGTTAGCACAATCATGAGATCGTTGCTTCTGTTTACAAGAGTTTACAAGAGTTTGGTTAAGCCTTTAATTTAGCCCGTTAGAAAATGGGGCATTTACTGCTGTAAAGATTAATGGTACTGATTTATTATTCAAAAATGATTTAAATTCTTTTGAGTTTATTCCCCAGGAATGTCACTGATCACTGAAAACCATTCCTATAGTATAAGACTCAGTAACCTTATTGTCATTCGAATTCTGCCTGCACTTATTTATCTAAGTGTACATGTAGTACAAATTCATCATTTGTTGGCATTTTTGTGAAGGAAATTACAAGGAGGAAATCAGCACGTTCCATGAAAGAAATCTTTCTTGGCTAACCTACACTTTGCCCAAAATGTAGTTCAGTAGTGGTAGGACTATTAGGAGAGTGCGCCTGGGAAAGTACCACACCTTTGTCAATTATTCTACCGCCAAGCAGTAATGTGCAAACATTACTGTGTTCCGGTTTGAAGGGCAATGTTTCCAGAGAAATTACAGGGCTTAGAGATATAACAACTTAGATCTCTGGGTGACGAGCGCAGTGCGGTGCTAGGTAATGATTTGTCTCTTCATGTTCCAATAGCTGCGTGTCACTGTGCTGTTATGTGGCAGGCATGTTGCTTACCACCAGGCACATGTCCTGCTCGTCTCGTCACTCTTTATTTAAAAAAAAAAAAAAAATGTTGGACAAAGCCCTTCTTGTGAGATAGTGAAAATATTCACTCTCTCCTTGTGTGTGTAAACGTGTGTTTCTTCCACTAGCGCCTTCTGTAAAAGTGTTCTACCACTAAATACAGGTGTAAAATAAATTAATAGCAGTGCATAAGCATAAACAGACCACCTTCTGGGACTTAGGGCCTTCTGTGGCAAGGAGAGCGTCAAGGTAATCCACCACACTGACCTAGTATGGGTTGGCGAATGACGTATAAACTCAAAAAAATAATTGAATATGCCAATTTCCTTACGATGGTTTTGCCGTCACCGTTAAAACCAGAGATGATGACAAACTTGAAAAAAATGTCTGAGGTAGGTATTGCTAGAACTTACCGTTTATAATAGACAAAGCCTTTATTAACGAAACAAAATTAAATTTACACTAAACCACATCTGAATTACCTACTTAACTACTAGCGGCCCGCCCAGACTTCGCCTGTAGTAGGTATATTATAGATAGCCTATAGCACTTAGGGATCCCGTAAAGATCCAACAGTGAAATAATTTTTGTTATCGGTCCTTTAATTCCTGAGATTAGCGCGTTCAAACTAAAAACCTCTTCAGCTTTAAAATATTAGTATAGACTATAGACCGATAAAGGTTGAGAGACAATGAAGGTACCTAATCAATCCGATTATTATTAGTCGAAAGCGTGCCAAACATTCTGGCAGCAACCTTTGAGGAGTTGGTCTGAGGGCAGCAATACCTCGCCGAATGTCAAATAATATCTAAAAAAATAATATCTTAGATCTCTGGGTGCCGAGCGGAGTGCAGTGGTAGATAATGATTTGGACGCTTCATGTTCCAATAGCTGTATGTCACTGTCCTGTTATGTGACAGACATGTTGCTTACCATCAGGCATATGTCCTGCTCGTCTCGTCACTATTTAATACATAAAAAAATGTCTTTATAATAGAAATATGAGTACAAAAATTCTAACTCGTACAAAATCGTATTTTACGAGTGGGTGTATCGAGGCGACCAATGGCACCGCGGCGCGGGGTCGTGACCCCGCCAATGACGCGGGGTTACGCCCTTACGTAATTACCTTGAGTTCCTGAAACGTACATACAGACTTACCTACCTAGCAACTGATATAGATAGATACAGAATCTACTCACTGTTGTTCGTGGGATTCCCACCCTAGACAGACAGTTTTGTGATTAATTCACGTGTTAGTTTTCAGGTCTGGTTGTTGACACACCGATCTGTTTAGATGATCAACAAAGATCTACTTAAATATTCAAACATACAAACTTTTGCATTCATAATATTAGTGTAATAGCTAAAATGTTAATAGCACGTCGTAAATTCATACTTACAGTGACGCTAGTAGGTACTACCAGGTACCAGGTAGGTAGGAGTTACTTCGACAGCGTTGCCTTGTTCTCGAGAAGCGCTTAATTTTTTTGGCCTTATATAGAAAAGTAGCCAAACTAAAAGCTATCTAAATTCCAAATTTCAGCACAATCCGTTTGGTTTTAGCGACGTGATTTAGTATAAAAATTTCATATTAATATTTTTCTAGTATTTGTTCACTTATTTTAGAGATTTATCAAAATGACGATTCTTTAGAATTTTTTAAAGTGTATTATTTGTTTGGCTATTTGACATTCTAGAGCTATCAATAACCTGTAATCCTGTTATCCAAATTTCTGTTGCACAATGCACAAAGCACGTGATTAAGCAACACACATAAAACACCCAAATTTCCACATTTGTAATATTAGTAGGACTAATGTTACCCCATGATTTTGTAGAAGTTATTAAGAAACCTATTCTCCTACGATCTCTTTATTTTTTTGGATTTAAAGTCGACTTGTATTCTATCGAATTTAAACGTGTTTCAATTCACATTGATCACAATCTACAAATTACCTAAATTTCTAATTGTAATACAATTCTTTGTTCAAACTTGAAAACATTAGTCGTAAAAACAATCACAATTTTTTTTAATTTTTACAAAAAGTGCTGTTGTTAAATTTAAATTTAAAGTCACAAAAATATTATGTAAGTACAACAATAAAAAAAATCAGCTGTCTGAACTAAAGATTGAAAACTTAAACTGCAAAAATATAGGTACAAAAATTTTTTTACAACAATAAAAATCAGCTGTCTGATATAAAGTTCGAGAACTTATACTTAACTTTTAGTCTCAAAAATATACAACAATATACTTTTTTCAAAGAGTAGAAGCAAGAAGTAAGAAGAGCACAATAAACAGCAAAGTCAAGGTACGAAGCCCCGTGACCGCAGGGTGGGGCGGGGGGGACACGTCTCTTATTGATTTTCAGGAAGAAGGCATCTTGCGCTGAAATACGCATCCAGGACGAACGCGGCGACAAATTTTTACGTATTATGAAGATTCAACTATTTTCTTGTTAGTCGTAGTTAGATAAGTTTTTTCGGATTTTAAAAGTTTAACTGTTTTATTATCTACACGAAAATATATGTGTAGTTGGTTACAGATTTATTTTAGTGTTTTAAAGATCGACTATTTTACTTTGAGTGTATGATGAAATATTTTTTTCGGGTGTGAAGAATCGCGAGTATTTTATTGTAAGCTGTAGTTAGATTTTTTTTTCGTGTTTTGAAGATTCAACTGCATATTTTATTGTTAGCTGTGGTTAGTTAGATAAGTTTTTTTGTGGTTTTAAAGATTCCACTATTTTACTGTCATAAGTAGGTTACTGATTTATTTTCGTGTATTTAAAAATTCAACTTTCTTATTGTTAGTGATTTTTTTTTTGTTTTAAAGATTCAACGATTTTATTGTTAGCTGAAGTAAGATTCGTGTTTTTGGGTTTTGGAGATTCAACTATTTTATAGTTCGTTGTATTTTCGTTATATGTTCGTTGTAATTCTTTTCGTGTTTTAAAGAGTCGACTATTTTATTGTTAGGTGTAGGAAATTAGTCACATATATTTTTCGGGTTTTGTAGATTCAACTATTGTATTATTAGCTGTAGTTAGATTCGGATATTATTTTGATATTGTTCGATTCATGATGTTAAAGCTTTAGGTTTAGCATTAGCGTTAGGTACCTAGGTAATTAAATTTAATGAAATAGTTGTTACTTTTAAATTGTATAAAGTCTGGGTATATACTAAGTTTTAAATATTTTTTGTTTGGATGATTGTCACTCAATTACGTTTTAAAAACTGAACTGGTTGGTCTGAACATTAAACTTAATACATTATAACACAAAGGCTTTTTATAACAACTTTTTTAATTTTGTGTGGATAAAAACGCAAGTAGATGCAAGTAATATCGTAAAATAAAATAAAAGATAGTTGTTCAATTCTTCAATGATTTAGTAGCATATATTATGTGTCCATCATTTGTAATTTGTTTTTCTTTGTTTGTAATTTATTCATGCTCAAATAGCTAAGTGCTTCTATGAGCGAATGTATTTCTTACCATCAAGCAACTTATTCGTTCCATCACTCAATACTAAATAAAGAAGTAAGTACCTAAAGCGCCCCATTTCCCTACGACGTTTCATAGTTTGATACCCCACATAGGCCATTCATGCACAGATCAAAGCCAAGCTCAGAGGCACAGAGGTCCCTCCACTAATGAGGCTGGCGTTTGATGTCTGTTTGTGCATCGTGTGTGTTTTGTGAAAGAATTTGTGGGTGTACAATTTTCAGTATTAATGTTTTATATAGATGATTACCTACAGGTTTACTTACCTAATTGAGTGTATCAACATTAATTAGATATGGAAATTTTTAAATTACCGAATACATAGTCAATTTTAATTTCGGTCGGTCGTTGATTCTGCAGAATACTGACTTGCCGCCGTTGTTGCAAACTTTTTAGACAAACATTTTACAGATTTTTTACTTGCGTTTACTCGCGTAGTTCATGTAAAAGTTAGCCTGTATATTATTATCTATTTACATTTATAGATTTGTACCCTAGGTACCTTCAGTAGTTTTGGCGTAAAAGAGTCATACTCTCATAAACCTTCGCGTTGACACCTAATACTAGTAAGGATTCTACGAATAGTAGGCACTATCCAGGACACCGTCCAAAAACAGTCTGAATCTTCCATCAAATGAACCAGACACTGAAATATTAGGATCAAAAGAAAGGCAGCCCATAAATAAAAGCCTTTTAAAAGCGTCAATTTTGAGTCGTCCACCGGGTAATAGGCAATCCGGCGGGTGCTTCACGGGATGAGCCGTTTTACCCCGACTTTCCTTTATCCCTGTCCACGGTAATAGGATCCAATCACTTTTACCTATAGGTTACCTCAGTATGTACAGCTACGCAGAAATGATCCTAAATTAAACGGGAAATAAAGTTTAAAATACCTACAAATCTCTCATGTAAATCTCTACAAATGCCTAGGAACCATTTTGATTACCTACTCATGATTACTATATGAACCTACTCGTATACGAGTAGGTTCATCGGTAATGAAATGTCAATTTATTAACGCCGTCGGATTTAACAACCTTGAGGTCGTAGGTTCGAAACTCGTCGGGTATTTTTCAAGTGCAGATGAAATTTATCATGACTACTTACTTAACAGTAAATGAAAATGTTCAAAAAATGGCAAAATTCGGCGTATATACCTAGAGAACGTGCATCAACCGTCAACCCAAACTTGGCGAATTCATGAAATTAGCTCCAGATCTTAAAATAGTTAACTATACTCTTTACTTATTGCACTTACAAAACAAAAATTAACCTAAGATAACATCCAAAAATATGGCAATAAAGAGCGACTTTATCGCTAAAAACGATCTCTTTCAGATGTTTCAGGCAACCGTTGATGTGAAAAGAAGTTATAGGTAACATAATATGAAGACGGAAAACTATCGAATCTCATACATTTTTTTGGTACACTGGTTATTTTTCATCACTGTTAGAGCTATATGTTATGTTTAACTTTATGAGTATTTATTTAGCAATAAATTTCTGCTAGACGAACGGAACAATACCGGATTTGTAAAATTTTCACCGTCCTCGAAAATCCGTTCAAAAACGTAACCCATTCGGCTTAATCGAATCAAACTCTTCACTTAAATCGCTCGCAAACATTACAGCAAAGATCGGATTTTCGAACGAACGGGGTGGCGATAAGTAATACAGGCTATAGGCACCGCAGCCACCATAATATGACCCTTGAAATGTATGACACGTCCTTGGGTTTCTTCGAAAAGTTGCTGGATGAGACGGGAAGGGTAGGTCTTTCATTTTTGGATATCGATTACGATTCGAATTGTCGAGTCGTCAAGTGGCATAAAATCGCGTTAGAGTCCTGGCCATTCTCTAGGTAATTACTACGCAGCGCTACTGTCGTATTGATGTACGTATTAGAATTTGTAGTGGTAGGACTCTTGGCAGAATCCGCCTAGGGAAGTACCACACCTTTGCCAGTTGTTCTACCGCCAACCAGTAATGTGCAAACATTACTGTGTTCCGTTTTGAAGGGCAATGTTTCCAGAGAAATTACAGGGCTTAGAGATAAACATCTTAGATCTCTGGGTGACGAGCGCAGTGCAGTGCTAGGTCATGATTTGGACTCTTCATGTTCCAATAGCTGCGTGTCCCTGTGTTGTTATGTGGCAAGTATGTTGCTTAGTATCAGGCATATGTCCTGCTTGTCTCGTCACTCTTTATTTAAAAAAATATTAGATATTATTGTAAAAGCATAGTTCATGATTTTCGCCAGCTGTAGTGCGTACTCTACATCGGTTAGCTGTGGCGCTGTGGGTGTCAAATCGGGTGGATGTGAATACGGCTTGAGAGTTTTGAGGGAGATCACATCTCTAATCTTTGTTTTATTTGTCGCTGTAGCATTGTAAAACAAGTATTAAATCCAAGTAATTTAAGAATATTGACAAATCTCTTAACTTATATTTTAATGTAATTTTATGAAATAAATGTGGTATAGATGCTTGTGAGGATGAACCCCACTTGCACGTCTGAGTATTTGTCTAATTTCAAATGCAGGAATTTGCCATCATCACTGGTATTAACAGCGAAGAAAAACATCGTGAGGAAACTAGTGTGTTAGCTAATATCTATATGTGTAGGGTAATGTTAATTGGGTCCTTCAGAACTCAAAGTTCGAAAGGCAGTAAAGCGATCTGAGGTTAACTACCATAGGTTCGTTAAGACGTTCAAAACTCCCAATCGTAAAGATTCGAATTCAGTGTCAAAAATCTGTTCAAAGAATAAGTTTTGTCCCTTTACGTTTTGTACGTACGTATGTATGTTTTTGAAGTGAACTTCTTTTGGCGCGCCTAGACAGATTTTTCGTGGGCTGTGAAATGAAATCTAGCGTCACGCTCGGTTATGATAAGAAATCTTCGGGTAAACTCGGGACCATAGCCATTGACTATCTTAATGCGTCATCCAATTGGAAATGCTAATAGGGCGTGGTCTGACCATCATGGCCCGGCCATCTAGAAATGCGTCAGCCAATGGGAAATGCTGGTGCATTTCTAGATGGTCATGCCATGATGACCAGGCCACAGCCTCCGGTTACACCCGTGTAGTTTCCAAAGTAACCTATCAAATTCTGAGTTATAAGTTTTCACTTCTATCGGCAGTTTCTATGACTGCCAATTTTTTAAATATTATTATGTATGTGTCGTAATTGCAATATGTGTGTCAAATTTTAAAATAATTACTATATTTTACGTATTACTGGTAAGTAACCCTATTCTGTCTAGTACATATTATTACGTTTTGTAATCAGCAACCCTTTCCTTTGTTATGTGTTGTTATGTGTGTTGATATGTGGCAACGTAGCTTCCGAACGTATGAGACGAGACATTCTGGAGTCCTAATCCATTAAAATACTCCATAACCATTTTTTTTTAAATAAAGAGTGACGAGACGAGCCTGATGGTAAGCAACATGCCTGCCACATAACAGCACAGTGACACACAGCTAAAGGAAAATTAAGAGTCCAAATCATTACCTAGCACTGCACTGTGCTCGTCACCCAGTGATCTAAGTTGTTATATCTCTAAGCCCTGTCCGGACACATTGCCCTTCTTGCAAAATTTGAAACAATTGTGTTAGCGATTATTTAAAAACTTTTACTTAAACTGTTATTTAAATTGATTAAACTCGTTTTGTTAAATTTATTGATCGGCTTATCTAGATGATTCAACGAATTCCTAATATTAGTTTGTTGAATTATTAATTTTGTATTTTTTTTCTTTTTTGTGGCTTTTAATTATTTGAATTTTCAAATATCGTAAAATGTGTACTTAAAAATGGGCTGCCCTGATAAATATGACGTATTTTTGACAATTCAAATTATTCACACCTTCTACGGATTTACTCCATGTTCAGGAAGACTTTATTATTTCCTTGAAGGCAGCAGGATTCGTACAAAAACTCCGGAATCCGTAGAGGCGGAACCACCTGTGTATTCCGCATAACTTTGATTTCTTATGGGACATATACAGGATGGTTAAGTTGAACAGTCTGTTTGTTTCTTATTGGAATTAAATTATACCAAAATAAAATGTTTTATTACTTTATTTTGTAATTAAGTAAGTATTTTAGAAATGCCAACTTCTCAAAGCCGACTTGGAGCCTGTATATAGAGCTAAAAATATAATAGTATGTTAGCTTTATATACCCGCTACTAACCGGCAAGAGCTAGATTTAGTTAGAGCCGTAGAGCAGCGCTTTCTGGGACGTCATGTGGTTTTTGGCTACAAGTCGGCAGGTGTTAGATTTAGCTAGGGCCGTAGAGCATCACTTTCTGGGATGACAGGTATTTTTTATGGTATAGAGCGACGAGACGAGCGGGACATGTGCCTGATGGTAAGCAACATGCCACATAACAGCACAGTGCTACGTAGCTATTGAAACACGAAGAGTATTACCTAGCGCGGCACTGCGCTCGTCATCCAGAGCTTGGTTTGCTTGCTCGGCGGTATAATAACAAAGATGTGGTACTTACCTACCACCACAAAGTAGTTTCGTGATTCTCCCCACTAGCGGTAGCCCCAGCTGAGGGCGTCTGAGATGCCCCTGCACTAGTTGTCGGAGATGTAGTTCTCATTGAATACGGTAAGATTAAGCTTATAGAGCTTTCCATCTTCTGCACAAATCCAAAGTTTGGTGAGCGATAGAGTCGGCCACCTGCCGTAAGTCAGCTCGAACACCGCCTAAAGACTGCACCTCTGTGATTCAACTATCAAAATAAAACAATCTAAAGCAATAAAATTAGTAGTATTGATGAAATGAGTTATTAATACTGGTATAAAGGTTAAACTTTCATAGTTTGCCATGATAGATGATACATTTGTCATCAGAATATGGTTATCGTTAAACTATATTATGTAGGTACCAATTTATGTTTTTATTTTAATTTTATTTCATGTACCGTCGTTGACATATAATCAAATGAAATATTGTTTTATACTAAAATTGTCGTACTATATTTGTTGGAAATGGTAAAACAGTTTTTTTTACGTAGTGTTGGGTATTGGTGACGACACTGTGATTATAGTTTCCTTTTTAAAACTACTCTACCTATAATTTGGTTGTTTGGAAGAAATCACTATTACCGATAAGGTCGCTGTTTATGATAGGTACTAAGTATAAATATAGGCCTGTTGGTTGTCGTTTCTGTCTATCTGACAATGTTTAAACATCTAAAGACCTAAACACAAATCTAAACAGGTCTTTAGATAAGGTCTAAAGACCTGTTTTTAGAGTACAGTAACTGAAGGATAAAACCTAAACTTAAATGAGCTGAAAAACAACAGCCTGTATCTTTGTAATGCAACACGATCCCGTGGGAGAGTGTGCATCATTTCCCCTAATATTCATGGCGATTAGAAATATCAATAATTCGAGAAAAATAAATTACGTTACAAATATATATGAAGTAGTTTTCGTATTGGAAAATACAGATTCAAAATTTAAATCAAATAAAAATCTATCTCGTTTATAATTTCGAAACTTTAAGACAAGGAAAATAGATCGTAATTGCGCCAAAAGTGACGTTTACAAAACGATTACCTGTTTTTGTGTGAGAGTTACTTTTTCAGCCATCTGTAAATAATAGGTTTCTATCATCTAAAAAACTATATTTAGAAACGCCTAATTACCTACTTACTAACTGTGCTGATTGATAAGAAGAGAATTTCAATTTTAAATAGATCTCTTCTTCGAAATATCTGTAATAGGGTAGGGCTATTTGCAGAGTCCGCCTGGGGAATAACCACTTTTTTGCCAGTTACTCTGCCGCCAAACACATATACTGTATTAACATTACTGTGTTCCGGTTTGAAGTGCAATGTTTCTAGAGAAATTACTGGGCCAAGAGATAAAACACCTTACATCTCTGGGTGACGAGCGCAGTACGGTGCTAGGTAATTATTTGGACTCTTCATATTCCAATAGCTGCGTGTCACTGTGATGTTTTGGGTAGGCATGTTCTCAACATCAGGCACATGCCCTGCTCGTCTTGTCACTATACTTAAAAAAAAACTATACTAAGTAAACTACGCGTAAACTAGAGCCACTGTATTGGAATCTCTTTGGTATCAATGTTTACGTTCCGTATGGGAATTTGCGTCCATATTTTTTGTTCTAGCAACCCCGCTTCCTGGTTCGCGTGATTTGTTCGCCGTCAACCAAAACATTTGGTTTTCGAACGCCACCTGTCCACCGTTCCCACGGATTGCGTAAAATAATGTCAATGTTGAATTTGGAACGCACGTGTTCTAATTACAAAAATCTAGTTCGATTAACGGTGACGTTCTTTTGTTTGCTGATTGGAATTGCATGATAATTTATTTTATTTTTAACAATTGGCTTTCGTAATGTGTAATACCTACTACTTAAAGTTCAATTATATAAATCTACTTACAGGTCAGCTACTAACTTCCATTCAAACTTAAACATTTCTCACCTTAATGGATTTGTAAGTTTTTTTACAAAATAAATACCTACTGAAAAGCTAAAAAATAACGTTATTTTATGAAATAAATGAAGAAATTACGTTACAGAATTTCAGTCAGCAATTATTCAAAGTTGCATATTGAGTTGAATTTTTCTAGACTCATAATGCATATTTCTTTGAAAGTGTTATTCAATATTCAACTGTAGATCTAAGGAATAAAGGCTAAATTATTCTGGCAAACAGGTTTGATTGCTTGACAGGAAGTCCAGGTGCTATAAATCAGGTAGCGTCGTCGTTAACAGATTAATTCCATTCGTCGCCGACTTTTAACTTTGGCGGATGATTTCAATTTTGTTTCTGTAGGAAGAAAACAGAGAAAATGTTTTGGGGAATTTTGGGGAATAAGGCGAAAGCGTCGGCATACTGAGTGCAATCTAATTATATGAAACTAGTAAATTAATTTCGTACCATTATTCCTTTTTTTCGTCAACATTTTCAAAATTTTCTGCCATGTACAAACCTTGTCCAGACAATAATGAATACATAAAATAAAGAGTTATCCAATTTGATGCATTCATTAAAAAGTTATGAACGTACATACATTGTGAAGACCCATTTTTATACATAAAAGAAGATAAAATAAACAATATTGTTGGACAATCCTCATAGTCATTACCTACTAACTAAAGGTAATCGTAAGATTGTAGGGAAGATTTGAACACGCTTACACCGCCGCGTTTGTGGGTTATGGTCTTAAATACTTTCTTGTGTGGACAAGGCCACATATCCTAGCAGGAGGAATAAAAACTGGGCTGTATAAAATCGGTTTTCTTTTCCACTAGGTATTCACGGTTGATTTTATTGGTCCACCACGGCTTTTTCTAATTGACGACCTCTACTCTCCTTACAGGGCCACCTCGACATCATTGGGGTGACGATGACGATTGGTTTAAAAACACTGGTTGAACTTGGACGAAGCCCTACGAGATATATCAAAATAATATGTTGCAGTATTGTACGCCTTAAAAATGTCAATAAAAATCCGCATTGGATGCAATGGATTTTATTACTTATGTCTATTTCTCAGAGATAACCCACAATAATCATTTTTACCCTTTACTTTATGTGAGATATTACGGCTTATTTACGAAGTGATTTTGAGAAAAACGGCATTAATGCTTATCCCAATTAAACCACGCAAAGCCGGGGCGGATCGCTAACTATTTATACAATTATTAAAAATCAACAACGACACAGATCATCAAACTTCTGGAGTGGGGAGTTGTGACGTCAACGATCGAGAATCGAGAACAAACGAGACGTCACATCGTTATACAAATCGTACAATAAAGTGACGTCACTCGAAACTTCGAAGCACACTATACATATTTCCATTTTTAGGGTTCCGTAAAACGTAAAAACGGAACCCTTATAGATTCGTCATGTCTGTCTGTCTGTCCGTCCGTATGTCACAGCCACTTTTTGCCGAAACTATGAGAACTACACTGTTGAAACTTGGTCAGTAGATGTATTCTGTGAACCGCATTAAGATTTGAACAGAAAAATTAAAAAAAAAGAAAAACTAGGATTGCCCCCCATACTGAGAACTGAAACTCAAAAAAATTTTTTTCATCATACCTACACGTGTGGTTGGGTTATCTATCGATAGGTCTTCTAAAATAGTGTTGAGGTTTCTAAAGTCATTTTCGTCTACACTGAATAATTTGCGCGAGAGACACTTCCAAAGTGGTAAAATGTGTGTGTCCCCCTCTAACTTCTAAAGTAAGAGAATGAAAAATCTAAAAAAAATATATGATGTACATTAACATGTAAACTACCAACGAAAATTAGTTTGAACTCGATCTGATGAGTAGTTTTTTTTAGTACGTCATAAATACACTATTATTGAAACTTCGATCAAAGTTACAACGAACTACAAGAACTATGTGTACTATGTATATTATGTTACTTGCTGCAACGGAACCCTTCATGGGCGAGTCCAACTCGCACTTGGCCACTTTATTTTCTTTGTGAAGCAACTGAAAAAAATTTGCGTACCTACACTATTTTTTAATAATAAAACTCCGCCAATTAGTTTTTTTTTTTAGTTAGCATGCCTATTCCAATGGACCATCTAGGATCTGGAGTTTATTACCATCGGGCTACTACAAATAGTTAATACTCTGTTACTGTAACTTTTTCCTATTGAGCCACTACGACTACGACTAGCTACTACTTTTTGGTATTGGGCCGCTATGTCTTTTTAGTATTGGGCCGCAACAAGTTTTTAGGATTGGGTCACTGTGCCTTTTTCCACTGTGGCTCTTTTATACACTAAACCTTCTTTCTAATTTTCCGTAATGAATCACGTGCGACGTGCGTGCGACGTATCCAAGACAATACCTCTTATTTCAGCCATAAATAGCCGCGTTAGACCCCTTAACTATGGCGTGCCGATGCAGGTATCTCAGCCGTAGCTTACTACTGGGCTAGTTCGCCTTTTGTCACTGGCCTTAACGCTTTTTTACTATTGGACCACTTTGCCTTCTCACTACTGGGCCACTAAGCTTTTCTTTCAAAGGCCACTGTGCTTTTTTACTATCGGGGTACTATGTATTTTTACTATAGAGCCGCTACACCTTTTTTAATATTAGGCAATATCTCCTTTTTATTACTGGACTACGAAGCCTTTTTTTCACTGACCACTACGTCTTGTATTATTGTGCCACTACATCATTTTACTACTGGACCACTACTGTTTTTTTTCCGTTGGGTGATTATGCCGCTACCTTTTTCCACTGCGGCTCTTTTATACACTAACCTTCTTTCTAATTTTCCGTAATGAATCACGTGCGAGGTATCTAAGACAATACCTCTTATTTCAGCCATAAATAACCGCGTGACACCCCTTATCTGCGGCGTGCCGATGCAGGGCCCTTGATTACCTCAGTAATTAATTCCACGGGTTCATTACGCACCATATTTATATTTGTACGCGTTTTTGGATTTATAGAGGGAAGAACTTTGTTTAGTGATGTCTTTTAATATTTTAAAAGCTAGTATCACGGTGTTTATGGTCGGAGCAGTGGTCCAAAATGATCGATTGATTTTAATGTTTTTTTTTGTGTAATTGGTGCGTTTGAGAATAAGTCTTACAGCATTTTACACCCATCTCTATTTTTTTCACGATTTTGTTTGACAAATTTAAATCGTTATTTCACACACTTTTAGTAGGTACTTATCGTTTATCTGCAGGATGACCCAAACTTCATCACGGGCCATCGTTCTTACCTACATACATATGTACCTATGTCAGGAGGACGCGCTGACAAACAGGCACATGTCCTGATCGTCTCGTCCCTCTTTATTTTAAAAAAACTTTCAGGTTTGTTACAATAACGAAGGTGTAGGGTTCACGGGCTCATACTCTACAATAGTTGCATAGAAAAACATTTTGGTGAAAAATAATTACATAGATGCTTATCAAGTTGAATTGTAAAATTTCTATTATAACCATTGAACTCTTAAAACACTAAGAAGCGGCACGCGCTCTTCTACGATGGCAATGCAAAATCAGGTGACGTCTCCTGATTGAGTCTCAGTCGTAGCAGGAGCCACAAGTTGAGTGGACGTTCGCTAACAATGAAAAAAAGTATCTAAACAAATGTGATGTATAGCTATCTCATTTGCACCTACTGCCTACTTGTCATTCATTCAAACGTATCTCACGATGGAAGTGAAGCTATCTGCACATTGCGTATGCTTGTGTCAAATTTTCGCCACATTATGCTGTCTTTATGTTAGAGCGTACCTCATCTTCCTTTACTTAGTTATATTAATGATTATAACCAAGTTTTCATAAATGTCATTTTAGTGCGACAGTTTAACATTTTATCAAAAAGTTAACCGCTGAGTGCTGTGTGACTCTTGTAACAGGGAATACTTAATACTTAATGTTACGGGAATAACTATACATAAAAAAATGTTTCCTGTTTGTAAGTTACCGTGTTACCGAGGCCTCACACCCACATTTGAGCTCATTTTTTCCACGGCAATTACACAAAATGCCCATAAAATTAATTGTCACAGACTCCCATTCACACGTTCATGATTTAGATATTACCATGAAATGGTTACATTTGTGATAATGATGACCAATGTCCGAAACACAAAATTAATTAACAATAGAAATACAATTGGTATTCTAAAATATATCTTATTGCTATAGGTTAAGAATGTGATGGATATTACGTAACAGCAAACAAAAAAATGCCAAAGTGGACATCTCAATACAAAATTATTGACAGCTGCGGTCAGCCATGTTTTTTTAGCGGGAAGTCCACCCACAATTAGACTATGGCATGCGACTTTTTTTTTCAATAGACGAATAGCAATGTCATAGTCATTTCAGGGATATTATTGATACATTTGGATACAATACGGGCTGGACAAAGATCGAAAGGGAAGTTTAGTAAAAAAATGTGCTATTGATATATCTACAAGACTCAGTTTTTTTTTAATTAACATTTGACGAGACGAATAGGACATGTGCCTGATGGTAAGGATGGTAAGCAACATACCTGCCACATAACAGCACAATGACACGCAGCTATTGAACATGAAGAGTCCAAATCATTACCTAGTACTGCACTGCGCTCGTCACCCAGAGATTTAAGATGTTATATCTTAGCCCTGTAAGTTCTCTGGAAATATTGCCCTTCAAGCCGGAACACAGTAATGTTTGCCCATTACTGCTTGGCGGTAGAATAGCTGGCAAAGGTGTGGTACTTCCCCAGGCGGACTCTGCTAAGAGTCCTACCACTACAAAAAGTGCACGTTTACAAAACATCCTTCTAGCACGTTTTTTTTGGAATCTAAATCATTAAGTGTTAAAATATTCGAAACTGAAACATTTAGGCTGTAGAACGTTATTATCTGATTTAGTTTCCTAATTTAGATATTTAGGAAATCGCGCAGCATCTTGTTTTTTCCAGACCTTCATTAGTCTATGAATAATTCATATACTAAAGTAGTTAGGTTTATAATGTATAAATTTGTTAAATAAAGCCCTGCCCAAAAAGGTATATAATAAAACAAGATTAATTCTTTATCGCAGTTATTTTTATAATGAAAAAAAAAAACAGTGGATTTCTGTGATTGACGACTGAAGGGAAAACACAACATGCGTATATACATATACCTACTCATAACAGAGGTTTCGACTGAAATTAAATAAGGAGTCTATAAATTACCTGCATTAGCACGTAGGCTACTCTTTATCCCGTTAAAGTTAGTAGCTTTTAAACCGCGGGGCAAAGCTAGTGTATAATTAAAATTAAGCATTCAAAAAAAATTACGTTAAGTACATTTACGTTTCCCGAGAAATTACAGGGCTTAGAGATATACCTACCTAACATCTTAGATCTCTGGGTGACGAGCGCAGTACAGTGTTAGGTAATGATTTGGACTCTTCATGTTCCAATAGCTGCGTCACTGTGCTGTTATGTGGCAGGCATGTTGCTAACCATCAGACACATGTCCTGTTCGTCTCGTCACTATTTATTAAAAAAAAATACAAATATAAAATAGCACCTTTTATAGTGTTAAAAAGAATCCCCATTAGGTTAGATGATACCAGTATAAAATACTTTGCACATATATTAGCTAGTTTAGATAAAATTTACCATAGACAAAACTGGTAGAAAATAAACAAAAAGCCTTATAAATGTCACGAAACGTAAATAATTACTAAGTTTACAATAATCACATCATAATCACCCCTGAAAACAGATGCGACAGTTTTTAAATACAAATTATTAGACAACTAAATCGTCACCTACAATAATTCAAAGTATTTCAACACTTATTTCGAAGGCTTTAAACTTTAAAATTGATTGAACTTTTGCCGAAAATGTTTTGAAAAGTTGCTAATCTAATTAGAACTTTAACGCGTGAAGTTATGGTTGGGTTTTAAATGTACAAAATTTTGAGTGATTTATGTAAAAGCGTTATAAGATTTATTAATAAACTAAGTAAAGGGAGGAAACGGAAGGTCAGGGTGAGTTCCGCCATTAGTCCTTAGTGTTTGTTTAGTTTCGCTTCTAATTGCGGAGGTTCCGTTTGAGCAATGATTGTGGGGTGAGAAGTCAGACCGCGTATGTCTTTGATGGAACTCAAATTACTAAATATAGATAATGATTTATTTGAGCAAATATTACGACCTGAATATAACTTTTTTCATATCGATGATGGGTTTGCATTTGACTGCTAATTTTCCGTTTGTAAAGTGATGAGACGATAGATACAGCATACATAAAAAATCACTGACTGTGGATTTGAATATTTCCAGATTATTTATATTCAATACCCATTCAGGTGATGTTTCACAACATACACACACACACACACACCAATAACACACACACGGCTGGGCATTGATTTACGAAAATGGTTTCATACCTTTTGGTCCATGTTTTCCATGAAACGACGTCGCTTTATCAAAAATAATATCGACCACACCCTCACCACACCAATATCATTATTTCGTTAAACCAGCTAATGCTATTAAAAACTCGAAATCATTTGCCATATTTGAATTGACAATATTAATGACGTCACCCTGTTCGAATAACTTTTTTATCACAATTAAAATAGTGTGACTAAAAAGTTTTCAGTTCAAAAAACGACAACTTATTTTTATTTGTATTGGTAAGTAGTTTTTTCATCCCTTAATTCAACTAGACACACTTTGAATAGGAAGTACCGATACGGTCTTGGTGTACATTTGTGGGAAGCCCTACCGTGCGGTTAGTGGTCAAAGACAGGCCATCGTAAGGAGTTCGCGGTAAGAGGATTGTCTTTGACATGTAATACTGCCGACTTTACCGATTGTAGAGCCACCAGTTCATCGAATAAAAATAAGAAATAATTTATTTTCTCCGTGAAAATAAAAACGTAAAATGAACTTCAATTTAAAACACTAAAATTTAATTCAGACAGTCGATTAAAATTCATAAGAAGCTATTAGGTACTAAGTCGTCAAGCTAAATGTAAGCAATTTTTTTTGGTCATATTTCAAAAACCGCCACACCAATTTCGTATAGTAATATGGGACCTCTGAGGTATTTTTATCTATAATAAAAATAATCATCAAAATTGATTCCCAATTAGTATCGAGTAACATAATATTAAAAAAAACGTACAACCGAATTGACAACCTCTTCCTTTTTCGAAGTATGTTAAAAATTAAGAAAAAAGATAATTATATCATTTGGCATTCAGTCCACAAAAAAAGTATCCGAAAAATTCACAATCAAGGTGATTAAAATTGGTCCTTTAATGGTCACATAAACTAAGAATAAGGGTTAGTAACAAAATTAATAGAAATAATAATCTACCTAGGTATTTAATAGCAACAAATGTAGGTGTACATGTCAACGTAAAATTGTAACTACCGCCAGTTTTAAAACAAAATGAGTGTGTTTACCAACATCGCAATTTAGTATATATCGCACATTTGGAATTGAAGTGACTTTTTTTAACAAAACTGAATTACAAGGAAAAAACTACATACCTACCTAATTAACTAACTACACTAAGCAAGTATGAGTTCTCCTTAGGTCTAACGATACCCATAATCATCCAGCCCACCATCAGTTGGAACCGTGCCCAGTATGTTTCGTTGCCAATTAGAAATTATTGTATACAATACAATCATTGATTTATTTTATTGATTGATTGTTTCTTTATTGTTCACATCATTCAATTAAATGTACAAAACACACACAAAACAAAATAACAAATGAAATTGCGGGTAGCCTTTCCACTGAAAGCGATTTCTTTCGGTCAAACTTAGGATGCACCAAAATTCGGAAAATCTCAGTAACTTACTCTTCTAAATTTGAATTTGGATTAAATTTCCGTATGAAAGCGTGGCCACTGTCTCGAAGCCACGGCACAAACGGAAGCGAACAAAAGAAGGAAACGAAATTGTACATTTCTATCGAGTGACGAACTATGTTCATTACAATGGCTTCATTAGATTGGGATTATTGCTAGCCTCAAAGTCAAACACTGCCCTTTCCAGTGATGTCGTGTAGCTCAATATTAGTTTTATTTTGTAGCAAAACACAAGTCTGCAAATATTTTTGTTAGTCTTAGGTACAAGAATTTGAATGAATTGCTATATTTTCAATTAGTCATTATCACCAGAAAAAAGAACGGTAATTATAGAGACTGCTCATATAATACTTGTTATAAATATAATTGTAAATACATAGTCATATTTATTTGACATACTCGTAGAATACACGCAAAAACAGTACAAGTATTTGTAATCAGGACACAAAAATTTGCACTAGGTAGGAGTCGAACCCACAACCCTCGGCTTCGCAGGCAGGCTTTCCTCCAACTAAACTACGAAGCCACTCAAAATGCGAGAGACTCCTCCGCGTTTTCAGTGTATATGGCAAAAGAACCCTATGGAAGCACCAAGTCGGGGGTGCCGAGTCCGACATAACCCGAGCGTTAAGGGTTTAAACGGAAGGGTACGTATAAATACTTACTTATTTTACTTCCACCACATAAAAAAGGAATATCCACAGATATCTACATCTCTATTCAAGCATGGTCAGTAAATGTAAGCCAACTCGAGGAAGTGGTCTTCGAGTAGCGGTCGGAAGTAGCACGTGTCCAGTCCCGTATCGTCTTACAACGGCCGGGAAGTAGCATCACACTAACACATATTCTGTGGCTTGGTTTATCTAAAAATCTCTATCTATCTAATCTCACATAGAAATAATTATTAACAATTTTAAGCAAAATATCTGCAAAATCAAATCTGTCGCTTTATAACAGTAACATCTTAATTTGTACTAGGAATGTTTTTTTACAAATAATGCTTTCGAAATTTGGTGCTAACCGCAATGGAGTAGAATGATCTCCCGGTCTCAGTGTTGCCTGAAAACTAAGAACCGTTTTCAAAGCTGAAGTGCGTGCACATGTTACCGGCCAAACCCTATTTCAGGACAAACTAGTAACTAGTTCTTCCTATACGCGATAGGATTAACTAGTATAGCCTAGTCCAAACTAATTTGTCCTAAGCCCGATAGGATAAATATCTACCCTAATTCACTAAGGTGCTAAGAGAGAAAAAAACATACTAAGTACACTTAGTTATAAAAAACTTTTACTTACTAACAACAGCTTTTTTCAACTGCATTTAAATTCAACATATTATCTGCTTGTTAAACTACTAGGTTAAGTGTATTAACAACCACAAAGCTGGACCATAAAACACACATTAAATATATCACAGCGAACAAAAACTTTACTGAGAAATCACTTAAATACCCATAATAAATGTTGTCCTAAAGGCAACCATTAAAATTCATTGGCTCTTAAAAATTTTCCCTTCCTTGCCTACATATTTTTAAAAACGACAATTCGTAGTCTACTTCCCGCCATAATATTTCCATATTTTTTACTCTATGGTTTTTTCTTTTTTTCGGCCAGTGCTATAGTTTTTATTTTTGAAACAATAGAGTTCAGTTTTTCTTTTACGGAATCGGTAAGTTAAAATATGTAATGCGAAAAGAGGGGGAGTATAAGAAATATGGCACGTTTATAACCACATTTAGGGGTTAGTAAAATACCGGGGTTGAATCGGACATTTTATTTTATGTCGAATTCATATAAGGGATATTGATGATTACATTAATAGATACTTTTGCGATTTTCGTGGATACAAAATATACTTACCTAAATAATAATGTGTTTTTAAGAAATGGAAATGTTAACCACAAGCGTTAAAGTTAAGCAAATTATATTAATCTTTTTTCAGTGTTTTGCTTAACCAGGTGCTTATAATAAAATTTAACCTGTTTTTTTTTCAGTTTTTCATTGTTTTTTATTCCAAATATTTTACTCAAGCTTCAAATGTTTGTGTTGCAAAGTTCTTTATATTTTCCAATATTCAAAAACAAATTATTCGAACCTATTTTGGTTTTAAAATAAAATGTTCCATCAATCGCATTAAATCAAGTTTCAAGCACAATATCCCGCAATCCGCACTCAATGTCGCGGAACGCATCGAATCTAAATCTCAGTCGACGTGTAACGGAACAGAGCGTTCCATTTTTAAAAGTATTACAATTTATGGCGTCATATTGGTAATGCTCGGCTAGTGATTTTTTTCCCGCCAACCGTGACTGATCTCTTTCATCCGCGATCCATTCGGCAGAAATTGCGGTGAAAATTGTATGATTTATGACGTTTGGAGAATAAACTTTTGCATAATTTCCTGTTTTTTTTTTCTTTTTCAGAAAACAATGTACCTACTTACTGGGCCCGTTCTGTGTAAATGTTTGACCCCTCAATATATTTTACAAAATACCACACTATCTAAATTATAAAGTTGAATATACCTATACTATATATTATTAATATAATGTGTGTGCTAATGATAATTTAGGTTCCCTTTGAGTTAAGTACTTTATCCAAAGGTTCATAAGCATCGATAGCCTTATTTAATCAGCGCGTAATTATGTTACTAAAAGATTATGTTGCGTTCTACGAGTATTAGTGTAAGGGTTTTTGAAATCTGTAGTAGGTAGCAGAGTTGTTTCGTCATCACAAAAAGTACAAATCTTTCTTTAAAATATAATATTTGAGTTTAGTAGGTACAGAACTAATAAACTTCCATGATAAACCAGATTGTATCCATCGGGAAAATCCCACTCGGACAATGCATTCCACAGCCTAGACATTTCCATTACGTAAATGAAATTAAACCTCTCAGTTCGAGTCTTTGAAACATCAACTATGAAACGAAGTCTCTGTTTCGAGCTACGAGCACTCCGATAGAGAAAACCAGCGCTGTGTCCATTTGAAAACATTGATTGAGAATAATTAGGTAAGTAATGATATTGTTAGGTGTTGAATATTTTGAGGTATTTATCGCTAGGAAGGAATAAATAGCAAAAAGTGATTTAATTATGAATATGACGATCCCATAAACGTAGTATCAAAATACGTTATCTTGTTACTAGGAACAACTAGAAACTATACCGTTAAACTGCAAACAGAACACTCCAAACTTCCAAGAATAGCATCTCCCATCCCGCTTCAATAAAGTTCTTTAACTTCTCTATCTGACGAAGATACGGATGCATTACCACAGCTTAATTACTAGTCCTCATCTATTCTCTGCTACGATTGGTCGGTGCTCACCTTTAACCCCACCCATGAACAAAAAAATATTACCCATTAGACTGAAAAAGATCCGTTTCAGTGGCCGTTCGGGTGCTGTTAATGTGAAATGTCTTATCTTACAGCGTGAGTGTTCGTGGAATGGTTTCAGTTTAAAAATGGAACGCGAGATATTTTTGTTTATGGCATTTTTATTTTTTATTTGGATGCAAAACAAAACTAGCACCTCTTTAAATGTCAAGATTGGCAAGGGACGGTGTGGTCATGTGGTCAAAGACTCAAATCAAAGACGGGGAGTCCTCGATTTGATTCTTTGACCACATGACGGATTCATTTATTGCGAAATATTTAGCTTTTGAAGTGAAAACTTCTTTTGGCGCACCCACACACAGATTTTTCGAGAGCAGTGAATTGAGCTCAAGCGCTTCGCTCGTAAATGAATAAAACATCTTCGGGTGAATTCGGGTCCATGGCCATCTAGAAATGCTAATAGCATTTCTAACTAATTAGATGACTATCTACATAGATGACCATGCTTTGAAGACTTACCTATATACAAAAACGTCAATGCTTTGAAGATTATTGACTTTAGATGACTATAGACTAGCAGCGCCCTGCAATTTTACTCGCGTAGTTTCCAAAGTGATATATCAAATTCTGAGTTATAAGTTTTGACTTCTGGCGACAGTTCCTATGACTGCCAACTTATTTTCATACCTATTTTGAGAACGTATGGCAAATAACTACCTCTAAATAGTACCGTTTATAGTCTACCAGTTACTGTTGTCTCTCCATCTGTTTGCATTTACAAAACGAACGACTCTAGTTTTCGTACCTACAGATACTTTTGTCTAGAAACCGTAGGTATCCGTTTCTAAGATGCTATAAATATAAACTCTATATGTTTGAACTCTCCGGTAAAATCTTGGCTAGATGATTTTTTTGCAGTAATAGCACAACATATAAATGTTTCGTCGATATTCGTCGTCATACACGAATAAACATAAATTTGTCTAAAATCCATCTGAAGTGACGGTCCTCGTATTTATTTGACAGTTCATTAGCTTCCGTGCAAGCGGCACGCACCACTATTTACCAGCGAACAAATCACTCGCTCACGAAAATAAACAGATTTCATTTACAAAAACCTCATCCCCACAATTAAAAAGCTCAACGTTATTTAGATTTCCATAAATACCGACTGCCGTTTTTTTGAGATATTTCTTCCTGGTTTGTACGCGCTGTAGGTGATATAGTCAGTAAATCAATTCTGTTCTCATCGCCGTTTGTGGCTGGATTTCTTACTATTTCATTGATTGTATTGGTAATTAAAATTGCTAAACGTCATGCACTAATGTAATTTTTAAATAATAATAATAAAAGCATAACATTATGCTTTGTAAGAAAAAACAACAATTTGATATTAAACATAGAAATGCGACAGTTAAAACACAACTTATAAACAATAATTTTATCAGTTATTTGAGCATTAAAAATATAAAATGATTATATTATGATAGATCAAAGATTACGATACTTGTATTAAAATTGCTGCTTGGAAATTTAATATCCATTGATTTTTTAACATCAAAAAAAAAGATTTAACTTTTTTTGCAAAATTTTACATAATTTTCACAAAACCACCACTCATACTTGTCTTGTCATTTTGAAAAAATAATATCAAAACGTATAATTTGCATAGAGTTGAGTAACTGTCGGCAGTCTGTGCTGTGTCGTTGGAAGTTTTTTAGCATCGGAAAGAAGCGAGGGCTGTCTTGGGACGAATTTGTCGAAAGCGCGTGTTCACTCTTGAAGATAGCGTAAAAGCCCAGATAAAGCGAAGTGTCTGTTATAATTTTACGATGATTCTCTTGAGTGGGTATGAGATAATGGGCGATGGTTAGAATTAGAATTCTTAGTTTTGGTTTGGTAAAAACATTATTAGTTACATTTCAAATGATATCTATCTATATATATAATAAAAATGTAACGTATCGCTGACAGTACCTACATGGAATATGTACCTATGAGAAAAATATTATAGGAGACCTTTATCAACGCAATAGTCCCCAAAACTAGTGATTGTTGGATTTTTGTCGGTTTGTCTGTGTGTTTATGCACGCTTATCTCAGAAACGGCGTATCCGATTTTGATATAATTTTTACTATGATTGTAGTAAGCTTCACTTAACATTTATTATTTCATGTCAATCGGTTCACAAAAAAAGTTATGCCAATTTCTACAGTCCGAATAAACTAATTTAAAAAAATGCTGCCCAAAGTCTTTTTCCGCGCGGACGAAGTCGCGGGCACAGCTAGTCCCCAAATATAGATAGGTAGTTTTCTGAGACATAGTTCGATTTATTAGGTGATTACGACACAGCGTAAATTCCGGTATACTGTTTAAAATAATTTTATGTGTATTATGTAATATTTAAAATAGACATTTTGAGACTACACCTAAACAACCTAAAGAAAGTGTTCATTTCACAAATATTAGTTGCGTATCTAAGTTAGGTATTATTTCCGGTCTGTTGTTAAACAGATATCCTAAAGCTATACTGCTAATTATAATAGAACACATTTATCCCAATTAACTCTACAACTAAAATGTGTTATTATTGAAATTTCAATAAAGTGTGAAAGTTTAGCATTGACTAATATAGTCTTAATAAAATTGTGACAAAGAGCTACCAATCCACCAAACAGAATTTATTCCTTTTTCAAATCCTGACGAACGTTCCTGTCGACATAAATCGTGAACAGACGCGCGCTTCCGACGAACTAAAAAAAAAACTCGAATGACATTTTGTTCTCGATTACATCCAATGTCTCGGAAAATTACAAATCTAAAATAGTTCTCTTTTGTGAAACGTTCATTACTACGTCGTCGTGTTTTTAATGAAACGTTATTGTTAAAATAACTTGACTGGAGTTAATTAGTTTAGGAAAGAAACTTTGACATTTCTAAGCAATTAAATTTAAAACATTTTTGTTTTAATCAAAATTTCGAAAAAAGTAACAACTCATACGTATTTACCTACCTATATAAATTATATTCAGAAAACTAAGATCAAAACATATTTAAAATATTTTCTGTAATGTAATAACAATGTATCATTTTTGCAACTTTGAGCATTGTCAGTTATTTGCAGTTTTTTAATTGTTTTATTTTTCAAAGGCTTTTCATTGAGCACTTTTATTTTTGTCATCATTGCTGACTTTAACGGTGAAGCAAAACATCTCGAGGAAAGCGGCATGTTCTAAGCAAGACATCTTTTGAGGATCTGCATCTTCCCGCACTTGGCCAGCGTGGTTGCATAAAAATCGCTTAGCTTAATGACTAACTCTAAATGTCTTTGATTTTATACATTCTGCGTGTAACTTCACTGCCTGGGCAGCCATGTTGCGTTTCATTATGCACCGGATGCGGATCTGGCATTGTTTGGAAATCATTGTCTAACAGTAGAATGATAACTGTTTGGACAAACTCTACAAATACAAAAAAGAAATATTCAATTCGACCACCATTGGGTGACCACCACCAAAAATGGAAGCAGTTTTCGGATTTTTCAAATTATTTTTCAAACCACAATGACAATAATAAATTAGAGGTCAAACAGTCCTATTCAGGTTAAAAAGAATGTACCTAGTAGCCGTTGTAAACGACACGAAATTTTTTTAATCTTCCTCATGTAGGAAACTATAATTTATGTTAATTAACTCATATCAGCTATTTTACATAAATCTATAATAAAATCAAAAATTTGTAACTTTATGGTGTAACTGGGTGTATTTTATCCTCGGTTTTTCTTGTCGAACCATTGCCTTACTGCCTTCCGTATATCGTCACTGTATCGAGTTCAGGGCGTAGGTACTACGCTACGTATTCTGATTCGTGGTGTGCACTGTAGTTCATAAAATAGGTGGGTGCATTTTTTTAATCAAAAAAAATAGATATGTACATATACACATACATATACCTACAGGTATAAACATACGTACCTAAATATATTTTTAAGTTTTTCTCCGGTAGGAGAATATCTTAGGTAATATTTTGATGGAAATATTCCCGTTTATACCGGAATCTATTATACTCGGCAGAAGAATAGCTTACTAGAAAATCGTTACACGAATTCAATGCCAAAAATTACCATTCTCAAGTTCGAACCGCGAGCAAACCGGAAGGTCAAGCCAATGATTAATGACGAAGCAAGTGCGTTTGGTTCTCAAGACTGACCCCGCCAAGTCAGCCCTACCATACATCAATATTCAAGAAATACCACTTTTCCCGACTCGTCCTATTCACAAAATTCGCGCATCTATTATTCGCGTTACATCGATGTAGGAACATTAATTATAAATCATGAACATCTTCCATTGTCCGGCAAAGGTCATCGCTTGACCCGTGAGAACTGGTCCTAAAGAAAAAAAAATCGCGACCCTAAAATTTGAATATGCATGATCCCTTAGAGAAAACATTGTATTGTGCGTCCGGGCGGTGTTTTGTCCGAAACGCAGTATTGTCCGTCCGCTCCGTAATTTATGCATTGTGATTGCATTGGACTGGGGTCATCTTTTGGTAGCAGGTAAAACATCGTAAAACATCGTGTTCCAAAACTGATATATTTCAAGATCTTTTACAAAATCAGTGCAAATATTTGTGTGATGAGTTCAAAAGTTTGCACTGTGTCTGGATGTTTCTATGTATAATAAGTATGTATTTAAAAACTATATTAAAAGTATTATATCAGCTGTCTGTCCGCCATAGTACAAGCTTTGCTTAGTATGGGGTCAGATGGTGTTGTGTGTGAATTGTCCACCAATGTCCAATGAAGTGTTCACATCATTACCTAGCACTGTACGGCGCTCGTCACCTGGAAATCCTGATAAGGTGATTTGTCTTTGGGTCCTGTAATTTCTCTGGAAACATTTCCCTTCGAACCGGAACACAATGATGTTTGCAATGTGGAATAACTGACGAAGGTTTTGTATATCTCCAGACGGAAAGAATCTTTGCAAATAGTTCTAAATGTCCAATACTAAATGTATTGATTCTTATTCAAACATAATATAATAGGTCCGGTGATTCCGCAATCTCCCACTCTCCAGGGTATTTTGATTACGTCGTCGCGGCTGCCCGTAATCCTCATTGATTGATGACCTCTCCAACGATAAAATTTCCCCATTTTTTGGGTAAAACGCGCGCTTATGAAGCGGAGGGTTGCCATAAAATAAAGTGGCCAAGTGGCCGGTTTGTTTACTCTTCTGATGAATGGGCTGGGAAAGGGTAAAAGGCGATATAATAAAAGCGGTTTGTCTTTAAAATATTTTATGTAAGTATTATAACTGTTATTTTGTGTGAACTGCAGACAATGCCGATTTATATAGTTTTTTAACTTTCGGGATTTTAATACATTACATAGAAGTGAATCGCGATTACTTACTTATCTGGATGTTTGGCAGCCCGACAACATTTTTATGGTCAGGCTAATAAAAAAAAATTGGCAGTCATAGGAACTGCCGATAGAAGTGAAAACTTGCTGTTGGCCTGTTACTGGTACCTAGGGGCAAACGCAACTCTTTTATATAGGTATCTGTTGTCCTGGTATCTGGAGATAAACATATTATCTATTCTATGGATAAACGCTGGGCTGTTGGAGGTAGGTAATCGAAACTCTTTACTGTTTCTGTTGCCCTGGTACCTACCTGTCCGTTTTTACCGAGTTTACCCGAAGATTTCATATCCGATCCGATCCATTATCATATCCAAGCGTGACGATTGATGAATCCATTTCACAGCCTACGAAAATTCTGTCTATAGCGCGCCTAAAGAAGTTTTCACTTCAAAAACTTTATTTAATCTAAAAATACACGATAAGTACAGATAGACTACAGGCCCGTGTACAAAATTGATGGGTAATTTGATCCACCAGGAGACCTGCTAATCTTTGATAGTTTTAAATATATCACAACAACATTTGATCGCTCAATTGCGTTGCAAAGATCTATCCGTTCTATCAGTCTGAAGTTGCAATTTTAGATAGATCTAATCTAACTCTATTTTTTTGGGATAAAAGCATTAACTTTTATCCCAAAAAAAATAGAGTTAGAAAACAAGACGCGTTAGGTGCCAGTTATTAATACAAGTATCAAATCGGTCAATAGATACTTGTATTCTATGTGAGATACCTGTATTTTCTATGTATGAATCAACCAGGAAGAATCTATGCTAATGTTATAAAGCTGAAGAGTTTGTTTGAACGCAAGGATCTCGGGAACTACTGGTCAGAATTTAAGGAATCTTTTTTTTAAAATAAATAGTGACGAGCTTATCTTTTGGATAGTCCATTTATCGAGGAAGGCTATAGGCTAATAAATTTAACATTACGCTGCTATTAACAGGAGCGGAGCATGAATCAAAAATGTAACAAAAACGGGAAAAATAATGCTTTTTGAGAGCTTTCGTTACGTGACAGCATGTGTCTATCTTTTAAAGGTTGCGTCATTCGCCTACGGTAACCAAATTTTGAACAAATTATTGTTCAAAATTTGAATTGGTACGACCAATCTTCGATAGATGTTGAACGGGCGCACGGTTCAGCTAGTAATTTAATAAACTGACTACAAATAAGTAAATTTTATAAATAAATAACAGCACAGAATGCGATAGATCAGAATTCAAGTGATAGTGATAGTGGTCCCCCGGGGCTAGCCTGGGATTTGCCTAAAGACGTGCGATAGGACGATAAAATTTTACGATTCCTGTAAAGGGTGCTGACTGTGGAATGTGCCGTGTTTCCATTATTGCTTAAATTTTTAGACCATTTTTTTGGTTTTGTTGAGCATTTTTTGGAATAGGAATAATCTGTTTTTTTCGCATCACCGACATCATCATCAGCCCGTGTTCGTCCCCTGCTGAACATAGGCCTCTCCTACGATACGATCCTCGGTCTTTCGTTTCCAACCGCCACCAGCCGTCTTTCGTATATCGTCACTCCATCTAGTCTCTCAGGGCGTCCTACACTACGTTTACTGATTCGTGGTCTCCACTCCAGAACCCGTCTACCCCAACCTCACCGACACTGAAGCTGTACAGGTGATGTATTATACAAAATGAGTTATATTTATTTCTAGGTCTTAAGTTTTCACTTCGATCGGTATTCCAAACTTTATTTTAACTATTCGGATTTATAAGTATAACAACGCTGCAGTTTGCTTTTATGCGACGCTCAGAGATACTATTGTTCATCAAAGAGACCAACTGTTCTGAGAGAGGAGGTTTTAGGTCTCCTAGCTTCGAATCATGAAAAGCAATGTATGTTCCGCACTTACTAAACAAGTATCTCGAGGAAACTCACTATCACAAACAAGTTGTTGACCACTGCCACCCAATAAACAATCAATCTCTAACGGGATCTCGTCATATTATGCTTCGGTATTGATTACGAAAAAAATGTTTGTCTGTAAAGTCGGTTTACTGACGATAGAACGTGACAACGTCTTAAGAAAATACTGATGAAATGGTAGCATTTTTCAAAAGAAAATTTTAATTTCATTTGTTTAATAGATTTGTATGTAAAAAGTAATCAGTAGAATTTAGTAATTTTCAATCAAAACAATGCAAAACAGCTTTTAGATCGGGATCGAACCCGGGGCATTTCACATGCAAAGCGAACGCTCTACCACTGAGCTACATCCCCGCTTGAACTACTGGTCGAAATAATTAATACAAACATGCGGCGAGGTAACGACCGACGGTAACGACCGACGGTAACGACCGACGGTAACGACCGACGGTAACGACCGACGGTAACGGTACATGACGTCATGTTTTGTGGGCGTGCAGCCGGCTTCATCGAATTATAAGACGTTATCACGTCAAAAATACGCGGGATTTCACGAGATCGGGATCCCGCGAGATCGGGATTGCATTCCCTAGTCGTCACCTAGTGGTCCAGTGACGGAATAACGGTGAAAGCAAACATCGTCAGGACACGGCAACACAACAATTTGACCGAACGACGTTTTTGGATCACATAATTATGTACACATATCATCCACCAATCCGCACTTAATCAGCGTTGTGTGGTTTTGACTCTCTACTTTATTCTCAACCTTTTCTCCTTATTTTCAAATGTATCATTCTATCCTACGGCTGCCTGTAAGAGATCGCTTTTAGTCATAAGGTGGGCAATTAAATATAAATAAATATTGGTGGACAATTCACACACAACACCATCTGACCCCAAACTAAGCAAAGCTTGTATGATGGCGGCCAGATAGCTGATATAATACTTATATAGTTTAAATACATACTTATTATACATAGAAACATCCAGATACAGTGCAAACATTTGAATTCATCACACAAATATTTGCACTGGGTGGGAATCGAACCCACGACCCTCGGCTTCGCAGGCAGAGCTACTCCCAACTAAGCCACGAGGCCAGCCAGTGCTACTTTACTTTGCTTTTCAAGTAACTTAGTTGATTTTATGTGCAATAAAGAATTAATCTATCTATCTATATACCTATTTGTCCAAGAAAACTCCAAATCACAGCAGTGGGAACACAAAATGGGCTACTCATTCTGCAGGCATACAGCAAGTAAGTACATTCAGACAATCAAATTGAAGCCATTTTTCGTTCAAAAATAACCGTTTCCAAGTCACGTATTCAGTTAAACAACGGACCCATAGCCCTTGTAAATTGTATCCACGGGTTACCAGCGTAGATATCTACTGTAACCCTTACGGTGTTGCCATACATCCGCATAATCTACCCGATCGGGTAAAATATGCCATATTCACGCCCAAGGATTTACCCCAAACTTATGGTGATTTTTTGCGACAATTTATGGGATACGTCGTTTGTTTTTATGTGATGGATTAGCCGGATTGTGGGTTGTATTTTAAATATTTTCGAGAATAGATTCTAGGAAGTTCAATTCAATATAATTTATTTTCTACGAAAAACAAATACCGACTTCAATTTATAATAATTCATTAGTATTATTAATAAGTTCAGACTCTGGAACAAATTTCATAAGAATCTATCACTATTGTCACAGTATAAAGAAATACTACCTATTATCGTCTAAATACTTGAAAGAAAATTTTAGTTTTTTGTTAATATTTAAAAAACCGCCATACTGATTTCAATAAAATTAAATGGTTTTATTTAATTTTACAAAACAAAAAAATAACCATCAAAATTTATTTTCAATTGGCGGCGTTTTAGCGTACCTAACTAACAAAAATGGAAAAAAACATATTGCCCAATTGAGAACCTCTTTGTTTTTTTGAAGCCGTTTAAAAATATGTTGAATTTTGCTACAACGCATGCCAGTGACACGAAGTCAATGATAATATAATATGTCGGACACATACGTCCAGGACGTCTACTCTCTTTCTACAAAAAACGTAATTTCGGAATAAACTCGTGACTTTCCTACTCTACTTCGATCCGTCGCGTCGTTTCGTACCTTTAAATGTTCTAAGCCTACTCTGACTAAAGTAGAGTTAGACCATTTAAACGTGAAACAATGTTCAATCTGACGAAACGACGTAGAACCAGGCTATAGGCTATACAAGATATTTTTCAAGGGCGAATGCGAGGCCGACCGCTAGTAAACTTCAAATGTGCGAAATCTCATACTCTTCCATCCACGCAATTTTCGTAAAAAAAAGGTTACAAAGTTGTTGCTTCATTTATATACTTCTCCTTCTTGATACACCCAACCATGTCGCCACTCACACATAGGAATACCTAGTCTTCAATCTACATAATATACCTACTTACAACAGTATCGAGGTCCGTGGACCCTCCGGTACCTTCGATTGCAATCCCTATGCGGACTTTGCTGCTTCATAAACATGGAAAGGGCTTTCTGTATTTCAGTACACTGTAGTAGTAGTACTTGGTAGAGCGTTGTGTTTGTATTATTTTAGTTTGGTGAGTAAACGAAGTGGCAGTCTAGTGGCTAGAATTTCACACATGAACACATTTTCATTCACTTTTAGTTTGATTACTCTAACGCGAATTATATTTTAAAAAAACCTAAGCGTGAAGACGCTAATGTGTTGTGTTTTAATGGATATTTTAATATATTTTTTTTTAGCAACACGCCTGCCCTTAAAATTACATTGTCACGCAACTATCGCAACACGAAGATTCAAAATCATTACCAGAACAAAGATTTCGATATTTTTTTGCTACGCGACTACTTTGTACCCGAACAATCTGCGCGCGTCACCCAGAGATGTAAAATGCTATATCTCAATACCCTGTAATTTATCTGGAAACATTGTCCTTCGAACTAGAAAATAGTGATGTTTGGATATTACTGCTTGGCGGATAATATTTAACATAACTACAAATTTATTTTAGGTTTGCACAAATCTTCCCTTGACATCAATGTCAAGGGAAGATGCAGTCTACAATGAAATGGGCTTACCTAAAATAAAAGGACCCATTCCGACCGAAACTTATAACGGCCTAAGTATATTTAAACACACTCTATCATAACCAGCAATGTCACTTAGTATCAGGCAATACTGTGTCAAACGTCAGCCATTTAATAAAAACAAAAAAATGTCCTATCAAAATTTGGAACGCAAAAACCGTGAAATAAGCCCATGCTACACAATGGCGGTATCTCGCCGAATGTCCAAGAAATTTTACAGTGCGATTTTATTTATAGTAAAATTATGCGGTGGTCGTGAGAATCGGTGCCTTCCGCGAGGGTCCGGTGTATTATTGGGGACCTTCTGGGATATTCTAGAGGATTTCACTAAATCCGATTGAAAATTTGATTATTTTACAAAAAGGTCTTTAGATAATTGTACGGTCAAATGGATCACTGGACGTTGGTTTTATTTAAAAACTCTCATTTAGGGACAGATGATCTATGCTAAAGGTGTCCCTATGTTTGTAAAGAGTAAGTACTGAAATGCAGGAAGAGGCAATTACTTTTATTCCTAGAGAGTTGACTCCTACAAAAAAGCAATTCCTAGCTACGCCAGTGATGGAATAGCCGATTATTTTGTGATACCATAAAGTGCATTAAACCCTCTTATCGCTGTTGTCTGGGCGACTTAGATGCTGGCCATATTCGAAAACTATAACCCAATAACCAAATGTCACCAAATTCAACCAAATGTAACCCAATAATGTCACTAAATTCATTTGACGTCGTTCCTACTGTAAATAAAAAACTGCCAGTCATAGGAACTGCCGATAGAAGTGAAAACTTATAACTCAGAGTTTGATAGCTCACTTTGGAAACTACGCGGGTGAAACCGGAGGGGGCGGCCATGGCCATAGTTATGCGGCAGCATGCTGACGCATTTCTAGATGGCCAATGGCCAATGAGTTCACCTGAAACTTTTTATCATTCCCGAGCGTAACACCAGCCCCCGTAAAACTGTTTGTGGTGCGACAAAAGAAGTTATCACTTACGTACATTTCTAGAACCTTTTGATCTCTCTATAACCTGCTTAAAGACCTTGGCTTGTCCAGAAGTGCAGTAAGTTCTATACTAGAACAAGTATCTAAAGCTGCACTAGTAGGATCATATCGGATTTGGCTGGGCAGGGAGAGAAATACGAGTAGTGAAGGTGAGTGTTGACGTACGTCACCAAAAGGGGCCCCTTTTAAACCTACGCCCGAGTCACAAGTCTTGGGGTCTATTCGAGATTTCTCTCTCTGCCACACGAAGGACCCGGCACCCGCACGGTGAATCCAAGGAACGCTAAGAAGTTCGTCTCTCTGCTGTAGAAAGTTTAGCTGATTTTTGGCTCGCAACTAGATCAAAATGACCTATGCTTGGAATACGACGTAACATATTATTAGTTTTGTCAGACTGAAAAAGTATCTACGTTTTTTTAAATAAATAGTGACGAGACGAGCAGGACATGTGCCTGATGGTAAGCAACATGCCTGCCACATAACAGCATAGTGACACGCAGCTATTGGAACATGAAGAGTCCAAATCATTACCTAGCACTGCTCTGCGCTCGTCACCCAGAGATCTAAGTTGTTATATCTCTAAGCCCTGTAATTTCTCTGGAAACATTACCCTTCAAACCGGAACACAGTGATGTTGGCACATTACTGCTTGGCGGTAGAATAACTGGCAAAGGTGTGGTCCTTCCCCAGGCGGACTCTGCCAAGAGTCCTACCACTACAAAATACAATACAACTACTACAATACAATGTAGGTATGTAATAACAAATGTACGTCTATGTCTGACGCACTTAAAATGACTAGCAGTGCTTACTGGTCTCCAGAACCTCCCATAAAGTACAATATACACATCCCTCTTTCGCCAAATATTAATATCGTAAATTTCGTGTCAATAGTGTCCCTCTTCTTGCCCTCTTGATGGATAGGGGTACGATATTGGTGTGCTTAATATGATAATGTTTGCACTTAAAATACCTTTCTTTGTGGTCAAGTTATTCATAGCAGTTTGGCTATGATCAAACCATTGGTATGGTCACAAATAAGAAAATAGTTACTTCGTATGGTTCCGTAAGTTCTGTAGGCAAAGAATATATTACAACCCTTATTAATTCGTGGTATGACATCAACAATATTTTTGGGTTATATTTCAGTTCAAAATTAACTGGCTTAATGGTTCAGTTGGTTGTAAGTCTGCCTGTAAAGCCGTGGGTCGTGGGTTCGATCCTCATCGAGGGCCGAGGGCAAACATTTATGTAATTAATTCAAGAAGTCGTGGGTTCGATCCCCATCCAAGGCAAATATTTGTTAAATGAATTCAGGTATTTGTTTTGTGTCGGAGTGTTTCTATGTACGAGTATAATATGTTTACTTATATATTATATTATTGTAGAAGTATTATATCGGCTATCTGGCTTCCACAGTACAATTTTTGCTTAGATACTAGATAGTGTTGTGTGTAAAATTTCTGCTAATACTATTTATAACATATTTGCTCGTAAAGGGTCTCTTATTGGACCAATTTCTGTATCGTAATGTATCTTATTACGCACTAGTGCTGTAATGTGTAATGTAAAACGCACGGTTTCAAAATGCTCCGTCCACAGACTAGGTAGAAAGATATGCTCCGTCTAAAACGAACGGTACCTTTTTAAATCTTAGTAAAGAGTTTTGATGTCAGAAAAGTGTGGTCAACATTTTATGAATAAAATTAACTTTGAGAGGTAAAATATAATAAAGAATTATTAAATTCGTTAATATAATTAATTTAGACCATAAATTACTTTAATTTTTCAGTAACAAAACACAAAAATATTAATTTACTTTATTATTAATGGCATACCGGCTGGTTCTGTGCCGTTGCTTAAAAAAAAGGCGCCGATGCGCGCGCATTGCTAATCTGTGATCCATAGTGATTACTTACTCTGTGCTGTGATCTGTGATCAAGTAAATATTATTCCGCGCGTTTTTTTTCGCTGTATTGTTTTTATTTGAAAATGTCGTCAGAGTTTTGTTTATTTCCTCGCAAATATGTTATAAAACGTCGTATGACATACGTGCGCTTTGATAATTACAGCCTCTGCTAATTATAGCTCTCGCCTTCGGCTCGAGCTAGCAATAAAGCCTCGGCTGTAATTATCAACTTACCGCACTTATATCATAATGTACTATTATTTATTCAGTGCTTCTCATTAGTAACGAATAACACGTGTCCCTGGAAGCATCGATATAAATCAATGGATGTCCCTCCCAAACTTCTGGCGCACGGAATTTTGTTATCGTTGGGAAGAGTGAGCTCACTCTTCGTAGTCAGCTGTAGGAAGCGGTGAACGCTGGACGTTTATACCTACCACTATTCGTTATCAACAACCAAAATAAATAGAATCGCAACATACCTCGCCGCTAGCGATTCTAGGGGTCAAGTAGATTGATAGTTGTGTTGTAAACCACTCACGCAGCACACAGAGACGCAGCTTGTTAACAATATCAAGGTGCTCAGGGTACATCTTTTGATTTATATCGATGCCTGGAGGTAACAAGGCAAGATCAATATCCCGTTTCGTGTTCCCACTGCTGGGACTCGAGACCAAACATTTTTTTATATAGATAGCATAGAGTGACGAGACGAGCAGGTCACGTGCCTGATGGTAAGCCACATGCCTGCCACATAACAGCATAGTAACACGCAGCTATTGGAACATGATAGTCCAAATCATTACCTAGCACTGCACTGCGCTCGTCACCCAGAGATCTAAGATATTATGTCTCTAAGCCCTGTAATTTCTCTGGAATCATTGCCCTTCAAACCGGAACACAATAATGTTTGCACATTACTGCTTGGCGGTAGAATTTTTGGCATAAGTGTGGTACTTCCCCAGGCGGACTCTGCTAAGAGTCCTACCACTACTAATTCATACTACTACATGTTCATTTTGCTACAACATAACAACTGTAAACACCTTGAGTTTACCTTCCATAATTTTTTCTGGTCAAATAAATCTTGACAGCAAAAAAGCAACAAAAAACTTCAAAAAAATAATGTTTTCTCAGCTACTTGGGGTGAAGTGTTGTACAAATTTGCCTGGCCATTGTTGGTGGCAAAAAATTGGAGTGACCACTAACAAGCTCTATTTTTGGTAGAAAAAAAAAATGATCTCACGCCCCGGAAATTTATGTGAGTACATACGTAATTTAAATACGTACACTGAGATGATTCATTTCTTATGTTTTGCTGTTTTTTCACTATCAACATAACAAAACTTACCTTGTCTAAAAGTAAGCTCAGTTTTGTCTCTGAGATTTTGAAGACACACGTCGAAAATTACACTTTGCAACAATATGCAAAATAACCAGTCTGTGTTTCCCGATGGGTAAAATCTGTGTGTTTTTAAATGAAGGGTAAGAATAGGCATCTCCTAGGCCACGGCGTTCCTGAAAATAGTAATTGGTGATCAAATATGTATAAAAAATGTTTTTCAAACAATTTGCCTTTGGCAAAAAACTTACAGCTTTTGGATTCGAGTGAACACTTACAGTAAGTAAAGTTTCTAGTTGTAATTCTGAAATAAGTATCTAGTTTCTTAACGTTTTTCATTCAATATTTAAATTTCGAAACCGTAGTTTTTTTTCTAACTCAAACCTTACGTCTATGACGTCTACCTGGATGCGTGATTTTTATTAACTGAAAAGAAGGTAAGTACCTACTATTCAAATTTTATAAAAATTACCAAAGAAAGTAACCGGTAATTAGTCAACAGTAAGTAAATCAATTCAGATGATTCATAATAATTGTAGGCCAATTTTTATTATTTTGAGTATATTATTTCACTTTCGATTCACCAACATCGAATTGTTCAGTTAAAAATTAAAAAGTTACGGTTTCCGCTAATACCACTACCATAATTTGGATTAATACCTTTCTACCAGCCAATCCGATTAAAGAATACTCAAATTTAATTAAATTCGAGAAAAATAATAGATATTTAAAATTTGTTGGTTAATAATCAAAAAGGCCAGCTGAAACGTGCATTGGACAACGTCGTTTTAAAAGATAACGATCACAAGTCGTCCCTTCCAAATCAAAACACGGCGGCTACAATAAAGACACACACGACCACAGCCAAGGTGCAGTAGTCCGTCCATTGTCCGACCTCTTTGCTCCACAAACTTTCTTTAAATATAATTGCCTTGGCCCCCTTCGTCTATTCAGCTAGTAACATTACGGGATTTGGCGACCAAAAAAAGATTGAAAAAAAAAGAGATGACGTTCCGTATTCAAAATAATGTCACTTGCGTATCGATTTATCGCATCACGAATTGAACTGTTTGTTCTTTATTACCGGCCAGGATTACTGTACGTCCTTTTCGTCCATTGTGACCATTTTGGATTCCCTTTTAGTTAGCCGTGAAGTCGCCGACGTTTCCCATGACGACTGAATTTGTATTTTTGAGTTATTTTTACGATTTCTGGACGACATATTCTATTGTTGCCGGAATTATCGGAAGTGATATGGATTAGTTCCATTCGTATGCATCGATGAATATTTATTATTTGGACTGTTCACTGTTATTTAAAGAATAAAATATTTCATTGTGATTTGTAAAGTAGGTAGGTATTGACGAATCGACGGTCTGTGAAGGTTTCAAAACTTAGGTACTTTTATATATTATTTATCAGTATGTAAGTATTGTAGGTAACTTCATAGATTTTAGCTACCACTGTAACAACAAACATTTTTTTTCTGTTATAAAAATTTAAATCTACTTACCCATTTTAACTACATTCTTCGCACATTTTAGATACAACCATAAAAACAGCTGTCTTTTGTTTCGTTTCATTGAAATGTACCTCAATTTTAAAAATCAAAATAAATCCTAGCACAAGCCTCAAGGGCCACCACAAATTAATAAAACGATAATAACGAAACATATTCATTACTCCCAAAACCGTATGCAAAACAATACAGCTTTTGTGCTCCCGCACAAAAGAGAGTCATATCGAATTCTTCATAGAAAAATCTATAAGATATTTCATGAATTTCTGATGCGAAATTGGACTTAACGCCGTTGTAATAAGAGTTATTTGTTTGTATTGGGGTGTTTTGGGTATGAAATAGGATACTTGAGCCAAATTAATAGCTTATCTGCGATCGGTTCGTCGGTTATTATGTCACTCATTGCGTGGGCTTCAGTGTTCACCTTTTGTGGCGGTATTAGGGTTGCCTCTCACTGAAAAAATGTTTTCATAACTTCTATTCTGTGTGTCGCACACTGGTAGCAGGCATACATATTTTTATGCCTTGGATCTCTTCCCGCACATTTTTTTTTCTAGGAACTAAAGACTAACTTAAAGACTGATTTGTTAAATCTTTTTTTCTTAGACATGACAATAAAAAAATTGCATTTATTTTCATTCTATTGCTTACTGAACTCATTGTAAATTATACCTACCTACTATATATGTAGAGTAATTCAGTTATACTTCTGTAACATTTCGAAAATCAATTTAATTTTATATCAAAATGTTTGATAGTAGGTACCATAGATAGCTACTGTCAAAAAACTTTTGCAGTAGTAAGATTCCCGGTATTGAACCAAATGATTATTCTTTATTAATTGTTGCTCAATAATAATTACACATAAATATCAATAACTAGCAGCGCCCCGCAGTTTTATCGCTATCGTATTTATTTATTTTTTATTTATTTTTATCGTTTTATCCGTGAAGATACTTTTTTTTTATAGCATAGAGTGACGAGACGAGCAGGTCATGTGCCTGATGGTAAGCAACATGCCTGCCACATAACAGCACAGTAACACGCAGCTATTGGAACATGATAGTCCAAATCATTACCTAGCACTGCACTGCGCTCGTCACCCAGAGATCTAAGATATTGTGTCTCTAAGCCCTGTAATTTCTCTGGAATCATTGCCCTTCAAACCGGAACACAGTAATGTTTGCACATTACTGCTTGGCGGTAGAATATTTGGCAAAGGTGTGGTACTTCCCCAGGCGGACTCTGCAAAGAGCCCTACCACTACTAAAACTTTCATTTTCCCGCTATTAAAAGTAAAAACTTAGTTCAGTAAATAATATTTGCTTAGTACCTACCTCTATAATCTAGTTCAAGACTACCTATAATCTAGGTCTCTGTGTTTAAAATTTCAACCTGAACTATTCAGTCGCTCTGACGTGACTGAGCAACGAACTTCCAAACATCGAAACTTTGCCATTTATATTATTAGTTAAGATCGGGAAGAGCCTTTGTTAACAAAATTAAGATACAATGAGAACTACACTACGCTACATACCTAACTGATGGAAAAAGGCTTTTGAAGATGAGGTGACCTCCCCCCTCCCGGCCCCCACGGGCCCTATGTCTCAAACCCAATGTCTTATTAGTAGGATAGGATTAAAATAATTTGTTCTAATTTTTTCTCGACTGTTTCCTCAGGTGACGATTCCACAATTTTGATGTTTTAAACACAAAAAACATGTTGTCATTTGAACATTACCGATCGTTCCAGGATGTGGAAAGACAACATGGCTGATTAGACACTTCGATGTGGACAAGGACGCCATTATCACTACAACAACTGAGGCAGCAAAAGATCTAAGAGAAAAGCTATCGCACCGTATCGGAAACCTGGTCAAAACCAGAGTGCGAACCATGGCTTCTGCTCTGGTAAATGGTTTCGGAAGAGAGAGTTTCAGTCGCCTCATGGTGGACGAAGCTCTCATGAACCATTTTGGTGCCATTGTGATGGTTTCAAGGCTGTCTAGTGTTGGTGAAATTGTCCTCATCGGAGATGTCAATCAGTTGCCTTATATCGACAGGGAAAATCTCTTCGAAATGAGGTATCACCGCCCAAACCTGGTAACAAAGATCAGCCAGGAGTTGCTCTGCACACATCGTAATCCGATGGATGTCGCATATGCGCTGAGGGAAATATACTCAGGTATGTACTCCTCAGCACCCCGTATAAAGTCCCTAGAGCAGAAAAGGTACAAGGGAGCGCAAATACCCAACACCCTACCAAACACCCTCTTCTTAGTTCACACTCAAGAGGAGAAGGAGACCCTGACAAACCAGGGTTATGGGTCAGGCACAGGGTCACGTATCCTCACCATCCATGAAGCTCAGGGACTGACATATGAGTCGGTAATCGCAATAAAAACCAAGGCAAACATGAAGCTGCACGAGAGCGTGCCCCATGCGGTTGTTGCAATCTCACGGCACACGGGGACCTTCACGTACTACGCTGACGACACCGACGACGCCATCGGTCGGTTCGTGCGGCGAGCGTTGGCTGCATCACCGAAGACCATCCGAGAGTTCAACCTACAAATGGCCATCAGGGACAGAAATGCAGCCGTAGTAGAGGCTCTCGGCCGGGAGGAGGCGGCTTAGGCAAATGGCAATAAGGCAAAGAATCGATGTTGAGTCGATTACTAGCGGAATCCCAACCGGTAGTGATCGGCTCAACAGACGAGCACTAACTAGTATTAGGTTTAAAATGTTCCCAACTCCCCCCTTATTTTCCTCTTCTTCTAATTATCCAAGAAATATGTGAATAAATAAGATTTGAAATAACAAAAGTCACGGACCCCGGAGTCTATGGAGTAGCAAATTTTGAATAAAAAAAAAAAAAAAAAAACATTACCGAAAATCGTCAACCCTAAATCCGCTCGGGGGTGTAATGTACCCCAACGTTGCGCGCGGGTTATCTGTAACATCTAGACCCCAACGGTAATCAGAAATGGGGTGCTGTACATGATTCTATGAGAAATTAATATTGAACAGCATACTTTAATGAATACGTATACTGTATACGTGTATACTCAGATCAACAAGTTTGGTATATATTTGATATTTGATGGGTATTATTAAGACTGTGAAAATAAACTTTTTTAAAGAAACCGGCATGTTCATTGAAAGACTCCGTCTATGTACAAAACAGACAAACAATCTCATTTCAATGTACATCCAATCCCACTAATATTCACTACTTACATATCTACTTATGTTTTGTATACATAATATTATGTCACAGCCAACTAGCTTAATAAACCGATTATTATGTACGTATCATTCAGGAAGCTGGTTACACGGCGCTGTTAGGTAAAGAGGCTAGGCTGTTGATGGAACGGCCGATTAAGCTAAACTGCGATTTATAAATTCGTTAAACATAGATATATAAATATATATTTTTTAATCTATTTTCACATAGATATAATTAAGTCGTGGATCGTAAGTCGTAGCGTTGTTTTCATACATTTACACAAACATCACGCGAAAATGCGGTATAAAAATGGAAGGATCGATTGTTCCTGTGAAATTTACCTATTATTATATGTACTCGTATTTTACGTAGAATTAAATACGCAAACAGTAGCTGGTTGAAATTTATTTAAAAAATCCCTTACCGCCATTTGGTACGTAAGTAGTTTGGATTTTTTTCGAGTACAACTACATTTCATACTAGTAACATTGCGTTATTTCACCGAGATAAAAAGTAGTCAATATTTTATTACAGATTATCTATCTATGTACCAAATTTCATGCAACTGTTTTAGCAGTTTTTGCAGGAGAGCGTAATACATAATATCTTTGTACATACCTACAAACTGTCGCATTTATAAAATCATTTTATTAACAATGTTTAATCTTTTATTTAATTTCATCATCATCATCATCAGCCCGTGTTCGTCCACTGCTGGACATAGGCCTCTCCTATATTTCGCCACTCAGCCCGATCCTCAGTTTTGCGTTTCCAACCGCCACCAGCCGTCTTTCGTATATCGTCACTCCATCTAGTCTCAGGGCGTCCTACACTACGTTTACCGATTCGCGGTCTCCACTCCAGAACCCGTCTACCCCAACGGTTATCGGGTCTGCGACAGATGTGACCGGCCCATTGCCACTTCAGTCTGCTAATACGCTGAGCTATGTCGGTGACTTTAGTTCTCTGACGAATTACTTCATTGCGGATGCAATCCCTCAGAGAAACCCCAAGCATAGCCCTTTCCATAGCTCGCTGAGCGACCTTGAGCTTTCGGACCATTTTCACTGTCAGTGTCCACGTTTCAGCACCGTAGGTCATAACAGGTAGAACGCACTGGTTGAACATTTTTGTCTTAAGACTTTGTGGGATTTTATTTAATTTAATATGCCATAACTAGGTTTCTTCATAGAGAGGCGTAGACCGACGCAAGCAGTACACAATTAGCCAAAGAACAATTTAATACAATACAGAGGTCAGACTCAATTGCTTCGTTCTCAGATGTCATAATTAGTGCCTATGTTCAAATGCACTTTATTATTAGTTAGTTCAGAGGTCTACTATTATGTTTTGATGCAACTATTATATCTAGCTCAGAATAAACAAGTAGTAGTCATTAGACTAATGTCAGCTAAAGTCAAATTAGCCATTACGCTGGTAATTTGTATTTTGTAATTAAAGTAATTGTGTAGATAAACGAGTAATATCTACAAGGTTAATAATTAGATCATCCTTGTAATGTTAGAAATTGTTATTGGCCGACGATTTACAAAGAATTCAGACAATTTCAGAAAATACTATCTCGTAGGTATTTCAAAATTTTTGGGGGTACAATAAAACCTACCTATAGTTACTTACATTCGAGACTACCTCTATAATGTTTTCCGAAGTTTCAATCCGATCTTTTAGTTGTTTCGAAGTCATCTAGCAACGAACAACTAAAATTTCACATTTAAATTATTTGTATGTTCCGTTTTGAAAGGAAATCAATGTACATCTCTGGCTGACGAGTTTTTTTTAAAATAAAAAGTGACGAGACGAGTAGGACATGTGCCTGATGGTAAGCAACATGCCTGCCACATTGCAGCACAGTGACATGCAGCTATTGGAACATGAAGAGCCCAAATCATTACCTAGCACCGCACTGCGACCGTCACCCAGAGATCTAAGTTGTTATACTTAAAGCTCTAAGCAGTAATGTGCTAACACAGTAATGTTTGCACATTACTGCTTGGCGGTAGAATAACTGGCAAAGGTGTGGTACTTCCCCAGGCGGACTCTGCTAAGAGTCCACCTGATACCACTACTAAAGTTACTACGAGTTCAGTGCAGTGCTAAGCTAGAATCTTAATATTTAAATAGCTACTTGGTTCTGTGTTGTTATTGTCAGTTGTTTAACATTTGATATTTGTCTTCCAATAGCTGCGTGTCACTGTGCTGTTATTTGGCAGGCATGTTGTTTACCATCAGGCACATGGCCTGCTTGACTCGTCACTCTTTACTTAAAAAATAAAAAATCCTCGGCCCGTCAATCTCGTAAAAAAAATTAAGTTTGGAGTAAAATTGGGATGTCTGTAGCTCATCCACGTGAATTTTAAGAACTTACCTAACCAATGAGGCGGATAGATTATCTGTAATAACACATCCAGTTACTCTTTATCCCGAAAGTTCCTCAGAATTTTTTTTTTTTTTCTAAACGTAGCGCGAATGAGTTTGTGAAACTAAGTAGCAACTGAATATAATCTACAGTCTACAATGTAGACTAGTTTTAGGTTGTAGACTCTACAACCTAAATGGTTTTATTTATATGAGACTGCGTAAATTAATTAGATTAATTTAGTAAGCGATTTCTATTTAATGACTTCAGTAGATTTCCGTTGTTACGTACTTAAATTACATGTCATTTTAATTGATTTTTTAATAGTATACTTAAAGTAATGTTCAAACTTGAGAAATAGCCATAAAAATTAGATTACCTTATAAAAATTGCTAAGTAGAATTTGCTCCGTCATTTTTTTTTTTCTTTTACTTGACTGCCATTTCGTCTGCTTTTAATCAACATTGGGGTCTACGATGGAGCGTGCTTACCAAAAAGGTACAGTACTTACAGTATGCTGAGTGCAAGTGCGTTTTGTCGACAACAAAACGCGTAAACTCAACATTTGTATGAAGAACTCCAGTGCCGCTAGACGCGCTGTAGGTAAATCACAGTGATATTATGAAGGCGAAAGTTTTCGAGTGTGTATGTTGGTTACTAAACTTCTTCACGTCTAAACGGCTAAAGCGATTTTACTAAAACTTTGCATGGAGTTAGTTTACACCCTGGATTAACACATAGGTTACGTTTTACTGTGGGAAAATAACGGGATCGGAACTAAGTGGGTGAAACCGAGGGGCGCTGCTAGTTTCTTCATACAAATGTCATGTTTACGCGAACATCACGGTAGAATACGTGTTGTTCTCGACAAAACTCAAATATAGCATACAGATTCATACTCGCCTTGAAAACACCAAGTGTTATATCCCTTTATTACCATATTTTTTACCATTACCAAAATTATTTTGACGTGACAACGTCTTATAATTCGATGAAGCCGGCTGCACGCCCGCAAAACATGACGTCATGTGCCGTTAACGCCGTTACCTCGCCGCATGACGTCATGCAGCGTTACCTCGCTCTAAGGCGTAGTTGAAGTTGTCACGTTCAACTATCGTCAGTAAACCGACTTTACAGACAACCACTTTCTTTACTCCGTTTAGGTCAGCGGTAAGTTGTTAAGTTGAGGATTAAACCGCAAGCCGCAGCTAATTTATAATCATCTTACTAAAACTAGAATTGTATGTAGGTATGTCTGTAGGTACTCTTACTTGTACCTACTCTTTCTTGCTAAGTTTCTATCTGTTGCATTAAGGTGTTTGTTTTGTTTTTATTTATTTTTGTGTCTGTTACTGTAAACTTATTTGTATATTTACAGTAGTGGTAGGACTCTTAGCAGAGTCCGCCTGGGGAAGTACCACACCTTTGCCAGTTATTCTACCGCCAAGCAGTAATGTGCAAACATTACTGTGTTCCGGTTTGAAGGGAAATGTTTCCAGAGAAATTACAGGGCTTAGAGATATAACATCTTAGATCTCTGGGTAACGAGCGCAGTTCAGTGTTAGGTAATGATTTGGACTCTTCATGTTCCAGTAGCTGCGTGTCACTGTGCTGTTATGTGGCAGACATGTTGCTTACCATCAGGCAAATGACCTGCTCGTCTCGTCACTCTTTATCTAAAAAAAAAAAAAACTTTTAAAGTTAAGAAAAAGGAACTGTAAATCTACGACACACTACTCCGAAATACTCAAATTTAAGCAATTTATTATCCAAAAACCTAATCTAAATATGCACAAAAACTGACACTTCGCCTGGGCGGTGCGGAGTGACAAATTTACGAGAACTTTGGCCAGTTTTTGCGCCAAACTGGACTTTTTATAATACACCGACAAGTGTTTCGCGTGGGGTTTTTTTGTGAGATTATCAGCCGCTTGAGTGTCGAGTTGAACACCAGGAACACTTCAATCCTTTAAAAAAACTGTATTGATGGCGTTGACGAGATATAGAGGCCAAACCTTGAGAGAAGCAAAACGACAAAAATATTTGCTTACTTTCGAAGCTCTATATTCTATTATTATTATTTCTACAATCATATGGTTCTGTTGAAACGTTGAATATTTTTTACAGAATCGGTTTCTTCTAGGTAAGCACGCTTCATCGTAGATCACATCATCGCTTAACATCAGGCGAGATGGTGGTCAAGTGCGAACCTATAAAAGTTAAAAAAAAAAAAAAAACAGAATTTACAAAAAAAAAAATAGCAATTTAGAATATAATGTAGTTAGAAATACATATATGTATGTATTTGTTTAATTTGAAAAACAAATGCGCCATCGAGATCAGCACATTTGCACAATTAGCAATTACTGATAATTACTTGATAATTTTCTTACCATTGATTCCGATACAAAATCCATACATTTTAGTAATGAATACATATATTCCAATACGCAAATATAACAATTTACTACCTACTACAAAAGAAGACAATATAAAAATGTAAATAGGTATATGATTAGGCTAAACATAATTTTTGATAAAATTAAATTAATTTGAGGAAGTAAGTACTAGTAATAACAACACACACATAACTTAATTTCCCTAATTAGTGAAATTTTAAAATGACTCGCAAAATTAAAGACATGCAAAAGCAATAAATGTCAAAGTTCTCTTAATTAGTCACAAGCGACATTTTATTGTACAGGAAACATTTTTTTCCAAGACTTTTTTTTTCACAAAATGCTGGAACACGACCCTAATACTCGATTAAACGGTATTACCTATTTAACCCTATTTTAAGTTATTCTTAAATATACCAAAACAGGGTTAGCGCGTGCCCACACACAGCATCCACCGTTAACCCTAAAACGCGTGCCGGGATCAACCCGACCCACCTCCAAGATGCATGCACCCCATTGTGCCACATCTCCTTATTCCTCTAACGGGTACAAAAGGGTACACGAATGGCGTAAGGATTCTGGAGTCTTAATGGATCGTGTGCCCTTTGTCGAGATGGAACCAGATTGTAACCCTAACTCCCTTATCCTTTTATGTGTTCTTTTTTGTAGTTTTTTAGGGAGTTATCTACGTTAATTTTCTTTATCTAAAGAAGAGGCGTGCGCGACTGTAATCTCTTGCAAATTGCTTGGACTTTACATAATGTAAGTTCGTTGCTTATTTGATAGAATTTGGTAGTGATAAAACTTGATTAGATTCAAGTTTTGGATGGCATCCGATTCCCAGAAGGTGCCTGAACACGTGATGCCCCACCGTGGGACCACACAGGCACACATGCGTGCTGAATGAAACTTACAACAGATTTATAAAACCAGATTTCATTCTTCATCAATATTCACAATATTACAAGAAGCCCCTTTTTTAACTTCTTTTTTTCTTTACTGGGTTTGTAACGACTTTTTTCTTTGGACGAAAAAGACGATTGTGACCCATGACCTCTTGCTTGAGACCCTTTGAGTAGTGAACGGTTGAAATCTAGTTTTGAAAAAAGCGTGTCCGACTTTACGTTGCTTCCACACAATGCTGTGAATGATTTAAAGGCCGAAACGGATTGTATGTGGTTTAGCCAGTTATTCTATGACAATCTATGTGCTGAGAAATGTACGTTTTGCCAAGCGATTACAATTTTGTAACAGACAGAGTAGGTAAATGAAATTGTTAGAATATATCTTAGTTCTATAAAAACATATCGTTGCAGTATCAGATAGGTTTTAGTAAGTAAATAGAAAAATATAATTACGTATTTAAGAAAGTTTATAAAAAATATTCCCTTAGAAATTTGGAAAAATTAGTAGCTTTTATGCTAGTAGGTACCTTTGAGTAGATGGTAACATGGTTTAGAGATCTACTATCTACGTTTCAAATTTCAGTCTGAAAAAACATTGGTTTTGTATTGAGCTATAAATATTAAAACGTCTAAGGATTTAAGCATTCACATTTAAAATAATAGTTAGATTAAAACGTCTAAGTCGTTGCTTAGGAGATTACCATTTAATAGAAACAGAATATTTCAAAATGTGATACTTTAGTTACCTACCTACTTGTATTAATTACTATTGTACATTATTACTCACAGGTTTTCAACCTAATTTAGGTTTTAAAATATGACCTACTTTCCTGTAAATTTGATTTGCAATAAACACGGACCTAACCACATTGTAACGATTCAAGTGATAAGCACAATCAAAACATGCCAAAGGTCATTAATTATCCCAGTTATCTCAAATCTGCGACATCTAACGCTAATAGAAGTATTTTCAAGCACGCTTTTACACAACGTGCCAAAAAACTAGAAAAAAAGTTCAAACATTTCAACTTTTTTGCAAAGTTTTTGTGCTTCAGTTTTTTCTGGTCCCTCAAGATATCACACAATGGGGTGACGCTCCCGTTAAGTAACCCAATTTTTGCACCATAAATATAACAGGAGAAAAAAAGGTAAAAAGTAACGGTCTTCCGGTATTTTTTTATCTATGAATTAATTTGTATAACGCCCCGATGCTTACACACAAAGTACGTATTGAAATCGAAAATTAGGCCACATTCATGTTTTTTCTACTTTTTAAGACTTTTTTAATGTTTTGTGACAATATTGACAGATCGCGCCTTGGAACGCGATGGGTAGATTCACGTCAAAGTCGAGAATTTGTAAATAATCTCATTGAAAATTAATACCATTCTGAAGAATTTCGGAGAAGTTTTCGTGTCGGTTGATTGGGTTTATTGTCAGAAGTTTTTTGTTGCGGACGGTTTGATTTCCAAAACAAAATGGCGGCTTGAATATTTATAAGATGGCTACTCTATTGTTTCAAAATTCAATTGGAACTGTTGTGCAATCATGCATATTTTAACTTTGAATAGCTAAGTTAGACGGACGTAGTTAAATTTTCTGTATTTTATAAAGTGTTTAACGCATTTACAATGAAGCATTTGTTTTAAAAATGAGTTAATAAATATAAAGTTAATTTGTTGTAAGTATTTATTTATTTTCATCAGTCACAAAAGAAGGCTAGAATTTATTAACTAAGTATAATTAGACTGAAGAGTTGGCTGAATATTATGGGAGAGTCATACGAGTATGTCCATATTAGATGAGTAGGCTATAGGCTTATCATGTTCACGATGATGAAATAATTAAGTTAAATAAAAATAATAATAGTTAGCATGTATAAATAAATAAAAATAGAAGTCGAAACTTACATTGAGTCCGTCTGGGAAGCGCCACACCTTTGCAAGTTATTGTACCACTTAGCAGTAATGTGCAGACATTACTGTGGTTCGGTTTGAAGGGCAATATTTCTAGTGAATTTACAGTGCATTGAGATAAAACAATGAATAGGCAATGAATAAGACTCTTCATGTTCCAATCGTGCTGTGCTGTTATATAGCAGACATGTAGCTTACCATCAGGCACATGTCTTGCTCGTCTCGTAACTTTATACTTCCTATAAAAAAAACTATAAAAAAGCATTATAAGCTAAAAATCTAAAAATAAACGATTTGCTTACACCTATCTTTTTTTAAACTACCGCTAAGTACTATTTTTTTAACATTAATAATAAAATAATGTGTGATTGTCAACAACAAATATCACAGCATCTGCCGTGTCAACTAGAGTTAATCTTTAAATACCAACACACGTGCCGTTACAGGGTTAAAGTGACCAAATAATAAGAAAGGGATAAAAAACTAAAAAGGGGTTCGAAATTTACCACTATCTTTATCGATGCTGAGGACTTTCAATCGATAATGCTACTAATATTCGTTTTATCGTAGCCCGCATTGTCGCTTAACATCAGGCGAGATGACAGTAATGTGCAAAACTATTATTGTTAAAAAAAATGTTATTCGGAGAGTACAGCTGATCTACATGATGTAATTAGAAATAATAATCTGTCTATTTATTATAATCATCTATTTATTGGGTAAACTCACGTGTAATAAGGTCGGTCAATCCGACTCGAGTTTCGGCCGCGTTCGGCGGCCTTTTTCAAAGAGAGTGTACGCGCACGATGGCTGCCCGTTTGGCATCTATCATCTTTTCCATTTTTCTATTTTGGACTTATAGTCCGGTCAATTTAGACATTCGAAGTTACCTAAATTCCCACCAAGCTGAAAATCGGTAAGATTGTTTAAAATATCATTAAAAACAAAATGTAAAAGTTCCCCATCTTTCCCCTGTAAGGAATTTTTTTTATTCCAGGTCAAAGGTAAAAAAAATGAGTTTATCGCGATTTTCAGCAAAACGGTAAGTTTTATCATAAAAATACCGCATACAAAAATATAGATCATAAAATTATCTACAAAAAATGTCTTAATACTTTTTTTCTACGAGCCACCGTTTTTGAGATATAACGATTCACAAAGTTGTAATCGTCATAATATGCACACGTTTCTGTTGTCAAGAAAGCGAATGCCGTTAGTAATAATTTCTTGTCAAGTAGAGTTACTATTGGAAATCACGAATGGAAATGGGCATTTTCACAATATGGGCATGAGAGGGGTATGTTAGAAAAATAGGCGTGTCCTTAATAAGAATAATTTGATGAAAATAAGTATAAATGTCTTGAATGCAACATTGAGAGTGAGAAATACAGATCAAATTGCTAGTACTTAAAATCATAAAAATGGTTATATCTCAAAAACGGTGGCTCGTGGAAAAAAAAGTATTAATACATTTTTTGTAGATAATTTTATGGTCTACAATTTTTGTCTCAAGTATTTTTATGATAAAACTTACCGTTTTTCTGAAAGCCGCGATAAACTCATTTTTTTTACCTTTGACCTTGAATTTGTTTTTCCTTACAGGGGAAAGATGGGGAACTTTCAAATTTTGTTTTTAATGATATTTCAAACAATCTTACCGATTTTCAGCTTGGTGGGAATTTAGGTAACTTTACTCTTATTTTTTGGTCTAATTTGACCGGACTATTATCTTAGTTGTAGGTTGAAAAAGCGACAATGTTTCTTGGTTATCGTTTCATGGACTCAAAATAACAGCCTTTACACCTCATCAGTTTCGTAATATTGGCATCTTACGGCCAATATCGCCGTAAATACTAGATACTAGATAAGGCCGCCTGTTGTGGCACTAGCTATTATTGTTTTTCTTTGTCTGTATATGTTTTTCTTCTGGTGTGTACAATAAAGAGTATCTATCTATCTATCTATCTATACATAAATTATCATCTAAATTAGATGATGATTGGACTATTTTAATGGACACGTATGAAAAGCACTACAAAATCCCAGAGGATGTGGGTGTTTCGTCATCCAGACCGGACATTTTCCTTTTTTCTAGGGCTACGAAACGCATAGTCCTTGTAGAACTTACCGTACCGTGGGAAACTAATATACCTAAAGACCACGCGATGAAACAAAATAAGTATTACGACCTACAAAATGAATTAACAAAAAATGGCTATGTAGTTAATTTATACGCTGTAGAAGTAGGAGCGAGAGGTATACCAGCAAAATCTCTCTATAACCTGCTTAAAGACCTTGGATTGTCCAGAAGTGCAGTAAGTTCTATACTAGAACGAGTATCTAAAGCTGCACTAGTAGGATCATATCGGATTTGGCTGGGCAGGGAGAGAAATACGAGTAGTGAAGGTGAGTGTTGACGTACGTCAATATAAGGGGCCCCTTTTAAACCTACGCCCGAGTCACAAGTCTCGGGGTCTACTCGAGATTTCTCTCTCTGCCACACGATGGACCCGGCACCCGCACGGTGAATCCATGGAATGCTAAGAAGTACGTCTCAAAATATGTTCTCCGGGTGACGAGCGCAGTGTGCAGAGTGGCTAGGCAGTGTTTTGGATAATTCATGTTTAGCTTCGTGGTGCAGTGTTGTTATAGGTAAGCCTGTCGATTACTATCAAGACAATCGTCTTGCTTATCACATTGCATTATTAAATTATTTAAGTGAAAACTTATTTTGGTGCATTATACACAGATCTTTCGTAGGCTGTGAATTGAGATCAAGCGCCACGCTCGTGAATGAAAGAAACTATCGGGTTAACTAAGGACTATTGGCCTTGGTCATCTAGAAATTGGAAAAAAAGCCATGGCGTGTTACCATTACACATTTACACATCTAACCATGGCCATCTAGTATGTATGGCCATGCTTACAAGAATACTTATTGAGACGTCAATGCTGTGAAGACTTATTCCAGACTAGCAGTGTCCTCCGGTTTCACTCGCGTAGTTTTCAAAGTGTGATATGAAATGCTGAGTTATAAGTTTTCACTTCTATCGGCAGTCCCTATGACGGCCATTTAAAAAAAAAAAGTTAAATAACCAATAATGTTTCGTTAAGCATTTATTATTGAGAAGATGAGTCTCCTATTACAGGCTTAAAGGCCTATTACCTATTACACAATTTACACATGGCTTAAATTAGTTACTGATTTCAGAAGCAGATTTAGAAGCAAGTAATCCTTGCTTTTGAATTTAGTACATATACTAGCTTACCGTTACTGGCAGGGACTAAAATCATTTTGTTTCTAGCAAATTCTTTAATCATACCAAACTTACTTATGTTCAATTGATTAGTTTAGATATAGTATAGAAAAATGTAGGTACTTATATCCCGAGGGAAATCTTTACAGGGATTACCGGACATAACGAAATACGTTACATTGTCCGAGTATCACAGCGCTCAGCAGGTCTACTACGAAGTCCGATAAACGAAATATCGGCCGAACGTATGGACGTTTCCTACCTCGGTAGACAATCGGTTGGTCGATCGAATAGGCCGTTTCGTTAGATACGACCCTCATCCAACCTAAGTCTATAACTTCCGACCGAGATGTATCGATCCGAATGTTTTTCGTGTCAATACAACAATCCGATTCAGCTGTCGGTCGGATCCGATCATTCGGAGTTTGTTTTCGTAGTAGACCTGCTGATCAGACGAAAAAGAATTGGCAGTCATAAGGGCTGCCGATAGAAGTGTAACCTTATAATTTCGAATATCTACTAATGACTATAAAACTGAAGCGGTGTTTTTGAACGCGATAATTTCTGGAACTACTAGACCGATTTAAATAATTATTTCACCATTGGATATGTACGTGATCACTGAGCCCTGAGTGCTATTATATCCTACTAATATTATATATGTCAATGTATGGATGTTTGGATATTTGGATGTTTGTTGCTCAATCACGTCATAACGGATGAACGGATCGGACTGAAATTTGGAACACAGATAGATTATAGTCTGGAAGAACACATATGCTACTTTTTATCCCGGAAAAACAACGGGAACAACGGGAACGGGAACTTCACGGGTAACACCACGGGGCGCTGCTAGTGCTATATAATATTATTAGCAGTGCCCCGCGGTTTTACCCGCGTAGTTCCCGTTCCCGTCGTTCCCGTTATTTTTCCGGGATAAAAAGTAGCCTATGTGTTCTTCCAGACTATAATCTAACTGTATTCCAAATTTCAGCCTGATCCCTTCATACGTTACGGCGTGATTGAGGAACAAACATCCAAATATCCAAACATCCATACTTTGATATCCTACTAATATTATAAATGTCAATGTATGGATGTTTGGATGTTTGTTGCTCATTTACGTCCTAACGTATAAATGGATCGGGCTGAAATTTGGAACACAGATAGATTATAGTCTGGAATAACACATAGGCTACTTTTTATCCCGAAAAAAAAAAAACAATGGGAACGACGAGATCGGGAACTACGCGGGTAGCACCGCAGGGCGCTGCTTACTTTGACATTTATAATATTAGTGGGATGTACCACAAGCGAAGCCGGGGCGAAACGCTAGTTTTTGTCTAACAGCAGAAATGTTGCGCAAAACGTCACGTTTGTATAGTATAGCTACGGATATACTCCTACAACCAGTGCCCCGCGATTTTAGCAGTGTAGTTCCCACTTCCTGTCATTTCCCCGGGATAAAAAGTAGCCTACGTGTTATAGGTACCAGACTACAATCTTACAGCGTCCGAAATTACAAGCAGATCTGTTCGACCTAACGGTAGAACGATGTGATTGAGCACACAAACAGCCAAACATACCAACATCTCGCTACGCTGCTCCGCCGTTGCTCCAACGCTACGCCGCTACATTGGCATGTCGATGTGGATGACGCGAACTAGTAGGAATCTAAGATGTTTTCCTACCAAAAACAGCTTAATGGATTTCATTCAAACCTATAACCACACGATTCGAATTTGGACATTCTCGCCACTAGGGCGCTTTAGCTTTTCAAATTACCCAACTTCGCGAAATTAGTACGAGATCTCTCTTGTATTTAGTAGTTCGCTGTAGTACGTTACAATTTACAGGCCTTTGTAGATTGGCATTCATAAACTTATCCGAATTCCGCAAACTTACCCCCAGCACCAAGTAACCGGTAACCACCCTCAACATCTTCGAAACTCAAAAGAGTCAGTCACGAATCAAATCCTATAACCACCTCGGGATTGACGTCACTCCACTGCCTCGTCGTCCCTTGCTTAATCGTTCAGATTAAGTGGTATTAAACGCTGCCACACAATCCTATCACTCGCCTACAAATCTGATTTCACTGCACTTAAATCCTTCAATCTGGATCGACCGATTCTCCTAAACTAACTACCATTGCTGGCTTCAAACTACAGCCACACGTAAAAAATAATAGATAACCGGCAATGGTTACGGAATAAAGTGATGTTATAGTGCGTGAGTAGGGCTGCACCGAAAAGCTCTCGCTCGGTAGTCAATTAAGTGATCAGTCAGGGGTGGTGCACAATTGGCCGCCTCTGAACAATGATGGAAGCAACTACGGTGGTTTATTAGATGGATTGCGGAGATGATGCTTTTTAGTAATGTTATTAGCGTTTTTTTTTAATTTGATGGGCAAAATTACCTTTGCAATATTTATTTGTACTAGATTATAAAGACCCATTATATGTCAATGCAATGACATATTTGCTTATGGTTTCAATGCAATGGTTTTCCAGATGAATGCCCGTGGTTTTTATCACTAAATCATTTCAATTATTAACATGAGTAGCATATGATTGTTATAAAAACGATATCTCGGGTAAAGAGCTTATTAAATTACTTATACTCAAATAGGTTTCGCCTTTGAAAAATTACGCCGTTAAAACTAAATTAACGGTACTATGATACATTCCTTGCTCATCACTTCGTTTAGTAATAAAACAAACGCATTGACAATTGTCAAACAGACAGATTTTTTTTCATAGTAACCGTTATTATATGACTAAAAACTAACTAAGTATTGTTAACCAAAATTATGATTACGAAATAAACTAAACAATCGTAGACGAAATAGTCACTTATTACCAGCCGGATCAGTGGATGCTTATCAATGACAAAAAAACAGAGAGCTCAACTCTCCAAAGACATTGGTGGTTGGGCATAGTCATTGAACGAATCGCACTTTTTATTTATTTCCTCACGCGTTGAGGAAAACTCAGAAAATCGACCATCTTCCGGTCCAGATCCATCTATTTTTATCACCATTTTTTCCTCGTTCAGTAAAACCGAGCGAAATCGTTACAGTTGCGATCGGTGGCGCGTGAAATCGCATCAGCGAACGTTCAGCGCTGCGACCGGTGGACCGCGACTGGTGCCGACGGTTGCGCGCCTCTGACCGGCTTATGACGAGACAGGGCTGCCACTAATATTATAAACTAGCAACACCCCGCGGTTTTAACCGTATAGTTCCCGTACTAGTTGTTTTTCGGCATGTTGCTTACCATCAGGCACATATCCTGCTCGTCTCGTCACTCTTTATTAAAAAAAAAAAAATAGCCTATGTTTTATACTATAATAATAATATATCAGTGTTTTGAATTTCAAGTTCGATTTGGGCGTTACGACTTAATTGAACAACAAACATACAAACATTCACATTCATAATATTAGTGGGAATGTCAAAATTTGTATGTTTGTTACTCAATCACGTCAGAACGGCTAAACGGACTAAGTTGATATTGAAAACACGGTTAGATTAACGTTTGGCATAAGTAATAATTTATTCTTTATCGCAAGAAAATAATAAGAACTACTACTACGGGGGTACATTTGCGGGACACTGCTAATCTACTGCTATATACATAATAAATAATAATAATATCAAAAAAATATTGCGGCAAAAAAAAATACAACCTGTCTATACTAATTATACATGGAATGGCATGCATGCATGCATGGCATGGCATGGATAGCTGCTATGGTCTGACTCCAATTTAGTAACAACAACGTTTAGGCTGTAGAAAATCGGTGTCTTCTAGACAACCGCGTTCCATCGTAGACTCCAAATCAATTAATTACCTATCTATAAAAAAAATCTCTCTTTATAATATTGGCATATAAATTAGGTAATATATGCCATCAGTGGCTTACTATTCTTTATACCTACTATAAGTAGAGATATCACTTGAATATGTGTGGCAACCCTAGACATAGGGGTGTGCTTTTTTTTCTGGAAACCTCTAGATATTCAGATTACGGTCGCTTTGAGGGATCGAGCGGACTTTGTGGACTCGCGCAAATATTGGTAATGGGTCCAAGCTTATTGCAGTAGTTCGGAATATTAATACAGTAAAGCCTCGATAATCCGTATCCCGGCTATTCTAAACGTAGCTGTAATCTGAGCGGCTAAAAAGCCGCCCGTGACCACAGACCTTATGTTGTTGTTTAATCTTTTTTGAAGTTACAAGTTCTTTTGGCGCACCACATACGTATTTTTCGTGAATGAAACTCATCGTCACGCTCGTAAACGAAAGAAATGTTCGGGTGAACTCGGGACTATGGCCATATAGAAATGCGCATTTCTAGATGGCCATGGTTAGAGGGCTATTCTCGTCATTCTTGATTTAAAAAAAAATTACCATGCTTTGTAGACTTGTTTAGACGACAATGCTTTGAGGCGTAGTTTCCAAAGTGAGCTATCAAATTCGGAGTTATAACTTTTCACTTCTATCGGCAGCCCCCTATGACTGCCAATTTATTTTTAAGGGACTTTCATAGACCTTATGTTTTTCTACTTCGTCTGTGGCTAGCGATCTGTTCCAATATTGTGTAGGATGAACTGTTTATGCCGTGGTAACTAATTATAGTTTCCATCAATCACTCCATCCGGTTTTCGAGGTTTCATTTCTTTAGACTTTTCAAAAACTGTAAAGTTTTTATATGTAGGTGAATAAAACAAATGAAAAGTACCTATACTTACCTCTTACTTTTTCAAACAAAAAATAATTTTACAATTCGTTTCCGGTGTCTTATTATACTTAAATAAATCCAACCTATAGTTAATATTTATATGTAAGCACACTACATAGTACGAGTACCTATACTGCAACGTCGTTTGACTTTTAGCGAAATGGCGTGCAAGTAAAAACCTATTAACGCTAAAATAACTATGTTTTCAAGATGTAGTTACGTTTTTCTTTAATACAGGTAGGTACCTACTACAATCCGAATGCTTCGTTAGTCTGAAGTTAGTCTTCACTTGTTTATTTTGAGTTCAAATTATCGAAGCTCTACTGTATTTTAGAAATATAGGTACCTACGTAATTAAATATTTTAACAAGTAGTTTCCTTAAATATTTACCGAGAAAATACCGAGCGTTTGTAAGAATTCCAAAAATTCGTTTATCATGTACACGTCACGGGTTTTACCAGTGTCTCGAATTAAAAAACTGTTTCAGATAACTTACCTATTTATTAAACATTTATAAAAACAACTTACTATGAAAACTATATTATCTCTGTTAGTTTTCTCATTTTTATTATGGGCACAATTAGAGTAAAAAAAAGATGTGGATTCACGGGACACCAGGTAGAAACGAAGTTCCTTCAGATAATAAGAATAATACAGATAATTAATTTACTTAGAAACAACACAATTTGCAAAAAAATATTGCTTAATTTTATTTAACAATATGTATGGCATAATCATCTGAAAAATATAGTTGGAAACAATGGTCACGGGCAGCGAGAACAAATTTAAAATAAAGTAGCCAAGTGCGAGTTGGACTCGCCCATGAAGGGTTCCGTTCTAGCAAGTAACATAATATACATAGTACCCATAGTTCTTGTAGTTCGTTGTAACTTTGATCGAAGTTTTAATAATAGTGTATTTATGACGTACTAAAAAAAACTACTCATCAGATCGAGTTCAAACTAATTTTCGTTGGTAGTTTTCATGGTAATGTACATCATATATTTTTTTTAGTTTTTTCATTCTCTTACTTTAGAAGTTAGAGGGGGGGGGGGGGGACACACATTTTACCACTTTGGAAGCGTCTCTCGCGCAAGTTATTCAGTGTAGACAAAAATTATATTAGAAACCTCAACATCATTTTTTAAGACCTATCGATAGACACCCCACACGTGTAGGTTTGATGAAAAAAAAATTTTTGAGCTTCAGTTCTCAGTATGGGGGGCACCCCTAATTTTTGTTTTTTTAAAAATCTTTTGTAAAAATCTTAATGCGGTTTACAGAATACATCTACTTACCAAGTTTAAACAGTGTAGTTCTCATAGTTTCGGCAAAAAGTGGCTGTGACATACGGACGGACAGACAGACAGACAGACAGACAGACAGACAGACATGACGAATCTATAAGGGTTCCGTTTTTACGTTTTACGGAACCCTAAAAATGCAGTTCTAACTCGTCACTTCCGTTTTTTTTTCATACTGTTTTAGGCTAAAAATTCATGGAGCGATTTTCAGCCGCGCCCGCTGTGATTGCGTACCCGCAGTTTCTGTAGAATGCAGATATGTGTACAGGTATGTAAAAATTCACGACGCGTTTTACGCCTAAGGTGCGCGCATCTGCCGCATAACGTGAGAAATCTGGAGTTTACTCTCTTTTTACGAAAAACGTAATTTCGAAATAAACTCGCGACTTTCCTACTCCAGTTCTACTTTGTTTCGTCCGATCGAACATTCTTTGACATTTAAATGTTCTAAGCCTACTCTAATTAGAGTAGATTGGTAGTAGGTAATTAGAGAAGGCTTAGAATATAATAGAGGCGAAACGACGGATCGAAGTAGAACCGAAGATTTTTTGTAGAAAGAGAGTAGTAGACGTCCTTGACGTTCTCTTCGAGGATGCTCAGAGTGCAAAATGCGAGAAAAAAGTATTAGTCCACCTTATTCCCACAACTGGGATTCTGAGCGTTCTCGGGATTCGCTTAGATTTTTCATCTCATGAGGTCGGAGTGTCGAGAGTGAAGGGCAAGGGCAAGCAAATGTTGATTGCTTTTTAGTATCATATATTTTATTTATGTTTGTCGAAGTAAACAGAAGTTTGTTTCAGATAACTCATTTACTTAAGTGACCATACAAGTTACTATAACAACTGTAGTGTAGTTGTTGGTTTTATCATTTATTTATCATCATCATTATCAGCCACAAGACGTCCACTGCTGAACATAGGCCTCCCCCCTGGATTTCCACAACGAACGGTCCCGCGCAACCTGCAACCAGCGGTTTCCAGCGACCTTTGTGAGGTCATCTGTTCAGCTATTAATGAAACAAATTTTCTCTAAAACTAAGTTTCTCATTTATTAATTAAACTAAATTATATTGTTCTCCTCGAGAACGCCCAGAGCCCCAAGTTATGGGAATAAAGTAGATTTATGCTAATAGTTAAAACAAACGTAAAGTGATAAAAAACTGTTGGGATGTACAGATGCGCATACGCACTCACGCCGCAGCCCCGTGAAGACTGCTGCAGATAACACTTGACCTGTATATCTTATCAGGAATAAATAGGTTATTGCGATACATATATACTGAGTTACGTGGAAATAGTGTTATAAAACTACGGTAGGTGCTTTAAAAAAAAGTAAACAAATATAATTAAAAAATAAATCCTGACTCAATTTTTTTTTTACTTTTACCTCAAAATCATCTAAAATCGCTGACCCAATTAAACTCTACTCTTAAATAAAAAAATGTATTCATAATTTTAATGCATTCGAGTAAATTTTACTTTTGTTGAACAATTAAAAAATCATTTAACCAAAGTTCATTAACGTGAAGGAATTTATATGAAGTATCGCGTCACTTTGACATTTCAAATTTCACTTTTGGGATGTACTTACGTTCAATTTCATTTATTTGTGATAATTTTGTATAGATAGATGACGTTAGCTGAGTCAGCATGTAACCTATCTAATATCAGCTAGTAATTTAAGCTTACGCACTTTCAGGTTTTAAAAGCGTTTTTTAAATTAGGATCAGAGGTATCGAAAATTGGTACTCTCTTTTTATTATCCTACTAATATAATAAATGTCAATGTATGGATGTTTGGATATTTGGATATTTGTTGCTCAATCACATCCTAACCTATAAACGGATCGGGCTGAAAATTGGAACACAAATAGATAGATAGTCTGGAAGAACACATATGCTACTTTTTATCCCGAAAAAAAAAACGGGAACTTCGCAGGTAACACCGCGGGGCGCTGCTAGTATTAGAATAGTTCGCGATTAGTAGGTAAATCCGCAGTATTAAAGTGAAAGTCAAATTTAAACATAAGAATAAAATTATGTTTAGTTTGGGCTCCGTTTGATACAGATTGAGACCCGATTCACTATGATCATTGAGGTAATCTGCCAGCATAACTTGACATTCATAGCCATTTGCGATTCTTGACAATCGTAGCTCAAGTAATTTTGGCATTTATTTGTGATCCACTTATTGCGAATAAGTTCTGAACAAACTTACAGACATCCCGAATTATCCAAAAGATAAAAGACAAAGAACCGTACCACAAGCTCTTAATGCGATGATTATTCGATTCTATCGACGCTCTGAAATTCTCGCCAAGCAATTGTGGACCGTATCCTTAGGTAATACGGTTAGCAGCGATGTACAATGAGTATCATAAACAATAAAGAAGTATAGGTTTGTTGTAGGGTCTGACACCAAAACAACATTTGCAACAGTGAACAACATCGCGACAACAACCGCAAGCGAGTGATTTACCGCTGACATTGCGTCTAACACTTTTTGCTCCTTGCCTGATCAATCTTGGTGTAAATTGTGATCGGACCGGATTGATTTATCTCGAGCTTCACAGCGCATATTTTAAACTAAACGATGTCTATATCTGGAACGTGAAATTCGCACGTGTTATGCGCGTGCGCTCGTGACAACAAAGACATACCTTTACTTTAATTTCAACTTTATTGCATAAGCAACAGACAAACTTATAAAGTTATTTTTGATTGTCTTTTGATAAATGAGGCTATAAAAATTTAAACGAAAACAGCACAATTATTGTGTATTTTCGAGCACTTTTGACGTAGCACTTTTCTATACCGATTTTTTTAGCGCTACTACGGTACAGTGCCGTTTAGGTTCCTCGTAATGTCTACACAAAGTGCATTTATTAGTCCTACTAATATTATAATTGGCAATGTATGGATGTTTGGATATTTGGATGTTTGTTGCTCAATCACGTCCTAACGTATGAGCGGATCGGGCTGAAATTTAGAACACAGATAGATTATAGTCTGGAAGAACACATAGGCTACTTTTTATCCCGGAAAAACAACGGGAACAACGGGAACGGGAACTTCGCGGGTAACACCGCGGGGCGCTGCTAGTACTAAATATGGTAAAAATATGTACCTATATGTCTATTTCGTAATGAATAGCTATTACAGTATTTTATATAATTTAATAATATAATTTAAAACTATAATATATGTAAAAACATAAAATCAACTTTTTAAACTTAAAAAACTAAACCGCCTCAAGGCGAAAACTCATCACTTACCTTCAGTTAAATATTTTGCTCGTCTCGTCACACTACTAATATTAAAGTACTTAAATATGAATCTAAAGACAAACTACTTTTTAAAGTTTTCTTTCTCGTAATTTTTCCGCAATGTGAAAAACCTAGGTATGCGCAATTCCAGACTACGAGTATAATGCACCTTTGTATGAACCATGGATTGACACGGCTTCAGTAGTGTTGTGTCCTTTCTTTTTAATTTTAACCATAATCTTATTGATAAAAGTGAACAATACAGCTATGTTTGCCGACAGTACTTACATTCTGGCTTGGAGGGAAGTCCAATGACTCAAGCCGGCCGATTGATAGATTGAACATTACTCTGACACCACGCAATGAAATGCTTTTATTTCCCTGATTTATGCCTGCTTTAAAACAACGAGTCTAAAAATATAAAGAATTTCTGCAGTTAGTAAGTTATTTAGCAAGATTTTGTAATGGAAGGATACTTTGAAGATTCCGCCTGGGGCAGTGTCACAATATCGCTACTTATTTTACTGCTGATCAGTTACATGTAAGAATAGCGAGTTTAATTAACAAACCCTTAAGGGCGTACCCCGAGCAAATGACCTTGAGTATTTCTTACCTTATCGCACACCGCAAGAAAGAGCAAGAAAGAAACAGTAGGATTTGCCGCTGCTTTACGCTCAATTTTTAGAATACACTCGTTATAAAATCAGATTTTGGTCTTTTGAAAAAAATAAAACTACCAAAATGCTTGTAATGGAATTATCTATCCGTTGGTGTAAGTACAAAATCAATGGGAGTTTTCCAAGGAGATGCATGATAACTACAATTATTTAATTTTTTCATGGTTTCGTTGTGAGGCGATTATTTAAACAATAAGTCCATTATCAAAAAAATAAAACTACCATTTTGAAGCCAAGAAGTTGTAGAAATTTAGTATATTTTTTACCAGTTGATATTTGTTTTGGCTAATGAGTAGATAGCTCTTAAAACTGGACAAAAAACTCGTTTTGCTGGGGGACGCACCTTAAGCTTTTTAATTTTAGTATAGATTTACTGTGTTCTGGCTTGAAAGGCAATCTTTACAATGAAATTGCAGGACGATGAGATAAATCTTCTTATATCTCCGGGTAACGGATTTCAAGTATAGAGTGAATCGGTTTCTTATAGGGTAAGCATGAGCATATTTTAAGATCTTATTTGTAATCACAATTTTTGGCGAATAAATTACTTTGACTTTGATTTTATCCTGTTCTATCGTAGACTTCATAGTCGTTCGCCAGGTGAGATGGCGGTCAAGTGTAAACTTACGATTGACAAAAATATATGTTGTTATAATACAGAGTAACGGGATAAGCTAGATATACGGCTGATGGTAAGCTACACTCCTAGTCTTAGAACGACAATACCACAAAGAAAAATTTAAAAATGAATAATTCAAATCACTAATTATCACATTTATCCCAACTAATATTACGAGTATAAATTCGAAAGTATCATGGACTGTTACGATTACACGCGTAAATGATAGTACTGATTTAATTGAAATTCGGTGAAAAGAGATTGTCAACAATCAGAGAAATGACGTAGATTACTTTTTAACGCGAAATAGAGTTCTAAGGGGTCGAAACAACGGATGAACATTTGTGTGAAACATTTTTGAGGCTAGATTACAAATTACATCATTGTGTGACATTCAAAGGTGTGTAAATATTTTTATCCGGTAATTTTAACGGGGTAAAATTTTTACAAATAGTAAAGGCAAGTCACATTACACAGCGGCTGCAGATAATAATAGGCATAGGCACATCATAAAACTCATCTTTCAAGAAATCCTACACTCTCTACCCGACCGACGTATCTCTGAACAAAACCAGCCGTCTGCAGAATGCTCCCAATTACTCAGCGACCCGACTGGGGGGAGAGGGGGGTGACCAGACGACACACAGACACCGTACCCGCGATCGATGGGAGATGCTTCAGGAAGATGTGTACTTACTGAACTTACTGTACTGTGGAATGAAGCGCCGCAAAACGTGATTTTGCTGAGTTTTGTCAAAACGAATAGTCACACAAAACTGTTATACTGTCACTGATTTTCGTTACACTAAGCTAGGTGTAAGTAAGTGTACCTACTACCGGCAAGCATTGATAAATAAATATTGGAGGATAATTCACAATTTCACACGCAACACCTGATCCCCAACTAAGCAAAGCTTATAGGTACTATGGCAGCCAGATAGCTGATATAATACTTGTACAGTTTTAAATACATATTTATGATACATAGAAACATCCCGACACAGTACAAATATTTAAATTCATCGCAGAAATATTTGCACTAGGTGGGAATCGAAACCACGACCCTCGGCTTCGCAGGCAGAGTTACTACCCACTAAGCCACCAACCAGGGCAGCCAATAAATTAGCCAGTAAAATTGCTAGCCTATCGGTTTTATCGGATACATCGGATATCGGATACATTTCGGAGAGTGTACTTCTGATTTGCATGATCTAATACCACCTTGCACTTTTTTTAATCGGATGAAAATTTGATTCTACTTTTGTGATAAGAACGTCTAGGCTGTGGAACACATTGCCTGAGTGGGTTTTCCCCGATGGTTACAATCTCTGTTTCTTCAAATCGAGAGTGCATCGGTTTTATCTAGGTAAACACGCTCCATCGTAAACCGCATCGTCGCTTAACATCAGGCGAGTTGGCGGTCAAGTGTAAACCTATAAACGGTAAAAAAATGTGCACACATCACTACGTCGCAGTTTGAAGGGCAAAGTTTCCAGAAAATTACAAGGTATTGAGACAATCTCATCATCTTATATCTAAGGGAGACTAGCACACTGCAATGATAGGTGGGAATAATTTGGATTCTTGATGTGCCAAAAGCTATGCTGTTATGGGCTAGCGTGTTGCTAAAATATTCCCTTTGTTGGGAATCAAGGCCTTCTCTCACAGGAAAAGCGTTAAGGATATAATCCATTGTGCTGGACCAGTAGCTAATGACGTATGACTTCGAAAGCTTCTTGGAATATGTTGATTTGACCAATCTACGATTAAACTTTCGATCATCAATTTTCCAGATATTTTTTCATTACACTACCAAAGTTTTATTCACAATACGGGTTTCATTGTCAGTACAGTTAATGCTAAATGCAATACAACGTAAGAGTGACGAGACAAGCCTGATGGTAAGCCAGCCCATAACGACATAGCGCCACGCATCTCTTGAATATGAAAAGTCCAAATGATTATGTACCTAGAACTGCACTGCGAGATATAACATGATTTGTCTCTGTGGCCTGTAATTTCTAATATATTGCCTTTCAAACATAATGATGCTCGCACATGACAAGTAGGAGCTTGGCAGTAGAGTAACTAGCAAAGGTATTATACTTACCCAGGCAAACTCTGCAGAGAACCTTACCACTAAATAATTTCATTGTCTCCTGAAACACAAACACCGACTTCAACACAAAATTAAGCTGAGACACTCGACTAAATCTCATATTTTTGTGAAATCTTCGAATACGTCGTCTAGATACGGGTAAGTAAATTTTAGTTTTTTGTTGATATTTCTTAACCAATGCGTGTTGCCAGTGATGGCTTATGGAACTGAGACGTGGTCCTTAACTGTGGGCCTCATAACAAAGCTCAAAGTCACACAGCGAGCTATGGAGAGAGCTATGCTCGGAGTCTCTTTGCGCGACAGAATCCGTAATGAGGATATATTCGCAAAAGAACGAAAGTGGCCGACATAGCTCAAAGAGTAAGCAAGCTGAAGTGGCAATGGGCAGGCCACATCGCTCGCAGAACTGACAACCGATGGGGAAGAAAGGTTCTCGAGTGGCGACCACGAACCGGAAGACGCAGTGTTGGACGACCTCCCACTAGATGGACAGATGACCTAACAAAGGTCGCTGGAAACCGCTGGTTGCAGGTTGCGCGGGACCGTTCGTTGTGGAAATCTAGGGGGGAGGCCTATGTTCAGCAGTGGACGTCTTGCGGCTGATGATGGTGATGATGATGTTGATATTTCTGAAACTGCCACACTAATTTCGATAAAATGTATATGTGGGTTCACCTCTAAAGTAGGTACCTATTATCTACCAAACAAAAAAGAAACATCAAAATCGATAAATAATTGGCGAAGCTATCGCGTAACATCCATAATAAAAAAAAATAAAAACATACTATGTATCAAATAAAAAAAAAAAACAGAAACTCCTTTTTTGAAGTCTTAAAAATTACGATGACTTCCCATTACATTTGCAAACATTATGCGACATTAGGCTTACGCGACATGCGATGTTGTATGCGCACTCCGCGTACAAGTGACTAAGAATCGAGTAAGGAAAAGTAAGTACATTTTCCTAGTTTTCCCAAGTTTTCTTACATTATTTAGGCCGGGAGGTGGGCGGGGCGAGGCGGCGCGACCTCTGACCCGCCCTATAGCACCCCTCACCTCGACACCCGCGCTTCACCCCCGCTCACCTCAAGGGGTGACACTCTGCTAATGTAGATTTTTCTTATTGGAATTTCGCAGAAGTAATTTATTATTAAAAAACTTACGATGCTCACCGCATCGCTTTTAGCGATAAGGCCGCCCGTTGTATCACTAGTCTTACTATTTTTCCTAAATTGTATGTATCCTATATGGTGTGGACAATAAAGAATGTTCATTCATTTCTATCTAGTTACACCAAGATGTCAACCTAAACAAGCAACAATATACAATTTCAGCTTCAAGGTGTTCACTGAAAGCCGCACTAGGTTATCCTGTGTCGTGGATTTCAGGCTCTCTTCACTTTAGAAGTAAGTTTACCAAAGCAATTCAACATTATTTACTAAACTACTTAGTATGTAGTAAGTTCTATTGGCAGAACTCTTTGCAGAATCCGCCTTAAAAAGCATCACACACTTACCAGTTCTACAATTAAGCAGTAGTATGCACACATCACTGTGTTCAGGCTTGAAAGGCGATGTTTCAAGAGACATTACAAGGCATTACATAAATCACCTTATACCTCTGGGTGATGAGTACATTGCAGTGCTGGGATTTGGACTCTTCTTGCTCCAATAGCTGAGTTACACTTTTTTTTTAAATTTAAATTAGCCACTCCACAGACCGGGGTCCGCGACCTTTGTCATTTCAATTCTTATTTTGTGCAACACTGTGGTGTTTTGGTTGGAGATTAAGATCAGTCTCATGTCCTGTTTTTCTCGTCTCTCTATACCATAAAATAAAATCCGAGGTAGCGACAACCCTGGCGAACGTTGGATCTTTGCCCGGGCATAGCTCTGGCTCAGATGGGACTCAGCTCAAAGCGAAGACCAGCCAGCTTTACGGGTATATATCTTACTTGTGCTACGGCTGTCTTGAGTTACGTATAAAATAGAATATTCTTCTTTAAAAATTTTAGCTTTCGCATTTTGAACTGACATTGCTGATACGTTAAGGTAATTAAATACTAGGTAATTTAGATCGTACTTAAGTCCTGTTTTTAATATTCTATCTTATTTGTAACGTTCTGTCTGAGCCTTGTAGATCATTAGCATAGCCGTAGGTCGTGGATTCAGCTCCCTCTAAGGACAATTGTTTGTATGATAAACACGGAACACGGATATTTATTCTGTGTCTGGAAATACACATTATCTGTTTAGAATATATGTATATAGACACTGAGACACAGAACGTATATTTTTGTTTTCATCACACGAACATATTTGTCAATTGCCAATTAAATGTAAGTATGTATTTAAAATACTTATTAAAAAAGTAAAATATTGCAAGTAAAGTAAAAGTAAAGTAAGTATTGTAAAGTAAAATATTGCAAGGAAACATACATACCTACATTTTTCAAGAAATTCCTTGTGTCATCCACCAATCCGTACCAGGGTTGGAGCCTTGACTCTCTACTTTTGAGAGAAGGCCCGGAGTCCCAGCATTTGGTAAAAAAGTTAAGTGTTTAAAATGTTTATGCTGTACTAAAATGAAAAAAGAAACATAATACATATTTATAACATATTTGCTCGTAAAGGGTCTCTTATTGGACCAATTTCTGTATCGTAATGTATCTTATTACGCACTAGTGCTGTAATGTGTAATGTAAAACGCACGGTTTCAAAATGCTCCGTCCACAGACTAGGTAGAGAGATATGCTCCATCTAAAACGAACGGTACCTTTTTAAATCTTAGTAAAGAGTTTTTATGTCAGAAAAGTGTGGTCAACATTTTATGAATAAAATTTACTTTGAGAGGTAGAGGTGAGAGGAAAAATTATTTAATTCGTTAAGTTAATTAATTTTGACCATAAATTACTTTAATTTTTCTGTAACAAAACACAAAAACATTAATTTACTTTATTATTAATGGCATACCGGCTGGTTCTGTGCCGTTGCTTAAAAAAAAAGGCGCCGATGCGCGATTGCTAATCTGTGATCCATAGTGATTACTTACTCTGTGCTGTGATCTGTGATCAAGTAAATATTATTCCGCGCGTTTTTTTTTCGCTGTATTGTTTTTATTTGAAAATGTCGTCAGAGTTTTGTTTATTTCCTCGCAAATATGTTATAAAACGTCGTATGACATACGTGCGCTTTGATAATTACAGCCTCTGCTAATTATAGCTTTCGCCTTCGGCTCGAGCTAGCAATAAAGCCTCGGCTGTAATTATCAACTTACCGCACTTATATCATAATGTACTATTATTGCACAAAGATGTAGAAAGTCACTACTTACGTAGCAATGACGTATTAAACAAAAAATAACTCAACAAAGTAATATCGTCAGAACGCTAATTTAAAAACAATATATACATAAGTAATTCAAATGTTTGTAACATTATGGGCATTCTGTGTAACTTTACAGTAACCTAAGTACGAATATTAGCGCTTTCGTTAATGTTGATTGACTAAACTCTAATATAGAGTGATTGAATGTCGCCATGAGTGTTGTAGTAATGTTCTACGTTTTAACAAATATCAAAGGGTTCCGTGCTTTACTGTCAGCAAATGAACGTGTTATTTTAACTAGGTAAAATGCACGTATGAACATTTTTTAAGAGACAATAAGCATACGTTCTGCCTGATGGTAGCCGTCGCCTATGGGCTTAGCAACATAAACGACACTAACGGCGTTTTGCGAATTCTACTTAGGTACACGTAATCGTTTTTAAAATTATGAGCAATTTATGTCAATACATATATGACATCTCCAATGATTCCAATAAAAATTTGAAATGTAATCAATCTTCCGATTTATGCGGAAGATTTTCTAAACCAAATATCAATCGAATTTTCTATTATGCTCAAAAATAGTATTAACTGGCCCACAAAATTACAGAGTAAGCAGTATTAGGTATGTACAAAACTTTAATACTATAATTATCTACTATAATATGTTACATGATGTTTAATACTATTATTATCTACTATAATGTATTATTACTTGATGTTTATTTTACTTTGTATTAAATAACTTATTAAGCTAGTTTTAATATTAATAAGATAATATCCAGTACCCTACAATGGGACAATAAACCAATAAGACATGTAACTGTATTGCGCGTAACGGTCTGTCCGCCGTCTGCGCGGCAAGCCGCCTAACTCCAAATATAAAAAAAACTGCGCGCGCGTCATGTCCCGCTCGCGTCACGTTGACAAGTGCGCAGGAGTGGCTCCCCCCGCGGCCACGCCCCCGCGTCGCGCCGCCTACCGATCATCCAGATTGATCTACATCGAAAATAACTTATTACGCCTTTCAAACCAATTTAACGATATTTGCTTATCATTACGTTTATTAAGATTGAATGGATCTCTGTGATGTTCTGAATCAAAACTGTATCTATAAACTCTCCTATTCAAGTCTCGGCTGGTTTTGGTTAAAATATTCTTTGTCGACTTCTATCTGATGGATATTGTTTCAAGTGTAAACGGAACAAAACATGTTTTTCTACTAAAGTTTATTTGATGTATCGTAAAGATTATTATGTTTGATCCAGCAAGAAAATGCAAACAATCACAAAAATAACTTAACAAGTTTGGTAATAAAATGGCTTGAATGAATATCAAATCTGTGTTTCGTTCATGTTTGTAGTTTAATGTCATGCAAGCTGAGGTTATCTACTAGCGGGCACTCGTGACCTCCGCCACATTATTCAGTTCGAACGTCTCCACGGTTCAACACAAAAACCAGTTTAAGAAAGCACCTGCTAAAATAAAACTGCATATTTCACCTAATATCAACGTTATCTCGTATAAAAAGAGAAGGAAAATAAGCTTCTTTGTTCGCAGACAGCGGGAGTTCTAAATGAGCTACTTGATCACCTAAATATGTAGATAGTTAAGTAAGTATACAGCAGAGTGCCTATCAGCCCGTAGAAATATGGAGGCGGTGGGAAAGTTGATACAAAGTAGGATTTTCAGGTACCGACAGCAAAATAGATGCTGAAAATTTGCCGTTGAATGATATTTTCTAGTACTTGTTTGTGTTGTTAATATGAAACAAAGTGTTTTTTAAAGCATTTGTTTCTGTTTATAAGATAGTAAAAGTACTTACAAGTGTAATAGTAGGTAGTAATACGATGGACAACAATCAGAAATCAAGAATATTACTTTTTTATTGGAACAATAGCTTGACAGTGATAGTAAAAGCGTCTTAAATAAACAAAGATGTTGCACAAATTTTTGATTTAGCTATAAAGCCGTAGGTATATCCTTAATTTATTTTCGTATATCTAAGTAAGTAGCGATCAAGATTAGTTAATTTCAGGTTAGACAAGAAGGCTTTGAGATTAATTTTAAAGGTTGGGATAGAAACGGATAGATAACTAGAGATAATAAACAGTGCTTTAATATAGTACAAAAAATTAGTTTAGTTTCTTTGTAGTAAATAAAACCGCCTAAAGCGTTTTCTTCCCAACGGTACTGGGGCACTGAAAGATTTTCACCCCTCGCGGGGTGGGGGGCCGGTGTCGAGGTGGCGGGGCCTTCGCTCCCTGCCCCTGCGGGCCACCGGGCCAATGGCGGCGCGGCGCGCCCTGGCTCGACCCGAGCTCAGTCGTGGCTGAACCGCGACCCTTGACACACTAGCGCGCCGCGCGTCTCTCGCCTCGTCACGGCGACCGGCATCATCACGCACGGAGCGTTAGTTTACGGCGGGGTCGGAGGCCCGGGGCTTTGCCCTCCGAGGGGTTCCGACCTCCCGCCTCTCGAGCTCGGCTTCCGCGGCACCTGGCGGGAAGATGAGCTACTGCCGTCGACTCCCGCGAGCCAGGCCGCGTCGACGCAGAGCGGATCATCGGCCACCGACAAGGGCCAGAATGTGGAGTGCGTGGTCTGCGGCGACAAGTCCTCCGGGAAACACTACGGCCAGTTCACTTGCGAGGGTACGTAGTGTGCAGTGACAGTGATGTTTGCGCCCTCCATTGTCTCCCGAGTGTAACAGTGGCTTTGTTTTTGAGCTTATGTCATGTGTCAAATCGGAAGTTTGAAAACTGATCAAATCATGTTTTTTATAACATGATATCGTGTGTACTTTTGATTTTATGAATTTAGGTCGTGTTTATGCCAAATCTGATTTTTTTTTAGGAAATTATGTGTACAAAAAGTATTTTTTGTGCAAAATATAAAAATTTTGTTATTAAGTTAGGTTTTGTGCCAAAAGTAATTTTTTGTCTGCAGATCGTGTTTTTTAGTACGAATTATGTAGAAATTGAATGAAATTTGAAATAAACTATTGGTGGTAATACGCCTAGGTATTTATAAAATTTTGATCGTAGGCAGCGTTGCTTTAAAACTTGTGTTTGTAGTGTTTCGTGAAAATCGTTAAAGTCGATCTCTTTTATGTTGAAATGGGAAACTATAAATGTTTATCAGTAAGCCATAACAAATACTAGCATAATACATAAGAAACATATACCTATAGGCACCGCCGCACGGTTTCTCCAGCTTAGTTCCCTTTCCGTTTTTCCCGGGATAAAAAGTTACCTAACTGCCAACCAGACTATAATCTAATTAGGTTTAAAATTTCAATCCGTTCAATCGTTCCAACGTGAGTAAAAAACTTTCAAACTTTTGAAATTCAAATATTTATAGGATATTTATATTAATAATCAAATATAAATGATCTAGATGACTTTCCTGTGATACAAAAGTAGGTTACACGTGTTCTTTTAAACTCTCGATGCTTAAATAGATAGTATTTTATTTTGTATCGGTAGAAAAAAAAGTCACTGGGTATTTATTCAAAACAATAAATTCTATAGGTACTAAAGTATAAAGTAACTTTAGCACACAAAATTGTCTCAATTCACGGCTTAAAAGTCTTACTCCTGTATTCCAAATGATACTCAAGATGTTTGCTACCCAAAATCCTATAAAATGTTTGAACAAACTTATTCTAAGCTATCCATTTTCAGTCTAGTCAAATACATTATATAAAAACCTGATGTTTGCGTCATCAAACAATCTTATAGAATACAAATTGGGGTTAGGTATTATTTTGCGCTGCAATTACTATGAATTAAGTACAATATATTATTTTTACTGTTAAATTACTCAAGTACTAAACGATTTTGATTAATTTACTCAGAAATTGACTGGATTTAGCAAAATTATATTCAATTAAATCTGTACAATAAATTTTCCTAAACAAGGCACTTACGATTCCCCTCTGACCTCAAAAACTCCAATTAAGAACTTTCTGTGCTTCTAATCAGAATGCAATAAGAGGAAAGTTTTCACAAACTGCCTGCCTTAGAAGATAAGAGCTGTCTCACTTTTATGCAAATTAGGCTATTGCAGAAATTGCTGTTTTCGGAGTTGCCCCCTTTTTGTTTTCTGTGAACGAATCGTTAATTTTGAATGAAATAGACAAATTTATATTTTATGCATTAATTTTGCATTAATTTTTAAATTTGATAGGTATATTTTTAATAGGTATAACATTGGAAAAGCAGATCATCGGTTGCAGAAATAAAGAGCGTGTATTAAATACCAAAATACCTACAAAATAAAGACACTACAGACATATTTTTATTATAATGCTAAATTATAATATTGTTTTCCTTGTCAAATGGATTAAAATACAAGGAGGCAACAATAATAATATTTTATATTGAAATTATGAAGTCTAGACTTCAAAAGCAGACTTCCGTATACCGTATAGGAACTTACATGAAAATGATTAATTTGTTGAAGCTTTTTTGTACCCATATAGACATAGTGACAAAACTTTGAAACATACGAGTACTAATGTAAATGAGCCATCCTAAATAGCCCTTAGAATACCTCTAGGAGTTAGAGTTACATAGTAAGGATATGTTTATAATGAATTAACCCAAACAATTACCCGAAAGTGTTAGAAATAAACTTGAAGAGTTCAACTCGAGAAAACTAGATTTGCGACGGCAACATGAATTTTTACAAACATTACAAAGTAGCTGACCCGGCGAACTTCGTACCACCATTTTGTTTTTTCGTCAACATGTTCTGCCATACAAACTTTGCCCCGACAATTAAGATTATTTACATAAAACAAAGAATCATCCAATTTGGTGCAGTGATTTAAAAGTTATGAGAGTACCATACTCGTACATTTCGAAGATCCATTTTTATATGTTTAGATATAAATGATTTGAATCCACATTTATTATTCGCACATTAACTTTGTTTCAAAGCCTTTCTTAAGCACACCATAAAAGCTAAAAAAATTACAAAAGATAAATAAAGTCTTATAACTAGCGCCCTAAATATTGCTGTCATTGCATCTAGAGCTAGGCATAGCTACTACTAAAGTTTGTCGCCGCTGGGACTCGGAGCCTTCTCTCGCAAGCAGAGAGACAAGGCCATAATCCACCACGCTGGCCCTGTGCGGATCAGTAAATTACGCATGACCTCAAAAGTCTGAAACATGCCAGTTTCCTCATGCTATTTTCTTTCACCGTTACAACCAGTGGTGATGTCAAAATTATACACCAGCATTTGGAAAAATACTCTGAAGCACAGGCGGGATACGAACCTCACCGATGTGAATCGCACGTTCTAGTCACTACGTCACGGCTAACTTAAGTTATCTAGAGTAGGTAAACAAGTTTCCTCTACGAAAGCTTCTTTCCCAGAATAGGGTATTGCCTAACATTAAGCAATTGGCGGTCAAACACATCCGATAGGTATCCTACTAATACCTACTATGAATGCGAAAGTTTGGATGCTTGTTGCGCAATCACGTTGGAATGTCTTAAAGGATCAGGTTGAAATTCGGAACACCATCAGGTAACAGTATAGAATTACACATAGGCTACTTTTTATCGCCATAAAATACTAGGAACGGGAACTGCGCAGGTTAAGCTGAGCACTGCTAGTGATTTTCAAAGAAGGATATATTCACATTTGTTTAAATACTATATGTACCTACTATTTTTATCAGAATAAACGAAAATAGGTACAGTCATAAAAAAAAAATGGCAGTCATAGGAACTGCCGATAGAAGTGAAAACTTGCTGTTGCCCTAGTACTGGTACCTAGGGGCAAACGCAACTCTTTTATATTTCTGTTGTCCTTAGTATCTGGAGATAAACGCTGGGCTGTTGGAGGTAGGTAATCGAAACTCTTTACTGTTTCTGTTGCCCTGGTACCTACCTGGCCGTTTTTACCGAGTTTACCCGAAGATTTCATATCCGATCCGATCCATTATCATATCCAAGCGTGACGATTGATGAATCCATTTCACAGCCCACGAAAATTCTGTCTATAGCGCGCCTAAAGAAGTTTTCACTTCAAAAACTCGTTGATTTGGTGACGCCGCGCCAAATACTACGAGTATATTAGGTATATTAGGTGTTTTTTACCCGTTGTTGTAGTCTAAATCAGCCTTTCCTAAAGCGGGCGATAGCGCTCTCTTGTGAGACTGCAGGCCTAAAAGAGGGTGATAAGAGAACCAGAAAAAAATATTGGGGTGTTGTGTGGAGGCTTCGAGTCCGTTATTTACTACCTACTGGGCTCAGGTCTTAGTTAACCGTTGCACTATAGTAGTTGCACTATAGTAAAAGTCTCATTTAGAATGAATGTATAATCTCTAATAATACAGCTCACAATAATGAATTAATTTAATTTGAAGTGATAGTGGTTTTTATGTATGTGAAAAAATGGGGGCAACTAAAAATAATTTATTCTCAAAGTGGGCAGCAGACAAAAAAAGTTTGGGAACTCCTGGTCTGAATGGTAAAATAAAGTAGGTGAAGTCTTTAAAACCACCTGTTATTTATCGTACCATATATAATTTTTTCTCTATTCCTATGAGGAAGTTTATTTCTAGTAGTATTTTAATCTTACCTACATTTAAAATAAAATTTATCTATGGTTTGTTTTGAATTACCTACTTGTACTTTCAAACACATACACAAATTTTCCATCTATTTCTCTACTCGTTAAACTAATTGCCGTAAAATTGAGTAATAAATACAACTTATGTAAAAAAAAACAATTGTAAAAAAAACTTTAACGTTTTGATTTTTTGTTTTAAAATTACGGAGTTTGCAAATTTCCGCTTTTTCTCTTTTCATTCTAAGTAGTCTTTTTGAAGAGGACATTGATATCTTAATTAGAATTTACCCTTAACATGACGCGTCCTTTTATCTGAAAGACCAGCAATTTACGCGCATTCCACGACCAAAAGCTTGGAAAGATTTTTGAAAACAAGTCTAATGTTCCAAACCGTTTAGTTTGACAATGTTGATCAAACTAAACGGTTTGAGGCGTAACGCCGCTTCCTAGGTGTGCAAATTTTAGTCAAGTACAACACTCAGCAAACCTAACTGCTGCACCAGCCCTGCTATGTGTCTCTGGAAAATGTGATAAGAAGATAAGAGTAATTGAAGAACTGAGAATATTCATTCAATTTCTAATTCGACTTTTACTTTTGAAGTAGGTTTTAATTTGGACGCGCTATTAAAAAATACGGATTACCTAAATTCTACCTAATGCATTTGACAGTCCAATTATTGGTGAATCAGGCCCACAGCTAGTTTTGTTTGCTAATAAGCGGACCCGACGGACATTGTCATGTAATCTAAATCATCCATCTGAATTCAAAAAAAAATATTCATGTCGCCTTTTAGTTTCCGGATAGATAAATAACCTAAATACCGACTGATTTGTGAATATAAACCGTCCATAGTCCATAGCGCCACCCAAAAACATACATATTAATTCATTAAAATCGGTCCAGCTTTTTAGGGGTTCAGTGACATAGGTCATAGGTACACATGTCCAGTAGAATTATAAAGATTTTCACTATCTAACCTAAACTGTGGAATGCTTTTCATGACTGGCATCATTCTCTAATATCTGTCTTGAAATTGAGAGAGAAACAGTGTTTTAGGTAAACATCATTGTTTAACATCAGATTAAACAGCGGCAGATGAAGCCGTTGTGGCATAGTGGTGAGGATATCCGATGTCACAATCTTGAGATCGTAGCTTCAAATTTGTCTAAGACTTTTTCCAAATGTACGTTAAAAACTTTGTAATCACAACCAATGGCTTTAACGGTGAAGAAAAATACCATGCGAAAACGGGCATGTTCCCCTCAACATCTTTCAAGGGAATGTATCCTCCAACCCGCACTTGACCAGCGTTGTAGATTATGGCCTTAGCTCTATTCTTGTGACAGATAGCCTTCCCAGTAGAAACATGAACTGTTTAATGCTTCAGAAGACGGTCACGCGAAAACATATTTCATAGTAGAAAAAAATCTTCAAAGTAGAGATTTGTAGCGTGTTTATTATCTAAAAACCGAAGACTTCCATTCCTAATTAAAATAAACACCATCGTAGACATATTTAAAACTTTCCTCGTTCATTTTTCACTCAATAATTACGTTAGACTGATGAAAACGACGATTAAACTATGTGAATACAGCCAATTACATCTTTGCTTTGTTATTCAGGGAAAATTCTTTCATATTTTCTGAACTAATTCAAATAATGGCGTTTTGTAATGAAACGGTCATGAGGCCGTTAAGCTATGAAGCTTAGTTGGTAGTTAGTCTGCGGAGCTGTAAATCGTGAGTTCGATTCCCATCCAGCAACGATGTGGTCCATGGTGGATCACGCTGACTTAACACGCTAACATCGCATCGCAATGCGTCACCACGCGTTCTGTCGGTGAGGACAGAATTTCGCACAATGGATGCCGAAAATATTGAATTTGATTCGAAATTATCCCGAATTATATTAAGTTGGGCATGTTGATTACAAAAATGCATCCAAAAAGAGGTGGCATGGAGGAAAATTTCTTCAGAATCTGAAAGCGACAATGACATTTCCTTGCGAAAGAACTGCAGTGTACTAACGTTCCGCAGATGTTTCGCTACCGCAATTATTTCGCAAAGATTCGCAGCCGCACACGAACGCGTTGGTGTACTAAGGGAGTTAAATATCCCCACTGCTGGGACTCGACTCAACTTCTCATATGAATTAGTCAAATTGATCTCAATAATAGTTATTATAAATGTCACAGTTGGAATGTTTGTTGCTCAATCGCGTCCGAACGCCTGTACGGATCGGATTGAAATCTGGAACACAGATTATAGTCAAAAATAGCACACAGCCTACTTTTTATCACATCAAAATAACGGGAACATAAAATACGTGGGTAAAAACCTCGGCACACTGCTATAGCATAAGACGGTTGCATCAAGTGACATAACTTAGCTGTCATTATATCAAGCGGTCTCTGGGACCTCACCTTGACCTCTGGCGGGTTAAGTGTAACCTGCATGCCTCAAGCAGGTGTATACGTCTTTGTTTATTTTGATCGAATATAAACAGCAGTGCTTTTTTCGATCAAATCTAACCGGATGCGAGCAAGGATGTATCATTATGCGAATAAGGCTTTTTAAATGCATTGAAATAATTATGGATGTGATTGGATTAGTATTATTTAAAGAAACGAATAGGCATTTGAATAAAATGTGACCTTTGTCACAAAATTAAAAAAACGGAGTGGTGTGGTTTTGTGAAACCGCGATGCAAGCAAAACTTTTACCAAAACATATTTCATTTAGGTAGTGTATTAAAATCACGATTTTAATTTGTACTTAGGTAATCCTACTAATATTATAAATGTCAATGTATGGATGTTTGGATGTTTGTTGCTCAATCACGTCCTAACGTATGAACGGATCGGGCTGAAATTTGGAACACAGATAGAATATAGTCTGGAAGAACACATAGGCTACTTTTTATCCCGGAAAAACAACGGGAACAGCAACTACGCGGGTAATACCGCGGGGCGCTGCTAGTTATCAAATAAAAGGAACAATAATCGGAAATCAGTAGTGCAGGTACAAGATATTAACATGCAACTATACATTTTAATTACAATTTTCGTATTAGAGAACAGAATGGCTGAGTCTAAATATTAGACAAATAAATAATAAATAAATATTGGTGGACAATTCACACACAACACCACCTGACCCCAAACTAAGCAAAGCTTGTATATGATGGCGGCCAGATAGCTGATATTATAGTCATATAATTTTAAATACATACTTATTATACATAGAAACACCCAGACACAGTGCAAACATTTGAATGCGACACAAATATTTGCACTGGGTGGGGATCGAACCCACGACCCTCGGCTTCGCGGGCAGAGCTACTACCAACTAAGCCACGAGGCCAGTCTAGATAGTGAAGTGGCAGCTGGAAAAGTAAAAGATCGAGTATCGGGTAGTGAGGCGTTTTATGAAGTCGGTTTAAATCCACCATTTTGTTTTCTCAATATCCTACTAATATTATAAATGTGGATAAAATGTGTGTGTGAATTAATTGTGGATATTTGTTGCTCAATATTGTATTGTAGGTGTCAGTACGAATCGGTTGAAATTTGGAATACAGTTAAATTGTAGTCTATAATAAAACGTAAGCTACTTTTATGGTGGGAAAACAATGGTAGCGGGAACTACACGAATGAAATCGCAGGGCGCTACTAGCATAGAATATATAATACAGATGCTACTAGTAAAAACATTTTTTCGGATAGATAGGTACCTACACCCTTAAAATCACAACAAGGTTTATCTAGGGCAAACCGTACTTAGGATATTCCAGTGGTTGCGTAATGGCTGATGATGATAAACGTCAAACTTTTGACGTTTGTCACTAATTAACTCAAGGGAACTAAATTGCGATTTTTTTTTTAAGTAAAGAGTGACGAGACGAGCAAGACATGTGCCTGATGGTAAGCAACATGCTTGCTACATAACAGCACAGTGACACGCAGCTATTGGAACATGAAGAGTCCAAATCATTACCTAGCACTGCACCCAGAGATCTAAGATATTATATCTCTAAGCCCTGTAATTTCTCTGGAAACATTGCCCTTCAAACCGGAATACAGTTAATGTTTGTACATTACTGTTTGGCGGTAGAATAACTGGCAAAGGTGTGGTCCTTCCCCAGGCGGACTCTGCTAAGAGTCGTACCACTACAAAAGGGCTTAAGCAAGGTATCGGAATACTGATTCAAGTTCCCAGCCTTTCGCATCAACGTAAACATATTTCTCATAATAGTTTTAATTACATAACCACAATCTGTCGATCAGTGTACAACCTGCTAATGTACAAGCATTGTTTTAGGCACGTCATTGTCTTAGACATGTCAAAGTTTGAGACCTCTGGACAATAAGTACCCACCGGCGGGAATTTTGGTTGCGTCACCATCAATTTTGGGCATGATTACGTGTGTTTGGCTGTCAATAAATTAAAATATAAAATTTGGCTAGCCTTTAATTTAATTTTTATTCATCAGCTACTTTTTAGGGCTCGTAAATCAAACAGTTGTATATTACTATGACTACCGTATCCGCTCTTGTACCTGATTTACCACCGTCAAAATATTTACTCAACGCTTATATGACTCAAATTACTACGAGTATACCTACCTAAAATTTTGACGTGACAACGTCTTATAAATTGGTTTGCCGTGTGACACTTCAAGAAACTGCGTTACGCTCCGCTCACGTTATGCGCTCACAATGAGAGCGAGTGAGAGGGACGCGTGCCTTTCACTTTTTATGTCTGTCTCTCTCGCTCTTAGGCGGGCTAACCATGCCCGAGTCGCCGATTCGCTTAGGCGCCTGCATACAAGTTTACACGTTGCCAGTTAATTGTAAAACGATTGTGTAGTGATAATGTGAAGGTAGTTTATTTTAGTAAAATTATTTTACCACTCAAAGTCGTTGTCACGTAAAACTTTCGCCCGTATACCGACTTTACAGGCAACCAATTTTTTTGAGCAAAGTGAGATCTGTTATAAAATGATTACTTTGGAACTCCAAGAGATAAGATTTAGCCTAAGTCAAGTATTGTAAATACATCAGATAAATGTCACACTTACCCTCATTTAAAATAGCACCTACTTTAGATGCTTATAACTGAAAAAAGAAGTATTTACAGCACATTAATAGAATTTTTGATTTCTTAAATTTATTAAAAATTTAACTTGCACTATATACCTAAGTATTTCCTTTTAGTACATCTGAATATATTTATATATATATATATATAGGTGCTATAGCTGCTCATAGACAGAAGATAATTATTAATTTAATTTAATGATTCCAGAGAAATTACAGGGCTTAGAGACATAATATCTTAGATCTCTGGGAGACGAGAGCAGTGCAGTGCTAGGTAATGATTTGGACTATCATGTTCCAATAGCTGCGTGTTACTGTGCTGTTAAGTGGCAGGCATGTTGCTTACCATCAGGCACATGACCTGCTCGTCTCGTCACTATAAAAACACACGCTATAAAAAAATAAAAAAAAGATAAATCCTACTAATACTCTAAACGTGTAAGATGTTTGGTTCTACATTTGGAAATCAAACAGATTATATTTTGATATATTAGATAAGCTTGTGAATTAATAGTACCTACTATTAATTCACAAGCTTATCTACTATTTACCTTCAAAATGTAGAGATTCTTTATGAAATATACCAAAATTCATAAAGTCGGCAGACAATAAAATAGTAGTACCTACCTATAACGTTGATATCCTCTTTTTGTTGAGTCCACGTGAGGATGTACCACAATTCTACAGGCAAGCAGTAATGTGAAAAGATTACTGTGATTCGCTTTGAAGTGAAATGTTTCCATTGAAATTGGAGGGCATAGAGATAAAACATCTTATATCTTAGGGTGACTAGCGCAGTAATAGGTAATGCTTTGGACCCTTCATGTTTCAATAGCTGTATGTCACTATTGTCACTGCGCTGAAATGGGTACACATGTTTACCATCAGGCACATGATACAGTATTGCATGAGCAAGCAGACTTGCTCGTCTAACTACTCTATACTATATAAAAAAGTATAGGTCAGTTAAGTACCAGCTGGAGGCTCTGCAATCGATGTGCCAAAAGGCATAGGCAATGACAGCTTTGTCCGAAAAAGACTTCAAAGTCTTGAACATTGCCGTAAAATTACTAGCTTATCGGGTTTTATCTGATATATTAAGAACAGTCTACAACTAATCTGCATAATCTAACACCATCTTGCTCTCTTTCTATAGGAGTTTGTCGCTTGAAAAAGCGACGTCGTTTCATTGTAGACGTTCCAAGTACTCGAACGAAGCGATTTGTCTCCAGTTTTGTGATAAAAACGTCTAGACTGTACAGTGTGTTGCCTCACCGGGTTTTTAACGATTGTTAGAATCTAGGTGTCTTCAAATCGAGACTCTTTACGAGGGAAAATTAGGGGAGGGTAAAACCGTAAGACATTACTAGATCAAAATACAAAGGGCTGCGGAGGCGCCAAATTCTAAGAACTCCTAGCACTTAACCCGATAATATTGATTAATTAAATATGTTATTTTCTTATCAATCAGGCATGCGCCGACGGCGACATGTTTTCTTACATTGTTAACACCATTACTACTTCAAAATAAATCATATCACATGCCGGCGGCGAGGCTTAGTAGAAGAATTGTTCATTAAAAAAAATAACGTAGTAATGTAGAGTTCCGTAGCTATTTTTCCATTCCATGAACCGATTTCAAAAGATAAATAAAATTGGTAGTCATGGGGAATGCCGATAAAAGTGAAGACTTATAACTAACTTAGAATTTTATTATTAAACAGCAGTAGTGTTGCACAATACCTGTACAGCTACAGATATACTGCTATTACGCATGTCAGTGACGTGAACTCACAAAGTAGTTTTGTAGTGGTAGGACTCTTAGCAGAGTCCGCCTGGGGAAGTACCACACCTTTGCCAAATATTCTACCGCCAAGCAGTAATGTGCAAACTTTACTGTGTTCCGGTTTGAAGGGCAATGATTCCAGAGAAATTACAGGGCTTAGAGACATAATATCTTAGATCTCTGGGTGACAAGCGCAGTGCAGTGCTAGGTAATGATTTGGACTATCATGTTGTGACAGGCATGTTGCTTACCATCAGGCACATGACCTGCTCGTCTCGTCACTCTATGCTATAAAAAAAAAAAAAAACTTCACTCATCGAAAAAGCATAACAAAAGTAGGAGCGACGGCGGAGCAGCTCCAATGCTACGCCGCTACACACAGATTAGGTACCCTGTTGATCGGCGATGATACGAATTTCGCCTACTATCACAACTCACCAACAATACGCAGGACGAAGTACAATACCGCCCTTGTGGTTACCCGGATATCCGTGCGACGTGCACTACTTTCCATGAATGATCGGACAAAACGAGATAGAGTTATACAAACTTCAATGGACAGAACAGGATGCAAAGAAAGACATCAACGGGTTCCCATTACGGTTAAAAGTGCAATTTAGCTACTAAAACGCTACGGGGCAGTCGTATGATTAGTCAAATGGGTGTTGTCTTTGCCGTTATTAATTTTAAGCAAAAATACCCATCTTAAATCAAGGACAACAAAGCCTGTGTAACCTATATTCCTATTTGAGTATGGAACCCTAAAACTGCATCCGGTGTTTTTGAAGGAATAGTCATTATTAGTGAGGGAAGTAGTCGATGGTTTGTTATCGATTAGATGGCGCCAGCGAGGTGCTGACCCCGATCTTAACGAGCTGGAATGTCTCGCAAACTTGAGATAACAAATAATTTTATTTTTATTTTTGATAAATACCTTTCGTACTATTTAAATATTAGATGAAATTAATATTTTTATGCTTGTTTTAATGTAGTTATTATATTATAGTTTTTTAAATACCTTCTATATTTGCTTCAATACACTAGTTTTATGTTTACAAAGTTCAATTCAATAAAAATTTACTATAGATACTCGTACTTGAGCGTGTTTTAGGTAAATATCACGGAAATCTGAAACGAAAATAAAGATTCCAAACAAATTTTGTATTTATTTAAAATTCAGTTTTTAAATGTACTCCTAACTTCAAATTTGATTTTTGTATTTAATTCAATATTTATTTAGTTTACCATTATGTGACGTTAAGCTAGACGCGTAGGTACATTTAAGTGTGATTAAAAAAACATGTACTTATTAAGTACATCTCAGGAATTTAATTTTCGCTTGATTTTTTGAGAATCTACTAATTCAAAAAGTTCCAGCATTAAAAAAAAAACAGAAATTAGTCGAGCTTATCTATTTCAAAATGGTGACACTCTATTAACACTACACCAAACGGTACATAGTAAGAAGCCACAAAGTTTCTAAAACCTGCCTGTTTCTCAACTTGGTTCCGATATCGGAAAACGCTTTTAAATATTTCTGTCAGTTTTCATATCTATTATCCGCCCGTTAATTCTCACACGGTGCTGTTTTTATATCTTTGATATAAACAAGAGTTAAGTAGGCAGTACGATCTGCTTCACATCTTATCAGCTTTGATGACAATTTATTCGTTCTAAGCCGAGTCCGAAACATATTTAACTTCATTTGCATAAAGAAACACACTCGGAACTTTCCTGATAATAACTACCACAAGTCTCTAGAAGTAGTATATATTTCAGCTTAACCTATCGCGTGATTACTACTTTAAGAGTGTACCGATAAACCGCATTAGCGTCTCGACCATAAAGTGTTATTTTGATGTCGACAAATCCACTTTATTAACAGTCGGACCCCCCGCTGATTTTAATGCAACCATGTCTGTATAAAAGCTGGAATTGGTTACGAGGAACACGCACTAAAAGGTTTATGTGTGTTGAATCGACAAAGTTCTACTGGTGCGCGCTTCTTTTGACTTAAATGCTCGCATCCGAGCGACAATAGTGATTGCAGTTGACACCTGCGGTTAGTGATGCACTTATCGATGCGCTTTGTCGATGGTCTAAACTTTCGATCTTTTTTGAGGTCACGTTCAATAGTGAACATTTAAATTACAATTCTTTTCTCTACTACGTTCCCAAAAATGTTCCAATTTTGCATGTGTGAAAAACAGCTTATGGTTGTGGTGGTTATTAGTGTAATTTATTTCAGAAGTAGAGTATGCTTTCAAATTAAAACGAATGCCAGTATTTAGTTTACCTCTTTACTGAAGGATTAAAACTGGGAAACAAATAATCTGTTAAACTACAAAAACATTTCAAAGCTGAGAATAAATCTTTTTTGAACCAACATACTGGAAGGATAACTTGATCTATAGAACCGACTAAGAAAAATAGACTTCTTTAAATTTATATCTTAATAAGCGTTTCTTGAAGTCCTGAAAGCAACTTATCATTAGTTGCCATCGATAGGAGTAGTTGTACTGATACCGTAGCGTCCCTATATCGACAATAACCGGTCAGTTTATGGTATGTTTGTCCCGCGATACCGTGGCAGTTAACCCTATCTTTACGACCGCCTCTAAACATAAGTGTCTTTCCGAACTTATTTATTTTTATCTCATTCCACTTTTTAAATTGAATCCAAGACCGGCGCGTGTGTGGCTCTTTTCTCGCCACTAAAACTGTCAATAAAAAGCGCGGTCGCGTTGAATCACGATACCTTTTAATGAAAATTTGACTCTTTTTAATATGTTATTTATGTGAATTAAACAAGTACTGGCTACGCCTTAATAAGGCAAACACGAGAGTGCGTGACGTTAATGACCATTTTGGAAATTTAAAGCGGCCATATTGTTGAGGATTCGTCGTGTTTGTCACGTCGTAAATCGAAAATTTACGTTTGATTCGATATAAAAATAAACGAGCTGTGTAAATTAACAATTTGTTTATGTATTTAATACGGGAGTATTTACAATGCATGTGATTTTCAGATATCGATGCTTAAAATTAGATAAATTTTACGGTTGTCGATAAAATCTATCGATGTTTAAAATATGTTAATTTTAGGCATACCTTTTGCATTGAAACGCAACTTCAGAATGCATTTTTTTGAATTCGGTTTTTTAACAGGCATTTTTTGTAAACTTTATTTGTCATTGAGGAAACGAAAAACCATTTAACTGTAATTTATTCTTTGTTTCTTTTCTACATAATTAGCAATACTAACTAGTCAGTCTCGAATTCGTGACGGAAAGTTAACAGACAGCTAATGCTTTTAAAACACAGACTATAAAAACACCTGACTATATCGGAAATCGAAAAATATAGGTACTAAATTAGGTTATGTATTCATTTTATTCACATTTCTAAACACGTTCTGCACGATTCTGCACAGACTATAACTTGGAAGAAATGTCTTTTAGCAAAATGACTGCCACTTGTGGCGCTAGTTCAAAAGTGTTTTAACATAATATTTCTGTTTATTTATGTCATAATAAATATTTTTTTATTTATTTGTCTTTCTTTCTCATACAATAATTGTAAGTACAATTATTATCATGTGCGGTCCGGATGCTTGGTGAAAATTTTAAAGAGGTCCAGAAAAAAAACTGGTTGTAGTTAGATTCTAGATTAGAGTTGCTGAACATCAGGCGAGATGGCGGTCAAGTGTAAACTTATATAGTTTAAAATGTAGAGAAAGGTCGCGATTGCTTATAGTAATGTTTGAAACTCACACTGGCAGACGTTGCAAATATGTACTACGCTGTATTCTTATTTTCTAGCATAATTATCGGACTCGGATCATTAATAACCAATCCTGCAGTCATTATGGAGAGCAATAATTCATTAAACTCATCTTTTTGTGCGAAGGCACAAATGAAATGATTAAGACAGCTTATACTCGTGCTTATTTTGTTACGGTTGTATTAAAAATTATATTATGTTCAAGCTCAACGAAAAATTGCCGGCAATTTTCTTAGTTTTTTGGTAAACGGTTAGGTTTTCTTTGTGTATGCACATTGCACGTGTATAACTTTGTTATGGATAAGCCATAACAAAGTTACTTACTGCGTTACTTACCATTAGGGTCTTGTCATGTTCGTCTCCACACATTTTATTAAACTAGCACTTCACTGGGGGTTTACCTGCATAGCTCCCGCAGCTCTACCGCCTAACGAAAAACGCTTTGACGCTTTGATGCTTTGACGTTGCTGTCTCTTTTCTTCTCGCTTGAAATAAAAGAGACGGCAATGCCAAAACGTCGAAGCGTTTTTCGTTAGGCGGTAGACCCCCCGTTTCCGTTATTTGCCGGGATGCAAAGTAGCTTATGTGTTAGTTCAGGGTTCCAAATTTCAGTTCAATTCGTTCAGGCTTTCTAATGTGATTGAGCCATCCAAGCTTTGACATTATTGTTTTTGTTGGATGTAAAAAACGTACAACAAGTAGGTATATTTTTTAAGAGTCCCATCTGAACTATTGTTGCAATACTTCACAGGGAAGGGCGTTCCATATCCAACGTCATATTTTTCTTGTCATCATCACCATCAACCGGTTTTCGCCCACTGCTGGACATAGGCCTTTCCCATAATACGCTACTCAGCCCGATCCTCGGTCTTATATCTCCAACCGCCACCAGCCGTCTTTCGTATATCGTCACTCCATCGAGTCTCAGGGTATATTTTCTTGTACAAAATTTTAATTAATTATCGTAATCCAATTTAGATGTTCCACATAACCATTACATTGATCTAATAACCGGGTTCAAAGAGAAGCGAATGAAACTTTAAATTGAATCAGATGTAAATCAATTTGCTACTTGTTAATGATATTAGTGTAATCAATCATAGCAGATAATGTACTCGGTGATATAAGTAATGCTATGGCTATGGCGAAGAGGTTAAAATACAGCTGTAATTACTCCCTTCACTATGGTTTTATTAGTTGCGTTTTGTTTTGTTTCGCCTAATCAATTAAATAAATATTGGTGGTAATTTCTGACAGAACATCATCTAGCACAAACTAAGCAAGGCTTGTACTATGGGAGCCAGATAGCTGGTATCATTCTTATACAGTTGTAAATACGTACGTATTGAACATACAATAGAAACAACCAGACACAGAACAAACACTTTTATTCAGCACACAAATATTTACACTGGGTGAAAATCGAACCCACGACTTGCAGGCAGATTTATACTAACTGGACCAGCCAATAATAACTTTAATATAAATAAATAAATATTGGTGGACAATTCACACACAACACCATCTGACCCCAAACGAAGCAAAGCTTGTGTGATGGCGGCCAGATAGCTGATATAATACTTATATAGTTTTAAATATATACTTATTATATAACATAGAAACACCCAGACACAGTGCGAACGTTTGAATTCATTACACAGATATTTGCACTGGATAGGAATCGAACCCACGATCCTCGGCTTCGCAGGCAGAGCTACTACCAACTAAGCCACGAGGACATAATATGTTATATATATATATATTATATCGATATTATATAGATATATTATATCTATAATATAACGTACATACACTAATAAATTACATAACAATTTTAAAGTAGGTACCTACTGACGAAGAAGTTTGCGAAGTAATGGGTGCACTGCACTATAGGTACATACGAAAAAAACTAACGTATTGTAATTCATTTTTGAACTTAATTGTTTATCAATTAAGTTCAAAAATGAATTACAATAAAATATGATGACAGTGAAACGGTTTCTTCTAGGTACCTAAGGACGCTCAAACTTAGACCTTATCGTCGCTTAACATCAGACGAGATGGCTGTTAAGCGTGAATCTATAATTGTTGAAACATAGAAGTTATTTTTTATTATTTTATTAAATAATTTGAATTATAACTTCTTCGTCGCGCATTGGCGTAAAGATGACCAATTTACGACATAATGCTACATTTTGACGTTAAGTAAGCTTCATATTAAAATTTGCCTATTAAATCTAGTCTTACAAAGTAAGAAGTAATTTTAAACAACTACGTAAAAGCAAGGCCGACCATTCAGCTCAACAGTAAATAACTAACTATAGCTATTAATTATTTTAATATCCATTTTACAACTTATTAAAATTAAAATATTTACCAGATATTATTAACTACGGTAGAATCTCTAAACACTATCATTTAGCTTAGTATTATTTCATACTTTTAAAAACTTTAACATTCGATTTTAAAACGATTTTTTAAATTTAAACTAATATTATAGAGCTGAAGAGTTTGTTTGTTTGAACGCATTTATTTAATATTACGGTACTATCAACAGGAGCGGATCATGAATGAAAAATGTAACGAAAACGGGCAAAAAATATTGCTTTTTGAGAGCTTTCGTTGCGTGACAGCATGTGTCTATCTTTTAAAGGTTGCGTCATTAGAACATAAAGTAACAGAGTTTGTTCAAAATTTGAATTAGTAGGTACGACCAATATTCGACAGATGGCGTAGCAACGCGCGCACGGTTCGGCTAGTAATATATACTTTTCAAACGTTGTTTTGACAATGGCGTAACATTTAACAAGTAGGTACCTAAAGGTACAAGTTCGCGCGGAGACCGCAACACGAGACCGCGACCGGAGACCGCGACAGGCACTTGACACTTTGGAATTGTATGGTCGTCAGTTCGCGCCGAAACCGCGACCGCGACCTGTCTCGGTCTCCTGTCGCGGTCTCGGCGCGAACTGGCGCCCATACAATTCCATAGTGTCAAGTGCCTGTCGCGGTCTCCGGTCGCGGTCTCCTGTCGCGGTCTCGCGTCGCGGTCTCAGCGCGAACTTGTACCTTAACTATTTAGGTATATTCGTACTAGCAGCGACGCGCGGCCTTGTAGTTCTCGACCGCGTTACTTTCCTGGGATAAAAAGTATGTACCAAATTTCATCCAAATCCTTTCAGTAGTTTTTACGTGAACGAGTAACAAACATCCATCCATCCATACTTACAAACTTTCAATAAAATTAGTAGGATTGCGGAGAGTCCTTTTTTATTTCTACAGATTTAATTGCATAGATGCAAAACGTTTAAATGTCTTGTCAATTTTCAGTCACAATGCAACTTCAATTGCATTCGGCACATGATAGACACATTGCAAAAGAAACAAATATTTTCGAAATGTAATTTGTAATGTATATTCTAGGTTTTATGGCGGTGATAATTGTGCAGTATGTGACAAAGCATCAATCAAGGAGAATAATAATTTAGCAATGGCACATTTGACTTTACAAGTACATAAAATATTTTATACAGAGTAGGACTGAAAAGGTACAAACAACATATTATATAAACCTTAAATGATTTAACTAAAAATGTTGTGTCTTGAAAAAGCACAAATTTATCTGTGAATGTGTCAATTGTTAAATTGTTAACTTTGACTAACACTCAGTAAACAATCTAGAAATGGACCATGGAGGTAGAGAGGTAAGGATGACTAGGAGATATAACATTCATTCATAAGCAGTCCACTAAAGCGAGAGAGTTAAGGCTTTAGTCCACTACGTTAGTCAAGAGCGGGTTGGTGGACGACATAATGACCTCGAAGGGTTCTAGGTCGGTTTCCTTATGATGTTCTCTATCACCGTTTTTAACTTATCGCCATTACCCAAATTACTTCGAAAAGACAGTGCTGCGCGTGGTATCTGAACCTTGGGCTCCGGATTGGCAGTCGCGGTTCTACTAGACCAGCCGTGACTACTTAAAACGTTTTTATAATATTAGTTAGATATCATTTTACATAATATAGTTCAAGTTTTTACTTCTGTCTGCACTCCAACGGTGGATCCAGGGGGGGGCCTTCGAGTCATGGGGTTCACTCTCCCCTGCGCTGTAGCCAGTACCTAGGTGAACCACTAATTAAAAGCATGCATGTACTTATCGCACAGATTTGTGGCTTGCCCACCAATATTTGACCCAAGTCTCACCTGCTCTTCTTCCGCCTAACTAAATTGGCTTTCGGTTTGCTATTGCGGTCTCTGTCATTCCAAGTGGAGAGATAGAGAAAGCATTATCAAAGCTAAGACAGTTCTAGTTAGGCGATATACCCCCTGAAACCAAATCTGGACTGCTTGCTGCACTCCCGAACTTCCTCTGTTTATTAGGGTCATCACTTTTGTAGATTTGTCTTATTCTAAAGCTGTGTTTAAATGAAATCCAAGTGATATTAGTGAAGGTTACATCAGATCTCGAGCCACGGAAGTGGGTCAGTGCGACGTCGGCGCTCGCAATCAGGTGTCATTACCGTGCACTTGTCAGTGATTACCTTAACCAACGACACACCAAACTTTGTGGCAATTTCACAAAAAAAACAGAATGAGTACTTCCTTTAATTAAATTAAGTTTTCGGAAAAACAAACACCTATTTAAATTTATAATTAAACTCAGAAACTAGACAAAATTTCATATTTTCGCAATGTATGCAAAAAAATTGGCAGGCATAGGAACTGCCGATAGAAGTGAAAACTTATACTTACTTACTCAGAATTTGATAGCTCACTTTGGAAACTACGCGGGTGAAACTGGAGGGCGTGAATAGCCAATGGGAAATGCTGACGCATTTCTAGATGACCAATGGCTATGATCCCGAGTTTACCCGAAGATTTCTTATCATTCCCGAGCGTGACAAATGAGCTTCATTCACAGCCCAGGAAAAATCTGTGTGTGGTGTACAAAAAGAAGATTCCACTTCAAAACGGTGCAAGTGGGATTCGAACCTATCACTATTAATTCATTTCGTAATTAATAATACACGTCTCATTTCATTTTCTTACTGGTTCGTTTCACTTTTTATAAAATCTCGTAGATTTCCCATTGTAAGCTAAATCATGTTTGTATTCCGCGAGTGTCTGCGGCGGCGTATAATCGCCCAATTACCGCAATCTCTGAGAATATCGGACGTTGCACATCTCGGCCGATGATAACGTGCACTCACGCTGAGTCGCAGGGAAATGTTAGAGAACAGTGTTAGACAGTTACCACCGCATTGAAAAACTTTATCCAAGCACAATTTCTGTCTTTTTGACGTCACAAATCAGAAACGTCGAAAAATACGCTCACTTAAGTTTGCTTTATAATTTGACAGCTGCTTTGGGTCTAAAAACCCCTAAGTGAGTAAAAATCCTAGTAATATTATAAACACGAAAATTTGGATGTTTGCTGCTCAATCACGTCGGAACGGCTGAACGGATAGAGTTGAAATTTAAAACACAAGTAGATTACTTATAGTTGGAAATACCACCTAGGTTATTTTTCATCGCTTGGACGGACGTGATTACAATTCGGAAAATAGATGAACATATTAGGAAAACATACTTGACTTGACAGGAGACTTGTTTTATTGCGAGAAAATAAAGGGGACCGAACCTAATAAAACAACAACAAAGAAACAATCACGTTAATTTTCAGTTGCAAATTATCGGTTCTATTGTTAGACCGTTGTACCTATTTTGTTTTGTTTATTTGGTGTGGCAACACTAAGTTACCTTCTCTCGGATCCTGCACGCCAACTAAAGCTTATCATCGTTTGTGGCATCCCTAACGGTACATTGCTTCGCTGCCAAACTGCATTGTTCACTAAACATTCTACTGTTAGGTAGAATGTTGAGATTTCTACTTCAAAACGCTTTTTTTTTTTTTTTTTTTTTTTACCTTTTATAGGTTTACACTTGACCGCCATCTCGCCTGATGTAAAGCGACGATGCGGTCTACGATGAAGCGTGTTTACCTAGAAAAAACCGATTCACTCTCGATTTGAAGACACAAAGATTGTAACCATCGGGGAAAACCCACTCAGGCAACGTATTCCACAGCCTAGACGTTCTTATCACAAAAGTAGAGTCAAATCTCTTCGTTCGTGTCTTTGGAACATCAACCATGAAACGATGTCGCTTTTTCGAGCTACGAGCATTCCGATAGAAAAAAGGACAAGGTGGTATTAGATCATGTAAATCAGTCGCACACTCTCCGAAGTGTATCCGATAAAAAACCGATAGACTAGCAATTTTACGGCGATGTTCAAGACTTTGAAGTCTTTTTCGCACAAGAGTAGCATTGCCTATGAGCCTTTTGGCATGTCTCTCGATCGATTCCAGAGCTTCCAGAGCTGATACTTAGCCGAACCATCCCAAAGGTGCGAACAGTACTCCATACAGGAGCGAATCTGTGCTTGATATAATGTAAGCAACTGTTCAGACTTGAAGTACCTTCGCACCTTTGAAAGGACACCCAGTTTTTTGGCAGCTAGTTTAGCCTTAGATTCGATATACGAGCCAAAGTTGAGCGTAGAGGTCAAAGTCACGCCCAAAAGCTCAAGACGGTCAGAAACCGGCACGGACACACCTCTAAAAGTTGGAGTCAGTTCGAATGGACTCCTTTTAGCGGAGAATAGACACGCCTGCGTCTTACTCTCGTTGAACTTGACCAGATTGGCATCGCCCCATTCAGACACCGCCTCAAGGGTCAAGCTCAAACGCTCGATCAGACTCTCTCTCAGTACCTGAGTTTGCTGCCCACTGGCTCTCGCGCTTAAGATGAGGCCTGTGAAACTTTATTGTCCTTTACAATTTGTTTAGCGAACTGCCCCCCCCTACTTTGTTTGGGTTTCAATCAACGTAATAATATAGCCTATATCTAACCCTACTAATTTTATAAATGCGAAAGTCTTTATCTATGCAGGGATGTTTGTAAACTCTTTTAAGAAAAAAACACTGAAGGGATTTGGTGCGTACACATAGAATAGATAATATAGAACACGTACGTAGGCGTACATAGAAAATAGTCATAAAATAACATATTATACATAATTAAAATGGGCTGTTAGAAGTTATGGTATAGATCAACCTTGACTAGAACCCACTACTAGGCTTATGACGTCATATATCTCTACCATTGTGTTTATGTAAATTTGACAAATTTCAAAGACACTTTACCGTACAACTAATGGCCAACAAACATGCGAGTGCTACCATTCGAACATAACGAAATTTAAATTAAATCGTACTCAGAAATTACCTCCCGTGGCTCAAAATGGTTTGAAATTTCTAAATCTAATCCAATATATTAAGAAAAATACGAGAAATCTGGCAGCCTCAGCACGTTATAACGCGATATAGTCAAAACTAATAGTGATTTTTCGTTATACGTATTATTATTATGACACTTTCGTGTTTGTCATAATTTATTTGGAATTTGTCGATTATGTCACGTGAGCATTTTAATATAAAGCAACATACTTAATCGTATGTCTTAACTTTTTTGGAAGTTACATGGCTTTTGGCGCGTTAGGAAAATTTTGGGATTTTTTTACGATGCGCGCGCACACCGACCGTCACGAAAATGCGACACCCTAAAGTTACCAACTTTCAACACTAGATAACATTGTAACTAAATTCATGTTAATACTTAATGTGTTGAAGATATTATCTATTCTATGGTTGAAGTTGGCTTCTTAGTACGAGGAATAATGAGAAGAAGTACCTACTTATCCCTTATTGCATGCAAATGTAAGTACCTTAGTAGGTAGATACACTTTTTTTTACCAAAGGCGTCCAGCTACACGATACCGTTTAAAGTGGATCACTTTTTTCTAGAAAAAATTGATTCATTGTCGATTTGAAGACACTCACTGCATCTGTCACTGTCAAATTGCAATCGCCGTTAGTTTACAATATATCGTCAGAGATTATAAAACAACGGTGAGATACCTTAGGGTAGTTTATAATCTAAAACCTTTGATTGTAATCTCACGATTTCACTGTGAAATATCTGATCGAACAGTATTTTGAGCACATTAAAATCGCAAACAAACAAACAGACAGATCACGGCGTACAAATAAATCTTCCAAACAAAATATTTCATAATAGATAATTAACATATACTTGTAATTATGTATCTTGACTACAAAGACACAGGTGCAGTTAGTAAAAACATAAAAATAACTTGTATACTTGTAACTTTTCACAAACATAATAAATTCTACTTTAGATGTTATTTTGATCTAATGGCAACACTATTTTGTAAATAAGGTTGTGTCAGAAAAAAAATATGTAGAAAAGACCTAAATTTCGCTATAGATGGCGTCAATTTTTAATTTTGTTGGAGTAATTTGATTGATATGTAAATATCAATAATTTAAAATTTTTTACCAACATCCTTTTTACATTTTTAGTTTTACCATCTCTTATTCTGAAAACTAACGAGAGTTAAAACTATACATGTTCTCGAAAATTGGATTCTCTGTCTAATAAATCTGTTAGCGCTGTATCTAATTCCTAAGCAGATTTGAATTGATTTCTACCATAAAGTTTAACCATAACCTATTCATGAGATTGCCCCTAACTGTCTTTAGATTGTTCAGATATTTTAAATATTATATAAATTCGTTTCTGTTTGGCACCTTCCATATAAATTGGTAAATTTCCCGTCCATATTCCATATGAGGTAGCAGTGATATATTTGAATACTCTGATTTCGATGATTTTTGGTATTTTGGCTGCAAATTGATGGTTTTTAATTTTGGATGTGGTTTTATTTATGAATGGTTCGGTATGGAATGACATTGGCATACCACAATAGCCATTATTATTCCTACTGCCTTCACAATATATTTAAAGAACACTCATTTTGAAAACATCTGTATTACTCAATTCTGTTCTAATTTCTAACTTTTTGTTGTCCGCCTAGGAAACTACCATAGTTTTTACAGTTTACCGTCAATTATTATTAATCTACAAATAAAATTTGTTCCTTTCTGTTTAAAAAGGATTGTCCTAAAGGATTTCAAATAAGTTAACAAAGGAAATAGGGTAATTCACCTGATATTTTTGGGTGATGAAGCCAGTGCAGTGCTAAGTAGTGATTTGAACTCTTCATGTTCATATGGCTGAATAGAGTTGTTTTTTTAAGAGGCGCGTGGCTTCCTTGTCTCGTGACTATTTTGTGTAAAACTAAAAATAACCGTGCAAATGTTTTTGTATACAACTACCTATATTAAAAATATCTTGCAAATGAATATACTTGTTATTTTAAAGCATCTCATATCGTGTCGAGTAAATCCAGGGTAATAAATTATCGAATTTTCTCATCAACAGGTTGCAAGTCCTTCTTCAAGAGATCCGTGAGAAGAAACCTGACTTACTCCTGCAGGGGAAATAGGAACTGTCCCATCGACCAGCACCACAGAAACCAGTGCCAATACTGCAGACTCAGAAAATGTCTCAAAATGGGCATGAGGAGAGAAGGTGAGTTTATCTAAAAAGAACACTTGAAATTTTACCCTTAAAGTTGTAACTAAAAGAATGTAGTTTCTCATCTTTGAGTTGCGTCGTTTATTGCAGTATAGGACGCGAATGAATAAAGATAAGTTACTAGATAAATTACGTTCTTTTTGATACAACTTAATCGAATATCTTTAACAGCATAGAAATGGTACGGCCAGTTTATGAAAGTTGCCTCACTAAGAACGTGGATACTTTCATAAAATGGTTTAGATTCGTTTGGCTGCAGGCTGCAACCTAATTGGATATATTGATGACTTTTTTACTCCCTTTTTGGTATGGCCAATTCATGAAAGTTCTGTCATCAAACCAAAGTTGTGACCAACTTTAATAAATTGGTAAAGTCTGGTTCGGCTGCAGCTTTCTTGGATATTTTGGTGACCTTTCTTAACACCGTATGGTATGGCCAATTTATGAAAGTTATGGCACAATACCACGACTACAATGTTGAGAAGACTTTCATAAATTGGTCGCAGTGACAGTTTCACTGAAAGTGTGAAAACTATTTAAATTCAGTGTGGTTGTTATTAGAAAAGGAAAATTTTACTAACCAGAAAATTGGCTTTAACTTTCGAGTAGTAACTAACCTATATTGAGACATTTGATTACAATCCGTGTTATTAAAGTTTTCTTTTTGTCCACCGGTACTTTACCCATATTCTGTAAGTACTATGTAATATAAGTTTTAATATTTTCATTTGTACATAGTTTTATGTTTATCGCTAGCCAGACGTCGGTAAGGTTTTAAGAGCAGTGATATTGTGTCATAGCGCAAAAATTACAGAACCACTAACCATAAAAAATGAAGAATGGGCGAGTTACTTGCCTATTTCTTTAAAAAATTAAGTATTTGGAGAACTTGTCGCTGGGTATTGTTTTAGTAAAATTTGACATCATAAGACCTGAAAAATAAGTCTTCGTTATTATTTTTACTTTGACTTTGAAATAAACAGTCTCTGAGTTTGAAAATGTTCAGTTCATAAACGGGGTGTTAAACAAAAACATAAATAATATTGGCTCAGTTTCAGTTTTATCATAGTCCGTCTTTTCAGTCTGCTAAGGTATCTCTTCACCGATGAACGAACTTCAAAATAAGAGAGAACATTATTTTTCAAATGAGTGAATTCCATCTCAACGACTGCTTAGACATTAAAAAAAATCTCACGTTTTGTTTAAAATATATTTTGACAATATTATTCTAAAGTGCGGTGTGTGGCTGACGATTAAGATAGATAGATAGAAACTCTTTATTGTGACACGAAAAAAAAAAACTTAAAATATTACAGACACACACTTATAAACTAGCGCCACAAATGGCGGCCTTATTGCTGAGAGCAATCTCTTCCAGGCAACCAGCCTCTTCCAGGCAACCAGCAACTTACACATTAAGACATTAAGATACTTGTACATTAAGTGTATGTCTTGCTCATCTTATCACACTTTGTTGAAAAAAATACATAAATATGTAGGTATGCCTACTTGTGTTTAGTCCCATCATCATCAGCCTTTGACTGTCTACTGCCGGACTTAAATCAGTCTTCTTCCAATTTACGCCACACAGCTCGATCCTTGGCTGTACGTTTCCAATACCCACTACTTAACAACCTTTCGTATAAATTATAAATGCGAAAGTTTGCGAGAATGGACGGATTATTTGGACGGAAAATTTGTTACTCTTTCACGCAAAAACTGTTGAATGGATTGGGTTGAAATCTGGAAAATAGATATGTATTCATAAATACTTATGTATACGTATGTTAGATACGAAGTGCTGCTAGTATACTTACCTACACTAAATGTAAAACACGACATTTAGATTTGCGCGTGCCGTTATTCGATGGAATTCTGGAATTATGGAATGTAGCTTATTACAAAAACCTTTACTACACTGATTGTCACAAGCTCACAAGCATAATTAGTGAAATCATTAATCTTGTAAAGTCATTAGTCGGACAACTGCCCAAGGGCAGGCGAGACTCTAAGCATCTGTTGACGATCGCTGTTAATATAAAGTTATGAACAGTAATAGCTTATTATAACGACGGAATTAATACCAGGTTATTGTTTTAAAGACAGCGCCATGATTGATGGTATTGGCGGTGTTAGATGAATCTTGATAATAACGAAAATAATTAATGATTTTCAGACAATTTACCTTTTTGTTTGTTGGAAAACGAGCGAGTGCGTAAATGAGAAGTTAAAAATAATAGATGTTGCTTAGGTCAAGGCTAAGAGGATTGGACCTTGACGAGTTGTCATATTTACGACTTACGCGACAGTGTGGCTTTTAACAGCCCATTGAAATACTGCTGCGACTACTTTTATTGGCACCTGAGTTCTGTGATGGTGACAGTTTATTTTGTGTAAGTTATACGCGAAACATATTTTGATTTACGACATTTTTCTTGTCTCACATAGGTGGAAAACGTGGTCGTGCTAGTTTTTGATATGGACTTTGTTTCATTACGTAGTTATTTATTAAAGAAACTACCTAATTTAACTTAGCTGTGATTTTAGTGTTAAAATTTCCGGCTAAATCGTATCTTTTTTAATAACCGTCATCTTATTACTGGTGAGGAGTGTAGTGTCGTGTTGAGTAATGATTTGGACACTTCGTGTACCAATAGCTTTTTGGCTCTGTGCTGTTATGCAAAGGTGTGACGCTTAATATCTTGTTTACTATAAAAGAATTAAACTCATGTTAAATATCCCCATGTCCCTATTGTAAGTTTGCTGACAGGTAGCAAACTCACAATTAAGTTCAAGCCCTACGTTTGTGAGATAAAGCAACTGAACAATTAAACAAGGCTCCATAGGTAGGAGGTAAGATAACACGGCCTCGTAATTTCCTCTTGTCATAGAGGAAGCGGTCTGGGCAGGAGGTTGAAGGGTACGGTACCCTGCCTTCTATACAACCTGTGTGACCTCGCCCTTTTATACAGACTTAGTAAAATTTACAGAGAGTACATTATTATTATTTTCTACAATAAAAATAAACTAATTTGTCCGTCAGTTAGATTATTAAAAAATATTGTACACGTATTTTTTCTTTTGTTTCACAAACAAAAAATGGCGAAGATACAATGTTTTTGAGAGACGCCAGTTCGTTCTAGGATTTTTACGAAGACGTGACATCACAATCTTCCACTCCGTCTTAGTTCATCAAGAACTAAGCCGTTGCAGCTTTTTAGCATGTTTCGATGATGGCGAAGTCAGCATGCCATTAAATATCAATTTGGTGTTTTGTATAAACATATAAAGAAACTCTGAAGGAGCACTTCATTTCTTCTTGTTTAGATTATTACAATATTCCAAAATATACAAGACTTAAAACATTATAAAAACCTAATCCTAGATCGCCGTAAGTAGCACAACCGACTTTCCGTATTGTTATTAGATGTCTTTCTAACTCTATGTAAATGTCGTCAAAATGATACCAAAAAAACAAACGCCGCCAAAAGTTTGAGCACCTCACACCTTTGTGTCATTAACCGGCCTTTCACCGCGCCGATAGCAAAGGGCACGGCAGACCGGAAAGGACGAGTAACCCGTTGCTCTCAATACAACCCTCAAGCACCGCATTAGGCCTCCACGACCCCGGGCTATTTTGGCCCAACAAACGATTTGTTTGCTGTCAACAAACAAAAGAAAGGTGCGAACTCCAGACTCCTTTTTACAGATTAACTGTTACTGCCGAGAAAAAATGTCTTTGTCGTTTTTTAATCGTCTTAGATATCAAACCTGATCGAGATAAGACGGCGCGAGCTTTTGTGACTATTACTATTGTTTTCTTTCGATGTTTTCTAAAACGTTTTAGCGGTTGAAAGGGTCCATTGAGGGGTGCTACTACGTAACACTGATTGCGATTGCGACACGATCTGTTTCAGATAGCCTTTGTAGCGTTTTGGTCATTCTTCTGTTGTTTATGTAAGCGTGTGAGATAATGAGTGTCAATTGCGTTTTTGTCGAGATGGGTAGCTGTATTGTGTAAGAAGTTTTGATTGTTGTGGACGCAATTTAGTACAATACAATCGGTAGTTGGTAGTAAATCTGGCTGCCTTTAGGTCGCATGTTCGAATTCTACCTTCAAACAGTTGCTTAGTTCGGGGCTAGTTAGTAAAAATATTGCTGCAATAGTCCCCATTACGCTTCGATTCGATTTCGAACCACTCGTAATCAAAGTTTGATTCTTGATATGATACTTTAGTTAATAGTCTGTGAAACTAGGTACTCTCACAGATATGTTAGCGTGCATAATTTGGTTTCACTTGTCCCACCGTTGATAGCATACAAACCTTTTTACGTCTGTCTTCAAGAATAGTCCCTCAATAATAGAAATAACGTAAAGAAATTAATAGAAGTCAGTTGTTATCGTTCATTACAACCGCGGATATTAATCCGTGGTTACAACCAATATTTCTTGGTAATAGGCATTATCACTACTGCGCTTCTACTCTTAATGGCGAACTGCAAGTTCATCAGATTCAGTGGTCATTCATGTCAATTTCTTTTTAATCTTATATATAATATTCTCGTGTCACAGTTTGTTTCCTTACTCCTCCGAAACGGCTTTACTGATTTTAACCAAAATTTATATGCATATTCAGTAGGTCTGAGAATCGGCTACTAGCTATTTTTCATACCTTTATTTATATGGCAAAACAACGTTTGCGGGGTCAGCTAGTTATACTATAAACAAACGGGACGAGCCTGATGTTAAGTGACAAAAAGTATGCGTATCACAGTACAATGCAACTACTTGAATATGAAGAGTACAAATAACTACCTACTGCACTGCGTTAATCACACAGACATATAAGTTACCTAGCAGTGCCTCCCGGTCTTACCCGCGTAGTTTTCGATCCCATAATTTTCCCAGGATGAAAAGTAGCTTATGTGCTATTCGAGACTGTAATGTAACTGTGTTCCCAATTTCAACTCGATGCGTAGGTATAGATCCATCCCGACGTGATAGAGCAACAAACATCTAACCTTTGGCATTTACAATATTAGTGCGATTTATTTCTTTGGTCTGTAATTTCTCTAGAACCTATTGGAATTTGCTTAATTTGGTAAAGACCTTTAACTAACAATGGTACGAGAGAAACCCCTGTATATTTCGCCGTAGGATGCTCACTGCCCTACATTGAGTCTATTAGCAGTGCCCTTTCATCCATACGTTTCAACACAGTAAACGGTGCTACTATTTCGTGATTTCGCTCATCACAAAATACCCGTGGTGGTAAGCTTCGGATTGTGAAGGAGCTATTTATGTGTTTAACATTTTATTTCTACTGGTTAGAAACCTTCGTAAGGTGACCTTCCAAAATAGGTTTTACTTAAGCAAATGATTTGTAACTACGTAGGTTAGTAATTTTGATGTCACATTTTTTTATAATTTTTACTTTACCCAAATATTTGGTAGAAAGTTATTAAAGTATGTATTTACTCGTAGCAACCCATAGTTTTAACAGCATACTTACCCTAGTATTATCAATTACGACATATTTGCCGTGGTTTCGTTTTTTTTTTAATGTTGTGGTAAGACTCGTTGCAGAGTCCCCGTCTGGGAAAGTACCACGCCTTTGCTAGTTACTCTACCACCAAACAGTAACGTACAAACATTTCCGGTTTCCGAATTGAAGAGCAATGTCTCCAGTGAGATTACAGGTCATACAGATGAAACATCTTATATCTCTGGCGAAGAGCGCAGCGCAGTGCTAGGTAATGATTTGAACTCTACATGTTCCAATAGCTGCGTGTCACTGTGCTGGTATATAGCAGGCATATTGCTTACCATCAGGCACCTATACCGCACATCTCGTCACTATATAGCTCTATACTATAAAAAAAACATCTGCGCCATCTTTGGCAAAATTGAAAACTATATTTGACAGGTATATTGGCATTCCGAATACGCCTTATTTGAACTTATTGGTATAAGATGAATACAGATTGTCAAAGACACAGCAAATAGAAGGTTAAAAGTAAATAACGTGCCTAGACTTGACTTCACACGCTCTAAACTTTAAACTATTTCATCACAACGTTACCAGGGACTTATAACAATGTCTACGTATCATAGTACACTTGTAGCTATTACTAAAAAAATATTTCCCAGTACGCGGCAATGTCATTGTAACTTCGACTTAAGGCCGGTTTGCATTTTGATTATTGCGAGTGTGAGTGCGAGTGCGATTGCGAGTGCGAGTGACTGATTACTATGCACTCGCAATAATCAATCGGTGTCCACACGTGTTTGCTACCAATCATTCAACACCTGCACTACTCACTCGCACGCGTACTAATCAAAATGAAAACAGGCCTTTACTTATACAACCCCCTAAATGTTCTCACCGCTGGGACTCAGGGCCTTCTATCGCGAAGAGAGAGTCAGGGCCATAATCCACCACGTTGGTCTAGTGCACGCTGGTGGATGACACATGACCTCGAAAGAATCAGGGTACATTTTTTTTTAAAGAAAGGAATGAAGGTACATTTCGGGTTCATCACGATTCCTTCACCCTCTTAAGTTAGTGGGATTACGCTCATGATTTCGAAAATACTGTGGTGCGCGTGGGATTTGAACCTGGGTCTTCCGGGTCGGAAGGTGGATTACGGCCTTGACTTTTTTTTTGCGAGAGAAGGCCCTGACCCAGCAGTGCTAATACAAAGTGGGATGCTTTTATGATTTTCCTAGTAACAGTTTTGTTACAAGATCTGACTAAAACTCAATTTTGTTTCTTTGATACAGATCAGATTTAACTCAAAAAGTTACAGATTTTTGACGCACGTAAGCGTGGAGTAAATCTTTGGAATGTGTACAGTTAACACTGTACTACTAATATTTGTTCTCGGTACGGAACCTTCGGTGTATCGTTTTTATAGCTATAAATATTGGTGGACAATTCAAACACAACACCATCTGACACCAAACTAAGCAAGCTTGTATTATGGTGGCTTGTACTAGTTATCAGAGCGGTATGCATAAAATAAATTTCACCCATGGAATGACTGAGCGTGAATAGGTAGTCAGAGATAAAACTACATCAGCAGTACGTAGGTAAACACTCCCTACATTAGTCCAGTCCAACAGACCATCATGCAACTAGACAAACACTCCCGTGATTGCGAGCGCGAAACAACGCTCCGCTATTGATTAATTAGCCACATTACAGCCAGTTTATTTAATAAGATCAATGTAGGCACAAAAACGTAACGTGTATTGTTTGACGAGGACCGAATTGAAAATTAGCGGAATTTCATTATGTCGGTATTAGGTGGTGTTGGTCGAAGATCCAGAGACTGGCCTACAACCAAATCAAAGCCTATATTTCAGTGAGTTATTTAATTATGATGTCTTATTAATTTATTTGTGCGAAGTTGAAATGTAAGAAAAGGAATGTTGACCCCAATAACACGTGGGTACAGAATCAGGAAGAGAGAGATAATGAGGTATAAGTTGGAGTAATAGTTAGTTTGTGTACATATATTATCTAGAATATTTTGCTGAAACAAACACTGTTAAACATGTGTAGAGTTCTACTAAAGTATAATATTAATAGATTTAAAACAATCCCTTCATCGGTTAGGAAAATCTATATTTTTTGTAAAAGTTCTGCATAACATGGTTATAAATAGCTGTTATTGCGAACTTTATCGTTTCAACGAAACTAATTATGGAGCAAAAAAGAGTAGCCGGTTAAGTGTTCACGGTAGACTTATTTTATGAGACTATATGGAAACATACAGGTACAAAAATTTGGAAAAATAACATCAGCAAAATTAAATTAACTTATCAAACATAATCTTTGGGTTACTCAGTCCACGGAGAAGTCGATTCCGGCCGTTTTGAAGCTGAACAATGGGTTTCAATGGTCCCACCTTTTGTTTAGGGCGCATCAATCATACTCGCTTTGTTTGGAATATCTTAATAAGTTTTTGTGCAGGACCGGTCATTTAGAAAGATTTCTGGTATCGCACCGATACCCCTCGGGACTTGGCGGTGAATTTTAATGAAATTTGCGAGGAAATTGAAATGTAATTTGCTGTATTTTTTGGGTGTAAAAGGTGTAATTGAATTGGTTGATTTTAGAACCTATTTTGATTAAAATTTATACTGAATTTCGACTAATATCATAAATGATACGCCGTAATGTGTCATGGTTTACAAACTGACAACTCATTATTTTCTCTAATCCAAGCTTAAAATGTATTGCACTGTTGAATAGAAACCATGCACAATGATGTAACGTTGTGAGCCCACAAAACTTGTCAAAAACGTCATCCTTTGAGACGTTCCCATAGGGTGCGCAAATTACTCCAATGTTTGCATCGATTATTATTTCAAAAAGCAAAATGCCCTATACACGCCTCTGTCTCACAAAGGAAACGTCAAAAGAATCGGCGCGGATTCTTGAGGAGGGTGTCAATTTGCGCTTGTACCCAGGTGCGGTCATTGTTGACCAACTGACCGTAAGAATGGGTCTGTTTGGATTAGACCAGTCTAGTTTGGCAAACACCAACCCGTGAGAACCGTAACGTTCGTTCTGATGACCAACTTGTTCTCGATCGCAAAACTAGTGTCGATAACGAGCCGATAGAACCTCGATAGCCCTTTTGAGAAACACTGCAAGATTAATATAACGACTTAATCGTGTCAACCATCAGTAAGAGCAGTTAGAAAGACGAGAATAACTCGAGGCGGTGCTTACTGACTTTGTCTGCTGCGTCATTGAGATATTATCGTTTCTAGTGAGCATAATAACTGTGACATGTTTCGTACGAGGCTCCAGGGCCGCATTTAATGGTCCACATTCCGGGAAAACTGAGTCTCACTAGCCGCGTTCAACATAAAGATATGATCGACGGTTTTCACGCAGTAGAGTTCCCACGGAACGCAAAAAAACCCCTTTAGCTTGACCCTCGCTGGACATCGGTCAGGAGTAACGCCCCGGCCAAAACATTAATTAAAAACGAAGACAACAAAATAGACCAGTTCTGTTTCTGCACGGTCAAGGTGCACGACCCTACTTTCAATAGGGTTCCGGGCGTCGTAAGCTAATTATATTTCCGCACGTTTTGTCAAGCGATTTGCATGTGAATAGTCCAACTACAATAGAAAATGTTCCTAATCTGCTTGGAAAGGCTGCGAGCGGTGGCCGCAGGTAATACACAAATACCGTCAACGGGTTGCCTCTCACTACTTAAAAATATTATAAATAGAAATTTAAAATAAGTTTTCTCTGTGTAAATTTACCATACTTCAATATAGAATTTAACATTAAAGAAATTATACTATTCTAGTAATTGTGTTCGAACAATAACATATATTTTACGGTATCTAATGTAAGTGCTTTGGAAACCGAAGCCTGAGTTAATCTATTCCATCAAATTTAAATTATATGCAGCACCATCTAAAATTCTAAAATACAGTGTGTTTTAAACATTATTGACAGTTGTTCATTAATTAAAGTCACCTTTGGTTAGAGACGACACATTTTATAAGTCGTTGAAGCAAGACATCGAATATAAAATCCATCGAATACTACAAAGACGTTAATAACAAAAAAAAAAGATGGATCTGTTGGACATTTCATCATCCCGAAATCGGATGAACAGAATCCAATTCGATCGTCTCGTAAACCCCAAAGCGAAATGGCCTCACAAAAAGGAATCAAAGTGTAAAATCATTTGTGTCGGATTAAAAAAGGAGCTAGCGAACGAGCGTGAGATATACACCACTATCAATCACTTGGTGATTTATATTCTCTCACTGGGATGATGTATCACCGGCCGGGACTCTGCCGTCCATCTGTAAAAGTATTTCGATAATTAACTTTTTAAATTTTGACGGACACCTTCATTTTCGGATAAAAAGACAAAACACGTGCTGTTGCAATAGCGCGAAATTCCTTCTCGATGTGATAAATGTCACATTTCGAAAGGCGTGGAACCAGTTACGCGCATCTTCGATACATTCTTTACATTATCGATAGTTTTATTTGCTGTTCGATCTTTTTGATTTAGCAATATTATTTACTGCTTGTGGTAATTCAAATAGTGTGAGATCAAGCTGTGCATTGTAGATAACTACAGAAGAGTCCGACATTCATCAGCGCAGGCGCGACACGCCACAATATAGTACGTCAAAATATTCATCTACAGGGGGTTGCGTCAATGGCGTTCCACTTGCTAGCCTGGAATCGAAGGTGGCCCCCTGCGGAGCGGTCGGCGTGTGCCTAACGAACTATACGCGTGATTTATTGGAGCGCCTTCGCCGGCCACCGACGCTAATTCCCTCACCAACGTGTGATACCACGGGAAATATACGAGCCCCAGTATCACCGCTTTCGATGCTCATTACTTTTAAATCATACACTCGATACAGTCTATTTGCATCCACTTCCCACCTTCGATCTTCAAACGTTATTATTTCGATTTAGCTCACGGATAATCCGATTCGAAATTATATGCAATGATAAATCGACAGTACGTACAGGTGAAATTTTCTCACAGTCGCCTCGACCGCTCTAACGCCGTATAATCTCGAATACTTGAGAGAGTAATGCACGGTTTGTATGTATATTGGTTACTACGTTAGTAGTCTCAGGAAACCTGTTTCATCTGGTCGTGCCCTCTGTACCGTACCATATAATATTATATTTGTTGGCATCCAAGGCTATAGTTTCACTTTATATTCTTAGATCGTGATTTTAATGATTTGAAATTGAAGCGCGCAAAAATGGCTAGGAATTCAAATTTCGTTTGACAGACATGTAAGATCACAATCACGAGTCGAAACAACGATACTAATACATTCACGGACGGATATTTACATTTCGTTGACAGCTTAATGGTCAGATGATATTCCCATCAAAATCAGAAATTATCAACACAAATGTCGACCGCGTCCCGCTTCTAAAAACAAAAACTAATTTAATATGCTAATGTTGGTGATGGCTCAATAAAATTAATGATAAGAGTCTATAATAATCATGATGGTATTCAGAATTGAAACAACTTTTTCTCGGGACCTGTCGTTCGGCATTCATCTAGCGTCCGCATCTCTGTGTGTCAGTTTGTCTGTACGTCCATCATTACACGTGAATCATCGCCGGTATCGTGCTCGGAGAATTTCGTGAGGTCACAGTTTAGTATAGCGGTTTAGGCGCCCTGGGGTCGTTTGCCCGTCTCCGGGCCGCGGTGCCGGTGCCTTGCTGCGAGCATCCTCAGCACAGAATGGGACGAGAGACCAGCTCTCTGTCTAACGTCGACCGTTCCGTGACCCCGCAGCTAATCACATATCTGCAAGCGTATTATGATTATCGCAAGCCTTCGTTTCTCGTACGTTGTTGTGGTCACTGACTCTGTGAGCGGTTTTGTTTCGTTTCCTACCAACATTATTGTTTCTTATGCACGATTTTCATTCACATTATTTGAATATCATTTGAGTTCATTCTATCGTTATTACTGAGATTGTAGCCTCACCGAAGTACATATACTCTTGATACATTGCATCAACTTTATAGCTCTCTGAGTGCTGTATCCCTTTCGAATATAACTAGTTTTATGCATCTCCATATTATAATTATAATCTTATGATGGAGTATTTACATCATTTAGTACTGAATGGGTGTAACAGAATAGATTTACGTCTTATTGACCTCAACATAAATCTCTAGTAGTATTCAATACGTCGATAATTACAAAAACTCGAGTCACTGTTAATAGGGTTGTGGACTGTGTCGGAATGCACTTAATTCTTGGCACGTGCCGTCTTTCTGCTTTATTTATACAATCTTTACCATATTTCCCAAGAAACGTTATCTTATAGATAATTTTAATTGTATTGTGTAACCCATTCACATATCTTTTGTGTCCGGCATTTTTTATTTTTTTGTTATTGTTTAATTATGCATCTCAGTGTGAGGTTTTCCTAAATTAATTCACATTAACAGCTCGCTGTCACTGTGTGGGATTAGCATTCCATTTCGCTTTTAACTATGCGTTGGTTTGAATCACAAAAGTGCATTTGTCACTTAACAGGCGTCTACAATCGGGTGTCTAATCGTTCTCCTCATTCGTCTCTGCCTGGTCTCGTGTTAGGAAACTTTCTACATTAGTAACGTAGGAATCTCTAATCGGTATATTAGAAACAATATTTCTCACTGTCGTAGAACTCGAGAATTTTCTAATGATATCAAAACACAACCGTTACGACAACAAAAGGCGGACGGCCGACAATTTGTCGCCGTGGTTTGTCGGACGACACGGTGTCGCGTGCTAGGACCGCGTTGAAAAATGTCGAACATAAATAACGGATTATCAACTTGTATCGAGACGTAACGAGATAGTGGTTAACAACTTAAATAAATAGGCGAACGGTAAATGAAGTTACGTATTCAAAATGCTGTACAATGATGCATGTGGCGTATCATACGTATCCACTAATGGTTCGATAGTCGGAGACTGCAGTGCAGTCTTCATTAATGGTTCAATTTATAGCTTGTTATTTATATGTTTTTGTGGGTTGGTCTTTTTGTCAGTCATTAGAAGTGAAATGTTAATGTAACGTGCATTATCTTGATGGGAATATTTGAGTTTGATGGAAAGGATAAGGCGCGCGTTGATATGTTACATGTGGTTTAATTGCTTCATCGTCAGTATTATCTTTGTTTTTTTGGATCTTCAACAGATTAAGACATTTACATAATTCTTAAATAGCTGTAGTTGTAGCATTCTTTGAAAAAACGTTTTTTTTTTAATTTGATGAACCGAAATCTAATCTGTTAATTATCATTTGCTTTAATTTTGAAATGTATATAATTATTCATAATAATTCATAGTAGTCGCCATAGTAGTTTTTAATTAATTACTCTGTCTCTTGTCTTGATATAATTTGAGCTGTTATTAAATAGTGCGGTTTATTCCCTTTTTTCAAAACGTAATTATATTTAATTTTGCATCAATTCTGTGAATCAAGATTATTGCTTCGACAAATGCAATTATCATACTTCCAGCTAGAGCAAGTTAATAATAATATTGTAAGTAGATAGTCTGAGTCATTGAATTGTAATGGATATAAAATACAAACAATCTAAATGGCTCTATGTCTTATACAAATAGGTATGGACATGGTGGAAATTGAAAAAAAAACTATTTTGAAATCAAATTACAAGACTTGTTAAAATGGTCATTTATAATCACCTTGTATATTTATGTGACTTGCCCTAAATAAAACTTGATCAGTGTGAAAATATAAAGCATTTGTGTAATAAATTGATAAAGATTGGTTTACGTTTTAAAACTCGGATAAGCCGTTCAATAAAAAATACATAAAAATCGAAATGACTTTCTTATTGATTCCAGATTAATTTATTTTCAACCTCAATATAAATTTAGATAAGGTTTTAGCAAATCACCTAATTAATAAAAGCAACTAATTAAAAATCTATTTCGAAGAGTATCTAATAATAATAGCCTATCATGAGTTGACGATACTGTAAAAAACATAGTTTTTCATACGTACTTATTAGAGAGATTTAGAGAACGTACAAATTTTTTTGGTCTGATTGTTTTATGAAAATCTATATCTTTGGAAGTTAGAATATGCCTTAGTTGATATTATGTAATTTATATTATTAGATCAGTAAGTGTCCGATCTCGGTATGTTTTTTTTAATAAAGAGTGGCAAGACGAGCAGGACATGTGCCTGATGGTAAGCAAAATGCCTGCCATATAACAGCACAGTGACACGCAGCTATTGAAACATGAAGAGTCCAAATCATTACCTAGCACTGCACTGCGCTCGTCACCCGGAGATCTAAGATGTTATATCTCTAAACCCTGTAATTTCTCTGGCAACATTGCCCTTCAAACCGGAGCACAGTAATATTTGAACATTACTGCTTGACGGTAGAATAACTGGCAAATGTGTGGTAGGTACTTCCCCAGGCGGACTTTGCCAAGAGTCCTACCACTACTCTTGATGTTAGTATACTAGTCATACTCGTATTATCACTAAAGTACAGTAAAAAATATATATAATTATCAATTTGTACCGTTGTTGATAAAGGCTTACAGAATGTAGTAGGAAGTAGTGTTTTATCAAAATAAAATACAGAATTGCATTTAAACATTAATACCTGATATCGGAAAACACTGAGTCTGAAGCAAAAACCCGGATATTTTTAGTTTTACCTACTTAAAATTGAACTAACCAGCTTAATTTAATACACTTTATTAGTGGAACCAACACTAAAAAGTTGCGTTTATTGTTTATAGCTTTTACGATATTTTGTACAAATTATTGGAGCAGTAAAACTGCATAATACCCCGTTTACATGATTCCAGTCCAGCGACTGAATCCAGCGCTGGATTGCTTACTGGAATAATGGAAACCGGCACTGGAAAGCATCAATCCAGTGTCAATGCATCGCTAGACTGGAATAATGTAAACGGGGTATAATGTTAACTTGTGATTTAAGCATCTATGACAATGAATGTTAAATTAAACATAACAAATTAGCACACGGCCACAATTGACAGGCCGTTTAAACAAACACTAAACGAAGTAGAACAAAATGTGGACATAGTAATTCAAGTTTATTTTCCTTAAGTCATAAAACAACGCGTGAAGCGCAAAGCTGCACACATCTTGTGTCTTGCCTCTACCGCGAATGCAGTCTACGTATTACTTAGTGCCTTTATGCAGCGTTGATGACCCTCAAAGAAAGCCACATATTTTGTGTAGTGTCCAATAAATTTCATTTTACACAAAGGTACATTTTACAACGTCAATAAAATCACAGAATATTGTAAAAAAAAACGTTAAGATGTGTCAAAAAAAATCATCAAAAACGAGTCTTAGTCATGTTGCAAATTGATTGACGACAATTTTCAGGCAACAAAAATGCATCAAACATTTTGATATTTTACCGACTTCATAGAACTTTAAATGAAGTGCCATGATCTTAGACGTTTATGATAATACTAATTTTCGAAATCCTTATATTCATGTTCCATTATTTGCATTGGTTTCAATGTAATTTGTTTGTGAAAATTGTTCTAAAACGTTGTAGTAGTTCCCGAACCGAATGTTTTTCTTTAATTATATTCGTCAAAACGATAGAAATAAGTTTCGATTTTACTTTCCTAATAGTTACCAGACAAAAATACGAATTATTTATAAAATTATTTTTAATCAAACTTCATCCATTTCAATAAATTTAAGAATTTCCATCTACATCAACTTGTTCATCTTACACTTTTTATTGCTTACAATTATAATGTACCGTATTTGATTTATTCGAGATTCCTTTACGCATAAAATGTTTAAGTGATCAAATTGCTCAAGACATTGAGTACTACGAATTACTGTACTACGACTATCCTTGTTTCCTCTATAATCTGTTCCTTGAGTAAATATTACTACTTAAATTAGATATTTATAGATTGATCAATCTTAAACCTTATCGTTATACAACACGACTCATTTTTGTAAATTTAAGTAAGCTGTGCTATTTAATTTTCTGCTACGTGAGAGGAATATTGATATTTAAAGCTCCAAAGATCAAGAAACTGAAATGAAATTTTAGGTTAAAATGATAGATTGCACTAATATTTTTTATAGATATTCTAGTCGTCTGTTTAGCTCACCTTATGTCTATGTTTTTAAACGTATAAAAGTAAAGTTAAACCACTTTTTAAGTTCTTTAAAGTCGATGATATCTATAGACACTTTGACATCCTGTTATCCTACTAATATTATAAATTGTCTATGTATGAATGTTTGGATATTTGAATGTTTGTTGCTCAATCACGGTGTAACGTCTGAACGTATCTAGCTGAAATTTGGAACTCAGCTAGATTATAGTCTGGAAAAACACACACGCTACTTTTTATCCCGACAAAAAAACGGGAACGGAAACAACGTGGTTAAAACCCCGGGGCGCGCAGTTATCCATAAAATCATCAAATATGACAAAATATATTAAACCTAAAAATTTAAATGGAAAACGATTATTAATAACTCTATATTGTAATGTGCCTTTACATTCATAATTTTTGGTTTTTGATTTACAAATTTCACAGAGATTTTAATACATAAAGTGCTTCAAAGTTGTAAGTTTTGTTTGTTTGTGTCACAACAAAGAGATTTTCTATGTTTCTATCTGAAGTCAGTATTAAAATTCAAACGTTCTACAACATCACACGGTTATTCAGGTACTCGGTCCTCACTAACCAAGTAAAGTTTATTATAAATATTAATATTAGATCGTTTAATCGACTGTTCACGTAAATAGGTTATACGTGTTTTGGTTTTGGAGTATACACGTTTGGGACCGATTTAAATCTGTGGGTCTATATACGTTTCGTAATTTCTTAAGCCTCTCGTTTCTATGGACGTAATTCGAGATTAGATAAAATATTAAACAGTTGACTGTTCGTTCTGTTTTCATTAGTTTTATCTGCTCTGTATTGAATTTGATTAAATTAAAAAGTTCATTGTTTTAGTGGACTGGGCAATCTATATTACCAACATTAGAAAAGGCTGAAGTTTTCGATTCGATTATTCGTTTGTGTATCGATTTCGATGTTAATTGTTTCGTTCGGTAGCTTTTGTTTTCTTTTTTATTAAATGGAGAGATGGGACGAGAATAATTTGCACTTGATGGTAAATAACATGCCTTCCCATTACATCATATTTCAACACATCTATTTAAACATAAAGACCTCAAATTATTTTCGACGTTCGTCATCCAAACATTAAGATATTTTGCTCTTAGCCCTGTAATTATATAAATACTTTCTTCTTAATTAGTTTAGGACACAATGGTTTTTATATATTTCGTCGATTTTAGTTTGTAAGTAAATAATTCGGTCAAAAATTGTGCAGCACAGGTTAAAAAATGAAGTATAAAGCTTTTTTATACCCTTGCTCCATTCTCTTCGTACTTCATCGTATCAATTAACTTACAATAGTGTCTTTTAAATAGCTAAGTTCTTCAACGTGTTAAATATTCAACATATTCAATCTCTTCATTCCATAAATACCTACTTATGCTTCATATTTTTTTAGTTTACCTATTCTCAACGATTGACGCAGCTGTGTCAAGGAAACTTATCTTCTCGGATTAGATATTTATTCATTTAAATTATTAACAAAAAAAAAAACGCCAATAAATTTGATAGTTTATTAATTGTCAACATTTCCAAAATATTATTTATTTACATATTATCAAGTAGCAGTTTAATTTATATCTAATATAAACATTGATAATTTTCACTTAATCCGGTGAAGTATGCCCGTAGCCGACGATTTAATTTACAGTATAGATATACGAGAGAAATCCGAAATGAGACGTAGTCGTATGCAAATGATCGCTAATGGATCTAGTAATATTAACCTTACGGGAAGCCCACTCATATCTACGCTACTTTACATTAATTTCCATTAATTCCATTCATAAAATATGTCAATATCGATATTCCAACTTTAATAAGAAAGTGTTAAGATCGAATCGGTTTTGTGGAATTTAAATCGTAATTAGTGGTCGATCAAACAATCGCTTTGTCTGGAGTCGGCGAGCGATCATCGATAATTTAGTCGGGACAGCTAGTGATGTGCCATGGACGTCGACTGTCGAACGGCCGCGGCGGGCGAGCACAGCGAGATGTATCGGCAGATAGCGTAATGACGCGCTATTAACCAAGGTGTCGACGGCGTGGGAGAACTCTCGGCCTACATTTCCTTCTGAAACCGGCTAATCACGCGCGCAATTACTCTAATTCAAACCGAATTATTCCGATGTAACACTTTAATTGAATTGTTGATGTAACCCGTAATTCGTGCGTGCGTGTTCTGATGATTGATACCGTGATATTTTGTTGGTAAATGTCGATATTGTTCACGTGAACCCATCGATCATTATGTTTTTCGTTTGTTGTAAAATACACTGTGGGATCGTGCAGTAACAAAACGAGAGGAATTCCAGTCAACTTGTCGTTGTGATAAAAAATAATAATACAACCTGTTTACGCGTTTATTTTCTTGTCTTCGCTCTGACAAAAGGTTGAAAAAGAGGGCAAAAAAGGGCGCGCGTGCCCGAGCATTCGTTCTTGCCGCCGAAAACGTGAAGCGTTCGAACTTTGAAAAATCGGAATTCTTCGCGCGCTACGGATTTTTGTTCCGTGTCTTAGAGCCGCGGTACATCCGAATTCCGATCATTCGATTTTTTAACCGCGATCACTCGATTAGCCGCAATTCCGCGGTTTCACGTCGATTCGTCTCGCGTTGTACCGATGATTTGTGGCGTCACGATCTTTGAAATGCCTCGTTGTTATGTGAAACAACAGACATTTTTTCATTCGTTTCAATTGCTGTTCGATCAATCAAACTAAACAAATATGTTTTTGAATGTTCTAACGAATTAGTGGTCATTGTTACGGTTTTTACGTACCTATCAATCCGCATTTATTTATTTTATTTATTTCAATAGAAATAAAAGATTGGTATCACGTTATTTTTTTCATTTCTGATTTACAACGTAATTCATTATTTGTATGGGATAAGAGAAGTTGTAACACCAACCATATCAACTTTAATTTGCGAGTTACAAAGTTCGTCATTTATTTTGTTGTAGATACTTAGTAGGACTCTTCGTACCTAGCCCGCCTGGAGAATTCTACCTTAACCGATTTTTCTATCGAATTCGAATCGAATTAAAAGATAAATCAACTTAGGTACATTTATAGTTGACGAGCGCCGTGTCAGCCAATAATTTGGGTTTTTCATTTCTTCGGCGTTCTGAATGTAAACATTTAAGATCCTATTGTAATTACCAATTTTTGAGCATTTAGATTTTTTTTAATAGTATCGACTACCTACTGCTACTGTAATGAGCAGACGTGATGTTTACCATCATGCCCATGTCTTGCTCTATTTTATAAAAAAGAAAGCTTTTCGATGGTCTATTAAAAACGATTGAAAATAGAACGATATGATATAGAACAACATTTCCATTTAGCGGCCTAACGTCAGACCTATAGTGCATTCCAATAAGCTGTGTAGAAAACTAAAACAAACCAAAACAAAGGTGATACCATAACATAAACATCGTTTAATCTTAGTATTTTTATGAAATAGCCTTAAAATATTTTTCACAAATAGAATTCGACTTTATTGCGATCTTAAATACCATATACTTAGATTTGTATTGATCAAATAATTCTATACTATCTTATTTTAAAAGTTATATAAAGTAATGGTAGGATGATAGAAATATGATTTTAAGTACTAGCAATTTGATCTGTGTTTCTCAAACTCTCAATGTTGCATTCAAGACATTTATACTTCTTTTCATCAAATTATTCTTATTAAGTACGCGCCTATTTTTCTAACATACCCATATTGCCCATCATGCCCATATTGTGAAAATGCCCATTTCCATTATATTCCAGTATGGATTAATTTTACTCTATTTATTTTTGTCATTAATTTAGAATTTTTAATTATAATGTAATTTGATTTTAATATAATGTATTATTTGATTTTTATTGTAATGGGATTTTAAATTGACGTCTACTTTTTTTTAAATTATTGACTTGTATTGGTAATATTTGAATACCTTGAATATGACATGCAACTACTCGTTATCAATAAAAGAGTAAGAGTATGACTAAAGAACTCCGAGAAAAAGGTTTCTTGTGTCGTAACGAGTTGAGAGAAAATCGCAAACCTCTAAGTACGTGTTCCACATTACGCTGTTTACTATCAAAAGCATGTATAGTTTTCACTCTAAAATGACATACATTTTGTGTTATTTTGATCGAAACTTTTGTATGTGTTTACAGAATATTACGTCATAGTGTAATGATCAGTTTTGGGTAGTACGAGGACAATTCGAACGAGATATTTTTTTTATAAATAAATACTGGTGGACAATTTACACACAATACCATCTGACCCCAAACTAAGCAAAGCTTGTGTGATGGCGGCCAGATAGCTGATATAATACTTATATAGTTTGAAATAAATTTTTATTATACATAGAAACACCCAGACACAGTGCAAACATTTGAATTCATCACACAAATATTTGCACTGGGTGGGAATCGAACCCACGACCCTCGGCTTCGCAGGTAGAGCTACTACCAACTAAGCCACGAGGCCAGTCTTATTTAATTATTGTTAAAAATAAAAGGAACGTTTTCACATAAGGAAACATCTAAATTACTTTTCTTCTAGTGTTACATTCTTCTCCGAACTCAAATGCTTTGCCTTTCCTTTTTTTACGTGGGGGAAATAAATGTACGTATGCCCGCCATATTCTCATTATGAAATGAGAGGAAATCTCCATCTACCCTCATTTGGGCTTCAAAAATTGCACGGTGACTAACACTACACACAAGACTAACCATATCACCAGGTTTCTCCAAACTAAGTGCGCTATGCACACATTTATTTATTAGAGGATTTCGCGACGCCGATAACCGTAAACTGGTTAGTTTTCGGTTATTGACATCGTGGTCATCGCGTCGTAGTTGAAATATATACCTATGTTTTTTATTTTCCAATGCTTCCCGAACCATTCTTGCGTAGTAATGACATTCGGTAGATAGAACCTTCGGGTCGTGGATCTCGATCCAATGACCAGTTTTAGCATCAATCAAATGTTCAGCAATTGCAGATTCTTGTGCCTGACGATTTTTTACAGCGGCAATATGTTGATTGTTCCAAGTCCCAGCAGCAGTGGGAACATTTATTTGGGTGTTTATGATATGCATACATATATATTTAGCCTTTTTATGCGGCGAAAATTTAAAAGGGCAAGCAATGAAAGGTACTACAAACTATCTTGTAAAACAATGGTTGAGAAATGCTGGTCTGTCATATTTTGAGTGACATCGATTTGTTTACCTTTTATTCACAGAGATTTGGAATGAGGTATACATTTAAGAAAAAAAACCGCTCGGCACACATTTGAGATACTTTTTATGCATATTAATGTTGTTAGTTAGCGATGAATTTTGTATTGCTGTTGAACTGTTATTATTTCTGAAAATATACCTGCAAAATATATATCATTTGATACAACCGTAACCCAAGACTTTGTTTGAGTTTGTCTCGTCGAGTGCAATTGACGTCAAAAACACGGAAATTTCGTATCTTTTTGACTTCTCTAAAATATGTGACAAGTCAATCTCGTTTTGATCAAATAATTAATTTTAGTTATTCTAAAAATATAGTTAATTTATGTTCATTACATAATAATATCTATAAACAAAAGCACGGGGGGTTAAAGGGGGAATGCAGTATACAATTCGTGTCATATAAATGTCATAAAACCGCTCGTATTCATTCTAATTAGCATATAAGCAATTAAGCATACGTGTCTTCCTTACCTATTAATACGACGGCAATGGTTTATGGCTGGCATAACAACAGACCCAGTGCACTCGCAGATTTATGGATCCAGTGATCGTAGCAAATTTAACTACAAAAACTTATGTAATTGAAAATATTAAGTCGCTCAGCAGTTTGTGACTTGCAAATTTGTGCTTTGATTTATCGCAGATGTCGATTTAGCAGTTAGTAGTTTTGCTGACGTCACGCTGGTGGCATTTCCATAATTTTCCCGCCATAGAACCCAATTAAAAAACCAATGGCATTGAATTAAAAGTAAGCATATATGAACAATGTATACTCGTATATAGTCCTTAAGAGTCCTTATAGTCCGTATAGTATAGAGGAATATTCGCCTATTCTTTCCAATACATCATTCCATAGATACGCTATATTTAATGGAAGAACTAGTTTTAGTGTCGTTTTCACAGTACATTTTGTTCATATTGATAAATAAAATGTTCTTCTTTCGATGAAATGGGAACACTCTTTAAACAATAAAATCTGTATATTCAATTTAATGTCAAAAAAAAAGCAAAAAAGTTTATATTCCCTTTGAAAAAAAAATCTCTTTTTTGTACAGATCGAAAACTAAAATAATATCTTGTACATAATATCTGAGAAGATAACACAAGCACGAATACCAAAATTATTCGGTTCTAGCGAGCTACTACACCGGTCTTCATGTCTCCTACGAACATTACATAGAGAATACACCCATCGTGAAAATCAAAGTTAATTTTAACATTCCAATTACGAATACCTTTCATGTGTAATAGATATCTTGGCAGACTATCAAACAATCTTAAACCATTATCAAACGTATGAGCCATTATTCGACACAATGAAATTCAGCTCTAAAACTATCGATCACAGCCCACCGAGCTCTAAGCCAGATCGTGTTACGTCATTAGTGTATTCATTATTGTGTTTCTATTGTTTCAGCTGTACAGAGAGGACGCGTACCTCCGACGCAACCCACAGGGCTGGCTCTGCCCGGCCAGTTCTCCGCTTTAAACGGAGACCCAAGCGGCCTGAACAGCCATCCATACCTCTCTTCATACATATCTCTCTTACTAAGAGCAGAGCCGTACCCCACGTCAAGATACGGCCAGTGCGTCCAACCAACCAACGTCATGGGCATCGACAATATCTGCGAACTCGCTGCGAGGCTCCTGTTCTCCGCGGTGGAATGGGCGCGGAACATCCCCTTCTTCCCTGAACTCCAAGTGACCGACCAAGTCGCGCTGCTAAGGCTCGTCTGGTCGGAACTGTTTGTCCTCAACGCATCCCAGTGCTCCATGCCGCTACACGTGGCCCCCTTACTCGCCGCCGCCGGACTTCATGCGTCCCCAATGGCGGCGGATCGAGTAGTCGCCTTCATGGACCACATCAGGATCTTCCAGGAACAAGTGGAGAAGCTGAAAGCCCTCCACGTGGACTCCGCGGAGTACTCCTGCCTGAAGGCGATCGTCCTCTTCACGACAGGTAAAATTTTGGATAGTCTTTTTGGGGAGGCGCGGTTGTTGCTTTACAGGGTGGCCGGCGCTTACAGTAACGTGAGCAACTATGGGGAGCTAGTTAATTTGGTGAGGACGCATTTGGATGCGTACGCTGAAGCTACTAGGGTTCAGCAGCCGCCGGCGCCGCCACCGCCTTCCGCCGCTTCGTCAGGTTACTATTCAACATTGGACACGTCGCTTGGTGTTAATTCTTCGCTGTCTTACGGGAGCTTTTTGTCAACGCCGCCAAGATTACCGGCAAGCTACACAAGTAGTCCGCGAGTAGGTGAAGCAAGCACATCATCTCCTTTCAAATTTTGGGATAATAAGCTCGTGAAGACAGACCAAGGGTGACACCTAAAGGGATAGAGCACGCAATTATTGTGGTGTTGACGAATGCTTTTGTTTCTGGGCAAGAAATGGGTTCCCGCGAATTCAACCGTTGGACGTATGCTTAGGATGTTTGTGTCTGTGGATAATAACTCTCGCTCTTCGATACAAATCGAGTAGTTGCGACTTATTGTTCTCGTAGGTTCCGAAATACTCCATCAAACATAAGGATTCTCGTACGCACTCGAAGTCTCTCGGAGTTCTGTGATTCGCGAATCGGTTGTGATATAATTTAATTCGTTTATATATATATTATGTGAATGTAAATAGGATTAGAAGGCGCGGATTACATCGCGTTGTCGTGTTATTTTATTTATTTGTAGATATTAGAGATAACTTACACTAATAATGAATATACGCGCGTAATTTATTACTAATTTATTTCGTTTCATTTCATTTGAGTCAATTACCTTCAGTTATTTTAGTATTACTTTAAAATAAAAATTTTAGTTATAATTATTTCAACTGTTTATTTATATCAAAGAAATTATATCGATTTTTTAAATTTGGTGGTGGGTAATGCATGCTGGTTGTGGTTTTCCAGCGTTCCCATAGGTTTGTCTATGGTATCAGAAAGTCTTACTAATGTATCTGTATTAATAATATTACTAAACATTATTTTTACAGATTTTAAATAATCGGTTAAATAATCGTTTAAATTTTGTAGACCTGACAATTTCAAATAACAGAACCAATATAGTCGCATAATAAATTCACCCTTTTTATATGTAGACCTAGGGTCTGAAATAGAGACATTTTTTTAGATTTATTTATTCATCAATGTGGGATTCAGAATTTAATGCTTAATGGTGAATACTACACATATTTAAATTACTTTTTTACAAACAAATCTGACCAAAGTTATAAAAACTTCTCTTTAAGCGAAATTTTCAACGTAAGAACGTCTCTGACTAGTTTTGGGGGGAAGTCCTAAACAAAAAACTTTAATTAATAGATTTTTATGGACTTATGAGACTGATGGCCTTACGTGGTGTCTGTTTACCAAAATTTGGCCTAGAACAAAATACGACGGGCCCTAATTGTGTAAATTTAATAGCGTCATATTCAGTGGTACCTAGGTACCTACCTAATAACTTGCAATTAATTACAGTATCACATATTTTTTCAGTGGTATGTTATTAACAGTTCCACACCACAAACACAAGTTTAATTAATTATGCAAATAAGTCTGCCGTTAAGTGTAGATTCAACTTTATCTCCCATTACTAACTATAGATTCTTATCTGTGCAGTAACAAGAAAGTTGGCAACACCAAGCCTTGTAACTTCAAGTTTTACTACATATTAAAAGCAACGACTAATTTTAATACTTCGTATAATTTTACTACGCTTTAAATAAAGTTAGAAGGGTTGTTCTTTAACGTTTATATGAAGGGGTCTGTGATGGGCACATTAAGTTCACTCTAACTTGGTTTAAGTCTTTTGAAATTGATATTTTAGTGCGCAGGAGAGGCTGTGGCTATGATTCATGTTTATGAGAAAATTAAATATCATTCATTAATTTTTATTAAGATGAAGAAATTTTAAATTTCCACTTATAATGCCCATTTGTGGGTGAAGCTAATTTTAATTCTATGAAGTTACTTAATGCGCTAATAAATCTTGGGACGCTATTCGACAAAATATAGGGAATAGATAAAGTAAAGTAGAGACGTACACAATGTCGTTCATCTGGATACGGTGTGGCGAAGCAAAAAAAGTAATTTTAAAAATATTCCACACAATATTTTGTACAGTAGGTATTACCAATATTTTTTTTATTTCTATCTAAATCGGCAGTTAGTTTTTTGTTCTGTAAATACTAAAGTAAATAAGTCTCAACTGAATCTTCAGACAGATATTAATTAACAAAACCTCGATTAAGCCATGTTGACTCTTTCCTATGCAAGGAAACTATAGTGATGGTCTCGCATTTATATCCTATATTAAATCATTAATTACCAAATACTTCGAGACAATCGCAATTTTATTTTTAAATCGTTGTGCATTGATTCTTTTCTTGCGAGTAAGGCCCTGACCACATATGCTACTTTTTGAAGCGGGATGCAGCGACTAGACGTCAAGCGCAGCTACTTTTTGAAGCGTGACGCAGCGTCTGTCGCCTGTCGCCGCTGCTAAAAGTAGCTGTAAGGTCTTGAGTCCAAGCAGTAAAAACTTAAAATAGGTATGGTATACTGCTCAAACTTATAGTAAAACTCAACACACTCTTTTACTTTTTGAAGTGAAAACTTCTTTAGGCGCGCCTAGACAGATTTTTCGTGGGCTGTGAATTGAATTCATTCGTCACGCTCGGGTATGATAAGAAAGCTTGGGGTAAACTCGGGACCATGGCTATTGGCCATCTAGAAATACGTCAGCCAATGGGAAATGCTGAAAGGGCGTGGACAGGCCATCATGGCATGGCCATCTAGAAACGCATCAGCCAATAGGAAATGCTGACGCATTTCTAGATGGCCATGCCAAGATGGCGAGGCCACGCCCTCCGGTTACACCCGTGTAGTTTCCAAGGTAAGCTATCAAATTCTGAGTTTTAAGTTTTCACTTCTATCGGCAGTTCCTATGACTGTCCATTTTTATCTTTTTTTTTACTGTGTGAAGTAAGTAGTCAATGAGCCGCAATTGCAGGAACTTGCACCAGTTCCCAACATGCTGGTAGACTCCATCAAACACATCGGAAACGTCATACTTACTTTGCGGATAAAACTATTTCATGGTCAAAACTTTACGTCAATGTTTCGTTCGGATTTCAATGAAAGCAGTAGCAGCAGTCAACGAAATTATTAAAATAATCAAATCGAAAATAAATCATTTTAATTGTAGGGAAGCACGTTTCAATGGTGTTGGGCAGTTACGTTGGAAGAAGTAAATAAATCAGACTTGAATTCAGAGATTAAGGTCTTCCCGTACTTCCAACACGATAAATTGTTCAAGTTCCTCAAAAAATATTCTTTTTAAACTCTACCCGGTCCAATCGCCAGTAGATAGAATCTAATCAAAAGCACAAATTCCTGCTCTTACCTACATTACAGCAAATGTGTAAGTGATTTTAAAATTTTGAAAAGTCTTCTTGTATTAGTAAACTAAAATATGATAGGACGGTCAGTCGGTTTGTTACCAGTACAAGCCCTGACTTGTGCCGTACATACGTCATCTCCATAACTCAGTCCATTGTTCACCCTGGAGACTACCACAACACTGTCACGGCTACTAAACAGAAAATAAAACAAGTTAGAGACACGTCACTCAACGCCACTTTACACAGACCCCTCGGGTTTTATCCTGAGGTTTCGCGTGTTCAAGACTGAAGAGGTCTGCGTAGATTGGTTGTAGGACACTGCCTGGGGGTATGTTGAATATGCATCGCCAATAAATGTAGTTTTATCCGAGCTAGGCAACTTTCTCTGCGTTCGAGTTGGAACGGTATAATAGTTGGAGTTAGTGAGGATTATCACGGATCGATGACGTAATGTGGTTAGCATGGGATGCCTCAGACGTTGATATGTCCGCTTTCAATAGCGTAGTACTTGTGGATTTCAAAATAAGTTTATAAAAAATGACAGCGTGGTCTCCTAGTAGCTGGAACGTTCAATTTCATAATCAGGATGTCGGTTCGAATCCAATTATTATTCTGTGGGCAGAAGATAAGTTTGTTATCATCATTGACTTTAACGTGAACTAAAACATCGTGAGAAAACCGGCGTGTTTCAAAAATTATATTTTTTGATGACAGGTGTCATCCACGAACCCGCTCTTGGCCAGTGGATTATGACTGTTTTCTCTCCCAACGAGAAAAGATTTTGAATCTTGGAGAACAAAAAGTGGCAAATACGTGGCGAAGTATTTGTGTTTAGTAATTGACAAATCTGATTAAAATTGGAGCATAAACATATTCTACAGATATTTAAAGGAAGATTTCTACTTTTTGTGAATCAAGATTTCATAAATTAAAATGTTATATGCCCAGGAAAATGTGACTATATGAGCAACTCACCTTTTGTTCCCATTGCTGAAGTTTGAAGCCTTCTCTCACAAGGAAAGAATCAAAACCGGGCTATACCGCTCTGGCCAAGTAATTAACAGATAAAAAAAATGACAATTAAATATAATTCGCGACGTTTACGTAAACATCAAAATCATATGCCAAAACATCAACTGCATACAACCGCTTGTAAGCTTTCATCAAACCACACTCTCGGCTGCATTGATTGCATAACACAATACAAGGTTTGAGAGACTCAAAGAGAATACGATGAGCGTACATTAAAGGATGGTTTCGTTTCTAACGTAATAAGACGGTATCAATGGGGGTATTTGCCCCTGTCCAGTTTGTGAACATGCTGGAGAGATTTATTGGGTTGTTTGGAGTTGTGATTTATTTATTGTATAAAAAGCTATTTAGTACAAAGGTTGAGTTACTATTCGTTTTAGAAATTGTCCCATTTGAATTTTTAAAACATGAAATTCTTACCAATTTAAAACTTTGATCATGGTATAAATAAGTATTTACAAATGTTTTAAATGATTAAAATGAACAAAATGATTTTTTTTGCATTCACATGCATACAGGAACGTCAAAAAGCTATAAAATTTTGCATAAAATTATTAAAATAAAAGATTAAAAACAGAATTTCATGTTTCTTTTCTGGAAATGTAAATACAGTTTATATTATTTATTTATTCGTATTATAATTAGTATAATGCAGCAGCCACTTACAGTATTTTGTAAAATAATCAGGTAATCTTGTATAATATTACGTTCGTTTAAAATTACTATTCACATAGTTTGTACTGTATTATGAAAACAATTACGTTAAGTTAGTACGTTACGTTTTATTAAGGAAAATTCATAACTCAAGCCGCCGTATTTCAGAAATTTGCTAAGATTTACGCAAGCTAAAAACCTAACAAATTTAAAGCCAAGTTTACTATATTATATTAGCTAAATTAAAAAAAAAATATATAGCCCACCTTCTTTAACCCCTGATTACGCTCCCGTGTCTATAAGATATTCCTTACGTTTACGTATTAAGCTTAGTCACGCTTGACGCGTGATAGTGTGCATACACATACAGTTTTTGATATGGCAAATGAATATATCGCTAGAAACGTATTTATTTAGACGAGTTCTACTTTCAGTAGTTTTAGAGGGGGCTTTAGCAGTGACGATGTATAATTTTGTGTTTATAATTATTATGAAAGGTATTCGCGAGAGTGCGGGTCTAGGAAATAGTAGTCCAATTTTAAATCTTATTCAACCTACCGATGTAATATTTTGTTTTGGTGACTGTTAATGCACTAATTACCTACACAGTGGTAAAAATGACAATTTGCAAAAGTATTGTATGCAATAAAATATCACCATCGTGATATTTTATTGCATACAAAAAATAATGATATGACCAAAGAATAATAATATCGTTTATTACTCGATATTATTATTCTTTGGTCATTATTACACTATTCTTTAGTCATCATAATTTTATAACAGCGTTTCTTACAATACATCCAAGCTGACCAAAACATTATTTTAATACGTTAACACGTCAAAAACAAAGAATACCTGCTTAAGCTCTATCCTTCAGTAGGACGATGCTCTCAAACTACATCTTTCCTCTTCTAACAATGGCAAGTGGTCGTAGGAGTGAGTAGGAAGTCGAGGTTTTGATATAACGGTACAAAGTTCGTGATGTGGAGAACTTGGGTCGAGTCACGATTTTCAAAATGTGCCGGACGGCCGGGAAGCCTGCGTTCCGAGACTCCGGTGCAAGGTGTAGGAAAACGTACTTTAACCCTTCACTACCTAATGGGAGCGAATTTGACATACATTTTAAAAATAAATGACATAAATTATACGTAAAAAATGTGGTTTAGTTTTATTTCAACGCTTAATTTTACTGCGTTACTCTGAACACCTGGACTGCGCCAAAAGAGGACAAGATAGGAAACACTTAGGAATTGCATCTTAGTAGTGTAATAGAGTTCATATAATAAATAAATAATCAGCTATTCAGATTATAACAATGCGTTTAAAGGTTCTCTCAAATTCTAATTTCAAGTTAAATTTAGAAGCCGAAGATTTATTTCGTGAAGTAGACTTTAATAGATAATGACCAATATATAATAATGACCAATGATAATAGTTAACAGCGAGCGCATAAAATATATTCATAGAGGTATTACTAATTTCAAAGTTTGGATGATCGTTGCTCAATCACGTTGAAATCCTTCATAAAATAAAAGCAATGCTTATTATATAGCAACAAAAAAAATGTCTACAAATAAATATTCTCGATATTTTAGCTCAGTATCAGTGTTACAATCGTGCCCAACATTACCATGATGATTACCTTGATGAATTATACAATATTATTATTATGCAAAATAACTTAAACATAAATTAAATATATTCAAGTATTCTTGTTTACTAAACTACATTAGGTATAATCTCTTAGTATTTTTTTTCTTACAAAAACACATGCCTAAACTCGATTGGGTAAATTTTAAGTCGGTATCAATTCTCGATGACAAATCAAATTTAAATTCTAAAAGCTACTTTACAAGCCTAATTTAGTTCATTGTTAAACCAAAAGTGAATTGCGTCACACAAACGGACAGCCGAAGAGGGCAATCACCCACCATTGTCGTTTACTTACTTGCAAATTTCTTTTGAACTGAAAAAGCGTGAATTTTCATTTCAAGTATTCCATTGACGCGTTAAAATGGTCAAACTTATTTCTTTCATGTGGCATGATAGAAATGGACGTGACAGTTAAAATAGTACGTTAAAGTGTGTATTTGACAAATAGACGATGTATGACTGTCACATTTTGCCAATAATGCAATCAATGGTTTTGACGTCAGCCACATGCGTGGATATAAAGTCCATTTTCGGTGCCTTTTTAGTGTATTCTGTCAGTAAAGTTGCAAATTGCCATAGTACAAGCTTTGCTTAGTTTGGGGTTAGATGGTGTTGTGTGTGATGTACAACAATATTAAAAAAAAAAAAAAAAAAAAACTTTAAGCTTTAAAGCTATAATCAAAACTTTTGCCGTTGACCAACGATTCTTATGAAATTCAAAAGCAACCATAAAATTACATGTAATAATTACAAATTATCATTACACATAGTTAAGAAAAAAAAATTGCGATAATATTATAATCTAATATAATAAAATTATGTTAGTGGACTAAATTCAATTCGAGAATATTGTTTGCAGCAACCAAAAAAAGATTTAGCCACTAATAGCTCTCTTTGATATAAATGTAATTAAACATAAAGGACATGCACCACCAAAATGTTTACAATATTGTTACTATTCTGGCTTGAACTTGGATTACAACAGGAACGACTCATTTGGCAAATTAAAAAAGCAGGCTATTTTGTCTTTGCGACATCTCCACAAGTGGCAAAAGAAAGACTGTGACGTGTACGACTATCCAAGTGAATGATGATGACGATGAAATTTAATTCAGAAAATCGAGACATGTATTATCTCCATTCGAATAGAAGTCGAATCTCGCCTCGGTTCAACCATGTTTAACACGGAGATAAGCCGTGCGTATTGTGGCCCTGCAAACCCTAACCTTTTTGCGTCACCGGCCAATCTGATAAGCAGACAAACGGACGACTTCTGAGTGCACAGATCCAACTTAACAGTAACATTACTTCATACCTCATCGCCGCTTAATAAAGTAACAATGCATAGATATGGATATTAATTTATTGATTTAAAAGTAGTACATCAGGCTTACCTATAATGTTTGATTAGACATTTTTTAATTTTTTTTTGTATCCCATATACATACGTTAGAAGTTAGACTAATGTAATCTTATTTATTTTTATTTGTTATAAAAAATCTTTGAACAATAATAAATATAAGTCACAAAAAATATATATATATCTATTTAGGTATTACTAGCTTTAAAATACGTTTAGGAGTACCTAAAACAACTAATCTACGTATCGTGTCTAGGGATTGAACGAAGCTTTTTTTGTTTGATACTAATTGCACATCGCGGTTTCGCTCCTTATTTCATACCACTTAGACCCTGTGGTATGTGATATTGGATATTGGTGAATAAATAATTAACAGAACAGACACTAAAAAGTAAATTATTTTACTAAAAAAAATATCCAAATCTTTTCACTACTTTTCGCGTGAAATAGTTATAAATATTCAAATATCCAGAGTTCCTCACAAACTTTGGCATATCTTAAAAGTATTGATAAATTATAAAACAGAAATGTTATAAGAAATGCAAATTTTCCTTACTGATATTACACTGTATTTGTACTTATCACCCTGATTAATATTCCCATTCGTCACATTAGGGTAAATCTTTCAAAGTGAAAAACAACCGTTTGACGCCCTGCGTGATTCCATTTTCAATTAACTTGTTGGAACCACTTACGACATTTATCATTTTAGTTGTCCGCCATCGATATAATATGAGGGTTGAAAATATCTGATATTTACAACTAACACTTCAATATTCAAATCAAAATCAAAATATTTATTTCTTCTAAAAACTACTCTTATAATAACAGGTGTTCTTCTTCCTCCCCTTGGGGGAAAGTAGGTATCCAGCCTCGAGGTGAACCTCCTTACTGGTGCAGGGCTCGGGAGTACACAGACTCTCCGGGAGTTTGCGGGGCCCGCCCCCTCGCTGGGCAGGCCTCTTCGTCCCTTCCGCGGCACAGCACGCGTAAAGGGACAGTGGAGTAAAGTTTGGCAAGTCCGTTATCCATACAAACGTTGCAGGACAACGGACATTGCCCTCGCCGCCGCAATTTCTGGGTTCATCCCAGATGCGACAGCCGCACAGGCGCCGCTCAGGGCCTCCCAGACTACGAAACTAGGAGACCCGAGCAGGGCGACTGTTGTCGATTCCGCCTGCGGGCGGAGGAGGCGCGGGGCAAAGCCCGGCGGCGTTGTAAGCGGCGCCGGACCGGCCGGCCGCGGTACTGGGAACGTAGGGCGTTCCGCGGTCCGCGGCGGCGTCTCGGCGCTCGGTGGTGACGGGGGACCCTCTCGCGTCCCGACTCCCAGCTCGAGTCGGAGCCTGGGTGTCGGGCGCGGTCGAGGGGCCCAAACTTGCTGTTGGCTGGGCGTGCAAGCGAGCGCGCATTCGCGCTCAGCTTGCTTCATTCGCGCTTGGCGCGCTGCGGTGCGCGGGTCGCGCGGATGGGCGCCGGCAGCGCCCCGCGGACCCGGTGTTATCGGGGCAGGAGTTGTCCCCGGGCTCGGGGGGGGATGTGGGCCCTCTTCGGACTGCGGCGGAGACCTGTGTGCCGCCGCGGGAGAGAGCCCTCTTCTTGACGAGGCTAACGGTGTTTTCCGCTTGCGCCTACGACGATTCTGGCCTGAGATAGCCAGGGGCGCAAGCGGAGGCGGAGCGGTCCGGGTTGGAGGGCCGGTCTCGCGCACGGCCCCTGCGGGCGGCGCAGAGACGGCCCGTGTTCGAGGCGATCTGTCGCCCCGCTTAGGAGGTGGGCCTCGGAGCGATACGCCCGGCTGAGAGGCCCAAACTTGTGACAGGCTGGGCGTGCAAGCGAGCGCGCTTTCGCGCTCAGCTTGCCCTTTGCGCGCTTGGCGCGCCACGGAACTCGGGGCGTGCGGGTGGGCGGCTGCCACATTCCGCGGGCCCAGTGTTGCCGGGGTAGGAGTGGTCCCCGGTTTTGGGGGGCGTAGTGGGTCCCTTTCGCACCGCGGCGGGGATCTGTCCGCCGCAGGATGGAGCCCTCTTCTTTGTGTACCGCGCCGTTTTTTCCGTGTGCGCCTACGACGTCCCTGGCTTGAATAAGCCTGGGGCGTAGGTGCGGACGGCGCGGTCCGGGTTGGAGGGCCGACCGCGTGCCAAGCGCTATCGCGCGGCGCGGTGACGGCCCGTGTGCGAGGCGTGTCGACGCCTTGCATTATAGGTGGGCCCCGGGGCGGTCCGCCCGGCTGTGTGGCCGGGACCGCCGGGGACCCGTGGCTCGGGTTCGTCGTGTTCTGGGCCGTCCGTGTCTGTGTTTCAGTGGGCGGACGAGGGCGCCCGCCTGGAATACGTATGTTCCGGCGGCGCGCCTCATCCCTGAATACACTACACAGACGGCTGTTGGCGGCGTGATGCCCCCGGCAGTTGGCGCAGCTCAGGGGGGCATCCTTCGGGCGGGGGCAGTCCGCCCCGGCGTGCGGTCCGCCGCACTTTACACACCGCGGTGTTCGGTGGCACTGGGCGGACGCGTGTCCGAACAGCTGGCACCGGTGGCACTGCGGCACGATGGTCTTGCTCCTCCATGCCTCGATCGTGATCTGAGGCATGCCGAGGAGCTCCGTGCAGCAGTACAGGGCGTCCAGCTGTTCGTTCGGCATTCTATCTAGAAGGATATAGAAGACCTTCCGGCGGGCGTTGGGCCTCCGCGGGAGAGGTCGGCAGTAAGTTGCCGGGTATTCCAGGTCCTTCAAGGCCTTGAGGACCTGGTCTGGCTCTGCTGCGTCAGGTAACCCCCACAGGGCCACCTTGACGGGCTTCTCCTGGTCGAGAGCGTAACAGTGGAACTCAACGGTTGAGTTCTTTGTTCGCTCCTCGACCAGGTAACGCTGGACCGCCCGAAACTCCTCGTCACTCTTCGGGCGGAATCGCAGGCCTCTTTTATAAGGCTTCACGTTGGGAGGGTGGCCTAGGATCTCCCTAAGCGCCGATAGGTGGACATCCCAATTATCTAGTCTGTCCACGACTATCGGCGGGTAATTTCTGCGCGCTGGGGGCTGCGCGGGGGGCTGCGGCGGGGGGGATGGCGTGTCTCTCCGCGGGGCGGGGGAGGCTGCCATCTCCGAGTAGGACGGCGCTGCGGATGGGGTGGGGGACGGCGGTGACGACATGTCATCGTCGCTGTCCAACTCCGCGTCGGACGCCGCACCATCCTCTTCCATGATGGGCCATGTTGGTCCGGTGGTAGTTGTCACCGGTACGGCGGAGTTCGCCGGCTTCGGGCCGGACGCTGGCATAGGAGCGGGCGTCGTTGCGGCGGCGATCGCCGGTTCGGGAGTGGGCCATGCTGGCCCATCCGGTTGGGATGCCGGCATAGCGACCGTGGCCTGGGCGCCGGGTCGGCGGCGGGCGCCAGGTCGGTGGCGGACGTCGGGCCGGTAGCGCTCGCTGGCTCAGAGGTGGGCCATGCTGGCCCAGTTGGTGGTGTTGACGGCAAGGCGCCGGAAGCCGGCACTGTGGCGGGCGCCGGCCCGGCGGTGCTTGTCGGCGGCTGGGTATTCGGCGATGTGGGAGCGTTGGAGTCCGCGCTCTCACTGTCGCTTATAGGATTAAGCTGGTCCATCCATTCGTCGATATGGATGTTGAATTGTGTGGGCGTTAAGTTCGTCCAATTATTGGACATCCACTCGTGCCATGCCCGGTTAGTCGGGTGGGAGATGTCGCTCATCCCGGCGTGGTAAAGGAATTTTGTTACGGACGCCGAAGTGTCTGCTGTCCACCAAGCAGGTACCGTCGGCGCTGCATTGTTCGTCGGTTCGACGTGGAATGGAGTAACTACGGGAATCGCCTGTTCGGCGGTTGACGCCGGCTGGGTATTCTTCCGTTTTGTGGCTTTCTTCTTTTTAGTCATCGTGGCTATGTGGCTGTGTGGACCAATCACAGTTCCGCACGCTCCCTCGTTCCGATTGGCCTGAGGCTCGGCGTCCGAGCGTATATGTTCCGCGGCGACTCAGACCCAGCCAGGTGGGACCCGTGCGGGAAGCCCAGCTAAGTCGATCGGCTCAGCGGAACTCACTCGGGACGCGGGATCGGAGCCGCAGATCAGACGACAACGGGGGGGTGCAGGGTGTTGGGGGGGGGGGTACTTCGGGCGGGCCGCTGGCTGTAGGCCGCTTCTTCACGAAGCGGGTACAGTAGAGCGGAGGCGCCAGATGTGCGGAGCACGATGCGGTTGTCCGCCCGGAGCTTCTACGCGCGCGGCGGAGCTCGACGGAACGGACTATGCGCAGGACTTCGTCGCCTGAGGCGGGCGCGCTCTGTGGCGGGGAGTCAACTTCCACCGGGGAAGGACTACGACCACGGCCGACAGAGGAACACGGGGCAGGCGACTGTAGACTTCGAACGTGGGAGCGCGTCGGGTGTCGCTCGCGACCACGGAAGTCCAAAAAAAACTACTCTTATGAAACAAGTAATATGGAGTCTCCTTTTAAGCATGGGTATACCTGTAGTAGGAGGCTCCGCTAATCACTACAATAACAAACATATGAGTAGCCTTATTGTTATGGTTATACAAAAATGGAAAAAAATACATAAAAACAAATTAAATGAACATGTTGAGATGTTGACAGGTGTTTATGTTGTGTGTGTGTGTGTGTGAGAGAGAGAGAGAGGGTGTGTGTGTAATGTGTATGTTTGTTTATGTGAGAGAGTGTATATTATATTTATTAAGTAATATTTTACTATAGCTTTAAATGTTTCCAGAGAAATTACAGGGCTTAGAGATATAACAACTTAGATCTCTGGGTGGCGAGCGCAGTGCAGTGCTAGGTAATGATTTGGACTCTTTATGTTCCAATAGCTGCGTGTTACTATACTGTCATGTGGCAGGCATGTTGCTTACCATCAGGCACACGTCCTGCTCGTCTCGTCAATCTTTATTTTAAAAAAAATATCACCAGTTATTATTAATTATTTTAATACTAAACACTATTGCACCACAATATAAACGAAAAATAGTGAACAAACCTATTATTATTTATTTGTAAAATGCAAATTGGCAATTATTTTAATTGATGAAAGTGTTCTAAAATTTTATTATGAGATTCTGTTTCGTTCAAATGCGTAATATTGGTATATGTGTGGGCTTCTTTAATTTATAGCATATTATACAAATCTACATACTTTCAATAAACTTTAACCGAAACCATTTACATAAAGTTATTACCATATAAATCAATCAAACAGCACGAGTTTCTGGTTTTATTTCTTTTTAGTTTTTAGAACACCTAAAATATAAAAAAAATGTAACAACATAGTTTATAATTAATTTTTTACCCGCGTACTACATAGTACTAACATTACACAATTTTTTTTACTTGAATTGTACAGTGGTAAACCCTACATATACTTGATAAAAAGAAATTAAACAGATCTGACAGTTTTATCTGTCAATGTCAAACTTAAGTTTGAAAAATAATAGCAAGAATTGTATTAAAAACAGTTTTACAAAACTGATATATCGGCCATAGATTGGAGAATATTAAAATAAAGTAGCCAAGTGCGAGTTGGACTCGCCCATGAAGGGTTCCGTTCCAGCAAGTAACATAATATACATAGTACACATAGTTCTTGTAGTTCGTTGTAACTTTGATCGAAGTTTTAATAATAGTGTATTTATGACGTACTAAAAAAAAACTACTCATCAGATCGAGTTCAAACTAATTTTCGTTGGTAGTTTTCATGGTAATGTACATCATATATTTTTTTTAGTTTTTTCATTCTCTTACTTTAGAAGTGAGAGGGGGGGGGACACACATTTTACCACTTTGGAAGCGTCTCTCGCACAAGTTATTGAGTGTAGACAAAAACTATATTAGAAACCTCAACATCATTTTTTAAGACCTATCGATAGACATCCCACACGTGTAGGTTTGATGAAAAAAATATTTTTGAGCTTCAGTTCTCAGTATGGGGGGCACCCCTAATTTTTGTTTTTTTAAAAAACTTTTGTAAAAATCTTAATGCGGTTCACAGAATACATCTACTTACCAAGTTTCAACAGTGTAGTTCTCATAGTTTCGGCAAAAAGTGCCTGTGACATACGGACGGACAGACAGACAGACAGACAGACAGACAGACAGACAGACAGACATGACGAATCTATAAGGGTTCCGTTTTTACGTTTTACGGAACCCTAAAAACGATATGATATGGAGTGATAGAACGGGAAACCAACTCGCTTGTCCATAACAGCACAGTGTCACGCAGCTATACGAACAGGACGACTCCAAATTACTGATCGTGATGAAATGAAATACTCGTCATCCAGAGAAATCGTGAAAAATATATTTCTTTTAGCTGTAATTGTTCTGGGAATATTGCTCTTCAAATCTGGACACCCTAATGTTTGCACATACTTGACCGTAGAAAAACCGGCAAATTAGCAAATATTGCAAATATCTACGACAGAGGCGATATCACTATATTCTACCTTGTCGTTTTTGCAAAACTATAGTTACTTGAATTCGCAGTTATATTTTTATGTAGATGTTATGCAAGATGCACTGACCCAATGTCGGATTGGACACGCACATGATGCATTATTGTATACCGTCACTCCCTTTCATACGTTAATTCGTTACATTGTCATGTGGTTTATTCATTGATTAGTCTGAGTCTGAATCGTAATTCAAATCACTATATTTTTTTATAATATTAAGTAGCGGGATAAGATGAAAATACGTCACAAACAAAATGAATTGAAAATTCCGTAATTATCGCGGGAAACCTGATTCGATTAGCGCTGGAGAAGATGATAAAGTGAGAGTGGACAGAGAATGTTTTTTTGATAAGCACTCCGTATACTCGCCAATCTCACTAACCGCACTCAACAAGTACGGTAAAATTGTGTGACAAGTATTCGGAATGTTTTGAGATCTAGGAAATTTCATGTATACTTGCGAGTATTTCAATGCGTATGTCCGTAAATATAGTAAGTTTAGTTAGTAAGGCCCAATGCTTTTTACGTTAGCTCAAAGGAAATTTTGGAGGCAGCAGACGTCATTCTGAGGCCTCTTGAAGTCTCTTTATACAAAAAGGCTATTGAAGTTGCAGATCATCACGACTGTAATATAATATTGTTTTATGTCAGTTATGATTGCATTTACTCTTTTTAAATGGTCCGTGGCGACAGTACATTAAAAAGTTAATATTATTATTTGTTTTAATCACGTGCAAACATTTACAATTTAACAAACACAAAAGTTTGTATAAATAAAACATAAACCGATTCGTTGCTATCAAGCGGAAAGTTTATTTATATTGAATATTTTATTGAGCATTGTTGCCAGGTCACAAATAATATGGACAATTTGTTTTTCACGCCGAAGAAACAGTTGCGATCGAGTTTTTATTTATATTATACCGTCGTATTTTGTTTTTAATCATAATAATTTTATTTTCTTGCATTACTCTTTGTATTTACTTTGCGATGCAATTTGGATTGTGAAAGATATTTTGAGAGCAAAACATTTTACTCCCAGTATTTTTGCTATATTATTTTATTTTTGTTTTTATTTCATGTGTTATTTTTTCATCCTGGAACACTTAATAAGAAACATACTATTTACTAAAACTATCAACATAAATTTTAAAGATCATCGAAGTCTAACTCTGTATTTAAAAAAATCAACTTAACTAAATAAAAATGGACTCAGATTATGGATCAAAAGGTTTACAAAAAAGCTTTGTGTTCTGTTATCAGAGATAATAATGAAGTTAAAAATTAAAGTATCTAAGTCCCACGATGAAATAATTATTGTTAATTTCAAATATTCTGATAAAAAACGCTATTACTTACACAGACGGTATACAGTAGTTGTATGCAGAAAATGCATGTCATACCCTTTTTCATTCATACAAAAGTCAATCAACAGAAGTGGTAGGCCAGCTGATATCGATTGAGACAGCTCCGCAGATCAAATATGTTAAACCCCTGGCCTGCGGGCCATAATGTGGGCACGTAAACCAATTTTAAATGACGCGCTTTGCCAATATATAAACTTCCCAACACGTTTGAAAAAAAGCTAACAATTGTTTTGCCGAATAATTGAATAAGCAAATTTCAATTAACTAACGACTATAACTTGGCATATTAATGCAAATATATCAATAGAAATTAAATTTCGGCGTTTCTATGCAATAAACATAAAAAACCACAACCAAATAACCTCCATTCCTCCTCTTCCTACTTTCTGAAGTCGGTTAAAATAAAATATCACGCTGAAATTATAGTTAATTAGACCTTGTACGTAACCATTAAAAACAAAAATAATATTTTGTGGGATTGCATTATTTTTATTTTATGGTATTTTTGTAGAAAAATTGTTGTTTTGAAGCGCCAAAGATTTTGGAATCCTCCGTTTGGTCCCATTAATGAAAAAGTTGAGTAGCCTGGAATTGTACTGCCGCTATGGGGTCGATGAGACAATGCAACGGGCTGTGGTCACAGATGTTGTTTATCGTACGCCGCTCTAATCTCTAGCCCTCCCTATTTTTTAGAGAAAACGAAAAAGGTAGCAACTGGAAAATTCATAAAAAAACGCGTTCCCTTGTTTTTAGAGTCTCTGAAGTTTCTATGATTAAAACGTGTATGCGTATTTTTTTGTAACAAAAAAAATATCTCAGCTGCAGCATAAGAATAAATGGAGTTTTTAGGATTCTGATACTTTTTAATAAACAAATCTAACGTATCTATGGCAAATATTAAAATACAATTTGAATTTAACATTTTTTGGTATTAATGTCTATTTTTTTTTGTTCTTATGTAGGTTATTCAGCATGTGATTGAAATATTAGACACGTAAATTTATCATATTTTTTTAATAAAACTGTGGTGATAAGACACGACCAAAAATTTTTTTTGTTGATTATTTCGTTCAAAAAATATATACACACATAAAACTGCAATTATTCATATACGACGTTTCTTCCGTACTTCGCAGGGAGAGGGCGTCAGATATGCAAATACTCCGACAGATATCGGGATAACTTTTTAGCCGATGTTTGTTCTCCGAGGGTGACCGCCATTAATTCAATTACGTGCCGAGTCGAGTTAAGGGTTAGAGTGTGACGAACTAATCTATTAACATACAATAGGGGCGCCATCGTCGTAATTCTTAAACAAAACAAATGATCTCTCTAATTTTTCGTCAGTGCTGTGATTTCATTAACTTTATTGATTAGTTGGTTGTGGCCCGGCATACGTGGTTAGTGGTTTAGGGTTATGTTTAGATAGTTTTATAGGTGTAATAAAGTCTTTTGGTGGTATCTCGTCTAGTGGGTGTCAAACGTCAATATCTGTTAACTGTGTATTTACTACGATTTTGCTAAACTTTGGATTTTTCCTGCTTTATTTTGTTTTGTCATACTTTAATGTCTGAAATCGAAGTTTTTGTGCAAAAACCTCAGATTTTTTTCAACTGTGCCTGCCTACCACACCTTTGTCAGTTATTCTACCGCCAAACAGTAGGTCAAACATTACTGTGGTCTGATTTGAAGAGCAATGTTTCCAGAAAAAATACAGGGCTTAGAGATATTATTTCTTCCAATAATGCGTGTCACTGTGCTGTTATTATGTGGCAGGCATACTTACCATTAGGCACATGTCCTGATCGTCTCGTCACTCTGTGCTATAAAAAATATAATAAATGAATGCGTGATATCTAATACAATAAGATTTAACCAACCCAAAAAGCGTGTAACGCGCACATTCCACTCCGCTGTTCCTCCACCGTTCCGACTGTACGCCGTTACATCACTACAATAGCATGTTGGTAACGCCAAGAGATACAATTTTCTCCTACCAAAAGTACTCAACGTGATCAATGGAGTTTTCACTAAAAAAAACTGTATCGCTTTTAATTTTTGCACTACACGACTCACATGGAACCGCCTAAACCAATCAAAACAGAACCGTGCATCGTGTCAACGTCTCATAGTTCCTGTCTATGGCTCCTGAAAGCGAACACCAACAATGTCTTGCCTTTGTCTTGCAGTTGCTAAAGTTCGGGCCGCAGATAACGAGCTACAAAGGATAGGTCCCAAGTCCTCCCAACGCGGAGATTTGAAAAGCCGGTTCGTTGGACGACGAAGCTTTGTTTGGCTTTTCTTGTAGCGATTATTTTGAGATGAATTTTGGATGAAACGTGAATTTTCGGTTGGCGACACTTGAAAAGGAATGATAGTGTGGTTGTTTGATGTTCACTTGTCAACTGCGTGGACGGAACGGAATGCTTTCTAACACGTGTCAGCTTTCTGTAGAGATGCTATGTTGAAATGCTTTTATAGAAGGCAATGTTTCCAGAGAAATTACAGGGATTAGAGATATAATATCTCAGATCTCTGGGTAGCGACCGCAGTGCAGTGCTAGGTAATGATTTGGACTCTTTATGTTCTAATAGCTGCATGACACTGTGCTGTTTTGTGGCAGGCATGTTGCTTACCATCTAAGCAACATGCCTACAGGACATGTGCCTACATGTCCTGTTCGTCGCGTCACTCTATGCTACAAAAAAAAGCCGTCTAAAGCACAATGAATAAAAAAAGGTTTGCAAAAACAAATTTGGCCTAAGCTGTGGTGGTAGCTTACTAGCTAGAACCTGCCAGGCCGACTACGACATCTCTGATTATTTTCGAATTATCATGCTAAATAGCAAGAGCAGTAATATATCCGTTTTGCCTTATTTTACTAAATCACCACATTAACAAATCACGAAACATTTAATATGGTTTAGAGTCACTAGGCACTAGGATCGTTGGTTGAGACTTCATGTAGGTATATATTTTTTTGCATTCATGTCACCTGACGCAAAGGTGGCTATAGTATTAGCTGTGTTGCAACGATGGATAGCTATGGGCAATCTTTGAACCTTGGTTTTTGTCACAAAATACCTATCAAAAACCTTTCTCTCTTAATCTAATGCTGCTCTTCCGGCTTAGAACCGCAGACGTCCCGGATTTTCACTAACACCCACATTAATATTATTATCAAGGCGGCTATTTGAACAGATTACATTATACATAGAAGGTCCGACCTTTTACTATGTTTAACTACAAAGTTTACGTGGGGTTAGGATGTAAAGCGGGACCTTTGCTTTTTGGCTTGTTTAAAAACATCATCAATTAATTTTAGCTAGATTAAAATTGTAAATAATATTGTGAAATAAAATGAGATATTATTTCGAAAGTGTGAGTTTTATTTCTCACAGAGTTTGCTTCGTCCTATTTAAAATCGCAACTTTATTATTTGCGTATGAAGAATACCCAAATACTTGTACTGTCGTGCATTGACGTAAAAATGTACATGAGGCGATCTTTGAAAATTTTGAAAATTAATTGAATTATTAATTTGTGTGTCAGAACAAAGTTTTGCTTTTCTTCTAAAACTTTATTCATCAAAACAGCATAGATAGCGCGTTGATGTCTCTTGCGTTAATCTACGTATTTTTTCAAATTATATTAATTTGTTTCAATGGAATATTCATAAAACAATTTAGATGGTTACTTGTAGTGCCCCGCGGTTTTACCCGCGGAGTTCCCGTTCCTGTTATTTTCCCGGGATAAAAAGTAGCCATGTGTTCTTCCAGACTATATTCAAACTGTGTTCCAGATTTGTGATCCGTTCATACGTTACGACGTAATTGAACAGCGAACATCCAAACATTGACATTTATAATGTTAATAGGATATTTAATAGGATTATTGATTTTTATTTTATTAGTGACATATTCTAAATATTTGAAACGGTAGTAAAATATCGTCTCATTCGCATTTTAGTTGCGAATCTCAGCATTGTTTACAGAGGTTAGGGTCTCGACCCATAATTGATTTACACTCCTCTAACATCACCTTTACACACTATTAACCCGCTATAAAACGTAAATGATCCTAACATGAAGAGCAGGAAACGCATTTGTATGAGACCAGCATTTTGACACAATTCAGCTTACGAGTACGTACTACCACTGAAACTCTCCCTACAGCATACGACTCGGGTTGCTACATACCTACTATTGTTGTTTAGATTTTTTCTTCGCAGCACGCACTGCAAATCCCTTTTAGTATTGCAGATGTTTATATATTTTGGATATTTATAATATGATAGATCACCAGATAGTTCGTCGCTTGTTGGTTTATTCTTAGATAACATACAAAATTACACTGACTTCATATAGATAGATAAATAGATAATAGATAGATACACTTTATTGATACACCATAAAATAGGATACACAAAAATAATTAAATATAAATGTAAAACTAGTGCGACAAGTCGGCGGCCTTATCGCTAAAAGCGATCTCTTCCAGGTAACCTTGGGATGGAAAATAATATGAGGATAAGTGAGAAAACGGGGTGCGCAAATAAATTGTTTGTATATTAATTTACAACATTAGGTTCAACAATTCGAAAGATTGACAAAAATGTGACAAAAATAGCGTCAAGGGTCTATCATGACCAATTCCAGCATTTGTAGCAGTTCTGCAACACGGTAATCGGAAACGTTTTGGTGTCTTCAAGTTACATTTTTCCATCACGGGAGGCTCAAACCCACGCGTCCCCAAGTCATATAGCATGTAATATAACTGACATATTTTCAATGCAGATCTCAAATTATTCCTCTATTTATGCAAACATTACTTAAAACCTTTCAAAACTATTTGAGTCTTTTTGACATTGCCAGTGTTGACATACACACAGTTTTTTGCCACACGGAAGCCCTGTTAATATATTTAGCCATATAGCGGTTAATTCTACGTAATTTGCTGTCTTAAGTAGCATAACAATCCCATAATCCTTTACACGGCATACAAATTCATGTAGCATCTTGTGTCGCCATTAAAATTCATCCCAAAGACAGTGAGGGCCGGTTAAACACGGCTAACGTTAGATCGGCCGATAACCATTAGGATCCCTTAATTTGTTCGCTGGGCCTTCACCTATCCCTTCCGCAGCCCTTTACAGATCGTTAACGGACGGTTTAGAGAATCTGGAAGTGGCACTGCGTATAACCACCGTCGTTGTATTATGAGTTTGGCTTATGCGTGTGCCTGTCCATGGCATCGGAGCTGCTAAAAAAATAAAAAAATTCGTTTTTTAATCGACATCTAATAAAAAGTAGATAGATACTCTTTATTGTACACACCAAAAATCACTTATACCAGGAGAGGAGAACAATACAACTAGTGTTACAATCGGCTAGTAGGTTGTAGGTTCGGTTATTTAACGTGATTTAAATTATCCTTTTCAACAATAAAATAATTGTATTATTTACAGAATACTTAGAATATCGTATAGCATTTTCAAACAAATTAAAAAAATATACATAAAGTAAATGTAAAACATAACAAAAAACGCTGCCGAGATTTCCACAGCGTGGAAATGTTTCCTGAGCACTGCCATTGTTGAATAATATAATGTTAATGTTAATTGCAATATATTGTGCATATTCAGTTGTTGCTGTATTATGCTGGAATAATGTTTTAACCCTACTCACAGTTAATAGCAACTTTTATTATGGGACCAACCCTAAGACCATCTTCTGAATAAGTTAAATTCTGAAATTTATAAATACAAGTATCATTTCACCTAAGTCTAACTAAACTAAGAGTCAAAAAAAAATATGTTTGTCTGTAAAGTCGGTTTACTGACGATAGAACGTGACAACGTCTTAAGAAAATACTGATGGAATGGTAGCATTTTTCAAAAGAAAATTTTAATTTCATTTGTTTAATAGATTTGTATGTAAAAAGTAATCAGTAGAATTTAGTCATTTTCAATCAAAACAATGCAAAAAAGCTTTTAGATGCTGGGGATCGAACCCGGGGCATTTCACATGCAAAGCGAACACTCTACTCCACTGAGCTACATCCCTGCTTGAACTACTGGTCGAAATAATTAATACAACTGTAACAAACATGCGGCGAGGTAACGCGGTAACGGTACATGACGTCATGTTTAGTGGGCGTGCAGCCGACTTCATCGAATTATAAGACGTTATCACGTCAAAAACCTATTAAAATTTTCAGTTAGCTTATCTAGTGAATGTACATCTCAGTCCCCCGGCGTAATGTCGCTAAATCCCCTCTCAGTTTCGTGTTATATCTGCGCGATATTCTAATGTTATTGTGGCCACAGATTGAATATCTCGCTTGATTTGTAAGCTTTCTTGTTGTTGTGGTCGGAACGCTTACCTTTGCATCTATTTGGGTACTGCAGGAAGCGAACACTACGAGTATATCAATATTTACCCTAGATTATCAAAAATATGAGTCCACTTCTTACCCAATCACGTAAGGTAGAACTAACCACTGTAATAGTATACTTACGACATGGCAACGTTACATGTAATACTATTTTCCAAACAGATGATGTCTTTCAGAAAAACTTAAGAATTATGTTATCAAGAACTTAAAAAGAGTTTTTAAAGTGTATGTTCACCCTTACTCTGATTCTTTATTTAGATATTTGCTACAACATTGAATTGCTTTTGAAAATCAACTCAAATGTAATAAATATCAATGGATAATTCTTTCATAACACCCTCTAGACCCAAACTAAACAAATCTTGTATTCTAGCTATCAGGCAGCTGATATAATACTTCAATAATAATTAATCATAAATCCATAGAAACACCTAAACACAGACTTAATATGGGTATTCATCACGTTAATATTTCTCCTGAAATTAGAACGGAACTCACAACTTTTGGCTCTGTGGATAAACTGTAGTGAGTTTATCCACGTCCGGCGGCCTTTTTCAAGGAGAGTGTACGCGCTCGATGGCTTCCCGTTTGGCACTCTACAAATCCATCCAACTCTACGAAGCCATCGAGCGCGTACACTCTCCTTGAAAAAGGCCGCCGGACGCGGCCGAAACTCGAGTCGGATTGACCGACCTCATTACACGTGAGTTACCCGTTTACCTAATCAAAATGTGTAACAACCACGTTAATTTTAATACTAAAAACGTTTGATGTTTGTGACTTCAAACAAACACAAATAAACTAAATGAAGTCACAGTCACATTTTGTAATACCATGATAAATGTTACCAAATCGACCTTCAAAATAGTTCAATTCTCTACCTGCGAAGAAGTATCTCAAAAACAGGATAATACATTTTTCCTGTTTCAAATTCAACTATAAACTGTGTACAGATATAAGTTTAAATACGTTTTAAAATCGTATTTTAATGTTATCGGTTCTGTGCAGAAGATTATATTCAGTAATAGGCTAAAGTATTTTTAAAATGTTGATGGCTCGCCCTGGCTTCTTCGGGGCTGATCTATTAACATTTCATTGATTATCTTATATTATATAGATACATTTATTTTAAAACGGTAAAAAGCAGTTACGAATAGGTGGAGTGGATCCGAAAACTATAAACATTCAAATGAAAGTCTAAGTTGATATACCTTCAATTTGATTAATGTCGCTTAAATAATGCACAAAATCTGCCTTCTTTCTTTAAGATATCAGTGTAGATTCATTACAAACGTACAGTTTTTAACTACATCATAGACTGATTCACATAAGAACATAAACAACCCACTTCATGTTCCCACTGCTGGGACCTTCTCTTCCAAGGAGAGAGTATAAAGGCCAGAAACGACTATTCTATCCAAGAGACAGATGACACATATCCTCGACAGACGTTTCTTTATAATGTCTTGGTTTCCTTATGATGATTTACATTCTGATACAGTTCTAATTTAACTCAAATACTCCCTTCTAATTAAGAAAGATATTAATTACAAGATTTGTCCCTTAGCTCTCTTAAGGCTCGTCATATTCATCTTCCGAAGACTTATTACCGTGTGTTGTAATTATTCAAATTACACCCTTATCAGTTTATAGCAGTTTTCCGCCACCCCCTTAACATTTGTACCCATCTAAAGCCATTTTCAACTCTATTTCATTAACGGTTAAGTCGAGAATGTTGTGTCATTCAGTAGAATATTGCAACGTCTTTATCGTTTTCAGTCGCATTGTGTTGTTTTAATTTAATATTTAGACAATATTTCGTTTTGTTTTTCGTATGTTAATGACTTTTGCTAAAACTTTATTAGGTTTAAGTCAGACAGGACAATAATCTATGTTTGTTTCAAGTTTCAATTCGATCAATTCATTAGTTTTTGCATGTAATGTTAACAAACATCCATCCACCTTCCCATCCAAATATAAAACGTTCATAATTATATTAGTAGTTGACTAATATAGCATCTTACATCACATCATAAAAAGCGAGTTAATCTTAGTAAGAAATTAGTTAGGTATTTGTTTACAATATACTGACAACATTTAAAAAAACGTGGAATATAATAACACCGTTTAGGATACCTAAATAATATGTTCGAATGAAATTTATCATATGCAATTAATCGAATTATTTGATTGATTAACTGTTTTTGTGACAATTATATAATTCAAACCTTGTTATCAGCTATTACAGCTGTCCACTACACTAGTATGTTTCTAATGCTTCTTGCGAATAATTTAACTGAAGTACATTGACGTGAAGTCACAAACATGAAGTGTCGCATCATTTTAACGTTTCATTTCGTTGATAATTTATATGGCTTAACAACGTTTAGCGGCTTAGCTAGTATAATATAAAACACATAAAACATACCAAAATTCGAAAAAGAAATCACGAATACGAAATTTCCACGTAAAACTCGCGTCATTGCATCACATCCATTTTGTTTATTAAAACGATTTACGCGTAAATTGCACCGTTGATTGCAGCCAATAATCTCTGAGAAATACACAAATCGATAAAAACTGGCTATCGAATGTATTAAAGTACAAACTGCACTTAAATCAAGTCAACACAGTATCTTATTCGATTTGAAGTGTCACCGAAACGATTAAACTTCGAATCTTAAATCTCATTTCAAACCCATTCGATATTCAAACTCGAGTGTACAGGTGTAACGTTAGCTTTATGCTCATTTATTAAGTAACTTTATCTAATTTTGTTGGCATTGATACTTTAAAAAGAGGTAGACATATAGCATTCTAATTTTGAATTTAAAATTTACTCAATTCATTCGTATTCGTCTCAATAAACAGTAGTTGACTTTTTCTCTATCCATTTTGAGACTCAGCGTATTTCATACATTTATCACTGCACATGCTTACACGAGCCAAATAGCAGTATTTTTTTGAGTAAAATTTAAATGGTATAGAGTTTTTTGATCTTTACGACGTCAAACATACAAAAGACTAAAATATGCTTATTTAACATTACCTAATGTTCCGGAATAAAGACGCCACAATTTTAAACACTATTAAAATTAAATACATTAGATAAATTTTAATATGAGCTTTAGGAAAATACTTATGATGATCGTTGAATGGCTTTTACAAGGCAGATATTACAAACATTTCTGAATAATCACTATAGTTTTTTTCTAGATAACATTAGCGACTATGGTTCCACTGACTTTCCAAAATGCAATGCAAGATCGTGTCTAAATGACGTGTTTTCAAAGTAACATATTGAAGTGGTAGGTAAATGGGTGAAAATAATCCAAAATTATTAATATTGACGCATCAAACTTCTCTAACAAAACACGATTTTATCTAACTTCTCCTAACGGGCACATACCTAGTAGTAGACTACTAGGCGGCGAGTAGACTAGTAAAACTAGTGATTAGTAAACGAAGAGCCACACATCTTCACTTATTACCCTACTCCATGTTTCTGAGTATATTATGCCAGCGATATATTACGCGGGAGCGAGATATCGATCTAATCTCCCAGTTCACGTTTATCGAGTACTTACTTGTATCGATTCGGTATCGATTCAGTATCGGTATAGCATTTGTCACGAATGTTCTGTATGGACAAATATGGCGCGGTTTCATCTTACATGAAATGTTATTAACCTCTGGATGTAAGCTTAAAGTACAGTAAACCATAGAATGTAGTGTTTTGTTGAGGTCGAGGGCCGAGCCCATAATCTTTGTTCTTGTTTGTAAATTAATTCGAAAACAGTTCTGGGTTTTAATGTTTATTGAATGAATGACAACGTATTAAAGTCTGCGCCAGTGCATGGAAATGATTGTCACAAATGATAATTGTTTTTTTTAAATAAAGAGTGACGAGACGAGCAGGATATTTCCCTGATGGTAAGCAACATGCCTGCCACATAACAGCACAGTGACACGCAGGTATTGGAACATGAAGAGTACAAATCCTTACCTAGCACTGCGCTGCGCTCGTCACCCAGAGTTCTAAGATGTTACATCTATAAGCCCTGTAATTTCACTGGAAACATTGCCCTTCAAACCGAAACACAGTAATGTTTGCACATTACTGCTTGGCGGTAGAATAACTAGCAAAGGTGTGGCACTTCCCCAGGCGGACTCTGCTAAGAGTCCTACCACGACCAATAAAATGATATAAGTAATAACACTGGTGGGATTCGAACCTTTAACCGCACGATAGTGAAATCAGATGAACAGACAGATGACACAAAACTTGTTCTTATTTAATTTGAACCAGAATCAAATCAAATCAGTCGTGACATCTCTGGCAGATTTTCTCTTTGAATGAAATCCTAGCAGCGCCCTAGCCCTAGCCCCGCGGTTTCACCCGCGTAATTCCCGATCCTGTAAATTCCCCGGGATAAAAATAGTCTATGTGTTATTCCAGACCATTATCTATCTATGTACTAAATTTTATCTAAATCCCTTCAGTAGTTTTTGCGTGAACGAGTAACAAACTTAAATCCCCACATAATGTATGGGACATTATATGGATGCATTCTTACAAACTTTAGCGTACATAATATTAGTAGCATATCAAAATTGTAGTTCAAGTTTTTTCTCTCAGGACGTGAGTGGTGTCGAGAGTTTGTCTGTCCACTGACACGTGTTAAGTTGAGCGAGAGACGTGCGCGCACGCAGCGACGTAATTGCTCTCACCACGATTAACTAACACATGCGTCACTGCGACACTAGATCTGTATGGATAACTAGCTATTATTTTCCACCGTTATGCAACACTCGAGTAATGTGCAAACATCTGTGTTCCGGTTTGAAGGGCAATGTTTCTAAAGAAATTACAGAGCACAAAACTAAATGATCTGACAGTGCAGTGCTAGGTATTGGTTTTGACTCTACATGTTCCAATAGCTGTATGACAGCGTATTGTTAGGGGCAGACGTGTGGCTTACCATCAAGCACATGTTATTCTCGTTCCATCACTGCATACTATATAAAATACTTGATTTAAGCTAACTTGTCTTTTGTGTTAGTTTGATTCCACAAATTGAAGCCGTGTTGGCTAAGTCCAATTGCACCAAAATTCAATCCTTGCACCTCTACACCAATGTTTTAAATGTGGTTACTACTCGTATAGGTTACTAATACAACGCGTCAACTATAAACTAGTACCACAGATTTTCACTTATAATTTACTCTTTACTCCTTATTTGTGCGATATCTTGTTAGTGATATAATAGGGACGGAGATATGGCACGAACATAAAATTTGTAGGGTAAAGTACCATTTGGCTCGCGTAAGACTTACGCGTAAATATATAACGGTTGTTGTTTGTTCCAATGGTAAATCGTATCATTTTTCACTATAAAAGAATTTTTGATGGAAACGCAGATACGTAAGAAGTGGGTTTTTTGTTGAGGAGCGGAATTGGGCAGTTTTTCAGATTCGTATCAAGCACTGCACTGCAAAACTGCTATATAGGTACCTCTATTTTACGACTATGCTGAAATTATACAAATAAAACAATTAATGCAAAAAACACTGTTTTTTTTCAAAACTATGAAAAAGATTTTCAAAAATATGTACTTACATACATCAAAACTAAATACAAGGACATTTGAACGTTAAAACCCTTAAGTTTAGACCGTCAATTGAATGTCATTTAGACTGAAAATGTTTTTTTTTTTAATATAAAGATATTATGAACGTTAAATTCCTCACGTTTAGGTCGTCAATTGCATGTCATTGCATGAAATTGACACATTTTTTTTTCTAGTTAAGTTAAATAAAACATTACACATTATTGTGTGCGTATTTCATAGCCACTTGAGTTAGTGTAATAACAAACGTTCAAAGCAAGTACCTACTAAATAACTATCGATGTTTACAGCCGCATAAAACCTCTTGCGCGCTTTTACTGTCCATCTACAACCTCCGTTTTTCCACTAAAACCTTCGTATAATACGCCTTCTGCATAATTTTAATGTAAGTAAATTTTAACTCGGAATAAGTCTTCTTGTATTTTGAAAGTTAACTGAAGCCATCTATTAGGTTTTTCAGAAAAGACAAATCGACGCACATCTCACATAAAGAAAACATAATTGTTCTAATAACGTATAAGTATTTTTAGTTAATTCACGGGAAACTCACGGGTATGATATGGTCAGTCCAGTTCAACCGCATCCAGCTGTGTCTTTGTCGTTGTTAGCCAAAAGACAAGCGCTTGCGCACGTGCTCTCTTTTTCAAAAAGGCCGCCAGATGCAGCTAAAACTTAAGTTGGACTGTTTTTTTTTTTTAATTAAAGCGACGATACGAGCAGGTCATGTACCTGATGGTAAGTAACATGCCTGCCACATAACAGCACAGTGAGAAACAGCTATTGGAACATGAAGAGTCCAAATCATTACCTAGCACTGCACTGCGCTCGTCACCCAGAGATCTAAGATGTTATATCTCTAAGCCCTGTAATTTCTCTGGAAACATTGCCCTTCAAACCGGAACATAGTAATGTTTGCACATTACTGCTTGGCGGTAGAATATTTGGCAAAGGTGTGGTACTTCCCCAGGCGGACTCTCCCAAGAGTTCTACCACTACAAAAACCACTATATCACATGTGAATCACTAATGTATTAATTAAGAATATGTAGTTAAGTTAGTTTTCATACTATTATGACGTAAAACCTGTGGTAGACGTGACAAGCCGTGGCGATGAAGTGGCAAAACGACCAATTTCACAAGCGTAGATAATTAATATATGAATCTCACCTGCACCTCTGAATAATTTTTCGTGTGTTAATTTTGAGGTATGTCACTTGTTTGTCATCACCATTGGCATTAACGATATATATTATCTTGAGGAAACCGTTATGTTCCAAAACATATTTTTTTTGAGCTCAGCTTCACTAGCTTGACTAGAATGGTGGATTATGACCTTGACTCTCTCCTTATGTGATGATGCCCAGACTCCTAGTTGTGGGAACATAAAGTAGGCTAGTAATAAGCTTAAGCACACACAAACTGGATGGAACTTGAACTTTCTCTACATCATACAAGTGTAATATAATAGTACCCTTGAAGTAACGGTGTGCGGTATATCAAATGAGGATAGCCTCCTAGAGCATCCATTCACACTGGCTTCCTAAATCAATGTCGTCCGTATATGTATTACGGGGCTCGTCTGTCCGTCTGTCGCGGGCACGAAGAAACATGGACCGACTCTGAGGACACGACTGCACCGTTGCATCTTTGTAACTTATAACAGATATTTAACTATCCTTCTTCCTACTGATATTATTGATGTGAAAATTTTGATGTTTATTTATTTTGGGTAGAGCATTTATTAACAAAACTAAAATAGAATTAAAATTACATCCCCAATGAAGTACCCACTAACGCATAAAGACATTTGAATTTTTCATATACTGATGAAAGTCTTGAAGTAATCACTAAGATAAAGTCTACTGTCTCTTGTTAATCTCCTGAAAACTGATAGCTTCACCACGCTGAATGGCTATACTTATAAGTAGAGTGAAACAAGTACCTACCAGTTAGTTAATTTGGTATGTATCTCGTTGGCCGAGGGCGATTTTTGGACGTTTAGATATTTGGAAGTTTGTTAGCGAATCCTGTCGGAATGACTAATCTAATTTCATAGTCACTTGTGTTATGTTTGGCTGGTTTAATCATAATATGTATCATATCGCACCCCTCCCATCTTCCCATCACCCATCTTCTTTCATACTGTAATCCTCTCAGTATGTTTCAAGCTATCATTCATTCTCGTACATATTTCTGGTCTGAAATACTTTTGTTTATCTTAATCTTAATCATATATTATTATTAATATATATAAATCTCCTGCCACGATGTTTGTCCGCGATGGATTCCTAAACTACTTAACCGATTTTAAATTAAATTGGCACACAGTAAGCAGTCTGGTCCAACTTGAGAGATAGGATAGTTTTTATTTCGATTAATAGTCTTTAAATGACAATATCCGAGCGCAGCCGGAATGGGCCGCTAGTAATATTATAAAGAAATCGATAGATACCATTCGTAATTATAGACAAAAACCGCAGAATCAAAGGCGTGACCCAATACGAATAATCATACATCCACATTATAAAATCAGATTCCACACGCCCAATCTATCTTTAACGTTTACGCTATCAAATCGAAAAGCCATAAAAATCTAAGCATTTACACACTTGACTCATCTATTTAACATAGAAGCATAATACAGATTCACACGTGAATAGGTGAGAGAGATCCACCGGCGGCAAGGCCAGGAAAACGGAGCAATTCGAAATAGAATCTAAAACAACGTAATAAGGTCAACATTCCCACGGTCTCCGCTCAAGACTACAATTAAGAAAGTATTCGATAAGGACGTTTTAAATTAGGACTTTATGCGGATGGGTTTAAGGTATGTTTCGTCCGTACGGTGTCTTGGACCGGTTTATGCGGTCGCGAACTTTTACCTATAAATTTGTGTCGGTTGGCATGCGCGCAGTTGTCTAGAAGCTTTGTAACAAGTGCTTCAGGTCACGAGTTTAACGCGGGTATCACTGTATTTATTGCTATCGTAAATATGGCTGTAAAAGAGTTTACGAACTTTAATTAGACGGACCACGCGCAATTATCTGATTTGAAGAGGTGGTATAATATTCAATGCCTAATAAGCTAATTAATAGCGAATGTCTGCGTTAAATCGAATGATCGTAAATCGATAAATAAATCTTGTAGAAAATGAAATATGGAATACAATAAAATAAACGTCGTTGGTGTAACGAGATGTTGGATCTGCGTACTGAGCAATAAATAATGTAAGATTAGAAATTTCAAGGGAATTTCCCATGAATTTGAAGGGTTTATGTTAGTAAATTTGCAACTTCTACACATGCATAATGCGAAAAAGTTAAGTATCAGATATGCTCTCTATTTAATTTAGAAATGTGGAATGCTTCCTCTTTGTGGGGAGGTCTTGGCAATGTTTCCAGCGAAGTTACTGGCTTAAGAGATCAAACACCTTATAGGTATGTATCTCCGGGTGGCGAGTGCGGTACTAGGTAACGATTTGGACTCGTCATGTTTCAATAGCTGCGTGCCGCTGTGCTGTTTTGGTCAGACATGTTGCTTATTATCAGGCACATGTCCTGCTCGTCTTGTCACTCTATAACCATAAAAATAAAATTGACAGTAATAAGAACTGCCGATAGAAGTGAAAACTTATAACTCAAAATTTGATTACTTTGGAAACTACGTGGGTGAAACTGGAGGCCTGGCCATGAGCATGGCCATGCTGACGTATTTATAGATGATCAATGGCCATGGTCCCGAGTTTACCCGATGATTTTTTATAATTCCCGAGCGTGACGTTAGAATTCAATTCACAGCCCACGAAAGATCTGTCTGAAGCGTGCCAAAAGAAGTTTTCACTTCAAAAATATAAAATGATTCCCGCTATCGTCTGTACTCTGCGCCAGTCGAGCTCAAGCAAGGGACGTGCTCAGATGAATTTCACAACGAGTCAATTAAAGCAGCCATCATTACTGCAAAATGTTTCCACTCGCAACGAGCGCTCATGCCGACCACTTTCTTCTGTGGTATATGTGGGAACCTAACAGAAACAGAAATCGGAGGTCGTAGGTTCAATTTCCATCCAAGACAAAAAAATTGGCAGTCATAGGAACCGCCGATAGAAGAGAAACTTATAACTCAGAATTTGATAGCTTACTTTGGAAACTACGCGGGTGAAACCGGAGGGCGTGGCCACGAGCATGGCAATGGTCCCGAGCTTACCCGAAGATTTCTTATCATTCCCGAGCGTGACGCTAGAATTCAATTCACAGCCTACGAAAAATGTGTCTGTGGCGCGCAAAATGTGTGATAAATTCAAACACCTGATCTGTGTCTGAATTTTCCTATATTTATATAATATCATAACTATGTAGGTCTTAGGTATATTAGCTTGTTGTCTGTAGATAACGATAAACATAATAATTTTATAATTGTACTACCTCTGGAGCTTAGATCTAGCAAACAAAAAGTGAACCATCAAAAGTGACTAACATTTGGCGGAGCCATCGTAAAATACCAATAAAAAAAAACAGACAACCGAATTGAAAACCTCCTCCTTATTTGAAGTCGGTTAAAATATATAGAATCTCGTCCTTTGTCAGTTAAATATATCTGAACAAGAAGATTTACTTCAGTATCGTCGTGCACAAAACAACACTTCAGCAAATTCCCAATTTATTACAAAACAAACTTATCACTTTCACTGTACAAACCTTCATATATTTACAGAGCATTTCCCTCATCCAATATTCTTTATGCGCGCAGTTTTTCTCAATATCTTTACGTCTGTCGCACGAACGTAGTGTGAAAATGCACTTAACTAAAAGCCTAATTCTTTATGCACCCTAACTTTTTACGGACGTGAGTAAAACTGTTTTACTTTAGCGAGTTTTTGCGGTTATTTATGTTTGGGGTCAGTTGGATGTGAGAAACGACACGTTTTTGTTTTCTATTGAAGAAATGTATTTCTTGTAGAGAAGAACTGATTGGATTTTGATTGAAAATTATTTACTTTAGTCTATTTTGAAGTGAAAACTTCTTTAGGCGCGCCTAGACAGATAATTCGTGGGCTGTGAATTGGATTCTAGCGTCACGCTCGGATATGATAAGAAATCTTCGGGTAAACTCGGGGCCATGGCTATTGGCCATTTAGAAATGCGTCAGCCAATGGGAAATGCTGAAGGGGCGTGGCCTCAGCATCATGCCATGGCCATCTAGAAATGCATAAGCCAATAGGAAATGCTGACGCATTTCGAGATGGCCATGCCATGATGCCCAGGTCACGCCCTCCGGTTACACACGTGTAGTTTTCAAAGTAAGCTATCAAATTCTGAGTTATAAGTTTTCACTTCTATCGGCAGTTCCTATGACTGCCAATTTTTTTTTTTATTTGTCTGCGTGTATATTTAAGAAATAAATTAATTATTGAACATAATTCATCTTGTGTGCCTCATCAAACAATGTTTCCGAAATACAGTTACAACTAGTTCAGAGACAATGGGTTCATATTGAAACTTTGTTTACTTTTTACAGTGTAAAATAAATATTTTTGTCTTACGTATTTTTAATGTGACGAAATCGAAAATGTGCTGAAATACATAAAATACCTGTTCGATAATTTCTACGAGTATCATCCAACGAGTACAAAATAAAGTCTGCTTTTTGCTCTGGAAGTGTTGATCTCGAAAAACAAATTACAATATCACATGCAGAAGCTTTTCATGAAATCAGACCATACCACACTAAACTTAAAGCGTCTTTTAGTCTTCCGAGTCCGAATCATGCTAAATACAGTATCTATGAAAGTTTAGATATTTGTTGCTCAATCACGTCGAACCGGCAAAACGGACCGAGTTGAAATTTAAAACACAGTTAGATTTTAGTATAGGATTTTTCATTTAAAATTAGAATTTTTACCCTGGGAATATTATGGCAATGGCAACGCGGATAAAATCGTGAGGCACTAATAGTATTTTCATAATGTTGTCCAGCTTTTATAACTCTAGAAGTTTCATTTGTAAGGTTATTTTAACGTCATATACATATTAATACGTCTAATAATCTACTAAAGCGTGTGACAGTCATGCTCTATTTTATTTTCCACAAATCCATTCAAAAATTGTAAAAACATCTCGTAAAATTGTACAGCTATGGAAAATAGTCGAATAAATATAAATTAGAGATGAGGTTTCATGTCGATGACATGTTGACGGCATCGTTAATTCAAAAAACAAGAAAACGACAGGCGCCCACCTCTCAAACGACACGAAATAAAAGTCTCAAATTACTCTTTACCAAATAAATGGTTATGTCAACCGCGACACAAAACAATTTGTGTACAGAATCCAATCTACAAACAATAAACTACAGGCCCGTGAACAAAATTTACGTAGTAAATGAACCACCAGGAGACCTATGTAGGATGATAGAAGGGTATAAAGTAATAAGATTCAGCACTATGCCGTCACTTGTAAGCTGTCCAACTGCGTACAGTCGAAGAGGGGGGGTTGCAACCCTCGATCATTTCTCCTTGTCGCATGATTTTTGTACGGCGTTGCAGATTAATAGATTAGAAGAGGTATTGAAACTATAAACATTATACATTTTAACTTTTTAATTATTAGTTTGTCGGAAAAACCTTTACAGAGTAAATTTGGTCACTTGATTAAGTACGGCATTGGTTCCATACAGTTTCAATACCTCTTCCAATCCATTATTTCGCAATGCCGTATAAAAATCGTGCGACAAGGAGAAATGGTAGAGGGTTGCAACCCCCCCTAGTATAGAGTGCTGAGACGAGCAGGACATGTGCCTGATGTTAAGCAACATGCCTGCCACATAACAGCACAGTGACAAGCAGCTATTAGAACATGAAGAGTCCAAATCATCACCTAGCACTACACTGCGCTCGTCACCCAGAGATATAAGATGTTTTATCTCTATGACCTATAATTTCACTGGAAACATTGTCCTTCAAACCGGAACACTGACGGTAGAATAACTGGCAAAGGTGTGGTACTTCCCCAGGCGGCCTCTGCTAAGAGTCCTACTACTACAGTTGGGAACAATGCAAGCGCAACTTTTTTTTTTTTATAAATATTGGTGGACAATTCACACAAAACACCATCTGACCCCAAACTAAGCAAAGTTTGTGTGATGGCAGCCAGATAGCTGATATAATACTTACAGAGTTTTAAATACATACTTATTAAACATAGAAACACCCAGACACAGTGCAAACATTTGCCATACGCTTCCGATATGTGTCCTGTCAACCAGACAGACAGAAATTAAATACAGCGGAAAAATAGTGAAAAAAAATGCTTATACCTAGTGCTGCAAATTACAGCCTTATCGCTTACACTGATTTCATCCAGGCAGGTATCAGAACCTCGGCGTGTTTTTGTGCAAAGATGGTAGAATAAGAAAAGAGTTATTATAGAACCCGTTCAGTTGATGTGTACCTGTTTTAATTCATATTATCTAATGAAATCAACTTCAATTGTTTTTGTGTGTTATTTTTTTCCCATTCTTTTTTTTTTTTTTTTTTAACTGTCATAAATATACCATAACGCTATCGCCGGGCGTAGGTTTGACAAGCGAGGCACATAAATAAGCTTGACTTCTGTTTTTTTATTTTTCTGTGACCGCAGCTCTAGAGCCGTCGTGGCTTTTGTTGAGAAAATGTCCAATTTCCAAAACTTGAAGTAGTAAGATCGAACCCACACTAATATTTTTCCAAGTGCAGATGACATGTTCGTCATTACCGCTCACTTTAAAGGTGCAGGTTCGCGCTGAGACCGCGACCGGAGACTGCGACAGGCACTTGATAATTGTATGGGCGCCAGTTCGCGCCGAGACCGCGACACGTATCTCGATCTCCTGCCGCGGTCTCAGCGCGAACTGGCGCCCATACAATTCCATAATGTCTAGTGCCTGTCGCGTTCCCCGGTCGCGGTCTCCTGTCGCGGTTTCTTGTCGCAGTCTCAGCGCGAACCGCCACCTTAACGGTGATGGAAAACAAACATGTGCAACAAAAAACTGCCTTTCCTTTTTTCAAACATAATTCTAGTATAACTCTTTTGTCTGATTTTGCTATTTTCTGAGTCACCTCAGAGCTCCACCTTCAGAGACCACATTTCTGTCCGTGATGTCCATCTGTAAGTTGCAGGTCTACTACGAAGTCCGATAAACGATATATCGGCTGAACTTATGGACGTTTCCTACCACGAATACAATCGCTTGGTTGATCGGATCGGCCGTTTCGTTCGATCCAACCTTCATCAGACCTAAGTCTATAACTTTCGACCGAGATGTATCGATCCGAATGTTTTTCGTGGTAGGCTACAATCCGATTCAGCTGTCGGTCGGATCCGATCATTCGGAGTTTGTTTTCGTAGTAGACCTGTTGTACTCATGGACGGTCTTAGGTGATGCAGCCAACGCTCGCGGTACGATCCTACCAATGGCATTAAAAAAAACTAGTTCAAAAAGTGGCAATATGTGTAAGCACAAACATCCTCTCACCCCAAACACATCCGTCTCCGTTCGGTCGCGGGTAAAAATAAAAGCTATCGACAGGCGCCCGTTTGACAAAATACCAACAAATAAAAGTATCAAATTACATTTCACTAAATAAATGATGCTGTCAACTCTTATAGCTCTTTAATACATCATTACACCAAAAATTAACATAAAAAAACCTTCAATTAATTCAATTTAAATATGAAAATTAATCAGAGACAGAGATATGGCTATAAAAACATTTTTCTTCGACAATTAAATTGAGATGTCGTTAAAGAAATTAACACCTAACGAGGCACGTTTAGAAACCGTTATAACATGAACTTGGAGTGGATTGAAATAAATTGTATTAATAGGTCTATTTAATTGGTAGTTAAGATTGTATCGTTCAAATTCTAAGTGACATTTCAATTACTAACAACTATTATCAAATTACATTAACACTACATCATGTTTTTGTAGATTTTTTATGAAACGAGAAAATCAGGCGCCATGTAGTCAGTAAACACAGAACAATGTAAACCTAGTCTGAACATGAAATATGATAACACTGTACTACGCTCCTTACCTAGAGATATAGGTAACAGAGATCTGCACTGCGCTCCTTACCTAGGTAACAAAAATAACTGGTAAAAAGTAAGAATTATAAGATAGTATATCTCTTTGTTCTGTATTTTAAATCAGTTTGAATGGCAAGCAATTAAATAAAATCTTAAATGTATCTACATATTTTAGGCAATCTATCACATATTAGCAAAATATAACATATTTGAAGGAGAATGATAAAAAAATTGGTTGCCTGTAAAGTCGGTATACGGGCGAAAGTTTTACGTGACAACGACTTTGAGTGGTAAAATAATGTTACTAAAATAAACTACCTTCACATTATCACTACACAATCGTTTTACAATTAACTGGCAACGTGTAAACTTGTATGCAGGCGCCTAAGCGAATCGGCGACTCGGGCATGGTTAGCCCGCCTAAGAGCGAGAGAGACAGACATAAAAAGTGAAAGGCACGCGTCCCTCTCACTCGCTCTCATTGTGAGCGCATAACGTGAGCGGAGCGTAACGCAGTTTCTTGAAGTGTCACCCGGCAAACCAATTTATAAGACGTTGTCACGTCAATAACGAAAATAAATTGTTATTACATGTGAAATAAAACAAAAAATGTCTAACATAGAAATTAAAATATTAGCATAGAATTTCAACAGAATAATATAATTTATTAGCTTAGGAATATATCTAAAAATATAACTTTTCAAGCTAGATAGTATAAACATTCATATGCTTATACAGTAAGTATATGAATGTTTGTTAGAACTTTAATACAGTAACTAGATTAAGAGACAAATAAGTTAAGAGTAGATTAAAATATAGTATGAAAGTAGAACATAACTAGTATTCAGAACATTCGCCGAAAAGTATTCAATGCTTACGAAGTAGCCAAAATCTGTCCAAAACCTATAATAAATTAAACTCTGCTTTAAATATTTTTGCATATTAAAGGAATTAAAATTTTAGTCTGTGAATTTAATTTAGCCGTCGCCACAATTTTAATACCTACATTTGAATTTAAATTGTTCAAAATATATGGCTTTCAAACAACACCAATAAATTTTAACATAAAAATAATACTGATTCGGATATTGTGACTTAACATTTTGGCAATCACCGACAAACAGATGAAATGTTTCATCTTACTACATACTCTACCTACTATTTCAAAAAATGGCACCCGTATTACAGAATTTTATTTAAGCTCAGTTGTATCTCGTTAAGTTCTTTTACGTCATAAATTGTACAATTTTCTTAACCAACTTTCAGCAAAAATCTGATATGGTCGCATAAGTCTTCATATCTAATACTTAGAATTTGAAATGCGGCAGTAAGAATTGATTAGGTATAAGAATTCCAAATAGTAGGATGTATGATTATTAATAGGAAAGTATGTATATAATAACCTTATTCCGTCTTCTTCTATCTTCTTCTATTTAATTGTCCCTGTTTTCTGTATCCTTTGATTGCCTGGAAGAAATCTCTTATAATATTTATAGACGACTATTTGTATATAGTATTTGCGTCACTAACTCTACGAATGTGGCATTTGTGTTGTGGACAATAAAGAGTAATATAGATACCCATACCTTTGATGTTCCAAAAACACGAACGAAGAGATTTGACTCCACGTTTGTGATAAGCACGTCTAGGTTGTGGAATGCGTTGCCGGAGTGGGTTTTCCCCGATGGTTACAATCTGGGTGTCTTCAAATCGAGAGTGAATCGGTTTCTTCTAGGTAAGCACGTTCCATCGTAGATCGCATCGTCGCTTAACATCAGGCGAGATGGTGGTCAAGTGCGAACCTATCACAGTTAAAAAAAAAACCTATAAACTAAGAATAAATTTTCAAGCTTAGTCTGCATAGGTATTTTCAATACACCTTCGACCATCCGTTGCTTACCATCAGGCGAGTTGGCGGTCAACCTCAGACCGATGCGTGATAAAAAAATCTAGCTGCTTCTATAATGCGCTATCTGTCTACAACTTGTACCGGTGACTTTTACAATCTCATCTCCCCAGTTCATTAATAAACCCAAACTAATTTTTCATAGTAACGACACGAAAGGTGAATCTATCATTCAGTCAAGAGAATTAATACATTTTAATTGCGGCACTTAATCAAGAATCAACTCAAAGCGATCAAGTTAAAGAGTGAATGTTCAATTATTATCAGTTTATAAGAGCTTTTAAGCTGAGTAAATATATAAAGAGAGTATCAAGTGTCTGACTGATCACTGGTAATAAATTAACGGGGGAATTGTAGTTATGTATCGTCATAATATATCATCATCACCCACAGTCTTCTCTATCCCACTGCAGGGTATAGACCTCTCTCTTACTTTGCCACCTGTCTCAGTCCTGAGCCAATCGAGTCCAGGTTCGACCCGCGATATTTACAATATCGTCGGCCCGTCTTACTGGTTGACGTCCAACGCTCTGTGTTCCTTGCCTCAGCCACCATTCTGTTACAATTTTGGTCCACCTGTCGTCGTAATATATAGGTAGTAGAAATTATAAGTGTTAATTTCAATAAACGCCAAATACCAACATTTACCAACCTAAAGCTTATGAGAGCTCAAATCATTTCTGTAGTTCACAGTGGTAGGATTTTTTTCAGAGTCCGTCTGAGGAAATACCACTGCATATGCTATTATTACTGTGTTACGGTTTAAAAGCCTATGGTTACATTACACAGCAAGTAGATAAATCATCTTACATCTATGACGAGCGCAGTGCTAATGTTTCATGTTCAAATAGCTCCGTGCCATTGTGCTGTTATCGGCAGGCATGTTGCTTACTATCAGGCAGATTTCTTGTTCGTTCCGTCTCTCGATATCTTATAATAAAACGAAATACACATCTCGGTAGGATAGTAGGGGCCACTTGGGCCGAACTGCCTTAAGTCCCTTTAAAAAAAAGGTTAAGCTATGTTTGAAGTTTGAGACGTCTTTTAAAGACATATTCGATAGAAAAAATTGTAATCGAGTAATGTTTTGGAAATAAGTAATTACAGTTGTTGTAAGTGAAACCGTGTAAATAGCTAGTTAATAAAAGGTATGTAGATGGTTTTAATGCAGGTATAAATAATCAATTAATATTATTACGTGGTAAGAACGGTACCGGGCCGGCACCGGCCGGTTTGCGAGCCAGCTTTTACCTCTTAACTTTTACTTTTAATTTGATCTTTACCGACTGGTAAACTTTCAACTCCGTTTAAGTCTAGTTATCGATTTTTAAATTATCTTCCATTGAATAAAACTTACGAAAACAGTAGATCAATAATAGACGGGAAAGTTTATTAGTTAAGTCAAATAAATGCGAGCATTTTGATAATTCGTCTGCATCAACGAAGCGCTCGGAAGCTATATATTTTGACAATGAGACGAACTCTCGATTCCCAAGCACACAATGTCTCTACACTAAACTACTCAAATTTGTAATACTCTCCGAGATTTATAAATCTTTAGTGTAAAATTCGCTAATGAACGTCAAATCCTTTCCGTTTTTATTAACTTTTTATGCGTTTAAATTATTTTAAACTTTGCTAACCTGTGACACTATACGTGTTGTCACTGTTTTCACGACATTCTTATCTTAACATTAGCATGGTTATGATACATTAATTTCACCTTTATTTATACAATTTTGTATATATTTGTAGAAAATATGGGTGGTCCGACGTTAATGTCATCAAAATGTTTTATTTATATGACAATGAGATTCCTACTACTATCGCTGCTCACTGAATAGTCAAAACATAATCGTTTTGGAAAAAGTGATTGGAATTCTTTTAGATATTGTCTACTTTTTATCTTCAAAGGCGGTCGTACAATGGTTTATTCTAGCTTTGTGATTTAAATTAGATGGATAGAATACTCTTTATAGAGATAAGATATGCAACCAAAGAAAATTATCCTTAATCATGGAAATGAGGATGTTTTTACTCTGTGATAGTTTTTTTATACCAAAAGAAAATAATGAACTCTATGAATTATGTTTTCCGTTGTGTTTAGTTTTATGTTTTATCTAATTTTACTGTTGTCAATTTTAATATTTAATAAAAAAATTAGGCATTCAAATTTCGCTTGAAATCAAAGTGTATTTTATTCATGTATTTTAAGCTTAACACAAGTAATTATCATTGTAAGGACCTCTTTGTCGAGTCCACCTGGGTAAATACTAGGTTAGATAGGATATTTCCCTTTTGCGTTAGTTTAAATGTGTGTGGGTAGTAGACGCCATCTAAAGTTAACTGTCGGAGGCAAACTTACCTAAGTAGGTTGTTGTAGGAAAATGAAAATTTCATCCAAAATTTCCGAGATCTCCCTTTAACGCTTTATTGTCTAAAAACAAACGCATGTTACGCTAAATTTTAAGACACTATTCGTCCAATATTTCATGTATCTCCCATACACTTCAGCCATTTCTTATACACCAATGGCATTGACGTGTAGGTCCTGATTTATCGAGAGCCTCCCTCCGAATGAATATAGAAGTACTGCTATGGGCTGGCCATTTGTCTCTATCCTTTATGGTAAATGGGAGATTTAGGGGCCATTCCGTGGCCGCGGGGCCTTCAAGAACATTTATGAGGATATTTTTAGAAAATAAATAAGTCGGAAATCTTATACTTATATAAACTTATGGTTAAACATTTTTTACAATGTTAACAAAAATAATGACTATCAACAAGTTTTAGTTATAGCAATGTGTACTGATAAGACTCTATTACAATCGAAGTACTACGCTTTTGTCTGTTATTCTACTCCCAAACACTAATTTGCTAATAATACCATGATCCACTTTGATGGGCAGTTTTTCACATAATGTACAGGTTAAAGAATTTTTAAGACAATACGTTATTTTAGGATGTTTTCCGCACACCACAACCTAGTTCCGAAATAAGCAAAGTATTCATGTGTTGGTAATTAATACTTGTCTCTCACTTAGTATTTAGAAATATATTTATTGTAGTCTATTTCCTTTAAAAAACGAAAATGGAAAAATGCGTAATGAAAACCGGAACTGGCGACGCGGATGACAAATGGCGCGCCCCATTGGCAATCTCTCAAACAAAACTAAAAACAGCAATACCACAACATTAATATCTAAACTCCAACAAACAATACCAGAACCGCCTCGAATTTTACTCGATGACGAAATTGTATTAAAATACCCCAGATTGCAGCGTAGTTTGTAAGAAAACGCTGACGGTTGGGAGGTCAAGATAAAATTGTCACGTTAAGTGAAAATACCCATAATGTCGCCCCAACTACCCGAAAACAGAGGAAACTATTTTTGTCGAACAAAAAAATATTTCCTGTCTAAGATTTATCGGTTCTCATGCACCCTCTCCGAATAAAGCGCGTGAAATGAAGTGTTTCCCCCTACCCTCTTTTTTAGACATTTTCCTGTATTACAGCTACAGATTTTTATAGCTCAATTAATCCAATAAATTATCGGTGATTTGCGTTTTGACTCGTGAAACCGAGATTTGAATGTTTAATTCGGTTTTATTACTTTAAATTGGGAGCTTTTGATAAAGCGTGCGAGCGCAGTCGACACTTCTCTGTATTATAATTTTTATGTGCCATGTTTTACGATCTTATGAGGCAAATGAATTTTATTATTATTTATTACGAGATGTAAATATAAATAATCAGAATTAATTACTAGTTGTAGACATTTTCTGGTTTAATGTGGACAATGGCGCCAATTTTATAACGCAACAATGTTTATTATGATTTTGATTTTAATGTGTAATATCGTCAGTTATACTTTAAGCTAGTCGACTTCTAGATCATTGTTGGTCTATAGATAATACATATAATTTAATTAATATTGAAGCAACAAAACCTAAGTTGCTACAACAGACGCTAAAACACAGACGAAGACGTCAAATTTAAAATAACTCTTTTTGTCGGAGTACGTACATAAAACATGTCCTTTATAAAACTTCTCTGGATGATCTAGATCGTCTCAGTCAAGTTTTACAACAAATCAAAGAACTGTCTAACTAAATGCAAAGAAAATTAAGTGGTAAACTTGCCGAGTATGTATTACTAAACACAAAGAAAATTAAGTGATAAACTTGTCTAGTTTCTTCTGCATTCGAAAGATATAGAGTAGCATATAAGCACAGAAAATTCACTTACAAAATCATGTATGAACTCCAACGCACCCGCGGCACTCAAGCGGCCATACGTGGTCAATCAATAACAATAAAAAGGTTCAGCAATAGTCATTCCCGTCACGTTCGCCCCCAAGTTGTCGCCGAGCCATTTCAGAAATTGATACACATCACCACATCATCATGCACTCTACATAAACCTTATAACTTACACCACAACGCCTATTTTCTCACAAATCATATCGTATCACTTTGCTTCTCCATAAGACGACCAGTATTTCAAGAACTGTAAGCATATTTAGGCTAAAATGGAGTGTGGGACCTTATGAAAATGGCCGTTGCGTTGACCGCAGACACTTTGGTCACATGAACTTCTGGTGCCAATTGCTAGAATATTATTAGTCGAATGGTCAGCAAGGGCGGCAAAAAACGGGAATTGAATTTATTATTTGGCTGACAGCTAGAGTGGTGGAATTGGAGATTATTTTCCTGACGTTTATATGCTTTGTTTTTCTTCCAAACATTTCGATACAGAAATTATGCAAAAAAAATCTCAGTCTTTTTAACTGTTTTTCGAAATCGTGATGCTTATGGACGTGCCTATTTCGTACACAGTGAATAGTTTTCTAAGGCAGCTCAACATTCCATATAATGTGCCAATACAAAATTTTACTTTTCTGGGTGTCAAAATATACATCAAGAATTCTCATCAAAATTGTAATCTCTGCAAACTACATCCCAATTTCAATAGTAATGCTTTTACACTGACCCAAAAGAACGACAACATTTAATCAAGGTTATTTGAATGATTTCAGCTAATATTTTATTAAACAATACTTGTATCGTAAGAACAACTTAACTCTACTAAGCTGTACAAAAATGGTACCTATAACTCAAGTCTGCTCAACCTTTTTATTAATCGGACCAGGCGACATTCAGAAATCATTGCTAGCCTCTGATCAGCGCGAAGTAGATCAAGTGATTCTTCGAGGACCCAAGTGACCCACGATTTTACCCTTGAAGATTATGTTTACATTAATTCGCATGATAAAAAGTAGGTTAGTGCCATTCCGGACAACAATCTAACTGTGTTTCAAATTTCAATTCGATCCGTTTAGCCGTTTCGACGCGACGTGACTAAGTAACAGACATCCAAATTGTCACATTTACCTATAATAATAGCAGGATTTGATATTCGTTTGCGGGCCATATCATGGCCCCCAGGCCTAGGGTTGAGCAGCCTTGTTATAACTAGAGATGTATCCGCAGATAAACCGTGGACACAACGAAGGCGGTAACGGGGCGTCAACGAGTGATATACGATACGATCCGGTACCGAACCGATATTATAACGATACGGTATAATTAATTAACATAACTATGCTCACCAATTTGCAAGTTATGTGTATCGTGTTTGTCGTACCAAATAACCGGTGACGCAACGCTTATGAGATTGAGAAAGCTACGGAATGTGAATGGTTGTTCATAAATTGTTTTGATGAAGTTATTTTTGAATCGGCTGATGTCTGTTTTCTGTCTAAAGTGGCATAAATTATACGATAATAATAATATTACAAATACTTAACTAGGTAAAATTCCAATTACTGAAAGTAATATACCTACAACATAATGCAAAAATTAATAAGTGTCTAAAAATTGATATACTTACCTACTCAAATCTTATTCGTGTTTTTGTGTGCTAATTTTGGACTGGTATTGGTAATAAATTATTTAAACAATAAGTTATTGTAACAAACATCTTTTATTGTGAGATCAACTCATAAATTACGAAAATTTAACATATTTAAAACGCTTTTTAATTTCTCGTTTCTTTACCGTTATAACGTTTAAATTGTAATAATTATGAAACCAACTTTTAACATGACACCAACATCAATTAAAAATAGCATAGAATTAGGCAGGCGTAAAGTTAATAAGTACCTTCATGTATGTTAGTAGTATGTTCCATTTTGTAGACCACATTTTTGTACGACTTAAATTACCATTTTCTGTTTTCACTACTTGAACTCGGGGCTTTTTATCACCTAGGGAAATGTAAGGCCAAAAATTCACTACGTTAGCATAGAATAGATACGTTGGTCAAGTCCTAATTGACAAATCATAGATAGGTATCCTCATTTGACGTCACAAGTGTCAAAAATATTTATCACGATATTCGACTTTGATCTACTCGTAAAACTTTAGGTTTTTAAGAGTCAAGACAAGACACAAAATACGATGTAATAAATCACTATGGTTCAAAGCAACGAATTCGAAATTTATTCAGTTGAAGTAGGCATGTAATTCTGGTTGTGGGGAGATGTTTCCGGAAAAGTCAATCGATTGTACTCGTGTCAAATCGTTTACCTGCCGTAATGTTACCAGTGTATCCGATCGGTGGAAAGAGTCACGATGTTTTAGTTATACGCTTTGGATAATCTTGGTAATAAAAGTAATTACCATTTTATAGCCATAAAGTACATTATTTTACTTTTAGTAATGCAGATACGTCAAATTAAGTTTACGCTTGTATATATTTAGGTATAGTACGACAATTTTCGTCGTGGTATATATTCTGTATTATGTTAAATGTAATTTATTTTGTTTATGCGGTTGACCTTCAACAAAAAACACGGAGTGAACAATAAATTAACCAAAATTCGTTTACATAACAAAGAAATTCTGATTTCCATTTAAGTTGTGTGGTGTTCTCATTTGCGCAGATCAACATGTTTAAAAACAAATCAAATCATAGACAAATAGATATATTAACAACATATAGACATATTATTTACCAAATATACCGCGCTTGCGTTACTCATTCGAATTACATATTTTTTATTCTTTTTCTCGGAGAAGTACCTACCAAAAACAACAAACGTTACCTACGAATATTTGTGTTCTGTCACAACGAACGATTTGAAACAACTGCGTTACTTATTTAGATAATAACGTTTCCATCTCTAATTATTATAAGCAAACTTATTACTTTTTCCCTATACTGAGTATTTGGCTTCTTGCTTATTGTATTTGCCAACTTCAATTTGTAATATCTGGTCAATCGTTTCGTCAATCTTTTTTTTTTTGGTGTCGGAGTTGTTGAACGTAAATAAATATGTTTAAACGTTACGAAATGCATGAAAGATTTTACTGCGCGTTCTTTAATAATGTCAAACACCTTTTTTTCAATAAAGGTACATCATATATCATCATACCATACAACGGAAACGTGCATGTTTTTTTTTCTGCATGTCATATTTTTTGCTTGTGGTGGTGGATGGTTACTGGTGGTGTTGGAATATACTCTTATTGTAACCATAAACTAACCACTATTTTCTGTTCTGAGTATCACCTAGTAACCAGGTCACTAGCTATGCACCCATCTGTCACTAACTACCTAACATCGAGAATATCTACATCATCGCCTGAACTACTAACCACGTAAGTATTAACACCCTCTATTTTCTTTTTATTTCTTTCAATGACATAAGTTAAAGTACGTTCAAGTCATACGCCTATGCGCGAGCATCTTGCATCGACATTGCCTGAGCAAAGCCTAGATGTCTCACTCAAATAGCTCAGAGATTAATTAATTGCATAAAAATTTGATTATTGAAAATATTTGAAAACTACGAATTTGTAAACATGTAAATATTTGTAAACAAGCTTCTTAACGATATATGGGAAAACTTAATATTTTTAATTTTGGTCCACAATATTCACACATTTATACAAGCTCAAACTAAATAAGCACAACTTGTTCTATGGTGGCTAGCTGACATTTATTCATTAATTGAAAATCTATAATGTTCTCCCTTAGTATTTATTATTTTGGAAAATGTTTGATCAAGTTAAATATTCGTGCACTTTAAAAATTGTTTAATGTAACTAACTATACAGTTAAAACTGTATAACAAAAATAATATTTGACTGAGACATACATTAACTTGTGTCGTTGATTACTAACTTTTTTAATTAAGTATTCCTAATTTCATCTCCGCAAAATGGTTTCTTGCTTTTAGAACTAAAATTGTTTCGTAATAATCGACACATTTCTTAAAGCAATCGATTACTAAACTCTAAAACACAATTCTAAAATATATTTTTTAAACAATTTAGTCAAATTACTCAAAAATTATTGATTATCAAACCATAAGTATTTTTCCTACTAATATTTTAAAGTTTAAATCGTAAGTATTTTGTTGTGTTCTAGAAACAAAATGAGAAAGTAACCCTGTACCCTGCTTGTTGGGTCTCCCCGACCCCACAGGGAAAAGGGGCTAATAAGTGAAACAGAGATTTATGAGCTCGCAGATATGCAAATAGAAATTTGCGGTCCCTCAGCGATAAAAAGACGCGGGTCCCTCAGGGGACTGTTTGTCCAACTGTCGGGATATGACGTCCCATAATTATTTCGGACGGTGTTTCGATAAGTTTTTCTTAGAATTATTTTAACACAAAATAATACATCTATTTTTTTTATACCACTTTTTTTATTGTTTTAAGCTATCATGTATATTCACAACATTAGTAGTATTATATAGTGCATGAAACTGCATCTAAAAAACTCGGACTGGCGTTTTTTAATAACAAAAGAAGTGATGTAAACTAGAATAAGCATAAATAGCCCATTACAATGGGCTATTTATCCTAATGTAAATATGATCCTAATGATCCGGGACTTCTTTTTTGTCACAAATAGTCTTTGCCGTTGTTTGCTAAGTCTTTTCTCATAAGGAGAGAGTTAAGATAATAATGTAATATGACACTACTACCGAATAGTTTATATAACTTAATATATATCAATAATCTTAGTAATTATAAATGCAAAAGTTTGGATTGTGTGCTTCTCAAGTACGTCAGAACGGCTGAAAGGATCGGATTGGATTTTGAAGATAGTTAAATCAAAATCCAAAATAGTAGGCCGGTTTTTTTAGTGCGGAAAATTCATAGGAACGAGAACAAGGCGGGTTAAATCACGGAGCACTGCAAAATATTATAGTCATAAATCTATGTGCAGCTCGTTAATATTAAGCAAAGCTACGTAAGCTGAATATCGTATTTCTTTTGATACCCTATGAGTGCTTAAGCCCCTATTAATCCATAAAACGTTTCGCAACAGTGAGGTGTGTATAAAATTAATGAATTCCTTGTCGCGGGGTATAAAGGGCCCGCGATGCATATTCATGTGGTCACAGCTCGTTAGGTCGCCGGCGGTCAGTATTAACAATCTGTCGTCGGGATTCAAATATCAATGAGAGGATTTTTGGTCATTCGTCTCTCTGTTTCCGAATTTCTGTAGTGAGATAGATACAAATGATAGAGCCGATATGTATTTAAGAGTTATTTTTATCACGATTTTTTTCTGCATTCAAAGCAAATGTTTTATTAGCTTTCTTTCTTAAAATTCGTCAATTATGACACAATGTATAAACCAACCTTTTACGAATGCAAAACTTTAAATGTTTGTTAATTAAACATGTCAACACAACTGAACGGATTGGTTTAAAATTATGAAAGTCTGGAGTCCCATTTATGTCACTTTTTGTCGTAGGAAAGTTACGAGAACAGGAATTACGTGGGTAAATCCGCAGGGTGCTGCTAGTTATCTGTATTGTTTTCCCTATTTTTCTGGTGTAACTTATTGTCACTAAAAAAATTTGCCAATATATGGACAAAACTAGCGATCAATTCTCTAGTAGTCTATTATCGTAGTTACCTAATTTCGCACAGACGAATAAAAGCATCATTGATCTAAAAAATGCATAGGTACATACCTAAATAGGCAATTACGAAAGTGTTTGTCAGACTAGAGTTTCCACCATAGATTAGCTAATATAAAATTTCACGTCATAAAGAGCTCTCGATGACATCAACCTGTCACTGTCAGTGCAAATAAACGCAACTAAACAAACACGCACGCGGCAGACCGCGCGGGTGGTGTGTTCCATGTCTCTGATCATGTTTGCTCATTAGTGGACACGAAGGGAGCAGCGGGGTATCATGTTGACACTCGGTATGATAGATCAGTGCTGTGACGTAGTTTATGTCGAATGCGATCGGGTTGTCACCTGTTTGTCACTGTAGGGTTGCAAAAATAAGCTTGTCGAAATAAGCTAAATATGAAATATCTCCATTTTATTCTCATTCGAAAAGGATGAAGAAGAATTCGACAGTTTTTTTTTTTGCAATTAGATAATTTATTTATCAACTTATCCGCGCCCCGCTTGTAAGTTATAGTACTCGTAAGTAATTTCGGTTCGGGTACTTTTTACGCGATCAAAAGACCAATGATAATAATAGCAGCACATTGCTATTTCAGACTGTGTTCCAAATTTTAACATGATCTTTTCAACACTTCTGATGACATTAATCAACAAACATTCAAACTTTTAGATGCATAATTTTAGTATGATAACTGATTTGCGCTATACCTACCGACATCTTATCTGATTAGTTTTTTAACGACAGTGATAAATTAGTGTCAAGCTGAGGGGTACATTAGCTTTTTAGATTTGTTTCTTATTATTTATGAGTTTGTTTAATTAAATTGCTTATTTGTTGCATTAGGTAACAAATCAATCTATCCAGTATGATTTCAAACCATTCCACTTTCGACAGACAGTAGCGCCCATCTTAGACCAACTGCCATAGGTACCTTTATTAAAAAATAATCAGAGTGTGAAAACATAGATAGTGAAGACTGTTTTCGTATTATTGATCTGCATTTAAATTTCTTGTTTAATTTGTACAACTTAGTAAGATATCATCAAAAATGTATGTAACAAATCGGAAATTCGTATGATGCATTGTGGTGAAACAGTTCTATAATTATTGCTTATCTAAAAGATTTATTTTTTTCTTATAGACGCTAAAGCTTAACAAAGCTATCTCTACTGCCTTTATCGCGAACATTCCACCGGGGGTTTATCTCACAACTTGTTAAACAGATTCAGTTATCTTCGACGGTTTTACTTTGTAAGGGAATTGCTAATTATTCGCACCGGTGGCAGCGAGGTGACGTCATGGGTAACAAGATTATGTTTTAATTCGTTTTGGCCTGACTTTGGGAACGACTGTCGGCTTTCGAGGATTTTGCATAAAGTTTTGGAAAGTTATAGTTATAATGTTTGCTGTATTAAAATAGTTGAATGCATAATTTGTGTATCGTCTTAGGCTAAAATTGTTGTTTATATCAATAATGTAAATAATTAGGATATTTATTGTTTACGTCTAAGAGATATTTATAGAATCCAAATAAAAAATAAAGATAGTACCAAAGGTGGTGTAAATCATTCATATTGTTAAACACATTGAGATCAATAATTTGTATTTTTTTCAGCCATTTATCACTCACAATCAACGTCATTCTGACATCTTCCTATTAGTGCAAAATATATTATATGTATATATACAGAATGTATTTACTGAACTTTTTTTTTGGAAAAAAAATCATATTCGTACTGTTGCTCAAGAAATTCAATTCTTGAAAACGATTTCATTCAATTGAAAATGTTTATAAGATTAACATAGATATTATTTTCCGGTGTCACTTTTTATTGCGAATTAAAAACTAATGAAAGTATAAAGTATACGATACCAAAGAACCATAAGTTTCACAAACTGTTTTTAAATTAAGTCGTTATGTCAAATATTTTAACGTTTCTCCAGCGATAAACAGTTTAAAATCCAATATTTTATTAACATCACAATGCGGTATCAAAATAACAGTGGAAAGCGTGGGCGGAGTTGATCGGAACAAAATTATAATGATACACGCTCGGCTGCGTTCAGTGGCAGCGCCGAGAGCGACATCTGTCAACTCCGCAATTACGCAGGATATATAACTTAATCACTCCTTTGCCACACAAAGAAAAAAGGTAATCACTCCTCTGACGCTCACTATTAATTCTTTACACAAATAACACACAATTTAGCACGACAAAATAACCACGTGCAACTTTTGTCGTATAATCAGCGGTGTATGAAGAGTAGCAATTTTCTTTTTAGCTGTCGGTCGTTTTGACACGCGCAGTGAACAGAGGGTTGGAGCTTTCGCGGTTTTTGTTGTGGGTATACGTTACCCCCTTTTTGCAAATTTAACGCTATATTTTCGGGAAAATAATAAAGGGTAAAGGGTTTTAAAAAATTTCGGCGTGTTGCTAGCATTTAACTTAGCATTGGTTAGCGATAGCCAAAATCCTATCAGTTATTGTAATTTCGGACGTGTGCTTGTTTTGAAGAGAAAACTTATTTGGCTGCGTTGGGAGTTTGTTTGAGATGGAAAAAATTAAGTATACTCGCGATATTGTTACCTTTATCGTTACTGACACCATTACATTTTTTTATAGTATAGAATGATGAGACGATCAGGACATGTGCCTGATGGTAAGCAACATGCCTGTCACATAACAGTGACACGCAACTATTGGAACATGAAGAGTCCAAATCATTACCTAGCACTGCACTGCACTCGTCACCCAGAGATCTAAGGTATTATATAACCTAAGCCCTATAATTTATCTGGAAACATTGCCCTTCAAACTGGAACACTGTAATGTTTGCACATTACTGCTTGGCGGTAGAATAACTGGCAAGGGTGTGGTACTTCCCCAGGCGGACTTTGCCAAGAGTCCTACCACTACTAAAAGTACATATAACTATGTGAACAAATTTACATTGTCATTAATAAATGATACTGGTGGTAAGCAACACGTCTGCTTTTAATAGCACAATACCACGTAGTAATTGGTTGTTGCTTGATTGGTAGGTGCTACTTCTTCAAAGGTACATTTCCTGGCGGACTCAGTATAGTCCTATCACAGCATGTGATATTAAACAAACTCAAAGAAATAAAATAGAACTGTTAGTTGTAGCTGACTTTACATTTTGTGATGTGAATCACGTTAAATAATGTCGCATAATTGGAATTGCTATTAAAAAAAATATTTTTGCGACTCAGCTGCTTATTTTTTGTCGCAAAAAGTGACAGGACATAACAAAACCAAGAAATCTTTTTTTTTACTTTTTTATTCTGTAATTTATCTAGAAACATTGTCCTTTATATCGAAACAGAGTAATATTTTTCTATTGGCCTAAACTTAGGTCAGGTAAAAATATGCGTTCAGTGTTAGTTCAGTTGTTAAACGTGATTTTTTGGTTGTTGATTGAATTGATTAGTGGTCAAAAAGTCAGGCTAGGGGTGTCAACCCGACGCCGTCATGTCGCAGTGACGCGAGTGAGATATGATTATCCTCACCCCTGGGGAATGTAGAATAAAAAGTGCATGTAGCGAGGTCGCGGATTTATTCGATTACTTTTTTGACATTCGAAAATTTACTGGGGTGAAAATTAAATGGTTCTGGTAAAACTATGATAAGACTATTACAATGACTAACATAGAAGAAAAGTATAGTACGATAAAGTAATAGAAAATTACCGTTTGTGGTCAAATGTACTATGAAGTTTACCTTCTGAAGTACTTGCGATAGTCGCCTGCGAGATGTAGTAACAACAGGAGTAATTCAGTATCTAAAGAACTCTTCTTGCTCAGAACTCAGAATATTGCGTTTTCACTCTCTTTGTAATCCACTTTTGGGAACTTACCCACATACCCATTTTATAAGTGGAATTGAATTTATTTTCATTTACTTTATGCACACTAAGTATACACTTATGCATATTCACAATGTCGCTACAAAACTAAAAAAGTAATTTTAAAGTACCATTTTTATTGTAGAAAATAAGTCAGAAAACATCATCCAATTCATCCCCTTCAGATTCCACTCTCCGACACATGATTGTGGGTTGCGTAAAGCCAAAAGTCGCGGTTGTTAGCGTTGGGGTCTACCGCCTAACTACAATAGCTTTGGCCTACTATTTCTCTCTCGCTCTATTTTCTCTAGAAATTAAAGAGAGGAGTATAGCAAAGCCGTATACAGTTTAGTTAGACGGTTGTTAGCGGTCTGTCAGACCGCAGATCTGCGGTACCGCGCGAGGGTCGCACCCCGCGTTTTAGGGTTACGAGATGTCGGTGGTTTATCGCGAGGATTACTGTTTGTGTGTTTACGTTTTATTTCGCTTCTTTTTAACAGGTTTTTAATTTTTAATTCAAGCAATGAAGTGTATTGTAAAATTGCTAATTTAATAACCAAATGAACTAATTACTGTTTTTTAGGATTTTCGATAGTATATATTTTTACATAGCCAACCCAAGAACAGAGATGGATAGATTAACTCTTTATTGCATTGAATTAAAAAAATAAACAAAAGTTATTTAACTGAACATACCATATTTGTACACGTTAATTTATCGCAAAGCGTTCAAAATTACTATTTTACGGTTTGAAGGGCAATGTCTTTTGATAAATTACACAGCATAGAGAAACCCCCCTTTAGTTTGAGAAGTTCACAATTAGGGCAGATTAATAATTTAAATTAAATTACTTTTTTATAGTTTCATGAACAAATGAAAATAACGCTATCGCCGGATACATATTTATAAATAAATTGATACCTATACTTACAACAGATTTTAGTAGGATATATTTAAATAAGGACGAAAATTAACAATGTGTGGTTTGAGGTGTAACAACAAAGCTAATAACATACATATAATATTATGATTGCCAAGTTACATTACTACATTGTAGCAAATTATACCTTTATCTATGAAAATTGTATAATCTGAGTAACGTCATATTTGTATTCCCCATTCTTTTCCATCATTTCTCATTCAAACTTTTATAAAAACAATTAAAATTTTAAAACACTGGCAGCATAGGAATATTAGCGAAAAAAGCTCATTAAAAAGTTAGTTGGTCTCGTTAATTTGAGTCGTGATTTCCCGCGCTCGCAACTTCTTCTTTTGTGCCTGTTTAATTGTGGTGTGGATCTCCACAGAGGCTGAATTAACCAAATGAGGGCGACGTAATACCTACCTTTACCTTTCCAATACGGGTTCTGTACAAGCGGGCGGGAAAAGTTTGTGACTTTGTTTTTTCCTGTGTCCGTTGACTTTTTATGTCGAAATGGGCTACGGTTGTGATTGTATGTGATCACAACTCGACTAATAGAAAACTCGTGTCTATGGTCAGACCGATAGGCAGAAATATATTTTTATAAATATGCGCACCACAAATATTGTGCACTGTAGGCAATGTTTAGCGGCCCATATTGACAACTAATTCTGTCTGTCAATATATAAATAATCTCGGTCATTAATAATTAATTCATGACTTAGTATGACAATATACCTACAATAAACCCTAAGATAAATATTATGTAACATAAGAAATGACGACGTGAATGAAACGATGACAAAACTATTTTCTGAAAGAACATGTTTCGTGGAAAAATAATATACTTACCTAATATTATTCATTAAATAATTATGACCCGTGCTTTAAGTTTTTTATAACTAACTTAGGTATTGCATTACATTAGGCAATGTATTGTCAAACGCAACCAAAAATAAAAATATTTTAGTTAAAACTATTTAAAGTAAAAGGTATTTATTCTTAAATGCTGAAGATTTTATCACAATGGTTGTCTTGCATTACGTATTATTTTATACTACACAAAAATACTTAATATGATAATAATATAAATATCTGCTTCCATACTGTAAAACATTATTCGAGTAAAATTACAAGCTTGTATCTACAATTAGCTATCAAAGTACAAACAAACAATTAGCATTCCTAATCTCTAGCTAACTCATCGCAGGCTACTTACAATGTGAATTCAAATAAACAATGCATTTCAACTGAAGCGCATGGCTACTCAACGGATAAACACTAACTATAGGTATACCCATACCGTAAATGATCGAAATTTAAGCTTAGTTTAATAATAATTGTATTTTAAAATTTATACAAAGCATCGAAATAAAAAGGTGGCGTTTAATTTTCAACTAGAATCATTTTTTTTCTAATTTCAAATACCTTATAAATTACACAAATAATATTATCTTTTACTATAACGACAAGACAATCGATCAAAAACTTAAGTAAAAGTGATTGATTTAGTTCAGGACGTATGTATGACGATGTATTTATAAACACTCTCAATCGGTGTAAGATCTGGACGTCTACTCTCTTTCTACGAAAACGTAATTTCGAAATAAACTCGCGACTTTCCAACTCCGATGCTACTTCGATCCGTCGTTTTGTCCGTTTAAATGTTCTAAGTCATACTCTAATTAGAGTATGCTTAGAACATTTAAACGTCAAACAATGTTATATCGGACGAAACAAAGTAGAACAAGAGCAGGAAAGCCACGAGTTTTATTTCGAAATTACGTTTTCGTAGAAATAGAGTAGACGTCCAGATCTTACACCGATTGAGAGTGTTTATAAATACATAAATATTTTAAGTTACTAGAGTAAAATAGGAGTATCAGGTTAATTTTTATACATTGTGGCGAAAATTTGTAACTGTTAACTATAATATAGTTAACAGTATTATATTTTAATTTTACAAAATAGGTAGGTAGCTGCAAAGAAAATGATATTCTGATCACAGATAAAAAATATGCCATATTTTTTTGTTTTCCCGCCTAAACTCTACACTAAGGTGCTATAGTTATAAATTGTCTATGGTTTAGAACCACGTTACGTACAGTCCTCTATGTCACAGATTAAACAAGCACGCTCACGACGAGCCGTGGGCGTAATTAAAAGACTTACAATACACGGTCGGGGAATTAAAAACAATTAACGGGTAAATTGAGCACAATGCTCGCATTCGGCACGACTCTCCAGTTAATGCTTAGATACGGGCTATAATATGGGAATTCACTTTAGTTGCCCGTTTAGGTAGAGTTAAGGTAAACTATTTATTAAATGCACCACTACCATTAATTATTGGGTAATTAGTAATTACCGTGGCTTTTCATGAAACTAATTTCTTGACACTAGAATGATATTTCATGGCACCATGTTCACGGTTAACCTCCCGTAAGTTTTCCGGAAAACTGGTTTACGAAACCATGGTAAATACCCTGTAACTGGTGATAATAAAATCACTGTAGCGAATAACTGTGATAGTTAAAAACAATTTCTTACGTGTTTATTAGGGTAGGGCTTACAGCACGGTCATTCAGTCAATTTAAATTTATAAGGCTCCTTAGTAAGGCTCTTTAAAAGTATTATATTCTAAATATAGTATCCCTTTCGAGAATATATCCTTTTTACATGTATTATATTAGAACGTTCCATAACAGTAAGTAAACTGTCGACAACAAAAAATACAAATCCATGACACTAACAATTCAAATTGATAAGTTGAGAGTGTAGCCAAATTTATTGTAAAATCACTCCCTAATTCAGGTTAGTTCCACTACAGCAAAAATCAATCACTGTCCCGCGAAAAAGCGCCTGTGCTAATCGAGCCGTCAAATTGGGTTTTCAACGTTTAAGCTTATTCTGTAAAACTGCTGAATTGCACTGACACCCTACGGCTAGAGGGTGTCGGCCATTTTCTTTTTTCACGGCACTGCAATTCTATTACTGGCCGTTAATAGCTACCCGCATTGACTGACGTCATTACAGTTAGCCACGCTCGACATTTTTATTAATTTGAAAATCGATCGTTTTATTTTTTAATCAAACTTTTTTGACAATTCTTTTTTGTAAACAGCCAGCATAATGAGGGTGCTGAGGTGTCGTGTTTCGACACGCGACTACAAAAGATTATTCGGCTTAGCAGAGGGGTCTGGGAGATCGGATTGTTGTTGTCCATCCAGCATCGATTTTTATCAGCTATGTATCGTTTTACAAGTGGGACAATGAGGATTATTTTATTAAAATATCGTGATCTCATCAGATTAAATAGGTCGTGGTTGAGTTTCGGGGCTATTCAACATCATTTATGAGTTCATTTTGTGTAGTCACAAAGTTTTTCTTTTGTATAGAACGGCTATCTTATTTCGATTTCAGATTTGGCCTTTGTTTATTCCTACATGTATATTTTTATCCCGTAATAAGTTCTCCTTATTAAACCAATTTGCACTAGATAGACAAATAACTCTATATTAGGTATGACGTACATAAATTCATTTCAACACATTTCAACTTGCGCGACGAGTGCTTTATTGCTGCGAAGAATCTCTTCCAGGCAACCAACATAGAGGAAAATCGCCTCATAAAACTCATAAAGGAACATGCGTGTTATTTACCATCAGGCACATGTCCTGCTCGTCTCGTTACTCTAATCTTTAAAAAAAAATTGGATCATAGGAACTGCCGATAGAAGTGAAAACTTAATAACTCAGAATTTGATAGCTTACCTTGGAAACTACACGGTTGTAACCGGAGGGCGTGGCCTCGCCATCATGGCATGACCATCTAGAAATGCGTCAGCATTTCCCATTGGCTCACGCATTTCTAGATGACCATGCCATGATGTCGAGGCCACGCCCTTTCAGCATTTCCCATTGGCTGACGCATTTCTAGATGCCTAATCGCCAAGGACCCGAATTTATCCGAATATTTCTTATCATACCCGAGCGTGACGGTAGAAATCAATTTACACCCCACGAAAAATCTGTCTAGGCGCGTCTAAAGAAGTTTTCACTTCATAATAAACAAATTTCCCAATTGTTTCGATAAGTATCCGGTTTTATTGACGTCCAGCAATAAATTTTCGTTATCTAGTATTAATACTCTACTAAATAATAATGTAATTCAACTCAGAGAGTGCCACAACTACCTATGCTTTCGACTCGCAAAACATCCTCAAAATAGATTAAACGTAGCAAAGTACTGGTTGTATCAACATGATGCCCATTATCTAGCCTTGAATCGCAATGGCAACCGAAACAAAGGCGTCCGTCTGTGAAGCCAGTATATCACGAGCGTACAATGGCTCGACTTTTTGCCATCGCTCGCCGTGGCTTTTTGAACCGGGATTTTTTCACTCCATTCGCCCAGTGCGGGGCCTTTATTTCACCCCGACACCGCAGGGTTGATGGACGTTCTGTTCATATCTGTTGTTTTTGCATAGATTACATCTACTTTGTACTTTGTATGTAGGTATCTATTCGCAGGATGTATGCTTTCATATACATTTTTCTCTGCTGAAAAAAAATTCGTAATTCCTTTTCTTTTTTCCTAAAATATTTAAATGCTTAACAGACGTAAGTATGTCAAAAATCATGAAAAAAAAGCTGACACTACTTCTGAATACAAAAATAATAAAGTGGCCAAGTGCGAGTTGGACTCGCCCATGAAGGGTTCCGTTGCAGCAAGTAACATAATATAAGTACACACAGTTCTTGTAGTTCGTTCTAACTTTGATCGAAGTTTCAATATTAGTGTATTTATGACGTACTAAAAAAACTACTCATCAGATCGAGTTCAAACCAATTTTCGTTGGTAGTTTACATGGTAATGTACATCATATTCTTTTTTTCATTTTTCATTTTTTTACTTTAGAAGTTAGAGGGGGGGACACACATTTTACCACTTTGGAAGTGTCTATCGCGCAAATTATTCAGTGTAGACGAAAATGATTTTAGAAACCTCAACATCATTTTTAAAGACCTCTCGATAGACACACCACACGTGTAGGATTGATGAAAAAAAAAATTTTGAGTGAAACTCAAAAACTGAAACTCAAAAATTTAGGAATTTCCGAAAGAATTGAAACTTAAGTATAACTCAAAATTTGCTAGCTTACTTTGGAAACTACGCGGGTGAAACCAGAGGGCGTGGCCATGAGCACGGCCATCTAGAAATGTGTCAGCATTTCTGCAGAATGGGAAATGCTGACGCTTTCTAGACAGCCAATGGCCATGGTCCCGAGTTAACCCGAATATTTCTTATCATTCCCAAACGTGACGCTAAAATTCAATTCACAGCCCACGAAAAATCTGTCCGTGGCGCACCAAAATAAGTTTTCACTTCAAAAAGAAACGTACACCTGTTGTGTGTAGTGGAAAAATTGTCGGATTTAATTTCGATATGTGGCAACCCTGACTCCGTATTAGTTACCAGCTCGAACACCGTCCTCCCGTTCCGTGTACTCTCGCGTATAAATACTAAGCGCCCATCGGCTCTCGCGCGGTTTGAAAATGGAAGCCACGTGGTTTGTTGTATGGGTGAACTTGACGTGGTATTGTGGCGCCTCCGAATTACATGATGGATTATATAGATAAAGGAACGTCGATTTTGAAGACTAATTGTAAGTTAACAGGGTGAAAGCTTTTGGTAAATTTTTTTCTCATTATTGAAACTAGATAAAAAACCTATTCCTGTCTAATCATTTCGTGTAATTGTCTAAATAGACACCAATTTTTTGGTAATCTTTTTGAATTGATATCATATGATAATAGTACAAGACTGCAGTGCCTACAATGCTCCAACGGGCATTGCAGGTACTACAGTTAAAAGTCAAACTGAATGAAAAATTTTGAGCATATTCATAAATTTTAATTTTTATAAGATTGTGACGTCAAGCAAACTCGAAAATACAAACTGATCATAACTCAAGTATTGTTATCATCTATAACCTTCTCTACCCATCCGAAATCAGATAATTAGCAAAAATAGTACCTATATTAGCTATACATACCGGAGGCTTTTTGAGGCAAAAAAGCTCCACGCCACTCCTTGGTATAGCTTTCCTACTGTAATATCTGCGTCAGTTGACACGTTACTGCTACAGATAAACTATCTATCAAGATGGACTTTGCATAAAGTGTTACCAGTACAAAAATAAACCAAATTGCCATCTCTTAAACTGTTCAATCAAGCCCGATAAAGATCGATATCGTTGATAAAGCCCGCGCCTTCTAACCTCTTAAAAATCCTCCACAGCCTCAAGTAGTACTGGCGATGTCAAGTGCGCAGTGATCTGTCGCCCTATGGCGGGCTTAGTACGTGATTAAACCGTAAAATGTCAAAGTGCAAAGATCGGGTCTTTGTAGTGGCTGCTCTTCAGATTATATCACTCAACGCTTGTCGGGGTGATGTGTTCATTCATCACACTCGCCTTCCGGCGTGCGTGGGACTTGGAAGTGGAAAATAATTAAAAATATGTGTATTACAAAGTTTTTAGTATCATCAGTTAGTAGCTACGCCTCGCGGTGTCAGTTGTGGCTTACTTAAACTATTAGTTGAGACTTTACCCGTCTACAGGTTATTTTTAACAAACTTTGAATGACACGTTTATAAATAAGCCATGAAAAGAAAAAACTTTCAAGTCACTAAATTACATACCTTTTGTGAAACCAACTAAAAACACACTGTTCCACTGAGACCTGAGACCTTATGTATGGAAATTTATTATTTTATGGATATTTGATGATATATAAAAACTCACTAAATCGATTTCGATAAATTTCTAACCTCTAAAGTACTTATGATTTATCAAACCAAACTAGGTACCAACAAAAAACATCTACAAAAACGATTATAAATTTGCGGAGCTTTCGCGTAACTTATCTACCTACATAAAAAGATATACAACCGAATTGAGAACCTCCGGTTTTGAAGTCGTTTAAAAAGCTATTTAAATTTTTTTCATATGCTCCAATTAATAAATAAAAACAATGATTGTATTGCAGGGAAGAGATAGAGGAGTAGGGTCGTGAAGCGTCCGCCGTCCGTCAGACGCGGTTTTACCGCGCGTGCGGTCAGCACTTTGTTATTCAAATATACGCAGATGGCCGACTGAATAATAATTAGCTGATGGAGATTTTAATAAAGGGAAATGCTACTTTATGGGGTAAAGTGGGCAGTTTCGTTGTATAAAGATAGATGGTTGGTATCATACTAGACTTATTCATGGTTCCGTAGGACCAAACTGAACATTTGCGCAATACTTTCAATTCAATTTTTGTAGTGGTAGGACTCTTAGCAGAGTTCGCCTGGGGAAGTACCACACCTTTGCCAAATATTCTACCGCCAAGCAGTAATGTGCAAACATTACTGTGTTCTGGTTTGAAGGGCAATGATTCCAGAGAAATTACAGGGCTTAGAGACATAATATCTTAGATCTCTGGGTGACGAGCGTAGTGCAGTGCTAGGTAATGATTTGGACTATCATGTTCCAATAGCTGCGTGGTACTGTGCTGTTATGTGGCAGGCATGTTGCTTACCATCAGGCACATGACCTGCTCGTCTCGTCACTCTATGCTATCTAAAAAAAAAAAACTTGTCAATTAAAGATATCTTCCGAGGAAATAGGTCATTCGCCATCCTGCATTTGGACAGCAAACTTGACTCGTGTAATGATTGAAAGCCCCGAGTCCCAACAATGGGGTACAAATGGGTACATAATATGCACATTATATGCTTACTTTACGGGTCCAGATTGCTTGCTTCACCAAAACAAACAAGTTTGACTTTGAAAATAATTTAATCTTCGTACGACCACTGAAACAATTTGTTGTCAAAGATACCTTTTATTCAGTTAATAAGTTTATTGAAATGATTGAACTTAGTTTTGATAGATAATACTTAGTTTCGTCTAAACTTCCTCCTGTATGAAAGAATGCTCCTCGACTATATTCTTGCGCCACCCGACAAGGTCCGTAAGACTCGTTAGTTACTAAATAAGGTGTAACTTGATAATATTTTGATTAAGAAATGAATAATGTGATGCTGATGATGAGCCAAGTTTTTTGTCTTCTTTGATTGGACCCCAAAAGAAACGTGTTTGTAAGCCTGCGTAGTTGTATAACTGACTCTCAAAGTTAAATGACAGCACAATCTGCAGTTTCGTCCGTTTCTCACACATAAGTGATTTAGGAGGACTTTAAATTTAAGCTCAGGTAGTGTAAAGAGGACCTAACTGGTGATTTACTTCATCGTTACTGTCTGCCTAATTCTTCCGCGTTCCTGGAACTCAGATTAAATTATTTGAGCAGAGAGAAACCTTCATTCAAAACAATGTACCTACATCTCCACCCGGGTCTTCCTTACCACGGATCGTGGTTCTGTCATCTCTTTGATTTGTATCTATGGAAAAATGTTACTTATTCGTTACTTCTTTCTAAGGTATAAAGATGAGACCGTGATTCACAAAGTACCTACGGGTTGTTGCATGACATTCTTCTTCGCAAAAAGTCTTTCCCGGTGTGTGTTGGTTTCCTCAGTACCTATGTTTTCTTTCAGCGCCATAGTCATACCACTTGAACATCCGATATATAACGTGACTTTGTACTCAGAGGTGCAAATTGGGTTTTAAAGTACTGAACCGCGTGTTTTGTTATGATTCGCTTGTTGAGCTGTCCCTCTGGAGAATTTTCTATTTTTACTCAACGCCTAGAATAACCAGCTTTCTATCTCCCTCTCGGGATTCGAGACTTTACCACAGAATAGATAATACATACTTACGACGTCATTACCGCTATCACAACGATATATAGCCTTCGCACCATGGAAGTCCGTACTTCGGAAGTGAACCTTACCCCGGAAGGAATAGGAATTAAAATAGACGGAATGGTATCGCTTGGATAAGTTGTAAGGTGCTTAAGGCTTGATTCATATTAAATCGCGTATGAAATCGATGCCGTTGGAACAAAGCATAGACTCTCTACTATAATAAAAAAGGTTAGTGACTTCTACATTCACAATGTTACTTTAGTAATATGAACCTCAGTTTAACTGCCATTTTACAAAAAACTGGGTCTTCTGCGCCAGCCGAAAAGTTCGGCTGACATTAGAGCCCACTTGTAACAAAGTACCATAGGTCACTTTACGAAAAAAATTGCGTACCTAATAATCTAACAAAAAGTCTGACTTAAGCTCCATTTTAACTGTATGAGTTCATTTGACGTAACTATTGACAAAAATGTCCTAATTGTACGAAATTAAAGTTTTTTTTTTCTTTTTAAAGAATTCTGTGACAGTGGTGGTTTCAGGTACCTTCTACTGCTTATCGAACACTGAACTAGATAGAGCAGAAGGCGCAAAATTTTAACCAGGAGCCTACAAACATTTCAAAAGGTTTTGGTTCACAAGCCTTTGACAAGTATGACAAGTAAGTTACTTGGAATACGGCAGTAAAGAAGTTACGATCCAGTCGTCAAATAATATAGTTACCTGCAATGCTGCACTATGTAGACGAACCACAAGATAAGTTTTCATATCACACCAATCGTAAGTCTCCTAAACCAAAACAAATTGGGTTGGTTTCCGTCGATATTTGAAAGTGTGTTGAAATATCTATATTAGGTCTGAATATTTAATGTAAGTATTCTTACATTTACATGTCGTTACTCCATCGTAACATATTTGACATAAATAAGCTCAAAATTAGTACAAAAAAATTAAAATATAAAAAACATTGATAATACCGTATTCACTTTTTTGGTAACATCTTATTACTCAGTTTCACTTTGGTTTTATTCATATTTTGTAAACTAAAAAAATGTAATTAAAGAGTTGCAAAATTTAAGTCAAATCCCAAAGATTAGAAAAATAATTGTGTTTTTTTTATTATTTTTTAGTCTAATCATTCCGCATCGCGTCCGGCGTGGGTAGTTACAAGTAACACAACTTTTATATGTGCTCTAATTTGAATTTAATTTTAAAAATATAAATCTACATTTATTAAGTAATGTTTTGATATATAATTGATTAACAGTGTTAAAATACCTGCCGGGGTGTGTTTTAATCCTTGTAGTGCACAATTAACACAATTTTGTAAACACTATTGAAAGCCACATCTACACTTTCACTGACACTAAATGGAGGCTATACTGGAGTCTCAAGAGAGGCTGCAAGCCTTGTTCCTGCAGCGAATGGACACCTTCCAAGGACAGCTGCAGTGCTCACCCTCCACAACCAAGGCATCACCATCATTGGCCGATGAATTTTCGTCATTCCGGGGATTCATTCTGCAAGCGCTGAAGTCATTGCAGGACCAAATCTCCCTCCTTGCAAGTGAGTCTGACAAGCATGAGATGCGCGCTAGGCGTAAAATTCTCCTTTTTCATGGGATCCCAGAGGTCAAAGGGGAGGACACAGCGGCGACTCTCGTGAAGGTGATCTCAGAACGGCTCAAGATCTCAGAGTTCACCACTGCAGATATTAGCAGGTGTAATCGCATGGGACGTTCATCTGCCCCAGAGAGAACCAGACCTATCCTCTTGAAGGTTAGTAACTTGGCAATGCGTCAGCGTATATGGTACGCGAAAACAGCATTAAAGAAATCAGGGATAACGCTTTCAGAGTTTTTAACCAAGCCTCGGCATGACGCTTTTATGTCGGCCCGCGAGCGCTTCGGCATCGGAAGTTGCTGGACACGGGACGGTCTTATTATCGTGCTTGACTCAGATGGCAAGCGTCACTACATAAGCAATCTATCAGAACTGGACAAATTAGTGACGCCGGCCCCGTTACAGCTGAAAAAACTCGAGGTAGAACCGGTGAAGAAAGCGCCCAAGTCAGCAAGAAGAGTCCCAAAGTAGTGGCCTTCTTGTTTGGTAGATTAGTGTTTTGTTGTTTGTCGTTTATTGTAAATTGTGTGTGCAGGTTAACATCCATAGTTTTTCACGTCACTATTGTTATTTTGATTGTGCTGATTGAACTGCTAACTTTTAAAATCTTCATTAATTGCTTATATCCTGGTTTAGCTTTGTAATTCGGTCAAATGTCACGTATTTATATTATTTCATTTTTTCTCATTAGTAGGTATTTTGATTTGTAGTCAGCATAGACAAATAGACAACCGCCAATTGTCACTGACATTTATTACTGTCAATGTCACAGACTTTTTTTTTTTTTTTCTCCTTCTGTCTTGCTAAATTCATATACGGCCAAAATATTGCTAAATTCATATACGGCCAAAATACAAAGTGTTTGTGTCTGTGGTTTTTGGAAAATTATTTATCATGTTTCATTATTTATCAACGTAACGGACGTTAGTATTGTGGTATAACAGTTTATTGGTGGTTGTCTTTTGTTTGACAGTGATGTGAGAGACGCAATTTCTTCCCGCACAACCCGATAGGTGTTTATTATGTTATATACTAAACTTTTTGGATAGGTATAATTATTATTAATATACTATAATAATATTTGTATAAAATACATTTATATATTTATACATACATATAGTAAATAGGTATTTATAAACATATTTATTATTTATTTATTATTAATATCATGTTAAATATATTTAGCGATGATGAATGTAACAGTGATAACGAATTTTTATCAGGTTCTTCTGGTTCATCAAGCAGCAATGAGAACCTTAACTGCACACAGCCTTTGTCTAGCTTTTTGGAGTGCACTTTTTCAGGTATGCCTAAAAATTTTAATGTCATCCATATTAATGCGCAGAGCATTCCGTCTTCCTATCCTGAAATGTTGACGTCCCTTGATAATAATAACATCCATGCTATTTTAGTCTCCGAGACCTGGCTTCGTCCGTGTCTTTCTTCGACATCTTATTCTCTACCCGGGTTCGTATTAATAAGAAATGACCGCGTCAGCCGTGTCGGGGGAGGTGTGGCTATTTACCTTAAGGCCAACATTCCTTACTCCATTCTGAGCAAATCGCCACAACCGCCCCCAACATGTGCGGGTGAACATCTTCTTATTGAAGTAATTCTCTCACACACGAAAGTTCTTCTCGGAGTCTATTATAGCCCTTCTAAAAACGTCAACTATTTTTCTTCATTTGAGGCTCTCCTAAATGAATTTATACCTTCTTACAATCACACCATTATTATGGGTGATTTCAACACTTGCCTTCTAAGAAATGATATTCGCTCTTCTACACTTCAATCTCTTGTTAATTCCTATAATTTAAATATTCTTCCTCTAAATTCTACTCATCATTTTCCTAACAGTGCTTCATCTCTGTTAGACCTGATGATTATCTCTTCTCCTAATAATGTTTCTATCCATGGTCAGTACTCTGCTGATGAATTTTCATACCACGATCTAATATTTTTATCCTATAAAATTAAACCTCCTAAGTCTAAACCTAAAATCATTCTGCAACGCAACTTTGGTAGTATGGATCATCAATCTCTTCTCGATGATGCTAAAAAGATTAACTTTGAACCCGTCATTAACGCCAACTCGGTGGATGAACAAGTTTCTATGTTCAATGCGCTCATCACACAGCTATACGATGTTCATGCTCCCCTACGGAAAATCAAGATTAAACATCTCCCCGCCCCCTGGCTCACCGATGATATTAAGATACTGATCCACAAAAAAGCAGCAGCCAAATCACGGTATAAGTTGCGACCCACAGATTTTAACAGAGATAAGTACGTTCAGGTCCGTAATCGCTGCAATAAGGTGTGTAGAGATGCAATGCGCCGACATGTCCACAAAGCTGTCACTAATGAAAATCCAAGTAAAGTTTGGAAGTTTCTCAAAACTATGGGAGTTGGCAAATCACCTCAAAATTTAACTTCAAATAAGATAGACATAAATGCTCTTAACCTACATTTTTCCTCTGCATCTACTATGACGAATGCTGTAAAAAATACTACAATAAATTATCTTTCTGCTCTTCCAACTCCTGATTATTCTCCTTTTACGTTTAATCGATTCACTGAAGGTGATGTTAAGAAGAGTGTAATGTCGATTTCCTCCAATGCTGTTGGCGGTGATAATATCAGTCGCAACATGCTACTGCCCATTCTTGACGCCATCCTTCCTGTCTTATGTTCCATCTTTAATAGCTCAATCGCTTGTGGTGTTTTTCCAGCTATCTGGAAAGATGCACAGCTCATTCCATTGCCAAAGAAACCAAATCCTGCCTCCTTCTCCGAATATCGTCCTATATCTATTCTTCCTTTTCTGTCCAAAGTCCTTGAGCGTCTTGTCCACTCTCAAGTTAACCAATTCCTCAACAGACAAGACCTTCTTAATCCGTTCCAATCCGGTTTCCGTCCCGGGCATAGCACTGTATCTGCTCTTGTTAAGATCACCGACGACATTCGCAAAGGTATGGACGACGGCAGGCTTACTGTTCTAGCTCTGTTAGATTTCAGTAATGCCTTTAATGTCGTCGATTTCGATATCTTGCTGGCGACATTGCGTTCTATTAACATATCTCCACCGGTGATCGATTGGTTTCACAGTTACTTGTATGGACGCCGACAACGTATTCGCCTCGACGAGATTTTTTCGTCTTGGTGTAGTACAAATGCTGGAGTCCCTCAAGGCGGCGTGCTATCACCACTTCTATTTGCCATTTTTATCAATTCTATTTCTCACTTTTTAACTTCTTCCTACCACCTTTATGCAGACGATCTCCAAATTTATTCGCAAGCTCGACTCTCGGACTTAAATGTGGCTATTGACATCGTAAATGCCGATCTTAAGCAGATTGTACACTGGAGTAACTCCTTCGGCTTAGATGTAAACCCCAACAAGACCCAGGTTATTATACTCGGCAGTGCCTACATGATAGCTAGAGTCGATTGGTCCGCAATCCCTAAGATTGTTTTTAATGGGGTCACTATACCGTATAGCGAATCAGTTAAGAATCTTGGCGTTGTTTTTGATCGCACGTTGAACTGGGAATCACACCTGAAATCGATCAGCTGTAAGCTGTTTGCATCGGGCGGGTCATTGAGACGATTACGTAATTTTTTACCCACTGCTACTAAAATTGCGCTTGCACAATCTCTTCTTCTCCCTATCCTGGACTACGCAGACGTCTGCTTTCTTGACCTCAAAGAAGATCAGCTAGATAAACTTGAGCGTCTCCAAAATTATTGTATAAGATTTATATTTGGTTTACGCAAGTATGATCATGTATCTCAATTTCGTATACAGCTCAAGTGGCTCCCTATTCGCTTTCGTCGGAATGCTCATATTTTGTCTTTTCTCTATAGCGTATTATTTAACCCCTCTTTTCCGCGGTATTTAAAAAAACTTTTCATTTTTTGGAGCAATGCACATGGTCTACCGCTCAGGTCAAAATATAACTTGTTCCTTGAAACACCGCCGGCGCGCAGCGAAACTTTTTATGGCAAGTCATTTGCTTTCCAAGCTGTCCAGTTGTGGAACGCCTTGCCCGTCAACATTAGACAAGCTCCTTCTCTTGCTGTTTTTAAGAACCAAGTTAAAGAGTTCTACTTGTTGCAGTCATCAGCTAGTTAAAGTCATTATTCTCCTTAAAATCGTCATGAAATTTTAATCTATTTATCTTTAAATGTTTTAATTCGTTGAACATGTTATTATTCATTATTTATCTATTAGTCTATTATTATGAAATTATTTGTGTATTAGGATGTGAAATCAATATATATATAATATTTATATATATTGTTGTTTTTTAAATTAGTTGTTTGTTATTATAAATTGTTAGTACTCCTAATTGTACTCCCCGTCTTCCATTATTGATTTATTTGTTACCATCCTATGGTTGCCTGGAAGAAATCGCTCTCAGCGATAAGGTCGCCAATTGCTACTTTAAAGTTTATTTTTTCTGTATTTTTCTTTGTTATGTAAGTGCAATAAAGAGTTTATCTATCATCTATCTATCTATCGCGTCAATGTAAACATATTGAGATGTTTGTCTGCATATTACGTCTCGATTGATACAAAAACACTTAGTAACACTTTATGCGAATCGATATGTCAATTTATAGTGGCGTTACAACTAAGTGTGATGGTTGTATATTGGTATTGATATCTTTGACTAGATTTAGTTCGTTATCTTAATGTACCGCAGAGCCAAGACTAGATTTTGACTTCCATGGTATTATAAGGTATAAAATCATTATTTCTGTGCATATCTTGCATGAGTCACCTCAAAAGTATTTTTATAGACATAGTAATAAATAAAACTGGCTGACCTTGCAAACGATATAAATTGTCAATCGATTGAAATGTCACTGTGAAGCGACACTTCATTTAAATGTCTTCAAGTCAATGAACGGCAGTCGAATTATTTTGATATAGCATACAAGTACTATAGAATAAATCACAAAAAAAAAGTGGCCAAGTGCGAGTTGAACTCGCCCATGAAGGGTTCCGTTGCAGCAAGTAACATTATATACATAGTACACATAGTTCTTGTAGTTCGTTGTAACTTTGATCGAAGTTTCAATAATAGTGTATTCATGGCGTACTAAAAAAAACTACTCATCAGATCGAGTTCAAACTAATTTTCGTTGGTAGTTTACATGGTAATGTACATCGTATATTTTTTTTAGATTTTTCATTCTCTTACTTTAGAAGTTAGAGGGGGGGGACACACATTTTACCACTTTGGAAGTGTCTCTCGCGCAAATTATTCAGTGTAGACGAAAATGATTTTAGAAACCTCAACATCATTTTTGAAGACCTATCGATAGACACCCCACACGTGTAGGTTTGATGAAAAAAAAATTTTTGAGTTTCAGTTCTCAGTATGGGGGGCAACCCTAATTTTTCTTTTTTTTTAATTTTTCTGTTGAAATCTTAATGCGGTTCACAGAATACATCTACTTACCAAGTTTCAACAGTGTAGTTCTCATAGTTTCGGCAAAAAGTGGCTGTGACATACGGACGGACAGACAGACAGACAGACAGACAGACAGACAGACAGACATGACGAATCTATAAGGGTTCCGTTTTTACGTTTTACGGAACCCTAAAAAGAGCGAGTGACAGAGGGTGAAATATACCTACCTATCGACCTATTCTCATATAGATCTACTTACGAAAAACAAGTAAAAAATTTCATTAAAATGTGTACCTATAGCTGTAACACAAACATCGTGACACGAGGTTTTTATACTCGTAGTACTTAATAAAATATCTTAAAACCCATAAATATGTATTTGGAAGTAGACAGCAGTAGGATAATCGTTGGCCATAATAATTGTCAAATTAGGGATGATTTCCTAATAAATAATTCGCCATACTTGTTTTTCTAGTTTGCTAATAGAATATAACTCAATCGATTCAAAGGTTTGAGTTACAATGATTGAACAATTTCCATAAAACCGACCAATCGCCTGCTGCGTAAATTCAAACCCACAGCAGGCCCTTCTAGACTCAAAATACATTAAATAAAAAACGTATCTTTATGATCGATTTAATAAACTACCATTTTCATAATCGGTTTATTAAAAATTCGAATTATAAAGTGGAGTGCACACGGCGGGTGGTATGGCCGCATTCCGAATGGCGCGCGTCGCGGTCATCGCGTTGACACCTGACGTCATTATGCGATTGAACTCGTACCCCGCTATCGCGACACTGCGCGACACTCCGACACTCGAGCCTCTGTTCGTCGTGACACTCTGACCCAGTTCGCGACACAACCATTGTTTGTTATGAATCGAATCGTTGTCCGAAGTTGTGCTGCGTTTGTATTGATGACCCGTCGAGTGGGAGGCTAATGTCACGATCATAGATTTGAATCTTTATTCTATTATCAGTTTACCTTTCATTGACTCATATTTGTTCCTTTTTGAACGTAGATTTCTTTTTTGTTGTCTGTAGTTTTATGATATTTAATTTATTGGACCATAAAGTTGCAACATCAGCTTAGCCCCTTAATAATTAGCTTTATTACTGTGTATAAGTCGGTAACTAGCTAGTTTATTTCGCGTAATTCTAGCTGGCGCGGTAGCTAACAAGTATTTTTGTAAGATCGTAAAGTAGCGGCGAGAGTGGCGCGTCGGTAGCGCCACCCGCGGTGTGGTTTATGTCGCGCGATCTTGCGATAGCGCCATATTGTGTGCACGCAGCTTTATAAGTTCTTACAGTATAGGATTTCACACCAAACAAGCTTCGACGAGAGCATTCGAATCTGCTCCGTTTAATCCATTTTAGGTTAAATCTAATTCAATACAATATACCTTTTTGCGGAGCCTTCAATGTGTTTACCCTTGTATGTATTTAGAGTTCTGTGGTGTGGCAGGTATTTATTATAGCGAGTTTTTGCTGTGCTTCCGTGTTTACAAACAGTAAAATCGATCATTTTAAACTTATTTTCATTTGCTTCCTAATTTATAACAAAACTTCATAAACCACAAAGCATTCTTCCCTAATTTTCACCTTTTAACGGACAAAAGTCCATCAGTCCGTTACAAACTCCAAAGGCACGTGACAACTGTTCTGCAACACCCCCGCAGGGTTCCGTACTAAAAGTAACAATAATAATAAACCTATTGTGTAACAACAACAAAAACGTATTTACAAATACTCGCGCGCCCGCCCACTCAAAAGGTGTTTATTTAAAAATTTCGCTACACAATACAAATGTCGCATTTTTTCACTTTTCGTGCCATTTAATGCTATTTCGTGCCATTAGGACGCACCTTTATGTTTCCGCTGTCAAGAATTCTTACTGGCTGAATATTGGTCTTATTCCTGCGCCATAGAGGAAAAATATTATTTGAATTTGGAATTCTATCGTCTTCGATAACGCTGGTCGTTTCTTTTTTTGTTCAGACACGTGTTTATGGACGTTCAATTTGTGTCTATTGATTGTATTGTTGAAAATCTTTTGAATTTATTAGGTAACATTGTTGCGTAGACGATTTGATGCAAACGTTGATAAAACGGTACACGCATTTCCACAATGTCAGTATTACATTTTTTCTAAATATACGCCAGCAACACGACGGACTACGACAACACAGTGTGATCCCGTAACACACAAAGATTTCTAGTACTACAGTTTATTTTGGTAAAAGGACTAAACTAAAAGAAATTGAGGAATTTAATTATATTATAAAATCACGCCAGTTTAAAAAATGGGAATGGACCTAATTCCATTCGTTTAGGAATCACGATCCCACTGGCATATTTACAAAGTAGGTAAATAAACATGCCATAGACAAAACATCCCTCTTTTCAGATCAGAGGTTATAACCAAAACAGGAATTCCCAAATAATTTCCTTCGGAACTTGTAATCTCTGCAATCCGTTCCGAAATCCTTACTTGGAGACATAAATAAACATCTCTAGAGATAAGAAAGGGTGGTTGCTAAAGATTGGATCGCGGCAACACGGGTCCTATTGTGGCTGTTAAATTTGTTTCGCTATTTCCGATGTGCTCCGGAGATTACTTATTGTCACGTTGTAAGATTAAATCGATGTGTGTCGAGCGTGTTGATCTTGCAATATTTGTCTTTTGATACTGTTTGTACAATGTCATGGTTAAACAGTTGATCGAGAATATAGTCCTCAAGTGTTGTTCGTATTCAAGATGGTCCATGAATATTTTCAAGTATCTCTATATCAATCATCGATATAAACCATAAGATGTGCGCTCCCAAACTTCAGGCGCACTGAATTATGTCATCATTGGGAAGAGTAAGCTCACTCTTTCCGTTCTAGTCGGTTGCCGGAAGCGGTGAACGCCGGACGTTTTTACCTGTCCCTTTTCGTTGTCAACAACCGCATTAAGTAAAACCACAGGATACCTCGCCGCTAGCGATTTTAGGGGTAAAGTAGATTGGTGGTGTATAAACTGCTTACGCTACACACACAGACGCAGACATTGCCAATTTCAAGGTGCTCAGGGCACATCCATTACTATGTATGGTATATATCGATGGATAAACATATCTATATGTTGTCAATGGCAATGAGTCATCTTACTTTTCCTTTTCAATCTTCCATAATAACAAGTCCTTAAGCCACGGTGGCCCCAGTGGCTAGAATGTCCGATTTACAATCGTGAGGTCGTAATTTCGAATCTCGCCTGCACCTCTAAGTATTTTCCAAGAGCAGATAAATGAGTTTCTCTCTAAGGAAACCGTTATATTCCGTAAAATACATCTTTTGAATACATCCATCATTCATCAAGTTTTGCGCAATAGAAATCAAGTGAGATTAAAGCTTTATGTTCAAATTATCTTTTTGGTACTGAAAAGTTATGGGTGTTTAACGGTGATTTAGAATCAGGCACATGTATTTCTCATCTTTAAACTATATCTAGTAAATTAAATCTTAATAGATTTAAACAATCATTACGTTTGTTTGAACAGATAGAAGTGAACTTAAAAACTCAAACACCGTGCTTAAAAAGGTTCTAAATTCTAAACCTCATTGTCAATACTCATGTAAGCGTCAGTTATAATAAGATTCGGTCGGCATAAAGAGCTATTATGTCCATTCGCTCTTTGTTCGTCTAATGCGGTTCATTCTTCTCAGTTCAGTGTCGTTCATTCTGTACGGATCAACCCGTGTCTACAAACATCTGCTGCACCTTCGATGTTTGTCGAACGCCTTTATTTATAAAATGGTTTTAAGGTATTTGAGAAAACGATGGATCTTGTATGATTGACGTGTCTTGCTTCTTCTATTCCGTATTCATCATCATCCTGTGTCAGCATCATCCGTATTCATCATCATCCTATGTCAAGCAGTGGACGACCACTGCTGGACATAGGCCTCTCCTGATACGCCACTCAACCCGATCGTCGGTCCTACGTATCGAACCACCACCAGCCGTCTTTCGTATATCGTCACTCCATCTAGTCTCACTATTCACATTATGCCGTATTACTGATCTCATTTTATTTCGCCACCTATCAAGTCATCACGCACCTTGGGCTACACCTTTATAAATAAGATCTACATAGGGGGTCACAATGGGTCAGATTATTTTTGAAGTGATACATTTGTTGGCCGCATTGCGGATATTTTGATAGAAGAAAAACGTATGACTTTGCGTTATCAACTTAATTAATTTATAAACATATCTATTCCTATATTGTGATGTAATACTAAAACACAGAATTGTAACCACATACTTATGATAATACAAACACAGGACACACGAACACTGGCAGTGTTAGTGTGTCCTGTGATTCACCATAGAAATATATTTCCTGGCTAGGAGTTGAACCCGTGACCTACTACTGATCTGCGGGCAAATTTACCTACTTGCAACTAAGCCACAAGTCCACTTCAAAAGATAAAAAGCATTATTAACTCGATAAAATCTTAGCACCGAAGTCAAAGCCCTTGATTTTTAAAACACAATAAACACCCGCATCCAACATCGTTTAATAAGCGACAATTATTATTTTATTTTCGTGTTAGATAAATAATATGAGAGTCGAATGCGGGCATCGATTTAACTCGCTCGTATCACACCCTAACTCTTTAATATCATTCGTTACGGCTATTCGATTTTTGAACGAGTTATCATTAAAATATTTGAAGAATCGAGATCTATCAATCGTTCAATTTTAGAATAATACAATGAGTTAGCGTAATAGTGCCTGAATCGTTTTAAATTTGAAATACTTATTTGTATCGATACACACTTACTGAAATAAAAGATAGACAAATTGTAATAGTAGCGTCCAGAGGTTTATTTTTATAAAATAACCCTATGTAGAAGTGATTTAGTTTTTCAAGATGACGTTTGTAAATCTAATAATTTTACTGTATATTTTACAGTTTTGTGTGTTTTGGTTACGCTTCGTGTAAATGTTTCTAAAAGTAATTCACATACATATTGAAGACCAGCAGTGTCCCTCGGTTTTACCCACATAGGTCCCGTCTCAGTTATTGTCTAATAATATATGAATAATTGATCATGTATTATTCCAGAATCTAACTGTACTCTAAATTTCAACCCGAATCCGTTTTGAAATTCCGACGTGATTGAGCAACAAACACTCAAATATCCAAAAATTGATATTCATAACATTAGTAACAGAATATGGTAGAAAGTAGGATTATCAGGCAGTAGGATAGTAGGATTATATGTGATTTGAGAAAACTAGATTATACATTAAAAAACTGACTCATATCATGACAAATATTTTTACACAAAAAAATGCGTGTAAATTTAACAATGTAATGTTGCCAACGTCCGGCCCAGTGGCGCCACCAGCCGGCATCCATTAGTGCGCAGGAGCATTGATTCACGGGTCAAATTTGTTGACTCCACCATCAATACTATTTAAACATCGGCCTCTCCAATCTGGGAGCCCGCGCTTGATTACTTAGCATTTTGATAAACTTTCAATGAACACAAATAGGGGTAGAGAGGGGTATGGCCCATCAACTGGCCGTGTTAAGCCAAATATTAGGTCAAGTTTTGATACAAATTTAAAAAAACCAATCGAAATCGCAAAAAAGCTGCGATAGTCTCTTAATTCCCAGAATGTGCGATTTCACGTTTGTAAGGTCGTTTGAATCCCGTCTGAAAATCCAAGTATTTTCCCATGTGCTGGTGCAGACAGAGTGCAGGTATGAGTTTGTCATCGCTGCTGATTTTAAAAGGAAAATGAAAATATCGGCAGGAAGCCGGCGTATTCTCAAAATGTAATTTTGTAAAAAAAAACAAATCACTCTAACAATCCACAGCTTATTAGGATTCAATAATCTCTCTTAAATGTTTTAACTTTAGTTAAGGCATTAAGACATAATGTGACATGTCTCCAAAGATTTCAGCTAAGTGCGGTCCAACGCAGTTTGAATCGTTGGCGTAAATGACGACCAAGCGTTTGCTTTTAGTAAAAAACAACAACGTCTCCGTCAAAATAGATAGAAATAAACACTCCAATAAAGAGATAGATCATTTAAAAAAAAGTAACAATTATTCTTCTAATGAAGAGTTTTCTACATGCAAAAAACCTATCAAAACACTTCTTACTAGTGGCAATGGTGGCGTTAATATTTTACTTTATTGAAGATATTTTGTAGAAACATAAAATATTTGAAACGTTTTTATGTGATAAATAGAGATATCACTGCAATAATTTTAATTAATACATAATTAAAAACATTTATTATTGATGGGCAGAACCTTTAGTTAGTTAGTTAGTTAGTTTAGCGGGGCCTTTTCCGCACCTAGCCTCTTTATTGGGCCATTGTACGTGACTCATACTTCCCTTTACTCCAACCAGCCCAGGCTGTCCCAGAAAGCAAGCATCCTGTTAAGGTTGCGACAGGCATCCGGAACAGACGATGAAGATTGGAGGAATTCTGCCCGTTGATCTGCCACACTGCTGCACTCCACAAGTACATGCTGTGGCGTTTCTTCTTCCTCCATGCATCCTCTGCATAGAGGACTGTCTGTTACACCTATGGTATATAAGTGCTTATTTAGGGGACAGTGGCCAGTTATTATACCTATAACTTTACGAACTTTGTCCCTGTTTAGTCTGATGAGGTTGCGGGCAAGTTTTTTAGATGCTTCCGGAATAGCATTTTTTGTTAACTGCATCCTTCATTGTTATTCCATTCATTTAAATGGGCTTCTTCGGTATTTCTACGCAGCCATGTTTTTATTTGAGCCTGGGGTATAGGCATGAGTGGTTCCGGTCCATGCACCTTTGTCTTTGCTCCCCTTTTAGCCAGCTCATCTGCTGCGTCATTACCTAGTGAGTCGCTGTGTCCTTTAATCCATTGGAGGGTTACTTTATTCGCACCCGTTATGGATTGGAGTGCATTATGGCATTCCAGTATTAGGACAGAGGTTATAGTATTGTTTTTAAGGGCTTGAAGCACGGAGGCGCTGTCGGAGACAATTTTGATGTTTAGGTCTCCAACATCTCTGGCTGCGACTGCCTGTGCTGCCCTGGTAATGCCGATACATTCAGCTTGAAATATTGTGTTTAAGTTGCTTAAGGTGTTTGATACCTTTATATTTAAGTCATTTGAGAAGACACCAGCTCCTGTACCGCATCCGGTTTTGGAGCCATCAGTATATATCCTTACTTCTCTGCTGCCAGAGCTATCTTTCGATTCTGCATTGAGTTGGATATCGTATCTACGATCAAAGACATGTTGGCATATTGTTCTATCCATGGGTGCCTCAAGAAGCGGTATGTCTTCCATGACCCGTTGTAGAACTTTTGAGTGTCGTGTTTCAATGTTCTGTTTCCACAGTCCGTTTGCTCTTAGTCTTAGGGCGGCTGCCGTGGCCTCTTCCTGTATGACTAAATGTAGAGGTCTCAGGTTTAAGAGATACTCTAATGCGGCTGATGGTGTGGTCTTCATACATCCAGTGGCTGTTACACTCGCTAAGCGTTGTAGACTCTGGAGTTTATCTTTTGCTGTGGTCAGTTGTGTTCTGGGCCACCACACAACCGATCCGTAGGTCAGAGAGGGCCTGATAACTGATGTGTATAACCACAGTGTGATTTTTGGATTGAGACCCCATTTCTTTCCAACAAGTCTCCGGCATTGCCAAAAAGTCATGCAGGCCCTCTTTATTTTTGTATCAATATGGCTCGCCCAGTTTAATTTGTTGTCAAGAGTGACGCCCAGATATTTCACTTCAGATGATAGGGAGAGTTTGGTGTTAAATAGTTTTGGTAGTTGTAGTTCTGGTAACTTCCTTTTGTTGGTGAAAAGAATAAGTTCTGTTTTTCTTGGATTTACTGACAGTTGATGCTCGTCACACCATTTTTCTACAATCTGAAGCGCTGAACGCATAACTTTACATAACATGTTTTCCTCGCTCCCGCTTATCAGTATTGTAATGTCATCTGCACAACCAATAGTAGTGTACCCTTTCTCGTTGAGTGCCTTAAGAAGGCTGTCCACTACTATGTTCCATAATAGTGGTGATAGGACACCCCCCTGGGGGCATCCCTTGACTACTTTTGCTCTTGTAGTAGTATTCATCACTATCTGAACCGCCCTCTTGCTGACCAGTTCGGTAATCCAGTTCCTAATCACTGGTTCCACTTTGAGTCTTCGGAGGGCGTGGTTTATGCTGTTATGCATGGTTTTATCAAAAGCACCTTCTATATCTATAAAGGCGGCAAGTGTTGAAAGCTTGTTTGCGGTAGCCGATTCTATCTTATGTACTACCATGTGTAGTGCCGACTCTGTTGATCTGCCTTTCCTGTAAGCGTGCTGCTGAGGATGCAGTTGTTTGTGCTTTAGTGCGCCGTCCCTTAGGTATCGGTCCACTAATCTTTCTAGTGTTTTTAAAAGGAATGACGTTAGACTGATGGGCCTTTATCAACCTTTATCAACAAAATTAAATTACAATTAGAGCTACACCACATACAACTACATAAAAACATTAATTAATAATTATTATTCATATTCATCGATTAATAATAATAAATTAATTAAATGTTGGCAAATCTGTCGTTCAAAAAACGCCTCCAAGAAACGCAGCGTCACAACGACTTCTGTGGACAATTCGCAATAACTCTAGAAGGAACGACTAATTTAGTTCAATCAGGTATTATTCACGAGTCATTCATACGTTCATTCCATTCAATTATAAGATCGACGATGTTTAGCGCATCGGGGTCGTTTCAATTAAACAATTACATTGTTACGATGTCCGGCTGCGTAGGGTTAATCACTATTTGGATGTCGTGCTTGATCTTTGGTCGCGGACCCGTGTTGGCCGACTTTCGATTTCGGGGTTACTGATGCTGATCCGATGACCCTTATGATCTTACTGATTAGGTATAAACTCGAACAGCTACGTTTATCACTATTGATACTGAAAAATGCAGTATATAGGAACTGACGATGGAAGTGAAGACTTTAACTTAGAATTTTAGTATCAAACAGCACTATGTTACAATATGTCACCTACATTGCTATAGATATACTACTATCACGTATGTCGGTGACGTAAATTCACTAGATTTCACCTATCACCAATACATCCGTCGTCGCTAAGTCGCGAACCCATAAGATTTTCGTCAGTCAAAAGGTGGTTTCAAAAAATTTTTTTCGAAAACAATGGCACTCTGGATGTGCCAACAAAAGTGAACGCATATAGTTGGGTATATACAGCGGTGTCAGGTAACGGTGTCATCAGTTCAATTGTTTTTCCCATCTCAAAAAATTCCTAACATGCTTAGGCTTTAGACTGTCTCTTTGTCAAAATTAATTTAGGTACATCGGTTTAGAAGTTTAGCTGTAAACGACTAATTTTCGCATTTATAATTTAAAGTAGGTATTTACAACTGTCTCACTCGTTGTTGACAGTTTAGTTTCTCAAGACAAATCCCCCTGTCGTGCTTCTATTAATTCTGCACGGAAATACAAATTAAGCTCGATACCGTCCAGCTGACAAAACAAATGTTTAACATCCTTTTCTTTGCTTTGCAACACATCCTTCGCTTAGCTAGTTACTCGACTTTTGACTTTATTCCGACGAGATAAAGTTTAATATGTTATTTGACTGTTCGTTTCATATTGTAAATGTTGTAATTTTCTCTAAATGAGCTACGAACGGACAATATTTCTGACATGACATTTATGTTGTACGTTTCATTTGAAAGCTGAAAATGGTGAAGGTTTTTTGAAAGACCGAAACGGTACAGGTAGCTCAATTTATATCAATAGTAAATATCTAATTGTGGATAAGAATCTTAGATAAAGAATAAGTGTAAATAGATCAGGTTTTTTCGCACGGTTCCTTTGTATCAATCGTAAGCAGATGAGGTGTATGTTAGCTTTGGCGACATAGTGATGAACCGCGACAAAAGTATGACACTTCCACAAGAGCGACAAAACAAGAGTGATCAGATCCGTGCTTTCGGTGTAAAACGTTTTTTGTAACTCTATACGTAGTAAATGTACCTAAACTCTTTGATAATGATATATTTACTTGTCACTGACATTTAATTTTACACAGCGACATCTACATGTACACTATAAAACACATTTTAAGCCTTTATTCACGTGCTACGATTGTGTGCATCCGTAGTTAAAGTTAAGTTTACGTTTATCAGCCGGGAATCATGCCCCTGTCTTCTGGTGGTCCTAAACACATAACATAGCGTGTTAACTCCAGCCAGACCACATGTTTCACGTCGATGTCAAATCAGATAAGTTTAGATTCAAAATATGTGGACTAGTTAGCAATGCTAACGAATCATTTATCTTCTGATCTTACAAATTCTTTTAATTTGGAAAGTAGGATGACTTAATTAACTTTACAAATTAAGCTAATCTTAAGTGAGATATCTTTGTATTTTAATTTGTTAAGTTGTCGGAAACTAACACATTCTATTATGTTTACTTCATCAGTTCGTTTCATTTGATCTGATTATAAACAACATTTTGATATCTTTTTAGTTTTTCTCTTAATAATGTAAATAAAAATTGGCTTTATTTACTTAATCTCGATATTGAACTGAAGTTCTAGATGTATTATGTTTTTTATATAAATGTGATATTATTATCTGACTCGAATGGGACAAAGCAATCAAATTTTAACTAAAATTTCAATCATATTACTCAATTACACTGACTGCAGGATTTTTTGTGATTTCGTGCGAATATTGGAAACCATCCATTTTTCGTATGTTACTAAATGGAATGCATACATCGCATACTTTTTGCTTAGCACATTTATTCTGCGCAAACTTATACTAAGGATGGACCGTTAGACCTGCGAAATAGTTCTCTGGAAGAAATCATTTCAATATCCTATTAAGGCACTATTTAACGTCTTGTATGTTTTTGTTCAAAATAATGTTTTTTCTAGTGTGTACAATAAATAAAGTACCTAGGTGTCTGTCTGTTTATCTAAAATCGTTTTTTTATTGTATAGAATGACGGGACGTATAGCTCCTAGTTGTTTTTCTTGTTTGGTTGTACTTATCATTGTACCTTTTTGTTATTTTGCAATATTCAATAAAACATATTTTTTTCAATGTTTATAACGTAGGTAGCACCATAAAAATGTCGCACCTCTGTGAGTAACGCCGCCAGGTATTGAGTAATAGGCATAATACATCCATAAACACTTGCTTAGTCTTGCTAAGTGATAATTAGCACTGACTTCTCAAGTTGTTAACCCAATAGCACGTATTGTGCAAAGGTTACCGTTTCATATTATCATCACCTCTGCTAAAGCTTTAGAATCTTATTTCTTCATTTAATAGTTAATTATGAAGTTTAGACACGGTTTTTTGCTGTAATAATGACTAATTTATTTACTTGAACTTTCAGTCTAAAATGTAATTAGGTACAGTAAGTACCTAGTTTTATGACATTGTTTTTTTTTTTCGTTTAGAATTCTAAGAACCTTATGTTTATATGATTTGTAATATTTATTATTTAGCCATAAGTATTTAGTAACAAAAAAGTACTCGAATGTTACATACCATTCACATGGATATTGCGTATAGTTTGGTATTTAATTTTCATAATTTTCATAAGAAACATATTTATCCTGACAGATTTGTAATTATACCTATACGTTTAACTTTATTAGTTTAACTTATTTTAGATAAAGAACGCATGATTTAATTCTCTAAGTCAGTTGTTAAAGCTTGTACATCTCTTTTTCGGAGAATACTTTGCAGACGAGACTCGAACCTGACCTCTCAATAGTGAATCACACGTTCTAGCGACTATGCCATTACAGCTTTTAAAACCAACGATTTTGTAATAATACAATTAGTGCCCAAAAAATACGAAGTTTTCGTAGGAAAATTGCCGCATCACTCGTTCCGACCCCAAAATAAAAACGCATAAACATAATAACCCGTGAAGTCGCAGGCCTCCGTAATGCGATTAGGCCCCCGGTACATTTGGCAAGACGCGTCCAGAGCCACATTAATATTTTTTATTGTTGTGCGCAATTGTAATGATGGTAAACAATGGCGTCATTAGAAGATGAAGCCACCCCTTGCAGACGCCATTATGGATAAGCTATCTTATAACTTTTTATCATTTGATGGAAACTATTGTAGTATAACTTCTTGACCACCACAGTAATCTACGGTCAAACAGTAAAGTCAAAGTTCAAAATTCAAAAATGTACAATATGCAATGTGCAAACATTACTCTGTTCCGGTTTGAAGGTCGATACTTTCAGAACAATTACAAGAGATAAATCATCTTATTTTTCCGGGGGACGAGCGTAGTACTAGATAGTAGTTTAGACTCTTCATATTCAAATAGCTGCGAGGCCTTTTTATCACGTGCATTGCTTTCTCGTCCATGTCATGTTCGTCTCGTCACTCTCAGACAAAGACGCTCTTCTCTCCAAACTCTTGAATACCGCCACTGCAAGCTTACCAGTTTTCTGTCGGACACATCTATTACCATCTTGTCCTTGTTTCTTTTGGAGTGCTCGTAGCTCGAAAAAGCAGTATCGTTTCATGATAGCTATTCCAAATACTAACGAATACAAACACAGATTTCTTTATTTGTCATAAGAGCATGAACACATCTTGAAACCATCAGGTCCGAACTAGTACGTAGTACTGTATCCAATGGCTTCTCCCAAAACAATATATTATTTATACCAAAATACTACAAGGAGGTTTAACTCCACTTTCGGAATAAAGTCTAGGCTGCGGAATGCGTTTCTTAGATGGTTTTTTTTCGATACAATCTTGAAGTTTTCAAGTGGCAAGTGAATTAGGTTTCATTTAGGTAAGGGCTTGGTAAGGGCGATATATCGTAGACTAAAGATATAGACTATAGATGTAGAGCGCGATCTATCGTCGCGTCTTTGAAGAAGAGTATTTATTCTGTGGAAGAGTAGTTTGTCTGAGTCTATCGTAGACGTTGTTGCGAAATGGCGTCTGCCGCAAGTCACTCTTTAGTTTAAAAAAATAGTATTTGTTCTTTAGACAATTTAGAGATTTACTTAATAGATAATAGTCATCTTAATATCTCTCAATTGAGAGAGCATGGGCACTCTAGCTACATTAAAACTGACAGTTTGACCAGTCTACGTGTAATTAAAAATTAACCTACTTAGCCGGAGGCAGTTTCAACACGAATCACTATTAACTATTCAAGTGCTTACGTTATTGTTTCATGACACGACTCTTCTACGTTTTAATTTGTAATGTAACTTGATCGATGATTGAATCAAGTTGTAAATTTAAGAAAAAAAAAACGATTGTTTACTGATTTTTAAATGTCAACGTCAAATCCAGTTTCTTTATCCATGAATTTAAAATTTGCGCGTCTAATTAAAACATACATACGTGTGTATTTCATTGACTTTGTAGTGTTTGAATTTTAGGTGATGTTAACATACTTATATAACGAACTTATTAGTTAAAATACAACATACAAATAAAGTACATATATTACACACATAGCTTAGAATATATTTAAATATATTTATGTTATTGTAGTAAAACAATATTTACAAATTAGTAAATGAAAGCTCATTGCGTAATTCAAAAGTGGTGGTGTCGTGGAACGTCCGGTAAAGATCCCATCTGATGTTAAGTGACGATGCAGTTAGTTTACTTAACTTTGAGCTCGTTTGCGTTTAAGAAAAATAAGGCTTTATACGAAAAAAAAACGAGAAAAAATACCTAAAAAATTTAATTCGTCATATTCCTGTTGAATATCAATAGATATAACCTACATTTCCATTCAACTTCTATTAATTTTAATTCGTCGTCTTGGCGCGATGACGCAACCAACAATTGTGGTCACTTGCTCTAATTGCGCCCGCGCCGTTAAACGGTGACAGCTGCTTGATAAAACGGATAATTGATACGTATTACAATGTCTTTAAATTAGGCATACCTAGTTGTTATGTAAAGCGTATAACTAGACTAAAACTTAACAATGACGGGCTCGGAAAGCTTAATAATTTAGACGAAATTAAACGAAAGACGAAACGAAAGACGAAACGAAAGGAACAGAAGGACGTATTTATCTCAACTCTAGTTATTTACCAAAACTTAAAACTGACGGGCCTGGAACAACTTCATTTCTAGACGACATTATAAACGAAAGGAACATAATTTATTCCAACTCTAGTTCAGTTCTACTCTATTTCAGTACATCGAAAAAGGAGGAGAGGTTCTCAATTCGGATGTATGTTTCTCGTTTGAGGTATATTACGCTATAGCGGTAACATACATATACAAAACAATGATAGCTTCGCCAATTATGAATGACATCAAAATCGTTATCTTTAAATTTAAATTGTTTTCTGTCTTTTTTTCTACCCTGAATATGCGGATGTGAAACCAATTGATGAATATAAAAACTTGAAATAAATCAAATCGCAAATAAAATGTTTGTAAAATTCTTTATATTGCGTGTATTCTAACTCCCTGGTGATGATGACCAAATAATGCACTCCGACTTTGTAGAATGGGTGTTCTGTGATAATTTTCAGATTAGAATGACAATACTGCAAAAATATAAGAAACTTTGTAGTACCTACTGAATTCTTACGGATCAACGAATCACACTCCTTAGTCTAGCTTATTTTTTTCTGTGTCATTTAGCATGTTAACTATTACCTTTGTAAAATGGGCTAAGGAACATTAAAACAGTAATCAGTCTAAAGTGCGAAAATAAAACCAGTTTTTAACTCAGAAAAAAATGCATAGAAGCAACGGCACTGAAATAGTATGTTATTATTTTACAATGGTATAAGTAGAATACTTTAGTAGCGCCATTTGTCAACGGTCATGAGTAAGCACAGACTATAATTCTCATGGTCGCCATATTGTTTTAATCATTACAGCTAGATTTCGTGTAGATAACATACAGCCTAGTGCCACTTAAACACGTAATAAAGATAGAGATAAACTTCTTAAAAATTAAACTAATGTCTTTAAGAGAATTATGATGATTGCAGGCGAAACGTTTAGCATATCTATAATTTTGCAATAGTGATTATTTTCAGTCTGTATGTATGTTTTAAAGTATTTTAACGTGCTACATACGTTGTGCACATTAAATACCTATAGTATTCGCTTTTTTAAGCTCAAACTTATTAATATGTCAAAATAAGGGACTTACTGAGAAAAGTTTTTGCACGAATCATCAGCCTAGAACGAGTTGTTTTAATGGTATATGTGTTTGTTTTTAATTGTTTTAAAGACAAGTTTATGAAGTATTTTTCTCTTTTTCCAGACGCGTGCGGGTTATCGGACGTGCCGCACATAGAGAGCCTACAAGAGAAGTCACAGTGCGCGCTCGAAGAATACTGCCGGAGTCAGTACCCCAACCAACCCACGCGGTTCGGGAAACTCCTCCTCCGGTTACCTTCCCTTCGAACAGTCAGCTCTCAAGTGATAGAACAACTCTTCTTCGTGAGGCTAGTCGGCAAGACGCCGATCGAGACCCTGATACGAGACATGCTGCTCTCCGGGAGTTCGTTTTCATGGCCATACATGGCGACCATGTGACATACGATGTGGCGACATCTGGCAGCGGCCTGATCAACGCCCTACGGCTTCCCGCCGTATCTTTCCAGCCAGCGATTCGACTTTCAGCGGTATCCACGGGACATTTCGTTATCAGAGGACGCAGTGACGTCATCCAGCGAGTTCCACACTACCGACGGAAGCGACGAATACTTCGCTAGGAACAGAGACGGCGAGAGAGCCGAACCGACGTTCGAGTCGGCGTTCTACCCTCCAAAAACGACGGAACACGACCACTTCGACGCTGCTACCACGTCGTCCGAAACGCAGAAGACTAAAAGCTCCCTCATGATCGATGATCTACTCAACATTCGCAGCCAAGAGTGTCAAGATTCGTGTTCAGTGCCAGAATAGACTTTCCTAGGGTTAAGTACGGGGTCAGTAGTTGATTAGTTCAAGTTTTTGTTCCTCTGTAAAAATAATTAGGCATAGATCTTAATATTTAATGTAAATAAAATGTTTTTTTTATTATTGTGTAAATGATTAGATCGATAGTAAGACGCTGTTTTCTACTCTGAATGATAATTATATTTTTAATTTTTGACGACAAAAACATCATATTTATGTAATGGTCAAGTACTTTGTGGTTTATGCTGTATCGTGTCGGCATCGATCCATGTTCGATTCGAATATAGGAAGGCCGAGACATGGAAATGTTTTCAATGGTTTGTATTCAGTGGGAATCAAACTCACAACCTACGACTATGTACTCAGTGAGCAGATTCACTACTAAGTGATCTATGAAGCCAATCTTTATCAAAATATAGGACAGGTTTCAGAACATATTTTGATAGATATTTACTGGATACTTAATTTCAATTGTTTGAAAACGTCAACAAGGATTAAACTCACCTACTTTAGATTTTATTCTGGTAATACCTAAATATTTCAATGACTGAAATTAATTCTTGTAAACTTTGCTTATAGAAAAACGTAGCTTTAAACTTGGCCGAGAGTTATCAGAAACTAATATTGCTATGCTGTTAGTATTTTGGAAAAAAAACAAAAAAAACTTGTACTGATTCCGTCACGATTTTAAATAAACACACAATTAACATTGGCCAATTTAAATGATACAAATTATCATTTCTACTTTCAAGGAAATTTCTATGTAAAGAGGGTATAATAAAACATGATATTAGCGTAGATAAATGTGTGAAAAGCAATCTTGGATTGGAATCGCAATAAAACTTATATTCATCGTGCAATGTTGTTGTGTAGATCTACCTAGATATAAATAAATGTTGTTTTTCTATACTTTTGTACAAAAACCTACGAACATTTAATTTGAAAATATTTTTTTTTTATGTTTAAATCTTCGTAAAATTTATGTACTCTCAAAATGTCTTATCAAGTTTGAAGCCAATATTTAAAAACAATAAGGCTTAATCAAAAGCACATACTAAAATAAAAAAAATATGATTTATCCTTGTCATTTTGGAGCGCAGTCATTTAATTTTAAAATTAAAATATGCTTTCAGAATATGCTTTAATTTCACTGTTTTTGTAACTGAATAAAGAACGAAACATGCCACAAAGAATTGTCCAACCTTCGTATTCCAAGTCTTAATCTAAGCAAAAAGTCTTAAAGCTCTTGAGCTTTTGGAGAAAAAAATGTGCTCAATAAGTCACAAACTTGTTGTTTTTTTAAAAAAGCTCGTTTGATTTTACTTGAAATTTGATAAGTTTAGGTAAACGTTTGGAATAAGGCGGTAAGACTATGTTAGTTCAAAAACAAAATGTATGAGATTACCAAATAAAAAAACATACTTGACAAGTGCAAAATCATAAGATGTGCGATAAACCAAATATGAAAAAATTGTCTCATTAAAAGCAATTATGCTAAGAATAAATCTCATTGATGCATCCACTATTATGTACCATTTATGTATTTAAATACAGAACTTTTAAATTTCTTAAAAAAATATTAATGAGATTTAGTCTTTGGCACGATCAAAATGAATTATAATATTTTACTGTATTTTTTCAATGGTGCTGCTCTGGACTCAAATTTTATTTTTTATTGTTATCCATATTTATATCACTTCAAATTCCTTGCAAGCATTTATTCCTGGCAACTTTGTAGAATATTTTGAAATTTTAAAACTCGCTTTATATACTTAAAAAATACTATACTTAAAAAATAAAAATGAAATCATAATTAATGTTATATTTATATTATATGATTCGATTCTACGAATTTTGAATTGTAAACCAAAAAAAAATGCATTTTTTTCTTGTTTTGATAATTTTTAATATCTGCCAAAACTGAAAAGAATCGTTATGCAATAAAGAATCAGTGTATTTATTCGCAATAACTTGTACAGAGGAGAGGTGTATGTAACATAGACTCTGTGTGTGTATGAGAAATGTATGGAAATGTAAAAAAAATAAGGATAATATGACAAATTAAATATGTCTCTCTGGAATTGAATAATTTGTTTTATTGTTAGTGTGTCCCATTTAATTACTTACCAGAATACATTAACGAGGCAAGCAAGCCGAACAGACATCTTTTCGTAGTGGTTCTACGTCTTTATATGACTTAATTTGACTGTAGGTAAACCGAACAACAAAAAAGTAAAGGTACAAGTTTGCGCGGAGACCGCGACACGAGACCGCGACCGGAGACCAAGACAGGCACTTGACACTATGGAATTGTATGGGCGCCAGTTCGCGCCGCGACCGCGACCGCGACCTGTCTCGGTCTCCTGTCGCGGTCTCGGCGCGAACTGGCGTCCATACAATTCTATAGTGTCAAGTGCCTGTCGCGGTCTCCTGTCGCGGTCTCGCGTCGCGGTCTCAGCGCGAACTTGTACCTTAAGGCATCAAAGCCGAATGAGGTACATCTTTAGCACCGCAATATCTTAAGTAATAAGTTAGGCGTCATCAGTTAATTATTATAATGCACATGCCGCTCTCGCATCTTGCTCGGGTGGGTACACTCGGCGGTCCCGAGCTCCCCCGATCGAGCCTTCCACTTCACAGCGTGACGTATGAGCTTCATTTACAGCTTACGGAAAAAATAGTGTGCGGTGCACCAAAAGAAGGTTTCACTTCAAAAAAGTAATACACCTATTTACACAAAACAGCTGACTAAACCGAAAAAGCATCATAATAATATTATTACCCTATTCTATTATCCTACTAATATTATAAATGTCAATGTTTGTATGTTTGTTGCTCAATCACGTCGTAACTGATCGTCTGAACAGATTGGGCTGAAATTTGAGACATAGATAGATTTTATAGTCTGGAATAACACATAGGCAACTTTATATCCGAGGAAAATAACAGGAACGGGAAAATACGTGGGTAAAACCGCGGGGCATTACTATACTATATACCTACTTAATTTCATCGACATTTTTTTTATTATAGCACCCTAAAATCAAGATTAAGATCAGCTAAGAGTAGCAACGAAAAATGGCTTTTGGGCTCGGCGAAGGAAAATTTGGACATTTCGATTACCTAAGTAGTACTTAGTAGTAGTTATATTTTAACTGTCGGCGTCGGTCGTTTGCTTAAGGAGCTCGATTCTGTCTTTATAGAGATTTTTGAAAGTATTATTGGAAACTTTTTGGTATGAGAAAATTGTATAGCTTTGCGTCACCAACATGCTGATGTTGCGGCGTAGCGTTGGAGCGGCAGCAGAGTAGAGGAGCGTACGTGCGCAGCGCATAGAACTACCTGTACTTATAGCTATACAGGTAACGTATTATTCAAAATTAGTATTGTTTATTACTAAAATTCTAAATTTTCACATATTTCGGCACTCACGTAGAGCCAGTAGAGTAACGGGCCGATGATGACATTTTTTTTAAAATAAATATTGACGAGACGAGCAGGACATTAGCCTGATGGTAAACAACATGCCTGCCACATAACAGCACAGTGACACTCAGCTATTGGAACATGAAGAGTCCAAATCATTACCTAGCACTGCACTGCGCTCGTCACCCAGAGATCTAAGATGTTATATCTCTAAGCCCTGTAATTTCACTGGAAACATTACCCTTCAAACCGGAACACAGTAATGTTTGCACATTACTGCTTGGCGGTAGGATAACTGGCAAAGGTGTGGTAGTTCCCCAGGCTCTGCTAAGAGTCATCGAGCAAATGAGCAACGGTTTTAGACAACTACACTATAATGAAAACTATATGCCTAACTACGAGTAATTGCTTAAACTACGCACATTCCAATGAAGAGAAAATCAAAGCGATCAAATCAGTTGGAAACATACTTACCTAAAATGCATACCCGACATGTTAATCTTTAATCTTTCTATAAACATTTTCCTTCACACAGGATTCCCAACATTTTATCTCATTGTCCTTCTGGAAGGACAATGAGATAAAATGTTGGGAAATTTTAATTTCCCTTAAAATCGAAACAGAGTAAAATTTGCACACAACTGCTTGGCGGTAGAATAACTAACATAGAAATGCATATGCGGAGTCTGCAAACAGGCCTACCACTTCGTAAGTAAAACTTTAACACGACTCAAATAGGTGCTAGGTTTCGTAAATTTTAAATCACAAGCATAAGCATAATTAAGCAGTCCACTAAAATATTCGCACGGCTGGGACTCGGGGCATTCTCTCGCAAGGAGAGAGTTTATAAGGCTGAGAACTCATGGAGCGATTTTCACTCGCGACCGGCGCGGTTTCGGGCCCGCAGCTTGTGGAGAATGCAGATAGATATAGGTATATTATGTTAAAAAACATAGCACAACTCACGATGCGATGTACGCTGCGGGCTGCGGTCGCCCGCAGACTCCACAGCGCGGTGGCTGCGGAACCTCGAGAATAAGAGCGAAGCCTCTTCGTGAGTTTTGGAATAAAACCGGTGCGGTTTGCTGCCGCAACGGCGACGATCGCGGGTGAAAATCGCTTCAAGAGTTCTTAGCCTAGCAGTGTGCGGTGGCGGATCACACATGACATCGAAAGATTCTTGGAACATGCCGGTTTCCTCACTATAGTTTCCTTAATCATTTAAAGCAGTGGTGACGACAAAATTAACTTTCACTTGGAAAACTACTCAGAGATGCAGGCGGAAATCGAATATACGACCTCACGATTGTGAACCGCATGTTCTAGCCACTAGGCTACTACAGCTAAACCATCTGCATCCTGTGGTTTTAATCGCGTAGTTCCCTTTGCCGTTCGTCGCAATATAAAAGTAGCGCCTATATGTAGCCCAAACTGTATATCTAAATAATCCAAATAAAATTCTGAAAGACTAAATTTCGATTGTGATTGAGCAATAAACATCAAACTTTGACATTTATGATGTTAGTAGGAAATGAGATAAAAGTCTTGCCATAAGTATACTCACAGTGACAATTAACCACCTACCCTGTATTTCTCCTAGTTTGCATTGTGGTTTGCATACATCGTTATTTTAAAGCAAATTTTATGGTAGTACTCTTACCTATGTTGAAAGTAATCATTAAGTACTCATAATAACTAACGATGATATTGAAAACGTAAAAGGTTTGTAAGAATAATCCCACAAGATTTTGTCGAATAGATCGAAGTGACGAAAAATATAGGTGCCTGTGCCTGTGAGATATTTAGAAAATAGCGACCAGTTAATTTAACAAATTTGTGGGCAAAACAGCGGACTCTATCTATCTATATATATATAAAAGCGAAAAATCACTCATGACGAAATCTCAGTAACTAGAAATGCTAGGAGTCTCGAATCTTGCATGGAGATGCCTATTAGTACGTAGGCGCTCGCTAATACGGGGTTTTGCAAAATTCAACCCCTAAGAGGGTGAAACAAACGATGAACTGTTGTATAAAAATTCCGTCATTTTCAACGTTATACGCAGGAAATCCACGGAGCCGTTTTTATTAAAATTTGATACACAGATAGAGTAGATCCCGAGAAAGGACATAGGCCACTTTTTATCCCGTAAAAATAACGGGAACAACGGGAACTACGCGGGTAAAACCGCGGGGTGCTGCTAGTGAGTATATAAACGGAGCTAGCTCTTAAACTAGGAAGTCCCTCGCGTGTGCAGATTACAACAGGTGTAGTGATTTGTGCCGCGCCCACACGTGGGAACGCAGGACGTGGGACTTGTTGTGGTAATTAGCTGCAGGATACAGGGTTTGGTGTGGGATCGATGGAATAAACGAAACATTGCGAAGGTGAATTCTGCCGTCATATGGAGAAAAGACGTATCTAACATTTTTGTCAAAATAGAGTTACATATATATTCGGAATCAGCAGAAAAAGACGCATCGGCTAGTATTTTTTAAATAGCTTAAAAACCAATCAGAGCCTAGTTTTTCACAATTAAAAAAGACGCATTTGCGGTTTGGCTTGTATATTACTTAATAGAAAAGACACTTCTGATGAATACTAAGTAGAAAAAACACATCTGAGTAGAAGCGTCTCATTTATTTGTAAAATATGTTTTTGGTCATAGATTGAAAAGGCGTTTTTGATTACTCATAAGAAGAAAAGACGCTTCTACGTAGAAACGCCTTTTCATTGTCACAAGTAACTAAATTAGTGAGACGCAAGTGGCAGTACCGTCTTTCCTACTTAGTATTGTTAGATGTGAGAGGTGAAGTAGGGTACCGGGTTGTGAGACTCCCAGTCAGTTGCGCCCAATCCTGCTGTTTTAATTGATAAGCGTGGAACTAATTCTAATTTAAAGAAAAATGATGATAAAAAATTATAAAACAAATAAATTCATTCCGTCCTTTAATATCTCACTACAGAAGAGAACACGCCCCAAATAGAAAATATCTGCCATTGAACCTTACTGCAATGTATGAAGATTTTTGCCAGAAACAAAATATTAACAACCTTCTTGCTGATTTAAACACAATCTTTCAAGCCGAATGTGTTGGTATCACCAGGATGGCACAGGCAGTCGGAGCCAGATGTGTTGGGGACCTGAATATCAATATGATCTCCTACAGTACCTCAGTGCTTCAAGCCCCAAAAAATAAACACTTATAACCTCTGTCCTTATATTGCTATAATGCACTCCAAAAAGTGACCCTCCCTTGAATTAAAGGATATAACGACCTCTCTAGATAACGACGTAGCAGATGAACTGGCCAAAAGAGGAGTGGAGACAGTAGTATATGGAACGGAACTTCTAATGTCCATACCTCAGGCCGAAATAAAAACATGGCTGCCGGAAAATACTGAGTAAACTCATTTAAAACAATGGAGAAACATTAAAAGATGCAGGCAAACCAAAAATGCTGTTTCGGTAGCACCAAAAAAACTTAAGAAGAGACTATATTCATAAAGTTATATGTACGTAACAGGCCACTGTCCTCTAAATGAGCACCTATTTACTATATGTGCGACAGCTAGCCCTCTATGCAGGGGATGCATGGAGGAGAAAGAAACACTACAGCATGTGATTGTGGAATGCAGGAGCATGGCAGATCAACGGGCAGAATTCCTCCAACTTCCAGCAGCTGTCCCGGAGGCCTTCAACAACCTGAATAGGCTGCTGGCTTCTGGGATAGCCTGGGATGGCTGGAGTAGCAGGGAAGTATGAGCCACGCACAATAGCCCAATTGAGAGGCTGAGTGCGGAAAAGGCCTAGTCCAACTAACTAATTAACCTTCCTGCTGGTGACCAGATTTCCTATGACCTCTACAGAAAAGTTTTATTTTGAAGAAATTAAACATAAGTTTTACAATAATACTCGGTCATGGGAAATCTGACATGTGCAAAACATTTTTCCGCAATTTGCAGTACAAGGGGAAAAGACACAAACTGTCAAATAAGCCAAAGTTACGAAAAGTACTGTGATAAATAAGATACTTCAGCTAGGCTAGCATCTCAAAAAGATATTAATTAACAAAATAATGCGAACCACAATTCAGATACTAGATATTTGGCTGCTGTGACATGAAATACAACACTAATTGTCAAATCTTTGCTGCAATATGGCATGAAGCTATTTTTGGCCTCATTAAAAAAAGTACCGTTAAAGTAATGAACGTTGATGATTTTTGTCAGTTTGAGGACTGTTCTTCAACTTACAAACTGCAAAATTCTTCGCCTCTTGTATGTTTAAATAATATGTGTGAAGTCACGTTCCTCAGAGGCAATTCGAGTACGAGAATTACTTTTCTGACGGAAAAGAATACGCACTTGATTTTCTGAGACTAAAAGACTCTGGTACACCACCAGATTTAACATCCAAAACCTATGAATGGATGTAGAGGCATTACTCGCGAGCACAAATCAACGATTCTACAAAAAATTACACCGTTAACGCAAGATAAACAAACGCTATTTAAGTGTTGGATTCCTAAGAAAACATAAGTCTGTTTCTCATAATTTTCGTTTTAATTAAGAAAATATCTTCTAACTCCAAACTCCAAGAACAAGCTCAATCTTGGGTTCAGCACTTGATTGGACTATTTTAATGGAGACGTATGAAAATCACTATTAAATCCCAGAGGCTGTGGGTGTTTCGTCATCCAGACTGGACATTTTCCTTTTTTCTAGAGCTACGAAACGCATAGTCCTTGTAGAACTTACAGTACCGTGGGAAACTAATATACCTAAAGACCACGCGATGAAACAAAATAAGTATTACGACTTTCAAAACGAATTAACAAAAAATTGCTATGTAGTTAATTTATACGCTGTAGAAGTAGGAGCGAGAGGTATACCAGCAAAATCTCTCAATAACCTGCTGAAAGACCTTGGCTTGTCCAGAAGTGCAGTAAGTTCTATACTAGAACGAGTATCTAAAGCTGCACTAGTGCAGCTTTAGATACTCGTTACTATTCTACTAGTATATCTAATAGTATATCTTATTATCGGATTTGGCTGGGTAGGGAGAGAAATACGAGTAGTGAAGGTGAGTGTTGAGTACGTCAAAAAGGGGCCCCTTTTAAACCTACGCCCGAGTCACAAGTCTTGGGGTCTACTCGAGATTTCTCTCGCTGTCCCGGATGGACCCGGCACCCGCACTGTGAATCCATGGAATGCTAAAAAGTTCGTCTCGTCTCTCTTAGGTTCCAACTTTCTGCTATAAAGATATTAATAACTTACGGGCTTATCTGCGGGCTTTTTATAATTAGCAGGTTGGATACTAAGTAGAAAAGGCACTAATGGCTAGTTACGTCCAATTTTTTTTGTAAACATTTACTTTTAATGGACTTTTAAAAATGATGTCACTAAGATGAAAAGACGTTTCTAAAAATACAAGTTGAAAGGACGTATCTAGCCAGAAACGTCTTTTCATTGTACTATAAAGTATTTCTTTTGATTTTTTTTACTAAGAAGAAAAAGAAAAAGTTATTTAATTAATAAACTAATTAATTAATATATTTTTTAAATATACATACTGATAGCTTAAACTCCAATGCACACAGTTGCATTTAAAAATGAGTTGCTTATTTATTGTGTTTTGGACAGCAAACGATTAAATCATATATATACTAAATATTTTTTATCTCCGTTTCGGTATTCATGTAGATACGTCTTTATACCGTATGACGGCAGAATTGCTGTCCTTCGTTTTAAGTGAAGCGTGGAAAGCGACATTTAATTTTTGAAGTGAAAACTTCTTTAGGCGCGCCTAGACAGATTTTTTTCGTGGGGTGTAAATTGAATTCTATCGTCACGCTCGGGTATGATAAGAAATCTTCGGGTAAAATCAGGATCTAGAAATGGATCAGCCAATGGAAAATGCTAAAAAGGCGTGGCCTGGCCATCTAGAAACGCGTGAGCCAATGAGAAATGCTGATGCATTTCTAGATGGCCATGCCGTGATAGCCAGACCACGTCCTCCAGTTACACCCGTGTAGTTTCCAAAGTAAGCTATCAAATTCTGAGTTATAAGTTTTCTCTTCTATCGGCAGTTCCCATGACTGCCAATTTTTTTTTTTACGGACTTCAAAAAGGGTAAGTTTCTCAATTCGGTTAGATTATTTTTTATGTTAACGTGATAACTCCGACGATTGTGAATCAATTTTGGTGTTTTTTTCTTTGTTTGGTAAATCATAGTTTAGAGGTGTTTCCATATTTTTTATTGAAATCGGTGAGGTGGATTTTAAGATGTGAACAAAAAACTAAAATTTACTTCAATTTTCTTCTTGCCTCTTATGAAATTTGGTAGAGTGTCTGACTTTAAATTTAAATTGAAGTCGACGAAATTGTAACTACCACGAGTCGAACCTAAACTCGGCCGGCTCTGGGGTCTACCGCCAAACTAAAATGGTCATAGCTTTATTATTATTGCTCTCACATTTGTTTTCCCTTGAAATTACAGAGCCAACAATAGCGCTTAGCTATGGCCCAAGGTGGAACTAGATAGACAGAATAACTCTTCATTGCACTTAATTTAAAAAGTAAACAAAAGTTACTTTTAACTAAACAAAATAAAGTGGCGATTGGCTACCTTATCTATAAAAGCGATATCTTCCAGACTGAACCTGGAACAACCGGGGACCTGGAACTAGAAAGGTTGGATCAGGGCAGATGGCATACATAGTAAGCGAGTCACACCGACCAGTGGAATAGAGAAGGATAGAGATCTGTGGATGATCATGATGGTGAGTGAGGTTTAAGAATACCGCAACGCCGTCGACAAATAAGAAAAGTTCTTATGTATCGGCTATGCAAAATTTCGAGGTATTTTGTGTATTTCTTAATCTTATCGTATTTAAAATCATCTTTTTCTCAAAAAATTGGACAACTGAGAAATGACAAAATATTTATTGTGACGAAATCTTTTAACCTAATATTAAAACTATTGTTGGCACCCCATTCTGAACGTACGATTTAAAATTAAGACTTAAAGGCCTATTTTACTTGGCTAAATATTACTACTGAATAATAGTATTCAGTAATCTAGAATACTAAATTCAGAAGCGATTATTGTTTGTTTTTAAGTTGCTTCTGAATTCAGTCGACTAACATTGCTTCTAAATTAGCTGCTGAATTAAGTCACAAAATTTTGACAAGTGTAATAAAACTATTATCCAGTCGCCGTCTTTTCTGACCACAATCTATGACTACAGATGTAACAAGGATACATTTAATTTACTTGGTAATTTTGTAGTACATGCAGTTTATAAAATCACTCAACCATCAACCCCGACGATACAACAGCATTCAAGGCATCATTAAAATTAATTTTCCCACAAAATCACGGAAACAGCCCCGTGATTGGCAACACCTGCGCAGGGCTGTCACCGCCGGAATGCGGTTCCGGTCAATCGCTCCACGGCACGGGGGCGGCAGTACAGCGTGACCACTAATATGTGTGGTAACCCTAAATTATTACACATTGATGTTTGGTAAAGCATCTGGACGTTATTTTTGAAGTGAAAACTTCTTTTGGCGCGCCTTAGACTGTGAATTGAATACTAGCGTCGCTCGGGAATGATAAGAAATCTTCGGGTAATGTCGGGACCATGGCCATTGGCCATCTAGAAATGCGTGAGCATTGCCCCTAAGTCATCTTGAAATCCGTCAGCATATCTAAAATCTAGAAATGCTGACACATTTCTAGATGGCCATGCTCATAGCCACGCCCTCCGGTATCACCCGCGTAGTTTCCAAAGTAAGCTGTCAAATTCTGAGTTATAAGTTTACACTTCTATCGGCAGTTCCTATGACTGCCAATTTTTTTTATAAATCAACAAGAGAAACAAGTTGATCACGTAATGTAGTATTTTAATCATGAATTCAATTCCATATCTTTGCCCACCACGACTTTGTTGGGTGACGAGTGTACACTGTTCTCGTCACCCAACAATATCTTTATCTGGTTTGTCTTTTTGAACTGTAATTTATCTGGCAGCATTCAATTTCGTGTGGGATACAGTTAAAGATTCATTTAACTACTTCTCGGTTGAACTTATAAAATTGTGGAAGCTCTGCAGTAGGACTATGCAAAGAGTCCTACTACATACAATACATTTACCAGCACATAACTTTAAAAAGTTTTACTTTATCACTCTTCTTGCCAGTAGCATTGACTTGGAATTCACTATATAGTTTAAAAAAAAGTGACAATTCCAGGAATTGTGCATCATCATCATCATCAACAGCCCACTAAATGTTCCCACTGCTGGGACTCGGGGCCTTCTCTCGCAAGGAGAGAGGTAAGCCCATAATCCACCACGCTGGCCCAGTGCGGGTTGGTGGATGACACATGACTTCGAAAGATTCTAGGTACATGTCGGTTTCCTCACGATGTTTTCCTTCACCGTTTTAAGTTAGCGACATTACGCACATGACTTCGAAAAGACAGTGGTGCGTGTGGGGAACTGTGCATTTTGGGTCAAAAAATATTTATTTAGCAAAATCACAAAATAAATACTTACCAAAGCACACCACACTGTCATCTTTTTTTTATTGGTAATCAATAGGTTAACACTTCCACCATCTCACCTGATATTAAGCGACGATTTACCTAGTCTGATACTCTTCATTCTTATGCCGCTAATTAAAATGTTCCGTTACTTTTGTTTCTTATTTACACATATTGTGTTTTGTACCTTTTCAATAAAGACTTGATCGTTGTTGTACTTTAAAGCGTTAAAAGAATGAAATTTCAAATTAATTTTATGAAATTACTGGCAGCGCTTCGCGGCTTTGCGAGCGTAGTTCATGTTTCCAAAATTTCCAGCGATGTAGTGTATTTTAGACTAAAATTTAACTGTGTTCTAAATTTCAATTCTATCCATTCAGCTGTTCCAACTCTGATTTACCAACAATCTTTCAACACCCAAACTTTCCCATCTCAACATTAGTATGATAAATATTTAACATGGACTTCAGATTTTCTTTCAAACCCGGAACATAGATTGAACCAATATGGCAGCATCCTACCATTTTGCCATCACTGTATACAATTAATTACATACCTACATGCATACAAACTTTCTTAATTGAAATTAATATTTGTGAATTACCAAAAGAACACCAAAACTTTTCTCACTTCTGACCTTGACCTTTTAGATGAAGATAGGCCACGTGGCAGGTGTACAATCAGTGCAGCTAAGGTCACAGGCCATCAAGCCTTCCTTCAGCAATTTTTGAGATGAAAAAGTATCAAACATATGCAGGAACTTTGGCATTTAAGTAAGGAGTAGGATTAACAGGACAGGACTTTAGATTTTGTCTCTCACCTTTTACTTAAATTGAATTTCTGATAAAACCAATTTGGCAACAGTGTACCATTTTGCATCACCGCATATCATCTACTCAAAACATCCATGCACACATCTAAAACATCATGCGAAGCTTTCTCTATCCCAATGCTGGGTAAAGATCTCTCTCTTACTTTGTCATCTGCCTCGCTCTTGTGCTAACCGAATCCTGGACATACAAACATTACAAACAATTTATCTATATTGCAATATCAATGGGATTATCAAAGGAACACAAAGGAGGCATTTTTTTTAAAACTTTTATTGGTTTACTCTTGACCGCCATCTCGCCTGATGTTAAGCGACGATGCGGTCTACGATGGATCGTGGTTACCCAGAAGAAACCGATTCACTCTCGATTTGAAGACACAAAGATTGTAACCAACAGGGAAAACCCACTCAGGCAACGCATTCCAAAGCCTAGACGTTCTTATCACAAAGGTAGTGTAAAATCTCTTCGTTCGCGTCTTTGGAACATCAACCATGAAATGATGTCGCTTTTTCGAGCTACGAGCGTTCCGATAGAAAAAAGAGCAAGGTGGTATTAGATCATGTAAATCAGTTGCACACTCTCCGAAGTGTATCCGATAAAAAACCGAAAGGCTAGCAACTTTTCGGCGATGTTCAAGACTTTGAAGTCTTTTTCGCACAATTGGGTCGTTACCAAAGAAACACGAAAAACTACCTCACTTCTTCCCTGGACCTTTGGGATGAAGACAGTTAGAGTAAGGAGCCTTAGAGTAACAAGCAAACATTGTTTATTTAAATAGAAGTGGCATTACCAAAGGAACACCAAAACTCACCTCACTTCTTACCTTGACCTTTGAGATGAAGTCTGCCCACGTGGACAGGTGTACAATCAGTGCAGTTAAGGTCACATGCCTTTAAATCCTCCGTTCAGCAGTGTTTGTACTCACAAACTTTTACTTCTATAATATAGGTAGGGAGTACGATTAGCAGGATGTCATAGACTTTAGATTTTCTCGCTATCCTTGAAATTAGATTTAGTCTCTGATTAAACCAGTTTTTCAGCATTGTACCTACTCCTTTGCATCACCTTATATCGATCATCCATCAATACACACATCATCGTCATCCACAGCCTTTTCTATCCCACTGCTTTGCATTGTACATTATTTTTGTTAATATTTTGTACGGTATAATAGTATTTGTGTATTTATTGTATAGTATTTATCTGTATTTTAGCAATTATGTGTGTATAGTATTATTACGTAGTTTATATGTATTCTAGTAATTAAGTGACGACTTTAAAATTTTGTATAATTTTGTTTTTCCCTCACACCCTATCATCATATGTATATTTTTGTGTTTTTCCTGCCTTTAATGGTTATCTGGAAAAAATCGCTATTAGCGATAAGGCCGCCATTTATGGCACTAGTTATAAGTATTTTCTGTTTTTGTAATATGTTTTTATCATTTTTTAACTGTACTGGTGTGCATAATAAAGTGTTTCTGTCTGTATGTCTGTCTGACTGCTGGGTATAGGCCTTTCCTTCTCTTACTTAGCCATCTGCGTCGGACCTCTGCTAATCGAGTTTTGAAGAAACAAACTTTATCTATTGAAATACTAGAGGCATTACCAAAGGAATACCAAAACTCTCCTCACTTCTTACCTTGACCTTCGAGATGAAGTCTGGCCACGTGGCAGGTGTACAATCAGTGCAGTTAAGGTCACAGGCCGCCAACCGGCGGTCACGCGCGGTGCGTCTTTTGTTGCGGCCACCGTTGGCGCCCGGTGAGGCGGTGACAAGTATGCGTGCTGTGGTTTAACGGACGCACTGATTTTATTGACAGTTTCAAGTTGTTATTTTTATCATATTTTGTTTTTTTGGTATTTTTAACCGACTTCGAAATTAAGGAGATTTTCGATTCGGTCGTACGTTTAAAGCCGGGTCACACAGAGGCGATCCGATAGCGATAGCGATAGCGATCCGAGACGGGATTTTTTGTAATGTTCGAATTTGTATGCAACCTGACACACAGCAAGCGGGCGCGATCCCATACTCGGATACGATCCGGATCGCTATCGGATCGCTATCGCTATCGGATCGCCTCTGTGTAACCCGGCTTTAATTCTTTTTTTGTATGGATGTTGCACGTTAGTTAGCTCTGATAATTATGTGAATCGGTTTGTGGATCACAGTTCAAAGGTGGTCCTATGTAAATTTTATCCTGTGATGGTTTTGAAATATCAACAATTAGACTAAAAGTTTATTACTTTTAGCTGGATGATGTTATAGTAGATTTAATTAAAAAGATTAAATTTAGTCGAGTTTAACTTTAAATTAAAGTCGGTTTTTGATTTTTCGGAGAAAATTAAATTATTTGAAGTTATACTTCTTTTGACGCGTTAGGGAAAAATTATGAGAATACATTTTTTACGATGAACGCGCACATTATCACAAATAAAGTGGCCAAGTGCGAGTTGGACTCGCCCATGAAGGGTTCCGTTGCAGCAAGTAACATAATATACATAGTACACATAGTTTTTAGGGTTCCGTAAAACGTAAAAACGGAACCCTTATAGATTCGTCATGTCTGTCTGTCTGTCCGTCCGTATGTCACAGCCACTTTTTGCCGAAACTATGAGAACTACACTGTTGAAACTTGGTGAGTAGATGTATTCTGTGAACCGCATTAAGATTTGTACAAAAAAATTAAAAAAAAAGAAAAATTAGGGTTGCCCCCCATACTGAGAACTGAAACTCAAAAATTTTTTTTCATCAAACCTACTCGTGTGGGGTGTCTATCGAAAGGTCTTCAAAAATGATGTTGAGGTTTCTAAAATCATTTTCGTCTACACTGAATAATTTGCGCGAGAGACACTTCCAAAGTGGTAAAATGTGTGTTCCTCTGACTTCTAAAGTAAGAGACAGAAAAATCTAAAAAATATATATAATGTACATTACCATGTAAACTACCAACGAAAATTAGTTTGAACTCGATCTGATAAGTAGTTTTTTTTAGTACGTCATAAATATACTATTATTGAAACTTCGATCAAAGCTACAACGAACTACAAGAACTATGTGTACTATGTATATTATGTTACTTGCTGCAACGGAACCCTTCATGGGCGAGTCCAACTCGCACTTGGCTACTTTATTTCAGTTCGTTGTAACTTTGATCTAAGTTTTAACAATAATGTATTTATGACGTACTAAAAAAACTACTCATCAGATCGAGTTCAAGCCAATTTTCGTTGGTAGTTTGCATGGTAATGTACATCATATATATTTTTTTAGTTTTTTCACTCTCTTATTTCAGAAGTTAGAGGGGGGGGACACATTTTACTACTTTGGAAGTGTCTCTCGCGCAAATTATTCAGTGTAGACAAAAACTATATTAGAAACCTCAACAACATATCGATAGACATCCCACACGTGTAGGTTTGATAAAAAAAAATTGAGTTTCAGTTCTAAGTATGGGGGGCAACCCAAATTTTTTTTTTTTTTTGTAAAAATCTTAATGCGGTTCACAGAATACATCTACTTACCAAGTTTCAATAGTGTAGTTCTCATAGTTTCGGCAAAAAGTGGCTGTGACATACGGACGGACAGACAGACAGACAGGCACGACGAATCTATAAGGGTTCCGTTTTTACGTATTACGGAACCCTAAAAACCGACATCCCAAAGTTGACCAGTCAACATTTTGGCAAACATTATAACACACTTCAGGTGTTAGGCAATACTTCTTGCGTTGAAAATATTATCTATTTAATCTATTCTATTGCAAAAGTTAGACTTCTTAGCATCTTAGCACGCGGAATCAAGAGAAAAAGAATTAAATTTTTGCATGTCTATATACCTACATACATACTTTATTTCTATTTTAGATTTTGCCACCACATCTGCTAGGGTAAATTATCTATTCTATGGCTACGCACTTTGTCTGGATTAACATTTTTATTTGAGCGACGTTAAAGATTTGAAGGACACCTTAAATCTAGACTTTAATTGCTATGTAACTTGACTTGACAAAGCATCGTACTAGTTAGTTTTGTTTGGGGCTCATCAGCAAGATAATGCATTTGTATTTTTTACATAATTTCTGAGTTCTTATTATTATCTCTTGTTAACTCGGTGCATTACTGTGTTCTGTTTCTTTTGTTTTACAAATAAAGTATTTTTTGTACTATAATAAAAGCTTAAAACAATATCGCCTGATAAAACATCAATATTTGAAATACTAAATACTGTCCAAAAGCTATTTTGACATTAATTAGGCATTGTGCAATCGCTCACGTGCTAACACAAGACAACGTTTTCCTCAACCAATTAAGCAGTATGCATTCGACTTCCTCATGCCATCCTTTTCAGGATTTCAGTAGAGTTTCAGGCTTGTGGGTGGAAGGCGGGGCAAAGGTCGCCCAATGGGGTCAGAGGTCGCGAACTAGATATAACTCGTTATAACTGGATATAGATGAGTGCGCAAACTCCTTGCCGTTCGATTGATCCGTGGCCCGAAGATTGAACGCCCCTGGATTGCTATTTTTTTCAGGTGACGTAGGTACAATACCCACAATACCGCACAAGTTCTTATAAAAAATTTGATCTACAGATTTTACGTCATAGCGTAATATGTATAGTGGAGAATGTAACATATCTACGTTAAGAACTAAGATAGTTACCCTTTAGATATACATAGTATAGGCCATCGATATAAACTACTAGATGTGCCCTGAGCGTCTTGAAATTGGTAATAAACGGCGTCTCTGTGTATATCGTAAGTGGTTTACATACAACCAATCTACTTGACGTCTAGGTTCGCTAGCGGCGAAATATGCTGTGGTTTTACTTATTTTGGTTGTTGACAACGAATAGTGATAGGTAAAAACGTCCGGCGTTCACCGCTTCCTGCAACCGACTGGAGCGGAAAGAGTGAGCTCACTCTTCCCAACGATGACATAATTCGGTGTGCCTGAAGTTTGGGAGGGTATCGATGGAATGGGTGCTCTGTTTAAGTCATCATCAACATCAGCCTATCTTAGTATATTCCTGGACATAGAACACTCCCATGATACACCACTCAGCCCTCTCGGCTTTTCTGCTCCAGCCACTGCCTGCTGCGCTACGTATATCGTCACTCCATCGAGTTTCAGGTCGTCCTACGCTACGTTTACCTATTTGCGATCTCCGCTCGCAGAACATGTCTACCCAACGGTTATCGGCCCTACAACAGATCCGATCAACCCACTGCCACTTCAGCTTTCTAATGTTGTTCTATGTCGATAACTTTTAGGTATTTAGATTTTTAGACCTCTAAAAGCTGTATACATTTTGTTAGTTTCTAGACACACAGCTTTCATTCAGCGTCGGTCAATAGTCTGGTCATTAAATATTATTTTCCGAACGTAGTGTGGTGCTTGCGAGATGCAGCGATAAGCCAGACTGACAGATATCTAGTAAGCGCGGAGATAGCTGTACACCTAGATGATTGCTGCGAAGATTGGACAGCAGAACTGTGGAGCCAACATTTTTTTTTAGTTATTGTATATTATTTTCCCGAAAAAACAAAAACTCACTTTAATTTCATTAATTTACAACACTGAGATATAGTAATATAAGCTAATGCTGCTCGCCTATTATTAAATAAATAAATATATAACCCAATTTAATGGTACATATTGTTTTGCGATACTAGCGACAGATCTTCGAACTGTTTGCAGCACAATTCAATTTTTAATGCATGTAATGTTTAGCTTGTAATCTCAGTAAGAGAATTTATTGTAATTCAATTGAGATTAAAAAATATTTAAAACAATTTAAATTCTCAACAAAATGCCGAATTGTGAACCTCCTCCTTTTTTGAAGTCGGTTAGAAAAATTAAACGGACCATTTTGACATTTTTGTGAAATACATTGCAACAAATTCCATTATATTGGTTTAGATGCTGAAAAACATTTTTTGTTGTGTTGTTAATGTGGCACACAGACTGATGTCGGCGGCAAACCTGAGTTTTGTTAGAAATTTGGCTCCGACGTCGAATCCTTTTGTCGCCCAGTATGTTGAAAACCTCTTCAGGGGTGCTTGTGAATAATTTAGGGGAGAGCGGATCGCCCTGCTTAAAACCTTTGCAAACCTTTTTAATCTTAACTCAGGTACCTACCTAATAATTGCTGTGGATAACTGGTCCCTATTAATTATTTAATGTCTGAGATACAAAAATAATTTGCTCTAAATACGTCTCCACATCTCCCACTTTCTTAACCTGCGCCTAATCGTGCGGGTGGTCGTTCCTGATTGTGATTGACAGCATCGCGTCACAGCAACGCATTCACATCCCTAGCTCCATACATCATCTCAAAAGGCAACAACCATCGCTGAGAATCAACCAAATTATTGTGCAACATGTGAAAGAAGCAAGCGATGGTTGTGGAAGTAAGAGTTTAGATGGTTGTTTTATTAAGGGTTGGCGTGTAGGCTTTGAAATGTGACTTTTGAATGTTCCGAGTAATGTATGGAGTGACAGGCCAGTGTGAAGTCCAGCGCGGTAAGACATGGATTGATACCGCCTTGTAAACAAAGAACAGGAAAAATTACTATAAGTACACACGTAGACTGGGTCGAGCCGAACATCTGCACTTTACCGAAAAAGTTTCATCCTTCATCATTAAAAAAATACTAACTATTAGACCAAATCATTGTGCAACATGTGAAAGTAGCAACAGATGCTTGTGGCTGGCTTAATGGCTTAGTTGACAGTAAGTATACCTGCTAATCAGTGGGGTATCGTAGCCAGGGCTAATTTTATATTTGTATGATAAAAACAAATATTTGTTCCGTGTCTGGGTGTTTCTATGTATTATAAGTAGGTAGTAACAATTATATAAGTATTCTATCAGCTATTTGGTTTCCATAGTGCAAGCTTAGCGTAATATTTATTATTTTTATTCAATTCTTGCAGTTTTGAACGTCGTCGCAAAATTGCAATTTTTGATCGGTTTTTTATCGGATTCATTTCTTAGAGTGTGCATCTGAACTGTATTATCTATGTACTGTATATCTGAACTTTACAAACTGTATCATCACCTTGCTTTTTGTGTATTATACTGCTCGTAGTTCAAGAAATCGAAAAAAACAAAATCTTCAAGATATTCTAAGAAAACTAAGGGATACCAATAAACAAGCGAGGGCCGTAAAAAAGGTAATCCGCTCGCGGAAAGAAGCCGATCGAAAGTGACAATATATCCAACGGTGGCGCCCCCCGCTCTTTGTTTTACTCAACTGCCAACATTTACCAACCCTAATGAAATTGACGACTTCAGAGATTCACACGAAAATGTAGATCCGAGGATATTTCTTCAAACAATTTCGGTACTTTAACAGATAGCCCATTCGTCCGACCTATATACGGATAAAAATACAATATCGAAAATAGATCAAATCAAATCAAATCAAATCAAATCTTTATTGCGTAAATGGGTATACAAGAGATGGTATTATAATGTTATTAACAGTACGCCAAATACTGCCTTTCGGCATGCAAAATTATAATAAACGTAAGCAAACATATTAACAAAAGAAACTTACATTCACAGCATGACATACATACCACATTCATTACATTAGAAGTCAAATTTTCATTTGTTACCAATATAAAGTGCATTTCTAACACAGATTAAGTAACATATTCTTATAACAATATCAACACAATTACAATAAAAATGTCGGGTAGTTGCTGTTTTACATTTCAAACGACGTCCGTCAGATACGATAGTACAGTATCAGCTATCTATTCATGGTCAACCATGTTCGTATTTTTGTCCGGTATTGCTGTAAACTTATTGAAAATGGAAAAATAATAAGCAAATGTCAAAAATGAAAATTAAATACAAATGAATGCTTTCGAAATTTAAATAAAATATCTATAACATTTTGAAATAACAATAACAATATATCAATTTGGTCAGTATCATAGTGAGAAAAAAACAAATCAGCTAAGTATTATTTTACAGATTATACAATTTGTCAGATATAAGATATTTAAACTTGCTATTGGAAAACGTCAATCTTATCCGACAACTTTTTTTTTTCCAATGACAAGAATGAAAATGAAACAGAAAATAATTGTTTTCTGAATATAAACAAAACATTCATAACATTACAAAATAACAATAATATGTCGATATGGTCGGTATCTCATGAAAATTTATCAGCTAAATATTCCTTCACAGAGTAATATGCCTTGTCAATTAAAAAACATTTTAATTTGCTGCGGAAAACGGTAATTTCATTCGTCTTTATTATGTCCTCCGGCAAGTTATTGTACAATAGTGGAGCCATACTTAAAGCACTGTTAGACATTAAGGCTGTTCGCCTATATGATAGGCGTATCTTGTGATGGTTCCGTATGGACTTTAAATTGCTGTACATTCTTAAATTGTTGCGTACAAACATTACACACTCGTAAATGTAAAGACTAGGCATAGTAAGTATTTTCAAACTTTTGAAGTAGGGTTTACAGCTTACTCTTTGTTTAAGTTTAGAAATTGCTCTTACACATTTCTTTTGGGCTTTAAAAACAGATGCCTTATCAGCACTGTTTCCCCAAAACATGAGGCCATACCTAAGTGATGAGGACACGTTACCATTGTAGGCAGTCAGAACCGTTTCCTTACTCACTATTTTAGACAGCATACGAAGTGCATATGACTGCTGGTTCAGTTTATTTCGTACACTTTCGACATGATGTTTCCAGCTCAAACAACAGTCAACATTTAACCCTAAAAACTTGGTGTTTTCAATATTATCAATGTTTTGATTCGAGTATTTGACATTAAGGTTTGCTATTCTCTTAACTCTATTTCTGAATGTCATAATTTTAGTTTTAGTCAGATTTATTTTTAAATTATTTCTGGTCAACCATTTAATTATATCCCTAAGAGCCCGTTCCATTTGACCTTCTATCAATGACCCATTTTCTCCTGTGATGAGCAGAGTGCTGTCATCAGCAAACATAACCATGGGATGATCTGTTACCTTAGGCAAATCATTTATGTAAATGATGAACAATAGTGGCCCTAACACGCTACCTTGTGGCACGCCGTACTTTACATTCTTGTATTCCGATGCGCTTATGGTTTCCTCTTTCAGATCCGGACATACACTACTGATATGGGTACATTGATGACGATTATTTAAATATGATTGGATTAGTTTGTTTACGTTTCCTCGAATGCCATAAGCATCAAGTTTATTTAACAACAACCTGTGATCCACGAAATCAAAGGCCTTAGTGAGATCCATGAACAAGGCACATGCTGGTACACCATTATCTATACTTTTCAGAACAGTTTTTAAAAAATTGTACATGGCTAAGTTAACAGACTTTTTCTTTCTGAATCCCACCTGTTGTGATGCAAAAAGATTTTTTTGTTCAAAGAAATTGTAAACACTATTATAGATAACCTTCTCAAATACCTTTGACAATACTGGGACGAGAGCTATCGGTCTATAGCATTTTATGTCATACTTATTTTCCTTCTTAAATAAGGGCTTGATTACGGTTTTTTTAAGTTTCTCAGGAAAAACACCATTAGTAATACAAATGTTTACAATATGACTCAACACATGACACACTGTACCCGATACATGTTTTAATACTTGCGTCGATATGTCATCATATCCGGTGCTAGCTGTGTTTTTTAAACTCATAATTATCTTATGGATATCTTGTGGTATCGTGGGTTTCATAAACAAAGAGTTAGGGTTTGAGGTAATATGGGTGTATTTTGTATTTGTATCTGTAGAATTACTAGGTAAGTGGTCAATAAAATGGTTATTAAACAAAGTGGCCACTTGAGTAGGATCTTTAACCAATTTACCATTAATTTTAAGGTGTATACTCTCATTAGGCACATTGTTCCTGGGACCGTTTATAATTTTCCACATAGCCTTACTTTTATTTGTGGCTTGTTTTATGTAGTTGTCATTTTGGGATTTTTGTGTAAGTTTTACTATCTTATTTAGTCTAAGCGATAACAATTTAAAATTGGATTTATTTTGTGGTGTTCTATTTTTTCTATATGTCCAGAGTAATAATTTTTTGTTTCTACAACATTTTTTTATTCCTGTTGTAATCCACTTAGGTCGTTGCTGTGGAGTAATTTTTATTTTGCATTTAGGGAAACACAAGTCATAAAAAAGTTTAAACATGTCATGAAAATCATTAAAAGCAATATTTGGATCATTTTGGTTCAGAATGTCAGAAAAAGAAATAGATTCGAGGCATTCTTTGAATTTGTCCATATTTTCACGGGTGTAGCGGCGCTTTATAATGGTCCAATGTTTTATGTGAAAAGTTGGTTTTACTGGGCAGATTAGTAACTGAGCTAAATGGTCAGAAACAGCAAGTTCCAAAAGGCGAGCCTTACATTTTTTTATATTGCATAAAATATTATCTAAACAGGTTCCACTCGCTAATCTAGTTGGTTCATCAATTGTAAAAGTTAGGTTGTAAGCCGTGGCCAATTGTTTAAAATCATCCACTCTACTGTTGTTTTTTAATAAATCAATATTAAAGTCGCCGCACAAAATTACTTTTTTTGTACCAAGACTTGTATTACTGAGTAGTGCGTTTAATTTTGAAAAGAAAGTATTATAACAAATAACTGAATTTCGAGGAGGTCGGTAAACACACAAAATTATTATTTTATGGTCGATCAGTTCTATTCCCGAGCATTCAATTACCCCATCAACACTATATTTTTGTAACCCTGGGAGTAATTTAAACTTGTGATAGTCCCGAACCAAAATGCAAGATCCACCATGTCTACTTTTCCTACAGTATGAGGACGCAAGATTGAAATTTGGGAGTTTCAATAAGTTAATGTCACTTTTTACCATGTTGTGCTCCGTCACACATAACACATCCAAATGTGTGTTATTTTCTATAGCAAGTGTATCCAAGCTGGCAGCAATCAGATCCAACTTACTTAATAGACCGTCTACGTTCTGATGCATTATTTTGATGTCATTATTGACGAAAAAAATCCTTTGATTGCACAGAAGAAGCCATTCCGCATGTTTGTGTGCCTACATTATTTTTAAATGGTCCACCCTGACTTTTTTCGGTTTGTGTAATGTCTTGTGAGATGTGTAATGTCTGCACTTCAACACCACTAGTACTGTTGACATGTGATACATTATAAAGCCTAAAATTATTCTTGAATGTGATATGTAATATTTCCTTCAATATGCTTCTACATAGATTTATACTAAATTCTTCTCTACGAGGACGAACTTGACTGTATGACATATCAACATAAGTTGCATGACTGTACTGCTTGCATATGAATTCCAATTCATAATTTAGTTTTTGCTCTCTAAGGTGTTTGTTATAAAGTACCTCAGTAGTAACCACGTTAGTGTTTGAAACTGATTTCAGCCAGGAGTGAAGAGCTGATTGAAATTCATACGGTACACAATCATTAGTTCCGGACAAAAGGATCACACAGTCATTTTTATCGTAGTTTGATGTGTCAGCCGTGTTTGTAACATCAAAGAGGCGTGCTCCGGGTTTCCATATACATTTTACTTCGTAATTATCACCCAATAAATGTTGGAGTATGTATTGAATGTGTTGACCTTGTTCATCTGCTAGTATCAATACTTTTTTCTTAACAATTTTCGCTTCTTTATTTACTTGTTCCTGCGTATGTACTTTTTTTATCATAGTTTTCCTTTGACCCTCGCTATTAGTAATATTAATGTTGTGAGACATTGAGGCACCAATATCAGTAAGAATATTCAACCCGCTATTTGGCACAAGTTCATATACATTTTCAGCTGTCGAATCTTGTTTCCGTTTTGTAATATCTAACCGTTTCTTAGGTGTGCGCGTTTGTGCAAGTGTATTTTTATCTTGAGAATATATTATGGTAGGAGATATGTCAATCTCCGGCAATCTAGCGCCCTTATTTGAACTAGTGCACCCTTTTTTTGAAATTGAGACTGGCAGTCGTTTACGTGTAACTATTGGACTATTTAATTCATTCTCTAAGTTTGTGGTACGAGTTCGTTTACGATTCTTAAATGGACTTTCTGCATAACCTACTTTTTTATACCTTTCTACTACTCTTTTCAGATGATCATTTTCATTTTGTAGACGATAGTTTTCTGTGCATAAGTTTTCGATTTCATTATTTGCCGATTGCAGATTAATTGATAGTTGTTCAATTTGTCTATTGAGTTCAATATACGTTTGACTTTCATCTAGGGTATTGTTTGGTAGGCTAAGTAGTGTACTCTCAAAAAGTGTTGATGTTGTTGATGAGAGGTTGTGGAAGGAGTGTGATTTGGTAATAGGGCGAAAAGTCACATTTTCAAAGTCCATTTTTAGTGAGCAGGTCAGTACGTGAATAGGTGGCTTTATTTCTAGGTTTGTATTTTTTCTGTAGTCACCTGTTGTCGTGCGTTCCCTGTCAATGTTATCTACTCGTCGTGAGTTCACTCAATCAATCAGCTGATAAAGTATTAATAATTAGTTTGCGTTTGTTCTGTGGTCTTACTTATACAATTGTTGCCAAAATAGAAAAGTAATTGGATCAAAGTGTTGTTAATGAATTCAAATTAAGCCACCGCAACGACATTTTCTTCATAAGAATGTTTGTGTAGGTGCTTAATATGTTGAAATATCAACGTAATTCGAGTAGTTTATCTCATCTAGTCCAATACAATTCATTTATAACAAATATATATTATATTGCAGTCATTAGATCACCAAGTGAAAGTTTAAATAGTGTTATGTTAAGTGTTTGTGCAAGATATGCAACATGGTTAAATATCTGTGTGTATTTACTATCTCACCGGTGTCTGGATGTTGAAGATAATTTGGAGGTTAGAAATCTTGAGTTTTATCACTAATATGTTTAGAATCGTGGAGTCAAACACTTTTATTTTAATTGTTTTCACCGATCTTTGCAATAAACTTAACATAGAGCCTCCTCTTTTATCGAAGTCGTTTAAAAACATATAGGTAGGTATAATTCTTCAAATTATTATTTGTTTTCTTTTCCCTGAAATCAAAATAAAAATGCTATGATTATTTATGGTTCAAAAAATAATAAGATACCCGCGTATGCCCCTTCTAAGTCATCACCTAGAGTCGTCTGAAAGCACAGTTAAGGGCACTTCTCTGGAAAAATAATATATTATAATTCATACATGCTCTTTAAGTTATTTTTATATAGCACATAAATCCGCATGTGGCGATCAAATAACCTGATCAGTTTTAGAAATTTAATCAATTTCATTTATTTAAATTGTTGTTATATTACGAGTATGTATCTGTCAGTCACGGATCAATTTAGAGAGAAATGTATGTTTGGATTATGTATAGATTTAAATATACATATACATATGAAGATAGTATAAGTAAGGAAAATTTTGTAATTATGATAACCTTTCTCGTATGTGATCCCAATGATTATTTCCTATATTTCATTTGTATTTGTTAATTAGTAAAAAGCACGAATACAGGTGTTCATGAACCCCCAAAAAAAATCCCGCAAATTTTATAAATTGTCTTAGTGGTTGTTGCACTCGGTTGTATGGTTTCTCAAAGAAAAATAATTATTTCACAAATCACGCTCTTCAACTTTAGTGGAAGTATTCGAAGATTCATCTTGTCCTTCGTTACCTTGTGTACTCAGGTCCCTAGTGATGGCGCTTATCCTCACTTTTCACGATGGGGAAGTGACGTCACTTAGACCTGATTGAACTTATTGAAGACAGGGAAGAGACAGGAACTAGAGCCTTGAACAATAATAATAGAAAACTAGTGAAAAAGCATACAAAAGATAGTAATCAGTAATCCTACTAATTTTATAGGTATATTTTTTTTAAAGAAAGAGTGATGAGACGAGCATGTGATGTTCCTGATGGTAAGCAACATCCCTGCCACATAACAGCACAGTGACACGCAGCTATTGGAACATGAAGAGTCCAAATCATTACCTAGCACCGCACTGCGCTCGTCACCCAGAGATCTAAGTTGTTATATATCTAAGCCCCGTAATTTCTCAAGAAACATTGCCCTACAAACCGGAACATGTTTGCAGTATATTAAAGTTTGTGAATAGAATATGGATGTTTGTTAATCTTTCACGAAAAAACTACAGAAGAAGTCTACGTGAAATTTGGTACGTATAGATAAAATAAAGTTTGGAATAACACATAGGCTAATTTTGATTAAAAAAAAAACGGGTTTGAAAACCCAGTGTGTAAAACCACGTCTCACGTCTAAAACTTAGTACATATTTTGCTCTAAAATATGACGTTTTTTTTCGTAAATCTGGAATGCTAATCTTGGCCTGAATAATTAAAAAGAAACATCCTACTAATTTAAACACAAAAGTTGGCATTTGGTGTATTCTGCGCAATCACGTCAAAAGGAGTAACTAGGTTCCAAATTTCAACCAGATGCGGACCTAGTTGAAATTAATGGAATCGACATAAAATTCAAACAAACTAATAAATACTCAGTAGATGGATAAAGAGATTAACTCTTTAAAATACTTCTTTAAAAAAACTCCAACCTAAATTCTAACAAAAATATACTATGAAATTGCATCGCTAAGAGCTCTTCCAGGCACCGTAGTAGGTAAGTTAAACTCCGTGAGATCAAAGTCAAAGGTAGATACCAATAAAATCTAAACACAATAAAGTAGCCAAGTGCGAGTTGGACTCGCCCATGAAGGGTTCCGTTCCAGCAAGTAACATAATATACATAGTACACATAGTTCTTGTAGTTCGTTGTAACTTTGATCGAAGTTTTAATAATAGTGTATTTATGACGTACTAAAAAAAAACTACTCATCAGATCGAGTTCAAACTAATTTTCGTTGGTAGTTTTCATGGTAATGTACATCATATATTTTTTTTAGTTTTTTCATTCTCTTACTTTAGAAGTTAGAGGGGGGGGGACACACATTTTACCACTTTGGAAGCGTCTCTCGCGCAAGTTATTCAGTGTAGACAAAAATTATATTAGAAACCTCAACATCATTTTTTAAAACCTATCGATAGACACCCCACACGTGTAGGTTTGATGAAAAAAAAATTTTTGATCTTCAGTTCTCAGTATGGGGGGCACCCTAATTTTTGTTTTTTTTTTAAACTTTTGCAAAAATCTTAATGCGGTTCACAGAATACATCTACTTACCAAGTTTCAACAGTGTAGTTCTCATAGTTTCGGCATAAAGTGGCTGTGACATACGGACGGACAGACAGACAGACAGACAGACAGACAGACAGACAGACAGACATGACGAAACTATAAGGGTTCCGTTTTTACGTTTTACGGAACCCTAAAAAAACCGATTTAATCAGGAAAATATGTCAACGTCAAAATTTGCGAAAAAATCCCAGGTGTGGTTTCGAAGCGTCAATCTCCGTTTCCCAAACAATATCCGCGCCCAGCAATCAAAGATCCCCACTCAGAAGCATCTGTCGCACGAAAAGTAAATTTTCCCAACCTTTTAGCAAATTCCCAATTCGGAGCGAATTGTGCCAATTTACATAGTCATAAATACATTTGATTCGCGCGTCCGACATTGTCTTGATTCTGGGGTGGAGAGTGGAGAGTCACCCCAGGGGATTTTTTTACCCCCAAAGATAAGACGTCACCGGTTGACAGATGTCGTTGACGTTTGCTGTGAGTAAAACAAGAGATTGTCACTTGTTACGTGAATGCGTTTTGTTTTTGCGCCCCTTTTTTTGTTGGTGTAATAAATTAGCAAGAGCTGAAATAAAGTAGATACTTTATTTAAATTTTGAATTAAAGTCAAGATTCAGCCATGTTACAAAGACTTAGCATAAGCACAATGTGTCCCATTGCTGGGATTCGGATTATTTTTTTTGTTTTTAAGTGACCTTTATTTACCAATAAAAAGCAATAAGTACCTAGGAAATTTCGAAAATTTCCAAATTAGTTTTTTTTTAGACTAATCAGGCTGTTGATGCCTCTAAATCTCTCTAAAACCTTATTTTTTTAGTTAATGGTAATCACAACATAAAACATGTATTTACACTTGTAAATTGATGAAAACCATTGAAATGATAAATCATTCGTTAGAAACAATATTTTATACTAAACTAAGTTTGCCGGTAACAACATTCTTTTCTCACTAAGAAAGATTCATGGCCATAATCCACCACGCTGGCCAAGTGCGGTTAGCGGATAACGCTTGTCCTTCCAAGATGTCTGTTCTGGAACATACTTTTTAATCCGAATTCATCCGATCTCCATGCGATGTTTACCTTCGCTATTATAGCTAGTGGTGTTGAACTTGCACATCTGTTCTGGGAAAAATAATTAAAAGGTGCATGCGGGATACGAACCTACGATTGTGAAAGCGTTCTCGCCACTAGGCCAAAACGACTCCGTTACAAATAAATTTTGTGTAAATGAGGTCGTCTGACGTTTCAACCACCGAAAATAGCTGTACATACTTCTTGAATTTGCTCAAAATCTTGTAAGGTTTGAGGTTCCCGTATACGTTGAGTTATAAGATATGAGAGGTCAAATAGTTAGCTAGTTATTCCTATTTGATGTTTTTATGTTAGTAAAATAATTCATCAATCTTCCGTGACACAAGATCTACGTAGATATCGGTGCCACCTTTTAGAAAATCATATCACACGGCATTTTTCAATCACAATGAAATACAAATACCAACGCATCAGATTGTGTCAATCAAAATTAGCTCTTGTGAACTCAGTGAATAGAGGTGTGAATACTTTAGAAAAGTAAGCAGACTATCATACATAACTGTCACGTATACACCACCGCATCCCATTCCCATATTTGCTTACCGTTAATCAAAAAACTTTTGTCAAGTCAAGACACGGTCCGAAAATCCACGTCTGTTTGATTAATGATCAACCCTGCATCGGCGCGCTCGGTCTGTGAGACCTTAAGAAAACAAACGGCAAATAAAAGGCTAATGATACACGTAATGGTGCGGAATAATTGCATCTAAACCATTAGCGGTACGGGGACACCGTTAAAAGCGTCCTTAAAGCTAGAATCTTCACTACATTTGACAAAAAAACTTTACTCCAAATTACTTTTAACTAGTATCAGAACTCAGAAGTTAATACGACAGTAACGCCACGCAGCGACGGACAATACTAGACGGGGCCTCTGCTTTTGAGGTAAGGATGACCTGTTTGCTCTGGGATGGCCAGTTGGACAAATAAACGAGAGTAGCGACATCATTAATTACACGCATTGTTAACGGATATTCGCACGGAGGTAATGATCGCTAGGCCTTCTTCCGTTTAGTAAAGATTTATGATAATTAATACGCCAGTTGGTGTATGCGGAATCTCTTTCAGGTAAAATATCGTGGCTAAAGTCAGGAATCTTTGCTAAATGACTATTAATGTCAAGAATTGTACAGAATACCTGGTGTCATGCCCTTGATTAGAATTTACATACTATATTGTTATGTTTATCTCTTTGTTCTGTTTTAATGCTTTATTACACGTACAGCCGAGAGCAATGAAATTTGCTCAATTAATCTTTCTAATACAATATGCAGCTGCAGCAGCAGCATAAACAGTCCACTAAATGTTCCGGCTGTTGGGACTCGGGAGTTTCTCTCACAAGGAGAGAGTCTACATATAAGTCTAAGAGTCTAAATATAGCTCTTGTCATATTATTGTTTAACATCAGGTACGTTGACATTCAAGCATAAGCCCAACTTTTGTTAAAATATATTTTGTCTAGCCTTTTTCGGCAATCGATTCAATGCCATTGTATGGTGAAATTACGACCCAATTAAGAATGAACCCAATCTTATTTGCTTGTTATCAGCATTTTAAGGGTTTTTCGTAGTTGTGCTCAAATAACTTCTACTGTCCACCGGAGTAAGAACAAGCCCAAAAGGTACGCCTGAAATCCAATTTAAACTTACTAAGTAGGTAGTTGGTGTTAGGAAATTAACATATTATAACTTATACACTTTCACGATTGGAACCCAAACCGAAAACCTTAGGTACATTGGGCGTCATCAACCCATTTGGTAGTCTGCCAACTGAACGTTGACGATCGCTAGCAACTCTGTCAGAGATTTACTCCACCTGCCGTCACTTCAGGCCATAAATAAGTCAAAGAAAATGCCAAAGCAGGAAAGTACGCGTTTGCTCCCTTGTTCTAAAATACCAAAATGACGAGAGTTGTCATCAAATACGCATCCTTCTGGGGCGGGAATCAGTTTTAAAAGCCATTAGAGGCCGGGGCGCAGGGCTGTAATTAGACTGCGTTAATATTTAACAAGTACGACGAGAGATTAGCGTATTACGAGCGCAGCTGTGACCGAACCTTCTGCGACTTTAAAAAGCCACTCTTCCAGATCAAATATTAATTATGTCCTGCTAAAAAGGAGGTTTGAACCAACGGTTTTGTCGCTCTTGGTATTTTTATCTCATTGATCGTTAGAAATGTTGCATTTAATCGAAGTTTCCACATCCTCGAGGTTCTGATTCTACGAGTATAATGTGATTGCGATTAATTTTAACTATGACTGAATTTTATTGGCGGCCTTATCGTTAGAGCAACCTCTACCAGGTTCGGTTAAAGTGAGATCGGATGGTAAGGGTGTAATCCTGTCATCCTTTCTGCGCAATTAGAATTAGAGGCGAAGATGGCGGGCATCTGCGGGTTAACTAATGGCCGATGCATTATTAAGGGCCGCGGTCGGGTTGCGGAAGGGTTGGGGACAGATTATGCTATTAGAAATTTGGCTTTCTCTGCGTTATGCTGATGTGTAAGTCCCTTTACGCGGTGTTGATGGTGTATGGATTACGCTCATGGCCGCGATGAGTGTATTAATTAAAACTGCTCTTGGTTTGTATGTAAGTATAGTTGGTAAGATTTGATAAAAGAGAAGCCCTGCCACCCTGCCCTAGCCCAAAGATCGGTAGGTAACTTCACTCTATTTCTACTTTGTATATTTCCTGCCACTGATGATCACTTGGAAGTAATGGCTATTAGTGATAAGTATTCTTTTACTTTTCTAGTGTGCGTTATAAAGTGTTTCTGTCTGTGTGTAGGCTATAGAGGCTGAATAAGCTTTTTCTTTTTATAGATTATAGAGTGACAAGACAAGCTGGCCATGTGCCTGATGGTAAGAAACATGCTTTCCCATAACAGCACAGTGAAACAGAGTTATTCGAACACGAAGATCACAAATCATTACCTAGCACCGCACGGCGATCGTCACCCGGAAGATATAAGTTGTTTTATCTCTCAATCCCAGTAATTTCGTTGCAATAAACCGGAACACAGTAATGTTTGCACACTACTGCTTGTACTCAGTGATTTCTTTGGATTAATGCTTGGCGGACTCTACAAAGAACACTACCACTACTAAAATGCTTGGATAGTATGACTGTTTTTTTATATTGTGCTATACATTTTTGTACTTGTAAACTCTTTGCAGAGTCCACCTGGGAAACTGCCACGCCTGTGGCATTTATTGTATCGCAGAACATTAATATGCAAACATGACTTTTTCCAGTTTGACGGACTATACTTCCTGAGAAATGTCCCATCACAAAGAGATAAATCATCAAAAATATCTAAATGACAAATGCGATGCAGTTTTAGGCACTGATCTAGATTCTTCATATTTAAATAGCTTCGTCGCACTATGCTATTATGCTGCTTACTTGTATGCAACAAACCTGCATATAAATATAAATATTGGTGGACAATTCACACACAACACCATCTGACCCCAAACTAAGCAAAGCTTGTATGATGGCGGCCAGATAGATGATATAATACTTATATAGTTTTAAATTCATACTTATTATACATAGAAACACCCAGACACAGTGCAAACATTTGAATTCATGCAAATTTGCTTGCTTTATTACCGTAAAGATAAAAACAAATATACTGGAAGATTGATATGATTTACAATCATGCGAAACCTTCGGTGCTATTTTTGAGTAGTAATATGGACTATACAAAAATAGCTGTGCAATATGTTTAAAAACAACATTATTTTAAGACGTTGTGCTAGAAGCTAGGCTAGCACTTAACCTGCCTTCTGTGAAGCGACGACAACTTGTAATATGTAACAAATATAATTAACCTAAGATAGAATTGTTCGGTTTTTATGATATAACTAAGCAACAAACAATCAAACGTTCACATCGATAATATTAATGGAAGGAATGACAACTTAAAAAAACATTCACACATTTTTAAATACTAAATCCCAATATTAATGTGTTGCCATTAAAATTATGAAATCAGCCAGTCACGTTCTCAGGGTGCAAAAGACCAAATGACCGTCCCTGAGAAAACCTGCCCAAATCAGTCACAGTCACCTTCCGGGCCGGGATTACCATACGCAAAAATAACAATACCCAACTGAAGAAGTTAATGGACGATATGAATAAATTCATACTTTTGAACAAAAGAGTTAAACAAAGCAGTCTGTATGAAAAGGTGTATTAATGACGTAGATACATCATCGGGGTCCGTTAAACCGGCCACGGCTAGCTACGGGTTAGTATATTAAAGTGTGCGTTTTAGTATTGTTTGAGTTATGGATTGAGTGAGTTTTGGCGAAAAAAAAGATTTATATTGTAATGCCTAATTATACATAAGTATACTGATAATAAAGCCGTGGTGGGCTAGTGTCTAGGAAGTCCGGTTTCAGAACCGTGAGACCGTACGTTACAATTCTGTCTGGATCTCAGAATAATAGTGCAAATATGCTATTTAAAAGACTGATAAACAATAGCACAAGCCAGAAGCCAATGGCGAGAGAGTGGAGAGGTATTTACTCAATATTGAGACAGCACAGCCTCATAACACATAATATATAAGTAGCCCGATCCAGCTTTAGTCGGGTAATGTCAAATAACTAACTAATAATTTGCAATAAAAAGATGAGACCACAACTTACACACAAATGCAAACTACGGTAAACTCGGTTGACTTGATGAATAGTTCCCTGGGAACAAACACTGGAGTACATGACGCTGAAGTCTTATAAATGAAGAAGATAGTACTATAGAAGAAAAAAGATAGAATTATATAATGGCTTTAACGATGAATGAAAGCAAGAAAACTAGCCTGTTCCAAGAAAGTCATATTTCGTGGACATGCGTCATCCACAAACCCGCTTGGTGCGCTAGACTATGGCCGGCCCTTCCACCGCCTAACTAAATCGGCTATGGCTTTGCTATTACTGTCTGTATCATTTCAAGCGAAAAGAAAAGAGAGGGCAATATCAAAGTTATGTCAGTTTTAGTTAGGCGGTAGTCCCTCTGGTCTTCCTTTTCGACAGACGGCTCCGAGTCGCAACAGTAGATTCACTTTAGTTATAACTAAATTAAAACGCTAGTACCTCGTCATATCTAACATTATGCAAAACACTACTTTGTAACATTTATTACTTTATTTACATTGGGATATGATTTATCTAACAAGCTAACTAACTACTAAATTACCTTCGTCTTATTCCTTAGTTTATATCAACAATTTGACCCAGAACGTATCAAGTATCATTATAATAGGCAATTAGAACCCTGAAAAACATAGCAAAAAACCATCATAAGGCGAACTTTCTTTTCTTCTGCTTCTTAATCTTGAGCGTGTCAAATTATAATGGATACTTGTAAGATGGGGTTGCTCTTGCACAAAGAATTATCGGAAAGGGTTATTTGTTTTCTGCCGTCACCTTTCCGAGCTGTAATACAAACAATGCATAAATAAAAGCGACTTTTGTTGCTTTCCCATAGACTATTGTCATATTGTCAGTATTGTCACTTTTGTGTCCTTTGTCATTGTTTTTTGCTCCGTTTTGTTACGTGGCATTACGTAACTGAATAGCCAGTTTGGTGGCTACCGAATTAGTATTCACTTTTTTTGGATTAAGAATGTGAGTTTTCGAATTTTTAGGATTTCATACGTAATATAGTTTCTTATATTTTTTTAAACTAGCAACAGGACATGATGAAAACAGTAGGTATCGCTGTTTAGTTCATTATTGTCAATAAATTAATCAAAGACAGAATCTTAAAAATTTTAGATCTCTAATTTTTTTACTATTGCAATAAATGTATAGTTTGAAATTTTTACCTAATTAATCTAGATCTAGATTTCAAAATGTCGTGTAACGATGTTTGTGACCTCAGAAACGGCTTGACTGCTTCTAATAATTTTTTTTATAAATGTAGTTGATAGGTTTGAGAATATACCTACGTCTTAAAGTATGAACACCCTTTTTTTTAAACTCGTTTTTAAGTATTGTTTTTGTGGACAATTTTAAATAATTTCAGCATCATTCGTTGACGTGGTGTTATTTACATAAATGTTACGTTACTTTGTCACCTTGTTGAACCTACTTAAGTAATGTAGTAGTTAAGTTAAATCCGAAAGTTTGGATGTTCGTTGCTCAATCACTTTGAGCTAACGAGCACTCAGCTAACGGTTCGGGTTGAAATTTGAAACACCTTTGGATTAGTATTGATTGTTTATGGACTTTAATTGCGGGGAAAATAATGGTAACGGAAATTGCGCAGGTAAAGCCACGGGGCACTGCTAGTAATTTAGTAGTGGTAGGACTCTTAGCAGAGTCCGCCTGGGGAAGTACCACACCTTTGCCAAATATTCTACCGCCAAGCAGTAATGTGCAAACATTACTGTGTTCCGGTTTGAAGGGCAATCATTCCAGAGAAATTACAGGGCTTAGAGACATAATATCTTAGATCTCTGGGTGACGAGCGCAGTGCAGTGCTAGGTAATGATTTGGACTATCATGTTCCAAAAGCTTCGTGTTACTGTGCTGTTATGTGGCAGGCATGTTGCTTACCATCAGGCACATGACTTGCTCGTCTCGTCACTCTATGCTATAAAAAAAATATATATTTGTAAGGCAAAACAACGTTACCTAGCCGAGTTATCTAGTAGCTAGTTCCAAGATAAAAAAAAAATACAAATTTCATATCCAAAACAAATTTTCTTTCCATTATTGTGATCACAAAGTGACGTGGTCGACTTCGACTTTCTCATCACAACATTATAGGAAGTGTTGTCCCAAAACAATTAGAAATCCTTTCGTCTCCGAAATTCTCAAAATTTCTCTCGCTGCGCCCGCGTCATACAAACGTCAATCAAGTGGTACCACACAACTAGATGCCAGAGGTCACCGATCATCATACTCCACCACCAAAACTACCTTCTAATACTTCTAACTAAATTCTCAATCGTTTAAATTTAACTTTAATGCTTTAGCACTAAGATTAAAATTTACTTGTTCAACCGCATCGTCATCTTTGTTTTGGTACTCCGTTACATCTCTCGCTTTTTTGCTTCTAAGCTTTCATGTCATTCCGTCAAGTAAACAAGCATTCACAAAGGGTCTAGTCACTATCCCTTTTTTATTAAAATCGGTGGCTGAATGGGACAAAGGGTTGTTCTCATTATGATCGCAGTCGCTCAGGTGTTATATTGTGGATGATTGTGGTAATAATGGGCTTAGAGATAATAGGTATAAATGAAGGGAGTGTGAGGTGGTGAGTTGGATGTAGTTTAATGCGTTTTCATTAAAAATTTCATTGTGTAAATCGATACTAGATAATGTTTTTGGTATGCACCTGAAATAGTTATAAGCGACAATGACTTTTATGAACTGGTTTCTCTATAATCTTGGATTATGGCCTTGGCTCTCTCCTTGCGAGAGCAGGTCCCGAGCCCAAACAGTGGGAACGTTTAATGAGCTACTCCTGCGCTGGCTCCAGAACTGAGTGTACTATTTTGTGTGAGATTTAATCCATTTCCATTATAGAGTACTAGCTGTGCCCCGCGGTTTCACCCGCGTCTATTTGAGGAAAATCCATACTAAAATATCCATTGCTAGCCACTTTATTACGTTTTACGGAACCCTAAAAATACGTAAATAAGCAACAATGCATTGTTGTAGAACAAATTTGATTACTTCAAATGACACAAACTTCAAATGTAGACACGCGCCGTCACAGACTTCAGCAACCAAAGAGAATTTAAATTCACGGAACTAAAGCTCTCGAAGAGAAATATTTTTCCCCGTTTTCTTTACATTCTTCACTCATACTCCGTACCTATTGATAGTAGCGTAATGTTATATACCCTATAGCCTTCCTCGATAAATGGAGTATCCAACAAAAAAATAATCTTTCGTATCGGTCCAGTAGTTTCCGAGATCCTAGCGTTCAAACAAACAAACAAACTCTTCAGCTTTATAATATTAGTATAGATAATCTATGCTAGTCAAAAATTTTGAGCCCTATCTGTACAATCTGTATGTTTCTCAATCTCAATGTGTATGTAATGTATGCAATCTGTATGTGTATCTGTGCAGTTCTTTAGGCGTAATAGAGCCAAAAACATTCAAATATCTAACCTTCCACATAAACAATATCATTACGATTATTACAAACCTGTTTCCAGTGGTACCTAATCTTTTTGGACACATACCTACCGTAGTTCAACTAATTTGGTTACACAAACATAAATAAACTAATATCGTAAAGCAAAAGCTAATGAGACTAAACATGTGCATCCCGAAGCCATAAACATTAGAACATATTAGAAACATTCAATTTACAAGACATGACCACTGGTTCAACACACCAATCGACCTGATACATAGGTAAACCTTCAATAACTAATATAAAATTCAGGCACAGTAAACCTGCACATTCAAGTCAAAACTCAACCTTATTTCTATGAAAATTGTGGCGACGAAAAATTTTACGGTAATCAGAAGAAACTTTCTTAACCACATGTTTAATATGTTAACCTACGACCTTTGTAACGCAATAAGTTATTTAACTTTACATTTTCCTCGCTGTACGCATTTGAATTCATTTATCCACATTCTTGAGCAGTAATTTGAAAGGTTTACTTCTGTCAGGTATTTAATGTCTACTATATCAGTTGGTGGGATTTGATAGCGTATGCCATTATGCTTTATCAAATCCCATTTATTTTCTACTTCTTTGTTGACAAATTTGAATTGAATTTAGTTAAATTTGGTACGAAAACTTCTCTGCTGCAGCACATTATGTTAACTAAATATGGAATAATTTAGCGATGTATGGTAAGTACCAGTACGTGTACCAGTGTAGGCACACTGGTACACGTTCTTACCGTAATTCTGTTTAGGCATACAAGTTTTCAGTTAGGCTCTGTTTATGTCTGTAAGCGTAATTATAAGTATAACTATATCAGTATCTGTAGGTCAGTACGTCTGTACAAACCCAAACTTCAGTAGGCAGTAAAAGACACCTGCCTTGTTTATATCTTGTACTTATTCTGAAACTACATTTTAAATAGTGTTCCACATTTCTATTTTTAAACTTAATGTAAAATAATGAGATTCTTGATACGTACTCATTACTTGATACGTACTTATTTCTACTCGTATAGCTACAACAGATCCGAAGTAGGTGCCCCAAATTTACTTCATTTAACGTAATATATTAAAATACTAATCTAAGCATTATTTAAATCAGTAAAATTGCTTTTTAAGTTTCACCCTCTTTGGTTCCCCATTTTTATCAATATCACCACGCGTCCACTTCTCCCCTGGACATTATTGTAATGATTTCATCTCAATTCATTCCTTTTCCCATTTTTTAATTCAAAGAAGTGTGTCGGACTCGTGGCGTTAAAAATGTAAAAATTTGTAAAAAGTGACCCGCCTCACCTTAGGGGATGCTGCAACATCGGTCATCTTGCCTTTCTTCAAAACCACCATTATAATGTAGATTTCATGTTGATATTATACAGACACGTGCTTATCCATCTATATTAAAATTAAGTAGCTGACATGCCCATTTAACATTAATATTTTACAAATCTTTAAATTATTCTAAGCTATCTTTATAAATTTTATATCGATAACCTTTCTTACCGAAATCTCTTTTCGGTCACAAATAACCTTTTGAAATATGAATAGCGCGGCATATATTCCGATTTTCGTATTTTACAGTTGGAATTTTAGAAAAATAAATCAAAACTATTATTTCCTATGGCGACCCCTGAACTGGCCATTGCCAATAGATTTTATGGGAACCCCAATAGCTAATAATTCATAAATTTCGGACATCGACTGGTCCGGTCCTCGAATAGCTAAAACCAAAACCCGTTGGGGCAAATCCTTCATTAATTTGGACATGCATGCACAAAGGGCGCAGTCTTGGTCCTTTGAAGGAACACGGTTAAGGATAATAGTGGATAGTCCACACTCGTTTAAGAATGATAAATTACCTAAATGGAGTCGGTATGTCTATTCCCACAGATATTAAAGACCGGGACAAAAGACGTACCCCTAAGTTGCGCGGACCCATGCTGTGGTATTGAAAATATTGCGAAATACAAGCGCATTGTTCGGACCTCACATGCAAATCTCTTTGAGGGCTTTTCGGATGGAAATTGGAAAAGTTTTCTATTGGCGAGATTTCGATGGTCTTTGTTTTAGCGGCGGTTCATCGTCGGAGGATCTCGTACAATTAATGCGTCACGTATTCTGGAGCTATTATTGAACATTTAATAAAATAAACCATTTCAACTAATAAACATATCAAATTCAACGCTACCGGATGGTGTGTGCATTCACTGCCAATCCCTATTAATTCTTACATTCAATGTGAATTTCATCCTTTCGTAAAATTTCAAAATTGATTTTTATTCTTTTTAGAAAAAAAAACAGTCTTTTGTATTTTGTTTGGTGTAGGTTCGTAAAAACGGAACATCTGTTAGGAATTAGATATGTTTTAATTTTATACATTTTTTGAGGACAAGATAGATAGACTTTTTATTGCACTCAATGATATCTTAACAAAAAGCTAACAAATTAAATACATTCGTTGTCGGCCAACTCGATCTTGGTCAGCTTATAGCTTTGACTCCTTGCGAGGGAAAGCCCCAAGTCCGAGCAGTGGGAACATTAAGTGGGCCACTTTCAGCATAAACAGCCCACTAAATGTTCCCACAGCTGGGACTCGGGGCCTTCTCCCGCAATAAGAGAGTCAAGGCCACAATCCACCACGTTTTTTTTTTTATTAGTCTCCGTGCCCATAGGCCCGGCCCGCAACTATTCCCTGACGAACAAGATTGTCAGGGGTATTATTTCTTATGTCATTAATTTCTTAAATTATCTTAATCTATTCAATCCACCACGTTGGCCCAGTGCGGGTTGGTGGATGACACATGACTTCGAAAGATTCTAGGTACATGTCGGTTTCCTCACGATGTTCTCTTTCACCGTTTTTAAGTTAGTGGCATTACGCACATGACTTCGAAAAGACAGTGGTGCGCGTGGTTTTGAACCCGGGGTCTCCGGATCGGCAGTCGCCGTTCTCCCGACTAGACCAGCCGTATCTTTACGCCAAAAGCTTTTTACTTTTCTAAGTACAATTAAATTAATATGGACCTTATCGACATTTCTTACGTTTGAAATACGGCTGCAATCATTTTTAATACTTTTACTTACACCTCTACAAGACGTTTGATAGAGTACCATAAAATAACAAAAGGTCTGTCCTGAAAAGACAGTAGATAAAGGTATTGATGTCGTCCCGAGGAGATGTAAAATTTCATGCTACCGCATAGTCAGGCAAATCGCGAGATTTTATCCTAGGATTATCTGAGGTTATCGCACATCTGTACTTTTACTACTCTCCAATAAATTAACTTACAATAATCGAAAATCCGTATATCTCCCCCAACCAATACTGGCACACAATAAAGAAGAAAGTCGTAAACAGGAACGAAACGGGCAATGGTTGGTGTTGAATATATTAAATCGATATTGGGTGTGGGTTTTGGTAAATATTGAGGAGGTAAGGGAACAGGAGCGTGATCGAGATTACATAAGGTATTTATGTAAAATCTTGAGCGTCTCTTTACACAGTCCGGCCCGATTAGATCCGATTTTTCCCTGATTAAATAATCTACATTGGGGGAAATCGCAACAAATCCTAGTCTAAATGTCATGTTACAAAGACAGTATATTGGAGTGGCTATAACTTATGAGACTAGCTATGCCCCATGGCGTGTCCTGCAGCTAAACAATTTGTAGTGAACATTTACTTACTATTTATTCAATGTCAATTAAATTATCTCAGCCATTAGAAAAGTAATTTCCCTGTTAATTATTTTGTTTATTCTGTTTTTTGTTCTTTGTATTTGTTGTTATATGTGTGAAAATGTTAACTCTCTAACTATCATGGTTCATAAGAATCAGCATGCGGAAAAGCGAACGACAGACAGACGGATGGACAGCAGAATCTTAGTAATAGAGTCCCCTTTTACGAGAACTCCGCTATCCGTTTTCTAAATTGTATGTAATTTAAATGGTTTGAATAAGTAACGAATGATGACTGGTCCAAAAAATTACCATTGTAATTAATTCATCAGGTAGATTGTAATAAAAATATGGGACATGTATTTTTTGTTTTAATCTTTTTTTCTTTGATCTTAATTACAGTAAATCGTATATAGACGTGACGTCACTCGAAACTTCTAACTCTAATATCGTCGTTATTTATTATTTGTGACACAAAGGAAAAAATACGTGTACTTACAACATTTTTAAATACTAAATCTAACTGACGGACAAATTTTTTTTTTAGTCATCATGCCTGTTTTCATTAACTCGTACCTACATTAATTTTACTCTGTTACTACGGAATTCAATAATTTGTTTTCTGTGAAATAACAAGACCCGACTTCAATTTAAAATGAAATTCAGACTCTCTGCCAAATTTCATAAGTATCTATCACTCCATCGCCTAAAAACATGGAAGTAAAATTTTAGTTATTGTTCAAATTATTTCGAAAACCGCTACACCGATTTCGATAAAACTTATATACCTCTGAAAATAAATATGCAACAAGAAAAACATCAAAATGAATTGGGCAACTATCACGTAAAATACAAAAAAAAAACAATGATATTGAATTGATAACCTCCTCATTTTTTAAAGTCGGTTAAAAATTATATTTACCTAATAAAATGAATGTGTGAATTATCCACCAATATTTATTTATTTATTTAAAAGTACTCTGTTTCAGATTGTATGCGTGTATGTCTTAGCTCCGTGTTTCATCGGACACGGCTCGGACCGCTGTGCTACGGACCTGCTTATCTCGGGTTGATCTGAACGGTTAGTCGAGGACAATATTCAGTAAATATTGGCATTGTGAACGAAGCCGATTGCGGCCATTGTTACCGGCAGCGGTTGCGGACGACATTTTGTACTCAGTTCGTCAAACATGTTCATACTTGGCTACGTGGAATAATTTGGTAAAGGAAAATCTTACAGGTTCTCATCACCAACACGCTAATGTGTGTTACACGGAGCAGTGGACCGCTACGTGCGCGTAAAATGTTTTTTGGTTTGGTGAAATCTTGTGAATCGAAATGCGTAATAGCAGTATATCTTTAGCTATAGAGGTAAGTAATAATTTATGCAACATTAGAACTGTTTAATATTAAAATTCCATGTTAGAAGTTTTTACTTCGATCGGGAGTCCCTCTCCCTATGTCTGACTATCACCTATGTATGTACTCGCCCTATGTATGTTTTAAATCTTAACTCAAATTATCAATGCAGTTCAATTTGAAGACAAACCTAGAACGTGCCTACACGTGCAATCCTAGAAGTTATTTATTCAATCTTTGTTTGAAGACCCCTCAGATCACTCAAAGAAGGTGCATGATGTGATGAAGATACCCAGGATTTAGTTAGTCAGAAGTTAGTTTTTTCATAGCTGCAGCTTACAAAAACTAAACGAGTTTTTCAACCGTTTCGTTCAAAAACGATTTGTCAAAGCGAAGGTCAAAATTCTATTTATCCTAAACGACAATTTAAAGTTTTGTCTGCACTCTGGAAAACAAAAATTAATAACTGCTTTAGACAAGCAAGTAAGCAGCCTACTTTACATTCCCATTTCTTTCACAAGGAGAAAGACAAGGTCATAACCCACCACGCTGGCAAATTAGCGAGTAGGTATGTCATGCGAGTTAGCGGATGACATCTGCAGATCTACCACCCAACTCTCCTGCTTTCTGCTATGCTTTGACTTGTGACGTCATCGGCACCAAATTCCCTGACCAAAATTGGCCGTTACCAAATTGGGCGATGACATCACAAATCAAAGCATAGCAGAAAGCAGGAGAGTTAGGCGATAGACCTGCCCCTCTACATAAATCGGCTTTGGGTTTGCTATTGCTGTCTCTATCATTTCAAGCGGAAAGAAAAGAGAGAGAAATATCAAAGCTAAGACAGTTTTAGTTAGGCGGTACTCTATCTGCTTCTATTCACGAGAGATGTCTTCCTTTGAACATACCATCGGCCAACAATGCTCTACGATGCTGTAAGTGATAGTCACAACCAGTGGGATGATTAACTTGTAAATCTGCACTTGGCAAAATACACAGACGCATCCCTGTGACAACTACGACTTCATGATTATGGAATTGGACGTTCTCACTGTGTTCCGATTTGAAGGAGAATGTTTCCAGTGAAATTACTGGGCATCGAGATGAAAAACATATTATATCACTGGGTGACGAGCGCAGTGCAGTGCTAAGAAATGATTTAGAATCTTCATGTTCCAATGGCTGCGAGTCAAAAGTTCAAAGTTCGCCTAGTATTATAGCCTAATAATAGCAGCGCCCCGCGGTTTCACCCGCCTAGTTCCCGATCCCGTTATTTTTTCGGGATAAAGAGTAGCCTATTTGTTATTCCATCTACGTACCAAATTTCATCCAAATCGTTTCAGTGGTATTTACGTGATAGAGGAACAAACCATACTTAGTTACAAACTTTCGCGTTTATGCATAATATTGGTAGGATAATAATTTCATTAAAATAATTCAATTTTAACAATTATATCGCAACTCCGGTTGACGCGTGTATTGCTTTGGTAGGCAGTAATTTGGACTATAAATAAGATATTTAAATACTTGATCGCGTTGATTTCCATCAGATGTCCATATGTAGGTATGTCTTACGGGTTCCATCAATCGAAATTATAAAACAAAACAATTTTTTCATTCAAATTTTTCTTTTTCTTGAAATTAAAATTCCAACTGACTCTTCATTTTAAACAACTAGGTAATTAAAATTAAAATTCAAGAACAAACTTTTCAATTTAAAAAATCTCCCATTCTTAAGAAACAGTAATTAAAAAAGAAAAATCTTTTATAACGCACCATTTGTATCTCGAAATAAACATCTAATCAAAAAAGCTCTCAAGAAGTTAAAAAACAATGACAAACAATTAGCTCTAGTTACTGACTGATTAAACTCACCCTTTTAAAAAAAACAATGGCTGAGGGGAGGTTGGGGTAAAGTTAAAAAGATGAAAAACTCGTCTACCAAATTTGTCCGGTGACAGGATCCATCTCAATCAATTGTGGGCTCCCTGAGGAGTAACCCTTCCCTCCCCTGAGGAGCATCCCTCCTAACCTAATTAACGAGGGGTTACATTACCCCGGCCTCCTCGTGTGACCGCAAAAAAAATGTAAATTGAAATGTTAATTTGATCAGGAAGGCGACGACTCCGTGATTATATGACGCTTGTATATTTTTAATTTAATTTTGAAGGTACTAGCAGTTGCAGCATCGTCTTTACCCGCGCAGTTTCGTACTTGTTTTCCTAATATTATCAAGTAGTCTGTGTATTTCCAAACTATAATCTAAGTGTATTACAAATTTCAACCCGGTCAGTTTTGAAGTTCCGACGTGACTGAGCAACAAACATTCAAAGATTCAAACTATAACATTTACAGCGTTTGACTAGAAATATAATAAATATGATATTCAAAGTTTAAAAAATCCTTTGTTTTACCCTGAAATTATATTGGGCAAAACTATATTATCGTGAAAAACTGTTAGGTATACCGCGGGACACAGCTAGTACTAAATAGTATCCAGTTTTAGGTAATCTAATAGTCGGTAGAACTTGTTCCTTTACCAATGAATTAATGAGTAGTAATGACACGTACTATTTCGCACTAGAACCTGTTCACACCGCATTTGTGGCCGTGATTCCCTATAACCGATAATCAAAACGCCAACACTCACCAGGTTAACTTGACCTTTGAATTCGGAAAATCTTAACATGTCTTTTCATACCGATTTCAAAAAAGGAAAGCTTCTCGAGTCGAGGGACTGTTATAAGGTAAAACGGTCGGGACTTTAACTAACACTCCGCTATCTGTCCGTCTGTCTGTCCGTCTATCACTATCTATTTCTGTTTCCGCTATAATTGTAGTTAATAATTAATAGTCGAAAAATAACTTAACTATTAACGTGTTTGTCATAGACACAAACTCTCATACGCAGAATGAACTATCGTTTCCTTACGAGTATTTCTTTCAGCTACGTCACTTGCATAATTTGAGCCCCAACCCGGTTATTAGTCTGTTCAATCGTAGGTCTATCAATATCAGTCACCACCAAATGTCCAAAATACATTGACCTCTAAGTCACGAAAAGTTGTGACTAGATCTGAAGTAACGTGTTATCGTAGCTGAGGTCGTCATAGTCAAGTTAGCTTTTACAGAATAAGCATGCAGGTTGCTTCGTATGACTGTAGCTATAAATACTACTCGGGTCGCAAATTAATAGTGCAGTCTCCGTGACACCGAGGTGCAATTGATGGTGGCAGGATCCTAAATGTTGCGTGTTGTTCCAATCTGTCAACCAGACCAACCATTCCTGAATAATGGTTTAAAAAAATATCTTATACAATGTTGACCTTAAATGCTCAAAAGACCCTAGACGTAGGTACATGTGTGATTGATACCTATAGTTTTTAGGGTTCCGTAGCCAAATGGCACAAAACGGGACTTTTATAGATTTGTCATGTCTGTATGTCCGTCCTTATGTCACAGCCACTTTGTTCCGAAACTATAAGAACTATACTGTTGAAATTTGGTAAGTACTTAGATGTGTTCTGTGAACCGCATTAAGATTTTCACACAAAAATAGAAAAAAAACAATAAATTTTGGGGTACCCCATACAAACTGAAACACAAAAAAAAACATCAAAATCTTACGTGTGTGGTATTTATGGATAAGTATTTAGAAATGATACTGAGGTTTTTAATAAAAAAAAATCTAAACTTAATAGTTTGCGTGAGAGACTTTTCCAAAGTGATGAAATGGTGCCGCCTTGTAATCGTCATAAATACAGTATTATTAAAACATCGACCAAAGTTACAACAAACTACAAGAATTTTTATATTATGCTACTGGCTGATATGGAACCTTTTATGGGCGAATTCAACTCGCACTTAACCACTATTATTTAAAACTAATATAGAAGCCAATCAGTACCCGAATTAATTTAACAAATAATATCTCCTTGCTCGTAGTTGTACTTTATTTAATATCAATATGACACATGAAAATTGTGGTGCTATTTATAATTATAATTTACACAAACGTAATTTAAATCGTCAAATATTTACATAGTGATTTAGACACAGGTATGAATGTAATTATAGTAAACTAGTCCTATGTTTATGTTTACATATAGTTCTTTAATAAGTTTGTGGAAAAATAAATTGTAATTAGTTAGTAAGACATCGGTATACGTAGACTAGGAGTAGGTTCGTGTTTTTAAGGGACTTATGGCAGTTGACTTAAAGCGGCCTTGACTGTCTACCGACATCAATATGAACCTGTGTTGTTATAGTAAGTTAGTCCTAAGTTTGTGAGTGAGTATGGTTTATCAGTTATTAAGACCTAGATTCGTGTGTATTTTAATTTATCGTTATATAGTGAGCTAGACAAATGTATTCCTGTAATTATAGTAATCGATCCCTAAATTTATCTGTAAGTATAGTTAGTGAGTTAAACCTAGGTTCGAGTGTAATTAAAATTAAAATTAGTTTGTGAATTAAACATGCGTGTAATTTACATAGTAAGTAGAATGTCGGTATATGTAAGTTAATACATTATATCTTACAAAGTTTATCTTGTAGTGGAGTCAGTCTTTGCAGAGTCCGTCTGGGGAAATACCACGCCTTTGCTAGTTATTCTGCCGCCAAGCAATAGTGCGTAAAATATTACTGTGTCCCGGTTTGAAGGGCAATGTTTTCAGAGAAATTACTGGGTTAAGAGATATAACACCTTATTTAGATCTCCGGGTGAAGAGCGACGTGCGGTGCTAGGTAATCATTTGGACTCTTCAAGTTCCAATAGTTGGATGCCACTGTGTTGTTATGGGCAGGCATGTTGCTTACCGTCAGGCATATGTCCTGCTCATACTGTCAATCTAAACCATAAAAAAATATGTAATTAGGAAGTTAAACCTCGATTCCTACTAAAGTATAGTAAGTTAGTAAATTAGGATTGTGTGTAAGTATGGTTATTTTGTAAGCTAGACCTATGTTCTCGTATGTACATTTGTATGTAATTAAAGTTAGTAAGTAATGTAGTAAGTAAGTAATTAAAGGTAGTTTAGGTTTGAATATGGTTAGGACCCTGCGTCTTCTATATATTTTTGTAAGCAATAGAGTCCATCTGAGGTCAAATACCATAAGTCTCTTCTAAAAAAATGTAGCGTAAAGTTGGCGAATAATTTGTCAGTTACTTATGCATAAACCCACCGCATCAATAGGGATTGATTGGCATGATTGGTCGCCCGCTGCGGTTCGAACAACACTTAGAACATAGACCACGTAAGTTTTCACTAAACGCCGTAATACAAAACTTAAATTAATCTCAATGTGTGTGAAATGTCCACCAAAATTTATTTGTTATTAGTTCTTTCAGTTCGTTTGACGTCACGAAATTCGAAAATGTTAGTTCGAAGATAGGTTTTTTTTTGTTTTGAGTAACAATTTATAGTACATATATTATGTCGCTATTATTACTATTGTATTTTTATTAATCAGTACCCTGGGTTACTTTCTGATACGCTCTGATAACTATATTATACAAACTTAGTTCTAATATTTCAAAATTATTTGTATGACAAATAAACGTGTATGCAGAATTCGCGTACCTGATAGTACCCAACTAGTACGTAGTACTGTAACTTTTTGCCTAACATACATACACATTACACACATACATTACATTTCTTACATACATACATACATTTCTTTAGCCAAGTCGAGCACTCAAGCATCTCAGGAATCAAGGTGAAATTGATATTTTCTAAATTCTACGTGGAAAAAGTCGCAGGAAAGTAGTAGTAACATATAATTGTAGAAACAAACTGCAAATAACTTAGTTATCAACACAGACAACGTCTCTGGGTAAGCCCTAAAACAAATAAATTGGCAGTCAAAACAATTTAAAATAAAGTGGCCAAGTGCGAGTTGGACTCGCCCATGAAGGGTTCCGTTGCAGCAAGTAACATAATATACATAGTACACAAAGTTCTTGTAGTTCGTTGTAACTTTGGTCGAAGTTTCAATAATAGTGTATTTATGACGTACAAAAAAAAACTACTCATCAGATCGAGTTCAAACTAATTTTCGTTGGTAGTTTACATGGTAATGTACATCATATTTTTTTTTTAGATTTTTCATTCTCTTACTTTAGAAGTTAGAGGGGGGGGGGACACACATTTTACCACTTTGGAAGTGTCTCTTGCGCAAATTATTCAGTGTAGACGAAAATGATTTTAGAAAGCTCAACATCATTTTTAAAGACCTATCGATAGACACCCCACACGTGTAGGTTTGATGAAAAAAAATTTTTTGAGTTTCAGTTCTCAGTATGGGGGTCAACCCTAATTTTTCTTTTTTTTTAATTTTTTTTGTTCAAATCTTAACGCGGTTCACAGAATACATCTACTTACCAAGTTTCAACAGTGTAGTTCTCATAGTTTCGGCAAAAAGTGGCTGTGACATACGGACGGACAGACAGACAGACAGACAGACAGACAGACAGACAGACAGACAGACATGACGAATCTATAAGGGTTCCGTTTTTACGTTTTACGGAACCCTAAAAACAGTCATTGTAGACTACCGACAAAACTGGAAACTAAACACTTTGAATTTTAATATTTAAACAGCAATAATGTTGCAAATTAACCTTAACATGTTTATGACGCAAATCCGTAAGATTTTATTCTCAAAAAGAGTTTAACGTGGCTAAAGCTAATCGTCTATGGAACTTCAAAAACTAGGTTTGTCCATGGAACTTCAGAAACTAGGTGTGTCTATTGAACCTATGTTGGTGTGTCTATGGCGAGTGAAGAATGACCCTTCAGCGAATTAATTATTCAGAAAGTGTCGTCACTGGCTCGGGTTTTCCATCACTTGTTACGAGGCCTGTTTGTGGGCGTTCATATCGACTTCGCGAGAACTCTGGACAAAACTTCTTTGCACTTATATAGGACTTATTCTGTAGGAAACTGATTCTATGGATTTGTAGAACAATATTTCCAGAAAAAATACAGAACAAAGAGACAAATCATCTTAATTGATTAGCCTAAAGTTCAGTAGGCAGTAGAGGTTGTTTTCTGAGGCCAACTGCCATTAAATCCTAACAAAATGCATGTAAATTTATATACCTATACAATGACGGGGCAAGCAGGATTTGCGTCTGATAGTAAGCAACACGCTCACTCTTAACAGCACAGGGTCACGCAGCTATTGGAATACGAAGAGTCCAATGCTTACATGGCACTGCACTGCGCTCGACACCCATAAAAACAAGATTTATTTCTTTGCCCTTTAATTTCTCTGGAAACCATTGCCCTTCAAACTAGGACAGAGTGCTGTTTTCAGGCAACTACTTGGCGGTATAATAACTGGCAAAGGTGTGGTAGTTCCTCAGGTAGACTGCAAAGAGTCCTACCACTACTTTATTAAAAACCTCAAAGCATAGAATGTAAATTTAAAAAAAAACATATTTTTTGTTAATTTGGGGACCTCATCGCTTAGAGCGATTTGTGCTATTTGTGCGTGTATGGACAGGAGAAAGCATACCAAAATGGGCCTTACAGATAAAAATGTATGAGTATTTTCAACTACTAAAATAAAATGAAAAAAAACACTGTGGTAATTTTTTTTTATTATAGTATATTACTAGCGACCCGTCCCGGCTTCGCACAGGTGCAATGCTGATACTAAAATATACTAATAAAAATGATTATTGTGGGTTATCCCTAAGAGATAGACATGTACTATGGTGAGCTTTTTTGTAGACCTTTTTAAGGTGTACAATACTGCAGTACATTACTTTGATCTATCTCGTAGGGTTCAGTCAGCGTTTGCAATTTAAGCGCAAAAATTGTGTTTGTTTATGACATTGTTTTAGAAATCTTTAAAATTATCAGTGTCTCTCCACTGTACTACGCGGACGTCTTAAATCACCTTATATATTTAAAAAATTGTATCAAAATCCGTTACGTAGTTTTAAGGATTTGAGCATACATAGGGATATAGGGACAGAGAAAGCGACTTCTTGCGAAAGTGATTCTGATGTAGCTACAATGGCTGCGTGCGGCAAATGACGATGATGATGAAATGATTAGTCTAAATATAATATTTTCGCTTCTCGTCAATGATCCGGTCGTTAATTAACGGCGCTGACCATCCATCAGGCGCCCGCTCTAATTAAAGAACGCACGCGCGCCGATACGTGTCCACATAAATGACTGATGGGAGACTTTTCATTATTCACTCATTTCGCTGTTTGATTAGGTCGGTGGTATATTTCGGTACATCATAAAGCCGCATTTTAACCTACTTCTAATAAGGAGGAGGTTCTCAATTTAATTTCAATCAAAAAAATGGTTGTCTGTAAAGTCGGTTTACTGACGATAGTTGAACGTGACAACGTCTTAAGAAAATACTGACCGGCGCATGACGTCATGCGGCGAGGTAACGGCGGTAACGGCACATGACGTCATGTTTTGCGGGCGTGCAGCCGGCTTCATCGAATTATAAGACGTTGTCACGTCAAAATTTAAAATCTACTCTGTTTCTTCGAAAAACGTAATCGTAGACAACGCTACGCAACGTTAGTTTTGTCTACACGAACCTAGAAGTACTAGCTTGCTAGCTTACTAACACTAGCTTGGTATCCTAGCTTGAAAAACTAGCCTAGTGTATCTCGGGCATTAGGCGGTAGACCTGCAGAAGCTACAACGCTAAGGATAGACACCTTAGATAAAGAATAAGTAAATAGATCAGGTTTTTCCGCACGGTTCCTTTGTTGCAATCGTAACCAGATGAGGTGTATGTTAGCTATGGCGACATAGTGATGTGCCGCGACAAAAGTATAACACCACAAGAGCAACAAGACAAGAGCGATCAGACCCATGCTTTCGGTGTAAAGCGTTTGTTCTAACTCTATACGTAGTATTTGTTAACTCTTTGATAGACACACACAGAGAGAGAAAGACACGTCAAGCCTATAACACCCCGTTATATTTGCGTCCGGTGTGAAAAAATTGTTTTTTGTTTATGTATTTTTAACAGTGTTAAAAAAAATGGTTGTCTGTAAAGTCGCTTTACTGACGATAGTTAAACGTGACAACGTCTTAAGAAATCAGTACGCTGATAGCGCGAGTAGTGATACCGCTCGACTCGGCGGGTGGCGCCCTCAGCGCTCAGCTTCGTCCGCATGGCACGGACGACGAACTAACGGTAACGGCGGAACGTTACATGACGTCATGTTTTGCGGGCGTGCAGCCGGCTTCACCGAATTATAAGACGTTATCACGTCAAAAATTTTTATTTACTTTTTATTTCTTTTTAATGTAAAATTCCTATACAACTCTTTCTGCCTTTGAACTTTAAAAGCCCAATCGCTAAAGCTCCTCCTAATCCGCATTAAAATCTTTAGCTCCCGGTACATTTTAACAGCCATCCTAAAACTCTATGCAAATCACAATGGAGGTCTAATTAAACCATATTTCTGTATAGACAACGTTATCTTTGAACTTACCTGCTTTCAAGCTTTTCCTACGAATTTTCATACAAAAACACAGAAACACGCTACCTCGAAATTAAGCTCTATATCTTAAAAAATACAGTTGAATTTCGCTCAGGGAGGTTATAAGGTGTGGTACAATCCATGTCAAGAACCCTCCTTGGGTAATATTAATAAGGAGAATTAAGATTAAAATGATATTAAATTTTGATATTGTGTTGTATAAGGATTATTCTTGAGGAAATTTTAATATCCTCTCTTTGAGTTAGATCTTTGTAAGTGGTTAGGACTTTGATGTATGGGCTAGAAGTATGTGAGACTAGTATGATACACCCACACACACTCCCACACACCCACACATACTCTATTTTTCAAGTGAATATTTATAAAGCTGCGTTGATTACTTTTCGTTTTTTTAATAGCATAGAGTGAAAAGACGTGCAGGACATGTGCCTCATAGTAATCAACATACCTGCCCAACAGCATTAACAGCACAGTGTCAGAGTGACACGCAGCTATTGGAAGATTGGAACATAAAGAGTCCACGTCATTATGTAGCACTTCACTGCACTCGTCACTCGGATACATAAGGTGTTTTATATCTTAGCCCAGTAATTTCTCTGGAAACATTGCTCATCAAATTAGAACACAGTAATAAATAAATAATTATAGGTAATTATAGTAGAACACAGTAATAAATAAACAATTCACACACAACACCATCTGACCCCAAACTAAGCCAAGCTTGTGCTATGGCGGCCAGATAGCTGATGTAATACTTATATAGTTTTGTAGTACATACTTATTATAGGTACATAGAAACACAACATTACAATAATGTTAGTGTTGCGGTATGAGAAAACGTTAAGGCGCTGAATAGAGCCAAATGGCACTTTTTAATATTGAAGGAAACAAAAAGTTACGAATTACAAAATATTTTTAAAAGCGCCATCTATGAGCTTAGCGCGGTAGCTTTTTGTTTTCATCAATACTACGAGTAATAATGTCGCCGGCTGGACGCGGTTTCGTGTGGTGGCGCTGTCTTATCGAAGTTGTAAAGAGGCGTGGCTTCATTTCGAATTCGTGAATTTCAGTTAGCTATTGTCAGCGCCTTAAGGATTGACGGCACCTACAAGCTATCAGGCGGCGGCAGCGGTGCCGGTGCCGGTGGAGTAACGGCGCGGCGTATCGGTGTAGTGACGGAGCGGCAGCGGAGCAACGAAGCTACGAAGCTGGACATACGCGTTCAACGCTTTTGTTTGGGGGAAATAAATTAAAAATATTTGATTGCTGTAGCCAGTTCATAACTGTGTCCGTCTAACTTTGTTATTCTTACTTATTACTCATAGCACACATTTATAATGACTCTGAGTTATTCAGTTTTCTGGAGCCGTGGTGGCCTCGCGGCAAAGGTCGTATGTTCGAATTCTGCCTATACCTTGGAGTCTTTTTCCAAGTGCGGACAAATTTGTTAAAAGCTTTAATTTTAATGAAGGTAGAAAATATCATAGGGAATCCCGGATGTTCCTAGAAATGCATTTTTCGATGACGTGTTTTGTATACGCCAGCGTGGTGTATTTTGGCCCTGATTTTCTCTTTGTGAAAGAAAGATCAGTCACAATCAATGCCTGTTCATGCACCATTTATTTATGGGTATATTTGTCCTCATCAATATTATCATCTAAAACATCAGTATCATTATAATAGGTCTAATTATGTATAATAAATAGAGGAACGAAACATTGAGGCTGCCATAAGTGTAACACAGAACTATTTTTAATACATTTGTTGCAATATCTTGTTATAATACTAGCGGTCCGGCCCGACTTCACGCGTGGTTCATAATATTTAATCTACAGCACTCAGGAATTACGTAGGTACATATCCAACGGTGATAAAAAATTTGAACTCTGTCCAGTTTCCAGTTAGCTTTATAATATTAGTATAGATTAGTAAGATTCAGCCTTACCTGAGTTGTTTAAGAGCTTATTCTCTTCGAAGGCCTCCCCCTCTATCAAACGCTGTTTATTACCAACCGCGATATTAAAGGCCCCATCTCGACACAATGCCTCGATGACAAACCTTCTACTTTGAACTCCTTCTAATCGCGGGGAAAACTTTATTTTCTGGCGGAATGGATGCGCGGTGATGTTGCCGCTTTGGTTCCTATTTTTTTTTTGCCCTTAAAAATATGAATTTGTGGTTTTAGATTCCTTTCTTTGATCGTGCTCAGCCAAATATTTCTTGAGATGTATGCTATAATACTTAGATTATGGAACTATAATATATAAATACCTACAAATCTACGTTCTTATAGAGAGTGTGCGTGTTGGTGGGAGTGCTTTAGTGAATGGATGAGTGATATGCGTAAGTGTGAGTATGTGCGTGTGTGGGAGTTGGGAGTGGATATTTGGAGGCGTTGAAGTGTCTTTAAATATACTTTTAAATTGAGTTAAACTTCTAAAAGAATACAAAAATACTGGGTTATTAATTTTGAATAGATTAAAATAATTAAGGACTCGTAATCGCAGAAAAAAACACAACGCGTCGGTGATGGCGGCTCTAGGCCAGAAGAATTTTTCCTAGAGACAGGAATTGTGTAAAGAAAATACCTTAGTTCGTGATTACCTTAGATCTGACAATTGTAACAAGCACTATACATAATAAGAAAGATTATCATAAAAAATGCCGAAATGGACCCATAACAAATAATATAATAAATAAACATATTTGAAAAAAAATGACTTGCCACCCACCACGGCATTTTCAAATACTTATTAAAACACAAAATAATACGTCGTCCTAACAGCGAGTGCTTCTACCGTGGTTAGAAGACAAAAGAACCGATGGTTTTGTTCGACATGGCACGGCAAGGGAGGGTAATGAAAAACAACGCCGCACGATTACCTCTGACTCCTGCCGCTGTCTGCGCCCCTGGTACTAAGGCTCAATGATTCGCACTCGATTGACTGACTTGTAATTAAAAGTTGAATGGAAAAACGGGGTATAATATCCTGTTGGCAAATGGATGTCTTGTGGCGATTACGCGCATTTAACTGGCGGTATTTCTATACCACCAGTACCGTAGAAGGGCAATGCTTCCGGAGAAATTACTGGGCTAAGAGATAAAACATCCCATATCTCCGGGTGGCGCAGTGCAGTGCTAGGTCATGATTTGGACTCTTCATGTTCCCATAGCTGCGTGTCACTGTGCTGTTATGGGCAGACATATTGCTTACCATCAAGCAAATGTCTTTTGTCTCTCAGACACATGCTCGTCTTGTCACTTCTATACTATAAAAAGGTACCAAGCATTTCAGGTATTCAGTTTTATTGAAAACATTAAACAAAACCTAATAGCGGTCTAAAATGTCTAAATTATTGAAGTGAAAACTTCTTTTGGCGCGCCTAGATAAATTTTTCGTCGTATGATAAGAAATCTTCGGGTAAACTCGGGACCATAGCCATTGGCCAACTAGAAGTGCGTCATCCAATGGGAAATGCTAAAAGGGCGTGGGCTGCCTATCATGGCACGGTGGCACGGCCATCTAGAAATGCGTCAGCCAATGGGAAATGCTGACGCATTTCTAGATGGTCATGCCATGTTGGCCAGGCCACACCCTCCGGTTACACCCGTGTAGTTTACAAAGTAAGCTATCAAATTCTGATTTATAAGTTTTCACTTCTATCGGCAGTTCCTATGACTGCCATTTTTTTTTACCTCGACGTTTCAGCAACGTTACTCTACAACAGCCTTTGTCACGTGATTTCGAGACCAAACGAATTCAAACAGACAAAATTGAGCTAAAGTCTAGTTTTGTCTTGAAAGACAATTCTAACAGTCGATTATAATAAATTCAAGTCTAACATTATATACGTACACGTTTCGTAATTATTGAATCACCTTGAAATACTCGCGGCCCACAAGAAATGCTATATCACATCTACGAGCACAATGGTACGTCATATAATTTGTGATTGATAAGCTTAGTGAATAAATAATATATATACTCTAAGTTGATAAGTATTTACATATATAAACCAACAAATATTCACATTAGCTGATTTTTTTATCTAAGGACGTTAAGTAAGCGGTGGCGAGAACGCCCGATTTCACAATAGTGAAGTCAGGTTTCATTTCAGCACCTCTGAGTACTTCTTGAAGTGCAGATATACTAATTGTAGTTTGTAATCACCATTGGCTTCAGCGGAGAATCAAAATATCGTGTAGAAACTGGTATCTTTCAATTAGACATGAAATCAGACATGCGTCATTTTCCAACGCGCTCTTGATCGTCGTGGTGGATTGCGATCTCTCCTTATGCGAGAATCCTTCTAGTCCCCGCTATGGGAACATAAAGTGGACTGTTTGTGTTTATTAATGCACTAGCTTTGTATAAATAATAATAAATAAATATTGGTGGCCATTTCAATCACAACACCATCTAGCCCCGCACTAACTTCACTTTGACTTTGACTAACCAAAACTTGGTTTGGTATGACGACAGTATTGTTTTGTATTTTAATACATTTTCGTTCAAAAATCATGTATATTGTTATCGCAAAACTTGATTGATATGAATGTAAAAACATAATTTCATGTCTATCGAATGTATGAGATACTATAGTTTTTTTGCCTATAGAAAAAGGCATAGGTAAGTACTCTACGGTGTAAAAAAATATGTGACGAACGAATTTGAGCTCACTCTCTTGGTTCCAGAGTTTCTAATCTATTTACTCTTAATACCCCATTCGCTCTCAAATCTACTGAGTACCGCGCTATGAACTAACCGACATTGTCCACTTCTATAAACCACTGAAATTCTCCTACATTATTCCCACGACTATATCAAAACAATTGAAAGTGTACCAAAAATATTGTCAAAATCAACCACATTATCTTAGCAACGATTCAAACTTAGCAAAACATTATCAGTCTAGTAATAGAGAACAGTTTTAAGTGTACGTGACATAAGCAGCTGTAGACGTAAAATTGTAAAACACAAAAGACTTTTGTTGCAAAAATATAGTAGCGTAAACACAGTCAAAGATATTATATCAAAGACAGGGGTCAGTCTTTGGTTCACCACAATTTTATTGGCCATAGTGTGGGTGAATGAATACTGAATAAGGAGTATTTGATTGATATGAAAGTTTAAACACGTATTTTTGAGCACCGTGAGAAGACGACTCAGACTCAGAACCTCAGAAGCTTATTGTATTGTGGTTATTTGAAACGTATTAATGTCTTGTTAAATGGGTCGAAATGGTTGTTATATTTCACAATAAATATATTGTTTCGAGGGTGGGTACTGCCTTTCAAAAGGTTCGGAACCTTAGTAGTCGTAAATCACGGAAAATAAGATGAATTTGAAACGATGAAGAGAAACTAAAGTCTGGAGTGAATTTACAGAATCTAAAGGTAGTTTAAAAACCTATCTTGACCTTTATGAGTAAATAATACATCCCTACTATTAAGAATATAGATTTTTTCTATCCTATCCTACTGATACCATGATACCTAAATGCGAAAGTTTGTGAGAATGAACGGATGGATGTTTGTTACTCTTTCATGCTAAAACTACTGAGGGGATCTGGATGATATTTGGTACATAGATAGTTTATAATAATAGCAGAGTCTATTAAATCATACAGTCGTTCAACGAAGACGTCTAGACGGGGCAATCGTGCGAGGCGTGCGGGTTGAGACGCGGGAAGCGCGCTCCTGCATTGCCTACATTACAATGTTTGTATTGCAGGAGCGCGGCTCAGAGCTTACGTCTCCGTTTGTTTTAATTTTATTTTGGTGCCACGTTTTTAAAATTGCGACAACCCTACCCATGTCTAGACATTATCGGCGTTTCTCCCAAGATCAAAGGCGACGAGAGAACGATTGAGCGCGCTTATACAAACAAAAAAATGGTTGTCTGTAAAGTCGGTTTACTGACGATAGTTAAAAGTGACAACGTCTTAAGAAATCAGTACGCTGATAGCGCGAGTAGTGATACCGCTCGACTCGGCGGGTGGCGCCCTCAGCGCTCAGCTTCGTCCGCATGGCACGGACGACGAACTAACGGTAACGGTAACGTTACATGACGTCATGTTTTGCGGGCGTGCAGCCGGCTTCACCGAATTATAAGACGTTATCACGTCAAAAACGTCTGTAATAATTGAAGATACACCAATTATATTCATAGGGAACATCCACACAGGTAAACTTTGGAATACTGAAAAGTTTACATGTTCTTGTAAAGTGGAGTCAAACAGCATTAGAGGTTTTGGAACATCAACCATTAAACGATGTTGCTTTTTGGAGCTACGAAATTATCAATATACTAGTGCCCCGCAGTTTCACCCGCATAATTCCCGATCTCGTTATTTTCCCGGGATAAAAAATAACCCATGTATTATTCCAGACTATTATCGCAGTATAAAGAAATACTACCAGTAACTACTCGTAAATACGTACTACCAGTAGTTTTTTTGTTTGTTTAAGCGCGCTCAATCGTAGACTGTTTTAAAATCAGGTGAAATGGTGGTCAAATTCAAAACATATAGATAAAAGAAAACACTCAGACAAAGTATTACATGATCGAGTGTTTTAATACTTCAATGCATGATCGTTAACTTTGTTTTATAGGATGAGTGGCAATAAGCATACGGTCCGCCTGATGGGAAGTGGTATGTCACTAAAAATATATATAGTGGCAAGTATAGTGGCAAAATCAGCAGGTCTACTACGAAGTCCGATAAACGATATATCGGCCGAACTTATGGAAGTTTCCAACCACGAAAGACAATCGGTCGGTTGATCCGATCGGCCGTTTCGTTCGATCCGACTTAAGACTATAACTTCCGACTCGAAATGTATCGATCCGAATGTTTTTCGAGGTAGGCTACAATCCGATTCAGCTGTCGGTCGGATCCGATCATTCGGAGTTTGTTTTCGTAGTAGACCTGCTGAAAAGCTATCGACGCATTGCCTTGCTTTTTGTTTTCTTTTTTAAATTAATACATTTTCGGCTAAACATCCGACCTTTCTACCAATGAAGATAGATCTCTGCCAGATACCTAACTCTATCTATTTTTTATGTTTACTGTTCTGTAAAAAAATCTGCACATTAAAAGATTTTTGTGAGCGGTTAACAAATTACAGCTAATTTAGACATTCAAATTGTTGTAGTTATAATGTTTATATTGTACGGGGCTTAGTCATGATATAAATCCTTGTTTAATTACCTTGACGTTTCGCCAGCGTTAGAACCGCCGTGGTCATGAGAAGACTGAAGAAATTGCGGGTCGCCTCATTGCGAAATGAATCTTGATCTACCCTCATATTTGGTCGTCAAAAATCGCAGGATACCAACACGCCACGCTTACTTTTCTTCTATCGGAATTCCCGTATCTCAACAAAGCGACATCGTTTCATGGTTGGTATTCCAAAAACACTAACGAAGAGATTTGACTCCACGTTTGTGCTAAGAACGTCTAGGTTGTAGAATACGTGGCCTGAGTGGGTTTTCCCCGATAGTTACAATCTTGGTGCCTTCAAATCGAGAATGAATCGGTTTCGTCTAACCACGTTCCATCGTAGATCGCAGCGTCGCTTAACATCAGGCGAGATGGTGGTCAAGTGCGAACCTATAATAGTAAAAAAAATTGGTTATCTGTAAAGTTGGTTTACGGACGATAGTTTAACGTGACAACGTCAGATTTTTGAAATGCAATAATAATTTACCGTAACGTAACGGGACAATGAGCGTAACGGGACAACGAGCGTTACGGGACAATGAGTCATGCTTTTTCGTGCATGCAGCCAGCGTTCATCGTTGTCACGTCAAAAACACGCGAAATTAAATCGCGAAAGTTTAAAAACGATATTTTTGTAGTTGTTCCATCTTCGACCACTGCATTCGCGGTTCAGCATCGCTGCATCAATATGCAAATACGATGCGTCGATCCCGCGCGTGCTAATTGATTCCTGTTTGCCCCTATAATTGTACCGTGTGGAACTGAATTATTCATGGACTGGAAATGTGCCTTATTTGCTCTTGATACACAGAACTGTGGATTATGTTTCCTCGCTTCTTTATTATAGGTTCAAGTACTGCTCATAGGTTGGTAACGACACTAAAATAAGACTTCAAAATTTAAAACAACCTTCATAATCGCCTGTCGGGTTTTTTATAGGTTACATTTCATAGAATCTGCATGATGTAATACGACCATTAATCTTAATTCTATTTGACTACTCGTAGCTTGAAGCATTGTTTCATGTTTGAAATTTCAAAGACTCAAACGAAGAGGTGTGACTCCAGTTTTATTGTCCAGTTTCTATGTATGATAAGTATGTATTTAAAACTAAATAAGTATTATATCAGCTATCTGGCCGCCATCATACAAGCTTTGGTTAGTTTGGGGTCAGATAGTGTTGGGTGTGAATTGTCCACCAATATTTATTATTATTATTATTGTAGGATTTTCTCGATGGTTACAATCTTAATGTCTGCAGATCGAGAGTACATGATATCTTTTGGTTTTTAATTAAATATGAATTAATTCGAGTGTATTATTCGATGTTTGTAATAATGCTGCGGCCCCACCTATGAGGCGAATATTCGTAACGTGTTGGCGCAACAAAAACATCGTATTCTGACTAAGACGATGTTGGTGTCTACATTAGCAGGCGAATATTCATGTCAAATTGGTGCGATGTATTGTGCTTTGATTATTTACTTGTCTAGATAGACCGCTCCGCGTAGAAACATCAGAAATATAAGTTAAGTTAAGATAAGTTCGTCTTGTCGGTTTAATTGTCGCAACAATGACGTTGCGCGGTTTTGTGACATTTGAATATTTGCGCTATAAAAGTCTGCATAAGTTACCAAGGACGATTGAAAACAACTAAAAATATTAGCTGATATCGGTAAGTAACCTTTACATTACTATTTAGTTAAAGAAGTAAACGATAGATTTTTAATACATATAACTTTGTCTCAAGACGGCGTCGTTTGCCGCCAAATTTACAGGGTTGCCTGTTCTTGAATTTAATTTTCCGTTAGTGTACTGTTAATTTTTAACGAGAACGAGAGAGCTACTCCGCGAGATCCTGAATGCGCGCGAGCGTCGGGAGCAGGTCGCCGTCATCTTCTGCAACTTGTCCAAAGTGCAACTGATTTGCATGATCTTATCCCACATTGTCCTTTTTTATCGGAATGCTCGTAGCTCAATAAAGCGACATCGTTTCATGGTTGATGTTCCAATGCCACGAACGAAGAGATTTGACTCTGCTTTTGTGACAAGAACGTCTACACTGTGGAATACGTTGCCTGAGTGGTACAATGGGTGTTGCGCAGGGTTCATCAGTCTCTAACGTCTTGTTGAAGTGAAAACCTCTTTAGGCGCGCCTCGACAGATATTTGGTGGGCTGTGAATTGGATTCTAGCGTCACGCTCGGATATGATAAGAAATCTTTGGGTAAACTCGGGACCATGGCTAATGGCCATGAATTAAATTAAAACAAATTATGGGTATCTCTAAATCGAAATATATTTTTACCCACTTGAACAGGAAATACTTGGGGAGCCTGTATCACTTAGCACGCATACCATTGACATAAGAACAGTATAATAGCAGGGACAGCGCCAGACAATTGTTAAACTTGTGTTTGAAACCTGGCTTCGTACTTTTGTCGCAATTACAGCTTAACGCGTCATCTAGACAAGTCAATAATCAAAGGCATTGTGCCGAATAGGGTTGTTCAGATTGTTGTGCGTCGAGACGTAGGCAGTAATTTAAAAATGAAGGAAATTGTGGTTTTGCATCATATGTCAGTAAACTATCATTTATTAAAATTGTACGAGTATCATTTACGAAATAATATGAAAAAGAGAAGAATGAGGAGATGGTGGATGACTACTATTCATAGAAACCGAACGATGTAAGTATTCTGGAAAGTAATCTCCTCTTACCGCAGGCGCAAGAAGATAGCCGTGAGTGTATAATAATTGTTGACGATTGGCTGGAACATTTTCTTTTTCTATTTTTAATTGTATTTTATATTCTATTTTTCCTGTGACTTCAGTTGTTGCTTTAGTTACCTTGGTTTAGGAGCGTTTTGGTTTAATTTTGTAAATGTTTTAAATAATTTTAATATTTTAACTATCATTGTGCGCCTTTCTCGTTTCCTATATTTACCAGCTAGTTACAGTCCACCGCTCCCCAATAATTATAATTTCACTTTGTTTTTCTCATGTACAGCATAGGAATGGAAAGTACGTATGTTATCTTACTTAGCCGCAGAGAGTGGCATGGAATTTCCTGGATTTTTACGTAAGTATGTCAACATCTGGCTTTGAAATACTGCTACAAAACGTCGCACCATTAATTACCAATAATAGTTTAAAAACGAAAAAACACGCTTTTAGCACGCACAAAAAATTACAAAAGCATATCAAATAGCCTGTCCACCATATTGGACGTCCACCATATTGAATTTAAGTCACGTGACTATTTTTTTCGTATTTTTGACAGCAAACCCTTTCACTTGATACCCATATCATGGGGGTGGATTTCAAATAGCCAGTCCGCCATCTTGGGTAGGGCGCCATATTGGATTTGTAATGACGTTTCCTTTAGTAGTCATGTATTGTTATCAGAATTCAGAGCGTGTGTAAAATTTAATCCTAATCAAAGACCGAGAAGTGGGTCAAATTAAGATTCCAAGATTTTCTACATACATACTCGTAGTTACCTAAAAGTGAAGCTAAGAAAAGCGTGTTAAAAAAGATACGAAATTCAGAAAAGCTAGTAAAGCTATCCAATACTTAAGTCTTTAACATTCCTTTTGTGACGTTTGAAATTGATTGTATGAATTGTATAATTTATGGGGAACCTTACCTGAAATAAATGAATTTTGATTTTGAATTGACGTAGGTCAAGCGAATATTGCCGCGACAAATCCCTATGATTCGCGCCAGTTTACCAAGAGCTCTTCGATGCTTCATCGTCTTGTTGCGCATACATTGCGATAACACGATGTACCCGGCCACACTAATCGCGCCAACACGAATATTCGCCGTAGGACGCATATGAGTTCGCACCATAATACGATTTAAGAAGACAAAATCCTACTAATAGTTTAGATAAGCTGTAACCCATTGCAGCGTGCATCTAGTCCTACTATATCCTACTAATATTATAAATGTCAATGTTTGGATGTTTGTTGCTCAACCACGTCGTATCGTCTGAACGAATCGGGCTGATATTTAGAATATATATAGATTGTAGTCTGGAAGAACACAGAGGCTATTTTTTAGTCCGAAAAAAATATCGGGAATGACGGGAACGGGAAATACGCAGGTAAAATCGCGAGGCACTGCTAGTCATTTGTAAATTAAGAATGTATTAAGACTGTTTAACTGAAACAAGAACCATAAACCACACTCGTTTCCTTTCAAACTCTGAAGATATTATTTCATAGTTATTCGCAAACTGAACTGAAACTGAACCGCACTCGAAGGGGACTTATAAAAAATTGATATTTTATTGCGTCCGGGGTCCACTTTTGCGTCATATTTTATTCTCTTTTCGTCGTTTTCTGTGGCTTTTGAACACATTTATCTACATTTCATCCATATTTGCTACAGTAATCTAAACTCTATTCCGAAGGGAGAAGACATATGAGTACAGTAAAATACAGAGGTTAGTCTATAAAAAGTTTGTAGAGATGCACTGTGTCACACGCACGAATGAGTAGTATATCATATCTTGAACAAATGGCTCTGAGTATCTTTTGTAGCAACCTAATCTAGTAAGAAAATAAACAGGGTCGTCTGTCTGTGCGTTCGGTGGCAGGGAGAGAGAATTTGCATCGGAAGAGATAAGAATACGTGAATAAAGTTCTTTGTGACAGTGCGTTTGTAGCTGGTTTTCGTGAAAAGGGGAAAATTTCAAAGGTAATCTAAATATATCATTTGAAGTAGTATTGTTGCTGATACAATTTTTAACAAATGTTACCGTAGACAATTGAAACTATCCAAGGACTACTGCCATATATATTAGACTCCTAAAAAATATCTACATATTATCTAAATAATTTCCAAAGAAATTACAGGGCCTAAAGAGAAATAATTTTATATCCTATGGTGACGAGTACAGTGCAGTAGGTATTGTGGAATGTTTTTTTTTTTATATTAAAGAGTGACGAGACGAGCAGAGCATGAGCCTGATGGTAAGCAACATGCCTGCCACATAACAGCACAGTGACACACAGCTAATGGAACATGAAGAGTCCAAATCATTACCTAGCACTGCACTGCGCTCGTCACCCAGAGATCTAAGATATTATATCTCTAAGCCCAGTAATTTCACTGGAAACATTGCCCTTCAAACCGGAACACAGTAACGCTTACACATTACTGCTTGGCGGTAGAATAACTGGCAAAGGTGTGCTACTTCCCCAGGCGGACTCTGCCGAGAGTCCTACCACTACTAAATGATAGTACTGATTTGGACTCTTCATGTTCCAATAGCTGTCTGGCACTGCGCTGTTATGGGTTAACATGTTTCTCACCACCAGGCGCATGTCGAGCTCGCCTTGTCACTGTGTACTACAAATAAAGTGGCCAAGTGCGAGTTGGACTCACCCATGAAGGGTTCCGTTGCAGCAAGTAACATTATATACATAGTACACATAGTTCTTGTAGTTCGTTGTAACTTTGATCGAAGTTTCAATAATAGTGTATTTATGACGTACTAAAAAAAACTACTCATCAGATCGAGATCGAGAGTTCAAACTAATGTTCGTTGGTAGTTTACATGGTAATGTACATCATATATTTTTTTTAGATTTTTCATTCTCTTACTTTAGAAGTTAGAGGGGGGGGGGACACACATTTTACCACTTTGGAAGTGTCTCTCGCGCAAATTATTCAGTGTAGACGTAAATGATTTTAGAAACCTCAACATCATTTTTGAAGACCTATCGATAGACACCCCACACGTGTAGGTTTCATGAAAAAAAAAATTTTGAGTTTCAGTTCTCAGTATGGGGGGCAACCCTAATTTTTCTTTTTTTTAATTTTTTTGTTCAAATCTTAATGCGGTTCACAGAATACATCTACTTACCAAGTTTCAACAGTGTAGTTCTCATAGTTTCGGCAAAAAGTGTCTGTGACATACGGACGGACAGACAGACAGACAGACATGACGAATCTATAAGGGTTCCGTTTTTACGTACGGTTACGGTTCCGTAAAACGTAAAAACGGAACCCTTATAGTTTCGTCATGTCTGTCTGTCTGATAGGTCTTCAAAAATGATGTTGAGGTTTCTAAAATCATTTACGTCTACACTGAATAATTTGCGCGAGAGACACTTCCAAAGTGGTAAAATGTGTGTGTCCCCCCCCCCCCCTCTAACTTCTAAAGTAAGAGAATGAAAAATCTAAAAAAAATATATGATGTACATTACCATGTAAACTACCAACGAAAATTAGTTTGAACTCGATCTGATGAGTAGTTTTATTTTAGTACGTCATAAATACACTATTATTGAAACTTCGATCAAAGTTACCACGAACTACAAAAACTATATGTACTATGTATATTATGTTACTTGCTGCAACGGAACCCTTCATGGGCGAGTCCAACTCGCTCTTGGCCACTTTATTTATTTATGGCAGAACTGTTTGATCTCAACTCGTCTGATGAACGACGATAAAGTGGACTAAAGAGCACGCTAGACTATGAAGCAATAAGAAATATCTAGAATTTAGTTTTTTAAAGATTTTGTTTAATCAAATTAACAAAAATTGACAAAGATATTAGATCATCAAACTTCCAGAGGGGTTGTGACGTCACACTATAGTAAAAATCGGACCATATCGTGGCGTGACTCGAAACTTCTGAGTACTGTATCTTCGTAATTTTTTGATTGTGAAACATAAAAAAAAATACGTGTACAATATTTTTTAATAACCTAACTGACGGACTAATTACTTTTTTTTAGTCGCCTATTGTTGATCTATTAAAAACCACTTACTAACCTACCGCCAAACTAAAATGGTTTTAATAACACTGTAAATTCCTTTAAATTTAGGTTAAATAGTCATAACATTATTATAGCTACTATGGATACTATAAAAATATATACTTTGGATATTCTACTTTTAATGTGCGAACTACGCAGGTAAAACCGTGAAGTGCTACACATAACATCATTAGGATTAAAAATTAGTTTTGTTGATAAAGGCTCTGCCTATATATAAGTAAAGGCAAGGCAAGCGGATGCTGATGCGGAATGAAACGTATTTGCCATACATTTGCCAGCGTTACGCCAGATGTAACGTGGCCATAATCCTATTTCCTAGTTTATTGCGGCGATAATATAGACGCTGTTTTTTATATATAGATAGTATTGCGTGACGAGACGAGCAGGACATGTTCCTGATGCTAAGCAAAACGCCTGCCACATAACAGCACAGTGACACGAAGCTATTGGAACATAAAGAGTCCAAATCATTACATAGCACTGCACTACTTTTGTCACCCAGATATCTAAGATATTATACCACTAAGCCCTGTAATTTTTCTGGAAACATTGCCCTTCAAACCGGAACACAGTAATGTTTGCACATTACTACTTTGCTGTGTAACAACTGGCAAAAGCGTGGTATTTCCCGAGGCAGACTCCGCCAAGAGTCCTATCACTACGCCTATTTTACTACGCAAACTTCTTACTACTTCTGTTTTTACCTCACTGAAGTTGTAAACATTCCATCACATCACAAATCATAATAAATCAGTAGAGTTTGAATAAAATCTGAGCCAAACAATTATTCAGAATATTCTTTCCTTTTTGTTTCGAAGGCGAGAATCGAACCGGGGACCATAAATCATACGGTCGCTAATGTCATGTAGTAACAGCAAATTTCACGGATCGCTTCACTTGTTAATGCGCCCGAAATTACTTTTGCGATTCGGAACAACGCGATACATGGTTTTATCCCAGTTGTAAACTATAAGTGGTCCGTAATAAAGTACCTATGTCTATAGTCCCGTCAAGCGGCACGAAACCCATATGGGTTCAGCCATAACTATTTTCTGATCTGTGGTTCAGCGCCGGATAATAAATAAAAAAAAAAAATTCATTACTTTATTTGCGAAAATGGATAGGTACAACAAGATCTTAAAAGTTTTAGTGTTCACTTCTACCGTGTCGTCTTAATCACACACACACTTGTTTTTAGTAGATTGTATAGGTACTTCTGAGGTTCCATATAACGTTTATCGAAATCGGTGAAATACTTTTTGATTTATACTCGTATCAACAAAAATCTAAAATTGGCTTATGTCGATGCTCCTACTAATATTATAAATGTCAATGTATGGATGTTTGGATGTTTGTTGCTCAATCACGTCGTAACGCCTGAACGGATCAGCTCGAAATTTGAAACATGTATAGATTACAGTCTAGAAGAACACATAGGCTACATAATATCCCGAAAAAATGCACATATCCTTAGGGAATAAGTATTAACTGTAACGGCGGAGGGCTAATCAGATTTGGTTGAAATTTGGAACGTGTATACATTACAGTCTAAAAGAACACATTTTTTTCTTATTGTATTCGGTTAAATTAAGTTTAACTTACGTGCTGTGAGCATAGTTATTCTCAAATTGGTATTAAGCGTTTGCTAGAAACACATGGTCTGTATCTGTACTTCATAAGGCGGTGTTTGCATAAAATCCATTTTAACCATTTTGATAAAAATAGTAAATTTGTACAATGACCAAATATAAAATTATACGCGGACGAAGTCGCGGGTAACAGCTAGTATATTATATTATACGCTTACTCCAAAACCTCTCTGTCTCATAGTTCTTAGTCTGTTTACTCGCAGTTGAATTTAATCTTGTATACGAGTTTAATTATTATTTAAATTGAACTTGGTTTTATTTTTTCTGGGAAAATAAATTATTGTGTTTGACAAATATTCCAATAATCATATTGATGATAACAATTGGAACATTTTTGAAGAAGTAATTGTCTTGAACATATTTAATAGTATCAAAGTATCGTGCATGCACCGACCACAGTTCACTTAGCAATTAGTGAACATCTCACCCAGAGCGTTCACCCCTGACCCCTAACTGCCGTTGGTCATCTCGACAATCTTCCATCTCACTCTAGCTTACACATTCTCCGGTACAAAACTTGTTGTTGTCCCTGTCTGAAGGCACTATGACGTGTGGTATCTTCAGAACTGCACGACTGGTCGACTGGTACTAGTCAAGTTATGCAATGTGCATTATGACCTTATAAAATAATAATATAGAATCTCGCTTTAAGTTCTGCTGAAAAAGTGACATCGTTTCATGGTTGACCATCCGAAGACTCAAACGAAGAGGGTTGACTCCTCTTTTGTGAAAAGAACTTGGGTGGAATGCGTTGTCTGACTGTTTTTTTTCGATAGTTACAATCTTGGTGTCATCAAATCGAGAAAAAAAGCCGACTTTTTTTTTTTTTTTATTTAAATTTTACAGCTCCACAGACTCCGGGGTCCGTGACCTTTGTCAATCGTTTTCTTTTTGTTACATTAATCTTGGATTGGAGAAGAAAAGGAAATAGGGGAGAGTAGGGAACATTTTCTTGCTAATTCTAGGACTATTTTATTATCTAAGTCGCCTCCTCCCGGCTCAGCGCCTCCACCACGACTGCATTTCTATCCTTGATGGCCTTCTGCAAATTGAAAAAAGCCGACTCACATTATAAGACCTCAAGTAGGTACATACATAATATTGTGCCTGAAACAGTAAAATCGACCCCAAGTTTCGGTACCATGAATAACAGATTATATTATAAACTCACAGGCACAAATTAACGGCCCACCTATATTTTTCGTCACTTCGATTTTTTTCGATAAAATCGGTTTCGTGTGATTATTCTTAAAAAGCGTTTTTGTTTTCAATATCTTCTTGGTTTCTTATTGCTTAATAGCTTAACTAACTATTTGCTTGATAACTTTCAACGGTACTACCATAAAATTTGCTTAAAAATTAACGATTTCTGCAGGGTGGACGGTTGGGTGGACACGTAGACAGGGTGGGTGGTTTAATTGTGCCTGTGAGTGTAGGTATATTATGTGCTGGCTTACCGACCAAACTTTTAATAGTTACAGCAAGTTCTCAGAAAAAGATAGCGAGGAATAGTGTAAAGTTGACGTTGCTCTTTACAAATGCAATACATGTAAAATAAATGTAGTCAGTAAGCTCTACTACAGCTCATGTCTAGATTTTTTGAAATGAACACTTTTACCCCCATTGAGCACTTTTTTGTTTGGTAACGGACATGTCGTACGTTGGAGCGGCGGCGGAACAACGGAGCAGGACGTCTACTCTCTTTCTACAAAAACGTAATTTCGAAATAAACTCCAGGACCTCTACTCTCGTCCGATCGAACATTGTTTGGCGTTTAAATGTTCTAAGCCTACATTTTTTTAAAATAAAGAGTGACGAGACGAACAGGACATGTGCCTGATGGTAAGCAACATGCATGCCACATAACAGCACAGATACACGCAGCTATTGGACCATGAAGAAATCATTCATCAAAAGTCCAAATCATTACCTAGCACTACACTGCGCTCGTCGCCCAGAGATCTAAGTTGTTATATCTCTAAGCCCTGTAATTTATCTGGAAACATTACCCTTCAAACCGGAACACAGTAATGCTTGCACATTACTGCTTGGCGGTAGAATAACTGGCAAAGGACTTTAGGACGAAAAATCACAAAAACACTCTTCCCAAAATAGTTATATCTGCCCCAAGTTTCGGCAGCTTCAAAAACAGATTAAAGTGCTGGCTTATCCATTAAATTTTTTATAGTTACACTGAATTTTTGGAGAGTGATGGCAAAGCCCTATAAAAATGTATACAAAAATTTGACATGGGTCAGTGCAATTGTAATAAAAACATATTATACTCATATAATGCTTGACAGTTTTCTGTACAATAATTATTAAAATACAGTAAAGTAGTCATTTCAAACTTTGAAAATGTATACAATTTGTATGCTCTTTCTTTTGTTTTTATTTTTTATTTATTGACGTGTAAATTGTACATTTATGAATAAAGTACTTTGACTTTGAAAAGAAGTAGAACCGGAGTAGGAAAGTCGCGAGTTTATTTCGAAATTACGTTTTTTCGTAGAATGGGAGTAGACGTCCAGGACAGACAGACAGTAACTCTTTATTATGCACACTAGTAAATTACAAACACTTCAACAATAAAAACAATAACTTAATAACTAGTGCCATAAATGGCGGCTTTATCGCTAAAAGCGATCTCTTCCAAGCAACCATTAACAGCAGGAAAACAAGTCAATAAGGTACAGTGAGGATAGAGTGCAAAACGTGCGCATTAGACACTTTTTCTCGTGAGTTCGCATCTGACATGCTAAATATAATATTAGCTAAGTAAGTTTTGACTTCCTTAGGCAGGCGCTGTGACTGCCAATGTTTATATAAAAGACCTATGGCATTTGGCTCAAATAATTTCTGATACCTACCGAAAATTGGAGTAGTGTTTAATGGCCTTAGTAGTTACCTACAATGGTTTCTAACAGGTTTATGTATACGAATTGAGACGTGGTCCTTAATTGTGGGCCTCATAACAAAACTCAAAGTCACACAGCGAGCTATGGAGAGAGCTATGCTCGGAGTCTCTTTGCGCGACAGAATCCGTAATGAGGATATTCGCAAAAGAATGAAAGTGGCCGACATAGCTCAAAGAGTAAGCAAGCTGAAGTGGCAATGGGCAGGCCACATCGCTCGCAGAACTGACAAGCGATGGGGAAGAAAGGTTCTCGAGTAGCGACCACGAACCAGAAGACGCAGTGTTGGACGGCCTCCCACTAGATGGACAGATGACTTCCCAAAGGTCGCTGGAAGCCGCTGGTTGCAGGTTGCGCAGGACCGTTCATTGTAGAAATCAAGGGGGGAGGCCTATGTTCAGCAGTGGACGTCTTGCGGCTGATGATGATGATGAATTGTATACGAACAGGAATTAAAAATTACTCATACTTAGTTTTTAAAACGCTTGTACATTTTTAAGTATTATGTTTGTATTAAAAAAACCTATCAAAAACACACTATCAATTTTAAATACGTAGAGTTAAACAAAACAAAACAGTTTCACTAGTTAATTAAAAGGGGAAACTGTAAAAACAGATTCCTTGATAAAACGAAATCCGACCATTCACGAAACATCGGAGTTAATTGCTGTTCAGCGCCATCTATCGGATTACCGGAGAACTATTGTTGCAGGGGTTGCCAATTTGAAAGATGAATTTAATTACTGTTTGTTTGTTTTTAATTTAATTTCGCTATAAATGTATATATGACAAGTTGTACCCAGGGTTTCATCCGCGTTTGTATATTTTTTTCTTTTTTTCCAACGAGTAACCTACGTTACGTTACGTTACGTTACGCCTTTGCAGATTAGCTATCTGGTAGTGAAAGTCCCGTCATATTCGGCCCAGCCGTTTCGGAGATTAGCTGGAATACGCAGACTGACACAAAAAAATTAATTAGTTAGTTATTTGTTGTACAAGAATGCAAAGTAGCTTTTTAACCGCGTGCTCAATTTTGATGACCGAGCAAGCGAAGGATTCTAAAGTTGAATCACGAGCGTAGCGAGGGATTCAAAAATTAGAATCCTGAGCGTAGCAAGGGAATCAAAAGGGTGTGCCCTTTTGATTCCCTTGCTACGGTCAGGTGAAAAATCGTTGCACTCGAGTACAACAAATAACTAACTATTTAATTTTTTTGTGTCAGTCTGCGTATTCCAGCTAATCTCCGAAACGGCTGGGCCGAATATGACGGGACTTTCACTACCATTTACTACACGTAATTTTTCATCCCCCCTAGCGAGGAAATTACTAAACGCTTTGCGCATTTTCAGTTTCAGTCGATTCTGTTGGCGTTAAATAAACTTCTTGGTCGCTAGAATCACTTATTATTATGGTATTTCGGTTTTTCACTTGTATTCAATTTTATACGTTTTAAACTTAAGTTTATTTAGCCATGGTTTTAAGGTTTTAACAATAACAATATTAACAATATGACGTGAACATATGGAGAGTTGACCGATTGAGGTAAGGAGTTTCATGTGTACATGAAAAAGTGTCCGCCCAAATGCATTAAATTATAGTAGCGCTAAATTTGCATCAGGGTAGGTACATTTTAAAGTAAATTAATAAACGTACTATTCAGAATTCATGAAAGAAAAATATTGGCAGTCATAGGCACTGCCGATAGAAGTGGTAACTTATAACTCAGAATTTGATTTTTACTTTGGAAACTACGCGTGTGAAACCGGAGGGCGTGGCTATGAGCATGGCCATCTAGAAATGCTGACACATTTTTAAATGGACAATGGGAAAGGCTGAGGCATTTCTAGATGGCCATTGGCTATGGTCCCAAGTTTACCCGAAGATTTCTTATCATTCCCGAGCGTGACGCTAGAATTAAACTGACAGCCCACGAAAAATCTGTCTTTGGCGCGCGAAAAGAAGTTTTGACTTCAAAATATATTGTACCTACATGTTTTCTCAAAATAGTAATTATTTATTTGATGTTATATTTACTACATTATTTTGTACTGCACAAGTAGTGGAAATTATCTATTAGTTACTATTTTAGTAGTCAATAATATTTAGTTATTTAACTCGGCAACTCGGCATACTTCAATTCGATTACAATTGATTCATTCATAGCATTTCAAAATGTTTTGCCATTTGAAATAACATTCTTTACCTCTATCCTCCATACGTGAAAAGAAAATTGCGCGCAAAGCATTTAAAAAAAAGTACACCAAAGAGGTTCCGAGTATGAGTTTTTAACAAATTAAAAATAAATGTATGATGAAGTCGGCACCAAGGAGGTCTAAATAAATAGGTTAAATTATGTTTTGAATGCAAAATTAAATGCAAATTTACTTTAACCTCTAGAGGGTAAAAACGACTTTTGCGCCCTGATATCGAGGAGCAAAAGTACTCTTTCCGAGCTGGTGGGATGAAAAATAGTTTTTAGATATAGTATGTAGGTACCGTATATTATATATTATATAGGTACTTACATATGAACTTAGTAAAAAGCTGTTAATTATGATATTACACACAGGTACTCCAATCTTATTTAATTGTATAGATGTAAAGACAATGGTAGCTAAGCTTCCAGTTGTAAATAATCGTTTAATAGACATAGATACATGCACAAAAATTAAAGTGTCTATTAAGTAACTATAAATTAACAGATTCTCACTAAATGCGTAAAAAATATGAAAGTAAAGAGTAAGATATAAATACTATCTTCTTATATATAAAATTCTCGTGTCACAGTGTTTGTTTCCGTACTCCTCCGAAACGGCTTTACTGATTTTAACCAAATTTTATATGCATATTCTGTAGGTATGAGAATCGGCTACTAGCTATTTTTCATACCCCTAAGTGTTAGGGGTAGTTAACCCCAAATATTTTTTTTTTAATTTTTAGTAACATTTTTTTGTTTTTATTTTTTTATAATGTGGCGTTAAAAAATACATATAACCCTAAATTTTTACCCTTTTATCACCAACCTCTGTTTTTATAGCCATTTTAGAAATTTAATCATTTGACAGTGAACTCCTAAACGACGGGACCAATTTTTTTTTATTTTTTTGTGTGTGTATTCGAAGATGGTTTAAATTCACAAATAAACCCGGCAGATGGCGCTGCAGACAGTGTCTAGGTTATGTCCGAGCGAAGCCGGAACGGGCCGCTAGTAATACTTAAAAATATTTTTTGCCTGTCTGTATTTTTGTTCCAGTTAGTCTCTGAAATGGTTGGACCGATTTTAATGGAACTTTCATTGGCATATAGCTGATGTTAAAAGAAGGAACTTAGACTAGGTACCTACTATTATTTTACAAAATGTATAGTTTCGCGGAAACAAAATTAAAGCGAATGAGTGAGCCGCGAGCTACTCCGAAGCGCAGGTTTTAGGGTCTATATGGGGTGGCATAACATTGTTTGTCCCATTTTAGGTAGGCATAACGTTTTTAGGACTAATGATAATTTACCATAACAACTAAACGCATAACTGTCTTCGCATAATGTTAACTAGCATAACCATATATGACATAACGATAACTTACCATATTTTTAAACGCATAGCCATATATAGCACACAGATAACTTAGTATAATGTTTCGACGCATAACTATAAATAGCATAATGTTTAAAGGCACACATTGAGAAAAGCATAACAATACTTAAACATAATGATCAACTGCATAAACTGTAAACGCCTAACTAAAAAACAAGTGCAAAGAGCGGACGGACTGTAGCAACATTATTTAAATAAAATACGTGGGTGTATGAACAAAGCCGTATTGATATCATCATCAAGAATAAAAAAAAAAAAAAAAAAAACAGCATTTTTACGAGCGATAGCTAGTAATTTAAAATTGAAATAAAAATGTTACCTCGTCAAATACGAGGACATCATTTTATTCATTTCATATATTTATATAAAATTGCAATATTAAACTTTGCATGTTATGTAAAAAAGTAATATTAATAACAGCATATGAATATTTCAATTGAGATTTATTTTCATATTAAATATGCCTTGCGTTTTTATGGTAGGTACAATAAAAGGTCTTTATGCAGTAGTATAACATTTTTTGTACTAATTTATGTAGACATAACGTTTTTAGGACTTAAAAACCTACATACACCTAAGACATGGTGCACGATATAGTGCACTTTTTGACTCCGGGTGAGCTCCCGCCAGAAGCTCTGCGGTCAGCCCTGAGTATCGCTTCTCCATACTCTGCCTGCGCTCCACTACGGAGGTCTTCAGCTCGCTTCGTTCGCCACCTCCCACCTTCGCTTCGCCTGGCCTCGCATGGATAGCTTCACTCAGGACCTTGCTTGAGCTTCTGGCTCCCGCATTTTTTAAATACACTCTAGGGGTAGTAGCGACAAGACTAGGTGGAGCCTATAAAAAAATGCCTAAAAACTATTATGCGTCTCATCAATAATCGAGTAAAATGTAGTGCAATATATTGTTATGCTTAAAACACATGACGCCAAAAAATGATTATGCGAAAGTTGCATTATGACATTATACATTATGCTACATTCATTAATATGACAAAGTAAATTAGGAACAGAAAGTTATGCGTTTTAATAGGCTCCCAGTTTTTATCTTAAACTTTAAACAAACTACTTATCATTTTACTATATCTATTTTTTTATTTCTTTAACTTCAATTTGAAAATTAAATGGTAGAAAATAGTTTGTCTGGCGTCAAAGCTTAATCGGTATTAGGTCTGCCCGGAAAGCTGGAGGTTGTGGGGTCGATTCCCGCTCGGAACAAATATTACCTTTTTTGAAGTACCTATTTGACTGTGAAATGAAACGGTTTGCTCCAAAATGTCACAATTACAATGCCCGATTGGGATACGTTGTGTTATAAACGACTTAATTTTGTTGTAAATCTAACCATGTCATTACTTTTGTCTGTAACATAATGACACAATAAATGATTGAGTATTTGTGTGAAGAATATTGATATTCGTCGTGTGCCTGGGTGTTCCTACGTACGTAAGTACGAGTACCTATGTATATAAATTATACAGTACTAGCAGCGTCCCATTTCCTATCGAAAAGTAGCCTATGTACTATTCCAGACTATGATCTAAATTCTATAGTATTCCAAATTTTAATCTGGCAGTTCTACGTGTTTTAGCAACAAAATATCTAAACGTCCAAACATTCGCATTTACTTTTGCATTTATAGTATTTATATATTTAGTAGGATTATATCAGCTATCTGACCCCAATAATACAAGATATGCTTAGCTTTGGTTAAAATAGATTTTAACGATAAAAATCTATTTTAATTTCTTTTGTCTGTTTTTTATTCTGGATAATCTCCGAAACGGCTGGATAGATTATAGTGGGACTTTCAGTACCAGATAGCTGATGTTCTAATCTAAAGCATAACTTAGGCTACTTTTAATTGAGAGGGAAAATATAAGCAATGATCAGGGTTCCGTGAAAAACCAAAACCTTAGAAGTACGGGTGAAACAGCTAGTTTATAAGGAGTTTTTGAAAAGGAGCACTATTTGGTTATTTTTGACATGGGTTCCATCCGGGGATGTAACTCAGTGGTAGAGTGTCTGCTTCGCATGCTGAAAGTCCTGGGTTCAAATCCCAGCATCTCCAGTCTCTTTTTGCAATCTACAATTATCTCAATTATATATCGTTTTTAATATTATTTTTTTTTTTCAAAGAAAGCAAATAACAACTTCAAATTAATCTAAAACTGAGATACTTGACAAAATTTCATAGTTATTGTGAAATCAACAATGAGACAGCGAAGTAGGACAAATATGTACGTCATCGAAGTAAGCAAATTTAAGATTTTGGTTGTTATTTCAATACCTGCTACAACGATTTTGATAAAAAATGGCAGTCATAGGAACTCCCAATAGAAGTAATAAGAAGTGAAAACTTATTAACTCAAAATTTGATATCTAACTATGGAAACAACGCGGGTGAAACCGGAAGGCGTGACCATGAGCATGGCCATCTAGATATGCTGACGCATTTCAAGATGACTTACGGAAAATGCCACGCAAATCTAGATGGCCAATGGTCATGGTCCCGAGTTTACCCGAAGATTTCTTATCATTCCCGAGCGTGACGCTAGAAATCAATTCACAGCCCACGAAAAATCTGTCTCTGGTGCGCCAAAAAAGTTTTCACGTCAATCGTATGGAGCCACCTCTAAAATATGATTTACGAGTCGTCGATCGCATTGTGCCGGCGAGATGGAGGTCAAGTACAAACTGGGCTATCGTTGTAGCTCGCGTCTTTCGGAGCTTTTGGCATTTATTTAACACAAAGATATTCTGGTAGAAATCGCTTTAGGCCGACTCTTGAAATTGCTACACGTGTGACTAAACTAACAAAACGCAGACACAAGTCATCATCATCATCATCAGACGCAAGACGTCCACTGTTGAACATAGGCCTCCCCCCTGATTTCCACAACGAACGGTCCTGCGCAACCTGCAACCACCGGTTTCCAGCGACCTTTGTGAGGTCATCTGTCCATCTAGTGGGAGGCCGTCCAACACTGCGTCTACCGGTTCGTGGTCGCCACTCGAGAACCTTTCTTCCCCATCGGTTGTCAGTTCTGCGAGCGATGTGGCCTGCCCATTGCCACTTCAGCTTAGACACTCTTCGAGCTATGTCGGCTACTTTCGTTCTTTTGCGAATATCCTCATTACGGATTCTGTCGCGCAAAGAGACTCCGAGCATAGCTCGCTCCATAGCTCCCTGTGTGACTTTGAGCTTTGTTATGAAGCCTACAGTTAAGGACCACGTCTCAGTTCCATAAGTATGAACATTTATTTTAATACTAGCGGCCCGTTCCGGCTCCAATAGGAAAATATGACGTATTTAGACCGTTAATTAAAAAAAAACTATCTCTCACGTTTGACCAAATTGCACATAAATACCTACCAACTTCCGTATATATATCGGTGGACTTAGTAAAGAGTTCATTGAAAATACGTCACATCATGACACTGGTTTTTTATATAAATAATTAAGATAGGATACTTATGACGTATGGCGCATAACGTACGGTTAAATTTTATTTTAAAAAACCACGTCATTTTTCGAACCAATAGAGCGCACAGCCTGTCGCGCGGCGCGTGCCGCCCGGAATCAATTGTTACTTATTTAATAGCTGTTAGCTCTGATTGACAACCACCTGGACAACCATGGACAACTATAGTTTTATTATTTATAACCGACATAAAAAAAATAAGTTATTCAAATCATTCTTCAATTCTTTTCAAAATAATAATTGTTCAATAATTAATTAATTAATTATTTAATAATTAGTTAATTAAATATTAATTTATTAAATAATTATTAATATATAATCGTGTATGTTACTCGATAAGCGCCGCCAGTTGTGGATCAATTTTGATGATTCGTTTTTTTTTTTAGTAGATCATAGTTCAGACATTTGTGGATCCATATAGATTTGATCGAAATCGAATGTGGTGGTTTTTGAAAAATTAACAATAAACTAAAATGTGCTCAAATTATCTGGATGACATAGATTATAGATTTCACAAAGGTCACATCCGATCCTATCAACACGAAATTGTGTAAATGCATCAATGAAAACTTGTTTTGCACCAAAACAAACAATAATTTTATACAAAAAATTAAACCGACTTCAAAACCACACATAGGTACCTAGGTACTCAAAAGAGAAAAATAAATTAATGTAATTGTTACGTACTTGGTTAAAAAATACTAAATTTTGACGTGATAACGTCTTATAATTCGGTGAAGCCGGCTGCACGCCCGCAAAACATGACGTCATGTAACGTCACCGTTACCGTTAGTTCGTCGTCCGTGCCATGCGGACGAAGCTGAGCGCTGAGGGCGCCACCCTCCGAGTCGAGCGGTATCACTAATCGCGCTATCAGCGTACTGATTTCTTAAGACGTTGTCACGTTTCACTATCGTCATTAAAGCGACTTTACAGACAAGCATTTTTTGATTTACTTATGATTATTGCGATATGTATTTGTAAAAGTGATAATATACCTATGTTGTATAAAAGTGACTGGCCTAGTGGCTTACTGGGTAGTAACTCTGCCTGCGAAGCCGAGGGTCGTGTGTTCTATTCCCACTCAGTGCAAATATTTGTGTGATGAATTCAAATGTTTGCACTGTGTCTGAGTGTTTCTATGTATAATAAGTGTGTATTTACAACTATATAAGTATTATATCAGCTATCTGATGGTGTTGTGTGTGAATTGTCCACCAATATTTATTTTTGTAAGAAAAGCCATCTAATAATGATCATGAAGTGGTATTTCAAGACCCCATGGAAGTCGACCAGTAGGTATAAATATTCCACGTCCTGATAAAGCAGTTCTCATCAGTTATTCCATTTGGCCTGACATTTGTGCGCGATCAACCATTCATTTCGTTTGTCTGCGCCAGTAATCGACTTTACCTTTAAAAATATCCACCTGGGTAAAGGTTCTGGGGTCTCTTTAAATAATTATGACAAACAGTGATAGAATGCCGTGAAGGGTGGTGTGTTCATAGCACCATTTTTTTAATGAAATGAAGTGACGGACTTTAATTCAGGCTATTATGGTATCTATTAGCTTAGCTTTTACTTTCTACTACTACTATTTTTATTATTATTCAAGATATGCGCCTGATTACGAACATATTGAGAAAAAAAGCAGCCTTTTGAAAATTAAAAGTTCTAAACGTTGCCTAAAAAGTGTATTGTAACAAAGAAAAGAAGCAGTAAATCAATTTCACACTTAGATATCCGAGTTTTCACTCTACATTAGTTGTTGCGATAAATCAATTCAATTTTAAGGTATAATTGTTAATAATGAACAAAAGTTTTTGTTCAATAATAACAATTACCGTTATTTAGGTAGGTACTAAATTATTAGAAATAATAAACAATTTAGCTAATAAAATGTAATATTTAAAAAATGTTTGTCTGTAAAGTCGGTTTACTGACGATAGAACGTGACAACGTCTTAAGAAAATACTGATGGAATGGTAGCATTTTTCAAAAGAAATTTTTAATTTCATTTGTTTAATAGATTTGTATGTAAAAAGTAATCAGTAGAATTTAGTCATTTTCAATCAAAACAATGCAAAAAAGCTTTTAGATGCCGGGGATCGAACCCGGGGCATTTTACATGCAAAGCGAACGCTCTACCACTGAGCTACATCCCCGCTTGAACTACTGGTCGAAATAATTAATACACCTGTAACAAACATGCGGCGAGGTAACGACCGACGGTAACGACCGACGGTAACGGTACATGACGTCATGTTTTGTGGGCGTGCAGCCGGCTTCATCGAATTATAAGACGTTATCACGTCAAAAAAATTCTAAGTCTTCATATATTAACGCTAGAATTTAATCAGAATGAAAATTCAGACATGTTTGTTTTTGCAATAAAAGTTCAAATCGCTTAAATTTAAATATGTAAATTTGAAGTTGACGTTTAATATTTTTTTAATACAAAGTGTGTTCCGAATTGCCCACAACGCCGCGCCGCCGGCGCGCCGTTTTATTCTGTGGCGCCGTGTAGAAGGTGTCGATCCGCAGATACCGGATCCGGCTAGATCCGGATTACGGACTGGAAATGGATCGCGGCTTAATTTCCTGATGCGCTGCCTTGGCGTTTCCAGTCTTCGGGGCTTTATATTATACAATATGGGGAGTTATTTGTGGAACGGTTAATGTTGCCCGGATAAAAAAGGATACTTAAATCCTATTTGTTAATAATTTAAAAAAAAATGCTCGTATTAACATTTAAGAAATATTCGCAACATAGAATAATATATTAAATATTGAACGCGACAAAAAAATTAAGTAAGTACTTATGTGTTTTCTAAAAACATTTTAATTACGTATGTAATTAGTCACTGTTTTGTTTGTTACAGTTTCGTTCCATGTAACATTCTAGGGTCATACCCAAATTACAAAACGAGACTTTTTTTTTTTTTTAATAATTGTTATTTCCGTTTAAGATAGGTGACCCATAGACGGTGTGATAGGTACTTCCTAAGAAGAATCTGCAAATAATGCTACCAGGGTGTTACTACCAAGCCCATTAAATTGATTTGATTATGTAGAATGATAAGAATGATAATTGGGATGATGACTGAGTCAAAAATATGTATGGCGTTCTAATCAATGTGTCAGGTAGATTAGGAAAAAAAATGGGACATTTGTCATTTTTTGTTTTTTATCAAATTATTAAAAATCGACATAGATATCATCATCAAACTTCCGAAGTGGGGGTTGTGACGTCACGTGTTCGTAAAAATCGTGCACTAAGTGACGTCACACAAAACTCCTAACCACTGTATCGTCATCTATTTTTCTTTGTGTCTATTTTCACTAAAATTGTAAAAAACAAATGACATTGTTCATTACTATTGTAATAAATACATTATATTGTAATGGTTGACACTTATTTGCACGATACTCTTTATCGTACAATAAAATCTTAAATTTAAACTTTAAAAATGTATACTGTTTGTATGCTCTTTTTGTTTGATTATAAATTGACGTGTAAATTGTACATTTATGAATAAAAAACTTTGACTTTGACTTTGTGAAATAAAATAAAAATACGTGTAGGCACAATATTTTTTAATAATCTAATTGACGGGCTTATTCGTTTTTGTCATCATGCCTATATAAACTGGTAGCGGGCTTGATCATCTTGATTATCTCTAATTAAGTATATTATCTCTAAACCTTCAACGGTCTACGTATAATTAATTATCATGTGCTTAGTGTAAGTAGTCAAAGTAGCTGGTTATGTATTTTAGTTAGGTTCTGTCCATTAAAAAAACTTTGAATTAATAAATCCATTTTGGAACCAAATCTCTAGATTGTTCCTAAAGCGGCCACAAAATAATATTTCTAAATACCCCAGATGGTATCTAACATTTCAATATTTTGACGCTATCCACACTACGCAAGAAAAATCACAGCATTTCATCCACATCTCCAATATAGGGTGTTTCGTCCCATGATTGACAGCTAATAACATAAGATTTCCCATGGGGAGGGACAATTTGTCCCCCACCGCGACGCCGCCATGGAAACCATGACGATTCCGCAGATACATGAAGTGGGGATACAGCTAAGCAATAGTTTGAGTGTTAATTGCAGTCGGGATTTTGTAAGGAGTTATCGATTTCGGCGCGTCAATAATTTTTCCAATTTCTCAGTTTTAACCTACGACGCAGGAATAGCCGTGTGTGTGTGTTTTTTGTTTTGTTTGAAAGGTAAATAAATCGGGATTGTTCTTTGCTGTTTGGTGAATATTGGTCCAAGATGGCTCCCACCACAAAATGGCGCAAACTATGTTTTTTTTTGTAACTACTTCTTCAATATGTATCTCATGTTTTCAATTTAATTCTTGTTCATTAACTTCATAATTTTCTTCTATACTTCATTATTTGCGCGAGAGACACTTCCAAAGTGGTAAAATGTGCCCCCCCCCCCCCTGTAACTTATTTCTAAATTGAATGATAAAACTAAAAAATATATAATATATGATGTACATTAATTACCATGCAAACTTTCAACGAACGAAATCTTAAACATATGTTTTATGTTACTTGCTGCTACGGAACCCTTCATGGTAAGCAACATGCCTGCAACATAACAACTCAGCTATTGGAAATGAAGATATGAAGAGTCCAAGTCATTGCGCTCGTTACCAAGAGATATAAGATGTTTTATCCCAGTGAAAAAGTTTATCATCACGTTAACGGCGGAGAAAAACATCGCAAAAAATCGGCATGTTCTAAGAATTATTCGAGGTCATACGAGGTCTTAATCACGCTGGCTCAATGTGGGTTGGCCAACATTGAGCCAGCGTGGGGATTTTTTTTTAACTAAAGGCTGACGAGACGAGCAGGACATGTGCCTGATGTTAAGCAACATGCCTGCCACGTAACAACACAGTGACACGAAGCTATTAGAACATGAAGACTCCAAATCATTACCTAGCACTGCACTGAGCTCGTCACCCAGAGATCTAAGATATTATATCTCTAAGCCCTGTAATTTCTCTGGAAACATTGCCCTTCAAACCGGAACACAGTAATGCTTACACATTACTGCTAGGCGGTAGAATAACTGGCAAAGGTGTGGTACTTCCCCAGGCGGACTTTGCCAAGAGTCCTACCACTACTTGACTGAATTATAGCTCTGGCTCTCTCCTTGCGAGAGAAAGTTCCGAGTCCTGGCAGTGGGAACATGGAATGGGTTGCTTGTACTAACACCCAAACTTTAAAATTCATAAAATATTCATATGAAAACGTCTCAAGACCGATTTAAACTGAACGAACATAGAGCTAGAGCTGGAACAAGAGCATTCTTTCTCGATCTTTTAGTGTAAACGAAAGAGCGTTCTTAGCGTTTTCCATATTATAAATTCCATAGAATCTTTGCGAACGCAAACAAAACAACGAAAGAATGCTCTACGTTTGTTTACACCAAATGAATTTGATACGATGGGGATAGAATGAGCATTCGCTCGTCTGATGTAAATCGACCTTTACAGTCGCGAGCTCTAATATCAAGTACCTAACTATGCAATTCTCGGGTGTAAATTATTCGAAACTATAAAGTGAAGGCAAAATATGAGTGAAAACATAAATGAATGGATAGCCGTTATCTGCCGCATAAAATATTAATGACCACCCCCATTAGCTGCGAAGAGCTTTTTACTCGAATAAGCCACGGATAATACCCGGACAAGGGTGTAGTGGAACTAGAATAACTAGATGTACTGCTCTAGGAAAGAAACGGTGAATTATGAAGTGAACACTTCAGGAGTCGAAACTTTGGGCATACCCACAGAAATCTAAATAATAAGGTAATAGAAATGGCATAACTCTCAAATTACTTGCAAAACGCTTGTCGCCACATTTCCCCTACCCCGCGATCACTACTACATGCGCGTAGTATTCAAATAGAGCTCCACTCACACACCAATAGCTGCACATTATCAACCTGGGTCTGTGATTGCACCACACACATCCATAAACGCTTATCAGTGAACCTACTAACACATTGAAAAATCAACAATTTTTCACATATACGCTAGTGCTTGACAAAAATTAAAACATATCGATATTTCAAAGTACGGTCCAATTTTAACATTCGATAAAGGTTATTATTGATTTCATTAATTAGGTGTATTACACTACAACAAAGTCAATATGCCTACCTATAAAATAAGTGAGTCACATGGGGTATCCTATTGTTTCGAAAACTGAACTATGTAATTCTGACACCACATGGGATTAGGTATAGTTGAAGAACAAAGGTTGTTGTATATTTTGTACATCGAGCAACTCGATCTTCCGCACAAGCACGGAAGGGAAGTAGCCTTTGCTAAAAATTATTGTTCAAATCTTTCTGTCATTTCTTGCGGGAGGGGAAAGTTGCACACTAGCGTAAAGCCGCACTATTACATACAAAACATACTTGTACCGATCCATTGCCGACCATACTCACACAGCCAAATCACTAACACATAAAAAATAAAGCACCATTCACAAATCTAGCCCCGCCCTCAGTGTATTCCACGCCACAGTATATTATCAAACTCCATGGTCCACGCGGACTTGTACTTTGACAGAGGGGAAACGCTGTGTATGCCTACTCCCTTCCGTGTTGCTCGCTGATTTTGTATGAAAACTAATAAAGTCTTAAAAATAAAAGCTTACAATAGATAAATACTGCCTCAGTTATCTTAATATTTATTTTGCACGGACGAACAATCGCGCGTTATAGCCAGTATGTATATACTTTTTTTAATAATTAATGAATTATGAAGTAATGTTTACCGCGAATTAAAAGATTGTACGTACGGGTGTAATGTTAATTGCGTACAATTTTTTTTATCGATTTATTATGTTACTTTATCGATAAAACTATGTAAAATTTAAAGTAAAATTTTCATCGTTTATTTTTGGGCAAGTAAAATTGGACCGTCACAGCACTAACTCACAATCGCTGCCTGCGGTTGTACCATGGAAGATTAGAGGTTATGACGATATCTTTAATTTTACATTACATTGCTGTTTATGCTTGTACCACTTTAGATGTTAATTAATGTATGCAGCAATGGTATGCAAAATGACGATCACACCAAAAATTTATAACTATCATAGTGAATCATTGCGCTCCGTTTATTTTATTAAAAAATACAATTAAAATAAAATAAAATACCTATCAGTGAAATGTAATCTCATTATTGGTATAATTGCAAGTTGTGGAAGAACTTCCACAGTTTATGCTGCATAACACAAGTTTTTAAAGATGATTCACGCCTGCCGGTTCGAACAAGACTAAACTACAATTCGAGCACTGGTGGCCTACAAGTCACCTGTGCGGCGACAATGTCACGCGGTCATGCGACTTCTAGTACCTTATTATTTAGATTTCTGTGGACATACCCAAAGAGGCATAAATTTTAGAAAAACTGTTGTCATCATCAGCTATAAACGATTTAATAAAGCAGTTTGCTGAAAAAAGGCAAGGATAGTACAATATTTAATAAAAATTGTTTGTAAAATATTTAAAAAGAGGCAGATAATTTACGACGAATAATTTTGTTGTTTTGATTTTTTTTCCAACTTTATTTTTTATTTTTGAAATAATCTTTACCCTTCATAAGGTCCCCAAACAAATTTTTATACGGGGCCCCGCCAAGGCACGCTACACCACTGATAGTGTCTTAGTTATGGAGTCGTCATCTACATACTAACTTCGGACGGCGCGGCGGTGGCAGCGGAGAGCTTTTTGGATATCTCGTAAATTCGCGTCACCGATATGCGTAATAGGAGTATATCTGTAGCTCTGCTCTATAGGTCATATATATTGTTGTGCAACATTAGTGCGGTTTAATACTAAAGTTATAAGTGTAAGTTTTCATTTATAATATCGGCAGTCCTTATGCCCCTATCTAACATTTTATAATAATAGGTACCTACATAGCAAAGGGGCGAGCAGGCCGAGCGCCAGATGGTAAGCATAAGCACAGTCCAGTCTATAAGCTCGACGAAACATGAAGAGTCCATATCACTGCCTTGTACTGCACTATGCTCGTCATCTAGAAATTTAAAATTATTATATATTTAGTATTGTATTGTATTGTTTACCTATGCCCTGATTTTTTCCTCAAAAAAAAAACGTTTCCCTTCGAACCGGAGCACAGTAATGTTCGTACGTTATAGATTTTTACGTGATACTTCCATCCATCTTTCAATTACCAACCGTCGTCAAGAATGTCGTCTAGTTAAGCCAAATGTAAGAGTGTTATTATTATAAATATGTTAAAATACCTATTATATCAGCTGTCTAGCTACCATAGTTGAACTGAGTTCAAGCGTTAGCTTAGTTTGGGGCTAGGATTTGTTTCCAGAGAAATTACAAGGCATAGAGACAAGATCATAAAATATTCCAATACGTATAATGTTGCATTACAATGTTGCATGCGAGTCGCATGGACATACCCTACCCGTCCCGTCATTCTCTTTAAACAAAAAAAAAGATAGTAGGTATGTGTTTTGTATAGAAAATCTCAAGAAATATTTATGGTGTGTACGCTCTTCCAGCAATAAAGTCTGTAGTCCACCACATCTGCGGCGTCTCCTCTTCACTAATCATAAGGCGAGCGATTAGGTAAAAGGCGATAAATCTTAGACCCTGGCAATAAGTTATTGCGCACTCAGTGTGCAGGCCCCCTAATTATTGTGGTGTAAAAATAATTAACCTTGACGGGTCAGGATACATGTGTTTCTGCTGGGACTCTTCTATGAATCTGTATCCATGCAGCAAGGATTAAACGTCCTTGCCATACAGATAGAAAATATTCTCGCACGCTCGGTATGATAAGAAAGCTTCGGGTAAACTCGGGACTAAGGCTATTGGCTATTGGCCATCTAGAAATACGTCAGCCAATGGGAAATGCTGAAAGGGCGTGAACAGGCCATCATGGCATGGCCATCTAGAAATGCATCAGCCAATGTGAAATGCTGACGCATTTCTAGATAGCCATGCCAAGATGGCGAGGCCACGCCCTCCGGTACACCCGTGTAGTTTCCAAGGTAAGCTATCAAATTCTAAGTTATAAGTTTTCACTTCTATCGGCAGTTCCTATGACTGCCAATTTTTTTTCTTGATGATTACAATCTTGGTGTCTTGAAGTCGAGAGTGAATTGGTTTTCTTCTAGGCAAGCACGCTCCATCGTAGACAGTTTTGTCGCTAAACATCAGACGAGACGGCGATCAAGTGTAAACATATATTATGTGAACAAAAAACCCATTACTTTTTGGAAAAAGTAACGGAAAAAATTGTTATTGTGGGTTTTCCACACATACCATCCCAAACTGTTTTTTGGACCTCTTTAATAAGGTGTACGATACTGTGGTACATTATTTTGATCTATATCGTAAGGAGCTAAACTCTTTGAGGATTCTGAGGGCTCAGCTAGCATTTGCAATGTAAACGCAAAAAAATAAGCACAATTTACGGCATCATATATTAGAAACCTCTAAAATTATCAGTGTTTCTGCTATAATACGCATGTAAGTACCTATTATTTACATAAACCTTTCTCGGTCTAATAAAAAAACTGCACCAAAATTCGTTTACGACCTAATTTTAAAGATCTAAGCTGTAAGCATACCTACTTAGGGACAGACAGACAACGGGGAGCGACTTTATATCGTACTATGTAGTGATTATCGGTCGGTAGGTAATTAACTTAAAAAAATGCCTAACACCTAAAGAAATTGTCACTTGAAAAACCAAACTTTTTAATCCTTTCCGTAGTTTTAGAAACGTTATACCCCGTTTACATTATTCCAGTCCAGCGGTCGAATCCAGCGCTGGATTGCTTACTGGAATAATGTAAACCGGCACTGGAATGCATTGGCACTGGATTGATGCATCCCAGTGCCGGTTTCCATTATTCCAGTAAGCAATCCAGCGCTGGATTCGGTTGCTGGACTGGAATCATGTAAACGGGGTATTTGTCCAGTATCGGTATTCTATGCAGAATACCACAACACATACGAGTTTACGAGTATATAACAGCAAAATCGGTGTGTCGTCACAGCTCTAACACATAGAACAAGGATATCGCGTTGCCATCAGGAACATACCTACGTCATTAAGGCCGCGGCTGAGAACAGGAAGGGATATCCCTTTATGTGCTCGTTACTGAACTAATTCCTACATTCTACTAATAGATACAGCATGCAACACAAGGGTACCCAGAAATTATAGATATCTATACCAATATTATAAAGCTGAAGAGTTTATTCGTTTGAACGTGGTAATCACAGGAACTACTAAACCGATTTCAAAAATTCTTTCACAGATGGATATGTACGTGATCCCTGAATGCTATAGACCATATATTTTATGTACCTACCACGGGCGAAGCCGGGCGGACCATTAGTACAGAGATAAATTGATCAAACAACGACAGACACAACAAGTTAGAAACGTAAAACATAAGTATCAAGCTTTTAGCTTTAATAATGATATAACTTTTCTACAAACTTTCAGTCCTTATTTCCTTTCCTTTTTATTTATTATTATTATTTCCATAGGTCATGAAACCTATTTTTCGCATTAAACTGACTTTTGTGTTGTTCCAGACTATAATCTATCTCTGTTGATTTTATCCAAATCCATTCATCCGTTTTTTGAAGGAAAGAGTAGCAAATATCCACCCACAAACTTTCATTTGTTTTATAAGTGTTTCATGGCATTTGGTCTTAAATATTATATAGCGGTTCCAGCCTCGAATTTTGGAGGGGGTCACCAGTATACAGCCTCGGATTTGGGGGGGGGGGGGGGGGGTCACGAGTAGAAATACTATAAATCAAGTAAAAAAGACGATTTTACCCGCGTAGCTGCCATTCCAGTTGTTTTCCCGCGTTTAAAAATAGTATATGTACTAGTAAAAATAGTAAATGTAATAGTAGATATTATGATTTTATTTAGATTTTTTATTTAATGTATACATATCCCCTGTGACCCCCCCCCCCCCTTCAGACCGCGCATGAGGCTATAGTAGTAGTAGTAGTAGTAGGGGCTATAGGCCTTATAGCCTAATCCCCTACTAGGCTACTAGGCCACTATTATTGCCCTCCGAACTTTGGGACCAGAAAACACAGGGCCCGACTTCCAGAAAATTACCGTACGTTCTACAAGAAACAACGAACACAACTCGAGCTGATTCCTACACTCCCAACACTCCCCTACTGGAGTAATTTATCAGAATAACACAACGGACAATTACCGAGCGAGTGATTAACGGTATCACGCGACACGTGTTAATATTGTCACGCTACGTGTTAACATGACCATTGTGTAGTCCTATTCGAAGATGATTGTTACAAATGATTTGTGTTTAGATTAGGTACATATTTATTACACGAAGCACCTTTACATTACTTATTGAAGTGAAAATTTCTTTTGGCGCACCTCACATAGATTTTATCGTAGGCTGTAAGTAAGCCGGACCCGTCACGCTCTGCGTTGAAAGGCTCGATCGGGTGGACTCGGGACCGCTTAGTATCAGTCAGCTGCTGTTCACTGTTGTGCCGCTATATTTACTGTATTCAATTTATATGTTAAAATTTGTGTTTATTAAGTATTGTTTTAATTTCTGTGCGGTACGACGCCCATATTTTTTTTAAGGGAAATGGAATTATGATGGCTTCTAATGCCTATCGAGTTTTAAGCTAAGCTTAGAAGACACAGGGTCCTTCTAATCCAATCTTACCAACTATGAAACTGTACTAACACACATAGTACGTAGGGAAAACTTGAAACTGGCAACATCGCGCTTTACTTACAATTTTGTAAAGGACCTATCCTAAAATGATAGATTTAGATTATAAATAGACCTTTGATTATATTATACTTACTTGACTAGTTTGTCCGTTTTAGTGCGATAGGCCAAAAATAATATCATCCAACTGTTAGCATATAACTCTGTATTATCTATTCTATGATATAACATCGCGCTGTCAACTGAGTGGGGATACTAACGTTGTACCGTATTTTGTGTACAAGTAGGTATATTTATAATCAAAGAATTACATATAAAAACTAAGTAACAACTTAAATAGAGATAAAAAAAAATTGAATTGAAATGACAAAGATCACGGACCCCGGTGTCTGTGGAGTGGTTAATTTAAATAAAAAAAATATAGATAAAACATATATCTATGGATGAAGAGCGCAGCTCAGTATTATGTAATATCAAGTAAAAAAGTAATGATTTGGATTCTTCATGTTCTAATAGCTGCGTGATATTGTGTTGTTATGGGTGGGCATGTTGTTTACCACCAGGCACATGTTCTACTCGTCCCGTCACTCTTTGTAATTTAAAGAATACCTGTTTTTAGGGTTCCGTAAAACGTAAAAACGGAACCCTTATAGATTCGTCATGTCTGTCTGTCTGTCTGTCCGTCTGTCTGTCTGTCTGTCTGTCCGTCCGTATGTCACAGCCACTTTTTGCCGAAACTATGAGAACTACACTGTTGAAACTTGGTAAGTAGATGTATTCTGTGAACCGCAGTAAGATTTTTTCAAAAGTTTTTTAAAAAAACAAAAATTAGGGGTGCCCATACTCAGAACTGAAGCTCAAAAATATTTTTTTCATCAAACCTACACGTGTGGGGTGTGTCTATCGATAGGTCTTAAAAAATGATGTTGAGGTTTCTAATATAATGTTTGTCTACACTGAATAACTTGCGCGAGAGACGCTTCCAAAGTGGTAAAATGTGTGTCCCCCCCCCCCTCTAACTTCTAAAGTAAGAGAATGAAAAAACTGAAAAAAATTTATGATGTACATTACCATGAAAACTACCAACGAAAATTAGTTTGAACTCGATCTGATGAGTAGTTTTTTTTAGTACGACATAAATACACTATTATTAAAACTTCGATCAAAGTTACAACGAACTACAAGAACTATGTGTACTATGTATATTATGTTACTTGCTGGAACGGAACCCTTCATGGGCGAGTCCAACTCGCACTTGGCTACTTTATTTTGTTTTAGTGAATACAATAATTTGTACTCTATAACTCTACATGTTCAAATTACTGCGTGGTGTTGTGCAGTAGGTAAACATGTGGTCTTTTCTCTTCTCATGGTTGCTCCTTGCTCGTCTCGTCTCTCATTTTAAATATAGATCTAATTCCAACAGGATTACCGATGTCACTCGTTGTTCTACAACTTTGTAAATTTCGTAATCCTCTAATACATGAGCAGTTGTTTTAATGAAACAATTCACCCTACACCCGACCCACCTGGACCTAGACGTATGTGAGAGATCTCGGAACAAATTACGCATATCATTGGGACGATTTTGATACTAGTGCTGCAAAGTGTGGAAGAGGACCTGACAAATTTTTTAAGTGATAATATGAGTACAAATTCGACCGCCCTTCTACCGCCTAAATAAATCGACTATGGCTTTGTTATTGCTGTCTCTATCATTTCAAGCGAAAAGAAAAGAGAGAGCAATATAAAGCTAAGACAGTTTTAGTTAGTCGGTAGATCCCCCGGTCATTGACGGCAAAGCTAAGCTAAGAAGTTATTGGTGCGTGATACGTTACCACCTCAGGGACCACCTAAGGTGGTCACGGCGTCTTGCATAGGTGCGCCGTTTTTTTTTAAACTTTTATTGGTTCACGCTTGACCGCCATCTCGCCCGATGTTAAGCGACGATGCGTTCTACGATGGAGCATGTTTACCGATTCACTCTCGATTTAAGACACCAAGATTATAACTATCGGGAAAAAACCATTAGAGTCAAATCTCTTCGTTCGTGTCTTGTAAACATCATCCATGAAACGATGCCACTTCTTCGAGCTACGAGGAGTCCGATAGAAAACAGGGCAGGGTGATATTAGATCATGCAGACCAGTTGCACACTCTCCGAAGTGTATCCGATAAGCAAGCAATTTTGCTGCGATGTTCAAGACTTTGAAGTCACGTCTCTCGGTTGATTCCAGAGCCTCAAGCAGATACTTAGCCGAACCATCCCAAAGGTGCGAACAGTACTCCATATAAGAGTGAATCGGTGACGGTCTGAGCGTCTCCGCGTTCGTATTAAGCTGCAAAGGAATCCCATGGAAGTTTTAATCAGTCACAGTCACCGTCCTTCGTCTCGAATCCGAAATAACCCGACCGTCTCCCCCAGACGGAAGGATTGGTAATGATGTGTATATTCAGTTCTTCCTCCACGTAAGAAAGGTAACCCCGCGGAGCGAAGCTAGTTCATAGTTTAATATTATAGTTTATGCCAAGTTTATGTAGATGAGTACCACACTCGCTGAAATTTAAAAGGTTAACCACTTTATTGTCGTTGTCAGGCAGAGCTTTTACCAACAAAACTATACAATGAATACTACATTGCGCTATAAAGGTCCCTAGGTAATGCTTACTACTTAGCGAATCAAAATTATCCATAAAATTAACCACTTGACAAAGCTCACTTTCTAAACAGGTTTCAACAAAACACATTTCAAAGAAGATCGGTAGATAAAAACAGCATAGAACTCATTTTGATACTAACTACTCACATGTCAATGAATAGTAATTCTCGACTGTCACGATTGATTTGCGTATTTTAAAACCAATATTGTAAACATCTTTATTTTATTATATTTTTACAGATGTTTTAATAATGAACACAGTCGTTTTTACATTCACCTTAATATGTACAGCAGTAGCGTTTGATATACACATTGAGGATTGGGATGTGGGAACTGTGCTGTTCTCTCGAGCTTCAATGAAGAAAAGAAGCTGGACTTCTTCTCAAATGGCAGTTCTACGAGCTAGGAAACATTTCCTCGAACTATTGCCACCGATATATACTCTCAATACACAAAGCGAAGACTTCACCAAAACAATGCTGACCTATTTTAACAAAACTTTCACAGAAGTGGATAACGCAGAGACGGATCCTGAAACCAAAAAAATGCTAAAGGTAGCTCTTTCAGATACCATAGGCGGTTATATTAAAATGTGGGTCATGCCCATAACGAAGTTTGCGTATTACGGTGGAACTGTAAAGCCGGAAGATGCTCTTAGACTATATCAATTCCATGACGATCTAAAGAAATTTTTAAAAACCAACGGTAGCGGTTGGCGCAACCCTTCAGCTGACTATTTATATTCCATGTCAGTGAACGTAGCACCAATAAACCAGTATTACTCCCGAAAACCTGATTACCCCTGTGACAATATTTCGTATTTTGAAAGAACTAAATCTGGTTTAGTGATACCAGTTCCTAGCATTAGCTGGGAAAAAGGATACGAATGCATGTTTTTCCCCCTGAAAAACCAGGGTCCTGTATTTCTCCATGATCAATCTGACAGTTTAGTGAATTACTACAACCTCGCAAGGTATTGTATCCTGTCTAGTGACATAGAAGATATTGACTGTTTTGAAGAGAGATTTCAGATGTGGCTTGATAAGAACGTAATACCTCACCTCAAGGATGACAAATTATACCCGGCATTGCGAAACGTTTTGGCGCTTGTTAATAAGTCAAGAGTTTACACTCCCACTGCAGAAGCTTTTGTAAAAGTGAGTAGTAAAACTCATATTGCAGGCGTACCGATCGATTTTTCCTCAAAAAAGATGGTCGTCATAGCTATCATTATAGTCTTAGAGATAGCTTGGTGCATACCGACACTATGTTATTTATTGTTTACTAGAAGGAAAAAGACACCAAGCAAGTTAAATTTATGTCAGGAACCTATTAATGATGTCGATGATGAAGAACCACCACCGCCGCCGCCAGCAGAGCCGGAACCGGATGGACTGCCAAAATTCAAGTGCAGTTGCAGTACCATTACAAACCCGATTATTATGTCATCGAAACAAGTGAGCGCAGCTCCTAGCGTTAAATCTATTGGGTGTCTTAGACAGCAAAACGTGAACTGTGACGCTGATGTGGAAGCTTGTTTCCCTAAAGTATCACAAACCAATATTGGAACAGACACAAGTTCCAGCTTCAGATGCCAACAACAGCCGGCACAAACAATGACAAGCGATCAGGGCATCTGCGTAAAACCTTCGAAACAACTAGGTAGTAGAACTAACTCGATAAGCAAATCAGTATCCATACAGATATGTACCCAATCTTCGACCGATAAGACTGCCTGCAGTGCCAGACCATTTATAATGCAGGCTTACGATAGTGCGAATAAGACATCTGTGAACAGTTTTACGCGATATAACATTAAAAAAGAACCTATGTCGTTAGTCAACCCAGTCACCAATCGATCGCCATCGTGTGAAGGAGATGCATATTATCCATTCATACCGGTCAACACTAGTCAAAGAGAGGTCAAAAAAAACTCTTCGCACCTCATCCCTAAAGCTTCGTCACAAATCGCTAAAAAATGTTCTTCATCATCATTCATCGCTAATTGCGGGTGCAAAGTTAAGAAAGAATCATACACAAAAGCTTGCTGCAGTGATCCAAACTGTGATTGCTTCAACTGTATACCAGAAGAAGATTTAGGGAGCAAGACCATCAGCTTAGCAACAGTACAAAACTTACAGCCAACTCAAACAGTCACTCTTCTGCAAGATGACTTGCTTAGCGACAACACGAAAGTAAATGACTTCAAGACTTCGAGTTACATAAACTTCCTTGAAATCGACAATATAGAAACACGGATTGCAAATAGAGAACATAGTAAAACAAAAAAAAACCTTGCCATTACAAGCGTAACTTCATCGCAAGATCATAGCAGCATTAAAGAACCTATCGACAGTCACAAAGTAGATAACGAAATTAAAAAAAGTGTAACAATAGCTAGTCTAAATTCCTCGCACGAGGTGAAACACCGAAAACCATCTAAAAACCCGGCTAGCAAACAAAGTCAGTGTGTCGCTATAGAAAAGGCCTCAAAAGAGACAATGATTTATGCGGCTTATAAGTTTAAATCCTGCGCGCAACCCGAAGCAAACGTAAACAAGAAAGATTTAAGAAGTGCCAAGCAATCTGTAAAAAGGTCTGTTGATAGAAGTTTCCCATCCAACTCGCTTGAAAATTCTGGTAAATCATCAAAACCAAGTAAGATACCGAAGAGATTCTTTACAAATAACTTGACACAGACGAAGTATTCCAGGATTATTGACTATAGCCGCAAAAGTATGATTCCAAAGCGAAAGAAGTACTTGACCGTTGACGATATCGGTATCTCGAGTGAGAAGTCGTCTCTCAGCTCTGAAAAGGAGAAATTAAATGTGACTTTGTAGGAGTACTTATTAGTTTAATGTTTTAATCCTAACAAATATAAATGTATTAATTTTGTAGTAGCGTTTATTTGGGAACACTTTCAAAAGATTATTAGTTTTTTTGTCGATACTAATATGGATGTAGGTATAAAAAAAGTCGGACATAGCCTCGCTGAAAACAATTTGTATTTCATTTGTTTCATTTAATCTGTGTATGTTAGGCTGTATGTAACAGCGCACTGGCCAGTGAATGTGTGCGCGCTTTGTGCGCTTGCCAGGGCCGAGCCGCCCCTGTGTGCGAAGTGTGCGGCGCACACAGGCGCCAAGGCAATCGGGGCGCCAGCGCCGCCACCGATTTTTTTACACTTACGCAACACCATGTTCTTTGTAGTAGAGTATCGTCGACTAGTAAGTAGGTGGGATAGGCAAATGTTGTGTGCCTATATTATAAATTGCTAAGTTGCTATAGTTTATTGTAAGAGTCTCCCAAGATAATGTTTACGTTTGTGGTTTAATTTTACGGTTTGGGTTTTGTTTTACATTCATTACGGTCTCAAAGAACCGCCGCGCCGTGAGTTTGTTTAATTAATTGAGATTATAAATGCAACTCGATACGATGTGTGTGATGCAAGTAGAGTGGTGTCACAGGGGTTCCCTGATTTTAATGAACGAGTGAGCCAAAATAATCACTCTTCAAAAGTGGGTGTGCAAGGTGCCAGTTTGTTTTAAAAATATTTATGTTTCAAATTCCTAATGAATTCGCTTATTAGTTCCGATATTACAGTATGTAAGTATTTGATCCCTAAAAAAGTTGCACTTTTTTGGGTTATAAAGTAGTTAATGTTCAATTCCAGACTAAAAAATATCTGTGTTTAAAATTTCAACCAAATCTGTTAGTAACCCGTTCCGATTTCCGATGCTATGGTTAATATTATATTTGTTACTTAATTAACAACGCACTTTTTTTGATAAAAAGTTGTTAATTTTGTTATTTTATACTATCACGTCAGAACAACACAACGAATTGGTTTGATATTTGAAACACAGATGTTTTGTAATGTGAAATATCACATAGAATAGGTACTGAACCCGGAAAAATGTATAGTTTCATAAGAAACTCATATTATTTATCATACTGAAACAGTTCGACGGATTCAGTTGAAATTTAGCAGGATAAGCAGCCCGATAAATGCTGGAACTCAGGACCTTCTCTCGCAAGGAGAGAGTCAAGGCCATAATCGACCACGCTGGCCCAGTTCGGGTTGGCGGATGACACATGACTTCGAAAGATTCAAAAACATGTCGGTTTCCTCGCGATGTTTTCCTTCACTGTTTAGCGGTATTACGCACATAGTTTCGAAAAGACAGTGGTGCGCGTGGGCTTTGAACCCGGGGGTCCGGGAAGTCGCCGTTCTCCCGACTAGCGCTGCCGCTGCCGTTACTTATTAAAAGTTTAAATTTGGATAAAACAGTCAATTTCTACACAGACCACATCTTAAATTCTATGCGGACAAAGTAGTGGGTAACATTTGTTTATATACGGGCTTATAATATTTGTTTCCACTAAGAAACTAACAATTTTTTAGGAATAATTAGTAGCTTATGTGCTACTCCAGACTATAAACTATCTGTGTTTCAAATTTCAAATCAATCCGTTCAGTCGTTCAGGGTAGCGATTCTGAAACCATTCGGTTGCATCCGACACGGAATCTCATCTCTCGGTCTTTGTCTTATCTGTTTAGCATGACAAAGACCGAGAGATGAGATTCCGTGTCGGATGCAACCGAATGGTTTCAGAATCGCTACCCAGACCTCCTAACATTGACATTTATAATATTAGTTGGATGTTTGGATGCTCGTTGCTCAATCACGCCGGAACATCAGCGAACGGATCGGGTTTACATTTTAACACAGGATATAGCCTGGTATAGCACATTGGTTATCACGGGAAAATATCAGAAATGGGAGCTGCGCGGGTAATACCGTGGGGCGCTGCTTTTAAGTATCCTTATATTCTTACAGATTAGAGTCATGTGATCATGTGAAACATAGCATACGTAATAGTGAAATCAGTATTTATTACTAGAAAGAACATCCGGAAATAAATTAATTTACCCCCAACTAGCTTGGATTTGAAATTTGGTAAAGTACTCTGCAAGTAAAGTCCTTTCATTTGATACCCATAATGACAAAGTTGTGAGAAAAAAAACGTAATTCGCCATTTTGTGGCGGTGCTGCGGCGATCTTGGTTTTAAAATCTTAATATATATAAATCTCCTGTCACGATGTTTGTCCGCGATGGATTGCTAAACTACTTAACCGATTTTAAATTAAATTGGCACACCGCGAGCAGTCTGGTCCAACTTGAGAGATAGGATAGTTTTTATTTCGATTAATAGTCTTAAAATGACAATATCCGAGCGCAGCCGGAATGCGCCGCTAGTTTATTATAGTTTAAAGTATTCTACCAGTCAAGCTTTTTCATTTCATTTTCATATTGAGGGAAATTGTGAAGAATTATTTCATCCGCAATTTTGTAGAGGTGCCCATTCTGACTCGATTTTTACCAAATTTAGCTATAAAACTATCCACAAAAAAACTGGATTTCAAATGAAAATAAACCTTATCGAAATCGGTCTATTTGTTTGAAAGCTACGATGCCACAAACAGACACACATACAAACACCGGCAAACAGAACGATATCAACGTCAAACTTAAACACCCTTATTTTTGCGTCAGGGGTTAACAAGAACAAAATTAGAAATGTTGATTTACCCCCAACTACCTCGGATTTGAAAAATTTGTACAACATTTTACTAGTCAAGTTCTTTCATTTGATAACCATATTGACGGCGTAGTGAAAAAATAAATGTATTTCGTCATTTTGTGGTGGTGGCCATCTTGGATCTGAAATTTGTCATAGTGTATAGTATTTTACTAGTCAAGTCCTTTCATTTGATGCCCATATTGAGGTAGGTTGTGAAGAAATATTTTGTTCGCCATTTTGTGGAGGCGGCCATTTTGAATCGATATTAATTAAACATAGCTAAAAACCACCCCACGGAAATTAACCTTCAAATAAAAAACCCGCGTCGAAATCGGTTCATCCATTTGAGCTCTACGGTGCCACAGACAGACAGAGAGACAGACAGACAGACATCAACGTCGAACTTATGTTATCACCTGTATTTTGTTTGCTGTATTTTTCACTATAGTATTATTTTTAATACTGGGATTTGAGTCTAAATATGTGTCATTTAGTGTAGAGGGCGCCGGTGGTATACCATTCGCTTCTACCCGCCATCTCAAAAGAGTTTTAGAGGGGTTGGCGCTATAAGTAGATGGAGCTAAGCCGTTGAAGGGCATTCCGTTGTGAAATTTTATATGGGAAAGGTCGAACAGTTGTCAATATAAATTCTTACATTTATTCAATTAGTTTACTTTTACTCAATTGATAATATCAGAAGTGCTATGAACACCACGCCTAGAAATCATCAGCTCGGGCACCAACTCGGCCAGACAGAGGAAAGTCCAAAACGCACTGGACGTGCGTCGCCCGCAGTAAGTCAAAATGTTATTTTTGATCAGTGGTTTCAGTAGTGCGTAACACGCGTAATGTACACGTGAGTAAGCAACAGTTTAATATTACGATTTACTTTGAAGAAAAGATGTATAAAATTGTTTTAACCTTGTTATCTAACATTGCATTTCAAATGAAACTTTTGCGAATCACCGACAAGTTAAATCTATTAATTATTATCTCGTAAAGAGGGTACTGTAAAATGACCTTCAATTCCGGGAACTGCAATCAGAACATTTCGTAGAATGAAACATCTTCGGTTTTATTTAAAGTTTGTGGATACTATTTTACGAAACTTTATGAGAGGGTAGCTTATTTTGTAGACGAGTTGTTGCGAGGCACAGCAACCATAGATAAAAAGTGTAAATCAGTTGGATATTGGTATAAATATCTTTCAGGGAAACTGTTTGAGAAAGGTCATGCATTTTAAAACATAATACAGTAATAGAAAGTGTTACACCTTTGATTTGAATTTGGTTACCGTAGTTGGGTTACAAAGTGGTTATATTCAGTGCAGTTATAAGATACCCTTATGGTTGAAATTAGAGAGATTTTAGTCAGATGATGCCGAGCTATGTACGTTACCAATGAATTGTTTTGGTATTGTTTAAAAAAAATGAGACCCTTTAGTTCGCTATAAATATCACTTGGGAGCGTTTATAAAAACTATGTACATAGAAGGCCATATGTGAGAAAAATATGAAACCTTGAATAGGTACGATTAGTAGACTTGGAGATATATACTGTAATTGAAAGTCAAACCTAATCGAGCAGTGCAATGGCTCTAGGATGTTGTCAGGTATTATGATTGATTGCTGACGAGTTAACGTTTGAATAACGTAGTGAAGTGCAATGGCTTCGGATCCATTGACAAAGTAAGCGTTAGTGTGAAACCGTAATACCTTGGACATAAACTGACGTACTTAGTGTCGGCCCAAGAGTGGTAACTGCTAGAGAAAGCATTAAGAGTGAACATAATGAACTTTGACTTTGACTTTGACTATGACTTTAATGCCGCGTATCTAGAGTTACCAGGCGGCAGCTAAGGAAAGGTGTATGTTTGAGATTTATGGAGAATGTGGGTAATGTAGTGACGACGTACCTCGAGTTGCGACAATGTGAGAGCACAACTGCTTGGGAAAGCTATTCATTACTCATCTTAAGTGGATTTATGGAGAATGTGGTAATGTAATGACGTACCTTGAGTTGCGACAATGTGACAGCGCAACTGCTTGGGAAAGTTACTCATCTTAAGTGGATATTACTGGAAGAGTAAAATTAATAAAATGAATAACTTGTGCATTTTGTTCGCAGCAACTACACCAGACTGTGACACTGCCAAGGTTGGCAGCGTGCGCAGGAGGGCCGTGTTATCACCTGTATTTTGTTTGCTGTATTTTTCACTATAGTATTATTTTTAATACTGGGATTTGAGTCTAAATATGTGTCATTTAGTGTAGAGGGCGCCGGTGGTATACCATTCGCTTCTACCCGCCATCTCAAAAGAGTTTTAGAGGGGTTGGCGCTATAAGTAGATGGAGCTAAGCCGTTGAAGGGCATTCCGTTGTGAAATTTTATATGGGAAAGATCGAACAGTTGTCAATATAAATTCTTACATTTATTCAATTAGTTTACTTTTACTCAATTGATAATACTTATAACACCCCTTTTTTGGTCGGGGATTAAAAAGGGGCGCCATGACGGTTTTGCACACAGGCGCTGGTGGAGGTCGGCTCGGCCCTGTGCGCTTCGGCCTGTATATGACAGCGCACTAGCCCACTTTAAAGACACAAAATTTGTTTTGTAGCGAGACTATGTTCGAGTTTGTTTATACGTCCATGAATACTAAAAAGTTGGCACCCGATCACCATTTTGCCAAATGTTAAAAATGACGAGAGTCCGCTACGTATATTAGCATTTACAGAGAAACCGATGATTCTACCGCTTGATTGTAGTAGTGCTTTGATAATGCTCACGTTTTATTTTCGCTTGAGATTAAAGAGACCAATAGCCAAATTATACCCGTTTTAGTTAGGCGGTTACTCTAAATTTGAAGACACTGTGATTATATCTATTTATTTAGATAACACTCCAGCAGCATAGTCGAAGTGATCCTTTAAAAAAATGGAGTCAATCCTTTTCGTTCGAGTTTATAAAATATCAACCATGAAACAGTGTCACTTTATCGAGCTACAAGCAGTAAATAAGAAAAAGGGAATCTGCACACTCATCCAAATTTATTCAATAAACTTGTAACCGCTGCCGCTGGCCGCAAAGGCCAGACGTTCAAATTTTTCAACAGATTTGTTGCGCCTTGTGTTGTGAGTCCAGCACTTAGCTGATTGTAGTGTTTACTGATCCAAACCTCGTATGTATCAAAATTGTCATCAATGATTTGATGGATGAGGGTAAAAATAGAGTATGCTCAATTTTTTTCTAACCACCAAACGATCGCTGAACGACGGCCATGAACAATGTTGCCCTGAGATTTCTTTTAATTTATTAACTCCTCAAACTCCGGGGTCCGTGGTCTTTGTCATTTAGGTTCTTTTTTAAGAAGTCTAACTTGAACCTTAAAACAGATAATTTATTCAACGCAATAAGTATCAACCTTCAGGTTGAAGATATGTTAATTACAACGCGTAAGTACTATAATACATATTCACTATCTAACTTCAGGTTATCGGTAATTCGTGACATTGTGCGCGCACATCCTAAAAATTAAATCTCACCAACGCAACGCGCCAAAAGACGTATTAACTTCCAAAAAGTGTACTCCGTGTCTTGTAACCACCGAACATTCGCTAATTACGCTGACGAATTTATTGGCCCCGGAGTGGGTGATTCATACGCGGGCTCGCGCGTGAGTTACGGCTCGCCCGGTGAGCTGGGAGCGCAGGTGGCGCTCACTTCGCTAATCTGTCATTACAGAGTCCGGCACTTAGCTGATTGTGCGGACTGGGCCCGAATTTTTGAGGTTACGGTTTAATTTATGTTTTGGTACTTTTAGAAAAGCTTTTTTTTTAATCACTTTTTTTCACATTTTTTTTTAAACATGCTTATTTATCACCATGAAGAATTTTGTTTCAGTGAGGCTCTGATGCCTACTAAGCTTTGGGCTAGCCCAAAGAGCAAACGGCTCTTATTTCGCTAGTATTCTGTATTCTACAGTTATCTCATTATGTATGTATAATTTTCAGTAGTTATATCTTAATTATTAATACTAGCGGTCCGACCCGGCTTCACCCGTGGTACATAATATATAATATACATAAATATAGCACTCAGGAATCACATAAATATCCAACGTGAAAGATTTTTTGAAATCGGTAAGTATAGATATAAAAATCCATTGTCATCATGTTTGTTCCCACTGAACTAATTCTTCACTAAGTCAAACGATATTCTAGAAAGTTGGCAAGTTAGCTGTTATGTGTAATTGAGTCTGGGTCCAACTTGAAAAGTAGGATAGTTTTTATTTCGATTAATGGTCTTTATGGCAATACGAGTATTCGAGCGAAGTAAAAACGGGCCGCCAGCAATATTGCACCTAATTCATAGTGTAACACGATTGTTTTAATTTCATTTTCACTTTAGGTAACTCTTCTCTCTACAACTGTAATTAGGCCCTTAAACTGTTAACACACATGTCCTAAAATCCGGCAATGGCACCAGTAACTGTAACCATAAATTAAGTAAGAATGCGGACAATTTGTCCGCTAATCCCGTGTCAATCGGGGATTATCCCGGACAATTGGCCGCTGTCCCACAACATTGGCCCAATCTGGAGTTCGGCTATTTATTGGGGGTTGGTCACCCTACTAGATCGATCTTCGATGTAGACACCCAGTAATATATAAATTGGGTTCTTTACTAGGATTTACCTATTGATATTATGCTATTATTTACAAGTATCTACGTAATAATATTTATTCCCAATATATAGGACTGGGTCAAAAATACACTATCCTTATTAATCCGTCAGCTAGATCATGGACAAACATGGGCCACGTACTTTTGTTTTTTCAAAATATTAAAAATCTACAAAGATATAGATCATCAAACTTCCAGAGTGGGGGATCGTGACTTCACTTGTGGGTAAAACTCGTTAGTTAAACTTGTGGGTACAAGTGACGTCACGCGAAATTTCAATGCGCTGTATCTTCGTTTTTTTTTTTAACAAACGATAAAATCCAGGTCCTAGGTAAACCACCAATTAAAACGCACGCATGCACTTTTCGTGCGGTTTTGTACGACTTGACTGCGATGCAGTTTTGTGATGTTGTCATTTTATTTATTTTTCGTCTGTACCTCTAGATTTTCCTATTATAGATATTTTTATTTGAATTACTTATACATGACCAAATGTTAAGTAAGGATAAAGATATAACAAGGATTAGACTACAGGCCCGTGAACAAAATTTAAGTAGTAAATGAACCACCAGGAGACCTGCGTAGGATGATAGAAAGGTATCAAGTAATAAGATTCAGCACTATGCCGTCACTTGTAAGCTGTCCAACTGAGTACAGTCGAAGACGGGGGGTTGCAACCCTCGATCATTTCTCCTTGTGGCATGATTTTTGTACGGCGTAGCAGAATAATAGATTAGGAGATGGTATTAAATTTGGGCATTTGATTATGTACGGCATTGGTTCCATACAGTTGCAATACCTCTCCTAATCCATTATTTCGCAATGCCGTACATAAATCATTCGACAATGAGAAATGATCGAGGGTTGCAACCCCCCCCCCCCCCCTTCTTCGACTGTACTCAGTTGGACAGCTTACGAGTGACGGCAAAGTGCTCAATCTTATTACTTTATAACCTTTCTATACCCTACATACTTTTGTTCATTTACTACTTTGTAGTCTAGATTCTAGACTACAGGCCCGTGAACAAAATTTACGCCATTTTTTATACCAGCCGTAACTTACTATCTAGACTCTAGATAGTAAGTTACGGCTGGTCTAGTTGAGAGAACGGCGACTGCCGATCCAGAAGCCCTGGTTCGAATCTCACGCGCGCTGCTTTCTTCTCGAAGTCAAGTGCGCAATGCGCAACTTCAAAACGGTTAAGGAAAACATTGTGAGGAAACCGACATGTCCTTAGAACTTTTCGAAGTCATACGTCATCCACTAGGTACACAATTATGCCTAGACTCTCTTTTTGCGAGATAACGCCCCGAGTCTCAGCAGTGCGAACATTCAGTAGGCTGCAAATGCTATACTAATATTATAAAGCTGAAGAGTTTGTTTGAACGCAAGGATCTCGGGAACTACTGGTCCAAATGGAAAGATTATTTTTCTGTTGGATAGTCCATTTATCAAGGAAGGCTATAGGCTATTTAATATTACGTTACTATCAACAGGATCGGAGTATGAATGAAAAATGTAACAAAAACGGGAAAAAATATTGCTTTTTGAGAGCTTTCGTTGCGTGACAGCATGTGTAAAGGTTGCGTCTTTAGAATCTAAGGTAAACGAATTTGTTCAAAATTAGAATTGGTACGACCAGTTTTCGATAGATGGCGTAGCAACGTGCGCACGGATCAGCTAGTGCTATGATAAAGGAGAAACTACGTATTTGTTGAGTGTCCTCATTCAGTGACGTTTTATCAACACTGTTCAAGTTTCCCACTGACTCATCAAATTAGAGTCCATTGTGATATAATCCAGCCAAATTAATTGTATCTCCAACTAATCACGAGGTCCTCGTAAATCCTGCCAAATTAAATGGGCATAAATCCACAGGCGCAGGGTTGAAGTTCGCTGAAGATTTATCGGCCGCTGCCGACCCTGGATTACTGGACCAACTGTGACTCTGTCACACTTCCTGGTTATTTAATGTTATTTTGAGGAAAAAAAATTTAGCCAGAAAATACCTACATTATGCTACCACAATGTACAGCTATGTAAAGTTTACTACGTGCCAAATAACATGAAAATAAGGTTCATTCCCTGACCTACTCTAGAATATCGCAAAATATTACTTGTATCGCTAATTCTATCGTTTACCATACAAACTATGCCTAATGGTATCGCTAGAATTTCGTGGTGCGAGGCGGTATCACAATTAATGAATTTTGTGATATCGTGGTGAAGGTCAGGGAATGAACCTTATACTCGTGTTATTTGGCACATAGTATAGCACATAGTAAATGTTGCATTGTGGTATTTGGTATTTATTGTGGTTTATGTGGTATAATGTGTGGTTTTAGCAGTGGTAGGACTCTTGGCAGAGTCCGTCTGTATAATGATTTGGACTCTTTATGTTCCAATAGCTGCGTGTCACTGTGCTGTTATGTGGCAGACCTGTTGCTTGCCATCAGGCGCATGTCCTGCTCGCCTCGTTACTCTTTACTATATGAAAAAAAAATTATCTCACTAACATTGCAAATGCGAAAGTTCGGGTTTTCGAATGTTTGTCGTTTAAATGTTCTCGAAAGGCTTGGTGGTCCGTTTTTAGGTATGCGAGCGCATCGTAAAAATCACTTTAATTAAAAAAAAATAAGCGTGCCAAAATAATTATAACTTTACTGAATTAATTTTTTTTTTTTTTTTTTTTTTTTTTAACTGTGATAGGTTCGCACTTGACCACCATCTCGCCTGATGTTAAGCGACGATGCGATCTACGATGGAACGTGCTTACCTAGAAGAAACCGATTCACTCTCGATTTGAAGACACCCAGATTGTAACCATCGGGGAAAACCCACTCCGGCAACGCATTCCACAACCTTGACGTTCTTATCACAAACGTGGAGTCAAATCTCTTCGTTCGTGTTTTTGGAACATCAACCATGAAACGATGTCGCTTTTTTGAGATACGAGAACTCCGATAGAAGAAAGGGCAAGGTGGTATTAGATCATGCAGATCAGTTGCACACTCTCCGAAGTGTATCCGATAAAAAACCGATAAGCTAGCAATCTTGCGGCGATGATCAAGACTTTGAAGTCTTTTACGCACAAGAGTGTCATTGCCTATGAGCCTTTTGGCACGTCTCTCAATAGATTCCAGAGTCTCCAGCTGATACTTGGCCGATCCATCCCAAAGGTGCGAACAGTACTCCATACAGGATCGAATCTGTGCTTTGTACAACGTGAGCAACTGCTCAGAGTTGAAGTATCTTCGCACCTTTGAGAGGACACCCAGTTTTTTGGCGGCTAATTTAGCCTTAGACTCAATATATATACTCAATATATTTTCTCCGAAGAAACAAAATCCGACTTCAATTTATCGCACACTTGTCTAGATTTTAAATTATCTTCTTCTTCTTATATATAAAATTCTCGTGTCACAGTGTTTGTTTCCTTACTCCTCCGAAACGGCTTTACTGATTTTTACCAAATTTTATATGCATATTCAGTAGGTCTGAGAATCGGCTACTAGCTATTTTTCATACCCCTAAGTGTTAAGTGTTAACATTTTTTTTTTAATTTTTGGTCAATTTTTTTTGTTTTTATTTTTTTATAATGTGGCGTTAAAAAATACAAACAACCCTAAATTTTTACCCTTTTATCACCAACCCCTGTTTTTTATAGCCATTTTAATAATTTAATCATTTGACAGTGAACTCCTAAACGACGGGACCGATTTAAATGTTTTTTTTGTGTGTGTATTCGAAGATGGTTTAAATTCACAAATAAGCCCAGCAGATGGCGCTGCAGACAGTATCTAGGTTATGTCCGAGCGAAGCCGGAACGGGCCGCTAGTAAATTAAATAAAAGAAACAGCGTGGTAGTACGAATACGTCGTCTAGGTAAAGGTGAGCAAATTTTAGATTTTTGTGTATATGTATTTATAAAACCACCGCATCGATTTCGATAAAATTTAAATGAGACCAACACTGAAGTTTTATTTACCAAACAAAAAAAAGAATCGACAAAACTAATTCACAGTTGCTAGAGCTATCGCGTAAAGGCCGATTTACATCAGACGAGCGAATGCTCATTCTATCCCCAATTGTATCAAATTCATTTGGTGTAAACAAACGTAGAGCATTCTTTCGTTGTTTTGTTTGCGTTCGCAAAGATTCTATGGAATATATAGTATGGAAAACGCTAAGAACGGTCTTTCGTTTACACTAAAAAATCGAGAAAGAATGCTCTTGTTCCAGCTCTAGCTCTATGTTCGTTCAGTTAAAATCGGCCTTAACATACTCAAACAAATCCAATTGAGAATCCACCTTTTGAAGTCGATTACAAATGAGCTCAGTTGAAGTTTGTATCATCAGGTGAAATGATAAAAATCAGTTCCAGTGCAAATGTCAAAAAGCGATAGTGGCGCTGCTCATCGCCACTTGATAACTGTCGTCGCTTTCAAGGCTATAATTTAAACAATCTCCCCCAGTTTGTGGAAACCCAAGATTTTACACCGATACACCGCAACCCCTTATCTCGGGGCGACGCGGAGCGGCCGCCCTGGATGCGCTGATTTGTTTGTCTTCGTATTGTTTGAGAACTGAACAGACATAATAATTGTAATGCAGATGTTTGTGTGTTTTTAAAATTACTATTATGGGTTAATACTTGACCGTCACGCCATATCGCCTGATGTTAAGCGACGAAGAGGTCTACGATGACGGAAGTCGGTGCTTACCTAAAAACCGTCTCTCTGAACTGACACCGAGACTGTAACTATCAGGAATACCCCACTCAAGCAACTCATTCCATAACCTAGACGTATACATCACAAAGAAGAGTCAAACCAAAAACAACAACAAAAAAAAATGTTCGAGTCTTTGGAACCTTAAAAAGAAATTTCGAACTACGAACAGTCCGATAGTAAAAAAGGCAAAGATGATAGATCTTTGCAGCTAGCAAAAGGACTAATAACTATGAAACGACCGAACCGATTTTGATAAAACACACGAAAAGAAGAAAAATCGGTTCAGGTGTTTTGGAGCTACTATACCACACACAGAGAGAAAGACATTCCAAACTTTTACCTCCCCTTCGTTTTTGCATCGGAGGCTAAAAAATCGGCAGTCATAGGAACTGCCGATAGCAGTGAAAACTTATAACTCAGAATTTGACAGCTCATTTTGGAAACTACGTGCATGAGGGCGTGGCCATGAGCATGCCCATTTCTAATGGGAAGTACTGACGCATTTCTAGATGGCCCATGGCCATTGTCCCACGTTTACTCGAAGATTTCTTATCATTTCCGAGCGTGATGCTAGAGTTCAATTCACAGTCCACGAAAAATCTGTCTGTGTCGCGCCAAACGAACTTTTCACTTCAAAATATACACATCCATTCTTACTCAAATCTAAGTCCACCACACAAATCAGACCTCCTCTCACACCGTCGCGCCGTCCGCCATTTCTGCACAAACAACTCGTCTTCTAATTGAACCAGATAGGTGTAACAGTAATTATAGCGGTGTAACGAGTTCCCTAGGGACAGCAACTTGAGAGTCAAGATACGGGACCGCAGATTTTACCAACCAACTTATTACTCACTCGGCTGAATTTAAGAACTAAGTTTGCTACCAGTTTTGTGGGAGAAGTGTTGGAGAATTCAATACGAGCGGTGTCAAACGATTTTTTGATAGGATGGTTGGTGTGAGACCCTTTCGCCAGACGGTGAAAAACGAAGAGATAAAACGTGCAGACGGTTCGGTTGAGTTACGTGGTTGTAAATTTTAGGAAAGATTCTGGGTGAAATGGGTTTGAACTTTCTCTCGGAAGAAATCTTTCGGAATTCAGAATTCAAAGGTTCAGTGCACAATGAATACAAAGGTTCACGGAGCAAATACTCTCTTTCTCTCTCCTACAGTTGCCTGGTCGATTTCTCTAAGCGATAAGATCGCCAATTTGCTACATTCCTTTCAGTTTTTATTTTTTTGTGTTTTTTTTATTCAGTAATAAAGAGTCAATATGAGCTGAGCTACACATATCCAAATTTTCAAATGTATGATATTATTACGAATAGGATCACAGTACAAGTAGGGCTGTACTTTACGAGCTCTGTGAGTCTATTTCTCACACTTTCATTCGAATCTTTGAACTTCAAAAATGTATCTTTTTACAGTTAAGAGTAACGAAACGAGCAGGACATCACTGGGCATGTGCCTGATGGTAAGCAACATGCCTGCCCATAACAACACATTTTCACGCAGCTATTGCAACACAAAGAGTCCAAATCATTACCTAGCACTGAACTGCGCTCGTCACCCAGAGATCTAAGATGTTTTATATATAAGCCCTGTAATTTCTCTGAAAACATTGCCCTTCAAACCAGACAATAGTAATGTTTGCACATTACTGCTTGGCGGTAGAGTAACTGGCAAAAGTGTGGTACTTCCCCAGGTGGACTCTACCAAGAGTCCTACCCACAGAAATCTAAATAATAAGGTAATTATTTAGATTTCTGTGGTCCTACCACTACTAAACACATGTAAATCTAAACAAATTTCGTGTTATTTCAAGACACAAATTATATTACCCTTTGAAGACAGTCGAGCAAACAACCACAATCACTCGAGCAAACTACAAGGATTCCTACTATTTATTGAGCTACCGATGTCACCTAACCAAATAACCGTCGAATTTTCTCAACCACACGACCATTTTAACTGGAACTCTACAACTACACCCATCATCCCTTCACTGGAATAACTTGGAAAGGAGGGGAAGGACAGGGTAGGTCTAATTACGTTTGGTAATGATAAATTACAGCGTGGGGGAGTTAAACAAATTAATCACAGGGTCCAATTTGGCGGAAAACAATGCGGGGTTCCGTTCGTGGAATGATAGTATTTTGTTATTGTGGAGTGCGCTGATGTATTTACTGGGGTGGAATTAATAATATTTAAGTAACCCTTACGTGTGATGCGGAGTAGAATTTTTGAAACTCAAAATACATAAAATCAGACTTATCGACTTATGAAAACTAGGTTTATTTGTACCTTTTTTATAGTATAGAATGACAAAACGAGCAGGACATGTGCCTGATGGTAAGCAACATGCCTGCCCATAACAGCACAGTGACACGCAGCTATTGGGACATGAAGAGTCCGAATCATTAGCTAGCACTGCACTGCGCTCGTTATCTGGAGATAAAAAGTGTTTCGTCTCTTAGTCCAGTAAATTCTATGGAAACATTACCTACCCTTCAAACCAGAACACAGTAAAGTTTGCGCACTACTGCTTGGCAGCAGAGTAGCTGGCAAAGGTATGGTACTTCCCCAGGACTCTGCAAAGAGCCCTACCACTACAAAAAACTTTAACGGGGAACGAAATCATCGTAACGAAAACATATCGTACGAATAAATAAATAAATAAATAAATAAATAAATAAATAAATAAATATTGGTGGACAATTCACACACAACACCATCTGACCCCAAACTAAGCAAAGCTTGTGTGATGGCGGCCAGATAGCTGATATAATACTTATATAGTTTTAAATACATACTTATTATACATAGAAACACCCAGACACAGTGCAAACATTTGAATTCATCACACAAATATTTGCACTGGGTGGGGATCGAACCCACGACCCTCGGCTTCAAAGGCAGTGTTACTACCAACTAAGCCACGAGGTCAGTCAAATGTAATGTTTAGAAATCACGCGTCATCCGCCAACTTAGCCAAGCCAGCGGTTAATTATGCCCTTGACTCTCCTCGGAGATATTGTCCTTGTAAGAATTGTATACGGCGAAAAAACCGAATCGAAAATGTCTCCTTTAGTCGGTTAAAAATGATTTTTAACACAACTCGAAAGGATATGTAGAGACACTACAACATTAGTTGGATTTTGTGAAGTACCTTGCACATCACGATTTAAAACGGATCTTAGAATTGCACAGAAGAGTTAGTACGGAAGTAGTTAGCTTTGAAAGTCTTCAGATAATCAAGATTTTCAAATTCACTACCAGTTTTTATCTATGGTTAATTAAATGTGCTATAGTTTCAATATGTACCTACTACTGGAAATCGCAGAATTTGCCATGTCATAACAAATACTCCAGTCATCTAAACAAAAGAATAGGATAATGAAACACTTCCGTAGCACATGTGCTACGCAGAAGAATCATTGAATTGAGTGTTATGATGACGCTGCGAGTTACAACTGCCTTAAATGCTATTTCCTTTAGAACTGAATTAGACACTTGAGAATTGAGCCTTAACACTGGCCTAGCTCTATTAGTGAGTGCGTAAGTATAGTTGTAGATACTGTTATTCGGTTATTTATTCATGGTTCTTGAGTTTACGTTATTACAATATCAATACCTACAAAAAAAACATTAAAACATAATAAAAACTTAAGTCTAGATAGCCGCCAGCAGCGGGGCAAGGGCCAAGCTACCGGTAGTTAGGGCTGCAGAGTAAGGAACCTCCTGACGACGATGCGCACTGTGTCGATGATGACCCCCGCGTGCATCTGACCCTTGATCCAACCGTCTAGCAAAAGTCTCTTAAGATGTTGGTCGAGACTTTTCGCTATAAGACCGTTTGCCGACACAACTATTTCGGACTATGATCGTCAAATCAATTCGTGTGATATTTTACCTTAGCGGTAACAGCATGAGCCAAATCCAGGTACTTGCTAAGATTGTTCTTCTCGGCTTTCACGAGGTTCTCGTCATGTGGTGTGGTAATATCGACGATCACAGCTCGGGTATGACGATCACACAGATATTGCTATTATTATTAGTTATTAGTAGATTAGGTTAGTAGGAACCAGTGCCTTCTGCGCAGGCCCAAAGTTCGATACTTCGATAGGCATTAGAAAAGGTTTCAGGCCAACAGAACTGTTGTTTGTTTCTAAATCAATGCCAAAAAACCTGATCTTGATCGTTAGTCGTGGATTCGATTCCCACCCGGGACAAATATGTGTATGAGAAATACAACTTGATGATTGTTGAAAAATATTTCTTTCCGGTTGTTTTATTTTAAACTAGATGTCCGCCCCAGCTTTGCCCGTGTTACATATATAGCACTCAGGGATCCCGTAAATACCAACGCTGAAATAATGTTTGAAATCGGTTCTGTAATTCCTGAGAATATTGCGTTCAAACGCAAAACCTCTTCAACTACCTGCTACGTCACCTGTCGAAAATTGGTTGTACTCGTACCAACTCAGATTTTGAACAAATTTGGTTAACAAAGGTTTGTAATGATGCAATATTTTAAAAGGAATATTTTTTCCTTTTTTTGTTACATTCTTCATTTATGCTTTGCTCCTATTTACAGTAGTGTAATATATAGACTATAATAGCCTAAGTCGATAAATGGTGTATCCAATAGATAAATAAATAAATATTGGTGGACAATTCACACACAACACCATCTGACCCCAAACTAAGCAAAGCTTGTACGATGGCGGCCAGATAGCTGATATAATACATACATTATTTTTAAATACATATCTACTTATTATACATAGAAACACCCAGACACAGTGCAAACATTTGAATTCATCACACAAATATTTGCACTGGGTGGGAATCGAACCCACGACCCTCGGCTTCGCAGGCAGAGCTGCTACCCACTAAGCCACGACGCCACGAGGCCAGTCATAGAAAAAGAATCTTTCAATTTGAACCCGAGATCCTAGCGTTCAAACAAACAAATTCTATTAGTATAGATTTAAAAACTCCACAGACTCCACCCCGTTACCTTTGTAATTTAGTTTCTTTTTATACATGGTTCATCTTGCATTAGAAAAAGAAAAGGAAAATTGGAGGCCCATTTTCCAGTAGGGAGCAATTTCAACCGAATTACATTGAATTCTACTAGATGTTGTTTTTAATAGACTATAAATACAAATACAAAATTTATATCCGAAAGATTAGCTAAAAAAAACTATAACTACACGCCTAAAATAGCATTTCATTTACCAGAATAATTTTACCAAAATATATATACGATACAAACAGAAAAGGGGTAAGTTTTAATTTTATGCACCTGGCAATACTCACACCCACCTTGACCACGATATAATTAAAAAACAGCTCACCGGAAGTGCGTTCCGCTCCGCTTGCCACTTCCGATCGCGCCATTGGTCGAAATAACCTTTGAACCCACCCTATATGTACTATCGACGAAGGCTTTATGTACACTGATGACGCATTCAACTGTATCGCTCTAGAAAATTATTATTTAACTAGCATTTACCCGTGATTTTGTCCACGTAGAAAAAAAAAATGCTTCCCCAGAAGTACAAGTTCGCGCGGAGACCGCGACACGAGATCGCGACAGAAGACCGCGACCGGAGACCGCGACAGGCACTTGACACTATGGAATCGTATGGGCGTCAGTTCGCACCGAGACCGCGACCGCGACCTGTCTCGGTCTCCTGCCGCGGTCTCGGGGCGAACTTGTACCTTAAGGAACTCTACCTTTTTCTGACAAAGTAACCTATGGACATAGACTATGTAATTAGTCTAAGTTCCCAATTCCAGACTGATTCGTTCAGTTTATACAACGTGATTGAGCAACAAACATTACAACATCTCTACATTCAAACTTTCAATTATATAATACTAGGAGCGCTTCTTGGTTTTAGTTGCGTAGTTCCAGTTTCCGTAATTTTCTTTGTATAAAAATTTGCCTGTGTACAATTACAGGATATCAGTGTTGCAAATTTCCACCCGATTTGTCCAGCCGTTCTTACGTAACTGAGCAACAAAACAAACAAAGTAATGCAATAGTTCATGGGGACAGGCAGGTATTTTAATTTTCGCTGATATAAAAAAGTAATTAATTTTCTCTGATATAAAAAAATTATAGTGTTTTTTTAATGTTCTTCGTATTTTTTGGAAATCTTTCTTAGGCTTTTACATCATAGCCTAAGCAGCTTACTAAATGTTCCCACAGATGAGCCTCGGGGCTCACAAAGAGAGACACAAGGCCATAATCCACCACGCTGGCCCAGAGCGAATTGATAGATGATGAATTCTCCCGAAAAATGTTTTTCTAGCAAAGTACCGGTTTTTTTACGATAATCCTTGTTAAACTCAGTGTGAAAGTCAATCTAGCACATCTGCACTGAAAAAAATACTCAAATGTAGAGGCGGCATTCAAATCTATGACTTTTCGATTGTAAAACCAGGCGTGTTCTCGCCACCAACCCTTCTACCGCCTAACTAAATCTGCTTTGGCTTTGCTGTTGCTGTCTCTATAATTTCAAGCGAGAAGAAAAGAGACAGCAATATTAAAACTAAGACAGTTTTAGTTGGACAGCAGACCCTCTTGTCACTATAACCTCTTATTTTTATTTTAGCAGCATATATAAATCAAACTGTATTATTTCGGATGGTCTGGGCGGTGTCGGTGGCAGCCGAGCGCATATTTCAAACAATTAGACGACCCAATCGTGGCCAATTTGAACCTTCACGATGTTCTATGTAGCGGGTAGAGTCAATTTTAATGTTGTTTCGGGTTATACCTAGGACCTGGACGTCTACTCTCTATAAACGCGAAACTGTATGTATGTATAGACGTGTGTTACTCTTACCAAGCAATAACTACGTAATTTAATGAAATTTTGTACATAGATAGACAATAGAAGAAATAGCACATCACTTCGCTTGTCACTATAGGAGATATATTATGATGTACTTATCTCTTTAACTGGTCCACAGTAATGTTTGGACACAACAAGGCTAATTTTACAAGCTAAAGGCCGGTTTGTATTTTGATTAGTGCGACTGCAAGCGCGAGTGCGATTGCGAGTGCGAGTGAGTAATCGCGACTGATTACTAAGCACTCGCAATGATCAATCGGTGTCCACACGTGTTTGGTACTAATCACTCAACACCTGCACTACTCACTCGCACTTGCACTAACCAAAATGATAACAGGCCTTAAGACTGGACGGTAGTGCTAGCAAGCTAGTACTTCAAGCGTGTACACAACGCAACGCTAGCTTTATCAACTAAAGGCCGGTTTGCATTTTGATTAGTGCGAGTGTGAGTGCGAGTGCGATTGTGAGTGCAAATGAGCAATCGCGAATGATTACTATGCACTCGCAATAATCAAGTGGTGTCCACACGTGTTTGCTACTAATCACTCAACACCTGCATTACTCACTCGCACTCGCACTAATCAAAATGAAAACAGGCCTTTAAGGCCTGTTTTCATTTTGATTACTGCGAGTGCGAGTGAGTAGTGCAGGTGTTGAGTTATTAGTTATTAACACGTGTGGACAACGATTGATTAATGCGAGTGTGTAGTAACTTGCGTAGTGAAGTGATTAGAAGCGCGTTCTATTTTTTTGCGAGTAGCCTCCTCCCGCGCGTTTTTCCTACCCCCTCACTCGCAGTTTGCCTGCCAGTAAACAGCAGCGTTGCCATATATACAGATTTCTCCGTATTTATACAGATTTTTAATGTGCGATACTGATTAGCATTGGATACAGATATGTTTATAGGGTTATTGGTAATCAGCCTGCATTATTTTAAGGGGATGTTAAGTACATTAAATACGTAATCATTTTTTTCTACAGTTTTAAAAAATTCGTACAGTTATTTTTTCCCATATTTGTATAAAAGAAAAGTGTATTTTTCCGGTCTAAAAGCATCGAACTCTTCGTAACAAGAACACGCGCACTCTTTAGCGCTTTACGATAATTATTATCGTACAATGAAATGTTCAGTTTAATTTTTTTAAATATGTATATATTTCGGAAAAGGCTAGTGTCGTGTTGGTTATTATTTGCGTTCATAACATTAAGTAAAGTACATTAAATATTTTTTTTTCTCTTAAAAATCTTAATTGAATGTTATCGAATTTGTTACACCTTTCTACGATTTAAAAACTTAACTTATAAAAGTCATGAATACTAAAATAAGTGAATTGACCAATCATTGTGTTTTCTGCTTACATCTGACCCTGATTACTTGCGGGCCGACGGCTGGCAACTCAATGAACGAAACACAGCTACTATACAGAATTGGACAGTACTCGCACTACACACCTGCAATAATCAATCGCGATTTCTTGCTCGCACACGCACTCGCAATCGCACTACTCAAAATGCAAACCGGCCTTTACACTGTCTTGCTATCCTAGCTTGAAAAACTAACCTCGTGTAAGTAGCTCGGGCATTGCTGTAAAATAACTGTCTAAGATTTGATTCTTCCCTACGAACATTTTGAAACATGCCTGAATTAGAAGACCACTGCAGCATGGCGTGTCTCCAAAGCCCATAACTCAGCGCACAATGGTAGAGTAGTGGCGAGTAATGAAATTCCACGGACGGCCCCGGGCGCGGTCGCTTGTGTCATCACTGCTTGGACGCAATAACCGGACTATCCCGCCAGTTATACTATTATGATAATCCTAATTGTAATATATGACATACCTAATCCTACTAATATTATAAATGTCAATGTATGTGTATGTTTGTTGCTCAATCACGTCGTAACGTATGAACGGGTCGGGTTGAAATTTGGAACACAGTTAGATTATAGTCTGGAAGAACACATAGGCTACTTTTTATCCCGAGAGAATAACGGGAACGGTAATTACGCGGGTAAAACTGCCGGGTGCGTCTAGTGTAACAGTGTAAGTGTAACTAATCCTACTAATGTTATAAACGCAAAATGTTGGATATTTGGATGTTTGTTACTCAATCACGTCGGAACGCGAGAACGGGTCGAGTTAAAGTTTGGAATAGAGATAGATTATAGACTAAAATTACACACAGGATACTTTGGATAGCTGGAAAATAACGGAAAAGAGAATTGTGCGGGTGAAAACGCGGGGTGCTCCTACTCACTTATATTTGCCGTTCCCAAAAATCTATTTGAAAAAGTTTTAAATATTAACCGAAAATTATGCAAACCCTTTTAGGTAAACTTGCCATATCCTAGACCGTAACATTAATTAACAAAAGGAAAATCTCAGTCAAACGTTTATCTATTTCGTACAAAAAAAATTGGTCGCCATTTAGGGATTTCAATTAAATAAGTGTAACTTTCATACTAAAAAATGGTTGTCTGTAAAGTCGGTTTACTGACGATAGTTGAACGTGACAACGTCTTAAGAAAATCCTGATTGTGTTAAGCGCCATCTAGGTAAAACATTCTGAAGCTTTTTGAAAAGCTATTCAAAGCGCCATCTCTGGGTACATCATTGTACTAGCACAAGTTCTTAACTTCATATCGTCGCTTTTCTAAAACATGGACAGACTCCTTGAACGTAATACACATTTCACTCACTAGATGGTGCGAAAAGTAATAAGGCGAGGTAACGGTGGTAAATATTATCTATTCTATGGCGGTAACGTTACATGACGTCATGTTTTGCGGGCGTGCAGCCGGCTTTATCGAATTATAAGACGTTATCACGTCAAAATCTTGTTAGTTCGCGTCAGGATCAGTAACTGTATCGCTGTTGAATGTGTAAAATATTGTCAATAAACAACAAGATTTTACACATCCGAAAACGCGCACGTTTTGACGTTACGCCGCCATATTAGAAAGTCGGTGACGCGAACTAATAAAATTTTCCCCAGCTACAAAAATTTTACTTCAAAAAAAAACTTCACAGAGCATCATCTACTCATTATACTCAGAGTCAGGACTCTTATCACTGATTTACAAAAACACAAAGTAAAAGCTGCTCTGGAGTTCTGGCGTTATCTAAAATGAATTATTATGACGTCTTTCTGCGTCCTTATCGCCACTAATTTGTTTATCTTCCAGTTTCGTAATTTATTGCCACTTACTGGTCACGTACTGAATCGAGCTTTGAAGTTTATCTGATACTCGGTAATTTTAGCTTTATTTTAATCAGTACTTAGATGAAGTTCTCCAGTAACATGAAATAACCAAAATTAGCATAAGCTCTAGGTATATTTATCTCTATATTTTAAAATGTAATGATACAGTCTTATAGTTTAATGTTTCTATGTAAGTACAGTATTTTTTTTTATTTCGACTTTGTTTTCATATTCTTTTTGTTGTTTATTTCGCAATTGTATTTTTTTTTTTTTTTTTTTGAGAAGTCATTAGCACCCGATACGCCGATACACAGTCTATGACTAGTTCGGGAGCTGATGAGTAAAACTTTGTAAACCAAATTGTATGGTGACGAAAGATTTTTTTTAGATGAACCCTACTAATATTATAAATGTCAATGTATGGATGTTTGTTGCTCAATCACGTCCTAACGTATGAACGGATCGGGCTGAAATTTGGAACACAGATAGATTATAGTCTGGAAGAGACGAACTTCTTAGCATTCCATGGATTCACCGTGCGGGTGCCTCGCGGATAACACCGCGGGGCGCTGCTAGTTTTACATAAATGGTACCCACTTGGTTTATCTATATATATAAAAGCGAAAGGTCACTCATCAAGGAATCTCAGAAACTACAAATGCTAGGAATCAGAAATTTTGCATGGAGGTCCCTTTTAGCACGTAGGCGCTCGCTAAGACGGGGTTTTGCGAAATTCAACCCCTAAGAGGGTGAAACAAGGGATGAACGGTTGTATGAATATTCGTGATTTTCAAAGTTATAAAGTTTTGTATCTAGACACTTGACACGAAGCAATCAAATGTTTGTTCTATCAATTTTGTAATTTCGAACTGTACGGGGGTAAAACTGGGGTGGAAATGGGGGATGAATGTCAATATGCAAGTTCCCAACCGTTGTAGATAAAACCACGAAACTCTGAATATAGATACTTGACACGAAGCAAACGAATGTTTTTTCTATCAATTTCGTAATTTCGAACTGTACGGGGGTGAAATTGGAGTTGAAAAGGGGGACGAATGTCTCTTACGCTTTCACACCTAAACAACTGAACCGACTTTGATAAAATTGTTAAATTGTTTTATTTTAAGCTGTTTTTAGTAACCGTAAATGTGTCTGGGTATAAAAATAGGTACTGCCTGAGTTACCTTAGTATTTATTTCACGCGGACGAAGTCGCGGGTAACAGCTAGTGTAAAATAAAGTTAAAAGTAGTAAAATTAGTCTTTTAGTTTGGTCGAATTACGCAAAGCTACTTTTATTACACTAGTATTGATAATAACGGAATATTTTGTTGTTGTATACAGATACAAGCAGAACCCCGCTGTTTTACCCGCGTAGTTCCCATTCCCGCTTTTTTTTCGGGATAAAAAGTTGCCTTTCTATTATTTCAGACTATAATCTACCTATGTTTTAAAATTTCATCCCGATCCATTCAGTAGTTTTTACGTGAATTAATAAACATCCACCCATCCATACAAACTTTCGCGTTTATATTACTAGGAGTGCCCCGCGGTTTTACCCGCTTAGTTCCCGTTCGATTTTCCCGGAATTTAAGGAGCCTGTCTGTTCTTCCAGACTATTATAACCTGTGTTCCAAATTTTAGCCTATTCCGATCATACGTTACGAGGTGATTGAGCAACAAACATTCAAACACTGATATTTGTAATATTAGTAGGATATTGATATTATTTTATTATGTTCTCACAGTATTCTAATACATAAACATACATAAACATACGTCATAAACATACGTGCTATAATATAACCCCTCGGTTTTACCCGAATATTACTTGCTTGCTAAAAAGCCTATTTGTAATTCCAAACTTCTATCTATTATCTCGTCATCATCAACAGCCCACAATCTTTTATGTATTTGTACCCAATTTCATCTTTCTATGAAAGAGTCACAATCATATCTCACATTTTATCGAGTAATCATTCACATATCTTAACATCTGAAATTTCCCAGAGATTCTAAATCTCTGAAATTTCCCATATTTTCGGATATATAAGAAGCAAGATAGATCCAACATGGATGTCAACTGAAAGCACTTGACTATGGGCTTCCACACAAAACTGGGAAATTTCAGATGTTAAGATATGTGAATGATTACTCGATAAAATGTGAGATATGATTGTGACTCTTTCATAGAAAGATGAAATTGGGTACAAATACATAAAAGATTGTGGGCTGTTGATGATGACGAGATCATAGATAGAAGTTTGGAATTACAAATAGGCTTTTTAGCAAGCAAGTAATATTCGGGTAAAACCGAGGGGTTATATTATAGCACGTATGTTTATGACGGCTTAGTCATAGTTGTATCGTTAAATTATTCTTATTCTAAAATTATTCTTATATCTAAACAGGAAGAAGCAAATTACAACATAATAAATAATTCAAAAGACCAATCGACATTCCATACATCTCCAGACTGATCAAGAGCATCAGCTCATTGTCTTTAAAATATAACATTTGAATGCAAAGCATCATCTACCTAGAGACCCTAGAGTCCGTACCACGAAAAAGTATTGTGGCGGAATGAATGAACTAACTTCTTTCTATTCACTGGTTTTCGATTATCATTGTCAAATGCAATAGTAACGCCAATATTAAAGGTCCTAATTGGTGGCGCGGTGGCACGGAGTCAATCGTCTTAATTGATGGTTCTAAACCGATCTCTCATCTGTCTATCTCTTTTCTTCTCAAGGACGATGACTGAGTAAGAAAGAGAAGCTACGATAATTTTCAGTTCCGTATTTAGAGATTTATGCATTCATTTGTAAATAATCTAGGCGCCACTCATTGTGATGGAGTCTCATTCCCGTTGTCAGTTTACAAGGTAGGGTTGGCGCATAGAGTACCTATTCTATTGGCTATTGGTATTGGGTTGGCACAACTATGACTTCAAAAGCATTTTTTGTTGGGTAAGTAGATAGTGGTTCGGAATTTGGAAATTTATTTATTTTGAAATTATTATAATATCTATATATATAAAAGCGAAAGGTCACTCATCAAGGAATCTCAGAAACTACAAATGCTAGGAATCTGAAATTTTGCATGGAGGTCCCTTTTAACACGTAGGCGCTCGCTAAGACGGGGTTTTGCAAAATTCAACCCCTAAGAGGGTGAAACAAGGGATGAACGGTTGTATGAAAATTCGTGATTTTCAAAGTTATCAAATTTTGTATCTAGAACCTTGACACAAAGCAATGAAATGTTTGTTCTATCAATTTTGTAATTTCGAACTGTACGGGGGTGAAATTGGGGTTGAAATGGGGGATGAATATCAATATAAAAGTTCACAACCGTTGAAGATAAAATAATGAAACTCTGTATATAGGCACTTGACACGAATGTTTGTTCTAGCATTTTTGTAATTTTGAACTGTATGGGGATGAAATGGGGGATGAATGTCAATATGGAAGTTCCCAACCGTTGAAGATAAAACCATGAAACTCTGCGTATATATAGGCACTTGACACAAAGCAAATAAATGTTTGTTCTAGCAATTTTGTAATTTTGATCTGTACGGGGAACGGAGATGAAATTGGGGTTGAAATGGGGAATTAATGTCAAAAAGGAAGTTCCCAACCGTTGAAGATAAAACCATGAAACTCTGTATATAACACTTAGCACAAAGCAAACGAATGTTTGTCGTAGCAATTTTGTAATTTCGAACTGTATGGAGTTGAAATGGGGGACGAATGTCTCTTACGCTTTCACACCTAAACAACTAAACCGATTTTGATGAATTTGTATAAAAGTGTTTTATTATAAGCTGTTTTAGTAAGCGTAATTGTGTCTGGGTATACAAATAAGTACTGCCTGAGTTACCTTAGTATTTATTTCGCGCGGACGAAGTCGCGGGTAACAGCTAGTATATTATATATTCATTTATATGTAACAATTAATATACATTATAAATATATATTATTTTGCAAATCGTACTTATGGTTAAAGTTCTCGATCCTAGAACTTTGGCTCCCTCTAGATTGCTGATAAATGGCACTCGACCATATGTCATTCGGGTAATTGAAAGTAGGCTTTTGCGATTCAAATCCTTAACGAAGTTTAGTGTGAAAAATGTCTACTACCCTGATACCCCTCAAAAATATATTCATAAAAAAGAATAGCATGCGAAATATCGGAATAATAAAAATAAAAGGAAATGCATGAAGCATAAGCGGCCCACTAAACGGCCGTCTCTGGCATGGAAAGAATTAAGGCCGTAATCCACCACACTGGCCCATGGGGATGGGGGCCTCGGAAGATTTGTCACGATGATCACTGATCATGTGAGGTTCCTCACGATGTTTGCCTTCATCGTTTTTAAATTAGCACATGACTTCCAAACGAAAGTGGTGCGCGTGGGGTTCGAACTAGGGGCTCCGGATCGGTAGTTGCCGTTCTTACAACTACACCAGCCGTAACTTTAAAAAAAAAATAGATTTCCACAAATCCAGGCACATTGAGACAGCCCTACCCCGAGGCCAATTACTTAAGAGTATGCAGTCTACCTGGCATTGTCCACATGCAAATACATCACTTAATTCGTGCCCTCGACGCTATTTTACTAATCAGAGCTCTAAGATGATATATTCTCACAGCATACCCCTACCTATATATACCCTACCTATACTGGGAGAAAACTTGAAGTAATACTGAAATAGTAAAGTTAAAAGTAAGCATTTTAAACACGTCGATTAGCAGTCCTAGAATTAGCAGGAAAATGTTCCCTACGCCCCCTATTTCCTTTTCTCCTAATCCAAGATTCATGTAAGAAACAGAAAACAAATGACAAAGGTCACAGACCCCGGAGTCTGTGGAGAAGTAAATTAAAAAAAAACACGTCGAATCTATAATTCTCGTCTTCTATGGACAAAATGAATTAGACAACGCATACATATATAGATAGCATGCAAAAACAGCTCACTTTGTATCTCCACAATTGGGACTCTGTGAAGCCTTACCTCATAAAGAGTATTAAGGCCATAATCTATCATACTATTCCAGTGCGTGTTGGCGGATGGATCGGCGTCGGAACTCTTTTTCAAAGAAGCTTTCGGATGAGTTCATATGTGAAAAAGACTAGTTTTAATTCACAGATTCTAGGTCACAGATTACACACCAGTCTTTAAGCCACACGTCATTGCATCTTCAGACGCTTTCACAGTGAAGTTTAGTGGAATATGGGGAGAGTACAATTAGCAAGCAATTTAGCAGAAAGTGCGTCTTTGTGGCTCGTGGCAGGAGTTAAGTGAGTGGGTTTTTTAACTCTTTGTTTCGGAGTGACAATAGCTCTGCCCTGATGCAGTCTGTGATGGTGAGGTGAAGGATAATGTAACGACTAATAGAGAAAAAACTATATAAATTAACGGTAATTAACTACGTAAATATGAGGTATAGATTATCTTTCACTAATAACCAAGTAACTTCTTTTTTTTTTTAATTCAACACACACAAAAAAAAATTACGAAGAGAGTAATGGGACTGACATGTGACTAGTCATAAAAGTCCCATAAAAAACTGATTAAAAAAAACGCGGAGAGTATCATCGATGCATAAAATGATTTATTTATGTTTTACCGCGCTTAGGTTTGTGTTTGACTAATATTTATCAGCTCGCCACCACGGTGTGGTCAAAGAGAATTAAATAAATAATTTGTTAAAAAAACAAGTCAATCTGCCTTATTTATATCGGCGAAACTTTAGAATTAGATTAAAAATGTTCAAATCAAGTTAGGTGTCAGATAGGCCCTTTTTATAATAACACAACATATTATTTGAATTCAAATAATGTAGAATATAGAAAAAAAAGTTAGTACGACTCAATGTAGAAATACATAAACAAAGCCTTGTTACACCCAATATTTAATTTTTCTCAATCTAAGCACAACAAAGAGATGTGACTCTACATTTGACAAAAGAACGTTTAGGCTGTGCAATGCGTTGCCTGAGTGGGTTTCTTCCGATAGTTACAATCTTGGTGACTTCAAATCGAGAGTGAATCTGTATCTAAGTAAACACGTTCCACCGTAGACCGCATTGTCGAGTGACAGTCAAGTGTCAACTCATCACGAAATCTCAGAAACTACAAATGCTAGAATTGAAATTTTGTATGGAGAGTCTTCTAGCTTCTAGCAAGTAGGGGCTCGCTAAGACGGGGTTTTGCGAAATTCAACCCCTAAGAGGGTAAAACAAGGGATGGACGGTTGTATGCAGATTCCGTAATTTTCAAAGTTAATAGCATAAAATTCACAAAACCGATTTTACTGAAATTTGGTACACAGAAATACTAGATCCCACGAAATGCCATAGGACCGTAAAATTTTGGAACTAGAATTCCATACTATTTTATACTATAAATGTAAAAGTAACTCTGTCTGTCGGTTACGCTTTAACGCTGAACTGATTGTGATAAAATAGTATAAACATGTTCAAACAAGCTGTTTTAAGTAAACGTAAATATGTATGGATGTACAAGTGAGTACTGCCTCAGTTACCTTAACATTTATTTTGCTCGGACGAAGTCACGGGTAAAAGGTAGTAGTATAATAAAAACCAAAGTTCAAAATTATATCATCAAACGAAGACCAAATGAAAACTCAAGGATATCTGAATAATGAAAAACTCTATAGCCAAAACTGGAGCACACCTGTAAAACCGACACCGCGCAACGTGACGTCTCAAAACTCTCAAACCGATTACCTCCAAGGAGGGGGTTGGGGGTAACACGTAAACCGCATTAGATATGTTAAATCCTTACTCCGTAGCTCCGTACCCCGGGGGGTGGGCTGATATTTTTTATTCGTATCGCTTACTTTCGTGATTATTGTTCGTGGTATTTGCATTGCGAGATGGTGTGAACGGGTTTGATACTTGATTTTTGAAGTGAAAACTTCTTTAGGCGCGCTATAGACAGAATTTTCGTGGACTGTGAAATGGATTCATCAATAGTCACGCTTGGATATGATAATGTATCGGATCGGATATGAAATCTTCGGGTAAACTCGGTAAAAACGGCCAGGTAGGTACCAGGGCAACAGAAACAGTAAAGAGTTTCGATTACCTACCTCCAACAGCCCAGCGTTTATCTCCAGATACCAGGACAACAGAAATATAAAAGAGTTGCGTTTGCCCCTAGGTACCAGTACCAGGGCAACAGCAAGTTTTCACTTCTATCGGCAGTTCCTATGACTGCCAATTTTTTTCTTGATACTTTTTTTTTGTAGTACTTCCCTGATATTTGTTTATCGTTACCACAGAAATCTAAATAATAAGGTACTAGAAGTCGCATGACCGCGTGACATTGTCGCCGCACAGGTGACTTGTAGGCCACCAGTGCTCGAGTTGTAGTTTAGTCTTCTTCGAACCGGCAGTCGTGAATCATCTTTAAAACTTGTGTTATGCAGCATAAACAACTGTGGAAGTTTTTCCACAACTTGCAATTATGCCAATAATGAGATTATATTTCACTGATAGGTATTTTATTATATTTAAATAGTATTTTTTACTAAAATAAACGGAGCGAATGATTCACTATGATAGTTATTCATTTTTGGTGTTATCGTCGTTTTGCATACCATTGCTGCGTACACTAATTAACATCTAGAGTGGTACAAGCATAAACAGCAATGTAATGTAAAATTAAAGAAATCGTCATAACCTCTAATCTTCCATGGTACAACCGCAGGTAGCGATCGTGAGCTAGTGCTGTGACGGCTCAATTTTACTTGGCCAAAAATAAACGATGAAAATTGTATTTTAAATTTTACCTTTTTTATCGATAAATTAACATAAAATATCGATAAAAAAATTGTACACAGTTAACACCCATACGTAAAATCTTTTAATTCGCGGTAAACATTACTTCATAATTCATAAATTATTAACAAAAGTATATACATACTAGCTATAACGCGCGATTGTTCATCCGTGCAAAATAAATATTAAGGTAACAGAGGCAGTATTTAGCTATTGTAAGAATTATTTTTAAAACTTTATTAGTTTTCATACAAAATCAGCGAACAACACGGAAGGGAGTAGGCATACACAGCGTCAACCTCTGTCAAAGTGCAAGTCCGCGGAGTTTGATAATATACCGTGGCGTGGAATACACTGAGGGCGGGGCTAGATTTGTGAATGGTGCTTTATTTTTTATGTTTTAGTGATTTGGCTGCGTGAGTATGGTCGGCAATGGATCGGTACAGGTATGTTTTGTATGTAATATTGCAGCTTTGCGCTAGTGTGCAACTTTCCCCTCCCGCAAGAAATGACAAAGATTTGCACAATATTTTTTAGCTAAGGCTACTTCCCTTCCGTGCTTGCGCGGAAGATCGAGTTGCTCGATGTACAAAATATACAACAACCTTTGTTCTTCAACTATACCTAAACCCATATGGTATCAGAATTACATAGTTCAGTTTTCGAAAGAATAGTATACCCCGTGTGACTCACTTATTTTATAAGCATATTGACTTTGTTGTAGTGTAATACACCTAATTAATGAAATCAATAATAACCTTCATCGAATGTTAAAATTGGACCGTACTTTGAAATATCGATATGTTTTAATTTTTGTCAAGCACTAGCGTATATGTGAAAAACTGTTTATTTTTCAATGTATTAGTAGGTTCACTGATAAGCGTTTATGGATGTGTGTGGTGCAATCACAGACCTAGTTTGTTAATGTGCAGCTGTTCGTGTGAGAGTGAATTTGTATTGGAATAGTACGCGGATGTAGTAGTGACCGCGGGGGTAGGGGAAATGTGGCGACAAGCGTTTTGCAAGCAATTTGAGAGTTATGCCATTTCTATTACCTTATTATTTAGATTTCTGTGATCGTTACCAAACGGTAATAATCGTTTGCTTGTTAGGCGTTATAATGAGGGAAAAAAATAATTCACAGTTGACCTATAACAAACCTTGAAGTACTTAGGGAATGACATGAAATTAATGAAAATACTCAGGCAAGAAACGGGCGAAATGCGAACCAAACAGAGAAAAAACTGTTTTTATACATTTTAATGGAGCTATTATGGCATTTAGTCTCAGATGGCTTCTACTGTCAACTGAACTTTGGACTATGGATATTTGGACGCATGAAGCACAGTCATATTAGCGTAGCGATTTTGAACCCAGTCTGATTGATGTCGACACGGAATCGAACTTCTGGGTCCGTTAGTATCCGTTTAGAATGATAGAGACAAGTATTATCATTCCGAATTTGAGTCGTTCGAATTGCGTTCAGAATCAGTACACTGAACTCACTAACTTATTACTTACTTCTGATGTAGGTATACTGTAACTATGGAGCACTGGCGATTGATGCAAGGGCGCTTCAGATGGTTCAGCTTTGGCTTGGGCTGCCACTAGTAGGGACTCAACCCCCTTCAGAGAAGCCGAAAGCCGAGTTGATGTTTACATGTCTACAGCCCTAACCAGAAGGCCAGAAGGATTTGGTACCGCCTGACATGTAGCTGATAAATACGCATGTAGACGTCATGTACTATTGTTTATCTGATGACGGCTGACTTATTACTGTTTTGCCATGCAAGTGCTAGCAGACTTATTATTAGGGGACATGTTGAGGACCTCCTAACTAAAACTGTCTTAGCTTTGAAATTGCTCTCTCTCTCTCTCTCTCTCTCTCTCTCTCTCTCTCTGTGTGTGTGTGTTTTCTTTTCTTTTATAATTATGGAGACAGCAATAGCAAAGCCAAAGCCGATTTAGTTGGACGGGAAAGGGCTGGTGACAGCCAACACGTAGTGCTAATATTAAGAAATATTTTAATTTTATTCTCAAGTATCAAGCTCTGTTGTCCGCCGTACACCCGTGACATTTTCACGATGTTCCCGGCGAAAGCGCGACGACGGCCGGAGAGCGAGCGCTCGGGAGTACCGAGCGAGTACGTGCCGGAACTGAGATTTTATTCAGTTTATTTTTATTCGACACTCTGCTTCTGTCACTCTTCATTGCGGAATGGTCCTTTTACTTAAGGCAATTGACGGTTTACTTCTTTTTTTACTTACTTATTTCCATGGAACAAAGATGGTTATAGAGGTACAGTGACGGGCCTCATGTTTTTTTTAAATAGTGACGAGACGAACAGGACATGTGCGTGATGGTAAGCAACATGCCTGCCACATAACAGCACAGTGATACACACCTATTGAAACATGCAGAGTGCAAATCATTGCATAGCACTGCACTGCGCTCGTCACCCAGAGATCTATGATGTTAAATCTCTAAATTCTCTAAGCCCTGTAATTTATCTGGAAACATTACCCTTCCAATCGGAACACAGTAATGTTTGCACATTACTGCTTGGCGGTAGATTATCTGGCAAAGTTGTGGTACTTCCCCAGGCGGACTCTGCCAAGAGTCCTACCACTACTATGGTTGTATCAGTAGTGAGCTTACAGAGTCCATCCACTAACATAGTTGTAGGTTCCATTTTTATCGTCGTAGGTTTTGCTTTTGGATGTTTCTATGTATCACAGGTATGTATGTAGGTACCTATTTAAAATGTTGTATGATGTACATCAACATTGCTTAGTTTTTTGGTGTTGTGTGAAAAGTATCTATTTTTAAACATTACTAGCTGTGCACCGCGGTTTCACCTGCGTAATTCGCGATCCCCCTATTTTTTTTCAGGATAAAAAGTAGCCTGAATGTTACTTCTAATGTCTCCAAGAATCTGTGTACAAAGTTTCATGAGGATCGGACAAGTGGTTATCGCGTTAAATCGTAACAAACCAACTTACATTCGCTTATACTTTATAATATTGTAGGATATAAAAAGATAGGATAGGATTATCATATTATATGTTTATTATTATCCTACCAATATTATAAAGGTGAAAGTGTGGATGTTTGTTGCTCAATCACCTTGTGACGGCTGAACAGATCGCGGTGGGGTTGAAATTTCAAACACAGTTATTTTCAAAAGCTCTGATTTGAAAAAAACTTCTCCTATATATCACCTTTATATACACCTTTGCCAGTTATTTTACCGCCAAGCAGTAATGTGCAAACATTACTGTGTTCCGGTTTGAAGGGCAATGTTTCCAGATAAGTTACAGGACTTAGAGATAGAACAACTTAGATCTCTGGGTGACGAGCGCAGTGCAGTGCTAGGTAATATACTATTCATGTTCCATTAGCTGCTTATCACTGTGCTGTTATGTGGCAGGCATGTTGCTTAGCATCAGGCACATGTCCTGCAGTCAGTCTCATCATTCTTTATTTAAAAAATGTCACACTGGCTACGGTTGCAAGACAGATACCTACTACTTAGATACCAAAAAGGAAGAATAATAAACCTTCCTTGCGAAAACAGTTAATAAATAAAGTAGGTGTAAATTTTTTCGGAGTGTCGCCCTCGGAGTGTTTCGTGTTTTTACAAGTCGTCGTTAGATATTCACAGTCGAGTGGTCGATTTGTCGCCACCCGCCGTGGAGATACTGACTTGCCTACCCCTTTGTGCGCGGATAACGCTTGAACGACAGCTAGGGAAAGGCTAAATGCATTTCCCTAGCTGTCATGATTTTTTTTGACGTGACAACCTGACAACGCCAAATAAATCGATGAACGCCGGCTGCATGCACGAAAAAGTGTCCCGTTATGTCCCGTTACGCTCATTGTACGCTTGCGCCGCATCTATCAATGTTTTGTTATGACATTGTCACGTTAAACTATCGTCCGTAAACCAACCGACTTTAAAGACAACCAATTTTTTTCATATATATTTTTTATGTCTGTTCCCCGATTTCTCGAGAATGTCTGCGGAGCGATTCACAATCCAGTACATTCGACATGAACCACGGAGTCACCCCGCTACTGATGGTAGCGCCAATTTGCGATTCGCAACCTCGCATTTCGATTCGATTCGCACTATTTGGGTACATTAAAATGTAAACTGTTGATTTTTTTTGCAATAAAACATTTCAATTTTGATTCTTTCAGGGCCACAGCAGACATGCTACTTTTAGCCTCTCTGCGGTTAGTCGCATCAGCGAAGTCGCGCAACTGCATCGATCACGCATCGACGCTACATCGCGATTTCGCTACAGCCCGCGGGATTTGTTGAATTTATATTTAATTGACACACTTGCCTCTATCTAAGCGACTTCTATCGAATACCATGAATAACAAACTTTTTTATACAAAGAAATGGCTTATTGATGTTTGACATTACTATAGTCTAAAATATTTGACATTATAAGGAATGGGCAACAGTTTACAAAAAGACAGTTGTTTGAAACAAGTTATTTTAAAAAAAAACAGTGCCTAATCAAATATTTGTAGCAACATACGCGGTGTATATTGCTCGAAAAACAATAATTGTTCAATAAACGCTACGTTTTCGTTTTCTAGGGTAACGAAACATGATTTCCGGAAATAAATGATAAAGATACCTATTTTCTAATATTGAACTAGTATAGTATAGCTACAAATACACTACTGCTATTAGGCATGTACTAGGTAGTTCATGCGAACTCACGAGATTTCACGCAACCATAAAATCGTCTAACGCTCAATTCGCATGTCTCGCTCCGCTGCTCGGTCGCCGCTCCGACGCTACGCCGCTACATAACATGTCGGTGACGCGAAGCCAACAAGATTTAGCCTATCAAAAATACTCAATGCGGCTACAGATTTTTAACGGCTCTAACTACTCTAAGAAACTAACAAGAACATCGCTAGTCAGTCAGCCAGTCGTCCTTATCACTAAGAACGTTCTCTTCCAACTAAAATTAACCATTTAGATTTATCCATACTTTATAAACGATTTACCTATGAATTTTAGGCAAATATGTTCCATATTATGGTAATGGTTCCTAGGGGGCAGGGCAAAGGGCACGCCATTTGGCCTAGGTCGCGACCTTTCTACACGATATGCCACTGATTTTGCAAAGGGCGTAAACTATATAAAATGTGTCCGTTTGTTTTTATGAGGGTGACATTTTTCTTACCATTTCCACGTTATTTCTCCAGGTTTATGGAGTGAATGGGGTAGGTACTCTCGGTACTAATTGGATGGTTTATTTGAAGGTCAATGTCAATGGCGTCGGTGGTTACTCAGGTGATGAAGTAAAGTTTCAGAATAAAATTTACTATTCAGCCGAAAGGGAATTACAGCATAAACAGCCCACTAAATGTTCCCACTGCTGGGACTCAGGGATTTCTCTCGCATTAAAGTGAGAAGTCAATGGCATAATCCACCACACTGGCTCAGAGCGGGTTGGTGGATGTAACATAACTTAAAGATTACTAGGTAGGTACATGTCGGTTTTCTCACGAGTGTGGTGGTGCGTGTGGTTTAGAACCCGGTGTAGTAGAAAAGTCGCGAGTTTCTTTCGAAATTACGTTGTCGTAGAATGAGAGTAGACGTCCTGACGTTGGCCCTCAGCGATTTTTTTCTGGGCCCTGCGCTATCTACACTGACCGAAAATCTGGTATCTGGGATGGAAAATCTGGCATGGATTCGTACGGCCAATGTTGGTTGCTTCACCGAAGACCATTCGGGAACTTATAAATAAATGAGCATCACAGACAGAAATGCGATTGGAGGCTCTGAGCCGAGAGGAGGTGACAAAGGAAATAGCAAAAGCAGACTAAAGAGCACGATAATTAGGTAGAAAATGTTAATTAAGTATTCCCTATTTTTTTCTCCTGATCGAATATATATGTATGTAGTTAAAAAAGGACCCCATGCGTAGACAGAGAAACTAAGTTAGTTTCTCTTAGGGATGAAACGATACGAGTAAATACAAGTAACTACTCGATACTTTTCTTTCGATACCAAGTACTTTTGGCATCGATACTTTAGAACTGAGTACCAAGTAGGTAGTATCGTAAAGTAAGTACTTGTATCGGTACTCGGTGATCATGGTCACCGGTCACTCTTCACTCATCAGTTTGTCTCTGTCTCTCCTACTTTGAACGGTATTATACTGTTTCGCTCAGGCTTGATCACGTGATTATCGTGTCAGGCAGGCCCTTGGTGAACATAGTGTTCGTTCAAGTCATTCACTAATAAATCTGTGCTGTGCGTGCGTGTGCTTGTTTGTTTGTTTTTGTTGCGATTGATTGAATTGAATTTGTAAAAAGTTAAAACAACATAAATTCAGTGATAATGGGACCACCAAGGTCTGAGGCGTGGCGATATTTTAAAAAGAGAAATGAGAAAGTAGCCCAATGAAAAAGTGTTTTAAAGACGTACAATATTGTGGTAATACTTCCAATTTGCACAAACACCTGAAGACCCACCCTGACTATATTCCAACTACTAATGTAAAGATTTCAAAATAAGTATTTTAAACCTTGTGAATTGTGTATTTGTTGAAATATCTAACATACGTAATTAATACATACCGTAGTGCGTTTCAAAATGTAATTAAAGTATATTTTTTAAATAAATACTCATGACCATACCGCATACTCCTGGACGTCTAGTCTCTTTCTACGAAAACGTAATTTCGAAAAAAAACTCGCGACTTTCTTACTGTCGTCCTACTTGGTTTCGTCCGATAGAACATTGTTTGACGTTTAAATGTTCTAAGCCTACTCTAATATTCTAGATTTCTAGAAGATTTAAACGGACAAAACGACGAATCGAAGTGGAATCGGAGTTCGAAAATCGCGAGTTTATTGCAAAATTACGTTTTCGTAGAAAGAGAGTAGACGTCCTGTTCTTATTTTCTTCTATAATTTCGACGAAAATACTGAAAATATGCTCCGATACAAGTAGGTATCGATACTTTTCATGCGATACCGAGTAGGAATCGATACCTCATGACCGATACGGTATCGAGTAAAAGTATCGATACCCAGGTGGTATCGTTTCATCCCTAGTTTCTCTGTCTACGACCCCATGATAAAGGTGTCTGTGGAGTCTGTGGAGTTGCTAGAGTAAAAAAAGTAAGGGTAAGGTTATTTGAAACAGACTGCTACAGGCAGTGCCTGATTAAGAGTTCTGACCGCCCTAGGCTAATTATGAGGACGCGCCCCCACCAGAGGGTCTACCGCCAAACGGAAAGTGCTTAGCTTAAAAGTCTTAGCTTTGGTAATGCAATCAAAAGAGATTGCATTACCAATTACTTTTCGTTTGATATTATAGAGATAGCAATGGGCAAAACCGATTTAGTTAAGAAAGGTTATGGTCGGCCTAAAAAGTACTAGGTACTTTTTAGGTACTTTTAGATACTTTTTAATATTAGTATTGACTTTGTTTCCTTGTGTACAAATTTTAACATGATTTATACCAGGGCTTTTTTAAAAAGGCACGCAAGAGCCTACAGTACCCTCAAAGGATTCGAAAGATTACCCCGGATTTCTCCGGTAGTGATTTGGTGACTGATTCGCGAGAGCGCTCTCACACTCGACAGCGACCTTATCGCTGACTCTATCGTAGAGCTGTCACTGACCCTGTCGCGGGGGACAGAACCCTTGCACAACAACGGAAACCAGCAGTACTTTAGCGTCACCTTTTCGAGAGGGCCACCTTCTGAAATTGCGTGCTGGACGGCATTGAACGTCCGACATCTCAGGCTCTGTAAGTGGAGATGGTGTAGGTGCCAGAGTGGGTCGCTCTCGTCACCACTTCCTCCTTCGCGGAGAAGCGAGAGTCCACCTCCTTCTTGCTCCTCAGGTATCTTCCTTCATCTGCGACTTCTGCGCGATAATGATTTCTCAAAAGGAAACCATCGTCTCCCATGACCTCTCACTGTTGAACATCTTGGCTAAGGTAGTAGGCAGTAAGAGGTCCGCCACTTATCCCGGGTACATTTTCAATGCGTGTTGATCGGTGTGATCTGCGCAATTGCACCGGTGACACACCAGCCTTTCTACCGCTTAACTAAATTGACTTTGGTTTTGCTATTGCTATCTCTATAATTTCAAGCTAAAAAAATAAGGTACCGTCTGATGCACCCGAGCCCTATAGTATCTATGTCTCACTGAACCCACTCAGCGTCGGTCCTGAGACAGTTCACTCTTCAGGTTGACGTAAATACGCCCCAAACTTCCATCTAATCAGCTGATCTGCAGTCAAATACCGAAATGTTACAGTGTCAACTTGCCAGCGACGGACACGGCACACACCACAATATTAGCGGCAGAGCTTGCAGGTGCAGGTGAAGGTGTCTGTCAGAAACCACGGAAACAGTTGGCCTCCAACTTGTGAAAAACCACCTCTAGGCCGATGCTCTTAACCCTGGCTACCACTGTCGCCAGCACCGCCACCTCGTGAAACCTCCGCCCCTCTCACAATAACCAGCGTGCCGTTGGCATAATAAGCGACACCGATGCAACCCAGTTCGCAAGTCGTATGTCAGCCCACTACCACCCATACACTGTGGATATTCCCAAAATCCGTACAAAACGGTTTGAATCCACTTTTCTCGTACGTACAACTTTAGAGTGGTATAAGTTGCCGGCATCCTTGTTCCGTGAGAGATACAATCTATAACTTTTCAAGGTCAGAGTGAATAGGTACTTTCTAGGTCAACGTCCGTCATCTTCGACCACACCGTCGCTTACCATCAGGCGAGTTGGTGGACAAACGCGGATCTATACGCGATAGAAAAAAAAGTTAGCGCTGCTTATTTGTAACCGAACAACCGAAGTGCCACAGGGGTAGCGTAGGAGCAAACTCCTGTCGAACCCCACTTGACATGAGGATAAGCTCCCTCCCTTTCTATTGTTGGGGACACCACCTCTCTGTGAAAGAGGTAGTCTCTTACGATGCGCCATATTGAGGTACCCCATCACTTCTGTTGTGGTTGTGGTGTGGTTGATTGGAATGTAGAACGCGTTTACTTAGGAGACACCGTAAACAATACGCCGCCACTGGAGCACACCTTCCTTCGGACCTTCGGACGAACGGCGTCGGTCGTGGAGAGGTCTTTCTGAAACCCGAACTATCCCTTCGACAAGTCCAGATGATTTCAGCGCGCCCCTCCAGATCCTCGCGCCCTAGGCTGCAGCCTAATTAGCCTAAGGGTTAATCAGGCCCTGGCTACAGGTCCGTCAAAAAAACACCATATTGTAAGAATCACTTAGAATATTTTAGTAAGAATAATGTGTCTGAGTATGTACACGAATAATCCCATCTAAAACACACCAATATACATTTACTTAGTGTACTGACTGAAAAATTGTGGAAATGCTTCCTTCAGTTTTTTTTTAATTTACAACACGACAAACAATTTCGTAAATGGAACGCGTGTAATTCGAAATGTAAACTGTCCAATAGCGACCCTTGCTGCGATGACGTATTGCACCCGGGAGGGTGATCAACTTTACACTGTGGGTTGCTAACTTCTGTAAGGTGAGGCGTCAGCAGGGTTGCACAGAAATTCTATACTGAGCCGAAAGCGTAACGTTCTAATCTTCATTATGCCTGAACAATAGCAGAGCTAAAGTTTGTGTTAGGCGGTCGAATGGCATGTTAGAAAACAACCTATATATTTTTTTTTTGTATTTGCACTCATAAAATACAGCTTATGGTCGTCTAGAGAATTTTATCTTTTAAACAGTGTAAGATACTTTTTTTTAACATAAAGTGCAAACCTAATAGTGCAAACATCTTTTCACTAAATTCATATGAAACAAAAAAAATATTGATATAATTGACAGAGATTCTGTCTGTTTCGGCTAATGTCTTAAACGGATGTACTTATTTTACGGGACTTTCGCTGGCAGATAGCTGATGGTATAAGGAGTGACTTAGGCTATTTTTATTTTAGAAGAAAGATAATAAGTACCTTCATTTTATTAGTTTTGGTAAGCCGCGAGTAAAATACAAGATAATTGTTGTTTAGTATTTACTAATAGCACATAGGCTACCTTTATCACGGGAAAGTAGCGAGAACGGGAACTGCGCGGGTGAAACCGCAGGGCGCTACAAGTTTATTATAAATAAAAAAATATTAAAAAGACTCTAATTACTTACTAAAAAGACTCGTACAGATGACAAGAGGTGGCATGGTTTGAAGTGTAAACGCATCTCTGTCCCCAAGTAGTGTCCCCTGACCCGCGGTGCGGCGGGCGCTATCCATCATAAGTTGTTATTGAGTTAGCGCCCGCCGCCACCCACGCAATTATTACTGCTCTAATCGTAATTCTTGCCTTTCTTGTGTGACTGTACAACACTATCTATTTAAATATTCGTAGTTGTAAAAAACAGTGTAGAAGACTGAACAACGCTTACACGTATGTAGACTGTTTAAAACTTTGTTGACCGTTGGACTGAATAACTCCCAACCGTCAGGGGTCGTGTGTAGTCGTTTTTTTCATACTTGGAAAATGAATGTTCATTTTAAAAAAACAGTGAAGATTCTTGCACAAACGCTTGGATTGCAAAACACCGTAAAGGTAAAAGAAGTACCTACACGTTCAATTTCGTTCAACGTTCGATTTCACAATCCTGGGATTAATTTCTCCTCAAATTTAGGGATTCTTCCCTAAACATTTTGGGGAATTTGGAAATCGGGCATCGGCAGCCCTGGGCGATGACGGCAGCGTTAGTTCCCATTTTGACCACGTGCCGTTAGATCCTTGTAGCACTGTAAGTATGGATGTTGACAAATAACATTTTTAAAACTAACTTATTGTTAACAAATTCTGTTTTGGTGTAGCTGGCTGTTTTTCAGTCTCAGAATAAATTTCATTTCATTCTCCGATATCCTATACAGAGTACAGATATTCATACCTACATAGCGATACCTACATCAGTAACAAATCAAGAGCAGGAAAACTCGTGATGACATTTTTAAAACGATAAAATCGCGATGGCGCGTTCGCACGTGCCATTGTGTTGGCTTCACATGACACTAAAGGGGTTTTCGAGTGTGCTTTTCAATTTGCCTCGCGCAGAGTGGCACAGGGGAAGTATGGAGAAGATTTAAACCGTACTTTCTAAGATTTGATTTTTGAGCTAAATTTTAGAATTATTTTGCTTGGGCTTGGGGTCAGAGTCGCGGGTCAGCTCTTGCATTTGTCCGTGTCTCTGCTACTGCCACTTTTGCAGACTCACCTCACAGGGTATCGGATCTTCGCATTTGACTTCAGAGACGTGAAAAATATTCAAATATGTACATATTTAATAATATATTAATAATACACAAATGCAAATTTTTTACTACTTTTAAAATTAAAATTTATAGACCACACGAATAGTCTGGCAACTGTGTATATTTGTTTAAAACAATACCGTACTTGACATATGTAAAAAGCTTGACGTATGTATTCCCACTTTGACGTAAGTTGGCATGGTATTTTTGTACCTTTGATAAGTACCTGCTGCCTGTAAAACAGATCGGCTTTCAGGTTAGCTCGTGTTCATTCCTGTCGCAGTATATGTTATACAACTGATCCTAGAAATTTCATCTTTCCTAAAATGGCATAAGTCTGGGGTGACTCGGTGACTGGGATCTTGGACCACAGGTTTTTAAATGTGATTTTTTTCTCGACTGCTAACCTTTTTGCAAAATTTTTAAGACTTAGCTTAGTTTCTTGCCTAAATTTTCTTTAAATCTCTCAGCATCGAAAATCGGTTTCTTAACATGATTCGTGGCATCTCAACGTATTTCCCTGTTCTTGGTCAAATCAAGTTCGTGTAATAGTGAAACTTTTTTACACAATGGGATCTGTTCAAAAACCTCGCACCGCTAGAGTGCAGCGGAAATGAAACGGAGCATGTGTCGATGAAATCGTCCACCGAACTATTGTCGCAAAAAAATACGTTTCTGAACGTAACGACTCTTGTTATACGTGGCCGGAATTCAGAAAAAAACAAGAAATAAAGTGGCCAAGTGCGAGTTGGACTCGCCCATGAAGGGTTCCGTTGCAGCAAGTAACATAATATACATAGTACACATAGTTCTTGTAGTTCGTTCTAACTTTGATCGAAGTTTTTATAATAGTGTATTTATAACGTACCAAAAAAAACTTCTCATCAGATCGAGTTTAAACCAATTTTCGTCGGTAGTTTACATGGTAATGTACACCATATATTTTTTTTTTAGATTTTTCATTTTCTTACTTTAGAAGTTAGAGTGGGGGGGGACACACATTTTACCACTTTGGTAGTGTCTCTCGCGCAAATTATTCAGTGTAGACGAAAATGATTTTAGAAACCTCAACATCATTTTTGAAGACCTATCGATAAACACCACACACACGTCTAGGTTTGATGAAAAACACATTTTTGAGTTTCAGTTCTCAGTATGGGGGGCAACCCTAATTTATCTTTTTTTTAAATTTTTTTGTTCAAATCTTAATGCGGTTCACAGAATACATCTACTGACCAAGTTTCAACAGTGTAGTTCTCAGCAAAAAGTGGCTGTGACATACGGACGGACAGACAGACAGACAGACATGACGAATCTATAAGGGTTCCGTTTTTACGTTTTACGAAACCCTAAAAACGAAAAAAGAGATGGTATACATGCGTACTCAAAAAAGGAACGCTTGAACGCAGGTGCGGGAGTAAAATTAAATTTCGAATATTGAAAACCTTCCTTGTTGTGAATTTTCCTTATTCCATGACAAATATTACTAGTACAAGCGAAATATGTATACTTACGTAGAAGATATGTTATGGACAATGTGAGTGAAACTCTGCCCAAAAAACTGGGCATTATGTATAATTAGGCATAATGCCCAGTCAATTTGATTATTTGAATAATTATTATCAAATTACTCTCTCTTAGGGGGCAGTTTTCATAGTGCCCGGTCATTATGAATTGTGAATGGTTATGAATTTCATCACAATATTTTCGTTTTTCATCATAAATCATCAATTCATAAATTCCTCATAATGTGAGTAGGTACGTATAACGTACCTATAACACGTATGACATTTGCTCAGAATCAGCTAATATTTCAATTAGTCTCGGAATTATTTTTGACCCTGTTGAATATCGTCCATAAAAGTTTAAAAAATCCGTAGAACATATTGATGTTCATTGTTAGTAATGTGAGAATTGTAAATCTAATTACCACTTTCGAATCTTGAATTATTTATTACATCTAGAAAAAGCTGCAAAAGACATTTTCTTTAAGATTTATTACATACACGGTCTAATACCGCGTACCTTTTACCTCACTAAGCCACAACTCCTAAAGCTGCATATTCATTCAACATTCCACAAACATTGTGTCCTCTAGCAAGCCTGAAGTACCCATCTTCGTGACCCTAGTTGGCACCCCAGGAGTTCTTAAACAACCAGTAATCTTTCCCGTTTTCTGTACCGTAGCCTATTAGAAGTACAGCATGCGTAAGAGTATCATAGGGTGGACAAGACTTCGCCTCGATAATGCCCCTGGCAAAATGTTGGATGGGGTTCATCGTGACTTCAACAACAATGGGACCATACTTGACTAAAGCCTCTTTCAGGTTATCTTCACTCTTCAGCTTTAAAAAGGGCAATACGCGCAATTTATAATGTACCTACTAGGGAATCACTAAGATAAATTTATAAACATATCAAAATCTTAACAGTTCCTTGTCTATACATTTATGAATGCATTATGTTCGCCAAGAAAAATGAAAATAACTACATATATAGTCCAATAACTTAATACATTACCAGTATGCGTTAAATCCGGTAGATCTGATTTTTCACAGACTTGTTTATGATGTTGGCCTAATGATTGTCCCAAGTGTGTGACCTCGAGCGACGAACGCAACTTTGTCAAAAATCGAAGAAACCGCGAAAAAATCGTTTATTTTTCAAAATGAAAGGGCTTGACTAGTAGAGTACTATACAGTATAACAAATTTCAAATCACAAAATGGCGAATTACATATTTTTTTTACGAATGCCTTAATATGGGTATCAAATGAAAGAGCTTGACTAGTAGACTACTATACACTAAGAAAAATTTATACTTATACCATATTTATACCATATCGAGATATTTGTGTCAAAAGAAACGTATTTCGTCATTTTAGGTTGCGGCATCATGGATTTGAAATTTGTCATAATGCATAGTAGTCTACTAGTCAAGCCCTTTCATTTGATACCCATATTAAGGCATTAGTGAAAAAATAATTAAGTCGTTCGCCATTTTGTGATTTGAAATTTGTTGTACTGTATAGTACTCTACTAGTCAAGCCCTTTAATTTGATACCCATATTGAGGTAGATTGTGATGAAATATTTGGTCCGCCATTTGGTGGAGGCGACCATCTTGAATCGATATTAACCAAAAATAGCTCAAACCATTAACACAAAAATGTATCTTCAAATAAAGAAAACTGCATCGAAATCGGCTCATCCGTTTGAGCTCTACGGTGCCATAGACAGATACACACACAGGCAGATACACATAGAGACAGACCTGTATGTGTGTCTGTCTGATAGACAGACAGTCTTCGACGTCAAATTTATAACACCTCTTTTTTTGGTCGGGGGTTAAAAATCGCAGTAACTGTGCCATAAAGTGGTCAAGTAGGAGTTAAAATATTGCAAAAATTTGCGAAGTTCGAAAAAAATTATAAACTTTGAAAGACTTATTCTCAGAAACTATTGGGTGTACAGAGACAATTCTAGTATCATATTATAGCAAATTTAGTCTACTTTATAAACGCCATAAGACAGTTTTTTCAAAAACTAGTCGTTTAGGGTTATAATCGTCAAAATATGAAAAATAAACGATTTTTTTTGGGGTTTTTTCGATTTTTGACAAAGTTGCGTTCGTTGCTGGGACAATCATTAGGCCAACATCATAAACAAGTTTGCAAAAAACCTGATCTACCGGATTTAACGCTTCCTACTCCATACTTTCAGGCGAAAAAATTACTGGATTAATAAGAAATTGTGATTTGAATCTAAATACTCGCCACACACACAAATTGGTTTTTCCAAGATGTAGATTACAAAAAACAAATGCTTCTTTTATTGGAAATTGTGTACGTTTCTTCAACGTAATCACAAAACAGTTAAACAGTTGGTAGGTCTCAAAGGGAGAAGGTTTAAAAATGCCAATTTTTTTGGGGTTTTTTCGATTTTTGACAAAGTTGCGTTCGTTGCTGGGACAATCATTAGGCCAACATCATAAACAAGTTTGCAAAAAATCTGATTTACCGGATTTAACGCTTCCTACTCCATACTTTCAGGCGAAAAAATTACTGGATTAATAAGAAATTGTGATTTAAATCCAAATACTCGCCACACACACAAATTGGTTTTTCCAAGATGTAGATTACAAAAAACAAATGCTTCTTTTATTGGAAATTGTGTACGTTTCTTCAACGTAATCACAAAACAGTTGGTAGGTCTCAAAGGGAGAAGGTTTAAAAATGCCATAAGATTCGTCTAAGTAAAGCATACCTATTACTGTACGGAAGACTTTATTCGAGACGGACGACAATGGAGACAAGATGTACCTAATAGCGTCAAGTTTGAGCAATTGATTGACTTCATAAATAATTGTTACATTAAGGACATAACAATCTAGTAGGTACCTACTTATCATATTTAATTTAAGACATTTTCTGACAAAGCCCCTATACAGCTGAAATACTTTAGCTGTATAGCGATTTACCGGATTTAACACAAGGCATCTTTACAGCCGCTTTAATTAGATTTGATTTTTTGCCCTTAACTACCTACTTCGTATTAAGTATTGTAATTACGTTATTGAATTTTGTATTATGTGACGCTACCAAGTGATAAATAACCCTGTATCCTATGGTCTGAATAAATGAATTGAACATTTGTGTTTAGTGACAATCTGCTAATTTGAGATTAAAAACAGACACTGCAATTGTATTAATAATTGTCTAGTAGCGCTCCGTCGATTTTACCCGCATAGTTCCCATTCCCGTTATTTTGTTTTATTTCCCATTCCCCGCTAGACTGTGTTAGAAATTTCAGACCGATCCGTTCCGTCGTGATTGAGCAAAAATCTAAACTTTCGCATTTATAATATTAATAGTTGGTAGAATTATTTAATAAGTATCTAATTATAACAAAAGAACGAAAGTGGCCAACATAGCTCAAAGAGTAAGCAAGCTGAAGTGGCAATAGGCAGGCCACATCGCTCGCAGAACTGACAACCGATGGGGAAGAAAGGTTCTCGAGTGGCGAACACGAACCGGAAGACGCAGTGTTGGACGGCCTCCCACTAGATGGACAGATGACCTCACAAAGGTCGGTGGAAACCACTGGTTGCAGGTTGCGCAGGACCAGGCCTATGTTTAGCAGTGGACGTCTTGCGGCTGATGATGATGATGATGTCCTAATTATTATTTGTTATTTATTTCACCCATCTGTCATTCAAATCTGTCATTTTGAAGAAGACGTCTATTTTTTCTGCTTGGTTTTTATCAATTTCATCGCTCGTGGCAGCCCTAAAGCAAAGACATCATTATGATAATGGATGTCACGGACTCCAACTTCAAGAGTGCTCTTAAAAGTAGTGGCTTTACCAAACTCTGTCCCCAATCTCGTTGAAAAATCACCCTTAAGATCATGTAAAATAGAAACTTTAAAATCTGCATGTCAGTTGCTAGAGTGACAGCATAGATGGCGCGACAATCGCTGAGAGCAACACATTAGCGGCATCTCTCGGCGAGTGAGAAAATTACAGAGAAATTATAATGTGGAGTGCTCGGAGCTTTCAGGTTCTTGTGGCCGCAGGATGCTCAAGACTTTTAAGACTAGTTTTGGAGTGTACTTTTGGCTGTAATTGTAAGGTGTCATCTTTGGTAGAATTTTTCTCTATAGATTTTTTTAACCCTCAATTAAAAAGAGGGGCGGTGGTATAAGTTTGTCTGTGCCTGTAGCACCGTTACTCTCAAACGGATGGACCGATTTCGATGCGGTTTTTTTATTATTTGAAAGCTAGTTTCCTTGCGATGGTTCTCCGCTGTTTATTTATTATGGATTCAAAATGGCCGCCTCCACAAATTAGCAGAATATTTTTTCACAACCTTTCTCGATATCACGATATGGGTAAGATCAAATTATAGGGATTGACTAGTAGTATTATACTATGCAATATAATATTAATTTCAAATCCAAGAGGGCAGCCACCGCAAAAAGTACGATTCACTATTTTTAAGTTTTTTCACCACTCCCTCAATATGAGTACGTAACAAATGAAAGGGCTTGAATAGGTAGTAGAATACTATAAGAAATTTCAAATTCAAGGTAGTCGGGAGAAAATTTTAAATTTATTCTTGTTGATATATCTTTACCTACTAATAATATTATAAAGCTGAAACTTGTTTGTTTGAACCAGGCTCGGTTCGAATGTGGTGTCACAGGCATCAAAATTGAAAATTGTGTACGTTAAATTGGAAAGTCTAACTGGATACAAAATATCGAATAGTGCATTTCTTACCGCGGGAAAACAACTACTACTAGTGCCTACTGCCTAGTGCCTACACGTAAGTAGGTACATACATAGTTGGTTAGGTTTGTAGTGTAGTTTTCTTATCTGTGGTGTAGTCCTCATTGTAATTTAGTTCAGTATAGACTATAAGTTAGTATTTGTATAGCCTATATACAACTATAGTATAGGTATAGGCTTGGACTTGAAGCGATAAGGCCGCCCGTCGACTTGTTGCACTGGTTTTCCGTTTATTCTTTATGTGTTTCCTTTTGGTGTGTCAAACAAATTGTAAGTATCTATTTATATGTAAATTTGTAGGTTATTTTGTTAGCATTCCGCGGTAGAAAAGGCTCGTCCTAGTTTATCAACAAATACCTAGGACGCCTTTGTGATACCCACGTACCTAACTAGATTCCTTTACGAGCGCGTACCAGTTCTACTGCATTAGTGAATTTATTAACGTAGTTTTGTAAGGCTAATGGTAGAACGGTTTTATTTTCAATTTATTGACGAAATAGACTACAGGTCCGTGAACAAAATTTACGTAGTAAATGAACCACCAGGAGACCTATGTAGGATGATAGAAGTGTATAAAGTAATAAGATTCAGCACTATGCCGTCACTTGTAAGCTGTCCAACTGAGTACAGTCGAAGAGGGGGCGTTGTAACCCTCGATCATTTCTCCTTGTCGCATGATTTTTGTACGGCGCCCGTTGCAGAATAATAGATTAGAAGAGGTATTGAAACTACCTTTACTTTCGGTGTGTCAACAAGTGTAAGTATCTATTTATCTGTAAATAAGACTAGCGCCTGACGATAAGCAATAAAGCCCTTAGGTATATTCCGAGAGCTACTAACAAATTTTGGGTACCTAGGTATTTGAGGCAAGCTGAAAACTTGTAACATAACTCTCCTATTATACCCCAACACGGAGGTGCAGACCTGGGGCACCCTGGGCAGTGCACCCTCACTCGCTCAAGGTCGCGCGGTTTTAGCCTACCGCTAGACCGTTCCTTCCAGGAAACAAGTGACAGTCGGTTGTCGGACGCACGGCTGAGCGCTCGCGCAAAACGTTTCCCGTGCATATTATTATTAGATATGTCGTAAACCCTCCGCGCTAGACAGGGACAGAGTTACGCGTTAGAAAGAGCGCAAATGTTTATTTGATAAAATAAATCTATATAATTAAAAATTTATATAGGTAATTGTTTTTGGTAAGTGTGGCTTCTGTACTAATATTTATTCTGTGCCCTGGGGGTCTACCGCCTAACGAAAACGCTTTGACGCTTTGACATTGCTGTCTATTTTCTTCTGGCTTGAAATGAAAGAGACGGCAATGTCGAAGCGTCAAAGCGTTTTCGTTAGGCGGTAGACACCCTGGCTGGTGAGAGGCGGGGCAAAATGGTTCCATGCTATTTATTAATTTTTAGGTTTCCGTACCCAAAGGGTAAAAACGGAACGTCCGTCCGTCGTCTCTCCGCATGTCACCACGTCACCAGGCTGTATCTCAAGAACGGTGATAGCTAGACAGTTGACATTTTCACAAATGATGTATTTCTATCGCCGCCATAACAACAAATACTAATAATAAAATAAAATTAATAAATATTTAAGGAAGGCATAAGTACAACAAACTTGTTTTTTACCGTTTCTTGCGCGATTAGTCCGTCCCAAGCAAACTAGATGGCGCCACTAGAACTAGAAGACTAATACGCGGTATCGAATACACATAAGTTACGAAGAACTGTACTCCGGATTCCGGATCTGTGGGAGTAGGTAGGTAATTAATTAATCATTGCAGCAGCTACATCTTACAGATACATAAGTTACGAAGAACTGTACTCCGGATTCCGGATCTGTGGGAGTAGGTAGGTAATTAATTAATCATTGCAGCAGCTACATCTTACAGATCGAGATACGAAAGTTAGTGGGTAAATAGGTACCTAGGTTTGACAATTTGCTCTAATCCCTTGATTGAACATAATTGAATGATCTGATGATTTGTGAAAACGTATCGTGTGAACCTGGCTTTAAAAATTAGCAATGTCCACTTAGATCGATTAACTACGTACCTACGTTAGACAAATTTACGTAAAGATCTAGAAATCTAGACTGTTCTTTGCTATGCCCAAGTTTGTAAGCACTCGGGTCAAGTCTGAGTCAAGTACGAGTGCCAAGATTAATGGGTTTATCGTTAGAAAAGTCAATTAAGATTTTATAGTTTCGTTTGCGAAATGATAACATGAGAGCTGATAAGACGTGGGTGGTCGATTCGAGTTATTTACAAACATTGTTTTGTTTGTTAAACAACTCCCAACTAATGTAACTGGCCCCGTTGCTTAGTGAAAAATACTATTTTTTTTAGTAAAGAGTGACGAGACGAGCATGACATGTGCCTGATGGTAAGCAACATGCATGCCACATAACAGCACAGTGACACGCAGCTATTGGAACATGAAGAGTCCAAATCATTACCTAGCACTGCACTGCGCTCATCACCCAGAGATCTAAGTTGTTATATCTCTAAGCCCTGTAATTTCTCTGGAAACATTGCCCTTCAAACCAGAACACAATAATGTTTGCACATTACTGCTTGGCGGTAGAATAACTGGCAAAGGTGTGGTACTTCCCCAGGCGGACTCTGCTAAGAGTCTTACCACTACTAAATGGTAACGAACATGATGGTCTACCCTAGTGGCTGGAAAGTGATTCACATGTCTCAGGTCTCAGGTTCGATCAACTGCACCTAATTTTTTTGAAGTGAAACTTATTTGGACGCGCCACACACAGATTTTTCATGGGCTGTCAATTGAGTCAAGCGTCACGCTCGGGAATGAAATTTTCGGGTGAACTCGGGAACTGCTAACGCCTTTCTAGATGGCTATGGTGTTACCATGGTTACCATTACATTTACACATCTAACTATGGCCATCTAGTCCAGACGGTCATGCTTAGAATACTTATTTAGACGACACTGCTTTAAAGCTCCTCGGTTAAATCTACGTTGTTCCCGTTCCTGCTATTTTCTCTCTATGAAAAATAACCTACCTACGAGTTCTTCCAGATTATAGGAAAACTGCCTGTTTTCCAAATTTTCACCAGATACTTCAGGTGCTCCGACGTGATTGAGCAACAAACATCCACACTTTCGCATTTATATTATTAGTTGAATGGTAAAGTATAGTCTACAACATAACATGTAGGCTACTTTTTTTATCTCAGGAAAGTAGTGGGACCTGCTCGGGTAAAACCGCGGGGTGCTGCTAGTAAAGTAAGGTAATAAACAAATTTTTGACGATAAATTAATATTATCTCGAACCCGATAGTCCAGTTCTAAAAATACTTGTTTTTTTAGGTAAATAACATCGTTTCAAATATTGTTACAAAAAACTTACAATAACAAAATCATTTCGGGCCGCTCATGTGACTTGCTACATATAATAGGTATATGATAATACGAGGGTCAAACTGAAAGTTCTTAGAACTTAAATAAATAAATAAATAGATAAATATTGGTGGACATCACACACAATGAACATATTGGTGAACTGGCCACTTATAAACATTATAATAAAAAAATAATTCTATAATTTGAAAATAGAACTCTTTGCCAATATTACTGAGTATATACTTCATTCATTTGTCATTTGTTTTACGATTTGGCGGCAAATTGAAAATTGTCTGTGTCACGTCAACATGAATTTAACACGAGAAAATTTTCGTGCAATGATTTTTTATGACTTTCGATGTCATTTAAGTCAACAAGAAAGTTATGATAGACTGTGATTGGCCTTTCACGATGAAGCCCCATCTCGTGCGACTGTTTACAACTGGTTTAATGAGTTTAAACGTGGTCGCACTAATCTCACTGATGATTTACATGAGGGATGGCCTTCTACGGCGACGACTGAAGATAACATCTGTGTTGTGCGGCGTATGATAGAGACTGACAAAAGAGTGACCTATCAGCAGATTCGGACAAGCTTAGGCATCGGTATGAGTCAAGTGCACAAAATCCTACACGAACATTTAGCGGTCAGGAAGCTTTGCGCCCGGTGGATACCTCATAATTTGACTGAGGCTCAAAAACTCCATCGTGTGGATTGGTGCCGTAAAATGATTGAAAGATTTAACGGAGGTGACTCAAATGCTGTGTTCGACATACTAACAGGTAAAGAAAGCTGGATTTACTGTTATGATCCTGAAACCAAAAGACAATCTGCTCAGTGGGTGTTTCCTTTCGAGGAGTTGCCAACTAAAGTGAAGAGAGATCGAAGTGCGGGGAAAAAAATGGTGGCCTCGTTCTTTGGAAGGATAGGTCATTTCGCAACAATTGTGTTAGAGGATCAAAAAACAGTTTCTGCAGAATGGTACACTACCAATTGTTTGCCACTTGTCTTGGAAAAAGTTCGAGAGAAACGACCTCGCAGTAGGATCCTCCTTCACCACGACAACGCCTCATCCCACACCGCCAAGCGAACGATCGACTATTTGGCGACATCAAACGTTGAATTACTGGGTCACCCGCCGTATAGCCCCGACCTCGCGCCTTGTGATTTTTATTTATTTTCAAAAATTTAAGAAAAACTTAAAGGAAAGCGGTTTATGAATGCTGAAGAAGCGGTGGCTGCGTATCGCGATGCCATTGAAGAGACCCCTAAGGACGAGTGGGCAAAGTGCTTTTCCCAGTGGTTCCATCGCATGCAGCGGTGAATTGACGTGAATGGACAATATTTTGAAAATATATAATAAAACTAATAACTGGCTAATGTAATCAGTTTTTTATTTTCTAAGAACTTTCAGTTTGACCCGTAAGCATTATCTATCTGTATTATCTATTCTATGCCGTAAGCCCCTATACTACACCTACTATAGATAAAATCAGTTACTGGCAAGTGGATGGTCTTATTGTAAGAATATTGTTACAGGTTTTATCTATTTTAAGTGGAAATTTCTTTACCCACGTAACACAGTTTATGGTAGGGGAAATCTTAATGGTTCCAGTAACCAACATGCTAATAAGATAAGAGTGTTCACTTTTATCGGCAGTCCCTGTAACTACCACTTTTTTACTGGGCATACAACATATTTGCCTAACAAACTACTGATGCTCAGGACATCTGAATCATCTATAGACCGATGATCGACATAAATAGAATAATCAGGCTTACCACCACTTAGAATCGAGTCCTGCTTTCCAGTATGCCTAACCATTGCCTTTCGGCGTGGTAATGCCGCCGCCAATACCAACATTACCCAAGTAAACGCCAGCATTTTAGTCACATAGTCACGTCTTGCGTCAACCAAGCACTCGGATTATAATCAAGTTTATACCAAGTCAAGTTTGTTTGTTGTGTACTAATGTACCATATATTATGATTATTGGGTCGTGGGTTCGATTCCCACCCAGTGCAAATATTTGTGTGATGAATTCAAATGTTTGCACTGTATCTGGGTGTTTCTATGTATAATAAGTCATCATCATCATCATCATCAGCCTATTTGATATTCGTCCACTGCTGGACGTAGGCCTCTCCTAATGAACGCCACAAGGTGCGGTCTTCTGCATTGCGCATCCACTTTCGACCGCCGACCTTTCGCAGATCGTCGCTCCACCTGGCTCCAGGGTGTCCCACTCTACGCTTGCCGGTTCGCGTCCTCCACTCCAGTACTTTCCTACCCCAGCGATATGTATAATAAGTATGTGTTTAAAACTATATAAGTATAATATCAGCTATCTGGCCGCCATCACACAAGCTTTGCTTAGTTTGGGGTCAGATGGTGTTGTGTGTGAAATGTCCACCAATATTTATTATTCATTATTATTAAAAGGATATTACATGCTTGTAAACATCAATTGATGATGTTTTTTTTTGTTTTAAATGAAGAGGTACGAGACGAGCAGGACATGTGCTTGGTGGTAAGCAACATGCCGGCCACATAACAGCTCAGTGACACGCAGCCACTGGAACATGAAGAGTCCAAATCATTACCTAGCACTGCACTGTACTGCGCTCGTCACCCAGACATCTAAGTTGTTATATCTCTAAGCTCTGTACTTTCTCTGGAAACATTGCCCTTGAAACCGGAACACAGTAATGTTTGCACATTACTGCTTGGCGGTAGAATAATTGACAAAGGTGTGGTACTTCCCCAGGCGGACTCTGCTAAGAGTCCTACCACTACAAAATGTTATGTACCAATGTACCAAATAGTACGAGATCGGGGTGTAGAATCTCTACGTTCATCGCGTAGTTAATCCAATTCATGTTTGAACAAACACTTATGATTAGGAGAATACATTGATAAAAGGTTGCCACGTTGCCAGTCAATAAGTGGCTGCAAGTAGGTAATTCGAACTAAATTGATGTTAATTTATTTTCGAAAAAAAAAATCGTTCACTTGTTTTTTAAATAAAATATCATCCACATCATAACACTGTATGTAAAGAATTCGAAAATCGATAGGGTGCCGTTGCACACTCGGCCGAAACTAGTTCGCAGCCAGGTGTAAAAAGGTAATATTTTGGTGTATTTATACGTTCACAACGTACATTTATGATTTATATATCAAACTAAAGCTATTTTTTTTTTTCTGTTTATTATGATTTACGGTTGCTTAATTAAATCTGGCTGCATATAAGGGTTGCTGGCTGTTAAAAATGACAAATGACGAGCGCTAGCGCGTAACATCACTAGTCAGACGAGGATATCGATTGTCAGCTGTACCGCATGCGCAGAATCCTAGTGTTCTCAACAGCTGCGACATTTTTATTCTAACATGAAAACCACGTTGTTTTGGAGTTCGTAATACATAACGTTAAATAACGATACCTTTGGGTAGAAAGGTCGTATAAACCATTTTGGCCAAATTAAGTTATAAATATACCACTAGCTTTTGCCCGCGCCTCCACTCGCGTTTTGTAAGTCGTTGCCGTAAAGCTAAAGCGTTTACATGAAATTTTCATCCGCGTTAAACCTTTTTTTTTCGGGTTTATCTGCAATCAGCTGTGCTATAAGCAGATGGGTTGAGTGCTGAAGGCGAGTTAGCCAGTCCCCATTAAAACCACTACTCAATATTTATAACTCATGGATTGTTGCCATCGAACCATTGCCAACATGTCATTTCTTTTGAGACGTTTAGTATATGGTAATGTCGGCAAGGCATTAGGCAGTCGCAAGCGGATTTGGGTGCAGTAACAGTCTTCTCTCATAGTTCTGTGAGTAGGCACGTACTTATTCCACCATTGTGGCGATATTTGCGTATTGATGTATTTCAGAGTTACGAATACATCATGGTATATTACATATGGTGTGCAGTAGAACATTTTGCATTCTTTGCAACATGCTAATGCTGGCACTACCCCACAGCTGGATGCCATATGTCCAAACTGGCTTTAAGATGGTCTTGTATATCAACAATTTGTTATCAGTGGAGAGTACGCTGTTTCTTCCCAGGATCCAGTAAAGATGCTTGAACCGAAGGTTCAGCTCTTCCCTTTTATTTTTTTATGTGTTGGTTCCAGGTTAGACGACGGTCGAGATGCAGGCCCAGATACTTCACGCTGTCCCTGTGAGGAAGCATGTTCCCTTCCAAGTATACTAAGTACCAAGGATTTTTTCAAACAGTACTTGTACAATAAAATTTTCTTTTACATAAGTAACCTTGGTTTTATTTTTCACCAATGTTAACCTTTACCTTACCTTTACCTTTTTTGTTGTAATTTTTAAATTTGTTATTTTGAAAACGAATACTTTTCTTTAGGAGTATTTATTAAGTAGCCCCCCACTACAATTTGAACAGGTGGTTGAGAACTCTAGCATACGACGCTTGCACAATGCCTTTAAAGCATCGCACAGCTGGCAATCGCTATCCTCGTCTGACTAGTGATGTTATGCGCTAGCTCTCTTACACTCTATCTTTAAGATTTGTCACTTTTAACAGCCAGCAACCCTTATTTTCGGCCAGATTTAATTAAACAACCGTATATCATAATAAACATAAAAAAAATGATTTAATTTGACATATAAATCATAAATGTACGTTATGAGTTATGAACGTATAAATACACCTAAACATTTCCTGTTTACACCTGGCTGCAAAGTAGTTGCGGCCGAGTGTGCAACGGCACCCATCGAATTCTGTACAAACTATGATGTGGATGATATTTTATTTAAAAAACAAGTGAACGAAATTTTTTATCGAAAATTAATTAACATCAATTTAGTTCAAATTACTTGCAGCCACTTATTGACTGGCAACCTATTGTCAATGTATTCTCCTAATCATAAATGTTTCTTCAAATGTGGATTGGATTAACTACGCCATGAACGTAGAGATTCTGCAGCCGGATCTTAGACCAAAATGACTAAAAGGACATTACATGTTACATGCTTGTAAATATCAATTGATGATGTTTTTTTTTGTTTTAAATGAAGAGGTACGAGACGAGCAGGACATGTGCCTGATGGTAAGCAACATGCCTGCCACATAACAGCACAGTGACACGCAGCCACATGAAGAGTCCAAATCTTTACCCAGCACTGTACTGCGCTCGTCACCTAGAGATCTAAGTTGTTATATCTTTAAACCCTGTAATTTCTCTGGAAACATTGCCCTTCAAACCGGAACACAGTAATGTTTGCACATTACTGTTTGACGGTAGAATAACTGGCAAAGGTGTGGTCCTTCCCCAGGCGGACTCTGCCAAGAGTCCTACCACTACAAAAACGTCCTTTAAAAATAAATTACTTTCCATAAAAATTACCGCTGGTCTAGTCGAGAGATCGGCGACTGCTGATCCGGAGCCCTGGGTTCAAATCCTACGCGCACCTCTGTCCTTTCGAAGTCATGTGCATAATGCATAATGTCGCTAACTTAAAACGGCGAAGGAAAACCTCGCGAGGAAACCGAAGCGTACCTAAAATATTTCGAGGTCATGTGTCATTTATTTATTTATTTATTTATTTATTTATTTATTGAGATAGAAACGGAATTCCAGTTACAATTATCTCACACAATATAAATTAACTTTAAAATTACATTTTGGACAGTGATACAAATGATGCAATAACACTATTTCATTACATTAGGTACAAGTCAAGAATAACGAAACAAGTCAACACAAAACAAAAAACATTCAAAATAATAAATTATAGTCGTCAGTTGATCTTTCGGTCCTCTCATTCTTATCCCACTGGTCGGTAAGATTTTCACAATAGCTAAATATAATCATTCGTAGGGTGTTCCAAGTGTCACAAAAAATGTCGAGATCAGTGTTGGCGGAAAGAAGAGCATTGAGGTGACGTTGGGTTCGGACTAGCGGTGTCATGGCGCGAGCCGTAGTTCGGCTGCTATTCAGGTGGAAAAACTTATGCAGTTGTCCACGTCTGTTCGTGACACCTGGTTTCTCTGGTACACTCAAATTGCACATTAAATTGTGTAAATCGAGGGAGTCAATCGAACCTCTTAGGATTTTGCACCCAATTAGGAGTTGGTCCACCAGCCTTCTGACTTCCAGCGAGTTGTAGCCGAGATGACCAAGCAAAAACTTTGTCGGATACATGTATGGGTAAAAACCATAACTTTTTTTGTAGAGTAACCTCAAGAACGCTTTTTGTACCTTCTCCAACATTCGAGTGTAGGTGACATGGTGCGGGTTCCAGACGCAGGCACTTGACTCGAGCTTACTTCTTATTAATGAGTTGTATAAGGTTTTAACAACCAAAGGATTCGCAAAGTCCTTAGCATTTCGCATAACAAAACCAAGACGACGGTAAGCCTCTTTGGCCAAGTCAGAAACATGGTCGTGAAAGGAGAGACCGCGATCAAATTTCACTCCCAGGTCACGAATCGTATTCACTCTATTAATAAACAAACCACCAAGGCAGTATTGAAAACTGACAGGATTGATTTTGCGGTCGAATGTCATAGCATTGCACTTAGTAACATTAAATGGTAATTTATTATTCGTCGCCCATGCAAAAACAGCGTCAATATCCTCTTGCAAACTAAGGCAATCGCGAGGTGTACTTATCTCGAGAAAAAGCTTAAGGTCATCCGCGTACAACAGACACTTGGCAGTTCTCAGAGCCCTGGGAAGGTCATGAATCATAATTTGGAAGAGTAGCGGGCCAGTAATAGAGCCCTGACTTACACCAGACTTGGTATGATAAGGTTTAGAGATATGGGTACCGTGTCTAACATACTGTCGCCGATTTCTCAGATAGTCCGCGAAAAATTTTAAGAGGTTCGGAGTGAAGCCTAGCGCAGATAACTTATGCAATAAAATATCGTTGTCGATTTTGTCAAAAGCCTTTTGAAAGTCAAAATAGATCACGTCAACCTGTGAGCCGCGATCCATAGCATCGGAGATGTATTCGACTAGCCCCAATAAGTTGGAGTTTACGGAACGGCCTCGTCTAAAACCATGCTGCTCCTCTCCTATTTGTTGCTTAACCTGTCTATATACCTCAGCATGTAAGATGTGTTCAAAGACCTTCGCAGGTGCACACAAAATTGCGATAGGACGATAGTCTTCAACCGATGACTTGTTGCTCGTCTTCGGAATAGGGGTAACCCTAGATAACTTCCACTGTTCTGGGTATATCCCTTTCTTTAGCGATAGGTTAAAAATGTGGTAGATTGGGAGAATAAGGTCTTTTTTACCTGATTTCAGAATAAAACCAGGTAAATTATCGGGGCCCGGTGAGCTACCCACCTTTAACCTATTAAAACTGCGTTCAATATCTTCAGGAAACACAGTAGGTAGGCTAACAGAACCATGACAATCGTCCAAATCCAAACATGACTCAACGTCCAGCGAGGGCAACTCATCCAGAAAAACACTAGAAAAATAGGCTGCAAAAGCTTCAGCAGCATCTATTCCTTTGCATAGGGCACCCTTATACGAAACACAGGGTTCAAAACCACCCTTCGATCTAATAGCATGCACATGGTTCCAAAAATTCTGGGGACAACGTAACAAGTTCTTTTCTATGACCGACATATGAGACTTGTACGCTTGGGAGATACGTATTTTAAGACTAGCTCGTAACTCAGAAAACATTGCATAGGTGGCGACACAGTCTGATCTCAACCAGGTTCTATGTAATCTGCTCTTGCGCCGAATGTCTTTTATAATGTCTGCATCAAACCATACGGGATATCTGTCACCGCGGTCTACTCGTCTTATCTTTTTGGGGGCGGACATATCAAACAATCCATAGATGATGTCATAGAAAGCTTTAGTAGCCAACGAAACGTCACTAGACTCGAGTACTGGGGTCCACGAAATTTCAGATAGGAGGGAGAGGAAAAGAGGGACATCCATCTTTTTAAAGTTCCAATCTCGCGCTGAATCGATGTTACTCGGTGGAAGTCGGACACATCTACCGCTCTGCGGTGAGATAGTGACCGCTACCTCGAGTGCGGGGTGATACAGAGCGTCGAGTGGGACGAAACCGGCACCGGGGCGCACGCGCACTGCGCGCGGCCGGGACTCGCAGCTCTCCTGCGCCAACACCACGTCAAGGATACCTCCGTGAGAGTTCACTACGTCATTATAATCGATTAAATTACAGTAAGTCAAAAAATAACAATAATAATTCCGTACATCACAAGAGGCGCTGTTTAGATTTAGGTCACCAACAATTAATATTGTGTAAGTCGATGTCGCCAACAACGACTCTATTTTACTAAAGAATTCCATGTAGGCGGAGTCTCCCGCCTTCGGCTTAATATAAACTACGCAAACAAGCAGCGTCCCGGCGCGGTGGGTGACGTGCGCCCACAGGTCCTCAGCGAGCCCCGACTCGAGGTCCGGGCGGCGGCGGACAATAAGCCCCGGCCGGGCCGCCAGCAGCACGCCGCCGCACGGCGTGGGGCGGTCGCGGCGCAGCAGCGCCCAGCCGGCCGGCACCACCTCGGCGTCCTCCACCGAGCCGTCGAGGAACGTCTCCGTCGCGGCCACCAGCTCATGATCCGACAGCAGCATGCTGGTGCGCCACGCCGACAGCTTCGTCTTCAGTCCTCTTACGTTCTGATAAAAGACGCCGATGGTCGACGATAGTGACACGGAGCGCGACTCACTGCGAGCCGATTCCCGACAGAAACGTTTGACTTGGAGCAGGTGCACGCTTCTTATAATTAATCCACTTCTTGACACGGGCGTTTTCAGGCCATACGTTTATAGAAAAACAATTATCATAGCAATCTTCCGGTACACCTATCTTGAAAGAGTTGTAGCTATTGGAAGTTTTCAACTGTTCTACAGTAATGGCTCTCTCTGGGCAGAGCTCGCATACATAAGCTTTTACTTCGTCCACTTCAGATAACATATTCCACAAATGGAAATGCTTACGAACCTCTGCCGCTCTAAGTGAGGTCACAGTAGGCCCCGCGACACAGCGCAACGACGCGGCCCCACCGCGTCGCAGCGCCGACGACGCCGGCACCGGCGCGGCAGCCGGTGGCGGAGGTGCATGCGCTCGCCGGACGCCCACAGTTTTCCATTCATTGCCATCGAGACAAGCTGGAGTAACCCGAGGCGAGGCAACATCAGCTGGAGGAGTGGGCGGGGGCGGCGCAGACGGTGAACGCGCAGACGGTGGAGGTGCTGAGGGCGCCGGCGACCGTAGGTTTGAGGATCCGGGTGCAAGGCGCACGGCGGGAGGCGGCGGGCAGGCCGCGGTGCGAAGCGGTGAAGGGCAAAATGAAGTTGTGAGAAGGTCTTCAGTGACACATATCTGACTGAGTTTTGCCGGTTCAGTTGTTTTAACAGACCTTTTTATCTCCTGGTCTTCAAATTTCTGTCGTAGCTCCTTCATTTCCTTCAGAACATCATTAATTTTAGCTTCAATTGGTGATATGTATTTCGCTAACAGTCGCTCGAGCGAATCTAAAGTAGCTTTCGACATATTTTAAAACAACAAGCCACTCAGTAACACGATTGTTCAGTTGAGCACCAGTTGCGCTCAATTCATAAAACTGAATGGGGTAATTTTATTTACCTGACAACACTCGTCTTGTCAAAGTGAAAAATGATCCGTCAATTGAGTTTGACACTTGCTTGTCAATATCAAATTGATATCTGTCAGTTGAAATTGACAATCACTTTATGGCGTTTATGGTTGATTTCGCTACTAGTGGGTAGTCAATGTGGTATTTAAGATATCGAGGGTAAGAATATGAGCTCTTATCTGGTTTATTTTGATGTTGCAGTTGGCGAATCACCTCGTAAAAAACATATAGGTACCTTGGTATAGCGTCGCACTTCAGAAATAACTCACTATTACAGTTGTTTTCGCAAGTATTCAATATTAAATCAAAAACTTGAATTAACGTAGTGTTTACTGTTCTGGGGCTGCCAGCCCCAGTTCATCTACCAACTCGAACTGGGGCAACGCCAACGTGGTGGATTATGGCCTTGTCAGAGAGAGTCAAGCTATCTCTTTTCGAGAGAAGGCACCCAGTCCCAGCAGTGGAAACCTTTAGGTTGCTGCCACATAAATGTCCAAGAGAGGGTATCTAGTGAGGGTACAATCCTCAAAAAAACTAATTAGTCCGTCAGTTAGATTGCTAAAAAATATTGTACACGTATTTTTTCTTTTGTTTCACAAACAAAAAATTACGAAGATACAGTGCTTAGAAGTTTCGCGTGACGTCACTCGTGCGTACAATTTTTACTCACTAGTGACGTCGCGAGCGCGACCCCCCACTCTCGAAGTTTGATGTTCTTTATATTTGTCGATTTTTAATGTTTTGAAAAAAAACAAAAAATACGTGTTCCATATTTTTCCGTGATCTAGCTGACGGACCAATTAGAATAGTGTATTTTTGACCCAGTCCGGTACCCTAAAATCGACCTACCCTTCGACCAGTCTTTAACCGACTAAAAAAAAAGCCGGAGGTTCACAATCGAATTTCGTAATAACAGCGACCTGTGGTTTCACTCGCGTAGTTCCCGATCCAGTCTTTTTGTCGGGATAAAAAATAGCCTATGTGTTATTTAAGACCATTATCTATCTATGTACCACATCATCCAAATCATCATCAGAACTGTGGAAAGTGACGGGGCCAAACATCTGGCCTGTCGTGGGGGACTAACAACGGTGTCCAGACGTCTGGCCAGACTTAGTGATGATTTGGTGGGCCGGTAATAGGGCGTTACAACGGGGCACGTTGATTCTGATGATCTGTTCAGCCGTTCCTACGTGATTGAGCAACAAACATCCGAATTTTCGCGTTTATAATATTAGTAAGTAGTATACTTATATCCTTAATATTATGCGGAACAAGTTCCGGAAAAACTATAACTGTATAGTGTAGGTATATACCTATGTTACAAAACTTAAAGTGATGTCTGAAAGGAAAGCCTATAAGGTCTAAAAAGGTTTCAAATAAAATTTTGGCCAAAATAGAGTTCACATAGAGGTCGAACTCCTTTGAACCATTTTGATTTTGACTCCTAGATAGAGGTATATTTATGTACTGTATATTTTCAAAGTGACTACCTTCAGGACTGGCCAGGTAACTATAACAATTAATGTAACACTTTAGAAGTAGGTAACTATAATTAAATAGGTTCTGGAGACAAAAAAATATATTTGTGATTCTGGGATGAGTTTTATTAATCTCAAAGCTTAAATATTATTAAAGCATACAAATTCAACGGTATGACCACTCCTACTGATGATTATTTCATCATTTAGGTACCTAGGTAATTCTAAAAAGCGCTTCAATGCTCTACAATTGTTCAATTTCGAAACTTTAAGCGCAGGCAGGTGGGCGATTCAAGACTAGCTTCGTAGTCGTCTACTTGTCGTTCTCATGGACTACCTGTGGTTCGAAGTCCAGCTCCAGAACCTTGCTAAGGCTGTTCACGTACATGTCCAGGCGCTGAGTCATGTAGTAGCATCGGCGATCCTTGATCTGTCTGTTCTGGTTCAAATCCAGCACGCCAATCAATAGACCGTCTCTGGTACGGGAAAGGCCAGGGCATCTCACTCCGTCCGGACCGGTGAAGTAGCTCGACCCGTAGAATAAGCCCAAGTCTTTATGAGCGGGCTTGCCGTCAGCGGATGTGAACTCATTAGGGAACTCCTCATACCCAACTCTGTTGATCGCAGCCGTGAAGTAACAGTTGGTAATTGCAGCGTTCCTGGCCTCGATGTTCCACATGTACTCGCTGCCCGCATCGGCGGCGATAGTCGCAGACGGGTTGAATACAATATCAGCTCCATTATGACCGAACATCATCCAATTGAGAACGTGATGACGATCGAAACAAATGTTGATGGCAATCTTACCGTATCTGGTGGCGAAGACTGGGTGTCCAGAGTTGCCTTCCATGTAGTAGTTCGATTCATTGAAGTCGCCAACTCTGGGGATATGGTTCTTGCGTTGCTTGCCGATAACCTTTCCTGTGTCGCTGATGACGACGGCCGCATTCCATAGAATTTCAGCATGCTTCTCGTCCCTTTCTAGGATAGATGAAACGATGACCATCGAGTACTTGACTGCCAATTCTTTCAAAAATCTTGTAGTTTCACCATTCTCCGCAGATTCTGCAAACTCACACCACGGTTGCTTCTCCCTGGTGCAAAAAGCGAAAGGCATGTTCCAAAGTTCTTGGAAACAGATGATGTTGACACCCTCCTGGCCGGCGACATCGATAATTTTCTTGACTTTATCGAAGATAGCTTTCTTTTGTTCACTGATTGGACGGTCGGTCGGAGCAGCGATCGAATGTTGAATGATACCGACCTTGACAATTCTCGGAGGTCTGGTCTGCTCCTGCTTCGCTGGGAAAGCGTAAGCCGCAATTTCGAAGTTGGCTTCCTTAGCAGCTGCGAGAGACGAATCTTTTATGGAGACTTCGTTGTGGGTCTTCCTGCCATAGTAGATTCTGTTGAACTCTTCGAGGTCACGACCAGTGAGGTTGTTGTTGATGATGGACTCGAGACTCTGGGTTTGGTTCTCCATGTTAGATGCGTGTGTGTTGGTTAGCCGCGAGTGACTGCCGCTTGTGGCCGAGCGCCGGCGCTTAAATACCTTGTTGCATATTGACGCTGCATCGGCGGACGCCGGCAAACCGCGCGGGGTGGCGTGGCTGGCCTTCGACCCGCTTCGATAGTGTCGGGAGAAAAATATTTGGTTATCTTATTTGCCTACGTGACCAGTTGGGGACGCGTGAAATTATTCTAGTCGAGACTAATTTCAGTGATAAAGTGTCAATGATCGCAGTGTTGTAAAATAACACCCACGTCCGCTATCCCTATTCCTGACGCAAATATGTAGGTATCTTATTTAAATGTAGGTACGGTTGTTTACCATTAGACGCCATTAGAAATGTAATGTCTCGTACACATCTCAACACTTTGAACCTAAAATCTTGAAGAGCAATGAACTGAGACCGTCACTATAAACGTTAAGATAAGTTAGATGTATATTTACTGTACCTATTTGCGTTCTAAATAAGCTGTTCCAAAAATTAAATTAAAATTTATTCGTAATAATTATTTTGTTCGTAGTTGAATATTGACGAGATGCACTCGTAGATACAAATCCGTTATTTTTTACGTTTCAGGGTCAGTTACAAAAATGTTTTTCGAAGATGTGGAACAAATAGAACATCTTTATTTTTACGATTTCTGAATCGGATCTATTAACATATAGATTAAAGGCCATCCCACGGAAACTCGAAACATCGGCTAGGTCGACTCATGTCATGGACACGATGATATAAGGTAGGTACAACCAGAATCTCTGGGTACAACTGACTCCCTGAACACGTAGGTGAGTAGCCCAATAGAACAATATTTAGGGCTAGAGTCAATAAAGTTTTTATATCAATGACTGAAAAACTGGCTTTATTTATCGAGCATTTTGTGATATTGACAAATAATATTTCTAGAAAAGAGATAGGTATTTAACTTGGGTTATACTTAGTTGTGCCGACTAGATTACTACGCTGGTGGTTTCTTTCTCGTCTTCTCTATCTAGTCACAAAAGTATTACTGTAATGGACATCGCGTCTTCATTTTAACATTATTTTTCTTATGTTTAGGGTAGTTAGATTTTGTTTTTTTAGTAGGATCAGTCTTGAAGATACAAAATTGAAGTGTGATATTTCTAATTTTATCTGCGAGAGCTGTCTTGGGATTTACGTGTACAAAATTAATCAATGAGTGAACATGATGTTCATCTGTGTGCATGTCTAACTTATATGTATGTATTTGTAGTGAATAAGTATTTCGTGAAATATCGTCTTTACATCATAAGCCTCCCACTATTTGTTCCCACTGCTGAAACAAGAGGCCTTCTGTAGGAAGGAGAGAGTCAAGGCCATAACCCAACACACTGGCCAAGTGCGGGTTGGTGGATGACACATGACCTCGAAAGATTCTAGGTACACGTCGGTTTCCTCACAATGTTTTTCCTTCATCGTTTTTAAGTTAGCAGCATTACGCAAATGACTTCGAAAATACAGTGGTGCTAGTAGGGTTTGAACCTGGGGCTCCGGATCGGCAGTCGCCGTTCTCCCGATCAGACCAGCCTAACCTAGGCACCTAACTTACAGCGACTGTCTTTACATCAAACAGAAATAATTCGGGTAAGTAATTTTCGAAATTATTTGCGATAGCGACGGTACCGATATTTTTTACACTTTTCATCAAGCCATCAAAATGTAACCTTTCAAGAACGTATTTTGCGTGATTCGATAAATCTGCATTGGAATAATATTCTATCCTATTGTACTAACAAAATCGAATCCAAAAAAACCTTATTCTATTCTGGTAATTTTTTTTTTTTTTTTTTTTCAGTGCTTGCGCCCTGTCTATATTATCTATTCTATGGCCCTGTACCTGAGTCGATAATAATAATCGGGGATAATAATCGTGACTGGCGTCGTGACTCAGTTGCTCAATCAGGTGTAGGTAGCGGTCTCGATTCCCGCCCAGGACAAAAATGTGTGTGATGGATACTATGTTTATTTTGTGTACGTTTATTTGTGTATGTACGTTGTGTTTAAAAATTCCTAAGTAGCTAGGAATATCTCTGCTATCTGGCTTCCAGAGGTTTTGGTTTCTTTAGGGTTGTTGGTGTGAAAAAGTGTCGACAATTATTTATTTAATTTACGATAGTACCTATATATAAGTACCTAAGTACGAAACCTGTTATAAGTTAGTAAAATATTTCCTTACTGCATAGCAACTTCGTACCGGTTGAACAAATAAATTAGTTAACTCATAAAATATATTATATAGGTACTCAACTACTCAGTGATAGTGTAACATACTAGCGTATTTCCAAACTATACAACGCCAGAACGCAGCCATAGAAAACTGCTAAAGTATATATTGTAATGTTGTTTTAAAATCTGTTATTACAAACCATACAAGAGTTTTGCGTACTGATGGTGTAGGTATAGTTTGTAACGTGGATGCTCGCGTCGCGTCTTTCCATTCTATACAACGCCAGAACGCAGCCATAGGAAACTGTTCGCGTACGAGTATATTATATTGTAATGTTGTTATAAATCTGTTATTACAATGCATACAATAATTTTTCGTACTGATTGTCTATGTTGTCGATCCGATGCTGAGATTTGACTCCGGGTGGGCTCCCGCCAGAAGCCCTGCGGTCAGCCCTGAGTGTCGCTTCTCCATACGGCTCGCTCCACACAGGACCTCCCTTAAGCTTCTGGCTCCCGCATTTTTTATATACACTCTAGGGGTAGTAGCGACAAGACTAGGTGGAGTCGGGGTGCTCCGAGTCGGATCTGGGAAACCAACATCTATAATAAAGCTTCGCCCGTATTTGCGTACTGGCCTTGTATGGTTTGGAAGATCTTAGTAAAAAAACTTATTTACAATCTATACGTGATTAGTTTCATACCCTTGCGTTCTGGCCTTGTATAGATTGGAAATACGCAACATACTACTACTGATATTTTTTTAAAATCGGTCCTGTAGGTAGGTACTTCTTGGGTAAGAGCAATAGAAATATATCAAAAAGCTGCAGGACTGGCTGGTGAGTAGTGGGGCAAAATGAATCCCTATATATACATAGATCACATGGTAGTTACAAAGTCTCACATCGAAATTAAATCTATGCTATGTCTCAAGTTGGAGCACTTCATATTAGACTACAAGCACAGATCAGAAAATAGTTACTCTACAGGCCCGTGAACAAAATGTATGGATCAAATGAACCACCAGGAGACCTATGTAGGGTGATAGAAGGGTATAAAGTAATAAGATTCAGCACAGTAAGCGAAGATTTCAATGGGAACAAACATCAAAACACTGTTTTTTTTTTAAATTATCTATTCTGTGATATTAAGATAATACTACCTTACCTAGTTTAGGTAGTCTAGTTATTCAATTCACAGAAGCTAGATGATCATAGAAATCGAATCTGTAACCGCCACCAGACTGGACCTCTCTTAGAGAATAGAATTACTGTGGCGACTGCGGTCACTGGTGTACCTATTGGTTTCCCAGTAGCATTATTTCTTACATATCTAGAACTGTATTGCGGTTTCAAGCACAGGGTTAATATAAGTAGGTACGTAGGTAGTAACACGTACGGACCTTCAAAAACTACACACGTAAATCAAAAACGTTTACTATTTATCCCATAAACAAAAATTGGCATTCATAGTAACTGCCGATGCCATTAGAAGTGAAATTTTTTTGAAGTGAAACCTTTAGGCGCGTCTAGACAGATTTTTCGTGGGGTGTAAATTGAATTCTATCGTCAGGCTCGGGTATGATAAGAAATCTTCGGGTAAACTCGGGAACATGGCCATTGGCCTTCTAGATATGCATCAGCCAACGGAAAATGCTGAAAGGGCGTGGCCTGGGCATCATGGCATGGCCATCTAGAAATGCGTGAGCCAATGGGAAATGCTGACGCATTTCTAGATGGCCATGCCATGATGCCCAGGCCACGCCCTCCGGTTACACCCGTGTAGTTTCCAAAGTAAACTATCAAATTATGAGTTATAAGTTTTAACTTCTATCGGCAGTTCCCATGACTGCCAATTTTTTTTTCATTTGAAATTGTATTCCTCTTCTAAAAATGCCGCATTGAATAACTACAATTTATTTGGGTTTTAAAACTAAAGTACCGTTTGGGTGGGACACCCAACGAAACTCTTTAGACAATATAATACCCGAAAACCAAGTTTATACGGACATGAAATAAAAACATGATCTTTGGGGCCACCAGACTATGAACGTATGAACCCTAGTCGCCACGTCTGCTAAGTCACTGTGTACTTCCCATTTCATCCCATGCTTTTATAATACTCCCATAATACTACCATTGTTTAATTTGGAGCTAGTTAGTGTTGTTTGAGGTCCAACAATATTTAATTCTTATTTCCAAGGATTTATCGGTACCTATTTGATTTCTTGATTACCTCTAAATAGGTACCTTCCATATAACTCCACAATAGGTAATATCATCACCGTTTGCTCATGTACGCTTGCTTAAAACATCTTAGCTTCATAATATTGACGGCAAGACTCTAAGTAAATGAGTGGATACGAATTACGAGTACAAACGATCTAAGCTAACGAATGGTAATGGCACAAAAGTGTCAATCAACAGATAAAGCCGGCCGGCATTTTAAACAGGCGCTGTGTATACATAGCACGCTTTATTTACAACGCAAAACTTGTTATGTAACCACTTTGATTACAAGTCATCGGAGAACCTTGATTTACTAAGTTAAAATAATGGATTCAGTGGAAAATCTAGAAGACATTATCAAGAAAAACCTGAATGTGCAGCAGTTGAAGGAGTTCAACAGAATTCACTATGGAAGCGAAGATCACAATATCTTGAATTTGGAAAAGACAACTATAACCTCAAGTGAAATTTATAATTTTGATGTAGCTGCCTATTATTTCGAAGCGGCGGAAGAAGGCAGGAAACCGAGGATAGTGAAGATAGGACTGGTTCAACACTCAATTGTTTTGCCGACTGATAAACCAGTCATAGAACAAAGGGAAGCCATATTCGATAAGATTGGAAAGATAATTGACACAGCGGCAGAGGAAGGCGTCCAAATTCTCTGTTTGCAAGAAACATGGTCCATGGCATTTTTTCTATGCACTAAGGAAAAAGATGAATGGTCTGATTTCGCCGAATCAGCGTCTAATGGCCCCAGCACAACGTTCCTCAGTAAGTTTGCTGAAAAGCACAAAATGGTTATAATCTCTCCGATACTTGAGAAAGATAACGAGGGCAGATGGTGGAACACAGCGGTGGTTATCGACGAAAACGGTCAGTATCTTGGAAAACATCGCAAGAATCATTTGCCTAGCGTTGGAAGTTTTAGTGAAACTTCTTTCTATGCCCCTGGCGATACTGGTCATCCAGTCTTTGAAACAAGTTATGCTAAGTTTGCTGTGAACATCTGTTACGGGCGTCACCATGCTTTAAACTGGCTCATGTTTGGGATAAACGGCGCTGAAATAGTTTTTAATCCAGCAGCAACGATTTCTGAATTCGGCGAGTCATTTTGGGGCATTGAAGCTCGCAATGCAGCGATTGCTAACAGCTATTTTACATGCAGTATAAATCGAGTTGGAACGGAAGAATTCGCCCGTAAAGATGGGAGTAAAGTTTCGAGAAGCTACTATGGATCAAGTTACGTCAGTGCTCCTAATGGATGCCGAACCCCAGGTCTATCAAGGACTAAAGACGGCCTTCTCATCACTCAAGTGGACTTAAACCTATGCCGCCAAGTTAAAGATCGGTGGGGATTCAACATGACGTCACGTTTAGATTTAAATGCAAAAGAACTACATCGGTTGAATAAGTAACTTTGTTACCTATGTGAATTAAAAAATGGTGTGTAAAAATCAATAAAAAAATATATTAAACCTAAATCTAATACTCTTTAGTCTTCCATACAAATAAAATCAGCCCACGAATGTTCGCATTAAAACTCGGGGCCTTCTCTCGCAAGAAGACAGAATGAATACAATAAATAAATAAATATTGGTGGACAATTCATACACAACACTATCTGACCCCAAACTAAGCAAAGCTTGTACTATGGCCGCCAGATAGTTGTTAGAATACTTATACATACATATAGTTGTAAATACAAAGTTATTATACCTACATACATAGAAACACCCAACACAGTACAAATATTTGAATTCATCACACAAATATTTGCACTGGATGTGAATCTAACCCACGACCCTCAGCGTCGCAGGCAAAGTTACTACCCACTAAGCCACGAGGCCTGTCATAATCAAGGTCATAATCCACCACGCTGGTCTATTGCAGGATCCGTAGAAAACACTTTCAGTATCTCATTTTTCTATACTTTCAGTATCTCCCTGTTTGGCTAGCTATCGCTCCGACCTATTTTAAGCTGAACGTGAACCGGCTGTATGATATATTTCTGAGCGTGGAAAACATACAACAAATGCATGCGTATTAAAATTTCATCGTCTCCATTGGCGGCTCGTAAACGGTAGCAAATATATGGAAAACTAGGAGCCCGTGCCGGCTTCGCTCGGATAATAACCTAGATACCAACTAAAGCGCCATCTCCCGGGCTGATTTGTAAATCTAAACCATCCAGGGCCCTACCTAAACGTGTACAAAAAAAACATTCAAATCGGCCCAGCCGTTTAGGAGGAGTTCATTACCAACGAAAAGTGGCATTGATTTTTACAAATACAAATACAAATATAAAAATCTTTATTGCTGTTTGTAGGTAAGATAAGATAATACCAAACATTTTAAAAGTTGCCCCATACAAACTGGCCTCTGCGAGAGGCATGCAATATGTCTGGCAAGACAATTTGTTAGTCTTAATTTTTAAATAATAGTCAGCTGATTAAAGTCTTCTTCTTCCTCATCTTCTATTAATTTCTGGTTTTTATTTATGTCATCTGATTCTTCATCTTCGATTCATTTCTGGCTTCTACTTGGTTGTGATATATATTTGTGTGAGATAAATGTTTGGTGAGCACAATTTCGCCAACGTCTTGTGTTTCATTAGGATATTGTCTTGTGTTTTTGAGTTTGATCAATATGTCCATCCAGGGTCTAAGGTCTTGCATTAGTAGATCTTGCAGTTCATCCATGTGAGGAATGTCAAAGAATGTATAAAGTGCAATAAATGTATATAATCAAAAAATCAAAAATGTCGTTAATTATAATATTCATGTTTTTTTTTTTTTTTTTTTTAACTTTTATAGGTTTACACTTGACCGCCATCTCACCTGATGTTAAGCGACGATGCGGTCTACGATGGAGCGTGTTTACCTAGAAGAAACCGATTCACTCTCGATTTGAAGACACCAAGGTTATAACTATCAGGGAAAACCCACTCTGGCAACTCATTCCACAGCCTAGACGTTCTTATCACAAAAGTAGAGTCAAACCTCTTCGTCCGTGTCTTTGGAACATCAACCATGAAACGGTGCCGCTTCTTCGAGTTACGAGAAGTCCGATAGAAAAAAGGGCAAGGTGGTATTAGATTATGCAGATCAGTCGCACACTCTCCGAAGTGTATCCGATAAAAAACTGACAAGCTTGCAATCTTGCGGCGATGTTCAAGACTTTGAAGTCTTTTTCGCACTAGAGTGTCTTTGCCTATGAGCCTTTTGGCACGCCTCTCGATCGATTCCAGAGCCTCAAGCTGATACTTAGCCGATCCATCCCAAAGATGCGAACAGTACTCCATACAAGACCGAATCTGTGCTTTGTATAAGAGAAGTAATTGTTCAGATTTGAAGTACTTTCGCACCTTTGAGAGGACACCTAGTTTTTTGCCAGCTAATTTTGCCTTAGACTCGATATACGTGCCAAAGTTGAGCGTAGAGGTCAAGGTAACGCCCAAAAGCTCAAGATGATCAGTAACCGGTACGGACACACCTCGAAAAGTAGGAGTATGTTGAAATGGACTCCTTTTTGCCGAGAACAGACACGCCTGCGTCTTTCCCTCGTTAAACTTGGCCAGATTGGTTTCGCCCCATTCAGAGACTTCCTCAAGGGCCAAGTTCAAACGTTCGATCATACTCTCTCTCAAAACCTTAGTTTGCTGTCCACTGGCTCTCGCGCTCGATATGTAACTCTCTACAACAGTGCTATCATCCGCGTACCCAAAGATACCGGGCTTCAACAGATCGTTTATATGTAGCAGAAAAAGCGTCGCAGAGAGTACCGACCCTTGAGGGACTCCGGCATTGATTGCCATTTGATCCGACGAGCAGCCATCAATGACAACTCGTATGGATCGATCCCTCAAGAAGTCCGATATCCATGCAATAAACCCAGAAGACAAACCATAACTAGAAAGCTTGCTAATAAGGCCATCATGCCAAACCCTGTCGAAAGCCTTCGAGATATCCAGGGAGACTGCAAGTGCTTCCCCTGTTTCTCGATAGCTTCACTCCAGATGTGAGTGACGTACGCTAGAATATCCCCGGTGGACCGATTTCGGCGGAACCCGTATTGCCGGTCACTGAGGAGGTCGTTAGATTCTAGGTACGTCAGGAGCCTGTGGTTTAAGACACGTTCCATAGTCTTGCAGAGTATGGACGTGACCGAGATGGGCCTGTAGTTGGCAGGGTCAGCACGACTACCTTTTTTGGGCACAGGTTGCACGTTAGCAAGCTTCCATGATTTTGGTACTTGCTCAGTACGGAGAGAGAGCCTAAACAGGCGGGTCAGTACAGGAGACAACTCAGGTGCACAAACCTTCAACACTAGGGCAGGAATTCCGTCCGGACCACTGGCTTTGTTCACATCCAGATTGCGTAGCACTTTACGAACCTCCTTTTGGCGAATATGTATTTCCGGCATCAAGGTCGGACTGCCAGGAGGAGTAGGAGGTGTCGCACTACCAGCATCCAGACGCGAAGATTCAGCAAACTGAGATGCAAACAAGTTTGCTTTCTCCATTGCGGTGTGAGCCAGCGCCCCATCAGGTTTTAGCATTGGAGGGAGTGAGGAGCGGCAGAAGTTCGATTCGACCGATTTAGCTAGGGACCAAAACGCTTTGCTGCCCGCAGGGTACGAAGCTAGTTTGTTCCCTATTCGACTAATGTGGTCAAAACGAGCCCTCTGAAAAACCCTCTTGCATGCCTTGGCAGCCCTGTTAAACGCCTTTTTCTTCCGGTGTGTGTCCCTTGCCTTACGCTGTCGAGCATCAACCCAGGCTAGGTAGGCCTCATGCTTAAATGCTTCAGCACTTTTACATTGAGGACCGAACCATGGGCGAGCTTTGCCGGACAATGGAACGTCAGAGTATGGAATGAAATATTCCATAGCCGTACGTATAGCAACTGTCACAGCATCCGCGCAGGCTGACGGATCACCAGAAGAGAAGCACAGTGACTGCCATGGGTAAGATGCAAAGAAAGAGCGCATCTCGTCCCAATCTGCTGACTTGTATCGCCACAGCCGCCGGCTGCCTCTGGGACTGAGATCAGGCGGATGGTAAACGGATACTGATTTCACCAGACAGTGGTCGGAGCTGCCTAACGGCGAAGATACCGCCACGGAGTGTATGTGTATGTAAATACTCAAAGAATGTCAAAATGTAATACTGTACAAACTAATTCATCATGATACAATATATCATTATTTGGTCTTATGTCAGTTGAATGTCAAATTTCATAATGGAATAGTAATATCTATTGAGATATTAATGGAATAAGGTTTAAAGATTGTAAAAATTTCATGTTAAACAATGTCTAAAATATTAGTATTCCAATTAATTTCCTTATCATTTAAAAATTCAGTTACAGTATAATAGCATTTGTGTATATAGTTTTATATATATAGATTAACAGCGCCCCGCGTTGTTACTCGCGTAGTTCCCGTTATTTTGCCGGGATAAAAAGCCTATGTGTCCATCCAGACTTGTATAATCTAACTGTATTCCAAAATTCAGCCCGATCCGTTCATACTTTACGACTTGATTGAGCAACAAACATCCAAATATCCGTATATAAAAATTCATTAAGTAATATTAGTAGGATTTCCTACGTCGCTTAAAGCCGCTGTTGTAAATTTGTATGTAACAACTTCCTCCTTTTTTCGAATTTGGTTAACACCAGCGAGCAACACGGAAGGGAGTAGGCATACACAGCGTTTCCCCTCTGTCAAAGTACAAGTACGCGTGGACCATGGAGTTTGATAATATACTGTGGCGTGAGGGCGGGGCTAGATTTGTGAATGGTGCTTTATTTTTTATGTGTTAGTGATTTGGTTGTGTGAGTATGATCGGCAATGGATCGGTACAGGTATGTTTTGTATGTAGTAGTGCGGCTTTGCGCTAGTGTGCAACGTCCCCTCCCGCAAGAAATGACAGAAAGATTTGAACAATTTTTGTTAGCTAAGGCTACTCCCTTCCGTGTTGCTCGCTGGGTTAACACAGGAAATCTCAATACAGATTATACAGTACTTTTATTCCTAGTTCCTAGTGCTGTACCTATGTCATCCTATGTTACCAATATTATTTCCATGTGCGAAACCGTTGTTGAAGTGAAAACTTCTTTAGGCGCGTTATAGACAGAATTTTCGTGGGCTGTGAAATGGATTAATGATCACGTGATCATCACGCTCGGATATGATAAGAAATTTCGGGTAAACTCGGGATGCTAGAGCGAGAAAGATAATGTGGTCAACAAACGTGCCAGACCGAGAAAGATAATTGTTAGAGGAGGACATGGGACAATACATACTCTTACTCTCTCTCGCTGCTCACTACCAGTGTTGACTGACACCTTAGCGACTTTCTCGCTGAAACTGGCGAATTTTTAAACTTTTTTATCACGACATTAACTTCTAGGTACTTACCACATCAATTGAACCTGTCACGAAATGTTAAATTTGCATTTCACGTCCATTGCAAAAAAGTTATGGTTGTAATATTTTATCACAGCACTTACACTACGTAAACACACAAAATGATACCCATTTTCATAAGAAAGTGCTTACACAAATACACTATAACACAACATATTTATGCATTTTTAGCGAAATACATAAATATGACATAACTAAATAGCAAACACTAAAAAGCTAAAAACTTGTGAGCGAAACGGCTTCGAACGGCATTTTCGACCCGCGTAATTTTTTTTTTTAATTTATTCTTGGCCATGGATACTAATCATTCAGCCGTAAAAGTTTTAAATTAAAATTATTTAGTAGCCTTTATATAGTTAAGTATTTCTTATTTTAGTTTTCACTTCTGCCGTGCGGTTTTAAGCGCACACATTTTTTTTTTATTATTAAATCTGTGTGAATGTGTATGTCTATGGTACCCGAAACGGCGAAACCAGAATCATCAAACATCAAATCAAAATGTCAAACAGTTCAAGTGTCACCGCATGAATTGTCATTTTTCGGTTTCCGATTTTAGCGTTTAGCATCAACTTAAAATTGAATTTACTACGAATATTTACTGCAAGCTGTTGAAATAACATACAATGGTAAGTAATTTACAAAAATTCAAGAACTTCCTTATGCGTTAACACTGTTTTTTGGGATGTTTGGTTATGATAGCGTCATGAACATTACAATGCATATTTGCAATAATAACGTTACAATAATTCTGTTTATTGCACTAAATACATTGTTTATATAGCTTTGATTTGTTTTATATCTGATATTTGCTGATATTCATCTGTATACTTAGTAAAACAACTCTAGTTTACCTTGTTAGTGATCCTATCATCAATTATGTTTTCAGTCTATTTTGGCGTATAATGGAGGTGCCGTTGTGGCAATGAAGGGCCAAGACTGCGTGGCGATAGCGACCGACAAGCGCTTCGGCATCCAAGCTCAAACCGTGTCCACTAACTTTCCCAAAGTGTATCAAATGGGTCCCACCTTGTATGTTGGCTTACCCGGTCTGGCCACCGATACACAGACAGTATTCCAAAGATTAAAATTCAGGTATGTTTAGGCGAGTTTATAACTAAGAATGAAAATGATTTGGTCTACATGTAAATAATGTATATTCAACTCTGTCACTGCTGTATTTTGCTCAATAAGTGCCGGTGGTATTGATTGGTATGCTATGCCTAGCTAACCTAGCTTTTTCCTATGCCTATGTAGTATGTTCCATTCATACTCAAATATAGTGGTTGTGCATATGACGGTAGCAAAAGACATAATAGCCTGAGAGTCAGGTGTAACATATGGAAAAGTTACATTAATTATTTTTTACCTTTAAACTTGGCTGGTGAAACTACCCATATCTAATAAGATTGTTATGGCAGGAGCAGATTATACTTTTTTTCTATTTTAATTAACTATGCTTGAGACCTAAATATAAATAACTTTGATTTCTAGAATGAACCTGTATGAGCTGAAAGAGAACAGAATAATGAGACCCAAAACATTCTCGGCAATGCTCTCCAACCTGCTGTATGAAAAGCGCTTCGGACCTTACTTCATTGAGCCCGTCATCGCTGGCTTGGACCCCTACACTAATGAGCCCTATGTCTGCAATATGGATCTGGTATGCTTATTTACTCACCTGTGAGCTTTTATGAACACAAATTCCTCATTCTTTTAAAAATATTCATATGAAGCAATTTTTCATTTTCGTAGCAAAAGTTCTAGTTAGACTCAAATACAGAGGTTTGACTCTACTTTTGTAATAAACAGTTGACAGGGTAGTTGTAGGAGTCTTTGCAGAGTCCGCCTGGGGAAGTACCACACCTTTGCTAGCTAGTCTACTGCCAAGCAGTAATGTGAAAACATTACTGTGTTCTGATTTGAAGGGTGATGAGTGGAGTGCTAGGTAATGATTTATGATGCTAGAACTCTTCATGTTTCAATAACTGTTTGTCAGGCACATGCCCTGCTTGTCTCATCACTATACTATAAAAAAGACATCTAAACTGTAGTGTGTTTATGGCCTGATGGATATAGTGAGTGGGTTGTATACTCTGCAAAATCATTGTCTTCTAGATTTCACACATTGATTTATTATTGACCAAGTTAGATGGTGGTCAAGCACAAAAATATGACTTATTAAGAAAGAAGATTACCATTCATTGGATAATAGTGATTGATATATATATAAATACAAATAAAGCCAAACTATAAATAATTGATATGACTTTTTTAAATAATATAATAGTGTGATATATATAAATACAAATAAAGCCAAACTATAAATAATTGATATGACTTTTTTAAATAATATAATAGTGCTGGGATAAGCAAGGCATTTGCTTGGTGCCACCCAGCCCAGCACAGTGCTAAACAAATGTATTTGAACATGATGAGTCCAAATCAATGCCTAGCACTGAACTGCTTATCACCTTGAGATATAAATCAATATGTATATCCCTTTTCTCTTTAAACATTGCGCTTCAAACTTGGGCACTGAAATATTTGCACATTACTACTTGTTTGTTGGTAAAATATAAAGATTTAGTACATCAAACAGATTGTGAAAATAGTTCTACTACTTCAATTGCCCAGTATCGTTCTAGTGGCAATATACACCCAAGAATGAGATTCTAAGAGACCAAAGATATGCAGAGAGTCCTTACCAGTACTCTCTGCATATCTCTACCAGAAATGTTTTTTCATTCAACTATATTTTTGAATAGCTAATCATGAAACAGAGACATGAAATCACCATATTTAATACTTGTCATTACCTTTTTTGCTTAATAAGTCTGATTGAATCAGTCTTCTCATTATATATTATTTCTTTGACAGATTGGCTGCCCCAATGAACCGGAAGATTTTGTTGTATCGGGCACTTGTTCTGAACAACTGTATGGTATGTGTGAAGCCCTGTGGGAGCCCAACCTGAAACCGGACGAGCTGTTTGAAACTATCTCACAGGTACATTCGTTTTTAACCCCTGACTAGGAAAACACTTTATTTGTACAGGAAAGATTACATTGATGCGTTTATACAATAGCACTGATATTAAACGACATTTTATAGGTTTGAATGTCTGTTTGTAGCATCATAGCTTCCAAATGGATGAACACATTTTGATTTTATTTGAAAGTACAATTAGTTGAAAGTGTTCTTAGCTATGTTTTAATGAAAATAGATCTAGGATGGCCGCCGTCACCAAACCGCGGTTTACATATTGTTTTGTTAACTCTCAATACCAGTATTTAATGAAAGGGAGCTTGAGTACACATAATTATTGTAAGACAATAATTTATAATGGCTGATTTATAAATGTATATCAGTAACATATTGTGGTATCATGGGACATCATAACGAAGAATGGTAAGAACGAAGTTCCTGCATAATATAGGAGCAATCCAATTTGCAGAAGTTAATTTTATAGTGCCAACTTTATTTTTCAGATGATAGTATGGTACCATATGGTACAACACTGGTCACGGGCAGTTTTACGCGTTACTTCCGTTGTATATTTTTTTTACAGTTTTAGTCTCATATTTTTCTCATTTCGGCCGCGCAGCAAAATCCCTATCTTCTCCAAGCATGTAAAGAACTTTATTCCAAAATACTTTGACTTTGCAAGATATAATAAATTATTTGGTATCTTATTTCACAGGCTCTAGTGAACGCAGCGGACCGCGACGCCATCTCCGGTTGGGGCGCTGTCGTGTACATCATCGAGAAGGACAAAATCACAGAGAAGCATGTCAAGACAAGGATGGATTAGTTTAAGTTTTTGCGGGGTTTATAATAAAAGTATTTCTATCATATTGCTGCTGTTTTATTCTAGCCAAAGGTGATTATGCTGACAAGATGTTGTGGAGTTAAATTGCCAAGGAACACGCCTAAACTCTTAAACTACTTAGGTAAAGCACATCTAAATTATCCATAAACCAATCAAAATCCAGAAATGATCAAGTCTACTACAAGTCGGAAGCGTGCCCAGTATGAGTATGTTGGTGAAATTACCACATTGAGCCAAATAAACGCCAACAAACAAAATAAATATATAGTATGCTGCCTGCCAAGGTTTGAATAAAAAACGACTGTATTCGATATATTCAGACGCCCAGGACGTCTACTCTGTTTCTACGAAAACGAAATTTCGAAAAAAAACTCTCTACTTTCCTGCCCTCGTTCTACTTCGTTTCGTCCGATACAACATTGTTTGACGATTAAATGTTCTAAGTGTACTCTAATTAGAGTAGGCTTAGAACATTTAAACGGACAAAACGACAGATCGAAGTAGAATCGGAGTTGGAAAATCGCGAGTTTATTTCGAAATTACGTTTTCGTTGAATTAGAGTAGACGTCCTGTTGTCTTTATGACGATTTCCGGAGCTAAGCTGGAACGGGCTGTTGGTTTTTATGTACCTAAGTATATTTTTTTTTTTTTTTTTTTTTTTTACCTATGATAGGTTCGCACTTGACCACCATCTCGCCTGATGTTAAGCGACGATGCGATCTACGATGGAACGTGCTTACCTAGAAGAAACCGATTCACTCTCGATTTGAAGACACCCAGATTGTAACCATCGGGAAAAACCCACTCAGGCAACGCATTCCACAACCTAGACGTTCTTATCACAAACGTGGAGTCAAATCTCTTCGTTCGTGTTTTTGGAACATCAACCATGAAACGATGTCGCTTTTTTGAGATACGCGAATTCCGATAGAAGAAAGGGCAAGGTGGTATTAAATCATATAGATCAGTTGCACACTCTCCGAAGTGTATCCGATAAAAAACCGATAAGCTAGCAATCTTGCGGCGATGATCGAGACTTTGAAGTCTTCTACGCACAAGAGTGTCATTGCCTATGAGCCTTTTGGCACGTCTCTCAATCGATTCCAGAGTCTCCAGCTGATACTTAGCCGATCCATCCCAAAGGTGCGAACAGTACTCCATACAGGATCTAATCTGTGCTTTGTACAACGTGAGCAACTGCTCAGAGTTGAAGTATCTTCGCACCTTTGAGAGGACACCCAGTTTTTTGGCGGCTAATTTAGCCTTAGACTCAATATACGTGCCAAAGTTGAGCGTCGATGACAAAGAAACGCCCAAAAGCTCGAGATGGTCAGTAACCGGCACGGATACGCCTCGAAAAGTAGGAGCCAGTTCGAATGGACTCCTTTTAGCGGAGAATAAACATGCCTGTGTTTTTCCTTCGTTAAACTTGGCCAAATTGGCATCGCCCCATGTAGAGACTGCCTCAAGGGCCAAGTTCAAACGCTCGACCATACCTTCTCTCAGTAGCTGAGTTTGTTGTCCACTAGCTCTTGCGCTGGATATATAACTCTCTACTACGGTGCTATCATCTGCGTACCCAACGATACCGGGCTTCAACAGATCATTGATATGTAGTAGGAAGAGCGTCGCAGAGAGTACCGACCCCTGAGGAACTCCGGCATTGATAGCCATTTGATCCGACGAGCAGCCATCAATGACGACTCGTATGGATCGATCCCTCAAGAAGTCCGATATCCACGCAATAAACCCAGGTGACAAACCATAGCCCGAAAGCTTGCTTATAAGGCCATCATGCCAAACCCTGTCGAAAGCCTTCGAGATATCCAGGGAGACTGCAAGTGCTTCCCCGTGTTTCTCGATAGCTTCACTCCAGATGTGGATGACATACCTACGCTAGAATGTCCCCGGTGGACCGGTTCCGGCGAAACCCGTATTGCCGGTCACTGAGGAGGTCGTTCGATTCTAGGTATGCCAGGAGCCTGTGGTTTAAGACACGTTCCATAGTCTTACAGAGTATGGACGTGACTGAGATGGGCCTGTAGTTGACAGGGTCAGTACGACTGCCTTTTTTGGGCACAGGTTGCACGTTAGCAAGCTTCCACGACTTCGGCACTTGCCCAGTTTGGAGAGAAAGTCTAAACAGGCGTGTTAGTACTGGAGACAACTCGGGTGCACAAACCCTCAGTACTATGGCTGGAATTCCATCCGGGCCACTGGCTTTATTCACATCTAGATTGCGTAGCACTTTACGAACCTCCTTCTGGCGAATATGTATATCAGACATTACAGTCGGACTGCCAGGTGGAGTTGGGGGTATCGCACTACCAGCATCTAGATGTGAAGATTCCGCAAACTGAGACGCAAACAAGTTTGCCTTCTCTATAGCGGTGTGAGCCAGCGTCCCATCAGGTTTAAGCATTGGAGGTAGTGAGGGGCGGCAGAAGTTCGATTCGACTGATTTAGCTAGGGACCAAAACGCTTTGCTGCCCGTAGGGTATGAAGCTAGTTTGTTCCCTATTCGACTAATATGGTCAAATCGAGCCCTCTGTAGAACCTTTTTGCATGCCTTAGCAGCCTTGTTAAACGCTTTCTTCTTCTGGTGTGTGTCCTTTGCCTTACGTTGTCGAGCATCAACCCAAGCTAGGTAAGCCTCATGCTTAAATGCTTCAGCATTTTTACACTGAGGACCAAACCAAGGGCGAGCTTTGCTGGATACTGGAACGTCAGAGTATGGTATAAAATATTCCATAGCCGTTTGGATCACTTCAGTCACAGCATCCGCGCAAGTTGAAGGATCACCAGAAGAAAAGCACAATGACCGCCATGGGTAAGACGCAAAAAAAGAACGCATCTCATCCCAATCTGCTAACTTGTATCGCCACAACCGCCGGTTGCCTCTAGGGCTTGGATCGGGCGGATGGTACATTGATACTGACTTCACCAGACAGTGGTCGGAGCTGCCTAACGGCGAAGATACCGCCACGGAATATCGGTCTGGATCAGTTGTCAGCAGAAGGTCTAAACAATAAGGAGTATGCGACTCAACGTCAGGTACCCGAGTGGCCCCTTGGACCAGCTGGGTCAGGTCTAACGACAAAGCTAGCTTTCTCGTTTCCTGTCCAGCGTGGTCAGTGTCCCGGTATGGGAACAGCCAATCTTTGTGATGGCCGTTAAAATCCCCCAGCAACACTAGTTGGGCTGATGGGTACTTTTGCTGAGCCGCATCCGCCGCCTCACTCAAATATTCCATGAGCCTAGTTGTCTCCAGATCCCCGCTGTGCGACCGATAGACACAGGCATACACAATTTTGTCTATGCCTGTGTCTATCAGCGCCCAAAGAACAGAGAATCTGGTGTCCTCAAGGTTACGGAGACGCCGACAGCAAATATCGTCACGGGCGTACAGGCACACTCCAGCACGTGGCTTAAAGTTGTGCTCCAGCGTGTACCCAGGATATGTTAGGTACGCCACGTCCGACGGACGCCCTATCTGCGTCTCCGTAAGAAAAAACAGTGATGGCTGCTCAGTCTCCAGATGGTGGTGGACTGCTGTGATATTTGAGTGCAGGCCTCGGATGTTCTCGAGGTGCACTTTAAGAATCAAGGAGTGCAGCCGCATATGAACTCTATTTCTGTTTTTAACTTTTTCCATTGTTGTTTGAGGGTGAATTACGGTGGGAAAACGGAAGTAGAACGAGGCTACATACTGCTGACCAACGGCCACAACACACAACACGAATACATCTATGGGAAACTAGCCTGGAGACTGCGGGGACGCTCGAGCCCCCCCGAGGATGTCTATCTGGCCTTGATATCCGGTCGCCAACCGGCAGGATAGCGCATCCCGGGATTTTTCGCTAGATGGCGGGGCAGCCTTTCATGAGGGGCTAGCTCACTACTTGGGCCCCCTACTGTCTGCGGTCGGTCGCGGTAACCGTGCCTCGGATCCCGCTACCCTCCACGACTAGCTTTCCGACGCAAAGTATTGTTGTGTGGCATCCGGTCTTGAAGTTATGCAGCAACTGTTCTGACCCGTCTTCCCAAATGGCGTCATCAGACAACATGGCCGGAACACGACTAGGTCGCTTGGCGGCATGACTTAAGTCTGATGGGTGGTCACCAACCACGGCCGAGGCCTACCACCGGTATTTTTGTCAGCTGTTTAGCACCACCCAGGGACCACGTGTGAGGTTTCTATTTACAGGTGCTTTCTCACGGACGAAGCTGACACAGTCCCCAAAAATATATTATATAAATTATATAAAAATATATTATAATATCCAGTGTCATGATGTCGGGGTCCCAGTGTACTCTTCACCAAGTAAACCGATATTCACGAAAGTTTGCATTTACTTATATGTACCTAATTTGGTTCAACTTGGAGAAGATACTTTTATTTCGAGTAATGGTGTTTAGACGACAATATCCGGGCGAAGCCGGAACGGAACGTTATAGATCCGTCCCGTCACTATTCTACGTAAATGGTGATTAATTTTACGTCAAAATAGATTTGCCTGTGTTTAAGGCAATCCACACACTGACACGCACCACGCTGCATGGCGATGCATCTACGCAGGAGCGCAGATCTGCATCGTCGTGCGGGTTTTTCACGCACTCACGCGCGTTGATGCGTTTTGCGGAATGTCGACGGCTCGGACTCATTTAATTGAAACACACGCCAAGCCCGTCCAAAATCACGCACGGCACTGCGGGGCTCGGTGTGCCATCCATGCGTCTCGCCCGCATCTACGCGCGGGGGTGCGTGTTTCTCTGCATGAACGCGCGTGGATGTATTTTCGAGCGTGTTTTCTATTATACAAACGGAGATACATAAAACGACGGAAGACGTTTTCACGCTCTACGGGTGCGTGTCAGTGCGAAGATCGCCTTAGCTTTGATTACCGTATACCGTAGGTATGCGTATCGTAGCGGGTATTGTTCGTTACCATTACGTAAAGCATAAGTTGTATCATAAGTATCTGGCCCTAATAACAGATAATAAACTCGCAACTACGTGCTCCTACACTGCATACCGTACCTATTTGCCTCTTACTTACCAAAGTATAAAGATAGACTTTCACCACACACGCACGCACTCATCGCTACAATGATTTATCATAGAGATGAAATAAATCCGAATGCCAAACAGCCGGAAGTTCAGGATAAATAAAACACATATTGCAGAAACATTATAAACCGAATTTCAAAAAATTAAGTTTTATTAATTTTTCATACACATTTGTCTTTACAAGAGTAGACTAGAGAATTAACATTTCAACCGTGTTGCTTACATGCCGAATATGAATTAATTTTAGCGAAGCTATGACAATAAATATGCCGTCGATCGGGGGCACCGTTCGCCTTCACCGTAACAAGAATAAAGACCTAAACAAATAAAATCTAAATTAATTACCGACCTAAACAATGGCAACATCGACAATATCTCCAATCATTTCATGACTAACACATTGCTCAGGAAAGTGCCGATGGAGGGAACAATTGTACCTTCCAACACAATAATATACCCCCTAGGTGTAGCTAGGGTGGACAAGGGAACCAGTATTCACCCTAAAAGTGTTTTAATCCAATTGTTGTCACAGAGACACTAGTATTCGACAAAACAACTATTTACTTTAGTTTTTCATATTTTTTACCATAAAGCAACCTACTGTGACCACTCTGTTTTTTTCTATAACAATATCTGGCGGATTTGAATGGACTATGAACTCACATCAATTTGTCATTCGACAATGTCACAAATTGAGTTCTGATTGGTATGTCCACTCCTTATCTTTTGAGCTACATATGATACAGTACATGTAAAACAAAATTGAGAATTATAGACTAGACAAACAGACAGAATGCTAATGTTAACAACAGTGACATATACACAAAAATTAAGAATTTAAAAAAATCAGATTATAAATTTCCCAAATCCCTCTAGAAATAAGTTGCTTTTAAAAAATAATAAAACATAAATAACTTTCATGTAAATGTAATAACAGAATATTTAATTGTTTCTAAAAAAACCCTTGTTACATATATACCCATGATATATGTACGTCAATTGTGTCCTACATCGGCACTAAATAACAAACTTTTCGAGACATTTCACTTTCATCAGCCCGTAATTAAAAGTAAAATAAAAATTAACATCTAAAAGTAAACAATATCTATCACAAATCTTATACTTTGATGATATTCCAAATAGACCAGTGATACCAACTCACAATGTGAAGTGATCAAAACGTGGAACAAAATATTTTCACACAGCCACTAAGGAAACATGAAAAGTGGCATTCTCACTCAATTCACAGTAAATTGGTCGCACTGTGACTACCTACATTAGGAGTCATGAATACTGACTTTCGTATGATTCTTTAGATACTCAGTCACAAGATAAAAATTACGAAGAAAATTCAAAGGTATCATACATTAGAAATAACTATACCCAAAGTACAAAACGTTCAAGTTAACATTATTTTTTTATTTATTTTTGTATTGGCTAGCATTATTTCCACAAAATACATCATCACAAAGACTTGTAACATTATAAAGTCTTATTCGAAATAGATTAATAAATAACAAAATCTTATATCGTAATATTAATTATTATAAAAGAGGCTAATTTATATTGAGACTAAGCGAGCTAGGTATGGGTATACTGGCAAAACTGATACTTGTGTTAATACCATGATACAAAGAGGAAAACTTTCATCCACAAACAGAACCATCGTAAATCTTCATTTTAGATCGAATACTAGTTGAGAGGAAGTTTAATGTGTGGAAAGTGACGAGAAAGTTCAGTGTTAGCTGAACCCTGTATTTATCAGTTTACCCCTGAATACTTTGCACGAAACTGCATCAAAATATCGGGTACGCGCTCCACCACATTATAACCACTATAAATATAGATAAGTTGTCTATAGAAGTATTTGCGGCATTTTTTTTTTTAACAAATATTAGATTTTACCTAATGAATCAAGAACTGCTTACTAAATGTGAGATAGAAGAGAGTGCAGAAATTGTGTTTAGAACAGAGTATTATTATCAACTTTTACATTGGGATCGCCCCCGAAATTACGAAAGAAATAGGTAATTTTAGTCAATTTAAGTCAAATACAAATATAGTTAAAAACTATTTCAATTTTTTTTTAATTTAACATATTAAAATTAGATGTTAGATAGAAACATTTTGTCCGCGTTTGCTTGATGCAAACGCAGTTTATTGGTGGAACAACAAACATTTTCATACTAATGAGTTAAATCACTCTAGTGAGAAGTGAAACAGAAAGATAGATCTAAAATGAAAGGATTTACGACGTTCCTTCAATGCGTAACAAAATTCACTTGACATATTAATCCAAGCGAAATTCAACTCTAACAACAGTTAGTCAAGATACAATACAAGGCAGTAAACAGTTTTGTAAGGCCGATAACATCCGATATAATACAATACAATAATTTGACAATTCGACGGCCAACGTGCAAACGTTACATTCAATGCGTGTTGGTAAAATGGTGAACACGTGATTGGACGAGACTAATAATTGCCGTCCAATCAGGAAACAGCATTTATACATTCTGATTTTAATTTGCAACCTTACATCTATCTAAATAATTGCAATGTAGTAAAACGTTGATTTCATCTCCTGCTTATATCGATAGATTAGTTCTTCAAATGTAATGAACTCGATGCTTCGTCTGAGTAACCTAAATAAGATTACGGAGCTCAGAGAGTCTTGCAACGTAGGTACCATGTGGAACAGAAAAAAGTAGGCTACTCATAGTCCCACAGACTACTCAATTAGGCAGCTTTAATATCAGAAATTATATTCCAAACCGATACAATAATTAAATAGATAGATGTAGACACAACTCGAGCAAAAATTAATGAGCTCTCGACAAAAAAAACGCAAACAATCGACCGACCTTCATTTTACGTGCAACAAAGACGCGTAAGTACGTAATACGTACGTAACGCGTCTTTGCTGGCGTCTTTGAATGCCCGTGTGTTAGTGATCGTGTGCTAGGATGGTAGATGCAAACACTACGTACACAAAAATCATACGAAATCACAGTCAATTAGAGCTCAAAAAGTCTTGCTTCAACTATACGAAACAACTCGTTAATAGTTCGACCAACGCACACAATGTAATCGCCGCTTTTTATAACAAGAACATTCTAATGATATCAACATTTCTTTATAACTACATTATCTTGAACTTCATATAGTTAATATTATACAATTTGAAATAACAGCAGTGCATATCACTTCAGTGTTTCGGTGTTCATAATGTCCAAAATAGCATTACGCCGTGCTAAAAAAATCTGTGATAATCGATTCATTGAAAGACGGAATGAGAAACAATCCTTTTTTGCGATAATAGCTTAATGGTTCAGGGTATATTTTTGATGTCCTTCGTATACGATTCGTTTATTAGTGACGCATAAATCACAGGGCGCTATTTCATCAATCAAACGCACATCGATCGACAAAACGTGAAGTACGTCGTTGTCGCACAAAGAAGTTGTTACATGATTTAGTTTAATACATCAGACATTTAAGAAAATTATTCGAAGGACTTCAAGAATAAGGCTCCAATTGCGAAAGCACTTGATAGAGGAGAACCATTTTCCCGTGTCTTAACCACATGCCGTTTAGATTTCAACTTGATTACAATTCGTACTTTTCACAATAAAGTATAATATAAAAATCGCACTTACAAGCGTGTAATTAAGAGTCCAAAACGACATTGACCGCCCGCTTGTTTCGCCGATATAACACTAGTTTCAAACCTTCGAGCTACATTTTATAACATACGAATTTTTATTTGCATTTTTATAAGACTTACAATATTAACTTAACGTATCTTGCAACTTGTCTTAGACAAGGATAACAACATAGAAACCTCGGCGCTTCTTTCGGTATCGACTTTTTTTTCATTTATATCAAAATGAATTTATAAAAAAACTACCATTTTTTAACACCTACGACACCCTGTTGATTCCTTTTCTCTATACCGGTAGCAGAGAATCGTGTCGGAACTAAAATCTATACGATATATAGTGAGGTATATGGTCGATTGTAACAATTTTGAAATATAAAAATTTAACTTTCCACTTCTAGACTCTCAACAATATCCATTACCGTACCGAATTACTTAGTAAAACAAGTATATTTATGCATACAGCTTGACAAAAAAATGTGTGTGAATAGATATATATAAGATTTTTTTAATGGTTTTTTGTTTGGGCCTTTAGACGAAAATGTTTTCACATTGACGCCACTTTTGGCATTTGCATTTCGGAAACATTTATTCAGAACATCGAAAACTACGATTGGTTTTCAACGTCACGTCAGTTAATAAGTAAAAACGTGTACAATATTAAATAATCACAACGTACAATTTAGTACCTATCCAAATCCTAAGCATCGTAGATCATCTTCAAACTCACAGAAACCCCACATCTCAAACACCTTCGAAAATCACGTCTCGTTATTACCGAAAGAAGCGCCGCGTTTACAAATCACGGAACTCATGTGAGGCGATCCAATTTACAATTGAAACGAAACTGCTCTTCAATTAAATGCTACTGATACGGAAGGGGTAAGCGAAAAGGAAGAGTTTTTGTCTCTTTCTAAAATTAAAATATGAAAAATATTATCACAACTGAAAATGAGCTTTATTTTAAATTTGTTAGGAGTTATAATATATTAGTTATTCAATCTCAAAAACGTCCGGGTATATGACTGAACTGCAAACAGAATGGGAATACTGACTATGAAGAGCTAAACTCCAAAACCAACATCGATCGCCTCACAATTGTATAACACTGACGCACTATCACGGACCAGCAATATACTTGGCCAAGCATTGAACGAATGTTCCCGTGCTCAGATTTTATCCAACAACCATTGGTTGAAATATTTGGAATCGGCTATAGAACAATTCCTGATTATAAAATATTTAGACTTTAAAAGACGAAGTAAGATGGACTAAAGTGTCATGTACAATTAGACCTCTATCAGTTAGAGCGGTTTCAGACTAGCGTTTTATTCGCGCGTATAAAACGCGTATACTCGTTTTAGGAAGGGTATACAGACGCGTATGGGTGCGGCTTTTACCACACACGCAACTCGTTCGAGTGTTGACGCGCTTTTATGCTCGTCTGCGAATAAGTAACCCAAAAAGCAACATTTCTTCTTCAGAATCCATGTGGATACTGACACGACAACGCTGCCGGTGCAAGCAAACACGCCATAATTCTGTATTTCGTATATTCATCCTGTACTGCGAAATGCGCATATACCTTTACAGGTGTATGCCGAAACGACCGTATACTCGAAAAATACGCTAATCTGAAACCGCTCATAGTGTTACAGGCTAAGCACTGATACGTCGCGTGAACGCTAGCAAACGTATGTATACGTACTTCACCTGTACGGCCGTTTTCACACCGTGTAGACAATTTGAAAGTACCGAATATACTTCGCAACTCCGCGTACAATCTTCAGAGTGATATCCTCACACGACTGTGTAATGCTGTAAGGATTCATTTTAAACTTTCGTTGATTTCGTCGTCAATAGTGCGACAGTAACAAAACTGTACAAATAAAAAAAGGGAGCAATGGATCACAATGCCCGGGCTTCGTATTGCCTTACCGACTGCCTAGCGCGTAACTAAACCGGCTTTGGTATAGCTGTCTCTTTTACTCCAAGTGAAAAGAAAAGAGAGAGAGCAATATCAAAGCTAAGGGAGCAAAGGATCACAATGCCCGGGCTTCGTATTGCCTTACCGACTGCCTAGCGCGTAACTAAACCGGCTTTGGTTTTGGTATAGCTGTCTCTATTGCTCCAAGTGAGAAGAAAAGAGAGAGCGATATCAAAGCTAAGACTGTGTTTCGTTAGGTATAGCCCCGGTCTGTCTGACCGCTGGCAAGGCTCAGGTCACAGAGGTGGGATCGCAGTCCTAGCCTCCTAGCCCTCGATCGCTTTGGCCACGAACTCTATGAACCTCTTCCCGTATTGCTCCGGGTCGCATGTCGATATGCCGTCGACGTTGCTACCGTATTTCACGGTTTTCGCCGCTTTCGCCGCCTGAAAACGTTAAACATTCACTATCAATACTTATTAGGGTCAAAGCTTACAGTAATGTACGAATGTTATGACGAAGTTATGATTAAAATAATAGTCCAGTCGGAATATTAATTGATTTTCTTATTAGCTGTTTATGGGTTGGTAATGTTTTATGTTTCTTTACCTGAAATAAACGTATTTTAAGCTTTTAACGCTTTTAGCTATTATTATACTCAGCTACGGTACCTACATCTATACTAATATTATAAAGAGGAAAGATTTGTTTGTTTGTTTGTTTGTAATGAATAGGCTCCGAAACTACTGGACCGATTTCAAAAATTCTTTTACCTTTGGAAAGCTACATTATTCCCGAGTAACATAGGCTATATTACATTTTTAAAAAAATTAGGGATCCTTACTAAAACTCCAATAATGTAACATAAGGTGTAAAAAAATGACCTGAAAAATTCCTTACGTCGCATGCGCTGCGAAAACTATTGATGATAGAACAAAATCATTTACTACGACTTTGCAGAACTCATTATTATCTACAAAAAGTGTCGCGACAGCATATGTCTAAATATTATAGTTATGTCACAGTAAGCAGTTTTTATTCTAAAATATTAATTTATATATGCCGCCTCTTGAAAAGCCTCTTCATTTGTACCTTGGTATTAATCCTCATAAAAATAAATTATGCAAATAAAAAGGGTGTATGTGTGTGTGTATGTACCCGTGTACGGGCGGGCCGCGGGCCGCTAGTATATTATATCTCTAGTTTACGGTACCTGTTTCTTGACTCCGTAGTGCGTGAGAACGTCGATGAGCGCCACGAAGTAGATCTCCCGCTTGGCGGCGGAGTCGCGGCTCGGGATCGCGTAGATGTCCAGCTCCGGGATGATGCCCTCGTAGCGGAGCGACGACTGGCGCGTCAGGCCGCGCGGGCTGTCCGGCGGCGTGTTGTAGCCCCATCTGATAAAGGAAACAGATAAAAACTGTATAGACATCCCAATAACCAATAAATAAATAAAAAATACCATAAAAGTTGCATCATATTTTTTTTATTATGATGCAACTTTATAATTTTGAACTTGGTAATTTTGACGATCTTTCGATACCCCCTCCCCTCTTGATGAGATTTTGTTCAATAATGCACACATTCACGCGTGTGTACGAACGACATCTATGTGTGTGAAAATAAGGTAATTCAACAGCGGCGTTTGTATGGAGTTATGCTCGAGTGTCCGGGGTGTGGCGCAGATTCGGCGGGTGGCCCGCGCTCGCGCGCTCTGCGGTTGGTTGACCTCAATAGTTCATTACCCGCCCGTCTTGTACCGCCATCGCCCGCCACATTTGCGGGGCGATAGTCTCCGAAACCGAGTTCTTAGCCTTACGTAATCCAACACCCGTTTTCTCGCCTGTTTTTTCCCCGCGCTATCGGAATGATGTCTCAAGTAAAAAGTATGTAAGGGTGTATGTAAGTGTGTAAGGGTGTATGTAAGTGTGTAAGGGTGTATGTATATGTTTTTAATTTTGATGTGGTTTTTAATAAAGAGTTGTCTTATCTTATGTAAGGACTTTATATTTGATAGTGATAGGAGTGTGACCTGTCGCGGTGCCGGTTGTCCGTGTCGGAGTCGGTGTCGGAGTCCCCGTTCTCGCTGTCGGGCTCGAGGTCCCGCGCCCGCGCCGCCTCCGCCTCGGCCTCGCCGCGCCCGCACTCGTGCACGCCCAGTAGCAGCGAGTAGTCCATCAGGTGGAGCTTCGTCAGGAACTAGAACACGATACGAGTACGAGTCAACATGGGTTAACACTGGTATTGCTCTACACAAAAAAAAAATTGGCAGTCATAGGAACTGCCGATAGAAGTGAAAAGTTGCTGTTGCCCTGGTACTTTTATATTTCTGTTGTCCTGGTATCTGGAGATAAACGCTGGGCTGTTGGAGGTAGGTAATCGAAACTCTTTACTGTTTCTGTTGCCCTGGTACCTACCTGGCCGTTTTTACCGAGTTTACCCGAAGATTTCTTATCATATCCGAGCGTGACGATTGATGAAACTATTTCACAGCCCACGAAAATTCTGTCTATAGCGCGCCTAAAGAAGTTTTCACTTCAAAAATAAATTATTATTGACGAAAATAAATTATTATTGACGAAAAAAAAAATTATTGACGAAATCGAAGGTAATTTCAATTTCATAATTTGTATTTTATGCATAAAAATAGTAAGTCAATAATTAATCATAATTCAATAATCAATCATAATGAACTAAAGAAGTTTTCACTTCAAAAATAAATTATTATTGACGAAAATAAATTATTATTGACGAAAAAAAAAAATTATTGACGAAATCGAAGGTAATTTCAATTTCATAATTTGTATTTTATGCATAAAAATAGTAAGTCAATAATTAATCATAATTCAATAATCAATCATAATGAACTCATTCAATCTATACTAATATTATAAATCTGAAGAGTTTGTTTGTTTGAACGCAAGGATCTCGGGAACTACTGATCCGAACTGAAAGATTATTTCTTCGTTGGATAGTTCAGTAATCGAGGAAGCCTATATGCTATTTAACATTACGCTACTATTAACAGGAGCGGACCATGAATGAAAACTGTAACAAAAACGGGAATAAATATTGCTTTTTGAGAGTTTTCGTTGCGTGACAGCATGTGTCTATCTTTTATAGGTTGCGTCATTAGAACCTAAAGTAACCAAATTTGTTCAAAATTTGAATGTGTACGACCAATTTTCGATAGATGGCGTATAGGGCATGGATACCGGTTTTTCGGTATTACCGAAATACCGGACTATTTGAGGCAATTCTGAATACCGGTATTGAAATTGCAAATACCGGTTTTTCGGTATTTTGAATAAAGAAATTAAATTAATAAATAAAACCCATAAGGCAGCTCTAGACTACGAAAATAACAATCAATAATAATCAATCCACTTAATTTATTTTATAATTGTAAACTTGATGAGCGTCAGTCTTACGTCATTTTTTCATGGTTTACACGAAATAGCGTAAATGTATTAATAAAAACTTGTTTTGCACTAAAAAGAGTAACATAAAGTATTTTAACCCCCGACAAAAAAGGGGTGTTATAAGTTTGACGTCGATGTCTGTCAGTCAGTATGTCGGTCTTTCTGTGTCTGTCTGTCTGTGGCGCCGCGCGCCGTAGAGCTCAAACGGATGGGCCGATCATGCTGTTTTTTTGTTTAAAGGGTAATTTCCGTGCGGTGGTTCTTAGCTATGTTTAGTTAATATCGATCCAAGATGGCCGCCTCCACAAAGCATCTAACTTTATTAAAAAAATATACTTACACAATTTCTTCACAACATCACAACCTCCCTCAATATGGGTATCAAAAGAAAGGACTTGACTAGTAGAATGTCGTACAGATTACATATTCGAGGTAGTCGGGAGTAAATATATTTTTTTTATTTTGGTCTTGTGATGCATTTCAACTATTTTTATACAAAAAATTAAACCAACTTCAAAACCACAAATAGGCACTCAAAAGCAAAAAATAATTAATAACAACTATTTTAAGCGCTACTCACTCATAGTTTATTTTTCGCTTTTGAGTGCCTTTTGTGGTTTTGAAGTTGGTTTAGTTTTTTGTATAAAACGAGCGAGCATAAACTAGTTTAAAATTTATGCGTATTTATTGATATTTGTTTAATTTTAGAGTTTGAAATGCTAAATTAAGTAGGTAGGTACCGGATTTACTATACCGAATAGCTGAAGTATAATACCGAAAAAATACCGAAAAACCGGGATCCCGGTTTTGAAAATTTGAATACCGAAAAAATACCGGTTTTGTCAGAAGTCCAATACCGCCATGCCCTAATGGCGTAGCAACGCGCGCACGGATCAGCTAGTAATAAATAAACATAATGAAATAATTCAATAATAATTAATCAACAATTCACTAGGTAATTCAGATTATTTCTTGTTAAATGTTAAATCCATGTCATGGTATAACCTAAAACACTTCATTAAAAAGTAAAACGTAAATCGTCAAAGTTAGTGCACGTTCAGTATTGTCAAGAATAAATAATAAAGTGGCCAAGTGCGAGTTGGACTCGCCCATGAAGGGTTCCGTTGCAGCATGTAACATAATATACATAGTACACATAGTTCTTGTAGTTCGTTGTAACTTTGATCGAAGTTTCAATAATAGTGTATTTATGACGTACTAAATAAAAAACTACTCATCAGATCGAGTTCAAACTAATTTTCGTTGGTAGTTTACATGGTAATGTACATCATATATTTTTTTTAGATTTTTCATTCTCTTACTTTAGAAGTTAAATAAATAATAAATAATAATAATATAGACACCTCATACGTGTAGGTTTGATAAAAAAAAAATTTTGAGTTTCAGTTCTCAGTATGGGGGGCAACCCTAATTTATCTTTTTTTTAAATTTTTTTGTTCAAATCTTAATGCGGTTCACAGAATACATCTAGTTACCAAGTTTCAACAGTGTAGTTATCATAGTTTCGGCAAAAAGTGGCTGTGACATACGGACGGACAGACAGACAGACAGACAGACAGACATGACGAATCTATAAGGGTTCCGTTTTTACGTTTTACGGAACCCTAAAAATCCCTTGCTCTTGAAGTTTGGTTGCAATACGTTTTCACTTCTATCGGCAGACTGTCAACTGTTTCTGCTATGGTATTGACTCTATTCGTGGAAAAAAGGACCCCCATCCCAACAGGGGTAACATAAAATATTTTGCTTAATCTAAAACAAAAAAAACATCTCACATCGACATCAGCAGTGAGCGTCTCGAGCAGCTTGTCTTTGGCCGCGTCCCCGATGTCGATCCTAATGCCCTGCTTGATGAAGTCGTTGTCCTTCAGCGTCGGCAGTTCTTTCTCCAACTCCTTCTCCGAGGCCTCGCGGTCCACCGTCGAGCCTTTTAGGTCGTACTTCCTGAAAAGAAAATAAATAAAATAATAAAACAGGAGTTCCCAGTACCGGCGTTAGGGTAGGGCGCCCTAACAAAAATCGATCCATTAGTTTTATAATAAGTGCCTAAGTATCAACAGGCCGATAACAACAGTCTTCTTCGGTCACCGAAGTTAAACAAAGTTGAGCACGGTCATGTTTGGATCGATGACCGCTTGGAAAACCGCGCGTAGTTCCCGTTCCCGTTGTTTTATCGGGATAAAAAGTAATGTAAAATGCACGGTTTATCAAGATGCTCCGTCTAAAACGAACGGTACTTTTTTAATCTTAGCAAACATTTATTTCAGAAAAGTGGTCAACATTTTATGAATAAAATTAATTTTAGAGGTAAAGATTTATCGTTTAAGAAAGTCCGAGTTTTATTTTCTCGCAAATATGATACAAAACGTCGTATCGACATACGTGCGATTTGATAATTATACCCTCTGCTTTCTTGTAGCCCTCGCGTACGGCTCGGGCTAAAAATATCGCCTCTGCTGTAATTTTCAACTTACCGCACTTATATCATAGTGTAATATTATTGTAATTTTCGATATTGTTTACCTGTGTATGTTCAGATGGTTGGAGAAGACGTTCCTCGTGGCGACGAGGTAGTGCTCGATCCCGTCGACGGTAAGTCGGTACATGCCGAGGTACTGAGGTAGCAGGGTCTTACCATGCCTCTCCACTATGTACTGTAAACACAAAACACTAGTATCAAACAGGTATTCACTCAATAGAAATGGAAATATTTGATTGATTTATGATGACTTTTTCGAGTCGAGTCAGGATTTACTTAAAACTAGCTGAATCGTGCGTGCTTTGCTACGCCATCTATCGAACATTGGTCGTACCAATTCAAATTTTGAACAAATCCGGTTTATTAGGTTCTAAAGACGCAACCTTTAAAAGATCGACACATGCTGTTACGAAACGAAAGCTCTCAAAAGGCAATATTTGTTCCCGTCTTTGTTAAATTTTTCATTCCAGCTCCGCTCCTGTAGACAGTAGCGTAATGTTAAATAGCATATAGCCTTCCTCGATAAATGGACTATCCAACAGAGAAGGAATCTTTCAATTCGAACCAGTAGTTCCCGAGATCCTTGCGTTCAAACAAACAAACTCTTCAGCTTTATAATATTCGTTAGTATAGATAAAATTGGTCTTTACACCCGTTTTAGTTTATCTATTTTTGGACCCAATTACACGTAAACGCCAACTTTTGTGAATATCAGTTGACTAAAGAGTTCAGTAGGAACAGACATCATGACACTGGAGTTTTATCTGACGCCAAGAAAATGTTATGTTTATTTACTAACATTTTGACTATGATGTGCTTACGATATGTTGACTTATTGTATACGAGAATTTCGTAGTGGTAGGACTCTTAGCAGAGTCCGCCTGGGGAAGTACCACACCTTTGTCAATTATTCTACCGCCAAGCAGTAATGTGCAAACATTACTGTGTTCCGGTTTGAAGGGCAATGTTTCCAGAGAAATTACAGGGCTTAGATATATAACAACTTAGATCTCTGGGTGACGAGCGCAGTGCGGTGCTAGGTAATGATTTGGACTCTTCATGTTCCAATAGCTGCGTGTCACTGTGCTGTTATGTGGCAGGCATGTTGCTTACCATCAGGCACATGTCCTGCTCGTCTCGTCACTCTTTATTTAAAAACAAAAAAATTATTTATTTGAAAGTAGTTGATCCTAATTAATCTAACTATCTAATAAAGCATTATCCTTCAGTTGACCCGACTAAACCAGCCGCAACCTAGTAAATGTATGGTACTTCCCTAGACCTGCACTACAAATACAAATAGCGACAACTATACTTGGTAACAGTTATCAGCCCTGAAAATAAACTGAATCGTCAACCGGAGCTCGTTATATTTCAGCCAGCAGTCGTCACCGGCGGCGTCATAAAACTTGATTGCATTCAGAGAGATTTACTGCGGGCTTACTTTATGACTTCATTATTCAACATCTTGATTCACTATTTGACGGGCAAATATTAACATATTCAATCCGTAACACTGATTGTCTTCGCTGATATGAATTATCTATCTTGTTGGTACACAATCGTGAGGTACGAGGGGCTTTTAAAAAAAGTAGTTCATTTGTCGATATTTACCAATAAATCGATTGTTAAACATTAGTTTAGTCGAAACATGTTTTAAATAGGTATGCACTTTTTAATGATGATCTTGATAATAATAATAAATCAATGAATTTTTTTATTAAAAATATATTTGAAGGCATTCGTTAAGGTACAAGTTCGCGCGGAGACCGCGACAGGAGACCGAGACCGGAACCGGAGACCGCACTTGACACTATGGAATTGTATGGGCGTCAGTTCGCGCCGAGACCGCGACCGCGACCTGTCTCGGTTTCCTGTCGCGGTCTCTGCTCGAACTGGCGCCCATACAATTCCATAGTGTCAAGTGCCTGTCGCGGTCTCCGGTCTCGGTCTCCTGTCGCGGTCTCCGCGCGAACTTATACCTTTATTCTACAAACTTTTATGTTCTGTAAAATGTAATATATTAGGTATTTAGGACTACCTCAGATTAGTGGGACTAAATACATTTCACACACAACACCATTTAGCCCCAAACTAAAGAAAGCTTGTACTATGGGAGCCAGATAGCTGATATAACGCTTACAGTTCTTTTTTTAAATGAAAAGTGACGACACAAGCATGACATTTGCCTGATGGTAAGCAACATGCCTGCCACATAACAGCACAGTGACACGCAGCTATTGGAACATGAAGAGTCCAAATCATTACCTAGCACTGCACTGCGCTCGTCACCTAGCGAGCTAAGATGTTATATCTCGAAGCCCTGTAACTTATCTGGAAACATTGCCCTTCAAACCGAAACACAGTAATGTTTGCATATTACTGTTTGGCGGTATGATAACTGGCTAAGGTGTGGTACTTCCCCAGGCGGATTCTGCTAAGAGTCCTACCACTATCAGATACCTACTATATCTTTAAATACATACTTATTATACATAGGAAACACCCAGGCACATTTTGTAATTGGACTGGATAAATGGAACTGATGAACACTATCTTAGATTAGAGTTGGAAGTAAGTACTTTAAGTACGATGGGGACAGCAGATACCTGGACGTCTACTCTAATTCAACGAAAACGTAATTTCGAAATAAACTCGCGATTTTCTAACTCCGATTCTACTTCGATCCGTTGTTTTGTCCGTTTAAATGTTCTAAGCCTACTCTAATTAGAGTATGCTTAGAACATTTAAACGTCAAACAATGTTGAAACGGACGAAACAAAGTAGAACAAGAGAAGGAAAGTCGCGAGTTTTTTTTCGAAATTTCGTTTTCGTAGAAACAGAGTAGACGTCCTGTGCATTTCGATTTACGAAATTCCGCCGATAAAGTAGGTATTTAACCTTTAGATATGTTTATTGTTGTAGGTACATCAGATACAAATCTACACGCGTCTTTCGAACGATAAGATTACACCGTTCAAACTAAATGACAGGCTATCGTGCGTTTACATAGAAATTGATAAAACTTCGATGATAATGCTCTTTTCCTCTACATTTTTTTTAGAAAGCGAATCGGGATAATGAAACATTGTTTATTGCTTCTTTGGAAGTTTTTTACAAGAAGATAATAGATTTTTCTTTGAAAACTAGATTAGTTATACTCGTCGGGGATTTAATGACTTGCATATGATACGTAATTTGTTTCCTTAACCTAATAACGTAATATTCCTTCACCGTTTTAAGTTATCAACATTACGCTACAGCTACGGAAAACATCGTGAGGAAACCGACATGTTACAATAATCTATAGAGATCATGTGTCATCCAACTACCAAACAGCACTGGGCCAGCGTGGTGGATTATGGGCTTGACTCTCTCCCCCTGAGAAGGCCCCGAGTCTCAGTGTAGGTAGAGCAGTGGGAACATTTAGTGGGCTGGTTATATTTATAAGGAACGCAATTTTATGACTTATCCGTTTATTTCGATCACGATCCGTGACACGTAAATCATAGTTTCTATTTGCAGTCAACAATGGTGGTAATTGCAAAAGTTATCCTCATCTTCGACTGCATTGTTGCAGAGGTATTTATTGACCTCCCTATTGGCAACAATGCAGAGCGTCGATGGCAAGCAGAACTCACATCAAGGATACAATACTCTCACAATAAATAAATATTTATTTTTATTAGAGTGATGACACGCGCAAGACATGCGTCTGATGGTAAGCAACACCCCTGGCAATACCAAGCAGCTATTTCAAAATGAATAGTCCACATCTTTCTAGGACAACACTGTATGTGTGACCTAGAAAAGTTTTTTTTTATGGTATAGAGCCGGGGTCGACAACGCACGGCCCGCGACGGTGGGGAGGTGCACTTGAATTAGCAAATTAGAATTAGCTAACTCGGTGGTTATTGCAAAGGTTTTTAGGGTACAAAAAAAATGCATAAGAGCCGTCTGCGGAACGCGTTCTCGAGCTCACTGTAGGCCACTGTTTAAGGGCGTACCTCGAGCAAATGACCTTGAGTATTTCTTACCTTATCGCACAACGCAAATTTTAGAATAAACTCTTTATAAAATGAGATTTTGGTCTTTTAAAAAAAATAAAACTACCAAAATGTTCGTAATGGAATTGTCTATCCGTTGGTGTAAGTACAAAATCAAAATAATGGAGGATTTTCGAGGAGATGCATGATAACTACAATTATTTAATTTTTTCATGGTTTCGTAGTGAGGCGATTATTTAAACAATAAGTTAATTAACAAAAAAAAAAGGTGTGTGCTTAAGACCACACGGCATAAGTGAAAACTTCATTAGCTGATTTTTGTATTAGGTAGGTGTCGTATTATAATAAAATATTATGGATAGTATTAGTTGAATAAACGAGTAAAACAAGCCCGAAATTAAAGTAAATATTTATTGAAATTTTATTTATATACAAAGTAGCTGTTACTCGCGACTTAGTCCGCGCGAAATAAATACTAAGGTTACTCAGGCAGTACTTATTTGTATACCCAGATTGTATACACATTTATGGTTAGTAAAAAAGTGTCCATGTTCAAAAAGTTGTTGGCCGGGGCCGGCTTTTTAAAAGTTACTCCAACTTTGTATGCATTCACACGGTGCACCCCTATGATGCCCCTAACATTGTCCGCAAAAAGGTTGGTGAGTGTAATGGAATTTTTGTTACCGACTTTCTCCTGATTCCACATACACTACACAGTCTCCACTACGATTTTCTGGGAATATTCTCTTATAAAGGGGTTTTCTAAATAGTTTGTAAGAAACATTTTCACTTTGATTTGGCTTCAATAGTTTTCTTTTTCTGGTCTGTTCGACGGGGTCACCCCCGTCGCTAGCGACGCTCATATTTATTTATACTATTGACTATATACAAAACTAAATATTTACACGAAAGAAACGAAATATTTACACAGCAAAACTAATTAATTTGATTGTGAAAATTTTAAAGCACCCGTCGTGTTTTCCCGCCCAAAGAAAAGTCTTTTGGAGTTGGTAGCCGTCAGTGTTGCCACTATGATTTTGAGCTTGTCGCCAAATAGTTGTGAAACAAAGTCGCCGGTTTTGATTTAATTATTAAGGGAATAACAGTCTGGAAGAATACATAAGCTATTTTTATCCCGGAAATATAGCTGCTAGTAAGAATATAAAATGGCACTGGTCTAAGTAAAAAGGAATAACTTAAGGCAATAATTAACATTATTATCATGTAAGATTCAAACGAAAATACAAATGATTGAATAAAATGTTAATATTATAATTGGGAAAGTTCCTGCTATAATGTGCGTATATTTATCTGTATGTATAGAAATTGGCAGTAGAGTTTATGCTAGACTTCCATGTTGTTTATGTTTGAGAGAATGAGTTAATTTCCTAATAAATATGATCTGACTCCCAATGACCTTGTGTTTTTCCTTCTCCAACCTTCTACACTACACTAGTATATTCCCCTTTGTCGGTAACACGTCGTCTAAGTCCACTAAAAGGTTTTAAAAATTCGCCAGTTTCAGCGACAAAGTCGCTAAGGTGTCAACACTGGTAGCTCGTAGCGAGCAGTGAGAGAGAGAGAGAGAGAGAGTATCTATTGTCCCATGTCCTCCTCTAACAATTATCTTTCTCGGTCTGGCACGTTTGTTGACCATATTATCTTTCTCGCTCTAGCATCCCGAGTTTACCCGAAATTTCTTATCATATCCGAGCGTGATGATCACGTGATCATAAATCCATTTCACAGCCCACGAAAATTCTGTCTATAGCGCGCCTAAAGAAGTTTTCACTTCAAAAATAAAAGTACCATTTTGAAGCCAAGAAGTTGTAAAAATTTAATGTATTTTTTACCAGTTGATATTTGTTTTGGCTAATGAGTAGATAGCTCTTAAAACAGGACAAAAAACTCGTTTTGCTGGGGGACGCACCTTAAACGGCTTGGAGTTCTTCCACTGGCCTGCATGTACATCAAAGAAATATGTCTATTTGTGGTCAAAAACAGACAATGCTTTGAAATTTGTCAATCCAATCGACACGACAAATTAGTGTTTCCTGCAAACTTCAGGTTAGAAATTTGCCAACGTAATTCATACTGTATGGCAGTGAAAATTTATAACAAGTCACCAAATGAAATTAAAACGCTAACATATTTCAAATTCAAACACAAATTAACAGTTTATTTGCTAGATCACTGCTTTTATTTCATTATCATCATTATCTAAACTACAGGAAACCTTTCAATAACCAAGGACCTGTTTAATTTAAAATAAATGACTTTGCCCGTTGGCAATACCTTGATGGACATTATTACTTAAATTGACAAATTGGACATAAATAATTGTAGTCTTGACATTTTTTTTTCTTTTTTGTATGACATCAGAAATTGTGTGTTCAACTGAATGCTGTTGATTTTGTAAATCAGTGTTGTCCAAGTAGGAAAAGCTAATATATTATTATACTTACTTACAAAATCATTTGCACGCCAGAGATGGCAGATTGTAAGGAAACACCATATTATTAACATCTCCTCTACCTACATTCTTGGCAAATAAATAATTACTTCATTTCATTTACAAGTGCGGCCCGCTTTTATCTACTTTTTCCTTTTTTTTTTTTCTTTTGTGGGACATGACTCCTGAAACGTTGCCGACCCCTGGTATTGAGGGACAAGCGGACAAGGCGAGTAGGTCATGTCCCTGATGGTAAGCAACTCGCCTGCCCATAACAGCACACTCACACCCATCTATTGGAACATGAAGAGTCAAAATGGCACTGCCAATGTCACAAACCTGGCACTGCACTAAGCTCGTCACCCATTGATATAAGACGTTTTATCTCTATTCCTGTAATTTCACTGGAAACATTGCCCTTCAAACAAAGTCTGGTACGCTGTAGAAGTTATCGAGGCCACAGAGCAAAAAATCTCAAGAGGTGTCAATGTTACGCCTCTAAATTCTGCCACAATAATGTAATTTCTGATCAATATACGAGTATTATTGCGATGCTCGGGCGAACGAATACTAGTTCCGACCAGAACTTCGACCTGTGCACATTCGAACTGTTGATCGAGTTGTTGTTTTTGTTTCATGTAATTCCCAAAACCAGAGAGCTCTAGTTACGCTGGCCGTTCTGTTCTCGGCTGCTAGCTGCGTCTCATTCGCACTCGCTGTCTTGACTTTCTCCTTTCCTTGTCTTTACTATATTCTAGGGTTGATTTGTTGGTCAAAAATCATGTGACGCGGGGCAGAATCAATCAGGCCAAACTAGGCAGCTCCGCGTTCGGGCGGAATTGATTTCGCATAACTATAGCCAAATAATACATCTGCTTTACTCTGTGTCTGATGCTAACTGCCGTAGGTGCCTTTACAAACAGACCATTAGCGTCAGGTTGTACAGTTGTTAAAACTTGTCCTTAACTGTTTTCCTTGTCGAATGGCAATGCGTAAGGAAATAGTGCAATCTCTCCACCAACTTGCAGGTGACAGTCTTGAGTATGATCAGGTAAAACAAGTGTCCTTAAATCAAGGGTCTCCACCTTCTCAGATGTGAGGGTCTTGATAATGAACAGGTAACTTCAACAAAAATCCTTACCGAATGGTAATGCTTAACGAAGAATTACTTCCTCTCCACCTCTTCGGAGTTGAGAGACTAGAGAATGAACATAGAAATTAAACCAGTATCCTTACCGAATGGTAATGCTAAGGAAGGAATGCACGGTCCCCTACTCCTTAGAGGGGTCTTGACAACGAACAGAGTACTTAATACGTGTCCTTACTATACGGTAATGCTTAAGGAAGGAGTACAGGGTCTTGTGGATGAACAGAGAACTTAAAAAAGTGCCGTTACCGAATGGTAATGCTTAAGGAAGGAGTACGGGGACTTGAGGATGAACAGAGAACTTAAACAAGTGCCGTTACCGAACGGTAATCCTTAAGGAAGGAGCACAGGGTCTTGAGGATGAACAGAGAACTTAAACAAGTGTCCTTACCGAATGGTAATGCTTAAGGAACGAGTGCATCCTCTCCACCTCCTCGGAGGTGAGGGTCTTGAGGATGAACAGCCGATCGTAGCTCTGGTAGAACTTGGCGCCGGACTTCCCTGAAGAGTCGTCCGGGATCGGCTGCGATCTGTCGACAATAGACCGTGGGTTTCAGTTAAGAATTCGATGTACTTACTTAATCACGTACTTCAACACAAAAAAAACGTGGATATCAGCACCGTTCGCATTTCAGGGCTGCACAAAAAGGCAGCTTTGAGTGAAACATCATAACCAAGCATATCTGTCTTATTGAATGTCGATTTTGGCGTCAACTTTCTTCTTGCGATAAGTGTAGAGTCCCAGAACTGGGAAAATATTTGCATTATACAGAAGGTTCAATGAATTTTCACCATTGTAACAGTGACAAAATGCTGAAAATTCATTGAAACATTGTGATTTGTGATAGATAGTAGCATTTCCTTATGTTCAGTAGATATTTCACCCATAAATGCAAAATCCACAGAGACCCGACAAACAATTCAAAAACCTGTATCCATACATAGCTCTGAACATTGCAAAATATCATAGCATAACGTTGAATAGAATTTACGAGTGTTGTTTTAGAAAATATCAGTAACTCTTAAAGTATAAAAATCAGTAAGTAGTAACAGTTGCATTCAATAGAAAAGATGCTAAAATTCGTATCGTAAACCGTGAAAGTTTTTATAAAAATAACTGGAAGTTAAGCCGAAACAAATGAGAGGATGTGGCATTAAATACAAATGACTAGGATTCCACTTTCGCGTATTATGTATATAAACTCTCGTAGTGGAACTTTAAATATAAATAGTGCACATGATCGTACTGCTAAGAAGCAAAGTGCGAGCTGGTTCAGTCGTTAGATTGATTAAATTTTATTTTTCGCTCGATTAAATTCATAATCAGGTCAGAAGAAAAACAATAACCAGGAAAAAATACGTAATTGTCGAGTAACTTACGTTGCAAATAATAATTAGTGAGAATCATTTCGTCAGGTTTAGAACAAAAAAACAGGTCAAAATCGATACATTCGTTAAGCTTTAAATCTCGAGATGCATATATTTAGTAGTTTTAATATGACTTTTTGCCACAATGCAGTGCGCAAACATTACTGTTTTCCGGTTTAAAAGACAATCTATCCTAGAAATTAATGTAAAACAAGAAAAAACATTTTTATCTTCGGAGGACCAGCGCGAAGCTAGGCAATCATTAAAAAACCCCTAATTGTTCACTCTATGTTGACAAAAGCTTAAATTAACAAAATACATAAACGAAACAAAAAAAACATAAAATGTTGATGACGTCACCATCACACAAAACAAAACGAAATAAAAACTCAGTTCATCCATCATTCGACAGACCCAGTACCACAGGTAAACAAAAACCCACAATCCGAAATTCGAATATTGAAAATCTAGACAAGCCAAGTTTTGAGCTTACATTGAAAACCCCCTTAGCACAGGGAACTTAGCACCCTTAGTATTGTTGGAAAATATTACGCCTCATATTCCAAAACATTCCTTAAGCACAATATTGTCTTGTTAATTAATTTGTCGACATAACCTTTCAAGTTTTCTTTACTGATTCAACTTGACTCAAAATTTAACAGCTGGGGAGCCTCAAGGCTCATGAATGTTTGGAATACGGCGGAAAGGGGGTGTTCAAGTATTACGTAACACAATTGGGGGGAGGGGTGACTTGTAAAACGTTAGCGTCACGATTTTTTTTAAGCTAGGGAATTAAAATGTTCAGAATGGCAACTTGTGTGGTAACTTTTAAGTAAAAATGGTGACCGAGATGTTACATAACTTTTAGGGCGAGTGGCGGGGGCAAAGAGTTTACTTATATCTACTACGTATAGAGTTAGAACAAACGCTTTACACCGAAAGCACAGGGCTGATCGCTCTTGTCTTGTCGCTCTTGTGGAAGTGTCATACTTTTGTCGCGGCACATCACTATGTCGCCATAGCTAACATACACCTCATCTGCTTACGATTGGTACAAAGGAACCGTGCGGAAAACCCTGATCTATTTACTTATTCTTTACCGGAGAGATCCAAAAAACTTTACCGTGCCTTACAAGACCGGTATAAAAACCTTTAAAATTGCATAACGTAATACTTGAATACCTCTTAAGATGTAAGTAACTCCATTAGTGTTCATCCTGTCGTCTGCATAAAGCTAAGAACACACCCTTCAGTTCCATTTCAAAGTCCACGTCACAACCCAGACGACACATTCCCATACCAACTATATGTTCTAACTACCTACTATACAGACAGCACATGGTCGGCGTTCCCCTACACGCGCACCTGTGTGTAAAACGTAGGGTTACAGCGATGATGGTTTTAAACAAATAATCCTATAATCTGGGAACCTTTAAAAATTAATAAGGTATCATCGGTACCCTTACATCTTGTTACTTAAAATATCAGTTACACAGTTATGTTTCTAGACGTGATTGATCTACGAATGTGCACGAGTAGTTAGTTTACTAAGGTTAGTACACACAGTTTTCTACGCAAGCCCAAAGTACAATAGGCAGTAGCATAAGACCCATAAAAGAAAAAAGTTTTAGATCTGAAGATCTGATGACAAACATGAAGAGAAGCGTGCGAGACAACCCGCCAAACAGGTCCGCCCCGAGAGCTTCTCGATTGGCGGGGCATAATAAATGGTCATTCTATACGAAATATTATTTTTATGGTTAGTAGTTTACGAGAGCATGTGTGAACACGTGCACACAACTCACAACCAGCCAGATTCACCATTGACGGACACGTCAAGGACAATATATTGTCAGTAAGTCAGTCAGCCACTCCGAACGACTCCTTTTAAAAATTGACACATAATAGTTTAGGCATACAAGAGTGTCATTCCAAAAAGTACCTACACAGAGGTTCCGCAGGACGGCTGTATAATAAACAGAGACCCATTAAATTAAATTAAATGTATTTACTGTTAACAATTACATTTCCTGAAAATATTGTATTCAAGGTAAACAAGTTTTACTGCGGAGTCTTGAAATCACAACAATCAGCTGTTCTTTAGATAGGTATTGTCGAGCACAATAGTACATTATGATATAAGTGCGGTAAGTTGATAATTACAGCCGAGGCTTTATTGCTAGCTCGAGCCGAAGGCGAGAGCTATAATTAGCAGAGGCTGTAATTATCAAAGCGCACGTATGTCATACGACGTTTTATAACATATTTGCGAGGAAATAAACAAAACTCTGACGACATTTTCAAATAAAAACAATACAGCGAAAAAAAACGCGCCGAATAATATTTACTTGATCACAGATCACAGCACAGACCACAGAGTAAGTAATCACTATGGATCACAGATTAGCAATGCGCGCGCATCGGTGCCTTTTTTTTTAAGCAACGGCACAGAGCCAGCCGTTATGTCATTAATAATAAAGTAAATTAATATGTTTGTGTTTTGTTACAGAAAAATTAAAGTAATTTATGGTCTAAATTAATTAAATTAACGAATTTAATAATTCTTTACTATATTTTACCTCTCAAAGTTAATTTTATTCATAAAGTGTTGACCACACTTTTCTGACATAAAAACTCTTTACTAAGATTTAAAAAGGTACCGTTCGTTTTAGACGGAGCATATCTCTCTACCTAGTCTGTGGACGGAGCATTTTGAAACCGTGCGTTTTACATTACACATTACAGCACTAGTGCGTAATAAGATACATTACGATACAGAAATTGGTCCAATAAGAGACCCTTTACGAGCAAATATGTTATAAAGGTATTTTATGTATAGTTTTTGAAATGAAAACTTATTTTAGCGCATCGCACACAGATTTTTCCGTAGGCTGTAAATGAAGAGCATCCGTCATGCGAGAAATACATACCCCTAGCGATAACGATAAAAAATATAATACATTTTTCTGAGTTGTTTCTAATTTATCCTACTAATACGAACCATAATAATACTACATAATACAAAATCCAAATAATTAAGTTTTCATTTCTGCCGTGCACAATTTTATATTTATTTTAGTCGCCTGTCAACTAAGAAATACAACTTTAAAAGATGATTAGGTAATCTCGTTGTCCTGTAATTTCTCTTGAAACCACAAATCGTTAGTTGGTTGGTCTCATAATAAAAATTGTACAGAAAGTAAAACACGATCCTTTGCGCTTAGTACAGGTTTTTTGCATAACCCTGCTTAAAATTAATTGTAAGCCACAAAAATACTAAACAAACTACGAACGTACAGTGACTCACTTTACAAACTACATAAGAACAGAGATATAGTATTGTTTTTATAATTTAGGACTATTTTCTTTACTTTACAATGAAACATATTCAGTTTAGAATACCTAAATATAGTTTATGCTATATAGGAACTATGCTATACCTACTTATACAGTTTTATCATTAACTCAGAATAGGAAAATGAGATTAGTTTATCAGAAGCTGTGACGATATTAATTGTATTTCCAATTAGTTTTTAGGTTAATATCTATCAACCGTACAAGTAGGGCAGTGACAGGGCCATGCGTCCAGCCGTCGCCTGATTCATTGTCCCCAGACTTCTTGAAGAGTCACTAATAAATAGTACATAGTACAATTTAAATAATAAATAAATATTAGTGAACATTTCACACACAACACCATCTGACCCCAAACTAAGCAAAGCTTGTACTATGGAAGCCAGATAGCTGATATATATAATACTTCTATAATTGTAAATACATACTTATTATAGATCGAACACACCCAGACACAGTACAAATATTTATATTCATCACACAAATATTTGCACTGGGTGGGAATCGAACCCTCGGCTTCGCAGGCAGGCTTACTACCAACAAAGCCACGAGGCCAGTCTAGTAAATTAGACTTAATTGCATAATACTCAATTTTGTTGCACAGATTATACAACGAACGGAAAATAGAGCACCGTTAGATGTCAGCAAACCATAAAACGCATAGCGGCTAGGCGGTGGCTCATAAAATAAAATAAAAAAGCAATGCAAACATTCCTTTTTTTATTTTATTTTAGATGATTTTCCAATTTGGCTTTGGGGGGGTATTGTCTCCAGCGACGCTCCTCTTCGGACAGTTGGTCCGAAACTATTCCAATCTTTCCCACAACATACATGAGGAATCATCTAATAAATTAAAAACGAGAAATAATGTACAGAATCATGTGAGTAACTGAGTACACACTTATCATCAAATTTTATCAAATTAATTTCCGCCCAACACGGAAAACTTCGAAAAAAAATAACGTTCTGTGGAAAAATACTGCACACACGCGCGTCAAACAAAATGCTTTGCATCATCACACCTATCAAGATTTTACAATCTCTGCGACTAGTTAAGAACGTAATTAGAAATTACATTAATCTTTACAGGAAAAGCTTTTCTAGATATTTTTTTATAAGACTACGAGAGCTCTGCTTTTTACCCGCATAGTCTTTAGTTTCGGCATCTTTCCCGCGATTGAAAAGAATGTGCTATTCCAGATTGCAGACTATAATATAACTGTATTCTAAATAACTCGATCTATTCCGACGTGATTGAGCAACAAACATCTAAATTCCACATTTACCATACGTAGTAGTAGGATTTAACCATCTTTTTACGTAATTAAAAATTAGTAACAAGGTGTAGGTATAGTTACGGCTGGTCTAGTCGGGAGAACGGCGTCTGCCGATCCGGAGATCCCGGGTTCAAACCCCACACGCACCACTTCTTTTCGAAGTCATGTGCGTAATGCCGCTAACTCAAAAACGGTGAAGGAAAACATCGTGAGGAAACCGACATGTACTTAGAATCATTCGAAGTCATGTGTCATCCGCCAACCCGCACTGGGCCAGCGTGGTGGATTATGGCCTTAAAATCTCTCCTTGCGAGAGAAGGCCCCGAGTCCCAGCAGTGGGAACATTTAGAGGGCTGTTGATGATTGAGGTATAGTAGTAACGACTCCTACTTACTAAGGTGTTTAGCTGTTTAGTCACCTTTACTAATTCTTTTTCGCCAAGTAGAAATGTTCTAATAGAGCTTTGGAAGAGGATTTGAAGTGGAATATTTCTAGAGCAAAGACAGAACAAAGCCACGCAGCTAGTTGAACACGAAAAATGTATATCACTACTTAGTACTGCACTGCGCTCTTTACCCGGATATATAAAGGCCGATTTACATCAGACGAGCGAATGCTCATTCTATCCCCTCTGTATCAAATTCATTTGGTGTAAACAGACGTAGAGCATTCTTTCGTTGTTTTGTTTGCGTTCACAAAGATTCTATGGAATATCTTAATTTGGAAAACGCTAAGAATGATCTTTCGTTTACACTAAAAGATCGAGAAAGAATGCTCTTGTTCCAGCTCTAACTCTATGTTCGTTCAGTTTAAATCGGCCTTAAGATGACGTATGTATTTGCCTTGTCATTTCTCTAGAATCGTAGTTTAATCTTCTAAAACTATTGATCCAATTTTTTAATGATTGAAACAAATAGTTGCGCCACAAGGAAAAATCTATTGTATTCTTATTATAGTTAGAACCATAAATAGCATAATGAGCACCTAATCTCGCAGGTCACGGCATCGTTAACCGTAGACAATTAAATTAATCGTGTTATGTAATAGCGGTGCTTTAGTTCGATAAGACACCCAACTAACTGCACTTTTTAAAGTGGCCTATACTTAAAAATCTTCAAGATGAAATATCCCTAAATAAACTTTGAAAACATATCAAAAACCATTTCACTTAAATTTTATTAATATTGCCATTTTTTAAAAGTACATATTTATATTGCATTGGTTCGCTTTGATTGTTCACTCAAACACACTAGTCTTCACTTGTAGCTCTTGTTTAAAAAAAAACGTGATGTAAGTTGAGTGTCTTATCAAACTACCAAATAAAACCACCTTGAGGACTGAAGCGAAGACGAGTGTGTGTTTGAGTGAACAGTTAAATGAACACATGAAATTTCGCCTCTTAAAATTTGCAATTTTAACAAAAATTAATTTGTTTTTTATGTATTTTCAAAGTTAATTTAGAGACATTTCACCTTGGAGACTTATTTCTGAAGTCACACGTGTATAATCAAATATGATTGAGTGATTGTCGCACTAATTAGGTATACGACGCAAGCGTCATTTGTCTGAGGTGCGCGGCGAGCGGAAACCACTCGCTCCATGTAACTTGTAATGAACATAACTTCACCTATTTTATGTATCAACAACATTAACATTGATGTAAATTTATCTAAGAAAATGACACATTATATTTCCAACCCTCGATTATTTCTCATTGTCGCATGATTTTTGTACGGCGTTGCAGAATAATAGATTAGAAGAGGTATTGAAACTAGAGTTGCCACGAATAGTGATTTGGCCGAATACCGAATATTCGGCAACGCTGTCGGCCGAAGCGCCGAATATTCGGCACAAAGTATATGCTAATCCAGCGCGTAAAGAATAATACCAAAATAGAGTACCAAATTTAGTGACAATGAGATCTTCACTACAAGCAGAGCTTGAAAAGCGATTTAATTTTGATGAAAACCATAAATATCTAGTCGCTACATTTCTTGAACCACGTTTCAAAACAAGTTTCCTAGGTTTTGTTCAAGCAGAAAGAGCACGACAAAAAAATCATCTAGAAGCTCTGAAACTAAGTTGTAATGATGAGTCTAGTAGAACCGATGATGATTCTTCTCCACTCTCCACGTTGTAAGAGAAGAAACTTGTCATTTGACATAAACGACAGTTTCTGGAACTGCTTTGAGGAAATCACTAAAGATAATATGCGAAATAGTAATGATGAGGAGAACGTGGAGAAGAATACTGTGGCAAATGAGATAGATTTTTATTTCAAATCAAATCGCCTAGATCGGAAAGCTGATCCTTACAAGTGGCGGTCAGCTAATGAAAAACAATACCCAAACCTCTCAAAATTTGCTAAAATGTATCTTTCTTCTCCCGGGAGTAGCGTGTATATTGAGAGGTTGTTTTCAGAAGCTGGTACCATTTATGACGAAAAGCGTAATCGTTTGCTGCCGTCAAATGCTGAAAAGCTTGTTTTTATCCATCACAATTTACCGCTGATTAATTTTACTTATTAAAGTATTGTAATTTGATAATAAATACAAATCTTGATTAATATGATGCGTTTTTTCCCCCATGATTTGGAATTCGGTATTCGGCCGAATAGTACCTATTGTTCGGCGGAAAACCAAACAAAATGGCCGAATAGGCCGAATACCGAATAGTAGCCGAATATTCGTGGCATGTCTAATTGAAACTATAAAACTTTTAAATTTTAAGTTTTTAGTTTGTCGGAAAATTCGTGATTTTCCGACGATTTACAGATTAAATTTGGGCATTTGATTATGTACGGCATTGGTTCCATACAGCTTCAATACCTCTTCTAATTTATTATTTCGCAACACCGTTCAAAAATCATGCGACAAGGAGAAATGATCGAGGGTTACCCCTCCTCATCGACTGTACTCAGTTGGACAGCTTACAAGTGACGGCATAGTGCTGAATCTTATTACTTTATATTTTATTACTTTATGATCTAACTGACGGACTATTGTTTTTTTTTTTTTTGCCACCTATTACGTTATCTAGATCGGAACTTTTTACCACTAGCCTATAACTGAAACGCCACAACCAGTATAACGTGATCCCCCAGATATTCAACTAATGATGGCAATCACAAGCCAGGTTACACCGGTGCGTGTTTGTATTTCCCCCAGTACTTCCCCATACGCTTTGACCGTTCGATAGGGGGGTCAAAGGCAGCATTCCGCAAATGCGTAACTGCTCAAGACGACTGTTTTTTTTAAATGTTTGTTTGGTAGGTATAAACGGAAGGTATAAACGGAAACGTAGGAAGTTACAAGGTATAAACCTTGTAACTTCCTACTGGGGGCACCAATTTTGAGAATTGTTATTTTGTATTAAGTATTGGTTTTTGTAATATCAACAAAAATAAAAAAATACAGACGTCGATGAAATATCAGTTTAGTTAGTTTATATATTACATTAGTTTGTGTTGATGATTTACTATTTAATTATTAATTATATTAAAATTAGTGAACTGTGTTTGTTTGTAAATAGAAATCGGATGTTTAATTTTTCAGAGATAAATAATGATTTATTAGGGCCACCAAGGGAAGAGGTTTTTATGTCACTACTAGTAGCGCCCCTTGGTTTTACCCGCGTAGTTTCCGTTCCCGTAATTTTCCCGCGATGTATACCTACGTGTTATTTTTACCTCCAGTTGCCTGGAAGAGATGGTTCTTAACGCTAAGGTCGCAATTTGTTTCACTCATTTTAAGAAGGAATGTATCTTGTTGTTTATTTATTTTTGTGTTATACCTATAGTGTTTCTATCTATCTTATTCCTTATTCCAGACCATAAAGTATCTGAGTTGTAAATTCAAAGTCCAACACGATCCGTTCAGCCATTGCAATGTGTATTGATTAGGTAAACGGGTAACTCACGTGTAATGAGGTCGGTCAATCCGACTCGAGTTTCGGCCGCGTACGGCGGCCTTTTTCAAGGAGAGTGTACGCGCTCGATGGCTTCCCGTTTGGCACTGCAGTGCCAAAACTCGGCGCGGCCGAAACTCGAGTCGGATTGACCGACCTCATTACACGTGAGTTACCCGTTTACCTAATCAATATGTGTAACAACCACGTTAATTTTAATACTAACATTGCAATGTGATTGAGCAACAAACATCTAAATGTATCATCTTTAATAATAGGATTAGTAGGATGACGCATGACATCAATTAATAAATTATAAATAATTATTTTGTGTTTTTATTCTAATAGGTACATTTAAATCTTAGATTAATTACATTTCTTAAAACCGTGTGGTTTCCTGTCAGGGGGTCTACCGCCTAACGAAAAACGCTTTGACGCTTTGATATTGCTGTCTCTTTTCTTCTCGCTTGAAATGAAAGAGACGGCAATGTGAAAGCGTCAAAGCGTTTTTCGTTAGGCGGTAGAGGCGCAGGGCTCGTGTACTCGCTGTTCTTTCCCAGTATTTTATGTAATTTCCGTCGAATGGAAATAAAATAAAATATAGTGTGACAATATAGCTGACATACACAATTATTATGTAGGTACTAATTATAAATATAGAACAGTTTTTCCCAGTTACGTATTGACTACGGTAAATCAATCAATTTTACACTAGGTACTTAAAAAGTACAAGTTCTCCGGATGATCACAGGCTACATTTTACACTACCGCTCCGGCCCGGCTTCACCCGCGGTACATTATATACAGCCTATACTACAGGACAACTGCTGTACAATAAGTTACCAAAATGTATAAAAGACTGCGAAACGGATGGGGCTTTTTGTGCGAATGTAAAACGATTGTTCCTATCTAAGACGATATGATACACGGTTCACGAGTACGTCAAAAATTACTATAATGATTTTAAATCTGCGTGTATGGACTATGGATAATAAATGATATATTAAATAATAAAATTAATTTTAAAATTTATGCTATTTTTGACATCCTTTAGAATTAATTGTAATATTGTAATTTCTCTGCCTATATTTCACATGGAACTATTGTATGTACTCGTACAAGGATTGTTATAAGTCGATGTAATTACTCACGTATTAACTTTAAAACCCTTTTTTGTTCGAAAACTATTTATCTGACATGCTGTAAATGTAAAGCCCTGTTAACAGCGAAGTTTTATATATTTTTGGCTCCTTTACAGCCGCATAGTATTTTAGTGAATTTGAATGTATAATTATTTAATTGTTTCAAAAAATAATATGAATCCGAATGCATGTCACTGTATTCTAATTTTTGTTTTATATTTATGTATTCTACAAGTTTAATTTGGAAATGAGATTAAGCTATACTTAATTTGACAATACATAAATGTATTTTCTCATTTTTACTTAAGTTGTAATTTTGGAGTTGCATTTATGCTAATAAAATTTATCTTATCTTATCTTATAGCATTCGAGGATAACGAACTTATCCAACGGTGAAATAATTTTTGAAATCGGTCCAATAATTCCTGAGATACTAATCTCAAAATCTCTCACACAACACCTCTTCAGCTTTATAATATTAGTATCGAAGTATGAAGACAAATTAGGAGCTCTAATAGACACAGACGAAGTCGGGACGACCCTCTAGTATTGTATAAAAAGATCTTTTTTTTATAGTATATAGTGACGAGACGAGCAGGACATGTGCCTGGTGGTAAGCAGCATGTCTGCCACAAAACAGCAGTGACACGCAGCTATTGGATCATGAGGAGTCCAAATCATTACCTAGCACTGCACTGCACTCGTCATCCAGAGATCTAAGATATTATATCTCTGTAATTTTTTAATTTTTTTTACTTTTATAGGTTTACACTTGACCGCCATCACACCTATCATATTAAGCGACGATGCGGTCTACGAAGGAGCGTGTTTACCTAGAAGAAACCGATTCACTCTCGATTTGAAGACACCAAGGTTATAACTATCAGGGAAAACCCACTCTGGCAACTCATTCCACAGCCTAGACGTTCTTATCACAAAAGTAGAGTCAAACCTCTTCGTCCGTGTCTTTGGAACATCAACCATGAAACGGTGCCGCTTCTTCGAGTTACGAGAAGTACGATAGAAAAAAGGGCAAGGTGGTATTAGATCATGCAGATCAGTCGGACACTCTCCGAAGTGTATCCGATAAAAAACCGACAAGCTTGCAATCTTGCGGCGATGTTCAAGACTTTGAAGTCTTTTTCGCACTAGAGTGTCTTTGCCTATGAGCCTTTTGGCACGCCTCTCGACCGATTCCAGAGCCTCAAGCTGATACTTAGCCGATCCATCCCAAAGATGCGAACAGTACTCCATACAAGACCGAATCTGTGCTTTGTATAAGAGAAGTAATTGTTCAGATTTGAAGTACTTTCGCACGTTTGAGATGACACCTAGTTTTTTTGCAGCTAATTTAGCCTTGGACTCTCTCTAATTTCTCTGGAAGCATTGCCCTTCAAACCGGAACAGAGTAATGTTTGCCCTTTACTGGTTGGCCGTAGAATAACTGGCAAAGGTGTGGTACTTCCCCAGACGGACTCTGCTAAAAGAATCTTACCACTACTAATAAAATTGGTATGGTCAAACATTTCGAACTATTGTTTGCACATTTTGTCGAGCCCAAAGTGCAATCTTGTACAAGTTGTGTCCGGTTTGAAGGGCAATGTTTCCAAAGAAATTACAGGGCTTAGAGATATAACACCTTAGATCTCTGGGTGGCAAGCGCAGTGCAGTGCTAGGTAATGATTTGGACTCTTCACGTTCCAATAGCTGCGTGTCACTGCGCTGTTATGTTGCTTACCATCAGGCACATGTCCTGCTCGTCTTGTTACTAATTTAGTTTTAAAAAAAGTAAAACACGACACAAATTCGTATATTGGCAGAAAAATATTTTCAGGCACTAATTATTTTACCGATATAAAATTCTGGTCGGAAAACAATAATAGATTTATTTTTCTCGTCACATGAGTCACATGCATAGTCCATTAGCAGCCGTACTATGTCTGTGTTACGGCTGTCCAATGAAAAATAATCCAACCTCCAGCGATCGGTCTTAATTAAAATATGGAATGTGTGGAAAAGCTTGTTGGTGTTTTTTTATGATATCACTGAGTAAAAGTTGATAAATATTGTGACACTACAGCATTTCTAGAAATGTACAGGGGGTCTATATTTTTATTTTAAGTATCCTACTAATATTATAAATTAAAATGTATGGATGTTTGTTGCTCAATCACGTCGTAACGTATGAACGGAACACGATGTGTAGATTATGGTCTGGAAGAACACACAGGCTATTTTTACCCCGAAAAAATTACGGGAACGGGAAATATGGGGGGGTAACGCTGCGGGGAGCTGCTAGTATGTACTGAATCGTATAAATCTAGTCACTAGATACATAATCTTAATGTCTATCAAAAGCCGTGGCCCTTCTGCCGCCTAACTAAATCAGCTTTGGGTTTGCTATGGCTGTCTCTATAATTTCAAGCGAAAAGAGAGAGCACGGCACGGTAGACTATGGAGGCGAAAACGTCGCATTTCGTTATCGTTAGGTCGTAGGTTCAACCCCCGCCTCAAATAAAACGTATGAAAATACAAATACAGGTATATTTATATTTCAATACGGTTCATGTATGTTGCTATAGATGGCATTAGTATTTCATTGCGTTTTAGAGTTTTTACGAAATGAAACTTTGGCGTCACAGATGGCGAAATTGTAAAATATCTTTGACACATGTATTTGCAGATTTGAACCCTGTTTTCAGGGTTCAAATCTGCAACCTAATTCAGAGTTTATTTCCATGTGGAGATAGATGTACAGGTACGACATTACTATTTCCAGGCGTTTATCACAGTATAAAGAAATACCACGAGTAGTGCATCGCCTTTGATCTTGGGAGAAACGCCGATAATGTCTAGACAAGGGTTGTCGCAAACAGAAACGCTTACTCGTAAAATATTTAACAGGAATTTTACAAAAACATACGGAAGACGTCAGCCCTGAGCCGCGCTCCTGCAATACTAACATTGTAATGTAGGCAATGCAGTAGCGCGCTTCCCGCGTCTCACCCCGCACGCCCCGCACGATTGCCCCGTCTAGACCTAGACGGCTTCGTCTGTGCCTTAATAGACAATTCTGTTTTGGGGGCACGCTAATTCTCGCTAATAATTTATCGGAGAATTCGGTGTGCCACCGGTGCACTGCGTGCCTCTACAAAAACAAAGCCCTGACAAAAGACTGAAAATTTAAGACTAAGGTAGAAATGCCTTGATTTTCTCCTTGAAGTAGAAGGCCCCCCGAGTCCTAGCAGAAAGAACAAACCATAATATGCCTGTTTAAACTTATGCTATATTTAATTATTGAATACAAAAGTTTAAAGTCACAAAATCACAAAAAACCCAAATTCGATTAATTACTCCTTGAAAAGTGCAATGATTCTCAACATACTTACCTTGCCTGTGAGTGCACAATTGACAGTGACGGTGTCTTTACATTGTGCGTGTTAGTGTCAAAACAAAAAATATATAGGAATATTACGGTACGTAGAGCATTCTGCAACACAATGCGACGAGAAAAAATAAGAGCGAACGTTTATTTGTATGTGAAATTAACTTTGATTTCATAATTTATTGACGTACATTTCGAAACAAAAACTTTAAAATTTAGGATATATTTTACAGAAATAGACTGCCTATTATTGAAATTACATTCAAGATGATAAAAAATCTCAACATTTACATATTATTATGACAAGAGTTACCTTTTGCACACCAATACCAACGGTGTAGGTAGTAGATGCCACTTGAGACAAATTGTCATAGGTTTCTTTAAAAAAAATTACAAATATACTCATACATAATAAGCAGAAAAAAAACATGAATTATTATAAAATTTCGAGCTTTTGTAAAATAAGGTCCTCTTAGTTTACTTCAATAAGAAATATGCACCCGCTACTCTGGTCTGTTCTACACTTAATATACTGACAAAATTGCAGTCATCAAGTATCCGAACTAGATCCTCCGTTTTCCTAGTTTAAAGAGTTTCTAAAGGTCAGCACATTCTACTTTTAACATAACGTTATCCCTAGTAATATAATCATGCCATAAAGGGGTTGTTATTTTATCCCAAAATGTACATAGTATTTTGTATAAGTACGTGAGTTAATAGGTATGTCTCTAGTGTGACATTGTGTGTTACAGAATGTTCGCACCTCAGTGTGGAAGCATGTGGGATACGAGTGAATGGAGCCAGGGTTTAATGGGGGTCACGGACAATCAAGACGCGATCAACCGCCGTCGCTGTTATTAATCACTCAAATCTGGAAGACGCCCGAATTCAAGACAATCAACGAAAAACCTTTCAAGCGGTTAGAACTGGGATGACTCAGAACTGGGACATTATGACTCCGATTTGATTTTGGTGGGGGGTGTAATGAATGCCGTGTCAGTCAGCACACTACATGTTATCGAAGAAAAATAAAAAAGTCGTACAGTTGAGAACCGCTGACCTCAGGCGTTTTATCGTCAAGCCGCGTTTGACGAACGCGCTGGCATCGTGGAATATGCTGTCCTGAAGGTCCGCGAAGCCTGTCGGGGCGGTGGCGGAGCGCCGGAGGGTGCTCGGACGCTTCAGGGCTCGAGGACAGAGGTAGTTCTCTGGCTTCCTAAATCTAAGGACGGGGACGCGAAACCAGTCCGATTGTGGGGATAAGAAATAGAAATAAATATATAGTTTCAAAAGATATAGCGACCAGATTACAGGAGTCTTTAAACGTTGCAAAACACTACAACATTTTAAATTATTGTGAAACAATAAACAACAATGGGAAGTAGTTACTTATCAATTATCTTACCGAAAAATTGCAATCACCATTAGTTTACAATATAACGTATGAGATTATAAGCTCACGGTAGGTTAGGTTTATTTATAATCTAACAGTTTTTACAATTTTACGATTAACACAATATTTGTATGCACTGATATGTTGAAATAACTTTTGTACCTTATGGACTGTGTTCAAACAGATTGTGGCTTGACCAGGATCAAACTCATTCCATATATGACAAAAAATTTGAGATGTTGAAATTTAAGTAGGAAAATCTCATTCACCCCCATTTCATTTGAGAAATTCACATGAATAAATAAACAATTTTAACCCGGCTTTTGCCGGGATCTAAAAATATGAGTCAATTCAAAGAATGACAATTCCGTTATCAAAACTTTGTTTACTATAAAACTCCTGTAATGAGGTCCAAGATTATCACTATTTTAGCATATCACACGTGCCGAAATTGATAGAAAATATAGTATTAAACTTTAGACATTTTATAGATTACCTTGTAAGGGATTCTTTGTAGTCAAGATCGTCTATTCCGAATCTCTCTCTTAGGTTTCTGAACACTAGGGGGCAGTATTCCTTCACCTTGAAGTGAGATGGCATATTTTCTCTGGAACAAGAATTAAAATAAGTATAAAGATATTGTAGAACTATAAGTTCAGTGTGTCTAATGTGGATGTTGTATATTTTTATAAATAAATATTGGTGGAAATATTTTGCACAAAAGGACAAGTTATTGTCACATATTTATTATACAAGTCTATCACGATGTTGGCACGGACATTCAATTTGAAATAAGTTGCGGAATGAGCATACTTAGCAACTATTGTATATCACATCAAAATAAAAATAAAAATTTGAGTCCAATCATTTTTTTTAATCAAGGTCTGTTTGGTTTTGATTCGACTTGCATTAAGTTAATAAAACAACACAGTTTACACAAAAGTATTTCTCCATGATAAAATGTATTTATTCTAAGGGCGCCTTCACATCACAAACAGCGCGGCAGCCGTGCTGCTTGCGACCTAATGTGAAGGCACCCTAATAATGCCCTACAGTGCAACGTTCATTGTTGCCTGGAAGACTAAGATATTGTTTCTAATCTGACTGGACTGAAGTGGACTCTCCAACCACTCTTAACCAATGTCCACCAATATTTTCACCAAAATCTATGTATACAACACTATTTTTAAATTAAAAGTCTTACTTATTAAACAGATGATTGTCGACTTTGAGCTTGGAATAGGCTCTGAAGTCATCTGGTAACAGCATGACTGGTATTGTGACATGACTTAGCTCATTTATCTGAAAAACAAAGAAATAAGTTATAATATAGATAATAAGCGCCTTTATTTTATATTAGAGTATTAACAACATTAATGTAGGTAAGTAATTATTTATTCTAATCTTATAATTTACTCCCTAGTTTGTTTTTTCACATAGTTCCTTCAAGTTTTTTCATTTCGAAGTTTATGCAACAGAGGGCAACGAAAAGGAATAGCTTATTTAAATAAAAGTTAACTTAATGCCGCTAACTTAAAACGGTGAAGGAAAACATCGTGAGGAAACATATAACATCGGATACACTTCGGAGAGTGTGCGGCTGATCTGCATGATCTGATACCACCTTGTCCTTTTTTCTATCGGAATGCTCGTAGCTCGAAAAAGCGACATCGTTTCATGGTTGATGTTCCAAAGACACGAACGAAGAGATTCGACTCTACTTTTGTGATAAGAACGTCTAGGCTATGGAATACGTTGCCTGAGTGGGTTTTCCCCGATAGTTACAATCTTTGTGTCTTCAAATCGAGAGTGAATCGGTTTTTTTCTAGGTAAACACGCTCCATCGTAGACCGCATCGTCGCTTAACATCAGGCGAGATGGCGGTCAAGTGTGAACCTATAAAAGTTAAAAAAAAAAAAAAAAAAAAAAAAACCGTCATGTACCTAGAATCTTTCGAAGACATGTGTCATCCACCAACCCGCACGGGGCCAGCATGGTGGATTATAGCCTTAACTCTCTCCTTGCGAGAGAAGGCCCCGAGTCCCAGCAGTGGGAACGTTTAGTGGGCTGTTGATGAAGTGGGATTTATCTCTTATAAATATTTGCAGCATCAGAGACGCTGAAGTCATTTTCCCAGCTCTAAGAGGTATTTACAAGAAATGTTTTTTAGAATTTCCTTGTTGAAGTTTGTTGACTAAAAAAGTTGTCGGAACAACCAGAACCGAAAAGAACAAACATCATAGTGATAATTTCTTTTTGAAAACACACATTGGACTATTGTAAACTTAAATACTTTATATTACAATAAACTAAAATTGTATTTTTACTGTAAGTTTAATTGCACATTTTCATGGTCATGTAAACTGAACTTTATTTACTCAGCACGCTTATACTAAGCTACTAACAACATCCACAATGTTTTCTTGTCTATACTAATATTATAAAGAGGAAAGATTTGTTTGTTTGTTTGTAATGAATAGGCTCCGAAACTACTGGACCGATTTCAAAAATTCTTTCACCTTTGGAAAGCTACATTATTCCCGAGTAACATAGGCTATATTATATTTAAAAAAAAATAGGGATCCTTACTAAAACTCCAATAATGTAACATAAGGTGTAAAAAAATGACCTGAAAAATTCCTTACGTCGCGTGCGCTGCGAAAACTATTGATGATAGAACAAAATCATTTACTACGACTTTGCAGAACTCATTATTATCTATATATATATGAAAATCAATGCCACTTTTCGTTGTCATTGAACTCCTCCTAAACAGCTGGACCGATTTGAATGTTTTTTTTTTTGTATACGTTTGGGTAGGGCCCTGGAAGGTTTAGATTCACAAATCAGCCCGGCAGATGGCGCTGCAGTTGATATCTAGGTTATTATTCGAGCGAAGCCGGAGCGGGCCGCTAGTCCTTGATAAGATTGATTTTAAATATATCATCTTTAAATATATAATCTATCTATTTTAATATATCAAAACTCACTCGCAGAAGAAGCAGTGTACTAAAATATTATGTTCTTCTATAGTTTAGCATTTGACTGTAAATTGCCAGTTATTAAGCCATACTGCAGCTTAAAATACAGCATGCTAATATTACACTATATAAAGTACATATATACGCTATAAGATACTCATTTACTTTAGAATTAAAGACACCCAGGTTGTACCTATCTGGAAACACATACTCAGGTTTTGTGTTAGATGTCAATTCCTTGTTTGATTTTTAGATTTGCCACCGTGAACATTGATTTTATTTCAGCACTTTGATCTTGTTTAGTAGTAGTATTCAATAGTAGCATAAATTGGTAACTTTAACTGAAGTTCCACTGTATGATATAGATCTATGGGGTATTACAAGTTTACATTACCACAGTAAGAACAATGAAATTAAGACAAAAAAAAACATAAGTACCTATTTGTATTTTTTTATATCAGCAGAATGATGTTGTGTGAAAAATTTTTTAAGTTTTTTAAATTTGTGTTCTGCTTTTTCCAATGATTAGTAATTAACCTTATTTTCGTTTGTTTATTTCTAGATGTATGTATGACGAAATAATGTTTCTTTGTTTAGCACTACAATTTTTTGTCTTGCTTACGCAACAATGGTGTGGTGGCTTAATATAAAAAATTTAAAAGTCTAATATCCAACTATCCAGTTGGAATGTGACAAACTAGGTACGTATTTTTGGAACCAATATGAAACTGAGCTAATATTATGCTAGAGGACAGATGAAACAACATAAACTCTGTAGAAGAGGATATTAATGAAATGGGTACTTCGAGGCAATGAAAAAATATTTACTTCTCTACATTCCGTTTGAATGAATATCATTTCATGTGCGTTGTTATAAAATTGCTATCTATTTTTATTCAATAGCAAGGATTATAGCGAGACAATTTGATATTGTGCCAATACTAGTGGCACTGATATAGTAAAGTTTGGTGGTATTTGGGTGTAAACAAACTAACTGGCGGGTCTACGCGAGGATGACAACAAACCAGCAGCGGGCAATGACATAATTGTACCGCAGGAATGCGAATTACCACCTCTAAATAGGATTACGCACTGACCAGCGTCACCATTACATCAAATCCCCTCAGTACAAAGAACTCACCGTATGATTCACACCCCACATAAACACGGACAGTAATGGTTCATTTGCACGAAACAATTTCACTTTTTGATGCTTCACACGAATATGTTTCTTTTTCAGTTTACTCAATCCAGTCGTCGGAACGGACATTTTGGATTTGTTTACAACTTTTTTTAGAGTTTGTACGTGATAACTTTATAATTTAAGAACACTCAACTGATCTTAAACCATTTTGTGTGATTATAATTAGAAACGAACAACGCGAAAATTTAAATTACTTGGATTTTTTAGTAAATTCAACACCCATCAAAGACGCAAACGGCTTTTTGACAACTGAAAGATGATCAGTCGCTATCCATAGACAACGACGAAGTCACAGACTAAGTAGATTAGTAGAGGCTAGAGGACGAAGTAGGTACTTGATTTGAGTGAAGTCAATCTATTCTATGGTGAAGTGAAACGACAAGAACCTAGCGACGAAACGATTTTAAATATTGTGTATGATTTTAGTTTTGCAATAGTTATTTCGAATTATCGACTTTTATTTTAGACATTTCTTTTTTTGACCCTGAGACATAGATTGTTTTAAAAATCATTGTTTGCAGCCTCAGAAACGGGTAAGGCCAATTGTCCACGTAGCTGCACGACATCCGCACGATTTCGACAATTGTCGGATGCAAGACGAATGCTTGCATCTTGCGTACAAATAATGAAGTCTGTGTCCACGAAACGACAACGACACGACAGCCGCATGTCTTGCGTTTGTTCGTAGGATGCATGCATTCGACAAAAGACGCGTGCGTGGACAGTAGGCCTTAGTCTGCTTGCGAAGCTTGTCGTGGATTCGATCACACCCGGTGCAATGAGGATCAGTAAAGTTATAGCAAATTCAATAGATCTATCATCCACGTTATTCTTTATGACATAAGGATCATATATCTTTTTGAATTATCCAAATCGGAACATTACTTACGAAGATATTAAATAATAAACATATACCGTTCCTGTCGCTAAAAGTCAATGCACGCGGGAGCGTGTGACGTCACTGTGACGGAACCAAGCGCGGCCGGCCGGTCGGCCGGCACATTCGACGTAGCAGCGGCGACGCGCGACTCGGTTGGTCCCTAATATTTGGCAATTTATTTACATAAATTGTTGTTGGAGTGTAATTTTGTGATACTTAAGTATAAAACGTACATTAGTAATATGAGTACTAATAAAGTAGAAGCGGGTTTTGTGCAAGCTCAGTCAGATAATCTTCCAAAAGTGGATTCTTTTATGGTATTTGATTATCTAGGTAATCATTCCAAGTTCACCAGCGTTGAAATCCGTGGTTGGAAACTACAAAGGTAAGGATGCTGCTTATTTATCTACGTACGTAGGTACTTATTAGTAATCTTTAATTTGTTAGTTAGTGGTTAAAAAATCATTCGCGAAATGATCTACATATGAATGAACGAAAACAACTATTTCATTTACATTCGATAGAATACACACTACTCTTAAGAACTGAATATATCCCTGTACCTGCACTTTACATTCATTTTATTACACCTGCCTATGTAATAAAGTGAATGTAAAGTGTAGGAGGTACAGGGACATATTCAGAACTTAAGAGTAGTGTTTATACTATCGAATGTAAATGAAATAATTGTTTTCGTTCATTCATATGTAGATCATTTCGCGAATGGTTTTTTAACCTACTTGCGCTTTATTTAGTGCATGGTTCTCTCACTTGCTGATCTAGGTATGACAGAATCCAATATAAGATGTCATGGCTGTTTTTTTGCCATCTCGCGTTTTGTTACAAATCGTTCGTTCAGTATGTACTTAGGTAGGATGACTTGAATATAAAGCAAAAACATTTTTTATGCATATATTTTGTTTTATTTTTATTACCCACGACGCAAACGCAGACGGTCTATGCATTTGGGGGGGGGGGGGGGGAGAGGATGTTTGTTTGTGCCATTCATGTCGCCATTTATAACCTGGTCGGTCAATTTTATTTTTTTGAGGCTTTTGACATTCAAAGTTATGAGGCAAAACTCCTTTCTTCAGTTTAAGCTTTCCTCCAACCAACTTAAACTTTACGTAATTTTCCATATCTTCTTCCAACTGAAATATAAAAATACTAGTTAAGCCCCGCTGATGATGATGATTGAAACCTTAGTAATCGGTTATGTTCAACCAAGCGGACTGCGCTACGTGTGTTACAACTTATGCGAGTGTTATATTAGTAGGATATATTAATCTAGTTGCTTCTAACAGTAAGGCATAGCTGAGGCAGATACATAAATGCACCGCTGTTGTGTAGATGATTAAAAAAATAAATAATATATCATTCACTCTTTGATTTTTGCCTAAGTACGTTTCTGTGCTTTAACCTTGGAATATTACATAGAAATGAGAACGGGCAAATAGGTAGGTACGTAGGTTTATACACAATACTCAGAAAAAGTAAGAAGGTATGTTTCTATTAATACAGCAGCTTAAAATAAGATATATAGAAAGGTACACTGCACTTAATACCTAGTAGGTACCACCTTATTTTAATAAATATCAACCAAATAATAGGTATAGTTATGTAGGTACTCACATCGAAATGATCTTCACAGCAATGTCTTGTAGCCTGGGCAGAGGGTGGAGATTTATGATCTCTTTTTACAACCGAATACCATTTTTCACGAAGTTTTGGGTCTTTCGGCACGTTAAAAAATAGTTTTTCTGGCGTTTTAATAGAATTGTTTATACATTTTGGCACTATACAATATTTATACATAGTTTATAAAGTGAATTACACACAAATCGGACACTTAAATTGTTTTAAAGTCACAATTAAAGAAACAAAACACTGCGCGCCTTATCGCTGCCAACGGCTAACTGGCGGCGACCGTCACAGTGACGTCACAGCTATCGCGACGGCCACTTGGTGAACTTCGCTAGTAATTCGGTCATAACTTCGTCAATTTTTGTCGTAGAACAAAAATTTTTACACTGTTTGTTAAGGATTTCTTAGCTCTATAAATCTGCATACTCAACTAAAAACGTTACGGATCCTCATTTGCAGCGTTTACAGCCACTCTAGAGGCGATTGCGTTTGATGACGTTGTTAACCAGGGTACAGGATCTATGGATACAGGGTAGCGATTCTGAATTGAGCTCAAGCCGTGATGCTCGTAAATTAAAGAAAATAAGAGAAAGTTTTCACTTCTATCGGCAGTCCCTATAACGATGTTTTTTTTGCATGTATGTTACGCGAGAGCGCCACCAATCACAGTTCTGGGTAGCGATTCTGAAACCATTCGGTTGCATCCGACACGGAATCTCATCTCTCGGTCTTTGTCTTATCTGTTTAGCATGACAAAGACCGAGAGATGAGATTCCGTGTCGGATGCAACCGAATGGTTTCAGAATCGCTACCCAGGTAACGTGCAGGTAAAGGTGAAAACGCACTAGAGCGGCGCAGCGGCGGAGAGGCGCGTTGCGGCGGCGGAGCGGCGCCGCCAGAAAAATATTATTTCCACTGTTTCCTAAGAAATAAGACGCACTACAGTAGCACTGCAGCGGAGCGGCGCGGCGCGGCGCGGCGTAGTTGCCTCCTGGAGAATATTTTGCCGCATCGAACCGCGCCGCGCCGCTCCGCTGCTGCGCCGCTTTAGTGCGTTTTCACCTTAACTCAACACCTCTCAACACATATATTTTAGTTTTTTTTTTAAGTGAAAACTTCTTTAGGCGCTCCTAGACAGATATTTCGTGGGCTGTGAATTGGATTCACGCTCGGATATGATAAGAGCGGGTTCACACGGCGCGGCTGCCAACCGCTCCCGCGCACGGCCGCGGCGCCGCGCCGCGCGACGGTTTTGTTTCAATACTCACGAGACCGCAGGTTTTCGCGGTTTCTGCTCCGGAAAGCTACTGCGCAAGAATCGCGCGCAGTAGCTTTCCACGCAGGCGCCGCGGCCGTAAACCGCGTCGTATGTATTGAATTCAATATTATAAGGAAATCTGCCGCGCCCGCGCGCGGGCGCGGTTGGCAGCCGCGCTGTGTGAACCCTCTCTAAGAAATCTTCGGGTAAACTCGGGACTTGCTCGGGACCATGGCTATTGGCCATTTAGAAATGTGTCAGCCAATGGGAAATGCTGAAAGGGCGTGGCCTCGGCATCATGCCATGGCCATCTAGAAATGCATCAGCCAATAGGAAATGCTGACACATTTCGAGATGGCCATGCCATGATGCCCAGGCCACACCCTCCGGTTACACACGTGTAGTTTCCAAGGTAAGCTATCAAATTCTGAGTTATAAGTTTTCACTTCGATCGGCAGTTCCTATCACTGCCAATTTTTTTTTTTAATAAAGAGTGACGAGACGAGCAGGACATTTGCCTGATGGTAAGCAACATGCCTGCCACATAACAGCACAGTCACACGCAGCTATTGGAACATGAAGACCCCAAATCATTACCTAGCGCTGCACTGCGCTCGTCACCCAGAGATCTAAGATAATATATCTAAGCCCTGTAATTTCACTGGAAGCATTTCCCTTCAAACCGGAACACAGTAATGTTTGCACATTACTGCTTGGCGGTAGAATAACTGGCAAAGGTGTGGTACTTCCCCAGGCCGACTCTGCCAAGAGTCCTACCACTACTAAAACTACTACTACTACTGTTTCAATAGCCTCGAGCACTGCTGTTATGGCGTGTTGACTTGTGTCTTGACTTGTGATGGTATGCAACGCCTGCCATAACAGTCTTGAGGCTATTGGAACATGAAGAGACGTTTCCTAGCATTATTACGTATCTAGCACTGCACTGCGCTCGTCACTCAGAGATACATAAAATGATTTGTTTTTAATCCACTTTATATCCTCTGGCAAAATAACCATCAGGCCATGTCCTACTTATCTCGTTTTTCTATACAAATAAGGAACTTCGTTCCAATAATCTTTTTTCTTCTCAGATTTTCTTCAATAAAACAGACACCAACTTCAATTTAAAATTAAGACACTTCAAAGCAAATTTTAAAGTAAATACTTAGAGCTATGTCTGCGAGCAAGTATAATAGGAAGGAAATAAATTCAATACATCATCATGACCCCATACCTTTTTAAAGTAAAAACTTCTTGTGGCGCGCCTAGACCGATTTTTTGTGGGCTGTGAATTGAATTCTAGCGTCACGCTCGGGTATGATAAGAAATCTTCGGATAAACTCGGTACCATAGCCATTGGCCATCTAGAAGTGCGTCAACCAATGGGAAATGCTAAAACCATCTAGAAATACGTCAGCATTTCCCATTGGCTGACGCATTTCTAGATGCCCATGCCATGATGACCCGGCCACACCCTCCGGTTACACCCGTATAATTTCTAAAGTAAGCTATCAAATTCTGAGTTATAAGTTTTCACTTCTATCGGCAATTCCTATGACTGCCAATTTTTTCCTCCCCTTTTGGTTTTTTTTTCTGTCACTCAGTTTACAAAATGGAGAACTTGAAATGCCGCATTATTTCCTTAACTATTTCTGTTTGGTCAAAAAAAATGGCAGTCGTAGGAACAGCTTACTTCGGAAACTCGAGTGAAACCAGAGGACGTGGCCATGAGCATGAGCATGGCCATCTAGAAATTCGTCATCCAATAGGAATGCTGACGCATTTCTAGATGCCCAATGGTCATGGTCCCGGGTTTAACCGAAGATTTCTTATCATTCCCGAGCGCCCGAGCGTGACACTATAATTCAATTCCCAGCCCAGCGCCAAAAGAAATTGTCACTGCATACAAATGTTACTCTTTGATATCACGTTTACTTGATGTTCTTTGATTATTCCTTCACAGTACTCTGTGTAATAGTAATCACTACATTCCTTTCTATAATCATTTCAAAACTATTTCATTTTTGTACCCTCATTTTAAATTCGAGCTTTTATTTATTTTATAAGAAAATAAAATCTGTGATTAAACCACAGAACAGAAATCAAGTAGAAGGCTCGTAGCTGAATCTCACTAGGAAAACCACCGTATCACGTTTGCACACAAACGTGGTTTTGATATATTTTAAACACATTAAAACAATGCTAGTGATTTGTCCCATAGTGACGAACCTAAAATGATGTATTGCATTTAGTTACGTACCTAAAAATGAACCCTATTGTTAAACACAATAAATCTGTTATTGTCAACTATTCAAAATGTTGTTACGACTTTCTTGGATAACTCAATTTTATCTAATTACAGGAAAAAGTACCGTATCCTGAATGTGACTAAGTCGCTTATTATGTACCATTATCAGGACTTATAGGGCGTATCGCATACATCAGTGCTACGAACTTTCTAAACTCAACCTTAGTAGAATAAAATAAGGTGGTAACTATTATCATCTTTCAAAAATGTAAGTTGTTTTCACTAGTGCGCACTAGATGTCACTAATTGTAAGATTAGTGACATCTAGTGCTCACTAGTTCTGCTACTTCATACTAGATGGCACTTTATGTAATTTATGCAACTATGAACGCTACCTTCTTTAAAATAAGGGATTCGTAAATATAAGCCGGTCGTGCTAATAGTAATAAGACAATGCTTAAGCATTTTCATTAAATTATCGATATTACGTTATTCAGTTTACGTACCTATCGTATAATGTAATCATAATATTATGATTAAATTTGTTCATGTACCATCTTAATTTTATTAACTTTAGAGTGAAGCGTAACAGACTTTTGTAAAAGAACGTAATTACTAGGAAGAAACTACAAAAATACTCGGAGGAAACTAAATAAATATCTTAAGTAAATAAAGTAATGATGAAATTCTTCTAGTCTTGGCAAGTAGCACTAAAATTTGTATTTTAGTCGAATGATATTTTTCTTGAGTGAGGTAGAGATAAATAAATATAGGTGAAACATTTACACACAACACCATCTGACGCTAAACTAAGCTAAGCTTGTAATATGGCGGCCAGATAGCTGTTATAAATACTTACTTATTACACATAGAAACACTCAGATACAGTCAAAATATTTGAATCCATCACACATATATTTGCACTGGGTGGGAATCGAACTCACAATGTAAGGAAATAGTTATTTTCTTTGAGGGACGACCTTGTCATTTAAGTTGTTGTCAGTAAAAATTCAAGATGTTTTTATAACCATGAATAGAAACTTGAGGAGACTAAAATAAACAAAAGGGATATAGAAAAGGAACAGGGTTTCAGTAAAAACAATACTTGAACTAATAAAAGTTTATACATAAAAATCAACAACAAAAACAGGGCAACAGGGCAGTACCTATTTCCTTTTTTTGTATTATAAAACCGCTGTCTAAAAAGTGATCAGAGCAAATCGTGCTTGTTTTGGAAGGAAACCAATTTTGCCTTCCTGTAGCTTCTATCCATTTCTCCTTAACAACGGGACTTTTAGGAAAACTGAAATGATAAAATGTAATTAAATTATTCAAATACCATATAACAAAAGATAATATATTTGTTTCACAAAACTGTACAAGTTAGAAATATCGATATTAGCAATTTCAACAGCTTGTGTACCATCTTTAAGTGAGTAGCGCTACTCGCATGCATAGAATGATCGAGAATATCATATATAGCTTGAATGAAAATGGACCTTATTACAATGACTTTAAAGTTGACTTCCTTTAAATCATTTCTCTCTTTAAGCTTATATTAATTTATTTTCACAATAAAATCAAAAATAAATAAAATAAGACTCACCGATGGTACGATATGCCTCCTTTGGATAAAGTTTTAGCACGGCTATCGTTTTTACACTCAATAACTGCACAATACGGCATGACTGCTTACTTTTTATTCAAAATCGCGGATTCAGGAGTACTGTAGTAGTGGCAGAGCACGACTAAGTATTCGGAAGTGGGCGTACTCTCTAAGTATGCGGAGATTGCGCTTACTTAGTACTACGATTGCCCCGCCTACTTGCTACTTCTTCTTGATTTCTGTTCTGTGGATTAAACTATCTATGTGGCAAGCTGCACAGAAAGCTAAGTTGCCAAATTTTCAAAATAAATAATCAAAAATACTTTGTTTTCTAAATTCTGGAACATGTCAACTGAGAATATTGTCAGAAGCGGTGTTGACACCTCAGCGACTTTGTCGCTAAGACTAGCCCAATGATGAAACACTAGATACTGGCGAAATTACGGTAGCCTTACCAAATAGAAGCCAAAAGAAAAAAAGTTGAAGTGTAAGTTGATCTTGTCGCTGAAACTGGCGCAACTTTAAACTGGGTAGCGATTCTGAAACCATTCGGTTGCATCCGACACGGAATCTCATCTCTCGGTCTTTGTCATGCTAAACAAATAAGACAAAGACCGAGAGATGAGATTCCGTGTCGGATGCAACCGAATGGTTTCAGAATCGCTACACAGGGTAGCGATTCTAAATACATTCGGTTGCATCCGACACGGAATCTCATCTCTCGGTTGTCTGTCTTATCTGTTTAGCATGACAGAGACAGGGATTGTCCTTCCGATTTTGAACCATTTAGAATCGCTACCCAGGGTAGCGATTCTGAAACCATTCGGTTGCATCCGACACGGAATCTCATCTCTCGGTCTTTGTCTTTTTAGCATGACATTTATCTGTTTAGCATGACAAAGACCGAGAGATGAGATTCCGTGTCGGATGCAACCGAATGGTTTCAGAATCGCTACCCAGAAATCGTGTTAGTGACAAAAAATATTAGGCTTGTTTCCACTACGAATGAATCGGATGGATTAGAGGTTCTTACTATTGACTAAGATATAGAGATTTAAAAAATAAAACAGTTTATCAAAATAAGTAAAGGTTAGTAATATTTTTAGTAAAGAAAATCTGAAAAAATAGGCATTGAGTCACGTGACAGTGAACGCCAATCAGAAAATGTGACGTCACGCCGTGCTAAACATCACTTGACTTTACTAATGTTGTTGACATTTTCATGACCTAATATTTTTGTTTTGTTTTGTTTATTCTTCGTCATGGATACTAGTTCTTCAGCCGCTTTACTGAACTAGTTTGTTATTGCTTTACCACTTTTCTTGAGGAAAATTATCAGTTTTTTTACATTTACATTACTAAGATTATACTGTGTCAAATATTTTCATCAAAAAATTTCATTCAAAAAAAAAAGTCGACGCCTACCTCAGCAGGATCAAAGTATTCAGTGAAAAATTAGCGACAAAAGACCTTATTGTTGCTGGTGACGTGAATGCATGGTCCCACTGGTGGGGAAGCGCATATCAAAATGAGAGAGGAGAAGCCGTAAACTCTTTCTTCAACGAAATGGACTTGTACATTCTCAACTCCGGCGATACACCAACCTTCGAGATCGTCAGGGAAGGCAAACTCTGCACAAGCGTAGTAGATGTAACTACGTGCAGCGGGTCTCTCCTGGGAAAAATCGAGGGATGGGAGGTTGACAGAAGTATTACAACATCTGACCACAACGCAATCACCTTCACTTTGCGTCTAGTTAAAGCTCTCGAACAACAGAGGTCAATAACAACACGCAAATACAACACCAAGAAGGCAAAGTGGCCAAACTTTATGTCACAGCTAAAATCTTCCCTAAAAGAAAGAAACATCTCGCCGGAATCAGTGGAGAAATGTGAAAGTTCACTAGAACTTGAGTTGATGATTACGAGCTACACAGCTGGTATACATGAAGCCTGCGAGCACACCATTCCATTGGTGAGCTCGTCGAAGGGAAATCCAACCCCTCCATGGTATACAAAAACGCTCGAAAATCTGAAGAAAGAAGTTCTGAGAAGAAAGAGAAGGATCAGGAATGCCGCTCCTGACAGAGTTGTACTTGTAGTCGAACAGTACCAAATTGCTCGGCAAGACTACAAGGAAAAAGTCAAACAAGCTCAGACGGAAAGCTGGAAAGAGTTCTGCACCAATCAGGAGAAAGAAAGTATGTGGGACAAGATCTACAGAGTGATGAGAAACACTTCGACAAGACAGGAAGAAATACTCCTAAGAGACACCGAAGGTAACACTCTATCCCCGCAGCTATCTGCAGAACTACTTGCCAAAACTTTTTATCCCGACGACTCTGAGAGCACAGACCAACCGTGTCATACAGAGCTACGGGAGCGAACCACGGAAACACCTATGGACTTACCGGAAAATGATCCACCTTTCACATCAGCGGAACTGGAATCAGTATTGAGAACTCTGAATCCAAAAAAAGCTCCTGGTACGGACGGGCTAACCGCTGATATATGCGCCGCAGCTATACGTTGCGAATGGGAGGTTTTCTTGGCGATAGCAAATAAATGCTTGTCGTTAAAACACTTCCCCAAGCAATGGAAAGAGGCGCACGTGGTCATATTACGCAAACCCGGTAAGACAGATTACACACACCCAAAATCTTACCGCCCCATAGGTCTTCTGTCCGTTCCCGGAAAAATCGTCGAAAAGCTTCTGGTAAACCGACTCCAATGGCATCTCCTCCCAACCATCAGTAGGAAACAGTACGGCTTCATGCCTCAAAGAGGCACCGAGGACGCCCTCTATGACCTGGTAGAGCACATCAAAAAAGGAGTTGACAGTAAAGACACCGTACTCCTAATCTCCCTGGATATAGAGGGTGCCTTCGACAATGCATGGTGGCCCGCCCTCAAAAATCAATTAGCGAAGAAGAGGTGCCCAACAAACCTCTACGACATCGTAAACTCTTACCTCAGCGACCGTAAAATCAAGGTCAACTATGCAAGAGCAGTCTATGAGAAGGAAACAACCAAAGGATGCGTCCAAGGGTCCATCTGTGGACCAACCTTTTGGAATGTGATTCTAGACTCATTACTACGAATGCTGGAAGCGGAGGGAGTATACTGTCAAGCATTTGCGGACGACGTCGTTCTCGTGTTTACAGGCAGCCCGAACATCATCGAACAGCAAGCGGGCAGGGCGTTGAGCATGACAGTGGAATGGGGTAAAATTAACAAACTCAACTTTGCAGCGCATAAAACCAACGCAATGCTTTTTACAAAAAAGTTGAAGTACGAACCTCCAAACATAGTCATGTCCGGCGTCCGGCTTGATCTGGTCGAGGAAGTCAAACTGCTAGGCCTACTAATCGACCGACGGCTCAACTTTAAAGCACATGTGACCGCCCAATGTAAAAAAGTGGCGAACATTTATAGACAGCTAGCATGTGCAGCGAAGGTGACCTGGGGATTGAATGGCGAAATCACGAGAACTATATACGTCGCTGTGGCGGAACCTATAATCATGTATGCCTCAAGTGTATGGGCACAAGCGGCAGACCTCGAGGAAAACAAGTCTCACTTGAACGCAATCCAAAGAGGTTTTGCCCAGAAAATCTGTAAGTCATACCGTACTGTCTCCCTGAAATCAGCACTTGCACTCTCCGGTTTGCTCCCCCTGGATCTGAGGATACAGGAAGCAGCTAATTTGTACAGAGTAAAAAAGAACCTCTCCCAAGACTACCTCCCACCAGAAGTGGAACTCGAACGGAACGTTAACTACTTGGACCAATCCCATCCGTCCACGCTGGTACCCGTAGAATACGAGCTCCTAGAAGACACCTCCAAACTTCCAGAAGGACCTCAAATTTATACTGATGGCAGTAAGGTTGAAGGTAAAGTTGGAGCTGCTCTAACATGGTGGGAGAACGGCAAAGAGGTCAAGAACTCGACCTTCAAGCTCCACTCCGAATGCACAGTCTTTCAATCGGAACTCTATGCTCTTTGCCGGGCAACTCAAATGGCGTTAGAAAGCAAGGGCCCAGAAGTCAATGTCCTGAGTGACTCCAGATCTTCACTCGAACTGCTAAGTAACCCGAAAACGAGTCACCCCCTGGCAAAGTGCATAAAGGAAAACATTGGACAGATAAATGCTGAAGGGAGATCTCTTCGTCTTTTCTGGGTGAGAGCGCATGTGGGCACCGTTGGCAATGAAAGAGCTGACGAACTAGCCAAATTGGCAGCTCTCACGGAATCACCCAGGGATTACGAGGGGATCCCTTTGTCCTACGTCAAACGCAAAATCCGCGAAGAATCGGTCAAGAAATGGCAAGATCGATATGAGACCTCGGACACTGGAAAAGTCACCCAGACGTTCCTCCCCGATATAGCAAACGCATATCGAGTGTTGAGAACCATAAAATTGACTCCCTTCCAAGTACAAGCGTTGACGGGACACGGAGGAATAGCAGAATACCTGTACAGATTTAAGCTCAAGAGCGGTCCTGCATGCGAGTGTGACCCCGACCAACCCGAAACGGTCTGGCACGTGCTAATCGATTGTCCCCGATTCATGGTCGCAAGACATGAACTCGAATCTATGATCGACAGGAAGCTGGTTGTCTCGGATCTCCATAACATCTTAGCAGATCCAGACAACAGAACACGGCTCCTATCCTTCATGGAGAGCTCATTCCGCATAGCGGCCAAGAGAAACTCCACAATATCAAATACACGCCTCCCCTCGCCACCACACCCTGACCCGCTGCCCGTGGACGCCACGCGGAATGTGGTTCCCGCCCAACCTCTCAATAGTTCCTCGAAAAGTACATCCATCCAACAACTACTGGAGAACGCAGACCGAGGAGAGGCAGGGATCCGTATCCGCGGAGTGGCTCTCTTCATGGACAGCAACAAAGAAAGATTCGGAATAAGCTTTTGCTTTGCCTGGGAACGGAAACGAGCCCGTTTGTCACCTGGATTGTCTTGCCTGCTCAATGGGAGTACCGCAAAAGTCACAATGAAGCGGAAAACATATGACGCCATGCCAGTGTGCGAGGTGGACGGCCACCGATTTCGGTTGGTGCGATCGAAAAACAAAACGATTGCACTAATAGAGTACTCGGAAGGTCGGACCCCTTTCACACAGGCAAGTGCGCTGCTCGAACATCTGAGCAGAAATGCAGGTGAAACACCCCGGGTGATAAGCGTGGATGCGATGGCAATCGAATACTCAAGAGCGAGAGTCGCAGACCGGCTGGGTTGCATTGAGGCCTCTAAACATCATGAGGTAGTCGTATATGAAGACAGGGGAGAAAATCTGAGCTTCCTCAGAGCCCCTTCACACGACCAAACACATGCAACTGACAGCTGGGGACATCCTGTTCCTAGTTCGACCATCCAATCCGGCTCCGAAAGAGCACAGGAGAGGGCAGCCACGGAAAAAGCCGCAGCCAATCAAAGCGGCAGCCGAGGCACCAACACGACCTTCGTGACTGCCTTCAATGCAGCAGCAAGGAGCATACTCCGAATCTCATCCCACTCATCACCCTCCTTGACGTCAAGGACCCCCAACGTAGCTTCACAGCAACAAACGAGCCGAACGAGAGCCGACATGGGACAGGTTGAACCGCCCCGCTATGTCATGGCTTCGGAGCCGCGGAGTCATGCACGTAACGCCTTCATCGAATTCCTAGCCACACTGAGAGCGACAAGACAAGTCAACCTCAAGACCTGCGAAAACATCATGCAGTCCTATAGGCTAGGAAGTGAAAGCCTCTTAAAGGCGAAACTCGAGGAGGCCGAAGCAGCCATTTACAATAATGTCACTTCCCGGGTCATCAAGGGAACCATGACAGGAAAGTATATGGCAGCTTACAGTGTAGAAAATGGCTTCGTGACACTGAACGAGAAAGAGACAGAGCGCGCGGGAATGCCAGTTTATGCGACACCACCAAACGACCCAATCGTAGTTACCGCCCGATGCACCAAGATTATGCTGGACGATAGGATCCTTGAGATGGCCAAAACCATCGAAGGGAACTCAAACGTCAAAGCGGGTTGGGAAAACTGGGAGGTACCGCGAATACAGTGGGTCAACGGAGTTCCAGGATGTGGAAAGACAACATGGGTAATTAGACACTTTGATGTGGACAAGGACGCCATCATCACTACAACAACTGAGGCAGCAAAAGATCTAAGAGAAAAGCTATCGCACCGTATCGGAAACCTGGTCAAAACCAGAGTGCGAACCATGGCTTCTGCTCTGGTAAATGGTTTCGGAAGAGAAAGTTTCAGTCGCCTCATGGTGGACGAAGCTCTCATGAACCATTTTGGAGCCATTGTGATGGCTTCAAGGCTGTCTGATGTTGGTGAAATTGTCCTCATCGGAGACGTCAATCAGTTGCCTTATATCGACAGGGAAAATCTCTTCGAAATGAGGTATCACCGCCCAAACCTGGTAACAAAGATCAGCCAGGAGTTGCTCTGCACACATCGCAATCCGATGGATGTCGCATATGCGCTGAGGGAAATATACTCAGGTATGTACTCCTCAGCATCCCGTATAAAGTCCCTAGAGCAGAAAAGGTACAAGGGAGCGCAAATACCCAACACCCTACCAAACACCCTCTTCTTAGTTCACACTCAAGAGGAGAAAGAGACCCTGACAAACCAGGGTTATGGGTCAGGCACAGGGTCACGTATCCTCACCATCCATGAAGCTCAGGGACTGACATATGAGTCGGTAATCGCAATAAAAACAAAGGCAAACATGAAGCTGCACGAGAGCGTGCCCCATGCGGTTGTTGCAATCTCACGGCACACGGGGACCTTCACGTACTACGCTGACGACACCGACGACGCCATCGGTCGGTTCGTGCGGCGAGCGTTGGCTGCATCACCGAAGACCATCCGAGAGTTCAACCTACAGATGGCCATCAGGGACAGAAATTCAGCCGTAGTGGAGGCTCTCGGCCGGGAGGAGGCGGCTTAGGCAAATGGCAATAAGGCAAAGAATCGATGTCGAGTCGATTACTAGCGGAATCCCAACCGGTAGTGATCGGCTCAACAGACGAGCACTAACTAGTATTAGGTTTAAAATGTTCCCTCATCATCATCATCATCATCAGCCGTAAGACGTCCACTGCTGGACATAGGCCTCCCCCCTAGATTTCCACAACGAACGGTCCTGCGCAACCTGCAACCAGCGGTTTCCAGCGACCTTCGTGAGGTCATCTGTCCATCTAGTGGGAGGCCGTCCAACACTGCGTCTTCCGGTTCGTGGTCGCCACTCGAGAACCTTTCTTCCCCATCGGTTGTCAGTTCTGCGAGCGATGTGGCCTGCCCATTGCCACTTCAGCTTAGCTACTCTTCGAGCTACGTCGGCTACTTTAGTTCTTTTGCGAATATCCTCATTACGGATTCTGTCGCGCAAAGAGACTCCGAGCATAGCTCGCTCCATAGCTCGCTGTGTGACTTTGAGCTTTGTTATGAGGCCCACAGTTAAGGACCACGTCTCAGTTCCATAAGTCATCACTGGCAACACGCACTGATTGAAGACTTTCGTCTTCAAGCATTGGGGTATTTTGGACTCCAAGATGTGCCGTAGTTTCCCGAACGCTGCCCATCCGAGTTGGATCCTTCGCTGGACCTCTTTGTCGAAGTTGGATCTACCCAATCGGATCTTTTGACCCAGGTAGACGTATTCGTCAACAACTTCGAGTGTGGTATTCCCAACAATAACCGGTACAGGTGAGACATGAACATTTGACATGACCTTCGTCTTGTCCATATTCATCCTCAAACCTACCTGTTGGGATACTCTACTGAGGTCCCTGAGCATAGCACCGAGGTCCTCCATCGACTCCGCCACAATGACTATATCGTCGGCAAACCGAAGGTGAGTGATGCATTCGCCGTTGATATTGATGCCATGTCCGTTCCAGTCCAGTAGCTTGAAAACATCTTCCAGCGCGGCAGTGAACAGTTTCGGAGATATGACATCTCCCTGTCTCACGCCTTTCTGTAGCCGGATATGTTTTGTGCACTGGTCCTGTAATCGGACAGACATTGTGGCTTTGCTGTAAATGCACCTCAACACTTCGATATAGCGATAGTCCATGCGGCATCGCTGGAGAGACTGAAGCACTGCCCAGGTCTCGATGGAATCGAAGGCTTTCTCATAGTCCACATACGCTATACATAGTGGCCGATTATACTCCTCGGTTTTCTGTATAATCTGCCGAAGCGTATGTATGTGGTCTACGGTACTATAGCCTTTTCGGAAACCGGCTTGTTCGGGTGGCTGGAAGTCGTCAAACCTGCGTGCGAGACGATTCGTGATTACCCTCGAAAACAACTTATAAACGTGGCTCAGAAGTGAGATGGGTCTGTAGTTCTTCAACAAGGTGTTGTCACCTTTTTTGAAGAAGAGCACCACCACACTTCTGCTCCACGCTTCTGGCGTATTACCGTCAAGTATGACGGAGTCGAACAGCTTCTGGAGGACTTTAAGTACCGGTTTTCCACCCGCTCTCAGAAGCTCAGTCGTAATTCCGTCGTCGCCAGGTGCCTTGTTGTTCTTAAGTTGTTTGAGGGCCATCCTAATCTCATACAGGCTGACTTCCGGGATGTCTTCGGTAAAGTGTCGGGTCAGCTTGGCTCTTGGGTCTTTTGCCATGCTAACGACAGGTCGTGTTTGCGTAGAGGTGTATAACTGTTCATAGAACCTCTCAATCTCCTCCAAAATCTCGGCCCTCGACGAGACGACGTTACCACTGTCGGTCTTCAATTTGGTCAATTGACTTTGCCCAAAAGACAGATTTCTTGCGAACACTTTCGAGCCTTTATTCCGCTTGATCGCTTCTTCAATACACGAAGTATTGAAGCAGCGTATGTCGCGTCGCACACAAGTAGAAATCTGTCTATTGAGCCGTCTGTATACCGTCATGTCGACCGAAGACTGCAATCGCATATCTCGCCTAACCGCCATGAGATTCAGAGTATGATCGGAGAGCTTTTGGGTTCTATTCTGGCGTCGGCTCTTATAAAATTCCCTGCCAACTGCTTGAACAGTTTCCACCAGCCTGTCGTTTATTTCATCCGCCGTTACGCATTCATCTAAGGCTTCGAAGCGATTTTGAAGTTCGAGTTGAAAGTTGTCGGGATCTTCGATTTGAGCATAATTTGGTCGGAGCGTGGACTTCATTAGACGTGATCTTTCGAACTTAATGTTTAGATTCAGCGTGCCTCTTACAATACGGTGATCGCTGCCGGTTTTAACCCTACTGATCACAGAGACATCGCTGAATATTTGCCGTTTAGTCGTCATAATGAAGTCGATCTCATTTTTTGTGGAACCATCTGGGCTAATCCAGGTCCATTTTCGTTGTGCCTGTTTCTTGAAAAAGGAGTTCATCATAAAGAGGCTCTCCCTTTCCAAGAAATCAGCTAGACGTTGCCCTCTTGGGTTCCGCTGCCCATATCCGAATTGTCCCACTCTCAACTCATCACCGCTACGTTTGCCTAGTTTCGCGTTGAAGTCTCCCATCACAACTGTGAAATGTGTTGGCGAGACATGTATGGCTTTGGAGATGTCCTCATACATGGTCTCAACCTCTTCGTCGGGATGTGTCGAGGTCGGTGCGTATACCTGTATGACCTTCAATGAATACCGGTCAGTTATTTTAAGTACAAGGTATACAACCCTGCTCGACACACTCTCGATCATTAACACGTTGTTGACGAGAGACTTGCGGATGATAAACCCGACACCCCCTTGGGATTGTCGATCTCCCTCCCGGTAGTAGAACAAGTTGCCGGATTCGAGGGTTATTCTGTCCTCGCCCTGTCTACGGACTTCGGATAACCCTACTCCCTATAAATGTTCCCTACTCCCCCCTTATTTTCCTCTTCTTCTGATTATCCAAGAAACATGTAAAAATAAATAAGATTTTAAATGACAAAAGTCACGGACCCCGGAGTCTGTGGAGTAGCAATTTTAAATAAAAAAAAAAAAAAAAAAAAAAAAAAAAATCATTCTTGATTTAGTGGCCATCATTCCTCCTCGCAAGCGTTTGCCACTTTTTTCGTAACTGTGGATCGTTTGGAACATAGATGAATAATTTGTTTGGCGTATTTATACTTGTGCTTGTAATACGAGGGGTTCATTTTAAACTAAAAACATTGACAACGTCCTTACACAAACACATGTTTGCGACGGCGTGACGTCATTCAAGACGGTATGACAGTCTGGAGCGTTTTTGTGCAGATTTTTTTTTGATTTTTTGAAATGCAAAATACAAATTGTAAATGAAAGTTTTTTTTAAATATAGATAATTCGGAATAATATTTTATAAACATTAAGCTATATTATTAACCAATTTTTAAAATTGAGTATACAAGCCTATTAAGAGACTTTTAGCAATAGGCTCGTGTACTAAATTTTAAAAACTGGTTTATAATATAGCTTATTGTTTATATTATTCCGAAACATCTATATTTTGAAAAAAACTTACATTTACAATGTGTATTTTGCATTTAAAAAAATTAAACAAATTTCTGCACAAAAACGCTCCAGACTGTCATAGCGTATGGAATGACGTCACGCCGTGGCAAACATACGTGTTTGTGTAAGGACATAGTCAATGTTTTTATTTCAAAATGAATACCTCGTATTACAAGGACTGCATAGTGCCTCAGTGTACAAGCACAAGTATAAATACGCCAAACAAATTATTAATCTAGGTTCCAAACGATCCACAGTTACGAAAAAAGTGGCAAACGCTTACGAGGAGGAATGATGCCCACTAAATCAAGAATATATTTTTGTGAAGATCATTTTAATGAAAGTATTTGACACAGTAAAGTGATCTTAGTAAAGGAAATGTAAAAAACTACTGATAATTTTCCTCAAAAATAGTGGTAAAACAATAAAAAACTAGTTCAGTAAAGCGGCTGAAGAACTAGTATCCATGGCGAAGAATTAATAAAAAAAAAAATTATAATATTTATTCTATGAAAATGTCAACAACATTATTAGTGATGTCAAGTGATGTTTAGCACGACGTGACGTCATATTTTCTGATTGGCGTTCACAGTCACGTGACACAATGCCTATTTTTTAAGATTTTCTTACCTAAAAATATTAATAATTTTTACGTAGTTTGATAAACTGTTTTATTTTTTGAAATCTATAAATCTTAATCAATAGTAAGAACCTCTAATCCATCCGATTCATTCTTAGTGGAAACAAGCCTATCGTCAAACATAGTTCTAAATATTGCCAAATGTGGCACCACTATTGGTTTTTGTGAAATTTCTCTACAATATAAAACATGGGTGCCCTTCATGGTGCATCTTGAAAACGCAAAACGCGGCATTTTAAACGCTCCATTCAAGTTTAAAGTGATCTATGGCCCCATTGGCATAGAATAGATAATACAGATACAGATGCCATTGGCCCCATTCATGTAATGTATTATCTATGGCTCACGGATTTACTCATTCTCTCAAACATAAAGAAATTAATTATTGGAACGAAGTTCCTTATTAATTTATTTATAAACAACATACATATAAGTCTACCACATTTATTTACTCCGCAATTTCTACACAAACATAATATTTATGCACACTATATAACAAGGACTTCTCCGATTAATCTTAACATTGTAGGTACTCAGAATAATTTGTGCTTTTTATATACCTACTGGCAGCGCCCTTTACCCATTATTTTTTCGGGATAATAAGTAGCATATTTATGCGTTCTTCCAGACTGTGTTTTATAATTCAGTCCAATCCGTTCATACTTTACGACGTGATTGAGCAACAAACATTCAAACATTGACATTCATAATATGAATAGGATATTAATTTGTAAAGTTATCTTTCTAATCTGTTTTCATATTAATTTTGATTCACGTTTTTAACCGAAAAAAATTGCGATTTAAAACGATTTTTTCCCTTAATTCAACCATAACTGGCGGCTTTTTCATTACGATTTGGCGACAAGCTCAAACCTAGAAATCAAAGTGGCAGCACTGGACACGGGTAGTGGTAGTTAGCTAGTTACTGGCACGTTACTAGTTGGTAGTACTAGTACGGCCGAGTATTATAAGTGTTCTGTGGTACGGCCGTAGGAAAATCCGAATGAAATCGGTTTTTGAAAAGCTAGGCATATTTTTATTTACCACTAAATATTTATTGGTAACCTAAAATGGTAGTCCCAAGCCCTTTCGTATACTGGGCTCAAACTGAAAACGTAGTAACACTGCGAGTAGACTTAAAGAATGTGGAGACTCCTAAAGTGAATGTACTGGAAAATAATGTTAGATTTTCTGCTGAGGGCACCGGCGCCCGAGTAATTTGCCAATATGAGTTCAGTCTGGATTTGTTTGATTCCGTAAAAACCGTAAGTTCTATCTCTAATTATACACTTATCTCTTAGCTGCCAGCTTATGAACATGTAATCTGCCATATCTCGGAATCTTTAGTCCGGTCCTGATAGCCGTACGAAGAAGTACTCTTTATATTCATTATACACCACAAGTAATTCCTAGTTCTCTTGTAAGAAAATACTAATTACTAAATAATACTGTAATTATATGGGGTAGCAGGCAAGTAGATACAAAGGTCATCCATCAATGTTTTATTAGAATTACCATACTTTGCTCTCTAATCTGCAGGTATTATCAACTTATTACATTCCTAATCATTAATTTATACAATAATGCATACTTCCATTATGAATTTTAAATAACTGTAGGTACAGAATGCTAATTACAAAGAAATAAGAATTATAAAAAAACTAAGGATAGAGGATATTTGCCACCAATGTATGTAATGTATTATTCCAATTTTGGCTCCAATTTGCTCCTCCTCCTGTGTGTACTGTCTTTATTTCAAAATGTTTCGAGAGAAATTGACTTCCAATTTCAAATACCAATTACAAAAACCAATAATAAATAAAGTCCTGATTGGTGATCTGAGGCTTAATTCTAAACATACCTATTTTCCTTACAGTGTAATTTATGTGTTGTTCAAACAATTGTAAAAAAAATTGTGGCATTAGTTTAAAGCAAACCTGCATGAATTATTTACTTTTGGTATTTGAGAAAACCCCACAACATATTGGTAATTTTGGCCTAACCAGTTGAATAACTAAAATTCTAAAAAGAGTGAGATTCAGCCACTACAGCTTACTCCAAATTCTTGGTCAATCACAATCATATGTCGAAAATATGCAACTTTGGTAGTTTCATCATATTTGAAAGGCTTGTGTAAAGACATTGGGCTGTGGATGACGGGAGATAATCTACTTTTCAAAACATTTCTAATTCAGAGTGGGGGTGATTGACAGGTACTAACGTCCCGCTAGGGGTGTATCGAGCACTTCCCTCAGGCCAGCCTACCCAAACTAGCCTAGCTCTTTAAAATAGCGGAGCACTGCCAGGCACTGCCCCAAGGCAGTGCTCTGCTATTCAAAATATTTCCAGGTGCTTGTTGAATGATAGTGTAACCAAAATGCTGGCCAGCACTTCTACCGCCTAACGAAAAACGCTTTGATGCTTTGACGCTTTGGCATTGCTGTCTCTTTTCTTCTCGCTTGAAATGAAAGAGACGGCAATGCCAAAGCGTCAAAGCATCAAAGCGTTTTTCGTTAGGCGGTAGACCCCCTGGTTGGCTCAACTTATAAGCATTGCTATCCAGTGTCATAATGATGGCTGGCGGCGGTTGGAAATAATGTAAGACCGAGGATCAGGATCAGCACTGAACGAACACAGGCTGATGATGATGATGTGATAATATAGCCAATAAGTTCAGTAGCACAATTTGCATTAGACCATCATCAGTCTAAGGACACATTTAATTAATTTATTCAAACCATAAATTCAAAAGAACACTTGGTAACATAGTTTATGAATGACAAAGAATCGGTGTACATATTATGTAATAAGATAAAATAACAAATAACGTCACATATGAATAAAGCAGCTGTACAGAGTCCTTGTTGATTATATACAGCTGTAAAAATGCATTGTCAAAGTCAAATATAATAATAAATACATAATATGTAATAATATAAAGATTTACATTAGTAGATTTACATATTAAGCAATATTTTACCCCATTTCGACACATTACTCTCTTTAACATAGACGTCTACAGTATAATATGCTTTACTCATAAGGTAGCTTTATATTTCATTTTTGAATCTGGTTTCATTGAGGCTTTCCACTTGTGCAGGTTATACAAATCTACCGTAAAAAATCTGGAGCTGATATATCATAGAAGACCATAGACTGCTCTGTTTTGCAATATGAAAATGGAATTTCTGTCTGCAGCATCACCTACTCACTGAGATTTTTTGACATACATACAAGTTATGAATGTAAATTAGTTAATCAGTGCTTGATTGCATTAAAACTATTAAGACATAACAATATGTATTATAGTAAAGTAATAACTTATTACCTTTTCATACGTTTACTATGAAAGATTGTAAAGCATTCATTCATAAATAATAAATATCCAGTTTGCCGCATCATATGAAGAAGAAATCAAAATCTATTTAACTTTAAATAAATATTAGTTAAAAGTTGTATTAAATGGTCTCAGTACATCCATATACATAAATCTTTATTGCTATTTACAGGTCAGATAAGATGGTACAAAACATTTTAAAAGTTAACCCATACAAGACATACTTCTTCTAGAGGCATGCAATATTTTGTCTGGCAAAACAATTTGTTTTGTCTTAATTTATACAATAAAAAAGAATAAATAAAATGACAGTCAGCTGATTAAAGCTTTCTTCTTCTTCATCTTGTTTTCATTTCTGGCTCTTATTCAGTTGTACATACTACTATACCTTGTCCCTAGGTAGCTGCAGACAGTGACCAAGCTACCGTGCGTGTACACGAAAACCGAGTAGACATCACCATACAGAAGAAAGAGGCAGCCTGGTGGCCTAGACTCACTGCCCAGCCACAAAAACCAGCCTGGCTCAAAGTAAGATACAAAGTCATTAATCCCATATTAACCATTATTTTTTGACGATTTACTCAATTTCCCTTACGGTTTTTCTACATCTTGACAAACAAGAGAAGTTTTCTGACTTGTCCACACTTTATTTTTCCATTCTAAAGTTGCCTGGAAGAGATTGCTTTTAGCGATAGCACTGCCAATCTATATAAGGTCTATTAGGATTTTGAAAGTTCCTCATTACAGTGCCACCAACTTATCTGTAGAATGGCCAAAATCAGAACTACTTATAATTAGAAGTATTTAAGAACACAGAAATTGTCTAATTTGGTAATAGATGGTAACACTTTTCGATCGTGGCGTCACCACTATATTCTACAGATACGTTGGTCACACACACTGTACAAATGTCAATATTTGTGAAATTACAGATTAACTTTGACCTGTGGAGGTCTGAAGACGCCCAGGACAGCGACGAGGAGAAGCGAGACGTCATGAAAGACTATCCTGGAATGTATGATAGGCTGCATAAAGAAGAAATGGGGTACAGAAAAGGTAAATATCACACTTTTAGTATGAAAACTAATGTGATTTGTAACACATTTTTAATTAATTCATGGTTAACTCAACTAGTAACCACTCCTGCACCAAGTGCACTCTTCTTGAATAAGGCCGTCGGATGCGGCTGAAACATAAGACTGCATTGATTATAATTTACATAATAAGTCTTAATAACAGAGACGAACTTTTTAGCATACCGTGCGAGTGCCGGGTCCATCGTGTGACAGAGAGAGAAATCTCGAGTAGACCCCAAGACTTGTGACTCTATAATAGAGAGACGAGACGGACTTCTTAGCATTCCATGGATTCACCGTGCGGGTGCCGGGTCCATCGTGTGACAGAGAGAGAAATCTCGAGTAGACCCCAAGACTTGTGACTCTATAATAGAGAGACGAGACGGACTTCTTAGCATTCCATGGATTCACCGTGCGGGTGCCGGGTCCATCGTGTGACAGAGAGAGAAATCTCGAGTAGACCCCAAGACTTGTGACTCTATAATAGAGAGACGAGACGGACTTCTTAGCATTCCATGGATTCACCGTGCGGGTGCCGGGTCCATCGTGTGGCAGAGAGATAAATCTCGAGTAGACCCCAAGACTTGTGACTCTATAATAGAAAGACGAGACGAACTTCTTAGCATTCCATGGATTCACCGTGCGGGTGCCGGGTCCATCGTGTGGCAGAGAGATAAATCTCGAGTAGACCCCAAGACTTGTGACTCTATAATAGAGAGACGAGACGGACTTCTTAGCATTCCATGGATTCACCGTGCGGGTGCCGGGTCCATCGTGTGGCAGAGAGATAAATCTCGAGTAGACCCCAAGACTTGTGACTCTATAATAGAGAGACGAGACGAACTTCTTAGCATTCCATGGATTCACCGTGCGGGTGCCGGGTCCATCGTGTGGCAGAGAGATAAATCTCGAGTAGACCCCAAGACTTGTGACTCTATAATAGAGAGACGAGACGAACTTCTTAGCATTCCATGGATTCACCGTGCGGGTGCCGGGTCCATCGTGTGACAGAGAGAGAAATCTCGAGTAGACCCCAAGACTTGTGACTCTATAATAGAGAGACGAGACGGACTTCTTAGCATTCCATGGATTCACCGTGCGGGTGCCGGGTCCATCGTGTGGCAGAGAGATAAATCTCGAGTAGACCCCAAGACTTGTGACTCTATAATAGAGAGACGAGACGAACTTCTTAGCATTCCATGGATTCACCGTGCGGGTGCCGGGTCCATCGTGTGGCAGAGAGATAAATCTCGAGTAGACCCCAAGACTTGTGACTCTATAATAGAGAGACGAGACGAACTTCTTAGCATTCCATGGATTCACCGTGCGGGTGCCGGGTCCATCGTGTGACAGAGAGAGAAATCTCGAGTAGACCCCAAGACTTGTGACTCTATAATAGAGAGACGAGACGGACTTCTTAGCATTCCATGGATTCACCGTGCGGGTGCCGGGTCCATCGTGTGGCAGAGAGAGAAATCTCGAGTAGACCCCAAGACTTGTGACTCTATAATAGAGAGACGAGACGGACTTCTTAGCATTCCATGGATTCACCGTGCGGGTGCCGGGTCCATCGTGTGGCAGAGAGATAAATCTCGAATAGACCCCAAGACTTGTGACTGGGGCGTAGGTTTAAAAGGGGCCCCTTTTGGTGACGTACACTGACCTTCATTACTCGTATTTCTCTCCCTGCCCAGCCAAATCCGATATGATCCTACTAGTGCAGCTTTAGATACTCGTTCTAGTATAGAACTTACTGCACTTCTGGACAAGCCAAGGTCTTTAAGCAGGTTATAGAGAGATTTTGCTGGTATACCTCTCGCTCCTACTTCTACAGCGTATAAATTAACTACATAGCCATTTTTTAGGGTTCCGTAAAACGTAAAAACGGAACCCTTATAGATTCGTCATGTCTGTCTGTCTGTCCGTCCGTATGTCACAGCCACTTTTTGCCGAAACTATGAAAACTACACTCTTGAAACTTGGTAAGTAGATGTATTCTGTGAACCGCATTAAGATTTCAACAGAAAAAACTAAAAAAAAGAAAAATTAGGGTTGCCCCCCATACTGAGAACTGAAACTCAACATTTTTTTTTTCATCAAACCTACACGTGTTGGGTATCTATCGATAGGTCTTTAAAAATGATGTTGAGGTTTCGAAAATCATTTTCGTCTACACTGAATGATTTGCGCGAGAGACACTTCCAAAGTGGTAAAATGTGTGTCCCCCCCCTCTAACTTCTAAAGTAAGAGAATGAAAAATCTAAAAAAAATATATGATGTACATTACCATGTAAACTATCAACGAAAATTAGTTTGAACTCGATCTGATGAGTAGTTTTTTTTTAGTACGTCATAACTACACTATTATTGAAACTTCGATCAAAGTTATAACGAACTACAAGAACTATGTGTACTATGTATGTAGTGTTACTTGCTGCAACGGAACCCTTCATGGGCGAGTCCAACTCGCACTTGACCACTTTATTGTTAATTCGTTTTGAAGGTCGTAATACTTATTTTGTTTCATCTCTATAATAATTTAATTTCTCCGAAAAAACAGAAACCGACTCCAATTTAAAATTTAATTCAGAGACTCGACCATATTTTATAAGCCATCACTATGTCGTCTAAATACACGAAAGCAAATTATAGTTTTTTTGTTCACATTTCAAAAACTGCCACACCGATTTCGATAAAATTTATATGAGATGACCTCTGAACTGTGATCTATGAAACAAAAACAGAACCATCAAAATCAATTCACGATTGGTGGCGCTCTCGCGTAACATACATGCAAAAAAAAACATCGTTATAGGGACTGCCGATAGAAGTGAAAACTTTCTCTTATTTTCTTTAATTTACGAGCATCACGGCTTGAGCTCAGTTCACATCCCACGAGATATCTGTGGAGCGCCAAAAGAAGTTTTGAAAAAACATACAATCAAATTGAAAACCTCCTCCCTTTTAAGTTGTCTAAAATAAATGGTATCGCTTAAACTTTGAACAAAACTGTATCTTTGTTTATTCCTTTCCAGAGGACTTCAAGAAAGTCTACCTGATCCTATACAACCTGTTCCAATTCGTTGGCTACATGTACATCCTGGTGGTGATGGGGACCCGCTACGCGAAGCTTGAGTACGGGTCCGTGGCTGATACATACGAGCACGTCGGCTCGGCAATGAAGTTCCTGCAGCTGATGCAGTACCTGGAGGTCATGCATCCCATGTTCGGGTACACGAAGGTGAGTTATGGAATATTAAGAAGGTAAGGTAAGTTTCTTGCAAAACAGCAAGAGTGTCGGGGCGTTCAAGTGTCACGTAATGCAATTTGGGGGGAAGGAGGAGGAGAAACAGGTTACGTATTTTTTTTATTAGGGTTCCGTACCTAAAGGATAAAAACGGAACCCTATTACTGGACTTGGCTGTCCGTCCGTCTGTCTGTCACCAGGCTGTATCTCAAGAACGGTGATAGCTAGACAGTTGAAATTTTCACAGATGATGTATTTCTATTGCCGCTATAACAACAAATACTAAAAATAAAATAAAAACATTATTTAAGGGGGGCTCATATACAACAAACTTGATTTTTGCTCGATTAGTCCGTCTCAAATAAACTAGTTGGCGCCACTAGTAAAAATAAAACGCGATGTCGAATTCATCGTCAGACTCATGAGCTAAAAATCAATATTTTAATAAAACTTTTTGCCTGTCTGCGGAAATTGCGATGTATAAGAAATTTCGAATAAAGCCAAAGAGGTTTTCGCCGTTATTTGCTAATGGAACGGAACCCTTCGGGAGTCCCACTCGCACTTGGCCGGTTTTTTTTTAAATAAAACTAGTGAATTCAAAAGTGCGAACCTCCCAAGTTGGCAACTTTTAGGTAAAAATGGACACTTGTATACTACGTGTTGTTTAGGTAGAGTGAGGGGTGAGAAAGACATTACGGTGCGTTACAAGGGGGGAGGGAAAGTCAGCATCCTTAAATCTTCAAAAGTTATTTCGTGTAATATTTAAATGACCCCATAATATCGGTCATGGTCAGTTTTTTCAATGTATCATTGTTTTTACTTTGTGATTAACATTGAATATCATTATTCAAAATGGAATTAACGTATACGTGTTGTATATATTAATAATTATGAATTTAATTAAGTTGTATAATGCACTGACGGATGACCTGTGCCTCACAACTTGCCTGTTATTTTAACATTAGAGTTAGGGATTATTTATAAAGAATTATGTAAAGTAAAGTATTGTCGTACATGAGAACTAGGAAGTAACTTTTTAAACGAGTTCAACGGGACGAGGCTATCAATTCGGTCGGTATTTATCTTTTAGAGTTCCGTAAAACGTAAAAACGGAACCCTTATAGCTTCGTCATGTCTGTCTGTCCGTCCGTATGTCACAGCCACTTTTTTCCGAAACTATAAGAACTATACTGTTTAAACTTGGTAAGTAGATGTATTATGTGAACCGCATATCATAATAAACCTACGCCCGAGTCACAAGTCTCGGGGTGTCTACTCGGGATTTCTCTCTCCACACGATGGATCCGGCACCCGCACCGGTGAATCCATGGAACGCTAAGAAATTCGTCTCACAACGATCAAAGTTACAACAAACTACAAGAACTTATGTGTTGTGTTACAACTCGCACTTGACCGCTTTTATTTTATGTATAAAGGTACAATTTACATCGATTACTCCGAGAATAATATTCCCATTTACGTGATTATTTTTTTGTTTGATGCAGAATAGCTGCCATTTGGTCCCATATAATTTTTTTGTCTGGCCCCGACTGACAATAAATGAGTGGTAGCGCTTACAACAATTATATTAATTTATTTTTCACGTTTGAGTGCCTATTTGTGGTTTTGAAGTCGGTTTTTTAAACGTAGTTTTTTATCGTTTAAAGAATATATGTAAATTGTGAGTCGTTTACACTACGGCTATCATGTTGTCCAAGGACGACTAACAATGTATAATGTCTTAATGTCCTTTTAAACACTGTCTGATTATAATCTAACACATGAGATTAGATCTCACGGTGGGTTAGGTTAGATTACAATCCGACGGTTTTTACAATTTAACGGTGATATTTTTTTGCTTGTTTCTTCTCAGGAAACTTTCATACATTTGATACATTACGCGCCGCCGAAACGCTTTGTTAGATTTATTTCAACATCAACATCAACAGCCCACTAAACGTTCCCACTGCTGGGACTCGGGGCCTTCTCTCGCAAGGAGAGAGTTAAGGCCGTAATCCACCACGCTGGCCCAGTGCGGGTTGGTGGATGACACATGACTTCGAAAGATTCTAGGTACTTGTCGGTTTCCTCACGATGTTTTCCTTCACCGTTTTAAGTTAGCGGCATTACGCACATGACTTCGAAAAGACAGTGGTGCGTGTGGGGTTTGAACCCGGGGTCTCCGGATCGGCAGCCGCCGTTCTCCCGACTAGACCACCGTAACTTATATATAGATTTATTTAGATGCCAAATAATTGTTCAGAATATGCTTAGCTCTGTGATTTTGATTCATAAATGTAGTGTTGAATATTTAGTAGTGGTACTCTTTCCAGACTCGACCTGGGGAAGTACACATTTGTAACTTTCTATTCTACCGCCAAGCAGTAATGGGTAAACATCACCGTGGTCCGGTTTGAAGGGCAATGTTTCCAGAGAAATTGCAGGGCATAGAAATATAGCATCTTATATCTCTGGGTGACGAGCGCAGTGCAATGATTTGGACTCTTTACATATGTTCCAATAGCTGCATGTCACTGTGCTGTTAGGAGCAGTCATTTTCTTACCATTAGCCATGTGTTCTGCTTGTTTAGTCTCTCTACTTGTACTTAACCAACTAAATATAAATAACTAAAATAAAAGTGGCCAAGTGCGAGTGGGATTCCCGCACTAAGGGTTCCCTATCATTAGCGAATAAACGGCGAAAACCTCTTTGGCTTTTTCGGAATTCCTTATACATCGCAATTTCTGCAGACAGGCAAAAGGTTTTCTTAAATATTTTTATTTTTGGCTCATGATTCTAACGACGAATTCAATATCGAGTTTTATTTTTACTAGTGGCGCCATCTAGTTTTATTGGGACGGACTAATCGAGCAAGAAACGGTAAAAATCAAGTTTGTTGTATGGGAGCCCCCCTTAAATTTTATTTTTATTTTATTTTTAGTATTTGCTGTTTTAGCGGCAATAGAAATACATCATCTGTGAAATTTCAACTGTCTAGCTATCACCGTTTTTGAGATACAGCCTGGTGACAGACGGACGGACGGACAGCTAAGTCTCAGTAATAGGGTTTTACTGTTTTTACCCTTTGGGTACGGAACCTTAAAATAGAGATAGGCTAGCGTAAATGGATAGGTATACTACCTATGTAATGTTTTAAATCCCGGCTAAAAATATTGGTGTTATAATTTTGACATTGATGCTTGTCTGTCTGCCTGTGGCATGTGGAATCGTAGCTTTCCAACGGATAGACCGATTTCGATGGTGTTTATTTAATTTGTAAGTCCGTTTACTTGCGGTGGTTCTTAGCTGTTTGGTTAATATCCATTCAAAATAACCGCCTCCACAAAATGGCGGATAAAATAATTTTTCATCACCTCCCTCAATATTGGTATCAAATGAAAGGGCTTGACTAGTAGAATACTATACACTATAATCAATTTTAAATCCAAGATGGCCGTCAACACAAAATGGCGAATATTTTTTTTTTCACAACTTCCTCAATATCGGTATCAATTGAAAGGGCTTAACTAGTAGAATACTATAACAAATTCTGAATCCAAGGTAGTCGAGACTAAATCCATATTTCTTAATTTTGTTCTTGTGATTCCCCAGGGGTCCCCGTTCGTCCCGTTCTTGCAAGTGAGCGGTCGCGCTTTCGTTCTCTTCGTGATGATTGAGGCGGAGCCGCGCATGCAGACCAAGCCCGTGGTCTTCTACCTCTTCATCATGTGGAGCATGATCGAAGTCGTCAGGTAAACTTTTTTTTTTTATTAGAGGAAATACGTATCCCCACCATGCAGGGACATGGTGAGGTATGTCGGGCTCGACACCATGGCGACGACAGACATGTTGCCCCCTACCGACTAAAACCCCCACAGATTTCTCCTGCATGGTCAGGGGTCAGGGTCGCGTTATTGGTAATCAGCCTCTATCCTTTTAAGGGGATATTAAATACGACAACTTTTGTTTTACAGTTTTTAAAAATTCGTAATTTTTTTTCCCTATACATAGTAAAAAAAGTGTACTTATTTGCCCGGTCTAAAAGCGTCGAACTCTTTTCGTAACAAGACTGCACGCCCCTTTAACGCTCGATAAATGATGTGCCGAAGTGAATAAACACTAAACACCCGCTAAACAGTGTTAGAAATGAAAACAAACACATTGGGATATGAGTTTTCACAAAAGGTATACAGAACGTGCATAAACATAAAATTATTACTAATTAACAAAACACGACACCTGTAATAGTTAAAAAAAACGAACCACAACTTATCTACCTAATAAATAACTATTGGTGGACATTTCACACACAACACTAGCATTTAGCCCCAAACTAAGCAAAGCTTGTACTATGGGAGCCAGATAGCTGATGCTAATATCCTAGTATCCTACTAATATTATAAACGCGAAAATTTGCAAGTATTAATGGATTTATATTTGTTACTCCATCACGCAAAAACTACTAAAGGGATTTGAATAAAATTTGGTACACAGATAGATAACTGTCTGGAATAACACATAGACTACTTTTTATTCCGGAAAATTAACAGGTTCGGGAACTAGACGAGTGCAGCCGCAGAGCGCTTCTAGTAATTCTATATATATAAAAGCGAAAGGTCACTCATCACCGAATCTCAGAAACTACAAATGCTACAAGTCTCTAATTTTGCATGGAGGTGCCTTTTAGCATGTAGGCGCTCGCTAAGACGGGGTTTTGCGAAATTCAACCCCTAACAGGATGAAACCAGGGATGAACGGTTGTATGGAAATACTACGCGGACGAAGCCGCGGGTATCAGCTAGTAATGTAATAAACTTACAATGCTGTTTATGATTTCAGGTACCCATTCTACATCTCTCAGCTGTACAAAAAAGAGTTCTACATTCTAACTTGGCTCCGCTACACGATGTGGATCCCTCTCTATCCGTTCGGAATCGTCTGCGAATCCATTGTCATCTTACGGAACATACCATACTTCGAAGAAACGCAGCGCTTCACCGTTTCTCTGCCAAACGAATGGAACTTTGCATTCCATTTACCTTCCTTTCTTAGAGTATATCTACTTATCCTCACATTCCCGGGAATGTACTTCGTTATGTCGCATATGCACAAACTTAGGACCGTCAAGTTAAAACCTAAAGTAGTTATAAAGAAGTCTAAGTAAGTTATTTGAGGCGATGAAGTGATAGATAGTCCATTGTTTATTTTTATTTGGAGTGAATTAATTTATTGGTGTAGGTTTGTGAGTTAACTTCTGTCTATATGTGGTTATGACATATCCGAGACTGTCAACCAAAACTTCATACAAATAGCTTGATCAAATACCTATCTATTCGCACAACTATGTACTTTGAACTAGAGCCCGAATTTGTGTGTATCCTCTAGAATCGATATGATGAAAACGGGCAAAAATAAATATACCATTCTAATTAATCCATCAGGTACATTATAGTAATATATGGGACACGTATTTTTTGTTTTATCAAATTATTAAAATATTGAAACTTCCGGAGTGGGGGGTTGTGACGTCATGGCTACATAAAAGTCGTTTAATATAGACGTGCCGTCACTCGAAAGTTCTGAGCACAGTCAGTTTTTTTATAAACAAACAAAAAAATACGTGTATCCTACAATATACATATTTTTAATTATCTAACTGGTGGACTAATTAGTTTTTGTAGGTTACCATGCCTCTTACTGAATTGTTATAATGTATTATAACCGTCAGTTTACCCGCCGATTTAGTAGCGTATAATTTTCCCCAAGTGTCTTCATTCTTCAATGTAATTTTATTTTTGGAATCGTACGAGTGCAGTGCCGCGTTCAAATTCAAACCAAAAAAGAAAATATTGTCTATTAGTACATATAGATTTGTGATTTTACACCTTTGTAAATGAAGAAATGTATGCTTATTTTAGTAAAAATTAAACTTCATTGGTAAGACGTGATATCTAGATGGTGGTCACCTTTTAGCAGCGGGTGAAATCAGCAGGAATTGTAACTGTTACCGAGTATGTTTAATTTATTTATTTATTTATGTACCTATTGTCAGAGTGCTATTTTTTCCATGGAACTTAGAAAAATATTCTAAATTCTATGACATTTTCCTTGTGAACTGCCTAGTGTCGTACTAGGCGGTTCAGTAAGTCTAGATTATGTTTACATTTTTATACATTTGTGAAAGTAATAAAAGATTTTGTTTATTAAAAGGTTTTAGTTATTTGAGAAAGATATATGGTATCTTTAAGCATTTTTTTTTGTTTTTAGCCCCAATAAAAAAATTTGCAGTAACTAAACAGTAACTGCCGATCGATGTAAAAACTTATAATTCAGAGTTTGATAGCTCATTTTGGAAACTACGCGGGTGAAACCAGAGGGCGTGGCCATGTCATGACCACGCATTTCTAGATGGCCAATGGCCATGGTCCCGATTTTACCCGAACATTTCATTCATTCCCGAGTGTGATGCTTGAGGCCAATTCACAGCTCACGACAAAACTGTATCTGTGAGCCAAAATAAGTTGTCACTTCAATAATATATTTTGTAAAATAAACCGGTCAACGTGAGAGGACGCGGGAGGTTACTTCTATGCTATCAAAACCTATAGAACTACTATTTAGTTAGAAATTAAATTAAAGAATAATTTGGTAGAAGCTAATGGCCATCACGCTTTGGAGTTGTCGACTGTGCGCAGGAAGATTTTCGCGACACCATGCACTCAATGACGTAGTTCCGTAGGTCGTAGAGCCTTAGTACGAGGGTCAAACTGAAAGTTCTTAGAAAATCAAAAACTGATTACATTAGCCAGTTATTAGTTTTATTATATCTTTTCAAAATATTGTCCATTCACGTCAATACACCGCTGCATGCGATGGAACCACTGGGAAAAGCACTTTGCCCACTCGTCCTTAGGGGTCTCTTCAATGGCATCGCGATACGCAGCCACCGCTTCTTCAGCATTCATAAACCGCTTTCCTTTAAGTTTTTCTTTAATTTTTGAAAATAAATAAAAATCACAAGGCGCGAGGTCGGGGCTATACGGCGGGTGACCCAGTAATTCAACGTTTGATGTCGCCAAATAGTCGATCGTTCGCTTGGCGGTGTGCGATGAGGCGTTGTCGTGGTGAAGGAGGATCCTACTGCGAGGTCGTTTCTCTCGAACTTTTTCCAAGACAAGTGGCAAACAATTGGTAGTGTACCATTCTGCAGAAACTGTTTTTTGATCCTCTAACACAATTGTTGCGAAATGACCTATCCTTCCAAAGAACGAGGCCACCATTTTTTTCCCCGCACTTCGATCTCTCTTCACTTTAGTTGGCAACTCCTCGAAAGGAAACACCCACTGAGCAGATTGTCTTTTGGTTTCAGGATCATAACAGTAAATCCAGCTTTCGTCACCTGTTAGTATGTCGAACACAGCATTTGAGTCACCTCCGTTAAATCTTTCAATCATTTTACGGCACCAATCCACACGATGGAGTTTTTGAGCCTCAGTCAAATTATGAGGTATCCACCGGGCGCAAAGCTTCCTGACCGCTAAATGTTCGTGTAGGATTTTGTGCACTTGACTCATACCGATGCCTAAGCTTGTCCGAATCTGCTGATAGGTCACTCTTTTGTCAGTCTCTATCATACGCCGCACAACACAGATGTTATCTTCAGTCGTCGCCGTAGAAGGCCGTCCCTCACGTAAATCATCAGTGAGATTAGTGCGACCACGTTTAAACTCATTAAACCAGTTGTAAACAGTCGCACGAGATGGGGCTTCATCGTGAAAGGCCAATCGTAGTCTATCATAACTTTCTTGTTGACTTAAATGACATCGAAAGTCATAAAAATCATTGCACGAAAATTTTCTCGTGTTAAATTCATGTTGACGTGACACAGACAATTTTCAATTTGCCGCCAAATCGTAAAACAAATGACAAATGAATGAAGTATATACTCAGTAATATTGGCAAAGAGTTCTATTTTCAAATTACAGAATTATTTTTTTATTATATTGTTTATAAGTGGCCAGTTCTAAGAACTTTCAGTTTGACCCTCGTATCAGCGAGCGTTCCTTACGTACTTGAGCCCCAGGGCCTATGCAGATCGGACGGCAAGAGACCGGATGGGTTGACTGTGGTGTCCTGCAAGAACGCGATATGCCTAATTTGGGACGCCACTTGCATCAGCACTGTCGCCGCCAGCTACTTGGGTCGCACTATCCACTACCGTCAGCCGCGGCAGAGGATGCTCCGAAGGGGATTTACAAGTATGTTTAGCATCTTAGTATCGCCCTACGAATTCGCAAACCGGTACACCTGTAGCCGTGTATAGTGTAGACCTTGGGTTGTGGGGTAGCAGAGGCTAAAGGGTTCTCGCAGTAAAGGCGCAGGCTCAGGGAGAATACGGGTGACTCCCGCTCTGGTTAGCCATTGTCATTCAAGGTGGGAACGCGGCGAGCGTCATGTGCTCCTCATGGGCGGGGTTGGTTATTCGGAGATTAGTTTTAATATTTTTTTGAGTTTATGGTATAGTTTAATAGTCTTGTTTTTTTTATTTATTTGTAAATAAGTACATACTTATCCAAATAAATGTATAGTTGGTTTGTTTTGTAAGAGTAGTAAGGATAAGCAGTCCACTTTGTTCCCACCACTGGGACTCAGGGCTTTCTCTCATGAGTTCACAGTCAACGCCATAATCCACCACTCTGGCCAAGTGCGGGTTGGTAGATTAATACAAGCCCTCGAAAGATATGTTTCTTAAACCATCCCGTTACCCTCACGATGTTTTTTCAGTCAAGCCAACCAGTAATGTGTAAGCGTTACTGTGTTCCGGTTTGAAAGGCAATGTTTCCAGAGAAATTACTGGGCTTAGAGATTTAGCAGCTTAGATCTCTGGGTGACGAGCGTAGTGCAGTGCTAGGTAATGATTTGGACTCTTCATGTTCCAATAGCTGTTTGTCACTGTGCTGTTATGTGGCAGGCATCTTGCTTATCAGGCACATGACCTGCTCATCTCAACACCCTTTAATATAAAAAAAAGACAAATTATCCCATACCCAGGTTGAACATTACAGCAAAGAAAACACATATTACTGTAACTTCTGTAATAACCATGAAACTACAACATAATTTTAGCTAATTAAATAAAACCACCATAATTAAATAAGCTGAATGCTTATTCTTCTTTTGTGTTCACGATGAGACAACACAAGATTGTTCTAGCTTTCACATTTGTTTCTAAAAGATATTTGACTCTGTATATTTTTAATTACGCCTGGCATAGATCATTCACAGGATACACATAAATCACAAGTGCCCTTGAAGACTGTTCCGTTGATTATTACAGTTCCTTTCTATTCTTACAGCTTTCTGTCTAGAGGACTGTATTAGATATAACTCTAGACTAGACGTTTTGCCTACATTAGAAAATGCTTTTTATGGCCGCATAAAATTGATAGGAACATGTCTCTAATATAGAAACTGACTTCATAAGAAGACAAACTTAATCTTCATAAAATATAAATTAATGAAAGTTTATGAAGATGTTCCGATATTATTCCTGCAACTGCATTCTACAGTGATTTATCTTTCACATTGTAAATTGTTACAAGTATGTACCAGAGTGAAATATGCTTTTAGAAATATCTAGTGCACTTAAGAACGGAATTTGATGTATGTACGTTGATACCAGGCCTTGGGATCAGTGTGGGCATAGAATTCATGGAAGATTGGCTCGATGAGCTTGTCCTTGGGGACTAACTTGTATACGGGCTCTCCGTAGTATGTTCCCACCTGAAACAGAGTAATTTATATGTGTATGAGCAAGGGTAATCAAGCAAGATGACATTTAATTTTGTCCACTATGGTTTTATTGTTTTGGGTCAATTTGGAACCATTAAATGTTTACACTGTTATAAAAGTTATTTAGAACTTTCCAGAATCTTTTTTAAGTGTAACAAATTGTAAAAATAGTGAAACAAAGCAATTACATAAAATTTCTGTTAAAGTTTAAAACTTAACATTTGCCAAATATTAATGATTACATGTTTGTAGAGTGTGTGTTTCCTGACCCTAATGGTTGCCTGGAAGATATGCTACTAGGTATAAGGCCACAATGTATGGCACTAGTTAAGTATTTTATCTTGTGTATAATTGTTTTTACTTTCCTGGTGTGCTTAATAAAGTATTACTGACTGTCTGTAGTAGCAGGACCCAGGCCAGTACATTGCTAATGTAACGGCTATAGAAAATACTGCAGTATAATAAGCTAGATCAGCAAGTATTACCTTCCAGCCGGGAACATCCTTCATGAGCTCAGCCTCTGCGTCCCGGTTCCTACGTAATTGCTTCAGGAACTCACGGTCGCGCTCCGCGAGCAACATCGGGTAGATTGCCATCTTAGCTGAACGCAATTCGATCTCATTCCGTAGAATTCTCTTGTAGTTTAAGTAGTAAAGATATATCCCTGCTGTAGTTATGCCAATATAGCCAGCGAACATAGCATACCCTGAAAAGAGTAGATACAATTGTGATTTCCAGAAATTGTGTTAAATAAGTGAAAATTTAAGCTACAAGTTAACAAGAGGTCTGAACAGCTGATGGTGAAGCCAATGTTTACAAATAAAAAGAAACGAGTTGTAGAGATGAAAAAAGAATAGTAATAGGTAGTATGTATAAAAATAAATTAGTGCAAAAATATATTAAATGATCCGCTACAAAAACTTAAAATCACAGACCAAAGTAAACAACCCTAACCTAAAACAAGTTACATAACATCATCCAGATTAATGCAAGAAAATTTTACATACCACTGAAATATTGTTTTGCGGGTATTCTTTTATAAGGGATAGGCTTGTAGCCCCCCGCAGGGGGTAAATCCTGCTTTCTAACTATACAAGCCTCAGCCATTTTCGTTGGCTGAATTTGTTTGACAATCAATCAGTTCAGTTTTCTTTTCTTGAGGTTTGACAAACAGCGTTGTTTGCTTGACATTTGACAACTTGACATTGACAAATTGTTGATTCTCATCTAATAGTTTAACCACCATGATGTCTAACCCTTTTAGCCATTTATTACTATTGAACAGTTGGTTTTTAACTTATTTCGATTTTAGAACCAAATATTTCATTTAATATACTATTTTATCTAACTATGCGATATTAGAAATTATATAAAAAAACGTATTTAACTCTGGTTTTGGTTACATAAAAGTTATTTATGCAACTATGATTTGGTAACAAAATCGTCACCTTGACTACCGTTTATAATTCGGATTTTCTAAATAAAAACGCTTGTATTTTTCGCGCAATTTTTATAAGACGTATTTACAAAATGACTGACGCTGAAGTTCAAGCTGATATACCAGAACCAGAACATGATGAGTTAGCGAACCCTACAGATCTGAAGATCAAAGCATACGAGCGAATCAAACTCTACCCGAAAGTTCCAATAGAACCATCTGCTTACGGCAAACATAAAAGCTATAGCCGTCCTTGGATACTACAAGATGGTAGAAAACCTCCAGAATGCGGTAGCGAAATGAGAGCTGCTTACAAGATTCCTAAAAAACCTGCATTCACCACAGGTGCGTTTTGCTACTCTATTTTTGTGGGTTCTTTAATCCGCCACAAATTACACAGATGAATAAAAATACGTGCTAGCAAAACTTTATATTGTAGCTTTTAACTTTATACAGGGTTATTGGTAATCAGTCTGCATCCTTTTAAGGCGATGTTAAGTACATTAAATACGTCAACTTTTGTTCAACCGTTCATAAAAAACGTGGATTTTATTCCCATACAAAATTTTTAAAAATGTCTACAAATACACTTTTTTCCCGGTCTTAAAGAATCTAACTTCTCGTAACATGAGCGTGCACGCTCTTTGACGCTCGATAAATGATGTGCCAAGTGAATAAACACCAAACAGGCGCTAAACAGTAGGTACTGATGGTTTGGTATATGTAGTGGCCGGCAAACAAGTTGACCCAAAATTGACGTGGAAGGGGAAAGTTCGCGCATGTACACTTCCACCAAAGAGACCTTAAAAACGTTTCTGCGCAGCAAATTTCATTGGGTCAACTTGTTTGCCGGCACCCGGCACCTATACCAATGTATACCAATGTACACACTGAAGTTTGCGGCTTAATATTAATTTCAGGTATTCGGAAGCGAATGCTGACAGATTTCTTCTGGGAGCAGATGCTGGACGAGGTGGTCGAGGAGATGGCCACGTCGCAGCCCGTCGTCGAGTACTGCACGGAAATGGACGCCAATTACGTGAAGGAGAACTTTACACCGCGGGATTTGGCCGTCGCCGCGGATAAGAATGTATGGGACTACCACACTTCCGCACATTATTAGTAGGAAAGAGGATAGTCAACAGCGATACTAATTTCGAAATATTTTTTAGCCAAATCCATTGTTGTTGTTATAAAAGCCAGTAGTGGCCTCAATGGCGGGTCTAAGGGTAGGGGGGGGGGCTTATGAGCTTCATGACCCCACCCCTTCCCATGGGCTGGGTCTAGAACCTAGGTGATGATCTCGTCTTTGCTTAAGAATTAAAAAAAAGAGGCTTATCGTATTCTTAAAACCAGATCATCATTTTCTGCATACTTCCTATTAATATATTGCCTCTATCTCCTCTTCTCTCAGCTCTTCTATAAGAACAATTTCATTGAAATCATCTACGAGATGGCGAAGATACATAGGTCTTGTCGTTTGTCAATGGTGTGCGATATAGGTGCATCAATAAAAACAAAACTAATTTTGTACTTATTTACAATATTAATTTCAGATGCACCTAAAATATCCTCTTTACGGAACAGGATCCAGCGCCATCACTTTTTACAGCGAAACCATCCAGAAACAAGGCCCGGTAATCTTGATTTCATTTAACTCAATTTTATTGTTTGTGGAGATTGATGATAACTGTAACTAATGCTCAAAGTTATGAATGAATATAGGCTAAGATGGTTGATACAAGGTGCGAGAGTCGGGAACTTCCACGTGGTGCACCCTAGGCATTAGATACAACTTACCTTGTTGTCTGATGCATGATTCCGTCTGTGGATGGACGAACTTCTACGCGTAAACCTCGCCACTTCATGGGTCGCGTGTAGACATTCGTTTGGGGGGACTTGGAGTTTTATTACACTGCGAATAGTTTTAACTGAACGAGTAACAGTCCAAAGTTATTCCAGTCGAAACGAACTTTAACGCCATAAGAGTGCGGGTCCGTGGACTCCAGGTAGGGCCGGTCACCAGGACTTTGCCCTATAGGTAAGTTAACGGCGAAGCGGCTAACTGGGGATTAACTATCTTAGTCGAGATACTCGAGAGCGAGAGGAGACTCTCGCTCATCCGCGGAAGTGGTCACGTGGAAACTCCACTAAGAGAGCCTAAGGCATCAAACGTTTAGGGACGTCCAACACTATCTAGGGGTAAGCTCTCCCGAGGAGCTGACAGTTTCCGGCGCGTCACTGGAGCCAAATGCAAGATTTCTGTCCGGGCCCGCAAGAGCGCGGACAGCGGCAATGTTGCGGAATGAAAAAGCGGTCCCGTGATCTGTTGCTAAGCCACGGTCCAAGAAATCCGTCGAGGTTTCGGTTGGTAGGGGCACCATTTGAGTGGTATCGAGCCCGACGTGTGCCATTGATGACTTATACAGAGTTAGCAATTAAATAGGTAATAGTATCTACATTATATTGTGTGCTCATTGTTTTAGGGTGAAATATTGGAGAAGTTCCGGAGATGCCAACATTTCACCAGACCGATGGAGGAAAGACTGGACGACGGCTGGGTTTTATAAAGCATGTCCTGGAGGATAATTTGCTGTAATGATTTTAATAGCATTTATCTATTCTATGCCGCATGTAGGTATATGATACTTCTTATAATTTTTCAAACACCCAGTTGTGTTCTAATATGAAAGGCTGAGGTTTGCTTTATGTGTTTGTAGAAATAAAACTACTTTGGTACCTAGTTAGTGGTCATTTTATTTTGTAAAATAATTACCTACTAGTAAATCATCGTTTGGCTAGATCCACAAGTGCCAGGGCTATTACACTACCTAGACAGCTTATGGTCTTCCTGCAAACGTGTAAACTTATATTTTGTTTTATTCATATTCTAATTAATTTTAAATGCGAAAGTAACTTTCATGCATAACTACCGAACTGATTTTAGTGAAATTTGAGACAGATCTTTTTAATTAAAAAAACGATTTCAAAGAGTTGAGGCCGGGGAGGACTGGCGGGTTTCTTTTTCCAGTGGTTACGGTGCGCCGCTCGCCCTGCCCGCCGCGGCTTTAACAGGGGTCCTCAGGTCGCCACCGTAAGATTGTAAGGAAAGACGAATGAGCAGCAGAAGCCGATATTGCGCTGCCCCGCTTCCACACACACAGCGACACGTCAAACTTATTACATTGAAATGTTTGTCCGCCGGGAATAACTGTGTAACTGTCCGCTGGGGAAGTACCACACCTTTGCCAGTTATTCTACCGCCAAGCAGTAATGTGCAAACATTACTGTGTTCCGGTTTGAAGGGCAATTTTTTAGAGAAATTACTGGGCTTAGAGATATAATATATCAAATCTCTGGGTGACGAGCGCAGTGCAGTGCTAGGTAATGAATTGAACTCTTCATGTTCCAATAGCTGCGTGTCACTGTGCTGTTATGTGGCAAGCATAGATGAAGATTTTTTTTTGCTACGCAAAAAGATCAACAAAGCGAGTGAGCGAGAAATCATTTTCAAGTGGAAATCGCTCGAGAGAAGAAGAGAAAGTGAATGAAGTAACGTCATTACAATATTTTAGTATACCCGAACGTAACAGTCTGATTTCGTCGCGGTGAAAATCGTGTATTTTTTATTAATCCTTGGATTGCAGACGATTTTATTATATTATTTATATTATGGCATGTTCTGTGCGTGAATGTGATACAAGACGATACTATAATCCGAATCATTACACTAGTCACCAACACATGTTAATATGATTTTTATCAGGTCTCCGAGCAGCCTTTGTGTGTCTTTTACATTTGACGTCTTTGGTGGCAAGCATGTTGCTTATCATCAGGCACATGTCCAGTTCGTCTCGTCACTTTTTATTTAAAAACAAAAACTCCCTAAAATATATCACAGACACGTCAAATTGAAAACCCTTTTAAGTCTAGAAGTTAAAACAGCAAGTCGTCATCGTTTTCATTGAAGCAGAGCGCGTGATGCGCGTGCGCGCGCGGGTGTCCGGGGTAGTACGTGTTGATGATACTGGTCATCACATCCGGGCAGCGACAGTACGGCAGTTCCAACTCTTGCAAGATCGGGTCTTCTGTAACACATCGGACTTAACGTAAACAAAATCGGCAGTCATAGGAACTGCCGATAGAAGTGAAAGCTTATAACTCAGAATTTGATAGCTTACTTTGGAAACTACGGGAGGGTGGGTCAGGTGGGTGCGATTTCTAGAAACCAGGGCCAATGGCCGTGGTTCCGAGTTTACCCGAAGATTTCTTTCATTCCCGAGCGTGATGCTTGGAGTCAATTCGCAGCCCACGAAAAATCTGTCTGTGGTACGCCAAAAGAAGTATTCACTTCAAAAACTGCTTTCAAGAACCACACATACAGATTTTTCGAGGGCTGTGAATGAAGCTCGGAATTGAAAGAAATGTTCGGGTGAACTCGGGACCACGGCGATTGGCCATCTACAAATGCTGCTGCATGTCCCATTGGCTATTTAAGATTGCGTCAGTATTTCTAGATGGCCTTATTATAACCTTAATACAACCTTATATAACCTTAATAAATAATAAAAAATCAGAAGATTAAGAATCAGAAAAATCTGAATCAAAAGCTTTAAATTTTTAAAATATATTTATTTTTAAAATTAAAAGAATTACTTATATAAATATATATATAAAAAAATTGATAAAATAAATTGAAATCAATTCTTTTAAATATCGAGCAAAGCTTATGTCTGGAGCGTAGTCGTGGTGACTCCATTTTTATTCGTGCATTATATTTAGGTATACACTATACCTACTATACCCTTGTCTACAAGTCTTAAATTACATATTGACTAAAATAATAATTAAAAAACTAATCTCCGAATAACCCACCTCTAACTGCTTCCGGCGCAAAAGTGCCCATGATGCTCGCCGCGTTCCCACGCTGAATGGCAATGGCCAACCTTTGCTCCAGGAACGCACCAGAGCGGGAGTCACCCGTATTCTCCCTGAGCCTGCGCCCCAACAACCCAAGGTCTCCACGGCAACAGGTACAAATTCGTACTGCGACACCAACATACCATACTTTCGCTTCTTCTTATCAGCGGCATCCTCTGCCGCGGCCGATGGTGAGTGGATAGTGCGACCTAGGTGGCTGCTGGCGGCGACAGTGCTGACGCAAGTGGCGTCCCAAATTAAGCACGTAGTACTAATGTATACGTAGGTATACATTATAAAAAAATATGTAAATAATATATGTAGGTACTTATGTTTTTAAAATTTGCTTGTCGCGCGGCTTCTGCAAGAGCGAGGCCTCCCCCTAAGACCGCCATTGCCTATAGTACCTATCTACTGTTTTGTATAAACTTTTTTTAAAACCTTCTCCATTATAGTATTCATCATGATCGTGTTGCAGCAAGGCCAATCGTTGCCTCCGAACTTTTTTGGCTTTCACCATTTTCAAGCGATGAAAATCTTCTCTCTCCTGGTAAAATAAATATTGAACAATCAGAACCCTTTATTGTTTAGTTGTGTAGTGTGTACAAAAGATTTTATTAGGTACCTACCAGGATAGGTACCTATACTATACCCATCGATATAACGCATTGGATGTGCCCTGAGTACGGTGAAATTGGTAATAAACTGCGTCTGTGTTACTATACTACCACCACTACACACCCACTACTTACGCTACCGTAAGTGGTTTACATAGGTACCACCACTCTACTTGACCCCTAGAATCGCTAGCGGAAAACGAACAGTGATAGGTAAAAACTTTCGGCGTTCACCGCTTCCTGCAACCGACTAGAAAGGAAAGAGTGAGCTCACTCTTCCAAACGATGACATAATTCCGTGCGCCTGAAGTTTGTGAGGCCATATCCAATGGGTTATATCGATGTCTATACCTATTATTACTAGGTAACTATATATTGAAGTTTTGAAGTATCAACTTCAAGAGTTTGCATTAATTTCTACTTTATCCAGACTTTTGAACTACATTCACTCGAAAACTATGTCATTATTCCTTATTACAGTTAGCTAGATATAAACATAATATTTGCGTTGTATCCCGCAAAAATTGCCCTTATGATAGGTAGTTAATTAGTGACGTGAAATTCATAGTATTTACCTACCCTTTCATCCATTTCCATCAGAATGTAAGATTCCGTGTTTTGCAATTTCGGTATGATAACTTTCTCGATCCCATTTAGTTTCCTGAAAATCAAAGATTTCCGTGCGTTTGATGGAAACATTAAACAACATCCAAAGAGTAGGTAGTAGAGAGCCAGGCTAACTGGCCGTCATACCCATACCTAGTACAAGCTTTGCTTACTTTGGGGTCAGATGGTGTTGTTTGTGAATTGTCCACCAATACTTATTTATTTTCAAGATTAAAATTAGATGCGTCTTAAAAAGGTATTAAGTAGGTACCTACTAAATGCATAAGCGGCCCAGTTTATGCTACCACTGCTGTGCCTAGGGTACCTTCTCTCACAAGGATAGAGTCAATGTCGTAATCTACCACGCTGGCCAAGTGCGGGTTGGCAGATCGGCAGGTGACGCATGTCCTCCAAAGATGCTTTTCTTAAAGCGTGCCAGTTTCCTTACACATCCATACACATTCACATATCCTACTTTTAACCACGGGAACAAGAACTGCGCGGATAAAACCGCGGGGCGTTAGTAGTAGGTACCTACAAAATACTACACAAACATGTAGGTAACTTACAATAAATCAAGATACCCAAAACTTACCTCAAGGTGCTCCTAATCGCCTCATCTAACAAAATGCAAGTGTGCCTCAGCGAAGCAAACTTAATCAAAAGCCTGACGGCTTCCCTGAAAGACTTCTTCGCTTCGGCAGTGCGGTGGCCGCCGGCGCCCAGGCCCGCGTACCTCAGGGCATCGCCGGCCCCTTCGCCTGACTCTTCCACCGGTAGCAGGGTGACCGTGGCCACACCGCCTATGTTCTCGCTTACGCGTGAAACTCTAACTTGGGCCTGCAACGACCAGGGACTTGAATCTAGTTTGGGTACCTACTTGGGGAAGGGCATTGTCAGTATTCTGCATAATACTGTCTTTTGAATGTCCATATTTACACTAAAATAAATATATATTATAGAGAGAGATTTGTATTGTTGTTTGTAAATAAAAAGTGACGAGACGAGCAAGGCATGAGCCTGATGGTAAGCAACATAGGTACCTGCCACATAACAGCACAGTGACACGCAGCTATTGGAAAATGAAGAATCCAAACATTACCAAGCACTGCATTGCGATCGCCACCCAGAGATGTAAGTTGTTATATCTCTAAGCCCTGTAATTTTTCTGGAAACATTGCCCTTAAAACCGGAACACAGTAATGTTTGCACATTACTGCTAAACGGTAGAATAACTGGCAAAGGTGTGGTCCTTCCCCAGGCGGACTCTGCCAAGAGTCCTACCACTACATGGTGCGGCTCGCCAGTTTATTTACTTGAACTTGGCTTGCCACACTGCCGTGTGTCTACGTTTAAAACAGAAGACTGCTGAAATACTTAACGTGAAATGTAGACTATAAACATTTTCCTGGAGTAGCTAGCCAACGTTGATGCCTGATTTACACTTCATTCTAAGGCTAAGTCTTCTTAAAGTAAAAAAATATGAATGTCATGAACACAAACATTGGTAGTTACTATCGCTCAGATTGACTAACCAAAACAGACAGTAGTTTGTGAAAATAAATAGCAAATATGTTTTATGCCCGAGCTACCCGAAGCTATTTTTAACCGACTTTAAAAAAAAGTAGGCTTCTCAATTCGACCGTATATATATATATATATATATTTTTTCTTATGTGTGTTCGCGGATAACTTCGTTGTTTATGAACCGATTTGGATGATTCTTTTTTTGTTGGATAGGAGACATTCCAAGGGTGGTACCATGATAAGGAAACCAGGATCTGATGATGGAATCCTGCAGAAATTGAAGAGAACTTGCAAAAATTGTAGGGGCGACAAGCGCGATTGTTAATTTTTCCATTAAGTATTTACAAGCACTACAATTTATTTTGGTTTGGCACTACGAAGATTTGGAAGCGATCTGATGATGGAGCCAAAATACTGTCGAGGGAACTCCTCAAAGATTTACACCAATTATCTTGTGTTTGGGCTTGATTAATTTGTATTGATGAGCACTTTACGTCTAGATGTCTTGGGACTGTCTTTCATCATCATTATAAATGTCTATGTTTGGATGTTTGTTGCTCAATCGCGTTGTAACTAATTAATTAATCGTTAGACCTTTAAAAACTGTAAGGGTAGACTAGTGCGTTTGAAAATGTTTCAATTAAGTATTTTAAAGCACTACAATTGAATGAAGGTCTGGAGTCGATCCGATGAAGGAGCCGAAAGACAGTCGAGGCTACTCCTCAACGATCTACAGCAGTTACCTTGTGTATAGGCTTGATAAAGCTGTATCGATGATCACTTAACACATACCTAGGTGGGATGTGACTGTTATTAGGGGTTTGACGATGAAGACAAAGGACAGTTATATGAACTGTTTAACGGTTTACAGTAGCTAGTGTTTGGGCTTGATTCATGTACTCTTAAATATTGATGAGAACTTGGCACCCACATAGGTACTGAGGACCATTTTACAGGTCTGAGTACATCGACCATCCTGGATTTGAACACTTTATCATAGCGAATATTATTCTACTAGTCAAGATTGCAAGAAAAATAATGCTTTATCTTCTCACCTAATTCAAGAATTATTCATCTAACCATCACTTAAAATCATAAAATAAAATAATTTTAACAAAAAAAAGAACCGACTTCAAACAGTAAACTAAAAAGTAAAAAATAAATCTCTTTACCACAAAGTAGAACGTACTTACTTTGATTAATTTGAACAGACATGATCAAATAAGTATTTAACAATTCTGAAGTCGGTGCCAAGTAAATGTTGCAACAACCTTCCTGTCTATCATACATACATATTTACATATGTCCCCAACAACTTCTCTATGTTCCAAATGTCAGTTCGATTTACTACTCTACGAATGTTAGCTTCAGCTGTAGTTGTTTTACTTGGCACCGACTTCAGAATTGTTAAATACTTATTTAATCATGTCTGTTCAAATTAATCAAAGTACGTTCTACTTTGTGGTAAAGAGATTTATTTTTTACTTTTTAGTTTACTGTTTGAAGTCGGTTCTTTTTTTTGTTAAAATTATTTTATTCAAGCTAGTGTTAGCTAGTACTCCGAGCTTCGTGTAGACAACGCAAAACGCTACGCAACGCTGGTTCTGTCCACACGAAGCTAGAAATACTAGCTTGCTAACTGCTGTTTGAACTCGCTCATAAGAGAAGGTATACCTCTCCCACATTCTCCAATACCAACGCATTAGATTCCCCATTGGTAAACTTTACAGCCGCCAATGATATATAGGCCTCCCGGAGCGTATGCCCTAGGATGCCCTGCGTAGCCGAAAGTTCTCCAGCGGCCTGGCGCCCTTTGAACCGAAGAGCTTCCACCTTCCTCTTGAGGAGTTGATGGCCCCTGTTCACTCGCTCTCGACGACATTTTATCTCTTTTAACATAAACAGGGACGCCGTTACTGGGTACCGGTTTTCGGAATTCATAGCAACGTATGTTGCTTATTCGGGATTCAAGAAATTGGTTAACTACAATCGGATAAATACAAAGCAAACATTTGGCTTTGACGTAAAATTGACAAATTAAATTTAAAATTATTGTTGTCAATGTAGTCAACAGACATGGAATTTTTGAGTCTTGATATCTATCATTATAAGGTTCTTAGAGCAACAAGGTTCACGCATTATTGAAATAAAAATGTCCAAAATACATTTCATGATTATTATTTATACATATAAATCTGTAATAAATTTAACATTTCACAAATGTTTCTATGGGTAAAGCAGTCTCTGTTAAGCCTACTTATGTTTCATTCAGTTTTCTGACTGGTCCAGTATGGTCCCAATAAAGTTCTCCAGGTCTCAGCTGTCCTGCCAGTAGTTGTAGTTTCCTGAAGGCGGTGGAACTGACATGGGAGGCCCCGCAGGTGGGGGCCCAGTTCCAGAGCTGTATGGAGATCCTTGTGGGGACCCGTATCTAGGCCGGAACCACGGACGACCGTTGTACTGGTATTGGTTACTCGCGTAAGCTGCCAAATTTTGTCCTGTAGCGTTCGGGTAAGGATTCTGATTCGGTGGATAAGCCACATTAGGCATGTTGGCTAAAGTCTGAGTTGGATAGGATTGGTTCGGCGCTGGTGTCGTCGACGGGGAGTACGATTGCTGCGTAGTTTGACTACTAGTTGGTGGCGTCGAGGCGTAATTGTTTCCCGTTTGGTTTGACCCGTTCGTCGGATAGCTTGGAGGTGGCTGTGAGGTATTCTGAGCCGTGTAGCCTGGGTTGGAAGCACTACCGTTCCCGTTGCCGTAGCTGGGTGTAACTGGTTGAATTGGCTGCTGGTTGTAATTAGTTTGTGGCGAAGCACCGTCAGAGAAAGATTGCGCTGGGTTTTGACTAGTCGCTGCCATCGAATACCCGTTCCCGTCCTGAGAAGACGAAGTTATATAATTCGCTTGATTGGAAGACTCATTTGAGTTTTCGTTCTCAGTTGCCGGTGGTTGGCCGCTGCCATTGTTAGAAGTAGTCGTATTTTGCGTTGCCGCCATATTGTACTGAATACTCTGATTGGCCGGAACAGTCATGGCTCCAGCGCTATTTGGCAGCATATATTGCTGAGGCATGTTTGCATACGAAGTGGGCGTTATAAATGAGTTTTGCTGTAGTATTTGGTGAACTTGCGCCTGACTGACGGGTATCTGAGCTCCGGTCAAAGGAGATGACGCTTGAGGCGCTTGTACTATCGGAATACTTCCTAAGTTTTGATTGGCCAGTTGATGGCCTAAAGCTGCATTTAACTGCTGCGCTGATAAGGGTGTGTTCAGATTTATTCCCGCTGGCATATACTGAGAATTTGCGGGCATGTTCATGGTATGCATTAGCGGCATGTTGTATTGCACTCCGCCAGGGACGCCTAATTGATTTGGTTGCATCACCGTCACGTTTTGCCCTGGAAGCATCTGTTGCCCGATTAATCCTTGTGGTAGCCCTCCCTGGACTAAGTTCTGATTAGTAGGTATCATGTATACTTGACTATTTGGCTGCCCGAGAACGGTAGGCATCTGACTTATGTTCAAAGGGTTTTGGAGTACAGTCATTCCTTGAGGCACCGTGATCATCTGCACGTTTTGCGTGTTCTGTATCTTGTTGAGGTCTTGTTTCTGGTCTTTACTCTGGATTTGGATGGAATTGCGATCGATTTGACGGATGTACATTCCTGTGCCGTCCGAAGTCATGCCTGTCGCTGATACACTGTTGGAAACAATGAAGAGTTAAAGCGTAACTTGGACCAATACGAGTTCATAACAAATTTTTTTAGACAAGGTGAAACCATTTTGATGCCAAAAAAATTGTGCTATACTTACTTCGTCTGTTGCCCTGAAGAAACATGGATGATGGTACCATGTGGATTGATTTTCATCCCCATATTACTTACGGCGTCTCTACCTGTGGAATGGGTCAGAATTTTAAATTCTATATTTTTAGTATCAAAGTCGCTTTGCTGTATTTACGCTTGTGCACCTACGCAGGTTGTAGCCAAGATTGAGAATTTAATCCCATATTACTTAAAATTATTGTGAACTTTTTGATATCAGGATTTAAGGAGTCTTTTTGTTCTTGTGAGACAAACTAATCTTGGCTACCCCCAATATCGCGTCAAATATCTAAGCTATTTGGTCAACATCTTTGTTTTCTTGTTATAACGCCGCTCGTCATCAGTCGTGTTTAGATCAGATGCCATCTAAATATAGAGCATAGGTATATACAAATTCCTACACAATAAACGCAAAACGCAAATTCGAGAATGAGCCAGTTGTCACAGACACCAAAAGGGAGGTTTCAAATCTGCAATGAAAACTTGTTAATAGTGGCTATATGATATGGATAAGTCTTCCTGTAGCACTTTGCTGCTTTAAAATTCTGCTGAGTATACGAACTGTAACAGAAAATTATATAAGACTACTAGCTGACCCCGCAAACGTTGTTTTGCCTTAGTGAACAACCCTTGTCACTTAGGGGTATGAAAAATAGCTAGTAGCCGATTCTCATACCTACAGAATATGCATATAAAATTTGGTTAAAATCAGTAAAGCCGTTTCGGAGGAGTAAGGAAACAAACACTGTGACACGAGAATTTTATATATAAGATGTTATGAAACGTAGTTGTATTGTATTCGTAGTTGGGGCCGGGAACTAAGTAGAATATCTCTGGTCACAGTTGCAAGACGCTTTCAAAACCTGTTCACACATAAATAAAAGTTTATAAGCCACAGCCTGTTGTCAAATGCTCTGCCTTTGTATCACCACAAGGATCTCCATTCACGAACTAGTAAAGATTCAATTGAAATCTATAGAAAAGTCAAGAAATGGTGAGGATGACTTCTTCGTTGCTGCTCTCGTGAACTGCACACATCTTGAAGATGATGATTGTAGCGACGACGCCTTTCGTGTGCAAGAAAAATGGAGGCAAAAAATGGGCAGAGTTCATAATATTATGTTATTGTGTGAGGAAACCGACATGTAATCTTTCGAAGTCATAATATGTCATCCACCAACCCGCAGTGGGCCAGCGTGGTGGATTATTGCCTTAACTCTCTCCTTGCGATTGAAGGCCCCGAGGCAGCAGTGGGAACATTTGGTGAGCTGTTTATGCTTGTGCTAATAATATTATGTTAGATGACTGAATAAAAAAACGAATCGCTTGTCATAGTCGATCTAAACAATGCTATAAAGATGCGACGATTGACCTTCTAAACGCAACGCACTGATGCTTTATAATATCATATTAAAATAACCAGCGACTTGGATAACAAAAACAAAACATATAAATGGGGCGCTTTCAGAATGCTAAGAACTTATAAAAAAGTTGTCAATAATTGTGTCATATCATTCATCTTTTATTTTGTTTGAGAAATTTGTTGGGCATAATTCAATAATTTGACACATATTTTCACCCTTTTATCACTTATTTCTGTCACTTTGAAAACGCCTCATAAGCAGACTTCATTGCAAAAACATCTAAATGAATTTGGAATGATTTTGAAATAAGTAGATCTCAGTAATTGATGCTATTTGCAGACCCAAAAATTAGAACTTATTACGCTACTTACTAGCTGTAAGCTATTTAATATTTACGCCAAATGCGAAGTAGATGCGTAAGAAACAATTAAGCACGCATTACAAAATACAAACGTAAAACAGGAATTACGCAGTGCGAAAATTGCGAAAATTGAGGCATACGCTACAAATACAAAGTTTTACTAATTCGTTCCATTCGGAAGCTGATATGTAACGGTGTTATAATACAATATGTCGCAGTACTAATAATTGAGAAGTGTGTAATTAAAACACGAAAAAAAAATACGCTAAGTGCAAAACCAGTAAGCAATAATAGCATTTTTTACGTTACGCGTGAGCAATGACGCTAACTCAATATTTCGTCATTTCATTGTATAAAATCAACTATTCCTTTCTAGATATTTCTTAACATGTATTAAAATGTCATATTATTCGAAGATGTTCGAAGATACACATTGTAAAGAAATGTTGATTTTACATCTTCGAATAAAGTTACTCATACCGTTATGATCGAAAAAACTTCACTTAGCAATTCGTCTGACCATCCAGTTTATGAATAAAACATGAGGATGAGAAATATTGAAAACATAATTTTCCAATTGGATTACGGCTTTATAAATACTTCGAAGTCAAATACTAAAGAAAAAAAAGTCATCAAGAAACTAGGCCTGTAGATATTTCAGGTAGCTGGGCGAGGTATCTGTGAAAAAAGTGTTTAGCCTTGTGCACACATAAAATATAAAGTATAATATTAAGTTATGTCTACTATTACATTTGTTAAACTACGCTAAATTGAGAAGATTTAGAGAGAAAAAAAGCGGTTTAAGAAAAATAAAATTAAAAGCGCATTTGCATCTGGTCATTTGCAGGGTTGTAAGACATAAGTAATAAATGTTTGTTTCATAGTTGAGATACCATTATAACTAAGTTTTTTTTTTTTACGATAACGATTATAATAACTGTCATTAACTTTACACTGACTTCAGTTTTGGAGAATGCGGTGTGACTGACTTCAGTTTTTGGGACCGTCATCAGAGTGAAAATATGAGTACAAGCACAGAGGAATGCCTTAACAAGATTCTTTAAAAACCAATTTAACTTCACATTTCAGGTCTTCTCCGCTAGGGCCATATAATTAACAGGGATGCCACGTTGATTCTTGAATTTTACTATTAGCCGCGCGCCGCGCCCAACTTGAGGTCGTACCCTTCTGAGGTGGCCTTGCGGGAGGCATGATGAGACATGTTATGTATTTAACAATTAAAGGTATGCCGTCCTTCCCGTTTCTCTCGACTTGAAAACAAGATTGTCTCAAGAGTGTGGTACTCATTGAACACGGTGAGTGTGGTAATTATATTAAACGACTTCAGGTGCGCTTCGAATTAGCTTTTGGGTATACTATTTGGGTCTCCGTTTACGCTATAGTAGCTTTTAGCAAGTTTAGAGGTCAATTGCAATAGGTCCCTCAAAATAAAATTGATTTTGACTATGTGCCAATGTTTATCCCTAAACTAGCGGTCCGACTCGGTTTCACCCGTGATACATAATATATAGCCTATAGCACCCAGGGTTCACGTACATGTCCAATAGTGAAAGTTTTTATGAAACCGGTCCTGATATTCACTAGCAGCTGCCCGGGGGCCTTCAACAACCTGAATAGGTTGGTTGCTTCATGGGATAGCCTGGAATGGTTCGAATAGAAGGTAAGTATGAGCCACGCACAATGGCCTAATTGAGAGGCTAAGTACGGAAAGGGCCCCGTCAAAACTAACTAACTAGTTCCTGATATTATACAAAAATAAATATTTTTGTATTTTGTATATTAGCGCGTTATAACAAAAAAACCTCTACAACTTTATAATATTAGTATATGTAGATTAGTTACTTTCAGTATCTCAGCTATAAAATCGAGTAGTTCATAGAGACAGATTTCGTAGATTATACCTGGTGCGCTGGTGGTCCAGGATCGTGCGTCCCGCGAACCCTTCTCTTGGCTTACATTCGACCTGCGGCATATCGGCACAATTCACACACACTACTGGCACACGTCACAACTCGCCAATCGTCGAACGTTAACAATAATAAATACAATACACGTTAGAAAATAGTGAGTTCCAAAATATTTTTTATATAATATTAAATTCTCAGTTCTAATAGTTAATCCGTCGCTAATAATTTAGATCAAACCGTTTATCGGAAAGTTGAGAAGAAACTAAATGCCATACTTTATTGTTGTCTAAGTTGACATTTGTATTTTTGTCAGTCTACTACCGCCATTTGGGACATAGTTTGAATCAATTTTTTTTTCGAAATCGCCTCATTGTTACTGATTACCAACTTGGCACAACAGTTTCAGTACTATCTATCAAATTGCACTATGTTTTATATTAATATCACATATGTACATAGAGTTGTCATAGAACATCGCAAAGGTATATCATGATTGTTGTGAAACAATTTGAACAAGAAATAATTTGGAACTCAAACTACTAAGTCAGTTAGTTGTCACTTGTAATTTAAAATAATAGGTGGTTTCGGTATCAATATAGCTCTTAGTTACAATTTACAGTTATATGTAAACAACTTACCACATTATAACTGTGCAATGATGTTATCCTTTAAACTTAACACTAAAGAATCTGTAACTAGTTGAAATTTACAAAAATCATGCCTAGTATGGTCACCAGTCGCCACTCCTCGCCCGATACCTATAACGGCAGTGTTCGCCTGCCTTGCAAAACTACCTCCTTTTACGTACTACGAAATTCGTCTATGTTATCGAGTTAGATACCGTCCTGTCTACACCGTTTAATTTTAAATTATTATTTTTAACTTTTCCTTCATACATTTATGAGCTTCAGCACCATCATGAACTTCATTTTGGCGTATGAAAGTTGGAATCAGCTATTTAATAAATATGATCTAATCTACTAAACATTTTGAACTTGTACACAAACAGTTTTTTAAAAGTCTAAGTCCAGTATTCATAAATGTACAATTTACACGTCAATTAACATAAAATAAAAACAAAAGAAGGAGCATACAAATTGTATACGTTTCCAAAGTTTGAAATGATTACTTCACTGTATTATAATAATTATCGTACAGAAAACAGTCAAGCATTATACTTTATACTACACCTGCTCGGAAAGTACCTTGATACTTTATCAAATTTACGGTAGAAAGTACGTCATTGCATATCGAACAAATATGCGGCGAGAAAACGCATCTGAGCGGGAGAGAAAAGTGTATGAAAATCCATTTCTTACGTGGTTTTTCTTTTTTAATTTTGGGTAAGACTATGCGCTGGTAACCTAAATATCAAAAGCCAAAAAGTTTTTACAGTGAGTTTTTATCTCCAAGTTCGCAAAATGACACTGGCCACTAGCTGTGTGTTGGATGGTGTCAAACAATTTGAAAAAAGAACATGTGAAAATTGCAGACGCCATTGGCGCCATTTTCAATTTGTGTGTTGTTTGAGGATTCAGTTTTCGTAGAAAAGTAAAATAAAACTATCAAAATGATAAGTAGTGATAGTGATGATGAAGATTTTTTAACTCCGCCGCAGTTGAAGGAAACACTCCTACTCCTCCTACTCCTACTGTCGCAAACATCTCAAACAAACATTAATGGAAAAAGTGTTACATTAAGCTTCACTAACTGCAACAATTTCAATATAAATTTAAATTAGTAAAGATTTAGTTTTTTATTTTCCTCGTAGGTGTAGTATAAAGCACTATGTATCACTCGAGAGAAAGTGCGATTCCCGATCTCGGGTGTTTTAAAGCCCTCGCCTACGGCTCGGGCTTCAAACGACACCCTCGACGGTAATCGGTCACTTTCTCCTCTCGGTGAACAATGTACTATTCTTGTTTATCTTTGGAACCTCCTTTCAAAAAATAATAGTAATATTTGCCATTTCTGCTCGGCTGTACTTTGTACGTGACAATGGTCCCATTTGGCGTTTTTATGAGTGCGCTGTCGAATGTTTAATTGCTGCATTTAGGTTCTAAAAAGCGGCAAACTGGCAATGCAACGATGCCAAAAGTAGTACGTTTTTTTATCGCGCTTAGATCAGCGATTGACCAAGTGTGATAATTTGAAATTTCCCGAATTACAGCGCAGCGGTCCAAGTGAGATAGAACAATGATTTAGAACAATTGTATTACGGTGGCATTACAAGTGACAGCTAACATGATTTACATTTAATTCGAAAATAGTTCACATTATAATAATAATCTTCAAAGAACAGAATAGTGCTGTCCAGTGAGTTTTTCTTCAAAATCCGCTACAACTGCTGCCTTAATGGAACTTAGTGTATAGTTCTAATATCTGTAATGTAAGATGTAGTAAACAACCGCATTTTTTTCTTGGCTCTTAAGATTTTGAAATCAATGACTAACAATACAAAACAACAAAAAAATAACTAAATTCCTTCTCTACCTTACAGATATTAAAATCTATTATTATTAATATTTACTGAAGACCTAAGAAAGGAACAAAAATCGCTGCTCTGACATGTGTTTGTCCTATCTCCTCTATGTAGTGTATTTTGGAGACCAAGTTGACAAACAAAGTTTACTCGATTTCTGCCATCTGAAAATAAGCCTTATTAGTTTTAGTTAAAGGTGTGTAGCTTACCCGGCCGGTGCAATAGGACGCAATTGGAGCTGACTTGGTGTGCCGTCGGATAAGCGTTTCTGTCCCCTCGCTTCTTGGGTCACGTTTTTAGTAAGCGTAGCACTCTGAAAAGTTGTTTCAAACAAGGTATGACTTGGATAAATGTGTTGTTTGTTAAAATAATTGTATAAACGTTTACATAGAACGATTATTTTATTTCAAAAGGGTCGCGTGTTACTCATTATGACCTACAAACATGGCTTTAGACGTCTTATTTGTTTATAGTCCAGTCACCACAGTTCACATCAGAGTCGAACAGGACTAGATTTTTTTTGTTTAGACGTTTATTTTAGCATAACAATTGTTATCACATTCTGATTCGGGATAACAAACAGGAAATAAAATTTCCGATAACATTTGTCCAATACATTTAAAATGTAAGCATTACATATTAAGCAGAATTAAATAAACAAATTAAAACTACTACTGCGATCTATTGTGTAGAAATGTTTTTCTCTGAAAACTTATCATGTGCACAACGCGTCCCTTTTGGTTCAACATAAACATGTTATAAGGATTCCTGTATACATATACTAGTGATGATTCTCAATCTGTAGAGGTAGGTACAGTCTCTTTTAATATTATTTTGCCAATTATGAGACTGTTTTATGGGTTCATCACAAATCCGTTAATCAAATTTCAATCGAGTAATTTCATTGCAACATTATACGCATTTTTACTGTAGTATTGGAACGAAAAACAAATCCCTCTGTAGTCTTGTTACTTGCGATTCCCCAGGTAAGTACGACTTTTTAAGTCCACAAAAGCACTGAAAATATCTTACAAACCGACTACAGATTGAGGCATCATTGCATGTAATCAATGAGATAAAAACTAAAATATATTATAGTGAATAATGGGTAACAAAATAAGAGACAAGAAATTAAAGGAATTGTTAAGTGAATAAGTTGTACAATGTTTTGTTTGTAACACCTTAAAAATTAAAAGTAACTTAATGGAACGAAATTAAAAAGGTTATGATGAAAAAGTGAGAGTCTGTAACAGTGATTGTTAAACAGTTAAAGCCGCAAAAGAACCATAAACCACCTGTGTAAAGCCTGAAATCAAGAACCACAATGCCTTGGAAATAATTAAAAAAGCATTAGTGAGTTATGTTGAGTTTTAAACCTAATGCTCACTGAAATAATCTGTGGGGATGACGCTTGGCCCGTCGATATTATATTGATCAAAGATCCACTGCTTGCCATTGGCTGTCAAAGGAAATTTCAACTTTAAATACTAGACACTTAAATATATTTTTCTGGTGGGTGTTGTGTTTATACTCACTTCGATAAATTGAACATTTTGAATCTTGAATAGGGACAGCATGAAACATTTTTGTCATTTATAAAATTGTCTAAATTAAATTTCTAAATAGGTACAATAGAATCGGTACATAATATATCAGCAATAATTTTATGGGGATCCAAATCACAAAATACACTGCCATTTAGTTCCTTGTAACTGCAGTTGAAAAATATTTAATCATTCTAGAGAATATTTGGACACTATCATCGCAAATTTGACACAAATGCTGTCAGAAAACACTATCATATAATAAATATGAAATTCCCAATTATTTATTACTCATTCTATAGTAAATGTTTCTTTAAATTAGAAACATTTACTACAGAATGAATAATTGAATTTGGTAAATAAATCACACAGAGAGCTGTTTTTTTTTTCTAAATGACAAAACAAGGAGTTTTTTGTTTTGTTTTTTTTTTAGATTTAATACCATTTTTTGTTTATAAGATTTAACTCCTCACACATGTGTTCTGTACTTTTCGTAAACAAATTCGGCATGTAAAGAAAAATAGAAGTTACGCCGAATGAAAATCAAGATGGAGGCGTTCAAATGTTACTCAAAGCAATTTTTTAAAATATTTTGCTTCTTCTCTGCCTTGTGAACACACTGTATGTGTGCATGTTTTTTGTACCACTTCCCTCATTTAATTTTCTCTTCTTAAACATTAGGTAACATCCAAGAGTGACCATTATTACATAAAAGTTACCACAGAACCAATCAACTGGTCAACTTAGGAGATTTAATTTACTAGTTTTTTTTTAAATTAAAAATACCTGCATGAGACACCGTAACATTTTACAAGACATGCCAAAATTGCATTATGTAATATGTACTTGAACACCCCTAGATTTGGTCATTTTTTTTTTATGCTTAGACTTCTTAAACTAGTTACATTGTCTTTACTTTTACATAAACATACAAATTTTAAGATAACTTTACATACCAAATTGTTTTTCCGAGAAAGATTTTATGTAAGTAACATTAAGAGTTTTACCTTCTGGTTCAGATGCATGATGGTACCGGTAGTTTGTAGCTGCTGAAGCTGTGCAGCTGACAACGGAAGAGAAGTCTGCTGCAGCCCACCAGCGGGAGCTATCTGGAATTTAATAATACCATTTTAAATTTGCGTTTTTTAAGTTTTCACTTTTGGCGCACCACACACAGATTTTTTGTGGGCTGTGAATTGAGCTCAAGCATATTGCTCGGGAATGAAAGAAATCTTCTTGTGAACTCGGGACGCGTGTTACCATGGTTACCATTACACATTTAAGTATTGCCATCTGGTATAGATGGCCATAATTAGAAGACTTATTTAGAAGACAAAGCTTTGAATATTTATTCCAGACTAGCAGCTCCCTCCGGTTTCATCCGCGTAGTTTCCGAAGTGTGCCATCAAATTCTGGGTTGTAAGTTTTCACTTCTATCGGCACATCGGCAAGCCCTGACTGCCATTTTTCGACGTGATAACGTCTTATGATTCGATGAAGCCGGCTGCACGCCCGCAAAACATGACGGCATGTGCCGTTACCGCTGTTCCCTCAGTCAGTACCATTCCATCAGTATTTTTATTACTTTTCGCACCATCTAGTGAGTGAAATGTGTATTACGTTCAAGGAGTCTGTCCATGTTTTAGAAAAGCGACGATATGAAGTTAAGAACTTGTGCTAGTACAATGATGTACCCAGAGATGGCGCTTTGAACAGCTTTTCAAAAAGCTTCAGAATGTTTTACCTAGATGGCGCTTAACACAAATACTATGACCGCATTAAAAGGAAACGAAATTTCAACCGCGAAAATTTTCTTTTGAAAAATGCTACCATTCCATCAGTATTTTTTTAAGATGTTGTCACGTTCAACTATCGTCAGTAAATCGACTTTACAGACAACCATTTTTTTTTTAGAATTTGTTAGATATTAAATTTAGACTAGTAGCTGATTTTGGCTATAAACATGTATTAAAACCTGTAAAACACAATAACAAAAATAAGTAATTTACAAAGTCTGTGAGAGTAGAATGAATTTAATAAATGGTTAGAAATATTGGCAAAAGAAGTATACTTACCTCATACTCCTCAGTGGGCAGAAATTGGCTGACAATCAGCCCATATTTAATCAATTGAAAGAAAACTATGTTTAGTATTTTAGAAAAACAATTTTCGTATCCTTATTTCAAGCAATGTTTTCATTCTCAATAGTTGATTTAGTTTAGGATGAACTAAATTTTTTAAATTTTCATAAATAAAGGTTATTTGAAATTAGGGTTGAAATGGGGGATGAATGTCAATATGGAAGTTCCCAACCGTTGAAGATAAAACCATGAAACTCTGCATATAGATATAGACACTTGACACGAAGCAAACGAATGTTTGTTCTACCAATTTCGTAATTTCAAATTGTACGGGGGTTAAATTGGGGTTGAAATGGGGATGAATGTCATTATGGAAGTTCCCAACCGTTGAAGATAAAACCATGAAACTCTGTATACTTATAGGCACTTGGCACGAAGCAAACAAATGTTTGTTCTATCATTTTCGTAATTTCGAATTGTACAGGGGTGAAATTGGGGTTGAAATGGGGGATGAATGTCAATATGGAAGTTCCCAACCGTTGAAGATAAAACCATGAAACTCTGCATTTAGACACTTGACACGAAGCAAACGAATGTTTGTTCTAGCAATTTTGTAATTTCAAACTGTACGGGGGTGAAATTGAGGATGAATATCAAGATGGAAGTTCCCAACCGTTGAAGATAAAACCATGAAACTCTGTATATAGACACTTGACACAAAACAAACGAATTGCAATTTTGTGATTTCGAATTGTATGGATGGATGATGGATGAATTTGGAGTTGGATAGGGTCCGAATGTCTGTCATGCTTTCAGATCTAAACAACTGAACCGATTTTGCTGAAATTGTATAGAATTGTTTAACTATAGGCTGTTTTTAGTTACCGTAAATGCGTCTGGGTATACAAATAGGTACTTCCTGAGTTAGCTTAGTATTTATTTCGCGCGGACGAAGTCGCGGGTAACAGCTAGTTTAAAAATAAAACTATTTTGCAGTGCAAAGTGACTGTAGAGTCAGTCACATTTTGGTCTGTAGTAGTCAGTCATAATTTATTTAATTAATAAAAAAAAATCTATTCATGTTAGGAAATTCATTTTAATACATCTTAAGGATTTGTTTCAAGTACTTACTAATAAAAGTTACAGTAACAAAGCTTGTAACAAAGAAGATTTCTAAAGTTTAAAAATAATCTCCACTATGATTTCCTTTTGCATGTGGTGTCAGTTACGTTTATATTTTTTAATAAACAACTTGAAGAAGAAATAATTGGAAAGGAGACGGCCCATTTTCCATGGGCATTTGCCCCACAGAAAAAGTGCAAGAGACTTGACCAAAATTGGCTCATTGTATAGGATTTTTAATATATATTGAGGAACCGTTTATGTTTTTATCCTCCATAGCGGGGTTTAACAGATATCAACTAAAACATTGAAAAAAATAACGCCGCAAGTAGGTAATCAAGAACGTGATTATGTACTTACTACTATAAGAAGGTAGTAAATTCATTATTTTGCGACTTACTGTGCTCAAAATAATGTCGACTCAACACAGAAAAGGACCAGAGATTCGGGCAAACCACAAAAAAATTAGGAAACCTTTGGAAAAATAAAGAAATTCCATGGGTGTTGTGTGAGTTTCGAACAAATCGATTTTCGAACGAATTTTTACTGTACGTTAACTTCAACTGAACAAAAAAAAACGAAATACATGGCTGACTTTGACTATAGTCTGTACACATAGGTACAAATGAAAGAACAAAGAAGTGATCAGCGTAGTACTTATCTATATTCTATTGGGTACTGATCCGAAGACAAAACACAAACTAAACCTTAACAGGCTTATTTAAATTCACAAAAACTTCGATAGCGTGTTTTAACGCCGTACAACGCCATCTAGTTTGGTTTTTTGGAACTACAGTACCTTAATACAAAATTACATAAACATAGTCATTAAGGTACTTTTTAATCACCAATTTGCAAACCCCGCTTGGCAGGTTAGTATTGAATGTACAGTTTGAATTATTTAATTATATGTTATTTTAATTAAATAACTTGTTTAGGTCTCCGGGGCTAATTAAGTACCTAAACTTGAAACGACGTGGGGCAGAAATGAGCCGTCTCCTTTATTATCTTAATTTAAACTTTGAACTATACAAACATACTGAAACTGGGACTTATAAGAATAGACATATTCACAAAGCAACACAAAATAGAATGGAAATTGTGTCAAATGTAGAGTGAGTCATATAATATCTGGAATTCTACATTTACAGACCAACCTCGAGGCTTTTGCCTACTCTTACAAGTGAAGAAAGTTATGTTACATTTTTTTTAAATGTATTGACTTATGGTGATTCATTGTCACCTCTAAAAATAAATGATGTCAAGCTTACCGATACAAACTGTTGTGGCTGCAAGTTAGCCAGACCCTGCTGGGCTCCCGTCAAGTCTTGCAGCTGTTGATAAGGAATCAACATCGTTTGAGACCCGGGCATCGTCCATTGCACTGTCTCCGGTGTTTGAATGTGATACTTTACTTCTTTGTCTCCTTTATCAGTACTATACAAAATCTTTTGCGAAGCAGTACTCTGTGCAGCACACACCACCGGTGTTGATGTTGCAGAGCTTACAGTCGTCGTATCATTTGATGTTAAAGTACCTTGAGGTATTGTTAACCCATTGGGCAATATCATAGACATCGATGACGGAACACCACTCAGTCGTAACTGGGTTACATTAACAGGCTGCATACTAGATATATCAACTATTTGAGTCCCAAAATTAGGTTGCTGCAATCCAATAGGAAGATGTGTGAAGTTAGTGTTGGACATTTGCATACCAGGTTGTACAATTGGAATTAGCTGCCCGTTTTCCTGGTTTAACACATATTGCTGCTGCTGTGGCAACAGTTGTAAGACGGTAGGCTGCCGAACAGTCATGAGTGGTGTAGTAGCTGGAGCGACGCTCACTACTGGCGGCATTATCGTAGGCTGCGCTGTCGACGTGAGAGTCGGTGGAGTTGAGATAGCTGCCGAAGCCACCGGAGGCGGCACGGGGGGTGGGGCGCTGGTTGTGCTCAGAGTCGGTGGCGGCACGTTCAAGGCGGGCGGCGGGCCACCCGCCTGCGCGGCGCTCCATTGCGCCAGCTCAGCGCGCATAGTCTCTATTAGATTCTGTGCTAACGACCTGGCCTCTGCCAATGCTTCAGAACTTGTATGATGCAAAGCTAAGTGCAATGGCTCTAATTTGTCGTTCTTTAACACAGCCACCACCCCCGTTTCCGATTGAATGTACTCCAGATTAGTCCCATTCTGAAATAAAACCGTGATTTACTATAATATTCAAGAGAAAACGTGATTTTTTTTGGTAAACCTGAAACCACTTACTATTCCGAGAATGCGTCTTTTTATATCAAATGCGGCCGGGGCGTTATCGAGACCGATATAAACTTTATCTACAAGACCACCGGACATAATTCAAGCCGTAATTTCACAGACCTTCACTTTATTTTCCTATTTAAAATCGAAAGCATCTTTTAGTAGAACTACAACAGCAAAAGGGAAAATGAAATGGCAGCACCTATTCGTATGCAGTTCGTTCATTCAATGCCTGCACAGATAATAAATTTATCGTTCATTCATTCGTTCAATGCTGCCATGCATAACGTTCAATAAATAACACTAACATAACAAATGTTTTCAGTTAAAAAGTCATGAATAGGGTCTTTATGGAATGATATGTTACTGTCATCTGTCATTGAACAAAGCAGAGCAGATGGCGCTTCTATCGAGGTTATTTCAGTGTTGCAAACTTAACAGATTTCCCGTCATATCTAGCGAATTCCGATACGTCAAGAACACGAAAATAACTTTCTAATGGCTAACGGAATATCCAACGGAAATCAAAACTACACACGTTTTCATCCATAAATGATGCTCATAGGGATCAGTTGGTGACAAGGACGTAGAAGATACTGGAGAATCAGATGTTTTGGCTAATAATGCAAGTTTCGATTCACTGGTATTTATAATATTTAATCTTGTCTGCAAGATTCTTGCCAACAGACGTTAAGTAAGCATTGACTTTGTTGAGATTTGGTAGGATCACAATGTATATTGAGATGCAATTTTAATTTGGTTTATGTCACAGACTTCCTTTATAACTTTCCATGTTTCCTTCAAATTACCCTTATTTATTTTTATTTTATACGTGTAATACTCCTTTTTCATTCATTTTACAATATTGTTACAAACATTCCTGTATTTAATATAATTGTATATCTTTGATTTTTTTGATCTCTTGGTGATTGTTTGACTTTACTATGTAGCTTATCTGTCTTTCTTATACATTTCACCACTCCTGCTGTAGTCCATGGCTTTAGAGGCATATTTTTCTTAACCACTTTTTTGTTCATAGTATTTTCTTTGATTATTTTCAATAACTTATTTGTCAATAGTTCAGCCGCTTTATTGACATTATCTTTAATTTCAAACAGATCTTTCCAAGTTTCTTCAGCCAGTTGTTCCTCAATTGCTTCATAATTTATAGAAGTTGTGCTGCTTTCTGCTTTGTTCAACGGAATTTTTATATTATCTATGTAAATTAATACAGGATTATGGTCAGTTATTCGCTGTTCAAATACTAAGATTTTCCATGACATTGGAGTTTTTATCATAATGTGGTCTAAGCATGTTTAGATTATTTTAATGGACACGTATTTAAAGCACTATAAAATCCCAGAGGGTGTAGGTGTTTCGTCATCCAGACCGGACATTTTCCTTTTTTCTAGAGCTACGAAACGCTTAGTCTTTGTAGAACTTACCGTACCGTGGGAAACTAATATACCTAAAGACCACGCGATCAAACAAAATAAGTATTTCGAAACGAAAAAACTGCAAAATGAATTAACAAAAAATAGCTATGTAGTTAATTTATACGCTGTAGAAGTAGGAGTGAGACGTCGGCGCTTTTTACCGATTAGCCGCCGACTACGATAATGGCTGATTAGTTGGCTTTACCGACTATTCGCCGACTAATCGGCAAATCCCTAGTATAAATGTATGTCTATATACTCCTCTGTCTGTACTCTCCATCTTCCATTGTATTTTTTACCATCCTACGGTTGCCTGGAAGAAATGGCTCTTAGCGATAAGGTCACCAATCGCTACTTTATTCCAAGGTTTTTTTCTGTACCATGATTTTTTTTTCTAATTTAAACGCAATAAAGAGTTTATTTACCTATCTATCTAACTATAAATGATTAAGATTAAATAATAATAAATAAATAAATATTGGCGGACAATTCACACACAGCTCCATCTGACCCCAAACTAAGCAAAGCTTGTGTGATGGCGGCCAGATAGCTGATATAATACTTATATAGTTTTAAATACATACTTATTATACATAGAAATACCCAGACACAGTGCAAACATTTGAATTCATCACACAATATTTGACGTGATAACGTCTTATAATTCGATGAAGCCGGCTGCACGCCCACAAAACATGACGTCATGTACCGTTACCGTCGGTCGTTACCTCGCCGCATGTTTGTTACAGTTGTATTAATTATTTCGACCAGTAGTTCAAGCGGGGATGTAGCTCAGTGGTAGAGCGTTCGCTTTGCTTGTGAAATGCCCCGGGTTCGATCCCCGGTATCTAAAAGTTTTTTTGCATTGTTTTGATTGAAAATGACTAAATTCTACTGATTACTTTTTACATACAAATCTATTAAACAAATGAAATAAAAATTTTCTTTTGAAAAATGCTACCATTCCATCAGTATTTTCTTAAGACGTTGGCACGTTCTATCGTCAGTAAACCGACTTTACAGACAAACATTTTTTTTTTTGCACTGGGTGGGAATCGAACCCACGACCCTCGGCTTCGCAGGCAGAGCTACTACAAACTAAGCTACGAGGGCAGTCAATTAATGGCATTGTTCTTTTCATTCATTTCTGAATAATTCTGATTTACAAGATAACTTTAAAAAAACATTTTTAATAAATTGAGGACCATAACCTACTAGTTTTTCCTCCTTGCTGTGATTTCCTCGTGGATTTTTTCAGTAAAAGTATTAGTTTTTAATTTCGCAAAAAGAATAAGGTGGATTTTCAAGTAAATTTGTCAATTTTAGGGGTAAATATTAAAAGCAATATTTATGTATATAATATATTAAATATTGAAAATATTAATTCTCCCTAAACCTAGGTTATAAAACTTAGGTTTAGGGATAAATATTTTCAGGAGTTGGTAACATTGTGCATTTTGTTTGTTTACAATTGCAAAAACATAAACGTACGATCTGTTTTAGTGGTAATTAACTTCTTTATTTTTTAATAAATGGAAGCATGTCTTTTTATTAAAAAAGAGAATGTACTCGGTGGCAAGATGCCTGAAAATCCTGTCCCGGAAAGGAATAGTAATGCGAAAAGTAACCTCTACTAATCATGTTACAAATCAATACAGTAAAACAAAAAGGAATATAGAACAGTGTTGTTTGTGTCTCTCACAAAAGTATCCAAGCATCCTGTTCTTGCAAGATTAATTCTGACCATAGCTGTAATGTAAATGCCATAGCTGTAATGTACTTAATGTAAATGCCAAACGAAAGAAATACCCCAAACATAGTGTCTTTATGATTCAATACAAATGTTAATTAACAGTAATGAAAAACATATTAACTGCTATCAAAAGTATTGTAATTGAAAGAGATATACCTACAGAGTTCATTGAATCTATACTTATGTTAAAATATTGAAGAAAATTTGTTTGAACACTCGGGAACTACTGGACCAATTTCAACTTTGGAAATGTATGTGGTCTCAGAGTGCTCTAGGCTATATGTTACATGTACCATGGGTGAAGTATAAGTTATGTAATAATTTAAGAATGAAGATGTGAATGATAATAAATTGGCGGAATGTGATAAGTTATTGTCATCTTATATATAAAATTCTCGTGTCACAGTGTTTGTTTCCTTACTCCTCCGAAACGGCTTTACTGATTTTAACCAAATTTTATATGCATATTCTGTAGGTATGAGAATCGGCTACTAGCTATTTTTCATACCCCTAAGTGACAAGGGTTGTTCACTAAGGCAAAACAACGTTTGTGGGGTCAGCTAGTCTATGTATAATAAAATGTAAATTTTAGTAAATTAATTACTATCACCATTCGCTTATTATTTGATTTTATGTACCTACGTTAGAAAAATATTACGGCAAGGGACATTATCAGTTTGTTCCATATTTATCAACTTATCCGTCTTTGTGTAACTACCGATTTTACCCGCTATAACGTCAAACAGTAACTGTTTTAATAGCTAATGGATAGAATAGAAATTTGAAAGTCAACATTTTTGGGGGGAAAATGGGGGTTTTTTAGTACCGAGTATTTCAGTTTTTTTTGCACTTTTAGAGAATACAGCACATAACATGATGAAGGTTATCCAAAATTTGATTCAGATTTAAATTTAGATACTTACAGACAACCGACGGACAAAGATGAATACACTAATATTATGTTTGATGAACTTCATCCTGATTGAACCTCTCAACCTTCAATACATATGCATGATGTATTTTTGTTTTGTATAAGACAGTCTTTATCTCAATTAACTTTTATATCATAGGTACCTAGCTAGGTATCATAGGTACACTCTCATCAAACCGGTACAAATTTCTGTTTTATTAACATCCTGATTTCTTGCGGATCGATTCTTGTCATATAAAGGTAGCTGTAAAATCTGTTTAATTTACAGCTAAACAGATTTAATTATTAACTGACTATGGCAGTTTTCTGAGGAGTGGCAACTTATGTAAATCTATGATTAGGTACTTATAAATTCACATTAAGTAGATTTTTTTTTTGTCAGGTTTATAATATGATTAGACTCGAGACTAGGTAAGATGTCAACTCTATTGAAAATGAAATAAAATTCTTTACTAATACCAACTTAATTTTTATTTATTAAATTCTGATACCTTGGTACAACATAATACCTGCCAAAACCATCACATTAGCGTTAAATAAATAACAAACCAATTCCTCATCAAAGTATATTGACAAAAATGGTTTGACATTCCTCACACAACACAAATATTTTTTACACTTCAACTAAATGTCCCATTGTCCATATGATATTTTATCCGACAATACTGTACACATTGCTGTACTATATCAATAATACTGTTAGTGGGAATAGTAAACATGCATAATAAATTGATACTAACCACATAATAAGTCAACTAACAATGTAAATACCTACTTGTTTATTTAGTTAACATTCAACATGGATTTTAACAGTAAAGTACCTAATTAATTTATTTCTTAATTTTTTTAACAACTATGTACAATAAGAGTTCACAGTTAATGTCCTTGTCTAAATCACCATTAGCATTGAGCCCCAAACTAGGCTGAGCGTGTATCTTGGGAGCTCTAGTCTAGATTACTAGATTGGTAAGATTTGAACACTTACCTATCGCTCTAGGTACATAAATGTCTAAAACTGATTTAATTTGAAATATTACATTACATAATTCAATTGATTAAAAGCTTTTGCAGAAGTTACATTGTTATCATTTAAACATTATTTTCACATTATGTACTTAAAAAAAATCATTATGCATTTAGTTTTTTATTTGGTTTAGGATTAGTAGTTGGTAGTAACAGTCGCTTATCATTTCTGGAGACATTATCTGATTGATTTAGAAATTCAGATGAATGAATTAGATAATTAATATCAAAAAAGTTGTGAGGTGTGAATGTAGATCATTGTAACATTTTAAATTGTGATAGTACAGTACAATAAATACAGATGGTAGACACAATATAAATATGACAACAGCTGAGCTTACAAATTGATAGTATAAACTACAAAAACGAATGCTCCGAAGTCTGTGGATATTGTCCTCATGAAGATCTCCCGTTAATAATTAAGATTTGGATCATGAAAGGCCTCTTTGCTAAATAATTTATTGTGTTGGTTTCATTGGATGAGCCCGGAACTTCCTGGTCCGATCAAATACTTGCTGGGATAACTCAATTTTAAAGTCGTAGGTTATCAACTATTTACAAGGCAGCTAGGTATCAATACTATTCTCTATAAATCTAGATTATTTGCAATAAAGAGTTTATCTATCTATCTATCTATCTATTATTTGTGTGTTCGCCTTGAAAATGATCAGGAATCCATAATTTCCAATCATTATTTGGCAGCATTGGGACAAAGCAGACAATTAACTAGGGCGATAAACATTTAGGTTCGGATTCATTTCTAGGACCACATACCAACAATCTCAGTACAGATGTGCCTTCTCAAACTTCAGGGCGCACGGAATCATGTCATTGTTGGGAAGAGTGAGCTCACTGTTTCCGATCTAGTCCGTTGGAGGAAGCGGTGGACGTAGGACGTTTTTACCTATCACTATTCGCTGTCAACGACCAAATAAAATTAGAACTACAGTATATCTCGCCACTAGCGATTCTAGGGGCCAAGTAGATTGGTTATTTGTAAACCACTTACCTACGTTACACACAGAGACGCAGTTTATTACCAATTTCAAGGTGCTCAAGGCATATCCTTTCGTTTATATCGATGCCACATACTGTTTAACACAAATGCAAATATCCTAGGTCACTGTCGTGTTTTAAAAGAACCATGAATTAAGTTGATATGTACAAATCAGTCGGCGACCATAGCGTAGGGCGGAAGAACGTGCAGACCGAGATAACGTGTGTGAGCTCCTTGTCCACACTGAGGCACGTCGTTTGGTGTCTTGGAATCCTTTATTTCGACGGTAGTATTGGTGCTGATAGATAGATTGATAATGGCGACGATTCGAAGTCAGACACCTCTGCACCTGCAGCTCACGCGCCTCACGGCAGTCCTCAATGTTGTTGTTGTTGTTGTTGAAAAAGCCTGAGTAATCACAGTGGCGTTTGTTTCCAAATTGAGAGTAAAATTTCAGAAATATCGGTAAATCGGTATTTCAGTACCTATTTCACATACCTAACACACGATTTCAGTAATTTAATAATTTCACTACTAATGTACTAATAGGGTATCGGACAACTTTTCAAAAAGTGCTTAAAATTAATCTTAATGGCTAAATATAGCCCTACATTTTTTTATTTTAAACAAATATAACTTTTTAAGTACTTAAAATAGTGTGTAAAAAATAATTGTTTTAAATTGCCGCGTAAACGGTATGTCACGTGATCTCAGAGCGTGTGACGTCATACGTGTTTCAAACTGTAAATAAACACAGTTATTCAGTGGAAAGTGTTGTTTTTGTTTTCTTTCTTTAATGTTATAATGGATCACATAAGATATCGTACGTGTGTAGTTCCTCAGTGTAGTAATAACAGTAAAACCACACCAGCTAAATTATTCATTGATGTGCCACGAAAAGCAGATATACGAAAAAAATGGTTGAAACTAGCAAGACGAAATTTCGATGGAATGTCTGTAACTTCACCGATTTACTTCTGCGAGGATCACTTTGATGTAAGTACACAAATTTACATTACGGTAAATAGGTACATAACACTGCGAACACTTCATATTTAAAGGCGGTGGAATATTAGATGCTATTAATTATGTAAGTACTTACTTTGGATTTTTTGTTTTAGCTACCGAATGACATGGAAAATTACATGAGATACCGAATTATGGGTTATGTAAATAAAATTATGATGAAACCAGGATGTCTTCCATCAATATTTCAATGTCAAACTAATAGAAAAAGAAGTTTCCCATCAACTAGTATGCCTCGACCCGCTGCTATGAAAAGGCAAAGATTGGCCCTAATACAAGAAGCCCTAGAAGATAGTAAATTGAGCAGTAGTAACGAAAATGAAACACCACTTTGCCTATTAGTAAGTATTAATTCAATATTGAACTTGGGTAGGTCGGTATACCTATTTTTACTGATGAAAAATAATGAACTGTCCATTTCTTTCAGATTTACAAACGGAAGTTGTAGCAGTAGAACATCAATCAAACTATCAAGATAAAGGTGTACAAGCTTTTGTAAAAAGTAAATATTTCAGAAGCAAGTATACCCAAACCAAACATAAATCTCAAGATATAGCAGTGTCACCATTTAAAACATTGACCACAAGTGTTTCAACATCTCCCTTCAAAGTAGAACAACATTCAAAGCCAGCTATGCCTAGTGGTCCTAGTGTTATTAGAAAACTAATTGATCGTTCTGATAGTGACATATCACAGAACAACCCATCATCATCATCATATCAGCCATCATCACCTTCAGTCCAGTCATTAGAGTTTAAATTACCATCGGATAGCAGTAGCTTAAATGAAGAATATTCTAAAATGGAAAAAGAAAGCGAGGCAAAGCAAGCCATAAATGACATGTGTAAAAGAATTAAAACCAAACCTCGTTTATATATCGGCATACCTAATGATTGTTATTTTTTGGTTGATTTGATACATACAAATACCATGATACCTACAGAGCATATATTACTATGCTTAAAAAAAATTAGGTTGAATACAACATTCTCAGAACTTGCAGATCAATTTGGAACATCTGAATCATATGCTGGCAAAATATTTCGGAAGAATATCCCAATAATCTCTAGCATTCTCAAACCATTTATTGTAGACCTAGATAAAAAAAATATTAAAAAATGTCTTCCAATAGCATTTCGACATCGCTACAATAAAGTAAGCTGTTTAATAGACTGTTTTGAAATTGAAATAGCGAAACCCTCAAAGCCACTACATCAAGCTCTAACATGGTCTGAATATAAGAAAGCAAATACAATTAAATATTTAGTATCAAGTACACCTAACGGCTTAATAAATTATATATCATCAGGGTATGGAGGACGGATAAGTGACACATTACTTGTAGAAAAGTGTGGGTTTCTACAACAATTAAAACCTGAAAGCTGGGTTTTAGCTGACCGTGGTTTCAAACACATAGAACAAATGCTAATTGAAAATAAATGTCATTTACTGAGACCCCCAAGTCTAGGTCAAGGTCAAAAGTTATCCAAGCAAGAAGCCATAAAAACAAAACAGATTGCAAGTGTAAGGATTCACATTGAAAGGGTCATTCGTAGAATCCGGGAATTTTCTATGTTGAAACCACATTCTGTTGTGAATTCGAAGTTGATAAGTATGCTAGATTATTGCATGATAATAGCATGTGCTCTTATCAACTTACAAAGTAGCATTGTCTTTTAAATTATATACATCCCAATAACAGGCACCAGATTATGTTAAACACTATTAGTTAGTACTTTACTATTTAATGTCTATAACTAAGTTAATGTTAACATACTGATTTAAATAGCTATTTTTGTTCAGTGGCTTCTTTGAAACTAAAACATATTGTTGTCACCTGTAATGTTTGTAGTATATTTCACTTATAGTATTATATTTAATTCTGGGATTTGAGTCTAAATATGTGTCATATAAAAGAACAAGTAGCTGATTATTTAAAGAAATGGGTATGACTGATAAAATTTAGTACAGAGGGCGCCAGTGTGAAACTATCCATTTCTACCCGCCATCTCAAAAGAGTTTTGAAGGGGTTGTGGCTATAAGTAGATGGAGCTAAGGGGTTGACGGGCATTCCTTTTTGAAATTTTATATGAGAAAGATCGAACAGTTGTCAATATAAATTCTTACATTTATTTAATTGATTTACTTTTACTCAATTGATAACAATATTTTGTACTTCTTTTCACTTTGTATTTCTCGCTTGTGTCATCTTAAATAAAAGGTTTTTTAATACTTAGGAAACCACTTAGATTTGCATACAATTTTTGTAATGATTTCTCATACTGACTGGCCTCGTGGCTTAGTTGGTAGTAGCTCTGCCTGCGAAGCCGAGGGTCGTGGGTTCGATTCCCACCCAGTGCAAATATTTGTGTGATTAATTCAAATGTTTGCACTGTGTCTGGGTGTTTCTATGTATAATAAGTATGTATTTAAAACTATATAAGTATTATATCAGCTCTCTGGCCGCCATCATACAAGCTTTGCTTAGTTTGGGGTCAGGTGGTGTTGTGTGTGAATTGTCCACCAATATTTATTACACCTAATTACTATTTTAATCACGTGATTTTTACATCTATATATATGTAAAAGCGAAAGGTCACTCATCAAGGAATCTCAGAAACTACAAATCTGAAATTTTGCATGGAGGTCCCTTTTAGCACATAGGCGCTCGCTAAGACGGGGTTTTGTGAAATTCAACCCCTAAGAGGGTTAAACAAGGGATGAAAATTCGTGATTTTCAAAGTTATCAAATTTTGTATCTATATATCACTAGACACGAAGCAATTAAATGTTTGTTCTATCAATTTTGTAATTTCGAACTGTACGGGGGTGAAATGGGGGATGAATGTCAATATGGAAGTTCCCAACCGTTGCAGATAAAACCATGAAACTCTGTATATAGACACTTGACACGAAGCAAACGAATATTGGTTCTAGCAATTTTGTAATTTCGAGCTGTATGGGTATGAAATTGGAGTTGAAAAGAGGGACGAATGTCTCTTACGCTTTCACACCTAAACAACTGAACGGATTTTGATAAAATTGTATGAAATTGTTTTATTATATGCTGTTTTAAGTAACCATAAATGTGTCTGGGTATAACAATAGGTACTGCCTGAGTTACCATAGTATTTATTTCACGCGAACGAAGTCGCGAGTACCAGCTAGTTATAAATAAAATCTATTGTCAATTTAATTGAATATATATGTTTGTATCACTACATAGTAGAAAACAAATTAACTTCCCGTGTCTCTCTGTCCCTGTGTATGTTTAGATCTTTACAACTACCTAACAGATTTTGATGCGGGCTTTTTTAATAGATACGAGTGATTTAAGAGGAAGGTTTTTGTGTAGAATACATGCATAGTACAGTAGAGAGACACTGATAATTAAAAAAAAATCTAAACTATGTCATTAATAAACACAATTTTTGCGCTTAAATTGCAAACCCTGGCTGAACCCTGTGAGATAGATAAAAATAATGTACTGCAGTATTGTACACCTAAAAAGGTCTACAAAAAAGCTCATGGTATGTGTCTATCTCGTAGGGATAACCCACAATAACTATTTTAATATTGTATTTACTGTAAATTTTAGCAAATAAAACATAGCTGATCATGAAAATCAAATTTTATTTTCTACTTTCATACAGAATAGGATATACATTATTTTTCCAAAATTGGCATATGCTTGATATATAGTGCTTAACTAAAGCTTCATCATAATGAACTAACAACATTTCCACGTGGTTGGTGATTTCGAAGTTAGGATCAGCAACACAAAAGTAACAAGGTAGGACATTTTATTTCAATACAAAATTTATCATCATAAATACCATCTGGTGAACCAGCAATGAATGGGTATTGACAGGAAATAAATAAGCCACATTCCTTCACTTTCTTACCTAATCTCTTTTCCACTGCTATTTTCACTTTGTTTTCTAAATTCCTTCCTCTCATCATGGCTTTTGTGTCAGGAATTTTGGCTCCCATTATCATTGCGATTAAAGACCCATCTGTGGTATGACATTTGCTTACTTCGTAAGCTCTTGAAGCTGTAACACACCCATATCTCAGTTCATACCACAACTTGTTTTTGTATTGTGCCCGAGTATTTTGTTCAATTCTTTTAATATTTTCTTCGATAAAATACTGTGAAATCTTATTTAAAAATAAGTCATAATCACCATCACCACCATATTCTAAAACTAAATAGTGAAGTGACAATTTCTCGTAATCTTCCATTCTGTTTATTTTATACTTCAATAATTCACAGTTTGTAACACCTCGATTTGCCGCTGCTTCAAGAAATTGTTCCAGCATGTTTTTTTGCAGAGTAGCCTGTGTAGAGCATGGATTTCTTTCATTTGACAGATCCTTCGAATTTATAAACTTGAGACTAGTGCCAACTTGAGCCAGTTTCGATTTTTTCCAGTAACACTGCACTTCAGTACTGGACGGTTCCTCACTTCTCCTGTGGACCCACATCAGAAAAGCTACAGCATGTTTGCAGCCCCCAGTTGATGCAGCACAATCATGACACTGTACGCTTACAATTTTACCTTGTTTTTCGTCAACTATCATAGTCACTGCGTACAATTTTGAATGAACTTTGTGTTCTGGACACACCTTACATTTAATAGTACACATGTCAGAATCACGCCGAAGTTGTACGTATCCTATCGCGTCATCACCGTAAGACTTTCTCGCCGATCTGAAAAGATGTAAAAACAATAAGTTTTAAATCTTGAAGTAATAGAAAGTACATAATATAACTACGAGTACAATAAATATGTTAGGTTAGACTGACATTTATTTTATACTGGAAACAAATAACAGGTGAAACAAGGGATTAAAGTTTATATGAAACTTTCTATTCCTTGGACATTTTGCATGAATACTTACATAGATGTTTTAACATTTCTAAATTCAGCAGCACAGAAGTCAGAATTTGTGGCAAAGAAATTTCCAACCATGAACATATCCACTCTTGGGAGATTTCGGCAGTCAGCTTTCAAATAACCTGCTTCCATAGTTAAAACGTGTTGTTTTAATTACTGTTCCTCAATTGTAATAGTTTTATATACTTTAAAAACGGCAAAGAATCGTAAAATTCGCAAATACACTATACAAAATACTGTTATTTAGACACAGTTGACGTCACGCGCTGTGATTGGTGTTTCGTTTACGGCGGCCAACAGATGAAAAATGTTAGAAATATTAAACTTTATTAATTGAATTAAAATTATAAATCAGTATTCCTTCGTGTAAATTTTAATTAAATGGTTATTTCACTTCATAAATGTACTAACTAACTTAATTTCAGATTTTTTTGTGACTACTGTCCGGTACCCTATTCTCTATCCTATTACCGTACCGTATCATTGCAATCGTTTCCGCGTATTATGGAACGTTATACATGTCTTTACACAACAGATGACAACAGCTCTCAGAAATGTGTATGTAGTGCTCACGCAGTAGGATTACCAAGCAAAATTACAGTGAAGCACGAGAAAGTGTGTTCTATTCCGTTACGGAAAGGGTCAAAATGCATGCACTACTCAACGTGGTACTGCGTGCAAATAGCGTTAAAGAAGCCGATTAAGGTTGACCTATCTTTATGGTTGTAACGATCGCGATTTGTCAAAAGCACTCGCACCTACGGAGAAGTGGCCACCGAAGTGAGTGAGACAAAACACAATCACGTCTGCTTACACCTTCATCCACAAATCCTCTTTACAAACATGCGCAGTTTGCATTTTTACGATGGCCAGTGTGGGAAATAGTTCCTTTATTTTTTATTCGTAACTATTGTATTCGTTAAGTGCTTATTAATTATTGGGACTAAAAAGACAAGATTTCATTGCGTTATACAAGTCAATAGGTATTGTACAAGTTAAATTACATATTTATTATGTCCATAATTATATTTAATATTCAGTTTTTAATAAAAAGTGTATGCTTAGGACACGGCAGAAGTGAAAACTAATATAAGAAACATGTATTCAAACTTTTAATAATTCAAAATAAAAATGATTACCTATGCTTTGAATATAGTGAACACAGCGATACGACATAGCCATCTATGTTGAGTCCATGGTTCCGAGTTGAACCGAACATGTCTTTAAATTACGAGCGTGACGATGATCTTCATTCACAGCCCACTAAAAATCTGTGCGTGGGTCGCAAACGAATTTTTGAAACGACATCATTTTGGTCGTGGGTCGAGTCAACAAAGCGCTCGAAAAGGCTTTTGAAAATGAAATAAGCTTCCGTCCCCCATGAGCTTCTATGTCACAACCTCAAAGAGCTCAAATATACAACCACTTCCGAAAAATCTGTTTGTGGTGCGCCAAGAGAAGTTTTCACTTCAAAAACGCGGGCTTAATCGTTCGCACGCAAGATATCGATGTAGTTGGTTGTCAAGTTGTCATGGCCTCATAGCTCATGCATTTTCAAAGCCTCAAAATATAACCGTAACAAGTGTAACTACTAATAAAATGATTGTGTGGTTGGATGAAACCACGGTAATAGTGAAACAGCATTAAATATTGTAAACATTAAAAAAAAAATTGGCAGTCATAGGAACTGCCGTTAGAAGTGAAAACTTATAACTTAGAATTTGATAGCTTACCTTGGAAACTATACGCGTGTAACCGGAGGGCGTGGCCTCGCCATCTTGGCATGGCCGTCTAGAAATGTGTCAGCATTTCCCATTGGCTGACGCATTTCTAGATACCCAATTGCCAAGGACCCGAGTTTACCCGACGATTTCTTATCATAACCGAGCGTGACGCTAGAAATCAATTTACACCCCACGCAAAATTTGTCGAAGCGCGCCTAAAGAAGTTTTCACTTCAAAAATGTTAATTGGAAAAACATTAGATAATTTAAGTAACTTAACGAGTAACGCCGCCATACTCTTAGCATCGGCTGCTCTGTGGAGTGCCTTTCGCTACTAAAGCTAATCCTACTCCACAGCCGACCGTCACGCGGCATGCAATAGATGGAGGAAAGAGTTTGAAGTGATGATATTAAAGTTTCGCTTTGATATAGTAACAAAAAAAGAAATGACTTGGTTGAAATATTTTTGGGTATGGCATGCAAATACTCAGTTTATGTTTTGGTTTGAGAAACTATTTCTATGTAGGAACGTACGAGTTTAGTTTTCTGTTGAAATAAGTCAAACGTTCGTTTCTGTTGAAATATAAAAGTGACGTACTTGGACTACTACCATCGGACGCGAACGCAGGTCAAACGGTCTAACTATTGTTACACTATAGGTATTTAGACTTCACTCTCATTAGATTTCGATACTTAGACTAAGACTGTCCGAATATCTAGTGATGTAATGGAGGCTTACAAAAAAGTAAAATTTTATAAAGCTTGCTGTTCAAGCGAAACAGTTTTCTATTCTGCACAGAACATAAAAGAATTGCTAACTGTCAAATATCACTTTATTGTCACTGTCAATGACATTTAAATGTCATTGTCAAATCAAAAAACTGCATGCGTTTATCCCTTCCGAAATGAAATGAGATATTGTCAAATTTGACAGTGACAACACCTTTTACGCTTACTGTCAAACAGATCTTTTTTTAATTTGTTGGCAATGCGCTAATGTTGAACGAGGACAGAGTAACTCGAAATTTCATCAAAATTTTTGGAACGAACTTTGAGATTTACCATATACATATAACGAAACATTTAGTCATTCACTAAAAATAAAACAAGGAATAGAAAAATATTGACGATTCTGCGCCAAAAAACGAAAAACTGAAAATCTAGGAATGAAACTACAGGTCAAATCTAATCTATACTAAAATATTAAGTAAATGCGAATTATAACTCTGACTGTCTCTCCACCTTTCAAACTAAACCACCGAACGGAATTTGGTATATAGGTCCTAAGAAAGAACATAGGCTACTTTTATCGCGGAAGAATGGGTCGTTGGAAATTTATATGGAAATTCGAGTATCCGTTCGTTTCACAAATCGACATGCTATAAGTGTATGGTCTATTTAAGTTTTAATTTGTTCACTGTATTGTCATAATTTGTACCAATCAAAAATAAATAAAGTGAGTTCTGCTGGAACTCTCACAAAACACCTAAGTACTCACTTCACTTTTGAATATTTTTTAATCGGGGAGTCAGTCCCGATAGCATCCGATGGTAGTGTATGGAGTACCCTTTATAAATGACTGGCAGCGCCACGCGTAGTTCCCGTTCCCGTTGTTTTTTCGAGATAAAAAGTAGCCTATGTTCGTCCAGACTATAATCTATCTGTGTTCCAAATTTCAGCCTGATCCGTTCATACGTTAGGACGTGATTGATCATTGAGCAACAAACATCCAAATATCCAAACATCCATACATTGACATCTATATATATAAAAGCGAAAGGTCACTCATCACGAAATCTAAGAAACTACAAATGATAGGAGTCTCTTTGCACTCAGGTCCCTATTAGCATGTAGGCGCTCGGTTAGACGGGGTTTTGCGAAATTCAACTCCTAAGAGGGTAAAATAGGGGATAAAAGTTTTACATACATGCACAGCGCAAACCCTTAGGGCCAAAAACTTAAAATTCTCAAACGTATTCCTTCTATGATGTAGGGACCTACTAAAGAAGGATTTATCAAAATTGTACTCCCAATGGGTTGAAATAAGTGATAAAAGTTTGTATGAAACTTTGTATTCGTTGTTACTTATAGGGGTGAAAATTTCATATACTTACACGGTTAGGCCTTACATGAAAGACTTACTAAACGCGAGCGAAGCCGTGGGTTAAAGCTAGTTTATAATATTTTAATATTTGTAGGATTAGTAACGGCCCGCAGTCTCACCAACGTAGTTTCCGTTCCGGTTATTTTCCTGCTAAAAAAAGTAGACTATATGCTTTAACAGACTAAATATATGTGTTTCAAATTTTAACCCGGGTAGCGATTCTAAATCCATTCGGTTGCATCCCACACGGAATCTCATCTCTCGGTCTTTGTCTTATCTGTTTAGCATGACAGAGACAGGGATTGTCATTCCGATTTTGAACCATTCGGATAGTGATTACTTACTCTGTGCATTCGGATTGCATTTAGAATCGCTACCCCGATCCGGCTTTTCGACGTGATTGAGCCACAAACATTTAAACTTTGATATTCATAACAGGTACTAGGAGAATATTACATATCTATTAATTTTCTTTTAGGCGAGACAAGCAGGACATGTGCCATGTAAGCAACACGCCTGTCCATAATAGCAGTGTCGCTCGTCACCCAGAGATATAAGATGGTTTATATCTTTGTCCTGTGGTTTCTTGGAAACAATGCACATTACTACTTCCATAGAGTAGGTACCTATCTCGAGAGGCACTGTTTGGCTAAAAGTGTGCGATTTCAAGTCTGCCCGAGCTCCGAGACATCTAACTCGCTCTTATTGGTTGAGCCACGCGTGACGTGAACTTTAACCAACCAACCCTACAACATATTCAATAAAGTCACAGTATAAAGAAATACTACCAGTATTTCATTGCCTTTGATCTTGGGAGAAACGCCGCTAATGTCTAGACACGGGTAGGGTTGCCGCAAACAAAAACGGTTTTAAAACCGTGGCACCATAATACAATTAAAACATACGGAAGACGCCAGCCCTGCGCCGCGCTCCTGCAATACTAACATTGTAATGTACGCAATGCAGGAGCGCGCTTCCCGCGTCTCACCCCGCACGCCCCGCACGATTGCCCCGTCTAGACGGCTTTGTCGTACGACTGTATGATTTATAGACTGTGGTAAAGTCAAGGAAGAGAGAACATAACAACGCGAGCGCGAATGGGATGCAGCTAGCAGCCGGTCAATAAACCGGCCAGCGTAACTAGACCTCTTTGATTTTGGGAATCATATGAAACAGAAACTAAACAATTATATTAATTATACGTATGAGGGAAAGGTTTTCCAGTTTTCATAAATGGAAGTTTTACTGTTGTTCCCACATCATTTCATATAACAAGAAGATGCCGTAAGTAGAATTATAATTGCACTAGCTGTTACTCGCAACTTCGTCCGCGCGAAATAAATACTAAGGTACAGTCCGCGAGGTATAAGCTGAGCTTTGCATTAGTGTGAGTGATCACCAAAAGTACAGTCAGACAACAAACTCTTAAAAATTAATATCATTATATTTTAGGTAGGTACTTAAGGCATAACATAAGTCGGAGAAGTATTCTAGTATTAAAATAAAATAAAACTAAATTGATAAAATAAAGTCCAGCTGTGTATTTGACTGATGAGTACATATTATTGTGTGATTATTACTAAAAATTCAATTTGAAATACAAAATAACTACACATCTTCTACACCAGACATTGCACCATAGTCACTTTCTTTATCACTCTCGTTATCATTTTCACTCTCGTCTGATGTGTCGTTTGTTTTAATAATGAATCTTTCCGTTATATTGTCAATAACGGCGTCGTATCCATGAAACTTTTTTTCTTCTTTTATTGCATGGTCACAAACATTTTTCCATTCCTGTACAGTGATACTTTCAATTTCTTCATTTGCTTACCTCATTATTGTATCCATATTCATTGACACTTTTTTTTTCGCGACGTATCCTTTTATCATTGCCCATATATTTTCAATCGGATTGAAATCTGGGTGATAGGGTGGTAGACGAAGGACGCTGTGACCATGTTCTCTTAATAAGGTGTCAATTTTATATTCAATAAATCGTTGTTTATTATGCAGTATCAATTGATAAAGTTGTGGTTTAAGCATGGATATTGAGTGATCGATATTGCGTAACTTGAGCCAGTCAATCATATCTTGTTTGCGACTATTTGAGTTGGGAGCGGGATTTTTTAACGAATTGTGGTAAGATGCGTTGTCAACTACAATAACGCTATTGGGCTTCAAATTGGGAATTAATTGCGTTTGTAACCATTTTGTATAGTTTTCTGTATTCATATTGTTATGATAATCACCACTTTTTTGATTAGCTTTAAACATCAGCAGCGCATTTGGTATGAAACCGTCCTCGCCGCCGGCATGAACGATTATCAATCGATTTCCTTTAGAAATAGGTTTCTTCAAACCAGAAGTGCTGCCATCTGAATACGATTTTGATGAAGTGTGAGTGGTGTCAATATATGTTTCATCGGTATAAACGATAGGCCTGCCCTGAATACGGTATTCGGAAATTTTAAGTAAATAAGTTATACGTAGGTGACGGATCTCATGCTTTTCCATTAAAATTTTTCTGTTATTCTCTGTCCTTGACCATTTGAATCCTAAAAGAGATACTTCTTTTCGCAATGACCATATTGATCCTGGATAGTTAATGTCAGCCTTTAATTTTTCATGAATTCTTTTCATTGTTGGCACCTCTTTGTCAGTAATGTGAAAATTATGAATTGTTCTACGGATTACTGCTTTATCAAAATCATCAATGATTATTATATTTTTCCTGCATCTGGGTAGCGATTCTGAAACCATTCGGTTGCATCCGACACGGAATCTCATCTCTCGGTCTTTGTCTTACCTGTTTAGCATGACAAAGACCGAGAGATGAGATTCCGTGTCGGATGCAACCGAATGGTTTCAGAATCGCTACCCTGGTCTTTTTCGGAGATTTGAATTTGGTTCCATCTTTCAAAACACGTTTACCTTCCAATACACAGATTACAGAAATAAAACCAGATGGAGCGCGCAGAACAGAGCTACTGAAGCAGACAAAGGAAATACAAACGCCGAAGCAAATACAAACTCCAGTCAGTATGAAACGGACTTCCGTGTTGTACGGGCGTCCCGTGTGATTTTAAATTTTGTTTTAAAATATGCCGTCTTGTGTCTTCAAACATTGCAAACAAAGTTCCCAAAAACAAAAAAAGGAAAGAGGAATATAATTTCATAGGAAAAATTGAATATTTTTACTGTTATTTATATAATTTAGGCGATTTCATTTTGGTGATGAATGGAACACAACACCTCAACGAAAATAGGTTAGTGTGGCGATACTAAATGGAAATTATTTTCCCTGAATTTAGGGTAAAACATAGATTATATATTTTTTAGATACTCATACACCAAATTATTGATGGGCATTGTATTATTCAATTTAATTTTGGTAAATGTTAAATTTGTAAAATGAGTAATTTATGACATAAAAATGTACAAAAAACAAAATCATTAATACATCATAAAATTTGTTTGTGTATTTATTTATTTCGTTAGTTGCATCACTGCCCAAAATATTACAAATTTTGTTTCCTCATGAATCAAAAGGTTATATGGAAGAGATCGCTTTTAGCGACAAGATCGCCTTTTGTGCCCATTTTGTTTTGTTATTATATGTGTTACTTCTTGTCAACTTAGTTTATGGTGCCAATAAAGTGTTTTGTATTATATTGTAATGTCATTCGATAGGTATATTATCTAAGTGAAACGGTGGCTATATAATTGGTTATAAAATTATGGTTTATAAAATAAAACATTTGTTGAAGGAATATATTTTTGAAGTTAATATTATGCATAACGTTGTTTGTAAAATGAAATATTTTTTAATTGTAAAGTTTTTTAATATTTTACGGTTACTTGATTTTAAAGTCTTGTTTTGTCAAAAAAATAAGGTGAGTAATAAGTGTACTGTTAAAATGATTATTTTGTTAGTTTTTTTTGTTTGTTGTTTGGACCTATAACATACAGGTAGCCTATATGCATTTTATCAAAAATAGCTTGGTGGTAAAGATGGTTGTTTTAATTTTTGTTTAGCCTATCTAAGCGAGTAAATTACACTAATTTTATTATTTGCGATTCAAGTTAATTTCTAGTTGCATGCAAAATCAAAATTCATTTCTTCATAGAATGGAAATAGTAGTAACAAGAAATCCTTGCATAATCGGTGTAATAATTTTAATATTTTAAAATATCAATTTATTATACGATTGTGTGATTTCCCAAGCTAAGACAACAATAGTAGGACTTTTTTCTTAAGACTGACAACATTATACAAGTAATTTGGAACGTTAATTTGACAATTTTACGTCAACATGACTAATTACGGGCCTCACAGTGTTGTTCACGAAGGTTCCATCTGTGTTTTATTTCTGTAATCTGTGAGTTGAGAGTGGAATTCCTGTCGATGTCGATACCAATTGGGCTGATGTAGTCACACTTGACATGTCTTTAAAATAGCTATTTAAATTACACAAAATTTCTTTTACTTGGCTATTTAATGGTTTCCGTATTTTGCGCTTATTTGTGTTGGCATCCATTTTACTAACACTTATATCAAACAAAAACAAAATAATATTAAACACGTCACGCTGCAGTCTGTACAAGAGGTGAAGTGCGGCAGGAGCGCGGCGAGACAGAATGGCGCCGCGCCTCAGGCTGGTTACCCAAAATCAGTTTAAACCGGTTTTTACCGGGCGAAAATGGCGCCGCGCCTAAGGCCGGTTGTCACACCTACACTATCCATGTACACTCACACAAATGCAAAGCTCAGCTTATACCTCGCGGACTGTAACTCAGGCAGTACTTACTTACATACTTATTTGTTTACCCAGACACATTTACGGTTACTAAAAACAGCTTATAATAAAACAATTTTATACAATTTCATCAAAATCGGTTCAGTTGTTTAGGTTTGAGAGCCTAAGAGACATTCGTCCCCATTTTAACTACAATTTCATCCCCGTGCACCATAGTGATTACCTACTTACTCTGTGCCGTGCACTTCGAAATTACAAAATTGCTAGAATAAACATTCGTTTGCTTCGTGTCAAGTGTCTATAAACAGAGTTTTATGGGTTTATCTTCAACGGTTGGGAACTTTCATATTGACATTCATCCCCCACTTCGACCCCAATTTCATCCCCGTACAGTTCGAAATTACAAAATTGCTAGAACAAACATTAATTTGCTTCGTGTCAAGTGCCTATATACAGAGTGTCATGGTTTTAACGATTGGGAACTTCCATATTGACATTCATCCCCCATTTCAACCCCAATTTCATCCCTGTACAGTTCGAAGTAACAACATTGTTAGAACAAACATTCGTTCGCTGCATGTCAAGTGTCTATAAACAGAGTTTCATAGTTTTATCTTCAACGGTTGGGGACTTTCATATTGACATTCATCCCCCATATTTCAACCCCGTACAGTTCGAAATTACGAAATTGATAGAACAAACATTCGTTTGCTTCGTGTCAAGTGTCTATATAGAGAGTTTCATGGTTTTATCTTCAACGGTTGAGAACTTCCAAATTGACATTTATCCCCCATTTCAACCCCAATTTCACCCCCGTACTGTTCGAAATTACAAAATTAATGGAACAAACATTTAATTGCTTCATGTCAAGTGTCTAGATAAAAAATTTCATAACTTTGAAAATGACGAATTTTCATACAACCGTTCATCCCTTGTTTCACCCTCTTAGGGGTTGAATTTCGCAAAACCCCGTCTTAGCGAGCGCCTACGTGCTAAAAGGGACCTTTTGTAGTTTCTGAGATTCCTTGATGAGTGGACCTTTCGCTTTTATATATATCGATAAACATCAATACAACATAGGTGTCCGGCAAGTGTTTACCACGATGTTAAGTGTCTGGTAATTATTGATGTGTTTTTTAATAATGTTCTGCCAATATATGAGATCGGTATTTCATAGATACACCTTTAGTACTGTTTATCTGGCAAAGCCAGGATGACCCAAACTTCATAATGGGCTATCGTTCTTACCTGTGTGCATGCGCTGAACAACTTTCACTTTGTTAAAAAGACGAAGGTCTCAGGGTTCATAAGTAATTATTAGTCCATTAAGGGAAAAGAATTGAACAGAAACAACACATTAAATGCGCACAGATCGAAGTTTAGGTTCTTCGTTTCCCCGTGCGCGGATTAATATTTAAGTACCTGGTTGACCGAGCTTTGCTCGGTTTTTTTGTGAAATTATATTTAGACAGATACGAATTACGTACTGATGAAATATCACTACATAGTATAAAACAAAGTCGCTTCCCGCTGTCCTTGTCTTCGTACATGTATATTTAGATCTTTCAAACCACGCAACGGATTTGATGCATTTTTAGGGTTCCGTAAAACGTAAAAACGGAACCCTTATAGATTCGTCATGTCTGTCTGTCCGTCCGTATGTCACAGCCACTTTTTGCCGAAACTATGAGAACTACACTATTGAAACTTGGTAAGTAGATGTATTCTGTGAACCGCATTAAGATTTTTACAAAAAAAATTTTTTCATCAAACCTACACGTGTGGGATGTCTATCGATAGGTCTTCAAAAATTATGTTGAGGTTTCTAATATAGTTTTTGTCTACACAGAATAATTTGCGCGAGATACACTTCCAAAGTGGTAAAATGTGTCCCCCCCACCCCTTCGTATATTAGGTATTATTGACCAAGCGGTTTAAAAGCAATATTCAATTGAGTACTTACCTTAAATAGGTTCACTGTGCATTTCATATGGATCAATACAGGCCTTAGGCACATCATGTAATTTTAAATGAATGCTTTCGAGCATAAATATTATAGATTTAATATGCAATGCAATGGGACATTTTTTGCACCCGTACAAAGCCGGAGCAGGTCGCTTATGAATAATTTTCTTTATTTAATCTTGCCGGAATAATATAAACAATAATAGAACGGGATATTTTTTCAATAAAGCAGCGCCATCTATTGTTAAGTAGGTTTACTGTTGCTGTGTCAATTACTTTGGATAGAAACATTAAGTTACAGGTATTGTAACTTACATTTATCAAGCACAGATTCGCTACTGCATGGAGTAGGTAGTACTGTTCGCACTTTTGGGATGGATCGGCTAAGTATCAGCTGGAGGGTTTGGAATCGATCGAGAGACGTGCCAAAAAGCTCATAGGCAATGACACTCTTGTGCAAAAAGACTTAAAAGTCTTGAACAACGCCGAAAAGTTGCTAGCCTATCGGATTTTAGGGTTCCGTAAAACGTAAAAACGGAACCCTTATAGATTCGTCATGTCTGTCTGTCTGTCTGTCTGTCCGTCCGTATGTCACAGCCACTTTTTGGCGAAACTATGAGAACTACACTGTTGAAACTTGGTAAGTAGATGTATTCTGTGAACCCCATTAAGATTTTTACAAAAGTTTAAAAAAATAACAAAAATTAGGGGTGCCCCCCATACTGAGAACTGAAACTCAAAAATTTTTTTTTCATCAAACTTACACGTGTGAGGTTTCTATCGATAGGTCTTCAAAAATGATGTTGAGGTTTCTAATATAATTTTTGGCTACACTGAATAATTTGCGCCAGAGACGCTTCCAAAGTGGTAAAATGTGTGTCCCCCCCCTCTAACTTCTAAAGTAAGAGAATGAAAAAACTAAAAAAAATATATGATGTACATTACCATGAAAACTACCAACGAAAATTAGTTTGAACTCGATCTGATGAGTAGTTTTTTTTTAGTACGTCATAAATACACTATTATTAAAACTTCGATCAAAGTTACAACGAACTACAAGAACTATGTGTACTATGTATATTATGTTACTTGCTGCAACGGAACCCTTCATGGGCGAGTCCAACTCGCACTTGGCTACTTTATTTTTTATAGGATACACTTCGGTGAGAGTGCAACTGATTTTCATTATCTTAATCTTATCCCACATTGTCCTTTTTTCTATCGGAATGCTCGTAGCTCGATAAAGCGACATCGTTTCATTGTTGATGTTCCAAAGACACGAACAAAGAGATTTGACTCTACCTTTGTGATAAGAACGTCTGGGCTGTGGAATACGTTGCCTGAGTGGGTTTTGCCCGATGGCTACAATCTTTGTCTTCAAATCCAGAGTGAATTGGTTTTTTTCTTGGTAAGCACGCTCGATCGTAGACCGCATCGTCGCTTAACATTAGGCGAGATGGCGGTCAAGTGTAAACCTATTAAAGTTAAAAAAAATTGCCAATACTTAGATTAAATTTGTTCGTGTTATTTTAGATTATATTAAATTAGATGCGTTGGTAAAGAGCTCTCAGTAAAAGGTTTTTCAGAAAATGAGGAATTTGAAAAAATGGGTATGATCTGATTTCGAAACCGCCCATTTTCTCGGCTGTGATATAACGACACTGTAACACATGTATGAAATATGCATTCGTATTCTAATGATATTGTAGCAATTCTTATTTGCTTGAAAATGCGCTTAAGGTTGGCCCCCACCAAAACGAGTTTTTTGTCCAGTGTTCAGAGCTATCTACTCATTAGCCAAAACATATATCAACTGGTAAAAAAACATTAAATTTCTACAAGTTCTTGGCTTCAAAATGGTAGTTTTATTTTTTTGTTAATGGACTTATTGTTTAAATAATCGTCTCACAACGAAACCATGAAAAAATTAAATAATTGTAGTTATCATGCATCTCCTCGGAAAACCTCCAATATTTTGTTTTTGTACTTACACCAACGGATAGACAATTCCATTACGAACATTTTGGTAGTTTTATTTTTTTCAAAAGACCAAAATCTGATTTTATAAAGAGTGTATTGAAAAACTTGAGCGTAAAACAGCGGCAAATCCTACTGTTTCTCTCTTGCTCTTTCTTGCGGTGTGCGATAAGGTAAGAAATACTCTAGGTCATTTGCTCGGGGTACGCCCTTAAAACGCCGTTTTTATTAAATATAACCTAGCTAGATTGATTTATCGCCCCCGAAATCCCCTGCATAGATACTAAATTTCATCAAAATCGTTGAAGCTGTTTCCGAGATTCAGATTCTATATACTAAATACATATGTATATATAAGTACTAGCTGACCCCGCAAACGTTGTTTTGCCTGTCACTTAGGGGTATGAAAAATAGCTAGTAGCCGATTCTCATACCTACAGAATATGCATATAAAATTTGGTTAAAATCAGTAAAGCCGTTTCGGAGGAGTAAGGAAACAAACACTGTGACACGAGAATTTTATATATAAGATATACATCCAGGAATTGCTCGTTTAAAGGTTTACAAATAATAGGATAGGATTTTCTATGCAGAAAACAAAACCGACTTCAATGTAAAATTAAATTCAGATACACGACTAAATTTTATAAGAAGCTATGAATGACTACGTGGACTATTAGGAAACCGCCACACCTATTTCCATAAAATGTATATGGGGCCACCTCTCAAGTATTTTGTACCAAAAAAATGAAAATAACGGAGCTATTGCGTAAGATACGTACCAGAATATACAACGGAATTGAGAACCTCCTATTTTAAAGTCGGATAAAAAAATAAATATTTTAAGCGAATAATTGATAATTATTAGTCTAGTCTCAAACCAAATACTCATAGGCTTAGTTGTGCAACGCCATCTATTGTTAAGTACAATAACAGTCAGTTTATGCAGATAAATCGCCAATAGGTTTTTTTTACGTTTTTAGGGTTCCGTAAAACGTAAAAACGGAACCCTTATAGATTCGTCATGTCTGTCTGTCCGTCCGTATGTCACAGCCACTTTTTGCCGAAACTATGGGAACTACACTGTTGAAACTTGGTAAGTAGATGTATTCTGTGAACCGCATTAAGATTTCAACGGAAAAATTAAAAAAAAAGAAAAATTAGGGTTGCCCCTCATACTGAGAACTGAAACTCAAAATTTTTTTTTTCATCAAACCTACACGTGTGGGGTGTCTATCGATAGGTCTTCAAAAATGATGTTGAGGTTTCTAAAATCATTTTCGTCTACACTGAATAATTTGCGCGAGAGACACTTCCAAAGTGGGAAAATTTGTGTCCCCCCCCCTCTAACTTCTAAAGTAAGAGAATGAAAAATCTAAAAAAAATATATGATGTACATTACCATGTAAACTACCAACGAAAATTAGTTTGAACTCGATCTGATGAGTAGTTTTTTTTAGTACGTCATAAATACACTATTATTGAAACTTCGATCCAAGTTACAACGAACTACAAGAACTATGTGTACTATGTATATAATCATTTCAGACCCACGGTACCCCTGGCCATACCCCCGGTGGTACCGTGGGTTTTTAAAAGTTAAACGGTACCATCAAGTATATGACCCTAGTGATGTGTTGACCTTTAAATCTCTCGCATGATAACTAGTTAATTAGGTAAATAATAGAAAATGCATATTCCAATAATGAATTCAAGTAAGTACCGTACCGTCTTCTGTTTACAACCTCTTTGGTTTTTAAAAGTGTGTAAAAGTCAAAACAAGTTTCCAAAACTGTATTTCGGAATTTGAAAGAAATTGAAGTGCCCATTAAATATCATAATTTAATTTTAGCCGATTATTATTGCGAGGAAGAAAACAAACAAACCCGGATCATTGCTTTTTGCTCAAAGGAGTCTCGATTAATAATTCCGAATATAAAAGAATACTTTTTTGATGGTACTTTTTACTGTTGCCCAAAACCCTTTGCACAATTATATAACATTCACGGTGACATAGGGAGTGGTGTGGAAACAATTAAATTAAGACCCTTAATCTTCGCACTAATGTCGGATCGAACTGAAAAAAGTTATACGATTTTGTTCAATATGATAAAATCGCAACTTCCAGAGTGGAGTCCACATAAAGTTCACACTGACTACGAAAAAGGTGCGATGAATGCAATTTTGAATGTATGTCCAGATATTACATTACGAGGGTGCTATTATCATTGGACTCGCAACATTTGGAAGAAAGGCAAGTCGTTACGATGCACAAAAACGAAATCTGGGCGTAGAATCGTTGCATTGGCCAGTGCCTTGCCGCTTCTTCCTGAAGACAATATTCAACAGGGTATGGACTACATAAAAGCTGAAGCCGATAACATACCAGAAGCATTTATAAAATATCTTGAATCGTTTTGGTTCAAGGTCCATAGTCCGAAAATAATTAGTGTGTTTGGTGAACGCCACCGAACAACAAACATTTTAGAAGCCTTCCACTCAAAAATAAACAAACTGATTAATAATAAAAACACGGTTACGTTGATGCGATTGCTTCACGTACTAGAGCAAGTTCACACTTTGGAGATGATTCCAAAAAAAAGACGCAAAGATCAAATCGTCAACGATGATTACATAATGAGCATACAGCTCCAAATTGTAAATAAAGACATATCTGTAGGCTACGGACTAGAGAAATTGCGTTAATTACGTTGTACCTATACATTTTTTTTGTAGTGTGTGACATGTTGGTTTAGTGAAAAGCTTCAAAAAAACTATGATTTGTTATACAAAATGTCTTTTTAGTTATTTTAGAATAATAAACATATTATAGTAATTGCCTATTTACTGTTAACACCGTGTTTTATCAGCCATGGCTGTTGCATCACAACACTAGTAGTCGATGGTACCGTTTAACTTTTAAAAACCCACGGTACCACCGGGGGTATGGCCAGGGGTACCGTGGGTCTGAAACGTATATAATGTTATTTGCTGCAACGGAACCCTTCATGGGCGAGTCCAACTCGCACTTGGCCACTTTATTTTTTTGTTAGAAAATACTTAGCTACAAATTAAATACGACGATATTAAGACGTTGATATAGAGGGAGCCCTTTTATAATAGTTACTCAAAAAAAAAAAAGAACAAAAAAAATTCTGCCAACAGGATTCGAACAGAGGCCTCCTAAATTCGAAGGCGAAGGTCTCCCACTTGCGCCAATCAGACATTATTCAAAGCGGCGAAATTTGTTATCGTATTCTAATGTCATTTTATGAGTTTTTCATTCCCTGAAAAAGCCCTTAAAATGACGTTTTCTTTGAATAAAACCTAGCTAGATCGATTCATCGTCCCCGAAACCCCCTGCATACAAAAAATCATGAAAATCGTTTGAGCCGTTTCCGAGATTCAGATTCTATATATATGTACACTAGCTGACCCCGCAAACGTTGTTTTGCCTTAGTGAACAACCCTTGTCACTTAGGGGTATGAAAAATAGCTAGTAGCCGATTCTCATACCTACAGAATATGCATATAAAATTTGGTTAAACTCAGTAAAGCCGTTTCGGAGGAGTAAGGAAACAAACACTGTGACACGAGAATTTTATATATAAGATATATAGGTACAAGAATTGCTCGTTTAGAGGTATAAGATATTGCCTTATTATAGCAGAATTCAGAAGAAAAACGTTATGACCTCTTGGGGATAAGTAGGTATACGAGTATATACTTAATTACTACTAACTTCACATCTCTCTACTTTTAGGATGCGAGCTTCACAGTAGAATAACTGGCAAAAGTGTGGTAGTTGCACAGGCGCAGTACAAAAACTTCATACTTCAATGATTAGAGGATAAAAAGTAATAATACAACTTTATTCCGTTTGCATATAACCATATATTTCTACAAAACATGATATGCTGTCTCTATAATGTTACCTGAAAAAATAGATTATCTCCACATACGTTTCAACAATATATTATTTTGTCATGTATTATCACTTCACACATATTACAGATCTTTAAAAGGCTATACATTTAAATGTATCATTAAAACTATAAGTACATGAATGTTGTCTAACTTTGCGTTTCATGCAAATGATTTTAAAAATCGTATCTATAATACTTATTGCTATGTTTAACTTTATGCTATATCTATGCTATAATATGGGACTAGAAAGATCAAATATTTATGTTATTTTTTTATAATTCAAACGCAAATTAAGGACGGAGCTATCTCCAAGCTCGAAAGTGAAGAATCAATACTTAGTGCACATTAAATATATTTACCCTGAATCCAAAATATACACTTTAATTTCCTTATTCATAAACATCTAAAGTCATTTTAGGTAATTTTGGAATACTGATTGATGAGAATAAAGATGATTAGTGCCACACTATAGAAAACGTTTATTCCAATTGCATCCCTAAATCGTTACCGGAATATTTGATACAATTTGTATAGTCCTAGTGACAGAGTTTTTGTTGAAAAACAGAGTTTTGAATTTGCGCGGCCAGTAATGAAACTTGGACATTTTGAAAGAATAAGTGAGCAAAAACTGTTAAGGACACATTTCTCTGAGCTATATCGAAAGAAATATATTTGGCTTAATATTTATAAAAAAATAGTAAGAAATATTAACAAAAATAATATTATCAAAACAAAATAAATCTTTGAAAGGCCATAACTAAACTCCAATATCACTTACAGCAAATCTGATTGTATAAATAGTAAATACCCTAAAGGTAAGAAAATGTTACAAGCGAATGAAAAAAAAAACTTAGGCCGCTAAAAAAATTACACCACCAATCCATACAAAAGTAACCAAAACTCCTTTGCAGTATGCTCACTTCCGGGTACTCTTTCAGTATGAGGTCTTAAGCTCGCTTTTATTTTAATTATAAACATTTTGATAACAACAGTGAATTTGTATTCTATTTTTCGAAATGACGTAATAAGAACGGTATGAGTTAGATACGTCTAACCCACATAATTAAATATTCTTGACTAATAATGACTGTAGAAGATTATGAACGAGATATTAAATATTTAACATTAATAAACTGGATTGATGAATTTCTGGAGTGACATGAGGTAGTCAGGTAGAAAATAAATATATTTCGTTTAGTAACTTTTAACATCACAATACCATAAGAAAATTTGTTAAGAGTATTCTCAATGGGGTAAATATAGGTTAAATTTAAATCGCATCTCCAAAACTACAAACAATATTAATAACCCTGTTTCATAACATTTTGTCGTACAAAAATGTATGAAATAAATTCTTTCGATAGCTCGCTTCGTATTGTCCCAAAATTTTACCATTTTAAAATCCTGGCACTAAATTTTGAACACATTTGTTACATATATAGCCCTAGTTACGTTAATTCTGCACCTGGTCTCGATATCGTCACTAATTACAATAAATATTGGTGGACATTTTTCACGCAACGTCAAACTAAGCAAAGCTATGGGAGCTGTAATGTACTATATATACCTGTAATATAGTGTTTAAAAGAACGAAACATACAAGAGCCAATGAGCCCTTTTCAGAAGAAAAAATATAATTCTACGTACGTAAACTACCTACGTACTAATTTGAGGGATTCATTGTACCCCATTACTCACCAGCCAGCGCTTCTACCGCCTAACTAAATCGGCTATCGCTTTGCTAATACTGTCTCTATCATTTCAAGCGAAAAAAAGAGAGAGAAACATCAAAGCGATGACATTTTTCGTTCGGCGGTAGACCCCCGGGTCTGCACCTCCGTGTTGGGATATAATAGAAGTATGTGACAAGTTTTCAGCTTGCCTCAAATATCTACCCATAAATTGCTACCAGCGCTTGGAATAATATATCAATCAACACGAATGGCGGAACGTTGGCGTAACCTTAGACACGGTAATTAGATAATATTACCGTGCCTTAGATTTAGAGATAATACGAGTCTGTTCACGACATATGGCTAAGTAAGTAAGACATAGGCTTCTGGTAAGTGCCATCTATCGTATTTTTTTTATCTCATCTGAAAATGTCTCATTTGCGGCAACCGATAACCGAAATACACCTCCAGTATATCTCGAACTATGATTGCTTAGAATCCCTTGGAGTCATGGGGTTCACGTTATTATTGGTTTATACAGGAATTATGGTTTTTAATTTACGATTCTATAAAGACTAAAGACCAAGGTGCAGAGTTACCATAACTGAAGTACGTAGACATACAATAAGAAGCCACGTTTGGCACTCGGTATATAACAGTCGTTTTTATACGTACATAGGATCGCGTAAATACTTATGTGCCCATCACATACTCAGTGATTTTCTATTAGCCACCACAGATGTTTGTAAAGAAACATTCATGAAACTCTTCAGGAATTAATAGTATATTAAACATCTGGAATATGTAAATTATTTGGAAACATTGCCCTTCAACCGGAAAACAATGATGTTTGCACAATACTGCTTTAAAATTACTGCCATATGTGTGGTAGTTCCCTCTGGCGATTTCTGGAGTATTCTACCGGTGCAGTAAACATATTCGAATTTTAATTTCAATAGAAATTCTTTACTTACAACTGTGGTGGCTAATTTTCATAATCTATTAGCTCATATAAACTTCGAAGCCGTACCGTACCTACTACTGGAGAGTTCCTCGGTGCAATGCTTAACATTAAATGGTGGGTTAAACCTATGTGAATCAAATAACAACTAAATAACAATTAAGTTATCACCAAAACAAAACTTAAGAGTAATTTAAGAACGTGCCTAAATCTAAGTTAATACTTATATCGATACTTGGATTAGTGTAACGAGTCTAAGAAAATATTTTTATCTTAGTAAAAAAATATCAGGTTTCGTATCGATATTTCTCTTTGTATGTGGTTAGAGGATTGATTATCTATTTATAATACTAGCTACTATAATATGTTTCTCTCCATCCTTCGTTTGCCTGGAAGAGATCGCTTTTAGCGATAAGGTCGCCACTTGTTTCACTTGTTTCAGGCTAAGTCTCTTTGTTTTGTAAGTTTTATATTGTGGACAATAAAGCGTTAAAGCGGCGAGCATAATGGGCACTTTTGCGCCGGGTGCAGTTAGAGGTGGGTTATTCGGAGATTAGTTTTTTAATTATTATTTTAGTTAATATGTAATTTTACGGTTTATACTTCTTTTGTTTCAGTTAATTGTTAAAGCCATCTTATATATAAAGCGTTTCAATCTATCTTCTATCTATAGCGGCCCGTTCCGGCTTCGCTCGGATTTTGTCATATAAGGACTATTAATCGAAATAAAAACTATCCTATCTTTCAAGTTGGATCAACATGCACACGGTGTGCAAATTTGATTAAAATCGGTTAAGTAGTTTAGGAGTCCGTCGCGGACAAACAACGTGACGCGTAATTTATATATATATTACTAGCGGCCCATTCCGGCTGCGCTCGGATATTGTCATTAATCGAAATACTAGCGGCCCGTTCCGGCTTCGCTCGGATTTTGTCATATAAGGACTATTAATCGAAATAAAAACTATCCTATCTCTCAAGTTGGACCAGACTCGCTCGCGGTGTGCCAACTTAATTTAGAATCGGTTAAGTAGTTTAAGAATCCATCGCGGACAAACATCGTGACAGGAGATTTATATATATTAAGATATAAGATAAGTAGATCGTACTGCCGTATAAACTATACTTAATTTAAATAGCAACCATAAGTTTATATGGAAGAACTCGCTCTCAGCGATAAGATCACATTTTGTGTTCATAATTTGAGTCAATAATTGTTTTGCTAACTGTATTTTGTGGTTTTAGTAAAGTATTTTTGTATTGTGGTGACATGGACTCAATTTTTATAAATAATAAGTCTACAGTTGTCTAATAACTTGCTAGTCGACTTGTGAACGCAAACTTAGAAGGCTTCTTTTCGTTAACTGTTTTTTGTGGCGCTAATACAGTGTTTTTATATCAAATAGGTACAATTACTAAATTTTTTAACGAGGATAACATTACGTTTATCTACCAGTTGACGGTCGAAGACAAAACACGTTAACGTAAAAGGGCTTGGCTAGGTTTCATCTTCAACAATTTTTTTTTATTGAATCCGTGCCATTGCAATACAAAACATTTTAGTAGCGAGTTTGTGGCCAATCACAGTTTAATTAAAAAGTTATAAAAATAGTTGCCAGTATCTGCCAGATCCAACTAATTTAATTCTGATTTGATTGTAATGATATTTAAAACTACAATGTTAAATTGCTTAAATTTTTTTGTTGTAAATTGTTGACGTTACCAAGTGTATAGATAGTGCAATTCACGAAGACGCGCCCCACCAATTTTTGGTTTAGGGGATCGTGTTTGCTCCGAGCGTCAGTCGCGAACCATTCACCAGTCATTGTAGTGTGCGTGTGCATTCGTAGGTAATTAGTGTGTACCGATAACACTCAAACATTGGCGGAAGCTTGCACACATATACCATAAACGGTTAGGAGAAATAGTGGGGCGCGTCTTCGTGGATTGCACTATCTGTATCTTAGATGCCTAAGATTCGAAACAAATGAATTCAAGTGAGTCACTTTATCTGACCACGAAAAAAGTTGCCAGTATCGTATCAAACCCCCAACCACAACGTACCACAACGTATCACAACTGGAAGCCCTCACTGCAGCCGCGCGCACCGCGAGCAATAGTCATTATTCGCCGGACTGCCGTAGTACATACACAACGGAGCCCTGCACGGCCGGGGCGAAGGCGGACGATCATCGTAGAACGTACTTTTGGACAGGTAGAGAGTTCTGTCGGTGGCTGGTCGCGTGGTCGGTCGGGAGGTCTTGGTCGCGATGTCTTTGGCCGCGTCGTGAGCTGCGCTGTCCGCTTCGGTATAAAACTGTGAGCGACCAGTGCCGTAGCGAGGCTGAGATGGCGCTGTCGACGATTCTTTGCGGTTCTTTTCTGTTGTGTACCTGGAAATGTAGTTTTTATATCAGTATATGTGTAGGAAAAACGGTATTTTAAACTATCATGGTTGTTTAAAATGCTATTTTGATTTTATTAATGAGGCGATATTCACAGTGGTAATTTCACACATTTCATAGTTGCCTGGATGCCTGGTAGATATCTAAGTTCGCTCTAAGCGAAATAACTAAAAATCAAGGCTGTTAAAACACTATAATAATGAATGAATGAATGAATGAAAATTCTTTATTGTTCACAACTTAAAAATAACACATAAATATTTGAAAACAGTAAATTTTGTGAAACAGCTGGCGGCCTTATCGCTGAAAGCGATTTCTTCCAGGCAACGTTGGGGTGGAGAAAATTATAGAAAAACTAAAAGCGTGGTGCGCAACAAAGACTATTACTACGAGATAAACGTACATTCTAATAACATTACACACAAATACTTAAGCTACACAATATTATAATACACTAATAAATAAAAACTAATCATATATATACATAATAAACATACATACTAACTGACAAGATTATAAATATCTAAATACAAGACAAATAACTAGACGGTAACAGAAACAAAGAATACTAAGTAATCTAATATATGAAGTGATCACGCAAGCGAAAAAGTAAAATCATTATTACAAGTTTACGAATAAGCTATTTTCCAAACATTGAGACAGATGAAAAAATGAAAAACTTACAATTATAGAGGTTGCAGCCTTGACAAGTATAATTCCTTTACGTGATCCTTAAAGACAGACAACGACTGCAATTTCCTAATACAGACTGGCAGATCATTCCATAACTGAACAGCCTGAAAGGCAAAGGACTTGCCATAAAACGTTTCAGAACGTGCATCAGGGTCAGGTTGGTTTTTGATCTTAGTGGAAGAGAATGACAATCCTGTAGTAAAGTAAACCGCTCTTTAAGGTAACACGGTGTGCATGGGTTAAATAAAATGTTGTACAGAAGAGAAAGAATATGTGCATTGCGACGTTGGCGAATCGGTAACCACTTGAGTTTAGCGCGAAACTGGGAAACGTGATCATATTTGCGTAATCCAAATATGAATCTAATGCAATAATTTTGAAGGCGCTCAAGTTTATTAAGCTGGTCCTCTCTCAGATCAAGAAAACAGACGTCAGCATAGTCCAAGATGGGGAGCAGGAGAGATTGTGCGAGTGCAACTTTAGTGGCAGTGGGTAAAAAGTTTCGTAAACGCCTGAGTGAAGCACCTGATGCAAAAATCTTGCTGCTAATCGTCTTAATGTGGCTGTCCCAAGATAGAGTTCGATCTAATGTTATACCAAGATTTCTAACTGAGTCACTGAATGGTATCACAATGCCGTTAAACACAACGTTGGGAATCGTAGTCCAATCAATTCTGGAGATCCAGTATGAACTACCCACTACTATAGCCTGTGATTTTTCGGGATTGACACCTAGCCCAAAAGACTTGCTCCATTTGTGAATAGTAGATAAATCAGTATTTGTTTTTGAAATGGCTAGTGAAAGTTCGAGAAATGAAGCGTGTGTATAAATTTGGAGATCGTCTGCATAAAGGTGGTAGGAAGAAGTAATGTGTTTAGAAATAGTGTTTATGAAAATAGCAAAAAGAAGAGGAGATAAGACACCGCCTTGAGGGACACCAGCAGTTGTATTACACCAAGAAGAAAAGGCATCTTCCAAGCGAATCCGTTGCCGGCGTCCTTGTAGATAACTAGGTACGAAACCAATCGATTACCGGTGGAGATATGTTAAGTGAGCGTAGTACTGCTAGTAAAAGACGGCGTTGAAAGCATTACTGAAGTCTAACAGAGTTAGAACAGTAAGCTTGCCGTCATCCATCCCCAGGCGAATATCGTCGGTGACTTTAATAAGCGCAGACACAGTGCTATGCCCTGGGCGGAAACCGGACTGGAATGGATTGAAGAGGTCTTGTCTATTAAGAAATTCATTCAACTGTTTGTGGACAAGGCGCTCAAGAACTTTGGAAAGGAAAGGCAGGATAGAAATAGGACGAAATTCAGAAAAGGATTTAGGGTTTGACTTTTTAAGTAGTGGTAAAATAAGTGCGTCTTTCCAGATAGAAGGGAAAACACCACTTACAACTGAATTATTAAAAATGGAACACAAGGCGGGAAGGATTATATCAAGGATGGGCAATAACATGTTCCGACTTATACTGTCACCGCCCACCGCATTGGAAGATATGGCCATGAAGCTCTTCCTAACATCACACTCGGTAAACCGATTAAATTCAAAAGAAGGATATTGGGGTACCGGAATGGCAGAAAGGTTACTCAGAGTTAAATTTTTTTCTGCATCAGACATAGCAGATACAGAAGTGAAATGTTGATTGAGTGCGTTAATATCAGTAATGTTAGAAGTGAGATTAGAGCGTGATTTGCCGATTCCCAAAGACCTAAGGAATTTCCAGACTTTGGCTGGATTTTCATCCTCTACAGAAGCGTGAATATGACGGCGTATTGCATCCCTACACACCTTATTGCAGCGATTACGGGCCTGGACATATTTAGTTTGATTTAATTCAGAAGAACGCAATTTGTATTTAGTTTTTGCAGCTGCTTTTTTATGCATTAAATTTTTTATATCATCAGTGAGCCATGGTGCCGGTAGATGTTTAATTTTAATGGCACGCATTGGTGCATGCACATCATAAAGTCCGATGATGAGAGTATTAAAAATATCTACCTGTTCATCCACAGAATTAGCATCAATGACAGAGAGCCAATCAATGTTTTTTGCATCTTCAGCAAGAGCGTCGGTATTCATGCCACTAAAATTGCGCTGCACTAGGATTTGTGGTTTGGTTTTTGGAGGTCGAATTTTATAAGAGAGATAAACTAAATCATGGTATGAAAAATTATCGGCGGAATATTGACCATGCTTAGCGATATTATTAGGAGATGAGACTATCATCAAGTCAAGAAGAGATGGGGTGCAGTTAGGGAAATTATGTGTAGGATTTAAGGGTAATATGTGTAGATTAAAGGATTTAAGGGATGATTCCAGGGACGAGCTGCGGTAATCTTTTCTGACTAGACACGTATTAAAATCACCCATAATAATGGAGTGATTATAGGAAGGAATTAGTTTATAAAGGATAGTCTCGAAAGAAGAAAAATAATTAATATTACTGGATGGACAATAATATACTCCGAGAAGAAGTTTTTTATGCGAGAGTGAAATTTCAATAAAGAGATGCTCGCCACCATTCACAGGAGGCGGTTGTGGAGATTGACTAAGAATTGAAAAAGGAATATTAGCTTTCAAGTAAATCGCCACCCCGCCACCACGACTGGCGCGGTCATTTCTAATAAGAACAAACCCGGGAAGTGAATAGGAAACCGATGGGAGACTTAGGTGAAGCCAAGTTTCCGAAACTAATATTGCATGGATATTGCTCTGATCGAGAGTTGCCAGCATTTCGGGATAGCAAGATGGTATGCTCTCTGCATTGATGTGAACTACATTAAAATTTCTGGATACGTCGCTCAAATTGCACTCAAGAAACTCAGAAAGTGGAAGTATACTTGTAAAGCTGCCATTGTCACTGCTAGAGTCCGTGAGAGATGCCGAATTAAATTCGTTATCACCGTCACCACCGTCATTGTCAAAAATATTGATCATTTTAATATATAATAAAATGTATATAAAAATGAATAAATAATATATATACCTCAATAGGAACAATACTAGTTATAAATAAATGTATTGTCCTATAATAATAAAAAAAAAGTATATAACATACAATAAAATATAAAGTCTAGAAATAAGAAGAATAATAAAAGTATTTTTTCTTTAGTAATTTATAATCAACGGTTTTCTAGCATTAATGTGACAACGAGGGATTTCACGGCACCACGTCTTCGTCAAAGCCCGGGCGCTGCGCGGGCGCCGCGCCGCGACGCTGTACTAACGTCGTAACCAAATCTGGTCGCTTGGGCTTTTAGTGGAAGTAACATTTCCAACACATGAAAACTCACCCAATCCATGCCTCGTTAAGATAATTCTTGACCATCTCCTCCTGCACGGGCGCTCTCGCTGCCAGCACTCTGCAACACAGAACTTCGCACGTCGACTGTCTCCTCGCGAACCCTTCTTCAGGATTACTCTGACTTCCGCTACTCTTCCCCGTCAACTTCGCCATCGACCCAAAGTTCTTCTTTATCTTACTACTCATCGACCTTCCGATGCTACCAAATTGTTTCGCGACTGAATTCATCTGCTTTGAACTTTTGGTAGATAAAGCGTCTAGGCTTCGTCGTAGCTCCTCTGATGGTTGGCTGGTGGAGACACATTCAACTCTTTCCAGGTCTAGGTATGCGGACAGCATTGCGGATCGTTGGAACTCGTCTGGTAGGAGATTGTTGATTGTTTTCTGGTCAGGGTCCGATTCCCATTGGTAGTCTTCGCCTGGATCAACGTTGAATCTGATGAGAGAATGTATATTTTATTTAACACGATTTTATTGGCTATACATTATGTTTCTTACTTTTTAGTTTGATTTTCTGTAAAAGCGTGTTTTATTAGCTTTTTATAAACTACTAGCGGCCCATTCCGGCTGCGCTCGGATATTGTCATTTAAAGACTATTAATCGCAATAAAAACTATCCTATCTCTCAAGTTGGGCCAGACTGCTCACGGTGTGCCAATTTAATTTAAAATCGGTTAAGTAGTTTAGGAATCCATCGCGGACAAACATCGTGACACGAGATTTATAACACTCTCCCGCTCACCGCCGCACAGAGCGGTCACAAAAGTAAGCGCGTCACAATAAAAATGTCAAAATCGACTATTGAATCATTAGAGAAGCTCCTGGCAAAGTTCATCGCGCCAATTGAACTGAAGATGAATCGGATCATGGAGGAAGTCAAGCTACTACGAGACAAGGTAGATAAAGTCGAAGAAAAAATTGACGCACAACAATATTATAAATCTGACAAGGGGGTAGACCCCGCTAATAAATTGACCGGCACGGCAACGGCCGCCGCACCCGCCGCCCGCCGCGCGCCCCCGCCGGCGCCCGCGCCCGGACCGCGGCCCGGCGCGCCGGCCGGCGAGCGCGCTGCGCCCCGACCGGCGCCTCCGCCGTCCCTCGCCGCCGCGCCCGGCCCGGCGCGCGCCAGTCCCCGGCCGCCTGCGCCGCGGTCGGACGCCTCGAGTGATGCCCTCCCTAGCACTAGCCGGACCCCCCGCCGAGTCGGAGATGACGACCCCTGCGACACAGCGGCATCCACTGGGAACCCCGACAATGATGGATGGGAAAAGGTCTCGTATCTGAGACCGAAGAGAAGTCACGGCCCGAGGAAACGTACAGTGATTAAAGGAAGCGGAACGACTGACGACGAGTTGAAAACTGTGGGACGTGCAAGAAAAATACACGCCTGTTTCTTCGCACCGGATACGACCGCGGATGCTATTCTACGTTACATGACTAAAAAGAAACAGTGCGATAATTACCACGTAGATAAATTAAACCTAGCTCACAACCATTACTCATCTTTCGCCTTATTGGTACCCGAACATTGTTTCGCGTTTTTTATGTCCGCGGAGAATTGGCCGACTAGCACGGAGGTCAGTGAGTGGTTTCGAGCGGGCGGCGGCCGGCGGCCCCGGCGCGGCCCGGCCCGCGCCCGCGCCGCCGCCGCCGCCGCGAGCGAGCCCCTCCCTGCCTAACCGTAGCCCGACATTAACAATTTGTCATCAGAATATTCGTTGTATTACCAATAAGACGAAAGAATTAGAAGTTCTGTTGACAAAGGAATTGACCTGCGACATAATTATACTTTCGGAGCACTGGCTCCGTAAACATCAATTATTATCCGTTACACTATGTAACTATAATCTTATTTCGTTCAGCTGTAGAGAACAAATATCGCACGGCGGCAGTTGCGTTTACGCGCGCTCGGAAATGAGGGTGGTTACTAGGCAAGATTATTGCGATCTATCCCGTGAGCAAATTTTCGATGTGTGCGCCGTCCAATTGTTGGACAACAATTTACTCGTAGTGGGTATTTACCACTCCAACTTGACCGACCACTCAGACTACCTCAAACTTTTTGAGAATCTTCTCTGTAAGGTGACGGATGAAGGAATGCATTGTGTCATTATGGGAGACATAAACATCGACCTATTAGGGAAATCTAGCGCCAAAAAACGCCTACTTGATATTATAGCGAGCCACAATTTCGTACAAATCGTATCACACGCAACGAGAGTGGAGGGGGGAAGTAGTACGCTTCTAGATCACGTTTATATAAACTTTCCCACGGACCGCGTCACCAGCGTGACCGGGGTGGACACGAGGCTCAGCGACCACGCCGCCCAGCGCCTCGTCCTCTCGCGGGCCGCGGCGAAGGCGCCTGCGCACCGCGCCGTCCGCTGTTACTCGGCGGCTAATGTAGTTAACTTCACGGACTGTCTTGACTCGGTCGATTGGGCCACGATTGTTAACAAATGTAACGGGGATTGCAATTCATTAGCACAGGACATAATCAATATTCTGATGGATAAACATAACGCCTGCTTCCCGTCAAAAATGCAACCGGTCATTCGTAGTCGTCACTGGGTCGACTCAGAAATTCACAATCTCAAATATATCGTGAATGAAGCAGTGCGATTAATAGGCAAATTCCCTAATGACGACGAGCTACGTAGTAAAAGTGAACAGCTCTCGAGAAAATACCGTTCCTTATTAAAAGAGAAACGCGTGAGTTACTACTCCAGAATAATCAAAGCGAACCCCCGATGCATGTGGCGAGTCATCAATTCTGAGTTAGGTCGTAATTCTCCCGAGAGAATGGACTTTACAGACGTATTGCGCGATGAAAACGGTCAGGCGTTCGCTACCAAAACGGAAGCAGTGGAGGCGCTCAATCGGGTATTCGTCACGGCCGCGAGCGGGTGTGGAGCTCCCGCGGCGGACTGCTCCCGGGCGCGGGCTGCGCTTCAAAGCGAGACACCACCGTGCGAGATGTCCCTCCGTCTGGAAGCTTTCACACCCGCCGAAATATACACAACAACAACCAAGCGTATCGCGGCGAAGAGAAGCACTGATATATACGACGTATCAGCGCAGGTGCTCAGAACCGCAATAATATCGCTGGCACCTGTGTTAAGTTGCTTATTTAATATCAGTATTCGCGGGGGTGTGTACCCCGCAGCGCTAAAAAAAGTAAAGATTTGTCCTATCTACAAGGGAAAGGGTAAAAAATGTGACCCGAAATCGTATCGCCCGATATCTATGGTTCCCGCCGTTAGTAAAGTTTTCGAAGCTGGCCTAAACCGAAGATTACTCAATTTTGTAACAGACCGTAACTTTCTGTCAGAGAGACAGTACGCGTACCGTGCCGGGCGCGCCACCACCGACCTGGTGCGCGAGGTGGTCCGGCGCGTGCTGAGCGCGCGCGAGGCCTGCCGGCACGTAGCCATGCTCTGCTGCGACCTCTCGCGCGCGTTCTACACCGCCGACCACACGCTCATCGCTAGCAAACTTGAGCACTACGGGATCCGCGGCCCGGTGCGGTCGCTGCTGACCTCCTTCATGTCGCAGAGGACACAGATCGTGGTGGGGGACAGAGGACGAGCCGTCTCCTCTGAATCGACGAATATCCTGGGCGTCCCGCAGGGCTCCTGTTTGTCCAACACGCTATTTAGTGTCCTCTTAAACGACCTTCCTTGCGCCATTAAAAATGCGGAAATATTTATGTACGCGGACGATGTTGCCGCGGTGATTTCTGCATCGACAAGTCTGGAGTTGGAGGAGTTACTCAATAAAGTGGCTAACGACCTCAACCACTGGTTCCGGATAAACGGGATGGCTCTAAACCTTGATAAAACATGCTACCTAATATTTAATCTAAATGGCAAAACACCTAACCATTTCTCGGTAGCAATCAGCAATACCGCGCTCCAACAGGTCCAGAGCACAAAACTCCTGGGGTTTCACATCGACGGCGCGTTGACGTGGGAGAAGCACATTGACGAGCTGTGCGGGAAGCTGAGCCGCTCGTGCTTCGCGCTCCGGCGGCTCGCGGCCACCGCTACCCGCGACGTCGTGCGCTCCTGCTACTTCGCGACCGTCCACTCCAACATAACCTATGGGCTAGAGCTGTGGGGCCGCGCCGCCGATTACAAAAGAGTATTTGTGTTACAAAAGAGAGCCATACGAGCAATGGTCGGGGCCACCAATGACACTTCTTGTGCAGAGTTCTTTAAAGAACTCCATATATTGCCACTTCCCTGTGAATACATATTCCAAACTTGTATATTCATTCATAAGAACATAGAGTCGTTCCAGCGGAGGGGCATTAATCCTAAAGTTAACCTTAGGAGTAATAAAAAACACAACCAACTAGTGACTCCGCCCCACAGGTTGAGTAAGTCTGAGAGGTCGGTCTACGTTGGAGGACCCGCGATATACAACCGCCTTCCGTCGGTTGTAAGGGACGCACCTTCCGCCGCGGGATTTATACGGAAACTAAAAGCTTGGTTGCATGGGCACCTTTTTTACAACCTGGACGAACTAAAGAAGTTGCCAGAATGTTAACCAAATCTGATGTTTTTATTTTATTTGTAATTAATTTTTAAAATTATTGTAATTTATAATTTAATTAATTTAATGTAATGTAATTAATATAATGTAATGTAATTAATGTAATGTAATCTATAATTTATATGATTATTATGTAATTTCTCGCTCATACAACAGTGTAGCAGTGAAATGAATGTTTACTTATTGACCTGTAACTTGCCGTTATGAATAAATGATTTGTATTTGATTTGATTTGTATTTGTATTTGTATAAATTGAGAAGATAAGATTACTTATTTTGTTAAAATTAATATTTTTCACCTTTATCCCTTCATTAGGGAAATACGTGTAGAAACTACGTATATATAAATACTACTATTTATCGCGGAAAAAATACAGGAATGAGAAATAAAAGCAGACGGCTGCTACTAGTCACACTAATATTATAAAAGTAAAAGTATCTACGTTTGTAAGTACGTATAAGGAACTCCCCATATCTTTGTTGCCTGGAAGAGATTGCTCTCAGCAATAAGGCCGCCATTTGTGGCGCTAGTTTATATTGTGTTTTTCTGTAATTGTTTCCTTTCTTTGTGTCACAATAAAGAGTTATCTATCTATCTATCTATCTATCTTTGTTACAGCTGAACAGATTTTAATTAAATTAAACACTTAGTACATTACCCGGATTAACACATACACTTTATATCCCGTTAAATTTAGTTGGTTAAGTTGCAGATTACACGCAGCTACTAGAATACATATATCTATACGTCTTGGTAACGTCACAAAGTTCATAATCAGCCCATTAAATGTTCGCACTGCTTAGATTCTGGGCCTTCCTCGCAAAGAGAGAGTCAAGGCCATAATCCACCACGCTGGCCCAGTGGGCGCTGGTGGATGTCACGTGACGTCATGTCGGTTTCATCACGGTGTTTTCTTTCACCGTTTTGCGCCGCTAACTTATTAGCGGCGCGAAGTTCATCATTCGATAATCAAAACGACAAGATGAGTAAAATAGATACATTCCCCCAATACAGCATGCCATATAGTATTCAGTATTACTCACCTGATAGGCATGTCATGTTGGTCGGTATCGTGAAGCGGGACCCTCGCACCATCGCTGGGTAGCGGTTCGCAGGGAACTAACGCAGAGAAGTGGCCAGCATCATACGCCAGCAGTATCGGCGCTTTGCTACAAACTTCCGGCTCCAACTCCAAAGGAAGGTAGATACCGCCGAAAGGGATCGGCGCTATGGGCTCGCCGCGGAAATCCTGTAAATCAAAATTAACTATATAGCTTAGGACCGGATTATGTGGAGGAAATTGGTATTGGTATTAGTCGAACTAATAAATCAATCTCATCAGAAGAAATCGGACCAGTGTGTAAGCATCAACAGAAGACATCAGTGTAGTGTCTAAGCAGCTAACCATCAACAAATCTAAACAGAAGAAATTGGTCTAGTGTCTGAACATCAAACACAAGATATCGGACCAATGTGTAACATCAACAAATCCCAACAAGAAATCGGACCAGTGTTTAAGCATCAACAAACATCAACAAAAAAAATCGGAACAGTGCGTAAGCATCAAACAAACGAATAGAACCAACGTGTAGCATCAACAACGCTCTACAGAAGAAATCAGACCAGTAATGTACCTAAGCCATAAACAAAAGAAACTCATAATATCAGTAACTAGTAGATCAAAGCGCGATCGGCAGTGATTGACTCAACAGAAGAAATCGGTCTAGTGGTGGCAGGCATGAACAAAAGACAGTCGGAACACAGGTAGAAGGAATCGGGTCAATCCGTCGTCAAACAAAAGACAGTCGGAACACAGGTAGAAGAAATCGGTCTAGTGGTGGTAGACATGAACAAAAGACAGTCGGAACACAAGTAGAAGAAAACGGTCTCGTGGTGGTAGACATGAACAAAAGACAGTCGGAACACAGAGAGAGAGACTCACTCTGAGCGCGACGTCAGCGAACACGATGACCGGGCGGCGCATGACGTGCGCGAGCGCGAACACGTGTAGCGTCTCCAGGCCGGGGTAGTGCGGCGCGGCGGCGGGCGCGGCGCGGCGGTGCGGCTCCGCGCTCGCGGCGCGCACGCAGTCCGCCCACTCGCGCGCCCACTCCGCCTCGCTGGGCGCCAGCCCGGCCGAGCGCAGCGCCACGCTCTCCGACCAGCGCCAGCGACGCTTTATCGCATCTGAAATTATTCAATAGTACATTATGGAACTAGTCTGTAATGTTGGTGATTACCGCTGAGGCACCATTGAGACCCGAGCCGTTAGGTGAGGGTTTTAAGAAAGCCGAGGACGGTAATACTCAATGCACATGTTTATCATACGACGTTTTTCAACACACTTAATAGAGAAGAAAATAATAGTAAAAAATCATTTTTTTATGTTGCATACGAAATTTTTTGTATAGAAACTTTTTAAAAGAGCAAAGCATCTCAACCAATTACTCTATGACTCACTTGTGTACAATAGCAATTAAAGTCACAGTTGTCATCATTATGCCTAATTGCGGTGAAATTATAGCCATTATTACGGCCACTTATTGTCCCGAAAAAATTTAGAGTTGCTCAGGGAACAAATACACGTCGAAACGGCTCAACGGATTTGGTTGAAATTTGAAACATAAATACTTTATAGTTTGGAATAGCACATAGGCTGCTTTTCATTTCGAAAACTACGTGTGGTGTTGCAATTTCGTAATATTAGTAAAATATGAATAAGTCAGGTATAGGCTGACGTACTTGTAATATCCTCTCCCATCTCTCCAGACAGCAAAGCTTGCACTTTCGTCCTCAGAGCCAGGAGTCTGTCATGGAAGCCGTAGGCGGCCAGCGACGCGGCATGAGGCAGGCAGTTCCCGTCACCAGACGTGGCCAGGGGCAGCAGCCGCGGCGCGCCCGGCACGCGACCCTGGCGCCACCAGTTCAGGATGTTGGCTGATTCCAGGGTCACCAGTGTGGCCGTCTCGAGGAGGTCTTTTTCTAAGAAAGTTCTGGAATAAAGACGATATTTGTTCGTTTTATTTGTTACCTATACTTACATCAAACAGTCGCAGTTTTAGTAGTAGTAGGTAGTTAATAAATAAATACAAGTTTTTTTCGTATGTTAAAAAGAGTTTGATGACTGTCTAATAAAAAATAAGCATATTAATACTATTGGCGTAAATTTGATATTGTTGGAATGACAAATGTTGGACATGTGTTAAACAATGGAGACCGCGATTAGGCAAACGTAGCGTACGTAGGACGTCCAGAAAGCCGATTGAATGACGATATTCGTAAGGCAACAGGCCGTTATTGGAGAAGAAAAGCCGAAAATAGGTATGAGTGGCGTATCATGAGAGAGGCATCTATCTAGCAGTGGACTAGAGTTGGCTTATGATAATGATGTTAATAGTGTCACGACAGAGTTACAGTTTGTACTTGCTAGGAATACAACACTTTAAAAATAATATAACACTTTAGAAAAAGGATACGCTTTTAAATAAGCGCCGGATTGTTCTGATTTTTGCGATTTTAAATCTGATATTAGAATGCGTGCCTTTTTGGTCATTATTCTAAAATGGATGACTATTAGGAAATCCGGCGATGACCAATAAAAATTGAAATGACATTTTTTTTGGGTAATTTTTTAATAATTTCAAAATCTTACGATGGCTCTAATAATAATTTTAGGAGTAATTTGTTGCAAAAACGTGTAGTTAACTTTTGTTTTCAATGAATACATAACGATATCGGTTTAGGCAGAGGGTTGCCGACCGCAAGGTCTGATTCTTATCTAATTACTTAGTGTGTTTAATTCAACTTTTCGTTGGTTTTTTAGGCAAATGTTATTTGTATTTTTTAATAAAACTACGTTTAAAGCATGAATAAGCATTATAGAGGTAAAACAAACAATGCAATAATGTTTTTTCAAACAACCTTTTTTTATATAGTATAGAGTGACGAGACGAGCAGCACATGTGCCTGATGGTAAGGAACATGCCTGCCACATTCTATATTATTTATTGGATAAAAAGTATTTTTAACCTTCTTATCACTATTTCACTAGATTCATTCACTACATTATTTCACTAGGTTTAAAGCTATGTCATTTTGTATTGTGGACAATAAAGAGTTTCTATGTATTTATCCCCTTCTTTTCATCTTATATCGTGATTTTATTACATTTATTATAAATAATTATGTATTAATCATGTTTTATATAACAGAATGACGTTTGTACGTAACAGGATCAGTTAGTATCCCCATAATATGAATAATAACATAATTCTTTTTATAAGCTTTTTTTCCTTCTACAATTTCACAATACATTGAAGACTAATCAATACAATTTATGATTTAATAATTTGCAGAGCAAAGGGCGGCCTTTTCGCTTAAATCGATCGCTTCCAGGCAACCTTAGGAAGAACTTGTTGTGAAACATGTCGTGTGTAAGGTAGTATTACTTTAATGTCATAAATACAAATTAGCAATACATTAATATGTGACAATAATACCACAGTCTATTTATTTATACTGTGATAATACATTAGCCCTATATACAGGGCATTATTGTAACCTAAAAACATAGTTTTCAGAAAAATAATGTATTTTTAGCAATAAAGAAACAAACAAAAATTACACTAACATACGACGATTTTATTGATGACTCGTGGCCCGTTCCGGCTTTGCTCGGATAATAACCTAGATACCAACCGCAGCGCCATCTACCGGGCTGATTTGTGAATCTTAACCATCTAGGGCCCTATCCAAACGTATACAAAAAAAAAAAATTTGGCAGTCATAGGAACTGCCGATAGAAGTGAAAACTTGTGACTCAAATGTTTTCACTTTTAATTGAATTGTCTGATTTATTTATCACCTTCTCAGGAGACAAATTATTTGTTAAACCATCGTAGGTCTATGTACATTCTCTATGTACATTCGCATAATTTCAACACCGCCAGCTAAATCGATGGTTGCGCCATCTAGTTTTATATCAACGTAATTATACAGAATATTGCAACTCTTTACTGTTTCTTTTTCTGTTGCCCTGGTACTGGTACCTAGGGGCAAACGCAACTCTTTTATATTTCTGTTGTCCTGGTATCTGGAGATAAACGCTGGGCTGTTGGAGGTAGGTAATCGAAACTCTTTACTGTTTCTGTTACCCTGGTACCTACCTGGCTGTTTTTACCGAGTTTACCCGAAGATTTCATATCCGATCCGATCCGATCCGATCCATTATCATATCCAAGCGTGACGATTGATAAATCCATTTCACAGCCCACGAAAATTCTGTCTATAGCGCGCCTAAAGAAGTTTTCACTTCAAAAAACAAATTGGTCCAGCCGTTTAGGAGGAGTTCACTTACAACGAAAAGCGGCATTGCTTTATATATATTTACTAGCGGCCCGTTCCGGCTTCGCTCGGATATAACCTAGACACTGTCTGCAGCGCCATCTGCAGGGCTTATTTGTGAACTTAAACCATCTTCGAATACACACACAAAAAAAAAACATTCAAATCGGTCCCGTCGTTTAGGAGTTTACTGTCAAATGATTAAATTACTAAAATGGCTATAAATAAAGTGGCCAAGTGCGAGTTGGACTCACCCATGAAGGGTTCCGTTGCAGCAAGTAACATAATATACATAGTACACACAGTTCTTGTAGTTCGTTGTAACTTTGATCGAAGTTTCAATAATAGTGTATTATGACGTACTAAAAAAAACTACTTATCAGATCGAGTTCAAACTAATTTTCGTTGGTAGTTTACATGGTAATGTACATCATATATTTTTTTTAGATTTTTCGTTCTCTTACTTTAGAAGTTAGAGGGGGGGGGGGGGGACACACATTTTACCACTTTGGAAGTGTCTCTCGCGCAAATTATTCAGTGTAGCCGAAAATGATTTTAGAAACCTCAATATCATTTTAGAAGACCTATCGATAGACACACCACACGTGTAGGTATGATGAAAAAAAAATTTTTGAGTTTCAGTTCTCAGTATGGGGGGGCAACCCTATTTTTTTTTTTTTAAATTTTTTTTGTTCAAATCTTAATGCGGTTCACAGAATACATCTACTTACCAAGTTTCAACAGTGTAGTTCTCATAGTTTCGGCAAAAAGTGGCTGTGACATACGGACGGACAGACAGACAGACAGACAGACAGACATGACGAATCTATAAGGGTTCCGTTTTTACGTTTTACGGAACCCTAAAAATCAGGGGTTGGTGATAAAAGATTAAAAATTAAGGGTTGTATGTATTTTTTAACGCCACATTATACAAAAAAAAAAATTACCAAAAAAATATTTGGGGTGAACAACCCCTAACACTGAGGGGTATGAAAAATAGCTAGTAGCCGATTCTCAGACCTACTGAATATGCATATAAAATTTGGTAAAAATCAGTAAAGCCGTTTCGGAGGAGTAAGGAAACAAACACTGTGACACGAGAATTTTATATATAAGAAGATAAATATGGGAAGGTCCCTTAGCTACCACAAACATTTCAAAACCAAAATCTGCCAAATCGGCCCCAGCCGTTGCCGTTGTCGAGTTTTAGGAGACCCACGAACAGCAATTCATTTTTACATATTTAGAAGATTACGCGTAAACAAGTAAACAACATTGTTTACCCGTAATTATAACGAAAAAGGTTGAGTGTAACAGGTATAAAAGGTATCGTATATAATGTACATTTTATAGTCAACGTTCTAGTTGTTTTATTTTCAAGTCCCATGCATGTTTTGATGGCATCATCCTCAGACACGCTCCATAAATTTGGCAAACCCAAACTCAACGCCAACCCTCGTCTCGTAAATGTCAAAAGGTAAACAACAAAGTTCAACAGTCTAGCTCGCGTGAGAATAAATAATAAAAAATTGGCGTTTTGCCGACGCACACGGTGTAGTTATTATTATTGTTTTGATTATATTGTCGCGCTGACTGAACTAAAATTTCTGGGCAAAGACCTGGGGGTCTACCGCCTAACGAAAAACGCTTTGACGCTTTGGCATTGCCGTCTCTTTCATTTCAAGCGAGAAGAAAAGAGACAGCAATGTCAAAGCATCAAAGCGTTTTTCGTTAGGCGGTAGAAGCGCTGGTAACTTTTTATATTGTACGTAAATAAATGATATTTAACTTTATTAAAAGTGTCAAATACGTGATTATCTATTTTTTTTTTTAAATAATGAGTGACAAGACGATCAGGGCATGCACCTGATGGTAAGCAACATGCCTGCCACATGACAGCACAGTGACACGTAGCTATTGGAACATGAAGAATCCAAATCATTACCTAGCACTGCACTGCACTGCACTGCACTGTCTCTGGGTGACGACACCCAGAGATATAAGATGTTGTATCTCTAAGTCCCGTAATTTCTCTGGAAACATTGCCCTTCAAACCGGAACACAGTAATGTTTGCACATTACTGCTTGGCGGTAGAATAACTGGCAAAGGTGTGGTATTTCCCCAGGCGGACTTTGCTAAGAGTCCTACCAACACTAAATACTAACCTTAATAAACATGAAACGTTTTCAAAATAACGAATATCCAGCTAATATTTTAAACGCGAAAGTTTATAATAGTTTATGTACGTTTGTTACTCTTTCACGTAAAAACTACTGAAGTGATTTGGATGAAATTTGGTACATAGATAGATAATGGTATGGAACAACACTTAGGCTATTTTTCATCTCTGAAAAATAATGGGATTGGGAACTACAGTGAGGTACTATACTAGCGAGTGATAAATGGGTAAAATATATATGTTAAATTATTGACTTATGCTCTCCAAATTTTCTAATACACAAGTAGATATTAATATTTTTTCTTTGCAAAACGAAACAACCGTCTTCAATTTACCATAGACAAGTAGTCTCTCTAATCTACGACTATCATCGGTGTATGTATTTTCTTTATTTTTGAACATATTACCAAAACTGCTCCACCGATATCGATAAATATGTTTATACGGGACTATTGGGGAAGTCTACCTTTTCATTAAAAAAAAACGAATCGATAGAAAATATCCTAATATAAGTATAGGAATAGCCTAAAAGTATCTTGTGTTACTTTTTATCCCTGGGAAATACCGAGAACGGGAACTACGCAGGAAAACCACTGGACGCGACTAGTAGGTAAATAAATGTGAAAACATCACCGTGTTACGGTTTGAATAGCAATGTTTCCAGTAAAATTACAGGGCATAGAGATGAAACATCTTATATCTCTGGGTGACGAGTACAGTACAGTGCTAGGTAATGATTTGGACTCTTCAAGTACCAAAAGCTGCGTGTCACTGTGATGTTATTGACATGTTGCTTACTATCAGGTGCATGTCCTGCTCGCCTCGTCACTTTTTACTGTTTAATAAAAAAAATATTAAGCTCCCGCCACAAAAATCATACAATTGGGTTATCGAGACGGAAATATTCAATACGCAAGTCAAACTCGAATTGAACTTCTAGGTCACTGCGTCTTAGGAATTTTATCGTGTTTCCCGAACGTTCCTGGGTGTTCGGGACTGGCCTCGATAAGCAGTGATGCGTATATATGTCGGGTTACAGTACAAAACAATGGACTCTCGACATGGTAACAGCTACATTTTAGAACAGGGCGTAGCATCCATGCATTTGTAAGGCCAAATGATTAATAACGTGCACGCAAATATAAACAGGAGATAACTTGCGGTGGACATAACCAATTCATCTGGCGCGAGCGTCTATTGTCGACCTCTATTCTGTAGCGTACCATAATAGGTAGCCTTCAGACGTAAGATACGCCGTGATCACCCATTATATCGAAAATATTTAGTAAATAAAACAGATTTCCATAGAACATATGGGTACAATATCATAAACAATGGTAAAAATCGAGGATAAACCGATTGCTCAAATGGAGACGACAACCATTCTCGGTTTTCGACATCGATCACAATTTTACATGGGAGGTTCACTTTGATAAACTGTACGGGAGGAGACTGGAGGAGCCTTTGCTTCGCACGAGTTGTGCCGGCCGAGGTGGTTAGAATGTGCTATTTTGCCACAGTCCACTCCTTGCTTTGGCGACAAGTTTTCTAACGGACTGTTTACTTACACGCCAGCAGAGTAAGGCTACATTACCTGAAGTCGGGTGGATAGACGGAGATGTCAGGCAGCAGCAGGATGTGATCGGAGCTGGGGGCGCCAGGCTCGGGGCTCGTGTTGCTGCGGAGAGCCCACACCAGGCCCTCGTTGTCGGTGGCGCGGGAGATACCACGCGACAGCTTGCGGCCTAGAAAACGAAACAAATACCATTTATTAAAATACACATTATACATCAACTCATGCACTTTTTGCAGCCGTTTAGTTGGAAATTCCAGGGCATCCTTCCATTGAAATTACAGGACATAAAGATAAGCCACCTTATATATCTCTGGGTGATGAACGCAGTGCAGTGGTAGGTAATGATTAGGACTCATCTCTAGTTATGTGCATTAGTTGCGTGACACTGTTCTGTTATGGGTAGGAGTGTTGCTTAACATGAGACTCAGGACCTACTCTTTACCATAAAAAATTGGATCACAACAACAAAAATACCGTGATAATCGCTATACTCTTAACAGTATCATAATTTTACCCACGATGACCCACGTACCCACACAGAAATCTAAATAATAAGGTAATAGAAATGGCATAACTCTCAAATTACTTGCAAAACGCTTGTCGCCACATTTCCCCTACCCCCGCGATCACTACTACATGCGCGTAGTATTCAAATAGAGCTCCACTCACACACCAATAACTGCACATTATCAACCTGGGTCTGTGATTGCACCACACACATCCATAAACGCTTATCAGTGAACCTACTAATACATTGAAAAATTAACAATTTTTCACATATACGCTAGTGCTTGACAAAAATTAAAACATATCGATATTTCAAAGTACGGTCCAATTTTAACATTCGATAAAGGTTATTATTGATTTCATTAATTAGGTGTATTACACTACAACAAAGTCGATATGCCTACCAATAAAATAAGTGAGTCACATGGGGTATACTATTGTTTCGAAAACTGAACTATGTAATTCTGACACCACATGGGCTTAGGTATAGTTGAAGAACAAAGGTTGTTGTATATTTTGTACATCGAGCAACTCAATCTTCCGCGCAAGCACAGAAGGGAAGTAGCCTTTGCTAAAAATTATTGTTCAAATCTTTCTGTAATTTCTTGCGGGAGGGGAAAGTTGCACACTAGCGTAAAGCCGCACTATTACATACAAAACATACCTGTACCGATCCATTGCCGAAAAAACTCACACAGCCAAATCACTAACACATAAAAAATAAAGCACCATTCACAAATCTAGCCCCGCCCTCAGTGTATTCCACGCCACAGTATATTATCAAACTCCATGGTCCACGCGGACTTGTACTTTGACAGAGGGGAAACGCTGTGTATGCCTACTCCCTTCCGTGTTGCTCGCTGATTTTGTATGAAAACTTATAAAGTCTCAAAAATAAAAGCTTACAATAGATAAATACTGCCTCAGTTATCTTAATATTTATTTTGCACGGACGAACAATCGCGCGTTATTGCCAGTATGTAGATACTTTTGTTAATAATTAATGAATTATGAAGTAATGTTTACCGCGAATTAAAAGATTGTACGTACGGGTGTAATGTTAATTTCGTATAATTTTTTTTATCGATTTATTATGTTACTTTATCGATAAAACTATGTAAAATTTAAAATAAAATTTTCATCGTTTATTTTTGGGAAAGTAAAATTGGACCGTCACAGCACTAACTCACAATCGCTACCTGCGGTTGTACCATGGAAGATTAGAGGTTATGACGATATCTTTAATTTTACATTACGTTGCTGTTTATGCTTGTACCACTTTAGATGTTAATTAATGTATGCAGCAATGGTATGCAAAATGACGATCACACCAAAAATTTATAACTATCATAGTGAATCATTGGGCTCCGTTTATTTTATTAAAAAATACAATTAAAATAAAATAAAATACCTATCAGTGAAATGTAATCTCATTATTGGTATAATTGCAAGTTGTGGAAGAACTTCCACAGTTGTTTATGCTGCATAACACAAGTTTTTAAAGATGATTCACGCCTGCCGATTCGAACAAGACTAAACTACAATTCGAGCACTGGTGGCCTACAAGTCACCTGTGCGGCGACAATGTCACGCGGTCATGCGACTTCTAGTACCTTATTATTTAGATTTCTGTGCGTACCCACGATTTTGCATATATATAAAGTACACAGTACCTACGTTGCATGAACTATCTGTGACGCAACAATGGCAAGCAGTGGTCACTGGTCACAGGCTAGTTGGTTTACTGGAAAAACCTTGAAAGAAGTACCTACATTTTCTATTGGAATACGATCACAAGAAATCTGTAGTCATCTAATCATAATTCAGACCACGGTCGCATTGTGCTTAGGACGACAAAACACTGCATGGTAATTTTCCAGATTGATTTTTGTATAGCAAATACATTGAGTAAATAGTCTACAAATGGCTTCTAAAAGATTTTGATGGACATCCATAGCCAATACGCAATTCATCCGAGTTGCCAGTAATACAGGAAGATGACGTTATTTTTCGAGCAAATGGATACGTAACTTTAAATATGTCATAGTACGCCTGTGTGATGGGTTTATCAAGCCGTAATACTATAGATATAGAGTACCTATTACAATAATATTAATTGATAAGATAAGACTGCCACGAATATTATAATCATTAGTGATAGGTATTTGGATTACCTAAAACTCCTCTAAATAGGCATTTGAACTCTTGGGTATTAATCTAAGTACTTAAACATACTTGCACTAAAACAGAGAAACTATGTGTCTATAGTTCCCATGGTTTACCATAACAAACACAGTCAACGGTTTAAAAACATATCTAAGAATCTATGACAGTTTGCCTCAGATAAACTGCTGTTTTCACTGAACCAGAGTACATAGGTACACTCACAAACTGACACGAAGCGTTTGACTTGCAACTTCTTTAGCAAGCAAATGTAACGCTAGATGCACAGGCAACGAAAATAAGAGTTCGATATCAACTTGTTTTAACTGCGAAGTAAAGATAAGTTTGAGCCTGTTTGACTAATATTATGTCAATGGCTGGCTTCGTAGCTCATAAACGTATACATCGATTTCAGTGTATTACGTTACGATCGAAATGGTTTTAGTTAGGTATGTTTTGCATAGGGAGTTACGTAAAATATTGTCATACAAAGTACAAAGCACATCTGCATTAACGAGCGAGAAAATTCGTTAACAGGTAAGCGCAATGGGTGGTGGGTGGATTTGGGAGTTTAAGCCTAAGTTTGTCAATAGTAAGACTCACATTCAGGTGCCGGCGTGAGTACAAGATTGGAAGGAGCGGAGTAGGAGTTGAGATCCATGGTGCTGACTGATCGTTCTGGTATGACGTCACCACCAGCCCGCGCCTTCAGCGCTCCGCTATGCACTCTGTCTGCAACAATTCAAATGTACATTTCATTAATATTGTATTAGATTCAATCATCAAAGAAGCAAGACAAGCAAACTCTCGAACAAGCAAAAACATCTCGAGAACTATTTGTTTTAGGACAAACAGTTGAAAAATGTCTACAGGGTTTCTTTTGTACACAATATTGTTATTTTATTTTACTTGGCAGAGTCCACTTAGGGAAACACCACGCCTCAGCCGAACATTCCACCGCTAAGCAGCAACGCGCAAACATCACAGTGTTATTTATGTATTATATCTAGCTTCCATTGTACACACCATTTAGGCCAAACTTTACTTCGTTTTGGCCTAAATGGTATGTGAGATTTTTTTGATATTTTTTTATTGATTTACTTTTTTCAAATTGAATATTGTTGAGAAAGGAAGGGCGAATTTGTGAACTCTTGAACGTCGTCGCTAAGTTTGAAGTTTATCGATTTTTTATCAGATACACTTCAGGGAGTGTGCAGGTGATCTGCAGGATCTAATACCACCGTGACTTTTTTCTATCCGACTGCTCGTAGCTCGAAAAAACAGCATCGTTTCACGTTTCATGATATTATACAAAGACTCGAACGAACAGATTTGACTCAGCTTTCGTAATGAAAATATGTATCTAAATTGTTGAACACGTTGCCTGAGTGGATATTATCTGATGGAAACAATCTGTTTGTCTTCAAGTGTAGAGTGATCGGTTTATTTCGAGTAATCACGCGAGACGCTAGATAACGTTCAAGAGCCATTCTCGATAAAGAAAATATTTATTTTTGTTAATATTATTATATGCCAAAATGAACTGCCGGAAGGTATGAAAGAAAGAGATAGAAGTCTCTGTTATTCCCGAACCCAAAATTCGACAAACAGTCTCCCTTCAACTATAGGTAGAATTTCTTTATGATAAATACACAATTATTTATCTTTGTCTAGCGACTCATAGAACTATTCTTGAATTAGGAATCATATTCCTGGCTTTATGACAACGCAATAGCGCAATTCACCCCGACGCAATAGGATTTATTTTCGGATGCAGTGATTCAGTTAATATTTTGGTGCAGGAGTGAATCTATTTTGGGCAAAGGACGTTATGTGACGAAGATTTGTTTGAACAAAGAGTTGCAAGTTTTCCTTGTGACATCATTCGAGATGAAAACGGATTTTTATTTGAGGAATGTCCAAACCATATTTATTTAATTAACCACCCAGCGGTGTCGCCCGCACAGTTTTCGCTATTTTCACGTGATAAAAAGTTGCCTATGTGGTTTGACAGACTATAGGTAATCTAATTTCCAAATTTCAAACCTATGTTACATTCAGACGTTCCGACGTGTTTAAGCAAGAAACATCCAAACTTTCGCTTTTATGATAGGTAATAGGATTATTAAAATAGCAGCACCCATATCTCAGGGAGACGAACGCAGTGGAATGGTTGATAGTGATTTAGATTTTTCATATTCAAACAGCTCTAGCTACGGCTGTTAACTAGTTTCTAAACAAGACTACGCTTTGACAATATTATGGTTATGCACTACATAATACAAAAACGAATACTTCCTTTAAAGTCGACAATTAAGAATCAGAGCTTTTCCCCAATAAAGAAAGAAGTTAGACAGATTTCCCAGAGGTAGTCTGAGAACTTTTTTTATCGATGGCAGGTTTGCACTTCCGCCATCCACCGCCGCTTTGTCAGAATGCAAGCGACGCGGTCTATTGAAAAGTGCTTACCTAGAATAAACCAATTCACCCCCAACTTGAAGAAACGTAGTATAGTACCCATTACAGTAGAATTTTTTGTAGTACTTATAGTGACGGCACTACCAGGGCATGTTCCTCATGGTAAGCAACACGCCAGCAGTGTCAAGTAGCTATACCAACATGACTCCGAATCATCCCTTAAGGCCGGGTCACACAGAGGCGATCCGGTAGCGATAGCGATCCGATACCGAGTATGGGATCGCGCCCGCTTGCTGTGTGTCAGGTTGCATACAAATTCGAACATTACAAAAAATATCGTCTCGCTATCGCTTTCGGATCGCCTCTGTGTGAACACTACATTAAAATTGCACTGCTCTCGTCGCCCAGAGACATAAGATGATTTCATCTATGCCCGACACAGCCTCAAAAATACAGTGATATTACCACATTGGTGCTTGGCTGTAGAATAACTGGCTCAGATATGGTACCTACTTCCCCAGGCGTCTATGCAAAGAGTACGGTATAATACTAACACTACAAACAAAACAGATTGTATCCATCAGGGAATACCCTAGTCAGTCGTCACATTCACAGTTTAGCTCTTCTTATTACGAAAATAGAGTCAAACCTTGACTTGACGCCACTTGGTAAGTACTGTTTACAAAGCGCTTTCCATACATACTTAGTATACTTCCCTCTCATTGAAATAAACATAAGAAACTGTGTTGCACCACGATGTAACTAACAGATAGATCACGACAAACGTGTCAATCCAATCCAGTTCTATAGTTCACATGTGTAACTGTGGACGTTTGCGAAACACTCTAACCTGTTTTCCTAATAGCGCGACTTTAATAACTGCATAGAACTTTTGAATCCTACTAAATAGGTATTTTGTCGTAAGATCAGTAGGCAGTAGAGTCAATTTGAGGCTTATAGACAATAGGTCGTTTAAAACAAAAATGTACTTTTTCGTAGTAGAGTTAGTAGACTCATACAGACTTTGTAGCTTTAATACGTACATACCTATATCTAAAATTGCCGAAATTTGGTCTTGCTCTTATTACTAATCTCTGCTAATTACGCATTTGCCTGATGGACCGACATCCTACTAATAATAAGTATAGGTAAATTTCGAAATTTTTATGTTTGTTGTTAATCACGACGGAACTTCTGAGCGGATCGGGTTTAAATATGGAATACACTTAGATTATGTCTGGAACAGCACATAGGCTACTTTTTACTCCGGGGCCTACGCGGGTAATACCGCGTGGCGCTGCTAGTTTTTAACAAAGGCAAACGTTTAGTGTGTTTCCAAGTGCGTAAGTGTGTATATTTGTTCCCATGTATAATTGTATTGCAAATTCATAACAAACGTTTAGTACATCCCCTCTGCCTTAGTCTTTCTATTACGTAGGTACACATCCAGACACAACAATCGTAAATTCGCCAACAACATCCATACAGCGACCTGATGGACCGTAACACAATGACAATAGAAACCAGTCAATGGCGCAGTACAGGAAGCAGCCTACATTCGGCTTCCGGGATGCATTAGCCATGAATGAATTACAATATTCGATTTCACAAGCAATTCAAATCTTGAAGCAAAGGGTTCAAAGGTAAAAAAAGGACTGACTCAGGAGAAGAAGGTCAAAAGGAGGGGTTTATTTTCATCGATGCTGTTTGCAATTGATCGCTGTCTCGCTTGGTGTTAAGCGACGACGCGACCCCTGAATGAACGCACTTACCTAGGAGAAACCGAATCGCTCTAGATTTGAAGACACCCAGATTTGATCTATTAGGAAGTACCCATACAAGTAATGCTTTCCAAAGTTTAGATTTTGTTATTACGTAAGTGGAGTCAAACCTTGAACACAAAAATTAAATGTAAAAGACTAAGGTAAGTATCCACGTAAGAAATGCAATTTCCTTGTTGAAGGGAGCTGAGCCAAAGGAATATTAAGAAGAAAACATTAACAGCGATTTCTCAATTTAACAAATTTGGAATAATTTGATTGGAAGGTGGCGACAACATCCGATTTCACAAGCGTAACGTCATAGGTTCGAAACCTTTAAATATTTTTCGAAGTGTAGGTAAGAGTTTGTCATCGTCATTAGCTTTAATGGTCAAAACATCATTATGGAACCGATACATTTTTTAACAATGATAGGTTTGCACATTTGGGGTCTTCGAGGCGCATTCCACAGCCGAGCCGTTCTTATTACGACAGTGGAGTCGAACCTACTCGTACGAAACGTTCTAAGACAGATTTTGTGGACTAGTGTCATCCGCTAACCCGTGGTCCTGACTCCTTGTGAGAGCAGGCCCCGAGTAGAAGTTCAGTTGTCGTAACATAATATAGGTGGCCTGTTTATATCGTATACAATACTTTAGTTAGTCATAGTATCAGTGATGTGCACAAGAGTTTCCATTCCTGTTCAGTGACGTCGTTATCAGTTCTGAAGATTGACACAGGAGACAAAGCTGATGACAAATGTACTTACTCTTACGAAAAACAGATGATCTCACAAACGGATATGTACATTTATAGGCCGAAATGTTGTGGTACCGAAATAGATTCAGTGTAACACATGAGACAACTTATCTCTTTCGTTAAAGAATAAAAGAAATAATAAATCAGAGACAAAAGGATACGGTAGTTCAGAATCTCAAGGTTTGTCATTAATAAAACATTTTTTCTTACATTTTGTACGGCATTGCGAAATAATGGATTAGGAGAGGTATTGAAACTGTATGGAATCAATGCCGTACAACCGTACAAAATCATAACCAAATTTAATCTGTCGAGAAAATCACGAATTTTTTCGACAAACTAATAATTAAAAACATAAAAATATAATTTTTGGAGAGAGAGACAAGGCGAAATGATCGAGGGTTGCAACCCCCCCTCTTCGACTGTACTCAGATGGACAGCTTACAAGTGACGGCATAGTGCTGAATCTTATTACTTTTTTTTTTTTTTTTTAAATAAAGAGTGACGAGACGAGCAGATCATGTGCCTGATGGTAAGCAACATGCCTGCCACGTAACACCACAGTGACACGCAGCTATTGGAACATGTAGATTCCAAATCATTACCTAGCACTGCACTGCGCTCGTCACCCAGAGATCTAAGTTGTTATATCTCTAAGCCCTGTAATTTCTCTGGAAACATTGCCCTTCAGACCGGAACACAGTAATGTTTCCACATTACTGTTTGGCGGTAGAATATTTGGCAAAGGTGTGGTCCTTCCCCAGGCGGACTCTGCCAAGAGTCCTACCACTACATTATTTATTCCCTTCTATCATCCTACATAGGTCTCCTGGTGGTTCATTTACTACGTAAATTTTGTTCACGGGCCTGTAGTCTATTACAAAAAAATCAGAAGCAAGAAATCAGACCATCGCATATTGATACTATTATTCGCAGCTAAGACAACAATCATCAGATATCAGATATAAACATCGTCTCACAGTACATTACAAAGTAGGACATAAACATTTGAATAAAGCCACACATGACTCACACCATCTGAATATTTACAGAGAACAACTGGGTTAGAAGGATATTTAGAATATAAAAAGTTAAAAAGAGTTATTATTGGCCTTATATTGGCTCTAGAGGCAGACCTTCCAAAGGATGGAAGTATGTTAGCTAACAAATAACGATGTTTTAGATAGAGTTTATAGAACGAAGTAGATAAAACTAGAGCAACACTAGAAATGCATAATAGTTCTGTTGGAACCATTATGTGGGATTGAACTACGTATAGCCTGGATGAAAGATGAGAGCCATTTAGATTTAGAGACTGACCACATGTCTCAGTTAGTAATGACGTTATCGTTTGTTTCTTTTTCTCAATCTTGGTGTCTTCAAATCGAGAGTGAATCGGTTTCCCCTAGGTAAGCACGCTTCATCGTAGATCGCATCATCGCTTAACATCAGGCGAGATGGTGGTCAAGTGCGAACCTATAATAGTTAAAAAAAAAAAAAGTAATGACTAATGAGCCATGAGCTTGCTTAGTGAGTAGCAGGTTGCGATTTCAATTCCCAGGACTGAAAAATGTTTGTGTGATGAATGAATATGGATATGTGCCGTATCTGGGTAATATACACAGCAATACTACGAGTATGTATCACAAGTATGTATTTAAAATTATAAATGAATATCAGCTTGGCTGCCAAGGTACAAGCATTACTTAGTTTGGGGCTAGATGCTGTTGTGTGGAAAAATATGTTGAACAATATTGATTAATTATTTATTAGCAAGGCCGGTTAATCCCACTTAAGTAGTTCCCGTAATTTTCTCGCCATAAAAAGTAGCGTATGTGCTATTACATCCTATTATCCATTATCATCAACGTATATGCCAAATTTCATCTAGATACCTTCAGCAGTTTTTCCGTGAAGTAACAAACATCAATACACACTCACAAATTTTCGAGTTTAAATAGTTTATAGGTTCTTATAGGACGTACATATTTAAAGCAGCTTTCTTTGATATTTTGTAATAAGATTTGTAATGATTTTCAAGATATAAGATTAGGTATTTACTAATGATGTTAGGATCAAAGAAACGGCCATGCTCCCAAGTCCAGACAATTTGTCGCTGATACAGACATAATTTCGGTAGTCCAAATCACCGACTTTAGAGTTTGTTATCTCATCTTAGTTTCTACCGATATATTAGATTAGATTAAGTTTATTTAGGTATTACATTTGACGTATTTATACAATGTATGCATAGTAATTTTAAGTATAGTGCGTTTATGTAAGTATCTGTATTACATATGTAAATATTTTTTATCTAAATTTATCCTCATCACAAAGCTCAAAGTCGCAGAGCGAGCTATGGAGAGAGTTATGCTCGGAGTCTCTTTGCGCGATAGACTCCGATATGAGGATATTCGCGATAAAGAACGAAAGTAGCCGACATAACTCAAAGAGTAAGCAAGCTGAAGTGGCTATGGGCAGGGCATATCGCTCGCAGAACCGACAGCCGTTAGGGAAGAAAGATTCTCGAGTGGAGTCCACGAACTGGAAGACGCAGTGTTGGGGGACCTCGTACTAGATTGACAGATGACCTCACAAAGGTCGCTGGAAACAACTGGTTGCAGGTTGCACAGGACCGTTCGTTGTGGAAATCTACGGGGGAGGCATATGCTCAGCAGAGGACGTCTTGCGGCTGATGATGCTGATGGAATTTCGAAAAAAAAATGAGTAGATCAACTTACTCGGGAACAATCTAACCCGCTCAATTCAAGGTCGATAAGACATCTCCGTTTCCTCCCCTTGAAAAAAGAGCAAGGGGGTGTTATTTATCTTGCATATCTGTGGCACACTCTCCGATGTGTATCTGATAAAAAACCCATAAGCTAACAGTATGGTGGCGATGTTCCAGACTTTGAAGTTTCTTCTATCTATAGAAAATGTTTCCTTTCGATTTTAGAACTTTCGAGTCGTAAAATCTATCTTCGATAATAGACGAGTTCTAATTCCCATAATGCCATAACATGGACCAAACATCCCGAGTGTAACAGACGCATATTTTTGGCTCCCGTCAGCGTCAGATCGAATATGGGGCAACGACTCCGCCGCGTGGGCGAAACTGGGATTTGCCTAAACAGCAACATAAAGTTTCGTTATAAAAGCTGCGTATAAAGTTTGTTTGTCTTGGCTAAAGCGATTTATTGGGTTATGTGATTGGGTTCGATGTTGTAATGGGGAAAATAGAAAACTAATTAAATCTAAGCAAATACGTTTCAAATAGGTAACTTTGATTGGATTTTTAATTACTGATTTGTTAATAAACTTGGTGTCAACATAGGTATGCAAATGTCCATCGATCATCATGGAAAATATTTTGAAATGAAATAAATTATCACGTTTATTGATAGACGTTTGTTTCTTTTTGTTATTCCGGATAGTTAAATAGCAGCTTTCGCACACCACCTTTTTTAACCGACTTCAAAAAAGGAGGTTCTCAATTCGGCTGTTTTTTTGTGTGTATGTTACGCGATAGCGCCGCCAATTGCGAATCGATTTTGATGGTTCGTTTTTCGTTTGGTAGATTCAGAGGTATCATAATATAAGTTTTATCGAAATCGGTGTGGCAGTTTTTGAAATATGAACAATAGACCAAAATGTTATTTAATTTATTTAGACGATATAGTAATAGATTCTTATGAAATTTGGTAGAGTGTTGAGTTTGGAATTTAATTAGAAATTGACGTCGGTTTACATTTTTTGCAGACAATAAATTATTACAGCGCGAGTTTTAATATTACATGATCGTAATCGATGGTCTTTAAAAACAAGCAATCAGTAACAAAAATAACTAACAATAAAATAAAACGAATACGTTTATTAAAACATGCGCTCAGTGCTCACCCATCAGTAGTTAGAAGACGTTCAAATATTTAAATAGCAAATACTTTGTACATGAAACACAGTAACATAAATACGTATTTACACCTACCGTACAAGGTTAATCTAAGTATGTAGCTTAAAGACCCGTTAAGTCTTATCAGAAAACATGTTACTTTGAAGTAAATATGTAGGTTTGTAGGTATTTATTTAGTCGATATCGCGGAGAACATAATTAAAAACAAGGTTTTATAGAGACTGTTATAGACTACAGGCCCGTGAACAAAATTTACGTAGTAAATGAACCACCAGGAGACCTATGTAAGATGATAGAAGGGTATCTATATATATAAAAGCACACTCGTCAAGGTCAAGGAAGAAAGGTCACTCATCAAGGAATCTCAGAAACTACAAATGCTAGGAATCTGAAATTTTGCATGGAGGTCCCTTTTAGATGAACGATTGTATGAAAATTCGTCATTTTCAAGGTTATCAAATTTTGTATCTAGACACTTGACATAAAGCAATTAAATGTTTCTTCCATCAATTTTGTAGTTTCGAACTGTACGGGGGTGAAATTGTGGTTGAAATGGGCGATGAATGTCAATATTAAACTTCTCAATCGTTGAATATAAAACCATGAAACTCTGTATAAAGGCACTAAACTTGAGACGAAGGAAATAAATGTTTGTTCTAGCGATTTTGTCGAACTATATTTAGATGAAATTAGAGTTGAAATGGGGGACGACTGTCTCTTAGGCTTTCAAACCTAAACAACTGAACCGATTTTGATGAAATTGTATAAAATTGTTAAATTATAAGCTGTTTATTGAAACTGTATGGATCCAATGCCGTACAACCGTGGATAATCAAATGCCCAAATTTAATCTGTAAATCTTCGGAAAATCACTAATTTTTCCGACAAACTAATAATTAAAAACTTAAAATTTTGTATTTTTATAGTTTAAATACCTCTTCTATTCTATTATTCTGCAACGCCGTACAAAAATCATGCGACAAGGAGAAATGATCGAGGGTTGCAACCCCCCCCCTATTCGACTGTACCCACTTTGACTAAGTCTTATTACTTTATACCCTTCTATCATCCTACATAGGTCTCCTGGTGGTTCATTTACTACGTAAATTTTGTTCATGGGCCAGTAGTCTTATTACAACTCGCGATTTCGTCCGCTTATAGTTTATGAAAGGATTATTGTTATTTGAGGCATTTATCGTGATAAAAAGTAGTAGTGTACGATATTCAAGTTCCCAATTTCAGGTTCAGTTTTCGCGAGATCAACATAATATCCAAAACTGAATCTGAATCTGCGTGAAAAACTATGACAAAAGTATTAACATTGTCGCGTGAAAATTTCCAATACTTGTACTCACCATCGGCATGCTTGCCCGATATAGGATCGGCTTCCATTACCATCACGGCTCGTCACCCTGAAACAAAACATACACTGCATCAAGACAACATCACAAATCTACACGGCAATGTATTACAGTTGTAGTGGTAAGACTCTTGGCAAAGTCCGCCTGGGGAAGTACCACACCTTTGCCAGTTATTCTACCGCCAAGCAGTAATGTGCAAACTTTACCTGTGTTCCGGTTTGAAGGGCAATGTTTCCATAGAAATCACAGGGCTTAGAGATATTATAACATCTTAGATCTCTGGGTGACGAGCACAGTGTTAGGTGATGATTTGGACTCTTCATGTTCCAATAGCTGCGCGTCACTGTGCTGTTATGTATGTGCTAATGTGGCAGGCATGTTGCTTACCATAAGGCACATGTCCTGCTCGTCTCGTTACTCTTTATTTTAAAAAAAATTGAATGCAAACTAACGTGGTTGTTACACATTTTAAATTAAATTCATGGGTAACTGACGCTAGTCCAGTCCTACTTAAGTTCCAGAAGCGGTCACGCGCGTGAACTCTCCTTGAAAAAGGCCGACGGATGCGACTGGAACTTAAGTCGGACTGGACTGTAGCACACGTGAGTTTGACGTTTCAGTTGATTGACATAAAATTCCAATTCACAGGACAAATATTTTGGAAGTGAGAATTTCTTTACTCGCGTTTAGCATTTTTTTAGTTCACTTTTATGGGTTCACGTCATCTACCTACATGTTAATGCAGCGGCGTAGTGTCAGAACGGCGGCGGAACAGCGTTGTGGGCATCAGTTTTTTTTTGGTTGGGTGAAATTTTGTGAGTTCACGTCACCGTAATGCGTTATAACAGTATATCTGTACCAACAGGTACAGATGACGTATTGTGCAATATTAGTGCTGTTAAAAGGTTCTCGTATGATTGTAGGAGTGCGGAAACATTGCTAACCATGATCCACTTTTTATTACAGGCCAATCCTACTATCCTACTAATATTATAAATGTCAATGTATGGATGTTTGTTGCTCAATCACGTCCTAACGTATGAACGGATCGGTCTGAAATTTGGAACACAGACATATTATAGCCTGGAAGAACACATAGGCTACTTTTTATCCCGGAAAAACGAGGGGAACGGGAACTTCGCGGGTAACACCGCGGTTTGCTGCTAGTATTGTATAACTGTAGTTATAAGAAAACTAAGAAACATAATTATTAGAAATACCTACTATGAATAAGTCTGACAAAGTCCTTTGTTAATGTATATTTTGGTGTCAACACAAACCTTCTTGAGAGTGGAAAAAACCCTATATATGTAAATGTATTACCGCCAACTGCGCCAAACGCAACATATTCACCGTACAAAAAAAAACAAACCACTGTTTACATCAACACTTGCCAGCAACTAAAATGACGAATTAAACCAGAAATACGACCGTGAGCGAATATTGACACGTAGCCCGCCCACGTAGAATTCAAAATAGATTCTCTCGAATTGTCCATTTTAGCGGAGACTATATTTCATATCGAGATTGTGGTGGAACAGATCTTTGTAATTTGGTGACGCGTTGTTTTAAAATGACGCGTATATGAACAACAGCGGTAATTTGAATAGTTAATCAAATGAGACGTGATGCTGCGCAGTTATGGTACATCATATAGCAGTGCCTTGAAGAGGGGGGCAGCTAGTGGTGCCTAGGCTCTGGGCGTAGATCCTGGAAGAACGCAGCTTAGTGGTACCAGTTACCAGTGCACCCTCATTCGCTCAAGGTCGCGCGGTTTTAGCATACCGCTAGACCGTTCCTTCCAGGAAACAAGTGACAGTCGGTTGTCGGACGCACGGCTGAGCGCTCGCGTAAAACGTTTCCCGCGCATATTGTTATTAGATAATTATGTCGTAAACCCTCCGCGCTAGACAAGGACAGAGTTACGCGTTAGAAAGAGCGCAAATGTTTATTTGAAAATCGCGACAGGAGGTACCCTGACTAGAGGCATGTACGACTTGGTGGTCCTCTGTGGTGGTGAGATTTATTACTTTGCTTTGCATTATTTGGCGAGCATCATGGCCAAGGACGGAACCGCGGCTATCCCGAGCTTCGACCGTGAGAGTGGAACTTTACTGTCAAGGCTGACCATCTTAGCCAAGATGCTCGACAGTGCTGAATGATGTCCGTCGATATACATAGACTTACAATTTTATGACTGCAATTGTTTTTTTTCAGTTTTCATATTAAATTACATCTTTTAGACAATCTTAATACTTTGTAATTTCTGATGAATATATTTTTTTTAAACTAGGATGAATAGTTATACAAAATACTATTGACTAGTCCTGAAATAAACTGTTGTAAATTTAATTTAGTAATAAATACCTACCGTGTTACCCGTGAATTGGGCTATCTAACGCAAGACGTTTTGTTTCTAATCCGATAGGTCTAATCCGATAGGCTGTTCCACATACTAGCGCATGCTAACAGGGTATATACTATGTAGTACCCATAGATAATTATAGTACACTTTAAATGTTTACAAAAACATTCATATCGTACAGACCTACTGTGTTCCACAACATTAGGGAGGAAAATATTATCCCGACGTCAACAAACAAGAACACATTATTTTTATCGTCTCTTTTAGGTTTTCTTTTGTTTGTGTAATCAACTGAGACAAACGATACCGACTTCAAAGAAGTTATAATTACAACTTACGGTAAAAATAACTTAGTTGTTAAGTTGACAAAATGATATAACTAAAAATTGGCAGTCATAGGAACTGCCAATAGAAGTGAAAACTTATAAATCAGCTTACCTAGAAAACTTCACGGGTGTAACCGGAGGGTGTGGCCTCGCCATCTTGGCATGGTCATCTTGAAATGCGCCAGCATTTCCCATTGGCTGATGCGTTTCTAGATGGCCATGCCATGATGGCCTGGCCACGCCCTTTCAGCATTTCTCATTGGCTGACGTGTTTCTAGATGGCCAATAGCCATGGTCCTGAGTTTACCCGAAGATTTCTTATGATACCCGAGCGTGACGGTAGAATTAAATTCACAGCCCACGAAAAATCTGTCTAGGCGCGCCTAAAGAAGTTTTCACTTCAAAAATTTGTAGATAACGTAAGTGTCGCTCGATCAATACGAAAAAGGCTCTACATTAGAACCAACAGATCAGTTTGCTGTTTGTTCAAATATTTTGACACAAATTATCGTGTGTAACATTACGGAGGCGCTCACTTAGTTACTTACTAAGTTGGTAAAACGAAATTACTAAAAATTAGCTGATAAACTGCTGTCAACAAAATACTACAGTGGCTCTTCATTAAACCAGCAAATACATTTTTGTAGTGTGTTCAAATGTTTTGACACAAATTATCGTGTGTGTATCAATCGTGCCCTTATTTGTACATGTGATAATTGATTGATAAAGCCATTAGATAACCGTTAATGGTTAGGCACTTGACTCGTCATCGGCAGCGATATATGGATTTTTATCAAATGTTTTTTTGCTGTAAAATTACTTGGTTTCTTATTAAAAATACTAGTATATCTAACTTTAGAGTACTTACTTAATCCCACCTGCATCTCTTAAGAATTTTTCCAAATGCAGTAACCAAAGATTCTCGGTATTTAAAAAAATATCTAACACAAATCATAGAAAAATTGTAAAACCAATATTTGAAGTTAAATAGTAGCACTGGTAAGAAATAGAAAATAGACGAAGATTACGCAGATTTGAACTAAAACAAAACAAATTGCATCAGAAGTAATGGTGTGTAAAACCAAACATTCAGGTCAATCATTCAACAGAAAGGCGGCAAAATTGTAATTTGACTCAACAAACAGGTCAAGTTAATTTTTTCTAACGAGAATAGATCTACTTCACAGCCATTTCGCCAGATGTTAGGCGACGATGTAATCTACGATGATGCGCGCTTATCTAGAAAAATATCTAATTTTTTTTCTGTACTAACTTCTACAAGCCTTTTAGTGGATTAAGAATAGATTTCCTATTTTGTTAGAACTTCCTGCAGTCTGTGTAACACTCAGTTTAAATCGATAAACGTTTTATCTGAAGTAAATAATTTATAACTTCCACGGTCTTATCGATATCGGTTAACCACATCTTGTGCAATACAAAATTCAATTATTAGAAATGCAGTCGCAGTTCCATTTATAGTAGTACTGAAACCAACCACGTCTCGTCAATCACCTGGCGAAATCGTTGAACTTAGATATTCTTAAGCAAATCATTTAATTTATCATGGAACAGGACAGTGGCTCAATCATCAATAGTCATAAATGGAGCGAGGTCCATAGATCGAACCCAAGATGGGCCCTCCTAAACTTCAGGGCGCACGCAATAATGTCAACGTTGGGAAGAGTGAGCTCACCCTTTCCGTTCTAGTCGGCTGCACGGCTGCAGGACGCGGTGGACGCCGGACGTAGTATTAGTAGTGTAGTATTTAGTAGTGGTAGGACTCTTAGCAGAGTCCGCCTGGGGAAGTACCACACCTTTGCCAAATATTCTACCGCCAAGCAGTAATGTGCAAACATTACTGTGTTCCGGTTTGAAGGGCAATGATTCCAGAGAAATTACAGGGCTTAGAGACATAATATCTTAGATCTCTGGGTGACGAGCGCAGTGCAGTGCTAGGTAATGATTTGGACTATCATGTTCCAATAGCTGCGTGTTACTGTGCTGTTATGTGGCAGGCATGTTGCTTACCATCAGGCACATGACCTGCTCGTCTCGTCACTCTATGCTATAAAAAAAAAAAACGTTTTTACCTATCATTAGTCGTTGTCAACAACCAAAATAAGTAGAACCGCAGCAAATCTCGCCGCTAGCGATTATAGGGGTCAAGTAGATTGGTTGTTTGTAAACCACTTACGATACACACAAAGACGCAGTTTGTTACCAATTTTAAGGTGCTCAGGGCACATCTTTTGTTTTATATCGATGGCGAGGTCTATCTTCAGACGATGAGTCACGAGCAGCTTTATCGCGTGCTATCAGAACGTGTTGCATTATTTACGTTATTTCCTAGTTTTTAAATTGAAAAGCATGAAACCTTGACTTTGTTCATTATAAACCTTCAGTTGTAATAATTTATTGCGGTATTTTGACGTAAACAGAAATTATATTCCACACTAATTGAATTTTAGAGGAGTATTATATAGTGAGATACATGTTATTGGTCTCAGAGAAGTTTAATTTCATGTTCTGCCGTTGTCACGAGAAACAAAACAAACAAAAAACCTTGTAATTAAAATTAGTTAAATTAAGCAATTACCTAATGAGGTGATACGTATGTATAATAACTGAAAAAAGGAGCGATCCGCCAACTTTACTATGGCTTCAGTCTGAAGGGAAATATTTCCAGAGAAATCACAATGCGCAGTGATTTACATATCTTACAACTCTCGAGAGCAATGCAGAGTGCTACGCGCTGATTTGGACTACCTATGTTCAAATAGCTGTATGTCGCTTACCATCAAGAGCATGTCTTGCTCGTCGCGTCACTCCAATTAAAAGATACTAGTTTCCTTACGGAATGGTATGTAGACCAGCTGAATTCCTAACTGGTGAACTTTGCAGTTCATCAGTTGTATAATTACAGTGCAATGGTCCACAATACGCTCGATATAACTAGCCATCCCGTTCACACAAACATCCCTGGCTCGCTGAAAAGCGTCGCTACTTTCGGATCTAGGCTATTGAAATCATATTATCATCATTTGTTCCGCTGTTGGCGACTGAGGAAGATAGTTTTGTGGTTGCATCTACCTCAGATGTCACATTCACTGCGTTTACAGATAAGACGATATACCAGATCGTCTGCGGAATCCTGAGTCACGATAGCTTGTTTACATCAGCCTCATAAAAACACGGAAATAAATGTAGATTAGGCGTTCGCTACGCGAACCGTTTACCTTGATACTAGCAGAAAAGGTCAAGAAACCAGACACATTTTGTAATCATACGTTTTTTGTGGATGTATAGTCTTGCCTCTTATTCATAAATGTTTATGTTCGCTTTCGTTTTTTTTATAGTATAGAGGGACGGAAAGAGCAAGACTCGGGCTGGATGTAACGCAAAGCTTTAGTCCACTACAAGTTAGAAGCGTCCCCGATTATTCTTTGCTATTACTACACCTAATATCTATAATTACTTTCAGAACATACATAAGTAAAACTTTGTTTCAAACTTTACTTTAAATAAATGTACAATTTAAAAGTCTATTGAACAGACCATTTCTAGATGACCACCTTTAAACCAGCTTTGGTAGACGTACAACTAGAGGAAAAAGGTATTTTTAAACTGTACGAGTATTTATTTAATTTCCAAGTTAAATTTCCTACCCAAGCCCAAAATAAAGTGGTCAAGTGCGAGTTGGACTCGCCCATGAAGGGTTCCGTTGCAGTAAGTAACATAATATACGTAGTACTTATAGTTCTTTGTAACTTTGATCGATGTTTTAATAATAGTGTATTCATGACGTACTAAAAAAACTACTCATCAGATCGAGTTCAAACCAATTTTCGTTGGTAGTATGCATAGTAATGTACATCATATATTTTTTTTAGATTTTTCATTCTCTTACTTTAGAAGTTAGAGGGGGGGAGGGGACATTTTACCACTTTGGAAGTGTCTCTCGCGCAAATTATTCAGTGTAGATAAAAATTATATTATACCCCACACGTATATGTAGGTTCGATGAAAAAAAAATTACCTATATTTTTTTGTGAAAATCCTAATGCGGTTCACAGAATACATCTACTTACCAAATTTAAACAGTGTAGTTCTCATAGGTTCGGCAAAAAGTAGCTGTGACATACGGACGGACAGACGGACAGACGGACAGACAGACAGACAGACAGACATGGCGAATCTATAAGGGTTCCGTTTTTACGTTTTACGGAACCCTAAAAATGATTCACTTGGGCAAAAACTGTTTAAGTATCTTCTTTATCGGTATTTTATTGACTACATTTCGAAGCGTCTGCCTCTGATCATATAATACCACCCAACTCTTCTTTTTATCGGATATCCTGAATCTCTCAAAAGCGACACCGGTATTTGGTCGACTTTCCGAAAATTCACAGGAAATGTCACTCCAATGTCATTAATATTTAAAGCACACCCAAGCAATGGAAAACTCAGTGGGTATCTCTCAATGGATTTAATCTGGATATTATCTATTCTATGTCTGGATGCCTTCAAATCGAGAGTGAATCTGTTTCTTCCAAGTAAGTGGGCTCCAATTGAGACCGCATCGTCGATTTACATCAGGTGACGTCTGTCAACATTATTTGTGTTAAAAAAAATTATACAATACTCGCCATTTTATCACTTGTATCTTATTGGGCCGACGTCATTTCAGATTATCAGATTAACATTTTAGGCTGCTTTTTCCGACCATTGTTTACTTGCGTCTTGATATTTCTAGGTATTCTATTTGTTTCAGTAGTATTAACTATTAGGTATTTATGAGTTACTTTTTGTAAACATGTGCGTAGTGGAACTTTTGAGATTGTTGTCATTTGCATTTTTTTTATGAAACTTAAGCAATTCAGACGCCGAATGGTAGGTTGGTATTATTCCATGATATGTATATAGAGCAGGTATCAGCAATGGTGGACACATTTTTCACACGAGACTATATACTCCAATCTATTATTTTCCTATGGGAACCAGGTAACTGATGTAATGCCTACGATAATATTTTTATAAACACATAATATTATAGTTATAAACCAAACATATTTATGATACATTATACATACTTACATATTTTATGTACACACATAAATAATGTAATTATCAACCAAATTAAATGTCAAAGTGAAATGACATGACGATTAAATTATTCTGATATCGTAACTATAAATGTCAAAGTTTCGATGTTTGTTGCTCAATCACGTCGGAACGGCTGAGTGGATCGGGTTGAGATTTGATACACAAATTATGGTCTACAATAACATATAGGCTATTTTTTTTCTTAATTTTGTGACTAAATTCAGAAGCAAGTTAGATGCAAGCAATCCTCGCTTCCGAATTAAGCATTCTACCTTACTGAATGCTATTACACTACACTGTATTCAGTACCGACTAAATTCTGTCGATTAAGTAAGTTAAGTCGCGTCTAATAAGGCTTTAACACCATTTTCCTTAGGCGGTAGAAGCCCAGGTCAGACCAAACTATCTCTCAAATTCTCTAGGTCGAAGTCCTCACTTCTCAGTTTTTTGTTGTTTCCAATCAAGATTCCAAACAAACCAGAAAACAAGTACATAATGGGTACTTTTACCTGCGCACTTCCAACCAGGGTCATACGTTCGCGACGTAAAATACATAATGACGTGAACAAAAGCGCGTCAGGAGTCTCTCGAGGGGTCACCCTCCATTCATGGATACGACCTTGATCCTTGCTCAATTAATTCACAACAACGGGCGAGTAATACGACACCACGACGCACCTTTTACGGCTACAGAACACGGCACCTATCATGATCTTTTATAGCGATGAGTTTTCGAGGCAAATGACGCTCCGCATTACGCGGACAGCGAGTATAAACCATATGTCACAGCAGTAAGGTTTGTGTTGGCAGTGCACGAAACGTTGACTGTCAATTATGCTTGAAACTCGTCCGATTTAGAGTTGAAGATACTTTGGACAATTATAATATGCATATCCTATGTTGTGACATCATGTGTAGAATAAAGTAGACCCTAACCGTAGTTATAGACTAACAAAAAAAACATGACTGACTGACAGACTAACCGACAGACAATGGCCCATATCAATATAACGCTGCATTTACACCGAACAAATCTGACGAGTGTGCCATCAACCATCAACTACACACCAGACACTGGCAAAATTGTGGTTATGCTGCATCGAGAAGCCAAAGAAAAAAGTTGAAGTCGAAGTTGAAACTGCCGAGTGGTTAACTTAATATAAAAGTAATAAATAAAATATTATACAGTTGTTATGTAACGCCATATATACTACAAGTATTTCGATTACATCATGATTGTTTTCCAAGTAATTTAATAGGAAAACAAATGTATTGTGCTTGGAAAAAGTTTATCTTCTTTTGCCTTTACCTCCTTTTCACTAGCACTGACGACTAGAGAATAAGTTACGGTGGTCTAGTATAAGTTACGGTGGTCTAGTCGGGAGAACGGCGGCTGCCGATCCGGAGACCCCGGGTTCAAACCCCACACGCACCACTGTCTTTTCGAAGTCATGTGCGTAATGCCGCTAACTTAAAACGGTGAAGGAAAAACATCGTGAGGAAACCGATATGTACCTAGAATCTTTCGAAGTCATGTTTGTGTCATCCGCCAACCCGCACTGGGCCAGCGTGGTGGATTATGGCCTTAACTCTCTCCTTGCGAGAGAAGGCCCCGAGTCCCAGCAGTGGGAACGTTTAGTGGGCTGTTGATGATGATGATGATGACGACTAGAGGGTTTTATAAGGGCGACTTATGGTTTACTCTATCCTGACTTGTGGTAACTCTGCGTCGACTTATTTCGAAAACTTACTCATAGATTGAAATTAAAATGGTATTTTAGACCATGTTGGTATAGAATATGGAACGATTTTTCTAAGGAACCTTTGGCAATTTGTACTAGATGGCTTCTACTGCCTATCGAACTATGAGCTAACGCAAAAGGAGCAGTTAAGTAGGTACACCCAATTCTATGTATTTAAACATAGAATAGACTTTACATAGGTACATCATGATTATGTATCATCCGCCTGTACATAAAACGTGACTATGTGCAATAATTGTGCGGTAAAACGTTTAGTTCACGTGTTCATTCGAGGGAGCTCGTGTAAAGGCGAAACTATTTAATCAATATAAAAAAAATACCCTGGTACTTTCATCCACTATTAATATTTTTGCAAGTGGAATACGGATTGAGATGCTGCCAAATCAACTAATTGGTGATCCCTGGTCTAAAAACCAAGTGATTGGAAATTGGTTTGAATCGTCTTGTCATATATGTATACTTCTAAGGCATTAGGCCCTTACAAATTAACAAATGAATTACGGTTTTCAAAACGCAAAAGTATGAGTAAATAGCTATACAGCTATTTACTCATACTTATATGCTTGTATTGTATGCTTGGTTTGGTGTGGTATCTGTATAGATACCACCAAGGTGGAGATATTTGAGATTAAAGTAACCAGTACGACAAAACACCAATTTCATATGTAAGGACCTAATAAATAAATAAATATTGGTGGACAATTCACACACAACACCATCTGACCCCAAACTAAGCAAAGCTTGTACGATGGCAGCCAGATAGCTGATATAATACTTATAGTTTTTAAATACATACTTATTATACATAGAAACACCCAGACACAGTGCAAACATTTGCAAACAAATATGTACGGTGGTGACAATCTTTTACTGTCACAATTCCATGGTATCATAGTTCGTGGGATAAACCTTAGCCTTGATTCTGACCGTACCTTTACACTTTCAATCTTACCCAAACGAACGAATAGTTATTGCGCAGTACACGTGGATGTTACCTTTTATAGTATCGTCAAGATAGCTCAGAAAACGGATAACGAGATTTCTACGGCATTTGATTAGAATAGGAACCGGAGGCGGCGTTCTATGCGGTTTCCTTCATTAAAACTACTGACTTGTTTCACCTACGTATCGGGCCATATAAGAATTATTTAATAGAGTTCACTTGTTTAAAATGTAAAGATATTTGAAAATACTGATGATATCATTTTGTACATTACAATTGGAGTGCCGCAAGGTGCACATTTTGGTCCGATGTTATTTATAGTAGGTATCTTTTCTATAGTTACCGTAAAACCGCGGGACGCTACTAGTTTCAAATAAATATATTTCAGGAAATAATAAACCTATACTAAGTATAATAATAGATTTTGAAGCTGTTTGAACAATTCTTACTTGAAAATGCAATTATTTTTTCAGAATTCTTCGGTAAATATCAGTTTTAGCAAACAGGCTTCAGGCTGAAATAGTACGTAATTAAAACAGTAGTAAGAAACATCAAAATGTAGTACGTAGGCGTTTAAGCTCCTAATTAGCTTGTTACATTCGTACATGTCATCCATGGTATTGCGGAACCAGTAAGTTCATGCGTGTTCAACAGACATACATTACACGGTTTGCTTGCGTCATATGATACTGATTCTGTACCATGGACTATGTATTTGCAAGACAATTGACGCTGAATATTTTGAGTAGCGCGACCACGAATCTTATCGCTGAGGGATACGGTTTAGAGTTGCGGTGTACGAAATTTTGTACGTCAACGGATCCAACGACTATCGCAACCTGCAGGTCTACTACGAAAACAAACTCCGAACAAATCGGATCGGACTGACAGCTGAATCGGATTGTAGCCTACCACGAAAAACATTCGGATCGATACATTTCGGGTCGGAAGTTATAGACTTAGGTCGGATGAGGGTCGGATCGAACGAAACGGCCGATCTGATCAACCGACCGATTGTCTTTCGTGGTTGGAAACTTCCATAAGTTCGGCCGATATATCGTTTATCGGACTTCGTAGTAGACCTGCAGAACTCACGGTAGGCCGTACCGTGGCCAGGTTTAATGTTTTGGGACGGGTTGAATTTCAAGTCTGCCAAGTAACGCCTTGCCCTTGCTTATTAATTCTTTGGTACTCGTTACTGTTGCGTGTGTAATATTATATTGACCTCTATTTGATTGATAACCAATCATGCCATGAAAAAGGGTTCGTCGAACTTGTTTTTTTACTGAACAATTTATTAACAGATTTATTAGAAGATTAAGAAGATTCTACGGGTTCTGTGATTATTTATTATGTCATGGGTCAAATATGTTATAATTTTTATAACTACTGTTACAAAAGTTAAAACACACCATCTTCATTGCCTATAATTTAATACCGTATTAAAGTCGTCCATTTGGATTTTGATTTAAGATTTGGTCATCTAAAATTAATATTTATGGCTGACTACTGATAAGTTAAATTCTATCTGAAGTTTAAATATTTACCGCTTTATAAAAATATCGATTATAATGGTCAAAAAAGTTTTACCTTCATCAGCGGACGGTCTCCTAAAAACGGCATATCTAGGAAACCTGGCATTTTTGGCAGGTATACGGGTATACGGAGTACTGACCTTTGCATAAAAGTCATATCCCCCGACTAAATACGACGCTAGTAACAATTGCTGTAATATGTCTGACTACAAAAATGCAAACCTACAACTGCCAGGCATTTATCGATTTTCTTTTACCGAATCCAAATTATTCTCCTCGATTTCACTCAGTGAATCGAATAGAGGTTATCGATTTGAAAAGAACGCTAGTTACTGTTCTATACGACGACGAGTCGTGAGTGAGACGTTAGGGAATGGAGTCTTATGGCTTTTAGACATGACTGTCTAGTAAAATCGTGATTTTTACTTCAAACAAAACCTAAATTCCTGACCACGCCTGCAGGGAATAATTTCAAACTGAGTACATATCGGGTCTACAATCTACGTGATGAAGAGTCATGTGATCTTTTTCGTAGTTTTTTCTTGTTTATTTTTGTTACAGTACATATTAGACGTGATTTAAACATTTATTTCGACGGAGGGTCTGCACAGACTGGAATTTATCCTTCAGTCGACTTCCTACCATCGAGTTGGTTCGTCTTACAACTCCGTAGAGAAGCTTCGAGAATTTGAAAAGATTTGACACAAGAATAAAATACCACTACAAACTACTAAAGCCACGGCAAAGCTGGGTCTATGTGACTGAGGGGAAATTTTCTATACTAAGAGAAGGTACTACTAAGCCAACTCGACCATGTTAGAGGTCCGAGGGTCAAATAAGAACACATAGTAAAGATAAACTCAGAAAGCAAGTTCCATTACAGAACCACCATGTACAATTATACCTAATTTTATCGACCAATAAAGAATTGTGAGTAACAAATTATGAACCATGAGTCTAACAGCATCCTGACATCCTGAACATCCACAATTACGGCGAATGAAACAGCGGCTATACAGCATTCGAATGAAATAAAATGTAGAGTTGCAAAGAACGTTCCGCTCGGGCAAATAGATGGATGGCATTTCTCACTTTATGAGGGTGATAACGGGCGAATAACGGAGCTCGGCCTTGGACGGAGTGGCGTAACCGCCATTGCGTCAGGTGTTGTGGTGTTACTGAGCACGTCGTTTTCGTATTTATTCTACTCCAGTCACACTATATCTTCCATATGATGTGTAATATACGTACCATTAAGATATAACACGATGTATGCACCATCTTTCTGCCATTACAGTCGTGCGTTCAGCAAAGAGCACCCACATTATTAATGGTATTTATTTTGCGATATCGGAGTGGCGTAACCGCCATTGCGTCAGGTGTTGTGGTGTTACTGAGCACGTCGTTTTGGAATTTATTCTACTCCAGTCACACTATATCTTCCATATGATGTGTAATATACGTACCATTAAGATATTATAACACGATGTATGCACCATCTTTCTGCCATTACAGTCGTGCGTTCAGCAAAGAGCACCCACATTATTAATGGTATTTATTTTGCGATATCGGAGTGGCGTAACCGCCATTGCGTCAGGTGTTGTGGTGTTACTGAGCACGTCGTTTTGGAATTTATTCTACCCTAGTCACACTATATCTTCCATATGATGTGTAATATACGTACCATATATTAAGATATAACACGATGTATGCACCATCTTTCTGCCATTACAGTCGTGCGTTCAGCAAAGAGCACCCACATTGTTAATGGTATTTATTTTGCGAAATAAGTACCAGGTAGTAAGCGGTAACAATGGGTATGGGTGAAGGTGCCCAAAAAAGCGGCAATGAATTATGAGGGAAGATTTCCGTGTGAAAGGAGTGTATGGTGAAACGACGGAATGGAAGAAAAAGACGTGCTGTGGCAAACCCCCGTAGTGGGAAAAGGGTAGAAAGATTATAAGATGTATTGTGGCCATATTCACGATGATCAATAAGCAAAAGGCTCATTCCATGACAAACGCTACTGAAGGTGAAAAAATAAATATCTTCTTTTTGCATTAAATTTGATGAAATTTGACAGAAAACACTCCAAATTATAACGTGCTGCAAAAAAATCTAGAAGAAACGCGTAATTTTTTAATTAATTAGATTTTAAAGTCTGTACTCAAGCGAACTGGCTGAGTGACCATAGTGCCTCTAACTTTTGGGAATACGAAATAAAATATAACTGTCGATCTATCACTGATTTTGCCACGTTGCGATTTCAGGTAATTTATCGTAGTGTTGGAGGATTGCGTAATAGTCCCGAAAAAATATATAATTGTCAGGATATAAGTATGTTTTCTTATTACTTGGGCAATGTAACACCCGAAACGAAAAATCAGGTAATCGTTTTATTTTTATATCTTGCAGATTGATTAGAATAGTGATATTTAGTAAAAGTAAGGGCGTGACTGTAATAATTCGAAATACTAACTAATATCTGAACATGCAATTAATTTGATATATTTTTTTCTTGTTTGAAAACTGTAACACCCGAAACGTTTCGGGTGTTACAACTTTTTTTAAAAGCCAATATAACTAAGTTTATTGATTGAAGAATACAATTATTATTATTTTCTAAGGGTTTTCGACAGCCCTCTAAAGCCACTATCGAAAAAGCAGTCATATTATTTTATTTAAGAAATTTATTGAAATGTCAAACATAATAGATAAATGTGAAAAATAAGTAAAAAAAATATTTTTTTAAAAACTAAACAGAGTACCTATGTTAAAGGTATTGGTTAATCTGTTTAAAAATGTTTTGTTTATTTTTTTTGATTATTACTACATTTTTAACAAAGTTTGTGATTTAGCAGTAACTTTACAGAAGAGTTTTTGTAGTTATGTTTATTTGTCCCTCGTTTTTTTTTAAATAAACCTTATGAGTTATTACCACAGAGAATTCGTTGTAATTATCTCTATTTGTCATATTTTTGTTTTGTAGTACCTAGAGACCAATAAAACACCACATACAATATTAATTGTCGTACTCGTAACACCCGAAACGAAACCGCGGTAACACCCGAAACAAAGTAAAATCGGAAAAAATATTAGCAAAATGTTTTGTGTGAAAACGATTATGTGATATATCGTCAGAAAATATTATACTTTTGCAGGTCTGAAAGTTTTAGGAATGGTTCCCTAAGAAAATTCGCAGATTTTTCAACAAATGTAAAAATACTCAGAACATGAGGCAAAATCGTGTAACACCCGAACCACAGATCAGAAAATAGTTACTTCGTAACAGATGCATCACTTCCATACTAAAGTGCAAATACCTACACGATAATAACCTAAACTGTCGTATACTACTTACCTACTGTTACTTGTAAGCAAAAATACACCTTAACACACCCACGCAGAGTTGTAAATGCCGTGCGCACCGTGTGACTTGTCGTCTGCTTACGTCATTGACCAAACGTGCTAGGGTTGTACGAAATGGTGGTAGGTGGTAGTAGTGGTAGGACTCTTGGCAGAGTCCGCCTGGGGAAGGACCACACCTTTGCCAGTTATTCTACCGCGAAGCAGTAATGTGCAAACGTTACTGTGTTTTTTTTAAATAAAGAGTGACGAGACGAGCAGGACAGGTGCCTGATGGTAAGAAACATGTCTGTCACATAACAGCACAGTGACACGCAGCTATTGGAACATGAAGAGTCCAAATCATTACCTGGCACTACACTGCGCTCGTCACCCAGAGATCTAAGATGTTATATCTCTAAGCACTATAATTTCACTGGAAACATTGCCCTTCAAACCGGAACACAGTAACGTTTGCACATTACTGCTTGGCAGTAGAAGAACTAACAAAGGTGTGGTACTTCCTCAGGCGGACTCTGCTATTAGTCCTACCACTACAGTACTCCAGTAGAGAAGCCCATTCATTTGATACCCATATAGAGGTTTGTGAAGAAATATTTTGTCCGCGATTTTGTGGAGGGGGGCATTTTGAATCGATATTAACCAAACATAGCTAAGAACCACCGCACAAAAATAAACCTTTTTAAAAAAATCGATGTCAAACTTAGAACACCCTTTTTTAGTCGGGGGTTAAGAAATGGTTCACAATTAGCTGAGCTATCGCAAAACATACTTACATCCAATAAAAATTAAGCCCAGAACCGCCTCCTTCTTTCAATTCGGTTAAAAATTCTATAGCTTTTTTTTTAAGTAGTTACGTTTTATAGTCAATTGATACTGAAGTTTATTTTGGTTATACAATGTAGGTAGTTGTAAGTTGTTTTCATACCGTCGAATAAATGAACAAATTAGTATCATTCATTATGTACATGAATATTAAAAAAAGTATCTCGTCAATTTTTTTATTAAACTTAATGAGACATAATAAAGATGGGGTAAAAGGTATTTCAGACAAAATAATGTGTATGCATAACCTCTACTGTGTCTATTCAAAATAAATATATTATACATATTACACACTACTGTTTCAATATTCTGTTCGATTGAGATTTGAAACCTACCAAAATTTAGCTCAAAAATAAATATCAACAATAAAAACACTTCCCTTGCTTCCTGTTTCGGCAATTTAAAATAAGATAAATTACTTCTACACTTTAGTTTCTTGCTATTGCAGATTGCAGCCATTCACAATACAATAACGCCGCGACATTATTTATGCGCGCACTCAGCGTTCGTTCACACGTCAACTCGGGCAAACGGCCGGCGGCCTTGTGATTTTAGAACACCAGGGAGGACCCGAACGAGTAGGTACTTAGCTCGCGCCGTTTAGCCAGTGACGAGGGTGTGCCCGAACGCCCACTTTTCGACTTATAATGTCGTGTTTAGATATACTATACTAAAACCATCTTATAATTTAGATAAAACAACTAAAAAAGTAGAGAATATAACACTTTCATTATTAAAATATTATTGCGATATACAAAAAAAAATGAATTTAGTCGTACGAATGTAACACCCGAAACGATGGAATGACCCAAAACAGAACCAATGTTTGGGTCATATCGAGTTTTAGGGTCAAATTAGCTCAAACACAAGTGCTTAGCGCGAACCACAGTCTGTTCAATATACATACATATTTTACTGGCAGACGTCTAGTGCAGTCTAACCTCCGTCTAGACAGGGTAATGTTTTGGTATTGTCTCTTTGAGTTTATTTGTTGTGACAACACGCCGAAAACTTTACTCCAAAATTAGACAGCGTTTTGGATCGCGTAAGCATGGACTAAATAGATATATGTATTTACACTTTATTGAATCACCATACAAAAAAGATACACAAAAATAATTAACGCTAACGTTCAAAACTAGTGCGACAAGCTAGCGCCTTATCGCTAAAAGCGATCTCTTCCATGCAACCTTAGGATTGAAAATAACGCGTGGCCAAGCCAAAAAAGGCGTAGGCAAGACAAGTAATAAAACCATTAAAAAAATTGACAGTCATAGGAACTGCCGATAAAAGTGAAAACATTGTTTTCACTTCTAACTTATAACTCAGAATTTGGTTATAAGTTAGAAGTGAAAACAATTACTTTGGAAACTACGCGGGTGAAGCTGGAGGGCGTGGCCATTGGTCCCGAGTTTGCCCGAAGATTTCCATCGTTTCCGAGCGTGACGCTAGAATTCAATTCACAGTCCACGAAAAATCCGTCTGTGGAGCGCCAAAAGAAGTGTTCGCTTCAAAAAGAAAATAAATGTTTGGGATACAGCAGTTAAGTCGCGCTTGCTTTAATAGGATCAAATCTAAGCGCGTGTTTGTATGCAAAAAGTAGCTGTACGTAATCGGTCTGAGTCGTATATTACTGTTTTATTATTATGCATTGTCAGTATTCATACTAACGATCACGTAGCAATTGGTAAGTGAGAGAAAGTCGACATTTGATCGGCAATCGGCATGCGGCTGTTATTTCACTGAACCGTTGTTTTATAGCGTTTTCTCTACGAAATATAGGAAGTTGACATACCCATATTATTTCTTCCTTAATAGTTAATCGTCGATAAAGTACGTATCGCACGCCAAACCACGTATCACGTTAAAAAATCCTGATCCGATTTGCACACAGCATTGTTTATTTTAATTTTATCCAAATTGGTCCAGCGGTTTATGAAAAATAAACAAAAATGTATCAAAACTTCAAGGCCATGATATTTTTCGAAAAATTCTAAAACTTTGCTGTATGATTGAAGCAGTATGATAATTTGACCTACCCATGGACGTATAAAAAAGTCGGACGGAGTCTCGCTAAAACAAAACCTGTGTCCATCGAGTCGGCCTTTTTTATACGTCCATGGACCTACCCATAAAATTTGACAATACAATTTTTTTATTTAGTTCAGTACGTCCGTTTAATCTTCATATTGATCAGTTTTTTTTAGAGAAAAATAAATATGCATGTTCAGGATGTTTGTTGGTAACTATAGTCTGATTGAATACAATCTCCGTTGCCTTCACACCAAGGCGCAAGAGTATCAAATATAATATGTACATGTATTATACATATGTCAGCAATCTTTTAAGACCCTTTATCTGGTTTCAAAATCTAATCCCATAGTACCACGTCTCGATGCATGATAAGACCTCATATAAGTATAATACATTCATAGTTTTTACATGAGAATTTACAACCAATTATTATTAGTAATTAGTATTCTAAATTGTCTTACTGCTTGGGAACAGCCTCTCTTGTCTCCTTCGATATAGCCCGATCTACACAAACAACGTCAAACATTTCTCCATCTAAAGATCTAAGTCGTAAATTCCATTGTTCAGTAACATGCAATCCATATTGATAAAAAGCAGATGTTGCACCACAAAACAGCTGCTATTATATTGCAAGTTGCAATTATATGTTGCATTTAACATCTGCCTACACTAGGACCAAAATAACATACATGTGTCATACCTGCACAAACAACCCACTCTATCATCCCACAGCTGGGACTAAAAACTATTTCTCACAAGGAGAGTCAAGGATAATATAATCCCACCAAAAACATTCTGTAAAAAACTAGCCAAGTCTCGATGAAGCTGCATATTTATCTCTAAAAAGTAATGAAATCTAGACAAAGCCGTGCCAAGTCCAAGGTTCCTTACTGCGATTTCTTTATTATTATAGTTAATGTTGTGTGACTTGGCCGTTGAACATTCTTTATACGTTAGCCCGTTAGTGGATACAAGTCAATTTTGTTTACACGTTATGTTGTATCTGTTGTAACTACTTATGTTTGTTAAGTGAGATAATACCCTATACTGGTATTGGTAATTGGACGCTAGTGTCTCTTAATAGGCTGTTGTTAATCAACAGCAAGCACCTGCATTCAGCATCGAATGCTGACTTCTGCAGACGGTACAGACGATCGTCTGCTGTACAGACGGACTTCTCGGACGGATAGAAGTCCGTCTAGACTGGAAATATTTTTTTTAACTGTTTGTTTCCGGCTCGCCTACACATAAGTATTATTGAAATTCTTTATTGTTCACACCATATAGGATACACACAATTTAGGTAAATAGTAAAACAAAAACAATTGACTGGCTATTGAATCAACGTTTTCCAAGTGGCCATTTTCCAGCGTCAATGGTAGCGGTTCTGGCGACAGATTGGTGCAATGGTGTCATGGAGCACCTGGTTTTGTACCCTTGTGTACCCTTCAACGGCCAATTCACACAACATTAACTATAATAATAAAGAAATCGCAGTAAGGAACCTTGGACTTGGCACGGCTTTGTCTAGATTTCATTACTTTTTAGAGATAAATATGCAGCTTCATCGAGACTTGGCTAGTTTTTTACAGAATGTTTTTGGTGGGATCTCTTATACAGCTGAGACAAGCTGAGGGTTCTTCATCAGATACTTCAGATCTTCGATTTTTGACATCTAATGAAGAGACAAACAAAGTTGAATATTTTTTGTAAAGGCGTGTTTTCAAATAACCAGGTATACCACCAGGTACTCCAGATTTTCGATATTCCTAGTTTTTATAGTTTTCCCTTTATGTGGCCATTAAACCCTAAGTCTGTACCAAATTTCAGCTCTCTGAGTTTATGGGAAGTACTAGTTCTATTTTGATGATCATGAGTGAGTGAATGAGTGTCGTAAATGCGAAACTTTGCGTTCGCTTAACTTCGGAACTAAATGACGTATAGACTTGAAATTTTGGATTTTAAGTACGTGATTATAGCTTACTAGATGACGAAAATTTCAGCGCTCTGGTCTTATCCAGAGGTTCTCAAATAGGGGCCTGAAAATGCGACGAAATGGTTCCAGTAAAGGATGGTACGGCAGTGTTTGCTTCGCGCTCGACTTGGCGGGGGCACTGCCGTGCCCCCAGATTATTTACCGCACTAGACGTGTATCATGTGTGTGTGTTACATTTACTTACTTTACTTATTTGTAGTGGTAAGACTTTTGGCAGAGTCCGCCTGGGGAAGTACCACACCTTTGCCAGTTATTCTACCGCCAAGCAGTAATGTCCAAACATTACTGTGTTCCGGTTTGAAGGGCAATGTTTCCAGAGATATTACAGGGCATAGAGATATAAGAACTTAGATCTCTGGGTGACGAGCGCAGTTCAGTGCTAGGTAATGATTTGGACTCTTCATGTTCCAATACCTGCATGTCACTGTGCTGTTATGTGGCAGGCATGTTGCTTACCATCAGGCACATATGTCATGCTCGTCTCGTTACTGTTTATTTAAAAAAAAAAAACTTTGGTAATGTCCTTCTTGGGATTTGTCAGGTTGCCTCATAATGCTTTCCTTCACCATTATAGTCAGTCATAATAAAAAACTTGTGGCACGAGAAATAATAGGGCTAGAAGTATACGCAGCTGTTTTTATTTAGACATAAGTTTTTTTTTTTATTTCATCGCATTTCCCCATGCTTTGCAGCCATTCTGCCAGCATACTAAGCATACTTCTAATTGGTAGTGGGCCTAAATATCTTATAATTCTGAATTACTTAGGAACATTACAATGTTGTGTTAATAGTAGTTAGATATACCTATGTAGTGTTGTAATTTTGTTTCACTTGATATCTCTGCAATCTAATCATTACTTCCACTTATGAACTAGTTTTTTTCACAAAACAAAACAATATAAAAATGACTAACAGAATGGAGTGAATAGTGTGTCGATATTATGTTGTGACGCATCATATCAACGTCTGATTGCTGTTATCATAACCTATGGAGGTTGTTCTGGGTTGGTTCTAAACTTGTAAACCACATTGCTGTGGCGAGTTCTTGAGATATTATGGCCTTTTACTTGTACTTGTGTTGTACTTACAAATTAATTATTATTACACATTTTTAAGTAATATATGGCTAACTCTAAGCATCTAAAACATTGCAATTCTGCACGGTATGCAGAATGTGATACTAAGATCAATAGCACATGTACCATGGTATATATATAACTAATTCTGATATCCACGAACACCTACAAATGAGTACTATCCAGGAGGAAATACTGGCATCCACAACAAAACACCAAAAACGACTAGAAAACCATCTGAACGTGCTTGCTGCTGGTCTAACGACGAGAAGCTACCCAAAGCGTCTTAAGAGAAGACATATTATAGTCATGCCCAATTGGGCATGACTATAATCTGGCTTTAGTTTCTAATTAGAAACCAAAGCGTAGTTGTCCACACTGTAAGACACACTCAGCATCTCAATGCCACACAAACTATCTGCTTATAGTAAACACTGTACTGATTGCAACATAGAAAAAAAAACACTACAAATCTCCCCGCTTCAAGTTGGCTCGTGCAAGAGCCGTTTTACTAGGAGCCGATTAGAGAGGCTAGGTGCGGAAAAGGCCCCGCTAAAATAACTAACTAACTAGGACCCTAGGACCAGGGGTTCTACCACCTAATTAAAATGGTCATAGCTTTGTTATTGCTCTCTCTTTTTTTTCACTTGAAATTATAGAGTCAGCAATAGCAAAGCCAAAGCCGATTTAGTTCGGTGGTACAAGGGCTGGTAATTTCTTGGATTTCCCTTCAGGAGAACCAGAGTCGCGGTTGTACTGTCTACGTTGTGATTGTGCTAATCATAGTCCAATACATACATGTTGAATGCCGTAGGTATGTATAATTATTGGAATGTTTCATGTTTACTTTCAGGTACTACATAATATATTAAGTGCGTAAGTAATGCAAGTAAGTTTAGGTTAGTTGGGCCCCCTGCATCTTCTGTATTAGTACCACTGGTGCCACTGTATTTAGCATAGCTAACCGAAGTACATAGAAAGGGTAAAACAATGTGTTGTGGTTGTTACTCCTTCAGGGTCAAACCACTCAAGGCACAGGTACGAAATGAACTGATGCAGCTTCTTTTACTCTGTATACAATACATGAAAACAACGATGATTTAATTTTATTATTAAAAAAAGTTTTAGTAAAACTAAATACTTATATCACAACAGAATTACATACGCGCAAATTCGAGGAGTGAATATTTAATTAGGTACTTACCTTATATTAAGTAGGTAATTTATATAAGTCAGACAATTTTAGTACACAAAGAAAATTTTAGTGGGCATATAAACAGTGCTGAGGCGTAAGGCCAAATTAGCCGATGACACTCCGATACTCGTCCAAGGTTACGCGAAACAGCGCAGCACGCCAAACATAATATCAAACAGCTCCAGAACCATCTAACGAAACATTAAGAAAAATAATGCGTTCTAACGCATCGAAATAAGCACCCACGAAATGCGTTTGCATAAAATTACGTCTGATTGGACAGGTGTTTTGATCATCGCACACGTAAATAAACTTACCTTGGAACAGGGAATCAAATATGCACTATGATACGTTTTTATCCATAAAACACTTCAACACACAGTAAAAAACTTAATAATCAACTTTAGGCGAGATACGCGAACTATTTACAATTCTGCAATATTTACAAATACAAATTTAATCACTTTCTACTGTGCGAAGCACTCGTGAATAATTTCAAAGACAAACTAACTTCAATTCAAAGCGAACTACAACTACGAAATCGCGAAAGTAGAAACTCGACTGAAGTTAGGTACTAATGTAATGCAAACAAATCTGTACTTTCTGGCAACACTTTCATGAAAGTTGACATTGACATCTTTCATTGACTAGTGACGTGCTCGTACTTTTTGGGTAAAAATCGATTTTTTGTTAACTGATAAAAACGGTCAACTACAGGCACCATAAAATATTTTAAAGAAAAAAAAATTGGCAGTCATAGGAACTGCCGATAGAAGTGAAAACTTGCTGTTGCCCTGGTACTGGTACATTGGGCAAACGCAACTCTTTTATATTTCTATTGTCCTGGTATCTGGAGATAAACGCTGGGCTGTTGGAGGTACGTAATCGAAACTCTTTACTGTTTCTGTTGCCCTACCTGGCCGTTTTTACCGAGTTTACCCAAAGATTTCATATCCGATCCGATCCATTATCATATCCAAGCGTGACGATTGATGAATCCATTTCACAGCCCACGAAAATTCTGTCTATAGCTCGCCTAAAGAAGTTTTCACTTCAAAAACAAATTATAACTGTAATGCCGCCTATACATACTAGTCGAGTGCAGGCCAACGCCAGTGTGTGGAGGGTCGTTTTGTCATGACTTGTAATTACTCGCCGTCGCTCGCCTAGCTGGCCGAGTGACGGCAAGTGGCCAGTGTGTATAGGGCTCTTATGCCTCGACTCGTCTTTCGTGACCGGTGTCGGTTTTTGTGCACAAAACAAAGGCACTCGTAGCTCGTATTGGCCTACGCTCGGCCAGTGTGTGGATGCTACCACTCGCCATCTCCCGTTTTGTCGGCGCTCGCGTTGGCCTGTGCTCGGCCAGTGTGTGGATGCTACCACTCGTCTTGTGACGTTTTGTCGACGCTCACGTTGGCCTTCACTGGGCCAGTGTGTATAGGCGGCCTAAGAATATGTCAATCCCAACTATCGAACACAATCTTACAGGTTACTAGCAGCACCCCACAGTTTTACGCCTGGAGTCCCCGTTCCGTTATTTTTCCGGGATGACACGTAGCCAATGAGTTATTCCACTAAAAACTAACTGTATTCCAAATTTCAAACCGATCCGTTTAGAAGTTCTGACGTGTTTGAGCAACAAACATCCAAACACCTAAACATCAAAACTTTAAAAGTTATAGTATTAGTAGAATACTAGAATGAAATATGAATTCCATTGAAAGAATTAAGAATCTATCATATTACATTTTATGAACTTAAACTGATAAATACTAAGTTCATTTATAGACGTTTTTTGTAACACACCAATAAAAATGGTACAAATATACAAATGAAACCAAACCGCAGTTAGTAATGATGGCAAATACACTCAATACATATTTATATTGTAAGTATATACTTACATATTTTGTCAAGTAAACTTTTTATTATTATCAAAGTTGCTAGTACGTTAAATAACAGAAATACGCAAATATGAATAATTATATATTTTTTTAAAAGAACCTTTAGCATCCATACGTTTACGAAATCAAAATTACAGGTGGATAAAGGACAAAACACATAATGTTAGTGGTAAGTCACAAGAAAGTTCAATACATTAATATTAGGAATTCACAGTTTGATTATGATGGCTAATATAGTATTTTGAAGACTATTAGTATCTAACAAAATCGAATCATGTAATGTTTAACGAAGAACATATATTTTACAGTGTGAACTACTTGAACATCCATCAACATAAGAATAACCAACAACATAAGAAATCCATCAAACCATAGATTTTCTATGTAGTACCATTGGCATATCGTCACATTCATTGGTGTTACTTCACTAAATATTTTTATATGGCAATAAAACTCTTTATCACATTGTCTGTGACAAAAATTGCCACTTGTAGAATTATTCCCCTCAATTCGGTTGCAAAAATGGAATTGAAAGTTAGCATATCGGATAATTTAATAAACTTAACATTAATACACTTAACATAAAACATATTATTTTAATCAAATTAATTTATAAAAGTACAATTTAACAAACAAAGTGTGAAAGTTTTTGTACACCTATATAAAATATTAAAATGATTGCCTATCCATCCGTTCAATTTACAAAAAATGAATTATTTTCAATTTGTCATGACTTGAATGTAATTTTATTTCACTCTAGTTATTTTGTGTTTATATGATGCACAAGTGATAAGTCTCAACGAAGTACTCAAGGTACATAATTAACGAAAAACCTGGGAAATCAAAAACAGGTCATAGCAACACTGAGTTTCCGGGTTTTTGTCGGGCGGCCCAATACAGCTCGGAAGCCCAATCAAATCATTCAGCTTGGAAACCGTGGGCGATTCCGTCAAAACAACGTTCCGCGTTCAAAATTGCGCGAATTATTTATTTACTATTTGAATTTGGTAAATATTAACTTGTATTTGTAGTCAGTTCCATCAGAATTTAACAATATTTAGAAGAAAAAAAAAGACAGTGATAGAAGTGAAAAATCGACTGATATTTATTGACTTGTGTGAGATTTTGTAAATTGTGAAAATGACGGCTTCTACGATGATTGAACTGGAATCCTGGATCATCTACCAGTGTGTCCTGAATGAATGCCATGTCTCCAGCAGCTGTAAGTATTTTTACTCTTATACTTTTTTTATTTATTTCAATTGTAGTTATTTATGTATTATTTTATCCTCGTTTTATTATTTTTTATATGATAAATAAATGTACTTTGTTTTATGTATTAAAAATAATTATATTAACACAGAAATGTAGGAAGGTAAGTATACACTCATGTAGGTAAACACAGTACACAAAAATACCTTCGTAGTTTTAATCAATGTAATTTTGAATAATAATTTTGGGACATTTACATTTATTGTCAAGGTTACACATTGATAGTATTATGTACATTTAAAGTTAATGTTCCGATTGCAACTCAAAAAAATAATTACCTGAAGTATGTATCTGATTTTTTTACATCTAGGTAGGTAGGTACCTAGTTATTTCTCAAACATAGTAAATTTCATTTGCATCGCAATAATTCCGAAATTTGATCGAAGAGCTTTGATTATTCTAAATAAGAAATGTAAAAAAGTAACCAACAACAAAAAATGTGCATATTTTACTCTGCAATTTTTTTAAACTTATTTTTTTATTATCTTATAAGTATACTTAGTAATTTTAATTTACATCGCAATAATTCCGAAATTTGATCGAAGAGCTTTGATTATTCTAAATAAGAAATTTATAAAAGTAACCAACAGCAAAAAATGTGCATATTTTACTCTGCAATTTTTTTAAACTTATTTTTTTTATAAGATTAAACCTGATTTTGTTTTATGAATTTATGAAACTTTTGCTTTCCGACTTAGGTACTTACTTGAGTGTCGAAAACAATGCAAAAAATAAAAACAATATATTATGACTTTATATTAAGTTTATTATATTTATATTCATTTATTATTCGATTAGTTTCATACACACACCTATAGGCGAAGTACGAATTATTAGCGTCTCCGTTGTTCTAAGAACATCCCTCTAGGGGTCGAAAAATAACCGCATTTTACAACACTAGCGTTTTTTTAGCACGATAAGTATAATATATGGTAAGTTGGTAAGTAGTATGTGGTAAGGTTTAAAGTATGCTTCGTGTTCTATGCTTTTAAGTATGTTCTACGTAATATGAACACAGTACAGTTTAGGTAAGTAGGGTCCTGGGTCCTGGGCTTTTTGTGTTAGCCAGGTTTGCTAACTGCCATAAGCCCTTTAAAAAAGAACTATTTACTCTATGTTAACGGAAATTCTAGTACATATTCAAATTTAGCCTACAAAACTTTATAGGCAAATAACGAAACCGCGTGTATTGCCAGTGTAAGTTATTACAGAATTCTTATAGTTAGAAGACCGATACCTACCTTCAGCAGAAGACCGAAAGACTATATTCTGCTACGTAGGGCCTGGACCAAAACTGTTTCATGGCTAAGGTCCAGCGTGGCTGAATACGTGAATCATCAAGGGTTATTTTTAACCGACTTCATAAAAAGATTTTCAAAAATTATAACGCCCGTTTGTATGATATTTGTGTATGGATGTTACGCGATAGTAGGGATTTTAACAAATACGGAATTGCTTTTATGTTGAAGATTGGCGCTTGTTTACTATAAAAATATATTAATAAAAATAATACAATAGTAGAATAATAGTCTAATGTAATTTTGAATTTTCCCGGTAAAACACTAACAACTGACATGACATAACTATTAACCGCAAAATATTAGTCGCGATTCATGACTGTATCTGTCTCGTTTACATAAGTGTTTTCTTATTTTTACTTGAATACAAACAATCAAAATCGTCGTCGCTAACATCGCAAACTATAATAAAAATGCAGAGAAGTAAATAGTCTAGTCATCTAGTCAGTCGACCGCTTGTTTTTCGGTTTGCGGTTAGTGACGTAATAAGCCATTTATTGCTGTTTGCGGTCACGTGACCACAGATTAAAAATATAGGATTTATAATAAATTTACTAAGCCATATTAAATTATAAAAAAATGATTTTCGATATGCTATTAATAAAAACTTTGACAAAATTAACACAAAACATTAATTTGTCATTAGTGTTAACATCCCTATGATCGATAACTCTCTTTTTGTTGGGTAGAATATCCAGAGGTGCTCCAGAGGTGGTTCCCGTATAAATTTTATCGAAGGCTACTTCGATGTTATGCTATAGTTTTTGAAATATCAACAGAAATCTATAATTTGCTTACCTCGATGATAATATCTACCTACTAAACTTACTTATATTACCTCGCTGTCTGATTGCAACAATGTGTTTAGTTGAATTCACAAAAAAAATGAAATTTAGTCGAGTCTCTGCGTAAAATTTTAAAATGAAGTCTTTTTTTTGGGAAAATCAAATTACGTCTTCTGCCTTTTTTTGGCCCAGTTTAGCACGGTGCTTAGTAGTTCTTTGTTAATAATAAAAGTGCTTAGTTACTCATCCTCAGCCATTCATACTATGATTCATTGGGCGTAGTTTATTTTCCCGTAAGACGTGGTTTACTGTTTACTATAATAGCAGCATGAACATAGTTTAAACAGCACACTTTGTGTTAAGGTGCGTCCCCCAGCAAAACGAGTTTTTTAAAACAAATATCAACTGTTTATTCTAAAATTTGAGCGTAAAACGAGCGACAAATAATCCTACTGTTTCTCTCTAGCTCTTTCTTGCGGTGTGCGATAAGGTAAGAAATACTCAAGGTCATTTGCTCGGGGTACGCCCTTAAGGCCAGGCACCTTGGCCAAGTGCGGGTTAGCAGATCGACATGTCTTCGAAAAATAAATGTCTCGGAACGTGCTGCTTTCGTCTTTATGATTTTCTTCACGCTAAAACCAGTAGTGTTGACAGACTTGTGTTTTTCTTAAACAAAACTCAGACTTTAATTTAAAATTAAATACGGACACTAGACAAGTTTCATTAGAAGCTGTGACTACGTCAACCACAGATCGATCTTTGACGTCAACCATATAAATATAAGCAAATTTTAGGTTTTTGTTGATATGTATATCAAAAGCTACACCAATTTTGATAAAATTTATAAGCGGTCACCTCTGGAGTATTTTATACCAAACTAAAAAAATATACTTATGTGGTAGGTAAGTAACATAAATACAAAAAAACACAATCGAATTGAGAACCTCCTCGTTTTTTCAAGTCGGTTAAAATATTCAGAGCTGCGGGCGAGATTCGAATCTGTGACCTGTGATTACGATAGGCCTTTTTCACCGGTTGGCCACTACAGCTTCTTCAAAAATTCTAAGAGAACGATCGAATTTCTGAAACTTTTACGCGACGCCCCTAAGGGGATATCAGTCTTTTGTTATTCTTTTGTTTTCTTGATACTTTCAGTTAAATTGGGGAAGTAGGTAAGTTCGTCCGGAGGCCATTCATCTTAATTAATATCGCTCCCGAAGTTGACGGCAAGCTGAGCATGACCACTTAGAGCCGTTTTTATTTATATTTATTCGTTTTTCGATAAGTATTTTTAGGATTAATTCTTTTTAAAGCGTCTATGGTATAAGAAATTACTAAAGAGATAAAATTATGAGGTTCGATACAGCGGTAAAACTAATTAAATGTGTTTAACTGACTCAGACAAATTTGGATTCTCTAAGATAACCAATGACATGAATTTATTATTGTTTTTGTATTCTAAAATGGGTAATAACCTATGAGATTCAATTCACTATTGTTTTTTAGAAATCATTGACTATGCCATTGCCATTTTTACTATTAATTTAAATGATATAAATAAAGGGAATCGCGTGAAACAAAAAAAAAGTAAGGACAGAAACTTATACAAATACACAGACTGAACAAATCATACAAACGTAGGTACTATGATTTATTTTCCGTAAAATATTTTCACATGATGTAGCTACTCATTGGTTTTGAATTAACATTGTCAATGGCTTCTTTTTAAATATTCAAGTAGGTAAGTACTTATTCAATTTAAAAAAAAAAGTAAATTTAAAATCCAATCCACAGATAGAATGAATACGGCCAGTGTGCTAACTAGTGGTGACAATTAACTCTAATTAACTCTTCAACTAGAACGTTTACAGCTGCACATGGAACACATAATCTGGGACATTATTATATCCAGTGAATGATGGAAGGACTTGTACCTCTATTTATATGTATAAATTAAGGGCGTACCCCGAGCAAATGACCTTGAGTATTTCTTACCTTATCGCACACCCCAAGAAAGAGCAAGAGAGAAACAGTAGGATTTGTCGCTGTTTTACGCTCAAATTTTAGAATAAACTCTTTATAAAATCCGATTTCGGTCTTAGGAAAAAAAAAATCTACCAAAATGTTCGTAATGGAATTGTCTATCCGTTGGTGTAAGTACAAAATCAAAATAATAGAGGTTTTCCGAGGAGATGCATGATATGCATGATAATCATTTAATTTTTTCATGGTTTCGTTGTGAGGCGATTATTTAAATAATAAGTTCATTATCAAAAATATAAAACTACCATTTTAAAGCCAAGAAGTTGTAGAAATTTAATGTATTTTTTACCAGTTGATATTTGTTCTGGCTAATGAGTAGATAGCTCTGAAAACTGGACAAAAAACTCGTTTTGCTGGGGGACGCACCTTAACAAATCACCTCATTTCCGGAGTACTTTCTGGCCTTAGATACAGAATAATTAAAAAATTATCAGGTTTTCCGCACGGTTCCGCACGGGCCGCGACAAAAGTATGACACTTGCACAAGAGCGACAAAGCAAAAACGATCAGACCCGTGCTTTCGGTGTAAAGCATTTGTACTAACTCTATACGTAGTATAGGTATGTAAACTCTTTGGTTCTGGCTCTCTGGCTTCAAGCTATACCTATATACGTATCTTTAAAGAACTTTCAAATATCATTACCTTTATCGAAGCTAATATTGAAGTACTCGTAACAAAAAATGTGCGTGCTTACCGCACAGCAGAAGTGAAAACTTCGTAACCTGATTTTTTTATTATGTAGTAGGTATTATTAATATTATTATGGATCGTATTAATACATAAATGAGAAACAAGTCAGAGAGTTTTAATTCCATACAAATCAAAATAGTAAACACGCGACAGAGCAGTAAAGAGCAGCAGACTGTATATTTCTCGCCCGGCCTTCGGCCACACTCGGCGGTCCCGAGTCCCGAGTTCACACAATCGAGTCTATCACTTCACAGCGTCATTTACAGGCCACGGAAAAATCTGTGAGCGGTGCGCTAAAAGATATCACTTAAAAATAAATGTTTATAAAACTGAAAAAGTTTTAAATCTCATCAACTTTATTGCAGCTAATGTTGAAATAGGTATTCGTAATTACCTAATTAATTACTAACTATTTAACAGAAACATTAATTTCCATTTCAGTAAAGTACCTACTTTCAAATTTCATCAACTTAATCGAAGCTAATGTTGTATACCATCATACTCGTGATATTCCACTAAATATTTAACAAATTTTACTCGTAATTAAACTTTTAATTACGTTGTGAAAAATTCATACTGTTGCAAAACTTTTAAATGCATTTAACGCGGCGACAAAGTAATCGAATTGGGATTTTAAAAAATGGTGGGCAAAAATCCAAAAGTAATGAAATTGTGGTAAATAAAAATTTGAGTTTATACAAATATTTATATATTTAGGGAAAGGAAAATAAAAAAGAAAATTGGCAGTCATAGGGACTGCTGTGCTGATAGAAGTGAAACCAAAGGCCATGGTTTTACCCGAAGATTTCTTTCATTTACGAATGTGACGCATGCGGTCAATTCACAACCCATGAAAAAACAGTAGGTATGTGGTGCGCCAAAAGAAGTTTTCACTTCAAAAAGGAAGACATTTTAACTTTGTGATTAAACATAATAGAAACGAACTTCTTAGCATTCCATGGATTCACCGTGCGGGTGCCGGGTCCATCGTGTGGCAGAGAGAGAAATCCCGATATTTGATATATTATCACTGTAAAAATCGACAATTGTGCGGTTGACATGTCGTAATCGATTTGTGGATCGAGACGTTCTAGGTGGAAGGATGGCAACGAGTTCTAGACAGTAGGGATGTAATCGAATGAATCGACTTTGAAGAGGTTCGCTAAAGTAACAAATAATTCCAATTTCCATTTATTACTCTCCCCAAATTGGGTATTTGTGATCGTAATAGGATAATACTGGGCTACTTAGAAAAGAAATTCTAAGAAGAATAATAATAGGTCCTTACTGTTACGTCTAGACCTATTTTTTTTCGACTACAGAAACTGTACTTACTATGTAATATTAAATAGGTACAAGTAGTGTTTGTAGTTGTAGTGTTTTATGAACCATGCCTGAGTGAGTTACGTTGTCATAATCATAATCATTTATTAATTGCAACATGTACATGGCATTGACTTAAAACTTAAATCTAGTAGGTACATGACCCTGTTAGGGCGTAGCAACACAATTACAATAAAATAATAGTTAAGATAGACAAATAATTATTTGACTGAAATATCATAGTCAATTTTTTATCCTGTAGCGTTAATGACGTGTGTTTGAGACATATTGAGATTCTTCTAAGTAACTTATTAATTATTATATCTTATGAGGAATTTATTTTGCCCTGCTTCTCACCCGTGTTGGGGTGCAGGCCAGTGTTGGGGTATAATATGAGACATATGTGACATGTTTTCAGCAACTAGGTTAACCTGAATTAACTTATAGGTTACTTTATATCCCGTAAAAAATAGTGGTTGTCAAGCGGCGGGTTACACTTCGAGGCGCAGCTAGTAGATACTAAATCAACAAGCAAACTAGAAGAATTTTTAACCGACTTAAAAAAAGGAGGCGGTTCGCAATTCAGTTACCTATGTGTTTTTTTTTATTTTACGCGATAGCTCCGCCAATTGTGAATCGATTTTGGTGGTAATTTTTTTGTTCGGTAGAGCATAGTTTAGTGGGGTCCCAAATACATTTTTATCGAAATTGATGTGGATTTGTGAAAATTGAAGTATGAACAAAAATTTAAAATTTACTTTCACTTATATAGACTGCGTAGTGATAGCTTCTGATGAAATTTGTTCGAGCGTCTGAATTAGATTTTAAATTAAAGTCGGTTTTTGTTTTTTCGGAAAAAATACATTTTTTAGTTAACATTCAAACCGAACCGAACAAAAATATAATACATCGACATACAATCAAAACAAACCGTTCTCACTACGCATCCTATAAACCCTTGACCCAGCTACCGACATTAATCAGAAGCAGATGCTCGTAAACAATGCTCCTATCGAATAGTCTATAAACCGAGCTCGGGTACTTTCACTGCAGATCCCTGCTTGACCCAGTCCGGAACATTACCAGATAAAAAAGCGTTAGGGGTCTATAGACCAAGAAGAATTAATACGTTCAGTATAGACAGTATATATGAACTTTGTACGGACATACCGTACGAAGTTCATACTCGACTATAACAAGGAAACGTCGGAAAATTCAGACTTAGCTGTGTAGGTAACTATAGCGAGTGTCGAAAAAAAAGTATTTTAATACTTTTTACGGTCTAGGCCCATCTGCTTGGAGCGTGTAAAACGCGATAACTAACTTTATTCCATTAAAAATACAATACAGACGAACATAATACCTTCTCCTTTTTGGATGTTTTTAAAAAAATCGGTAGACGCGATGGTTCGGTATTGCTAGATAAATATTGCAAAAAAGTACACCACCTACTAAGATATGAAAAAGGGACTTCTAATCCAAATAATAAAAGCTTTTGAGATTATTTTTTTCAGTACCTAAGCACTACAATAGTATTTCCCATCCTTCTCTAAATCGCGATGCCTGCAATCCACATATCTAGAGTAGAGTTGTATGAAAGTAAGCCATACGCAAAAATTAACTTCAGGCGAGATGGCGGTAAAGCTATCAGTGAAAAAAAAACAGAACTGCCGACCGATCTTACCGCGTGCATTAAAAGATTCCTACACCCAACAGTAGATAGTAAAAGACTGATGTTGATGACGATGTTACAAGATACATATTTCGTAGACAAAAACCACCAAAAAGTTACAAAACTGACCTTATGGCAACTCTGTAGTGCTCGCTTCCAGTCGTAAACATTTACTTGCATGAGGCCGCGAATAAAATGAAGAGCGTTGTTTGTATTCGAAGGTTCCGGCGTATACTTCTTGTATACCTTAGAAAAGTTTATAAAACTCTCACAGTTTCTTATGTATGTCTACCATCGAGCAACTCGATCTTCCGTGCAAGCACGGAAGGGAGTAGCCTTAGCCAAAAAATATTGTTCAAATCTTTCTTTCATTTCTTGCGGGAGGGGAAGTTGCACACTAGCGCAAAGCCGCACTATTACATACAAAACATACCTGTACCGATCCATTGCCGATCATACTCACACAGCCAAATAAATCTGTATATATAAAAGCGAAAGGTCACTCATCAAGGAATCTCAGAAACTACAAATGCTAGGAATCTGAAATTTTGCATGGAGGTTCCTTTTAGCACGTAAGCGCTCGCTAAGACGGGGTTTTGCGAAATTCAACCCCTAAGAGGGTGAAACAAGAGATGAACGGTTGTATGAAAATCCGTCATTTTCAAAGTTATAAAATTTTGTATCTAGACACTTGACACGAAGCAATGAAATGTTTGTTCCATCAATTTTGTAATTTCGAACTGTACGGGGGTGAAATTAGGGTTGAAATGGGGGATGAATGCCAATATGGAAGTTCTCAACCGTTGAAGATAAAACCATGAAACTCTGTATATAGACACTTGACACGAAGCAAACGAATATTTGTTCTATCAATTTCGTAATTTCGAACTGTACGGGGGTGAAATTGGGGTTGAAATGGGGGATGAATGCCAATATGGAAGTTCTCAACCGTTGAAGATAAAACCATGAAACTCTGTATATAGACACTTGACACGAAGCAAACGAATATTTGTTCTATCAATTTCGTAATTTCGAACTGTACGGGGGTGAAATTGGGGTTGAAATGGGGGATGAATGTCAATATGAAAATTCCCAACCGTTGAAGATAAAACCATGAAACTCTGTTTATAGACACTTGACAAGAAGCAAACAAATGTTTCTTCTAGCAATTTTGTAATTTCGAACTGTACGGGGATGAAATTGGGATTGAAATGGGGGATGAATTTCAATATGGAAGTTCCCAACCGTTGAAGATAAAACCATGAAACTTTGTATATTATAGACACTTGACATGAAGCAAACGAATATTTGCTCTGGCAATTTTGTAATTTCGAACTGTATAGGGATGATATTGGGATTGAAATGGGGGATAAAAGTATATAATATGGAAGCTCTAAATCGTTGAATATAAAACCATGAAACTCTGTAGGTATATAGGCACTTGACACGAAGCAAATAAATGTTTGTTCTAGCAATTTTGTAAGTTCGAACTGTATGGGGATGAATATCTCTTAGGCTTTCAAACCTAAATAACAGAACCGATTTTGATAAAATTGTTTTATTAGAAGCTGTTTTTAGTAAGTAACCGTAAATGTGTCTGGGTATACAAATAAGTACCTACTGCCTGAGTTACCTTAGTATTTATTTCGCGCGGACGAAGTCGCGGGTAACAGCTAGTAACACATAAAAAATAAAGCACCATTCACAAATCCAGCCCCGCCCTCACGCCACAGTATATTATCAAACTCCTTGGTCCACGCGGACTTGTACTTTGACAGAGGGGAAACGCTGTGTATGCCTACTCCCTTCCGTGTTGCTCGCTGATGTCTACTGACTACTTATGTTCATTCATCAGCCGCAAGACGTCCACTGTTGGACATAGGCCTCCCCCCTAGATTTCCACAACGAACGGTCCTGCGCAACCTGCAACCAGCGGTTTCCAGCGACCTTTGTGAGGTCATCAGTCCATCTAGTGGGAGGCCGTCCAACACTGCGTCTTCCGGTTCGTGGTCGCCACTCGAGAACCTTTCTTCCCCATCGGTTGTCAGTTCTGCGAGCGATGTGGCCTGCCCATTGCCACTTCAGCTTAGCTACTCTTCGAGCTATGTCGGCTACTTTCGTTCTTTTGCGAATATCCTCATTCCGGATTCTGTCGCGCAAAGAGACTCCGAGCATAGCTCGCTCCATAGCTCGCTGTGTGACTTTGAGCTTTGTTATGAGGCCCACAGTTAAGGACCACGTCTCAGTTCCGTAAGTCATCACTGGCAACACGCACTGATTGAAGACTTTCGTCTTCAAGCATTGGGGTATTTTGGACTCCAAGATGTGCCGTAGTTTCCCGAACGCTGCCCATCCGAGTTGGATCCTTCGCTGGACCTCTTTGTCGAAGTTGGATCTACCTAATTGGATCTTTTGACCCAGGTAGACGTATTCGTCAACAACTTCGAGTGTGGTATTCCCAACAATAACCGGTACAGGTGAGACATGAACATTTGACATGACCTTCGTCTTGTCCATATTCATCCTCAAACCTACCTGTTGGGATACTCTACTGAGGTCTCTGAGCATAGCACCGAGGTCCTCCAGCGACTCCGCCACAATGACTATGTCGTCGGCAAACCGAAGGTGAGTGATACATTCGCCGTTGATATTGATGCCATGTCCGTTCCAGTCCAGTAACTTGAAAACTACTTACTACTACTACTACTATTACTACTACTTATGTTACTAGGTGATAAAATGATCTGATACCACCTTGTCCTTTTTTTCTATAGGAATGCTCGTAGCTCTAAAAAGCGATAGCGTTTCATAGTTGATGTTCCAAAGACACGAACGAAGAGATTTGACTTTACTTTTGTGATAAGAACGTCTAGGGTTTGGAATACGTTGCCTGAGTGGGTTTTCCCCGATGGCTACAATCTTTGTGTCTTCAAATCGAGAGTGAATCGGTTTTTTTCTAGGTAAACACGCTTCATCCTAGACCGCATCGTCGTTTAACATCAGGCGAGATGGCGGTCAAGTGTAAACCTGTAGAAGTTAAAAAAAAATACACGACAGACGCAGTCAACTCAAACAGCGGTATTCGAACTTACAGAGTTGTTACTTGAGGTATCACAAAAAAGGAAAATTGTAATTGTTTCCTTAAACATAAAAGTTTGTAAGACTAATATTTCATAATATACATCATCGTCATCATCAGCCCGCATTCGTCCACTGCTGAACATAGGCCTCTCCTATAATACGCCACTCAGCCCGATCCTCGGTCTTACGTTTCCAACCGCCACCAGTCGTCTTTCGTATAACGTCACTCCATCTAGTCTCACAGTCAGATGTGACCAGCGCATTGCCACTTCAGTCTGCTAATACGTTGAGTTATGTCGGTGACTTAGTTCTCTGACGAATTACTTCATTTCGGATGCAATCCCTCAGAGAAACCCCAAGCATAGCCCTTTTCATAGCTCGCTGAGCGACCTTGAGCTTTCAAACCATTTTCGCTTTCAGTGCCCACGTTTTAGCACCTAATTTCATAACATTCAAGGGTCTGTAAAAGTTGAAAGTCATTTTATACAAGGGTCAGAAAAACTTTTTTTTGCGTTAATTTAAATTGCAACTAAAACCAAATTTGCAGCACACATGCTTTCAGTGTACGGAAACTCCAGCTCAAAGCCAAGTCCATAACGTTTCTGTATCGTCGTAAAAGACTGTTCACTTCGTCGAGTGAAATATCTAGTGAAGTGAATTCACAAATGCATGAATACTTCTGTACATACGAATAATAACGGGGGGAACCTCGCTCAGTTGCGAAGGACAAGTCGCTATATGGTTAAGGACGAGTGCCGACCTTGCTCATGATCGCATTCCTTAAAAGCCGATACAACATTGGGGTGCTCCGGAATTCTGCTGCGTTTGTTATTACCGAATTTTATTATCGGCATTATCACGCCGATCTGAAATTTGACGTACCTCGAAGCGGTAATGTCCGATCTATATATGATAGACTACAGGCCCGTGGACAAAATTTACGGGTCAAATGAACCACCGGGGGGTCTACCGCCGAATGATAAATGTCATCGCTTTGATGATTCTCTCTCTTTTCTTTTCGCTTGAAACGATAGAGACAGCATTAGCAAAGCGATAGCCGATTTAGTTAGGCGGTAGATGCGCAGGAGATCTATGTAGGATGATAAAGTAATAATATTCAGCACTATGCCGTCACTTCTAAGCTGTCCAACTGAGTGCAGTTGAAGAGGGGGGGTTGCAACGCTCGATCATTTCTCCTTGTCGCATGATATAATAATAATAATAAAAATAAGTTTTTTGTAAATCTTTGTCCTTTTTTGTAGCGATTAAAAACATTTTTTATATTATATTCTACACACTGGACGTTATTATTCGGTAAAATATAGGTTACATTTAACACCGAAACATGAAAGTTACAGTTATGTTTGAAAATTTGCCTACGCTCATATTTTTAGGGAAGTGCCACTTAAGTTCCAACAAAGTCCTTAATCTCTCTCGAACGAGATTTATAAAATGCTAAAAGCTGTTTGGCTAAATTTTGGAAAGAAATTTGGGCCTGAAAATTTGACTAATTGAATTTAAGAGGCATACACCCTATTAGACTACAAGCCCGTGAACAAAATTTACGTAGTAAATAAGTTGCAACCCCCCCTCTTCAATCACACTCAGTTGGACAGCTTACAAGTGACGGCATAGTGCTGAATCTTAATACTTTACACCCTTCTATCATCATACATAGGTCTCCTGGTGGTTCATTTGACCCGTAAATTTTGTTCACGGACCTGTAGTCTATATGCTTAACTTTCGTCGTTTTAATTTTACGTGCTGGGTTACGCACAAAGGGTTTACAAAACAAAAGAGATGCGAAGTAATCACTATGGCTAATCACCGTAAAAGCTCAATATTGTCTTCTTGAGTTAGTTCGACATCACATAATAAATACGTCATCAACTTTTTTATAGGCGTACCGCTTTGAGGATTTACCATAGGAGGACGCAAGACATTTGGCTTGCTAACAAATTGCGGGGTGCGGGGGGAGGAGGGGGGGGGGTTGTGTACGACGTTTATTTCACATATTTGTAAACTTGAACTCATATATGAGCAACAAATCTCTGTTTGTAAGACAAACTAAGACAAATGCTACACACCTAAACAAAACACGCACACATCTACGAAACGCTTTATTAAACGTGGTAGACCATTTTTGGCAATAAAGCTCATTTGGCACTCATATGGGCATGATGTGCATGAAAGGGGTATGTTAGAACTAGGCTTGTCCCCTAAAAGCCGGGTCACACAGAGGCGATCCGATAGCGATAGCGATCCGATAGCGAGACGATATTTTTTGTAACGTTCGAATTTGTATGCAACCTGACACACAGCAAGCGGGCGCGATCCCATACTCGGTATCGGATCGCTATCGCTATCGGATCGCTGTCGCTACCGGATCACCTCTGTGTGACCCGGCCTTAAGAATAGCAGGTCTGAGGTGTACCACGAAATAATGGCACTTGGCTGACATTGTCAGGAGGCCGTGGGCATCGGGAAATCGGGCATCGGCAAATGACGGTTGGCTTGATGAAGACGTTAGTTCCCATTTTGGCCACGTGCCATTATTTCCATGTAAGGGTAACTGTATTCAAAACTTTGACAGGGTTTTGGCTTGCATAATCAGTCCACTGTATGTTCTCACTGCTGGGACTAGGGGCCTTCTATCATAAGATGAAAGTCAAGGCCATAAACCACCACGATGGCGAAATGCAGGTTGTCGAATAACACATGTTTCCTAAAGGTGACTTTCTTGAAACTATTGGTTGACTTCGTATCCGCACTATGTTTTCCTTCCCCATTAAAACCAGTGGCGATGATAAATTCGTACATTTGCACTTGGAAAAATACACTGAAGTACAGGCGGAATTTGAAGCTCCGAGATTACGTTTGCGAACTCGGTTTCTTTAGTCCCTAGGCAACTACGGATTTTAGTTCGAGCATGTTAGTTTTGAGTAAATACATATCTAGAATATCGCAGCATTAACCCTGGTAAAATTCAGGATTGAAACCCTGAAATTACATAAGTTAAAGTTATAAGGGTATTATAATTCCAGCTTTCGGTATCTTTCAAAAGTTTCGTGGCAAACTCTAAAAATTAAACCGCTCAAAAATACAGATGGATTAATAAAACTTAACAAAAATCCTTTGAAAAAAGTATTATATTTTTGTTGTGGGAAAAATCTTACCTACTTAATAAATATCAAAACCTGTGAGCCTTATGAAAGCTTTTAAAATATCTACTGGGTATAAACTCTCTCCGTTAATGAGTGAAGAATTAATTTGATCAGGATTCCGACCCTCTGACTAACCATCTCGCTATAGGTCTGGTCCCAGTACCCTGAGATGTAATAGCGATAATTTTGCGAAACAATTGATTGTCAACATTCCTTTCCCTGCGACCGGGATCCTTAACGCTGAGTAGTATGGTTCACAGTCGAGATGTATAAAATGTTGTACGTCAATTAAATTGAACAATCATCGCAAAACCTCGTGGTACGGGGTTGGGTCCTGAAATTTGGAGCACGTTCGCAAACACTTGAAATGTCGAGAGAATTTACATTTAGGATCGGGTTGAAATGAGTTTGTCCGCATATTGTTTGCTTTTTGAATAAATAATAGCCTGCTGGATTAATTGAGGTTCTGGAGACGATGTCACAATTAAAGTCTTTCTAGGAATTTTGATATTACGATGATTTTGTTCTCAAAGTATTCTGTTTAACATAGAATGTGCCGTGGAAACAGGTACTGAAATTATTTTCGAGATTCACCGCGTTGTTGCAAGACTAGTCTGAAGCTTATGATTATATGGTGGAAAATATCCGAGTTTCATGCGTCATGTTCCTAGGTAGGTAACATCGAAGAGGGATACGATACGATGCGGTTGCATGCATGCACATGCGGTTGTAGACATGTTATGCCTATGCTTAACATCATTGAACTCTTAAAACACTGTCTTTTTTTAAATGAAAACTTCTTTAGGCGCTCCTGGTCAGGTCAGGTTTTCGTGGGCTGTGAATTGAACTCATTCCTCACGCTCGGGTATGATAAGAAAGCTTCGGGTAAACTCGGGACCATGGCTATTAGCCATCTAGAAATACGTCAGCCAATGGGAAATGCTGAAAGAGCGTGGACAGGCCATCATGGCATGGCCATCTAGAAACACATCGGCCAATGGGAAATGCTGTCGCATTTTTAGATGACCATGCCAAGATGGCGAGGCCACGCCCTCCGGTTACACCCGTGTAGTTTCCAAGGTAAGCTATCAAATTCTGAGTTATAAGTTTTCACTTCTATCGGCAGCTCCTATGACTGCCAATTTTTTTTTTCACTAAGTAGGTACATATCTTAAACTCTGAAAACCTAAATTATCTATAGACCGGTGAAGGCCTAGAGATAATCAAAATGGTCAAGCCCAAACCAGTACGTGTCCAGATGGCTGTATTACCAAGGTGAATGGCAATGATTCTACGTTGAGCCAAATGAATGCCAGCATTTTGTCCAGGCATCGCGTCGAGCAAGCATTCTGATAAGTTTTTGGTAATGATACGAGCTCCCGGCCCTAAAAGATCGATTCTAAACCTTGATAAATGCAAACTCAAGGATGGAAGATAAAGGACTGCAACTTCAAAGATGAAATCTGTTACCAATAACGTAGCTACACTATTCTTTACATTTCACCCTTTCATCACCACATGCCATTCTTCACCCAACTCGCCTCCTCGTAAGTTCCAGAAAGGTCGAGATGTTTCCTTGGGTCCTTTGTTAGCTCCTTGGCATAAACGCAGGCAGGTGCGCGCGCAGCTGTTGGGTAACGGTCGCCGGCGCGTGCGCTGCTACTCTGATATTATAAAAATATGTATGTATTACTAGCAGTTCACCGTGGTTTCTCTCGTGATTTTTCGTTATTTTTCTGGGATAAAAAGTATTCTTGCTCGTACTTGCGTACTCTATCTGTGTTCCAATTTTCAACCGGATCCGTTCAGACGTTCCGACGTCGTATACCATCGAATAGATAAGATTCTATATTATCTTTTCTATCTGGCGAGATTTTTGTTTCGTATATTCTATATTATAGAATAAACGAAACAAAAATCGAAAATTTACATAGGTACATCGATGAAATATTCGCTTACCTCGAAAGCTTGCTGTCTCATTGGAACAGTGTGTTCAGTGCACAACATTTATCAAATTTAGTTGAGTGTCTGAGTTTAATTTTATATTGCAGTCGATGTTTATTTTTTCGAAGAAAATTTGCTTATATTGTAAATGTGTAATGTTATATTTATTAACACACATCAAACTAAACAAAGCTTACTAAGTACTCTTGTTACTCAAGATAATAAAAAATAACACCTACAAGTCATGACTAATTCCTGGGGTAGATTGTACAAAAGATTAGTAAAACAAAGTTGGTCACTTTGTCGAACTTAGTCAGCTATAGCGTCACTTGTTGGCAAACAAACGTATGATAAATCCGTGGGGAGTGGAGCGTGCGGTTATCAATATTAATATAAAATGTCTGTCTGCAGTTCTGTACGACATAATGAATCCTGACACGTGCCTGCACGTCCAGTATTTCGTAACGAAGGCGGAACTTACGAAGAATGCATTTCTTGATGTCCTTGGAAAATGCCTCTAATATCCTACTAATATATTGTTACTAGCAGCGCCCCGCGGTGTTACCCGCGAAGTTCCCGTTCCCGTTGTTTTTTCGGGATAAAAAGTATCCTATGTGTTCTTCCAGACTATAAACCATCTGTGTTCCAAATTTCAGCCCGATCCGTTCATACGTTAGGACGTGATTGAGCAACAAACATCCCAACATACATACATTGATATTTATAATATTAGTAGGACGTAGGATAAGTTGTTGTATTAAGGTGGCTGTTACGCGACTTCGTCCACGTGTACTGTAGAATGAGATCTGTGTGAGCATTTACTCGTTTGATTTAAAATCAATTTATTTCATTCGTTAATTTATTTCGACACCGTACAAGTTGTTTTAATAACTTTAATTTTTAAAACCCGACTGCAAAAAATCAACAGATAAAAAAGGATAAATATAATATATCCTATCTAAGGACACTTGGGTGATTGAGACGAATCTAACGATATCTTAGTTGCCAAAATCCATCTAGCCGTTTGGACGATACTTGGGAATAAAGAAATTTACAAACACAAGATAAGTACTCGCGAAAAACATAACCCTTCTGGAAAGAAGGGTTATGTTTTGTGACAGACTGTGCATCGGGTGCCAATGGCTTCTCTGAAGTGTAGTACAATAATTGCAAAATATATATATTAAGATGTTTTTAGGGTTCCGTAAAACGTAAAAACGGAACCCTTATAGATTCGTCATGTCTGTCTGTCTGTCTGTCTGTCTGTCTGTCTGTCTGTCTGTCTGTCTGTCCGTCCGTATGTCACAGCCACTTTTTGCCGAAACTATGAGAACTACACTGTTGAAACTTGGTAAGTAGATGTATTCTGTGAACCGCATTAAGATTTTTACAAAAGTTTTTTAAAACAACAAAAATTAGGGGTGCCCCCCATACTGAGAACTGGAGCTCAAAAATTTTTTTTTCATCAAACCTACACGTGTGTGGTGTCCATCGATAGGTCTTAAAAAATGATGTTGAGGTTTCTAATATAATTTTTGTCTACACTGAATAACTTGCGCGAGAGACGCTTCCAAAGTGGTAAAATGTGTGTCCCCCCCCCTCTAACTTCTAAAGTAAGAGAATGAAAAAACTAAAAAAAATATATGATGTACATTACCATGAAAACTACCAACGAAAATTAGTTTGAACTCGATCTGATGAGTAGTTTTTTTTAGTACGTCAAAAATACACTATTATTAAAACTTCGATCAAAGTTACAACGAACTACAAGAACTATGTGTACTATGTATATTATGTTACTTGCTGGAACGGAACCCTTCATGGGCGAGTCCAACTCGCACTTGGCTACTTTATTTTAACCGTAGCGTAGGTACAAACTCAATATTAGAAAATTTGATTTGGTTTGATTGAGAGCTACATATAAATTGTTACCATAGGTAATTTTGAATATATTCCTTTAATTATTAAATTTATTCCTTAAGGAACTACCTATGATTTTCCTTTGCGATAGATAGATCTCAACCTGGAATAGCTCATAGTTTAGTTTTAATCTCAAAAATCAGGAAATTTCCTCAGGCAAAGATCGTTTTCTAAATTCTATGCGGAAAGCCACGCGCAGATACCATTTGTCTATTATTATTCATGAAGTATGAATCTTCAAGTGTAAAAGTAAAATAAAACGATTTGTCGGCAAGTTTGTTTCCTTTGAGTAAGGTTTTTATTGCCTTGCCAACAGGGAGATGGGTCAGACGCAATCTCATCGTTCAAAAGAAATTGTAAATTTAAATGTACCTATCTATAACGTAAACATTTTAACAAGTAATTGTTAAATACGTAATAGCTAGTGCTGTTTTTTTTTGTTTATTAGCAAAAAACAGCACCTACTTCCCGAATGGTCCCATATAAATTTTATCAAAATCTGTACAGCGATTTTTGTAACATCAACAAAAATACATACATATGTATAAGTACATCGAGGCTACTAAATAAATATTGATAGACATTTCTTACACAACAGCATCTAGTATCTAACAACACCATCATCTATCTGTTTAATTATTCGTTTAAAGTTAGTGAACTGTGTGAGTTTAATTTTTAAATTATAAAAGTCAGTTGTTTCGTTTTCAAAGATTTTTGCACAATTTATTGTGTTTAGTTACTTTTTGACTAAAGTTACAGCTGAGAACGGCGCCTGCCGATCCGGAGACCCCGGGTTCAAACCCAACACACAACTTAAAACGGTGAAGGAAAACATCGTGAGGAAACCGATATGTACTTAAAATCGTTTGAAGTCATGTGTCATCCACCAAGCCGCACTGGGCCAGCGTGGTGGATTATGGCCTTAACTCTCTCCTTGCGAGAGAAGGCCCCGAGTCCCATCAGTGGGAACATTTAGTGGGCTGTTGATGATGGTGATGACTTTTTGACTTAGGTAGATACATAGGTACATATATATATTAAATGGATTGACAATATTGATATTCGACCACTAGATATCATTTCAATTTGTTGTTATCAAACACAACAACGTAATACCACTTACCATAAAGCTGGTATTATGCTGCTCTATTTTCTCACTACTGGCACTCCGGGCGTTGTCCCACTAGGAGAGAGTCTTAATCCACCACGCTGACCAAGTGCGAATTGGTGGAGGAGTTACACCCTCTAAAGGAGACTTTCCTGGAATATGCCTCACGATGTTTTCCTTTACCGTGAAAGCCAATGATGATGACAACCTTGGACATCTAACAATACTTACCAACAGGTGTGAGGAGAGATTAGTACCTACGAAAATCAAATAGAAAGAAAATTATAAAAATATCATGAAGCCTGAGAGAGCTTTTTATAATGCAATCGTGGTTTTCCAATAAAAAGTTTGATTGGATTTGAAACTCGAAGGAAATCTTAGTAAACTCATCAAATCTGTAAATGTTTTACTTTGAGTAGGTAAAGAAACATTCTTGAACCTTCGCCATTAAATAAGCAGCATAATATTTATTATTATTTCCATGTTTTCAAATATCTACAAAAATACAGTGGCACCAAAGAATATATTGCAGTCACCTTTTTATTTTAGCATATCCTTGGTCTTTATTGACAAAACTAAATTACAATAAAACACTACATACCTAATTACTAATAGAGTAAGATCCCACAGCTCCCAGACGTCACCTATTTTCTGATGAATGAAATGTGGACGATTGAGTAGAGTTAGTAAGTACTAAGAACACATGCTTACTGGCTAACTTGCTTAGACGGCCAATTTTGAGATATGGGGTAATGAAGGTACATACAAATATTACTTACTTCACGTATTTTCTAATAAGTGATTTTCACGTATGTTGTAGGTCTCCCAGACACTTTCCGTCGGCCGTTTTGCTTAACAACTCCAAAATAACTGCTGACTGCTGACGGCTGACGGAAAGTGTCTGGGAGTATTATTGGAACCTTGTTTTTAAGGATGTTGCCTACAACATACGTGAAAATCACTTATTAGAAAATACGTGAAGTAAGTAATGTTTGTATGTACCTTCATTACCCCATATCTCAAAATTGGCCGTCTAAGCAAGTTAGCGAGTAAGCATGTGTTCTTAGTACTTACTAACTCTACTTAATCGTCCACATTTCATTCATCAGAAAATAGGTGACGTCTGGGAGCTCTGGGATCTCGGACTATAACACTAAGCAGCGCGGCTGCCGCGCTGCTTGCGACCTAATGTGAAGGCGCCCTAAGCACAACATAATTATCCATAGCTTAGATCAAGTCCACTAGAAATCGGAATCTTTGGCAATGAGCTAATACGCCAGTATTTTGATAACGCGTTGCATGTTGCATCGACTTCGACTTCTTTTCTTTTACCATTACAAGCTTATTAGGCAGCTATTACAAGCTTATGCATCTGCATTGTATGTATATTTCATGGGTGACGCAAAGATTCATCGAAGCTAATTTTTGTGGCTCTGAACTTTGTTGATTCAAGTTTAGTCCGTCTAATATTGCGATGCTTGGTAGGTGAGTCACAGTCTCACTACCACGTAGGGTTACCAAATACATATTTCTTAATGGTATTTGCAAAGTAACTAACAGCAGTAAATAAAAAATAAGAGTTTTGGGATTGAGTTTGATGACACATTTTTATGTGTATTATATTAATTTTTTTGTAAGTATGAGAATGGCATGTTACCACTCGTTTTTTCTAATGGGTTGCATAATTCGCCCGATGGGTTATAAAGGCGGATGCCTTTATTGACAAAACTAATTACAATAATTACACGTTGTACATATCTAAATAACTAGTTACATTAATCGCACCTAAATTACCTATAGACCGATGAACATCTAAAGATATTCAATATCTTTATAATATTGATCAACCTTACCGGAAATATGCCGAGCATTACCACAGCCCTTATGACAATGATTGTATGCTTACCAATCTTTATCAATAAAATATGAGGATTAGGTAGTGTTTATGCGACATAAATAGAATACATCTACAAATAGATAACATTTAAGAAAGCAATTTAATATTTTTTAAAGTTTTTTTTTTAAATGAAGAGTGACGAGACGAGCACGACCTGAAGGTGTGCCTGAAGGTAAGCAACATGCCTGCCACAAAACCGCACAGTGACTCGCAGCTATTGGAACATGAAGATTCCAAATCATTACCTAGCACTGCACTGCGCTCGCCACCCAGAGATCTAAGATCCCAGAATGCAACTTTTAACGAATAAAAAAACAATAAATAGTAGTTAATTTCAATTCCTATTCAAGTGACATTCTAAGGTCTTACTTTTAAGGTTCTAAGGTAAATGTTATAATGCTCTCTTCAAAACGGAGCCTTTTGTTTGAGAGTTATAAGCGTACTGCCGTATTGTTCGTCTCGCAACTTTTCTGGCAACCCTACTGGCAACAGCTGTTATGGCATCCTATCTGACTGGTTTCCAATGACCGTTAACTTCGTTTACATTTTATATTTCATTACTTACACATCGTTTCGTGGAACATTGGCTTTAACAGTTCAATTGATTTGGCGAATTCGTGTTGGTTTTATTTTGGTGCTGAATGAGTGCTGAGTTTCGTAAACGTGAGACTGTCGAGAGAGCGGTACAAAAATTCTGGTAATTTCAAACAGAATATAATTAATTTACAAATATCTACTTAGAAATTAATATTATCATAATTATTTTCATGTATACTAGTCGAATAAAAAAGTTTTAGCGTTATCCTAGTATCCTACTAACATGTAAACTTACGTTTTTATAATATTAGTAGGAAATAAGTATGATGTAAAAGTTTGAATGTTTGTATGTTACTTGATCAATCAAGTCGGAACGCCTGAACAGATCCGGTTGAAATTAGGAACACATATAGATGAAATACATATATAGCCTAGAATCTATATATATATATAAATCAATGCCACTTTTCGTTGTTAGTGAACTCCTCCTAAACGGCTGGACCGATTTGAATGATTTTTTTTGTACACGTTTAGGTAGGGCCCTGGATGGTTTAGATTCACAAATAAGCCCGGAAGATGGCGCTGCAGTTGGTATCTAGGTTATTATCCGAGCGAAGCCGGCACGGGCCGCTAGTATCACATAATTTAACGAATAATGTTCGTTAATAACTAATAAATTTTCACGGTGATATTCCCGCGACATAAAGTAGCCTTGTGCTATTCCTGATTATAATCCATGTTCCAAAATCTAATCCGTTCAGGCGTTCCGATGTAATTGATATCCTAACTTCTAAACGCATAGATTTATAGTTTGTTCGGTGTGAATGCAGCCGCAATCAATATTGTTCTCACCCCTTATTCAGTCTGGGGTCTGCATAATCTTATGTAGAGTTAATTTAGATAGCTAGATCAACTCTTTATTTAAAAATAAAATCTATATATATAAAAATCAATGCCACTTTTCGTTGTAAGTGAACTCCTCCTAAATGGCTTGACCGGTTTGAATGATTTTTTTTGCATACGTTTGGGTAGTGCCCTGGATGGTTTAGATTGACAAATCAGCCCGGCAGATGGCGCTGCATTTGGTATCTAGGTTATTATCCGAGCGAAGCTGGAATGGGCCGCTAGTATGGATATAAAAACTTAAGTTTAGTGCAGTATTGACAATCTACATATTTATATTTGTACCAAGTCAAGAGCTTCAAACAAAACATCCTTATATTCGCAGGAAGCTTGATATACATTATATATCTATAAATGGTTATAATTATCGTAATATGTTATTTATAGCGAAACTCCATAAATCAATTAATTTAGTCCTTGCTATATTACGAGTAAAATTAATGTTTTTCCGCAACTAGTGCGGGAGCAGTAGGCGGTGAGTCTAATTACTAATAATAGAATATGTTATCCATATAATATATGTATAGGTAATATACATAAATATATATATTAAGGTTAAAACCATTGTACACACAAATGAATAAACCACAGATATTTTAGGGATTAAAGTCTTTTTTGATAGTGAAAACTATTACCTAGTAGTTCTTTTGTATGACTTGACAAACAAGCTGTGTTATTTTACCTCTATATTTTTTGACGTGATAATGTATTATAAATCCATGAATTCACGCACAAACTGTTAAAAAACTGTTACGTTCCGCTAGAGCCGAGCGTGCAAGCGAGAGCGCGGAACAATCGATACAGAAGCACGATCGGCCTAAGCGTTCGGCTTGTGACACATCTATATTATTCTGACGTTATAACGTAAAATTATCGTCCGTATACCGACTTTAGAAACAACCATTTTTCCATTTACTAATTAAAAATAAATAAATAAATATTGGTTAACAATTCAAACACAACACGATCTGACCCCAAACTAAGCAAAGCTTGTGCTATGGCGGCCAGATATCTGATGTAATATATACACATATGATGTCTTACTTAAACACCCAGACACAGTACAAATATTTGAATTCATCACACAAATATTTGAATACATCACACAAATATTTGCACTGGGTGGGAATCGAACCCACGACTCTCGACTTCGCATGTAGAGTCACTATCCACTAAGCCACGAGGCCAGTCCATACTATTATTACAAGTATAGCATTTGGAGGAGCCTAGATCTCACAACACAAATTACCCTAGTGTGGACCCCACCGTACACAATGGATATAGATATCTTTATATTTGTAAATCTTCTGTGTGTAATAATAATATTGTGTGTGTATCAATCACGTTTTAACATCTGCACTGACCGGGCTGAAATTTTGAACATAGATAATAATCACTTATAGCCTGAAATAGATATAGGCTACGTTTTACCACAGTCAATCGGGGCAGTCAGACGGGGCAATCGTGCGGGGCGTGCGGGGTGAGACGCGGGAAGCGCGCTCCTGCATTGCCTACATTACAATGTTAGTATTGCAGGACCGCGGCTCAGGGCTGACGTCTTCCATATGTTATATATTTTATTTGGTGCCACGTTTTTAAAAGCATTTTTGTTTGCGACAACCTTACCCGTGTCTAGACATTATCGGCGTTTCTCCCGAGATCAAAGGTGATGAACTACTGGTAGTAGTAGGGGGGGGAGGGAGGGGTAATTAAAAACTTAAAATTTATAATTTTTATAGTTTCAATACCTCTTCTAATCTATTATTCTGCAACGCCGTACAAAAATCATGCGACAAGGAGAAATGATCGAGGGTTGCAACCCCCCCCTCTTCGACTGTACGCGGTTGGACAAGCTTACAAGTGACGGCATAGTGCTGAATCTTTTTACTTTATACCCTTCTATCATCCTACATAGGTCTCCTGGTGGTTCATTTACTACGTAAAGGGGTTTGGGTAAAGTTGGCGTCGTTTTTTTTTTTAGCGGCCAGAGATCTGTTATCACTTTCTTGTAACAATAAAATACCCTGATGCTATCTGTGCAATCGGATTTGCTCTAAGTCATATCGGAGCTGAGTTATAGCCTGTCAAAGTTATTTATTTTTTGGATTTTTTGTATGGGCAAGTGGCGTCGTTTTTTCATTTTAGCGGCCAGAGATCTGTTATCACTTTCTTGTAACAATAAAATACCCTGATACTATCTGTGCAATCAGATTTGCTCTAAGTCATATCGGAGCTGAGTTATAGCCTGTCAAAGTTATTTATTTTTTGGATTTTTTGTATGGGCAAGTGGCGTCGTTTTTTCATTTTAGCGGCCATCGATCTGTTATAACTTTCTTGTAACAATAAAATACCCTGATGCTATATGTGCAATCAGATTAGCTGTAAGTAATATCGGAGCTGAGTTATGGCCACTCAAAGTTTTTTTTTGGTTTTCTTTGTACGTACTAGTGGCGCCATTTCCTACAGCGGCCAAACATCCGTTAGCACTTTTATGAAACATTATTTTTACCTTAAGGTACCTGTGTAATCAGATTTGTTGCAAACTATATCGGAGCTGAGTTATGGCCCCTCAAAGTTTTTTTTTTGGTTTTCTTTGTATGTACTAGTGGCGCCATTTCCTATAGCGGCCAAACATCAGTTAGCACTTTTATGAAACATTATTTTTACCTTAAGGTACCTGTGTAATCAGATTTGCTCCAAACTATATCGGAGCTGAGTAATGGCCCCTCAAAGTTTTTTTTTGGTTTTCTTTGTATGTACTAGTGGCGCCATTTCCTACAGCGGCCAAACATCCGTTAGCACTTTTATGAAACATTATTTTTACTTAAAGGTACCTGTGTAATCAGATTTGCTGCAAACTATATCGGAGCTGAGTTATGGCCCCTCAAAGTTTTTTTTTTGGTTTTCTTTGTATGTACTAGTGGCGCCATTTCCTATTGCGGCCAAACATCCGCGAGCACTTTTATGAAACATTATTTTTACCTTAGGGTACCTGTGTAATCAGATTTGCTCCAAACTATATCGGAGCTGAGTAATGGCCCCTCAAAGTTTTCTTTTTGGTTTTCTTTTAGGGCCCATAACTCAGCTCCGATATAGTTTGGAGCAAATCTGATTACACAGGTACCCTAAGGTAAAAATAATGTTTCATAAAAAAGCTCGCGGATGTTTGGTCGCTATAGGAAATGGCGCCACTAGTACATACAAAGAAAACCAAAAATAAAACTTTGAGTGGCCATAACTCAGCTCCGATATAGTTTGCAACAAATCTGATTACACAGGTACCTTTAAGTAAAAATAATGTTTCATAAAAGTGCTAACGGATGTTTGGCCGCTGTAGGAAATGGCGCCACTAGTCCATACAAAGAAATCAAAAAAAAAAACTTTAAGTGGCCATAACTCAGCTCCGATATAGTTTGCAACAAATCTGATTACACAGGTACCTTTAAGTAAAAATAATGTTTCATAAAAGTGCTAACGGATGTTTGGCCGCTGTAGGAAATGGCGCCACTAGTACATACAAAGAAAACCAAAAAAAAAAACTTTGAGTGGCCATAACTCAGCTCCGATATAGTTTGCAACAAATCTGATTACACAGGTACCTTAAGGTAAAAATAATGTTACATAAAAGTGCTAACTGATGTTTGGCCGCTGTAGGAAATGGCGCCACTAGTACGTACAAAGAAAACCAAAAAAAAAACTTTGAGTGGCCATAACTCAGCTCCGATATAGTTTGCAACAAATCTGATTACACAGGTACCTTTAAGTAAAAATAATGTTTCATAAAAGTGCTAACGGATGTTTGGCCGCTGTAGGAAATGGCGCCACTAGTACATACAAAGAAAACCAAAAAAAAAACTTTGAGTGGCCATAACTCAGCTCCGATATAGTTTGCAGCAAATCTGATTACACAGGTACCTTTAAGTAAAAATAATGTTTCATAAAAGTGCTAACGGATGTTTGGCCGCTATAGGAAATGGCGCCACTAGTACATACAAAGAAAACCAAAAAAAAAACTTTGAGGGGCCATTACTCAGCTCCGATATAGTTTGGAGCAAATCTGATTACACAGGTACCCTAAGGTAAAAATAATGTTTTATAAAAGTGCTAACGAATGTTTGGCCGCTGTAGGAAATGGCGCCACTAGTACATACAAAGAAAACCAAAAAAATAATTTTGAGGGGCCATAACTCAGCTCCGATATAGTTTGCAGCAAATCTGATTACACAGGTACCTTTAAGTAAAAATAATGTTTCATAAAAGTGCTAACGGATGTTTGGCCGCTGTAGGAAATGGCGCCACTAGTACATACAAAGAAAACCAAAAAAAAACTTTGAGTGGCCATAACTCAGCTCCGATATAGTTTGCAACAAATGTGATTACACAGGTACCTTAAGGTAAAAATAATGTTACATAAAAGTGCTAACTGATGTTTGGCCGCTATAGGAAATGGCGCCACTAGTACATACAAAGAAAACCAAAAAAAAAACTTTGAGGGGCCATTACTCAGCACCGATATAGTTTGGAGCAAATCTGATTACACAGGTACCCTAAGGTAAAAATAATGTTTTATAAAAGTGCTAACGAATGTTTGGCCGCTGTAGGAAATGGCGCCACTAGTACATACAAAGAAAACCAAAAAAATAATTTTGAGGGGCCATAACTCAGCTCCGATATAGTTTGCAGCAAATCTGATTACACAGGTACCTTTAAGTAAAAATAATGTTTCATAAAAGTGCTAACGGATGTTTGGCCGCTGTAGGAAATGGCGCCACTAGTACATACAAAGAAAACCAAAAAAAAATTTTGAGGGGCCATTACTCAGCTCCGATATAGTTTGGAGCAAATCTGATTACACAGGTACCCTAAGGTAAAAATAATGTTTCATAAAAGTGCTAACGGATGTTTGGCCGCTGTAGGAAATGACGCCACTAGTACATACAAAGAAAACCAAAAAAAAAACTTTGAGGGGCCATAACTCAGCTCCGATATAGTTTGCAACAAATCTGATTACACAGGTACCTTAAGGTAAAAATAATGTTACATAAAAGTGCTAACTGATGTTTGGCCGCTATAGGAAATGGCGCCACTAGTACATACAAAGAAAACCAAAAAAAAAACTTTGAGGGGCCATTACTCAGCTCCGATATAGTTTGGAACAAATCTGATTACACAGGTACCCTAAGGTAAAAATAATGTTTCATAAAAGTGCTAACGGATGTTTGGCCGCTGTAGGAAATGGCGCCACGAGTGCATACAAAGAAAACCAAAAAAAAACTTTGAGGGGCCATTACTCAGCTCCGATATAGTTTGGAGCAAATCTGATTACACAGGTACCCTAAGGTAAAAATAATGTTTCTTAAAAGTGCTAACGGATGTTTGGCCGCTGTAGGAAATGGCGCCACTAGTACATACAAAGAAAACCAAAAAAAAAACTTTGAGGGGCCATAACTCGGCTCCGATATTACTTACAGCAAATCTGATTGCACATATAGCATCAGGGTATTTTATTGTTACAAGAAAGTTATAACTGATCGATGGCCGCTAAAATAAAAAAACGACGCCACTTGCCCATACAAAAAATCCAAAAAATAAATAACTTTGACAGGCTTTAACTCAGCTCCGATATGACTTAGAGCAAATCCGATTGCACAGATAGCATCGGGGTATTTTATTGTTACAAGAAAATGATAACAGATCTCTGGCCGCTAACAAAAAAAACGACGCCACGGGCCCATACAAAAGTACCCAAACCCCTTTTGTTCACGGGCCTGTAGTCTAATAGATATATACACAGGAAACCTAAGTATAAAGATTTAATATCAACAGTCCTTGTTTGTATCAACTGTGAACTATAACAGTCCTCATAACGGGTCTATTTCGGTCTACCGATGCGCCCGCGCCGTTTTTAATTGGTTATTCCGGTTCAACACGGCCGTGTCTGAAATACTAATTTCTGTAATTTAAACCCTAACTTTTGTACAGTAAAGTTCATTTAATTGGATTGTATTTTGTGTTAGCTACTTAAATGACATCATATCTCGTTCAGCTGCAATTATTAGAGCTACTTTATAAGCGTTTATACAGTGATACGCAGAATTGGCTGTTCTAGACCGTTAGGAACCTATCTCAATCATTTTATTAGATATAGGTGTAGATTATAGTTTTTTACTTAATAATACACGAAATGCTAATAAAATAATTGCCATCCAAACTGGAACACACATGTGCGTTACAAACGTTTTGTAGTGGTAGGACTCTCTGTAGAGTCCGCCTGAGGAAGTACTACACCTTTGCCAGTTATTCTACCGCCAAGCAATAATGTGCAAACGTCACTGTGTTGCCGTTTGAAGGGGATTGTTTCCAAAGAAATTTCAAGGCATAAAGATGTAATGTAATGTAAATCATGTAATGTTTCTGAGTGACGAGCGCAATGTAGTGCTAACTAAAGGCTTGGATTCTTTGTTCCAATAGCCTCAAGACATTGTGCTGTTATGGGCAGGCCTGTTGACTTGTGCCTGATGGTATGCAACGCCTGCCCATAACGGTCTTGAGGCTGTTGGAACATGAAGAGACATTTCCTAGCATTATTAGATACTGCAGTGCGCTGCGCTCGTCCTTCAGAATGATAAAGATGATTTATTTCTATGCACTGCTATTGCTCTGGCAATATTACCATCATGCACATGTCGTACTCGTCTCGTTTCTCTATACTCTAAAAAAAAAACACAAACCGGCTTTAATTAAATTTAGACACTCGACCAAGTTTCAAAAGAAAATATCAGTATGTCGTCTAAATACATGAAAGTAAATTTTAGTTTTTTGTTCATAATTCAAAAACCGCCACACTACCTCTGAAATATGATCACTGAAACAAAAAAAATATCATCAAAATCGATTCGCAATTGGCAGCGCTATGGCGTATAACATACATAAAAGGCATATACAACCGAGTTGAGAGCCTCCTCTTGTTTTGGAGTCAGTTAAAAAAGATACTGTAGAATGTAGATACATTTATTATGATACATTGAATGTTCGTTATGATTTAAGTGGAGTGCTTCAAGCATCAACATTATAACATAATGCACGTGGCTCATTCTCATTCTTATCGCGAGCTTCTTTACGTCTAATGAATGCATGTGATTGTTCCGAATGAACAAGTTTTTGAGACGTTCCGGCTTATCGTTTTTACCCGACTGCGCGACGCAAAGGAGTGGTAATGTGTTTAACAGTCTATGTATGTATGTATGTATGTATGTATGTATGTATGTATGTATGTATGTTCCTTTGAGGCACTATACAGACCAAACGCCTGGGCCGATTTTTATGATTCACACGTCAATCGATTCCTCTTAATCTGGCGAGTGACACTAAAGACATGACATTAGTGTAAGTCCAATATGGCGGCTTCAGGACGCCATATTGTCCAAATAAAAAAAATGAAAATCACCAAAATATGTCAAGAGGGGTATCGTTGAATAGGTATTTCAAAATAATGTTTAGCTTTCTCTCAATGTTTTTCGATTCGACTGACCGTTTAGGATGTATATCGATTTAAAGTTGAGTAACAACCATTCTCACATTTATAGGTTTTTAGGTAGCAGAAAACTTCGTATAACTAACTGTACGTGTGAATGTGGATGGACAATATATACTAATGTATCTAGTAGGCATCGATATAAATCAATAGATGTGCCCTGAGCACCTTGAAATTGGTAATAAACTGCGTCTCTGTATGTATCGTAAGTGGTTTACAAACAACCAATCTACTTGACCCCTATAATCGCTAGCGGCGAGATTTGCTGTGGTTCTACTTATTTTGGTTGTTGACACCGAATAATGATAGGTAAAAACGTCCGGCGTCCACCGCGTCCTGCAACCGACTAGAACGGAAAGAGTGAGCTCACTCTTCCCAACGTTGACATGATTGCGTGCGACGTGAAGTTTGGGATGGGGCCCATCTTGCGTTCTACGATCTATGCTAGTAGGTATATTGGACTACCTTTTTTTCGTACGTGCAGGAAATGTATTTACGCATACCCTACTGCCCCGCCCGGGAGACACAGCCAAGTTATGTTGCACTCTATATCATGTATGGATATGGTGCCCCTATCTACTAATAAACCTCTATGGGGTTTCAACTCTGCCACTGATAGTGGGACCACGGAACGGCTCTCGGATTGCTCCGCCTCGGTCGCCCATCTCCAACTTCAAACGATTTAGTAGGTACTCAACGTCAATCAAAAACCTAAACTAACACAAAACTATAAATATGAATTACATGCGAAAATCCTACATATTATATCAGTAGAAACGAAGACATTTGGTCAACAACCAAAAGATGCATATTATTATGTTGAGCATATTAACATTCACAACATTGTTCATAACTAAAAAGTATAAAAAAAATATATAATTTAAAAACTCAAAAACCCGACTGCGTAAAAAGTGAACCAAACTACGTTCTCGCATACTAAAAAAAACTGAAAAGAATAAAACAAGCATTTAGATTTCTGGTGGTCTAGAATTCTATAATATGTTATTGTATTAATACTATTGAAATATATACAATATTTTCTAATAAAAGAACATTACAACTGAACAGTCGGGATCCATAGAACAATTACATTGTATGTCGAATAATAATGGATCCCGACTCTTCAGTTGTAATGTTCTTTTATTAGAAAATATTGTATATATTTCAATAGTATTAATACAATAACATATTATAGAATTCTAGACCACCAGAAATCTAAATGCTTGTTTTATTCTTTTCAGTTTTTTTTAGTATGCGAGAACGTAGTTTGGTTCACTTTTTACGCAGTCGGGTTTTTGAGTTTTTAAATTATATATTTTTTAACATTTAGTTTTATTAGTACGAGTTTGAGTCAAAACCGGCTTTAAAAGTGAGGGTAAAAAATGACTACTCGGCGTAATCCAAGAAAGACCTATTTTCAGGAGTATCAGTCAGTACAATTGTAATCTTATATATAAAATTCTCGTGTCACAGTGTTTGTTTCCTTACTCCTCCGAAACGGCTTTACTGATTTTAACCAAATTGTATATGCATATTCTGTAGGTATGAGAATCGGCTACTAGCTATTTTTCATACCCCTAAGTGACAAGGGTTGTTCACTAAGGCAAAACAACGTTTGCGAGGTCAGCTAGTAAAAATATATTATACTAAATCTACTGGTATAATACTTGACAGTTGTCTCTACGATAATTATTATAATGCAGTGAAGTGGTCATTTCAAACTTTGGAAATGTGTACAATTTGTATGCTCGTGTCTTTTGTTTTTATTAATTGACTTGTAAGTTGTACATTTATGAGTAAAATACTTCGAGTTTGTCGTGTTCGACGTCGTTCCCGAGGTTTAGCGAGACTAACGAACAGCAATTGATTTTCATATATTATTAATGTTTGGATGTTTGTTGCTCAATCCCGTTGTGACATTTTAACGGATCGGGCTGAAATTTAGAACAGTTAGATTATAGTTTGGAAGAACGCGTAGGCTTTACATCGGGAAAATAAATGCAATATACACTAAGCGGGTAAAACGTCGGGAGTCGGGACGCTGTTAGTAATTCGATGTGTCTGAAAATATGTATCTCATTTTTTTTGTACAATCTAGCCGACGGACTAACTAAAACCGAAGTTCCTTATTGCCGGCTTGGAAAAGATAGGATAACAAAAGATTGGAAGAGATAAATAAGATTTTGCTGCACAACAGAACTAAAAAAAATGTTAAACTTAAACTGTAAGAAAAATATAACGGAAGTGAAGCATAAAAATTGCCCCGTATATTCAGGAAGCAATTTTTATGCTTCACTGCTTCACTTATGTGTTGTCAACTATATTTATCAGATGATCGTACTAGAAATAATAAAGTTAAATAATTTCAAGTCCCTACCTGGTGTCCCATATCCAATGACACCAAGATTTTCGAAAGGGTAAATTTTTGAGGCAGTCGTCATCCCAATTGGATGTATTAGATGAAGATTAAAAATATCTATGTGTGTAATGAATGTCGAATCGTTATTGTTTCGAAAACAGATTTAATATCAAGCGAATTCCATCGCAAACAGCGACCGTAACTCACGTAACTTCAGTAAACCGGGTAAACAATCCATTCCATTGTATGCCGGCGGACAGTGGACACCCGATATGGCGCATTGTGGCCGCACTGACGTCCTTTGTGCAAGGAGATTGTGTTACTCCTTCCACCTTCGAGCTTATTCCGCATTGTCAGCCGTACTAAGACCCGTGGATAATGGCTAATCAATAACTTTGAAGTCAACTACTTCACTACTACTTCATTATGTACCATCGATATAAACTTATAAACCAATGTGCCCTGAGCACCTTGAAGTTGGAAATAAACTGCGTCTCTGTGTAAGTGGTTTACAAACAACCAATCTACTTGACCCCTAGAATCGCTAGCGGCGAGATTTGCTGTGGTTTTACTTATTTAGGTTGTTGACAACGTTCTTGACTTGTTGACGTTGACTTCATCTATCAACCTGTTGATAGGTAAAAACGTCCGGCGTCCAGCGCTTCTTGCAACCGACTAGAACGGAAAGAGTGATCTCAGTCTTCCCAACGATAACATGATTCCGTGCGCCTTAAAGTTTGGGAGGGCACATCTTTGTATCGAGACCGTTGGTTCAGAGCGTGATGCACACACACGTACGCAAATACTAGCACACACGCAGTCAAATACACACAAACACACCCTAACATTAAATTTGACATTTTATTTGAGAGATCGTATAGTTTCCGTTAATTAACAGCTCTTAAAAAAAAGCTTTAAAGCAACCGAACTCACGCAAATGATTAAAAAAAAATACATGCGCCTTGGATTAGTAGAAGAAAAGGAAAATAGGGGGGAGTAGGGAACACTTTATTTTCCGTGGTGTGTTTTGCGTTGACATCCGTTTGAGCACTGATCTCTTCGTTTTGTAGAAGTTTCTCGAAGTTCTTTCTGCATAGGAAGCTGTTAGCAAAGTGATCCTTGGCCTTGAACGCTGGCAACGGTAAGTCATGCAAAGCTCGCTACGCTATGCACTGTTGCCCGAGCGTAACAACAGATACAAATGCACGATGTGTTAGTCACTAACATGATTGACGAGGAAAACTTCGTCATACGCTGTTCAAATAATATCAAGATAAGCACGAGAATTCAACATATTACTGGCCTCGTGGCTTAGTTGGTAGTAGCTCTGCCTGCGAAGCCGAGGGTCGTGGGTTCGATTCCCACCCAGTGCAAATATTTGTATGATGAATTCAAATGTTTGCACTGTGTCTGGGTGTTTTTATGTATAATAAGTATGTATTTAAAACTATATAAGTATTATATCAGCTATCTGGCCGCCATCACACAAGCTTTGCTTAGTTTGGGGTCAGATGGTGTTGTGTGTGAATTGTCCACCAATATTTATTATTATTATTTATTACTAGCTGTGCCCCGCGGTTTCACCCGCGTCTATTTGAGGAAAATCCATACTAAAATATCCATTGCTGGCCACTTTATTACGTTTTACGGAACCCTAAAAATACGTAAATAAGTAACAATGCATTGTTGTAGAACAAATTTGATTACTTCAAATGACACAAACTTCAAATGTAGACACGCGCCGTCACAGACTTCAACGACCAAAGAGAATTTAAATTCACGGAACTAAAGCTCTCGAAGAGAAATATTTTTCCCCGTTTTCTTTACATTATTCACTCATACTCCGTACCTATTGATAGTAGCGTAATGTTAAATACCCTATAGCCTTCCTCGATAAATGGAGTATCCAACAAAAAAAGAATCTTTCCTATCGGTCCAGTAGTTTCCGAGATCCTAGCGTTTAAACAAACAAACAAACTCTTCAGCTTTATAATATTAGTTTAGATATAGATATTTTTATCAAATAATTTAATATATAGGTATAGATTTATGTCCACGGACTCCTGAGGCTAGGCCTTTTTTAAAGCATACATTAGTTTCAATTTTTCTTTTCCATTTTAAATGCAGGAAGACTCAAATAGTAAATTTGTTCATAAGTTTCACTAAAACTATAATAGCATTTTTTTTTAAAAAGCTTGAATCCAGCCATCATCAATATCTATCAGAAAATATACCGCGTATTTCAAACTTTAAATGTGGTGGTCTACATCAATATGATAGATCCAAGTTTTAAAACTTATGTCATTCATAGGATTTAATGATTTGATGATGATCTATCTGTTTCCGTGAAAACGTTGCTCTTCAAACCGGAACACGGTATTGTTTTCGCATTGGCGTTCATCGCTTCATCGCTTGGCGGTTGAATAACTGAAAAAGTTTAATTAAATAAGATCTTCGTTTGTCTGCTACTTCTGTTTGTTTCCATCGAATTGTATTACCTTTTGTCTTTCGGATCCATTGTCGATTTGTAGCAATGTTTTCTATCGCTGTATTGTATTGTTTGTGAATATTAGAGATTTTTATTGAAGGCTGTTGAGCCAATTGATATTGTTTTTCTCAATTCACTGAGATCACTTGAGATTGATTGATGTTTGATATTACATCGTCTAGCGGATCAAAAACACGAGATGTAATTTGAGGACAAATTGACTTGATTGTAAAACCTTTAGTTATAGACCCGCGGCTTCACCCGTCATCCACAAATTCACGTGATAATTTTGCTGAAATAATAATTTAATATATTTAATAAATTAATTGCTGAATTACGGAATAACATAATACAGCACCCCGCGGTTTTACCTGTGTAGTTCCCGATCCCTATACAGCAGGTTTTTTTTAACAACATTTATTTAGTTATATAGGTAACTGTATAAATGAATATTTGCAATTTGTAAAATGTACATATAAGTATAAGGATATATTTTATGTACATATGTGAGCCGGGAATACATTATTAAAAAAAAATGGCAGATTTAGGAATTGCCGATGGAAGTGAATATAACTCAAAATTGGATAGCTTACTTTAGAAACTACACGGGTGTAACCGGAGGGCGTGGCCTGGCCATCTAGAAATGCGTCAGCATTTCCAATTGGCTCAAGCATTTCTAGATGGCCATGCCATGATGGCAGGCCACGTCCTTATAGCATTTCCCATTGGCTGACGCATTTTGAAATGGCCAATGGCCATGGTCCCGAGTTTACCCGAAGATTTCTTATCATACCCGCGCATGACGCTAGAATTCAATTCGCACCCCACGAAAAATATGTCTAGACGCGCCAAAAGAAGTTTTACTTCAAAAAAATACTTATCCAACACCCTCGCGGGCCGCACCGAGCCCTGCTATACCAGTATACACTATACATATTCAAGACCATAAACTATTTTTGTTCGAAATTTCTACCCGATCCATTCAGCTTGTGCGACGTAATAGAGTAACAAACATCTAATCTTTCGCATTTGTGATATTTCCTATTATCCGCATATGATATCCTTTTCATCCCGAAAAAATAAACAGAGTACTTTAAAAATAATTATTTCTGAATATCCACGCATACGAAGTCTCGGGCAGATGTAAGTATTATAATATCTTTTTTGGTGTATCCCTTGTGGCGATTCGTTCCTTTCGTGATACGAGTATATTAAAAGAATTGTAAACGCAATCACATTACTGCGAGCAAAGAAATTTAATGTCATGTCTGATGTGAGTTTCCTGGTTACGTTTCCTCTTCGCTTTCCCGTAATAATGTTTTCTTTTGACGTAATCCATCACAATGCTACAAACACAATCTCTTAGAATACGGAAAACATTTGGTTAAAATAAATGTATGTATTAGGTTACGCGTAGAGCAGACTTGAGATAAATATTGGTCGACATTTCTTCAAACAATACCACATGCACATGAAGCCTAGCATCTCAAGCATCTAGCCTCAAACTTAGCTAAACTTGTACTATGGAAGCCAGAATATAGCCGATAAATAAAATCTTATACCTTTAAACGAGCAATAATTGTATATATTAAATATTTATGTATATATAAAGAATCTGAACCTCGGAAACGGCTTTCGAACTTCGAACGATTTTCATGAAATTATGTAAGCAGGGGGTTTCGGGGACGGTAAATCGATCTAGCAAGGTAGCATTGTTAAAAAATGACATTTTATGTGCTTTTTCAGACAATGAAAAACTCTTAGAATATCATTAGAATACGATAGCAAATCTCTGCCACTATTCTTAAAGACTAAGTAGATCGGGAGACACGGCGCTCTCGGTATCAACAAACCCCGGTTCAAATCCCGATGATTACTACTCATTTTGTTTTGTTCTTTTTTATGCACATATGTATGCTTAGATCTTTAAAACTACGTAATAGATTTGAATACTTTTTTTTAATTGTATTTGCGTAAATATAATTTCAAAAAAACCGAGCACAGCTCGGTCAACCAGGTAGGTACTAATTATAAAATATGTAATTTTAAATATACACTTACGCCTGATAGAGATCTGTCGAAGTGATAAGGCTGCCAAATTAAAATGCTTAGATTGATAATGGTATGTTTTATTTTGCAATTTAAATTCTGATCTTGTAGCTTTTAACGAAGAGTTGCTGCATTGTATGATCCATTGACACGCTGTGTCTGTGCTCTGTGGCACACACACAGACACAGACCAAAAATATTCATCACACACATGTTTGTCTTTTGTCTTATATGGGAATCGAACCTACATCCGGCTCAGTGAGCAGACTTATTACTAACTCAGCCATGAAATCAGACAGTAGTGAAGAACTGATACCGGGTACATTATTCTCTACAGCCTTCTGTATGCCACTGTTGGGCAAATGCCTCTCATTAACCATATATGTCATCTCCCTACTTACTGTCCCAATCGAGTCTAGAGTCTACTGCCTAATTAAAATCGTCTTGTATTAATATTCCTCTCTCTTGCTTTTCGCTAGAAATTAAGGATCCACACAATATCCAAAACTGTTTTGGTAAACTGTCGAAAGTCCATTAGTCCGACACCCAATAAGATATCGTAGACCCATCTTACGTCTGGTCATCTACAGGTTTCCAATCATTATCATCAGGGATCATTCATAAATTGTATACTTAAGTGCATTTCAAGTGCCTCTAATATCATGATTTTCACTTTGTCACAACTGCTGTAAAATACCATTAGGTAAATGTGCATTAAATTGTTATAAAGGTTTTTGAAAAATGATTTCTAGATGATCATCGCGATTTGTGTTTAGTGAGTAGGCACCAATAGTACAAAATGCTGTGATGATTCTCTTTCATCGTAATATTCTATTAATGCGTAACCTTGTATCGGGAAGGCTTTGTTCTGTTTTAATCCCTCGATAGCCAGAACGTGACAAAAGCTGTGTACAGGATCGAGGATCTCTTCAGTGGAGGCTTAGCGATATTACCTTCTTATACAACGTTTCGTATCTTGCAATAAATATCTATTTGAATTTTATACGCTTCAATAGCGGGCAGCAACTCTTTAAACATGCATGTATATTATGTCACTGTAGAGGTATAATTTGTATTTTTTCTGCGAAAACACAAAAACCGATTCCAATTTAAAATTAAACTCAGACTCTCCACTAAATTTCATATTTTTTGTGAAATCTGCTACCTCTATAATGTCGTCCAGCAAATTCTAGTTTTTTCAAACATTTAGATAAAATTTATATGGAACTAATTAGGTACTTACCTCTGAAATATGATCTTACAAAAAAAACATCAAAATCGATTTACAATAGCACGTAACATAAACACAAAGAAACGTACAACAACCGAAATGATCGGTTAAAAAATTACGGAACCCTAATGACTGCAGATTGACTCTATGAAGATTCCTACCACTGATGTTCATTGCTTAGGCCATAGGTATTTAGCTAAGTAGCACAATATCACGTATCATTACTGTATCCAAGTTAGAAAAAATGCAATCAAGTCTCCGGTCGCCGCCGTCTGCCCCAGTCAGTTAAACCATACAAAAAAGATGCTATCTTTGGTATAATCGAGAATAACTGCACATGCTCGCGTGATCTCCAAATCGAGAGGTATTTGTAATGAATTCGCTACAAGCCTAACGGCAAAGTCACATCGGGGTACTGCAAGGCTCTGCCCATAAAAAAAAAGAAAAAAAAAAGTATGTTAAATATATGACTTCCAGTCTTTTCTATCCAGCATATTTTCTGGCTTGAGTCATGGTCCGTTTTTTTACTCTTTTGTGTCTCCTATTCTTACGGTTGTCGAGGGTCTGGTGAGTTGGTGTTTACATATGCCATATCTCAGGGCGTGAAACCCTTGCCGCTTTGACAGACCAAGGATTTCAGGATTTCTCGAAGTTGTACAATCTGATTATCCGTGTATTTTTAACGTTAGTGGGTTTGTACTTAACCCCCATTTCGGCTGATGCTGAGTGATTATACGGTGTACAATACATTGTGCTTACTTAATAGAAACTTATTTAACCTCGACTTGAAGACACCAACGTTGTATCCAGCCGGGAAAATCTATTCAGGCAGCGCTTTCCACAGGCGAAAATGGGCAAGAAAGTGGTATTAGATCATGCAGATCAGCTAATGTACTATCCAGTATAGAGAGTACATGACTTAGCCACCTCAGACAAGAAGCGACCAAATTCTCTGATTGCCTTGTGTAGTTCTTCTCCTTTGGGTTTGTAGTCTGGCATAGTTTACGCGGTCCCTGGCAAGGCCGCTTCGTCGCTACGCCACGCCACTGCATTAGCATGTTAGTGACACGAAACCATAAGATTTTTCTCAACCAAAAAGTGGTCTACGTGGGTTGAGAAGCTAACACATCATAAAAAGCATAGCATGCTCTTATAGCATGAATAACTGGCACTGCGCAATACGGTATCCGAAATGCAATCAAGTCAGCCCACACCCACTACACTCAGCATAACTTTAAATTATAACTGCACATGGTCGCGTGACCACCGAATCGAGAGGTATTTGTAATATTTTCACTACAAGTGTAACGGCAACGTAACATCGCGGCAATAACGCCTTATTGTTCCGTCGTCTCTCACGATTTTACTCGCTCGAAAGTGGATATGATTCATTTTGTTTTATCTCGAGCAAGGCAAGTGTTTCCGTGCTTAATTGAATACCTCCGTCTTGGTAATAGGATTTGAACGTTACCTTTGTCTCGTTTTATTTAATTTCCCCAATTGAGTTAAGAACTTTTGGCTTTGCTTGATGGTATTTGAGTGTAAATATTATTATTATCTGTCTATACTCGTTCACTGCTGAACTAGGCATCATCAATTAATTCGTCACTTACTTCCTCAGCTTTACGTTTCCAATGACCACCGGCTAGTTTTCGTAAACTGTCGTCCATCCGTCTCCATCTTGTTGCAGGGAGTCTCATAACGTTTACTGATTCACGGTGTCCAGTCCAGAACCCGTCTAACAGTCCAGAACCCCCTAACGGTTATCGGGTCTGTTACAGATATGACCAGTCCAATACCATTTCAGTTTGCTCACACGATGATGTCTGTGACCTTAATTTACTAACGGGTTACTTATTACGCATGCAATCCCTCAGAGAAACTCTTTGAACTTTTGAGAAACTTTAACGTTACGGCCTGCTTCCACTGTTAGTGTCCACATTTCGTTTGCGTGTCACAAATAGTTAATTTTTAAATACACTAGCGGCCCGTTCCGGCTTCGCTCGGATCATAACCTAGAACCTGTCTGCAGTGCCATCTGCGGGGCTTATTTGTGAATCTAAACCATCCTCGCATCTACTTGTACACACACAAAAAAAATCATTCAAATCGGTCCCGCCGCCCGCCTTTTAGGAGGAGTTTACTGTCAAATGATTAAATTACTAATGGCTATTAAAAATTAGGGGTTGGTGATAAAACAATAAACATTTAAGGTTGTATGTATTTTAATGCTACATTATAAAAAAATAAAAACAAAAAAAATACCTAAAATTAAAATATTTTTTTTAGGGGTGAACAACAAATCACTTAGTGGTATGAAAAATAGCTAGTAGCCGATTCTCAGACTTACTGAATATACATATAAAATTTGGTAAAAAGCGTTTCGGAGGAGTAAGGTAACTAATCCTGTGACACGAGAATTTTATATATAAGATAATTTACAGAAGAAGAAGAATCGCAGTTAGCCCGTGTGGTGAATGACGACACCTTCAGCCTTCAGCATTCACACACAATATTTTTATATTATCGACAGTGTCTGATTACTATGTAACCTAAGATTTACGTACCTAAACATGGAGAGACGATTCCTTTTATGGTATTTAATATGTGTCTAATCTAATATGTGTTTTCAAATCGAGAATGTATGGATTTCTCCTAGGTACACTCCATTGTAGAGCGCATCGTCGCTTAACATAATGGCGAACAAGCACACACCTATTATCGCCAAAAAAAGATAGCTAGGTAATCTAGATGCTTAATCTCGCCACCAGTTGGAAGTCGTGCTCAACATAATAGCGACATTACTTCAATAAATTGCAATGATTATATGTTGAACCAAAAAACCTCAGCATTTTGGTCACGCGTCTTGGGGACCAAGCCAACAAAAAACTAAATACACAAAACACAAACGAGCACCATCGCCTACACTTCCATTGTTGGTACTTTTAATTAAGACGAATACGTGCCATCAGAATTCTTGATAAGTCCCAATTAGGCATACAAATAGTATCTTCGAAGGTCTCCGTAACCAAAGGTACCATCAGCAAAATTAGTTTCTTTGGATCAACTCATCTTCAGACAGCGATTTTTTTTCTTAACCTATAGATGCATAAACACATTATCATCATCATCCCAAGTGTTCTTTATCCAATTGCTAACTTTAGACCTCGTAGACTCCAGAGTCCACAATTTACCAAACCACAACTTTGCTAGTTATTTTTCAATCAGGCACTTGTCTTGCTCGTCCAGCACTCTACTCGTATATTACAAAAACAATAAACATAAGGTGCACAGTCAGGGTACAAAGAGTTAATATCATCATCAAGTAAAGATTATTTATATTTAACTCACTATAGAACATAAAGTTCGACCACAATAACTGCTGTGTAAAGGTCCAAGCAATGGTTTAAGTTTATATGTAGGGATATTAAACGCCACAGGCCATCGTCTCAAAAACAAAGAAGTCAAAACAAGAAGTTTCTCTTTCTCAACACACATGTTTCTGTCGACGGTACTATAAAGCAAGAGACGCAAAGCCACAATTTGCTTCCTACGGTGTTCAGCAGAGGCGTCTAGGCACACGATAACACCTAATTAGGTATACAGAAACATAATAGAGCAAGGTTTCAGACAATGACATAGTGGTACTGACTACTGAGCCGGATCATATTATACCACAGAGTTTGTCATGTTTTTCATAATCTTCTTACTTGCCAGTGCCTTTGTTTTTCAAATACAAAATAATGCATCTACATTTAATTTGTTATACCGACATCGCAGCCATTCGTTGCATTCTAAAGATTTATTTAAAGTACCTAGTGGTCGTCATAAAGTAATATTAATTTATTCTCAATTTAACCACATTACCATAGGCTTAAACAATACACAAAATAGTAGGTATTTATGCGTGTGTCTCATATACATATATACCTACAAACCTACGTAGTAGCACAGTCTATTAAATCATATTTATTCCTTATACTGTGATATTAGTGTGTGTAACTGTGTAATGTTTTTTTACTGGTTTAATGTGTTTAGTATGTATAATTTTGGCAATACTCTCCTTTGTATAAACTACTAGCATCCCGTTCTGGCTGCGCTCGGGTAATGTCAAATAATATTCGCAAAAATTAAGATATTAACTTACTTGTTTCTGAAGTTGGACCAAGTTACACATAAATATCACAATTACACATAAAACAATAAACCACTCAAAGTAAGTAAGCCTTGCATGCCTAATTAGGACATGTTTGTCTGCCAAACGTACTAATTAGGAATGCAGCAAAGCGATAGCGAGCAAGCTTAGATATCTCCATTCGAACCGTCGGCTGCCGGCTCCGGTTCAAAAACCGGAACGGTAAGCCGGTCTTGTTACAATATTCTCACGCAAATGTTGATTTAATTATGCTTTTCATACTTAAGTAAAGTAAAAATTCTGCCGCTGTCATTTTTATGCTCATATCGCATTATTTTCAACGCTAAATAGCTGTACTGTAATAATCGCTCTCATAAACATTACTAATCCTAACGTGGGAGCTAGGCCAACAAATATACCGTACCTACTACCGACGAAGTGTTATAAGTTTGGCGCCCCTGTGTGTGTGTGTCTGTGGCATCGTAGCTCCCGAACAGATTAACCAATTGGGAATTTGTTTTTTGTATACATATTATTTAACATTTTAATAATAGTAACAATTCTAATACTACCTAACTTAAATGACACAATTAAAACAAATATCTAGTTAATTGAAAGATCGTACATAGGAGGAGACATGAAAGGCTTTTTAATTGTAATCTAATCTAAATACGTATAAAATACATTACCTTAACGAACACTGATTGACATATCAACACATAATCTGGATCTACGCATCAACCCATGCACGTTTTGTTTTTCAATAGATGATAAGCTTGTTCTAGAAGTGGTAGGACTCTGCACAGTCCGCCTGGGTTCCGACGCCGCTTCGACGCTACCACTTATTAACATGGTGGTGACGAGAACTTATAAGATTAATTTCATTCATTAAGATTTCCCTTACCAAAAGTTAATGTTTCAATACAGAAATCGCACCGTTACCAATTCGAGAATAGCTCAAGACGTTATTGTTCCCTCTTTAATTTCGCTGGAAATTAAAAAGATCCCCTAGGTGCTTTTCGGGGAGTATTTCGACCGTTCAATTTCAAAATTTTCCTCGAAACAAACTAGTATATATAATTGTAGGTACTAATACTAGCTCTAGAAGCATACAATTTTAAAGGATTTTAAATATTGGAATAACTTAACGAGGAAGATATGAACCTGAGATTTTTATTTTTGTTCAGGATAGGTTTGTATTTGACCGTGAAATGCCTGTTGTTGAACAATATCACAGCACATCCTAGATGTACCTACTTAGACAGTTTAGAAAATACCTCTGTGCTCTAGATTTGAAGACACACAAAAAACCTCATAAATCATTTCAGTGTTACTACTTTAATAAGTTATATACTATTAGTGACACAGAATAGGTTTGATTAATAATTATTTAACAGTGCCTACCTAAATGTTGGCAACCATAGTGGGATTTTTCGTGCTTCATTTGACTTGTACGACGAATTTTGTTGTAATACGACGTGAACCCTGAGTCACATGTGTGACTCAACATTTTGATATGCACATGCTCGCATCGCATACTTGTATTTAATCTGGATGTAGAGAGGAACAGATCAAAGGTATCAGGATACGATACCTGCTCAGCCCCATCCGACCGTGGCTTCCGCCAGTCCTCGTTATAACGTTTTTATGAGTCTTACCGCGGAATAAACATTGAACGTACTTTCTCACGCGAAAGTAACGAACGATAATGATTATTTTAGTTGAACGTAGAATGAAAACCGTTCATTTTTGCGTGTTGCAGTTTAATTTGAATAAACATCCCAGTTTATGTTCTAATGCTGGGATTCGAGGCCTTCTCTCGTAAGCAAGAGTAAGGCCAAAGCACCCAAGGCTATTCACAGATATATGCTGTTAACTTATAAACAGATTCGTTTTTATTTAGTGATCGTAGTAGTTAGGGTTTTAATTAAACGCGGGCGTAGTTGCGAACAGATAATACAACAGTCGGAGGTTGTGGGTTCAATCTCCAACCAGGGTAAACATTTTTTTTTTTAAATATTGGTGGAGTATTCACACACAACACCATCTGACCCCAAACTAAGCAAAGCTTGTGTGATGGCGGCCAGATAGCTGATACAATACTTATATAGTTTTTTAAATACATACTTATTATACATAGAAACACCCAGACACAGTGCAAACACTTGAATTCATCACACAAATATTTGCACAGGGTGGGAATCGAACCCACGACCCTCGGCTTCGCAGGCAGAGCTACTAAGCCACGAGGCCAGCCATTTATGTGATGAATACGAATGTTTTTTTCTGTTCAGCATTTCAAAACATAAATTAAATGACAAATTACCTACCTTTGTTATGATTATTATTTTAGATGATATGCCGGTGTTGATTAGATGATATGTATCTATGCCGTAGCGACATCGCGGATCTCTACTTTCAGCGTAAAAAAAAAAGATTCAGTTCTAGGAGTTAACCTTTGTTTTGAGCCAAGATGAAGTTCTGTGAATAAAGTAATTCAATAATGTTATGAATCTGTTTGATTATGACGTCTTCGATAGTTTCAATCAATTTAGTTGAAATTTTTTCCAAAACACAAGCCGCAAGCTATGTAGCGTTCGATGTTTTTTCAACATTCTGACTGGCCAATGACTTATCAGCTCGGTTTTGGAACAAGTGTATGTGTAATTTTAAACCTGTTTGATCATTTGCGAAATGTTCATTTGGAGGTTGTTGACGGGTTCATATTTGATCTTCGTTAATAAGTGTTTGCGGCTTAATTTGTAAGTTTCTCCCAACCTAATTAAGTTGAGCAACAGATTTGAGTAGCAGAGTCTGTAAAATTCGTTAAAAAATAACTCTGTTATTCGTTTTGAAGGTCAAAGTTTCCAAAAAATTACAAGGTTACAAATCAATACTTAAATAATTCTTATGTTCCTGTGTGATGAGCGAAGTGCAATGCTAGGTAGCCATTTGGAACAGCTTGGCACCGTGCTGTTATGTTCTCACCTTCTCATCAGAAGTACGATTTTCGTCTTGTCAATCTAAGCTATAAGATAAAACTAATGTAGGTATTTAGTTATTGACGTTAAAATATTGACATTAAAGCAATCAGCATTAAAATTTTGATGTTTTACCTTATTTCCTCAAAACATTATTTCGGCGCAGTTTCTTTATGAGTTCGTTTAACATTATATTCGTGTCTATGCCAAATTTACTAAAGTACAAACAGCTTTTTCGCTTGCGTAATCTTTGAATACCTATCTACATGTCTGGAATACGGCCGTTAGGAGGTGTACGTAGGAGGTAAGATATTGCAAAAGTATTGACAAATTTATCGTCTTTTTCATACGAGCATTAGTGTCCTAGTTTCGGGACGTATTCGCTCTTCTGAAGAAACTGCTTGGTGGTGTAGTCACGTCGATGCCGAAATAGGAACCCTCTCTAGGGCTCCGAGTCTTTTATTGGCACGTGTATTTGTATGCTGGATAGCACTGTTCTGTGTTATGAAACAGTAATATAATTGGGCTGCGAAAGGGAAATCTGATTATATACCTTATATTACAATACATTGGAATATTGCACTTACATTGAATGCCTGAATCCCTACGAAAAATGAAATCTATGGGACGATTTTAGAGTTGCTGTCATCGTTCGAATCCCGATTGCATCTCATGTTTCTAATAGCAGATTATAATCGTGCTATCACAAATGGCGTTAGATTGTCATATTCCTGGAAATCCATCCTATGAGGGCGTACCCTCATAAGATGGCTTTCCTCCAAGAAGACATCTTGTAGGGGTAGGATTCTTTGCAGAACACCTGGAAAAAATACTATTTATGAGTGACTAGCGAGTTTACCCGCGTAGTTCCAGTTCTGGTTATTTTTCCGGGATAAAAAGTAGTCTATGTATAAAATCCAACCGTGTTTGTGCAACAAACGTCCAAACTTTCTGTACACGTACTATAGGTACGTACGTACGTAAAACTACACGTACAATCTTTGTATGATTCTGTTTTAAAGCAATAATACGAAAACTGTAGCGTGTTCCGGTTTAAAAACCAATGTTTTCAGAAATGTTACAGGGGAAATAGATGAATTATCTTACGTCTCAGGGTGATCAGAGTAATAAAGAGCTTTTGTTTGTTTATATTCCTATCGATTTACTGCACCTTCTATGCGTTTCTTCTATAAGTACCTACTGCTAAAAAGCTATAGGCTATAATATATTCTATTACAAAAAAGACGTGTGGCACTCGGGGACTGCCGCGGTAAAGCTATTGCATGCATTTTTTATCAACTTATGCAATTATATTTTTTTAAATTTGATTTCTACAGTATTTTTGGGATAATGTTGAGTCTGAATCACATTTGTTTTTATCATAATCAATCTATTCTATGTCATAATGCTGGAAAGGTTGAGTACAAAATAATATAAACTCATTAAGGTAAAATTTCTACAAAAGATTTAATACAAAATGCTACTTATTTACATTAAGGTTAAAGTTATACAAAGAGATTAAGTACAAAATATCACTTATTTACAGCAATTATTCAAAACAATCTCAAAATCAAATGAGTCAAACAAACTCTGTTACATCTTCATACTGTCATATACTTCTCTTAAAATTAATCACACTAACTAAATAAATATTGGTGGACTATTCACACACATGAAAATCTGACCCCAAACTAAGCAAAGCTTGTACTATGGCGGCCAGATAGCCGATATAATACTTATACAGTTTTAAATACATACTTGCTACTAGCTTTACCCGCAACTTCGTCTGTGCAAAATAAATATTAAGGTAATAATACAATTTCATCAAAATCGGTTCTGTTGTTTAGATGTGAAAGCGTAAGATACATTCGTCCCCCATTTCAACTCCAATTTCATCCCCATACAGGTCGAAATTATAAAATTGCTAGAACAAACATTTATTTGCTTCGTGTCAAGTGTCTATATATATTATACAGAGTTTCATGGTTTTATCTTCAACGGTTGGGAATTTTCATATTGACATTCATCCCCCATTTCAACCCCAATTTCACCCCATACAGTTCGAAATCACAAAATTGATAAAGCAAACATTTAAGTGCTTCGTATCAGGTATCTAGAGACAAAATTTGATAACTTTGAAAATCACGAATTTTCATACAACAGTTCATCCTTGTTTCACTCTCTTAGGGGTTGAATTTCGCAAAACCCCGTCTTAGTGAGCGCCTACGTGCTAAAAGGGACCTCCATACAACATTTCAGATTCCTAGCATTTGTAGTTTCTGAGATTCCTTGATGAGTGACCTTTCGCTTTTATATTTATAGAAGACTAGCGGCCCGCTCCGGCTTCGCTCGAATAATAACCTAGATATCAACTGCAGCGCCATCTGCCGAGCTGATTTGTGAATCTAAACCTTCCAGGGTCCTACCCAAATATATACAAAAAAAACATTCAAATCGGTCCAGCCATTTAGGTGGAGTTTACTAACAATGAAAAGTGGCATTGATTTATATTTATATAGATAGATAAAATATGAAGAAACACCCAGCCACAGTGCCACAGTGCAAACATATTTTTTTTATAATGTGACTCATCACTCTATATTATAAACGAGCAGGACATGTGCCTGATGGTAAGCAACATGCCTGCCACATAACAGCACAGTGACACGCTGCTTTTGGAACATGAAGAGTCCAAATTATTACCTGCAGCACTGCACTGCGCTCGTCACCCAGAGATATGAGATGTATTATCTGTATACCCTGTAATTTCACTGGAAACATTGCCCTTCAAACCGGAACACAGTAATATTTGCACATTACTGCACTGGGTGGGAATCGAACCCACAACCCTCGGCTTCGCAGGCAGAGCTACTATACCCACTAAGCTCATGGCTTCTAATTCGCTCGCCAGTCTAATTCACTAACATAAGATTATTTTTATTAGTTTATTATTACATCATTATACAACTGTTAATGTTTATTTTTTTTTATTTTCCTGTTCAATTCAATTCATTTATTCGAACCATAAATCCATAAGAACATGTGGTAACGTCATTCACAAAAAATCAAAGAATCTGTGTACATAATAAGATAACCACATAACAGCACAGTGACACGCTGCTTTTGGAACATGAAGAGTCCAAATTATTACCTGCAGCACTGCACTGCGCTCGTCACCCAGAGATATAAGATGTATTATCTGTATGCCCTGTAATTTCACTGGAAACATTGCCCTTCAAACCGGAACACAGTAATGTTTGCACATTACTGCACTGGGTGGGAATCGAACCCACAACCCTCGGCTTCGCAGGCAGAGCTACTATACCCACTAAGCTCATGGCTTCTAATTCGCTCGCCAGTCTAATTCACTAACATAAGATTATTTTTATTAGTTTATTATTACATCATTATATAAGAACATGTGGTAACGTCATTCACAAAAAATCAAAGAATCTGTGTACATAATAAGATAAAATAACTAAGGTATAATACAATTTTGTGTTTATGGTGTGCTTTAGGATTCAGATTTAATTTCTGCCATTGACTTTGATTTTTTCTTACATACATTATACATTGATAAATATATGTACAATGATCCCTTCATTGCTATCATACTAAAGTTGTTATGTGGTGAAAATCTCCCGTACTGATTCTCTAGCTGATAAATTATATAAACCATGGATTGCTCTCTTTTGCAATATGAAAACATAGTTCCTGTCCGCAGCCTTTGGCTGTAGCTTCTTCTACAGATTTATCATAGGCACAGGTATTTTCAGATGAAGCTGCTCCTTATCCCATATCCAAGGCTGTTTCATATTTTATTGTGTTCAGGACATACGCGACACTTGACAGTACACACATTTAGATCTCTTTTTATTTGGACATATCCAACAGCATCTGAAACAAGCAAACAAACGCTTATTATATTTTACGCACATAACCTAACTTTGTAAACAGTGTTAAAGATGAAGTTCTAAGCCGAAAATCATATATTACATATTTATGTACTAGGCTGCTTTATGTATTGTACAGAGGTAAATAGTATTAAACGTAAAACTGTACTTACAAAGATGTTTTCACGTTCATGAATTATTCTGAACTACAAAAGTCTTTGTTTTTTTGATTGCAAAAAAGTTTGCCTTCTTTGGTTAATTGGAACTACCTATTCCCTTTAGTAAATCCAGATTCCATATTGTTAAGCCAAAACATCTCAATTATAGCACGCTTCTTGGAACATGAAGATTTTCAGCTTTTTCACTATATTTTGCGCACTTTGTTTTTTGTTTATTCATATTTAGTGACATTGACAAATTGACATTCATGTACATCCAAAAAATTTAAACGTCGCGAAATCAGTGTTCCATCTACTCAAAATATTTATCCCTAAACTTAAGTTAAATTAAAAATCCCTAAAATTGATTAAATAGTGAGCTAGTGAGCTTTTACGCTGACATTATTGCTTCATTGATATACCTATTCCAAAATATGCTATGATAATAGCCGTTAGAAAGTTATTTTCCCGTTCTCTACGTACTCAAATCCACTACGTATCACGGGAAATCCGTTAAGTTGGCAACACTGCTAAGAGCATTTAGTCTGTAAATGTAAAGACATAAGATTGAAAGTCGAATGACCGAGTGGGGAGGACGGCGTGACAGTCTTCCCTCCCTCTTTTTTTGTGAACATAAGAAAGAGATGCACCATTAGTAACAATCGGTCTCCAGGCCCGCGATAAAAGCTATGCAATAGCTTAAAACTACAAACATCATAGAGCTATGACGATATTTGTCAATCAAATTGACTAAGCGCCGCTGAAATATCTAGATGAAGTCGGGAATAGCCACTAGCTGTAGTATACATACGAATAGGCATATATATTTACTGCATTTCACTTGAAAATAAATGAATATAAATGTATACTTTTGTTAATGGCTCTATGCATCATCACCTTGCATATAAAATATCCACAAATATAAAGTAGAGATGCGATATCCTGCTTCTATATGTAACTGTCATAGACAAACAAGCATAAAGAGAACTCTAATTTGAGTCACAGAGAAAGGCGTAAGAGTAGGTGAAGTTTGTACATTAGCGACTTCAGTGACGTCACGTAAATACTAGCAAATGTACTGGATCACTAGCAGCTTCCCGCGGTTTCACCCACGTAGTTCTCATTAAATTTTCCGTGGTTAAAAGTACCCCTATATGCCAGACTATATTCTGTGTTACAAATTCGACTTCAACCAAATTTGTTCAGCCGTTCCGACGTGACTGAGCAACAAACATATAAACTGTCACATTTGTAATATTTATAAATTGTTTTCAACTTCAGAAGTTGGGAATCAATATGCGCAATAATTATTTTTGATAATTTACTTAGGTACTTTCGGTAAAAACAAATTAGTATTGAATTATACCTACAGCTTTTATTATATCACTTGCCTGGCGCTCATAGGTCAAGCTTTGCTAAGTTTAGATAAATGGCAATTTGTGAAATTATGTCGACCAATATTTATTTATTATAACATTAAACTCTAAATAAACACAAAAACCTTATTTCAAACTCATCACTTCCCTATATTTCCTTCGGTTTATTTTTCTTATAAACATGTGAATGTCGTATCCGGCCATTCATTCCGCACTGGCCACCGAGATAAAAGTTAAAACGTTTTTAAATTTAGAACGAGGAAAACGCATAACCGCGAAACGTTAAACGGCTGTTTACGTTTTATTTTGTTGTGCTAATGTGGCCAGCATCGTAAAATTTTAAGTAGATAGTTGTTTTTATTGTAGGCACGCATATAATCAAGACATAAGCTAGAGCTTAGTTATTCTGTGAATAGGGATGAATTTGGAAAACAAATTGAGATCTATCAAATTGGTCTTTAAAATTGTGAGAAATAGTATGTGCACGATACCTCGCGTACTCTCAAAGTCTGACAAACTTGTGAAGGCGACGGAGGTGTGTCAAACGATTACCAAAAGAATTAAAACTGTGGGATTGTAGAAACATGGAGTACCTTAGAACAATGGCTTATGCAACAGGCATTCTAAAAGTACTCTGACATAATGAAATAGAAATTAATTTAATGTATTAATAATTTATTATGTATATTGTTGTCTTTGTCATCAATGTTGTATTTACAATGCGTATTTACGTTATTATTGACATTTCGGTTATAATTACTTACTGATATTTAAATTTAATTTATTATAGTCACGTGGGATTACTGTTTTTTTAGTGTAATTCGTGTAATTGCTGATTATAAATTAATGTACATACCGATTGGTCTTATGACATTCTAGGTACTATAAAATAAATAATATTATGATTCTGATTTTATTAGACCATGTTACATAAATACTACAAAAAAAGCAAAATTTTGGTAATATCTAAACTTACCAAATGTATTTTAAATTATTACCAAAATGTAGCTGTCACATTTTATACAACTGTCATTTTCAGTATGCAGTTCTAATATAATTTAAGTCAAAATCAAAGTTCTTTATTCAGAAATCTACAATTATAATAAAACACGTCAATATTACAAGCAAAACCAGGCATTTAGTAAAAGCGACTCATAAATCTTTTGAGAAAAGTCAACTCTGTATTATACGTCAATTTGCGATATCTCAACTCAAAGAGAAAAGACTTATTTTTTTTCTGCAATTTTTCATTTTTTATTTTTTGTTTTGTTGTTTTTGTTTTATTTATTTTTTGTTTTTCTTTCTTTTCAGGAGGCGCCTTGTCCGTTTTTATTTTCATCGAGTTTATTTTAACTTATCTTCATGGTATCGACATGTGAGTGTTGTTTTGTTTTTATTTTTATTTTTAAGTTATTTAATTCTTTTGTGACTTTTTGTAATTTTTTTTGAGTTCTTAATTATGAGGTTAGAAGTCTGTTTAACTGCCAATATACCTAAGTATAGACATATACAACGAAGCTCAAATTAAAACATTTTAAGAAGAAAAGTGTATGTAAAGACCGTAATTCGGTGTCTTAGGAGTTCATTCTAGAGTTTTTCACCTGTATCTCTGCTGCATAACAACATTGATTTTAGAAATAATATTGCTCTGTCTTAACATTCTGTACAAACCACAAAGACGATGATAAAAGTTATTATTACAATCTTATAATCAGACGAAAACGAAGTCTAACTTGTCCGAGGTAGGAAAAATCTTATTAAAGAGTTTTTAAAAATGTTCATAATCTAGTCTTAACTTATTTTCTTCTACCTTTCTTGTCGCCAAAAACAAACTTAAACAAAATGTAGCACTACAACTTGGACTAAGTAGTTTGTCTTTTGTGAAGGACACCGACGAAGGAAAATTACATTTTCGTCAGCCAATACCCGTCAAATAGAATCTCTCTAACATTTTTCCATATCGCACTAAACCCTCTGTGTCCAGCAGATTCAATTTACCGTACTTTCCGGCTACAGTGCGTAATATACAGGGTTAAACGGAGTAAGTAATTTGTTAGTCGTTAGTTGTTAGTCTAAAGGACAAGTTATCTTTATGAAAACAATGTTGCGTTTGTTGCCAGTGAAATGACAGGACACAGAGATAAAACATCTTGTATCTCTGGGTGACGAGCGCAGTGCAGTGCTAGGTAATGGTTTGGACTCTTCCTGTTCCAATAGGTGCGTGGCACTGTGCTGTTATGTTGCAGACATGTTGCTTACCATCAGGCGCATGTCCTGATCGTCTCGTCATTCTATGCTATCTATACTAATATTATAAAGAGGAAAGATTTGTATTTTTGTATTTTTGTATTTTTGTATGTATGTAATAAACTCAAAAACTACTGAACCGATTTCAAAAATTATTTTACCAAAAGAGAGCTACATTATCACTGAGTAACATAGGCTACTTTTATTACGAGAAAAAATTAGAATTACTTTCATTTCTTTACTAAAACCAACGCAAGGTATAAAAAAAACAGCCATAAAATGGCTTTCATCGCATACGCTGCGGAAAGTACCAATGATAGAACAAAACAATGTTCTACAATATTATAAAACGTATTAAAATCTACAAAAAACCTCGCGAGACCATATGTCTAACTACTGTAATTACGTCGCTACAACTGTTTTTTATATTTTAAAAGAAGATAAAAATGCCGATCAAATTCAGACCATGTTATCCATACATTTGTATTAATTCTTATCCAAATAAACTATTTCGTATTCAAGATTGCTTTAATACCTACTGATTCCTTTTTGAATTATTAAAATCGGACATTGCATTCAAAAGATATTACGAAGTTAAAAAATTCCATCCTGTCGAAATAATAATAAACGACGCGACGGGCCGGCGCGGCGCGCCGACTGTAGCGCGGCGCGCCGCAACGTACAATGCCAGCGATACAAATCAATGGATGTGCCCTGAGAACCTTGAAATTGGTAATAAATTGCGTCTCTGTGTGTATCGTAAGTGGTTTACAAACAACCAATCTACTTGACCCCTATAATCGCTAGCGGCGAGATTTGCTGTGGTTCTACTTATTTTGGTTGTTGACAACGAATAATGATAGGTAAAAACGTCCGGCGTCCACCGCGTCCTGCAACTGACTAGAACGGAAAGAGTGAGCTCACTCTTCCCAACTTTGACATGATTACGTGCGCTCTGAAGTTTGGGAAGGCCAATCTTGGGTTCTACGATCTATGGTAGATGTAGAATAAGGAAGAGTGTACAGCGTTCATCCTTCCCAGTCAGAGTGTTGTTATCTCAGAATACTTTTTTATCATGTACCGCGTTGTTACATGGTTCCAAGACTTTAAAATCGTGTAAAAGAAACTTACCAAGCCGCATGCCGAGACGGGGGTTTGTTACAAAATAATAGCCAATAATGGGAAATCCCTTTGAGAGAAGCTTCAATTTCCCGGTGTCCGTTGAGGCTGAGAGTTGTTTGTGGTAATATTCATCGATATAAATCAATAGATGTGCCCAGAGCACCTTGACATCGGTAATAAGCTGCGTCTCTGTGTGTATCGTATCTGGTTTACATAAAACCAATCTACTTGACCCGTACAATCGCTAGCGGCGAGATTTGCTGTGGTGCTACTTATTTTGGTTATTGACAACGAATAATGATAGGTAAAAACGTCCGGCGTCCACCGCGTCCTGCAACCGACTAGAACGGAAAGAGTGAGCTCACTCTTCCCAACGTTGACATGATTGCGTGCGCCCTGAAGTTTGGTAGGGCCTATCTTAGGTTCTACGATTTATGGTAATATTATTATTTTGTTTCCGCCGTATTACATTACAGCTAGCCGTTTTGAAAAATAGTGCCTTTTTGTAATGCGGCGGTTCAACGATTAGCCGCATTGTCATTGCGATACGTTCTTCAATAAGGCGGCCCACGTTCAGCCGTATTGTATTACTGATTATATTATAGGGTGACCAAATTTAAAAAAACATAATTTAAATAAACAAAATCAAAATTAATTTCATTCATCCGAAAAAACTGACCGAATACTTACGGTATTCCTTAATACTTTTTTACAACATTTTACCTCTCACATAAAGTTTGAAAGCCCATAAATTGATATCGGTGACGGTACACCTAAGAAACATGGTGCACTTCCATAGACAAGGGTCTATCATCCAGATTTGACTCCGGGTGGGCTCCGGCCAGAAGCTCTGCGGTCAGCCCTGAGTGTCGCTTCTCCATACTCGGCCTGCGATACACTACGGCTACTTGCATGGCTTGCTCCACTCAGGACCTCCCTTGAGCTTCTGGCTCCCGCATTTTTTTTAATACACTCCAGAGGTAGTAGCGCCAAGACTATATGGAGTCGGTGTGCTCCGAGTCGGATCTGGGTCTCATGTAACCAACCCGGTCCGATTTAGTCTTAACAAGGTGGACGGTGGAAACGAAATAGTTTCCAAGTAACACCCAGGGTGACAAGTGACACTCCAATAATATTGTGTGATTGTACACACCTCCGAACTCCAGAATCCACTGTCACTTTAGCAATTTAGCAACACACTTGCAGTACCTACCTATTCAATGCCATAGTTGTTGTTATGTCAGGCAGTGCCATGAGTGTTAAGAATCGGAACTAAAAATTGTGAAAGAGGCGGCTAATCTTTCGCTTTATTACTTAACGGCTAGCCGTGTTGAATGACGTATGGCGTCGAATACATTCCGGCGGTTTTTTAATCAGCCGTATTCAATCCGGCTGATCGTTAAACCGCCGCTTTACAAAACGGCCCTCAACCAACTAAGCCACCAGGCCAGCCAGTTTAATGTTTTTACTCTTTAAAGTTTTGGTTTCTAATTTTGATAATTTGGAAAATTTTGGTCATGTACGTTTCATTTAGCATACCTACTTAACAAAAAATATTGACCCCGTGCGAAGCCGGGACGGGCCGCTAGTATAAAATAAAAATGAAATCGTGCTGGTCTAGTTGCTAGAACGTCTGATCGTATCTAACGTCTAATCCTGAGGTCGTAGCTCTTCAAATACGTTCTGCAACTCTGAGTGGTTTTATAATAAGTTTATCATCACCGTTGGAGTTAACGATGAAAGAAAAATATTATAATGATAATGCTTATTAACTACTTTTGCTGAGAGGCTAAATCTGAAATCGCGATTTTAAACATTATAGATATTCCTTAAATATTTCGAGTTCAAATAGTATTTTTGAACGGCGAATGATTTCGGGATTTAAAAAACTCCTTTAAAATGCCCTTAAGAGTGCGCCTAAAGCCAAGAAAAAATCAGATTTCACCCGCGCGACGCGTTTCTTAATATGATGTACATAAAGTCGAGAATAGCATGACACAGTTTGGAGGAAAAATCAATATTTAATCAGGCGTCCATTTTTGACCAAGTTTTATTTAATTACTCAATAACTAAACATACATTTAAAAAAGTGTTCGGTTACTTTACTAGAACGTACAAATAGGAATTTTATTACCAAAAAATAATGTGGGGTCATCGCTGATAATTTCGAGTACTCGAATTAAAACGGGTTTTTTCGGTGTCATTTTTATTTTTTTATTGTAAAAAACTCTGATCTATTTTTAAAATTCTATTCGGTTATTGTGCTTCTTCTTGATTGTACCCACACGTCAATATTTTTTTTGTCATAGTTTTTAGTTTCTTAACTTCAGTGAGCGGCGTCGAAAATGGCCTTTTTTCGTTTTCTGGCTTTAGGCGCCCCCTTAATTTGTACAAATTACTCTTTAGCGGTAGAATAACTAGCAACAGTGTAGGTACATAGTACTTTCCAACTCAACAAATAGTTTCAAAACCGTTACTAACTTATATAACGAATAAAAAAAAAGCGATTACATTAGCCCTCATTCTGACTTTAGAACAATAATCGCAATATATTCTATAACATTAACACGCCCAAAAAATGGATGTATATTTTAAAACCACTTTGAGTAATTAATATTTGTTTTCTTTTTAGTTTCTTCCAAAAATTCTAGGGTATTTTCTCAAATGACAAAGGTTTTATTTTTCGAGAACTGTTGAGAGAATGAGTTTAGCAAGCCACTTTCGTATGGATAAACCCGTTCTGAATAACCTAGTAAACCCCCCCACATAAAGGTAATCCTGTAAGCCGGCGCTGATGCGATTGAAGAGAATACGCGACTCTCCTTCTGTTTTTTACGAACAGAATTCGGGAAAGTATAGGAAAATCTTTTATTTTCGTAATGGCTTCTGCTACCTTTGAGATTTTATCGTATTTATGTTCAAAGTATTCAGTTGTTTCTTTATAATTATGTTTGGGAATTTAAGAAAAGGTTTTGGGAATAGGCTCTGAACGGATTTATAGGACGTTAAAATGAGTTTACTTGTGTATTTTTATAAGCTTTTATATCCTTAAAGGCATGTTCTATCCCACAAAATATAATCATGCAAATTTCTACCGGTGTGAAGTTGGCAGCCAAAAGTTTCTGCCGTATTATCCGACCAAATTAAAATGGTATTTTTTGTAAAATTTGCTTAAATCAATGAATCTTATGCTTATGCTTTAGAGCATTAAATAAAAATGGTGAAACTCAATACTTATAATTTGATAAAGCTCAGAAACAAACCAAAAAACTAAAAAAACCCAGGGACATTTTTTCGCCAAGTCCACGTTTCCTTCAATACTGCGACCTGACGGCCCCTGAAATTCTGAAATATTATGAAACAGTATTGTAGCGTGTTTCATGCGCTATCAAAAAAACGAAGTTAAAATGTGGCTAAATGGTTTCTACTCAGATAAATGTTCATCTGAAATCGCTCGGGTACCGAAATCTTAGGAGGAAAAGTTGGCTGCTGGCTAATTGTGAACTCCCACAGCTGAAATTAGCCAAAACTCTTATCAGTTAATCTAGGTCTATACATATTCTATCAAAGTTAGTCATTTATAATAAGGCTTCATGCCGTTTTAACCCTAAACTTTCCACACAAACAAAACTAGTGAAAGTGCTCAACCCTAAAACACACCATGCTCGATTACGACCTGTAGGCCCCTGAAATACTAAAGTTTTTAGGTTTCATTCTGTAGAATGATACCTAGTCTATCTAAAAAATATAGTGAGAATGTGGCTAAACGATTGCTTAACCCTCAATTGAGTTCATGAAAAATTTACAAAAAAAATGTTTGCCAAGTTAATGTTTCCTTCAATACTGCGACCTGACGGCCCCTGAAATTCTGAAATATTATGTAACAGTATTGTAGCGTGTTTCATGCGCTATCAAAAAAACATAGTAAAAATGTGGCTAAATGGTCTCTACTTAGAGAAATTTTCATCTGAAATCGCTCGGGTACCGAAATCTTAGGAGGAAAAGTTGGCTGCTAGCTAATTGTGAACTTCCACAGCTGAAATTAGCCGAAAATCTAAACATTTAGTCTAGGTCTATACATATTCTATCAAAGTTAGTCATTTCAGATAAGGCTTTATGCCGTTTTAACCCTAAACTTTCCACACAAACAAAACTAGTGCAAGTGCTCAACCTTAAAACACACCATGCTCGATTACGACCTGTAGGCCCCTGAAATACTGAAGTTTTTAGGTTTCATTCTGTAGAATGATACCTAGTCTATCTAAAAAATATAGTGAGAATGTGGCTAAACGATTGCTTAACCCTCAATTGAGTTCATGAAAAATTTACAAAAAAGTTTTTTGCCAAGTTCATGTTTCCTTCAATACTGTGACCTGACGGCCTCTGAAATTCTGATATATTATGTAACAGTATTGTAGCGTGTTTCATGCGCTATCAAAAAAACATAGTTAAAATGTGGCTAAATGGTCTCTACTTAGAGAAATTTTCATCTGAAATCGCTCGGGTACCGAAATCTTAGGAGGAAAAGTTGGCTCCTGGCTAATTGTGAACTCCCACAACTGAAATTAGCCAAAACTCTTATCAGTTAATCTAGGTCTATATATATTATATCAAAGTTAGTCATTTAAGATAAGGCTTCATGCCGTTTTAACCCTAAACTTTCCACACAAACAAAACTAGTGAAAGTGCTCAACCTTAAAACACACCATGCTCGATTACGACCTGTAGGCCCCTGAAATACTGAAGTTTTTAGGTTTTATTCTGTAGAATGATACCTAGTCTATCTAAAAAATATAGTGAGAATGTGGCTAAACGATTGCTTAACCCTCAATTGAGTTCATGAAAAATTTACAAAAATCATTTTTGCCAGGTTCATGTTTCCTTCAATACTGCGACCTGACGGCCCCTGAAATTCTGAAATATTATGAAACAGTATTGTAGCGTGTTTCATGCGCTATCAAAAAAACATAGTTAAAATGTGGCTAAATGGTCTCTACTTAGAGAAATTTTCATCTGAAATCGCTCGGGTACCGAAATCTTAGGAGGAAAAGTTGGCTGCTGGCTAATTGTGAACTCCCACAGCTGAAATTAGCCAAAAATCTAAACATTTAGTCTAGGTCTATACATATTCTATCAAAGTTAGTCATTTAAGATAAGGCTTCATGCCGTTTTAACCCTAAACTCTCCACACAAACAAAACTAGTGAAAGTGCTCAACGTTAAAACACACCATGCTCGAATACGACCTGTAGGCCCCTGAAATACTGAAATTTTTAGGTTTTATTCTGTAGAATGATACCTAATCTATCTAACAAATATAGTGAGAATGTGGCTAAACGATTGCTTAACCCTCAATTGAGTTCATGAAAAATTTACAAAAATCATTTTTGCCAGGTTCATGTTTCCTTCAATACTGCGACCTGACGGCCCCTGAAATTCTGAAATATTATGAAACAGTATTGTAGCGTGTTTCATGCGCTATCAAAAAAACATAGTAAAAATGTGGCTAAATGGTCTCTACTTAGAGAAATTTTCATCTGAAATCGCTCGGGTACCGAAATCTTAGGAGGAAAAGTTGGCTGCTGGCTAATTGTGAACTCCCACAGCTGAAATTAGCCAAAAATCTAAACATTTAGTCTAGGTCTATACATATTCTATCAAAGTTAGTCATTTAAGATAAGGCTTCATGCCGTTTTAACCCTAAACTCTCCACACAAACAAAACTAGTGAAAGTGCTCAACGTTAAAACACACCATGCTCGAATACGACCTGTAGGCCCCTGAAATACTGAAATTTTTAGGTTTTATTCTGTAGAATGATACCTAATCTATCTAACAAATATAGTGAGAATGTGGCTAAACGATTGCTTAACCCTCAATTGAGTTCATGAAAAATTTACAAAAAAGTTTTTTGCCAAGTTCATGTTTCCTTCAATACTGCGACCTGACGGCCCCTGAAATTCTGAAATATTATGAAACAGTATTGTAGCGTGTTTCATGCGCTATCAAAAAAACATAGTTAAAATGTGGCTAAATGGTCTCTACTTAGAGAAATTTTCATCTGAAATCGCTCGGGTACCGAAATCTTAGGAGGAAAAGTTGGCTGTTGGCTAATTGTGAACTCCCACAGCTGAAATTAGCCAAAACTCTTATCAGTTAATCTAGGTCTATATATATTATATCAAAGTTAGTCATTTAAGATAAGGCTTCATGCCGTTTTAACCCTAAACTTTCCACACAAACAAAACTAGTGAAAGTGCTCATCCTTAAAACACACCATGCTCGATTACGACCTGTAGGCCCCTGAAATACTGAAGTTTTTAGGTTTTATTCTGTAGAATGATACTTAGTCTATCTAAAAACTATAGTAAGAATGTGGCTAAACGATTCAGGCAGGCATCATTCGATAAAGGCAGGGCCCTACAGGTCGTAATCGAGCATGGTGTGTTTAAATGTTGAGCACTTTCACTAGTTTTGTTTGTGTGGAAAGTTTAGGGTTAAAACACCATGAAGCCTTATCTTAAATTACTAACTTTGATAGAATATGTATAGACCTAGACTAAATGTTCAGATTTTTGGCTAATTTCAGCTGTGGGAGTTCACAATTAGCCAGCAGACAACTTTTCCTCCTAAGATTTCGGTACCCGAGCGAATTCAGATGAAAATTTCTCTAAGTATAGACCATTTAGCCACTTTTTAACTATGTTTTTTTGACAGCGCATGAAACACGATACAATACTGTTACATAATATTTCAGAATTTCAGGGGCCGTCAGGTCGCAGTATTGAAGGAAACATGAACCTGGCAAAAAAAATTTTTGTAAATTTTTCATGAACTCAATTGAGGGTTAAGCAATCGTTTAGCCACATTCTCACTATATTTTTTAAATAGACTAGGTATCATTCTACAGAATAAAACCTAAAAACTTCAGTATTTCAGGGGCCTACAGGTCGTAATCGAGCATGGTGTGTTTTAAGGTTGAGCACTTTCACTAGTTTTGTTTGTGTGGAGAGTTTAGGGTTAAAACGGCATGAAGCCTTATCTTAAATGACTAACTTTGATATAATATATATAGACCTAGATTAACTGATAAGAGTTTTGGCTAATTTCAGCTGTGGGAGTTCACAATTAGCCAGCAGCCAACTTTTCCTCCTAAGATTTCGGTACCCGAGCGATTTCAGATGAAAATTTCTCTAAGTAGAGACCATTTAGCCACATTTTAACTATGTTTGTTTGATAGCGCATGAAACACGCTACAATACTGTTACATAATATTTCAGAATTTCAGGGGCCGTCAGGTCGCAGTATTGAAGGAAACATGAACTTGGCAAAAAACTTTTTTGTAAATTTTTCATGAACTCAATTGAGGGTTAAGCAATCGTTTAGCCACATTCTCACTATATTTGTTAGATAGACTAGGTATCATTCTACAGAAAAAAACCTAAAAATTTCAGTATTTCAGGGGCCTACAGGTCGTATTCGAGCATGGTGTGTTTTAACGTTGAGCACTTTCACTAGTTTTGTTTGTGTGGAGAGTTTAGGGTTAAAACGGCATGAAGCCTTATCTTAAATGACTAACTTTGATAGAATATGTATAGACCTAGACTAAATGTTTAGATTTTTGGCTAATTTCAGCTGTGGGAGTTCACAATTAGCCAGCAGCCAACTTTTCCTCCTAAGATTTCGGTACCCGAGCGATATCAGATGAAAATTTCTCTAAGTAGAGACCATTTAGCCACATTTTAACTATGTTTTTTTGATAGCGCATGAAACACGCTACAATACTGTTACATAATATTTCAGAATTTCAGGGGCCGTCAGGTCGCAGTATTGAAGGAAACATGAACCTGGCAAAAATTTTATTTGTAAATTTTTCTTGAACTCAATTGAGGGTTAAGCAATCGTTTAGCCACATTATCACTATATTTTTTAGATAGACTAGGTATCATTCTACAGAATAAAACCTAAAAACTTCAGTATTTCAGGGGCCTACAGGTCGTAATCGAGCATGGTGTGTTTTAGGGTTGAGCACTTTCACTAGTTTTGTTTGTGTGGAGAGTTTAGGGTTAAAACGGCATAAAGCCTTATTATAAATGACTAACTTTGATAGAATATATATAGACCTAGATTAACTGATAAGAGTTTTGGCTAATTTCAGCTGTGGGAGTTCACAATTAGCCAACAGCCAACTTTTCCTCCTAAGATTTCGGTACCCGAGCGATTTCAGATGAAAATTTCTCTAAGTAGAGACCATTTAGCCACATTTTAACTATGTTTTTTTTAAAGCGCATGAAACACGCTACAATACTGTTACATAATATTTCAGAATTTCAGGGGCCGTCAGGTCGCAGTATTGAAGGAAACATGAACTTGGCAAAAAACTTTTTTGTAAATTTTTCATGAACTCAATTGAGGGTTAAGCAATCGTTTAGCCACATTCTCACTATATTTGTTAGATAGACTAGGTATCATTCTACAGAAAAAAACCTAAAACTTTCAGTATTTCAGGGGCCTACAGGTCGTATTCGAGCATGGTGTGTTTTAACGTTGAGCACTTTCACTAGTTTTGTTTGTGTGGAGAGTTTAGGGTTAAAACGGCATGAAGCCTTATCTTAAATGACTAACTTTGATAGAATATGTATAGACCTAGATTAACTGATAAGAGTTTTGGCTAATTTCAGCTGTGGGAGTTCACAATTAGCCAGCAGCCAACTTTTCCTCCTAAGATTTCGGTACCCGAGCGATTTCAGATGAAAATTTATCTAAGTAGAGACCATTTAGCCACATTTAACCTATGTTTTTTTGATAGCGCATGAAACACGCTACAATACTGTTACATAATATTTCAGAATTTCAGGGGCCGTCAGGTCGCAGTATTGAAGGAAACATGAACTTGGCAAAAAACTTTTTTGTAAATTTTTCATGAACTCAATTGAGGGTTAAGCAATCGTTTAGCCACATTCTCACTATATTTGTTAGATAGACTAGGTATCATTCTACAGAATAAAACCTAAAAATTTCAGTATTTCAGGGGCCTACAGGTCGTATTCGAGCATGGTGTGTTTTAACGTTGAGCACTTTCACTAGTTTTGTTTGTGTGGAGAGTTTAGGGTTAAAACGGCATGAAGCCTTATCTTAAATGACTAACTTTGATAGAATATGTATAGACCTAGACTAAATGTTTAGATTTTTGGCTAATTTCAGCTGTGGGAGTTCACAATTAGCCAGCAGCCAACTTTTCCTCCTAAGATTTCGGTACCCGAGCGATTTCAGATGAAAATTTCTCTAAGTAGAGACCATTTAGCCACATTTTAACTATGTTTTTTTGATAGCGCATGAAACACGCTACAATACTGTTTCATAATATTTCAGAATTTCAGGGGCCGTCAGGTCGCAGTATTGAAGGAAACATGAACCTGGCAAAAATGATTTTTGTAAATTTTTCATGAACTCAATTGAGGGTTAAGCAATCGTTTAGCCACATTCTCACTATATTTTTTAGATAGACTAGGTATCATTCTACAGAATAAAACCTAAAAACTTCAGTATTTCAGGGGCCTACAGGTCGTAATCGAGCTTGGTGTGTTTTAAGGTTGAGCACTTTCACTAGTTTTGTTTGTGTGGAAAGTTTAGGGTTAAAACGGCATGAAGCCTTATCTTAAATGACTAACTTTGATATAATATATATAGACCTAGATTAACTGATAAGAGTTTTGTCTAATTTCAGTTGTGGGAGTTCACAATTAGCCAGGAGCCAACTTTTCCTCCTAAGATTTCGGTACCCGAGCGATTTCAGATGAAAATTTCTCTAAGTAGAGACCATTTAGCCACATTTTTACTATGTTTTTTTGATAGCGCATGAAACACGCTACAATACTGTTACATAATATTTCAGAATTTCAGAGGCCGTCAGGTCGCAGTATTGAAGGAAACATGAACTTGGCAAAAAACTTTTTTGTAAATTTTTCATGAACTCAATTGAGGGTTAAGCAATCGTTTAGCCACATTCTCACTATATTTTTTAGATAGACTAGGTATCATTCTACAGAATAAAACCTAAAAACTTCAGTATTTCAGGGGCCTACAGGTCGTAATCGAGCATGGTGTGTTTTAAGGTTGAGCACTTGCACTAGTTTTGTTTGTGTGGAAAGTTTAGGGTTAAAACGGCATAAAGCCTTATCTGAAATGACTAACTTTGATAGAATATGTATAGACCTAGACTAAATGTTTAGATTTTTGGCTAATTTCAGCTGTGGGAGTTCACAATTAGCCAGCAGCCAACTTTTCCTCCTAAGATTTCGGTACCCGAGCGATTTCAGATGAAAATTTCTCTAAGTAGAGACCATTTAGCCACATTTTAACTATGTTTTTTTGATAGCGCATGAAACACGCTACAATACTGTTACATAATATTTCAGAATTTCAGGGGCCGTCAGGTCGCAGTATTGAAGGAAACATTAACTTGGCAAACATTTTTTTTTTAAATTTTTCATGAACTCAATTGAGGGTTAAGCAATCGTTTAGCCACATTCTCACTATATTTTTTAGATAGACTAGGTATCATTCTACAGAATGAAACCTAAAAACTTCAGTATTTCAGGGGCCTACAGGTCGTAATCGAGCATGGTGTGTTTTAGGGTTGAGCACTTTCACTAGTTTTGTTTGTGTGGAAAGTTTAAGGTTAAAACGGCATGAAGCCTTATTATAAATGACTAACTTTGATAGAATATGTATAGACCTAGATTAACTGATAAGAGTTTTGGCTAATTTCAGCTGTGGGAGTTCACAATTAGCCAGCAGCCAACTTTTCCTCCTAAGATTTCGGTACCCGAGCGATTTCAGATGAAAATTTCTCTAAGTAGAGACCATTTAGCCACATTTTAACTATGTTTTTTTGATAGCGCATGAAACACGCTACAATACTGTTACATAATATTTCAGAATTTCAGGGGCCGTCAGGTCGCAGTATTGAAGGAAACATGAACTTGGCAAAAATTTTTTTTGTACATTTTTCATGAACTCAATTAAGGGTTAAGCAATCGTTTAGCCACATTCTCACTATATTTTTTAGATAGACTAGGTATCATTCTACAGAATAAAACCTAAAAACTTCAGTATTTCAGGGGCCTACAGGTCGTAATCGAGCATGGTGTGTTTTAAGGTTGAGCACTTTCACTAGTTTTGTTTGTGTGGAAAGTTTAGGGTTAAAACGGCATGAAGCCTTATCTTAAATGACTAACTTTGATAGAATATGTATAGACCTAGATTAAATGTAAAGATTTTTAACTAATTTCAGCTGTGGGAGTTCACAATGAGCCAGCAGTCAACTTTTCCTCCAAAGATTTCGGTACCCGAGCGATTTCAGATGAACATTTATCTAAGTAGAAACCATTTAGCCACATTTTAACTTCGTTTTTTTGATAGCGCATGAAACACGCTACAATACTGTTTCATAATATTTCAGAATTTCAGGGGCCGTCAGGTCGCAGTATTGAAGGAAACGTGGACTTGGCGAAAAAAGTGTCCCTGGGTTTTTTTAGTTTTTTGGTTTGTTTCTGAGCTTTATCAAATTATAAGTATTGAGTTTCACCATTTTTATTTAATGCTCTAAAGCATAAGCATAAGATTCATTGATTTAAGCAAATTTTACAAAAAATACCATTTTAATTTGGTCGGATAATACGGCAGAAACTTTTGGCTGCCAACTTCACACCGGTCAAATTTCTGACATATAATGATACTAGCAGTACTCTGGGGGTTTACCCGCGTTAAACCCCACTTATTTTCTCGTAATAAAAATTTATCTGTGAGCCAAATTACAACCCGATCCGTTCAGACGTTCCGACGTGATTGAGCAACAAACGACAAAACTTTCGCTTTTATAATATTAGGATTAAACTAACATGGTTGGTGGAAATGTTAAATTAATAAACGGGATACTTACGTGTAATCTAATTATAAATGACTCATTATCGATGCAAGCAATTCCACTGTAGAATGCTTGGACATCAATAATCTGAAAAATAACTTCTCTAAAATTTGTTTCATACATTTGAATAATAGAATGACCTTCAAGTCACTTGACACACTTATGAGTTTTACAAGTTTGAAGAGTTCGATAGAACACCATTTTTAGGGTTCCGTACCCAAAGGGTAAAAACAGAACCCTATTACTGAGAGTTGGCTGTCCGTCCGTCCGTCCGTCTGTCTGTCACCAGGCTGTATCTCAAGAACGGTGATAGCTAGACAGTTGAAGTTTTCACAGATGATGTATTTCTATTGCCGCTATAACAACAAATACTAAAAATAAAATAAAATAAATATTTAACGGGGGCTCCCATAAAACAAACTTAATTTTTTACCGTTTCTTGCTCGATTAGTCCGTTTCAAGTAAACTAAATGGCGCCACTAGTACACTAAAACACGCATTAGACCTCGTCGTTAAAATAAAAAATTTACAAAAACTTTTGCATGAAAGTCTGTCTGTGGAAACAGTGATGGTTTATGATACGGGATTCAAATAAAGCCAGAGGAGGTACAGTAAATGCTAATGGTACAGAGCCCTTCGTGCGGGAGTCCCACTCGCACTTGGCCACTTTTAATAGGATTTGTTATGTCAGTTAAGATCCTCATAAATTACACATAACCCATATAATTTGCTATAAGAATAGCTATGTTTATGTTTTGAACCGTTTTAGTAAAATTACAAATTAAGAAATAGCACTTCTATCCTACCACGAATTTATTAGATAGCTTTTGAGGGACTGGTAAATTGGTTCCCTAAAGGGAAGAGGTACCGACATTAACAAAGCTTTCGTTTGCCAGAATAATTGTAGGTACCTATTAGGGCTGCTTTGGGATCTTTGGACGTGTGAACGCCCCTCTTGTAATAAACATTTTACAGTATAAGCCTTGAGTCTTGAGTGAGAATCACTCCATGAGTTCTTAGCCTTAGATGCTAGTAGCTGCCTACAAGTTTGTCCGTGTAGAATTTAGAAATAGGGTACCGGACTGGGTCAAAAATACACTATTCTTATTAGTCCGTCACCTAGATCATGGAAAAATATGGGACACGTATTTTTGTTTTTTTCAAAATATTAAAAATCGACAAAGATATAGAACATCAAACTTCGAGAGTGGGGGGTCGCGACGTCACTCGTGAGTAAAAATCGTAGGCACGAGTGACGTCTCGCGCAACTTCTAAGCGCTGTATCTTCGTAATTTTTTGTTAGTGAAATAAAAGAAAAAATACGTGTACAATATTTTTTAGAAATCTAACTGACGGACTAATTTGTTTTTTTGAGGATTGTACCCTATTAGCTATTCCCTAAGGAACTCTGCATATTATAGGGATAAAAAATAGCCTGTGCGTTATTTCAGACTACGTATAACATTTTTGAGTCACATATTTTACATTTCAGCTTGATTCCTTCAGTTCTACAAACATCTAAAAATGTAAACTCTTACATCCTAGTAATCTGTCAAAAATCATAAATGCGGATGTTTCGATGTTTGTTGCTCGTCACGACGTTTATTTCATGTCGTAACGCCTAAACGGATCAGGTTGAAATTTGGAACATATTGAGACATTGTGTGGAATAGCACAAAGGTTACTAATTATCCCGTTAAAATAACGGGATCGGGAACTGCACGGGTAAAACCGCAGGCACTGCTAGTCTTTAACACTAGTAACGTGAATTTTAGCATTAGAATAATGCTAATCTGATAAATCCACCCAGTGCAAATGATTTGTGTGATGAATTCAAATGTTTGCACTGTGTCTGGGTGTTTCTATGTATAATAAGCATGTATTTAAACTATATAAGTATTATATCAGCTATCTGGCCGCCATCATACAAGCTTTGCTTAGTTTGGGGTCAGATGGTGTTGTGTGATTGTCCACTAATATTTATTTATTTATTTATTTAATCTGTACAGTTTTAGACATTAAATGTCACTTAATTTTTAAGTAAAAAATTAATATAAAATATTGGTTTCGTAGTTCTTTTCAATTCAGAAGCGTATCTAAACTACAACCTAATTCCAATGAGTATGGCATTTCGTGACTTTGGGAAAACCTATTCCCGGTTTAATGCCACGCTTTCTCTGGTGAAATAGAGTGGCGTGCTTGCACCTTTGGCTAGCATTCATTAGCTAGGTTTATTTTTAAAGCCGACGTAAGAGGGGGTTGCTGTAATTTGATGTATTTCTTTATGTGTCTATGCTATCGTAGCTCTGTTACAAACATACCAGAAGACACGTTCTCGGGAAATGGGAGAAAATACATAAAAATATGATTGTCGAATTGATAACCTTCCCCTTTGAAGGCGTTTAAAAATACCAGTTAATAGCAATTTTTATTACGATCACCATAAAGGTGAAACTCGATTAATTTTATCTACCACTAGCGGCCCGTCCTGGCTTCGCACGGGGACAACTTTTTTTGTTCAGTAGGTATGCTAAATGAAATGTAGGTACATGACCAAATTTTTCCAAATGATCAAAATTAAAAACCAAAAGGTGAGGCTGGCCTGGTGGCTTAGTTGGTTAAAGGCCGTTTTGTAAAACGGCGGTTTAACGATCAGCCGGATTGAATACAGCTGATTTAAAAACTACCGGAATGTATTCAACGCCATACGTTATTCAACACGGCTAGCCGTAATGTAATAAAGCGAGAGATTAGCCGCTTCTTTGACAATTTTTAGTTCCGATTCTTAACACTCATGGCGCTCCCTGACATAACAACAACCATGGCGTTGAATACTGTGTGTTCCTAAATTGCTAAAGTGACAGTGGATTCTGGAGTTTGGAGGAATCGTACACAATATTATTAGGGTGGCACTTGTCACCCTGGGCGTTACTTGGATACTATTTCGTTTCCACCGTCCACCTTGTTAAGACTAAATCGGACCGGGTTGGTTACATGAGACCCAGATCCGACCCGGAGCACCCCGACTCCACCTAGTCTTGGCGCTACTACACCTAGAGTGTATTTAAAAGAATGCGGGAGCCAGAAGCTCAAGGGAGGAGCTGAGTGGAGCGAGCCATGCAAGTAGCCGTAGTGGAGCGCAGGCCGAGTATGGAGAAGCGACACTCAAGGTTGACCGCAGAGCTTCTGACGGGACCCGGAGTCAAATCTTTTTTTTTTAAAATATAATAGGTTCGCACTTGACCACCATCTCACCTGATGTTAAGCGACGATGCTATCTACGATGGAACATGTTTCGATAATAGACCCTTGTCTATGGAAGTGCACCATGTTTCTTAGGTGTACCGTCACCGATATCAAGTTATAGGCTTTCAAACTTGAGACTACGTGAGAGGTAAAATGTTGTAAAAAAAAATAGTACGGAATATCGTACGAAATAATCGATAAATTTTTTCAGATAAATGAAATTAATTTAGATTTTGTGTTGTTATTTTTTGAAATATGGTCTCCTTACAACATAAGTAGTAATACAATGCGGCTGAACGTGGACCGCCTTATTGAAGAACGTATTGCAATGACAATGCGGCTAATCGTTGAACCGCCGCATTACAAAACGGCCCCGTTTTTCAAAACGGCTAGCCGTAATGTAATACGGCGAACTATACAATCCGACTGTGACATATACATCATAATCCGGATCTCGTTGTTGGGCTGTATGTTTGATGTCTTGACACAAATTGTCTTCAAAAATGTGCCATAATTCCGAAGGAAAACAAAATAATAATATTACCACAAACAACTCTCTCAGCCTCAACGGACACCGAGAAATTGAAGCTTCTCTCAAAGTGATTTCTTTGATTTTGAGTAGTCTTGAAACGATGTACCTACGTGGTACATGATAAAGGAGTATTCTGAGATAAAATCACTCTTGACTGGGATGAACGCTGCGCTGTACTGTATGTACACTCTTCATAATTCTGCCGGCCGTCGCGTCGTTGCAAATATTTAGGATGGATATTTTTAATTTCGTAATATATTTTGAATGGAATGTCCGATTTTAATAATTCAAAAAGGAATCAATAGGTATTAAACCAGTCTTGATTGAGAAATAATTTCTTTTGATAAGAATTAAAACAAATGTATGAATAGCATGGTCTTAAGTTGATCGACATTTTTATCTTCTTTTAAAATGTAAAAAAGCAGTTGTAGCGACGTAATTACTGTAGTTAGACATATGCTCTCGCGAAGTTTTTTGTAGATTTTAATACGTTCTACAATATTGTAGAACATTGTTTGGTTCTATCATTGGTACTTTCCGCAGCGTATGCGATGAAAGCCATTTTATGGCTGTTTTTTTTATACCTTGCGTTGGTTTTAGTAAAAAATTCCAAGTATCACTATTTTTTTCTTGTAATAAAAATAGCCTATGTTACTCAGTGATAATGTAGCTTTCTCTTGGCAAAAGAATTTTTGAAATCAGTTCAGTAGTTTTTGAGTTTATTACATACATACAAAAATACAAATCTTTCCTCTTATATATATATAATATTAGTATAGATATAGATATGATTCCTCGGAGGAAAGAAATCGCGGTACCTAATTGGAGTATAGTGGCTCGAGAAAGACTAGAATGGAAAAGGTTGGAGGAGGCCTTTGCCGATTGGCAAACAGATCTACAAAAAAAACAGCAAACAACAAATTTGAGAATAAGTCTAAGTCTTATTTTATCGTTGTTTGCATTAGATTATTGTTGCTTGATTGTTTTGTAGTTATTGTTAACATTAGTTAAGGATCAGTCTTGAGATCTTGTGTTGTTGGGTGGGCAGAGGTTAAAGGGTTCCTCTCAGAATTGGGTCGCAGGCTCAGGGAGAATACGGGTGACTCCCGCTCCGGCGCGTTCCTGGAACAAAGGTTGGCCATTGCCATTCAGCGTGGGAACGCGGCGAGCATCATGGGCACTTTTGCACTGGGAGCAGTTAGGGGTGGGTTATTCGGAGATTAGTTTTTTAAATTAAATACGAAAAAGGACAACTTTTTAATTTCCATTATGATCGGCTATTGTTATTATTAAATGATTCCCAGACTTTCGACTGGACTGTCTGTCTGGTTGTCTGTCTGGGACGCAGACTGTCCCAGACAGACAGCGGTCTTTAAAGACCCTAAGTTCGTCGTAATGCAATAAAGCGACAGCACGAGACGCGATCGACCGCGCGACGTTCACGCCGGTCGTCATGGCAACGGGGGCTTTGATACAGACACATTCTTGCCTCGGTGAAATTCGCTTTGAAATGCAGTGGAATTTCTGCATATTTGCAAGAAATATCAAGAGTAGGTATGATTCATTTCAAACTAGAGCTCGCCCGTTCAGTCTTACTTCTGGATACTGTAGATTATTGGGTATAATTTTAATATTGTTTTTTTTTTATATTTGTAAACCTGCCTTCGTATCGCCAACAAAAAAAAACTGAATTAAACACAGCCGTTTGACAGATTTTACGACTTTCGTTGCTATTTAAATGCCTTTTAACATTTCTTAGATTGTTAAGTTTTGTAGGGGTTACTGGTACTGGAGAGGAAATGAAACCACGTCACTGTACATAAAAAATCTAATCCAATTTGTACTAATCCTACTAATTTTAGTATTAAAATTAACGTGGTTGTTACACATATTGATTAGGTAAACGGGTAACTCACGTGTAATGAGGTCGGTCAATCCGACTCGAGTTTCGGCCGCGTCCGGCGGCCTTTTTCAAGGAGAGTGTACGCGCTCGATGGCTTCCCGTTTGGCACTGAATCCTACTAATATTAAAAATGTGGTAGTATTTATGTTTGTTGTTCAATTACGTCAGCATAGTTGAAAAAAATCAGGTCGAAATTTGGAACACCTTTAGATTTTAGTCTGAAATAGAAAACACAACTACTTTTACTGCAGGCTACTTTTAAATGCGGAAAAACAGCTCTACTTTATTATAACCGCGGGACGCTGTTAGTTACTAATAGGCAATTTATATTTCGTTTTCCGAACCTCAGAGGCAGTAAACATGATATCAAATGAAAATAAGTAATAGAAGTTCCCTCAAACACCAATATTGCGAATACCGTATTTGAGAACTAGTTACCATGAGAACGCCTCAAGGATCAAGATCTTTTGATCACGGGAGATAGTTGCTATGACGACGCGCTCAGTAAACAGCTTAAAGGTATAGCACCTTGGAACTTCTTATTTCCACGAATTTGATCTGTTTGCTCGTGTTATGTGAATATATGTTATTTGATGGAATATATATTATTTGATGGGCCTCGTGGCTTGGTCGGTAGTAAATTAATTACTTAATTTATTTAAATTTTATTGAGTCATGAACCTATTGGAATGACAATTCATAAATTAATTTATTTCGTAATACCCAAGGACGTTTATTAAACGTCCTTGGTAATACCGAATTGAAATAAAAGTTGTTTTTTTATTAATTCTGCTCAAGGAGCTGTAAAAGTCGCCGGTTGGATCCCTATACAGAACAAAGCAGTTATAAGACTCGTTGTTGATTCTGCTTGAGGAAGTATCACACCAGTTATTCTAACGCCAATCAGTAATGTGCAAGCATCACTGTGTTCCAATTTGAAGGCAAATGTTTCTAGATAATTTACAGAGTTAAGTTACGGCTGGTCTAGTCGGGAGAACGGCACCAGCCGATTCAGAGACCCCGGGTTCAAACCCCACACGCACCACTGTCTTTGCGAAGTCATGTGCGTAATGCCGCTAACTTAAAACGGTGTAGGAAAACATCGTGAGGAAACAGACATGTACCTAGAATCTTTCGAAGTCATGTGTCATCCACCAACCCGCACTGGCCCAGCGTGGTGGATTATGACATTGACTCTCTCCTTGCGAGAGAAGGCTCCGAGTCCCAGCAGTGGGAACATTTAGTGGGCTGTTGATGACGATGATAATGAATTTACAGAGCATAGAGATAATTAATCTTATATCTCTGACTGTTGAGCATAGTGCAGTGCTAGGTAATGATTGAGAGTCTTGTTCCAATAGCTACTAGACACTGCGGTTATGGACAGACGTGTTGGTTACCATCTGGCACATGTTCTGCTCGTCTCGTCACCCTATGCCATAAAAATCAATATCCATCTTCATCATACAAGTATGTGTGATAAAATAGATTATTGTTTTGTGTTTTCTATATAGTATGAGTACCTATGTTTTTAAAATTAAGTGTAGTCACACCGAGCTCTTTCAGTATCAGTATTACGATATCATAGATATCAGAAACCATTATCAGACCCATGTGTACGATATCCTTCGTGTGTAACCCCGTGGTACTCGCCTAGCACTCCGCTTCCAGTAAGCTGAGCGGAAACCCAGAGGAAATCCTATTTTCCTTCGTCAAATTAGGATGTTTGATTTTCCACGTGAAACGATCATGAGGCTCCGAGGCCGTTGGCTCGGGGCGCGGATAAATATACTACGGAGAGAGACTAGGCGTCCGGCCCGACTTTGTGTGACTTGAATTATCTATGCTGTGAAAACTTTTTACAGACTTGGTAGACGATAGACTTGGTAGTAATGTCTTTGTAACTTTATAAATAGGTATGTATATATTTAAAAAATCGAATGTGGTCGAAATTCGACATTATTTAAATAAATAAAAGAGTATATATGTGCATGCGTGTGTCAAATTCATTACACATGCTACCAGGGTAGCATATGTAATTTTTTTATTGACATAATGTACATATTTATGATGCAAACTTTCATAGAAATATTAGCAATATTATACTTATTAGATAATTTTATAAATATTACAATAATATTCTACGCTTTTTTTCTGTAGGTATAAACAATACGTTAGGCAAATTCCATACTCCTCCGTCCGCGCAATTTTCGTGATAAGGGTTTTTTTTGCGTAAAGCATAATATCTACACACAATCGGTCTATTGATGTTGTAGTTATAGGAATGAGAATTTTTTGTAGAGTCGCCTGGAAGCTATAATGAAAACTGACGAAAGTTAGACACCCGTACCTTTCTCAAATAATTCACGCCAAACAATTCGCGAACTTTACTGTGTTTCGGTTTGAAGGGCAATGTTTCCGGAGAAAAAGGCTATGGCAAAGGAAAAATGTGCTTACGTAACTGTGATTGATTTTAATATTAGGTGCAGTAGTTTCAGACTTTCAGACGTACATAAACATTCAGACTGACAGTCTCTCTTCATGATAGATAAATAGGGTAAAAGGTGATTGACACGAAGGGTTATAAAAAGATGTTTGATCGTAATTTATCGTTACTTGGTTACTCGGCGTTTTATGGTGAGTTTCTCACTGAATCTTCATTACTGAAAGATAAACAAATTACGTTTAAAATGATGTACTATTTTTTTTAATTCAACAAAAAGCCAAAAGTGGCACATTAGGTACATAATTATGTATTTTCGGGTGCACAGTTCATTTTTGTTTAGAGCTGATATTATTAAGGCCGATTTACATCAGACGAGCGAATGCTCATTCTATCCCCACTGTATCAAATTAATTTGGTGTAAACAAACGTAGAGCATTCTTTCGTTGTATTGTTTGCGTTTGCAAAGATTCTATGGAATATCTTAATATGGAAAGCGCTAAGAACGATCTTTCGTTTACACTAAAAGATCGAGAAAGAATGCTCTTGTTCCAGCTCTAGCTCTATGTTCGTTCAGTTTAAATCGGCCTTTATGATAAGATATTTATCTGATTTCGATATTAAATACTCGTAGAAGTACTCGAAGTAAATACTCGTACTCGTAAATCGTATAAATCGTCCTCGTTAATGTTGTTATTTGATTATTTCCTTTGTATGAAAACATTATCTATTTATTTTTAAGCACGTTTGATGTAAGTATTTTTCTATTTATTAATATTTCTTTTCACACTCACTACACTCTATTTTTAATCGTGATTTTCGTATGAATATAATTATTTTTGTGTGAACAATTATCAAATATTTTAACCGATGCGATGTGTAGCGTCACTACTATTTTTCAAATTTAATTATTTGAATATCAATATTTCGACTTCTTTGATAATTTGTTATAGGTCGAAACTACGTTTACTGGCTGAGTTTACTATGTAGTAAATATATCAAAATGGTGATCATGGTTCTCAGTTTGGCCTATCACACTGCTCCAGTATGATTTTACAGGAACGCCTATAACAATTTTAGGGTTATTTGGTGGTAAGTAGTGGTAGTAGTTTATGACGATAAGCCTCTTTCGGCTTACCCGGTTAGCGCAACCGTATAAATACGGCTATAAAATATTATTGTGATATGGATATCAGTTATTTAATATCACCAGCTCCCAGATCGTAAAAAACACCATTAATATCTCCAAAAATTCATATTTCGCACACTCTCACAGTTTTATATTGGACGTCAATTTATGGCTTGCCCTCTGCGCATACAAATCGTGTTCCTTTCTTTCTGTATAAAAAAATCTGAATTTTTCCCTATATTAATAAAATTTTGGTAGTGTTGTTTTTGAACAGTTTTTTGGTAGATCTTGGCAAAGTTTTCTTGAAATGGCTATTTTCGTGAACTCGGCACTGTTAGCATTCAAAATGCAATAAGGTATTTACAATATTAGATATACAAACATATAACTCTTTATTGTGATACAAAAACAGAAATGTTACAGTAAAACACTCATGAGAATTGTTTTATAAATTGCCGAAAGATGGCACTTAGTACATCTAAATAAAATAAGAACACCTAGGCCGTGGAATCCGTTGCTTGAGTGGAGGTTTCATGATGGTTACAATTTTGGTTTCGTCAATTCGAGAGTAAATCGGTTCCTTCTAAGTAAGCACATTCCATCGTAGACCGCATCGTCGCATAACATCAGGTGAGACGACGACGAAAGTCAAGTGCAACTAATTATTAAAAATAATTTCTATATTCTATATCTATACTTCTATACTAATATTATAAAGCTGAAGAGTTTGTTTGTTTGTATGTTTGTTTGAACGCAAAGATCTCTGGAACTACTGGTCCGAATTGAACGATTCTTTCTTTGTAGGATAGTCCATTTATCAAGGAAGGCTATAGGCTATTTAACATTACGCTACTATCAACAGGAGCCGAGCAGGAATGAAAAATGTAACAAAAACGGGGAAAAATATTGCTTTTTGAGAGCTTTCGTTGCGTGACAGTATATGTCATATTTTAAAGGTTGCGTCATTAGAACCTAAAGTAACCGAATTTGTTCAAAATTTGAATTGGTACGATCGATTTTCGATAGATCGCGTAGCAACGCGCGCGCTTTCAGCTAGTTTCTAATACATTCTGGGCAATCGTGTAAAACTCATAACTCAAAAGATTCAGAATACAAATGAAACTTTTGTAGGCGGAAGAAACTTGGTCTCGGGCTAAAGTAAAATCTATATCTATATCTATACTATAATACTATTACTATATTACTATAATTACTATAATATTATAAAGAGGAAAGATTTGTATTTTTGTATTTTTGTATTTTTGTATGTATGTAATAAACTCAAAAACTACTGAACCGATTTCAAAAATTCTTTAACCAAAAGAGAGCTACATTATCACTGAGTAACATAGGCTACTTTTATTACGAGAAAAAAATAGAATTACTTTGATTTCTTTACTAAAACCAACGCAAGGTATAAAAAAACAGCCATAAAATGGCTTTCATCGCATACGCTGCGGAAAGTACCAATGATAGAACAAAACAATGTTGTACAATATTATAAAACGTATTAAAATCTACAAAAAACCTCGCGAGACCATATGTCTAACTACTGTAATTACGTCGCTACAACTGCTTTTTTACATTTTAAAAGAAGATAAAAATGCCGATTAAATTCAGACCATGTTATCCATACATTTGTATTAATTCTTATCCAAATAAATTATTTCGTATTCAAGATTGCTTTAATACCTACTGATTCCTTTTTGAATTATTAAAATCGGACATTGCATTCAAAAGATATTACGAAGTTAAAAAATTCCATCCTGTCGAAATAATAATAAACGACGCAACGGGCCGGCGCGGCGCGCCGACTGTAGCGCGGCGCGGCGCAACGTGGCGGTACATGCCATCGATACAAATCAATGGATGTGCCCTGAGAACCTTGAAATTGGTAATAAATTGCGTCTCTGTGTGTATCGTAAGTAGTTTACAAACAACCAATCTACTTGACCCCTATAATCGCTAGCGGCGAGATTTGCTGTGGTTCTACTTATTTTGGTTGTTGACAACGAATAATGATGGGTAAAAACGTCCGGCGTCCACCACGTCCTGCAACCGACTAGAACGGAAAGAGTGAGCTCACTCTTCCCAACTTTGACATGATTACGTGCGCTCTGAAGTTTGGGAAGGCCAATCTTGGGTTCTACGATCTATGGTAGATGCAGAATTAGGAAGAGTGTACAGCGTTCATCCTTCCCAGTCAGAGTGTTTTTATCTCAGAATACTTTTTTATCATGTATCACGTTGGTACATGGTTCCATGACTTTAAAATCGTGTAAAAGAAACTTACCAAGCCGCATGCCTAGACGGGGGTTTGTTACAAAATTATAGCCAATGGGAAATCCCTTTGAGAGAAGCTTCAATTTCCCGGTGTCCGTTGAGGCTGAGAGTTGTTTGTGGTAATATTCATCGATATTAATCAATAGATGTGCCCAGAGCACCTTGACATCGGTAATAAACTGCGTCTCTGTGTGTATCGTATCTGGTTTACATAAAACCAATCTACTTGACCCGTACAATCGCTAGCGGCGAGATTTGCTGTGGTGCTACTTATTTTGGTTGTTGACAACGAATAATGATAGGTAAAAACGTCCGGCGTCCACCGCGTCCTGCAACCGACTAGAACGGAAAGAGTGAGCTCACTCTTCCCAACGTTGACATGATTGCGTGCGCCCTGAAGTTTGGTAGGGCCTATCTTAGGTTCTACGATTTATGGTAATATTATTATTTTGTTTCCGCCGTATTACATTACAGCTAGCCGTTTTGAAAAACAGTGCCTTTTTGTAATGCGGCGGCTCAACGATTAGCCGCATTGTCATTGCGATACGTTCTTCAATAAGGCGGCCCACGTTCAGCCGTATTGTATTACTGCTTATATTATAGGGTGACCAAATTTAAAAAAACATAATTTAAATTAACAAAATCAAAATTAATTTCATTCATCCGACAAAACTGACCGATTACTTACGGTATTCCTTAATATTTTTTTTTACAACATTTTAACTCTCACATAAAGTTTGAAAGCCCATAAATTGATATCGGTGACGGTACACCTAAGAAACATGGTGCACTTCCATAGACAAGGGTCTATCATCGAGATTTGACTCCGGGTGGGCTCCCGCCAGAAGCTCTGCGGTCAGCCCTGAGTGTCGCTTCTCCATACTCGGCCTGCGATACACTACGGCTACTTGCATGGCTTGCTCCACTCAGGACCTCCCTTGAGCTTCTGGCTCCCGCATTTTTTTTAATACACTCCAGAGGTAGTAGCGCCAAGACTATATGGAGTCGGTGTGCTCCGAGTCGGATCTGGGTCTCATGTAACCAACCCGGTCCGATTTAGTCTTAACAAGGTGGACGGTGGAAACGAAATAGTTTCCAAGTAACGCCCAGGGTGACAAGTGACACTCCAATAATATTGTGTACAATCCCTCCGAACTCCAGAATCCACTGTCACTTTAGCAATTTAGCAACACACTTACAGTACCTATTCAATGCCATAGTTATTGTTATGTCAGGCAGTGCCATGAGTGTTAAGAATCGGAACTAAAAATTGTGAAAGAGGCGGTTAATCTCTCGCTTTATTACTTAACGGCTAGCCGTGTTGAATGACGTATGGCGTCGAATACATTCCGGCGGTTTTTTAATCAGCCGTATTCAATCCGGCTGATCGTTAAACCGCCGCTTTACAAAACGGCCCTCAACCAACTAAGCCACCAGGCCAGCCAGTTTAATGTTTTTACTCTTTAAAGTTTTGGTTTCTAATTTTGATCATTTGGAAAAATTTGGTCATGTACGTTTCATTTAGCATACCTACTTAACAAAAAATATTGACCCCGTGCGAAGCCGGGACGGGCCGCTAGTCATTTATAAAGTAGTATAGCTGAAGACATTGTGACGGCGTGGACGGGATCTTAAAGTACAAAGGTAAATATCCTCGGTTTTGTCGTTTCAATAAAACTCCTGTGCACACAAGTATGTTGCCAGCTGCGACTCGTATAAAGTTACGAAGCGAGATAAGGCGGCTTTAACTTTTATGTCTGTGCTTTTAAACTTTTTCTGTCATTAAATATAATATCCTGATTGTTTTTCTTTTGGATGTAACCGTTGAACCATGTCGAAGCCGTGATGTCCTAGTGACGAGAATGTAATCCTGAGATCGTAGGTTCAAATCCTCTGTACATACAGATGGCGTAACATGTCATCACCACGGGCTTTAACGGTGAAGGTAAACATCGTAAAGAAATTGACATGGTCCAAGTATTATTCGTGGTCATGAGTCATATGCCAACCATAACTCGGCCAAAATCCTTGCAGCCTCAGAGGTAGAAACTGTTAGTGGCCTTTGAGGACTAATAGTTGGTCTGAGTTAGTGCCTGCTTATGCTTGTCTTTAATAAAAGATGTTTGTCATAGGTATACAACGCATTCCTTTTAGCTTAGTAAACTACACATACAAAATGTAGAAAAATGTGTCATGATAATGTTAATGTTTTGAAGAAATACAATTGGCTTCAGATGGTTTCTACGTAGCCATGGCTGCTGCAAGCTGATGGCTTAGGCTAGCGTAGAAGGTAGGCCCCTAAACTTACCAACTATTTGTACGCATCTAAGAAGTTTACCTGACGCATGTTTGAGAGCTTTCAATATGCTACATGTTGTATGACAACTAACGCAAGGGCACCTCCAACGGATCGACCCTACCTTGGTTTGGGCTGCCATAGGCACAGCAAATTAAGAATCGATCTGGCATCCGCGAAGGTGACATCTACGGTCCTAGCGGGGAAGTACTGGCGTCTGCCGATTTGTAGCCGGTGTAAAGTGCTAAAAATATGCTATTTTATGTTGTCTGACGTCGAGCACAAAAAAAAACCACTCACCGCCGTATTCCTGACATTTCTTGTAGGTACGATTACAGTTACCCGATCCAAATACCGTCACACAAGCCAGAAACCTGGGAAATACTTTCCAAACAATATTGACATTTTCGACGTTAAACGAACTCAAAGAGTTAGAATTAAGCTTAAGTTAGGTTTTGTAATACTGGGGTCGGTTAATAGCTAATCTATGGTCACAAGTAAGTAAGTTGCCATTCATAGGGACTCCGATAGTAGTGAAAACTTAAAACTTTAGAGAATTGTTGTATTAAACAGCGCTAATGTTGCATAATACGTCGCCTGAATACCTACATCTATCATAGATATCTTGTTATCATGTATATCTATCGGTGACACGAACTCACAAGATTTCAAACATATAATAAAGGTAGCGGTTCGCGCGGAGACCGCGACAGCAGACTGCGACCGGAGACCGCAACAGGCACTTGACGTCATAGAATTGTATAGGCGCCAGTTCGCGACGAGACCGTGACAGGAGACCGAGACACGTGTCAAATGCCTGTCGCGGTCTCAGCGCGAACTTGCTCTTTAAAAAGCGTCTACACATATTTATGACCCTCTATTACATTATCTTTGACCCGCTCTGCTGATTTGCCTCCACGCTGCTCTGACGCTTCGCGGCTAGATTTCCTTCTACCAAAAAGTGCTCAACTGAAAAGTTATAATGTAACTAAAAAGTATTTCGCATAAAGGTGCAAGGTCGTGAGAACCAGGGCTAGGCTCTGTCCGAGTTTCCCTCGGCACATATCACAGGTGCGCCGCATTCAGCCATATAATATCATGTCAAGGATACGAACCCCTAATTGGATTGGACCATTTACAAAATTAAACTTTGCTTCGATTAGAATAATTTAAAATTCTAGTCGAGTTTCTCTTACTGGCACGGCATGGCATGATCATTTGCAATTTATTTTTTTAGCTGTAGCAAAAACTTTCGCCTGATACTTTTATGTATACTACTGTTTACTAGTAGTCCGCCTCGGCTTCGCTCTTGGTACATATATATACCCTATAACATATAAGGTATAATATATGGTGAAAGAATAATTGAAATCGGTCCAGTAGCTCCTGAGCATAGCGTGTTTCAATAAATAAAATCTTCAGCTTTTTAGTATTAGTTTAGATTACTAGCAACACCTCGCGGTTTTACCTTTACGTAGTTATCTTTGCCATATTTTTCCTGGGATAAAGAGTAGCCTATGTGCTATTCCAGGCTATATTCTTTGTTCCCAATTTCAACCCGTGTCCTTTTTAGGGTTCCGTTTTTACGTTTTACGGAACCCTAAAAAGGACGATTCTTCATGTCTGTCTGTCTGTCTGTCCGTCCGTATGTCACAGCCACTTTTTGCCGAAACTATGAGAACTACACTATTGAAACTTGGTAAGTAGATGTATTCTGTAAACCGCATTAAGATTTTTACAAAAAAAAAAGAAAAAAAAAAGAAAAATTAGGGTTGCCCCCCATACTTCGAACTAAAACCCAAATTTTTTTTTTCATCAAACCTACTCGTGTGGGGTGTCTATCGATAGGTCTTCAAAAATGATGTTGAGGTTTCTAAAATAGTTTTGTTTTAGTTACACTGAATAATTTGCGCGAGAGACACTTCCAAAGTGGTAAAATGTGTGTCCCCCCCCTCTAACTTCTAAAGTAAGAGAATGAAAAAACTAAAAAAAATATATGATGTACATTACCATAAAAACTACCAACGAAAATTGGTTTGAACTCGATCTGATGAGTAGTTTTTTTTAGTACGTCATAAATACACTATTATTAAAACTTCGATCAAAGTTACAACGAACTACAAGAACTATGTGTACTATGTATATTATGTTACTTGCTGCAACGGAACCCTTCATGGGCGAGTCCAACTCGCACTTGGCCACTTTTTTATTTTATTAAAGGCTCTGGTACAAAAATAATAATTGGGCAATGTCGGATAAGTATGTACAAATAAAACCTTGTAGGAAATAAATCCTACTACTGCCGTAAGTAATCTTTCCTTGGCACACATTAACATGTGTCCATGTCAAGGATTTGGACTTCTAACATGTCAAGGATGTCACAAACTATTCTCGAGGTGATATTTATTATTACTTTATAGACCGGCAACGGGCTAACCTTTTTGCTTCGTATCATTAATTGCAGATATTGACCGTAGGTATAAGTTACGGCTGGACTAGTCGGGAGAAGATACTAGTAGATCCGGAACCTCTGAACATGCGCACCACTGTATTTTCGAAGTCATGTGCGTAATGCCGCTAACCTAAAAACGGTGAAGGAAAACATCGTGAAGCAACCGACATGTATCTAGAATCTTTCGAGTGCTTGCGTCACCCCACAACCCACACTGGGCCAGCGTGGTGGATTATGGCTTTGGCTCTCTTCTTGCGAGAGAAGGCGTGAGTACCAGCTGTGGGAACATTTAGTAAGCTGATTAAGTTATTTGGTGGAGTTAGTTACCGATATTTCGATGACGTTTCGTGCAGTTTGTTGCTGTTTCTATTTTACCTAAGTTTGTAGTTATTAGTTCTAAATGTCGTAATGTAAGTTATATTATACCCTTCGAAAACGAATGGTAGAATCGCTTTTACCACCAGTGTCCAACCACTACTCCGACTCGTGGTTTGAAACATCGAGATGCCTTAGGCCCGACTCGCGACGCGGCCGGCGTCGTGACGTCACACAAAAAATCATTACTAAAAAATGAAACCAAATTTTGTGTGTCTGTAAACGATAATGTACTAATTAATATAATCGCCTATCTCTTAGGCATCAAAATAAACTAATAATCGAGTATGCATATCATGAAAAAATAAGGTTTTAAAGTCCCAAAACCGGTTTTGCCCAAATTTGGCCTCTTGGGGCTTGACTACTTGTTAAAATTTCTTATAGCGCATCATAGACAAATTTTTCGTGGTCTGAGAATGAAACTCATCGTCACGCTAGTGAATGAAAGAAACCTTCGGGTGAACCCGGGACCATGGCGTGTTACCATGTGTACCATTACACATCTAACCATGGCCACCTAGTCTAGATAGTCAAGCAAGAAGACTTATCCAGACGACCATGTTTTGAAGATTTATTCCAGATTAGCAGCTCTCTCCGGTTTCACCCGCGTAGTTTCCAAAGTGAGGTATCGAATTCTGAGTTATAAGCTTTTACTTCTATCGGCAGTCCTATGACTGCCAATTGTTTTTTACTCTCTTTACCAACGGACATGAAGAGAAGACGGTAGACTTCTAGGTAGACTTACATTTGAAGGCTGTTTTTGTCGAAGTGCTGGTCACTAAACAGTGGGAAGGGCCACAAACACCTGACTCCATTTACGACAGACCTTTACGGGTTTCGTGTGTGCTCTGCTTGTTTATTGGGAGTTTTGTAGCACAATAAACGGCCGTTTTCATTGGCTTTTCATGGGTAAACCGTAGACAAAGCTGACATCTTGTTTCACGTTGTATCCCCAAGGGATATTACGAAGATACTTCTCACTACGGTTAAAGACAGATAAATACTGTTTATTATACATACTAAAACACATGTATAAGATATGCCTCTCCTTTAGACGCAATATAGGATGAAACAACTGAAAGTAGGTATTGTTTTTACCATATAGTCTGTACGTGCAATATTGCTTGGTAGACATCAAGCATCAAGTATGAGACATCAAGCATTCATAATAAGCAGCCCACTGTAAGTTCCCACTGCTGGGACTCAGGTTTTCTGTCACAAGGAGAAAGCATAGGCCATAATCCACCACGCTGGGCAAGTGCAAGTTGCCGGATGACAAATATCCTCAAACGATGTAATCTATCTTTGAACGTGCTGATTTCCTCGTAGAGTTTCCTTTACCGTTAAAGCTAGCGGTGGTGAAAAACTTTGCTTTTGCACATCACTTTCCACGATTACCAAGGCTGCACCCCACTGTTACCCAAAGGTTTATCCTTGCCTTATATTTTACTAGCGGCCCGTTCCGGCTTCGCTCGGACATAACCTAGACACTGTCTGCAGCGCCATCTGCCGGGCTTATTTGTGAATTTAAACCATTTCGAATACATACACAAAAAAAACATTCAAATCGGTCCCGTCGCGTCGTTTAGGAGTTCACTGTCCAATGATTGAATTACTAAAATGGCTCTAAAAAAACAGGGGTTGGTGATAAAAGGGTAAAAATTTAGAGTTATATGTATTTTTTAAAGCCACATTATAAAAAAATAAAAACAAATTTTATATACCAAAAATTAAAAAAAAAATGTTTGGGGTGAACAACCCCTAATACTTAGGGGTATGAAAAATAGCTAGTAGCCGATTCTCAGACCTACTGAATATGCATATAAAATTTGGTAAAAATCAGTAAAGCCGTTTCGGAGGAGTAAGGAAACAAACACTGTGACACGAGAATTTTATATATAAAGAAGAAAGAAGATATTAAATTTTTGCCTTGTATAGCTAATTATTTTTTTCGAAAGTTTTCGTTTACTTTTTGATTTAACTTTTTTAGTTTAAGTCTTATTTTGCGTTTTGCACGTATAATAAAAAAGAAAAAGCCTTTAAGGAATAACAAAATCTTATTTCCTTTCGTCTCAAGACCTGGATATCTAAACCGGCTAAAGGCTACAAGAAGGGGAGTAAAAGGTGTTAAAAATGCAAGGCTTTAAAAGGTCAGGTTCAGAACACACCTTCATCCAACTTGTACGGGAACGTGCCTGAACGCGTTACAGTGCCAGCTCTGAGTTATTAGGAGTTCTATTTACGACCCATCAAATATTCAAAGGTCTGTACCGCATTATACCACGGCAAGCTTATTTATACAGGTCAGTTAAAGCACTATAATCGTAGTTTCTAGGCAGTGAAGTCGTTTATAAAGATTTTTTTTTTTAGTGGTATGATTTTGTCAACTTCACAAATATGTTTGTTTTTGGAATTGTCTAGTCTAGGGTGTGTCGTCGTGCTGTCTATAGGGAATGAGTGATACTTTAAATAATGTATACGAACGCTTGTCTTTGTTTTATTTGTAGTGGTTGTGTACTGTTTCGTCTGTAAGAGCAGGTGAAACTGTTAATTTCTTTGTAAGTTTTGGATTAAAAGTTTATGTTAAAGTCAAAGGGAGATTAAACTCATTTAAAATGTTGGTTTCAATATAGATCTTGTTTAAATTACATAGAGCAGTTTAATTTTTAGCCTGGAATGTGATTTCTGGAGGTATGCCGTATAAGTACCTGGCTCTTGGTATGCCTTAGGGAATCATAATAATCCTACTTCTTACTTATATTATAAACTCGAAACTTTGTACGTATGTATAGATGTTTGTTACTATTTCACGCATGAAATGTATTAAATTTCATTAGTGTAGTATTACATAGACTAACTTTTATCCCGAGAAACTAAAGGGAGCTTCATCGGTATAGTACCCGCTGATGAAACTGCGGGGTGCTGCTAGTGTTTTATAATACATGCGAAATCAATTCGAAACATTCCAAAGCTCTGCCTCTACAAACTTAGATAAGCAGCTCAGTTAAAGCATTATAAACGTAATTGCCATACAAAACGAAAAAACTTGCAGGTAATATTCAGTTCCATCATTCTGTCAGTTACTGAAAATTATGTTCGTCGTCGAAAATCCCAATCTAAGGTGGTAGTCTAGATAAGTCTAGGTCAGTGCTATAAGCTCTGGACGCCTTAGTAAGATTGCGGAAATAATTGTTGCCTATTATGGCTAAAGCACGCTGATTGGTCAATAAGAGCGCCCCAAACGAAATGTTCTGTGATTGGTTGACAACTCGACTACATCCTCTCTTTGACACGTTGCCTTAAATTTTCTGAGGTTATTCTTCAGTGTAAAACTGTAATTACCGTGAGATCACAATCTAATGACGTTAGATTATATTTCATAAACTAACCTAACTTACTGTAATATTGGAATCTCGCGTTTCTCACCCTTTATATCTCTTTTAAAATTTGTACCTGAAACCAACAAGTTAAAACTAGGAACCAATCAAAATAAAGATTGTTTTGTAATCCAACATTTAGCCAGAGTTAACTACCTATATTCAATGTTGCTGTAACTGTCTCGTGTTTTTGCAAAAATCCTAAATTTTTTCAGTACGATTGAGAAATGTCATAGCCAATATCCGTCTTTCTGCGAAAACCCTGGGGTTTGTACAAAGATGCGCTAATGCAAATCTCTCTACGACATAAATGCCGACATGTCCAACAATAATACACAGTGGTAATGTTTATAGTATTACGCCGGCGTGCCACACTCTGTTGGATACATTACTGCACTGTGTTTGGTTAGCTTCCATAATATTTGCGCAGGTGCACTGTTGACATTCTGTGGTCTGCACTGTTATGATGCCCTGTTGCACTTTATGCTATGTTTATGTTTAGGTTTAGTGAATCATCGTTTCGACAATGGAATTTAATCTTTTGAATAGGTACAGTTTGGTGGAATATTCTACTTGATTCTGTTTTTCGAAAAGTGCAACCTGGGTGAATTCTAATCTAGTGTAAATAGCACCGTATAATTATTATTGTCAACACTATCAGATTATATATACTATAGATTCTTCTATCACGTGATATTATAATCTTACGGTAGATAAACCTGTTACATTTTAGGCCGTAAAGCTGCTTAACAACAGGCATCAAGCCGTCGTACTAAGTAAGTAACAAACGAATAAGTGTCAAAGTTCGGATGTTTGTTGCTTAACCACGTCGGAATGGCTGAACGGATCGTGTTGAAATTAGATTATAATTTCGAATAGCACATAGAAGAAGAATCAGTTCGAACCGCGAAAATATGTAATTTCTCAGTTTTTATTAACTCAACACGTCGACTGCGACTATTTCTCATTAAACTTAATTACCACAAAAAATAAATTTAAATCACCGATGTAATTTTTTATTCACTTTCTTTCAAGTGTTGTTACGACATAGCCGTTAACTCAGGATTTCTTCGTCTCTTCACAGCATTATGAAAATACACACTTGAGTCCCATTATCCCTTGTTCCATCGTTTTCCTCTGTGCCCAGATTCCAATGCGGGGGAGGCCTCATTACAGCGCTGCGTGAAGCCAGAATACGACCACAAACTTAACCGCCCCTATGGCCAAAAGTCGAACTAACAATGCTAAACTCTTGAGTGACGGTTATGCCGTAGTAGTGACACCTTTCATCGGTCCACAAAACATTGTTATACAGTAACGAACGACTTGACATTTGCCGTGGCAGGTGTGTCGTCACATCTGCCTGTAATATAAAGAATCCTCTGGTTTTTATAACGTATTATCCAGGTATTTATTTTTAGGTTTTAACAATGTTTTTATAAAAATATAGAAATCATTACAACATTGGGTTCTACCTGTGCGTTGCTGACGACAAGGTGGTAGAATCCGAGCCATCAGGCGACAGTAACAAACCTGCTGCCAATGCAGATTGTAGTGAAAATTATTTTTTGTTATAGTACATAGGATTAAAAATTGAGTAGAATGGTAACTAATTAAACTAACATCTTATACCTTTAAACGAGCAATTCTTGTATATATATCGTCAATATATATATATATATATTTGATAAAATTATGTATGCAGGGGATTATATATATTTATATATTATATATAATCCCCTATAAGGGGACGATAAATCGATCTAACCAGGTTTCATAAAAAAACGCTTTTTTTGCGCGTTTTTGGACAATGAAAAACTGGCACATTAGACATTAGAATGCGAAGGTATATTTCGCCGCGTGACGCGACAGCATAATTAGCTCAGACGGGAAGTCGGGCGGTCATAGCAGCCACGAATTAGTAGCTCCGGGTTCGAATCCAGACGGCTTCTCTTTTTTTTGCAATTCTTTTCTTTTTTTTTCAATCTATTTCTTGGAGTCTTTTATCTGTAGGTATCTAAGTATATTTAGTATTTAAACCGAGCAAAGCTCGGTCACTCAGGTACTTTTCATAATTTGTAGCCGAAGAGAAAAAAAGCCAACAAATGTTATTTTGTAATATGTATTTTCAAAACACTTTATTTTAATTAATTATTATTGTATATTATTGTACATTGATACAAATTATATTATTGTTTTATTCAGTTTTGTTCCAAGTTACATCCTAGAGACTTTGACTCAAAGATTCTAGAGACTCAAATGTCAAACCAGGCTGTTTTATTATTTGAGAACCAACAGTGACGTGAGACAAACGCAAGAGACAAATATGACCAAAATGCCAGAGCAAAAACGTCTAATTTATATAAAAAAGTCGTTTGATATTTTCTATTTATGGATCCAATTAAAAGAAGTTTTAATGAATCATGTTATCGCGTTCCAACTTCGTTTGCGTCAACGTTTGTTTTCAACTCGATGTTTTATTAGTTACTCAATTTTCGGTGTTTCACTGTGAATCAATCTAAATGCGTTCTGCGGTTTTAATGTTACTATTTAGGGATTACCAATTCGTAACCTCATTTTTTTTTATATAAAGTAACCTGCCTATTTAATAAATGCTCGGATAACTCACGTGTGATATGGCCGATCCGACCGGCCTACCGCCTAACTAAATTGGCTATGGTTTGCTAACGCTGTCACTATCATTTCAAGCGAAAAGAAAAGAGAGAGCAATAGTCAAGCTAAGACAGTTCTAGTTAGGCGGTAGACCCCCCGGTCTTTTTACCCTACTACAAAAAAGGAGGAGTTTCTCAATTCGGTTTTATATTTCTTTTGATTTTTTTAATTTTAATTAATTGTGAATTAATCTTGAACGATATTTTTTTGTTTCGTAGATCATAGTCCGATATAAATTTTATGAAAACTGGTGTAGCTGTTTTTGAAATATGAACAAAAAACTAAATTTGCTTTCATGTAATTTAGACGACGCAGTGATTGGCTCTTATGAAATTTGGTCGAGTGGCCGAATTTAATTTTAAATTTAAGACAGTTTTTGATTTTTCGGAGAAAACACATTATTCAAGGACGCGGCTGAAGTTTACATTTACATTATTTTGATCTAGCTCATAGGGTTCAGCCAGCGGCAGCGTTTGCAGTGTAAGCGCAAAAAATGTGTATATGTATGACATTACTTTTAAAATTATCAGTGTTTCTCTGCTAATTTATGCACGTATTGTACTAATAAACTTTCCTCTTGAGTTACTTTATCTATTAAAAACCCGCATCAAAATTTGTTTGCTGGTTTGCTATGTATATAGGGACGGACAGTTTTTTTTTAAATAAACAGTGACGAGACGAGCAGGACATTTGCCTGATGGTAAGCAACATGCCTGGCACATAACAGCACAGTGACACGCAGCTATTGGAACATAAAAGTCCAAATCATTACCTAGCACTGCACTGCGCTCGTCACCCAGAGATCTAAGTTGCTATGTCTCTAAGACCTGTAATTTCTCTGGAAACATTGCCCTTCAAACCGGAACACAGTAATGTTTGAACATTACTGCTTGGCGGTAGAATAACTGGCAAAGGTGTGGTCCTTCCAGAGGCGGACTCTGCCAAGAGTCCTACCACTACATTAAAAGATGCGGGAAGTGATTTTGTTTTATACTAAGTAGTGATTAATTACCTCGAAGTTTCGGCAGCGTCATATCCTCCGTGGTCACGAAAAGACTGAAATACCTGTGTGTACCGTCAAATGAAGTGACGAACTATTAACACAAAATAAAGTGGCCAAGTGCGAGTTGGACTCGCCCATGAAGGGTTCCGTTGCAGCATGTAACAGAATATACATAGTACACATAGTTCTTGTAGTTCGTTGTAACTTTGATCGAAGATTCAAAAATAGTGTATTTATGACGTACTAAAAAAAACTACTCATCAGATCGAGTTCAAACTAATTTTCGTTGGTAGTTTACATCGTAATGTACATCATATATTTTTTTTAGATTTTTCATTCTCTTACTTTAGAAGTTAGAGGGGGGGGGGGGACACACACATTTTACCACTTTGGAAGTGTCTCTCGAGCAAATTATTCAGTGTAGACGAAAATGATGATAGAAACCTCAACATCATTTTTGAAGACCTATCGATAGACACCCCACACGTGTAGGTATGATGAAAAAATTTTTTTTGAGTTTCAGTTCTCAGAATGGGGGGCAACCCTAATTTATCTTTTTTTTAAATATGTTTGTTCAAATCTTAATGCGGTTCACAGAATACATCTACTTACCAAGTTTCAACAGTGTAGTTCTCATAGTTTCGGCAAAAAGTGGCTGTGACATACGGACGGACAGACAGACAGACATGACGAATCTATAAGGGTTCCGTTTTTACGTTTTACGGAACCCTAATACACAGTACAAATATATATTATTCACATAATTGTTTTGGGAATCGAAACCATGATCCTGAACTCGAGCTGTCCACAGAAATTACTGCAAGAGAATAAAATATATATGTTTATTTTTGTATCCCTGTCTTTATGTGTATCCGTGGTAAAACTACGTATAAACTAGATTAGGTACTTACAAAATCGTACTCTTTGAGTGGAAAATACTCTTCTTTGCATAAAAGCTAATGTGACGGGAGGAGCAATATTTGCGTCTGATAGTAAGTAAATCACCTACCCATAATAATACAGTACAGCTGCCATTCACTCTTACTAAAAACAGGCTTTACGTAAAAAAGAAAAAATACATGTTAGATCCAAATAACTATTTAATGCTCACCCAAGATTCCTTAATATAATCCTATAGTATGTACCTTCATAAAATAATAAAAAGAAGGTTTTAGTGTACGTATTGTAATCTACCCTCTGGGTATCATCCAATATTCTTGGTTATTTTATTGCCTAGTTCCCTCAATTCTCAGACTTTGTTTCAAGCATACCAAAAGTTAAAGAAAATTGAGTCTTATAGTGTAGAAATTTCTCGACTTTCGATCGACTACGAGCTACTAAATCAAACTTTTACGTAGTCAGAGAAACGATCGTAATATTTTGTCTCAATCTCAAAAAAGAACATCTCAAAAGTTTTTCACAAATTGTTCTGAAACAGCCCGTTTCTATTAAATCTTGTTTATCGAAAAAACGGCGGAAAAAGCTATTTATTTTGAATTGATGCGATTGGTTTCTTCAGATAACTCCAGAAGTCATTGACCTAGCATCAGATCCGTAGATACTTTGGAAAAGCGTGGGATGCTGAGTTAGATATTTCTTTTTATTGTGTTTTGATAAGATGTATAGGTAAGAAACATCTATTAATTTGCATTCCACATGAAGAATGCATGTATGGAGGTTTGTTGCTCGTTATAGCCTATGTGTTATTCCAGACTATAATCTATAAATTAAAACCAGATCCGTTTGGACGTTCCGACCTGATTGAGCAACAAACATCTAAATATACAAGATTTCACATTTATTATTTTATACTAGGAGTGCCTCGTGGGTTTACCCGCGTAGTTAGGGAACGGAGGGCCGTTATTTTATCGGGATAAAAAGTAGCCTATGTGTTTTCCAGGCTATAGTCTATGTTCCGAATTTCAGCCTAATCCGGTTCAGGCGTTACGACGTGATTGAGAAACATACATCCATACATTGGCATTTATAATATTAGTAAGATAGGATTAGGATCTGTAGGATTTCATCTTTTTAATTGTATCCTAAACTTGTTGAAGCTCACACAAAACGAAACTCACTCGGAAATCCAATTGGACATTTAAATTGTTTTGGGAAAACGTAGCATTTGCAGTAAGTGGAGTGTGGTGGAACATGGAACACGCGTGGATGAGTGGGTCGATAGCGTGGCGTGTCACACGCAACGTGGCGTACCATAGTTATTGTCTACCGGACTACGACTATTCCGTATAAGTAAACTCGCAGGGGGTCTCCTACATATACTACGTATATAGTTAGAACAAACGCTTTACACGGAAAGCACGGGTCCGGCCTTCTACCGCCTAACTAAATCGGCTATCGCTTTGCTAATGCTGTCTCTATCATTTAAAGCGAAAAGAAAAGAGAGAGAAACATCAAAGCTATGACATTCTTCGTTCGGCGGTAGACCCCCTGGTCGCTCTTGTGGAAGTGTCATACTTTTGTCGCAGCACATCACTATGTTGCCATAGCTAACATACACCTCATCTGCTTACGATTGGTACAAAGGAACCGTGCGGAAAAACCTGATCTTATATCTTATCTGATACTTATTCTTTATCTAAGGTCTGATAAAAAATGCGTATGGTCATTGTATTGGTATTATATTGCCCCTCTTTAATTTCAAGCAATATTACAGAGAGGATGATAGCAAAGATCTCAGGCATATTAGACAAGCAGTAGAGGAACCTGCTTAAATCGGCATTCGGCTTTGGCTATGCTATTGTTGTCTCTATAATTTCAAGCAAAAAGAAAAGAGAGAGAGCAATATTACAGCTAAAACAGTTTTGTTTAGGTGGTAGACCTTCTGGTTCGATGACAAACTCGCGTCTAGATGAATTAGGAGTGTTGGTAAGAATTACCGCCGTATGCTATTTGTGTGGACTCTTTGTGGAGCCCGCCTGGGTAAGTAACTTTACCAGATATTCTACTGCTAAGCAGCTATGAGCAAATTACTATCTACCGGTTTGAAGGGCAGTGTCTCCATAGATATTATTGTTCTCGTGGGCAGACGTGTTGCTTACGGTAAGTTCCCATCATTATATTATTTATAAAAAAAATATTCAAGGCTTACGCGAGCTAAAAAACTAATTTGTTTGAGCTACAATTACATCGATATAAACATTTTTGAGTATAATTACGGGTATCTTGAACATCACGAACTTTCCCACATAAATTAATTGATTTCCGTTTATTGGAAGAGTATAAGAAACGAAACAACAGTGACAAACTCTTTGCGTTCTGTTAAAGCAAAAGTTTGCTTTTACAGATTAACCCCTCTCATTGATTCTACCATAATGGAATCGATACGATGTACCTAAACTTGTACTACCGATGTACTTGTGTTGTGTGTGAATTGTCCACCAATATTTATTTAAACTAATTCTGATATCACATTACTTAAATTTGAAAATAACTACGGTACGGCGTCAATTTTATTATATTACAAGTCTAAATATTAAAATATTTACTGATGTGAACAAACACCACCTACCATGTTAAGTAATTATGGAAGAAAAATTAACTAGCCCACTAACTTAACTAATGTACTTAGACCTATAAGTTAACCGAATTTGAAAGAGGAAAAACATTGAGGAGGTGTGTTCGGATGCATGTCACTTTATATTAGCAAGATTTTAACTTCCAGTGTTTGGGTGTCAGAATCATGAAAAACTGTTCAACCGATTGAGTAAAATTTAGAATACACGTTTTAATAAAATGACTATACGTGGCTAGCTAAGTGACGTTGCTTAACCATATGACGTATTTTTTTTTTTTACATTTTTATTATTTTTCCTTCTTTTCAGCACAGTTTTTTATTATCACCTAATGTATGCTTAGTGACTAAATTAAGTAATTAATATCTGTAGGCATTCCTCACTCAACACTATTAAAAAAATGTTTTACACCAAAGAGCTGATATAATACATTCATAATTGTAAATCTATTACATAAAACACTTAAATGTAAGCTTAAACTTAAAACAACGAAAAAATAATACTGAAATAAAAACGGATGGTCTCGAAATAGACGGTTAGAAGAAGGCCTGGAACTTTGTAAGCACTAAGGCTTGAAATGAGGATACCACAAAAAAAGGCGTAGGTTTTTTTCATGCGGTTTCAGTGAATCATTCACGGTCCATAGGCCTTAAACTTTTCTCTATTTTTATATTTTCTTTTCCTCTATTTTCTTCTTTCAATTTATTTTACGCGGTATAAATTCTGAATGAAACCCTAAATAAATTGTTCAACTTTCGGAAAACTGCTGGCTTTTTTTTTTGTGGTCGAACCCTTTGAGTTGTAAATGTATCTCTGCCGTGTACTTTTTATGGCGCAAAAAGTGTGGTGGATCTTGCGTGTTGAGTATCCTAAATAGATTTTTAGAAAACAGGCTTTCCGGGCTGGCAAAACCGCTGGTGTGCCGTATGCTTATTGCCACACATCCTAAAATAATAATAAAAAATGTAAGTATTTAATTTATTTTAACGGACCCAATAAATTTTTTTTCAAGCTTTAGTTATTTTTGTTAAGCAGAAAGTTTATTTGCGGTTTCACAGAATGTTAATACAATATAATTTTATTTTGCAATTGTATTTTGTATTATATCTTATACCTTTAAAATATATATAGAATCTGAATATCGGAAACGGCTCGAACAATTTTGATGAAATTATGTATGCAGGGGATTTCGGGGACGATAAATCGATCTAACTAGGTTTAATTAAAAAAAACGCATGGTAAATTTCGCCGCGTGACGCGACAGCATAATTAGGGAAGTCGGGCGGTCATAGCGGCCACGAATTAGTAGCTCCGGGTTCGAATCCAGGCGGCTTCTCTTTTTTTCAATTCTTTTTTTTTAAGAAAATATATTTCTTGGAGTCTTTTATCTCTAGGTATCTAAGTATGTTTAGTATTTAAACCGAGCAAAGCTCGGTCACCCAGGTACTGTTATAATAAAATTTGTAGTATTTAAGTTTCCAAAGTCTCCTTGGACTTTATCTGGCTTGAAGCTCTATTTTAAAAAAATATGTACAATTGTAATAATGTCTCAAATCGAATGAATAAAAACAGCTATAATTAAGTTAAACCAGTATAGAAATGTGCTAAGTTTGTGGTATGACATTCAGATCGACAAAATTGTAATACGGAGTTACTCAAAAATTGATATCTATGATCTATATGATATACCTAGGTATATAATTTTAACAGTGCGACAAAAGTTTTCACTGTCAATTTACTTTACTTGAATGTTAAAAAACGAGAAATGTGGTAAGTTAAATATTCGTCTGAAACCTCTGATGGTGTCATGTGAGGTTCAGTTTGGAGTTTGGAATATGCCTAAATGAGTAAATGAACATCACAAAAGGGTTTGATTCTAGCTCTCTGTGTTCTCTGTGCTCTCTGTGTTCTGTGTATTCTGTGTTTATAATTCAGCAGGGACGGTGCTAAACGTCAATATTCCACTCCCTGTAAGGGTTATAAACTCTCGACTTGATGTCACCGGGTAAAAGTATTTCAATGGAAAGGTTTGTCGTCTTTTATCGATTTACGAACAAGTTAGTAACAAAGTCGGGTTAAGTTTGAGCTGGATACTGTCGATTACATGTTACTTTGCTCAACGTGCTATTTTAAAGTACAATAAACGTAAAAAAAGTTCTGAAACCTTCACATGTCTGTGTATGTTATAGCTGTTGGAATTGAATGCCAGTTTTGTATAAAAGCTTGTGGAATGCCGTAATGGTGTGGTGGTTAGCACGTCCGATTTTCACAATCGTGCAGTCCATATCCCGCCTGCACATATAAGAATTTTTCTAAGTGCAGATATTCGAGTTTATGGCTTTAATGGTGAAGGAAATCAGTGAGAAAACCGGTGTGTTCCAGAAGTTATATCTTTCAAGGAAATGTGTAGGTAGTCAGACGACTCGAAATGTGCCAACATGGATTATGGACTTGGATGTCTCCTTGTTAGATAAAGCCTCGAATCCCATCAGTGGGAAACTTAAACTACTACTACTGTTTTGTTTAAAAACTGACGTGAATCAGTTTTTAAACAGTCTTTAGTTGGTCATTTTGTCAATTAAATTTTCTTTATATTTGGCGTTAGTAGAACGTCAATAAATGTAGTTTATTCCCTTACAGGAATCGGTCCTTTACATTAATAATTCAGATACCAACCTGAAGTTGTTCCGACTTTAAAGAAGGAGGAAGTTCTCAATTTTTCCCAACGTTTTCTATTTGTGTATGTTCGATTACTCAAAGACCCCAATACTTTTCACTTATATTCTCACTCTGTTCCTAATTTTAACCTGATTCGTACTGGCGTTCCATAGTGATTGGGAAACAAGCATCCCCTCTATAAACTTACACATTTACAATATTAGTAGGATATCCGTAGTACATATAAATAAATATTGGTGGACAATTCACACACACACCATCTGACCCCAAACTAAGCAAAGCTTGTAATATGGGGGCCGAAATGGCTGATATATTACCTACATAGTTTTAAATACATACTTATTATACATAGAAAGAAACACCCAGACACAGTACAAAGATTTGAATTCATCACACTTCCATAATATCTATATATTTTTTATAACTTAGAGTGACGAGACGAGCAGGACATGTGCCTGATGGTAAACAACATGCCTGCCACATAACAACACAGTGACACGCAGCTATTGGAATATGAAAGTCCAAATCATTACCTAGCACTGCACTGCGCTCGTCACCCAGAGATCTAAGGTATTATATCTCTAAGCCCTGTAATTTCTCTAGAAACATCGACCTTCAAACCGGAACACAGTAATGTATCCATTATAATAAAATTGATCAAGTCTTCACTTCTTTCGACACTCCCGAAGTACCACAGTTGTTTTCCTAAAACTCATAACTCACATACATTTACAAACTTTTGACTTCATAATTCTGGAAGTTTTAGATTCTCAGAAGTTTCAGAAATTCTGAAGTTGGTTGAAATTGAATGTTACTTATCTTCTGCCACATTGGTATTGTCTGGCAATGTTTGTGCTACATATGAGAGTACACGCCAGATGTACGACCTAAGGGCGCCTTCACATTAGGTCGCAAGCAGCGCGGTAGTAGCAGCGCGACAGTCGCGCTGTTCACAGACGGCAAACTTCAACAAATACTAATAGTACAGTCGAGGTAGACATAAAACTAGCCTGAAATAGAAAAAAATCCGGGGAGCGATTTTTTTTTATGAAACGTCGGGGAGGGTTGTTGGAAGTATAAATTTCGATTTTCTAACTAATCTCGGTAGAGGGTTCGCCACCATCTTGTTTTAAAGTTTTTGTGAAATAACTCGTTCATTTTCAACTTTAGAGCAAAAATGATAGTGACCAAAGTTGTTGGAAATTTAATTTCTCACAAGTTTGCTTCATTCAGTTTTACGCTAGGATCAATATTTGCAGAGTTATACTATCAAGTTTACCAAAAAAATCGTAATGGGTGCAATTTTATTTTCTTCAACTTCGGTTCTCGCACATTTTTTACTTATTTTATTTTTAGTATTTGTTGTTACAGCGGCAATAGAAATACATCATCTGTGAAAATTTCAACTGTCTAGCTATCACCGTTCTTGAGATACAGTCTGGTGACAGACGGACGGACGGACGGACGGATGGACAGCCAAGTCTCAGTAATAGGATTCCGTTTTTACCCTTTGGGTACGGAACCCTAAAAAGTGCGAGAACCGAAGTTGAAGAAAATAAAATTCCACCCATTACGATTTTTTTGATAAACTTGATAGTATAACTCTGCAAATATTGATCCTAGCGTAAAACTTATATGAAGCAAACTTGTGAGAAATTAAATTTCCAACAATTTTGGTGACCATCATTTTTGCTCTAAAGTTGAAAATGAACGAGTTATTTCACAAAAACTTTAAAACAAGATGGTGGCGAACCCTCTACCGAGATTAGTTAGAAAATCGAAATTTATATTTCCAACAACCCTCCCCGACGTTTCATAAAAAAAAATCGCTCCCCGGAATTTTTTCTATTTCAATGTCTGCCCCGACCGTGCTATAAAAAGAGCAGCGCGACACGTGATTGTCATAGCGGACGGCAGCTGCGCGGCAGCCGCGTGCGATCAGCCTGCATCGAGTCAATGTTCCAAACGCGGTACGCTGTACTTGTAATGAGAAGGCATCCGCTGCTGTCGTGCGGCTGCCGCGCTGCTTGCGACCTAATGTGAAGGGACCCTTAGCAAGGTCATATTTCCCAGAACTCGCTAACTTCGGCTCCAGCTGTAAATCGTCCTCGTTTCGGTTTAAAAGTTTTTATTCGTTCGCGAATATTGTCGTTATAAATTCGCTGGGAACGAGAAAAGTATGAATACATTATTTTTATTGAGAAATGAAATATGAATCTAATCAGACTAAGTTATTTCATAAAGTTATCGAGTAACTTTTGTTAGTTACAGTTATTTTGCCCCACTTATAATTTTCTTTTTTTTCATATGATAGAGTTAAGAGACTTGAAAGAAGTGCGCTCGATAGAAAACAAAACGCCTGCCTGTGGATATCTGATAATAAATAGTTTTTCCCTGTAATTACTCTGGAGACATCTCCTTCAAACCTAAACACAGTAATGTATGCACAATAATGTTTGGCGGCAGAATAAATGGCATATAAAAGTGTGGTACCCAGTAAGATTCTATAAAAAAAACTTACTTCTCGTCTACTGTCAGCCTTTTTAATTTCTGTTTTTAATACCCACATTATTTTGAACGCATGTAAAACTGATTATTGTAGTGATTCATAGTTTATTTGATTAAGTGATTCTTGTGGTGCCTATTATTATTAATTGTAAGATAGTAACTCGCTTTGCAAGTCGCCCGTATCAGAACATGTATGATTTGAGGAAACCCAGTCACCCAGTCTGTATTCATCAGAGAAAACCCCCTCACTCAACGTATGCCACAGTCAAGATGTTTATATTACGCAAGTGAAGTCACGATAACTGTCCCAAAGATGTAGAATTTCACGAAAAAAAATCGAAATCTATGAACTCTATCGTACAGTCCGATAGAAAAATGTCAAGACAGCGTTCATTTTCGCAGTCACTCATCAGAGAACAATTAAAGTAGGTACATCAGAATTGTCATCTATCACACGTCCCTTCTGCCACCAACTTCAATTAAGTGGAGGTCCTGGTTAATTGTCCAACTTGAGCGGTCGTTGTCCCCATCCTGAGATGTTTAGGGCTGGTACTTCTGCTGAGGGTCGCACTTTATAAAATAACCGACCGAGAAAATGGTCAGATGCATGTAGTGTAGAGTACTGTTGTTATTTGTCATTTATTAATAACTGGGTGTGACCTACGGTTTCGGCTGTGGATCTTATATACTTTCAAGTGAATTGGATGACTAGATGGCAAAAGATTTTTTCAATATTGCCTTTGATTTATTTCCGACATTCAAATCTTTCAATTCAACAGCAACTTTGTCAGCGTAGTTAATATTTGCTATACTATGTAGGTATAACCATCCCAAATTACAGCTCTCTTGAGTAATTGTCCCTGTGCTAGTAAATACATAGACATGGCAAAACTATAGAATGGTCCTTAGCTGAAGAACTTAGTTTGACTATAGAACCCTAAGAAAGAAGTTCCCGACAAAAGTTCGCCATTTCGCGTAGACTAATCACTTCAGCTCCAGTGATATTGTCGAGATTCGTCTATGTTATGTAGTACAAAGCAGGGACAAAGTTACGGTCGTTGGCTTTGAAACAAGAATCTTACAGATATTGATGTATGTATAGAGTATAGATCGTAGGATCGATAGACCTGTTGAAGCGCGGTCACAATAATGGCGCTTAAAACAAGTGATAATGAATCTGGAACGTTTTTTTAATGCTCATAGTTCCGCTTGTAACTATAACGTTATAAACTGTGAAAGTTTTACCAATAGTCCAATATTGTATCATTGTATCATCTCCTTTCTTTTTCTCCTTTCTTCTATTTTGTATCAACTTTCTTAACATGCTTATTCGAAATCATGGATTAAAAATAGAAATATACTAACAGTAGTAAGCGTGTTAAGAAAGTTATTTTTATGATCGAAATTTCGATTTCATCTCAAAGATAGCATTATATCTATACATACTTAATAATAAAATAAATACAAAACATATGAAATTCATAACACCTCTACAAGTAGCGCCTGCCTGCTATTCATTATTATATTACAATATTAAGACTAGTCTCGCTGTGTAAGTCGCCGGCATATGAACAACTGAACATGTAGATTGAGTGATGATTTGAAGATGCCCGGACTGTATCCAACACACAAAAACCCCGCCCTAAACGCATTCCGCAGTACTATTCTGCGAAATACACAAAACATCATCAAATTGATTCTAATCAGAAAAATAATCCACTACTGAACAGAAAATATAGTTTTAAGTGTTTTATCACTAAATTTAGATATTAATAACAATAAGTTAATTTAAAAAAAACACATCGAATACCAAATTGTGTGAGAGATGATATGCCGGAAAGGAGTGAGTGATGATATGATGGATTTTAAATTGAAATGGATGAGAAAAACATGCCGACCCCATCTAGTAGGACAAGGGAACTAGGTGGTATATGAGCATATACATGTATGTCTACAATGATATAGTAATACTATGCTTTTAGTTTTGATAGTCGAAAATTGACTGTATTGAGTATCCGGTGCAATAATGGCTATATTACTACTAACTCTTCATGATTTTTTCACATTCTTAGACACATTATCAGTGTTAGAACAACCTGGACAAAAAAATATTGAATTGACCCTTCCTGCTTAGTAGATCTTGTACCTTGTATTTGGTGTACTAATTGCACATTGACGGCATGAAATGCAAACGCAATCCAGCCTGCGATGTCTGGATTGTCTTCGTTCCAGAATGCTGCATCTAATGGATACAAGAGGATTAATGGCTCCAGCCTGTTTGTTCGCGTTCAAGATAACCAGCAGATTGATCTCCAGTTTAAATCGGTTTAATTCAATTCGGATTTACATCGCTGTTTGCTTTAGAATTGCAAATTGCGGATCATTGTGGAATTGTAACGAGTTATGGATCTGAACTGCTCGCTGATTCTGTGTTTTCATTTCAGTATATTGAATTATTACATAATAAAACCTATATTTGTTCTTACTTCGTGGTTTTACCCGCGTTGTACTCTCTCTCCCCTCGTTTTGCTGGGATAAAGACTAGCTTCTGTGTTATTAAATACAGTGACCTATCTGTGGATCAAATTTCAAACCGATCCGTTCAGGCGTTCCGACGTTATTGAGCAACAAACATGCAAACTTTCGTATTTATAGGATAGTATGACTAGCAGTGCCCGTGGTTTTACCCATTTAATTTGCATTCTCATAATTTTCTCATGTTTTCATTTATTATTTACAGGTGGATTTAATACAAAGTTAATATACAGCTAATGTTAACTAATTCAGACGTGTTACAAATTGTTGGGATTAGAATGGTTAAAAAAATTTGTTATATGACAGCTGTGTAAAATTTTTAATAATAATCACACTTAATATTCGTCCTCATGTGTCATTGCAGTATAAATGATCGGCTAATCATCTAGTCAATGTCTAAAAAGATGCAGATGACTCACGGACAACCCTAGTCTTCTTTAAATGGCAAACAGCGTGGAAACATTTCAGTTGTATAACTTAAATTGGCCCTGCATTGTACAACAAGTCAACAAGCGCAAGCTATGGCCGCAAATCAAAACTGTCAGGATCGTGTGCACTGCGAAATTGCTATTTTCAGCATAATCTGCCGCTGAAACGATGCCGACAAAATAATATGGGAAACAATGTGCCTGTTGACAAGTAATAAAAGAAACGTAGGGTAGATAGTAAACTGTCCATAGTGAGTATGTTAAGTAAATAGTAGAAGGCTTTCTTCAACGCGCGGGCGTCAAACCTAATCAAAACAGTATAGTCTCTGCTATACAGGGCCCACCTAACGCAGTGTCTTATAAACCTATGTATGTACATAGGTAAATTAATTAATAAAAATAAAAAAAAACTTTGAAAATGTATACAAATTGTATGCTCTTTCTTTTGTTTTTATTTTTTTATTAATTGACGTCTAAATTGTAAATTTATCAATAAAGAACTTTGACTTTGACATAACTTTTGTGGCAAATAAAACATGTTGAATTATTGTAAATCGAGAGTTAATCGGTTTCTGCTATGTAACCACACCGCATCGTCAAATGTAAACGTATAATAGTTACAAAAAAAGAGTCGAGTACGAGTCATGTATGATTTTAGGTATGCGTTACGGTGCGTAACTAAAGTTGGTTTAGGTTAGAAGTGCCCTATGCCTTCCATAACCAATCTTCTATAATACCCAAAGCAAATAAAAGCAAGCAAAGCTTCTAGGCAATAGAGACTAGAGTCTATTTAAGAGTAATTGCCATTTGGACCTTTAAAAGTGAAAAAAAAAACAATAGCGCCTTGAAAAAATGCTCATAATTGATGGTAGAACATGCAGTTCAGAATTAAATTAATCTTAGGTTCGTTAACTGAATCTCTATCCCTGATATAGTCGCGACGAGCTGCTAGTATTGTATAAAGTTATTGTAACATTTCTTTTGGGATAGGAAAAAGTATCAACATACATATCTATGAAACACCATCGTCCCACAGTTTTCCAGTCGCAGTTTTCCGATCATTCTTCACCGGATACTGACGGGATTTTTCTTATTACAATAACAAGGTTCTCGTGTTACCTTCGTATCTATATCAATCTCTTTTTCAGACGATCTATTATTATGATACTCGATACTCGTATTCAGAAACGAAATGCTATCCAATTAAATGAAGGTTCTTTTCGCATGTTTTGTTTTGAAATATTAAAAAAAATTAAGTAGTTAAACATACAAATACCTATAGTAGTGGCTGAAGTAATGGCAGTTTCATCCTACTAAAATTTTTATTAATCGGAAAGTTTGTATGTATTGATGTTGGTTACTCCTTCAAGCAAATACTGTTGAAAGGATCTTGATGACATTTTGAACATGGACAAATAATAGTCTGGAGTAACTCATAGGCTATAGTTTTTATCCTGGGAAAATTATACAATTATATAGCGTTGTCTATAAAAAAATTGGCTGTTATAGGAACTGCCGATAGAAGAGGAAACTTATAACTCAGAATCTGATAACTCACTTTGGAAACTAAGCGGTTGAAACCTGAAGGCGTGGCCACGACCATGTCCATCTAGTAGTGCTAACGCATTTCTAGATAACCAATGGGAAATGCTGGTGCATTTCTAAATGGTCAGTGGGAAATGGGATGGCCAATGGTCATGGTCCCGAGTTCACCCGAAAATTTCTTGTCATTCCCGAGCGTGACGCTAGAATTCAATTCACAGCCCACGAAAAAACTGTAGCGTGCCAAAAGAAGTTTTCACTTCAAAAATTAAATGCAGTACATAATAGACCATAGGTATATTTTTTCTGTTGTTAAATATAAAAGCACAGCACCATTGTGTCTGGCGGGCAACAGATAGTGGAGTTATTAAGGGTTAACGATGCCCCACGGGGGCAATTTCCGCTGCCTGCCGAAGGTCGGTGCAGGGGCGGACCTATAGGGTGGGGCGAGCGTAAATAAAGTAATACGGGTATCTTTAGTTTTGTTTCGCATTTAATTAATTCAAATTAATTAGTGGTCGCCAAGTAGTAGAAATTCGACAATAGAGCAATTTCAATCTATTCTCAATTTAACCGCAGGGTTTAACAATAAACAAAAGAGTAATTATGCGTATATGTCAAATACATGATAGTGTATTTGGGTTTTGTTTTTTTTAATGTATTTTCATGCATAATTAAAAAAAAATTAGCCTTCTACGCTCTTTCTCTATAGAAACTATAAGTGAGGGAAATTTCATACACCTACGACTGCGCAATTTGCGTAAAAAGGGCCAATGTTAGTTAAATAAACCGTAACTGTATAAAATCGATCTTTTTTGGAATATGCTTTCTATTTTCATTTCTTCACAATATTTTACTTCACCGTTAAGGCTTTTTGATATGCACTTGATATCACCACTGATATCAAACTTCAACACTTCTGAATTTGAAGAATGCTCACAGGCGCAAGTAGGTTTCGATCCCACGACCTTACGGTATTGAAATTGAACGTTCGGCACTAACCTACTAAGAAAAGGGCAGTGGATATTTCTTGTACGATATTTTTTATTTATTGAACCTTTCTCAAGTTCTTAATCCGCTCTCTATTATAATACACGTCACTTCCGGAACTTGTGTGCTCGCATCGATGCGAAAAAATGGTCGTTGACTGGTTGGATGAAACGAAATTATGTCAGAGGCTGCGAATAAATAAATACAGAATACGGTATTTGATAATATTGAAAATGTATGGTAAATTTTCAATATTATCAACTCTGCACTCTGCTGAAATACTCTGCTAAAATTGATCATAGGTACTCATAATGATCATCCCAGCAAATAATAAATTAAATAATGTTTCCTAATTTCCACGAATATCGTGGGTTTCACTTGGAATAATTATTCTGTTATATTTTAAATGATATTTTATTATTTAAAATTATGCTGCAAGGATTCGTTCCCGGGGTTTTAATAGTAATGCGCTGCACAGCGCTCGTCGCTCAGAGCAACAAGATAATTTATCATAGAGATAAAAAGCCTTGTAATATGCTTGGTAACATTGCCCTTTAAAGGGGTACACATACTACGCTGACGACACCGACGACGCCATCGGTCGGTTCGTGCGGCGAGCGTTGGCTGCATCACCGAAGACCATCCGAGAGTTCAACCTACAGATGGCCATCAGGGACAAAAATGCAGCCGTAGTGGAGGCTCTCCGCCGGGAGGAGGCGGCTTAGGCAAATGGCAATAAGGCAAAGAATCGATGTCGAGTCGATTACTGGCGGAATCCCAAAAGGTAGTGATCGGCTCAACAGACGAGCACTAACTAGTATTAGGTTTAAAATGTTCCCAACTCCCCCCTTATTTTCCTCTTCTTCTGATTATCCAAGAAATATGTAAAAATAAATAAGATTTGAAATGACAAAAGTCACGGACCTCGGAGTCTGTAGAGTAGCAATTTTTAATAAAAAAAAAGAAAAAAAATACATAGTGATGGGGTACATAGTGATGTTTGGCGGTAGAATAACGCTTGGCGGTAGAATAACTGGCAAAGGTTTTTGTACTTCGCTTTTTTCAGTCTGGTGCTTAAAGATAACCTTTATAAACGTATTCTTGTCGAAGTTCGGCGGAAAACCTCCGGAGGAAGAGAGTTCCACAACCTGAATTTTCACTGAAGCCCAATAAAATCGTGGAAATTGCGATTTTCGTGGTATTCAGGTGTTGCTTGGAATTATAATTCCAAATTTTATTATTTAAATTCAGCTCCACGAATCCCAATCTCGGGTTGTGTTAATCTTCTTTTTATACTTTTTTGATTTGTGGAACGCTTCACAATTTTGTGTACGGGCTCTGCTAATCTTTTTGTGTCGCCCCAATTTTTAGTGTACGTACTGTAGTAGCGAATACTACGTGTACTACCCTACCTTTGTTCGTAGGTCAGAGGTGAAAAATTAAGTGTCACAGTGTAAAAGCTCGAACAAAGGGTGAGGCAGGGCGACGGCGACGCTCAACCTACCTACCAATTACCGTTTACAGCGCGAATGAGTGAGGTTTTTGTTTGACATTGTTTGGTTAAAAATGTTGCGAAGGGCTTCATTAATCAAGAATAACATCATTATTTTTATGTAATACTAACAGCGCCTCGGGGTTTTAAATAAATATTGGTGGACAATTCACAAACGACACCATCTGACCCCAAACTAAGCAAAGGTGGTACTATGGCCATAGAATAGATATATTGCGGCCAGATAGCTGATATAATACTTATATGTATAGTTTTAAATACATGCTTATTATCTATAGAAACACTCGCATAGTTCCCGTTCCCGTTATGTTTTCGGGATAAAAAGTAACCTGTGTGTTATTCCAGACTATACTCTATCTGTAATTTGGGTTAGTATAAGTATATTCCGTTCTGTGTTCCGGTTTGAAGAGCAATGTTTCCAGAGAAATTACAGGGCTTAGAGATATATATAACATCTTAGCTCTCTGGGTGACGAGCGCAGTGCAGTGCTAGGTAATAATTTGTACTCTTCATGTTCCAATGGCTTCGTGTCACTATGCTGTTATGTGGCAGGCATATTGCTTACCATCAGGCACATGTCCTGTTCGTCTCGTCACTCGTTATTAAAAAAAATATATGTACTGTGGTGCAAAAGTCGGTGTCTTCCATTTGTTCACTTAACGATCACCTTCAACAATATGTTAATTTAACTGTAGGTAGATATCTTTCAGGAAACAGTGTATATAGCAGTTTATTCAACTATTTCTTTAGCTGTACGAATAAATCTCTCAGTCAGTCCGCTTCGCTTTGTACAAGTTTTGAAAATATCAACAATGATGGGTAGTTGTACCAACTTACGATTAATCGTGTATTCATAATGATAAGCATTGCGTGCGCTAAACGGCATAGTTTCCCTTCCTACCCTTTCGTTGTGTTCCTGTCTTAACTATGTCGCGACATAGTTATAGTTAGTATCGCCGAAGTATGTCATGTGTGTCCTACGCACATAACTCACCCATATGACAACAATGTCGAGTGACACAGTAAAAGGCTAACTTAAGTATGGCATGTCTACAAACTTTGCATGTCGCTGAAGACCCCTCAAAATATTGGTTCAACCTAAATGGCGAGTGACACGCCGCCATGTTATATGGGCTACATTGTTTTAACGTTGTTATAGGCCAGTCAAGTGCTAGTCTGGTTCTTATACTGTCCTTGCCTTACTGTTACAACAATACAAGATAATAACTATTTATGCATTCCACCACAAAAACATTAGACTTAAAATAATTTGGGCACTAAAGGCGACCTTATCGCTAACAGCGATTTCTTCCAGATAACCTTTAATTGACGAAATTGTATAAGCAAGCGCAGTGATGTGATATCCTTGATGATACAAATATGGATATAACTTCACTCCATTCAGTTTAAAATGTATACCTACTATAAATCCGATTCGCACTTATACAGTTTGAGATATTTGCTACCTAACGAAAATAAGGTACAATTAAAGAAACCCAATAATGCTTTTAAATGGTACCTAAACGTCTCTGAATCTCTTTTGAGTCATAAAATGAATTCATAAATATATATTTTTTTTCTTTTTCACAACATGATAATGTCGTCTAAATATCAATAGCACGCTATGTTTTGTCAGAAAGATTACTTTTTTTCTTTGTTATATTTAAATAGGGTTTTAATTAAATGCCGATAATTATTTCTAATAATAAAATAAATAAAGTGGCCAAGTGCGAGTTGGACTCGCCCATGAAGGGTTCCGTTGCAGCAAGTAACATAATATACATAGTATACATAGTTCTTGTAGTTCGTTGTAACTTTGATTGAAGTTTCAATAATAGTGTATTTATGACGTACTAAAAAAAACTACTCATCAGATCGAGTTCAAACTAATTTTCGTTGGTAGTTTACATGGTAATGTACATCATATATTTTTTTTAGATTTTTCATTCTCTTACTTTAGAAGTTAGAGGGGGGGGACACACATTTTACCACTTTGGAAGCGTCTCTCGCGCAAGTTATTCAGTGTAGACGAAAATAATTTTAGAAACCTCAACATCATTTTAGAAGACCTATCGATAGACACCCCACACGTGTAGGTTTGATGAAAAAAAATTTTTTTAGTTTCAGTTCTCAGTATGAGGGGCAACCCTAATTTTCTTTTTTTTTTAATTGTTTTGTAAAAATCTTAATGCGGTTCACAGAATACATCTACTTACCAAGTTTCAACAGTGTAGTTCTCATAGTTTCGGCAAAAAGTGGCTGTGACATACGGACGGACGGACAGACAGACAGACAGACAGACATGACGAATCTATAAGGGTTCCGTTTTTACGTTTTACGGAACCCTAAAAACGATAGTATAAATATACTATAATTTGTACAAAGCTAACTAAAAATAAGTATAAGGACAGGCAGCGTTGCCGCGTTTTTTGTTAAAAAATGCCTGCAAAATTGCATGACCTGAAATGTTTAACAATAATAAATTTAATTGTTTGTCATAAAATGATAATTGCCTAATTATGACCGTTCGGAAGATGCAGTCCGAAATACGAAGTCGGACGGACCGACATTTTATAACACCAAACTACACATTTCCACTCCTTAAAACCTTCGGCTTTCGGAGACTGCTTCATCGTCAGTGATAAGTCACTAATGTGAAAACTTTGCAAACCGAAAATCTGAATGAAACTATCGAAATATTAGGAATTTGCTCTACCACGGTAAATAACTCCGTCGTTTATGAAACTAGTGAACCTTGATGACCTAGTGGCGAAAACATGAGATCATAGAATTCGAATCCCGCCTGTATCTCTAGTTATTTACTCAGTGTCAATGTATACATTTGTTCTTACCACTAGCTTTAACGGTTAAGTAAAACATTGTGAAGAATGCGTTATTCACCAACTCGCATAGGGCCAGCGTGGTGAATTATGCCTTTGATTCTCTTCTTTCGAGAGAAGGCTCAATGTCTCAACAGTGGGGAAATTTAGAGACTTGCTCATGAAACTAATGTAGAAACTTAAGTCTCGGTTTTGTTTGTTAACAGTTGTATTTTCGTGTCTAGAAAATTAGATCGTCTACGCGCCTGGGCGTCGGACGGTGAGCTAATAAACCTTCTGTTTTGTTTATTCTGTCGGCATTATAGGTGTGTAGATATCACTGTAGGTGTGTGTAAGGGGCGTTTTAGGTGTGTGCAGGGTTCCAGTGTCCAGAATACGAGGGAATTCGTGAAATGTTTTAATTTTCCCCTCCGTTTACGACTGAGAGGTGTGCTCGAATTTCAAAATATGAACGCAGACTGGGAATCCAAACATCATTGTTTTTCGGGGAAAACCAAAACATTGAATTCGGTATAAAATTTCAAATAGATTTAGGTTGTTATAATCGAGTTAGCTGTGAAAATAATTTGGTAGATATTACGAAATCTCTAAATATTTTACGTTTTATTTATTGTATATTTTACCTTTATACTTACATATTCCAATTATTTACTGAAAACTGAAAAGCTGACGCGAGCCAGAAAGTTGTAAAAATTTGAGTAAAGTCAAATTGGTCCATAAATTATCTGTTTGTGACAATAACATGTCGGAAAGTGTGCAGCTGATCTGCATGATAGAAAAAAGGGCTAGTTTGTACCAGAATACAAACTAGCCCTTTTTTATCTGACTTCTCGAAGCTCGAAAAAGCGACATCGTTTCATGGTTGATACTTCAAAGACTTGAATAAAGAGGTTTGACTCCCCACTTTCGTAGTAGGAAAAACTAAAACTTTGGAATAAGTTTATTTAATACTCAAATATTTATTCTAAGTGGGAATAGAAAAATGCGTCACCACGAGCGGGCTTCTTATCAACTAAGCCACGAGACCAATCAAGATATTTAACGTAGGTAAGTAGTTAAGGTACAAGTTCGCGCCGCGACCGCGACGCGAGACCGCGACCGGAGACCGAGACCGGAGACCGCGATAGGCATTTGACACTATAGAATTGTATGGGCGCCAGTTCGCGCCGCGACCGCGACCGCGACCTGTCTCGGTATCCTGTCGCGGTCTCAGCGCGAACTGGCGTCTATACAATTCTATAGTGTCAAGTGCCTGTCGCGGTCTCCGGTCTCGGTCTCCGGTCGCGGTCTAGCGTCGCGGTCGCGGCGCGAACTTGTACCTTTAGTTGCTTAATGAGAGTCCCTGATATTTCTATATAGTTTCTTGAATGTTCACGGATAAATTGACGTAAATACTATTACTACTAGTGTGATGAACAATCGTAATAGCTTATTATTTTATTTTGTGATTAAATCACACTTTTTTTTTTAATTATTACACTTTCAACTCTGTCAATCTGTACAGAAGTTTGAAGGCTAGAGTACTCTCCATTCACATTTTTGTTTCTTAATTTTGGATATTAACATTTTTTACCATACCGTGAGGTTGTGGTTTTAATTTTTTTTTTATTGAGGTCTTAAAACAAAACAATGAATTATTGATTACTTAAAAGTTCGTTATGTATTGGATATATGTAGATGGAGAATCCCAATTTGGGTATAATCACTGGCTGCCATTTTCCTTTCTGCACGGCTATTCTGTAAAAAGTACCTCGACGAGGAGATTGTGCCTCCTCTAGGATTCATTCATCATCATCATCATCAGCTGCAAGACGTCCACTGCTGAACATAGGCCTCCCCCCTAGATTTCCACAACGAACGGTCCCGCGCAACCTGCAACCAGCGGTTTCCAGCGACCTTTGTGAGGTCATCTGTCCATCTAGTGGGAGACCGTCCAACACTGCGTCTTCCGGTTCGTGGTCGCACTCGAGAACCTTTCTTCCCCATCGATTGTCAGTTCTGCGAGCGATGTGGCCTGCCCATTGCCACTTCAGCTTGCTTAATCTTTGAGCTATGTCGGCCGCTTTCGTTCTTTTGCGAATATCCTCATTACGATTCATTACAACTAACTAAATACATACAACATATGTATACCTAATTGGATTCGTAATTAGCTCATTTTCGTTTTACGTTAATTATTATTGACGTACTAGCAGCGGCCCGCGGTTTCACCAGCGTAGTTCCCGTTCCCGTTATTTTCCCGGGATAAAAATAGTCTATGTGCACTTCCCGACTATAATCTATCTATGTTCCTAATTCCAGTCCGATCCGTATAGACGTTACGGCGTGATTGAGCAACAAACATCCAAATATCCATACATGTAATTTTATAATATTAGTGGGGTTGATAAAAATAGTATTAAATTATATAAAGAAACTTACAATAACGTGAAAATCTGTAAAATCGCAGGTAAACACCACGGTACATAGCTAATCTTCAATAAATCTAAGGTCTATTTATTTTAGACAGTCAACCTTCGAATTTGGAAACTTGTACTGATTCCGGAGATCAAGTTACGAGCTAGTTGTCGAGTTCGCTTTTACAGAATCAAGCGGCTGATGTATTAGGTAATAGCAAGATTCAATTTCCAATAATCCAATTAATGTATTAGCTCCGTTCTGTAATATACGTACGATGTACTCGGTAATATGATACCTACATCTCACGTAGCTTCAATAATCCGTGTACGTAATTGTATCCACATCCTTCCTCGTAATAAGTACAAGGACTTGGTATTCCAACCTAGAAACTTAGGTACAAGTATTACACTCGTATATCATATACATACATATAAGCAGTTAACTAAATGTTCCCACTGATGAGACTCGGGGCCTTGTCTTAAGTGAGTTAAGGCTATAATCCACTACGCTGGCCCAGTGCAGGTTGGTGGATGACGCATGACCCCGAAATATGTATATATAGATATATATTTTAAAAATAAAAAGTGACGAGACGAGCAGGACATGTGCCTGATGGTAGCAACATGCCTGCCACATAACAGCACAGAGAAACGCAGCTATTGGAACACGAAGAAATTATTTATCAAAAGTCCATATAATTACCTAGCACTACACTGCGCTCGTCACCCAGAGATCTAAGTTGTTATATCTCCAAGCCCTGTAATTTCTCTGGAAACATTGCCCTGTAAACCGGAACACAGTAATGTTTGCACATTATTGCTTGTCGGTAGAATAACTGGCAAAGGTGTGGTACTTCCCCAGGCGGACTCTGCCAAGAGTCCTACCACTATTAAAGAAACCGACGTGTGTCTAGTACATGTCGGTATCCTCACGATGCTTTCCTTCGCTGTTTTTTAGTTAGCGGCATTATGCACATGAATTCGAAAAGACAGTGCTGCACGTAGGGTTCAAACCAGGGGCTCCGGATCGGAAGTCGCCGTTTTCCCGACTAGACCAGCCGTAGCTTACGAGTATACAGTGTTATTAACTATATAATTATTATACCAGCTATCTGGCCGCCATAGTACAAGCTTTGCTTAGTTTGGGGTCAGATGGTGTTGTGTGTGAATTGTCCACCAATATTAACTGCATTGTTGAAACGTTGTGCTATTAGCCACAGCCGCTTGTTTGCCTCATCGTAAAAATTTTATCATTCAGCGTGGTAATGCTGACAGCATGCTCGAAACGCTTTTAACTGGAGTTTTCGCGAAAGAAATCTGTATTATTAGGTAAAAATGTAGCGTATGGGCTATTTCAAACTACAAGGCTAGTATAGTACCTCTATAATATCTGAATTTTAAATTTATCAATAAAAAAATTCAAATATCATAACGATGAGTTGTGATAGTACGCCGTGATTGACCAGCAATCATCCGAACTACCCTATTTATAGCATGAGTGGGAAAACATTAACATTACCAAGTCGTTTATGATTTTGCAAAGATGTTGTTACGTAGACGACTTTTTGAAGTGAAAACTTCTTTTGGCGCGCCTAGACAGATTTTTCGTGGACTATGAATTGAATTCTAGCGTCACGCTCGGGTATAATAAGAAATCTTCGGGTAAACTCGGGACCATAGCCATTGGCCATCTAGAAATGCATCAGGCAATGGGAAATGCCAAAAGGGCGTGGCCTGCCCATCATGGCATGGCCATCTAGAAATACGTCAGCCAAAATGGGAAATGCTGACGCATTTCTAGATGGTCATGTCATGATGCCCAGGCCACACCCGTGTAGTTTCCAAAGTAAGCTATCAAATTCTGAGTTGATAAGTTTTCACTTCTTTCGGTAGTTCCTACGACTGACAATTTTTTTGTCTACTAGAGGAAGTACGAACTATATTACTAACAAAAAGAAATACACAAAAACAAAACGCACAAAACTCACGAACCAAAACTAAATAGCTATATAAATGGAATAGGCAGATTTCAGACTCCGTAATCCAAGCTCTATTGAAAGTCACAATTTGAATCTATTGTAAGAGACACTATCTAATCAAATGCTGGAAGGTCTCCAAGGTTGCGTAAGGCCCTACCTGTGCAATCAGAAACCTATTCAAAATCGTTTAGGCTCTTATCGAGATGTTTCACCTTCCAAGGCAGGGGTAAGGAACATTGACATTGTCGTGGCCGTGACTGGGCCCAGGGGTACGTAACGTTCCGCCAAGGTTGGCTCGACACGCGATATGGCAATATCCTGATATCTGGTTCCGGCGGAATGTGCTGTAGGGTAGGTGTGTGGAGGGAAATCGCCTGACTTTTAGGTTTTATACGAGAAAGGATCGATTTAACTGTCACAGCACAGTACATAAGCAGTGGTATAGCTACTGGCTGATGATACAATTACCAAAGAGTACTTAGTGTGATTGAGCGAATATGTGAATGTGGTTTATTTGTGTTCTAAACATAGCTTTTATGTGAGCGGTGCTATCCTCCATTGTTTTTCCGCTATGAAAAGTAGCCTATGTGCTATTCTAGACTATAATCTGTGTTCCAAATTTCAAACCGATCCGTTCAAACGTGATTGAGCATCAAACATTCGCATTCTTATTAGTAGGAAGTAGCATAGCTATATACATACACATCTGTGTTTCATGGAAAAACGCGTAGGTATATGTCGGAAGGATCGATTTAACTGTCATAGTGTATAACACATAGTTTATGTGGCTAAGTGGCTAATGGTCGATGATATTACCAGAGAGTTGTTAGTAATAGATCGTACAAGGCTATTTATTCAACAAGTCACTTTTGTGAGTTGTCATTTGTTTATTATAATACTACTTAATACGTAAAGCTAGTAAAGAGTTTTAATAAAAATGTTAAAATGGAAACACCGAGTGAATGTTAATAAATACGTTTTTAGTTAATTAAATGGGTTAGTGACGTGTAATATGGTCGATCCTACCCGACTTAAGTTTCAGTGGAATTTTCAAAGCGCTGGTTATATTACGAGCCCTTCACCAATTAAAATGTGGAATAAAGTTTAGGTTTTTTTCATAATAAAATTGCTGAAAGGTTAAGTAAAAAAAAGTAGGTTAAAAAATTGTTGTGAAACGCTGAAAACGATACGTCACCAAAGCCAGGTCATTCAAGTTTCTAATAAATCAATCTTAACTATGAAATAATAAATGTATTATTAATTCAGTGGTGGAAATTCGTCGACATTGAACAAACTACCCCCCGAACGGCCGTGAAGTATTCATCGACCTCCGAGGAGTGACCTGCCGTTTTTGCTTATACTAATCACTATTAGATGACTTGCTTTTTCTGGAACTTTTAAGGCTATGACATTGAGACAGTTTCTAGAAACTCGTAAGTTTTTGATATTAGGATTTTTTTTATTTATATACAAATTATACATAGTAGGTTTACGTTTGACTCTAACTTATAATCTATCGTCAATTTCAGGGTGCATAATATAAATTGTTCTCACTAGTCACTAGTATACACCATATCAAAAACAAAAGCGCAATAGCTTTTGTTTTTTGTGTATGTATTTAGCTGAATGTAACACCAAAGTGACCGAAGTGAAACTTCTTTCTGCAACGTCGTATTTTTTCAGGAAATACGCCTCTCTAGAACTGAAAGGAAAAAAAAACGTACCTGCACGTTATGTCTATAATTTGATCTAAATCGTTTGTGTCGTTTCCGAGAGAAATTGAACTTATTTACTAGAATTGTTCGTTTGTTTAAAATGATAAGACGCATATTGTTAGCCATCGGAGTAGGTACTCTTGCATCTACTAAGCTATTTATATCTGAAATAGTTTTGAAAACTTCCTGTTATTGTGTGATGAAATATGTAATAAACTCTTATTACATTAACAAGTTTGTATCAAAGAATGTAGCAAACAAATAGTCAATAGACTATTGTTACATATTATACTAGCTGTTACCCGCGACTTCGTCCGCGCGAAATTAATACTAAGGTAGCTCAGGCAGTACTTTTTTGTATACCCAGACACATTTACGGTTACTAAAACATTTTTCCCATTTCAACCCCAATTTCAACCCCGTACAGTTCGAAATTACGAAATTGATAGAACAAACATTCGTTGGCTTTGTATCAAGTGTCCACATACAGAGTTTCGTGGTTTTATCTTAAACGCTTGGGACGTTCTATATTGACTTTCATCCCCCATTTGAACCCCAATTTCACCCCCGTACAGTTCGAAATTACGAAACTGATAGAACAAACATTCGTTTGCTTTGTATCAAGTGTCTATATACAGAGTTTTATCTTTAACGGTTGGGACGTTCCATATTGACATTCATCCCCCATTTGAACCCCAATTTCATCCCCGTACAGTTCGAAATCACAAAATTGCTAGAACAAACATTTGTTTGCTTCGTGTCAAGTGCCTATATACAGAGTTTCATGGTTTTATCTTCAACGGTTGGGAACTTCCAAATTGACATTCATCCCCCATTTCAACCCCAATTTGACACCCGTACAGTTTGAAATTACAAAATTGCTAGAACAAACATTTGTTTGCTTCGTGTCAAGTGCCTATATACAGACTTTCATGGTTTTATCTTCAACGGTTGAGAACTTCCATATTGACATTCATTCCCCATTTCAACCCCAATTTCACCCCCATTCAGTTTGAAATTACAAAATTGCTAGAACAAACATTCGTTTGCTTCGTGTCAAGTGCCTAGGTATATACAGACTTTCATGGTTTTATCTTCAACGGTTGGGAACTTCCATATTGACATTCATCCCCCATTTCAGCCCCAATCTCTCCCCCGTACAGTTCGAAATTACAAAAATAGAACAAACATTTACTTAATTGTTTCGTGTCAAGTGTCTAGATACAAAATTTGATAACTTTAAAAATGACGAATTTTCATACAACCGTTCATCCCTTGTTTCACCCTCTTAGGGGTTGAATTTAGCAAAACCCCGTCTTAGCGAGCGCCTACGTGCTAAAAGGGACCTCCATGCAAAATTTCAGATTCCTAGCATTAGTAGTTTCTGAGATTCCTTGATGAGTGACCTTTCGCTTTTATATATATAGATTAAAAAGCCTTAGCGGTGTAGCGACTTTACAATATTGAGTTCATAGGTTCGAATCTCGCTTGCACTTCTCAGTATTTTACCAAGTGGAGTTGAACGAGTTTATCACCAGCATCACCACTGGTTTTAACGGCGAAGGAAAACATCATCAAGAAACCGGCGTGTTCCAAAAGAGACATCTTTTGCGGACATTTAAGATACCCCAATTAGCATTTGCACAGCGTGCTGGATTATGCCCTTGTTTTAATGTGAGAGAAGGCCCAGTTGTGGGCTGCTTTCCACCGAGTGACATACATAATCTACTTCTTCATTCTTATGTTCATATGTTCAACTCTTCATATTCAGAACACTGCCTGGTTTTATGGGTTTAATGTTTGTTATGGGCAGGAGTGTTACTTACCACGCGCCTCACTATAGTACATATAAAAAAAATACGCAATATAGTACATATAATAAGCTCGTGAACAACCCAACTCGAACATTTCCAAATTTTCAGTGTCCATAACTATTATAGTCACATTGACACACTGCATAGCTGTAGTAAACCCCGTTGGATTGCCTCTTATACTTAGCATTCAATAGCATTGTAATCGCTATCTCTTTCAATTTACTCATTTTAAGCTCGGACGTTCATCATTTTAACAGTGGCGCGAGCGCAATTGTTTTTAATCACCATAAGAAAGGGAGGAGGATTGTAGAGCCTACAGTTTCCATATCTTTGGACTTAATAATACAAATATTTACCTTCAATTCGGAAGAAAATGTTATGCCAGATCATTAGATTGGAGTAGATATTGGGCGGAAGCGATCGTTTCTTACGAATCGGTTATAATTTTACTTAGAAACGTCTTAACTGGGAAAAAGGAAATTGAAATCTATGTCAGCATTGTAGGTACTTAAAACCTATAAGGAACCGATTCACTCTAGAATTGAAGACACCAAGGTTGCAACTATCGAGAAAAACCCACTCGGGCAACACATTCCACATCCTAGACACGTCTTATCATAAAAGTAAAGTCAAACCTCTTGGTTCGAGTTTTTTAAACATCAACCATTAAACAATGGAGCTTTTTCGAACTGCGAGCAATTCGATAGGAAAAAAATTGGCAGTCATAGGAACTGCCGATAGAAGTGAAAACTTATAATAAATCAGAATTTGATAGCTTACCTTGGAAACTACACGTGTGTAACCGGAGGGCGTGGCCTCGCCATCTTGACATGGCCATCTAGAAATGCGTCAGCACTTCCAATTGGCTGATGCGTTTCTAGATAGCCATGCGATGATGGCCTGTCCACGCTCTTTCAGCATTTCCCATTGGCTGACGTATTTCTAGATGGCCAATAGCCATGGTCCCGAGTTTACCCGAAGCTTTCTTATCATACCCGAGCGTGACGAATGAATTCAATTCACAGCCCACGAAAAATCTGTCTAGGCGCGCCTAAAGAAGTTTTCAATTCAAAAATGGGCAAAGCGGTATTAGATCATGCAGTTAAGTTGCACACTCTCCGAAGTGTATCCGATAAAAACCGATAGACTAGCAACATTGCGGTGATGTTCAAATAATATAATATCAATATTGAATTGATATCGAAAACATCGTGTCGGATATTGAATGATCATCCAAACTTTGAAGTCTACGAAAGAACTCATTCTCGACGACAATTTTATCAAACCTAAGGAAAATTCCTAATAAAGCTGTTACCATTCCAAACAACGCCAAATTAACCGGCCTACGGACATCAATATCCGGCGCAGAGCAATCCGTCTGCGATCCTGAATCTCTCACTGCGATCATTTGGAAGGCAATCGACGATCAACTTTTCATGAAACGCAACCTCGAACCTTATCAACCAATGATACGTTCCACAATCGTGGTGTACAAAAAGTTGACCGTCGATTGTTTCGTCACAGTTAGTGCTTTTGGCAAGGGTAGTGTTTACCTACAACTTGTTTGAAAAGGACAATACTGCCCTTGGGAGCTCAGGACTCGGTTTTTATCGTCCGAATTAGCAATTCGGTGCTACTGTAGATATTTTTTTAATAATACAATCTATCTCGTTAACAGGTAAAATCTCTCAATACATTCTAATTATTTCATCTTAGCTGACACAATATGTTACTACAATGGTATACTAGTATGTATTAACATTATAAATTACAGCATAAAATAAAACAGTTTACTCGTGAACTTCATGTAGGTATAAAACGCATGGAAACATTGGGACTCGTTCAAAAATATAACTTTTTTCTACGTATGCCCGTAAGCATAGAGTTAGTAACGTTAGGCTACGGCCCTGGCTTCGATACACAGTAGAGATCATCTAAGGCAAACTCCCATAAATCTATTGAAAAAAACACATCAATAGTTTACGTGAATGAAGTCATCGGCAATTTCTCTATTTTCGATGTGAAAGTTTGAATGAAAGAACGTTTTAATGTTTTGATGTGCATCACGTAAGAATATGATGGGTCAGTCATAAATAAGAAATTACATTGGCACATCAGGAATCGCCAAAAAATAGAGTTCCTGAGAAAAAAAATCTGTGTCTTAATTTTGTATTTTGTGTTAAAGTGAGGCTTAAAATTTATACAATGCCATATTTCTTTGTGCCAATTCATTCAATAAATCTGAATCATGAACCAGTAATAAAGTTGTCGTTCATAAATTACTGGGAATTTTGTGACTACAATAGCCTATTTCTTTGAATCCACATTGCATGCATTACGTAGAAACTGCAACTTATGCCTTACACTCTCTTTATTTTGATATATCTATGGAGTTTTGGTATAATGTGTCATGGATATTATAGTTATAAACTTCAATTCATTTCAATTGGTCATCTATTTCAATTTCAACTCACACAATGAAACAATTGCAGTTTCAATTGGAGCTGTAGAACTGGAACGCGACGAGTGCTGCAACTACGAGTAAGCACGAGTTATGCGGACGGTTTATTTCTAAGCCCCGACATAAAGAGGGATGTTAAAAGTTTTATTTTGAACCCGTGGTGGCGTAGGGAGGAAGCGAGGAAGCCTGATACAATAATGAGGATAGATCGTTGATCATGAGGTCATGATTGAATCATTAAGACCCCGTCAAGCGGCAGGGACCCCATATATTTGAGTTCAGCGCCCAATATAACTCATGAAGTGAAAATTAAAAAAATATTGAATCTACCCTCAAAAGTTTTTAGGATAATTTTGACAATACAAATCATAAGTAAAGCTTTATCAACTAAACATTTTTCGAGGCAGCAGTATAAAAAACTATGATCTAGTGAAATCAATTAATAGAATTTGTCTTAAAATGAGTCGCAACTGACGAAATAAAAGATTTAATTGAATCCCGCCTGCCCCTCACAAACAACAATGCCTGAACAAATAAATTATCTTTTTACCTCTTGAGTATTCCAAGTGCAGAGGAACAAGTTTGTCATCATTACCGACTTTAACGATGAGAAAAACGTCGTGAGGAAACGGGCATGGTCTTGTTGCATTTGTAATACTATTTGAAGGCAATATTGAAAGGTTCGGTACGGAATCCCCAAACAGGCTGCTCTACGGTTTAAGCTGGGAGGACGGAGGAATCTGTACCTCTAAATGTAGTGTTTTCTCGACAAGCAGACTTCATTGTAGATCTCGAGTTACTTATGTGAGTTACTAGTTAAATTTGAAAAATAAATAATCAATATTATTCCTTTCACTACATACTATAGCCCAGTTTAATAAAGAACTCATCGATCGATGAAGAAAGACTAATTATATTTTGTGAATCACTTGTCTTCTCTGTGTCAAGGGTCTGTGTTACTATTATTTTAAGCTATCACGATTGTTAACAGTACCGTTATTATTAATAACGGGTTATTGACGTGATAGCGTCTTATAATTCGATGAAGCCGGCTGCACGCCCACAATACATGACGTCATGTACCGTTACCGTCGGTCGTTACCTCGCCGCATGTTTGTTACAGTTGTATTAATTATTTCGACCAGTAGTTCAAGCGGGGATGTAGCTCAGTGGTAGAGCGTTCGCTTTGCATGTGAAATGCCCCGGGTTCGATCCCCGGCATCTAAAAGCTTTTTTGCATTGTTTTGATTGAAAATGACTAAATTCTACTGATTACTTTTTACATACAAATCTATTAAACAAATGAAATAAAAATTTTCTTTTGAACAATGCTACCATTCCATCAGTATTTTCTTAAGACGTTGTCACGTTCTATCGTCAGTAAACCGACTTTACAGACAAACATTTTTTTTATTATGAATATGTCGATTTTCGTCACGGGATTCGATCCGTCTTTCCGTGATTAGAAACTTGTATCATTAATTCAGTCCCTATTCGTAAGTTTACCCATGAACATTGTGCATGAATCTCCATCAAAATAAAAGAGATTCGCTCCACCATATAACCACGATAAATATAGTGTTTGTGTGTATTGGATTGGATGTTTATGGTGTTTGAAGTTATATTTTGTGTAACTCTTACTAAAAATCTCTCTTACTCAAATTTTTGCGACGATATGACGTGGATCAGCTCTAAAATATTTAATTCATCTGAAACCAAACAAATTCAACTACACGTTGAATAAGCACGTTGATTGACTTAGTTCTATATTCAAAGAATTTTAATTAAAACCTAGAGGTCAAACTGAGGACTCAGTCCTCAGGTATTCCAATCAAAGGACAAATTCCCAGCGTTTCATTTCAATTGTTCCATTCCAATCGATATCTAGAAGCCGAGGGTATTGAATAATTAATACGCAAGTAAATATTTTAGTAATCTCGTACTATTTTAGTTGAGTTTAATGATTGGTGGGAGTGTTCTGTGACACGGCCTGTTTAGGGCGTGAATAGATAGATAGGTAGAAGACTAATTTATTGTGATTCAAGCAAAGGAAGGAAACAATAACAAAAAAAGATTATATATTTACACTCGGACAATAGAAGGAATATAAGCAAATTACAAAAATATTACAGTAAAACATAAAATAACAAATATATGCTACAAGTTGCGGCGTTATCGCTGAGAGCCAACACTTCCAAATTACCATAAAAAAAAATTATCTACATCCATAAATGATAATATAAGTAAATTATACATATGTTTGGCTTCCATAGTACAAAAATTGCTTGGTTTGGGGCTAGAAGATGTGTGTGAAAAATATCGTCCAATATTAGGCCGAGGAAGTGTTCCTGATTTAAATAATTGCGTTGTCTTCGTCCGTTTATAATTTAGAACACGACTATTCTCTAATAAACCTTAGTTAACAGTAGCCTATGTGCTATATACTGCCTATTATTCAATTTCCAAATTTCCCAGTCTGTTCAAATCTCATGACGTAATTTAACAACGAACATCCAGACTTTGACATTAATAGTACTTGTTAGCAGGATATTACTAAAAAAAATTGGGTACTGCAATAGCAGTATCCAAAAATCGAAATGATTAAATATTCAAGTATTATAGTGAAAATAAAGTAGACGAGAATAAACAAATATCTACACATACGTGTGAAAATCATTAACCAAGAATGTAGGGCTGGAATCGGCCTCCTAACCCCCTCACAACCCCTCCGCAGTTCTCGGGAAGAGCATAGCTAGCTAGCTAGATACACGGTACACGGTTTTATTTATCTTTAAAGGAAACTTGGCTAAGCTCGTCTCGTCTGACGGCAGCGGAGCGGGCACTGAATCGTAATGCCTGTACGGGACAGGTAAAAGAAATTGAGAATATCCACCCGCTGTGCATCTGATGGGCTTACGTTTCGTATTTGTACGCGCGACGCCTGGACCTAAATAAATAAATGTTGGTGGATATTTCTCACACAACACCTTCTAGCGTAAAACTAACGTGGAAATGTACTGTGGAAGTCAGATAACTCATATAATAATAAATTATATAACTGTAAATACATACATACGTATTGATTAGGTAAACGGGTAACTCACGTGTAATGAGGTCGGTCAATCCGACTCGAGTTTCGGCCGCGTCCGGCGGCCTTTTTCAAGGAGAGGGAGAGTGTACGCGCCCGATGGCTTCCCGTTTGGCACTGACCAACCGTTTGACTGTGTATATCAATATGTGTAACAACCACGTTAATTTTAATACTAAAACCTACATACGTTTTAGTTTCAGGGTATGTGAATATAACATATGTGAAATGTCCACCAATATTTATTTATTTTATTATACACAGAAACACCCAGACACAGAACAACACTGCTTGTGTAATATAAATCGATTTAATAAGAATAAGTTTTGACAATTAGTTAATTTCAATACAAAAAACTGACTGGTTAGTAAGTCTGTCTAAAGCCGTGACATGAATAGTCAAAATCATTACCTAGCATTGCACTGCACACATTACCCCCAAATATAAGATTTTTACTTATCTTGTCATTTTCTGGAAACATTGACGTTCAAATCGCAACACCATGGTGTTTGCGCATTACTACTTGGCGATAGATAGATAGATAGAAACTCTTTATTGTGATACAGACAAATTAATAAAATTACAATGAAATACTTACGAACTAGTACCACAAGTGGCGGCTTTATTGCTAAGAGCAATCTCTTCCAGGCAACCATAGAATAACTTCTCCAATTAACCCCAGAGGTAAAGGCACTTACCCAGGCGGACTTTGCAATGAGTCCTATCACTATCTACTAAACTTACCACTACTTAGTGACATAGTTACCTGTTTGCGGTTTAATACAATTTGCATTGCGATTTCTGATGGACCTTGAATACACTGCGGGCTTTATGGCCAAGAACATTCGATTTCACAAAGGTCGAATCTAGCGTGCACTTCTGATTATTATACTAAGTGAAGATTTACAAGTTTGTCATCACCACTGGCTTTACTAGTGAAGGATAACACCATGACGTTTAAGTATTTATGGCACGATCACTGAAAAAATAAAGCCAGCAACACTAGTCACGGGCAGTTTTTACGCGTCACTTCCGGTACATATTTATCTTCAAATTTTTGCCGCACATTTTTTTCAGTTCGATTGCGCAGTACCTATCCTTATCTCTCCTCCAAGCCTTAAGGAACTTCGTACCAAAAAATTATAAGTATGATGTTGAATGTGTGTGTTTCTTGTCCTCACAGCGATGGAGGGCGGCACGTGGTGCGCCCGCGACATCTCGCTGCGCGCGCAGAAGAAGTTCCTGTCGCGCGTGGGCGGCGCCGCCAGTGCGCGCGCGCTGGTGCTAGACGAACACGCAGCCAAGCTCTTCGATCAGGTACACACGTCACGTATCATATACATAAAACTATTGTCCACAATACAAAATTAATTACAATAAAATTAATAAAAATGACTTAGCCTTAGAACTAGTGAATCAAGTGGTAGAACCCTATCGCTAAAAGCGATCGTGGTGCCTGATCCACATTTTTTGTATGACCAAATAATGTACCTCAATACTTATGTCAATTCTCACACATTAGCAGTGCCCCGCGGATTTATCCGCGAAGCTTTCCGTCCTCGTAACCTCACAACCACAGTCATAGTGTATGAGTTTTTTAGTTGTTTAAATCTTATTAGTTTAATACTTATTTTATAAAATATTCAACTCGTTTCCAGTTCCTGACGGTGCTCCGCGAGCGAGTAGAGAAGCGCGAGGCGGAGAAGCTGGTGAAGCACGTCATCAAATCAGCGGTGAAGCTAGGAGTACTGCGGAGACACAACCAGCTGTCAGCGGCCGACGAGAGACAACTCGCCGCCTTCCGCTCCAAGTTCCATGTAAGTCGGCAGTGAAGCTGAGTACTACGGAGACACAACCAGCTGTCAGCGGCCGACGAGAGACAGCTCGCCGCCTTCCGCTCCAAGTTACATGTATGTGTTTGAAGTGACTGCTTCTTGCCGTGTTGGGAACTTTTGTAGGAAAATCTTAGCGACGAAGCAGGGGAAAGGGAGGTTAGGTTAAACGCTTTTTGTTTGGGTGAAAAAGCGTGTGAGTCCTCGTCACCGCCATGTAACGCATTGTTTTTGTAAATTACTGTAACTATGTACATAGGTGATGGATTATGCAACATGAGTGCTGTAATGCTGAATAATACCTACTAGAATTGTGAGTTGTAAGTTTTCATTTCTATCGGCAGTACCTACTGCATTTTTTTTTATAATATAGAGTGATAATAAGACATACGCCTGTTGGTCACCAACACGTCTGCTAATAAAAGCACAGTGCCACCTAGTTATTTGAACTTGAAGAGTCCAAATCGTTACTGAGTACTGCACTGCGGTTGTCACTAGACATATATAAGACGATATATTATCTTTTAGACCTGTAATTTCTCTGGAAACGTTGCCCTTCAAACCGAAACACAGTAATATTCCCACTTTACTGATTGACGGTAGAATAACTGGGAAAGGTGTGGTATTTCCCCGGGCCGATTTTGCAAAGAGTCTCACTTAACACTAAAAATATAGACATGTCATGATTCGGTACGGATATAGTTTACAAACCGCTTGGTGAGAGGTAGTTTCAATCAACGCCAAGGTCATACTAGTGTTACATTTTGATTCCTCGCGAATTAATTGTGATTTTTACGGATTTCAGACTGTACTGATGGCTGTGGTGTCCTTCTGCGAAGTAGACTTCTCGTATGACCGCGGCTTCCTTCAAGATGCTTTACGTGAATCTCATCAGTCACTTAAGTAAGTATAATCTACTAAAAAATGTTTTATCTTATACCTTTAAACGAGCAATTCTTGTACCTATAAAAATATGTATATATATATAGAATCTGAATCTCGGAAACGGCTCGACGGATTTTCATGAAATTATGTATGCAGGGGATTTCGGGGACGATAAATCGATCTAACTAGGTCTTATTAAAAAAAAATACGCATATTATGCGCGTTTTTAGACAATGAAAAACTGTCACATTAGACATTAGAATGTGAAGGTAAATTTCGCCGCGTGACGCGACAGCATAACTAGCTCAGACGGAAAGTCGGGCACTCATAGCGGTCACGAATTAGTAGCTCCGGGTTCGAATCCAGACGGGTTCTCTTTTTTTTCCAATTCGTTTTTTTTTTAAGAAAATCTATTTCTAAGTATATTTAGTATTTAAGCCGAGCAAAGCTCGGTCACCCAGGTACTATTATATAAACTAGCGGCACCCCGCAATTTTCTCCGCATAGTTCTCGTTCCGTTATTTTCTCACGATAAAAAGTAGGTGCTCTTCTAGACTACAATCCACCTGTGTTCCGAATTTCTGCCCGATTTCAGCCATTTCGAAATGATTGTGCAACAAATATCCAATTTTTCACATCTATAATATTAGTAGAGTAGAATAGTCTGCATAAGTACCTACTAGTACAATTGAGACAAAAAGGACTGTTTGTTTGTTGTCGATCACAGACGTTCTCAAATGTTTGTAATAGGTACCGACTAACAATCTAGGAAATATTTATGAGATGAAACATTTTTGCGACGAAAGTAGTAAAATCGGTCAAATAGAATGTGTTAAATTCCGATAATGATTATTACTATAATAATGGAAGTTTAAAAATGTAACTTGTCTGTAAAAAAAACTTTTTTTATACTTTCATGACTAGGATTAACTTTTCTGTAAGTACTTATTACATAAATACAAATAACAGGAAAATTATATTGTTCTCTACGAAAAGACAAGTAACTGTGTGTTGGTGCCATAAAAGGTAGTAAAGTAATCATATTTTCCTTAACGATTCCAGGTCAGTGGTCGAACGTCACTTGTCCGATAAGTCAGTATCGCGGCTGGCAGGAGTTTTCGCCCTCGCTTCAAGAGGCGAGCTCCTTGACTCTCTATTCGCCGGACAAGTGGACGAGGACGTCCAGAAACTGTCCCGGATGCTCCGCAAGGAGTTGGACCGAGGCCTGCTATAATTGAGCCAGGTATCAGCTGTGAACCGTCCCTGGGCGCGACGTCGCGTTGACGCGAATACTCGTGTAAACCCACTTCTGAAACGAGATCTATCACTCTGTTGTGCTCTCTATTTTAGCTATTTGATTTACATTTGAATCTGAGATATTTCAATAACGCTTGTGCACTTTAATTTTGTGTTTAGTAGCACAGAGTAGATTGTCTGTAGATTCTCGTCATTTCAACGAAGTGGCAAGAGTTTTGAAAATGACGGGTCTTGTATTTGTCCCAAACCAAACCTTAGATGCATCCAAAGAGATGTAGCAGAGTAGTCGATGAAACGATGGACGACTATGGGAACACTTACTGTATCGTTATCTTCACAAATGAAGATTTGAATTTATATTCATAAGGAATCAAAGATAATAATAAGATGTAAATACCTTTTTAATTTTGCACGGCGTATCATTGTAGTGTCTGCGTGATAAGTAACAAATCTCTCTGAACAAAATGAAGCATGAAATGACAATTATTTTATTCTTGCTAATACTAGTCTTGAACACTACCACCGCGACAAAATATAAAAAATATTCTAAATTAAACTAAATACACTAAATTTAAGTGCATTTATTGCACTGTTTTAGTTAAAGCTTTTAATTGCACAGTATAATAACTGTTCGGCAATCTCACTAAATATCCAATTTTATGATTTTGGTTTTTTAATTCTAGCTTTTATAAATCTCAAAGGCTAAACAAATGATCAAAAAGACTATAAATAAATAATGAATACTCAATCGAATTTTTGTTATGGTTTTATTGATACTATTTTGACAACTGCTAGTGCTTTTTGCTTATAATTAATTTATAAGATTCATAACGTTTTGCCGTTTTGCCAGTATTGTCTAAAGATGTATAAATATCTAATTTTAAGTTTTGAACAGACTTATGTCGAATGTAAGTTCTTGCCACAGTTGATGCCGTATCATCACTGTTTTCAGACAAAACTGTTTTAATTAGTTGTAAATATTATTTTAAGGTTTTCAAATGTAACGTAAAGAACTCCATTAAAGCCTGTTATATTGGTTAATTATACCTATGAATTCGGAGCCATAAAAGTCGATCAGTTCTAAATTGGATTATGTTTAAATGGGTATTGTTAAAATTAAAATATGTTAGACACTAATACCAAGCAAACAGGACTGTATATTTATTTGTTATTGTTTTACTATTCTCAAAATGATAGATGGCTAAAAAAAAATTGAAATTCTTTGTTGAAAAAGCAAAACATTAAACCGCGTTTTAGCGTTAATGTTATCTTGACAGGTTTTTTTTTGTATTCTTCAAACGTCTATTGTTTCGTCCTATTGTAAATTGTATCTATTCAATTATTTATGCGATACATCCTACCAAATTATGATTGTAATCTAACTTATTGGACTTATCACACAGTTACCATTGTAAAACATTTATCAAATCTATCAATACTTAAGATTTTGGATAATATAGACGATAGGCTAGCTTCTATGTAAGTCTTTATATACATTTTACTATCTACAGTATACAAAATACTACAATATACTCGTATATACCTTACATGATCTGAGTTGGAAAAACTACAAATTTCAACTTCATTTAACTACTATTAAATCTACTTACACTATTTATATGTATACTTACTCAATAATATGTCAACGATCCATAGATATATTAAAATTATATTATGTATAACTGTTATAACTAATAATATAACCAGAATACTATAAAATGATTCTCAATAAATTTTCGATGTCTATAGAAAGAACTTCGGACCAAAATTTAAAAATATCTTCACAGTTCGGACATATCTGAGGTTGATTCATATCTTGTTTTTGTAGCAATAAATTCGAATAGTAATAGTGTCTGTAATAATTATTGTTTTGTGAAATGTGTATGGGTCGGCCACCGAGCTCTAACGGATAACTTTAAGATGGCTTGTAGTCTGATTTATTTATTATGGAATTCGTTATTCGTATTGGAAATATTTTTGTGAATTTCACAACACCCACGCCAGAACAAATCTGACCAAAAATCGCAGCAAATTTGGTTCAATTGAAACTCACAAAGGGTCTCTCTACACTTGGAAAAACGATGTGACTAATTAATATCCGTATGTACATTATTACAATGTAAAAACTAGCCCGTATGTACATTATTACAATGCAAACCACAGATGCGGTAGGTAGATTTTAAAGGAAATATTTGTTGATCTTAATCTAATCTAATGAAGGGTTAATAAGCCGATCGTAAAGTTCAATCCTAGATGTCGATGTCGTATTGTATTTTAGCTCGGTAGGTCGACGTTTGTAGTAGTTAATTAATCACTGTTGCACATAATTTTGATCTTGCCTAATCTTGTATTGTCTCCGTTCATGTACTTGTCTGTGTTCGGTGTTCAGTGTTTGCTGTCTTGAGAACTTTTATAAAAGTACTTCTATACTTTCTATAGGTACATGGAATTATAAATACCTTTTAAGTGATGTTGTTTCGCATATACTCGTAATATACTTTAATTATAGCAGTAAGTAGTAACCATAAACGACGATTTGTACTAACATTCATCTCTATGTCGTCGTTCTAAACCGCAATCAAAGCTTTCGAAACTTCTTTTTAGTGCGTACAACAAATGTGTATAATCCACTCCCGGTCTCAATTTCCTCAATATACATTCCTGGACGAGTGAATAGTGAATTGGCAAGCGTGCTCTATCTTAGACCTTATCGTGGCTTTTCATCAGGTTAATAGTGATCAAATAATGACGTATTTTGTTTTATTGTTTATTTTCCCTTTTTTCGTCTTTAGTTGTTTTCTTCGTATCACTACTTTCCAAAATAAGCATTTAATTTTACCATCATCCAACAGCATCCACATCAACAGCTGTCAATGTTTTCTTTATGATCGTCTTACGTGCCGTTGGAATGTTTGGACCCATTTGTTCCGGTCGTGTGCACTTCTCATGCATTGCGTTCCGATGTAAGCATCCGATATGAAAAATCCATATTCAACGTGTGGTCTACCTTGCAATCTCTTGACCTCCGTTCCGCTCTAGCAAGGCTAGTTCCTATTTTATTGCCCTTGCTTGTTATATTATTACTGTTCTTCTTTTATTCTAATTTCCTCGTTTCTCTTGTAATTTCTGTGTTCTCTTGTAATTGTTCGCAAACGAGAAACTCATTACCATTATATGCCTCATTCCTACCTCATTCCATCCTTCACAAAAACGTAAGTAGCATTGCAAAGTAGCACCGGCTAACAAACAGATATAAAAATAAAATTATAGGTATATTTCAATTTGTAATTAGTACTTTTTTTTCAGATAAATAGGTAGATACCGATACAGATATAAATCTTACTACTTAATTAATGATACATTAAACCTTTCCATACATTTACCATAGTAGGTAGGTACCATCAACGAGTAGGTAACTAACTATATCTCGTACGTACTAGCACACTTCAGACAGTTCGACTAGGCTTGGACTGTCAACGGTGGTAATAGATGACGTAATTAATATTGGTGGACAATTCACACACAATATTAAATATATATATACTTACAATATAGATATACTTCATCACAGACTAGTTTTCTCAGGGCAGCAAACACAATTTATAGCTAGATAAAATCAAAGAAACGTCCAAGTAGGGATTGTATTAAAAAGACAATATAAATGTGCGTGTTGTTTGTATGTAACTAAATATTTTTTCAAGATTCTCTGCGAGGTGTTTCTTGGTTAATGTCAGAAGAACTTAGATGTTATTGATTGTTATTTTACTTTGTGCATTTTGGTGTTACAATTATTTGGAATTAGAAGCCGATTTGTGTATAGGTATAGATAGGTATTTATATAAATAAGTATGATGTATTTTATTTTGAGGAATCGTGCAGTGAAATAAGTCTTGAATTGTTCTTAAAATGACTATAAAACTGCAGGTAAACATGATTTATTGAATGCATTTAAAAATATCTTAATAAGTGATTGGAAAGTCATTATATTTTAAGCACCGAAAGCACTTGAACACGATATTTGTATAATTGAATTTAAATTGAAAAGTGCTTAAACTCAATCTGTGGGTATGATAATGTGCAAATACTCTCTTAAAATGTTGCATTCGTTTTGACATTATTGCTTAAAATAAATAAATAGCCTATTTTATGTTCCTACTGCTCGGTCTTGGAGTCTTCTCTCACAAGGAGAGAGTGAAGGCCATAATCACCACGCTAGCCAAGTATGTATGGGTTGCCAGAAGACTTTTATGGAACACTAGCGGTCCGCCCCGCCTTCGCCCGTATTACATATATAACCTACCTATAGCACTCAGGGATCCCGTACATATCAATCGGTGAAAGAATTTTTTAGATCGGTCCAGTAATTCCTGAGATTATCACGTTCAAACAAAAAACCTTCAGGTTTCTGAAATGTATATACATAGATGTCGGTTTCCCTACGATTGCTCGTACGCTCTTACCATTCAATCCAGCGATAGTAATTTATCTGCACTTGAAATGAAACTCGGAGGCAGGCGGGATTTGTACCTTTGTCCTCACGTTTGTGAAACTGGGCGATCTGTTCTGTGGTCGACACCGTGTTACCTCCCAACCTTCCCAATCCTAATTACTTTATAATACTCAAACTCCAGATGCGCCCAGCATACCTACTAATTACGGCAACTGTAAATTACAAATTTAAACAATTTTTGTCTCAGTCGCCCTAATGTGCGTAAATCATGCACTAGAGTGAGATCACTCGATTAAAATAGTCAGTTTTCGCAATAACCCCGCATGTTTCTTTGACGAATAGTTCACGCACATTTTAATACATGATATTAACGTCCTAACATATCAATCAATGTTTGTTTTTATTTACGTCAATAATCAATAAGTCACTATCAATATACCTTAAGTTGCCATGTAAAATGTACCACATTACCGACGCTGAAAGGTACACCAACCTAAAAAGCTTAGTATGCTATGAACACAGAAATCTAAATAGTACCTTATTATTTAGATTTCTGTGGCTATGAAACACGACGAATGCATTTGTTTTAGTATTATTATAACTTCACTGTGAAAAGACAGTGATGTTAAAATCGATATCCTGCTACGTTTGAGTTAGATAACGTACCCTATCTTATAACAAGTAGTGTGTTCTAGAACAATCCATAAGGCCTACTGTCCACGCACGCGTCTTTTGTCGAATGCATGCATCCTACGAACAAACGCAAGACGTGCGGCTGTCGTGTCGTTGTCGTTTCGTGGACACAGACTTCATTATTTGTACGCAAGATGCAAGCATTCGTCTTGCATCCGACAATTGTCGAAATCGTGCGGATGTCGTGCAGCTACGTGGACAATTGGCCTAACTTAAAAATAACACACTAATGTAGAAAAAATTGGATTGCGTTTTATTGATAAAAACTTCTAAATCTGAAATTATACATCAGAATAATATCTACGAAACTGTATTTTAATGAAATATCTGTATTAACGAACAAATCTGTATTTTAAAAGAAATCTTTTGGAAGAGATTTTATTTAGGTATATTTGATCAATTTAACCGCCCGTTTATTTATTTAAGAATACTTTATGTTATTTAAGCTATGGTATCGTAACTATGTAATAAGATTTGATATCAAAATATACAATTGAATAAAATCGATGTTTTTTTTCATTCTGTAACTTTGTACGAGTACCTATATTGTTTTTTTTTAACTTTTATAGGTTTACACTTGACCGCCATCTCGCCTGATGTTAAGCGACGATGCGGTCTACGATAGAGCGTGTTTACCTAGAAAAAACCGATTCACTCTCGATTTGAAGACACAAAGATTGTAACTTTCGGGAAATACCCACTCAGGCAACGTATTTCACAGTCTTGACGTTATTATCACAAAAGCAGAGTCAAATCTCTTTGTTCGTGTCTTTGGAACATCAACCATGAAACGATGTCGCTTTTTCGAGCTGTGAGCATTCCGATAGAAAAAAGGGCAAGGTGGTATCAGATCATGCAAATCAGTCGCTTCAAATCAGATGCTTCTCTGGAAACATTGCCCTTCAAACCGGAACACTAACGCTTACACATTAATGGTTGGCGGAAGAATAACTGGCAAAGGTGTGGTACTTCCCCAGAATACTCTTCACTAATAAAGGCTTAAGCAGAACACCTGCTCTAAGCAGGGCCGAGCCGACCTCCACCAGCGCCTGTGTGCAAAACCTTTATGGCGCCCCTTTTTAACCCCCAACCAAAAAAGGGGTGTTATAAGTTTAACGTCGATGTCTGTCTGTCTGTCTCTGTGTGTGTCTGTCTCTGGCACCGTAGAGCTCAAACGGATGAACCGATTCCGATGCGGTTTTTTTATTTGAAGGTTTATTTCCGTGTTGTGGTTCTTTGGCTATGTTTGGTTAATATCGATTCAAGATGGCCGCCTCCACAATGGCGGACAAAATATTTCTTCACAACCTACTTCAATATGGGTATCAAATGAAAGCTTGACTAAAATAATACTTAAAACTATTTTAAACCCAAGATCGCCGCCGCCCCAAAATGGTGAATAAATTTTTTTTTCTCACAACTCTATCAATATGGGTATCAAATGAAAGGACTTGCCTTGCAGAATACTTTAACAAACTTCAAATCCAAGCTAGTCGGAGGTAATTTTTTTTACAGATATTTTTTCTAAGCATACTGATGATTTCAATATTACATAAATAATAAATATGCTATGCTTAGAAAAACCGTTTGCATATTATTTATTTATTTATTATAAATAAATAAATTATTTATTTACCTTTTTAAACATCCAACCAATATTGTAAATGTCAATGCTAGGAGGTCTGACCAACTGAAAAGATTGATTTGAAATTTGAAACAAAACTTCAACTTTTAATGAGTAACGGCTGCTCTAGTCGGGAGAACAGCGACTTCCCGGACCCCCGGGTTCAAAACCCACGTCGACAGTGTCTTTTTGAAGCCATGTGCGTAATTCCGCAAACTTAAAAACGATGAAGGAATACATCGCGAGGAACCCAATATGTACCTGGAATCTTTCGAAATCATGTGTCATCCGCCAACCCGCACTGGGATAGCGTGGTGGATTATGGCCTTGACTCTCTCCTTATGAGAGAAAAGCCCGAGTCCCATTTAACATTTCATCGAGAAAATTAAACGAGCTGCTTATCCTGCTAAATTTCGACTAAATCCGCCGAACTGTTTCAGTATAATAAATAATACGAGTTTCTTATGAAACTAAATATTTTTCCGGGATAATAAGTACCTATTCTATGTAATATTTCACATTATAAAACACATGTGTTTAAAATATCAAACCAATCCGTTCTGTTGTTCTGACGTGATAGTTTAAAATAACACATTGACTACTTTTTATTACAAAAAAATGCATAGTCCCTTAAGAAACAAGTATTATTTATGTCATTGGAACGGGTTATTAATAGATTTGGTTGAAATTTGAAACACAGTAGAATTTAATATTAACTACTTTTTAGGCCAAAAAAAGTGCAAAATTCTTTAGGGGACAAATATTTACCGTAACATCGGAACAACTAGGTAAGCGGTTTCAGTAGGAATTTGAAACACAAATATTTTTAAAACAAACTTGCTCCTTGCACACAATTTTGAATAATGATTGTTCCATTATTTTGGCTCACTCTTTCATTAAAATCATGAACCCCTGTGACACTACTTGCGTCGCACACACGTATCGAAATGCGTTTATAATCGCAATTAAATAAACAAACTCACGGCGCGGCAGTTCTTTTGATTTTAAAGCTGAGACCGTAATGAACGTAACACAAAACCAAAACCGTAAAATTAAACCAGAAACGTAAATATTATCTTGTTAGACTCTTACAATTACAATAAACTATAACAACTTACCCATGTATGAATTAATATCTAACTAGGCAAATGTAGCGCCTATCGTACCTACTTACTAATCGGCGACTCTACTACAGAGAACATGGATTGCGTAAGTGTAAAAAAAATCGATGGCGGCGCTGGCGCCCCTATTGTCTTGGCGCCTGTGTGCACCGCACACTTCGCACACAGGGGCGGCTCGGCCCTGGCTCTAAGTCGAAGGGAATTTTCTAGGCCTTTCTTTTTGTGGCGGGACCAATACATGAGCACGACAGTAAGCAACACGCCTGCCCATTACATAACATCACGATGCCATACGGCTGTTTGAACATTATAATTTTATTAATTTACCTTTACTGCCAAGCACTAGGTACACTGCGGTCGTCAACAACAAGAGATTTATCTAATTGCCCTGAAATTTATCTGGAATTTACACTGCTCTTCAAACTGGACACCACAATGTTGGCACATTTATGCTTGGCGATAGCATAACTTATGAAAGTATATTATGATTTAACTTTTATAATATAATGATTATAAGATAACTTTACTTTACTTTTTATAACTTTTATAAGATAATTAATGATTTAAGTTTTATACTGATCACGAAATAAATGCGATATTTCAATTTATCCTTTCAGTTTAAGGATCATTGTTGGATGCAATAATTTTTTCTGCAATTTCAGGGCTGGCCCTAGGGAAAGGTTATGAGTAGTATGTAGTGGTAGGACTCTTTGCAGAGCAGTAGCACACCTTCGCCTGGAGAAGTAGCACACCTTCGCCAGTTATTCTACCGCCAAGCAGTAATGTGAAAACAATTCTATGTTCCGGTTTGAAGGGCAAAGTTTCCAGTGAAATTATAGGGCATAGAGATAAATCTTCTTACAACTCTGGGTGACGAGCGCAGTGCAATAATGCAGACGGTGCAGACGGTGATGATCTGGTGTCTTCATGTTCCAACTGTTGCGTGTCATTGTTATGGGCAGATATTAGTTTGCTTACCATCAGGAACATGATCTGCTCGCCTTGTCGTCCCGAGTTCACACGATCGAGTCTTTCATCTCACAGTCTGAAAGGGTGATAGATAAGCCTCACTTACACCTTACAGAAAAGTCTGTGCGGTGCGCCAAATTAAAGAAGTTTTCACTTCAAAAACATGAATAAAATTGTTTCGTTTGAAAACGGCTCATTGACTTTCTGCATACACAACGACCCTGCATATTATACCGTTACATCACTTACATCCAAATGCGAAAGTTTGGTCGTTTGTTCCTCAATCACGTCGCAACGGCGCAACGAATCAGTTTGAAATGTGGGACGCAGTAGAATTATAGTCTGGAATAACATAGACTGTATATCGCGGGAAGAGTATGGGACCTGAAGCACAGAATAAATATTAGTACAGAAGCCTCACTTACCAAAAACAATTATATAAATAGCGACTCTTGCTGGGACACAACAAAGTTCAATTCAGCTCGCATTAGCGTTCAATATCTGTCGCGATTTTCAACTCTCTTCTAACGCGTAACTCTGTCCCTGTCTAGCGCGGAGGGTTTATGACATATCTAATAACAATATGCGCGGGAAACGTTTTGCGCGAGCGCTCAGCCGTGCGTCCGACAACCGACTGTCACTTGTTTCCTGGAAGGAACGGTCTAGCGGTAGGCTAAAACCGCGCGACCTTGAGCGATTGAGGGTGCACTGCCTGAGGGTCTACCGCCTAACTAGAACTGTCTTAGCTTTGATATTGCTCTCTCTTTTCTTCCCGCTTGAAATGACAGAGACCGCAATAGCAAAGGGAAAGCCGATTTAGTTAGGCGGCAGAAGGGCGGGAACTACACGGGTAAAACTGCGGGGCACGACTACCTACCATCGATATAAGGGCTCCCACACAAAACTGCGATGCGACGCCGCATCGGAGGAAGATGCGATGCGATTCGAATTCGTGCGGCAAACCGTTGGTTGGGGTAACCACACCTTCAACTGTAGTCAGCCGTATTGGACGTGTTTTTCGGAAGCGTAACATGGATCGCAAAAAGATTGTTGTAGGTACTGCTGTTATTGTTATGATGTTAATGAAATAAAAAAAGATTTTGGTTTCATACACATAGTACGATTATGACTGCTGATGGGAACTATTTTACTCACAAATATTATGGGTTATTGGGATGGGATAGAAGCAGATTTTTTTTTGATTTTTTTCGAATCAGCATATTTTCATTTGAAGAGCGTCTTTCTCTTCTTCTGTCTCAGAGCTGACTAAAATTATGACCAGTATGACGTAATATCGGAGGAATGCGCGATACGAATGAAATCGGATGTTTTTGCGATGCATTCGTGCAAATTCGCAGATATTTCCGATGCGATGCGAATTCGTGGCCGTGTGGAAGAGCCCTAAATCAGCAGATGTGCCCTCACAAACTTCAGGCTCACGAAATTATGTTATCGTTGGGAAGAGTGAGCTCACTCTTTCCGTTCTAGTCGGTTGCAGGAAGCGGTGAACGCCGGACGTTTTAACCTATCACTATTCGTTGTCAACAACCAAAATAAGTAGAAACATAGCATATCTCGCCGCTTCCGATTCTAGGGGTCAAGTTCATTGGTTGTGTGTAAACCACCGATACGCATAGATACTCAGTTTATTACCAATTTCAAGATGCTCAGGGCACATTGATTGGTTTATATCGATGCTACCTACATATTCGAGGATAGAGACGAAATAAAACGAACATTTATTGTGAAAGCACCAGTCAATAATACTTTATTCGCTAAAATTCAGTTTGTATACAAATGTGACTATTTCTGTGTTGTTCTTTAGACTTTTAGACGTACCGTGACGAGTATGACCACCAATCTATAAACAAGTTTCATAATTATAGTTTTATAGTAGTAGGTAACAAACGTGCGGATCTTTTTGCCCCGCTACTCACCAGCCAGGGGGTCTACCGCCGAACGAAAAATGTCATCGCTTTGATGTTTCTCTCTCTTTTCTTTTCGCTTGAAATGATAGAGACAACATTAGCAAAGCGATAGCCGATTTAGTTAGGTGGTGGGGTATAATAGGAGAGCTAGGTGTCAAGTTTTCAGCTTGCCTCAAATACCTACACAAAATTAGCTGCCAGCTCTCGGAATATAATATAAGTATGGACATATTATGTACATTGTGTTTTCACTTCTATCGGCACAGATTGCTAGTGTTTTTTTAGAGATAGAGCGACAAAAGTTTCCTACGTTTAGAAAAAAAAAATCTAAGTAGGTACTATTCGATATATTTTAAATAGTAAATTTTTCAATACGAATTTAGACCTGACCTGGACCCTCAGATCGAGCCTGGCGGTCTCCTGATGGTAAGAGCCGCGGTCGTACATCTGCAATATCAAAAACATAATCGTTGCTTTACTAACCCGAGATTTTTTAAAGACAAAAATTTTGAAATATCACTTCTTGCACACAGTGATATTTTTTGATTTTTGCAGGAATCTTATTTGACCTCCTGTGAGTTCAAGACAGAATAGAACAAGATAACCGGATGTACCTACTGAATTTATACTCATATGGAAGTATAAAATATGATACTTACACAAAAAAACTGTCTCTCTGCTAATCTTTGACACTAGATTTTTATGAAATTGTTTATAGATGGGTAGGAATATTCGTTAATTTTTACTCATACTGGGTGCACAATTAAATAACTGACACTCCACGGTTGCGTATTATACTTGTTTTAATTAAAGATAAGTCTAAGTGTTAACTTTTTTTTGCTCAGTGTAAATATGGGTAATTTAATCCAGATAAAAGAACAAGAAGAATTTACAAAATAGTGTTAACTGAATATTAGTTCTGCTTGTGGGATAGTCGGTAAAAATCGAAAAAAAATAACCAACTCGTGTCATAATAGAAATATTATTTAACTGGGCACCCAACATAACTTATGCTTCAATTTTATTATGGTTTTTCTAGTGTGGAATACTTCACTTTCAATAACCTGTAATTTATCCTCACTGGAAAACTGTTTTGGAAATTTTGTAATATTGAGTTTGTAAATAAAAATAAAATCCAATCAAATGTTTCATCATATTTTTTTATGTCTCAATTATGTTTGCATGTGCTTTGCAACTACAACACTCATGGAACATTTACCATTTAGAAATCTAAACAAATTCACAGGTTTGGGCTGAACAAAATATTGGGACTTTAATACACTAAAAATCTACTTTATTATAGCAATTAGGCGTTTCCAGACGACAAAAATTTGTACCTAAAACTGCGATAGATTGCGCCTAACATCGGTGTTTTTTTTTAATCAAACGACAATAATATCAAATTTTCGAATTTACATTAATTTTGTAAAGCGAAAAAAATAAATCTTGTAGACATTTCTCTCACAACACTATCTAGCACATAAGCAAAGGTTGTTGTGTTATTTTTAATTTTAGTATCAAGCTGTTTTAATTCATCTTTTACTTTTACGCATCATCACGCCATAGTCAAGGAAAAGTATGTGAAAAAATATGTATTTTACATCAAATGAATTAAGTAATATTATTGGTGGCAATGTGGCACTTAATCACCAATCAGAAGGTTATCACCATCTAGTACGTAGTTTGGATCTATTTTTTTCTTCTGCAAACGCCTGACCCAATATTAAGTAAGCAGATACTCACACGTAGTAACTTTATGTAGATCTACTTACGAATATGTTTCTTTTTAGTGGATCCATCACAATGGGTTACATGAAATTTTATAGTTGATAAGAGTTCTTCCAACTCGACTACTTTTGGCATAGACCCTGAATGCTTTTGAAATATAAACATTTACCTACTAAGAATACCTGTAGTAAATCATGTTTTACTCATGACTATGAGCAACTTTTACATGGAATCAAGCCACAACTCGAGAAGGAAAGATCACCTTTTCCATTAAAAAATGAGTCCCAGGTTGACGTCATAGTAAAAGTCATGCATAATGATGAGTCGATGAAGATGAGTATAAAGTATTCCTTTGGGCTTGATAGTCCTGAATCTAGGTTTACTATTCAAAATGACGCTCTTTTGATTACGTTTTATTTGACAAGGACAACTATGTCTTCTCAGAGGCGTTCAAAAGGTCGCTTTAAGGCAATTATTATAAAGGTGTATATATAATAAACCCATTTGTCTTTTTCGCCATATTTGTATGTATATTTAAATGTGTTGTCAATGTTTAATGAACATCTCGACATTATTTTCATAAGTAGAGGGTGTTCGACGCTAAATTTATTTTTCCTGTAATAATTAACCTGACGAAAATAGATATAAAAACAGACAGCTCACCTTATAAGAGGCCTTTTTAGACCGCCTGGTCTAATGAGCATTCTTCCTGTGTACCCATGAAGCTACTATTAATAGTGTTATCCGGTTAAAAGTCTTAAATATAACACTCACATTGAAAAGCCATATCTATGACTGAAGCTTCGTAGATATTTACAATTTGTCTACAGAATGGAATGTTGAAGTATGGAGTTACCTAATTAATACGCGTTAGATTCTTATCATGACTTTATTAGTAACATGAGAGAAAAGATATATTTTTGTTACATTGATTTTTAGATTTTACTATATCTAACTATACATTCACCCACTTCGTATTGTAATTATACTTTCTTAACCCTTAAGCGAAATCACGGTTAATGTGCCGTTTATAAATATTTGACAACGATGTCATGTCACTCACCAAACTAAATGTAATAATAAGACCTCATTTCAAGACTGACATCTAGTAGTCAAATTTTTATCCACTTCATAGAAGTCCGTAATTTTAAAAATTCGTCGTCACTACCTCTACTGCTGCTACATGCATGATGTAATAGTAACCAATAAATTCGCTTGTAATTAAAGGATAGAAATAAATTAATCCTAAGAGTAAATACAGGAATGAAGAGGTTTTCAGACATCAAAGTTTTTTATGAAAGCGCAATCTAAGGGACATACGTGACACGAGGAAGGAAAAGCTTGGCTTAAAATCTATTGTTATAGTTAAATCTAAATGTAACAAGTAATTAGTATAAAATAGATTTATTCGTCGTCCTATGTTAATACTATACATTATAATTATGAGTATTACACTTATTCTAATGTTGTTCACGCTATAACATTATACGAATGTTCCAAATGATTTATTCCCGATCACATAGACAGTCGCAGGATGTAAATTCTAACTCTTCAAAATAAAATAAAATTAACGACAGTCTTAAACCGTGGTGCTCTTATGTCCTACAAATATGTCCAAACTAATAACATTAGTGAGAGTTTATATTTAGAACATTTACTCTGACTAACTTTGTTAACTTTTTATAGAACATTTTCGTGAAACGGGTTAAGAATTAAATATTTTTTTATTCGTTCCGCTTCGTTCTACAAAACTCTACACGACTGTCAAAACTTTCCTTCTCTAGTTTTTATAGCATGAACAATATTGAATTCTATCTACATTGTGATGTAATTTCGAATGAAAAATGAATTACAATATGTCTATGCCGTCTGGGGTCGACATAGCTACTTCGGACATAAGAAATTAATAAGTAAATTGAAATTTACAACAATACTGCCTTATTATTATTATGAATAAATTAATCCTTAACAACACAAAAATACCTACAATTTAAACACCTTCACTTTAAATAACTTTTACAAGTTGTTGATTTTCTTCGCTGTATGTTTTAGCAAGTAGGTACCTAGAGACTTATTACCAGATATGTAGAGAATTAATTTACATTGAAGTGAGAGTACAAAAACTTGGTATAAACATTTTTGAACCCCGTGTCTTTAGCAGGGTAGGTAGAACGTCTACCAAAATATCTTACATTTAGGTTCGACGCTAGGGTCGCTCATTATTCACACTTCACACTTCTTAATAAATTGTTAAATGCTTTGAATTACCCATTCCGATTCTTCAGATATTTTATTTGTCTTCGAAACGAGACAGAATGCAGAACGACTAACTCAAGGCTTTCGTATTTATAAGAACAGTATCTATACTACCTATATTAAATAGGTTTTTGTGAAACTACAGTTTCGTCGCAGATTTTCATAGCTATAGTAGATCCAACCGTTTATTTTCTTTTTGACAGCACCATTAGAACGTAACTGCGCCATGTTACGCAAAAGTTCACTTTTAAATGCGAGGTTTTAAAAATATGACAACTGCTTAAATTTGCTCCTTGATCCCCTTGAACGTTCTATTGGTGCTGCCAAAAGGAAAATAAACGGTTGGATCTACTATAATCGGATGTAACTGTTGTATTCCAAAACAATAAGTACAATTTAGTACTTTTGAGTTATTTGACGTAAGAAACGTTGAAAATATAAACGGTTAAAAGGAACGAGTCCCCGATATTTTGATGTCGTTTCATGCACTATGGTCACGTGCATAAAGTCCATCGAAATCGAGGGCTGGCCCCACCCCATGACCACGGCATATAACCCGTAACTGATGTATTACCTTCTATAATAAATAAATTATCGTGATAATTTATCATGATGGCTTGAAACAAAGTTAAAAATATTTTGACCGATTTAATTTTTATCAACAATTTGTCATCTTTTTAAAATTGCGGAATCCTTGTAACTTTGTAACTGTCTGGAATACAACGGTTTATCTCTATTTAGATATTAGATACCCTCATTCTATATTTCTTTAAATAGGTACAACATACTACTAGGATCGTGCCTTCTAATGAAGATTTTTATATAGATTTTATTATTTTTCCTAGACTCTACAAAATAGATATTAATAGTATTACTCGACTCTTAGTTATGGTATTGAAATACGTAATGTCTCTCACTCCAAAATTAAAACAATATACGAACACTTATACCAGCTAATATCATGACAGTAAGTTTACAAAACATTATGAAACTAGTCAGTTTAATACAACGGTACAACAACGATACAATCAAAGAATGAAAATGTGCGCTTGAATAAAATCTACACCATACTATAAAATATATAACTACAAATACATAAAGATGATGGTTTGAAATAAATACACATATCAAAATGTAAGTTAAACGTTATTTCCTCGGGATCGTTTAAATGATTGTATTTTACTGATGACTAGAAAATTTATCTACCTACCCATAAAAATATTGTATTATATCATTACATGTACTTTATTCCAAAAATTCAATGTTTTCTTTTTTGCGAAATCTAAATTTCACAAATAAGTAGGTAATAACTACAAAATCAATTGGATTTTTAGACATAACTGAGGTTATTTAACAAAATATCAAGGTTGTAAATCATTTTACATATACGTACAATACGACTTCCAAATAGGTACATCCATAGATTCTTGTTACTACTGTGATTGTAGCTACTATTGTACACTCTTACTACAAAATTGGAGTGCACTGTTTGAGGGAAAATATCTGGTAAGCCCATGTCATTCTATAAATATCAATACATCAAAAATAGGTATTCTTAAATATGAGAAATGGATGTGAGCGTAAATCCATACAAGGAGTAAATAAGTTATGACAAAGAAATGATTTAGTAATTTTGCTGTCAATTAGCATGTTACTTTATCTATCCATAGACCTTCATTGGTCTATGGATAATTCAGGTGTGCTTAGTGTAAGTAGTTGGTTAGTTAAGTTACATTATCTGATGTAATCGTGTAAGAAATTACAACATAATACAAACTTTAAAATGTTTGTTGTTTGATTTATACATCGGATAATTACTAAACTATACCTACTTGTCAACTTATTGACGCCTTTGCATAAATTCTATTATAAATGTATGGCAATATGATGTGATTTTCTACTATATTACTTCAAGCATCAATCGGTATATATTGGAAAAATTGCAGTTTTATACAACTTTTTGAATAGTTCGCACGAATTCTAAAGCATACTGACAATCCTCCTACGGAACAGTGGGCGCAAAGACAAAATCAAATGTGAAGCCTTCCGGACCACACAACCGGTTGGGTCGCACCACCGGACTGCTATAGCTTAATTCAAATATATATTTATCAATTATCTGAAACACAACAAGTTGTTGTGGCCGCCAAGCAACGCTTTCAGACAGTGTCTCTGTCGCGTATGTATTGTCAGTTGATTGCTTTTTGAAGACCTTCGAACTTTGTAATTTAGTAATATGTTAGCAAACTTTGTAAGTTCTGGGTATTTCAACTCTATTAATTATAATAGAAAAAAGGACATGAGGGGACTATAGATTCCCGGTCGGAGTGAAGTCCCTTTCGTTTTTTTGGTAGAAAGTTTGCCACACAGAAATTATAACCTACCTATCTATACATATATTTTAAAATGGCGAGTAGAGTTAAATTGAAAAAATACGATAATTATAATGTAGTGATGATCATAGTTCATATACGGCTGTAATTCCATGTAACAAGAAGTATCAGAAAAAAAATCATTATGATTTTTCATTTTGCACAATAAGGAACTTCGTTCCGATTGCTACAATATAAAATCGTGGCAACCAAAGTCAGCAAAAGATACGTATGTTGACAAATAATCAAGTATTAATATGAATATTCAGTGTTTTATACTAAACATACACTTATAGGTATAATTTTATTGTTAGTCAAATAGCGTGTTACAATAAAATCATTGCAATCATCACAAACTCTATACGACACTGATAAGTTGGGCATCTTAATTATTAAGAAGATACAAGCAACATATACAGAAACAAACTACCACATATATGTAATTAAGTGTACACTCGTATATTATAACAACCTGTAAATGCAGGCGTGCTCCTTACGATCAAGTACATAAGTTGGTCTTGTCAATCTAAACTTAAAAAAAATGTGCCTCCAAACTTTTAATGCAACAGAAAATCTACAGAACCTCTCCGGTACCAGACATTTCCCCTCAAACTCGCGCTCCTCAGAGTAACACCCTCGAGCTCTACTCCTTGAGTTTGTGCCAGTCTGCGATCTGGCGGCGCGGCGCGGCTTGCACCTCGCGCCAGTGATGTCGAGCGCTGCCCGAACCGTTCGCGCCCAACTCCAATCGTCCGATCACCTGCAAATCAATTATTACAGAACTTGAAATAATGAAAAGCATAGCGTATTTTGTTGCTGTTTTGGGACGCATTCTATGAAGTGCTGTCACCAATCACGCTAGTCAAATTTTTCGTGCTATTCGGTTTCAGGATTTTTAAATTGATTGACAGAAATGAGCCGATAGACTACAGGCCCGTGATCAAAATGTATAGTCATATGACCCACCAGGAGACCTATGTAGGATGATAGAAGGGTATAAAATAATAAGATTCAGCAGTATGGCATCACTTGTAGCCTGTCAAACTGAGTGCAGGTGAAGATAGGGGATTGCAACCCTCAATCTTTCCTCCTTTTCGCACGATTTAGTTCTCGTAGTCTTTTACTAAACCGAAACTAACCTCGTTCTCAGCTTGTCTTTTATTGAACCCATACTAACCTCGTCCTCAGCTTGTCTTTTATTGAACCAATACTAACCTCTTTCTCAGCTTGTCTTTTATTGAACCAATACTAACCTCTTTCTTGGTGAGGCGGTCCCAGTCGAGCACCAGCATCTCGAGCGACACGTGGTCCAGCGTGGCGTTGGGCGCGGCCGGGACCTCGAACACGAACGACTCGTTGAACACCGGGTTCAGCGTGCGCTTATTCACGTGCGTCTTCTTTTATTGAACCAGTACTAACCTCGTCCTCAGTGAGGCGGTCCCAGTCGAGCACGAGCGTAGTGAGACTTTTATTGAACCAGTACTAGCTTCGTTTTTAGAGAGTTTTTTATTGAACCAATACCAGGCTCGTTCTTAGTGAGTCTTTAATTGAACCAGTACTAATCTCGTTCTTAGCTAGCCTGTTATTGGACCAATACTAACCTCGTTCTTAGCCAGTCTTTTATGAAACCAGTACTAACCTCGTTCTTGGTGAGGCGGTCCCAGTCGAGCACCAGCAGCTCGAGCGACACGTGGTCCAGCGTGGCGTTGGGCGCGGCCGGGACCTCGAACACGAACGACTCGTTGAACACCGGGTTCAGCGTGCGCTTCTTCACGTGCGTCTTCTTTTTCGCGATCCGTTGCCCGTTGTATAGGAGGTACATTTTCACGTAACTGCGGTAAACGAAATGTAGGTTAATTTTATTGTTTCAAATGTTCAGATATAAAGAAACTGTAATGATACCAGTAGGTATTTTCCCTTGTCTCTGTAGCTACACACAGAATTGAGTGAATATCTATTTAGTAAAGTTACGGATGGTCTAGTCGAGAGAACGACAACTGCCGAATCAGAGACCCTGGTTCCTTCGAATCCCTCGCAAGTCACTGTCTTTCTAAGGTCATGTTCGCAATGCCACAGCCTTTTGAGGTCATGTGTCATCCACCAAACCGCATTGGGTGAGCGTGGTGGAGTACCCTTGTCTAGCTTCTTGCGAGATGGCCGCGAGTCCCAGGAGTGTGCACATTTAGCAAGCTGCTTATGCTATACGGACCGCTTCCTCAACGAAACGAGACCCTTCAAAAGAATCCTTTCTATAGTCTTATATCAGTGAGTAATGAGTACGTACGGGTCGGCAAGGCCGGTGACGTCCATCTTGGGCAGGTTGCGCGCCTTCAGCAGCACCACGGTGAGGCGCGCGGCCGCCGGCTGCCAGCACAGCGACACCAGCACCTCGCCGCGCCCCACGCTGCGCATCTACACACAATACGAACATGGATCAAAATACTATAACATCCAAGATTTCATCTCATCAGATTGGATAGGTTGCCCTAGTATGGGATCCAGTACACGCTGGCAAAACATTGCTCACTGGTCCTCGTCCTTGCACTACCGGGAGTCTGGACCCGGCAATGGATAGTATCTACTTAGGACGGGTGTCTGGGAACTGGTACTTGGACACTGCCACTTCAGCGTACTAATAATACTTTGGGCTATATCGATAACCTTGGTCCTCTGACGGATGAATTCGTTTCAAATTATATCCCTCTGACCTCTGACAAACTCCAAGCTTAGCTCGTCCCATAAAAAGGTGGTGCGACTTTTGGACGGTTCCAACTGCTAGTGTCCAAAATTCGCCACTTTAGGTCATGACCGGTAAAATGTTATGTTTGGAATTTTCATCTTCAAGCTGTGGGGCATGGGTGAAGACCCGACGTAGTTTCCCAAACCTTGCCCAGCCCAACGGTCCTCCTGATGGCCTCACTTTCAAAAATGTATTTCCTAACTCCTCCTTAACTAATGTGAAGATATGACTAACCTTGAGACTGCGCGGCTGGATCTCGCGGCAGAGAGCCATGGCTTCGCCACTCTGGAGCTGAAGGCTGGACAGCGGAGACACCACCTCGCCGATTATCTCGTCCCGGGAGTATCTATAAAACAAAAGCAGAGCGGGTTAAACGGAGTGAGTATTTATTTGCCAGTGCTCAAGCCGGAGAGAAGGATATATACATTGTGTGAATTTATTTGGTTTATTTTGACATTGTAATTTTTATTTTTATCTAAAAATTAAGACTTTGATGTGACTTTTATGATTTACTTTGATTTGTTAATTGTATTTTTGTATAGGTATTTAGGGAACCTAACCTGAAATAAATGAATTTGAGTATATTTGTTTTTACTTCAATACTTAAGTATAGAGCAAGACCCCACGATCAGTGGCGTTTTTAGGCGTGGGCGAAATAGATTCTCACCTGCGGCTACGCACTTATAGGGGTCTCACGAGGCCTCTTTGAATGCGATGCCGTCAGAATTAAGATCCCGTTTTAATATTAAATTTAATAAAAAACAAAAAAAATATTGGCTACGCTCGTTACTTTCCTAGACTCAAAAAAAAATACAACAAAACATTAATTAGTTTATCTACTACACCAACTTCTCCATGTTTAGTATGTATTACCTCTACCTCTATTTATAATAAATTAATTGAGTAGATCTTGAGAACGAAAGAAGTCATTTTCTCCATTTTTTTCGCTGTATTTCATATCTGGTGTGTATAATGAAGTCCGTCTATCTTACCTGTCAAAGCTGAGGACGACGAAGTGAAGTGTGATGGCGCTGATCTGATGCGGCGCGATGCCGTAGAATGTGAAGTCTTCATCGTACACCGGGCAACGGGTCTTGCGTACCACCCTGCAAAACAGCGTCCATATTGTGACAACGTCTTATAGTTCGATGAAGCCGGCTGCACGCACGAAAAAACATGACGTCATGCGCCGTTACCGCCGTTACCTCGTCGCATGACGTCATGCGCCGTTACCGCCGTTACCTCGCCGCATGACGTCATGCGCCGTTATTTTTTTAACTGTTATAGGTTTACCACCATCTCGCCTGTTACGTAACGGTCTACGATGGAGCGTGTTTACCTAGATTAAACCGGTTACAATTTTAGAGTGAAAACTCTGATTTTGAAGATACCAAGATTGTAACCATCGGGAAAAACTCACTCAGGCAACGCATTCTATAGCCTAGACGTACTTAATACAGAAGTAGAGTCAAGCCTCTTCGTTCTTGTCTTTGGAACATCTTTTTTTTTATCGGATAAGTACTCTTCGAAGAGTGTGCAACTGACCTGCATGATCTAATACCACCTTGCCTTATTTTTCTTTCGGACCGTACGAGTCAGTCCGATAGAAAAATAAAGTAGCCAAGTGCGAGTTGGACTCGCCCATGAAGGGTTCCGTTGCAGCAAGTAACAAAATATACATAGTACACATAGTTCTTGTAGTTCGTTGTAACTTTGATCGAAGTTTTAATAATAGTGTATTTATGACGCACTAAAAAAAACTACTCATCAGATCGAGTTCAAACTAATTTTCGTTGGTAGTTTACATGGTAATGTATATCATATATTTTTTTTAGATTTTTCATTCTCTTACTTTAGAAGTTAGAGGGGGGGGGGACACACATTTTACCACTTTGGAAGCGTCTCTCGCGCAAGTTATTCAGTGTAGACAAAAATTATTTTAGAAACCTCAACATCATTTTTGAAGACCTATCGATAGACAACCCACACGTGTAGGTTTGATGAAAAAAAAATTTTTGAGCTTCAGTTCTCAGTATGGGGGGCACCCCTAAGTTTTGTTTTTTTTACAAAACTTTTGTAAAAATCTTAATGCGGTTCACAGAATACATCTACTTACCAAGTTTCAACAGTGTAGTTCTCATAGTTTCGGCAAAAAGTGGCTGTGACATACGGACGGACAGACAGACAGACAGACAGACAGACAGACAGACAGACAGACAGACAGACAGACAGACATGACGAATCTATAAGGGTTCCGTTTTTACATTTTACGGAACCCTAAAAAGCTCGAAAGAGCAAAATCATTTCATGGTTGATGTTCTAAAAAGTTGAACTAAGAAATTTGACTTGACTTTCACAGTAACAGACACGTAAACTGTGGAATGCGTTGTCCGAGTGGGTAAACCTGATGGAAATAGTTTTTAAAATAATAGAAAAAATAGTCTTCTAGGTAACAGTACGCCATCGTTTACCGTATCGTCGGTTAATTTCGAGCGATATAATGGTCTGGCGGAAACCTAATGTAAAAAATACTTGGGAGTCATAGGGACTACAGACAGAAGTACAATTTTATCACTTCAAATTGTATATGTAATTAAACAGCACTAATGTCGTACAGTTCACCACCTCTATAACTACAGATGCCTCAGATGCTATATAATTATGTTACCGTAAAATTTTACAAACCGTTAGATTATAATCTAACAACGTCAAATTACAAACTAAACTAACCAAAGCTACCGTGATACTACTACGACCTATTATAATCTCATGCATTAGATTATAATCAGCCGGTGTTGACAATTTAACGATGACATACCTATGATACTGTTGTTTGGCATGTTGAAAACACGAACTCACAAGATTTCACCCATCCAAAAAGAATCTAAAGGCCGATTAATGGTGTAAACAAACGTAGAGCATTATTTCGTTGTTTTGTTTGCGTTCGCAAAGATTCTATGGAATATCTAATATGGAAAACGCTAAGAACGATCTTTCGTTTACACTAAAAGATCGAGAAAGAATGCTCTTGTTCCAGCTCTAGCTCTATGTTCGTTTAGTTTAAATCGGCCTTAAGGCGCACGCCCTGCTGTACCGCTACGCTGCTACATTACCGTGGCGGTAACGCAAACCCGGGTTTATTTAATTTTTGCGTCACGTTCGTAAATGAAAGAAATCTTCGGGTAAACTCGGGACCATGGTCATGGCCACGCCGTTGTTTCCAAAGCGAGCTGTCAAATTCGGAGTTAGGTATAAGTTTTCACTTCTATCGGCAGTCCCTATTCTTTTGTAATATTTTGATTTCGCCTACCAAATAGTGGCTAAGGAAGTTTTTACTTCATCAACTCGTTACCTTGTCTTGACCTTGTGCTGTTTGTCTGGCAGAAGTTGCAGCTTGACGTAGGGGTCTGGGCCGGCCGGCTCGCGGCCCGGCAGCCCCTGGCACGACACCACCGACACCACCAGCGCGCTCTTCTCGTTCTCATACCTGGGTACAAACAGAACAATTTATTTAATTTGCAAAAACCGACTTGTACACAATTAACATTGCCACATGATGATGCTGAAGCTATATAGAAGTGCTCCCTCACAGGGAGCATTCGCGTGCAATGTAACATTATAGATTCGATTTTGAGCATTAGATTACAATGCTATAATTAACATTGCCACATGATGTTGCTGAAGTTATATAAAGGTGTTCCCTCACCGGAACCATTCGCTTGTAATGTAACATTATAGATTCAACTTTGAGAATTGCTTTACAATGCTACTACGAGTAACAACCAGCCGCAACAAAAAAGCGTATTGATGTTACTAGTTCTAGGTATCAAAATATTCCACATTGTATCATTACAAGGTGCGCATTCTAATGCTCGATTCTCCTCCTTCACTGATGTACTGCTCGACTCTGTAACGTTACATTACACTTAAATGCTACCGGTAAAGGAGCACTTTTAGAGTTCACTATGTTTTTTATATGTTTTCCGTTTCCGTTGGTCTTAAGTTGTCTCTAAAAAAACACATCACCACTCCTTTGCGTCACGCAGTCAGGTAAAATTCTCAATTCGACCGTACCTGTATATCTTTTGCTTTAGGTAAGTGTGTTTTTTGATGATTTTGATGATTCTTTTTCTGGTCGGTAGTGTATGAACTGGCACTGTAACGGCGTAAAGGACGTAAGAAATATATGTATGTACGACAAGAAAAGACACAAATATTCTCTTGGCTTTAGACTCGACTATTGTAGCTACCTGATATACCTACAACCTTAGAGTCTTATCAGTAATATCTTCAATGTAAATATTGCTTGCTGCATCTTCTCCCCAACGTCACTTTAGTTAGTTCACTAGATCAGTAAGTACCTACCCTAGCGTAAACATTTACAAAAAATCAAAATTCCCACAGGATAAACAATTACACGTTACGCTGTTAATAAATATTTCTATCCAATTATACAAAAATCCCTAAATGTGGATGAAGAAGACCAAACGAAAGATACAATTTATATATCAAATTATCCATTAAGTAGAAATGCTAAGCTCTAAAGCCTAAACCAACTCCATAAAAGAATAGATAGCATTTTAAAATACTGCTGTAAATGGTCAGATTACACAGTAATAACAAGAGATATCTGAATGTAAAATTTCCTTTTAGAATATTCACAAAAATAATGTAAGTACAAACTATTATGACGCACGTAACATGATATCCATTCGCCCTAATCATAACCATAACCGTCGCCAATCTAAGACTAGGTCTAGTCTTAGTCTATTGTAAAGGCTAAAAATATATATTTACCTACGGTCTTAATGTTAGAACTTAACTACGTAATTGTCCCAATCTCGAAAGCTTTTGTATTAAAACAGTCGGCAACTCGTGACCGAACCTCGCTGTATCGGGTAAAAACTCTATAAAGATGTTCACGACATAAAACCTGCCACCACAATATACACAATGCTTGCAAGGAGCTAAAAATACATAAAATAAAACGTCTGACCCCAGTATCAAATAAAACCTAGGATAGAGGGCAGAAGTAGAGTCGTAAAGATACCCACGTCAGCAAACTGTGTACTTGTGTAAGTTATGTTCATGAGGACAATGTGAGAACAATCGAGGCTACCTACCACACTGTATTCTGAGCAAGAATTCTAATTACTTCAGCTTTGGTCAGCGCGTACCTACCCAGACACATGAGATGGGTTTCCTTTTTATATAGGAATTTCACTACGACACATTGCTCTTTAAACCCTAAGATAGCGTAACTACCATAATTGTGCGTAACTTCGCACTAGTATGGGTATCCTATCGTTGTTGTAACGGTGAGAAAAGGAAGAAAAATAAAAACTCGCTGCAGATAAACCCGAGTAGTAAGGCTTAAGACTTACTCGTAGATAGCACCCCGTTTTTTATACACCTACCCTCTTCCAGTCGGAATATGGAACAAAGTATTGCAGACATAAAACAACAACACCATGGAAAAGTAGAGATGTTCTAAACGTGCTTTCTTGATACAATTACTGGTACTATGGCATTTTTTAAATAAAATTTGTTGAGGAAGCATATGCTTGCCCATAACAGTAGAGTGCTACGCAACTTTTTGAGCATGAAGAGTTAAAATTACAACAATGTTCTCGTTATCTAGAGATTTACTCTTTGCCTGATACACAGTTATGTGGTTGTTTAACGTAATAACATTGTATCGATGGTACAATGTCAAATAATGTACGAAGTACGAACAAACTCATCCTTTTAACGTGTACACCAACTCCGCGTCATGTTATTTTTAGTTCACAATCGCAGTTACGTATATCCCAGAGACTTCACAAGCTCCGCTGGGTTTACCTATATGGCAGATTGTCCTGAATTTATGATATTAAGCCGAGAGCCCCGTCTGCTCGCGCGTCAAACATTCGCAATTGTAAACATAAATCCTCTTCACAAAGACCTCTGGGACTTTATCCAGCCGTTTTACACGAGCATGTCGCGAATATGTACGTATTTTTTGTCATAACATAGTGACGAATGAGTACGGGAATTCGTTTAAATATTTTCGCGAAAGTCTCGAGGGACCTCGAGCCGGTTTCACGTGCCTGTCATGCCAATCAATTATTCATTTTCTAGATGTTTTTTTTACTGAAAACCCAAAATTGAACTGATGCAATAATAGCAAACTCTGGTACATTCTTCGCGTAATAAGCACCAAACCAAGCAGAGCTTGTTACAGTTACCCAGATAGCTGATATACCTACTACATATATGTAATTGTAAGAACATATTTATATCACTATAAAATTGTAAACACGTCGTTAGATTATTTAACGTCATTTACATATAATTTAAAATAATAAAGTGCATCCACTTATAGGTCTCCCTATCTTCTTTTACTAGGAGAGAGTGAAGGCCATAGTCCACCCTGCATTTCTTATCCAATGATAGTTTCACTCACGACATTTTCCTTGACCATTAAAGCCAGTGTGGATCAGATACTTATTGTATATCTGTACTAGTGTTTACTGTGTAGGTGGCATTCGAACCTACAGTATCACTCACGGTTGTGAAATTGAACGGTCTCACTAGGCTACCACGGCCTCTTTTAACGTAATTATGTTTTATAAGTATAGGTATAGATATACATAACGTTTTAGTATCTTAGGTACGTGACCTAAGCCCGGGAAACCGGGAAAGTCTGGATTGCGTAGGCATTTTATTTCTCAGAGGACCACAATTTGTACAAGAGTAAAGGTCACTAAAATACAGCTAAGTTGTGTGTAATTGTTTATATTGCTTGTTACCTCATTACGTCTAATGAAACCCTATTTTTAGAGATGTAGGTATAACTATTTATTCCTATTCCATAGAAAATGAATGATTGGTGTACAAAACATCTGAACTAAGAATTTATATTAAGTTTTATTACTATGTTTATATTTACTTAATAAAGAAACGTCGGGAGGTTATTCAAAAAAACATTAGATTTGCTCTGTTTAGTGCAAATCTAATGTTCCCATATAGGTATGTACTCATAATGCCGCCAGCATGCTGGGTACGCATCCGATTGGTATTGGGCTTGAACATCTTGATTATCTGTAGACCTTCATTGGTCTATGGATAATTCAGGTGTGCTTAGTGTAAGTAGTTAGCTCTCATTGTATTTTAGTTTTGTTAATAAAGGCTCTGCCCAAAAAACACCTAACCTACCGTGAGATTATAATCTCACGCGTTAGATTATAATCAGACAGTGTTGTCAATTTTACGGCGACATAATAATATAGTTGTATAGCTCTATTAATTAGCGGTCACGACGTAATTCGGGAGCCTCGAAAAGGCTTCACAGCCACATTAAGCGGATCTGGTTGATGACGCAATCTCACTTACTTTTATATGATTTACGCAACTAACTACGTTACAGTAGAGACAAGTAATTAAAGTTACAGATTAGTTACCTACGTGAAACTAAACACGTGTGTTTTTGTTGCTTTTGCTTTATATTTATGTGATGAATAGAGATGTTTGTTCTATGTCGGGATGTTTCTATGTATCTTTCTATGTATGTCTCTATATATGTATTTACAATTTTATAAAAGTACTAGCTGACCCGGCGGACTTCGTACCACCATACAATTTTTCCTTCAACATTTTCTAAATTTTATGGTATTCAAACCTTGTTCCGACAATATAAACATAATCTTATACCTTTAAACGAGCAATTCTTGTACCTATATAAATACTAGCTGACCCCGCAAACGTTGTTTTGCCTTAGTGAACAACCCTTGTCACTTAGGGGTATGAAAAATAGCTAGTAGCCGATTCTCATACCTACAGAATCATATAAAATTTGATTAAAATCAGTAAAGCCGTTTCGGAGGAGTAAGGAAACAAACACTGTGACACGAGAATTTTATATATAAGATGTACATATATATAGAATCTGAATCTCGGAAACGGCTGAAGCGATTGTCATGAAATTTTGTATGCAGGGGGTTTCGGGGACGATAAATCGATCTAGCTAGGTTTTATTTAAAGAAAACGCCATTTAAGGGGCTTTTTCAGGCAAATAAAAACTCATTTAATGTCATTAGAATACGATAACAAATTTCGGCGCTTAGGACGTCGTCTGATTAGCGTAAATGGCAAGCGGTCGCCTTTGAAATTAGGAGGCTCCGGTTCGAATCATGCGGGCAGTTTTATTTTATTCCTCTTTTTGTTATTTTTTGCTGAGAAAAACTATTATAAAAGGGTTCCTATTTTATCAACGTCTTAATATCGTCGTATTTTATTTGTAGCAAAGTATTTTCTAACAAAAAAACGAAAAAAAAACCTTTATCTGACGATTTATCTGCACAGACTGACTGATGCACTTAACAGTAGATGGCGTTGCACAACTAAGCCTATGAATATTTGGTTTGAGTGTAGACCAACAATAATTATTATCAATTATTCGCTTATATGACAATATATTTATCTTTTTAACCGACTTTCAAATAGTAGGAGGTTCTTAATTCCGTTGTACATTCTGGTAGGTATGTATCTTACGCGACAGCTCCGCTATTTTCATTTTTTTGGTACAAATCAGTGTGGCGGTTTCCTAATAATAGTCCACGTAGTCATTCGCAGCTTCTTATAAAATTTAGTTGTCTGAATTTAATTTTAAATTTAAGTCGATTCTGTTTTCTTCATAAAAAATCATATCGTTTTATTTGTATAATACCTTTAAACGACCAATTCCTGGATGTATGTTTATATGTATTTAGTATATAGAATCTGAATCTCGGAAACGGCTTCGACGATTTTGATGAAATTGATTATTTAAACAGGGGGTGTCGGGGGCGATATATGGATCCAGCAAGGTTTTATTTAAAAAAAACGGCGTTTAAAGCGCATTTTCAAGCAATGAAGAATTGCTACAATATCATTAGATGCAAATGCATATTTCGTATATGTGTTCAGTGTCGTTATATCAGAATCAGAAAGTGCCCGTCGAACCCAGTTCATACTGAAAACCTTTTACTGAGAGCCCTTTCCCAACGTATCTAATTTAATGGAATATAAAATAACACAAAAAAATTTAATCTAAGTATGGGCATTTTTTTTTACTTTAACCTATGTAAACCTATTATTACATTTGACCGCCATCTCGCCTGATGTTAAGCGATGATGCGGTCTACGATGTACCGTGTTTACTAAGAAAAAAACTGATTCACTCTTGATTTGAAAACACAAAGATTGTAACCATCGGGGAAAACCCACACAGGCAACGTATTCCACAGCCTAGACGTTCTTATCATTAAAGTAGAGTCAACTCTCTTCGTTTGTGTCTTTGGAACATCAACCATGAAACGATGTCGATCTATCGAGCTACGAGCATTCCGTTAGAAAAAAAGACAATGTGGGATAAGATTATTCAAATCACTCGCACTCTCACCGAAGTGTATCCGATAAAAAACCGATAGGCTAGCAATTTTTCGGCGATGATAAAGATTTTGAAGTCTTTTTCGCACAAGAGTGTCGTTCCTATGAGCTTTTTGACACGTCTCTCGATCGATTCCAAAGCTTCCAGCTGATACTTAGCCGATCCATCCCAAAGGTGCGAACAGTACTCCATACAGGAGCGAATCTGTGCTTGATAAATGTAAGTTACAATAATTGTAACTTAATGTTTCTATACAAACTAACTGACACAGCAACAATATAGCTGGTTAACAATAGATGGCGCTGTTTAGCAAGACTCGAAGATACTCCGTTCAATTTTATTTTTTATTTTTCCATAAAGATAATTATTCACTAGCGACCCGCTCCGGCTTTGCACGGATGCAATGCTGGTAAATATGTCTCATTGCATTGCATATTAAATCTGTTATATCCTCGAAAGCATTCATTTAAATTACATGATGTACCTAAGGTCTGTATTGATCTACATATATGAAATGCACAATGAACCTATTGAAGGTACTTAATAGAATATGGCTTTAAGTCGCTTCGTCAAAAATACCTTATTTACGAAGCAATTTTAAGCAATATTAATTCGTTACATACCTGCCACAACGGACTTTTTTGTAACCCTTTTTATGTGCCTATGTATGCTTAGGGCACCTATTAAAAAATGCATCAAATTAGTGGTGGTAGCGTGGTTTGAAAGAAGAAGCATATATTTATGTAGGGAGAGAAAGACAGCGGGAAGCGACTTTGTTTTATACTATGTTGAGATGTTTCATCAGTACGTAATTCATAATTTCACAAAAAAACCCGAGCAAAGCTCGGTCAACCAGGTACTAATAATATAAACATAATAATAAGCAGACAACTAACCTGCTTAGATAAAGAATAAGTAAGTAGATCAGGTTTTCCCGCACGGTTCCTTTGTATCAATCGTAAGCAGATGAGGTAGCATTGTTAGCTATGGAAACAAAGTGATGTGCCGCGACAAAAGTATGACACTTCCATAAGAGCGACAAGGAAGTAGCGACCAGACCCGTGTTTTCGGTGTAAAGCGTATGTTCTGGTGGTTCTGAGTATGTATATGTCAACTCTTTGGTTATCTGGCTCTTCTATTATGTAACCTTTGCTTAGCTTGGTGCTGGTTAGTGTTGTGTGACGATTGTCCAATAATTGTTAAAGTTAATTGTTTAGCCAAGTTGAGCAGTTTTGGTAGTCACTTGTGGGGTCGCGTCACCAACACGCTAATGTCGGGCTTTGATATTGCTCTGTCTTTTCATTTCGCTTGAAAATATAGAGACAACAATAGCACAGCCAAAGCTGATTTAGTTAGGTGGTAGACCCGCGGTACGTGCGTTTAAAATAAACGACTTCAATTTAATAAACTACGGTATTATGAAACACCAATATTACCTACTCGTATTATGTTAATTACTAGCAATAAGTAGTAACGATTTTCACATGCTCTACGTGCGTTAGTAGTTATAAGTTTAAGTTAGTCCTGACATCTGCGCTAGTCCTAAGTTCATTATTTGGTCAGCAGTTTATTTGGCCTGATATCTTGGCCAGTAGATTATTTGGTTCTTTGATTCCTGAGGTTATTTGAAATCAATATAGAATATAACATTATGAATGTCATTTTAGGAGTTTTAAGACAATTTACTAATGAAGTAATGAGATACAAAAATAAAATATTGTACCACAGAATAGAGATCCTTCTGAAATTCAATTGGTAATAATTTGCTATCGTGTTTTGTCTGATGCCTTGGTGCCCAGATCATATGATTATGAAGCTACAGCTACTACGTAGCTCTGTGTTATAAAAGGTACTCATTCATATTGTTTCACAAAAGGTATTATTTTAATTAACTTTATATTACGGCAGGATCTGTACAGACTACACAATTAATTAGATAACCTTGTTAAAAGAACCTTCTATACTGCCGGCGGCATTATCTAACCTTTGGAGATAAGTATTCTGTATTTAAAGCTCGTAATTTGGCTAGATTTTTTGACATAAACACCGCATTAAATAATGAAATGGTAATATGTGTTCAAAACACTCGTGTTTTTGTTCTATATATTTTATTATACCAACGCAACAGAGAATACCATCACTTACATTTTGAAGTGAAAACTTATTTAGGTGCTAGTCTTTCTCTAGACAGACATTTCGTGGGCTGTGAATTCGATTCTAGCGTCACGCTCGGGTATGATAAGAAACCTTCGGGTAAACTCGGGACCATGGCTATTGGCCATTTAGAAATGCGTCAGCCAATGGGAAATGCTGAAAGGGCGTGGCCTCGGCATCATGCCATGGCCATCTAGAAATGCATCCGCCAATAGGAAATGCTGACGCATTTCTAGATGTCCATGCAATGATGCCCAGGCCACGCCCTCCGGTTACACACGTGTAGTTTCCAAAGTAAGCTATCAAATTCTGAGTTATAAGTTTTCACTTCTATCGGCAGTTCCTATGACTGCCAATATTTTTTTTAAACAACGACATTGTCTAACTTTCACACAGCAAATTCCTTTGCTAAGAAATTTAAAATATGGTATAAATATAACTAAACTACTTAATTTCAACCCGCCTGTATCTTCGATTATTTCATCACTTGGCCAGCGTGGATCGGCCTTGACTCTCTCCTTGTGAAAGAAAGCTCTGAATTACAGCAGAAGAAGCTTACAGTGGCCTGCGTTATTGTTTTAATACCAAGTACCTACCTACTAGTCCTTTAACTAAAAAAAATATAAAAAGCTCTCTTTAAAATAATAATCTATGAGGATTTTGTGATATTAGAATTGACGCATCAAAATAGAACATAACATTTTTAACTAATAGGCCATTACGAAACCTTAATATGTAGGTATATGAGAGGGTCAGTCTAATTACCTGTATCTCATACATAATATATCACAAGAGCAATTCTGTTACGTGTACATCAACGAAGGTCTAGATAACCTCAACGATAACACTAGATATTACCGGACTACTTATCTCGATAGCAACACACCAAAGTGCTAACCGGTGCTAATTAATTTGACAAACAAGGACTCACAACAATATTAGATATTTTTTATCAATGTAGAGTAGGTAGTGTTCCGCGATTTTTCTGTTCCAGTAATTTTCTCGTGATAAAAAAGCCTGTCCATTATCCCAGACTCCGTTCAGACGTTACGAGGTGATTGAGCAATAAATATCCAAACTTTCGTATTTATAATATTAGTAGGATTAAACTAAGTATTTTTTTTAACACGATACTAAAGTATGTAATTTTTTACATCTAAATACCTAAGCGTCTTTTCTGTGTTATGGGAACAATATCGAAATTTGTGCTAATATTACAAAGCTGAAGAGGTTTTTCGTTTGAACGCGCTAATCTCAGGAACTACGGGGCCAATTTAAAAAATACTTTGCTGTAAGTGATCCCTGAGTGCTACAGGCTATATACTATGTACCTACCACGGGCGAAGCCGGGGCAGAACGCTAGTGACAAGATAAAATTGCCTTTTCCGTACAAAGTCTGATCAGCTGATCAGCAATGACTTTTTTTAGAATATTGATAAATACGAGTATAGGTAATGTTAATTGGACGTGTATGTGATCATCAGAAAAACGATTACTTATTACAACAAATCAAACCTCGTAGCAATTTGATCACGAAGAATGCAAACCATTGCCTAGCACTAAGTTACGCTTTTTTCCATTGTCAAACGCTACGCTACTCTTTTTACCATTGTTTGACAATGGTAAAAATGCTACGTTACGCTTTTTTTATTGTCAAGCGCTACGCTACGCTTGTTTTTATTGCCTAGCACTACGCTGCGCTTTTTAACGCAATACTGATGATCACGCACACGTTTTACACGTCCAATCCCTCTATTTTGTAAAAAAATATTCATAATTTCACCTTGCAGTAAATACGAAGTGCCGTTATGGGACTTCAGGGAGGTTAATCCGTCGGTCTCCAATATCGCGGTACACTATATTGGTACAGTTTGTGATCGAGCCCGCCATCCCTCGTCTTAGAAGTGTCCTTAAACTTCCCAAGATATACCTTTAATAATAATCGGTCCTAGACTTCTAAGGCCATGTTTAATAAAAGTTTTAATTAAAGATAATGTCAAGTAATCCTAGTACTTATAATACTTATTATAAGAGGCAGTTTGCCAGACGAGCTCGCCGTAACTCCACCGAAAGTTCAACTAGTCGTGACAGGCTGACGAGCCGTTAGTTATTCAGTGACCTGTCTGTTCTGGAGCTAATTACTGTGTTACAAATTCATTTCAACTTCGCTTAGGATTAAGATACTCGTGTAATTTACTGTGAGTACGACGTAGTACCTTACTTTCTGTGTAGGTGTGTTTGGCTAGGTATCATAAGAACGTAATTAAAATTAGAAAGGTTGAAATGTGTCAGAGTAGTTTCGTAGTATCTACTAGCTTTAAGGCCAATTTACATCAGACGAGCGAATGCTCATTCTATCCCCACTGTATCAAATTCTTTTGGTGTAAACAAACGTAGAACATTGTTTCGTTGTTTTGTTTGCGTTCGCAAAGATTCTATGGAATATTTAATATGGAAAATGCTAAGAACGATCTTTCGTTTCCACTAAAAGATCTAGAAAGAATGCTCTTGTTCCAGCTCTGGCTCTATGTTCGTTCAGTTTAAATCGGCCTTTACATGCTTTCACGTAGTACATAGCTACATACAATAGATATAAAATATGGTACATATATGGTAGATATACAATAAGATATACAATAGATAATATAAGATAAATAATACACTAGCAGTGTCCTTCGGTTTTACCCGCGCAGTAGCCGTTCCCGTTGTTTTCCTGTGATATAAAGTAGCCTCTATGTGTCATCCTAGACTATTATCTATGTTACAAATTTCAACCCGAATCGTGCAGACGCTCCGACGTGATTGAGCAACAAACATCCAAATATTTAAACATAAAAAACGCATTTATAGTATTTGTAGGACTAGCAGTGCCCTGCGATTTCACCCGCGTAATTTCCAATCTCCTTTTTTCCCCGGAATAATACCATAATTAGCGTAAGTAATACATGTCATATCAACCTCTAGCATAGCACATTCACCTAGTGTTAATACAGCCTTATTCCTGTGTAGAAAGATAATTTTCAAGGTTTTCCTAGCTATAAAACAGGCTATGATAGGTCAGTATACGTTATTGGTTTTATAGCCTGCACCAGACGCCCTTAACGGCGTATTAAACAGCACTAAAAGGCTTCGGGGGTGTTCCATCAGTCTGGACGAAGCGTCAGCATCGGACGGAGGTTATCCGGATTACGTAACTACGAGTACCTATAGCTCTAGATTATTCTAAAGGTCTACAGGAATATCAATAAATCAATTAACTGGCTGGCCTCGTGGCTTAGTGGATAGTAACTCTGCCTGCGAAGCCGAGGGTCGTGGGTTCGATTCCCACCCAGTGCAAATATTTGTGTGATGAGTTCAAATATTTGTACTGTGTCTGGGTTTTTATATGTATAATAAGTTTGTATTTAAAACTATACAAGTATTATATCAGCTATCTGGCCGCCATATTACAAGCTTTGCTTAGTTAGAAGTTAGTTTGTTAGTCAGATGGTGTTGTGTGTAAATTGTCCACCAATATTAATTTATTATTTTTTACACAGGGGACAGGGGAATTCTTTTTAGTAGTTGATTAAACCCTATGCTACTAATATTGTAAATTAGCGGCGTTTCGCGGTTTTACCTGCGTTATTCCCATTCCCGTTATTTTCGTGGCATAAAAATCATATTTATGTGATATTCCAGACTATAATATATCTATGTTGAACATTTTAATCTGATCTGTTTAGGCGTTCTAACGTGTTTGAACAGCAAACATTTAAAGATCTACATTTTTACACCTTTAATATTAGTAAAATGCGGAAGTTTGTTGTTTAATCACGTCGAAATTTTACTGAAGTATTTCTTAGGTTTGTATTAAATACTTGCGGTCCAGCCTCCGGCCCGGCTTAGCCCGTTTACATAACATATATATAACATTCTCTAGTATTTTGGGATCAGGTACATATATAACGGTGAAACAATTTTTGAAATTGGCCCAGTAGTTCCGGAGATAATAGGGTACAATCCTCAAAAAAACTAATGAGTCCGTCAGTTAGATTGCTAAAAAATATTGTACACGTATTTTTTATTTTGTTTCACAAACAAAAAATTACGAAGATACAGTGCTTAGAAGTTTCGCGTGACGTCACTCGTGCGTACAATTTTTACTCACTAGTGACGTCGCGAGCGCGACCCCCCACTCTCGAAGTTTGATGTTCTTTATCTTTGTCGATTTTTAATATTTTGAAAAAACAAAAAATACGTGTCCCATATTTTTCCATGATCTAGCTGACGGACTAATTAGAATAGTGAATATTTGACTCAGTCCGGTACCCTATTGCGTTCAAACAAAAAACCTCTTTAGCTTTATAATATTAGTATAGAATTCCAGTGTGACACAGTAAGGCCCTATTAATACGTACCTCACCTCACCTCACTAATAAGGAGATATTTTCCTACATCGTCGCCAAGTCAGCGGCATTACGCACATGACTTCGGAAAGACGGTGGTGCGCATGGGATTCGAAATAGTTCGCTCTACTAAACTCTCCGTATCTAGTAACTTAAAGAACTCCCTAACAAAATATTCCAATTTAGTCAAAAAGAACGCATACATTTTAGAAGGCTTTCAATTTCATCGCAACTCGTAGACTTTCGTAGGCAGATACCTATATGTAGTTACTACGGCACGTAGCTCTTTGTTCATTTTCATGTGTTTACGAACAAGCTAGAATATGAAAATTCCTTGATTTAACTTCACCAAAACTTCGAGAAAAGTAAAACATTTTGATGTTAACATAAATTACTTTACATAAGAAAATACATTTTGAAGTATTATTTCGCCCACGCCGAGTCAAACTTCCAGCACACTGATACCTTTGGCTTTTAAGGCTTTCGCGATTGAGTAATTAAATGTATAGATATTATCTTGTTTCAAAATGTATTTTAAGTAAGATAAGTAATAATGATCCAGAACAGGATACCATTTTCTTTTTGAATTTAATACTGAGGTGAAAACAAAATGATGGTTTACTAAAATGCTTTGGAAATAATATCGCTAATATTAAACACTGTTTACACTGCCACCAATATATCGTTTTCAGCGCTTTGAACTGCGATAATTATTACTTTTTTACGACAATTTTATTGTGAGTAATTTTCTTTTCAAAATAGGAGATGTTCCTGCGATTTTGAGTAAAATTGATTGGCAGTTAGAATATTTACAGTTGGATTCCCGATAGAAGTGAAAACTTATAACTTGTAATTTTAGTATTCAACAGCTCTAATGTTGCACTACACGTCACTTATATAGCTAGAGATTTACCTACTGCAATTACGCATGTTACTGATACGAACTCACAAGATTTCACCCATGGATACCCATCAAATTTTCCCTTACCAAAAATTACTCAACACGAGTAAAGAGGTTTAGCATAAATAAAAAACAAGTAAATATCAAAACAAGAGACGGATATTGAAACGATAAACGCTGTGGAAAATCTTGATTGCTGTTCATTTTGAATATCAGCTGACTGTATCTCTCGGAAACTAGACCACCAATCGTTTCAATATATAAGACGCTGTTATATAAATAGTAAACACATAGGGATACACACGTACGCACGTCATCTCAACTACACTTACACACACATACATAATTATATACACCACAGACACAACACACTCACATATACATACATACGCACAAACAGATAACAGTCCGTCATCATCAAACATCACACATCCCCACCCTCACTCACACAGACACACACTCCCTTACACACACACACACCCTTACACCCTTACATACACACATGGAAACAAGCACAACTGAAGAGAACTAGCTCCCACAAACACAGTGTGGGAGCTAGGGTTACAATTGGACACTAATAATATGCATATTAGTTTATTTAAGTCAATAAGTTACCATAAGGCCACAATGTTAGAATGAAAATAAATTTTTATTATTATTATTAATCGTTAAGATTGGTGATCGACGTTACTGATCGACAACACTGTCGTTTTCTATAAAGCAAATCGAGAGTAAACGTACAGAAGTAACGTAGTTCATCAATTTTGCTGACGATTTCAGTGCTGTTGCGAATAATATTGATTCTTCGAGACGTAATAACGTTTTATATCAAAGGAAACCGTAGGCTGGTGTTAGGACGGTAAATACATATTTCTTAGTATATATTAATATAGACGGGGCAATCTGCACGTGCGACGTGCGTATTTAAATGAGTAGGTAGCGACTTGGAAACTTACGTAGGAGCCATATACAAATTATGATACACAAATTTCTTGACATTTTACCCCTTTTTGTGACGTCACATTATACTAAGAATTTATTAATAATATAAACCGTGGAGACCTTGGGTTGTTGGGGCGCAGAGGCTAAAGGGTTCCTCTCAGAATTGGGGCGCAGGCTCAGGGAGAATACGGGTGACTCCCGCTCTGGTGCGTTCCTGGAGCAAAGGTTGGCCATTGCCATTCAGCGTGGGAACGCGGCGAGCATCATGGGCACTTTTGCGCCGGGAGCAGTTAGAGGTGGGTTATTCGGAGATTAGTTTTTTAATTATTATTTTATTTAATATGTAATTTCAAACAAAGGAGGAGACTTTGTATTATTTGACATTTATTCGAATAAGATATAATATAAAATAAAAGTTCTAGACATATATTTTATTACTTATACTAAATCTATGGTTCTGGGTCTGCTATTTTTTTTTGTATTATTATTTTATATTATTTTCATCGTTAAAACATTTGACAAAAAATAAAAAAACCTGTGTATTTTGGAATTAAATAGATTTTAGTCTAGAATAAATAAATAGATAGATACTCTTTATTGACACACCAAATAAATTGAAACCCAGAAAAAAATAACAGTACATTTTAAAGTAGTGCGAGAGTGGGCGGCCTTATCGCTGAAAGCAATCTCTTCCAGGCAACCTTAGGATGGAAAAATAATATTTAGAAAAGTATACGGGTAAATAGGTAATAGCATATACGACGCTTTACATCATGTGGAAAATATGTAGAGTTACTAAAGATAGTCGTTTTCTTAAATTGTGCAGAATGAGGTCACGTGTATTACTACTTCATATTTAATGTTTAATTATTCTGAACTTAGTCTTTGTGTGGTATGGTTTACAATGCCAAACTTACAAAAGGCTTTGAAGGATTTGCAGTATCCATTGTAACGCCCACGTTAAAATAGCAATGGAGGTACTTGTTTATATAATTTACGACAAGAAAAGCGAGCCGGTTGCCTGATGGTATAATGCACGTGTAATTGAATCTTGTAAACGTGATTACATCACGTACCTCAGGCACAAATGAATAAAACCAAAAAAAAATAATTAATTTAAATTGTATTGTCCATTGTAAATTTTACATAAACAATTCAAAAATGTATGTAGACAACTTTTTGTTTGCAATCATGTGATCGTAGGAAGCTTAGTAAGAAAAGCTGCAATATTATTGAACTGGGTGAATTTGAGTTTCGAAACTCTAGAGAGCTATATGGTGTATTATGTTTTATAGCCCTCAAACAGATTAAGAACCCCGTTTTAGGTTTAATGTAATATAATTGGGTGACATTTCATAAAAATCCTGTTTTAAAACATAACAAGGTTTATTTTCATTTTTCAGTCAATTCGTTTTTGCAGCGGGGCACGCTAATTCTCGAAAGCTGTGAGTCTTAAATTTTTCCGAAAAATCAGTTATGTACTGACTATTCATTTTTCGGAAAAATTTAAGACTCACAGCTTTCGAGAATTAGCGTGCCCCGCTGCAAAAACGAATTGACAAATAAGGCTTCCATGTATCAGCTGAGCTAGTCCATCTTCTTATTCGATAGTAGCACAATCTATGATGTATATCGTAGTATTTTTTATACTGTGATATTAGATAGATAGATAAACTATTTATTAAACTAAATTAAAAACAAAACTTAAATGAAACAGAAAACATAACCTAAAAATTTTGAAACAATTGGCGAACTTATCGCTAAAAGCGATCTCTTCCAGGCAATCGTGGTATGGAAAGGGATTAAAAAATAAAGGAAGGCGGGAGTTCACAAACAAAGAGTACATATTATATACCAATTAAAACAAACAATTAAATACTATTCGTTGATTATGATGATAATGATACACATACATTTCAATAATGATACATTCTAATACATAAATAACATTATATTATAGACTAATACATACACAATAACAATGAATAAAAGAGTATCAAGGGTATTTTCATTGAAAAGTAACAGTGACTCACAGAGCGACTTCAGCTCCTTGTCTTGGATATTAGTAAGTATCGGGACATAAGGACGCTACATGCGTTCTATTATTCTTTTGAAATGTAACTGCATTTATGAGGTCACGGCAGCGTTCGTGGCAGGTTCGCTCGTTCACTTACAATCGATAACCTTAGCCGATCTGTCTTTGGCGCGCACTTGTACTAAAACCTAAATATTTCGATACTTAGCTCTTGAAACAAGACAGACGATAGATAAAACACAGATAGATATCATTGAGACAAACAAATAGAGTTATCAATTAACTTTAAAACTAGTGTGAGAGTTAGCGGTCTTATTGTTGAAATTTTTCTTTTCTTTTTATTATCTTTCCCAGATAAAAAAGAATGTCCGAGGAACACATGGTGATTTGTAACTTACAAGATATACAACATAACGAGCATGGACAAATTTACGGTCAGGACTCGATCCTTATATATGATAATGCTCCGAGTTTGTGTGATAAAATTAAATTTGCAGTAAAATATGCATATGTGCATAAAAAAATTATCGAAATCAATGTGGCGGTTTTTGAAATATGCGCAAAAAAACTAAAATTTGGTTATATTTATCTTGACGACACGACGTAATAAATAAAATACTTACGACGTAGCTTCTTATAAAATTTAGTCGAGTTTCTGAATTTAATTTTAAATTGAAGAACTTGAGATTATTATTTACTTATTGCACTTGGCGTGCAAAAAGAATTAAATACATCATCTGCCCGTATATGACAAATATTAAAATCTTTTAACCTCTATAAAGTTTTCTCCCGGTTAAAAGGCTCTGTCACTGCCTAAATATTTAATTACCGATCTTCAAATTGTGTTTGGAATACTGCTGAAATTCGGTTTGCCCAAAGCCAAAACAGTTTTTTTGATGAGATATGATATACATATGAAAATGTGCTCATATTTCATATGAGCAAATTTTCCATTTATCAGGGCAAATCTTATTTTAAGAAAAGGGCCTATCAACGTTTTTTCATAGTAATCTACTGTCTATTATTTAGTAAAGGATGTGTAAATTACGTGTAATGAAGAGAAGGGTGCGAATCCGGTCCCCGGGCCGACCGGAAACAATTAGTTCGTATTGACGCCTCGACAGTACAAAAAACCTTTATCCCTAGTATGGAGCGTAGAGGCTAAGGAGTATTAACCCATGAGGTAGAAAATTAAAAGACTGTATGATATAATTAACAGTTCAAAAATCTTTGAAAATGGCGCAGGTGTAAACAATTTTCTAAACGAATTGAAGTATGCCGAGTTTAAAAAAAACATTTTCGACAAAAATAGTTATTTATAGATAATTTCAACAACTTGCGTAGTACGAAATAAATTAGTAAATGCGTAAGTATTAATTATTATGCGACGACATGTAGCTATAAGTTTATATAGTGAACACTGAATAGTACGTTTATTGATTTCCTTTAAAATTTGCCCTGATGCTAAAGTGGCGCACCCTAATTTAATGCAATTGGACGGGGACTTTTTCATGTACACAGATGATACTCCTTAGTCTCTACGCTCCATAATCCCTAGTAACTTTCACATAGTAGCGGATAGGTGATCCATAAATAAGGTGGTTGCCATATTCAAAAGTTCACTCCCTCAATTTATCTCTCGGGATGGCAAGCGCAGTGCGGTGCTAGGCAGTGCCTATTTGGACTTTTCTTTTTCAAATAGGTGCGTTGAAATGGTCGCATTGTTAACATTTTTTTATTGCTCACCCTGCCGCTATTACACAAAATAATCAAAAATAATAATTACAATCCACCTTGGCTTCAGCCGTGGTAGATAATAAATATATAGCGTTGGTAGGTACATGTCCAGCGTGGAAAGATTTTTTAAATCATTCCTGTAGTTACTTAGATTTGCACGTTCAAACAAATACAGTCTTCAGCTTTATAATATTAGTACCTATAGATAATGTAGATTAATTTTAACATTTCGAAGCAATCGATTTTATGTGAAGAGCCCATGTAATTGCGTTCGTGCGGCGGTCGGGAGCGCGATGTTAACATAAACGGAGTATGGAGCTAATTACCTAATTGCATATCAACAGCACACTACGCTCGCACGTCATGGAAAACTTCCGCATTGTGGCAATTATATTTTACAGTAAATCGAATTAGAACAAACATATTTTTTAACGAATATCCGACGAATATAAACCCAAAAGTTTGTAAGTATGGATGGAGGGATGTTTGTTACTCTTTCACGCAAGACTACTGAAAGGATTTGAATGAAATTGTAGTACATAGTTAGATAATGGTCTGGAATAATACATAGGCTACTTTTTATCCCGGGAAATTAACAAGATTGGGAACTATGCGGGTGAAATCACAGGGCGCTTCTAGTAAGGAAGTTATAAATGCGAATGTTATTACTGTTCCACGGAAATACTGTAGAATGAATTTGGATGAAATTAGACACATAGGTACATAAACGAGGAATCCCGTATGTCTGTGTTTCCCGGGAAATTAAGGAACTACGCAAGTGAAACCGCGGGCGCTCCTAGAAATATAATATTCATTCGCTCATTACCTACTACAATAAGCAACATAGACATAGCGCGATAAACTAATATGTGGGCTACTGACAATGATGATGATATTTTATTATGATTTTTAATCCCACTAATATTATAAATGTTAATGTATGGATGAACGTAACGTATGAACGGATCGGGCTTATATCAAAAAACATTTTATTCCGAAAAAATAACGGAAACTACGCGGGTAACACCGCGGGGCGCTGCTAGTCTATTACAATATTTTTGTTTGACAGTACTGTGTGACAATCTGACGATGCAAGTTTATTTACCTTAGTTTTAAGCTACTAAGGTTGTTCACTACACTAGTATAATTAATTAATTACCGGATATTTACCGTGTATGATGTTAAGAACTACCGATGTTCAAATCCATTTCTCAGTGTTTTGTATGAAAACATTACCCTTTACAACCAATAACAGCAATGTATGCCTCACCGTCGAATCGTAAAACCCATCAACCAGCTTGTAATCTAACAACGAATCTAGATTAGAAACCTACTGTGGGTTTACAATCTCACAAGAAGTGGGTTTTTACTTTTTACTGTAATTTAACGGTGATTGCAATGTTATGGTAATTTGAATTTAAAAAATTAGGATTTGTCGGTAGATTATCATCTGTGGTATTCCCCAGGCTTTCCCCAGACTATCAGAAAGTGTACGCGATGTTAAAAAAGCAAGCGAGTGAGAGAGGCCATATTTTTCTTGCTGGCCTGTTTTCATTCTACTTTTGCAACTAATTTCATCTTTAACTCTAAGTATACTCGTAACTCTTGGTTACATAAAAAGCATATAAATTAATTATGTCGAGTGATTCACTGGACATTTTTATTCGTCCTTTTTCGTGATACTCTGCTGGATTATCATTTGGAATATCACATTGTTTTTATATAAGAAAATAATAATATTTTTTTATGAAAAACCAAATGACCGATTTCAATATAATATATAAACTCGTAAAATTTTAATAGTTCAATTAATTTGGGTTGGTCAACAAAACGTAGGTAAAAACAGAAACATCCATATTGTAATTTAAATTTGACTTTTTCTTGCAAAAAACTAACAAAAAAATCAACAAAGTCCTTAGAGTGTAGGACGAATTAACTTTGTGACGAATCGCCTATAACCCGTTTTTTTTGTACCAGCCTCAAAAGTCAGTCTTGCACTCTTCAGAATTTTGCGCCGTACAAAATTTGTTTGATTGTCATTGTGTACGCGCGATAATATGTTTATTATAATACATTGGGAAACCTTGGGAAGAATATTTTCGCATCAAATACAGACCTACTAAATCGGTCTAGGTGTCTTCAGGAATTAAAAACCTCGGCTGTTATTGAGGTGTTTTAAATTATGATAATGTATGTATAATAATATTAGTATCATATAAACACTGACCAAATAATTGAACCGTCGGATCGTTGATTGATGCAAAGCCGTATTTACACGAAATCTGGATCACTTTGACATTTATTTCTGTAAATTATATATTTCAAAACTACGTTTGTGGGTACATTGATACCTACAGGCTCACCTTAATTAACTATTCGTTTCAGCAAACAAATTCATCTCAATTTCTCTTCTGTATGATTTCTACGAAATTAATTAAACGGAAAATTGAGCTATACAAGACTTCTATTGAAATGAAATCCAACTAGGTATTCCGTTATTCCGCGAAAAGCTCTCCTTGCCTGACTTTGTATTGGGTGGTTTAGGTAGTATTTTCATTTTAATATTCATGGTACTACTCTACAGGATACCTACGTTTTTATTAAACACTAGTAGCAACCCGCGGGTTTTACTCGCGCAGTTCCCGTTCTCGTAATTTTTTTCAGGATAAAAAGTAGCTTATAACTTTCCAGACATATCTATCTATGTACCAAGATCATCCAGATTCCTTCAGTAGCTAGCAGTTAACTAGCTTCTTGAAAGAGTTACAAACATCCATACGTTCATACAAATTTTTGCATGTACGATATTTATAGGATGTAGAACTAATGTCTGCCCGTGACTTCAGGCCGCGTAGAAATTACAAAATTATGTTTGCTTAGGAATTTTGCATTATTCCTGGATAAAATGTAGCATATATATGTGTTATTTCAGACCCTGAGTTCAGTTTTTACGTCATGATTGATTACATTTTCCGATTTGACAAACATATATGAATATCCAAACATTCACAAATAGGTACACTATTATTAGGACTAGGAAATTAGAATTAGGATTGTATAGTAACTTATTTGTAGGGATTGTAGGGACTTTCAATAGGTAATATATGTGCTTGAATACGACAATGTAGATAATTTGCAAATATTTTATTAGCATAAATATCAAATCACCCTAACTAGGACGCCTACACAACGCCAACGCAGAACAAATAATTGGGTATACAATTCTGAAATATGTACCTACATTTGTTTACTAAAATATTTTAAAAGCTCTATCTATAGCGTATTCTCATTAGGAAAATAAATGGAGTTCTAAAATGGTGAATTCAAGACATGTAAAAAAATATTTGTACTTTGCCTGGGTGTTTTCTATGTGTTATAAGCACAGAAATCTAAATAATAAGATAATATTATTTAGATTTCTATGTGTTATAAGTATGTATTTTAAAATATATAAGTTTTATATCAGCTATCTGGCTATACAATTTTGCTTAGTTTACCAATATTTTAGTTTGTATTACTATTAAAAACAGATAATACTTCGATAATTTGATGTCAGTCATGCGAATAAATTTTGATTGATCTATTCAACGTGATATAGTTACTTTTAGTTACCATATAAAAAAGGTCTCTTCAATCACTTCTTGGTACATGTCGGCAAAACGCTTTCAGCTTATTTATGTGACGTTGGAGATTGCATGTACAGGTTATTTTCAACTAATGCTTATTATTAGACAATTTGTGGCACTATGCTGTTATAATATGCAAGCAGGCTTGTAGGCATGTTGCAGGCTGTTGTAGGCACGGCTTCCAAGCCGAGTCGGATTGACCGACCTTATTACACGTGAGTTACCCGTTTACCCAATAAATATGTGGAACAAACACGTTAATTTTAATATTAAAAAATAAAGTTGCTCACCGCAGTTTGAAGTGCAGATCTCCAAGCTTGCCGTCGTTGGTGGGTTCGGGTTCCGTCTTCGTCTTCTCGGTGGCGTTAGCGTCGGCCAGCTCCTTGCTCAGCGGAGCGGCCTCGGGCGCCGTCGGCGTGCTCGGGCTCGTGTGCACTGACGGCTGCCGAGGAACATACACAGCACTCAATACTAGCTTCTTTAATTTATTTTTATTTTACACCTATGTAGATTTGCGGTGCATGTTTGATGCGGTGCATTTACTCATTGGTATTGACACAATGCTTAAAACTATAATGTGGGTATTTTGATGGATAACTTCTAACCGAAAGGTTGATTGTGGAGTTTTGTACACATATTTTAAGATCCTGTTGTTTGTTGTACTCATTTTCGGAAATAATGATATATGAATGTGAATATTTTTGGGCTCCGCGGTTTTATCCGTATACCTAGTTCCAATTCTCGTAATTTTGAGGTAGCCTATGTGCTATTCCAGACCACAAACTGTATAGTCTGTTCCAAATCTCAACCCAATCCGTTCATCCGTTGCGATGTGATTGAGCAGCACACTTCCCAAAATCAAAATTTTCGTATTCATAATATTAATAGGACTGTGTAGAGTAACGGAACGAGCAGGACATGTGGCTGATGGTAAGCAACACCTGCCCATAACAGCACAATGTCACGCAGCCGTTATAACATGAAGTGTCCATATCATTACATAGCATTGCACTGCGCTCGTCACCCTGAGATATAAGATAATTTACATCTATGCTCTGTAATTTCTCTGAAAACATTACCTCGCACTCAGTGAGCGATGTTTGCACATTTCTGGTTGGCGTGGCGGTTTATAACCGGCAAGGTAGTGGAACTTTGAGAGGCTACTTTGTAGAGGGTCCTACTACTACAAAGTAATCTATCGATCTAGGAAACTAGATAGAGTTTATCAAATTTGTCTGTTATATCAATCGTTTTTTCTTTTATACATATACTATCTTTCATAGAACATTATTTTTAGATCTCTATATCTGTGACTTCCTCTTTTTATAGCTTTAACAAATTAAATTAGGTACCTATCCTCAGTAATTTTTTTAAATTTTATTGTGCCTACTATCTATTTAATGTACCTATTTTCGGATACTATTATTGTTAACGGACCATATCAATCCACTGAGTGGTATAAATTCTTACATCTTTCGCCAATCTCCCTGTTCTTTGCTATACTCTTTTAGCTGCTACCACATTTATTATATTTACTGGAACGAAGTTCCTAACGTCCATACGCTCGAAGCGGAAGGGAGGTAGATCAAATGAAGAGTGGATAATACGCCTTTTATCCGACAATTTTCTCTGTAATTACTGCTGTGTATGAAGCTCGTTCCGAGACCGAGAGTCAATAGACACTCACTTTTTTTATTTGTCTGGTTAACACAGGAGGCCTATAGTAACTTCAGTAACTTCATCTGAAAAGATCGCATTAACTCTTCATTAATAACGACTTTACTTTCAAACAAAAAATCGGTTTTTATTTTTTATGTACAAAAATGAATCTTGGATTCGAAAAAACGTATGTAACAAAATTTGCGATTAAATTGGTCATAATGAAAAGTAGAGCGCGTTTGTTTCAGCTTAGGACTAACATTGATGCAGTGCGTTTTGTATTTCTATATAACAGTGCATATTGTGTTTGTATTTTTTAGAATCAAGTCTCAAAGGCCCACAGCGAGCAAATAAATAAAAATGACTGAAGCAGTCAACACAATGACCAGGTAAATATGATTCCATATGTATTTTTACTAAATCTGTCATTGTAAACGTTTGTTATGAGGAAAACATTTGAACTACTATTAGGAATAGATTATGCAAAGTTTTGGTGTCCCTTGTTTCAGATTTAAATGTGGGTTTTTTATTTCGTATTCAAACACTACTTTCAAAGAAGTTACCAGCGTATTGCTAATTGCTAATAGGTTATAAGTCATTTTTAAGATAATAAATAAAAAAAGTAAATGTTAAACAATTTATTTACCAAATTAATACAAAAAAGTAAAAATAAATAGTAACTGGCCAAACAAAAACTTATATTATAAATTTAAATGAGTAATATCTCTCTCTATATAGGTACAGTATATACAGTTTATAACAACGTTGACGTATTTATAAATTTCTGAGGTAATTTAATAATTATTTTATTTCTAGCCGCTTAACCTCGACTTCGTTTCAGTGTTAATACCTACTAATTTATCATAGTCTAATAGTGTGGAATAAAGTCTGCCTATTAGTTTGGGCTTTTGTATTTTCCTAATTATGCTTTTTAAGACGATACAAAACATTTATTTAAAAAAAATGGTATGTGGTGCCCAACATAACTTGAACATTATTTGTCAATTTCTAAGGCATTTTCAATATTGACTTGTTTGATTGACATACACTACTATCATTATACTTATTATTCTTAAAACCTATTTTTACGGCGCTGTGAGTAGTTTTATTCTTTTATTCTTATATATTTGCTTCATTAAACTTAAACACACGAAAGCCGTGGAACAATTTGTTGATTACGTGACATTTGCGTAATTTAAATAAAAATAAATATTATGTTAATATTGATGTTCACAAGGTAACAAAAATCTCACTACTGCCATCTAGCTCAAACTGTTTATTTTTCTGAAAACGCTATTATAAAAAAATCATGTACTTTCGGACATTACTTCAAACATAGAAAGCATACATAATCAGAAATCTGACGAAAATACAATAGTCGAGCTCTCTCTAAAAAAATAGTAAAAAGACTTGTTCCAATTGCAGAAAACCTCATGATTCTTGCTACACGAAAGATAGCCTTTATTAAATATCTATTAGAGAGAAAACACTTGACATAACGGACGAATTCGATAACCTCTATCTAGATCGAGATTACTTTGTACTCGTAGTAGTACAAAGTACAAAGTAATCGTAGTAGTACCCTTTACAGAGTCTGCCTTGGGAAGTACCACACTCTGTACATACGTGCATAGAAGTAGATACAGGTAGAATCTTTCGAAGTCATGTGTCATCCACCAACCCGCACTGGGCCAGCGTGGTGGATTATGGCATTAACTCTCTCCTTGCGAGAGAAGGCCCCGAGTCCCAGCAGTGGGAACATTTAGTGTGCTGATGATGATGATGATGAGGTAGAATCATTTTTATCTACGCACTGAAGTGAGAGATTATTATCGCAGTTCAAGTAATGTATACCTCCATATCGAGGTGGTAGTTCATTGCTGTCATGACTATTTTCACCTCTGAAATGAGGTGACAGATGGTTGCAATTAAAATTGTTGGTACCTATGTACTGAGGTGGTAGTCCGTCGCTGTTAGAATCATTACTACCTCTGTGGTGAGGTGATAGATCGTCGCAATCAAAGTCATTTGTACCTCCACACTGAGGTGATACTTCATCGCTTTTAGGATCATTACTACATCTGGAGTTGAAATCAAAATCGTGTTTACTGCTGTATAGAGATGATGACTCACTGCTATGGGAATCGTTCTTACCTCTGTACTGAGACACTGGCTCTTCGCAATTTTGATCGTTTGTACTGCTGTACTCAGATGATAGGTCGTCTCGGTGGGTATCGTTTCTATTTCTATACAGAGAGCGTAGCTTAACCCGATATTGATCCGGTCGCTCCTTGCAACTAAGATCGTTATTACCGCTATTTTGAGGTGATATGTCGTTGTGGTGGTGGTCGTTTCTGTTTCCATACAAAGATCGTAGCATAATCCAATTAGAAACATGTTTATAATAATCTTGAGCTGGTCGCTCATTGCAACTAAGATCGTTTATACCGCTTGGCTGAAATGATTGTTTTTCGTTATCGGGAAAATTCCTACTTCCATACTGAGACGGTAGCTCAACCCAATTAGGATCGTTTGTACCTTTATACTGAGATGGTGGCTCAACGCAATATAGATCATATTTATCGCTAAGCTGAGATTTGGGATAGTCGGGATTATTTCTGTCACTACATTGTTTTTGGTCGGGTTTATTGTTGACGGAGTACTTTGGGTGGTAATGTATTGTGATGGTGTAAAGTACCGGGTTGGGTGGCTGCGGCGGCGTGGTGACGGGTGCGGGCGCGGTCGGGGAGGGCGACTTGCGCGGCGCCACGTAGTGCGAGGTTCCCGGCGAGCGCACGGCGCTGGGCCGCTTCGGAGGCTGGAACACCAGGTCCGGGCCGCGCTTGTTGCCTGCACACATTACCTTACGTGACCTTACCGTCATTTTACAAAATAAAATATGACTTAACTTCAAGACCTACCAACACATTTACACTAGTTTTAGTAATATTAAAACTATCTAATATGCAAATATATCCAACACCTTTGAATAACCAAGGAAATTATGCAACAAAATTATCACATTTTTCAGGTTCTGTTGTGTTACTGAGGGCATTGGACTCCATCCTGTTTCTTAAACGGGGGAGATGGCCAGTCATCGTCGGCATGGGTTTAAAAAATATGCTTTAGAAATTGATCTATCAAAATGAAACATTTACTTTGGCGCTAACATTCGGAGATTTGATTTAAGGGGGAAATTGATGGACAAATGGACTTTCTGGTTTCTAACGTCTTTGAAAAAGAAGAAGATCCTACCGTTCTTCTTTTGTTGTTCATTTGTTTCATCTACATGGTAAAGATATTTATTATGATATGTTAAGGAACTGACCGATCTTGTGCCCTGGCAGGGCGCGGCGCCGGCGCAGCCAACACGCGACGCCCGCCAACGCCAGCGCGGCCAGAGTCACGGCGCCGCACACGAACACCCAGAACACCGCGCTCGCCCATTCGCCCGCTGTCAACAATACAATACTCCTATTAAGGCCGATTTACATCAGACGAGCGAATGCTCATTCTATCCCCATTGTATCAAATTCATTTGGTGTAAACAAACGTAGAGCATTCTTTCATTGTTTTGTTTGCGTTCGCAAAGATTCTATGGAATGTATAGTATGGAAAACGCTAAGAACGATCTTTCGTTTACACTAAAAGATCGAGAAAGAATGCTCTTGTTCCAGCTCTAGCTCTATGTTCGTTCAGTTTAAATCGGCCTTTACACAAATACAGTTTTATTTTCAACACAAACATTATTTTCTTTTCAAATATTAACACAATATTATTTTTTACTAAAACATAATTTTATTTAAAAAACATAAACATAATATTATTTTACATTGCGCGTGTGTATTTGTGTGAGCTTTCTCATTGTAATTTTGATAACAACCTAAATGCTAGAATCAAACAACATACAATTTTCGTGACACAAAAAATGTTTCTGGTTTAACGAAGTAGGTATTTGGCACGGTTTAGGAACTACAGAACAGAGTTACACAGAAAGCCAGACAAAAATAACACTAGTAGGCATACTCGACCTTATTGGCCATCTTTGGAATCGCGAAAAAAAACAATTGATCCGCACATTTTGAAATGCTGAACCACAGATTACAGAAATAAAACTTTATTTCTGTAATCTGTGTGCTGAACATTCTTTTGGAAACAAAAATAAGTATCATCATTGTGACCTTTTGATTTGTTTTTGCTATCGAAATATTATATTGGCATCACGATTTTCAAATATTAATTATTTTCTTCTGTTTTTTTTTGTGTAAACATTGCTTTATTTTTATGTGTAATTTTGCATGTAGCCTATAGTTCTGTACTATTCATATACTCTTAACTGCTGGGACTCGGGGCCTTCGTTCGCAAGAAGAGCCGTCCTCCATCCGTAACTTTCTCATTTACAATCTTAATCAATCTTAACTGATCTTTAAATATTTTTTGTAACTATAGAATAAATAAAAACACGGTCCCAGGAGTCTATGAAGTGTTAATGTACCACAATAAAAAAAAATGGCAGTCATAGGAACTGCCGATAGGAGTGTTTGATAGCTCAAAATTTGATAGCTCACTTTGGAAAGTACGCGGGTGAAACCGGAGGTCGCCATGTCGCCATAGGTAGTGGCCAATGGCCAGGCCCCGAGTGGTTCCGAGTTTACCCCAAGATTTCTTCGATTCCCGAGCGTGGTGGTTGAGGTTAATTCAGAGCCTCTGTGGTACGCCAAATTAAGTGTTCACTTCAAAAAAGGTAAATAAAGATAGTGATACCTAATGATTATTATTTTACCGACTCCAAAATTCGATTTTGAATGTAGATTTTTGAATTCGCCAATGACTTGACCTTGAAATAAAAGTTGTTCATATTTCGTAGAACGTGTACACTGTCGCCTTCGTACAAATGCTTTGTGTGAAATTGAATATGCACTGAGAGAACAAAAAATAATGTTTTTTTTATATAAGTACACAGCCTGAACAGAGCTTTCAGCGAGCACAAACATCGATAACATTTTAATTATTTATTTAGACTCACGTATCATTTTATCTCAAAATATCACTATTTATCACAGCTGTAATGTTTATCGACGGCACGTCAAAAGAACAATGGTATTTAGGTACCTCAGTGTACTCGGGGATATTACCTCATTTTGATTACATATTAATATATTTAATTTCCCTATGTCGTAATCTAATTCATTCAATACTACTACTTTTACCAACGTACATGTGTTAAGTAGTATATTATTGGGTAAAAGAGTATAAGTGTTATACAATACCTCATCTAATCTATTTTTCCGCAACGCCGTACAAAAATCATGCGACAAGGAGAAATGATCGAGGGTTACAACACTCTCTCTTCAACTGCACTTAGTTGGACAGCTTACAAGTGACGGCATAGTGCTGAATCTTATTACTTTATATCCTTCTATCATCCTACACATATGTAGGTCTCCTGGTGGTTCATTTGACCCATAAATTTTGTTCACGGGCCTGTAGTCTACTATTAGATTCTTAACTTTTTTTAACAATAGTAGTTTGCACTTAATTACCATTGCCCCTGATGTGAAGCGACGATGCAGCCTACCATGGATACGATGGATCGTGGAACTGCCGATAGAAGTGAAAACTTATACTTAACTCGGAATTTGATAGCTTACTTTGGGAGCGAGTAGTTTACGCGAGTAAATCCGGAGGGCGTGGGCATGACTATGACCAAATGCTGACGCATTTCTAAATGGCCATTGAGAAATGCGTCAAATGCCATGCGTCGTTCCAAGTCGAAATAAAAAAAAAGTTACTAATGTTGATAAAAATATCATTCAAAAAATCAATTTTTGATTTAGTCTCTAAAAATCAGATTTGGTTGAGATAAATTAAATTCAGCGTCTTCCTAGGAAATGTAGCTACATATAGCGTTAGTCTAAATCTACCTAGCACTGTCTACTAGCTGGAAGTGGAAAGGGAGATATAACATAAATCATAAACAGCCCACTAAATGTTTCCGCTGCTGGAACTCGGGGTCTTCTCTCGGAAGAAGGGAGTCAAGGCCATAATTCACTATGCTAGCCCAGTGCGGGTTGGTGGATGACACATGAACTCGAAGATTCAAGGTACATGTCGGTTTCCTCACGATGTTATACTTCACCGTTTTAAGAGACAGTAGTGCGGAATTTGAACCCGGATAAATCCGGATTAACTCCGGATATTTATGTAAAATACATATATTTACCTACTTAATTTTGTTCGTAATTACAAAATAATAAAGGTAAATACGAGAAAATGCAAAATGAAAGAAACAATTTGATAACATTGTTTATTAAACTCTAGCTCTTGAACCGGGCAAGGTGATAAAATAACAGATATGAGATGACCTTTCTACAGCTTTGCTAACCTTTAATTATAACTCATCATTGACAAACAAAAATAAACAATTTAATATAATACGTCGCCTGAAGGTCCCGATGAAGTCGCATTGTTAAATAGTTCAGGTTCACACAGCAGGCCCGGTTTTCTCGTCTTCAAGTGGTCAAATGAGAGCAAAAGATCTCGAAGCGGCTTCAACTGGGGTACTTGTTTCACACTCACGGTTACCAGGTAGGGCTCCGATGGTCCAAAGTGGTTGGTTATCAAATTGTTCTCATAAGAGGCGAACGTATTATCATTCAGCTTATGTATGGCTACCAGATTTTTCTCTTTTCCGTCACACATGCACGAAGTATTCAGGATATTTGTAAGATCATCTGCACTTGTAACGAAAACAATTGGAGTGAAATCTGTGCGGTTGTTCGATAGATTTTTGGAATCCATTACATGTACATCCTTCACGTCCCCACAAACACATTGTACGGTACCTTTGGATCCTTTTTGCCATTCACAAATCGGTTCGTATAAAACATTTGGGTACATAACCACCGGCAACCAGTCCCCACCATCCTGTGTAATCCAGTCCATATCTTGAGCCTGGGCCGTTGCTACGAGCAAAAGCGTTCCGTATAAATATTTCAACATGTTTATTGAACACTCTGAATCGAACGAGAATGATTAAAATTTGTTAGGAACGCTACTTTTATATGCCTCGGAAGACTTAGTAAACATAATGATAATATCTCAGAGCTAAAACTACTGGGTATCAAAACAAGCGCCTGATGATTGGCAATACCCTGATTTAATGTATTTTTCCATTAAATATTTTGCGCCAGAAATCACTGTATTGTGTAGGAAATCTGGAGGTATAAGATGATTTACTATTCTATCTGGAGGTATTTAATACATTTGATGCAACCAGGGCACTGGAAAAAGTAGCACAAAAACCTTATTAGGAGATACCAATGCAAACATCTCATCTATCTATCACTCCCCCTTATAAAATCCATTTACTTGTACAAAATGTGAAGGCACATGTGCCTTCCGTATTGATTTAGTCGCAAGTGCAAGTGGAAATATCGCTTTCTTCGAGACTAAGATGGAGTGACGATATACGAAAGGCAGGCTGAGTGCTCATATTGCCTGGTATGCTTAGAGCCGCTTTACTGTTTATGGTATTCTATCCATGCACGATTTCCTAAAACGCTTTTATTAATAAAGTTGGCAATTAAAATGTCCTGGATTTTTTTCTCTCTTTTTGTGGCTTTTATCTTATCTTATTTTATTAGCTCGTATTGTAAAAAACCAGTGACGGTTTTGTTACTGAACCGTATCCTCTTTCTCAAGCCATGTAGAGTTGCACAGGATTGATGATTTCCTTTGTTTGAAATGTTGCACAGAGCTGACGGTTTATTCCTAACCTGACCCGAAAACCTAACCCGCTACCGGGTTAGGTTAGGAACAGCAAAAAAATATTAATTTTCATTCCTAACCTAACCCTATTCCTAACCTGACCCGAAATGATATTCTGGGTTTATTCCTAACCTGACCCGAAAACCTAACCCGCTACCGGGATAAGTTAGAAACAGCAAAAAAAATAGTTTTCATTCCCAACAAACATAATCATAGGAGAATGCGTATAAAATTTTACATAAAAAGCACTTGTTGGCTAGACTAAAATTACTAATACGTACGAAAATTTTCGAAATATTGTAGGTACCTTCATTTATTGATTTCTACAAAATGATATGTATATTTTGTTCCTTGAATGAAAGTTTTTAGACTTTTAAGATTACAGATAGGAAGGATTTTGGAATCGAGGTTAACTTGCGAACATTTATTTCCGGCTCAGGTTAAGAAGAGGGTTACGTTCGTAATTAAAAAAATGTATCACTTTTTGCTGTTCCTAATCTAACCCGCAAGCGGGTCAGGTTAGGAGTATCATTTTGGGTCAGGTTAGGAAGAGGGTTAGGTTAGGAATGAAAATTTTTTTTTGCTGTTCCTAACCTAACCCGCTACCGGGTTAGGTTTTCGGGTCAGGTTAGGAATAAACCGAGCTGACGAGGTCTTGCAGTTGCTTGAGTTTCGGTGCTTTCTTAACATACATAATGCACAAATTTGTCTCGTACCATCCATTGCGGGCTACATGCTCCTTGGCCTCAAACGTTGCAAAAGTATTATCATCAAACTTCTGAAAAGCTGTTGGAGTCTTCTCTTCTCTTTGCAAGTACATGTAGATTCAATTATTTGTTTTATTTCATCAACGTTCTCGGCGAATAAGACGACGTGGGTTTCAGTGTGGTACCAGATTCTCAAATTTCAACAATGGAACGTTCATTTTATCTCCACAAACGCACATAACATTACTCTTGGTAACAACATGGTCATGGCACATAGGTTCATTGAAGATATCCGGGAATGTGACCACAGGATGCCATTGTCCTGTGAACCAGCTTATATCCGCTTGAGCTGAGACGAACAAGACCGTGTACAGATTGTTGAAGTTGACGGAAATAAATCAAAAGCATTTCCCATGACAATGGGTGTACCGCAAGGTTCCATCCTTGGACCATTTCTGTTCCTAGTGTACGTAAATGATTTGCCCTTAATGTAAAAAAGACAAGCAAACACAGAAATAATTATGGTTGCAGATAACACGTCTCTCCTGTTTGAAGTTAAGCGAGGGATAGATGATTGCAATGAAATTAACAGAATATTGGACATTACTTGCAGATGGTTTGACGCAAATAATTTAGCAGTGAATCCAAACAAAGCAAAATGTATTAAATTTACATTATGTAATGTACCAAGCCATATACTTCATATAAAGTTGATTAATAAAACTATAGAACCGGTGCAGTCTAGAGTTTTTTTGGGTGTTACTATAGATGCAAAACTCCAATGGACTCCACATATTGAACAACTAGCAAATAAATTAAGCTCAGCTGCACATGCCGTTCGACAGAATAGAAAAATCTCAGATGCCGCCCCCGCAAGATTAGTTTATTATGGATATTTCCATAGTGTCATGTCTTATGGGATTCTATTATGGGAGTCGGCAGCGGACAGAAATACAGTTTTCATACTGCAAAAACGAGCAATCCGCGCTATGTACAAATTACCCGCTAAGGAATCTTTGAGGAAGGTTTTAAAAAATATTAATATTTTAACAGCCCCCTCCCTGTATATTTATGAATGCATAATGTTTGCCAGAAAGAATCGGGAAAGCATTGGTAAAATGTCAGATAAAAACCCTAAAACACACTGTAAAGACAAATTGGTAATTCCCAAGTGTAGACTACAAAAACATGTAATTCTTTCATAGGAAACAGTGTTCGCTTCTATAATATCATTCCAGATCAGTTGGCAGGTCTCAATGAAAAGAGGTTTAAAAATATTGTAAAAACCTATTTAATGCATAAAATTTATTATAATGTTGATGATTTCATAAAAGACAAAAATGTATGGCAAAAGAGTGTCACAGACTGTATCTACCGATTAATTAAAAGTATTTTTACACGATACTTTAAAATGTTGTATCTCAAATATTTTTATTGCTGTTTGGCAAAGCCTTTTTTTTATAGCTGAATTCATTGGACAATGCCTCTTAAATATTGTCACTGTTGTTTATGTATATAAACTGTTTTATTATTATTTTTTGCAATTGACGTTACCAAGTTTTCTTTGTAAAAATAATGGTTCGAAGAAATAAATTGAATTGAATTACTCATAAAAATTATTGTGCTAAGGTCCATTTTTCACTGATATAATAAATATTACAGCAAGAACATTTACAAGATCAACTCTACTATACGAAATTACCAATAACAAAATATCTGTATATTTTTGGGTTTCGCACATGTTTGTGGTGTAAAACATAAGCGGTTCTGTGTGAAAATATGATTCTGTAGGAATATTGTTCTTATGTAATGATGACATTTATTAACCTCCGATACAGTTCGATAACGGTTTCTCAAAAAGCAATTTTCTCGGTACCTACTCAGTATCACCTTACGAGTAAACACTTAAGAAAGTTAATAATAATAGGGACGAACTTCTTAGCATTCCATGGATTCACCGTGCGGGTGCCGGGTCCATCGTGTGGCAGAGAGAGAGAAATCTCGAGTAGACCCCAAGACTTGTGACTCGTGCGTAGTTTTAAAAGAGGCCCCTTTTTGAAATACGACAACACTTAACTACTCGTATTTCTCTCCCTGCCCAGCCAAATCCGATATAATCCTACTAGTGCAGCTTTAGATACTGGTTCTAGTATAGAACTTACTGCATTTCTGGACAAGCCAAGGTCTTTCAGCAGGTTATAGAGAGATTTTGCTGGTATACCTCTCGCTCCTACTTGTACAGCGTATAAATTAACTACATAGCCATTTTTGTTAATTTTACATTTTTTTCAATTAGACAATTTTAAGAAAACAACGTAATTTTAATTTTGTTGTAAAAACATAACACTCATACCCAGTAACCAAAATGTTCATTTTAAATCATAGCTAGACATTTCTGCGTTGAAAGGACGTCAAAAGGCTTTCTTTGCAAATCAATGTTACAAACCAACTCTTCATAGCGGTTATGTTGGCCATTTCATCTGCACTCTCGATGACGATGACCGCTCGTGTGTCTGTCTTGCATGTTTCAATATTAACAGTCAGTGGCATAGTGTCTATCGCCAAAGGACTAGGATGTATTTTTTAAAATACTTACAATTATTTGTTTTGTATTTTCTGAGTCACTGTGCTGTTATAGGTAGGCATGTTGCTTAGCATCAGGCACGTGACCTGCTTGTCTTATCACTCTATTTTATTATATTAAAAAAATAAAGGTCACGTTCGAAACACGTGGGACATACTGACAGCCATCTCCCGCAGGACTAGACGACAAACCCGTGAATTATTAACAGACAAAAACTAAAGAATAGAGTAAAATAGAAATACTTTTTAGAGTGTTATTTACATCAGAACTTTATTTCAAAGGATATATCCTTACTTACTAGAGTGCTCGCAATATAACTCTGCGCGTAGCAAAATATGGAACTAATTGACAGGCCGTCAACTTCTTGTTTACGTCAGTTGACAAAAGTTTGTTTACGTTTGTTGTATTTATTAATTTCCAAAGTAATTATTAGCTTTTATTATGCCGAAAGTGATTAAAAGTGCTGGCCGTGGCTGGTTCTTGAAAATCAATCGTGGTTGTGAAGAAGAACGATACAATAACAGGCCAAAAGTGCAGTTTTCCAAACGCAGAGCTATTTGACAACTAATATGTAGGGATACCATAGGAATCAAATCTCTACCTATTATCGGCGGATTTTTAAGCTGAGGCTTTATTTTTGAGGTTTGATTGTTTTATCGCCAATGTAAATCAATAACCGTGGGAAAAAATGTGAGTGCTTAAGCCCGAATGTGAGAAACCAGTTATATTTAATACATTTTTTTTTCATAACAAACAAATCAAAATAGGAAACACAGTGACACAGCAGTTTAGATCAGCTGATTGTATCTTTCTCGCTCGGGTACACTCGACGGTCCTACGTTCACCCGATCGACCCTTTCACCTAACAGCGTCAGCTTCATTTACCACCGAAGCGAAAATATGTGGGCGGTGCGCCAAAAGAAATTTCACTTAATTTTTTTAGCTTGGATGCTCTGTAATCATTTACTCCGTATTAATTACTGTATGTTTTATTAAAGGCGTTTCAGAACGTACAATTACGTGGTAATGGACAACGCATCATACCACTGCACTCAGACTAAAGAGGCTACAATGTATCTAATAAAGAGGCACAAAGAAGACCCACAATACTAAGTAGAATGACTGTTAAAAGGAAATGAACAAGAAGTTTTGCGGTTACCGCTGTGATCCATCGTGATCTAAACCCTATTGAAAATAAGATGATCCTTCAAAGAGCATTCATACGCCAAATTTTCAAATAGTGTTATTTATGGTCTCAATAAAAGATTTCCAAGTTTAAATTAAATTATCATTATTTCGTTGTTGGTGTAGGTTGAAAAATAAATGACAGATTTTTTATAATGTAATTAACTAAAATAAAGTTCTCCTGGTGGTAAGAGACTCAGACAGTCATTAACCTGTACCAATGATACTTGGTCATACTGAACCAAACTGCACTGAACCAGCACTGTAACGGCGTTCATTATTTCGAGACATTCGTTCTAATCTCATTTGTCCTATAATTTATAAATAGTTAGTTATATTGCTTCCCTGAAAAATCCCTTCCCGTACCTGTTTTATGAAGTTGTCAGTTCCCAATGAACGGGAAGGGAAGCTATTAGCTTGACCTGGCAACATTAAGTACGCCACCAGTCGCGCGCAGACTTATACTGCGAGCACTATACTTTCTAATTACTTCAAATATTTTTTTTAAATATTCGTAGTTACTCGTTTGTTTAGCAGTTTGATTTTGAAATCGAACTCGGGTGTTTGGTTTTTTGGACACAACATAATTATTTATTAGAGGGACGAACTTCTTAGCATTCCATGGATTCACCGTGCGGGTGCCGGGTCCATCGTGTGGCAGAGAGAGAAATCTCGAATAGACCCCAAGACTTGTGACTCGGGCGTAGGTTTAAAAGGGGCCCCTTTTGGTGACGTACGTCAACACTCACCTTCACTACTCGTATTTCTCTCCCTGCCCAGCCAAATCCATAGTATGAATAATTATTTTACGTAAAAGAATAGCTATTGACCACAAGATTCTACAAATGTTCTGTTCAATCGAAAGATAAAAAACAAACTCCAATCTACGCCTACGGATAGCATTGAATTCCAATCTATAACCTTGAGACAAGGTGAGGGGAGATTTGCGGCGACAACCCTCTCCATAAACCACATCGAGCCAAGCCCTACTAGAAGCAATTTGAAACCTAGTTCAACAAACATAGAGTTGACATTGGGGTTGACTCGTTTCGTATTTGTTTGGAGGGTACACTGAGGCAGATTTACCTGCTGATAGTGATGAAAAGGAAATCTCATTGAATAGTCTCATCTCTCGACAGATTGGAGTGGGGTTATCGGGACACTGCGGACGCCATTTCAGGGGCGAACATTCAAACCGAGGACTTTCGCCATTTTTAATTTGTACTTTGGAAATAGATAAGCTTCTTTTAAAGATTTTAAGATTTGTCGTAGTCACAGATTAAAACGTTGTTGTAGTCACAGAACAGATATCTGTTAGTTGATAATGTTACTTCTTAGAAAGCCTTTGTCGCGAGTAATTTACAAGTAGGTACATACATGCAAATCTTACTACTTAAAATTACAAGTATAACAGTTTGAATGTTTCTTGCTGAATCACATCGCAACGGCCAAACGAACGAATGAAAATGTGGAATACAGATAAGTAGATTATAGTATGGACTAGGTACCACATTGGCTACGATATATTTATGTACTATCTTGAAAAAAAAAGTTAAAACCTTTTGGGTTATTTTTTTTTTGTGGTTTTTGGTTATAGATACGTAGACAATAAGATAAATAATGAGAGTGATTTCACAAGAAACGTAAAGAAATATAGTTATTCGAATATATAAACATGTCACCGTAAAATTGTTATTCCATCAGATTAGGATCTAACGTTAAATTTTAAAGTAACCTATACCGTAGGATTATAATCTTCCACCTTTTATTATAAACTGACGTAAACAATTTTACAGTGAAACATACACCAAATGCTATAAAAGTTTGCAATGTAAAATTCCTAAGCATAGATCGCGTCTCCGCCATTCCCCAGCACATCGCGTTATGTTAGCCCATACAAGCCGCTGCCCGGATGAAACACAATACGAGAGCTTACGTGGAATCTATTTCGATCTCGGCACGTCGGTTGCACGACGCTTCGCTACGATTCCATTTGCTATCACGCCACATATCACACACATTCATATTAAAAAGAAAAACTACTTGGGTGTTAAGAAAAAAACATTTTTTTTGGTTGTTTTGTTTAATTCTTATTTGCACACCCGTATTCTTGTCCTTTCTGTCTTGTCCTAGTATTATTTTCCATCCTAAGGTGGCCTGAAAGCGTGAAAGGGATCGCTTTCAGCGATAAGGCCAGCGACTGTCGCACTGCTTTAAAATGTATTGTTATTTTTTTTCTGTTTCATTTTATTTGGTGTTTCAATAAAGAGTATCTACCTACATATAACGAAAATTGTGTCATTCGTTACAATCTGTGGTTTGGTCGAAATATTTGGATTAATGAATACCTGAGCATTCCAACCATGATTAAGCAACAAAAATCTGCTATTAAAATTTTCACATTTATATTAACAAGATTTATTATTTATGATTTGATCTCAGAATTTTTGTATTATAAATTTTAGTACCTTGATTTAAGTTAAGGAAATCCGTGTGATGTAGGCGTTGCGTATGAATAGCAGATTCTGTTGATAAATTAATACTTTTTACTCATTGACATAAGCTCAACTTTTTGTAAAGACCTACGCATAAGTTTAATTAAATTAATATCATTTTATTTACCTATTTGCACTTCAATTCTACATACAACCTACATACACATTATTTTATGAAGATAGCTTAAAACTAAGTAACAGCCAAGATTAATTATTTATTGATTAGGTACTTATTTAGGCAATTAGGTGATATTTTTTATTTGTTTGCAAATTAATGTACTCTTTCGTTTTCACCTGAAACAATTTCCAAACGGCTCAGATATCAGCTAACGTATATGCACGATTATTGTCCAAGAATATAAAAAAACGCAGACGAAAGAGGTAAGTTAAAGCAGATTTTATTAATTCCATAGTAAAATTTTAGCGTCAGACACCAAAACATTTAGGTTTACGTGAATTACGACCGTCTGTCGTAAAAATGAAGCTTGTATTTTGTAAATCGCAAACTTCGTATACTCAACATCGGGAAATCTTCCGTGGAAGAAACGAGCTCTCCTCGTAAACGGAACCCTCGTCCGCCCTTGCCCTGTGCCCTTCGAAACACTCTCGCCCGAGGGCACACTCGAACGTCACTCTTACTTGGCTATTTCCAGTATAACTTAGCATAAACATGTCGATAATATATCTAAAGTTATCTTTCTCTATTAGAGTATGACAACCAACCAACAACAGAACTGTATGTCACGTAGGGCAGAAGCTAGATATCCTAACTATGAGCAAACAACATAGAGAAATACTGGTTACTACAGGTACTAGATATTCAATGTGATATGCGCTTTAACGTTGGCATTATTCTTTGTTACCTGTCACAAGCGAGCGCAAAAACAATGTGTTATAAAGTAGCGAATAATATATTTTAAGGAATGCTGGGTACGCTTCCGATTGGTAGTGGGCTTGAACATCTTGATTAACTGTAGACCTTCATTGGTCTATGGATAATTCAGGTGTGCTTAGTGTAAGTAGTTAGTTAGGTGTGTAGCGTAGTGTAGTTATCATTGTTTTTTAGTTTTTTTTAATAAAGGCTCTGACCGTTTAAAAAAAAATTAAGGAATGAATTGCAACTAATGAATTTAGTGCTCTACAGTTAACTAAACTGTTAACTGAAGAGTTTGAACCCAAGTCTACCGACACATTAAACTAATAAATATTGGTGGGCATTTCACACACGATAGTTTATAAATAAATATTGGTCGAGATACGTATAAACTAACTAGAAAATCTAGTACTGTGCAATCCAGATAGATAATAAAAAATGATATATTAATGGATTACTTTAAAAACATAAAGAAACCCACACACAGAGAGATAGACTACAGGACCTTGAACAAAATTTACGGGTCAAATGAACCACCAGCGGGGCTAGCACGGGCAGTTGACAATTACTCCACCGGGAAAGGAAATAATCTCTTTCCCCCTTGTCAATTTTGTCCACTGTCAGAGCACGGACTCGCCGGTGGATAGTTATTCCACGGTGGATATACGGCGGGAGTAGCGTTATCACTTCAGTATTGCCGTTATAAGAAAATTTAATAATAAAGTGGCCAAGTACAAGTTGGACTCGTCCATGAAGGGTTCCGTTGCAGCAAGTAACATAATATACATAGTACACATAGTTCTTGTACTTCGTTGTAACTTTGATCGAAGTTTTAATGATAGTGAGGGTATTTATGACGTAGGTACTAAAAAAAACTACTCATCAGATCGAGTTCAAACCAATTTTCGTTGGTAGTTTGCATGGTAATGTACATCATATATTTTTTCATTCTCTTACTTTAGAAGTTAGCACACATTTTACCACTTTGGAAGTGTCTCTCGCGCAAATTATTCAGTGTAGACAAAAATTGTGATAGAAACCTCAATATCATTTTTAAAGACCTATCGATAGACACCCCACACGTGTAGGTTTGATGAGTTTCATATCTCAGTATGGGGGCAACCCTAATTTTTTTTTTTTTTAAATAACTTAATGCGGGTCACAGAATACATCTACTTACCAAGTTTCAACAGTGTAGTTTTAATAGTTTCGGCAAAAAGTGGCTGTGACAGACAGACGTGACGAATCTATAAGGGTTCCGTTTTTACGTTTTACGGAACCCTAAAAATGACGTATTAATCATCAGTTTTTCTGTCAACGTTCGCTCTTTTTACTTTTTTTTCTGTGCTGCGTTTTGAGGTTTTATATGTAGGTTATATATTTTTGTAAACAACTATAAAACATTATCTCATCTAAATCACATACCTTAGTATAGAGAACGCATTTAGATATAAAAATGAGTAATTATATAATTAAAAATATAGTTATAATATGCTCGCGACATTATGTTTGAGAGAGATTTACTTATATCCTCACCTCCAAATCAGACGATAGTTTGTCCCCTGTCATATGTCAATTGAAGAGTATTTATCTTCGTTTTCCCGAGTCCGTGCTATACAGCGGGGAGTAGCGTGATATAATGTCCACGACAAACGTCAAGTGAAAACATTTTATCCCTTTCCCCTGTTGCCATGCTATGCAAGGTGGAAATGATTATTATATCCACTGACAAGTGGATAAAAATGGTGGAAAGACTATTAGTCCACTCCCCGTGCTAGCCCCGCTGGAGTCCTATGTAGGATGATAGAAGGGTATAAAGTAATAAGATTCCGTCACTATGCCGTCACTTGTAAGCTGTCCAACTGAGTACAGTTGAAGAGTTCCAATCCTCGATTATTTCTCCTTATCGCTTGATTTTTGTACGGCTTTGCGGAATAATAGATTAGAAGAAGTATGGAAACAATAAAAATTATAAATTTTAGATTTTTAATTATTAGTTTGTCGGAAAAAAATATGATGTGCCGACGATTTACAGAGTAAATTTGGTCATTTCATTATGTACGGCATTGGTTCCATACTGTTTCAATACGTCTTCTAATCCATTATTTCGCAACGCCGTACAAAAATCATGCAACAAGGAGAAATGATCGAGGATTGGAACCCCCCATTTTCAACTGTACTCAGTTGGACAGCTTATAAGTGACAGCATAGTGCTGAATCTTATTACTTTATACCCTTCTATCAACCTACATAGGTCTCCTGGTGGTTCATTTGACCCGTAAATTTTGTTCACGGGCCTGTAGTCATCCATATCCATCAAATAAATGTTGGTCTAGGTGGGAACCGAAATCTCGACTTATAGCTGAGTGAGCCGATTCACTACCGATTGTGGAGACCAGTTTAAACGGGGTCTATATGGGGTGGCATAACATTTTTTGTCCTACTTTAGGTAGGCATAACGTTTTTAGGACTAATGATAATTTACCATAACAACTAAACGCATAACTGTCTTCGCATAATGTTAACTAGCATAACCATATATAACATAACGATAACTTAGCATAATGTTTAAACGCATAGCCATATATAGCATACAGATAACTTAGTATAATGTGTCGACGCATAACTATAAATAGCATAATGGTTAAAGGCACACATTGAGAAAAGCATAACAATACTTAAACATACTGATCAACGGCATAAACCTTAAACGCCTAACTAAAAAACAAGTGTAAAGAGCGGACATAAATAAAATACGTGGGTGTGTGAAATGCGGGTGGGTACTTCGACAACAATATTTATTATTCGTAATGTAGGTATCTACTAATTTAATGGAATATCTATGCAGGACTATGCAGTAGTATAACAATTTTTGTACCAATTTATGTAGACATAACGTTTTTAGGACTTAAAAACCTACATACACCTAAGACATATGGTGCACTTTTTGACTCCGGGTGGGCTCCCGCCAGAAGCTCTTCAGTCAGCCCTGAGTGTTGCTTCTCCATACTTGGCCTGCACTCCACTCAGGACCTCCCTTGAGCTTCTGGCTCCCGCATTTTTTAAATACACTCTAGGGGTAGTAGCGACAAGACTAGGTGGAGTCGGGGTGCTCCGAGTCGGATCTGGACCCTATATAACCTGGTTATATATTACGTAGCACAACAAATAATTTAAAAATGCCTAAATGCGTCTGAACAACAGTCGAATTGAATGTAGCACAATAGATTTTTATGATTAAAACACATAACGCCAAAAAACGATCATGCAAAAGTTACATTATGACACTATATGTTATGCTACATTCATTATGACAAAGTAAATTAGGAAAAAAAAATATGCGATTTAAACGGCACCTTAAAAAAAATAGAACAAATAAAAAAATGCTTAAAAACTATTATGCGTCTCATCAATAGTCGAATAAAATGTAGTACAATAGATTGTTATGCTTAAAACACATGACGCCAAAAAATGATTATGCGAAAGTTGCATTATGACACTATACATTATGCTACATTCATTATGACAAAGTAAATTAGGAACAAAAAGTTATGCGTTCTAATAGGCTCCCGTTTAAACGGTTATACAAATATTACAAATGCAAAAGTTTGTATGTTTGTTGCTCAATCACGGCGGAACGGATCCGGTTGAAGTTTGGAACACAGTTAGATTGTAGTCTAGAACAGCACATAGATAGACAGATACTCTTTATTGATTCACCAAATAAAATTAAATGAAACCGAAAAAAATAACAATGCAATTTTTAAATAAATTAAGTGAGTTAGTAGTTTAAAGGTACTTGCTTAAAATCAAGTTTTAACAATAAATATGGGTAACAATGTTCACGATAAAAACATTCCTACCAAAATAAATTACTTGAATAAATTGGAATATTGTCAATATGCATGCCAAATTATTAATCAATTATACATATTTTTATACTCACCCCTATACATACTACAAACTAATATGCACCCTGCACGCTCGCACAAACATATACACCCCCTCACACACACACACACACCCTCACACACGCACACAACACACAATTAACACTCACAACATATAAATTACTGTAAACAAAATAATTGTCTTAGTTATACAGAGGCGGAGTCTCCTATTACAGGTATATATATCTTTTCGTAGTGGTAGGACTCTTAGCAGAGTCCGCCTGGGGAAGTACCACACCTTTGTCAATTATTCTACCGCCAAGCAGTAATGTGCAAAAATTACTGTGTTCCGGTTTGAAGGGCAATGTTTCCAGAGAAATTACAGGGCTTAGAGATATAACAACTTAGATCTCTGGGTGACGAGCGCAGTGCGGTGCTAGGTAATGATTTTGGATGTTCCAATAGCTGCGTGTCACTGTGCTGTTATGTGGCAGGCATGTTGCTTACCATCAGGCACATGTCTTGCTCGTCTCGTCACTCTTTATTTAAAAAAAAAAATGCTTAAAAGGAGACCCCGATATACTTGTTTCGTAAGTGTACTGTTTGATGGAAATAAACATTTTTGTATTTGTATTTGTAATTTAAAGTAGGGACTTAGCCTATTTATCCCAGGAAAATAACGGGAACGGGAATTGTGCGGGTAAATCCGCGGGCTGCTGTTAGTATGTTAAAAGTATTGTCAGTATGTATTGTATAACCCGGTGTGTGGACCAACAGTCTAATTTTATAAATTCTGTTCTCAGTTTTTTACTGTCCACTGGGGACAAAGCCATAAAAATTGTAGGGCTTTATGTTAACTTATTACACAGTTTCAATTTCGCCCCCGGAGCAATGTTTCATTGCTTACAACAAACAACTCTCTTTGTCTTTTATCTGCTGGGGTTTTATGTAAAGTTATCAACGATATTAACAATTCAACGAAATTGTAACTCAATCTTACGACGAAATACTTTTATTAAAAATAAATACTTATTTTTTTTGCGTGGGAGGAATTTTTATGTTGAAAACCTTTTAACTGAGCTATCGTTTCTAATATAATTTTCGTTAAGAAACATCAAATTAACGAAATTATTTCTCGAACAATTTTCTGCGAAAGTTAATAATGAAAACGAATGTAATGAAATATTTCTTACGCTATATCAAAATATACCTACTCAGTGATATACAAAGTAAATCTAAAAATATTAGCCTTGTGTATTATAAATTATTGTTCCTGCCTTCCCGCCACCTTTTTTTTATTTTTTGTTGTTTAATTTGAATTTATGTAAAAGTTACGGTTGGTCTAGCCGAAAGGCGACTGCCGATCCGGAGCTCCGGGTTCAAATCCCACGCGCACCATAGCCTTTTCGGAGTCATGGGCGCAATACCGCTAACTTGAAACGGTGACGGAAAACATCGTGACGAAACCGATATGTACCTAGAAACTTTCGAAGTTATGTATCATCCACTAACCCGCACTAGGCCAGCGGCAGCGTGGTGGTGGTGGCATCATTGACACTCTCTTTGGGAGAAAATGCCCCGAGTGTGCCCAGCAGTGGGAACATTTAGTGGACTGCTTACGCTAATCATGATTTTGTAGTTCTTGAACGAACAATATTAAAACAACTTGTCCAACATCCACAGACGTGAAGTCATTTACATGAAGTAAATAAATAAATATTGGTGGTCATTTCACACACACGGCCATCTAGACCCAAGTTAAGCAAAGCTTGTAGATACTTGTACTATGAGGAGCCAGATAGCTGACATAATATATTTACCTGTAATTTTAAATACTTACATACTTTTTAAACTTAGAAAACATCCGGGCCCAGATCAAATTTTTGTATTCATAAATAAATAAATATTGGTGACCAATTCACACACAACACCATCTGACCCCAAACTAAGCAAAGCTTATGTGATGGCGGCCAGATAGCTGATATAATACTTATATAGTTTTAAATACATACTTATTATACATAGAAACACCCAAACACAGTGCAAACATTTGAATTCATCACACAAATAATTGCACTGGGTGGGGATCGAACCCACGACCCTCGGCTTCGCAGGCAGAGCTACTACCAACTAAGCCACGAGGCCAGTCATTCATCACACAAATATTTCGATGATTTTTGGATTTGTACTGAGTGAAAATCGAACTTACGATCGACGCCTTCGCAGGCAGAGTTACTACCAACTGAGTTACTAGGCAAGCAAGCTTAGTGTCACGTCACTTCATTCGATTCGATTGATAAAAATATATGGATCAAAATGTTTGCCAGGTCAGCTATTCTATAATAACATTTGTGTTGAAAAGTATGACGAATACAATTTCATGAAAGTTTAACGAGGCGACCCATTTCCTGCGAAGCCTTCCTAACAATGTACTCTCACAATGCTATTGTGAACTTGCACGAGGAACGGCTGGGTACTTGAGTTTGTACTTACAAACGAAATCAATTACAAAATATTCTGGAACCTTGTAGAATTCTTGTTAAATATGAGTAAGAATAATGTACATTTAATTCGAAGGTTGTTTCAAATTCTACGCAATGGTTTTCAATTTTAGGTCACACGTGCGTCTAAGAATTTATACGACAGCTGACGAAAGAGTTCATAACTTTGAAACGGCTGAACCCATTTTGATGAAACGTAGCTTAGAATAGTCCATATAATTCCTTAAAACGAGAAAAAAAGTAAAATCAAAAACGCTTTATCCGTTTAGTAGCTACGATGCCACAGACACACGCATCTATATTATAGTATACCTATTATGTATGTACATAACATCTACATAATTATTATACTCGCATAATGCTTGCCAGTTTTCTGTACGATAATGTTTACTATAATACATACATTGAAGTTATTATTTTAAAATTTTAAAATGTATACAAATTGTATGCTCTTTCTTTTGTTTTTATGTTTTATTAACGGACCTGTAAATTGTTCATTTATCGATAAAGAACTTTGACTTTGACATATTTTTATCAAACTTTTAACACCCCGTCTAAAAGTACAAGTTCGCGCCGCGACCGCGACGCGAGACCGAGACCGGAGACCGCGACCGGAGACCAAGACAGGCACTTGACACTATGGAATTGTATGGACGCCAGTTCGCGCTGAGACCGCGACAGGAGACCGAGACAGGTCGCGGTCGCGGTCGCGGCGCGAACTGGCGCCCATACAATTCCATAGTGTCAAGTGCCTGTCTTGGTCTCCGGTCGCGGTCCCCGGTCGCGGTCTCGCGTCGCGGTCGCGGCGCGAACTTGTACCTTTACCGTCATTTTAGAGTCGGGGCTAAAAAATACCGTGTTTTTATGTTTTTCTATGATCTAATAACAAGGCAAACATATAAATATACGACTATTTAGTAGCATTTCGTGGTTTTTAACTCTTAATGACAGTTCCCATAATTTTCTCACGACAAAATATTACCCACAGGTTATTCCAGACTAAATCTCCGTACGAAATTATGTAAGAAAGAGATTCAAGGGGTTCAAGCTAGTTAACCCTTTCTTGAAATTACTGAGGAGGGTAGTACTTATAATTATAGATACCTATCAAAGAGATGAACTTCTTAGCATTCCATGGATTCACCCTGCGGGTGCCGGGTCCATCGTGTGACAGAGAGAGAAATCCCGAGTAGATCCCGAGACTTGTGACTCGGGCGTAGGTTTAAGGGGCCCCTTTTTGACGTACATCAACACTCACCTTCACTGCTCGTATTTCTCTCCCTGCCCAGCCAAATCCGATATGATCCTACTAGTGCAGCTTTAGATACTCGTTCTAGTATAGAACTTACTGCACTTCTGGACAAGCCAAGGTCTTTCAGCAGGTTATAGAGAGATTTTGCTGGTATACCTCTCGCTCCTATTTCTACAGCGTATAAATTAACTACATAGCCATTTTTTGTTAATTCGTTTTAAAGGTCGTAATACTTATTTTGTTTCATCGCGTTATCGTCTACATAAAGTCGTTTTGCGTTTTTCGTAAAGAAAAAATGTCTCTCTATCCAAATCAATTCCCCTTTCAATATATGTTCACAATCCATCCATCTTCTTATAATGTGTACTTATACTTGATAGGCAATCCTCATGAGGCTTTGTCGCCAAAATTAGCGAACCACATTATGGTAAACCTCGCTGTCTGCCGACATAACCCGAGGCCGGGATGAGGCGAGGGTGAAACCACGAACGATTTGTTATTTTGTACACTACAAAATGTGAGAAAGTGATGTATGATATGTATTTTTAGTGAACATTTCTTTCGCCGCGTTTTATTCTTTTTGGGAAGGCAATGTATTATCTTTTACGTCAACGACATGATGATGTAGGCTAGCGGCAGCGGAGCGGCGGCGAAGCGGCGGCGAAGCGGCAGAGCACAGAGAGTCTACCGCCTAACTAAAACTGTCATAGCATTGATATTGGTCTCTCTTTTCTTTTCGCTTGAAATGATAGAGACAGCAATAGCAAAGCAATAGCCGAGTTAGTTAGGCGGTAGAGGGGCGGGACGAGTTCGTTAGACGCTTTTGGATGGGGTTTAGGAGTCCATCACGGACAATCAAAGTGACGCGTAATTTATATAATGTCACTGTAAAATTGCAATCACCGTCATTTTACAACATACCTAACGCATCAGATTATAATGTCACGGTAGGTTAGGTTATGTTAGTTTATAATAAAACGTCATAGGATTATAATTTGACAGTTTTCACAATTTTCTCTTTCAGTACATTTATCATCTACTTAGGTATAAAAAACCATGTTAAAAAATGTTAAGCATGCCTTATTGTTTACATGTTACGAGTCTGTCTGGAGGCAACAGACAAGTTCGCGAAATTGTTTAAATACCTAGTTATATCAACACATCCAATTTTAGCCATGAACAATATATAACAAAAGCAATGAAATCAGAAAAGCGTAAATAAATAATACGCATGAGTATACATATGAGCATAAGTACAAAACTACCGGAAAAATAATAAGCCAAATGGCTCTCTGACTGATTGTATCTATATCTATTTATGAAAGAAAAGTCCTATTACGAGTATCATACTTATAAATAGAAAACACACGATAATAGAAACGAAGTCAAATGATCATCTGTTCCGTTACTGAAAACAGGTAAAATTTACTTTCTCATTTAGATAAATAAATGACTTTACTTCAAATTCCTAAAACATTATAAATTAAAATTAAAAAGCACTTTCCATAGTCATGTAGCATTCCGTCAGCACATTATGCTTCAAAGAGAATTTACATCCGAAAAGATATTAACTTCGTGTGGGAAACTTCATTACCATAAAAAAATAACACGCCTGCTAAAAGTTCGGAAACCTCTGTTGCGAAGTTGAGTCGGAATTAATCCGCTTGTGGCGTTCCGTTGCCTCCCAAATGTGATGCCAGCGTTCCATTATTTCGGAACGAAAATGCTTTGCTTGTAGAGGCAAGAGGATAATCCCAAGTTTTACCTTACGGTGATAAGGTTATCTCGATATAAGCGGATTGATATAATTGTAGAATCAAACGATTACGACACAAGATTTCTCATTTCAAGAGTCTTCAGATTATTAGGCTACCGAATGAAGATCTGTAAACATGATTAAATGCATACAACCATGTAAATTAATTAATTAGAGATATGATACCATGCTACGTTTGTATGTTCTCTAGATTCTTGGTTTTTTGTCGGGGTGGGAAATCCTTTGCATTTGATACCAATGCATACCCAATGCAGCCGCCATTGGGGTATAGCCAAATTATGTGAGATTTTACTCACTAAAACCCCCTCAGTGGTCAATGCTTGCATGTTCTTAGTCAACCACGTCGTAACTGGTCGGGTTGAAATTTGGAGCACAGTTAAATTATAGTCTAGAAAGAAAGAAGAACACATAGGCTACTTTTTATTCCGGAAAAACAACGGAAACGGGAACTACGCTGGTAAAACCACGGGACTAGTGATTAAATAAATATAAATATTGGTTGATACTTCTACTACTTCTTAACACAATTGAAAGTGGAGTGCGACAAAATGTACGACTGGTCAAGTGAATAAATTTTAAAATCGTTTTGAAAGCATCAGAACAAGCGTTAGCAAGTTTTAACCAATAAAAAACCAAGGCCAGTTCTTGACAGCTCGCTTTCATCAATAAATAACTATTTTATCCTCGCGGAATACACCTTATGTTAGTTTCTTAAACCTTGATAAGGAAGGATAAACGGATCTGCATGGGTCTGGGTAGCGATTCTGAAACCATTCGGTTGCATCCGACACGGAATCTCATCTCTCGGTCTTTGTCTTATCTGTTTAGCATGACAAAGACAGAGAGATGAGATTCCGTGTCGGATGCAACCGAATGGTTTCAGAATCGCTACCCTGAAATTGTGTCAAAAAAACTAAGTTCGATTGTGATTATTATTGCCTGGCAAATGTAACAAACGCTGTCCATAACCAGATATTATCTGATATAAAAAAGGCACGGACCCTGGAATCCGTGGAGTTCATAAAAAAAGGATTTGCAAGTTTCAGAAACCCTGCACTAAACCCCGAGACATGTCAAAACACCGAATCGGCCTATGTTCTTCAGCGCCCCGGCAGAGCCAATAAAGTGAACGGAATACATGAATTTTGATGTAAAATCGACTTGAATTCGTAATATCAATGGTAATGTCACTTACCAACGTTCGTGACATCGAAATGTAATGGAAACTTATTACTAAAAGGGGCTGTCTCAATGTTTTCAAGTGTTTCAGGAGTAGGTAGTACTTATAAATTAAATCTATAAAATTTGCGATGTTGGTAATTTATGTATCGATAAAATGAAAAAATCCTGACATTGTCTTGTTTCACAATTTTTTGTCAATCAAACTTTTGCGCTTTGACCACCATTTCACCACGATGATTTAGTAGTGGTAGGACTCTTGGCAGAGTCCGCCTGGGGAAGCACCACACCTTTGCCAGTTATTCTACCGCCAAGCAGTAATGTGTGTTCCGGTTTGAAGGGCAATGTTTCCAGAGAAATTACAGGGCTCAGAGATATAATATCTTAGATCTCTGGGTGACGAGCTCAGTGCAGTGCTAGGTAATGATTTGGACTCTTCATGTTCCAATAGCTGCGTGTCACTGTTACATGTGGCAGGTATGTTACTTACCATCAGGCACATGTCCTGTTCATTTCGTCACTCTTTCATAAAAGTTAAACGAAGCTCTGTAACCGAAACTATCAGATATCTGAAATAAAAATATTTCCGTAACCGTAACCGTATCCGTTTCATAGGTTTCTGATAGAGTCAAGATTAGTTGATAAGGCTACAAAATTGCTTTTTGCGAAATATATTTTTCTCTGCTCTGTGTATGCTTACTAAACCAATATTTAACTAACTAAGAAACTAACGGATAATTTGAAATAACAACATATCCGTTACCGTATTCGAAACGGATATAATTTTATTTCTATATCCATATCCGTTTCCAGATCCAAAATATCATACCCATAACATCCCTAGTTATAAGTTGGAGCGCGTTTACCTAGAAAGCGTTTTCACTTCAATTTCAAGATAACGGTTCGCTCGCTATTACCATATTACCGTATGAGTTTAGAGAAGCGATAAGCCACTTCGAACAAATAATATTTTTCTTTGATACCTAAAACACACGGTAAAATAATCCTAGATAATGACTGGCCTCGTGGCTTAGTGGGTAATAAGTCTGCCTGCGAAGCCGAGGGTCGATTCCCACCCAGTGCAAATATTTGTGTGATAAATTCAAATATTTGTACTGTGTCTGGGTGTTTCTATGTATAATATATAAGTGTATATCAGTATGTATTTACAACTATATAAGTATTATATCAGCTATCTGGCCGCCATAGTCCAAGCTTTGCTTAGTTTGGGGTCAGATGGTGTTGTGTGTGAATTCTCCACCAGTATTTATTTAGTTGTCTCCACGTGTGTCTTAAAACATATTTTAGTTGAAGATTTTGCGATTGGACGACCGAAGATTTAGTACAGATGCAAGAAAATACTGATTTCACCACTTGAGTACGTAATAACGACATACGAGTAGGTACATGCTGAAACCTTGGACACTTGGCACTTGGCGCTTTTTTTTTTTAAAATAAAGAGTGGCGAGACGAGCTGGACATGTGCCTGATGGTAAGCAACATGCATGCCACATAACAGCACAGTGACACGCAGCTATTGGAACATGAAGAGCCCAAATCATTACCTAGCACCGCACTGCGCTCGTCACCCAGAGATCTAAGATAATCTCTAAGCCCTGTAATTTCTCTGGAAACATTGCCCTTCAAACCGGAACACAGTAATGTTTGTACATTACTGCTTGGCGGTAGAATAACTGACAAAGGTGTGGTACTTCCCCAGGCGGACTCTGCTAAGAGTCCTACCACTACAAGCTTTCAGGCGAAGTTCAAATCCTATTCTCTAACTGAAGATTATTTGTTGGAAAGATTTGACCAGAAGATTAGTATTGTACTAGTTTATCCTACCCTAAGGCAGGGTGGCGGGAACCGACACGTGATAGGTCGCCCGGGCCGGTTTTCCAGGCCATATCTCAGCCGGACGGGGCGACTTTACGACAAACTTATACACGAGTTTCCCATTTATCCGGACATGTCCACTTGTTTCACAAGACACGTACCTAAAGCTATGTAGTGAGATATTTTTGGTAAATACAAGAAATAAATAATCTATTTTCTTCAAATAAACAAAAACCGACATCAATATAAATTCTTTAACTGGACTTAAATTCAAAACTGGACCAAATTTCATAAGAATTTATCACTCTATAGTCTAAATACATGAAAGTAAACTTTATTTTTTTATTAATATTTCTAAAACCGCTGTACCGATTTCGTTAAGATTTGTTTCGAACTACCTCTGAACTATGATCTACCAAACAAAAAAATAATCATCAAAATCGATTAACAATTGGCGGCGCTATCGCGTAAAATACATAAAAAAACGAATTGAGAACCTCCTTATTTTTTTAAGTCGGTCAAAAATAAAATAGATGTTGGAATATAGACATGCCAAAGGAAAAAACAATGAAGTAAGATGCTAATAATTGTTTTCAAACCAAGGCAGAAGGAACGTGGGTCGTCGGCTGCGTGATGGGTCGACGACATCGTCACAATTGCTTTTAGGCGTAGGTCGAATCTGGGCTCAATAGACACAAAACTGACGCAGACGACAAATAAGAGAGAAGCCTAGACTCGGCACCGGCGCGGCCCCTCTACCGCCTAACTAAATCGGCTATGGCTCTGCTATTACTGTCTCTATCAGTTTAAGCGAAAAGAAAAGAGAGAACATTATCAAAGCTAAGACAGAAATCTATGTCACCGTAAAATTGTAAAAATTGACAGATTATAATCTACAAAAGTGTGCAGACGGACTACCGCATAACTCTCCTGCTTACTGTATGATTTGATTTGTGATGTCATCAGCCAATAGGGTACAATCCTTAAAAAAAACTAAGTAGCCCGTTAGTTAGATTCCCAAAAAATAATGTACACGTATTTTTTCTTTTGTTTCACAAACAAAAAATGACGAAGATACAACGCTTCGAAGTTTCGTGTGACGTCACTTGTGAGTACGATTTTCACTCACGAGTGACGTCGCGACCCCCCACTCTCGAAGTTTGATGGTCTATATCTTTGACGATTTTTAATATTATGAAAAAACAAAAAATACGTGTCCAATATTTTTCCATGATCTAGCTGACGGACTAATTAGGATGGTGTATTTTTGACCCAGTCCGGTATCCTATTCGGTTACGCCGATGAAAGCAGACAACTACTGCTTTCGGTACGCAGAAGCAGAAAGCAGATGTAGTATTGAAAGTAATTGGCCGATGACATCACAAATAAAAGCATAGCAGGAAGCAGGAGAGTAAGGCGGTAGGCTTGCGCCTGTATCGATATCTTCTTATATACAGGGTGTTTGGTCTAGGGTTAGACAAACCGAATGGGTGTGTTCGCTGACCTATTTAGAAAATACAAGTTGGCCAAAAAAAATCCCAGACGCCCACATTTTTTTTGGTTGGTATTTATGTGTTTTTTTAATTTTTACCGAAATTAAACCTATTAAACCCCACAACTTAAAAAAAAGTGTTTCAGATCGGATCTTTTTATTTGAATTTGGTCTCGGATACATTCTCGAGCTGTATAAGGCAAAATTAGAAGCAAATAAGGGCTAAATAATTCGTTCAGAGCTCATAGAGTGTAAAAATGAAAGAAAATTTGCCTAAAAGGTCAACTTTGACTCGATCTAATAAAAAAAAAAATATATCCATGGAGTTCAAATACATTTAAAAACATCTCTAGTTATTCTTTATTACAACGGTATCCTACATTAGTACAAAACTCTATCACTTTGTGAAAAAAAACTTATGTAATGAAAAATTAACTTTGACTAACGTATTTTTCGTACCTAATAAATACGAAGTAAAGAACTTGTTAACGGTCAAGACAATGCAAATTATTTCTAAAGAAGGTTTATAAAAGTAGCACTCAAGGTCAGATAAGGCAGGCTTTTGTTAAGTTCGTCTGTCTCTTTCTATCGAAGAATGCTATACAATTACAAACACTGAGATTGCAATCCCTGCGGGCACGGCAGGGATTGCTTTGTTTAGTTTAGTCGAGATTTGGCTGCCCTTGCAGTGAATCGTGTCCGAGTTATTGTGATCCATTTCATTATTATTATTTGTGAGTTGCTAATTTTGTTTTGAGTTTGGTTAAGTTTGTTCTGGAGTGTTTTTGGACTGTATGATTTTTATCAAGTAATTACCATGGCTGGATTCAGCAACATAGAATACGCTGACATTGTTTTTGAGTATGGCCGTGCCAATGGAAATGGTCGAGCAGCAAAAAGAAATTACGAACAGTTGTATCCTGAACGACGTGTGCCACATCACAGCACGTTTGCAAACACTTTTCGAAGACTACGAGAAACTGGAACGCTAAATTTTAGAGAACCTACGTCTAGTGGGATGCGGCATGGTGCAGCTATAAACGAAAACATTTTGGAAGCATTTGACGCCGATCCTACTGTCAGCATACGAAAAGTGGCTAGTAACTTGGGAGTATCCAACTGGAAAGTGTGGTCAGTGGTGAAAGCAGATAACAGATATGCTTTTCACTACACTCCAGTGCAAGGTAAGAATGTAGCTATGACTTTTTAATCACAGGTGTTCCATAACTTAAACGACTTAATGCAGTTTTAAACAATAATTCTGGGTTTTCAGGTTTGGTAGAAGGGGACGAAGAGAAAAGAATGCAGTTCTGCCGTTTTCTTCTGCATACTGATGTAGAAGATCAGCAATTTTTAAAAAGTATCTTGTGGACCGACGAGTCAAAGTTTACAAGGGAGAGAATATTTAATCAGCATAACTTGCACAATTGGCAACCCAAAGGACAAAATCCACGCAAGACCCGGGAAACATCACACCAAACGCGATTTTCGGTAAACGTCTGGGCTGGTGTGATTGGCAGCCACCTGATTGGACCCCATTATTTGCCAGACATTCTTAACGGGGATAACTACCTGGAGTTCCTCCAAAACGACCTGGTTGAACTGGTTTGTGACTTGCCGATATACGAAGAATACCGCCCCATGATTTTTCAACAAGATGGCTGCCCGGCGCACTACTCGTCGTCTGTACGCGAGTACCTGGACAATGTGTTCCCCAACACGTGGATCGGAAGACGTGGCCCCATCGAGTGGCCCGCACGTTCCCCAGACCTTACACCACTTGATTTCTTTGTCTGGGGACGTGCCAAAGAATTGGTGTACGAAGTCCAAATAAGCACCAAAGAACAACTTATTGAGCGAATCGACGCAGCTTTTGCGAAGATGAAAGAGGAGATAAGGTTAAAAACTACGACTGTTGAAATCCGACGAAGATGTCGGGCATGCATCGCGAATAGGGGAGCTGTTTTTGAACAAAACTTGTAATTATTGAAAAATAAAATTGATTATTTTTCCCATCATTGTTTTTGTTTCATTTTCCCTTACAAAAGATTTTTTCACAAAGTGATAGAGTTTTGTTCTAATGTAGGATACCGTTGTATTAAGAAATAACTAGAGATGTTTTTAAAAGTATTTGAACTCCATGGATATTTTATTTTATTTTATTAGATTGAGTCAAAGTTTACCTTTTAGGCAAATTTTCTTTCATTTTTAGACTCTATGAGCTCTGAACGAATTATTTAGTCCTTATTTGCTTCTTATTTTGCCTTCTACAGCCCGAGAATGTATCCGAGACCAAATTCAAATAAAAAGACCCCATCTGAAACTGTTTTTTTTAAGTTGTGGGGTTTAATAGGTTTAATTTCGGTAAAAATAAAAAAAATCACATAAAAACCAACCAAAAAAAAAATGTGGGCGTCTGGGATTTTTTTGGCCAACTTGTATTTTCTAAATAGGTCACCAAACCCACCCATTCGGTTTGTCTAACCCTAGACCAAACACCCTGTATAAAATTCTCGTGTCCCAGTGTTTGTTTCCTTACTCCTCCGAAACGGCTTTACTGATTTTAACCAATTTTTATATGCATATTCTGTAGGTATGAGAATCGGCTACTAGCTATTTTTCATACCCCTAAGTGACAAGGGTTGTTCACTAAGGCAAAACAACGTTTGCGGGGTCAGCTAGTATGTATATAGTATCAGTACTGATGAGTATTGATCTATTGATGTACTCATCAGCAAGTACAAATAGAAATAATGGTTCTATTTTTTTCATTGGACTAGCTACAAAACTGAGCTTCAACAAACACAAGGAAAAGCGTTTTAAGTCTTTGAGAAGGTATAAATATTTCTGTACCACTTCGCAACAAACACAATTTTCCCGTCAATCTTGGCTTTCTTTATCTCCGAAATCTTATAATTTTTCGAACAATCTTTGTTGACTGAAAGCAATTCACTTTTCTTTCTATTTAGAGACCCTTTTGACTCGTGAAATGAAAACCTCCAAATTACATTTAACAAAGAAATTGGAAATAAAGTCGCTATTTGTTAGAGACGCAGAATAATCTTTGGAAAGTGTGCGATATATTTTACGTAGGCGATGACTACGGCTTAGATTAGCATGTGCTACGAGCAAGCGTTTCTCGTAGGCTTTATCAGGGCTTATTATTATTATTAAAGGCTTAACATCAATTCGCCTACATTTTCACGATGTTTTGATAACCACTTCGAATTATTACACGTTATATGAAGCTAATTTATTAATTAGCTTCGTATAAAGACGTTGTTATCGCAAAATACACTGTACCTGTCGTGCCGGTACGTTATGGTTAATTTCTTTTCTCTGATGTGTTTTTATACGAAATTTAATACGGAATTATTCAAAAGAGGTATTTTCTAAAAACTTTTATGAGTTTGCCACAAACCTTGCGATACGTGCTGAATCACTCACTATCAGATGAACTGTGTGCTCACTAACATTATTTTCAGAATATCGAAAAAAAATGCAAGTTTGTTACTCTTTTTATATTTTAAAAAATAATTGTATGCAAGCATACTTTAGAAAAATAAATTAACGTATTCACATTATGAGTCTGTAAGTGTACATAATTATGTACCTACTACATATTATATGTTTGTTCCCACGTATCTCTGTAATTAATGCTTGAAGCGTTATAATATTTACAGTATTTAATTTCTCTGTGATCGAATTTGAGTTATTACACATATTTAATACTAGCAGCGCCCCGCGGTGTTACCCGCCAAGTTCCCGTTCCCGTTGTTCCCTTAGATTTTCCGGGATAAAAAGTAAAAAAGTAGCCTATGTGTTCTTCCAGACTATAATCTATCTGTGTTCCAAATTTCAGCCCGATCCGTTCATACGTTAGGACGTGATTGAGCAACAAACATCGAAACATTCAAACATCTATATATTCACATTTATAGTATTAGTAGGATGATATTAGTTATTGTAATTGGTGACTTTCCATAACAATAAATAGATTTGTAAAAATTAGTAATTAAGTATGATTCACAAACGTCGAAAACTTCTCCGGTTAGACTTTACACAAAAAAGGCGTGAGGAACGTCACATTTTTGTTATATATATAAAGTTAGTAGCCGATAACAATAAATAATAATATAATTCTAGACTAATATCTACGACTGATCCATTCAGTTCATTTAACGTGTTTGAGCAAGAAAACTTCATTTGGCGAACCGCACAAATATGTTTTAGGAGGCAGTAAGTTAGGCTGAACCGTCACACTGTGAGGTTAAAGGTTCGTTCGGGTAAACTGGGGACCGACGAGTGTACTCGAGCGATAAAGATCTCACCTGCTCTTCACTGCTATGTCGCTGTTTGATTTATTAAATTAATATCTTATAATTGTTATTATCAATGAAGTATTGAAAAGTATCCTTTGTAGAATACGAAAACGAAAAATATTTTAATTTATTAAAAAAAAATGGTAAAATTAAAAAAATTAAAAAAAAAACCTTATTTTCTGATTTGTTTCTCATTTGTTCTAAACACTAGTACAATCTATAATAGTACTACATTACATTATATTTACTTACACACATAATCATTTACTTTACCTATTATACATAAATTACAATGGCCAATGAAGTGTTTACTTCTGCTATGCGGTCTTAAGCACACACTATTTTTAAAATCAGTAAGATATAATTTGTAGGTGAGATCGTGAATCTCACAATCGAGCGATCATAAGATATATCTGAATCCCGCCTTCGTGTATGAGTATATCCAGATGCACGTGTAAAAGATTGAGTTTAACAGTGAAAGAAAACATCGCGAGGAAACCGGCTTGCTCCAGGAATCTTTCTAGTTCATACGTCATTCGCCAACCCACGCTGGGACAAGTGTGGTGAATCATAATCTTATCGACCTCCTTGTGAGAGAAGGCCCCAAGTCCCAACGCTGGGAACATAATATATGTAGTTAGCTGTTTATGCAATGGTGATGAAAATTATGAACAAAGAAGAATCTAAATATTAAATTTAAAAATATTCAGTACCAAGTGGACCTTTAGTTGACCTTCCAAGCCCCGTATAACTCTGAGAGTGAGTTCAAATCGATACTGCAGCTGAACTACATGAAGCTTAGCTTGAAGGACTAAGGTCAGCGGTCGCGATCTAATTATTATAATCTACTGCACAGAAATCTAACAAATGCCAAATTATAGAGTTTTCAATCGACAGGGTCACGTGAAGATTGTTTTATTAGTTAGTACCTGGAATACCGAGCTTTGCTACATTTAAACATACATAAAATGACGTTTTCTAAAAACGAAACCTAGCGAGAACGACTTGTTGCCCCAGAAACCTAAATGCATACTAAATTTCATGAAAATCGTTGGAGCCATTTGCGAGATATATGTAAAAATAAACAAGAATTGCTCGTATTAGATTGCTCAGAAACAAAATTATTTTCTGTCCTATTTGGAGGGCAACCGTGAACACAGTGATATTTGCACATTACTGCTTAGTGGTAGAACAACTAGCAAAGGTGTGGTACTTCCCTAGGAGGACTCTGCAAAGAGTCCTACCACTACAACTTTTAATGTACGTAACGTCGCATGAACTCAAACAGATAAGATTGAGCTTAAAACAAGTTTTACAATACGTAATATGGCGGAAGGAGATAAAATTGTGCCTAATTTTATGAAACACGACACGATTTTGTGAAACAAGTCTAGGTATCGGCTGGATCGCCGACGAGATCGTTTCGGTCGTGTTGGCCGATTATCTCAAGTGCGTCCATTTTTTTATCAGCGCGATAACCCATAAATGTCTATTTATGTAATGATATTTATGATTGTTGCTAAATAGCCAGTATATTTGACTTAACATAGGTTTTTTTTTGTTATTTCTCCTCCAATACCGTATATATCTTTATGAAATGATTACATTTTGTGAAAATATATTTTTATAAACTTATAGATCAATCAATTTACTAATAACATTTTGTGAAAATATATTTTATAAACTTATAGATCAATTTACTAAAAAACAAATACCTGAATCAGACCAATTTCACAACATTATATACACGACAAGTTTCATTTGCAATTAGAATTTAATACAGTCTGAATTATTGAAACTCATCCTACAAATTCTACGTACCTATTCCTATTTTGCATTCCAGTAATGTAACTGGGAGTTACTATGCCACTCACAACAAAAATAGATTTCTGATAAGTTATATGAAAACCATCACAAGCAAGAATGAATAGTGTCGATCCCGAATTTACTATGTGTTATATACCACAATTCCAACAAACGACATTTTTAGGACAATCGACCAAAAATTTGCAAATTTGCTGAAATATATTTAGTCGAGTTATTTTCATATCTCAATCTTAAAATAAATTTTATAAAAACAGCATCTAAGTAAGATTTTTTTCAAAGAAACTACCAATCTGATAAAAGAAAACGCTAAAAGCATTACCAAGAACTAGAAAAACACAAATGAGATAAAGACTTTATTATATGTTTCCTCGCACTCTCCACGTTGAATTTAGATAATATTATGAAAAAAGTTTTGCTATTTCAGAGCACATTAATAATTAAAACTCATGACTTCACCCTAGATTTAGCAGATAATTGAAATTCAAGTGACCTAAGACTCATTGAATGACTGATGAGAAAAGATTATCATCTACCACGAAAAAAATACTAATTTCAGGATTTAGTCCAAACAAAACATAGGATAATCTTTGAAAATTGTATTTTGTCATGTAAATAATAACTATAAAATATTGACATCCTGTAATTTCCATCAAAATTGTGCGTAATTAGGGTCCATCGCGGACAAAATGTTTTTGTAGGTACATACATGATTCGACGGGCGTGATGTCCGGGCCTTCTGCTCGAATCTTCATCGTGATGGCCCCGGGGAGGACACTGCTTACCACCGACACCTTGGCGACTTATTTCACCGATTATCGAGATATTCTCCACAAATTATACGAAATTAGGAGAAAACGTCTCGAGCCCAACAGGCTGTTTCTACCTACATTGCACTATTGATTAAACGGAGGGTAGTCGCGCATGCGTTCGCTCCTGTTTTCCACGCATGCGCATCTGTGCATTCGCCATTTTTTCCCGGAAGAACGTCATTTGACAGTAGGGGTAACAACGCGCTTCCGGTTTTCGTTAAAATGACGCCTCAATTTCCCGATTACTAATTTGATGTTGATCTGCCCTTAATGGAAATTAGGGGAAGTAACAATTTACTTAATGGCCTCGTGCCGGGTTACATCTTAGAACAAAGTTGGCAACAATGTTCATAAAATCACTTAAAATTAACATTTTTTTTTTTTTTTGGCAATATCTATACGTATACTTAGTTCTAGTAAATTAATATTAATGAGCATCTATTGTAATCATCTGAATTACCTGTTACATAAGCGCAGACAATGGACCAGGTTTTGAGTTGAGTTTGAGTTGAGTGATATATTATATTCATGAGAAACTCATAATAGATAGTTGCAAAACATGTCCAACTTCTCAGTCTAAATTGAAATTTCGCTAACGCATGGGTGCCAAAACTTTTCAGAGATAAAAAGTAGTACAGATTGACAGTAGCGCATGCTTCAGTCTGTCTCGCACTCTCACACTTCAGTACAAGTACTTCTTACTAACTTTTACTTCCCATGACTGGTTCTTAGATTTATAATAAAATAGCCAAGTGCTAGTTGGACTCGCCCATGAAGGGTTCTGTTGCAGCAAGTAACATAATATACATAGTACACATAGTTTTTGTAGTTCGTTGTAACTTTGATCGAAGTTTTGATAATTGTGTATTTATGACGTACTAAAAAAAAACTACTCATCAGATCGAGTTCAAACTAATTTTCGTTGGTAGTTTTCATAGTAATTTACATCATATATTTTTTTTAGTTTTTTCATTCTCTTACTTTAGAAGTTAGAGGGGGGGGGGGACACATTTTACCACTTTGGAAGCGTCTCTCGCGCAAGTTATTCAGTGTAGGAAAAAATTATGTTAGAAACCTCAACATCATTTTTTAAGACCTATCGATAGACACCCCACACGTGTAGGTTTGATGAAAAAAATTTTTTTGAGTTTCAGTTCTCAGTATGGGGGGCAACCCTAATTTTTCTTTTTTTTTTAATTTTTCTGTTCAAATCTTAATGCGGTTCACAGAATACATCTACTTACCAAGTTTCAAAAGTGTAGTTCTCATAGTTTCGGCAAAAGTGGCTGTGACATACGGACGGACAGACAGACAGACAGACAGACATGACGAATCTATAAGGGTTCCGTTTTTACGTTTTACGGAACCCTAAAAAGCAGAGCCCCCAGACGTCAGACGTCACGTATTTTCTGACGAACGAAATGTGGCCGATTGACTAGTGTTAGTATGTACTAAGACCGCATGCCTACCCGCTAGCTTGCTTAGACGGACATTTTTGAGATATCAGCTAATGAAGGTGCATAAAAAAAAAACTTACTTCACGTAAATTCGCCTAACTGACTTTTACGCAAGTTATAGGCAACAATATCCTGTAAAGCTAAGTACTCTAATATGTTTAAGTAATGTGTTACTGTGGTTCAGGCATTGGTGTAATGTAAAAAAATGGTGTAACTTGTTATAAATTAAATTTTATTGAAAATCGTAAATAAATTTACATAATATTAATAAATATTACATCACGTGTACAACGTATTTGGTTGTGAAGTGTAGTTGTGTCGGTGGCAGCGCGGCTGCGTGTGTGTGCGTGTCTGTATAGTGTGGTGTGAATGTGTGGAGTGCGGGTCTAGTAGCCAGCGAGCTCAGCGAATGTGGAGTCCATCTCGTCGGCCAAGCTCTTGTATCTGTCCTTGTTGATTCCAAGCTCGTCTGTGAACACACACACACACACACAATTATACTATCTATCTATAATAGATGTCGTCATGCTCATAGCTACGGCACACAAACATACGTCCGAATACGTACTCGTACTTATTCGTTTTACGAATACCTCATGTGGTAAGGCAATTACTTGTCAAAGTTTCACGTCAATTATACGGCGGATCCACTAGCTGTAATGACTCTTCTTAAAACTCAGGAACGAGCTTTTGTAATTTTAAAAGATAGAAGAGCTCTTTAAATAACGTTGGAACAAAATGATCTTACTAATATTTGGATAGTTAAATGTTTGTTGGTCAATCACGTCGGAACGCCTGAAGGGATTGAGTTGAAATTTGGAATGTATGTTATAGTCTGGAATAACAACTAGTATTATAGCGTTAAATTTATGCGAGCGAGAATTACCCGAGTAAAATCTTATAACCTAACGAAATTGACTTTACCAGGCACAATTAAAAGAACTTATAATTTACTAGGTATTTTGAATGACAGAAATAAATGAACTCTACAAATATTTTATTAATTAAATTAAATTTTAATTTTTATTAATTTTAATTAATAAAATATTTGTAGGGTTCATTTACTAGGTTTATACTTAAAATGGGCATCCAAAAAGAAGTGGGCTTAGAAAGTAGTTGAAAATATTTTGTTTGTAGAAAGTTATTTTAACATTTTTAAGCTCTATAATAATAATTATAAAGTTACATTTATTTGATAATTGTCAGTTGTATGAATTTTATAGCAAAAGCAAATGCTTTAAAATGTCTTAATAGGAATAAAACTATGGCTAGTATATTAAAAGAACAAATAGTACCTTGAAAGCATTGGTCCGCCACGGTAGCAGCAAAGCAAAGACTTGTTAATGACAACACAGAAAGCAGGACTTACACTAAGATATACTAAAGGATCGTCAGCCAGATGTATCGATACTCGAACACATGAGAAAACTCAACAGCAGCTATGAAAATTCCGGGAAATCAAATACCCTAATAATAATTAAACACGCTTGATAATAATACCACTCGATAGTTTTTTTCCCCACTAATATTATAAAAGTGATGTGAGTTTTTTGCTCATTCTGGTGGTAAGAACCGACAGAAACAAAGTGCAATTTAGTACTCTAATTTCACCCCAATTATTGGATGTGCACAGTGCAATAGATCCTAACACAAATGTGTGTGTTAACAAATACTCAATAGTAAAATAGATATACATACATTCATTAAGAGATATATGTAGATATTACCAGTTTTTCTGCCAGTGTTTCAGTCTGTCTGTCTTACCCAGCTTTTCCATAAACAGATTTGGCCATAGACCATTTGATTGTTCAACCAAACCTACGAGGTGTATCAGTTTTCTCACGTCTACGAATATCATCTTTAGTGTCTACAACTTTTTAGTGACAATCCCATAAAAATAGTTATAATAGTTAGAATGCGTTAGCGAAGTACAGGGTAGACTGTATCGAAGCGCTTTCAAACTTGTCAAAAACAAACAAATACCATTCGAAGGAAATTTTCAACATCATTGATAATGATAAAGAAATTAGATATCTTTTGGGCAAGTGTGCTAAATCTTAGACCTTAACTACAACCATAAGGTGAATTAAGATCGTGCTCCCATTATTGTTTCAAAAAATGGTTTTGTCTGTGTTTGACTTAGTGGAAGCAGCATAATGTTGGTGGGGTAGGTGTGTATAGCAGTCGATCGAGTCACCAGCGACCATTTCTGTGACCGTTTGTATTTTTTCGACACGGACAGTAAATAACCTTAGGACATGACCATATATTACATTAACAGTGGAGAATCGACAGTACTAAGTGCAGGGGCGTATGTCGTCTGAACGTATAAACAATAATGGACTTTATGGAGAATGTGACACGGACGGTGTTGCCTTAAACTAGGTGCTGCTAGGGTTGGTTAGTATCCTGTCAGTTCGGCGAAAGTGCCGTCCAAGTCATCGCATATCGCCTTGTATTTCTCCTTCTCGTTGAATAATGCGTCTGTAAAATGTTGTCATTAGATAATAACTAAGTAAACTAGAAGAGCATTCACCCTGAAGCATGTTTGGAGTTTCGAGTTGATTAAAAAAGCTTGGCAGAGAGAAGCCTTAGAATTCTCTTTCTGTTAGATTTGTTTAGAATATTATGTTATCGTTTATTAAAATTTAGTGTACTACAGCATCATAATGTTTCCTGTTATAATAATCAGTGGCAGATTCGCAGTTTTTGTCTCTAGCCCGTTTATCTCTCATAATTTAACTGCTCCCAAATTATATATTTACTTTTTCTTCTTCTGCTCCCTCCAAGCTAACCTTGATCAGTAGCATGGACTTCTAATTTCACTAGAGTTCGATTTAAGCACCATCTACACCTTTGAGTATTTTTCCACGTTCCTTTGCTGAGAACTATTTTTATGACGTCATCAAATAATAAGTGCCATCAGTGACTTTTATCAAGGATTGACACCTGACTACCCTAGACCTAGGTCTATTAGGTTCTACTAAAAATCCGCCACCAATCATAATCGTAATATATCAAATCAACCTCATTACGTAGAAAATATAATTGAAGTGATGATATAACGATTGAAACCAACAGTTAACACAACCAAGCTGTAGAATTCCTTCCGAATTTAACGATTGTAAACTAATCTCATAAAAACTATTCATAACTGTATCTCTACGTAAAGACTACAACATATCAAGCACATACGAAAATCTTTAAATAGTTTTTGATCTAGTGCCAGCATTTTTACCATCGCTAAATTCGGTAGTCAACAACTTGAAACGTAGATTTAAGAGATTATTTAGAGTTAGACTTTAATATTTTAGAGTTTTATAAGTTAAAATGTATTTTGAATAGGTAAATATAAGCGTATTCTTGGTCCTGACTAAGTACATCTCTTGTTATATTTTTTCTTCTCCAAATATACTCGGTTGAGTGATTATATTGTTTAGTCACGAGATTATCTATCCTCTATTTAGAAAAAGTATTTAAGTACTCGCTGACAGCTATAAATAGATCCACAATATCAAATTTAAAAAAAAATAAGTAGCCCACAGCAAAACCAGTTTAAAACACAAGAAGCCACGTTTGGAGACATTTTTTTAAACCAAGACTCCAAAATAATATTTTACACAAAATACACGGTGATAAATAACTCACGTGTGATGTAGTCAGACTGACATACAATTTAAAATGTGTAATAAATAACCACGTTAATTTCATACAATTTTTTTTATTTTTTACTTTAGCCATAGGACTAACTTCTCTCAACGACCAAGAATACGCCACATACCTATTCTGTGCATAATAAGTAAGTTTGATGCAAGTTAATATATTTGTATTCATACCTTCGAGCCTGTCGACCTCCTTCTGCAGTTTCTTGACGGTCTTCTCGGCGAATTCGGCGCGGGCCTCGGCCTCCTTCAGCTTGCCGGTGAGGGTCTTCAGCTGCTTCTTGAACTCTTCAACGCGCTGGTTGGCCTTCTCTTCTGACACCTCCAGGGATTTCAGGGAGTTACCTACGACCTGGTGGGAGAATACTGGTAAGTAATTGAAAAACTTAATGGCATTATGATGATGACAAGATTAACGGTGTGTTCTTTTACTTATTCATTAAAATTCAGTGACCTTCTGTACTTACAGTACTTATAGAAAGCGCACAGAAAGACAAAATAGATATAAAGTGGAAAATATTTATAACAAAATAGATTATGTTCCATTTATAAAAATATATGTAAATATCTGTTCCTAAATGTATCGTGATGAATATTACGATGGTTGAACTTTTCAAATCCGATCAAATAAAGAAAACCAATGTATTAAATGTAAATTAGATTAATAAATACTAATTAAAATGCATTGAATTGTTCTCTAAATGTGTAGTCAGAATTTGTGAAACTTTTTTACTTGGAAACTGAAACATGTAAAGTTTTTTAAGATGTCTTTACCTTTAATTCCTCCTCAAGTTCTGAGATCTTGGCGTCTCCAGACTTGACACGGTCCTCAGCGACTTCAAGTTCGTCTTCAACGAAGGCCAGTTTGCGTGACACCTGCACAATATCACCTAAGTATTAGACATTGGGTTCTTCCTGTACTGGTCAGTGTTGCTTTAACGTTTTGTCATTGAAGCAAAATTTCTTTACACTCACAGTAAAGTTAGTGAAGTTTATTTTAATCATGTACAATTTTTTCTGATGACTTGTAGATTTTTTATGTATTTAGCCCCAATTCAACTGACGGAAAGCAATGATGTGTGTAGTCTAAACTCTAACGATTACCTTTGACTTAGCTATTCATTGTGATCCACAAGATAACCTGGTTTTATTTTACAGGAAATGCCAACAAGCCTGAAATAATTACGTTTCTTTACGATTCGTAATTAGAAGGGCTTTTGAAAACATTAGATACGGTTCTTATACATTTCAAACATTAACAACGCTATCTATTTAATATATTCTTACTGTTACTGTTTTACATTAAACTATAAAAATTACAAATTTTAATTTTTTAATCATTAGTTTGTCGAAAAAATTCATGATTTTCCAACGATTTACAGAGTAAATATGGCCATTTAATTATGTACGGCATTGGTTCCATACAGTTTCAATACCTCTTCTAATCCATTATTTTGCAATGTCGTACAAAAATCATGCGACAAGGAGAAATAATCGAGGGTTGCAACCCCCCTCTTCAACTGTACTCAGTTGGACAGCTTACAAGTGACGGCATAGTGTTGAGTCTTATCTTATATATAAAATTCTCGTGTCACAGTGTTTGTTTCCTTACTCCTCCGAAACGGCTTACTGATTTTAACCAAATTTTATATGCATATTCTGTAGGTATGAGAATCGGCTACTAGCTATTTTTCATACCCCTAAGTGACAAGGGTTGTTCACTAAGGCAAAACAACGTTTGCGGGGTCAGCTAGTTACTTTATAGTTTCTACCATCCTACATCGCTCTCCTGGTGGTTCATTTGAACCATACATTTTGTTCACGGGCCTGTAGTCTATAGGTATAAGATAATTTATTTTGATGCGCAGTATTTTTTTGTAAAGATAGTCTTCTTATTCTGTTTTTTTTTCAATTGCTCTTCCGTCTGGAAATCAGTAGGTAATGTATCGCTTAGGAGTTGATATAACTAGTAAATATCAACTCCTAGCGGCCGTCCTACTCGGTCGTCCTCAGAGTCTACCTGATCAAATAACTGCGTCTACCAGGGTATCATATACCTCATCGGACTTGCCGTCGGCGTCCTCAGCCAGGAGACGGGCCTCCTTCAGCTGGTTGGTGAGCTGGTCCATGCGCTCCTCGTCCTGCTGTGCCCTGTTCTCCAGTACTTTGCACATACTGAAACAAAATATCTTCATTTATCACCGAAATTCTCGGAACAATTTATATTCTAAAGTGCTGTATGTTGAAGAAAAGAAAATGATAGACAGTTGAAAAGGTGACAAACGCAAAACTACTTAAACAGTAGAGACCAGCAGTTAAAATTAACAATATATTTTTTTCAGGATACTCTACCAATTTCACAATTCATTATTTCGTCAGCATCTTTAATGTTACAGATAAGCATCTTTAATGTTTCATAAGTGACGACTACAGGGATCAGGATCAGGCGGACCATATGCTTATTGCCTAAAAATATGAAAAGATTTTTTTAGTTAACTTCTACAGGTTTACCCTTGACCGTCATCTCGGCGATGCGATCTGCAATGGAGCGTGCTTACCTAAGAAAAACCGATTCACTCGCGATTTGAAGACCAAAATTGTAATCATCGGGAAACCCCCAATCAGGCAACGCATACCACATCCTAGACGTTCTTATCACAAAAGTCAAGACTCTAAAAAACTCTTCGTTCGTTTTGGAACATCAACATGGAAATCGCATCACTTTTTCGAGCTACGACCATTCCGATAGAAAAAAAGACAAGGTGGTATTGGATCATGCAGATCACACTCTCCACACACACACACTCAGAGCACACTCTCCGAAATGTATCCGAAAAAAGACCAGCTAGCGGCTAGCGATGCTATATACAATGGGTATTTCTGAATGTAACTAGCATTGCCAATAAATATATTCTATTCCATTCTAGTAGTTTAAAAAGGAACTGACCGGTTGTTCTCGTCAGCGGACTGCTGGGCTTCGAGAAGTTTCTGTTGAGCGGTGCCGGACCTCTCCTCGGACTTCTCGAGGTCCTCCTCAATCTGCTGCACCTTCCTGTTGAGGGCGGCCACCTCCGCCTCGGTGGCGGTCAGCTGCTTCTCCCTCTCCTCGAGGTCCTTGTTGGCCTGTTCCAGCTTGTTCTTGTTCAGGATCAGGTCTTCCTCCACCTGGGTGAGCTTCTTCTGGAGCTCACGGACTTCCTCGTTGACCTGGACGAAAATTAGGAAATTTTTTACTATTAACATTAGAATATGATAGTTTTGCAGAGTTTGGCAGTTGGCAGAGTTTAAGGCTGGAAGAGACATAAAAAATTGAGTCTCAATATATTTGTGCATTTTTTTTGCTATTGTCTCGAACAGTGGTATCGCTAGGCGTGGGTGAAGGGGGCCTTACAACCTCGCACTTAAAAGGGCCTCACAAGGCCTCTTTAAATGCGATACGACCAGACTTAAGATCCCCGTCTCATTTTAAATTATATAAAAAATATTTGCCAAATATATTCCTGATCCTGAAAAAACAACAAAATATAACCTCTAGTTTTACCTACTAGTTTTACTTTTCCATATTTAGTGAAATAATATCCTTATTGGGTAGGTCTTAAAAAGAAAAGAGGCCTCGCAGATGCGACTTTGCTCGCGTATTGAATAGTCTACGCAACGCCACTGGTTTTAAGAATAGTTCCTTATCAACAGGCAAAAGGGAAGTATTTGGGAAGATTGGGCTCTAACATCTAAACAACCTCCGGGTTAGCCCAGACGAAGGTGGCGTGATGAATTAGAATCGCACGATAAAAACTGGGCTACCAAAACCGTAAATCGGGCTATCTGGAAGGAGGAAATAGGCCTTTCCCAAGCTCTGGGACAACTTCTTCTTCTTGATCGTAACCTTCTTACTTAGGGTTGGGATTACCATTGACGTCCGTGACCACCTTCTTCCAGGCACTTCTGTCTTGGGCCTTCCGTAGGCAAGTTTGGATGTTTGTCTTGCTGAAGCCTTGATGGTGCCCGTCCACCGGGATGGTCCTTTGCCTCTAACTCTGTTCCCTTCAATTTAGGCTAGTAATAATAATAAATTGGCAGTCATAGGAACTGCCGATAGAAGTGAAAACTTATAACTCAGAATTTGATAGTTTTCTTTGGAAACTATGCGGGTGTAACCGGAGGGTGTGACCTGGTCATCATGGCATGGCCATCTAGTACGCATCATTGGCTGACGCATTTCTAGATGGCCATGCCATGATGGCCAGGCCACGCCCATTCAGCATTTTCCATTGGGTGACGCATTTCTAGATAGCCAATGGCTATGGTCCCGAGTTTACCCGAAGATTTCTTATCAAACCCGAGCGTGACGCTAGAATTCAATTCACAGCCCACGAAAAATCTGTCTAGGCGCGCCAAAAGAAGTTTTCACTTCAAAAAGTACCTTCTCGGCGCGGAGGTTGGCGTCCCGGGCCTGCTGTTCGCAGGTGTCCGCCTTGTCCATGGCGTTGTCCTTCTCCAGCTTCATCGCCTGCATCTTCTTCTTGATCGCGTCCATGGTGGCGGGGTTCTGTCTTTACGGTCCGGTCGAAAAAATACGCCACTTACGGCCTGGAAACGAAGAATTTTTACATTAGACTATTGAAGTTGTAGGGCTCTTTGAAGTAGGTACTAAACAGGATTTATATTTTTTGTAATATATTGTATGTATGGGTGAGTGACGGGACGAGCAGGACATGTGCCTGAATGTAAGCGATACGCTTTCCCATAGCAGCACTATGTTATGCAGCTGAAGATAATAATGAACAGTAGGTATATACCATTACCACCACAGTATATACACATAGCTCTACCTACGCTTGTCCCCCTTGTCTTGAGATGTAAGATCCCAGTAATTTCTCTGGAAACATTGCCCTTCGTACCGGAATACAGAGATGTTTGCACGTTGTTGCTTGGCGGTAAAATAACTGGCAAACGCGTGCAGAGGGAGTCTGTAAAGAGTCCCACTGCTGTATTTAATAAGTCCTCCTATGACATATATCTCATAGGTATCAGGCTTTTGTCAACTTTTTGTTTTGATGATTGTTGCTATCATTCACTATATACAGGGTTTTTGGTAAACAGCCTGCATCCTTTTAAGGGGATGTTAGGTACATTCAATACGTAAACTTTTGTTCTACAGTTTTTAGAAAAAAAAAAAAAACTTTTACAAAATAAATAAAAAGTGCATTTGCACAGTCTAAAAGTATCGAACTCTTCGTAACAATTCGTAATGAGAGCGCGTACGCTTTTTAACGCGCAAAAAATGATGTACCAAAGTGAATAAACACTAAAAAGTCGCTAAACAGTACAAAAAAGGGCAACAAATACAATTATTTTTTTGGGTTATCTATTAAGTTTTAACGAAAGTTGTAGAACAAAAGTTGTTTGTTTAAATATACAGAACATGAATTACATTACCGAATTACATTAAACGGATGCAGGCTGATTACCAGTAACCCTGATACTTGACTCATTCTATTTCACAAAAAAAAACACGCTCAGATTATTTCTTTCTACCTTGCCTCTTTCTTCACACTCGGTAACCTTTCACCACCGCCTTTCCTTTATATTTATACTACAATTTTATTAATAGTAGTTACCTAATTTTGTATTATTTATAGAAATAACTAATTAGCAATCGTTATTTCAATATGATTGGCGTTATTCAAACTTTCCAGTTAACTCAAACAAAGAAAGCGTTCTCAGAATGATTGGAAACTTCAGAGGGTTATTTCTAAAATAATCAACGTTGTTTATTTTCCACTTCTTATGTAAATATACCTACGTAGGTAAATTATATAATAGTACATTATGATATAAGTGCGGTAAGTTGATAATTACAGCCGAGGCTTTATTGCTAGCTCGAGCCGAAGGCGAGAGCTATAATTAGCAGAGGCTGTAATTATCAAAGCGCACGTATGTCATACGACGTTTCATAACATATTTGCGAGGAAATAAACAAAACTCTGACGACATTTTCAAATAAAAACAATACAGCGAAAAAAAACGCGCGGAATAATATTTACTTGATCACAGATCACAGCACAGAGTAAGTAATCACTATGGATCACAGATTAGCAATGCGCGCGCATCGGCGCCTTTTTTTTTAAGCATCGGCACAGAACCAGCCGGTATGCCATTAATAATAAAGTAAATTAATATTTTTGTGTTTTGTTACAGAAAAATTAAAGTAATTTATGGTATAAATTAATTAAATTAACGAATTTAATAATTCTTTATTATATTTTACCTCTCAAAGTAAATTTTATTCATAAAATGTTGACCACACTTTTCTGACATAAAAACTCTTTACTAAGATTTAAAAAGGTACCGTTCGTTTTAGACGGAGCATATCTCTCTACCTAGTCTGTGGACGGAGCATTTTGAAACCGTGCGTTTTACATTACACATTACAGCACTAGTGCGTAATAAGATACATTACGATACAGAAATTGGTCCAATAAGAGACCCTTTACGAGCAAATATGTTATAAAATACATTTTTAACGTGTTTTTGACACATGTTTATGTGTGAAATAGTAAAAATAATTTCAATAGTTTGCCATTATTTTTATTTGAGATATTTAATATGTACTGTAAATTACATTAATAATCACCATAAGTTTAGCTCACTTTTATGTTCAATTTCTAGGTCTTAGGGTCTTCTCTCACAAGGACAGAGTGGACAGAGTCAAGGCTTAATCCAACACACTGGCCCATTGTGGTTTAGCGGATAGCACAGATAACGGACAAAACGGTATCCATTGTGAGGAAACATTTTTGTGAGGAAACCGTTTTCCATGACCGTTAAATCCAGACGTGATGTCGAACAAGTACTTTAGTAGCTTTACTTCAAAACATTATACGAACGCTGCATTCGCACTGCAATCACGCGTGCATGCGGGATTGCAATGCCTACAACCTCACGATTTTGGAATCGAACGTTCCTACAAGAGGATTTAAATCACATTATGTACAGGTATTTCGCTCAAGTCCTTCCAAAATACAGTCCCTCTCAAACAAACTCAGATTTTAAAAATAAGTATCCGTCTCCGCTCATACTCAACATTCATTTCAGATGAAACAGCGCTCGCCTTCATTTGCCATGATAACTTTACTCATTCTGCGCAAACGAGATAGAACCAAACCTAAGCCGTTGTACACACTGTGTACTAAAATGAAGCAATCTTATTACGACATATTTCAACAGCATAGCTAAATCCAAATAAACATTCCACCACGAAATTCACTGACAAGAACTTCTTGTATTAATAAGGAATTGTTTTGTTTTCTTCTGATTACATTATTATTAATTCTCACGTTTTAGTTAGATGAATAGGTAAAAAATTGGCTTTTATTACTATTATTATTTTAGCCACCACGCCAGCAATTTTTGAGTCAATCAGACGCGTGTTACACGCACCTGACGTTAAGCATCTCATCTATCCACAACTGATTACAGCACAGTGGACGCAGTTATTTGAACATGAAGAGTACAAATCATTTTTTTTATATAGAGTAGAGTGACGAGACTAGTAGGACATGTGCCTGATGGTAAGCAACGTGCCTGCCACACAACAGCACAGTGACACGCAGCTATTGGAACACGAAGAGTCCAAATAATTACCTAGCACTGCACTGCGCTTGTCACCCAGAGTAATGAGATGTTTTATCTTTGATATTATGATATGATATTAGATATTATGACCTGTAATTTCACTGGATACATTGCCACTACAATACAATTGTACTCCACTGCGACCTCGTAACTTTGCAAATCGCACAAAATCCGAAGGGCTATCTGAAGCTAGGTCAATAAATGCAACCATGATAGCATCAGATCTCAGTAGTCTCTACAATGTGAGCAAGAATCAAACTTCCAGACAATGTGAAAGTACGGAAGACCATACGTCAATTACCAAATATCTGGCCAAATGCCAGTTGCCAGATGCATACTGGGGTCACAGAGCTGGAATTATTCCGACCCAATTAATTTTAGAAATAGATTTATGGGAGTCTCTGTTGGAGACTTGACACATCTATGTGCAGAGTGTGTATGTGAACTAGTTATTTTCAAATAGATATTACTACACTATTTCTGAGCCTTATACATAGGTACCGCTGCACTTGATTACTTTAATCTTTATAGGTACGAGAGTTTCCTGACAGCTAATTAATCACATCTGGGACTTCAATTAAAGTGAAATTGGTTTATCACATCAAATTTTTATGTCAATAAGTGAAATGACTGCTTTATCCAGCCCAACGGTTGTTTTTGGGGATATCTCCGCCTCATCATAAGTATTTGTCCGACTGATACTATATCTTGGGAATAGGTGAACAACATGTATCATTAATTGGAGAGTATTTCTGCCTTTAAACTGCTCTGCAGCTTGTTGGAGTAATACAAGTACGCATCTATATGCGGATATGTTTATATTAGGCTCTATTTTACAAATTCCATCTCTGCTATCAAATATAACCCATATTTGCCCACATTTGACAAAAAAAGTCACAATGAGGTCATGTGAAAGTAAATATTTGATATAGAGCCGAGTTCATAAGAGATAAAAATATGTTTTATATTAATATCCAGATTCCAGCACTTAATATCAAAGTCTCATTACTATGGTAGAAGCAGCAGTTTCTTCTCTATTTTATTTTGTTTATCCTATAGCTGAATTATGACCGCCTCATAGATTTAGCCGTTTCTTCGAAAATAAAGTTTGATCGAATAACAACTTTTCGGGTCAGTTCAATGTTGTTCGCTCCCGAAATAGATATTGTGTTACTAGTTTCGCTTTTTCGGAAGATGAGCGGTCTCACAGTAATTTAGTGTAGGCGGATAACTTACGTCTAACTACTTATTGTGAAAGTTAAGCTATCGGCTTATTAGATTAAGTATTCCTACTTTTCCTAGACGATATTATGTTCGATAAACTCAATGGGTAGTAAGTATTATGGTTAGAGATAATAGACCTTGCAAGGACAGGAAGGTTATTACTTATAGGGATACGTCTGGACGCAGAGCAGCTAATAGAAACTAGACTGGCCTCGTGGCTTAGTTGGTAAGTAGCTCTGCCTGCGAAGCCGAAGGTCGTGGGCTCGATCCCCACCCAGTGCAAATATTTGTGTGATGAATTCAAATGTTTGCACTGTGTCTGGGTGTTTCTATGTATAATAAGTATGTATTTAAAACTATATAAGTATTATATCAGCTATCTGGCCGCCATCACACAAGCTTTGCTTAGTTTGGGGTCAGATGGTGTTGTGTGTGAATTGTCCACCACCATATTATTGTTAAACTTTCGTAGTAATACTTATTTTAGTTTAGTTTTCTGTGTTTTTTATTTGATTTTCAGTATTTTATCTATGAATAAAATTTTGTTATATTTGCCTGATAAATTTCCCACTATTACAAATTCATCATTATTCCTACATTGAGGTATAAGTATAAATGATGAACCTCCTAACAATGTCTCTACCACTTCAAGAAATCTCACCCAAAGGAAGAAAGCAACCCCTATTTACTGAGCCAACGTAGACGTAGAATAATAAAAATAATTGTGATTTTTCACGGCAATTGATTTTTGATGTAAAACCTTTTTGCTGTTGTTATTTTTTTTTTTAAATAAAGAGTGACGAGACTGGCAGGCCATGTGCCTAATGGTAACCAACATGCCTGCCACATAACAGCACAGTGACACGCAGCTATTGGAACATGAAGAGTCCAAATCATTGCCTAGCACGGCATTGCGCTCGTCACCCAGAGATCTAAGATGTTATATCTCTAAGCCCAGTAATTTCTCTGGAAACATTGCCCTTCAAACCGGAACACAGTAATGTTTGCACATTACTGCTTGGCGGTAGAATAACTGGCAAAGGTGTGGTACTTCCCCAGGCGGACTCTGCCAAGAGTCCTACCACTACAAAATTACCAAAAAAAAGTTACCAAGATTAACTATTTAACTATCTACTTAACTATTATTTATGTCATCTTTATCATCTAACGTAAGTTAGTTACAAATAGCCTTGAAATTGTTAAACGTTACAAAATAAACATTGTGTGCAAAATTAGGGAGTGTAATATCTCAAAAATTCACAAATTATATTGATGACAGCATCGGCTAGATTCTATGAGAAATTGTTTACACTATAAACCAGGGAATGACGTAAGACCGAGTAAGTAGGTACACCCGATGTACCTAAATCGGATGTGATTGAAATACGAGCAGCTTAGATGCATTTCGCAGGCTCTTTGTTCGTAATAAGCGACATCCTTTCATGGTTGATATTCCAGAGACGCGAACGAAGATGTTTGACTCTACTTTTGTGATAAGAACGTCTCTAGGTTGTGGAATGCGTTGCCTGAGTTGGTTTTCCTAATGGTTACAATATTGGTGGACAATTCTCACACAACACCATCTGACCCCAAACTAAGCAAACGTATGTTAATGTTATAACTGTATGATGGCGGCCAGATAGCTGATATAATACTTTAGGTCGAGAAAAAGTGTTTTTTCTTGCATCGAGACATCTCCACCGTAAAACGTATCGTCGCTTAGCATCAGGCGAGATGACGGTCAAAAGTTAACCTATAAAAGTTAAATAATAGTTAATCCTCAACACAACGCGCATCGTCACGAGGTTCCTCGCCCTGCAGCCCTAACCACCGGTATCTTGGACCCTACCATGTTGCTGCCGGCACCCTAGTTACATTTTATTTAACCAGGCATAATAACAGAACGCTTGGAGTTAAATTACTCTATAGCTCAGATTAAGATGAAGTTACGGCTGGTCTATTCGGGAGAACAGCGACTGCTGATCCGGAGGCCCTGGTGCGAATCCCATGCGCACTACTGTCTTTTCGAAGTCATGTGAGTAATGTAGCTAACTTAAAAACGGCGAAGGAAAACGTCATGAGTAAACCGGTATGATTTCGAGGTCATACGTCATCGACCAACACCAGCGTTATTGCCACCAGCGGTGGATTATGGCTTTGACACTCCCCTTGCGAGAGACGGCCTCGAGTCCCAGCTGTGGGAGCATTAGTGGGCTTATTATGCACGTTACGATGACCTAAGTGAAATAAAAATACATTTCGAACCAAGGTTCGAAATTTCATTAAATTCTTTTCATTTCATTTTTGTAATATGTGTTTCTCTACTCATTTTATTTGTTTTGGCGTGTAAAATATTAAAAAAAGAAACAGCTCCCCACCAGGTTTTGAATAGTCAAGGCTTAGGTACTCCAGCCAAACTTCAGCTCACAATTTCCGAGTGAAGTCATATCGCGTTAAAAAATTTCGCCTTATGTGCCGAGTAACGAACTCAAAAATAAACTATATTGTGTGAGTACAAGTAATGTCTTGAAATTCAGATGTTATTCTACCATAAAAAATGCAGATATAGCGGCTAACAGAATACCATCGTAATTATGGATTCTGTCTAGGGGGCAACTAACTTTCTGTTGGTAGGTAACCGGAACCTCAGTGGTGATTACTATGTGATTAATTATTTCTGGCAGTCTCTGTGATATTTACAAACGTCACGGAATGTTCGCACGCCACCGATGAGGTAGTGCTATTCTGGATGCGTTGATGGATCAACTTCGGAGAGGCGTTAATGTTTATTAGAGTGACGCCATCAACTCCTACATCTTTGGTGTATTTTACAGTCACACCCACGCCACAATACAACACGACAAGTTTTTCTTCCCCGCTAATGCCAGAGGTGACGGAGAACTTGTACATTTGACTGCACATTGAACTAGGTACATCTACACTTGGAAAAATAGTAATTGATAAAGGTGAGGTCGGAACATACAACCTCATGGTTGTAGAAAGCACGTTTCAACTACTAACCCACCGCGGCTTTCTACCAGATACCCTTGTTATTAACTTCAATCAATTCATCATCATTCATTCATCAAATACTATATTATTATATTGAGAATGATTTATCTTTTTACCTTAAAATTTATCTACAAACATTGTCAATGAAATCGGAACACATGTGCAAACTTTATCTAGTGCAAAAATTTGTTAGATGAATTCAAATATTTGTACTGTGTCTGGGTGTTTCTATGTTTAACAGGTAGGTATGTGATTAGAACTATATAAGCATTATATCAGCTATCTGGCCGCCATAGTACAAGCTTGCTTAGTTTGGGGTCAGATAGTGTTGTGTGTGAATTGTGAATAAATATTGGTGGACAATATTTATTTATTTATTAGGTAGGTTCAGCTTGGCGGTAGAATATGTGACAAAAGTGTGGTACTAAGTATTGAACAAATTTCGGTGTTAACCTTAAGGGACTACACTCACTTCAATACCTATGTTATTTTTGTAATACGGGGCCAACCATTACTTAATTTGTTTTTCTACGTACGATCGCATGAAAACAAATAGATGAGCCTGATGCTAAGAAACACGCTTGTCATCAACGGCATCGTGTCACGTAGCTACGAGTATTCAAATCGAACATAAAAAGTCCAAATCACAACCAAGCATTGCACTGTGCTCGTCAATAGATTATTTGTCTTCGTTCTGTAATTTTTCAGGAAATGTTGTTTTATTAAACTGTCTTTTAGACTCGGACAATGTGAAACAGCTGAATCTTATACCGTAAGAACTTGTCACTTTTGGATTTGAACTCTCACTCTGAGTAACCCACAAAATCTACTTTTCTTTATCGTACGCCTATGTTTATAGTTTTCTTTTTGTATTTGCCTTTTATTTAAGTGATGAATCTGATTTGATTGATGACTTAATTACTTTTGTTACAAATTAAAAATGATTCTTTATATATGTGATTATTTTGTTGTGGGTAGGACTGATAAATTTATGGAATATATGTGATAAATGAGGTAAGTATATAATAATAATAATTTTAAGGAAATGAACTAGATTTTAGAACTAACTAATAATAATCAAACAATTATTTAGAAGTATTAAAGACCTGTTTAATACAAACAGATACATAATTAAATACATTTAATATTATTATTAAAAAGACACAATTTTATGTGTAGCAAATTTAAGAGACGTAAGTAATGATATATTTAGTAAATACATTTTGTTTACTGAAAACAAAAATACAACTTAATTTGTTTCAAAACCAATAACAAACAAATAGCAACCCTATATAACCCGTATAACATTAGAGATATTACTTCTTAAAAAACACACGTCGCGTGTCAAACCATAGTTGGGTCTAATGTCAAGTAACACCACTTTCTATAGTGAGACGAACTGTTACAAGCGAATATCATATCATTACTATTCGTCCTGCCCATAAAGGGTGAGTTTTATGCGATATAAAAACATTACAGTTTCTCTGGAGCCATAAAACTGCAGTAAAGAGAAACTAACCCGGTGTTTTCAGCTCTGCGAAAATAACGCGAGATGACGCGAGCCAAAGGGTATTTCTGGACGGCAGCTCTCACCGATATATTGTTCAGAAATAAACCGCTTTTCAGATATTTGCTAACAGCTGTTGCTTGGAAACTTCGCTAAATATAATGACTGCCATCGACTACGACCAATACTTTTTAGTTAAAAAAACTTGACTTGTATCTACGATTTTAAAATAGTCGTTTATTTAAAAAAAACCTATTTGCTTTTTAATTAATTTACATTAAATACATATCGTGACATTAGTTATATAAAACGGAGAATATTTAATTCAAAAAGTGATATTTCTAGGTAACCAATTTGCAAGTTAGGTTGTAGCTTAATAAATGATTTTGTTGATTGAAGTATAAAAAGTATGCAACCATAGTAATCATCGTAGCTCAAAAGGCGAACTCATATTAAGAATATATTTTTTTAAATTAATGTTAGCTATTTAACGTCATTTATCACGTTAGATTCATTTGGTGGAAATCATCGCGATTGAAAACGGATAAAATATTTTTAACGAAGAAAATCTATTAGATTTCTGTACCAGATCTTGAATTTTTATATGTAAAATGGATACAGAAACCAAAGTGTTATTCAAGTGCAGAAAGTCTACGATTCTTAGTCCAATATAAATTAAATCAATAAACTCTTAATGTACCCTCACTCTACAATAAAGATCAAAGTAACAAATGAAGATATATTTACAAACTAAATGTCTAGATCAAAACATTAATTATTAATTAATATTAAACTATTAATTAAAATAGGCACGAGATCTAATTTCTTAAAATTAGGCTCTACTATCAAAGGGTAGGGTAAAGCATCTGTGGTCGATCGACCTTGAACCAGACCCAGTCTCCGATCACATACTTCCAATGTCAGATCGATATCACTTTAATGTGACTCGGTGACAGAGACATGTGTTGATGTCTTTTGTGTTAAATTCTTAATGACGTAACGTGCACTTACAATTGAATAAATGTAAGCCTTTAGTATTTTAAGATAGGTGCCAAAACCACCCCTCCTCTTGTTTCCCGCTTTTACATAGTGGGGGGCTTGGTAGAGAACCTGGGATGACTCTGGTCTCATGCGCTTAGTTCGCTGTACGAGCATCATATCCAAAAAGTGTATTACGGATTACGGTACACAAAAATAGAAACAATGACTACTAAAATGAGATGTCATGTAGCTTGAGTTTATAATTTGAGATTTTGACTGTACTATAAACTTTTAAACCTTTAAATTCCTTCGTGTTCCTAAGATATAACAGCAAGTTTTACCTATTTAGTAATGATTATATGAACTGATAGAGCATCTAAAGGCGTCGTATGGTATGCATGGGGCAGTGTCATGCAGTATTTTGAAGTAGAGTTTATAACACCACCCAGTATTGTACAATACTCATCAACGTATGGTACACTAGTGCTTCAGGTATTTAAAATAATTTCTGTACTCTACTTCTGAGCTAAACACTTCAGTGAGAGTTAGCCTCGCTTCGCATTCAGAGAAAACAGGTAGTCTCTTTGATGCTGTGCCAACATTCCAGACTGTCCTACTTTTGTAACTATGTTCCTTAGTACATATTTTTGTCAAAATAGTCCCACAGCAAAATATAGCATGCTTTAAGTTAACGAACTAGTAAATTTTAATGTGTATTAATAATAACGATGTTTTAGGAATGCAAGCTAAAATATAGTGTCAAAATGTAATGTTAATTACAGTTACTTTATCAGAAACAATAAATATATTAAAACAATTATGGATATAACATTCGATATGGTTCAGCTGAAATTGGAAACCGATGACAGGCACCGTCCCACGTAGCAACGTCCTAATTACGCGAGATGTGGGCCACGTCTCAGTCTAAATAAAAATTGAGACGAGTTTCCTCATCTCGCTAAATAAATACTGGTGTTCGAGCACGCCGCAAATAGGTTAGAGGCGGCGCGGGGGTATGCGCGGGAGTGGGCGCGGCGACCACTATTTTCAGCGAGGACGAGCGAATGCTGAAACCCGAGTCACATCCATAGAAAACGAGGCGCGCGTTACGACTTTCACACCGTCTCACTTCCGAAACTGACACTTTCTCACAAAGTTTCGCATCCACCGCATCCACACCAAATCCGGGAGCACGGAACGTTATCACCAAATAAGCCGCTGGACAGCTTGGATACTCCAGGCGAAGAGTCGGTCCCCAAGCCGAGTGCTCAGGGTCTGAAGCTCCAGGGGGTCCAGGTCCGTGGAGTATCCAACCTGCGCGCGCGCAGCTGCACTCACCTCACGAGCGGGCTGTTGGAACGGCGGAGCGACACGCACTGCGCGCCGCCCGCCCTCGCCGCCGGATCGCGCGCCCGCCCGACTATTTTCGGTGCCAAAAATCCAGGATTCCGATCCCGCGGTGATCGAGATCGCAACACGGGTATCGCCTTCTATCACGCTCGCACGCGCACGTTTCGCGACGTCAACGGCGCGGGCGCAGCCTGACGCTTCTACCGACGGCGACGGTCGACGGTATCAAAACACGCCGCTGTCAATGCCGGTTAATTCACCTCTTCGACTGCAGGAGCATACACGCTCGTCTGCATACCTTCGGCATCTGCCTTCTTCCTTCAGCCTGCATCAGCTCATGTTTCTAATCACGTCCGGTGTCGAGTTGTTATTGATCTTCACTATATTTAGAGCAATGTCTGAGTTCATTGATGAAACCGTGCTTTCATCGCATAAACATCATTTTAGAGCTTGAAAAAACACCTTTACACATGACTTTACAGCAACTCGCTTTCGTAGAGCTAATGCGAGTAAATAGAATTTAGGTACAGCGTATTAAAATACGTTCAACTGAAAAACTAGTACAATGTACCTAAATTGTACCTTCTACTCTAAGATTTTTTGTAGTTCTTTTCAGATGCCCTAATACCGAGAAATGTTTACGGAATAGTTGGCATGCTAGCACTTTGCCTGCCTAGGTAATGTTCTTAATAGTAGATATATTAGTAGGATGGTACGAACATCTGGAAAATATTAGTATTTGGCAAGACTTGTAACGGGCAGTATTTAGGCGTCACTTCCGTTAGGTACCTAAGTAAATATTTTTGAAGTGAAAACTTCTTTAGTCGCGCCTAGACAGATTTTTCGTGGGCTGTGAATTGAATTCATTCGTCACGCTCGGGTATGATAAGAAAGCTTCGGGTAAACTCGTGACCATGGCTATTGGCCATCTAGAAATACGTCAGCCATTGGGAAATGCTGAAGAGGCGTGAATACGCCATCATGGCATGGCCATCTAGAAACGCATCAGCCAATGGGAAATGCTGACGTATTTCTAGATGGCCATGCCAAGATGGCGAGGCCACGCCAAGATGGCGAGGCCACGCCCTCCGGTTACACCCGTGTAGTTTCCAAGGTAAGCTATCAAATTCTGAGTTTTAAGTTTTCACTTCTATCGGCAGTTCCTATGACTGCCAATTTTTTTCATATCTCCTGCTCGACAATGTCTAATTATATTATGCCATGAAACGTCAAAACAAAGCAAGTAATTGTGACCTTTCAAAAATATCGAGAAGATTCCTTAGAGATTAAAATGATTTGAATTTGGAACGTTGAAATTCGTATGAAAATTCTTACCCATAGTATCATTGTAAAAAGACTTCATTAAAAACTCGAACTTTTTTTTCCAAATATCGAACTGGCCACCCGCACGCACAGAAACAAAACACAAAAAAAAAATAGTATATCACTTTAATTCTTAAATAACACCAAAATATCTTCAAGCTATAGTGAATTGACCCCGGAGTTCATCAAATTTGACGCTTTAGGTATTATTAATAATCTACTTCCGGAAAAATCGAAAGATAAATACCTAAAAGCTAATGACGATTTTGAACAATGGAAAACAACAAGAAAAGTGAATTGTCTCGCACAAGATATGAAAAGTAGAGTATTCACCTCTGGAGTAAAGCACTGTCTTGTGCCATGGGCGGCTTAGATCAGGACTCTATAACTCCTTCACTTCGCTCGGGAGTTGACTCGAGTCCCTCGCTGCCCTCAGGATCCAATATGACGCCCATGACACAAGACACTCCTTTACTCCCTTAGTGAATAATCTACTATTTCATCCCACCACCTCGGAAAGAGTACATGCTCCTCGATATCATGGCGCAAAAGTCGTTTTTGCCCTCTAGAGCAGTGTTTCTCAAACATTGTTCTGCGATGGCCCGGTAAATTTCACACTGCCCCTTCGTGACCCGTCGGGTTGGACATTTGGTAAAATAATGCACATTATTATTATTAAAACTCTTTTATATACTACAATGCAGGAACTAGATACATATTTCTACGTATTTATTCTTTATTTTTAGTCGTCTAAATTTTAGTGCAAAGTATGGAGCTGCTGCAAATAAATAAATACCTAGTAAATAAATATTGGTGGACAAATGTTTATCTTATTAATCTACTCTCGTGGAAAATGACGAAAGTTTTATGCGAAGGTCCGGTTCCACTTCAAGTCGATTTCTGTATTTATTTTTAAAATAAACTAGAGTTGCAACCCCAGCTTCACATTTATATGTTGTGACAAAAGGCGTTAAAAGTTATTAGTTGATGAGCCAGTTCTGTGTATTATTGGCGACAAGATAACCAAAAATCTATCAACTATCTGTGTCAAATATGTCTTTGAGTGCTGTGTCAGTTGACTGTTCAATCAACGAGTCCATATGTGAATCTAGCAAATTAGTTTCCGAATCTAATTAAATTATGTTTCCAAGCTTTGTTGCTGTCGGTTGGAGGAAAATATTCTCGCAGATTTCTCTCCAGTCCTAGTAAATGTTCTTTAATTTGAATTGCAATGTCTTGTGGCATGTTGTACTCTTTTTGTATTTCACTGAAATTGCGAAATGCTTTGAAGTTCCCTGTTCCCGTGCGTTGTGCCCACTTACATGTAGTTTCTTTTTTGCAGCGTGTACTTTTTTTTGCACTTTAAATATTGTAACATTGTTACCTTGTGGTCCCTTGTTTAGATTATTTTACAAGTTGAATATTTCTTCAGCTCTCGTTCGTGTTCGCAAAGATTTTCAAAACAAAAACTCTTCATAACTAGGTAGTATTCTCGAAATCATATCGAACAAAATTTATAGGATTGGCATTATCGGATATGTTCGTACTTTCATCTTACATCGATTTGTCAGGAAAAATAATTACATGATTTCAGACAACTTACAACAATTTTTCAATGTCCTCTGCCATACCCAGAACCCTAAGCTTTACCATGCTATTCCTATTCGATAATGCTATCTGACTTACAATCAAAAGTAGGTAGGTATTATTTTCTGAATGGAATGTTGCGACCCGGTATTTTATTTCCATGACCGGGGCCTCTACCGCCTAACGAAAAACGCTTTGATGCTTTGACGCTTTGATGTTGCTGTCTTTTTTCTTCTCGCTTGAAATGAAAGAGACGGCAATGCCAAAGCATCAAAGCGTCAAAGCGTTTCTCGTTAGGCGGTAGACCCCCCGGTAGCGACCCGGCGATTGAGAAACGCTGCTCTAGAGAGTAAAGTAAATTTGAATTTAGAACATCGTGTGCACGTATTTGAATTCAAAACATAATTGAACCTATTTATTTCTACCTCCTTGGTGCAGAATTTATCATATTATTTTTTTAATTTGTTAAAAACTATGGTTTGGAACCTCCTTGGTGTACTTTTTTTTTTAATCCTTTGCACACAATTTTCTTTTTACTTTTGGAGGATACAGGTAGGTAAGGAATGTCATCACAAATAGCAGAACCACAGCAGAACATTTAAAAATGCTAATATAGCCCAATGCATTTAAGCAAAAAAATGGAATAAAAAAACATTAAATTATGTAGTTTGGGGACTATAAAGGATCGATAGGGGGGTGCATTCTGAGCATATATTCCAATTTGAGGGATTCTGGCATGGTCAGCTCAAGGTAATTTCGATGAAAACGCGTTTAATTCGATATCTCGAGAACTGTTAGTGTAAGGCAAAAATTTGTGGAGACCTTTTCTCTTCTAAATTAAATTTACTAACTTTTACATTATCAACTTTTCTTTTTTTCATCAATATTTTTCAAGTTATTGCTTCCGAAAGGCAAAAATTTAACTTTTTTTCCTCCCTTTCGCCATTTTCTCCCCAACCGTTCAATTTTATGAAACTTTACCAATAATTAAAAGTGTAGATCTTTTAATAATGAACAACTTTTTCCTTGAACTTTTTTCTGTGATGACAATACCTTCAGAGTTATGTTTCTTTACCGAGCGAAATCCGCACCACTGCGACACCTCCGCGACACTGCAAAAAATCCGCGACACCTCCGGTCTTAGGGCTTAACCCAAAATTCATTGTTGGATTGTGTCGGTGGGTTTCTTCTACACAGGGTTATGTGGGACAACAACGTTGCCTACTTCGACATATGCCAGAAATACGTAACGTACATAAAAAACACAACGGTACAGACGTGGTAATTGTATTCGATGGCTATCCCAAAGGTATTTCCAACTTTGGCACCAATTCTGCCAAACGGCTGCGCCGATCCCAGCTGAAGCCATGTGCGGATATCATTTTCATCTACAATATGACCGTCACCACAACTCAAGGTAAGTGTTTAGGCAACGAGAGCAATAAGACCAGATTCATCTCACTACTGAAAACTTTTCTCATCAAATCAGACATAGAGGTGGAGCAATCCGTAGAGTCCGGCAAAATTCCGTATTCCGTACTGATAATCAGACCATCCGCATCCTCTACGGCTCGCTCCACCTCTATGTCTGATTGAGTGTATCTGAGTGTATTTCTGGCATATATCGGAGTAGGTAACGTTGTTGTCCCACATAAGCCTGTGTAGAAGAAACTCACCGACACAATCAAACAATGAATTTTGGGTTCAGCCCTAAGTCCGGAGGTGTCACGGATTTATCGCAGTGTCGCGGAGGTGTCGCATTGGCGCGGATTTCGCTCGGTAAAGTAACATAACTCTGAAAGTATTGTCATTATAGAAAAAAGTTCAAGGAAAATGTTGTTTATTATTAAAAGATCTACACTTTTAATTATTGGTAAAGTTTCATAAAATTGAACGGTTGGGGAGAAAATGGCGAAAGGGAGGAAAAAATGTTAAATTTTTGCCTTTCGGAAGCAATAACTTGAAAAATATTAATGAAAAAAAGAAAAGTTGTTAATGTCAAAGTTAGTAAATTTAATTTAGAAGAGAAAAGGTCTCCACAATTTTTTGCCTTACACTAACAGTTCTCGAGATATCGAATTAAACGCGTTTTCATCGAAATGACCTTGAGCTGACCTGACCATGCCAGAATCCCTCACATTGGAATATATGCTCAGAATGCACCCCGCTATCGATCCTTTATAGTCCCCAAACTACATAATTTAATGTTTATTTATTTCCGTAATTGCACTGGGCTAATATGGTCAATTGTAAACGAATTGAAGTATGCAGAGTTAAATAATTTAATATTATTGACGACTACAATTGTTGTCTACGAACAGAAAATTTCAAATAGGTATATAGGTACTAGCGTACCTAGTACAAAATAATGTAGTAAATATAACATCAAATAATTACTATTTTAAGAAAACATGTAGAGAACATCAAAACCTCCAGAATACTTTGTTTTCATGAATATTCTGAATAGTACGTTTGTTTATTTCTTTTACCCTAATGCTAATTTAGCGCTACCTACCATAATTTAATGCACATTTAGGGCGGAAACTTTTTCATGTACACAGATGACAGTCCTTAACCCAGGGCCAGATTTAGAGGTGTGGAAGCCCCGGGGCGGAGCTTCGTTGAGGACGTAGGTTAAGATTTCTCAAGCTAAAACCCCGGTCTACAACGTAAAAGATGTTTACTATCGAAATTTGTTTTTTTTTTTCGAAGTGTCTGTTGTGGAGGCCCCCCGTTTGTGGTAGCGACCAAGAAGTTTATTTGACGCCAACATAATTTTACTGAAACTGTTAATAATGCGCAAAGCATTTAGTCATTTCCTCGCTAAGTTGGGATGAAAAATTACGTGTTGCACTCGAGTGCAAAGATTTTCACCTTGTGTCTTTTGATTCCTTTGCTGAGCGTATCAGGATTTTAATTTTTTAATCTCTATCTCTAATCTCTCGCTGCGCTCGTGATTCAATTTTAGAGACTTTTGCTTGCTCGGTCATCAAAATTGAACACGATGTTAAAAAGCAACTTTGCACTCTTATACAACAAATAACTATTCTTACGATTTTAGTCTCACATGTTTTCAGTTCGGTCGCGCAACAAAATCATTATGTCCTCCAAGCCTACCGTAAGGAACTTCGTTTCAATATATCTACATTTGTATGTATGTACAATAGGGCTTAGCTCACTTACTTTATACCTGTTCTATCTCAGAGTTAATCTTCGCCGGATACGTCAAAATTACTGAGACTAAGAGGTAACTCTTGATATAGGTACGCTATACGGCGGACGGCGGTAATTTTGACGCAAGGCATACCTGAGGCCATATCTAACATAATTATATTTTTTAGCAAAGCCAGATCGGTAGAGTAAATAATTTTCGACGTACTTACTTCCTTGACTTCCAAACTAATTCAAAGAGATAATTGAGTTTCAGCCAAATTTTGTCATACCGCTGTTAAACTTAGTTATACTCAATTTTGTATCTTCAGTTCATTTGACGATGACATTACAAACTTCTAAGATTTACACCGAATTGGAAATCTATGTATACTTCTATACTGATATTATAAAGCTCAAGAGTTGTTCGTTTGAACACGCTAACGTCAAGAATTAGTGGACCGATTTCAATAATTCTTTCACCGTTGTATATTATGTAGTATCTACCCTAGTACCTACCTACGTGGTCCTTGAGTGCTATAGGCTATAAATTATAATTATGTAGGTAGCACGGCCAATCTGGGGCGAACAGCTAGTATTCAATAAACGGACAGGTTTACACTTTACCTATTGGTATCTAACTTAAGTTAATGTTTTGATTACGAAGGGTAAGTAGTAAGTAAGTTGTTATTTCACTACCTTTCACTTGTCTAAATCTAAAACATGTTTGTGACCTTAGTCAAAGTAACGAAGGTGAAAATACAGATAATAAAATAAATAAAAGACGTTGTTATTAATACATAAACTAGCGTCACAAAACGAATACCATACGAATAGGTACGCAATTCTCTCATACTTGGGTCACCGGTTTAATAAAAAAAGTTACTGGAATTGTATTAAATATAAATTTATTTCTTAGAATTGTGGATTATATTAAGCGATGTTTCAATAGGAAAGCGGAATCAGTAAAGCATTTCTTGGATAAACTTACCTACGACATAAAAAAACCTGTTTGGAAATACAACATCAACAGAGCAGACTGAGCACAATGAAATAACAATAGGTACAAAAAAATCAGTTCTATGATTTAAAATGCACGTCTATCTTCTAAGTTTAAGTCGGGTACGACTTAAAGATAGACGTGCATTTAGTTTATTGGAGACAAGGTGTGTGATTAGATATGTATACAAGGTTATCCAGAAAAGATGTACTATATCGAAAGGGTTGTGGAAAAATATTTTAATCAAATATAGGCTTGATCATGAAAATGTAGCTCGCAACTCGTGGTCGCCTGTAAAGTAAATAATGTAAACAAATTATTGGCTAGCTTTTTCCATTCAAGTATTAACTAGATATTTACAAGGTAAGAGTGAAATGAAAACCTTCAAGTCTTCTTCGGCCACACAGTTAAAATAAGGTCATGTTAGTATGACGCCGAGCTCTAGATGGTTAGTTACTGGATCATACCCTTTTCAAACAATAGGAGTCCGAGGATGACTTGACACCTTTTAGTGGAGATCGTTCTGTTCTTACGCTTAGTCAGATTGGAATCACCTCATTCAGAGACTGGCTTAGGGCCTATACTTTCTCACTGATTCGAATTATTGCCTACTGGCTCGTTGAATGTGAACTCTCTACAACGGTGATATCATCTACATATCCAAAGTCACCAGGCTTCGTTGATATGTAGCAAAAAATAACAGAGAGTCGCAGAGAACACCAACCCCTGAGGGACTCGGATATGGACAGACATTTCATTCGTTGAACAGCCATCAATTGTATGGATTGATCTTTAAAAAATCCGATATTCACGTAATAAGACAAGTTGGTCACGTTTTCAGCGTTGTTCCTATAGTAATGTTCATTATTTAAGTGAGCAGCAGCTACACATTTCTTTCAGGTCAGTACACCATTTCTGCTTAACCGTGATTTCCGTAAACATTTACAAAAACTTACAGTAATCAAAACCGTACAAAATCTATGTATAAATAAGTTTAAAATAGGTACATATAAAACTTCCCAATATCTATTTCATTGGCTTACGATACAAAAACATCATGGCGTTTTAATAATAGTAATTCATAAGATACTTTTTGCGTCGCTATAAATAAACTGGCAGTGTAGAAAACTTTCGTAACACCACTTCGATGAAATAGTATTGTTTTAAAGCATACATTTATTTAGTGTTCAAATTGTTTGTTTTTTTATAAATAACTACAAGTACGAATGTTTTGTATGTTGGCAAAAAGGAATGTACAAAAAGTAGGCGTAGGTACCTCAAAATTAAATCAGATTTTTATTTTTTGCAACGTTTTCAGACTGACAAATAATTATGCAAACAACTTACAAAAAGAGTTCTCAGTTGTGCTACATACTTATATGACATTTTTGTTTCATTTCTACCTTAATCATTGCCTTCTGTATGCAATACATCATAACTCATAACCCTACAATCTTTGGCATAACCACGACTTCACCAGTGCTTTCTGTGTTGTTGATGATAGTTGCATTTTGTTCGGGAAATTCGATAAGCCAATATTAATAATAATTAGCAATTTTTTCGCTCATATCGTCATTCTAAAAACGCATCGTAAAAGTATCTTCGTCCTTGACATTTGGACTGCCACAAAAAAAGTAAGAGATAATTTAACATGATTTTCAATTTTACATTGTATCTCCCGAACGAAATGTAATTTAATTGTACATCCATTTTATCCACTTTACATACACGAAAATATACTTTTAAATACATTTTAAAGTAAGTTTTTATTTATATTCTGAAATATTAGCAACACGATAAAAAAAAAACAAACAATGAATTTGGACTAGAATGTTCAATTGTTACATTTAGGTACGATTTTAACCGCAGGCAAACATTAAAAAATATACCTACTTATTTATTTGACGGTTTATTTCCTTGCCTACCCTCGTATTCAGAAAATTCATACAAGGCGATCTTTACTAAAATGGTCTTCGTCAATTTGTCTTGTGTGAAAACACACCAATACGGTTTTTTAAATTAGATATTCCTTCATGACGTTAATTAATACCAGGGTAGGCTGGATCTCGCTAAAATTACCAAAATAAAAAATAATTCGCTCATGTTACTGCGCACACCGTATCATAGAGATGATTCAGAATTTCAGATAGATGCTTTTAGCGTAACTGTGTTGTAGATACCTGGTCACCAATTGAATTAACATAAATATTTTTACCTAGATATGCCATAATTTTTCCTGAAGGTCGAAGTAGGTACTCTTTCTAGCATTAATGATGATTTGTTCGAAAAGTGATTCTGAAGCTATAGCGGTCAGGAGAGCAGTATACTTGTTTAGCTAACTTCCCCGTTGGGTAAGATTACGTAACTGGGAAGTTTGCATTTTATAGATTTGCTTGGAAAAAACGGCTCATTACAGCAAAAACCTTGTTATTTTTTTCTTTAGGTATAATAAAGGGTGACGCGACGAGCAGCAACTCACGCCTGCTCATAAAAGCACAACACCACGCAGCTATTTGAACATGAAGAGTCCATTTCACTGCCTAGCACTGTACTACGCTCGTCGCTCAGATGTAAGATAGACCTACTTATTATCTCTTTGCCCTGCAATTTTTCTCAAAACACCGTCCCTAACTGAAACAGGGTATTGTTTGCATTGTTGGTACCAGCTGCTTGGTGATAGTAGGCAACTGGTAGAATTGGGGTACATCCCCATGATTACTCTGAAAAAGAGTCCTACCAGTATCAAATACCACAACAAGACGGAATACATGATGATATCAAGAGCTCAACTGCGACCATAAGACCTTGAATGTGATGGAAGCAGTAAGAAAATTGTGTGTATCATATAACAAGTTACTTTTCCTTCCATGACAGTTCGTTCCTTGAGAGTTGGATACTACCTACCTACCTAATCCATTTAATTCACGAGTAGTTCTTTATCATTAACAAATATTCACGTAAGCTAAAAACTCTCACCTTCAGTGACATTAGGCATTTTAGATGGTCTGAACATACAGCAACATTTTTACAATCTACCTCAGGTAAATAGTTAGGTATCTACTTTGATTGATTTATAAGTACTAAGCTATCACATCTTCAATACTAGCCAGTCTAACAATAATTTAAAGGCTGTTTTCATTCACAACAACTGAAAAACTCGAAGCGTTGTGTCCATTTTCAGACGTGCAAAGAAGTTTCAAGCATAGAACATCCATCCGCTGACAGCAGAACTCCACTCACACTTTCCCGCCATTTTTTCCAAGATGACGGTTACAAGGCGGCCGCCACAAAATGGCGGATAGTAGCGCCTGGACGTTAATAACCGGATAGGTCTGCGAATGTTTGGTCCACTTCTTCTGCAATCGCTTTGTATTTGCTTCTCTCTTCTACCACCTCATCTGTTGGGATGTTAGTTGGTTAGTAAATTAAGTGTCATATTTTAATAAGTAGGTACCTACCTACCTACTACTTTTTCGACGCAGCTATGCAAGTAATTGCTGACTAAATAGGGAGGTACATACTAGGTACCTGTGCAGCAAGTTTTTAAAATGATATTATACGATACATACACCATACCATCCATCTCTTATTCAAAAAATCTTCCGAGCACTTAGTCGACGCGAGGCGTGACCAAAATGATCGACTTTTCGTCTCGGCGTTGTCATTCAGCACGGTAATACCGCCAGCATGCTAGGCACCCGCCCAACTGGTATTGGGATGAATCATCTTGTTTATCGCTAGACTTTCATCGGTTTATGGATAACTCAGATGTCCATAGTGTAAGTAGTTAGGGATGTAGTGTAGGTTAGTTTTCATTGTAATACGAGTAATTTAGTTTTGTAAATGTGAGATATCTGTCTACTCTATATACCTATTTTGTCACGGTCACGCGGTCACGCTCGGTCAGCGCTCGGCTCGGTCGATCGAGTAGCACTAGCTGCTGTGAATATTTGCTGTTAAAAATTCAAATATGTCTAAAATACCATTGGAAAGTGTTGTACGTGATCTACAGAAGACCTTACATGAGATGGTGAAGAAGATTGCGTCTATGGAGGCTACTATACGAGAGCAGAACGCTATGATTATCAAACAAGGTGAGATAATTTCCATTCAAGTTGATACAACAAGCCAGTTAAAATCACTTATTGAGGGTAGATTTGAAACTCCAACATCGACTATGGAGGTGAATACTGCGACTCCCCCGGCAGCGCTGCAGCGACCTGTTCGTCGAGCGAAGTTAAACGCAGCGGCGACCATTAAGCCTACAGGGGAGTATTCATCGGTCGCAAAAATATCCAGCGCGAAACCCGCTGCAAAACATCAACCACTGGTTGACAAAGCAAGTCATATGACTACGACGACTCCCGAGGAGATCCGAGTCGATCCGAAGATAATGACACCTGTTGCGCCGTCAGCTGATGTTATGGTGTGTACAGACTTGCGTAAAAATACCGTCTCGCTTTTGCCGCCGACGCCACCGGTCCAGAATTGGCAAGTTGTCAATAGAAAGCGCCCTTCACGAACTCATCGACGGGTAGTTACTGGTTCTGGCAAGGAGGACTTATCGTTACAAGCAGTAGAAAAGCAGAAGCACATACAGGCCTGGTCTTTCAGACCGAATACGACGGTGGAATGTATTAATAAGCATGTCCAAAACATTATTAATTCTGACGACTATTCGGTTTTGAAGAGAGACATCAAGACTGACAAACATGCCGCTTTCGTTATAACCGTCCCCGAAAGTGCATACGAAAGATTATGTGATCCAGCGGTCTGGCCGCCGCGTGTGAAGTTGGCAGATTGGTGGTTTCCGAGAAAGCCCCGCGCCGAGCGGGGCGATGAGCCCGCCGGCCGGCCGCGCGCGCGCACCGCCAGTCGCGCCGAGCCACCACGCCGTACGGATGCATAATTCGAAGAATGAACCGACAAACAGAGTAAGCATCGAACCCCGCACGGTGGTCGTGTGTCACCAGAACGTAGCTTCCTTAGGGATAAGAAAATCACAACGGATCGAAGTGCTACTCCAGAATGAAATGGATTGTTCAGTTTTAGCACTCACGGAACACTGGTTATCATCAGAGGAGTTAAAATGCGTTTATTTAAACGGTTTCAAACTTGTTTCGTCTTTTTGTCGAACGGAGGTAGGACACGGTGGGTCGTGTATTTTTGTTAAAAATTACGTACAATGTACTGAAAACAATGAATTATCTAATCTTAGTATAGAGAGATACTGTGAGATCTCAGCAATTGACTTGATCGAGTATAACTTAACGATTATTTGTGTATATAGGACTAATTTAGTTAGTGTCAATAACTTTTTGTTATATTTTGAGCGTCTGATCGACAAAGTTAGCGACATGGGTTTAGACTGCTTGATAGTGGGTGACACAAATGTAAACTGTCTCGGCGAGGGGAATACAGACTGGAAAAAGATGTGCGATATACTGTCGGCCCACGGCATGGTGGCCGAGGTCGATTTTCCGACTAGGGTGACTCGAACCACAAGTACATGCTTAGACCAAGCATATAGCAACCTAGCGCCCGGCTCTGTCCGCGCCGCAGCCATTTGTACAAACCTGAGTGACCACCTAGGTGTTAAGGTTCATGTAACGTGTGATAAAGACACACATAAACCTACGCAGTGCTACTCGAGATCTTTCTCTCCGCACAATAACTACAATTTTAATCTATCGATCGGGAGCATAGACTGGGGTGCAATGTTCGTGCGTAATAAAACCGCCACGGATATAGCTACCTCGCTAATTAACATAATGAGGAATAAGTTTGAGGCTTGTTTTCCACTGCAAAAAATAAACTGCAGGAGAGAAAACGAATCGTGGGTAACGGACGACATAAGAAATTTTAAATCATTACTCTTTGACATAATCGAATTAAATAAATGCAATCCGAATAGTGACATTATTAATAGTATGGTAATTGACATGAAAAATCAATATGATAAGTTGTTGACATGTTCGAAATCTGACTACTACACTAATAAAATAAATAGAAGTGGGAATTCATGTAGGTCTATGTGGAATGTGGTGAATTTGGAGAGAGGAAAAAAAATTACAAGGAATGTGGATTTTACAGACATTATAAAGAACAACGACGGTTTTATCTTTCCAACAAAAAAGGCGTCGGTCGATGCTCTAAATTTTAAGTTCTTACAAGCGGCTGCTACGGCCTCGGCTCCTCGGGCGGACGTCGCGCGGGCCCTCGCTACGCTCTGCGCGGCGCGGGCGCCCGCCGATCGCTCCCTGAGGATCCGACCGTTTACTGCTGATGAAGTACACCGACTTATCACCTCACGGATTCCTCCTAAGGCCTCTCAGGACATTTATGGTCTTAGCATGAAGTTGTTCAGGGCGGCGGCGGACCCGATTGCTCCAGTGTTGTCGGATTTGTTTAATATTTGTATAAGAGAGGGAACCTTTCCTGAAGCATTAAAATCTGCTAAAATTTCACCCATATTCAAAGGAAAAGGGAGAAAAGAGGATATGGACTGCTACAGGCCTGTGTCGATAATCCCGGCTGTCGCTAAGATTTTCGAAAATGGTCTCAGCTTGCGCCTGACCTCTTTCCTCTCCGAGACTCGGCAGCTCTCCGACCGGCAGCACGCGTACCGCGCGGGCCGCTCCACCACCACCCTGGCGCGGGACCTGGTGCGGCGCATCGTCGGCGCGCGCGAGGAGAAGCAGCACGTCGCTGTGATTTGCTGCGACCTCTCTAAAGCGTTCGACGTCGCCGACCGCGACGTACTCTCCGCTAAGCTGCGGTACCATGGTCTGGGGGACACGGCGTTAGCGCTGGCCACCAGCATACTGCGAGACGGATCTCAGGTAGTAGTCGGGGATGGAGGCAGAGTTAGATCGGAACCGTTACGTTCCTCCATGGGTGTAGCGCAGGGATCCTCCGTCTCTAATATTTTATTCTCGCTGCTCCTGAACGATCTTCCGGATGCGATCACATCGGCGGAAATATTAATGTACGCCGACGACGTGGCTGCCGTAGTCACCGCTCCTACATTGGAAGAACTAGAGACGCTGCTGAATGTCACGTGCTCACAATTAGGCTGCTGGTTCCGGTGTAATGGTCTCGCGCTGAACCTTAAAAAGACACATTATTCACATTTCAGTATATCTGGTAGGAAGTACAGACGACTGCATGTGTTTGTGGATGGTGTCGAAATCCAACAAACTAATATCATGCATTTTCTTGGTTTCGAAATCGACTCTGTTCTGACTTGGGAAAGTCACATAAATAAGCTATGTGGCAAAATAGCTAGTGCGTGTTACGCGCTCCGGCGCGTGGCGCGGGTGGTGCCGCCGAGCGCGGCGCGCGCGTGCTACTTCGCAACTGTTCACTCGCTGCTGCAGTACGGCGCCGAGCTGTACGGGAGTGCCGCGGACTGGGAGCGCGCATTCCGCATGCAGAAAAGGGCCGTGCGAGCAGTGGTGGGAATAAGTAGCGATAAATCGGCGGCACCTCACTTTAAAAAACTTGGAATCATGACGCTGCCCTGCATCGTCATTTTACAGGTCGCTATGTATGTGAGAAACAATCTACAGTTGTATCCGGTTTATGGTGACCTCCATACACGACTCACGCGACGTGCGGGGCAGCTGAAAGAAATTCCTAGGACCTTGGCAAAGTCAGATAAACTAACACATGTCATGGGACCGACAGTGTATAATAAGTTACCAAATTGTGTCACCACTGCGCCAAGTCTGGCTTGCTTCAAGTCTCGCCTGAGGCGTTGGCTTGTCGATCGGACGTTCTATAGCTTGAAGGAATTTTATAACTATAAGGACTGTACTGTTGTACAATAATTTTATTGTTTCTGATTTCTGATTATTTTAATTTTATTATTAATTTGGATATGATTTGTTTGATTATTATTAATTTGACTATTATTCATTTGATTATTTAAATTGATTATTTTAATTTGAATATGTATATTTTACTATAACATTTGACATGCAAAAATGTATGATAATTACTGTTTTATTTTTATTTTCTAATGAAACTAAGTTTTTGACAATGTTATTAATTCAATTGTGATCATTGCTAGTAATGTACTAATTGCCTATGACATGTAAATAACATTTATGAATAAATGAATATGAATATGAATATGAATATGACATATTATATGGACGTCTGTCCCAATAGAACTCGAACCTAAATAAGTACTTAGGTACACAAAATATCTAAACGTATTAAATTGTCTACATACTTCTTTTTTGGATAGGTAGGTAGCTAGGTACAAAAGTTTACATAAGTACCATCCAATCGTGTTTACAAGTTTTTCGATTTCTTTTTTTTTTACTATAATACCTAAACAGTACACTTGACCGCCACCTAGCCTGATGTTAAGCGACGATGCAGTCTAATATGAAGTGCACTTAGAAAAAACCGGTTTACTCTCGATTTGAAGGCACCAAGATTGTAACCATCGGGAGAAACCCACTCCGGCAACGCATTCCATAGGCTAGACTTTCTTATCACAAAATTACTTCGAGTCTTTGGAACGTCAACCATGAAACGAGTCGCATTTGCGAGCTACGAGCAGTCCGTTAGAAAAAGGGCAAGGTGGTATTTGATCACGCAAATCAGTTACACACTCTCCGAAGTGTATCCGATAAAAACCCGATAAGCTAGCAACTTTGCGGCGATGTTAAAAACTTTGAAGTCTTTTGCACAATTATTATGATTATGATTACAAGAGCGAATCTGTTCTTGATATAATGAGTACCTCCGCACCTTTGAAAGGATGAAAGGACACCCAGTTTTTTGGCTGCTAATTTAGCCTTGGACTCGATATAAGAGCCAAAGTTGAGCGTAGATTTCAAAATAACACCCAAAAGCTCAAGATGGTCAGTACCCGGCACGGATACACCTCGAAAAGTAGGAGTTTATTGGAATGTACTCCTTTTGGCGGAATACAGACATGCCTGCGTCTTTCCCTCGTTGAACTTGACCAGATTGGCATCGCCCCATTCAGAGACTGCCTCGAGGGAAAAGTTCAGACGTTCGATCATACTCTCTCTGAGTGCCTGAGTTTGTTGTCCGCTGGCTCTTGTGCTAGATATGCAACTCTCTACAAATCTGCGTACCGAAAGACCCGGTGACTTCAACAGATCGTTGATATTGATATGCAGCAGAAAGAGCGTCGCAGAGAGGACCGTCACTTGAGGAACTCCAGCATTGATTTAGTTTTGATCCGACGAGCAGCCCTCAATGACAACTCGTATGGTTCGATCCTTCAAAAAGTCCGATATCCACACTACAAAACCAGGAGACAAACCATAGCAGAGAGCTTGGTTATAAGATTGCTCCTACTGTATAAATATCCATTTCAAAACTACTACTAGCACTAAGCTTATGATAGCGATATAGGTAATTACACAAGATTTACTCAAAGCTCAGTTTAAATCTACCATTATTACGAATAAGGTATTCAAAATTAAGTTTCCTGTATTAGTAGTCTTTTCCTAGTTGCCTAGTGGCCTTTTTGTTGAATCTGTCTGCATGTTTAATTTTCTTTGCAAGGCATGAAATTAAATAAAAATATTTATGGAGCTCTCTAACAACGATCTTCTACTGGAGAACATGCACAACTAACATTAGCAGTAGATATTTCTATTATACCCGGTTCACATTATTCCAGTCCAGCAGTCGAATCCAGCGCTGGATTGCTTACTGGAAAAATGTCAACCGGCACTGGAAAGCATTGGCACTGGATTGGTGCTTTCCAGTGCCGGTTCACATTTTTCCAGTCAGCAATCCAGCGCTGGATTCGGTCGCTGGACTGGAATACTGTAAACCGGGCATTACACACGACTTCTGCACATACTAAAAAAAGCGTCTTATAAAATTGTATTGCAAATAAAATGAAGGCGTTTAAAATATAGTACGATCACTGCTATACTACCAACTATATGTCAATCATCTATACTTACGAGTACTACAACAATGCTACTAATTGCTCTCCTTAGTTTTAGAACTCAGAGAAAAATATGAAGTCAGCCTTTCGGTTCAATGCTGATGTCAAGCTGATTTCAAATTCTTCTCATAATGCGTGCACTACTGAAAAGGCAGTAAGCCCCGTGAAGCCATAACTATAACCACGACATAGGTACAACTAACACCAGATGCCCAGGGTACTGATTCACAACACAATCCGAACGATTAAAAATTCGGAATGACAATCCTTATCTTTGTCATTCTAAACGGACAAGACCAAAACTCACAAGTTTCATTCCGTGGCGAGATCAATCCGATAGCATTGTGAATCAGGTACTAATATGAGTATACTATAATATACTTGACTCATGCTGTCAGAGTGGATAAATTACTTTTCCATTGTTGGTCCCCGTCACAATAAAGGTTGTTACAATAGAGAAAAATATGAAGTGACATACGCAGCAGGGCATCTAGAAGGGTTTATTTATCCTCCCCCAGTTATGTGGGTCTTGTTGTTTGGAAGCTATTTAAGTATTAAAATTCACATTTTGCTACTTCGACTACATCACTATCTCTACTATGCGTTCCTTTAGGCACCTACGTCAAACAACATTTTTTGTAACAGTGATCTGGGTAGCGATTCTAAATCCATTCGGTTGCATCCGACATGGAATCTCATCTCTCGGTCTTTGTCTTATCTGTTTAGCATGATAGAGTCGGATTGTCATGCCGATTTTGAACCATCCGGATTGCATTTAGAATCGCTACCCAGGTAAGCAACAATTTCAGGGAAGCCACAGTTACTAGTGTCTTCGCCATCACTCGTTCGTCTCCAATTTGTGTTATTCTATTGCTGCCCGATACTATATAACTAACTTTTGTTTATAAATGCGTGGTTAAGACTTTTGCCGGAAATTCCGAGTGGTGGTAGACTATAGTAGTTTGAGACCTGCGTGGCCATACATATTTGTAATTTTATTAGAAAGTACGTTTTGGGAAGAACCCTCTGAAGTTAGTTCACGGAGTATAACATGTACCTATGAGTTCTACATCTTCGAACAACATGCGCAAACCTCAGAATTTTCTTCCTAAAAGGTACTGAACCTACAGAATATCTCAATGGCAAATTTCCAGGATTAACAGTGGCATATTTATCATCGACTTTCATTCATGGCATAAACTTGGTATAATTTTTATTCTAAATGTATAACAATAAACAATCAGCAACAAACAATAAAAAAAATCGAGATGAATAGAAACACTAAGTAATAATCATCCCATAAAATTATAAGTCAGAAAATAAAATAAAATTATAATATGCCATGTATGGAAATAGCTAGGGAACTTGACGAACGATAGGACCTTTATACAAGGAAATTAAACTAAAACAAGTAAAACAACCAAAACTGTAATAAATTAATTTATTATATTACTCGAAAATAATAAATACGGCCATAAAGCTATAAGATAGTAATACTTTAACCGAAAATATAAAATTATAAACGTTGTTCGGTATGCGTGTGAATCGCACGGCTGGCGTGGGATGGAATGCCCCTCGGAGGACGTTCCTCCTCCAGGGTGAGCCTCGGAGGAAGTTATTCCTTGAGGATAAGCTCGACGAAGGCGGTGTCGAGGTCGTCTCCGATATCCTTGTACTTCTCCTTCTCGGCGACCAGCTCGTCTGCGCATTACGGGAATGTTAGGACAAATACATTTACAATAATCCCCTATTAGTAGGATTCTTCTTATAAATTTGAAAGTGCTTAATCACGTCCATTGTAACGGCTGAACAGATAAGGTTGAAATTCGGAATACAGAATATTGCCTGAAACATCACATTTTATCCCGGGAATATAACGAGAAATCGAACTATGCTGGTAAAACTGCAGAGAGCTGCAAGTAACTAAATAAACATTTCTCCATCATTTTGAATGACCACCCAGAAGGCGTCGCAAATAAGATGCTAAGGAAACTATCATGACAATAAAAGTGCCCTATCCTATGATGATTCAGAAGACAGCTAGCTGGTTTTAGCTTGGTACCTCAAAAAACCTTAATCATAGTAAATTACTCAATTTAATCGCTCTGTAAAATAGTGTGACAAACGGCATTCGTTTAATTATTTAAAGTTAATTTAGAATCCACATTGAAGACAAATTTCATCAACAAATTTGAAGGTTATAAGAGAAAGTGTGTTAAGAAATGGATAACAGATTCTAAATAACCCATACTTTTACCCTTAGCTTGTAGGTACATATAGTACAACACCTATCTACATGAGACCAGCCCCCGAAGGGGTACTGATAGTCATATTTTTTCTAATCTCTCCTTCAAGTCAAGTAGCTTTTAGTGCTGCAGCGAAACCAGTTACAGACGTGCCGCGTGTCAATGATCGCAGCAGCAAAGCAAGCGAAAACCTCTCGTCTGTAACCGTCGTGTAAAATAAGTAGGTAAGTAAATAAAATATTGCTTACATGTTGCGTTCCTTGTTATTGAAGCCATGCCTCGTCGCGTTGTTACCTTAAGCTTGTAGGTTTGCAGATAAATGATAGGTATCATAAGATTACGCTTTTAATTTAGTTTAGCATGCGGTATCGGTTAGAAAGCGTTTTGTCGCCCTAAGACAGCTGGGGGTTTAAATGCAAGTGATTTGTGTCGCGCCGGCGGTCAGTGGCAGCATGTGCAGCGGTCGCAGACGCGACCCACCACCGGCACGTTCTGCAGGCCCATGTCCTCGAAGGCGCTGTTGAGCTCGCCTCCAATCTCGTGGAACAACTCCTTGCCCGCGATCAAATCGTCTGCGGAAACCCCGACATCATGTCCACAATACTCCTCAACTCTCCACGCTCAAGGGCCATGCGTTCTCGCCTCTATTAGCCACCATTGAAATACTATTCCATCAGCTATGTTTTAATTATTTATTTATAAATTAAAAAATAAAACACTTTGATAGTATACTTTCTTCGACAGTCCGGTCATTTGAGTCTCAGTCCAAAGCGCGAGCCGTGTTTGTAGGAATGGAATTTGGGGTGTGATCTAAGATGGAGGAGCCGCTTCGGCGGGGGCCGGAGCCGGGGCGGGCTCTGCGGCGGGGGCGGGAGCGGGGTCAGCGGCGGGTGCCGGGGCAGCCTCGGCGGGCGCTGCGGAAGCCGCCTCAGCCGGGGCCGCGGGGGCGGGGGCGTCGGCGGGGGGCGCGGCTACCGGTGCTCCTTCGGCCGGAGCGGCCGCGGCCGCGGGAGCCCCCTCTGCGGGAGCGGCACCTTCCGCTGGGGGGGCGGCGGGAGCGGCACCCTCCGCCGGGGGAGCGGCGGGAGCGGCACCCTCCGCCGGAGGAGCGGCGCCGTCGGCCGGAGGAGCCGCCGGCGCTGCGCCGTCGGCTGCGGGCGGCGCGCCTTCAGCCGGCGGCGCGGCCGGGGCGGCCCCGTCGGCCGGCGGCGCAGCTCCCTCGGCGGGGGGCGCCACTCCGTCGGCGGGGGGCGCGGCCGGGGCTCCCTCCGCGGGGGGCGCGGCCCCGTCTGTGGCGGGAGCGGCGGGCGCGCCCTCCGCCGGCGGCGCGGCCCCGTCCACCGGCGCGGCCTCGGGCGCGGGCGCGGGCGGCGGCGGCGTGGGCTCTTTGGGCGGGGGCGTCGGCTCCTTGGGTGGGGGCGTGGGCTCCTTGGGTGGCGGCGTGGGCACGCGCGGGTGCAGGCGCTCGTACTCGCGGCGGGCCACCTCCGCCTGCCGCTGCGTGGGGTCCACGCCGGGGATCAGCTCCACGAACGAGTCGTCGATGTCGTACTCGATGTCGTTGAACTTCTCGATCTCGCCGATCAGGTCATCTGCGGGCGGCGGCGGGGTGAGACAGCGCGGCGGCGGGGCGGCGGGGCGGCGGGGGCCGCGCATGCGTTACCACAGGGGTCCACTGCGCTACTCTACGGGAGGGCTCACAGGATCTTCTCATGCCCCGTGCTTCGACGATGGTTATGTACAGTGCGCGCGATCTTCCAATTCTTTCCCTCCAAAATTTAGCTTCTCGACGCCGCGTCAAACGATCGAACTCGGATGATGATGTTTATGATATTTAACGTGATAGCTGATAGAATCGACGGGTTAGCGAAACGGGACGATGAAGGAACACTCGGATTAGTAAATGAAGAACACCGGTTAAAAATAATAATATTATATTTTATAAACACTTGTTAGAATAATCTTAAAAATCATTAATTTATTCTTCACGAACATACTTATCTATCGTATTATTAATCGACAACATGAAAAGACGGGAGTCCATCGTTCGTTCGACAGTGTTCACATTAGGAGTTAGTTTGTTTGCCGTGCACACAACATTCGCCGCGTCTTCCGACGAGCGACGCGATATAATTGCCAGCAGTTCGTAAATGAATCGTATCGACATGAAACCCGCGACGCGAAATGTACATCTGCAGCGGTCGAATGGCCGACATTTACTCATCGATTATAATTTAAATAAATAACAACGACCTCAAATTATGACACGAGATAAATCGTAGGTACTCGAAATAAAATAGAATATGCAATTATTCATACTTCATAGTAAGTATATTCTTATAAATATCATTATTTGTTGCCATCACTCATTAAATAAAAATATCTAATCTCTCATCTAATCATTAAGTAAATAGAGTTCAATATTGCATAGTGCACTCATCAAATGCTCCCGCGAATCGATCGTGGATTATGGAACCAAAAATAAAATAATATTCAAAGATTATTTAGGCGTTATACGGAATGAAGACGGAACTAAAATGTACATGCAGATAATGTGCAATTTTTATATACTAGTGCTAAATGTCTTTTTAGCTTGAGTGTAAATGCTAGAGCATTTTGGTCCCCAATTTGGAATGTCGACATTTTGTCCTAAACTAAGGGTGCTATAAAAGCTGCATACATCTTATCCATCGAAACCGATATAAACAGACACGCTCATTAAATAATGACTAACATAACTGAGGACAAATACAATTCTCGACGATGTACGGAAATATCGTTTAGGCAGATTGTGTATCAAAATTAAATAAAATAAAAAATTGCACATGGCAGTGTCATAAACATACACTCGATTTTGACATTACATTAAGAAAAAAGCGGCTGGCAATTACTCTAAAACTAATCTAAGCGCCCGCTCGCCTCATTGGTTATCGCTCAACTTGTTGCAATATGTCAATGTATAAAATAAATAATTTTCCATTTTTTTTTCGTGGCAACCCTAAGAGTTACAGTGGGTCGGTAGTGACGTGGCGGTATCGATAAGTTGAGGCGAGGTATCGATGAGCCGAGCGGGCGGGCGTGTGGGGAGAGGTGGCGTTCACATATTCTGGATGTCGTGCAGGGTGGCCTCCATTTCTTCCGTCAGAAGTTTGCTCTTTTCGCGCTCGGACACCAGATCGTCTGCAAGGGCGGAGGTGGCCGCGGTCAGTCTCACACAACACAACACTACTCGATGCAAATATTTACAATTGTGCCTTCGCTATTTTTAGAACAATACAAATAAATATTTTGATTGATTTAAAAAGTTTCGGCGTAATATAACACGAAATTTTCAAAAATAGTTTTTACGCTGTGTTCAAGGAAATTAAATTTTATAACGTTAATGGCACTCGAAAAATATTTGCATCGGTTGGACAGGCAAAATAAAACTCATGCTAAAACAACGTAAAACATCGAAGGAGCGAGCACTCTAGTGGACACATTTAGAAAAACATGCCAACAACAAATATGTATACTTAGTTCACAGAATTTATACAAAATAACCATAGAAACATTCGTCCAACCCCGAAATATGAACATTTTACTGAAATATTAACCAGAAACTAGGAAATAATACAGTGATTTGTATCAATCCTGTGAACCAATATTAAACTAATCAACTTTATAGTAAAACAGTTACGATGAAAATAAAAGAAAAATTAAGCTTTAAATGACAGCGAAAATTAAAGAAAAAGTAAGCTCTTCAAATCTATTGTACAGCATCAAACTCGGGCCAGTCGATGACGGCTGAATGGATTATGCAACTCGCGAGCAAAGCCTTGGGTTATTTCAAACGTTATTTGTATACTTGACTTCAGAGATATTCGGACAACCGAACTTGCTGTACGTCGGTGTAAACAGGACCTTGAAAACTTGTATTGGAAATTGTATTATTACCAGTTTTATACACGTTTTGGCTTTGTAGCTCACTAGCTAGATATTATCCTAGTTGATAAATTATTATTTCGTGTCGTATATTGTCTCGTTTCATAATGTTTTAAGATTTTATGAAATGTTGCGTTACCTTCAAGCCTGTCGACCTCTTTCTGGAGTTTCTGCACAGAGCGCTCGGCGAACTCGGCGCGTGCCTCAGCCTGAAATTTACATAATTCTATTTTACATTTTGCTCATTTTAAACAGCCTATTTTCTGTCTTTTTTGTGCTCTTATTTTTTTTAAAGAATTATCATGTTATTATAACTATATATGCAAAAATAGCAATATTAAAAATTCATTAAATTATGCTGTGCAGAAAATAGACTGTTTTATCAGAAAAAAAAACATGCAACTTCATTTTAGTTTTTTTTTTACTTTAAGTTAAGATCTTTCAAACAAAATAAAAATTGTACAAATTAAAAAAAGATAAGGTAATTTAAATTCCACACTAAATAACAACATTGAACACCAAACTGAGTTAGACCGTATAAAGCGGTACAAGCATGCATTTTACCTTCACCGAAAGCTGCTAAGTGCTGTGTGGCGACACTACAACACTACATAATAATACCGTTACCCAGGCTAGAATTACTTGCTAAAAATGAGGGTGAAGAATGTGGGGTGCTTTGATCGATGCCGGCAACTTCATACATTAAAATAGCTGTTTTAATGAGTCATTCATTTGTAGCTGGCTACTTGAATGTGTGAACGAATGACAAATGATGTGGACACTGAATATCGTGTCACGATTCAAAGGCTACTGCCGGTAGATGGCGTTAAAATAAACATGTACAAATTAAAATAATGTTGATTCAGCAGTAGTTTTACCGGTTGCCAGTGGCGATTGGTCGAGCATAGCACCCCTAGGTGTGAGCACAACTTACTTGCGTCAGTTTCTGCGACAGACTGTGTATCTTATCCTCGACGTGATCACGGGTCGCCATCGCCTAGCCACACATGAGCCATTATTGACGGCAAGCGACAAGCCGCATGCCGCCCCGTCGCATCCGTGTTGGGAATGTACGCATTTAGATACGACTGAACATGGAATTTAAGGATACAGCAAAAAAAAAACAAATGGAATCTGGAAAACGCGGCATGAAATGTAATAAGAATAGGAAATATTCAAATAAGGGGTTTATTTGTTTCAGTAATCAGTTCGTTTTTAAAAGGTTACCTTAAGATAGAATGGCATGGATAATCTAAAATAATGTAGATAACATTATTTTAGTGTATTTTATTTTATGTGTAGGTACCTAAGGTGTTGAATCGTTAGCTCATTTCAATTTGAGTTCTTTTTCTATTCAAATCATGTTTAATATCAAAAATAATTAGGTAAAATCCCTATTAAAGCCAACCTAATTAGGTACATATTGTGAACATCATTAAAGTATTTGTTTAGAATGAGGACAGGACAGATAAATGCATTAAATATAAACGAGTTGTTGTCAACGCCGGCGCCGGTTAAATTATTAAGGAAACTAAACGAGAAAGGAAAATAATGGTTAAAGGGTAGCTAGCGTACAATCACAACACAGATGACAATACAAATAATACATGGAAAACAATTAAAACACAGTACAGATAGGACAGAGAGACGTCATAGATACATAGATGAAGCACCAACCTCCAGCGAACGGGGCCTACACCGGACACAGCTTAATTACGACAAGCCATCATACCCTCGATGCAAATTATCGACCTTATTTACAATCGACATCAGCACAACACTACCCCCAAAACAAAATGGCGATGAGTGGTCTATGGAAGTACAACCGTAACCGAGCGCTATCTACTGGTTGCGTCCGCTTCGCTGTTCATTTTACCTCTCTGAGTTGTGCGTCCAGCAGTTTTACTTGGTTCTCAAATGTCTCTTCTCTTTGTGTCGCCTGCGATCATTTCGTTAACGAAAAAACAAAAATAAACACAACAACGAAAACGAAAATTATTCATGCAAACAGCTCTGTCTCGAGTTATATGTACGTTCGCAGACAGTTCTGTTAGTTTCTATGTTATAATTAAACACAACAATCAAAAATAGGTCTGAAGAGGAAACACTGTTACAGAACGCTACTGTCTATGCCGTTTTTACCATTATTTTTTTGCGGTAAATCGGGCATAGATTAGGTAAAGTATCTGTGCGGAAGATGCAGTTAGGCAAGCGAACGGAAACACTCGCTAATAAAACCGATCTCGTCAAATCACACCTCCTTTAGGCGGGTGGTGAGGGTTTTGATTTGGTTTTTGTACTCCTCTTCGCGTTGGTTGGCCTGTTTGAAATGGTACACAACTCTGTTACTCAATGGTCAAAACTAACAAAACAAAAACTAAACATCCTACGCAAGGGATTGGTCTGATATGGTTGGTGCATCATACTTTTCCAATAATGTCATAGTCTTCATAATATAAATATTAAATCAGAAATCCAACCTGATGGAATTGATACCTATTCATAAACCATTAGGGAAATGTCAAGATAATAATTACTTTATTCTCTGGTTTACAGTCATTGTACTTAAAATACATTCAGTTGGTAAATATATCGCTCCATCAGTTTTGTCGGAATGAGTTTGCAAATTTCTTCTTTTCAATATCTCTTAAAATAAGATTGTTACATTTTTATCAAATTTTAAAAGTAACTATAGTGTAAAATCATAATAAGTTGAGAATAACAACTGTAGTGAAACGTACCTTCTCCTCAGAGACTTCCAGGGACTTCAGGTTGTTACCAACAACGCGGAGCTCCTCCTCAAGCTCGACGATTTTGCTGAAAAAAATGAGGGGCCAATCAATTTCTACTGAACTTTTAGTTTAAAGTCCATCAAATCTTCGTCAACAAATCAAACATTTACAAGAGATTCACAAATTTATGAATTTGCAAAGTTTAATGCTCATGAAAAATAAGAGAAATTCAATCTTCATTTTTGTTTTATATATACTGTACAGCAATAATAATTGCAGTAACATCATGTTTCATTTATATAACCTTCCAATGTATTATCATTATATGACACGTTCTACATTGTTCCGATCCAAATTAAATCACGACTCATTCTTATTGGAATGACATTATTGCATACTTCTGTTTAAAAATAAAGGGCTCTCAATCAATATCAATTAAAGGGCCTAGCACGAACAATGACCGGAATACTTGGGCTTGAAACAATGGGATTTAAATCTATTGTGATTTAGGTGTTATAATTATTGTGCGTGGCTAGTAATGTTACTTTCTTAGTATATTTAAGAATGTGCTAGAATTTGTTGATGATTATGTTGAGTATTCATATTACATAGCAGCAAATAATGTAAGTATAAAATAAACAGCAACGTTCAATAAAATTCATGCAGAGTTGCGTTGACACATGTCGAAATTCGCGTAGTCTTAAACTTATGTTTCGAATTTTAACTTTATCACAATCAATTAACACGTTTGGACTCAATAAGATAAAATATACATGGAAAACGTTTTAGTACCGACCTGGAGATCAGTTTAGACATGTCTACTGTTGATTTTACGGTAATTTCGGATGTCGTCACTCACGTTCATAAAATTAAGTACAACGTTTCGTCAAGGCAACTCAATGTATTGGCGTGTTCAGTGAAAACTGTAGTCAACAGATTACATTACTATTTTCAAGTAAACGCAAGACTTTCTCGTTTTCACTGGCGCATCGCGCGCAACATGCGCTACAACGGCTGAAACTGATGCAGTTGACAGCAACAGCTACGTATTATTAATAGGACCACCTACATTCTCATCATTCACCATTTCAACTCTCTAATTCGTAATTTTCTTACTGGGGTAAAATGATTATAAAAATGATTTTTCAAAATAATTTTATATTCCGTACAAACAGTACGTACAGAGAAGGAATAAAATTACAGAAGTTTAACATGACTGTAGAGATGGTACACGGTGAAAGTTGTCCACAACCGTGGGTATTTTTAAACCCAGTATATCCACATTTTTGTATCCCACTTAATAGGTAAAGGTAAAAGACGTGATGAGAACGCAAGTGATACTAAAGTATTTCAATGTAACTAGAGACTTACGACTTTGTAACTTACGACTTAAAAAATAATTATTGTTAATCTTTGAATTACCATCATTATGTTTAGTAGCTTTGTCAAGCCATTCACAGAATGATATTGGTCGGTGCGTAAATGGTACAAACCAACATTCAGATAATTAAGGATTTGACACTCGATTAGGATAGTCCTATAAAAAGTGTTGGTCCCCAGGTACCATTGACTAGCTAGCAACTCTGGAGAGTCGTAATAAAGTGCTGATTGAGTTCCAGTAACCACTGAGTAGCTAATACTCTGGGGAGTCGTATAAAAAGTCTTGGTCTCCAGGTACCATTGAACAGATAAAATTCTGGGAAGTCGTATAAAAAGTGTTGATCCCCAGGCACCATTGACTAGCTAGCAATTCTGGAGAGTCGTTTAAAAACTATTGATCCCCAGTTACCGGTGAGTAGCTAATACTCTGAGGAGTCGTATAAAAGTCTTGGTCTCCAGTTACCATCGAACAGGCAGTACTCACCTATCGCTCTGCTCAGCTCGCTCCTCCGCGCGCTCGAGGTCCTGCTCCATGAGCACCAGCTTCCGCGCCACCTAACGCCGGCCGAGCGTTAGTACACGCCCACACGCACACACACACAACACACACTAACACTACTGCTCCCACGCCGCGCTCGATCACTCGCTTCGCTCCCGCTGTGCACACTACGCTGACGGTGCGGGATTTTAACACAAGGATTTTACAGGACTTGAATAAGGATAGGGTAAGTGATTAGGCTGGAAATGCTAAATTTGACGTGGATATTTTTACAAATGAACACTACAATATTACTGAAGATGATATCGTTTGTGAAAACAATGTTGCAGAGGATAGGGATCAGCGACGCGGTGCTGCAGTTTCAGTGCGGGCTCGTCGTCGTCGTGATAAATGGAAGAAATTCTAAGCGAGGCAAAAGCAGCAAAACAAAACATCAACTCGGGAGCAAAGCAGGGAGATCGAGAGCGGCGTCAGAACTCACACTAAATAAAAATATGTAAACGAGGGTTGTCCCAAAACATTATACTTCTAAAAGTTAGATTTTGTTGCAAAGATTATCATTATTATCTAAGTGCTATCTAGTGCATTATTATAATCGTTATGTGATGTGTGCGGTTGCATATGTGCGGCACGCATACGGCCAGTAATTCTGGTGTAATGCGGTGCATATCTGAAAACGAAAATTGCCCTATACCACACATATTTCCGACAGCCTAGCTACAGCCACGTCAATCACATACAGTAAGGACAGAAGTTTAGTCGAGACACGGACATGATAGTTAACATTTAAGTAAGAAATATCCATGAGATGGGGCAACCCTTGTTTTAGTCTTGACAGCAGTCACGTAGGGTAGCGGCACTTCGCACGCATGTGTAAGTGACGCTACCCTGTCTACTTATGATCTAAAGGTGTAACCAATTCAATTCACATTGAAAAGATTACACCCGATTAATAAATGGTAAATGCAAATAAAAGATAAAAATCTAAAACTCAGCTTGTAGCGGCGTCACTCGGTGACCTAGATTCTGACATGCAATATAAAATAACAGCAGGAACCTATGTTAGAAATACCGATGAAGGTAAATCGGGTTACAGTGCGATGTTAAGAATGCAAATGAACAACCATGCAGAACGATGGCGGAAACTTGCAAAACGAGGCCTCGGGACCGCCGCTCTAAGGATCGGTATCGACCATCGCTCGGTACGTGAGCTACTTTCACGATCACGAGATTAATGGCGTCCACGCCAGTGGAGCGAGGGTCAACATCGCCCGGGCGGGGGTCCTCCGGCGTGAGACCTACGATTCGCCGGACTCAGCACGCTCCTCCGCACGCTCCAAGTCAGCCTCGACCATGGCCAGCTTACGAGCGACCTGAACATACCACACACGTTACTACACACGCTCGTATAACGTCAGACGACAGCTACAGCACTCGATACACCCCTCGTATAAGGCAGCGTAGTTATATAATACACGAAAGAGACCGCGCAACCTTAAAAGGCGAACGGGCCAAGATCAAGCCCCGTACGATTCCTTCTTGGGACGCTGACTTTTACGACTGCCTTCACTCCGCAGGGTCATATGTCAGGAGAATTGGGACATTATTATTACTAACCATATGGTTTCGAACATACGATTTATTTGATACAGAACGGCGAACAGTGCTCAAGATGTATAAAAATGATATCTTATCTTGATACGATATGCTGCGTCAACATTCGAGAACCGTCGCTGCAACGGTAACACAGTAACACAATTCTTCCATTACGAATCGAAGCTCACACTGGTTATTCATCGCAGGGATTGTTATTACGTCGAAATTCACATGTGAAGTCAAAAGATTAGTGGGAATTCCAAGAACTCGAGTCAGTTGCGGTATTCGAAAGTGAGAAAGATATGTTAAGAAATGTCAGTGGGGAGAGGGAGAAGGGCAAACATTTACGACTGCAAACATTAAATTCGCGTTCAACGACACTCGAGATTCGAAAGTACACAGACTTTCCTGATAAACAGAATGGGATGGCAAAGACACAAGACACGCAGAGAGTAAAGCGGCAAACCACACGACATTGACACTCTCGTATAAAGACCTCGTCGTATTTCTTGTCGGCCTCCTCGGCGAGGAACCTGGCTTCCTTCAGCTGGTTCTCCAGAGCGTCCATGCGCTCCTCATCGGCCAGGGACCTGTTCTCCAGAACCTTGCGAGCGCTGTCAGGATCAATCGCCAAATCAGTACAATAGTAAAATAAACTTATTTGAACACTAGAAAGCAACTACCGTTTTACAATTAATTATTGTCATTGAAACATAATTGCCACAATTTACACTTTTAAGTTAAATATACCACATATTTAACTTACAATTATGTTATTACAGTCACATTTATGTAAAATCGTTTTCTTTTCAAATAACTTTATTTTGTACTTTTTAAGGCCAGTGAAATTTTAAATTCCAGATGCGAACTTAGACTTAAATACCGTAAATAAATGATTCCCTGCTGACGTAAAGATCATCACATCCCTAACGACTTTGTGCACCTATCATAAAACTTTATACGGAGGTTGAAAAGCCGAAACTCCGCGATGGAATGAGTTCTAGTGGTGATGTTATTTTAGTTGACTCGTAGAGAAACTAGTTTCGTCAAGGGTGACCCACAGTTAGAACACATGCAAGGAGACACTACATCGCAAGGAACACACAAAGCGAGAAACCCGTTGAGCTGGATACCGTCGTGATGCAAACCGCCGATGCACAGAACTTTTGTTTCGGCGCTCCCAAATGCCTGGATTTAGGACACAAAAGTGAAACTAAATGCTTTCCAATTTTTAGCTGTTAACACTAATATAATATGCATCTTTAGATTGCACAACATGGACTAGGAAAAATTGATTAATTATTACTTAAAACGACAGTTTTGTATGTTTCATATCTTTGAATATTATGCGTGCGTATGTTTGTGCAATCTTCGAACTGCATGAAAACTTCGATAATCCAGTTTTTGAAATTAAACGATGCGATAGCAGAACTGGATGATCAAGTTTGTAAATGACGTTAATTATAATGCATTCGTTGCTGTGTCGAGGATTTATTAATAGCATAATATAGGCACTTCAATTAATTGTCGTACTAATCAAAAAGAAAAGTTACGTAATTGTCGAAGGGAAAAGTAAAATGCCCAGTTTGGACGCGATTTAAAAGTAATAAAACGGCTCGAAAGTTTCAGACTTCATGACTCAGTATTGTTAGAAAGCATCAATCGATATTTCAATGCACATATTATGAAGGCATTGCCACATCCTAGGGAACATTGGCACGCCATCAAAACGTTAAACAATAGACCTATTTGCAAGGGTCGACATTATGCTTAGTAAGCCCTCGGTACAGCACGTGCAATGGCCAGCCTGCAGAAATATGACACATCGAGCGAGAAATAATGAATTTTTCTGCAAAGTAGAAAGAGTTTTTAAGATTTCTCTGAACAGAAACTTTTCATTTATGAATAATTCGTGTGCCATATTTTATGGGCTTGGTATAGTAACATAATGACGTCATAATCAGGCTGTCACCTCTTCGTATTTCTTGTCCGACTCCTCGGCGATGAGTTTGGCCTGGGACAGCTGGGCCTCCAAGATGGCGACGCGATCGTCCTCCATATTGGTTCTGTTCTCCAGCGCCTTGCGTATTCTGGTTAGTGCGGGGCCAAACACATGCGTGTTATAACATCGATAAAACGAGGGAACACTCGACACCACAGCCATCACTCTCCCAACACTAGTCACGTTACGATTTGTCAAATTTCATTGAAATCGATCCAATTAATTTGTGGTGAGCTTCAATTTAGAGCAAAGAAATTTGATAAATCATGTAACTTAATCAGCTAATCGTAGTCTAACAACATGTTTCGTTTGCTGCTTTCTCGGCCAATCAATCGTCCATGTAAGCATAGCTTTATACCGTTCTAAAGCGTTGGGAAGAGCTATGACTTGCGTTATCTTTGATAAATAGATGTGGCTATATTCAAATGAAAATGGCAAAGAGATTCTTTCACCTGTCCAAATAAAATTAATCGCACTTTCTCATGGTGTATTGTGATCAGGTAAAGATTTTAACAAGTAAACTAATTGAGATAAAACAAGAATTGTTACACAGAAAACAAGTCCAAAATATGGTGGTTAAGGGCAAATAAATAAACAGAAAAACATTCATGCACACTGTTAATAAAGTACCTAATAATATTAAAGTAAACGTAACATTTTAAAGTATGAAGTAATCCAATTTAACGTTGAATTTGAAGAAGCCGTAGTAATACCGTCTCAATGCCAGCTATAAATGGAGCAATCTCAGACAGTTTTAATAACGTAATCTGAGGTAAGCATTTTTATATTTCGCAAAATATGCAGTTATTTTAATAACAAAATCCTTGTACGAGTCTTCAAATTCAACTAATTCATTATTAGGAATGAATCAGTTCGGCCATGGGACCTGACCGTATATAGTTGGCCTTAACTCCAGTTCTGGTCTAAACATAGAAATGCTTAGTTACGCATGTATACGGACGCGTTTCGGTTTTGTCATTCGTAATGTGTACAGTTAAGACATGGAATTCCTGAGCAGAATCTGCATATTTGACCCGGCATGGGTTGTTACTGTGCGACTGATTATAAGTATCCGAGTGTAGATACTCGTAAGCTATGACTCATTCCTTTATACGGTTTTCCTACTCGCTACTCGCTACCATGTGGTAAGCTATTAATGAAAACAAGCTTAACCATTTCTAACACCCACTTGATGGAAAGCAAACGTGGCCAAAGTAACTACACTCTTACGTAGAAAGTTTGTGGTAAGGGCAATTTGATCAACGACATTAAATAAAGTAGAAAATACGAAATTAAAAACTAAAGCAACATCTAAAACAATAAATATTCTAAGCTGTTTTATGTTAAATATTGAGGTGTTCTACAATGGAGCACGCTTACTCAAGAACTTTAGAAATAATTAACGTGAAATATTTCGGCAAAATGAAGTCTTTTATTTATGTCAAAACTAACTGAACCACCGTTCAGACTCCACTCAGTGGATTATTTTGACCTTTTTTTTAGAAATCCCAAACTATGTAAACCACCGCTGAGACTCCGCTCATTGGCTTAGTTTGACCTCTTTTTAGAAAGTCCCCAAGTAAACCGGTGTGGACTCACCGTTCGGACTCATCGGCGGCTTGGCTAGCCTCGGAGAGCTTGGCGGTGGCGGTAGCGAGACGCTCCTCGGACCTCTCAAGATCCTCCTCCAACAGCTGAATGCGTCTGTTGAGAGCAGCGACTTCGGACTCGGCCTACGGACAAAGATATGTATGTCAGGAACACTGAAAAAGGAAGGCTGAATTTTTGTCAGGAACTTGTATGGATCTACTAGCAGCGCTCTGCGGTCTTAACCGCGCAGTTCCCGATATTTTGCCGCAATAAAAAGAACCCATGTGCTATTCTCGACTTAAATCTATCTGTGTTTAAAATTTAAATCCATTCCGTTCAGCCGTAACGTCATTTTTTTGCAGCAACATTTTGATTGAGCCACAAATATCCAAACTTTCAATTTCAAAAGAATAATATTAGTAGGATAATATAAAAAATGGTATCTATTAATAGATAGATAGTACAGATGGTTAATACAATTTCGAAAATTATCATGTTCCTTTTTGTCCCTACAGATAGGTATATTGATTGAAATTAATGAGTATTGTCCGGACAATTTTAGATCCAGGATAATTTTAGAGACATACAATACATACATCGAAAATGACGAGGATATTTTTTAATGTGATAATAATAAATTTGTTCGTAACATTTTGAGGTTTTACATATAGAATTAGAAAATAACAAAGGCCAAATTTAACAAGAAAACGAGCAAATGAAACAAAAAGCCAAATATTTCAGTAATGTCGAAAATGTGTCAAGTTTGTGATGCGCCGGAATCGACATTATTAGATAAGTATTTCTCTGTTTTGTCCCTTTATCAGCGGAATTTATACTAACTAAATTCCAGAGGAAGATACGAGCAACGAGAGATTAAATTGCATGGTAAGAGAAAGTTTATTACTAAATATATACATAATGTATAATGGCGGGACAAAAAGGTATTAATCACGATTGATTAAAAACGAGTTATGGTGAAATGAAATGCAACTGGCCAGTTCTAATTCGATTCTCAGATAATCTAATCGAGGCTGAGCGTGATTACAATTAACGCAAAGACATATTACTAAAATACAGTAGAAAAGTAGCCTTTGTTAACCATACATAACACATAATACAAAACGTGAGTATCATTGAGAGTCATCAGACAGTAAAGTCTAAACAATCAAAAAGTCTGACATACATTATAGAAGTAGCACACGTACAGTAAAATACTCGAATTGAATATCTATTGCCAAAAATCTTCCTGCCTCAATTGTTCGTAGGAATTTTTAGCACCGAACAGTATTACGTACCGCGCTTAGCTTGTTAATAAGCCTGTGCTAAGAATTACTCATAGCCTTAAGGCATTACGGTACAAAAGAACACGACAAAATACCAGATACCGAGTAAAACGAGGCCTCGGATGCGTGAGCGTAAAATTGAAATCGTAAATCCATAGACGAAGGAAATACAATGGCCATGGAAACAATCGGTAAACTAACAAGGGACGAAGTACCTGACTAAGCAACGATGGGTTTTATTGATACTAACCAATGAACTAAAACGCCAACGGTAGTTGTAATTATATTAACAAGTTCAGCATTCATGAGCGCAGATAGTTGAAAATAAAAACAGATATTAAAGCTACAGGACACGGATGTCAGACAGGTAACCTCGGCTCACGCGGCGGGGCTCTTGACCGAAAATTAGTGATGTGCGCAATGCATTACTTTCCCGTTACTTTTATCGACATTTAACTTTGTATGTTTATCGGCTACTTAAACGTAAATTAATACGTTTTTGATAGCGTGTACAAATTTACCAAAAATGTGTGAAGATTAAACCGCAACGTTAATCTTGCGATAGTTATTTATGTTCGTACTGCACATGTCGATGATATCACGTGTCCTTGTGGCGAGGAACCACTCGACAATCCTAGTTCTAGTTCCTACTATCCTGTGTCGTCACCGACCGCGGACGCTAATAATATACATGACGACACTAGCGATCCCAATCACAGACTCGCTAAGTCGGAATACATTCTTTGAAAATACATTCGCGGCAATTAACTCAACCACTAGGTGTAACACTCTCACGACCACGACAAGCGCTTCTAACAAGCCCAAGTAATTAAATCGTGAAATGTAATGGAAGTTTTTTTTTTGTCACCAAACTCGTTAGGTAAACGCATGATTTATAGCGTCTGCTCGTAATCACCTTGAACTCTTTGAGCAATTTGAATTGTGGTTTAAGGCTATTCTTATGTTGAGTGAAGCCTGTTATGGTGGGTCAAAGACCTTTATCTTGAGGACATTGTTGTAACAAAAGTAAAAATGGACTCCCTGTATCTCCCTATTTTTTTTAGTTTTGTACACCTGTACTTTCGACGAGAGTAGGAGTGCATTGTTTAATTTATGTGGGATCGACTAGGGCTCGACTATTGTGGCGATTGAATGGCCCTACACAAAAGCGATCCCCGTAACTATTCCAATAAATTGTAGTACAATGCTGGTCACGGAAACGTACACAAAAATTTTGTTGCTTACACTGGGTCATACCCCTCGGACTTGGAAATAAAATGTAGATTGTTTTTGGTTCTGCCGTCAAATTTAAGTGCTAGAAATGTAATATTTCGTTGGTTACAAACCCAAACTAGATAAACAAATTATCTAATTATAAAATGCTCTTCAGTCGCTTCAATTATTTTACACCTAACGTTATCAATTTCGTTCTAAATTGCAGATAGATACATTTAATTGCTCCAATTAGTCCGCATTCCAACTAAACGTTTTTACCGTTTTATTTGTTGTAATAGAGGTATCTTCAAGTGGATAACTGTTTCCTTTGACTATAAATGACATGTTTAAAGTTGACCTCAACAATTGGTGTTTAAACATCATGTTGACTGTTAATGTTGATACACGCCCACAATCAAACTCATTCTATTACTTTCGGTACATCCTCGCTCGACATATTTACAACATCTTCCTATTGCCTATTACGTTCCGTTTCACGGTCATCGTCATCGTCAAAATTTGATAAGTAATAATTACATTTTACTTTTGCATTATCTACCTCAATAGGTAGGTCTTGTTATCGCGTCCGATAGACGCAAGGAGATAAGTCATGCGATGTTTTTTAAGATATGACATACAAGGGAAGGCATAGATTACACACGAGTGAGAATATGAATCAACTGTTGATGTATGTAATTAAGGAAAGTTTTAAATTTAGAATACTGAGGATGATTGCAGGTGTTTATGTGGGGTCGCATAGAGCAGAAGTTACGTCATGTGACGGTAACGGCCGCGGCGCGGACGCGAGGCGTGTCCGCGCGGCTCAGACGGCGCCCTCGAGGACGGCCGCGCCAGGAATGTCAGCGAGGGAGCCGGCTCCAGCCCGCTGAGCCCCGAGCCTCGCTCTACATGTGCCCCTACACCGGTACTCGACCTCCGACGCAACCAAACCTGTTACGTGTAACACGAACCGACCGACCTACCTACTCCGTTCTACGCAACCCTTCACCCACCCAGATTAGGGAACGACTACCACTTTTGAGGAACGACTCCAAATTCAATGGACAAAACGAGGTACTCGAAAGATTATTCGCCATCTCTCTCTGCGAGATAAGGCCGAGATGAATCCGAAAGAGACGTGAATATGCGTACGTTGCCTGCACACCGAAGTATGGCCGGACATTACTCACTATAGGTAGATAGCGCTAGCCTGATAACTCCCATATTTTGACCCGTTATTAACGAACACAGGTACACATCGAAACTGATATTTCACAAAGCACACGGCACAATTACAAAACACGTTTTCTTACTTCTTCTCTCCGCATAATTTCCACTTGTAATCGTTTGTGATACTCCTCACATTCGTCCTTATATTTCTCCATTTCTTCTTTTGTCTGGCGCATTTTCTTCTTGAGAACGTCCAAAATCGTTCCTTGCTGCATGTTTGTCGTCATTTTGATTCACTTTTATGTATAAATCGGTTTCCTTAACTATAAAAACTAGAGACACCTTCGCCTTAGTCGCGAAAATGCCAACTGAATGCCTCGCTCGCGCTCGTTATTGCTCCGTATCGCCGAGATGGGCTCGGCACGAATGAACACAGCCGGCGAATAAATAAAATGGCCGCCACTGAACTTAAGTGCTTCCACTTCACTTGAAATGCCACTGATTGCACCGGGTGTCGTGATGTGGATAATAAGAAATTGTTCAAGATAATATCGACAATTATCTGAATATTAAAAATAGTATTTCACTATTCAACAATTACACAATGACTTTGACAGCGAGACACGACATAAACGTCACACGTACGAGCCGCGATAAGGACAATCGACCGACTGAGGCCGCGTGGCTCCACCTGTACGAACTCGGTTCCAACTACATCCTGTGGGGTCAAAAGCATGGTGTTCAGAAAGAAGCCCAAAATATGGGATGGTCGAATCGGTCGAGTGACCGTACACAATTAAACTACGGAAGTAGAGCTGTTTGGATACAGTGAAGGGCTATTACCGAGCATTGTGTAACAATTATGGGAATTCGTGTTCGAAAACTATTACAGAAAACCACAAAAGTCATAATTTTTAAGTTTTACATACTTCGCAATAAAATATTATATGCATATAGTGTACATTATTTCATCAGAGGACAAATAAAAATTGAAATTAATGGAGTCGTAAGCGATGATTAATAATTTTCTACATGAAACTCTGCATCAGAAACTAAAAAGACTAGCGCCATCTATGTAAACTGTTAGGTACTACGAGAACACATTCCACAAGTCAGAAAGGCAAGTCATTGGTCATTGAGTGCGGTGCGGCGTAACCACGGCGTCCAAGCAAGCACGAATTACAAGAACTGCCGAATTTATTATGACGTCGTTTGGAAAGTGTGCAGTGTACCTCTTTAAAATTCCACTAGGTACCTACGTAACACCACAAAATGCAAAAATTGCCTTGTATCCACTGTCGGTAAAACAGAACACCCAAGCGACACAACTACACTCCTCAAACTACCTAAAGATTTTTTTTTATTTAAATTGCAAACATGGAATATTAATAATGTTTGCCGACCTCTTTACATTACCATCAATTTTGTACGATGAGCAAGAGTGATATTTAAACAATCAACTTCATTTCGTCAGTGTTAACCATATTTTATAATATGCATCTTGCATACCCAAAAAAAAATCTCTAAAAACCCTATTTACAAAACTAGAATTATAACTTGTAATCTATATCTTTTCATCCGAGAAAATATAAGTAACGCAACGCTCGCTTGTAACTATTGTAGTTTTTGTGTATTTTTTATCTCCGTAGCCTCAGACAGCATTATCTGATCACTCACCTCTGCAATGTTGACTCATTTCGTTTCACATTTACGAACAGAAATTGTGCACTAATTTTATTAACCTTGGAAACTTATTCACGTTTTCTAAATGAACTCCGGAATATTTGTGCTTTTGGTACACTTGGGTTGGGTGCATATTTATATTAAAATTGTATAATATCTCAATAAAAAAGTCATTGAGTTGTTTTACAATAATAAGTAATTAAAGCAAAACATTTCATTGCATATCACTATCTACTTTCTTTGAAGTTAGATCCTTGTTCCCCAGCTTGTTTTTATTGATCTCATCATCTTACTTCTTATCATGTCATTATCATTAATCATCGATGCATTAAGAGGGCAATTTATTTCTAATACTAAACTCATTTGCACTATATTTAGGACTATTTCTTGTGTCTATGTGATCTTGGTTTATTTATTGTCCAGCAGATTCTTAATTGCATTGCCAGGTATCATTGTAACATGATAATTGTACCAGAATATTTACACCATATGGTTCGTTCAAAGGTATACCATAAATGGACAAACAACGCTTCAATGCATTGGTATAATCAGCGGTCACGAGCGTGCGATAATGACTGCTCACCTTTGGAAAATATGTCCACGAGAAACTGACACGGCCATCTGGCAATAGATGACGTGTTTACGTACTGATTAATGTACTTTATTAGACCGGAGCGAATGGCATTAAACAGAGACCGTCTTATTTATAATATCCTACGCTTCAAGATGAACTACCCGAGTGCGATGCGCGCCCGGGCATACAATTTAAACGCTTAAATTAAATATCTGGGTTGTATAAATTAATGTCCCTTAGAGGCTTAATGAATACCTCTATGTAAAAGCCGTATGAATGTTAAGAAAGTTTAATGTGCTTATAACATGGACTTAGAGTTCAAAATACAAAAAGACTTGAGTTTAACTTGCCAAAAAGATTTTGAGATTTATTTGGTCTATAAAATATACCATGGACTAGAATTTAAAACCAACTAAAACAATACCATTAATAATACACAAAATTAAAACACGAAAGAACGGATAATACATTTATCCGATTGTCGCATAGACGCATAGGTATAATAAATGCTTGGCGTTCAGACAAGACATTCCAATACGAATTCAATTAGGCAGATTTCACAAGAATGCTGACAAATTAAATGGATCATTGGATTCATTGCGTGGTTGCATGTATAATTATGCATTAAATTCAATCTTTCTTATCTATCGCATGCGAAATCGATTTTTATGTGAAAAATGTGTCTATGCTTTACGTTCCCTTGGTGCTATTAGACGCATAAAGTAATGCGTATTTCTTATAATATATTATGTGCAATTATTTAACATTAATATCTTCTTAAATTAAACACTCCAAATAAAGCCAGGTGTACCTTGAAGGTCTTTCATCTAAACACAAAGTTTTTTGAATATTTTCTCTCGGGTTTTTTCGGATTGATATGATATCTTATTTTGATTTATTCGAACAAGTTATGTTTGTTTGTATCGCGACTTAGTATGATCTAATAGGCTGCCGTGATTTCTAGTTATAAAAAAAATAAGCTGATGCCTTCTAGAACATAAGTGCCTGATGACCTCCAGTACAACTGCATTGACCTACTGCGCGTCTCAACAAGATTGCTAGTAAGTACTATGTTCCTACATTGTGTATAGTCTACTTTTGCAGATTCTTTTTCTTTTAAAGAGACCTACAGCAGTTAGCCTCACGTGACCCAATACTTTCTATCAAACTATAATATACCATATAGGCTAACGCATAAGGCGCTGGACCCTACTACTAACCCAATCTTACCGGACTGGACGAGTACTACATCTCGTACACTAGCACAAGGGCACCTCAAACGGTACGACTTCTGCTTGGGCTGCAACTGATAGGGAAGATCCTAGCATCCCAGACTAGATAAGAAAGACGACCTTATTTCCCAGATGAGGATGTCCTACGAAAGAGCGAAGGACCCTTCCTAGCGAAGAGAATCTAGGGACATAGAGGCATCTGCCGAAGTTTAGCAGGTATTTAGTAGCGCTAATATACTAATTTTTATTGACTTGATGTCGACTGCCTTATTATTTGGTGTATTGTGTTGCAATATATGTATCCGAGTCGGCTGACTGATTGTTATTTTTACCATTCAAGCTATATTTGCAGTAATAATGTGGAACCAATGGTCATAGCTAAGACTAATAAAAGAACAATCGAATGATTTGCAAATCGATTTAGAACGGTAGCATCCATGTTGTAGGAACTAATGTTTACAATGGGTCGATTGTCTGCTGGTTGGTTTCTAGTGTATTATATCGTTTGCATTGAGACTACCTTTAATATACTAAACGATAGAGTGATATTATTTGTAGACGTGATTTATTTGTGCTTTTAACAAGAACCTATGCCCAGCTGGCCTTAGTTCTTACTTCCGAACGTTATCCTAGCGCGGAGGGCGCATAGCCCAATTAGCTTTTAATACCCATGTTTAAGTTGTACTATGAATTGACTGCCGTTGCCCTGTCTTCATGTTATGTATTTTGAGCGCAATTTCCTGAATTTGTTTTTCCGTAAGAACCAAAAACTATCAATCACAATCTACCATCACCACTTTACCACCGGTAAAGTCGTTCTCGAATTTTGGCTCGACCAAGGGAAATATTTATTTTATAAAAATATACATTTTTGTATATTCTTAAGCGACAAATATGTAGTTCAAACACTTATTTAATATTACGGTAAATATTATACCATTTACAAAGACTTAGAATGAAAAATCTAGCAGAATAATACTTACCTATTTAACCGTTGGAAATGTTTGAAAATAATTTTAACAGTGTTGATGGAAACCGCGGTTTATGTCCAACTAGATCTTGTCCAGCATAAGATCGAGACACATTGAGACCAGGGTATTGATTCACAACGCAATCCGAACGATTCAAACTCGGCATGGCAATGCTTGTCTCTATCATTCTAAACGGATAAGACAAAGACCGAGAGGCGAGAGGTTTTATTCCGTGTCGAAATCAATCCGATTGAGTTGTGAATCAGGGTACAAGGATAACTACAAATGATGATAATGAAAAGGATAAAATTCGAAGTAATTAGGTAAGACGTCGACGTTAATTGGTTGCTTCGTTAGAAATTGATATCCGTAACTCAATCGAACATACTCATGCGTTCGTATTATCATCGGCAGTTTTCAGACGTTAGGCAACGCCACTTACTCAAATGGCCTAGCTCAGTAGTTACGTGTGAAGTTTCTATTTTGGCTATGACACTGCATTTTTAGTTGTTTCAGACTTATAACTTCTTCGTTCATAAATTTTAATTTTCTAATTGGGCGACAGCAGTCCTTAACTATATGTCTTTTCTTTTCTGGGTCCTCGTTTATTTTCTTTTAATTGTTGACACAATTTGTTAGTACCTACGTATAGTCAGTTTATGTAAAAACATTCGGATTAATATTGAGTTCAAAACTAAATTAAACTGTTCAATCATTGACAACCTTTTTCTACAGCACAAGCACAACTGTATCTATTGTTTCAGATCTCTTTTTCAATCTGTATACCTACACTTACCTATGCTATTACGATTTTAATTTATTGTTTAGTGTCAATGCTTAGTATTGTGAAACTAAGCATTGATACCTCATACAATATAATTTTGGATAAAATCGGTGCATTGTTATGCACGCAAAATAAAACAGTAGCACGTCACTTATCGCTTGTGAAAATTTTAGAAAGTCGTTCAGTCACACCTACTTACATATTCAGACGGCTAATAAGCATTGTTGCTGCGATGAATGCTGCCAGATTCAACATTAATTTATTTCATCCTAGGTATTTAAGATTACCTACACCTTGAGATGCTATCTGGTAAGTCAAATATTCAAGCATTCTTCAGATAGTGGGCGAGATAAAAATGTCAACTAGCCTAGCCACCTAGAAACAAGTTGTAATAAACACATTTCAACGACCGAACTGCCTCAGTAATTGAGATCAGAGCCCCAACAATGAAAGAAGACGTAAATAAACAGAGCAATTGATCGAGTGAAAAAATGTTTACAATTTAGATTAGTGTAAGGGTCGGAAGGGCCACGTGTAGTCGCCGCCACGCGACATCTAGCGGGCCAGTGTGCGGTCGTGCAAGTAAACATGTCAAGCGGCTGTCAGTGGCTCAGCTGATCGCCACGCGCGCGATGTGCCCGCAGCATCAATTCTCCGGACTCGATTAAAAATAGTTCTGTGCGCATTTGGCCCACGCTTGTACACTCACACGACCGCACGCCAGCTCGATCGACTGAGGACATTACCCTTCTTAATGCCGTGTTCTTTATGTTCTGCAACTCGTTCTTGATCAACGCAAATTTCATCATGGTATCCGAGGAGAATATGGAGCTCCCGAAGGCCAGGCCGGGGTAGTCGGCGCAGCGCCGCCGCCGCCGGCTCTCTCGCTCCGCCAACACCTCGGTGCATTCGCTCGTGCACCGCAGCTTCGCCAACTCCGCCGTCTCGGGGTCATCATCGGATATCGTCTCCGAAGGCACGGGATTAAACTCGGCTCCGTCCCCGGGCAATCTCTCTTCTCTAAATGAAAAATCATCATCGGACGTATCTAACGAGTCCGCATCCTTAATTCTATTATCCTCGATTTCTCCATCGATATTCCCAGCGTCCTCGATCGTGCTTCGATTTGAAAGTGCATCGTCACTATTCGTCCTTGTCACTTGTTGAGATTCACTAACACTATTGACACAAGGCACAACATCGTCTGTCTGCGCGAGTAAGGTCACTTGTTTGGAAGGTTCGGAGGGCGGCGGGGGCGCGGGCGCGGGCTGGCGGTCGCCCCGCAGGCGCGGGTGGTGCTGGTGCCCCCTGCGCCGCGCGGGGGTGCGCCCGTGGGCGTGGGGCGCGGGCGCGGACATCACTACACTCCGCGCGGTCCGACCGGCCGCGCAGCGCCGGCGGCCATATTGACGTACTGTCACGGAATCTTACTGAACTACGGCGCTGTCGTCGCGCCTTAGCCGCCGCCATGTTTGTTTTCAGTCTGTTTTATCGACTGAGTCATTATTTCAACAATGCGGGAATTTTCAAATTCCATTCCAACAAACTTATGTAGTCCATGTGTCATCATAATCTATTTAACTGTAACTATTTTCGCTGTTTATTCTTATATTCTATTTATTTTGTTTGTACGTATCTGTCGTCATCAATTTACAGCATCTGTTGTTTCTGTAGTGAGAACAATAAAAATTGTTTTTGATTTAGTTACGGAATTTCCCTACACAACAGTAAGGGAGATGACGCGCGCGATCCCGGATCTATTTCGGTGGGAGCTCCGGGCAGCGGGCCCATATTAGGTGTCGCGCCTGAAATAGCCGCTGCCTGCCCCCTACAGCGCTACATTCCCGCCGCTCGCCAACACACACGTTTCAGCTTTGTTAGCTGCCGACTACGTGACGTCATATATAAACAAACGGAAGCGGATGTTTACAGTTTTCACTACAGCACTACAAAATACTAGATAAATAGTAAATTACGTGTGTTGTAATTTTTGCTAAAACATTTAAATCACCCAAAAACGGAAACGACCACATGAAAACTATATTACCTATATTTGTTAGTTAACATTTCTTGAAAATCACAATAAGATTTACTTTTGACCGACATCTCACTTAACGTTAAGATACGGTCTACGGCGATACACGCTAATACAATAAAGACCAGATCATACAGTCTATGGCAGACAAAAACCAAAAACATCATAAACAAATGATATTGCCGACAATGATTTTGACAGACAAAATAATTAACCTTTCAATGCCCATGATTAATTAGAACGACATAAAGTCCAGATGAACCAAATTACAATTAATCTGAGATTAGATTATTTCGTCGACTAATTGCTCACGTTGATTAGTTCTATTTGTTGGCGCAGCGGTTGGTCGCCAGATGTCGATAAGTCAAGGTTTTGGTTATTATAGAAACACAAGTTAGTTCTTACTTTGGGCATGCTTTTGAGGTGCGTTTCTTTAAATATTTGTGTGATAAAGTGACAACTTTATTATTGACGTTTCAAAGACTCTAAAGAAGAAGTTTGACTCCACTATCGGTAGAATCTAAACTGTCGAATAGCAGTCTTCAAATCTAGAGATCAGTTCCTACTATGTAGTACCTAAGCCCCGCTCAAGTGTATGTAGACGGCATCGTCGCTTTATCAGGCAAGATGGCGAGCAAGCGCAAACCTATTAATTGTCGAAATATAAAAAAAACAATTATAAAAACAAAATCAAATTCATTAAAGTAGTTTTCGAGGCTAAATACAATATGGTAACTATGGTATGTATCACATCAAATTGTAAATAAAGGTATTCCTACACACACCACTGTATTTTCGAAGTCATATGTGCAATGTCACTAACTCAAAAACGGTAAAGGAAAATATCGTGAGGATATCGCATGTTTCTAGAATCTTTCGAGGTCATATGTCATCCACCAACTCGCATTGGGAAAGCGTGGTGGATTAAGACATTGACTCTCTCCTTGCGAGAGAAGGTACGAGTTCCAGCACTGGGAACATTTAGTGGAGTTACTATGGTTATGATATAATAATTGCCAAAGGTGTGAATGGTACTGCTCTAGACTTTGTAGAGTCGTACCACTACTTACAAAACTTGCTACTAGCAATACTTATACGACAAATTCTGTAATTTCCACCTGATGTACAGTTTGTGTGACTCCACGTCATAGTGCGATTTATTATTGTAAGATGAGTTTTTGTTGTCGTGCGACCGTAGTCATGTCCGTGGGAATGAGCGATAGGTTAGAGAACAAACTATCTAACTACCTCAATAAACGATACGCAACGGGAAACGATACAGTAATAACCTATTGAAATGAAAACTTCTTTTAGCGCACCGCACGCGGATTTTTTTACAGGCTGTAAGTGAAGCAACGCTTCTCGCTCTGAAGGCTCGTTCGGGTGAAATCGGTACCGCCGAGTGTACCCGAGCGAGAAAGATACAGTCAGCTGCTTCTCTTCGCTATCGTGTCGCTGTGTTTACTATATTCAATTTACCTATATATACATATATGCAATAATTTTTATTTTTAATCATTATAATTATTGAATAGTTATTTCTTATTTTAGTTTTCATTTGTGCCGTGCGGTCTTAAGCAACCACATTTTTACTTTACTAGCAAAGCCCCAGTGTTTTACCTGCGTAGTTTCAGTAGAAGTATTTTTCCCGCAATATTTAATAACAAATATTTAATCTTATTTACAAATTGTTCGATATACATATTACTAAAAAATAATTGACCGCGATTTCGTCGCTGTTGAATTTAGAAAATTACTTGAGACTAAGGACTATTGTGATTATGATTATGATATTATGGAATGGTAAATTTTTTGGCAGAAAGTTGCCTATGTACTTTTGGTGAATCCGCGAGATGCTACTAGTTACATATAATTCATCAAATTCAATGATAATATAGGAACTGTATGGGACATAAAAATAGCGCCCCTGGGGGACGTAAAAGGAACCAAATTTTCCACAAATTTGCAATCAAACATTTTTTTTTTATTGTACGTACAAATTAAGTATTATTCGTAAAGAAGTATTATTCGTAGTGCCTCGTACATCGTCTACAGTATTGCGGTTCTCACGTATTTTTCATCACCGCGATATTTGTACTAAAATGCTTAAATCAATATTAGTTCAACTGCTGTTGTGGCTTGCCTCGATGAAGCGACATATTTTATGACTTACGAGTAAAGTCAATATCTCTCAGGTGGAATGAGCAGAAGAACCGCTTAAAAGGTTAGACACCTTATTATGATCATTTAATCAGACCAAATTTTGAAGCAAGATCAGCTCCATAAGCTAAATAAAGTACTGTTTAAATCACTGATTGAATACTTAACCGATAAACACTGCATTTTAAGTTAACAATGCTGGAACTCGAGTCTTCTCTCACATGGCTTTGATCTACGACGGTGGATATGGATGAGTTGGTGTAAGACTACATGCTAAAAATGTGTGTTTCTTGTAACGTGTTTCGACAAAAAACAACCCTTCCCGTAAAAGTGAACCTTGGAGTCCCCAGAGTTGATATGTGGACTGCAGGGTCCACTTTGGACCACAAAGTTGATCTGTGGACTCCTGGGAAAATATAAACCTTGGTCCACTGAGTTGATCTGTGGACTCCAGGATAAAATAAAAGCCTTGATCCACTAAGTTGATCTGTTCTGTAAGTTGAGTAGTTTACAGGCTTAATTTGTGGACCCAGGGTAAAAACCTTAGTAAAGAAAGTATTATTTTAAAGTACTTACGTTCTGCAGAGCCTTCTCCTTCTCCTCGAGCTTGCCGTTGACCTGCATGAGACTCTCCTGGGTCTGGTCGAGGTCGTTCTCGATGGTCTGGATCTTCTTCTGCAGCTGTCTCGCTTCCTCTTCCGCCTGGTGGGAGAATATCACTCATTATATGTACTACTAATTGATAACTTTGGTGATTATTTACGGTTCTCATCTGAAACTGCTAGTAAATATGGAGAAAATTACCATACTAAGTAGTAATCAATTTTTAAACTAATTCGTAAAATGCACATCTTTGCTGAATTAGTATTAGTTTATTCTTTGGATCAAGTTATCTCGTATTTGCGGAAGGTAAAGATATGCGTGGAATAATTATTTAACGCAATTAATTCTTTGCATAATCAACAATACTTGATCAGAATTATTGATCCATTACCTTCAAAGCTAGGAAATGTTTCGGAAATAAAGTAATTGTGAATAATGTTTCTGTTTAATACAAACATATAAACTGAATGTAACTACTTTACCCGGGGGTCTCATTGACTTAACGCGAATTATTTAATTGTTAATTGACAGAACAGTTAAACTCTCAGGTACAAACAATTTTGCATGTAAATATTGTATTGTACTAGAACTCAGACTTTTTAATTCCACAGTCAAAAGCAAACCGTGTTTAAAAATTATACAATAAAACACGTTTAATAATAATGGCGATTATACTACTAAGCTTCTAAGATTACATCGCTAAAATATTCCCTACATCAACATTTTGGAGATGTGTAACTCAAATACAAATATCTAATGCATAATTTAACTTTTCCATGATAATGCACTTTTTGCCTCTTTATCCTACGCAATGCTCTGCTTCATAAGTTAATAACACCATAATGTTATATTAACTGAATTTAATACATAGATAAAATATGATTAGGTACTAATTAAAAACTAATCTTGATTGGAAGCTACTCAGTCTCAGTCTGATTATTTCATTATATTATTAATTATTTACCTACTTTAGATAGTTATTTTCTTAAAATAATTAATTGGTCATATTACTTTTAATATCTTCTTGCTCTTTATTCCCTGTTAACTTATTCAGCGTTTTCTCATAAATAATAATCACATTTTTTCTGGTAAAAAGTAGATTGTGATTTAATTAATAATATAACTTTTACATCCAACAACTTCACCAATTTTTTAGTCTGATCAGTCATTGTTGGAACATGAAGGATTGATGATATTATTATATACATATCAGATGTAGCTTTGCAGTTTTATAATTTTTATTAGTGTCGACTTAAGTTTCCCATAAATCTTTCGGCCAGTGTTCCAGACATAATACGCTATAACCTGTATGGCTGTAAGGTTGGCCTTACACTTCATGACGTCACCACGGTCAAGGCCTTGCTCTCTTGACCATAGCACGAGATTGAATACAATTTATAACGTACGATTATAAACGTACGATTTTCTAATAATTACACTCAATTTTACTCGACAGATAGAAATGGCAACAGGAACAATCGAGGTCTTTATTATATATAACATGTAAGTAATAAATTCAGGTAAAATTAATTTCAACCTTTAAAAATGGTAGTGTGATAATAATATTCGTCAATCAAAAACAAAAGATAAATTATGTTCAGCTCCTTAGTGTAGTAACAATATTATTACTAGATCTAAAGTAAATTTCTTGTTGAACGTATTCATACGTATATTTAAAGCATGTCATGGCTGATCAGACTAAAGAATTTGATGTAATTATGGTTAAGTGCCTTCTTGGCGCTAATCTACTTCACTTAGTTTTATGTTAGCATTGGCCGATAAAACAACGTACTTATTTATGAATCGTTTCGATAGATGGCGCTTGTAAAAAAACGTATATTTCTATGTCTAGAAAATTTATTAAATATTCCATAAACCGAATTTCTTGTACGGAACGCCCCTTGTATTTTAACATTGAAAAAAATTTAGCACCATGTAGGTATTGGCAGTTAGTAGGTACTCAAACTCATATTGTTTATAAAAAAGATACCTTTGAGCGCAAAGGGGCTTATCACTGGCCAGTAAAACTAAGAAAGAAGTATTTAAGCAAGAAGTTCAGAAACTGTTTTGTTTTTAATAAAACACATATTTGGTGTGAAGGGACTTATGACTGGCCAAAAAACTTTGCAAGAAGTATTATGCAATAAAATAACAAACTATTGATTTAAAAAAATACGTTTGGCGCACAGGAGCTTATAACTGGCCAGTAAAACAATGCAAGAAGGATTTATGCAAGACGTTAACATATTATTTTATAAAACGGTTTTATTTTTATAAAAACACGATTGGCGCGAAAGGACTTATCACTGGCCAATTAAACTTTGCTAGAAGTATTTGTGTAAGAAGTTTGTACCTTCTCGGCGCGGAGGTTGGCGTCCTTGGCCTGCTGCTCGCACATGGCGGCGCGGTCCAGCGCGTTGTCCTTCTCCAGCTTCATCGCCTGCATCTTCTTCTTGATCGCGTCCATGGTGAAGGATTTGTTTTGTCTACTGCCCTAGGTGAAAAATCTGGAAAAGAATCGTCAATCAGACTCGGGAACATACGCTATTTTTCTTATGGTTTTATGATTATATTGATTTTGTAAACTAGAAACAGACAAAAATTTAATTTAAAAAAAATGTTGGGTTCGATTTCAAAATTTAAAAAAAAAGTTATGCCCATTTTATGTTGCAATTAAGTAGTGATATAATGTTAATTTGTTTTCACATGGTTGTAAAAGTAAGCAAATTAACAAATTACAAATAACTAACAAATATTACATCAGTCAAAACATGTTTGAAATTCACCAAAATAAAAACAACAAATAATTTTGTTTCTGTAAAAAAATAGAGATCCCGTTGAAGTCTTTTCTTTGGGCGAAAATACAAAAACGAAAATCCAATAGGGATTAAATTATCTATGCCTATTTTCAAAGCTAACAAACAAAGCGATTATAGTAAAAATGTCTAAGAACGATATGAAAACATCAGTGCATGCTATTTATGGAACTCAGGGTGCATTGATCTTGTAAGCCGAGGATCAAGCTCTGCTTGGAACTTGGCTACCGAATTTTTTCTATTAACTAGAACAGCAGTGAGTGAGGATTGGTTTCTGAACGTAGTATTATAAAATAGGTTGGTACTATACGTAGACAGAGTTGTGGTGAAATAGTGCCCACTTTGTGTGGTTTATTCACACACAGAGTCCCGATCCTAACCGGGACAAATATTTTGGACGTAAATATTTCAATGTTCAATAAACGTAATAAAATACCCAGACAAGTATGTGATTGTAATTACTTATATCAGTATTAAATTAGTTATCGGGTTCTCTTATTACAAACATTTATGCGTTGTTCACCACTCTAGTATCATCAAAAACGTAAGATTTCCTATGATGAAATGGTGGAGCGAGTTTCCTATATTTCGATACAGCTTTATGCACAATGTTCACGGGTAATCTGACGTATGACATGAGTTGACGCAAATGTAATCCAAACGTCACGAACGTCGAAATATTTTACAACAATTTGATTTGACTGAAAAAAAATACAAATTTTGGCTCAGGTAAACCATAAGGTTTACTTTTGGAGTATACAGTCAGTATCTGTCTATTCTTTGTTTTTCTCATGTGGAATTTAATTCGCGAGCGATTTCACTATTCTTGTTTTTGTACCTACTTCAAATTTATCAAAACGAGTCATTAAACGTTCTAACTTTTTCTTATCGTTAACAGCAGGTAAACGACCTTTCGACTCTATAACAGTAATTGCCTTCTATGATTTAAATGTAATACTACAAGACCACCCCGACTTTGTCTGTGTAAAATTATTTGTGACATGTAAGTTCTCAAGCGGCACTTTTTATCGAATTAGTGAACGAAAAATGTCAAAACTTTGTTGCATATCTATATTAATTATGTATATTAAGTAAATTTACTTTAAAACTATCTGAAATAATATACTTTTCTAATTGTTACCTAATAGTATCTATATTAGGTACCTACAAAGGCAGAAAATCATCCCGAGTATACATTTAAACAAAAGCTCGAGAAAGAGCGCTCTGTCGTCATAAAATTGGTTTTGGAGCTATTATTAGAGCTATTCCACTAAAATGCACTCCAAATTAATTTCAAACCGATCCATTTATCTACATCGTTCCTACTTCCTTGACCAACATACGATTAAGTCAAACTTTTTTACTTATAAACATTAGAGGTACATGGTCTATAATATATATATTTTTAAATATGCCACATATGAGCAATTATTTTATAACTTCATTACAATAGAAATAAGATAATAAGATTGTAAAAACTAACCTTAGCTCTCTAAATAACCATTTATTAGACCCAATATATAATTTTACATCCCGGTTTTACGACATCGTCCCGGTCGGTCTAGTCAACTTCTTATTGATATTTAAATAGGTTGGGTTGGTTAGGTTGGTACTCCAGGTTGTTAGACACATGTCTAACAACCTGGAGTATTTTACTTTTAAAATTGTGAAAAACTTTCAAATTGTTCAGTGGTTTCCAAAAATACTTCGAACATACACATAAACAAACCTACAAAACTGACTCTCTCCTATTAGTATGGATTTAAATGTTTTAGAAGCGCCCATCGAGTCCATTGTTTAAGCCTAATGCTTGATGTCCATTAGTGGGTCATCGCTCGCTTTACTACCGAAAGGACGAGACGAGTAGCTCGCCATCGCCACTCGATCCTGTCGTGGTCGAGTAGTTGTCAGTGTCAACGTTACGCTTTATCAATCATAACCTTTTATCAACAGAACAAAGGATTGGTTGAAGGATTCTCATGCAGTGCAGTTTTTCTGAAGAAGGATTTGTAATTCAGAAAATCTACAACATGATGTTTTTATTTTATTAATAAAACTATAATAATATTTCATTTTTGTGTTTTCGTTGGGATAGATTAGTTTGTGATAACCCAATAGTGTATTTTCTTAATTAAATTAGGTTGTACCAGGTGTTAGGGCCATAAATTAAAATAAGGGCAGGGCTTCTTTCAGCTGTAAAACGTAGTTTGAAAGAAAAAACTAATTTCTTTTTTATATACCACATAATACTTTTGTTATATTCCTATTTACAGCCAAAGGCGGCAACGATAGGAAATATTATTATCAGCCATAAATATGTACTAAGCCCTCCACCAGCGTGCCAGACCGCAGTCAAGGGCTCTGAAAGTTCCCTTTATTACAAAAAAAAAATTGTCTCCTATAAATGCATAAACGAAGACCAAAGAGGTTCAAACTTCATTTCAATAGATATGAGAGTGTGATTTCATTGATCCATATTTCTGGTTAAAGAATTTTTATTTCTCAGCAAGAAACTTTACATTTCACTTATGCGAGAAACAACTTAAAATTAGTATAACAAAATCACTGCTTCGACTTCTACGTAGGTATCTAGTGGGTGACAAATACAAATGCAAAACAAAATTAACAAACAAAAAATCAAAAATGATCCCAACAAATGGGCCAGAAAAATATTTAGCAGGCACATAATTGAAATCGTCTCCAGGACAAATGAAAATTATAGGTCTCCAGGACTTTCTTTTCAAGTGCATACTGCAGTATTGAACTATGTAGTTGGTAAGTAAGTATTCTGTAGCATCGAGGATGAATCAAAAGACATTCCTGATGAGTCACGTGCCGATAATTTGCAAAGGTCTGAGCGGTCAACGTTCTGGACATTCTCTGCGAAGATTTATCGAAATCCAAGTATCGATTACTGTCCAGTTCGTAAGAAACAAAACCCTTGTTATTAATCAACTTTATCGAGCTCTGACACTTACACCATTTGTTTGTTTTGTTGGAATAATGGATTTGTCTCATTAGTTGAAATTGTTCAGACTGGGACAAGATGACTAGGAAATTGATGGTGTTTACAACAATTGGTTAATTATTATTTATATTTACCAATATACATATTCATTCAAATTCATATTCATATTTACCAATGTGGTCAGTTTGATAAAATTGAATTACAAAACTGTTAAAATAAATGGTCTGTAAGGATTATTCTACAACTTAACATTTTTTTTCTTTTTTTTAATAAAACACAATATCCTTAAAAATATTGAGTTCTAACTCAGAACATTTATTTCTTAGATAAATTTCTCAGTCCCTTATCACTTAAAAACAGCTGGATGCTTCCGCTTTTTTTTGTTTAAAAGGACCGCCTCCTCCTCCTCATGCCAGAGAAACAGTTTAAGATTTTTTCAAGACCACATTTACGAGTAGGAACCGCAATCCGGATACCTGATTGTTTTTAGTTTTTGTTCTAAAATGGTCGAGGTAATATACCTTCAAGAAATTCTAAATTGAATCTTATAATTTCAAATCAAGGTTGACTATCATTCATCTCGACTTAGCTCTCAAAGGAGAACGCACTCAATGATTCGCTAAACAAATAATGCATTCCGCGAGCATTGCACACATCAAGCCATGTTTATTTTACTGCAACGAGCTGGTGTTATTGTCTTGCACAGTAGTATCATTTCCATCTCGATTATAGCGTGGTTTTAATGGAAAATAGTATATTTTAATGTCTGTTGTTTTGCATGTCTACGCACAGCTATTAGGTATTTGAAGAATGCAATGTACCTATTTTCTAACACATATGAATCTTGTGTCACTGTGTTTATGATTGTACTTTACCGAATTGGCTCGACCGCTCTTGATGATCTTTGAAAAATTTATATGTAAGATAATAAATCGTTTTTCATGATCGCCATTGCCATCCTATTTCCTCTCCATTCAATATTTTTGTATAAACAACATCCAAATAATTTAATCGACGTTCATTGGCGTGAAGTCATTTACATAAAATGTCGCATCACTTTTCGTACCTACGTTCTACACGTAGGTACGAATTGTAGACGTGGACAATAGGACAATTTTCCTTAGTCAATTTTAAACAGCAAAACAACTATTACTGGGCCTCTTGGTAGATCATAAGATCTTAATAGGTAAATTTTTCAGGAACTATGATGAGATAATAATTAACACATCTATGGACTTAATGAGAGACAAACAAGACAGAGCATAAACAGGTGAACCCAGATAATTGAATTAGGAAGAAATAGAATTAGGAATTAGTTTGATAAATTTACCGCGGGGATCCAAATATTTGCTCTAGGTTTACACGGTTGAGAAACCTGTCAATATTTTGACCAAAGTCAAATCGGTACCTATAGAAATTTAACACGGGTATCAAACGAGCTCAAAAGGGCAAAATTGAGCTCAAGTTGAGTTATTAATACAGTAGTATTTTTTTTTGACCATTCAATCAATTAAAAGTGTTCAAATTATTTTATAGTTATAGTTGCTAAGCCTCTTTCACAGTAGGTATACAATTTAGAACTCAGGCGACTGGATTTTTTTACCCAAAAGCACAATGGCTATGTCTAAATAATATTAGATTACTATAACTCTTAATAGCACTGGACTGCTGACTCTCGCGAAGATATCGTAAGTTTAAATCGTGACTTTGTCGAATTCAATAGTTGCTATCAATTCTTTCCAGTACCTAATCACAGCAACGCTGATTTACAGAACGTGATATTTACCACGAATTTCTTACATAAAATTTCGATATTTTACCACGATTTTTATGTTAGATGCCTTGTATGACTCAATTTGTGTTGGCTGTCGATATTTCGACTTTGTTTTTAAGCCGAAAAGAGAGCGACTTACCATAAGTATTATAAACAAGTATAACTTTGGTAGCAACTCTGAGATCATGAAACAGAATATGCTTCTCCATACATTATGCCGAGTATTTTTTTTATGTACCAGCTTTTTTTTGTCTTGTCTCATGGTCACAATTCTAGCCTACTAATATTATAAATGTGACAGTTTGGATGTTTAGCTCAAATACGTCGAAAAGGTTGATCGGATCGAGTTAAATTTTAGAACACACATACCTAGATTAGATTATAGTCCAGAATAGCATATTAGCTTTTAATTAGGGTAAAATTAAGGCAACAGGAACGACGCAGGTAAGACCACCGGTGACTGCTTATTGTAATTCGATTACTTCCAAGTGATCATAATTATGAGCAAAATATCATAATGATAAAAAGTACAAGAAAACGTCATCAAAATTAGTCTATAGGTAGGTACTCGTTTACTGCAGCACATATTCGTAAGTTTCCTAATAATACGCGATACGGTCTCATTTTATAGAATCCTTTTCGGTTTAGTACAGGAGTTCTGTATAGTGTTAAGTACAGTACCTTATTTAATTGTAATTTATTCCTCACAGAATGATTTCTAATGAGTGTTGTAGCTGGTTGTCATCGATCCGCGTACCATAACACACTAAACGAAGACTAAACAATGTTCAAATATCAGATGTGTTGAGGAAATACTAAAGTGGCTCCCAAAGCCGGTATTGCTGTAGCTAACACAGTTTCAGTAGCCAACTAAATTGAACTGAATACCTCAACCCTGACTGGGTATCATGTTTGTTGGCAGTCGCGAACATTTTAATGGTATTTCGATTTCAACACCCATTGTCATACGAGCCAAATCTTGTTTACAACTTGTGTTCCATCTGTCAACTATACGCCTTTCTTCAACGCTACATGAGGCAAAGCTAGCGTTGCGTAGCATTGTCTACACGTAGCTAGAAGTACTAGCTTGGTATCCTAGCTTGAAAAAATAGCCTGGTGTATCTCGGACATTACAGATGGACGTGCTTCCTTTATAGATGTGTGGGTGGATAGTTACTGGTGTGTAAAACTAAAATATTCCTGTTTATTCCAGCGACGCAAAGCACTAACTAGGGATTGGCAGCTTATATATAGCCCTGTCTCTGGGTTAAATATTCAATATGTTGCTGATGAAAATAACAATAACTGCCCTTATATTGCTATAAGGTAACTAATCACCCACACCTCATGGTAACCCCGATAAAATCTTAAATAGTTACACAGAAAACTTCTGATGAAAAATTCGACTGTTTATTTATTTAGTCTTCTAATAGTTGTTATCTATTACAGAATTACTTGTATCCATTGCCGGCATTGACTAATGAAACTACGTATTGTGTGCAAAATATAACCACTGGACTATTGTTCTAAAGGTGGTGACGTCAGACGCTATGGTCAGAATAATTTGGCTCGGTGCCAATAAGGTCTTTCAGTTAATACTCTTCTATATAAAATACTAGCGGCCCGCTCCGGCTTCGCTCGAATAATAACCTAGATATCAACTGCAGCGCCATCTGCCGTAGCCTATGTTACTCGGGAATAATGTAGCTTTCCAAAGGTGAAAGAATTTTTGAAATCGGTCCAGTAGTTTCGGAGCCTATTCATTACAAACAAACAAACAAACAAACAAATATTTCCTCTTTATAATATTAGTATAGATAATATTACAGGTAAGAAGTTTTTTTTTCAGAATTTAAACCTACATTTTGGAATAAAAATTATGAAGTACAAAAGTGGACCACTCGATATTGTTTTTTTTTCGTCCACGAAAAAACGAAAACAGCCCAAGAGGGCTTCGAAGACGTCTACCTCATACATTTTTCGAGAATAATTTTCTATGCGGTAGTAAGGTATCATCATCCGTCCGTCGCAAACAGATTCCTACTATTTGCAAACTCTAAATAGAGTTTGAAATAATATGACGCGTTTGAAGAAAAAAATAATTATCTATCCGTCTTCGAATCTCCATATCTAATATTTTTCCTAAACTGTTAAAATTAACAAAGACAGTATTTCGTTTCGAAAATCGTTATAGTTTTGTAATTGAAATTTTCAATAGTTTCTGTAACTATGTTTGTTGCTCAATGACGTCGGATCGGTAAAACGGATTCGGATGTAATTTGGAATACATTTCGTTTTTTCGGAATGTGAACACGCATAAAACCGCTGATCGCTACTAGTTATTTATTGTAGTTATAATTACCGATACCTAATACAGTTAAAAATAATTAGTCTAAATGGTCACTAGGTCATTCCCGTGTTACAGTTTAACTTAAGACTGGTATAAAATCATCGATCACATATCCTTCAGTTTAATTAATCTGTTAACCCAAATAAAGTCGAGAATTTAAATTAACTTTCAGACTTATTTATTACTTAAATTCGTCATAACCTTGGCTTTCTTTACAATTCGTATGTTTCCAAGGTGGGCTCCAATTTTCCGGTATTTCAAGTGTTTCAATGTTTATTGTAAAAATATGTACAGATTAACATAAAGTTGATATGATATATTTTCGCTGGTAGTGGATATAGTTGAATAGGAAGAATGTCGTTAACAGTCTTTCATTGTTCTGTTCTTTCATTGACGAATTGCATCTTTGAATTATACATTCTTAGCATGAGGCTGAGTTACTAGGACACCAGACCAGCTGCAGAGTCCATTCTATATTTATCTGCTGAAAATATGTAAGATCCGACAAGCAACACGCGCATGCGCCGGCCGCCCCCACATCCCGCTATCTCTCTATTGGTCAAACGTTGGCAACATGCCAAAACCGCGGGAAAACTTCAGAATAGACGTCTCGTATTGGCCGCCGAAAATGTAACCGAGCACCGCGATATTCAAAAATAGATTCGAAATAGGATTAGAAACAGAACGGCGCCGTGTTTTAATTAAAATTGGGGCATAAACAATGATTGAATTAAACATTAACCGAATGATAATAAATACTTAAATCAACGTATTTTTTATTGTAAACCGTTAATTAATTTTTAGTATACTCGTAGTATGTAAAACTAATTGAAAATAAATCTCGTAGAACTTTGATTAAAAAATCAAAACAGAGAAAAAGAATATGCGCGCTAATCCGTAAAATTCACCTTGATCCTCACTGCACTGCACCTACTTACCGAGATCAATGCACCTTGGAATAAAAAAGCACTTTTTTCACTGAACACTATGGGGGCACTTGAAGAGCGTGAGTTACTTACATGTCGAGTCGACGCGAGCTGTGGTGCGACTGGCGAGAAACGCGGGAGTTCGCGCGGTGTCGCCTTTCGACCCGCGAAAGGAGATGAGGCCGCCCGCCCCGCTGACGAACTTCTTCCATCAAAATCCTTCACTATCAAGTTTTTCAAGTTGCTCCAGGACGAATACAAACTTTTTGGTCTTTTCAGATGGGCAGTTTCATAACAAATTCACATTTAACTTTCGTTTAGGAACAACTTTTAAAAAAAGTTTACAGCTTTTAAAAAATTCACTAATTTGTACATTTTGTATTATTTTGAGCGACTTTTAAAAATGTTTATTTAATATTTTGACAACGACAAAGCTCTGTCCTATTAAAATTGATTTCAGACAAATATAAAATTTTCCATTATTCTTGACATATTTTTTTTCTTCAAAGTTCGATAAGGTAATACAAAATTGTGAAACTTTTCAAATCCATTAGAGCATAGGATAGGTTTTTTTTATCAGTCACTGAACGTGTCTTTAGCGAAATCATCTGAGGGTCAAACATAAACTTTTGACGAGCATGCTGTGTGCGTGTCCATACAAAAACCCTTTCAAAATTATTTTTAATGTGATTTTACCCCTATTAAATACTATGTTGGAACTTGTGAACCTCTAAACCTAACTTGGTTGACATCATAATGAGTGCTTATAGAACTCAGGCCTTCCAAAAAAGTTGTAAATTTTGACTTAGTTTAAATCGGTGTAGAAATTATCAACGTTAATAATGACATCAAAACAACTTGAACAGACATAATGATATTATTGTAATAGCATCAAAAAATGTTTTGGAAAACGAAGATAGACATATAGTTAGTTTTCAGAAATATCTACAATCTACGCACGTACGTAAGTATAGTTAGTAAGTAAGTTTAGATTATATGCCCATATGTGCCTTCTGCGCGACCCCAATTAGCTAAGTAAGTATATTATTGTATACATACTGCAATTTAAAATCAAATTGCCACATTCAACTAAATTTCATAAGAAGCCATCAACTAAGTCATCCATATAAATTAGAGTAGGTAAGTAAGTAAATTTTGTTTTTTTTTCATACTTCAAATACCGTCACAGCGATTTCGATAAAAATATACCACCTCTGAACTATGATCTAACAAACGAAAAAATATTCTTCAAAATCGATTCTCATTTGGCGGAGCTATCGCGTAAGATATATTATACCTACCTCAAAAATACAGTCATAGGAACTGCCGATAGAAGTGAAAACGTATAACTCAGAATTTGATTGCTTACTTTGGAAAATACGCGGGTGAAACCGGAGGGCGTGGCCATGAGCATGTCCATCTAGAAAAGTGTCGGCATGGCCAATGGGATCTAGATGGTCCATGACCATGACCATGGTCCGTACCCGAAGATGACTTATCATTCTCGAGCGTGATACTAGAATTCAATTCACAGCTCCCAAAAAATCTGTCTGTGGCGCGAAAAGAAGTTTTCACTTCAAAAAGAAATAACTGAATTGAGAATCTGCTCCTTATTTTAAGTCCGTCAAAAAGGATATATATTTGGGAGCGATAAACGTTCACCATAATTATTTTATTTGCCACAAGAGTACCTCAGGTGGTCCAACCTTAGTTTAGGCTAAGGGCCAGTAGGGAAGGTCAAGGATCGACCTGGCATCCCAGAAGTGGGATTACTGCCCTAGAGAAGAGGATAGCTAGCACTTGGCAATTTGTGCCCTATCATCATCATCCACAGCCTTCTCTATCCCACTGCTGGGTATAGGCCTCTCTATTCCCATGCCATCTTCCAGTGTCAATCGAGTCCAGGTTCTACCCGCGATAGAAAAGAATAAATGAATAAAAATATATATGCTCGACATTACGAGTAGTTTTTTTTTAAATAAAGATGACAAGACGAGCCGGACATTTGCCTGATGGTAAACAACATGCCTGCCACATAACAGCACAGTGACACTTTGCTATTGGAACATGAAGAGTCCAAATCATTACCTAGCACTGCACTGCGCTCGTCACCCAGAGCTCTAAGATGTTATATCTCTAAGCCCTGTAATTTCACTGGAAACATTACCCTTCAAACCGGAACACAGTAATGTATGTAGTACCCTATATGTAGAGCTAATTTACTACGTTTGATTATTATCTGATGACCACAATTATCCCAACCTAAACAAAAGTCGTACCATGAAAACGAGATAAATAGTATACAAATCTTAATAGGTTCATAATAAATAGAAAGGTGAAGAGGTTGAAAAGGTTTTCGTTTAAACGCGATAATCTCAGGAATTAGGTACTGGACTCATTAAAGAAATATTTAGCCGTGGGATGTGTACGTGATCCCCGAGTGTTTTTTGACGTGATAACGTCTTATAATTCGATGAAGCCGGCTGCACGCCCGCAAAACATGACGTCATGTAACGTTACCGCCATAGATTAGATAATATTTACTGCCGTTACCTCGCCTTATTACTTTTCGCACCATCTAGTGAGTGAAATGTGTATTACGTTCAAGGAGTCTATCTATGTTTTAGAAAAGCGACGATATGAAGTTAAGAACTTGTGCTAGGACAATGATGTACCCAGAGATGACGCTTTGAACAGCTTTTCAAAAAGCTTCAGAATGTTTTACCTAGATGGCGCTTAACACAAATACTAGACGTTGTCACGTTCAACTATCGTCAGTAAACCGACTTTACAGACAACCATTTTTTATATGTACCACGGGCGAAGCCAGGATGTCAGGGTCTTAATATATAAATAGTGTGTGTCAAGATTTTAGTTCCCAGGGAACTCCTCACCATCATCAATAGCCCATTAAATGTTCCCACTGCTGGGACTCGGGTCCTTCGGGAGAAAGTTAAGGCCATAATCCACCACGTTAGCCCAGTGCGGGTTGGTGGATCATACATGACTCTGAAAGATTTTTAAGTTAGCGGCATTACGCACATGACTTTGAAAAGACAGTGGTGCATGTGGGGTTTGAACCTGGGGTCTTCGGATCGGCAGGCGCCGTTCTCCCGACTAGACCAGCCGTAACTACTAGACTCCTCACCAAGTCAACCTATATTCATGAAACAACATTTTGTAAACCTTTGTGTGCCATCTGTTCATGACATAAGTAATCAATTTACTAAAATCATTAATCGATGTAAAAACTACCCTATCTCTATAAGTAGGAGCAAATTACTCATAAAAACTAGAGTGCATTGGTTTCTTCTCGATAAGCGCGTTCCAGGTCTGACCGCATCGACGCTTTACATCAGGCGAGATGGCGGTCAAGTGCATACCTATCTTTGGAAAAAAAACCTGAAGAACTGTGCTACTGCAGCACAGATTGTTTTTTGTAGGTTCACACTTGACCGCCCTGTCGCCTGATGTTAAGCGACGATGCCATCTACGATGGAGAGTGCTCACGAAGAAGAAACCGATTCATTATCGTTTTGAAGACACAAAGATTGTATCTAACCATCGGGAAAACGCCACTCAGGCAACGCATTCCACAGCCTAGATGTTCCTATCACAAAAGTTGAATCAAATCTTTTCGTTCGAGTTTCTGGAAAGTCATCCATGAAACGATGTCGCTTTTTCGAGCTACGAACAGTCCAGCAAAAAAAAAGGTATCTAAGCTCTATACTATATAAGGTATATCTATAAGGTATAAAGTTATAAGGTATAGATCATGCAGATCATGTGTACACTCTCCGAATTGTATCTATCTATCTGCTAACAAGAAGGGACCTACTTACGTGACCTTCAGAAACCACAAGTAAGTCAACATCATTAATTGAATGCATATTCATTTCCAATAAACCAAATTAGGTTGATTCATTACTCTACGAATACTCACCTTGTCTATAAAAGGAAAAATACGCGTAGTATACTTAACCGACCAACGTCACACCACAAACAGTAGTCCTCCAATTCAATGTATTAGTTTACCTTCTCTAAGAATATTCACTAACAATACACATTTCCCAATTAATATATTGTCATACAGATTCCGTTAATTTTTAAAATAGTTACATTTACTGACGTAAATACATGAGTGATTGTAATTTCGAAATAAATGCTTCACCGCGGCGATGACTCACAGTCCGTGTCATTTATGTAAACAGTTGACCCAGATGGTACATTTAAGGTGTTCCATGCCTTACCTTAGTTCAAGTACCTGCCTATAGGCACAATCGCGGTCATCATCATCAAAAATGCCCTTATTCGTGGGGGGTGTAAATTGATTTCTAGCGTCACGCTCGGGTATGATAAGAAATATTCTAGTAAACTCGGGACCTTGGCGATTGGGCATCTAGAAATGTATCAGTCAATGGGAAATGCTGAAAGGGTGTGGCCTCGCCATCATGGCATGGCCATCTAGAAATGCGTGAGCCAATGGGAAATGCTAACGCATTTCTAGATGGCCAAGCCATGATGGCGAGCGAGGCCACGCCCTCCGATTACACCCGTGTAGTTTCTAAGGTAAGCTATCAAATTCTGAGTTATAAGTTTTCACTTCTATCGGCAGTTCCTATGACTGCCAATTTTTTTTTTTGAAGTGACAACTTTTTTTGCGCGCCACAGACAGATTTATCGTGGGCTGTGAATTGAATCCTAGTGTCACGCTCGGAAATTATTTAAAAAAATCGGGTGAACTCGGGACCATGGCCATTGGCCAACTAGAAGTACGTCAGCATTTCCCATAGGCTATCTAAAAATGCTAACGCATTTCCAGATGGCCATGGTCATGGCCACGCCCTCCGGTTTCACCCGCATAGTTTCCAAAGTGAGGTATCAAATTTTGAGTTATATTTATAAGTTTTGTATATATAAGTTATCACTTCTATCGGCATTTCCTGTGACTACCTATCAATTTTTTACTGACTGGCCTTGTGGCTTAGTGGGTAGTAGCTCTGCCTGCGAAGCCGAGGGTCGTGGGTTCGATCCCCACCCAGTGCAAATATTTGTGTGATGAATTCAAATGTTTGTACTGTGTCTGGGTGTTTCTATGTATAATAAGTATGTATTTAAAACTATATAAGTATTATATCAGCTATCTGGCCGCCATCACACAAGCTTTGCTTAGTTTGGGGTCAGATGGTGTTGTGTGTGAATTGTCCACCAATATTTATTATTTTATTTTAATAACTGTTTTGAGTACTTTTGATAGGAGCAAATGTTGTGGGTCACGTCACCGACATGCGTAATAACAGTATATCTGTAGCTATACTATAGCTATAGATGAAGTATTGTTTTAAGTTTTCACTTTTATCGGCAGTCCCTATGATTACCAATATTTATTTATAAGGTACCTAAGGTGAACAAAATAGCAGTTGGTTTCGAGTGGCCTCTGCTGGCTACCACACTTTGGGCAATCGCAGACGGCGCAGGGCTCTACTAACCTTACGATCATACGTATAGCATAAACAGCCCACTAAATGTTCCCACTACTGGGACTCGGGGCCTTCTCTCGAAAGTAGAGAGTCAAGGCCATAATCCACCAAGCTGGCTCAGTGCGGGTTGGTAGATGACACATGACTTCGAAAGATGTCTAATATAATGCTAAGTACACGTCGGTTTCCTCACGATGTTTTCCTTCACCGTTTTAAGTTAGCGGCATTACGCACATGACTTCGATAAGCATTAGTGCGTGTGGTTTTGAACCCGGGGTCTCCGGATCGGCAGTTGCCGTTTTCCCGATTAGACCAGCAGCCGTAACTTTTTTCTCATTTTTTTATTATACGTATATCATACCTTAAGGCCTTCGAAATGCTCACCAGTTACCATAATTAATTATTTATCGTAATCAACGAGTAGGTAGGTAACTACTACGAGTAACTACATCTCGACTAGCGCAAGGGCACCTCAGACATCCGACCGTCCAACCATGGCTGCCGCCAGTAGGGAAGATCAAGGGATGATCTGTAGGAAGTGTTTTACGGCCTAATGAGTAAGATCTAGCACCTGCCGATTTGTAGTGAGTATAAACTGTTTGTTTGGCAGAGTGAGCATTTTATTTAATGGTTATAATCAAGTAATATTTAAATGGAATAGGTATACTATTCAACAGACGAGACGGCTCAAAATAACTAATTAGTCGATTATTAAAAAAAAAATGATTTTTTTTGTCTTTTGTTTCACAAACACAAAATGACGTATATAGGTACCGTGCTTAGTAGTTTCGAGGGACGTCATCTTATGGTACGGTTTAAAAAAAAATATGACGTCACAAACCCCTGGAATTCTTTGAGAATTGAAGATTCAGAGCTGAAAGATCTTTGTCGATTTTTAATAATTTTATCATATATTTTTCCACAATCTAGATGACGGACTAATTACTATTTAGATTTGTATATATTTTTAACCCAGCCGTCATCTCAATTCTTTCTAAAAATCGCGTCAATCGACGGCCTCATCACCGCTTTACACCAGACGAATAGGTAATCTATTTTTAGATAACTAGGCCTATTGCCTATTTAAACAAAACGTTTTTTCGTAATACATGTAAAGTGAAGGGATGAGCATGACATGTACCTGATTGTAAGCAACGCGTTTACAGTACATTGCCACGCAACTTTTTGAACATGCAGAGTCCAAATCCCTGCCTACCACTGTTATAATTTGTTCAGAAACGTTCTTCTTCAAACCGGAATACTCTAATGGTTGCACATTGCTGTTTAGAGGTAGATAATTGACAAAGGTCTAGTAGATACTTCCCCAGGCAGAACCTATAACTACAAAATACATAGTTTTAGATTTGTACCTATGCACAAATCTAAAACGCATGCCACTATTTGAACCATACAGGTGAGAGGGATGGCATCAAAGAGTTCAGATATACTACGTATAGAGTTAGAACAAACGCTGTACACCGAAAGCACGGGCATGATCGCTCTTGTCTTGTGGACATCACTATGTCGCCATAGCTAACATACACCTCATCTGCTTACGATTGGTACAAAGGAACCGTGCGGAAAAACCTGATCTATTGACTTATTCTGTATGTAAGGATGGCACATGGTTACGACTTACGTGTAACAGAATCGAGTCAAATCTCGTAAACAAACTCTACGCTTACTGTAATTGGGCCAAGCATTATTGTTGAGCTGTTCTCACGATCGTATCTTCTGCAGAGAGACAAGAACCACGACAAGAACAACGTGCGATGTCGAATTCGACCGTAATGATGTTACGTCGGTTGTTTTCTTCTAACGCGATTGTCATTAGTGTGGCATTGAGTGTGATCTAATTGAGATACTACGTGGTATTGCGTCAATGCAGATCACTTTACGTGTTCGCAAATAACAAAGTAAATTCCTTATTTTACTTTTTAATGGTAGAACTCTTTCCAGAGATATAAATATAGAGAGATAGTTATAACTCTACCGAGTTTAGCGTTTTAATTAATTATTATCAGTGTTCTGCTCGTCCCTTTAAGTAACTATTTTCTTATCTGTGACTTTACATTGTATTAAAAAAATGCTTTGGTGCAAATTTAAAAGTTCATATTATTATAATAGTGGTAAAACTCTTTTCGGAGTCCATGTCTGTCCATAACAGGCACTGTGCTGTTATGGACAGACATGTTGCTTACTATCAGACGCATAACTTGTCTTGTCCCATCACTTTATATTGTACAAAAACTCCATAATATTATGCTTTACTGTAATTAATAATTAAAACGCTATTCATAAACTCTACCTTTCTACCCCCGTAAACTTAACGGTCCGGTATTAAAAATAATTAATATAAAATTTATAAAACGTTTACACAACCAGATGATTAACCTGGTAATTATAAAAAATATAACTAAGAATAATCCAGGTCAAATACAATTACTTACAAAATCAGTCCATTTATTTAGGAGCCACGATGCCAAAAATAGATGGACTCGCCCATGAAGGGTTCCTAGCCTAGTTCACAGCAGCAAGTAACATCATATAAAATTCTTGTAGTTCGTTGTAACTTTGATCGATGTTTTAATACTGTATTTATGACGATTACAAAAAACTGCTTCCTAGATCTAGTCCAGACCAATTTTCGGTGGAAGTTTGCATGGTAATAAAAATCAAAAATCAAATCATTTTCTTATTTTAGAAGTTACACATTTTACCACTTTGGAAGAGTCTCTCGCGCAAGCTATTCAGTTTAGAAAAATAAATATTACAAACCTCAATTAATTTTTTTAAGATCATAGATACCCCAGACGCAAGGTTTTGATGAAAAAAAATGGCAGTCATTGGAACTGCCGATAGAAGTGAAAACTTAAAACTCAGAATTTGATAGCTTACCTTAGAAACTACACGGGTGTAACCGGAGGGCGTGGCCTCGCCATCTTGGCAAGGCCATCTAGAAATGCGTCAGCATTTCCCATTGGCTGATGCGTTTCTAGATGGCCATGTCATGATGGCCTGTCCACGCCCTTTCAGCAATTCCCATTGGCTGACGTATTTCTAGATGGCCAATAGCCATGGTCCCGAGTTTACCCGAAGCTTTCTTATCATACCCGAGCGTGACGAATGAGTTCAATTCACAGCCCACGAAAAATCTGTCTAGGCGCGCCTAAAGAAGTTTTCACTTCAAAAAAGTACGGGGCGGGCACCTCCAAAATTTGAAGACCAAAACATACAGACATGACGAATCTATCATCAACATCATCATCATCAGCCACAAGACGTCCACTGCTGAACATAGGCCTCCCCCCTAGATTTCCACAACGAACGGTCCTGCGCAACCTGCAACCAGCGGTTTCCAGCGACCTTTGTGAGCTCATCTGTCCATCTAGTGGGAGGCCGTCTAACACTGCGTCTTCCGGTTCGTGGTCGCCACTCGAGAACCTTTCTTCCCCATCGGTTGTCAGTTCTGCGAGCGATGTGGCCTGCCCATTGCCACTTCAGCCTCCTTACTCTTTGAGCTATGTCGGCCACTTTCGTTCTTTTGCGAATATCCTCATTACGGATACTGTCGCGCAAAGAGACTCCGAGCATAGCTCTACGACTATACGACGAATCTATAAGGGCACCGTTTTTGCCATTTGGCTACGTTACCTTAAAAGTGAGTTAAAATTTATAAAAATTGCTTATAGAATAGTTGGAAAACAAATTCAAATTCACCTTGGACCAAATTCTGAGTCACTTATCCACTGTTTTACCAACAGTTGTTCTAAAACCCTTTACTTACTTTTATCGTCTCCAATGACAGGTTTCATGGCAAACTAGACCATTTAGGCATTATCGCAATGTCATATAGCACCTTAGACTCGGCAGACCTTGCTTAGATACTTTTCAACGTTCCTTTATAATGGGTAAACATTTCTGTGTTCCGATTAGAAGAATTATATTTCCGATAAAATTATCGGAAAACGAGATAAAACTTTAAAAAAACGTAGATTTAACTTTAATGCTATAGGCTAAATATGTATCCTAGAAAATTTGTTCATTTTCAAAGTACGGCAGTTTGTTTCTATGGCAGGAGTATTTCCCGCTAGCAGGTACATAATTCTAACGACCAAATTGGTCCAATCCTATTAATATACAAAATGTCAATGTTTGGATGTTTCACGTGGTCACGTCGATCTGACCGGATCATGATGAAATTTTAAAATTACACTCTAGAATCACACTAAATAACATAAATTACAGTCTAGAATAATTATTTATAACGACAAATTAGCAGGAATGGGAACTGCGCGGATAAATTCGCAGCTATGGCTTTTTCTGTGGCTTGTTTTACTGTGTAAAGCGAGTCGAAAACTAGTCTTTTCAGTATAAAAAATCAAAAGCAAGCATATCACTTGTAACTAAAAACTTTAAATAGGATTTGGACTGAAGAAGCGAGCGTTGGGGAATGTCTCAGTATACAAAGGAAACCTAAGTTTCTCAGAAATGATAAGACAAAAACTAACCTAACACATATTCGTGGCTAAACAGAATGTAGAACACAAGTTATGTCAGATAAATATTTTCGCGGTGATTCACATGAGGATGCCTGGTCGTTGCGGAAGATACATTGAACCTGAGAAAGTGTTATTCACCGATTACAAGAAAAATGATTCGGATGTGAAGAATTTATTTGAATTGTGTTAATTTAGTGTCTAGTCCACCGTATTTTAATGTTGCTTGGAAGAGTTTTTACTAAGGTCGCCACCTGCTATTTTTAAAAGTTTTTGTGTATCTTTTTAAATTAAGTACAATAAAAAATAAACATGAATAAATAAAACAAAAACTTCTTAATAAACTAATCTAAAAGCTGTAATAACAACTGGCGGCTTTAACGCTTAAAGCGCTATCTTCCAGGCAGCCGCAGAAATAAAATTGAGTGTTAATCTATCTACATATTTATCTATTCCCAACAACAACTAATATATAAAAATGAACCAAAATCTCTAAAAATGTTGAGGAAAATTATGTTGGTTAGTATCTACATTTTCGACATTTATGATGTCATTCGAACTCAAAGCGATGAATAGTGTTTTGGAATCTATACTAATATTATAAATCCTGAAAAGTTTATTTGTTAGATTAAACGCACCAATCTCAGGCACTACTTGGATTTTAAAAATTCTTTCGCCGTTGGATACTTACTTGACCCCTGAGTGCTACAAGCTATATTATTGTATGTACTACGGGCGAAGCCTGGGCGGGGCGCTAGTACGGAGATATGTATTTGTTTTTTTCAATCCATTTTTTATAAGAATTCTGTAACACAATTGACAATCTTTGTCTTCAAAGTAGACTTGTTTTGCTTTCTCTCTTCAGATATATGTAGGGTACTTAAAATAACTGCAACATTTGTTACAAATTTAACGGGACCAGATGGCCATTTGTAAGCATTATTTAGTTCAATGAGGCGTTGTTTTTTTCGTGGGATTTAATGGAGGCAAAACTAAATTACAATAAAAATAAACATTGACGCTAAATAGAACTGGCCACACTGACAAATCTAAATTAAACATAGTTAAAAACGTCTAAAATAATACTCAGAGATCGACGAACGCCAACCTCCGCCTGGTAATGGAAGCGTGTCCAGCATGCTGGCAATATTACCACACTGAATGGCATCGCTTTTACATAAAGCCAAATAAACGCATGGTTTAATTAATCTGCTAGCCAAAACGTGTTTCAAAGGATATGCATTATGCAATTATATTTTTTAACAAGATTAAAAATACTACTTAAAGTAAGCTACTCTGTTTGTAGTGGGTTCTTTGCAGTGACCGCCTGGGGAAGTAGGTACCACACATTTGCCAGTTACTATACACCCAAGAAGTAATGTCCAAACATTACTGTGTTCCGGTTTTAAGGGCAATGTGTCCAGTGAAATTACAGGGCAGAGATAAAACATCTCTTATCTCTAGGTAGCGAGCGCAGTACAGTGCTAGGTAATGATTTGGACTCTTCATGTTCCAATAGATGTCACTGTGCTGTTAATGGCAGGTATGTTGCTTACCATCAGGCACAAGCCCTGCTCGTCACGTCACTTTTCATTATAAAAAAATATTTACTTAGTTTAGAATTTAGATTAACCTGGTTTCTTTAGTTTTACTAAACAAGTTGCGATCGTCAGCAATCTCGTTTAGCACCGGAAAGATTTCATTGAATCGGTCATCAATAGCGTAGAATTTACGTAAAAGCTATGTTCAGTGCGCGCGCGCACGCCGCCGCAGCTATTTCTGTGCGCTGCTCACATGTCTGAAATAACTTGGTTTCGTCACAGCCGCCTTCTTTTCGTTTATTTTCATTCCCTGTAGTCGGTACACTTGCTTGAGCCGTAACTTTAACCTGCACACTTCTTAACTTTTTTTTTACCACCAAACAAAAAATCATAAATTTGACGTCAATATAAGTAGCTCTTAAACGGATTGACCTATTTCGATTCGGTTTATTTTTATTTCAAAGCCAGTTTTCCTTCTTAGCTATGTTCGGATAATGTCAATTGGTCAAATGGCCGCCTCCACAAAATGGCGGACACAATAGCTTTTCACAACCTCCCTCAATATAGGCATCAAATGAAAGAGCGTAAGTACATAGTAGAATACCATAACAAATTTCAAATCCAAGGTATGTGGGGGTAAATCAACAATCTTAATTTTGTTTTAGTGTTTCATAGCCTATCGGACGAACAGGACATGTGCCTGATGAGAATCAACGTCGCTTGTCCATAACAGCACAATGCCACGCAACTATTGGAATTCCAAACCATTTCCTAGTACTGCACTGTCCTCGTCACCCAGAGATATAAGTTGCGTAGTATACCCGAATTGTGTGTTTTAATACTTAAACGCCTCTTAAGATCATTTTTATATTTCTTCTGCAGTTCCTCTGAAATTATTGCCCTTCAAAACGGATCACATTTGGTCTTGGCGGTAGGATAACTGGCAAGGGTGTGGTACTACTGTACTACCCCAGGAGGAGTCTACAACTATACACGACCCCCCCCCCTCCTGGCGCCAGAGCTGGATCCACCCTTGTCTGGAATAATACAGGTTAATTTTTGTAACGAAAACAACGGAACCGGTACTGCGCGGGTAGATATATTTCTTAATCTAATAGGTAGGGGTCGTTAGACTGGAATAACACAGTTATTTTTTAGCACGAAAAAAAAACGGAAAAAGGGAGCTGGAGTATTTAACATACGAGTAGATAGGTACATGAAAAACGCCAATCAATCTTACACTGTCTGGGTTATTGTTATCATAGTCAGTAAATTATACTGATTATTGTCAGATATAAAATAGCCGATAGAACTCGCAGATCAGCTTCGAAAGTGAGTGAAACATTACGCGGCCATCGACGAATGCATGGTATTTGTGGCGTTTATTTATCAAAGGTCGTAAACTAACCGGTTCTTGGCAGCCTTGAGCCACCTTGAAAAGACACTATCTTATTACCTACCGTTTTCTTTTCTTATGGTATAACTAGCGACCCGCCCCGGCTTTGCACGGGTGGAATGCTGATACCTACTACATTTTGTGAGTTAGCCCTTCGTTTTTTTTACATAAGAGTGACGAGACGAGTATGACATGTGCCTGATGGTAAGCAACACGCCTGCCACATAACAGAACCGTGACACGCAGCTATTGGAACATGAAGAGTCCAAATCATTACAGTCACCACCACTCACATCATCACCTAGCACTGCACTGCGCTCGTCACCCAGAGATCTAAGATGTTCTGTCTCTAAGCCTTATAATTTATCTGGAAACATTGCCCTTCAAACCGGAGCACAGTAATGTTTGCACATTAATGCTTGGCGGTAGAATAACTGGCAAAGGTGTGGTACTTCCCCAGGCGGACTCTGCTAAGAGTCCTACCACTACAAAATATACATATTATGAGCTATCCCTAAGAGATAGACATATACCACCCGGACCTTCTTGTAGACCTTTTAAATGATACAATACTGGAGTAAATTAATTTTACCCTTGTAGTTTCCGTTATTTTACCGGGATAAATAAAATAAGCCTATGTTCTTCCAGACTATATTCTGTGTGCCAGTGTGCCAAATTTCAGCTCGTCCCGTTTATACGATACTTCGTGATTGAGCAACAAACATTAGCATTTATAATATTAGTAAGATTAATCGCTAGATATGACCTGTAATTCCTCTGGAAATATTACCCTTCAAATCGGAACAAAAACGAAATGCCTCTTTTGTTATTTACAAGAGTTAATAACAAAATGCGTGGACGACTGAAAGGTGAACAACGTCAATTATTATATCCTCTTGGACATCAAGACAAAACCGTTCAAATTTGGTTCAAACAAACACCATCAAAAACACACAGGCAGGGCAGACACAAATGCAACAGCAGCAAAAAGCCAACATTACGTGGTGTTCCCAGGCGGTCACCCATCCAAGTACTGACCACGCCCGACGTTGCTTAACTTCGGTGATCGGACGAGAACCGGTGTTTTCAACGTGGTATGAACGTTGGCGAGTAGAATTCTGAAAATTTATATCTGTATCTATTTAAGTACGACATATTCTCAATAATTTTATCACAACGTTTAGATAGCCAACATTACGCAGTATCCAAGTGGTTAACCATCCAAAGACTGCCGATCAGCCAGCGAGCAAAACAAATCTAAAGGAAAATTATTAATCCCAGTGGCTTCGTTAATGTCGCTTAAACGCTAGGTTTATGGAAGATAAGAAAGGCGCTTTCTATTGTTACTAATTATATAAACGCGAATATTGTATGGACCGATGTCGCTGTGTTTACTATTTCGATTTATATAGGTAGAATAAAAAAAATCTGATTTATTTCTCATGTATCCTACTCCAACCATAATAATACCGCATAATACAAAATTCAGATAATGAAGTCTTCACTTCTGTCGTGTGGTCTTAAGCAAACATATTTTTTTTACACAAGGGAGGTTCAGCATTTAACGTTACCTGTTGATCAACTAATTATAGTATGAATTGCACAAGTCGTGACCACCCTTAAAACGGCATCATTGGCATCTGTCCACTGCACAATAACTCATCAGTGTTGCAACGGCTGACATTACAGCACCACGGTGCCATTTTATACGTGCTACGTAACAGCGGCGTTACTAGCAAGGACTCAATTATTTAAATTAATGGCGTGTGCTGTGACCCAGTGTCGGATTGGCCCAATGGCGGATCCAGGGGAGGATTCCAGAACCTTTTTTTTTTAATTAAAGAGTGACGAGACGAGCAGGACATTTGCCTGATGGTAAGCAACTTGCCTGCCACATAACAGCACAGTGACACGCAGCTACATGAACATGAAGAGTCCAAATCATTAGGTACCTAGCACTGCACTGCGCTCGTCACCCAGAGATCTAAGATGTTATATCTCTAAGCCCTGTAATTTCTCTGGAAACATTGCCCTTCAAACCGGATCACAGTAATGTTTGGACATTACTGCTTGGCGGTAGAATAACTGGCAAAGGTGTGGTACTTCCCCAGGCGGACTCTGTCAAGAGTCCTACCAAAAACCTAGGTAAAGCACTAAATAAAACGCACGCACGCACTTTTCGCACGGTCTTATGACTACGCCTATGTGACCCCCCGCCTCGGCGCCGGGCGCCATAACTGGATATGTTCTTGCGTTCTTGGGGACTGGCCATATAGTGTCGAGGTGGCATTTGCCAGCCGGGCCCCAACCTGCGCGGGCCCCCCACGGGCCTGGCTTGCGGGGCAAGCGGCAACCGTAGGGTAAGGTCTCGGGCCCCGGGCTTGTGATCGCCATGAACCCGGGCTCTTTCGGCCCAGTCCGACCCTACTGTGACTTGCTCACTCTTCTAACTATATTCTAACGTTTGTCACATTTCTACAGCTTCATAAAAGCCAACGTTAAGCTCTCGGAATAATTGTAATGACAAGTTTTCAAGAGGCAAACAAATCTGTCAACGACTATTCTTTGACAGGTCTATTAACTAACAAAATGGAACATTGGCGCCACCTATGGCGAAATTGAGAACTATATTTGACAGATATTTGCATCCTGAAAACGCATCTTTGGTGTCTACTTACAAATATAGAGCACACCGCCTTTTGAACTAACTCAAAGTTCAGTAATTAGTAGAGGCTATCTTAGGACGAATGCTGCTGTAGATTCCGTATAATAAAATCTAGTTCAACATTTTTCTTAATTCACTCTGTATCATTTGTTATTTGTTTTGGGATGTGAATTAAGGTGTATTTAAGATACCTTTTTTGTAAAAGCCAAAATCCAGTAATAAATAAATTCTTATTCTTAAACACAATGGAATGAAAAAACGAATTTAAATTTATTCTTACCTTGTTTTGAGACATACCACGAAAAATGGCGAGCCATTTGCAAGTCGCGTATTTAAATACGGTCTATAAAAAAATCTATACCAAATGATATCAACTGCGACAGCGTAAAGAAAAACTTTATATAGGTACACTATCAACACTATGGTTCCTGAAATTAACCGAAACTCAATATGTGGTAGCCCTAACAAAAAAATTGATTAGTTCAAATTTTGGCCGCATTCCTTTACATTGTTTGGCGCCAGCGATCAAGGAAACTAGTACATATTTTTTCCACCTGCAATTTTAAATTGGTGCCATAGTCGCCATCTCGTCGCCGGCCTCAAGACATTAACGTGCAAGATTTACTCCTTACAAGGCAGTGGCAGGCCCTGATAACATTACGCGGCTGCGAGTGCACTGGGGTACAGTACCTAGCAAGTTATATGATAGCTTGGAACCGGTGGCCAAGATGGAAGTGCTCAAGAAATTATTCGGACAGCCGGTAAGATTGTGTGTCAGAAATGTCCTATATAATGTTCTATACTTTAGCATACATCATTTCCATAATGTATTTTGAAATTTTTAGTCAGCTTCTCAGGTTTATTTGATCATGAAAAGATTTTCGATTGAGATTGTGTTCACTTAATTTTAAATTGTCATGACACTTTTCACAAACAAACACTATCTTAATTTAGCATTCTAGCTACAGTGACGGCTAGAATGCACTAAACTTCTCCTTAGTCCTTATTTATTTAAACCATGAATCAAATGTTACTTCATAAGTAATTTTATCTCATCGCGGTCATTGTTCACTCATGATTCGAACTAGTTGTGTTAATCTGATATATTTAGATGTTTAGTTTGTATATAAAATTAGACTAGGCATTCTTGATCTCCGACGATCCACATTTCTTGGCGAGCATTGTATGTTAGGTGTAGGTATCTACCTACTCTGTGCAGTGCCACTGCACAATTAAATCAAAATATTATTCATCATATTTAATAAACAATACGTCCTGTTGGTTTACCTAATTTGGTATGATAATGAAATACTGTGTAAACTGTAAAGTATGATTCACACCGACGCAATAAGGATAATATTTATGTCAGTATCTTGAAATTTGGCTATTTTGGAGTTCTTCTCATCATTCAATAAATTTTTAATTTCGGATTAATTCGATTTTATTTAAAAATACCTTTTCATCCCACCAGCTCGGAAAGAGTACTTTTGCTCCTCGATATCAGGGCGCAAAAGTCGTTTTTACCCTCTAGAGGTTAAAGTAAATTTGAATTTAGAACATCGTGTGTACTGAGGTTTTGAATTCAAAACATAATTTAACCTATTTATTTCTACCTCCTTGGTGCCGAATTCATCATACATTTATTTTTAATTTGTTAAAAACTCATACTCGGAACCTCTATGGTGCACTTTTTTTTAAATGGTTTGCGCGCAATTTTCTTTTCACGTATGGAGGATAGAGGTAAAGAATGTTATTTCAAATGGCAAAACATTTTGAAATGCTATGAATGAATCAATTGTAATCGAATTGAAGTATGCCGAATTGCCGAGTTAAATAATTAAATATTATTGACTACTAAAATAGTAACTAATAGATAATTTCAACTACTTGTACAGTACAAAATAATGTAGTAAATTTAACATCAAATAAATAATTACTATTTTGAGAAAACATGTAGGTAGGTACAATATATTTTGAAGTCAAAACTTCTTTTGGCGCGCCAAAGACAGATTTTTCGTGGGCTGTCAATTTAATTCTAGCGTCACGCTCGGGAATGATAAGAAATCTTCGGGTAAACTCGTGACCATAGCCAATGGCCATCTATAAATGCCTCAGCCTTTCCCATTGGCCATTTAAAAATGTGTCAGCATTTCTAGATGGTCATGCTCATAGCCACGCCCTCTGGTTTCACACGCGTAGTTTCCAAAGTAAAAATCAAATTCTGAGTTATAAGTTACCACTTCTATCGGCAGTGCCTATGACTGCCAATATTTTTCTTTCATGAATTCTTAATAGTATGTTTATTAATTTCCTTTAAAATGTACCCTGATCATAGAATAGATAATCTCTGATGCAAATTTAGCGCTACTATAATTTTATGCATTTGGGCGGACACTTTTTCATGTACACATGAAACTCCTTACCTCAATCGGTCAACTCTCCATATTTTCACGTCATATTGTTATTGTTAAAACCATGGCTAAATAAACTTAGGTAAGTTTAAAACTTATAAAATTGAATACAAGTGAAAAACCGAAATACCATAATAATAAGTGATTCTAGCGACCATGAAATTTATTTAACGCCAACAGAATCGACTGAAACTGAAAATGCGCAAAGCGTTTAGTAATTTCCTCGCTAGGGGGGGATGAAAAATTACGTGTTACACTCGAGTGCAAAGATTTTTCACCTTGTGCCCTTTTGATTCCCTTGCTACGCTCAGGATTCTAATTTTTGAATCCCTCGCTACGCTCGTGATTCAACTTTAGAATCCTTCGCTTGCTCGGTCATCAAAATTGAGCACGCGGTTAAAAAGCCACTTTGCACTCTTGTATAACAAATAACTATTGTTTTCATTTTTATAACCATACATTTTTAAAATGACAAATAAAGGGAGTGAAAAAATATGTCAAACTACTAACATTGTCGTTTCCTTTTTAAAATCTCTATCTAAATGCAACGTTAACACCATCTGTGGCACTATTGAGATCTATTTTTGACAGGTTTTTCTTTTACGTCCTGAAAATACCTCGACGTCATCATCATCATCAAACTATCATAGTCACTGCTGGACTTAGATAGGCCTCTCCGAAAATACCGCATAATTTTTTCTTATTATATTAAAGTATTCACATATCCAAATGTACTACAAAAAGGAACTCAGAACGTGACCAATCTACTAAGGCTTTCGTTTGAAAGGGCTGATGGGTTACGTTATTATGTTTTTACAATAGGGTATTCTTTTATTACTTTGTTGAAACTAGATGTATAGGTACATCTGTTCTGCTGGACACACCTCATCTCGCGGTAAACTAGTCTCCGGTAACTATAGCAGTACACGTCATACTAAATAAGCAATATGCAAGTGGAGAGATGTCAAACTAGCCAAGTGATAAATTGGCAGCATAAATATTTGTATGGGTATACAGGTGTTTTTTTTCTGTGCCTGGGTGTTTAATATCATCAGTATTTACTATTATAATCAGCTATCTGATTCCCACAGCTTTGTATTATATTGCTTAGTTCGGAGTTAGATAATGTTTTGAGAAAAAATATCCATCAACATTTAGTTATTTGAACATCTAGAATTTAACGACTTTAAGACTTTTACTATGCTGATTTCCCGACCGACTATAGCAGCACACAATCTTGAATGACGTAGGTATGTTCAAGATGAACTATTTTTGAAGAAAACTTTTTTTTACGATACCCGGTTGACGACGCAGTAAAAATTACAAAACTCTTGAATAGGGTTTGATATTGTGTCAATGAGGATGCATATATAGATCAAAGACACTCTCAATGTTCAAACGTTAGACGCTGGCGAAATTACGGTAGCATTACCGAATGGAAGCCATGACGAAAAAGAAAAGAAAAAAATGAGGACGCAAAAATATGCGTCAAAGATAGTTCTCAATTTGGCCAACTGTGGCGCCAATGTATAATTTTGTGTTTCTCTAACACTTTGAAACATTGGCTCCATCTAAAGTGAAAATGAGAACTACTACATTTGAACTATCAGAAATTGCAACAATTTTATTATAATTACACATATTTTCTAATATCCCAAAATACATTTTGCTAAATTAGTGTCAAAAATAGTGTCCTTTGGTTCTAGTCAACGTCTAAAACGCGCCTTATGTAGGCACTATATTTATTTTTAAAGATTAGTTTCAGAAATAAAAATACGTGTTGTCTGGCATAAAAGTCACCATTTAATAACAGTGTAATACCCCGTTTACATTATTCCAGTCCAGCGACCGAAACCAGCGCTGGATTGCTTACTGGAATAATGGAAACCGGCACTGGAATGCATCAATCCAGTGCCAATGCATTCCAGTGCCGGTTTACATTATTCCAGTAAGTAATCCAGAGCTGGATTCGTTCGCTGGACTGGAATAATGTAAACGGGGTATAACTTTATATTTAGTTTATGCAGTTCAGTATCGATCTTCGAGAATAATTCGCAATGCAATCCCCGCTTATACACTGACCATATGTCCAGCCTTGTGTTGCCTTTATGAAACCGATTTGGTAGTGTGTTTTTTCCTATTTGTCCTGGTTATGAGTGTCACGTGTCAGATATTAATATTTCTTGAACAAGTTTGTCGGTAACATCTGGCAGTAGAATTGGCTCTTCATTTATTGTGTTTCTTCTAGATTTTGTTCGACGACCTTAGTGTGGTCTTACCATATTTAGGGCCATTGTACAACATAACAGTTTTGTGCTACGGCTTTCCTAAATAACATATTATTTATTGGAAGTAGGCACCCGGATGACAGAGGTTTGCTCGATTTTTCTATGACTGAAAAAACGGATAAAACACAGTTTTTTTTTAAATGTTACCTAGCTAGATCGATTTATAACCCCTGAAACTCCCTGCAAACTGAATTTCGCAAATATTGTTGAAGCCATTTGCGAGAATCGCTCGTTAAGGTATTAGAAACAGTACAATTCTGCTGCTTTCTCAAACTACCATACTTAAAAAAAAAAAAAATTTTGGACAACTGCGTAATGTTGGCTTTTTGCTGCAGCTATAACTTTGTTGTTAATAAATTTACCTGGTTTTAACTGCCCGCTACCTTATACTTCACTCATTAGATTGCACTTAATAATAGTTCCCACATCTGGGACTCGGAGCCGTCTCTCACAATGAGAGAGTCAAGGCCATAATCCACCACGCTGGCCCAGTGCAATCTGTTATCACCGCAGCGCTGGACTTAACAGTAATGGAAAACATCGTGAGGAAACTTCCGAAGGAGGAAATATTTCTACAAACTTCCGAGGTCATGCGTCACTATACATGAGTCAAATTCAACAGGAAGTCACATTTCAGAATATGACGTCATCGTATGGAATTTCACAGTAATTTTCGGTGGATTTGTCGCCAACGTTCATACCACGTTGAAAACACCGGTTCTCGTCCGATCACCGAAGTTAAGCAACGTCGGGCGCGGTCAGTACTTGGATGGGTGACCGCCTGGGAACACCACGTAATGTTGGCTTTTTGCTGCTCTTATTATGCAGCATTTTCTACTTGAAACATAATATCATCATTTCTATTTTTTTATAATTTACTAGCAGCCCGCTCCGCCTTCGTTTGGATATTGTCATATACAGATTAATAAAAAAAGGTGTGTGCTTAAGACCACACGGCAGAAGTGAAAACTTTATTAGCTGATTTTTGTATTAGGTAGGTATGTCGTATTATAATAAAATATTATGGATCGTATTAGTTGAATAAACGAGTAAAACAAGCCAGAAATTAAAGTAAATATTTATTGAAATTTTATTTATATACAACTAAGGTTACTCAGGCAGTACTTATTTGTATACCCAGATTGTATACACATTTATGGTTAGTAAAAAAAGTGTCCATGTTCAAAAAGTTGTTGGCCGGGGCCGGCTTTTTAAAAGTTACTCCAACTTTGTATGCATTCATACGGTGCACCCCTATGATGCCCCTAACATTGTCCGCAAAAAGGTTGGTGAGTGTAATAGGATTTTTGTTACCGACTTTCTCCTGTTCCGTCGATTCCACATACACTACACACACAGTCTCCACTACGATTTTCTGGGAATAGTCTCTTTCTCTTTTAAAGGGGTTTTCTAAATAGTTTGTAAGAAACATTTTCACTTGGATTTGGCTTCAATAGTTTTCTTTTTCTGGTCTGTTCGACGGGGTCACCCCCGTCGCTAGCGACGCTCATATTTATTTATACTATTGACTATATACAAAACTAAATATTTACACGAAAGAAACGAAATATTTACACAGCAAAACTAATTAATTTGATTGTGAAAATTATAAAGCACCCGTCGTGTTTTCCCTTTCCCGCCCAAAGAAAAGTCTTTTGGAGTTGGTAGCCGTCAGTGTTGCCACTATGATTTTGAGCTTGTCGCCAAATAGTTATGAAACAAAGTCGCCGGTTTTGATTGAATTATTAAGGGAATAACAGTCTGGAAGAATACATAAGCTTTTTCCTTCCCCAACCTTCTACACTACACTAGTATATTCCCCTTTGTCGGTAACACGTCGGTCGTCTAAATCCGCTAAAAGGTTTTAAAAATTCGCCAGTTTCAGCGACAAAGTCGCTAAAGTGTCAACACTGGTAACCGGTAGCGAGCAGCGAGAGAGAGAGAGAGTATCTATTGTCCCATGTCCTCCTCTAACAATTATCTTTCTCGGTCTGGCACGTTTGTTGACCACATTATCTTTCTCGCTCTAGCATCCCGAGCTTACCCGAAATTTCTTATCATATCCGAGCGTGATGATCACGTGATCAAAAATCCATTTCACAGCCCACGAAAATTCTGTCCATAGCGCGCCTAAAGAAGTTTTCACTTCAATAAAGTAATACATTTAATATAAGCGCTATGCCAGCTGAAAGTTGGTATGATATATGGTTGGTGCTTTAGCTTTATACTATCAGAGCATCAGACTATCCCGTAGTGGACACTGGTCCGCCGTCCGCAACTTTGAACGCGGTCAGTACTCGTTCGGGGTCCACCTCCGGCATGCCTTTTAACCTTAAAAAAAGGAGGTTCTCAATTCGACTGAATTTATAAACCCCGGCCAAAAAGAGGGGTATTATAAGTATGACGTCGATGTCTGTCTGTCTCTGGCATCGTGGCTCTCAAATAGATGGACCAATTTCGATGCGGTTTTTTTTTCATTTGAAAGCCATATTTCTTGGTGTGGTTCTTAGCTATGTTTGATTAATATCGAATCAAGATGGTCGCCTCTAGAAAATGGCGGATATTTTTCACAACCTCCCTCATTATGGGAATCAACGGAAAGGGCTTGACTAGTAGAATGCTGTAACCACGGATATCGGGCTGTAACTAGTTTCAAATGCAAAATAGTCGGATGTAAATCATTTTTTTATTATATTTGTTCTTGTTTACGTTGTTACTAGAACTTTCGACTGGGTAAACCGATGTTGATATATTTTGTTCGAGGATAGACATCGCGAATGGTCCCAAATAAATTTTATTGAAATCGATGGACCGGTTTTTATAATATCAGGAAACATAATATATACATACACCATCGATGACATTTTAATAATTAATTCTAATCAAGTGAGTTTAATTTTAAAATTGAAGTTGATCGTTCCGTTTTTCAGAGCAAAAATAAACGAATTAAAAAAAAATTGGCAGTCATAGGAACTGCCGATAGAAGTGAAATCTTGCTGTTGCCCTGGTAGGTACTGGTACCTAGGGGCAAACGCAACTCTTTTATATTTCTGTTGTCCTGGTATCTGGAGATAAACGCTGGGCTGTTGGAGGTAGGTAATCGAAACTCTTTACTGTTTCTGTTGCCCTGGTACCTACCTGGCCGTTTTTACCGAGTTTACCCGAAGATTTCATATCCGATCCGATCCATCCAAGATCCATCGAGATATCCAAGCGTGACGATTGATGAATCCATTTCACAGCCCATGAAAATTCTGTCTATAGCGCGCCTAAAGAAGTTTTCACTTCAAAAAACATTCAATAAAATGTAGTGTTTTTGAAGCGAAAACTTATTAATTTTTATTTAGCGGTGTTTAATACTTTTTGATATGGGAACATTTTGTGGGTTTGGATAACGACACCTTCAGGCGGCGGCGTAGCATCGGAGCGGCGGCAGAGCAGCGGTGCGGGACGTGAGACGCTTTTTGGATCGGTGAAATCTTGCGAGATCACATCACCGACATGCGCAATAGCAGTAACTCTGTAGCTATACAGATGACGTATGTGCCAAATTAGTTTACACTTTTATGGGCAGTTCCTATGACTGAAGTTACGGTGGTCTAGTCGGGAGAACGGCGGCTGCCGATCCGGAGACCCCGGGTTCAAACCCCACACGCACCACTGTCTTTTCGAAGTCATGTGCGTAATGCCGCTAACTTAAAACGGTGAAGGAAAACATCGTGAGGAAACCGACATGTACCTAGAATCTTTCGAAGTCATGTGTCATCCGCCAACCCGCACTGGGCCAGCGTGGTGGATTATGGCCTTAACTCTCTCCTTGCGAGAGAAGGTCCCGAGTCCCAGCAGTGGGAACGTTTAGTGGGCTGTTGATGATGATGATATTTGACTGTGACTGTGAGGTTCATAATAAGGGCTACCACATCCTTTCAGGTTATGACACCTGTTTTGAGTAACCCTAAGTAACTCAACCGCCTTGACAGTCCCTTGAAACGGTCCTTATAATTACATTCCCGCCGGTCAGCCGGCAATGCCGCGAGCCGCGACCCGCTGACACACTTGTATCATGACTCATGCACTCTTGTATGCGGGAAAAAACTTGACCGCCCCATAACTTAAAGGCCGATTTTATACACGTACTAACAGCGCTTCGAGGTTTCACTAGTGCAGTTCCCGGGGGTCTACCGCCTAACGAAAAACGCTTTGACGCTTTGATGCTTTGGCATTGCCGTCTCTTTCATTTCAAGCGAGAAGAAAAGAGACAGCAACGTTAAAGCGTCAAAGCGTTTTTCGTTAGGCGGTAGAGGCCCCGATGCCGTTGTTTCAGCGGGATAAAGAATAACCTAAGTGTCATTCCACACCATCATCATCTATCATCCACCATCATATTCCAGGACGTCTAGGTACTTACTCTCTTTCTATGAAAAACGAAACTTCGAAATAATCTCGCAACTTTCCTACTCCGGTTCTACTTCGATCCGCCGTTTCGTCCGTTTGAATGTTCTAACCCTGCTTTGATTGGAGTAAGCTTAGAACGTCGTTTGATTTAAATGTCAAACAATCCATCGGACGAAACGAAGTAGTACCGGAGTAGGAAAGTCTCGAGTTTATATCGAAACTAGCGGCCCATTCCGGCTGCGCTCGGATATTGTCATTTAAAGACTATTAAACGAAATAAAACTATCCTATCTCTCAAGTTGGACCAGACTGCTCGCGGTGTGCCAATTTTATTTAAAATCGATTAAGTAGTTTAGGAATCCATCGCGGACAAACATCGTGACAGGAGATTTATATATATTAAGATTTATTTATATTTTATTTATTTATATTTATATATATTTTGATGAGGATTAATACCAAGGTACAAATGAAGAGCCTTTTCAAGAGGCGGCATATATAAATTAATATTTTAGAATAAAAAACTGCTTACTGTGACATAACTATAATATTTAGACATATGCTGTCGCGACACTTTTTGTAGATAATAATGAGTTCTGCAAAGTCGTAGTACCTACATGATTTTGTTCTATCATCAATAGTTTTCGCAGCGCACGCGACGTAAGGAATTTTTCAGGTAATTTTTTTACACCTTATGTTACATTATTGGAGTTTTAGTAAGGATCCCTATTTTTTTTTTAAATATAATATAGCCTATGATACTCGGGAATAATGTAGCTTTCCAAAAGTGAAAGAATTTTTTAAATCGGTCCAGTAGTTTCGGAGCCTATTCATTACAAACAAACAAATCTTTCCTCTTTATAATATTAGTATAGAAGTATAGATTACGTTTTTCGTAGAAAGAGAGTAGACGTCCAGTATTCCAGACATCTATCTATGTAGGTACCAAATTTCATCAATAGGTTTTGCGTGAATGAGTAACAATAAAAAAACATACTGCTTCCTCCATACATTCTTACAAACTTTCGCGTTTATTAATATTAGTAGAATTTCCCGTTTAAGGTATTAGTAAGAAGTTGTAGCGTTCAGCTTAGCTCCCTATTTGATGGTATGAAGTCAAAAGTGATAAATATTACAAGTTTTAGTCAAGACTATCGAGCAACTAAGCAATAACTCTGCTCAATCAAGCAAACCCAATCGTGAATCACAAGTTTAAGCCACCAAATCACCATAGCCTAGTGCCACTAAAGGCTTCATAGTATTTTATCTTATGAGAGATGTCTCACAATCACCGTCTGCTTATTTATTATGTGAAGTCATGTTGTCATATTCCATAACGATAATATTATGGAATTACGTTGTCTAATGTCTGAAGAACAAAAATAAATACCGAAAGAAATAGTAAAGGCCACCTGAGTGGCCAACCAGTAAAAGGCAACTGAGGGCAGCATGAAATCTGCAAATAGCTAAATTACAAAGATATTTCGAAATACATATAAACAATCATAAGGAAAGAAAGTACAAAAATACAGCTGCAGCAAAAAGCCAACATTACGTGGTGTTCCCAGGCGGTCACCCATCCAAGTACTGACCACGCCCGACGTTGCTTAACTTCGGTGATCGGACGAGAACCGGTGTTTTCAACGTGGTATGAACGTTGGCGAATGAAATCCTAAAAAATTCTATCTGACTCTATGTGATTCCATAATATTTAATTTTCTGTTATCTTTTATCAAATAATTAGACTACAGGCCCGTGAACAAAATTTACGTAGTAAATGAACCACCAGGAAACCTATGTAGGATGATAGAAGGGTATAAAGTAATAAGATTCAGCACTATGCCGTCACATAGTACATCATGTAAACTGTCCAACTGAGTAGGTACCTGAAGTCGAAGAGGGGGGGTTGCAACCAGGGATGTAACGGAGGTCATCTTATCGGAACTGAAGTCGGAGTCGGAGTTTTTAAATTTGATTTATCGGAGTCGGAACCGAAGTCGGAGGCCTAGGCAGGATCAAAAGTGATTTTTTTGCAAGAGAGATTTTCGTAGAGGTAGGACTCTTAGCAGAGTTCGCCTGGGGAAGTACCACGCCTTTGCCAGTTATTCTACTGCCAAGCAGTAATGTGCAAACATTACTGTGTTCCGCTTTGAAGGGCAATGTTTCCAGAGAAATTACAGGGCTTAGAGATAAATAGCAACTTAGATCTCTGGGTGACGAGCGCAGTGCGGAGCTAGGTTATGATTTGGACTCTTCATGTTCCAATAGCTGCGTGTCACTGTGCTGTTATGTGGCAGCCATGTTACTTACCATCAGGCACATGACCTGCTCGTGTCGTCACTCTTTATTTAAAAAAAAAAAGATATATTTTTATTGGGCACTGTTGAGGACGACAAGTCCTTCGGCGGCAGACGACGGCGGGGCGAGGCGCGGGGCGAGGAGCGGGGCAAGCAGCGGGACAAGGAGAGGGAGCGGCCGTGCGGGCGCGCGTCGGCGGCGACTGAGCGCTGCGCATCGCGCTACTAGCGCACTTAGTACCTAAGTCCCGTAGTTGTAAATAGAATAAGACTCGCCCATATTTTGAAATAAAGTCAGTACACAGTCATCACTCGACAACGGAACAAGTCTATTCTTCACCTGCCTACTTCAACAACCAAGCACCCTGAACGCGAACCATCATCACTACAGTCCACAACATCAACGCTGGTCCTACGAAGCCGGATCAAGACAACGAAGGGTCTAGTCAATATTCGACTATGGTTGTGACCCGAAGCCAAGGCGAAACTGCGGAGCGCGAAGAACAGCGGCTCGAGCAAGAACGTCTGGAACGAGGACATCTCGAGCAAGAACGTCGTCGAAGAGTCTCCATGGAACCTCCGGCATCACCGTCGGTGCCGATCGGCGAGTCATCGGGCGCTGCCGCCGCGGCGGTCACTGCGCGGCCGAAATCTCCGGCGCTCTCCCAGCGAACGAACAACTCCACTCTGAGACTACGTTTGGCAGAGTTGGAGGCTGCGGAGAAGCTCGCCGAGATACGCCGCAAGGAACTACAGATCGAGACCGACCTTGTGAAGAAGCGACTCGCTACGCAAGTAGCCGCCATCGAAGACGAAGAAAGCGTCCGCGGAGAACCGATCACTACCACGGACGAGCTAAACAGAGTCAACGATTGGCTGAAGAACACATCGTTAACACGAGGGGAGCGCGACGAAACACCGCGTCACACTGCAAGAGAAGAGCGACCTCAGCGAACAGTTCAATATAACCGAGGGCGATCACCGACTCCGGGCCGAGCAAGAAACAGCGTCGGAATACAATTAGCCGAAGCACTCGAAAAAATGGCGCGGCCTCAACGAAGATACAACTGCGACCTGCCGGCCTTCAGCGGTTTCCCGAACGAATGGCTACCATTCAAAGCCGCGTTTCGAGACTCTACACAATTCTACAAGATTCCGGCGGCCGAGAACTTGCTACGACTCCGGGGCTGCCTGAAAGGAGAAGCACGCGACGCCGTCGCCGTGCTACTATACAGCGCAACAGATCCGAACACCATCATGCGAACACTTGAACAATGCTTCGGTCGACCAGAGATTATCGTCGACAAATTGTTGGAAGACCTGAAGAAACAACCGAAGCCGGGACCGACCGCATCCGAACTAAACCAATTTGCGGTCAAGGTCCAAAACGTAGTATGTACACTACAGAGCCTGGATCGACGAGGCTATCTACATACACCGCAGATAGCACGAGAAGTCATCGAGAAGCTGAGCCCGCACATCAAATCAAAATGGTGCGAATACGCCTACGAAAACAGGGATACGACTGAACCTGAAATAGTAACGCTATCGCAGTTTCTAATGCGCGAAGCTGACATAGCGCTGCGATACACGTACGCGTCAACGACATCGTTCGCTACCGCGGCACGGGAATATAAGAGCGCGCCAATAGTAAAGAAGAAGAACCCCGTGTACACCGTCGAGGAGCCTGACGTCGTGCATTGTCCGAACTGCAACAATGCACACGTATTACACCGCTGCCCAGAATATCGAGCAGCAAACATCGAGAAAAGATGGAACATCGTGCGAGAAAAGGGGCTGTGTTTCAAGTGCGTCGAACATAAGCACCGACGATTCCAATGCAAGGCGAAGCCATGCGGCGTAAATCAATGCCGCCGACCGCATCATGCGACTTTGCATGATAACCAGCCCGAGCCACAGCACCCGGAGCAGCAACGCAACGAGGCGAGCAACCGCAGCGACGCAGTAGTACTATCGGTAGCCACTGAACCCGCTACCGAACCGAGCAACGTACTACTGAAGGTGTGCCCTGTCGTCGTGTCCGGACCTCGCGGCAAAGCGCAAACATACGCGCTGCTCGACGAAGGAGCGACCATCACGCTAATCGATGAAAAATTAGCGAAAATCATCGGCGCAGATGGTCCCTCAGAACCCCTACTGATGAGCGGTGTCAACATGTCACAACGCGAACGAGATAGCAAGCTCGTCACCCTCAGCATACAAGGCAAGAACGAGAGTGCGCGCTACGAACTAAAAGCGCGCACGGTTCGAGATCTACAGCTGCGAAGGCAAAAGATACCGAGCTCGCTACTACAACACGAGCACCTGCGAGACTTAAGGGAACGAGACGTGTGCTACGAACAAGCACGCCCGCTCGTTCTCGTAGGCGCTAACCACTGGGAGCTGATAGTATCGAGGGAGCTACGCATTGGAGCACCGACCGAACCCGCTGCTTCACGAACACAGCTGGGCTGGGTGGTGCACGGAACCGCGCCACGCAGCATCATCTACGGGAACGATAGCGTCCTACACATCTACACACCCAACCGGCGCCTACGAACGAGCGAAGCGCACGACCAGCAACTACACGACCTCGTAGAAGCACACTTCCAATTGGACTCGCTTGGCGTATCACTCAAGCCACGAGTTAGCCAAGAGGACGAACGAGCGCTAAGAATTTTTCAAGAAACCGTGAGAAAAATCGACGGCGCCTACGAAGTAGGTCTACCATGGCGCAGCGACGACGTCACCATGCCGCCAAGTTTCAAGTCGGCCCTGAATAGATTGAAAAATCTAGAACGAAAACTGGACTCAGACACCGAGCTTGCTGCAGACTATACGGGCCAAGTAGAAAACTTGATTGCGAAAGGCTACGCGGTACCATGCGACGGCACAGAAAAACAGAGCGCCGTCAGTTGGTTTTTACCGCACTTCGCCGTCGAGAATCCGAACAAACCCGGAAAACGGCGCATAGTCTTCGACGCGGCACATCGCAGCTACGGAGTGAGCCTGAACGACCGACTGGTTGACGGGCCTGACCTGCTGCTGTCACTACAGGGAATCGTATTCCGATTCCGAGAGAAACCTATCGCGGTGACAGCGGACATTCAGGAAATGTTCCTGAGAATCAAGATCCGCCCGGAAGACCAACCTGCGCAGCAATTTTTATGGCGAGGCCGAGACCGTACGAACCCGCCACGCGCCTTCAAAATGACGAGCATGATCTTCGGCGCCGCAAGCTCTCCGTTCTTGGCACACAGCGTGCGTAACCACAACGCGCACGCCCACGCCAAGTCACATCCACGAGCGCTAGCTGCCATCACGGGCAGCCACTACATGGACGACCTCGTAGACAGCTACGACAACGAAGACGAGGCCCGCCGCACAATTCGCGAGCTGCGCGAAGTACATGAAAACGCCGGCTTCACGCTGCGGAGCTGGAACACGAACGACCCGGCAGTACTCCGCGACATACCTCGCGAGCTATACGCGACTGAACCCACCACACTGGGGGGAGCGAGCCCCGAAAGCAAGATTCTTAGGCTATGTTGGGACCCAAAGGAAGACGAGCTCGGGTTCAACACAGCCATGAGCCGCGTACCGAGCGAAGTACGCCTGCAGAGCCGCGCACCGACGAAGCGAGAGGCGCTCAGTGCGGTCATGTCCATTTACGACCCACTGGGCCTGATCAGCCTCTACTCAATCCGCGCGAAAATAATTTTACAGAACCTATGGCGGTTACAAATACCGTGGGACGAACCGATTCCCTCCGATGAAGCCGAGCAATTCGCCACCTGGATCGAGCAGTTAACAGAAATATCTAGACTGCGACTACAACGAAGCTACGCTCTACAAGGCTACGAGAACATCGAACTTCACATCATGTGCGACGCCAGCGAGCAAGCATACGCGACCGTAGCGTATTGGCGCGCTACACAAGACGAAGAAGTAAACGTCGTGCTGGTCGCCGCCAAGGCCAAGGTAGCGCCGAGGCGGGCGCAAACAATCCCGCGCCTGGAACTACAAGCGGCAGTCATCGGCGCGAGGCTCGCTGACACCATCAAGCGAGAACACCGCGTCAAGGTGGCACGCACCATCTACTGGACCGACTCATCGACCGTGGTACAGTGGATAAAGAACGACAGACGACGCTATACGCCCTTCGTAGAACACAGACTCGGCGAGATAGCCGAACTCACGCATCGAGACGAATGGCGATGGTTACCGACAGAGTACAACGTGGCCGACGACGCGACAAGGCTCACGAACACACCTATCACATCAAACGATCGGTGGTTCCATGGGCCGAGCTTCCTCCACCAACCAGAGGACCATTGGCCGTCAAGGAAGATCGGCTTTGAAGACAGCGACCACGAAGTGCTACACATAACAGAGAGCGACAAGACGAGCTCCGACTGGTTGCCTGACCCCACACGATTCTCGCGATACGAAGTCTTAGTTCGCACAGTAGCACGCGTCCTGGCGTTTATAGATATGTGCCGGCGCAGAGCTACGCGCCTCGAGTTGGAGCACGTCGAACGAGCGGAGCAGCTTCTACTCCAGAGGGCACAGCAAGAGAGCTTCGACGACGAGCTACGCTATGTACGAGCCTCCCGTCCCATACCGAAGACGAGTCGCCTCTACAAGCTCGATCCAGTCGTCGAGGACGGCTTACTGCGGGTACGAGGCCGTATCAATGCCTCGGACGCACCGATCGAGACCAAGCGCCCGATTATTTTGAACGGGCGCCACGCAGTAACGAGGTTACTGGTACACCAAGCGCATTGTAGAGCCGCGCATGGAAATCGAGAACGAGTGACAAACGATCTGCGCCAACGGTACTGGATCATACATCTACGACCCACAGTACGCGCGACTGAACACAGTTGCACGTTTTGTCGCGTGAGGAAAGCGACACCGAACGCGCCGATCACCGGAGACTTGCCGAAGGCCCGCCTACAGAGTTATCAACGCGCATTTTCCTATTGCGCCTGCGATTATTTTGGACCGATGTGGATCAAGATAGGCCGGCGCCGAGAGAAGCGCTGGGGCGCGCTATATACGTGTCTCACCACAAGAGCGGTCCACCTGGAGATCGTCGCCTCTCTGAGCAGCTGCTCAGCCATAATGGCATTACGACGGATGGCAGCGCGACGCGGGTGGCCCCGCGAACTTTGGTCCGACAACGCGACAGCCTTTCGCGGGGCGGACCAAGAACTCAAGAAAGCCTACGAAGAATGGGAGCCGCTGCTGCGTGAAGAAGGCCTTCGCAACCGCATGCGGTGCATGTTCATCGCCCCCGGAGCCCCAAGACATGGAGGAGCCTGGGAACGACTCGTGCGGTCAGTGAAGACCAGCCTATCAATCACCTTGAAGGAAAAGGTCCCCACCGAAGAGGTCCTGCAGACTGTACTGGCCGAGGCCGAGTACGCCATCAACGCGCGTCCGCTAACCTATGTGAGCGTAGACGCGCGTGACCCAGAGGCGCTCACCCCGAACCACTTCCTGCTGGGGTCCTCAGCCGGGCTACCAACGACGGGGCCATGCAGCTTGGCGGATCGACGGACCTGGCGCACTAGCCAGGCGCTCGCCGACAGTTTCTGGCGGCGCTGGGTACGAGAGTACCTACCAACACTCGTACCCCGAGGAGGAGCCGATCGAGCTAATCGGAACATAGAACAAGGAGATGTCGTCGTCGTGATAGACCGCACGATGCCCCGCAACGTCTGGCCAATGGGAATTGTAGTAAAAACATTCCCCGGGCCCGATGGCGGCGTGCGGGTCGTCGACATCAAGACCAAGAACGGGATCTTCCGCCGTCCGGCCTACAAACTCGCCGTCCTGGAGAAAGAAAAGGATGGCTACGCAAGCTGCGCCGAGGGGAGGATGTTGAGGACGACAAGTCCTTCGGCGGCAGACGACGGCGGGGCGAGGCGCGGGGCGAGGAGCGGGGCGAGCAGCGGGACAAGGAGAGGGAGCGGCCGTGCGGGCGCGCGTCGGCGGCGACTGAGCGCTGCGCATCGCGCTACTAGCGCACTTAGTACCTAAGTCCCGTAGTTGTAAATAGAATAAGACTCGCCCATATTTTGAAATAAAGTCAGTACACAGTCATCACTCGACAACGGAACAAGTCTATTCTTCACCTGCCTACTTCAACAACCAAGCACCCTGAACGCGAACCATCATCACTACAGTCCACAACAGGCACAAATAAAACATTATTTTGTTAAACACGTGGACACGATAAACATTGGCGGGCAATTGATTTAAGGGGTTGGGATTTTGTATACTTATCTATTTACTTTCTACCACAATTATCTCATATATATATTTATACAGATTTTTTACGATTAAAACGTCCGATATAAAAGTTTCGGAGCCAAAGTCGGAACCGAAGGTGTAATAATAATCGGAAGTTCCGACTTAACGAAGTCGGAGTCGAAGCTCCGTAACATCCCTGGTTGGAACCCTCGATCATTTCTCCTTGTGGCATGATTTTTGTACGGCATTGCGAAATAATGGATTAGGAGAGGTATTGAAACTGTATGGAACCTACGCCGTACATAATAAAATGGCCAAATTTAATGTGTAAATCGTCGGAAAATCACGAATTTTTCCGACAAACTAATAATTAAAAACTTAATTTTTTTAATTTTTATAGTTTCAATACCTCTTCTAATCTATTACTCTGCTACGCCGTACATAAATCATGCGACAAGGAGAAATTATCGAGGGTTGCAACCCCCCTTCTTCGACTGTACTCAGTTGGTTCAGCTTACAAGTGACGGCATAGGTAATGCTGAATCTTATTACTTTATACCCTTCCATCATCCTACATAGGTCTCCTGGTGGTTCATTTACTACGTAATTTTGTTCACGGACCTGTACCAGTGTACCTAGTCTAACTAAATCAATAGAAGCTGACATCAATACTAGAGACTAGTGTCAAATGACGCATGCCCTCAAACAATCCTAGAAACATCATGTCGGTTTCCTCAGGATGTTTTCCTACACCGTTAAAGCTAGCGGTAACGAGTACAGACAAACCACACTGGGCCAGCTTGGTGTATAAAGGACTTGACTCTCTCCTTGTGAGATAAGGCCCCGAGTCTCAGTGGTGGGAACTTTTGAGTGCAGCCTAATGGGCGAAGTATAAAATTAGTAAGTGGGCAGTAAAGGCCATCTGAAGCCAACCTGCTAACCTGCCCCATGGCTATAATAGATAGATTCATTTATGTAAAAAAAAACAACAAAATATTGCTGCAGCAAAAAACCAACATTACGTGGTGTTCCCAGGCGGTCACCCATCCAAGTACTGACCACGCCCGACGTTGCTTAACTTCGGTGATCGGACGAGAACCGGTGTTTTCAACGTGGTATGAACGTTGGCGATCATAGAGTTGAAAATGATCGTCATTTGCCATTTTGTGACGTCATACGGTAAAATTTTATCACAGTTTCATACAAACATAAAACTAGCTACAGCAAAAAGCCAACATTACGTGGTGTTCCCAGGCGGTCACCCATCCAAGTACTGACCACGCCCGACGTTGCTTAACTTCGGTGATCGGACGAGAACCGGTGTTTTCAACGTGGTATGAACGTTGGCGAACAAGAAACTAAAAATTTATTTCTAATTCTGAAATGTGATTAGGTACATGATTTTGTGTTCCGTTAGTAAGACAATAAAAATAGAATTTAACTTTGCATGAACCCGATCGATTATTTTTTTATATATCACTCAAGTATACTGAGCATAAAATCAACCACAAAATACAAAAATCTTTATTGTTGTTTGCAGGTAAGATAAAATGGTACAAAACATTTTAAAAGTTGATTATACCTACGCATGCAATAAGTCTGGCAAAACAGTTTCTGTTGGTCTGAATTTGTACAATGGTAAAAATAATAGTCAGCTGATAAAAGTATTCTTCTTCTTTTCATTTTTAGCTTTTAATCGGTTGGATCGTATTATATTATGTCATCTGATTCTTCGTCTTCTATTAATTTCTGGATTCTATCCGGTTGTGCTATGTAGGTAGGTACTTTTGATAATAAATAGTAATAATTAAAATTTCGCATTTTTTATTTTCAACAAACTTTTTAGGGAAACTTACTGTTTTCTATGTATGGCCCATTTAATGGTAGCAATGTAGGATACATCATAACATGAAATGATCCGTTCTGTATGATTCTTGCCCTAAAGTGCATAGTTTTCGAGATATCGCCCAAAACATTTTTTTGTAAAGTTGCATTCTATTTTTACTGGCCTAATAGCAGAATACAAAATCATGTACCTAATTCTGTCACATTAACTTCAGAATCAGGAATAATTTTTTAGTTTCTTATTCGCCAACGTTCATTTTAATAACACGTTGAAAACACCGGTTCTCGTCCGATCACCGAAGTTAAGCAACGTCGGGCGTGGTCAGTACTTGGATGGGTGACCGCCTGGGAACACCACGCAATGTTGACTTTTTGCTGCAGCTATATTTTTGTACTTTCTTTCCTTATGTCGGGACTTGGGGCTTCTTGTTTCTATTTCGCATTATCTTTTTGATTTAGCCATTTGCGGATTTCATGCTGCCATCAGTTGCCTTTTACTGTCCGGCCACTCGGGTGGCTTTTTATTTAGTTATTTTTGTACTTCACACATTAGACAACGCAATTCAATAATATTAGGTCCTTACATATGAAATTGGTGTTTTGTAAAATTGCCTCCAAACCTGCCGTAAGGAACTTTGTTCCAATAGCATCAAAGTAACATAAAAGTACCTGTTTTATAATATTTATAACTAGCTTATACCCGCGACTTCGTCCGCGCGAAATAAATGATTTCATCAAAATCGGTTCAGTCGTTTAGGTGTGAAAGCGTAAGAGACATTTAATTTGTCCTCCATTTCAACCCCAATTTCACCCCCGTACAGTTCGAAATTACAAAATTGATAGAACAAACATTCGTTGGCTTCGTATCACATATGTCCATATACAGAGTTTCATGGTTTTATTTTGAACGGTTGGGATCTTTCACATTAACATTCATCCCCATTTCAACCCCAATGTCACCCCCGTACAGTTCGAAATTCCAAAATTGATTAAAAATACATTAGTTTGCTTCGTGTCAAATGTCTATTTACAGAGTTTAATGGTTTTATCTTCAACGGTTGAGAACTTCCATATTGACATTCATCCCCCATTTCAACCCCAATTTCACCCCCGCTCAGTTCGAAATTACAAAATTGATGGAACAAACATTTAAATGCTTCGTGTCAAGTGTCTAGATACAAAATATGATAACTTTGAAAATGACGAATTTTCATACAACCGTTCATCCCTTGTTTCACCCTCTTAGGGGTTGAATTTCGCAAAACCCCGTCTTAGCGAGCGCCTACGTGCTAAAAGGGACCTTCATGCAAAATTTCAGATTCTTAGCATTTGTAGTTTCTGAGATTCCTTGATGAGTGACCTTTCGCTTTTATATATATAGATGACGTGACGAAAAGACGCCTGATGGTAAGCGACAAGCTTAGCCATTACAGCACATTGCCATTCAACTATTTGATTATGAAGAGCTTAGATCGCTGCTTGGCATGGGTACTGACGACACTGTAGCGCTCTAAAAAGGCGGTGTTCCAAAGCGGTCACCCCAATGTGTCACCCATTCAACTACTGACCGCACCCGACGTTGCTAATTTCGATAATTTAACGAAAACCGAAGCACTTTTTGATTTTTTTTGTAAGTACATGTCTTTACAATAAGATCATAAACCACCGAGTATTAGTACCCAACTACAAAATAAGAATTACTAAAGAAGATCTATGAACAGCGCGTGAATCGCAAGTTTTAGCCACCAAATCACCAAAGCCTTCCTAGTGTCACTAAAGGCTTCATAGTATTATATTATCCTATGAGAGATGTCTCAAAATCACCGTCTGATTATTTATTATGTGACGTCATGTTGTCATATTCCATAACGATAATATTATGGAAAAAATTACGTTGTCTAATGTCTGAAGAACAAAAATAAATACCGAAATAAATAAGTAAAGGCCACCTGAGTGGCCAACCAGTAAAAGGCAACTGAGGGCAGCATGAAATCTGCAAATAGCTAAATTACAAAGATATTGCGAAATACATATAAACAATCATAAGGAAAGAAAGTACAAAAATGCAGCTGCAGCAAAAAGCCAACATTACGTGGTGTTCCCAGGCGGTCACCCATCCAAGTACTGACCACGCCCGACGTTGCTTAACTTCGGTGATCGGACGAGAACCGGTGTTTTCAACGTGGTATGAACGTTGGCGAATGAAAGTCTAAAAAATTCTATCTGACTCTATGTGATTACATAATATTTAATTTTCTGTTATCTTTTATCAAATAATTAGACTACAGGCCCGTGAACAAAATTTACGTAGTAAATGAACCACCAGGAGACCTATGTAGGATGATAGAAGGGTATAAAGTAATAAGATTCAGCACTATGCCGTCACATAGTACATCATGTAAACTGTCCAATTGAGTAGGTACCTGAAGTCGAAGAGGGGGGGTTGCAACCAGGGATGTAACGGAGGTCATCTTATCGGAACTGAAGTCGGAGTCGGAGTTTTTAAATTTGATTTATCGGAGTCGGAACCGAAGTCGGAGGCCTAGGCAGGATCAAAAGTGATTTTTTTGCAAGAGAGATTTTCGTAGAGGTAGGACTCTTAGCAGAGTTCGCCTGGGGAAGTACCACGCCTTTGCCAGTTATTCTACTGCCAAGCAGTAATGTGCAAACATTACTGTGTTCCGCTTTGAAGGGCAATGTTTCTGTAGAGATAAATAGCAACTTAGATCTCTGTGTGACGAGCGCAGTGCGGTGCTAGGTTATGATTTGGACTCTTCATGTTCCAATAGCTGCGTGTCACTGTGCTGTTATGTGGCAGCCATGTTACTTACCATCAGGCACATGACCTGCTCGTGTCGTCACTCTTTATTTAAAAAAAAAAGATATATTTTTATTGGGCACAAATAAAACATTATTTTGTTAAACACGTGGACACGATAAACATTGGCGGGCAATTGATTTAAGGGGTTGGGATTTTGTATACTTATCTATTTACTTTCTACCACCACAATTATCTCATATATTTATACAGGTTTTTTACGATTAAAACGTCCGATATAAAAGTTTCGAAGCCAAAGTCGGAACCGAAGGTGTAATAATAATCGGAAGTTCCGACTTAACGAAGTCGGAGTCGAAGCTCCGTAACATCCCTGGTTGGAACCCTCGATCATTTCTCCTTGTGGCATGATTTTTGTACGGCATTGCGAAATAATGGATTAGGAGAGGTATTGAAACTGTATGGAACCTACGCCGTACATAATAAAATGGCCAAATTTAATGTGTAAATCGTCGGAAAATCACGAATTTTTCCGACAAACTAATAATTAAAAACTATTTTTTTTTAATTTTTATAGTTTCAATAGGTACCTCTTCTAATCTATTACTCTGCTACGCCGTGCAAAAATCATGCGACAAGGAGAAATTATCGAGGGTTGCAACCCCCCTTCTTCGACTGTAGGTACTCAGTTGGTTCAGCTTACAAGTGACGGCATAGGTAATGCTGAATCTTATTACTTTATACCCTTCCATCATCCTACATAGGTCTCCTGGTGGTTCATTTACTACGTAATTTTGTTCACGGACCTGTAGTCTAACTAAATCAATAGAAGCTGACATCAATACTAGAGACTAGTGTCAAATGACGCATGCCCTCAAACAATCCTAGAAACATCATGTCGGTTTCCTCAGGATGTTTTCCTACGCCGTTAAAGCTAGCGGTAACGAGTAAAGACAAACCACACTGGGCCAGCTTGGTGTATAAAGGACTTGACTCTCTCCTTGTGAGATAAGGCCCCGAGTCTCAGTGGTGGGAACTTTTGAGTGCAGCCTAATGGGCGAAGTATAAAATTAGTAAGTGGGCAGTAAAGGCCATCTGAAGCCAACCTGCTAACCTGCCCCATGGCTATAATAGATAGATTCATTTATGTAAAAAAAAACAACAAAATATTGCTGCAGCAAAAAACCAACATTACGTGGTGTTCCCAGGCGGTCACCCATCCAAGTACTGACCACGCCCGACGTTGCTTAACTTCGGTGATCGGACGAGAACCGGTGTTTTCAACGTGGTATGAACGTTGGCGATCAGAGAGTTGAAAATGATCGTCATTTGCCATTTTGTGACGTCATACGGTAAAATTTTATCACAGTTTCATACAAACATAAAACTAGCTACAGCAAAAAGCCAACATTACGTGGTGTTCCCAGGCGGTCACCCATCCAAGTACTGACCACGCCCGACGTTGCTTAACTTCGGTGATCGGACGAGAACCGGTGTTTTCAACGTGTTATTAAAATGAACGTTGGCGAAAAAGAAACTAAAAAATTATTTCTGATTCTGAAGTTAATGTGACAGAATTAGGTACATGATTTTGTATTCTGCTATTAGGCCAGTAAAAATAGAATGCAACTTTACAAGAAAATGTTTTGGGCTATATCTCGAAAACTATGCACTTTAGGGCAAGAATCATACAGAACGGATCATTTCATGTTATGATGTATCCTACATTGCTACCATTAAATGGGCCATACATAGAAAACAGTAAGTTTCCCTAAAAAGTTTGCTGAAAATAAAAAATGCGAAATTTTAACTATTACTATTTATTATCAAAAGTACCTACCTACATAGCACAACCGGATAGAATCCAGAAATTAATAGAAGACGAAGAATCAGATGACATAATATAATACGATCCAACCAATTAAAAGCTAAAAATGAAAAGAAGAAGAATACTTTTATCAGCTGACTATTATTTTTACCATTGTACAAATTCAGACCAACAGAAACTGTTTTGCCAGACTTATTGCATGCGTAGGTATAATCAACTTTTAAAATGTTTTGTACCATTTTATCTTACCTGCAAACAACAATAAAGATTTTTGTATTTTGTGGTTGATTTTATGCTCAGTATACTTGAGTGATAATATATAAAAAAATAATCGATCGGGTTCGTGCAAAGTTAAATTCTATTTTTATTGTCTTACTAACGGAACACAAAATCATGTACCTAATCACATTTCAGAATCAGAAATAAATTTTTAGTTTCTTGTTCGCCAACGTTCATACCACGTTGAAAACACCGGTTCTCGTCCGATCACCGAAGTTAAGCAACGTCGGGCGTGGTCAGTACTTGGATGGGTGACCGCCTGGGAACACCACGTAATGTTGGCTTTTTGCTGCAGCAATATTTTGTTGTTTTTTTTTACATAAATGAATCTTGTAACGTGGCAACCCCCGGTATCGAGGAAAGCTACCCCATCCCTAGTGGGTTCGCTTCCGTCTCCTCTTGGTCGCGACTCGGTGCGTATAAGACGTCCGCCAAACAAACTAAATTTGTAACGATATCTATTGAGTTTCCGAACATTTATCTTTTGTATATTTTGTGATTGTGAAAACTAAGTTGTGTGATTCGACCAATAATACTTTCTAACCAAAAACTCAGACGTTTCTTTTACCAAACAACTGAATTCCACACGCCCGGCACAAAATGGCTCCCAACGAGCGGGCATTGGACTAGTAAACGCACGTGTTTTTTTTTTTCTTCGGTGTTACGGTTATTGGTTTATAGATATAACAATGGTACGCACAAGAACTCAAGATCAAGGCGACGTCCCAGAGGAGGAAGCGCCTTCCGTGGTGACAATGGACCAGTTCACGGCGTTGTTAACAACCCTTCAGCAAAGCCAAGCAGAGATGTTCGCGCGCATTCTGGGCGAAGCGCGGACATCGACACCGGCTCCGGCGTTTGAGAACGCAACGGCCGCCGCCGCTAACTTTGCTAAATGTTCTGCACGATTCTCAGGAAAGCCAGAATCGGTCGACGGTTTTATTGATGCTGTTGAAGTGTATAAAAACTGCCTCAGCATAAATGACGTCAATGCGCTTAAAGGTTTGCCAATGCTGTTAACCGATGAGGCCGCAGTATGGTGGCAAGGGGTGAAGAGCAGCACGACCTCGTGGAAGGAGGCCATGACAAAGTTGAAATGCGCCTTCGGAGAACGCCTCTCACCATTTCGCATTTACACCGAACTATTCAAACTTCGGCAAGGAGACGAATCGACGGACTTATTCGTTTCAAAGACTCGCGCGCTTCTGTCGAGGCTGCCGACGGGTGATTTGAGCGAAAAGGTACAGCTGGACATGGTTTATGGACTAGTCGATCGCCGAATCAGAAAGCGAATCGACAGAAATTCCGTAGCGACGTTCGACGACTTCCTGCAACGCGCCAGGGCGATAGAGGAAGCCTTGAAGGATGCGGAAGACGACGGAAAGAAGAGGTCGCCAGCGATGACAACGCGTGGCGGACTCGCGGGTCCCAGCGGGACGCACGTGGGTGTACGACACGCCGCCGCCAGCGCACCCGCTGTGGCCGCTAAAGCGCCCGCCGGGCCTAGTAAAGCACCCGCGAGCGACACCGGTAGCTCCGCCGCCCGGAGAGGACCAGTGAAACAAAGTGATAATATTAAGTGTTACGGGTGTGGTACACCTAATGTGATTCGGTCAAAGTGTTCAACATGTAAAAATAATGCTAAGTCTGATAATGCTTTTTGCGCAGCTAGTATGTCACACTCCGACTCGGCTACAGGAGCGTTGTCGTCGCCCTGCGAGGTAGAGCAAGGTGGGCGCAGCGCCCGGTGCAAGGCGCACCATCGCCGAACAACGGCTGTAAGACAGGACAGTGAGGTCACCAGGCCTGTACTTACTGATGTTTCAAGGTATGGAGTTGCTCGGGATGCATTTCATAGTAACATGCATAGTTCATTACACAGTCTTAAGACAAAATGTAGTGCACCCCGGGTAACATTTAATAACAAGTATTACTCAATCAATGACGGTGTTGATGATTATGTCAGAGAATTTTTCTCAAATGTTGTTAAAATGCCTGAATGTTCTGATAATGTTCATGTAAAACGTTCTCCTGGGTTAGGTAATGAAATGACTCATAGCAATCTGCAATGTTTTAAAATGTGCTGTTATACAGAAAGAGGTCTTATTCTGGAAAATGTACCTATTCCGGAGGCAATGTCAGTAAAAGAGGAATTAAACAAAACAGATACTATGGTCATTAGTGTAACAAATCCTTGTATTATGGAATGTACAGACATACCTATTATTAAGCAGACATGCTCACTTAAGGGGAAGTCTACACTTAAGGCGACACAGTTGACCGAGAAAACTGATACACTTAAGGGTGAGACTGTTCCCAAAGAAATTTGTTTGTCCGAGGGGGATATTCGTTTTAATGAGTCAAACATTTGTAAGCGGACATGCTCAGTTAAGGGGGAGTCTACACTTAAGGAGACACAGTTGCACAAAACAACTGAACTTGCACTTAAGGGTGAGACTGCTCCTAAGGAAATAGATGTAACTAAATGTGGGGTGTTTATTAAGGGGACACACTTACTTAAGGGGACATACCTACCAACATGTACTTCTGATATAAACAATTTAAAATATGATTTTAAGGAAAATGTTATGTGCGCACAGAGCCGTAATCAGGAGGAGACGTGTCTAAGACCAAGTATGCGTATCGAAATTGTGGGAAAACTAGGCACTGCAATATTAGATACGGGTGCGAAAGGGTGTATTGCTGGACAATCCCTTTATCGCGTTTTATTAGAAATGGGTCATCCTTTGCAGCGGAGTGTGCGTAACATTCGATTAGCTGATGGTAGCACGCGTCAAACAGAGGTGCTAGTTGCAGAGGTTCAGGTTGGCCTTTTCCACAAGATGGTTAATGTAGAATTTATAATATTTCCCGACGCGTGTAACAACGAATCATTGCTAGGCATTGACTTTATAAGGAAAGCTGGGTTAGTTATTGATTTCAAACGAAACCTTTGGCATTTCGCGGATTGTAGTGAACAAAAGTACAAGCTTTTGATGGAAGATACTACTCCACACCGCATATATGCATCAATGAAAGTTCTCCGGGATGAAGAAGGTGCAAGTTTGGAGGCTGCCGATCGTGATAAGTTGGCTCAACTACTAAACGAATATAAGGACATATTCGAACAGACTGGTGAACCAACACCATATACGGAGCACCATATTGATACAAGTGATCATGTTCCGATAGCTACACCACCTTATCGCCTGACACCCGCCAAGAAGGAACTTATGCAGAAGGAAATCAATAAAATGATAGCGCAAGACATAATAGAGGACTGTGAATCGGCTTGGAGCGCCCCAGCCCTTTTAGTACCTAAGCGCGATGGTACTTATCGTTTTTGCGTCGACTACCGCAAATTGAACGGGATCACGAAGACAGACACCTACCCTATGCCGCGGATCGACGATTTACTACAAGCAACAAAACGGGGACGCTGTCACATGTCGACCATTGACCTCCGTTCTGGGTACTGGCAAGTGTCACTTAGGGAAGAAGACCGTGACAAGACGGCTTTTGTAACTCCTTTCGGAACATTTCGTTTTAAGAGAATGCCGTTTGGACTGAAGAACGCGCCAGCGACCTTTCAACGATTAACAGACAGACTGCGTTCTACATCTAATTTAAAGGACGTGAATATACTGGGGTATATCGACGATTTACTTATAATTAGCGATGGAGAGAGATTTTCGAAGCATCTGGAAGACTTACGTGCAGTTTTCGAGCAATTGAGGAAGTATAAGCTGCGCGCAAATCGTGAGAAGTGTGTCTTTGTGAGAAAATCAGTTAAATATTTGGGTCACGTGATATCAGAAAACGGAGTATCAGCTGATGAAGAAAAGATTAGCGCAATATTAAATATGAACACACCTACGACCCAGAAACACTTAAAGTCTTTCGTACAAACCTGCGCTTGGTTTCGAAAATTTATACCCAGATTTTCTGAAGTGGCCCAGCCACTGACGAAATTAACGAGAAAAGATCAACCCTGGATATGGGGACCAGATCAGGAAAACGCTTTTGGAACTCTGAAAAACCTGCTGACATCGGCACCTATTCTGATACAGGCAGACTATTCTAAACCGTTCATCTTGCGAACTGACGCCAGTAATTATGCCCTGGGTGCAGTACTACTTCAAGGCGAATCTAAAAATGAAGAGAGACCTGTAGAATTTGCTAGTCGCTTACTGACAGAAGCGGAACGAAACTACTCGACGACGGAGAGGGAAGCACTAGCAGTCGTATGGGCTGTGGATCGTTTCAGAGGCTACATTGACGGTCACCCGGTAATGATAACAAGTGACCACCAACCACTAAAGTGGCTATTTTCTTTGAAGTCACCTTCAGGTCGTCTAGTGCGTTGGGCGTTAAAGTTACAGAGCTATGACATTCAGTTTGAGTATACTCCTGGTAAATTAAACGTAGTAGCTGACACTTTGAGTCGCCCAATTTGCAATGATGAAACTCACAAATTGTGTGGAGTATGCTCTGTTACCATTGACTTGCCTACAAGACATTTGGCTCAGGTTAGAGAAGACCAAGAAAATGATCCGGATATTCATAAAATTATCAAAGAATTAGAAGATATCGACGAGATAGCAGTTCGTCGCTGGACGGAGCGTGGATATATCATGGAAAGAGGAGTTCTCTATCGATATAATCCTGATACGGATAATGAAACACCACAATTGGTAGTACCAGTGAAAATGCGTGAAGAGATCCTTCGTGAGTGTCATGATGCGCCTATCGCAGGACACCCTGGAATAGATAAAACCTACCAAAAAGTATCTCAAATTTATTTCTTCCCAGGGATGAGAAGAATTATTACGGATTATGTCAAATCGTGTGTTACTTGTCAACGATATAAACCCTCTAACGAGAAACCATCAGGGTTTTATCAGACTCCAATATTAAAACAGAGAAACGAAGTTTTAGCTATTGACTTATTTGGACCCTTACCCGAAGGAGAAAATGGTGAAAAATGGATTTTATTAGTTGAGGATACAGCAACTAGATGGGTGGAGCTTTATGCTCTGAAAGAAGCAACTTCAATGGGTTGTGCGAAGATATTGATCGACCAATATTTTCTTAGATATGGTCTACCGAGACGGGTTATATCAGATAACGGTGTCCAATTTGTATCTGCTGTAATGCAAAAATGTATGCATATTCTCAACATCACACAAGATCTGACGCCATTCTACCACCCAGAAGCTAATCCTGCAGAAAGGAAGAATAGGGACATGAAATCAAAATTGGCAATACTGGTTGGATCACAGCATCAATCATGGCCCAGCCAACTGGCTCAGGTCCGTTTTAGTATGAACACAGCGAAGTGTGAGACTACGGGGAAGACTCCAGCGTTTCTGATGTTCGCACGAGAACTTAGGTCACCCCTAGAAGTCTATGATGACCCTAAAGCTATATTGGAAAAAGCAAACTTCGTACCGCAAATAACACCATACTTGACCAGATTTTTGAATTCATTGACTGAAATAAGAGAAAAAGTAGAAGAACAACAAGACAAGTCGAAGAAGTATGCAGATCTAAGGAGAAAACCAGGACAGGAATTCAAAATAGGAGATAAAGTGTTGCTAACCACACATCTTTTGAGTGACTCTTCGAAATCTAAGACTGCTAAATTCTTCCCTAAACGCGATGGACCATATGTGGTTAAAGCCAAGCTGAGTCCTACAACATATTATATAGCCTCTGAGGATGATGGTGAGGTATTAGGGAAATTCCATGTGAGTGAACTTACCGCCTTTTATGAACGGGGAGTAGAACAAGTTCAGCCATTGAACCCCAAAAAGAAACGAGGCCGTCCTCGCAAAGCAAATAGGGTTTCTGATTCTAATAACGTTGAGCTAGATCACGAACGGGGACGTGTATGTGATCTAGAGGGGGAGACTGTAACGTGGCAACCCCCGGTATCGAGGAAAGCTACCCCATCCCTAGTGGGTTCGCTTCCGTCTCCTCTTGGTCGCGACTCGGTGCGTATAAGACGTCCGCCAAACAAACTAAATTTGTAACGATATCTATTGAGTTTCCGAACATTTATCTTTTGTATATTTTGTGATTGTGAAAACTAAGTTGTGTGATTCGACCAATAATACTTTCTAACCAAAAACTCAGACGTTTCTTTTACCAAACAACTGAATTCCACACGCCCGGCACAATCTATCTATTATAGCCATGGGGCAGGTTAGCAGGTTGGCTTCAGATGGCCTTTACTGCCCACTTACTAATTTTATACTTCGCCCATTGGGCTGCACTCAAAAGTTCCCACCACTGAGACTCGGGGCCTTATCTCACAAGGAGAGAGTCAAGTCCTTTATACACCAAGCTGGCCCAGTGTGGTTTGTCTTTACTCGTTACCGCTAGCTTTAACGGCGTAGGAAAACATCCTGAGGAAACCGACATGATGTTTCTAGGATTGTTTGAGGGCATGCGTCATTTGACACTAGTCTCTAGTATTGATGTCAGCTTCTATTGATTTAGTTAGACTACAGGTCCGTGAACAAAATTACGTAGTAAATGAACCACCAGGAGACCTATGTAGGATGATGGAAGGGTATAAAGTAATAAGATTCAGCATTACCTATGCCGTCACTTGTAAGCTGAACCAACTGAGTACAGTCGAAGAAGGGGGGTTGCAACCCTCGATAATTTCTCCTTGTCGCATGATTTTTGTACGGCGTAGCAGAGTAATAGATTAGAAGAGGTATTGAAACTATAAAAATTAAAAATTTTAAGTTTTTAATTATTAGTTTGTCGGAAAAATTCGTGATTTTCCGACGATTTACACATTAAATTTGGCCATTTTATTATGTAGGTACGGCGTAGGTTCCATACAGTTTCAATACCTCTCCTAATCCATTATTTCGCAATGCCGTACAAAAATCATGCCACAAGGAGAAATGATCGAGGGTTCCAACCAGGGATGTTACGGAGCTTCGACTCCGACTTCGTTAAGTCGGAACTTCCGATTATTATTACACCTTCGGTTCCGACTTTGGCTCCGAAACTTTTATATCGGACGTTTTAATCGTAAAAACCCTGTATAAATATATGAGATAATTGTGGTGGTGGAAAGTAAATAGATAAGTATACAAAATCCCAACCCCTTAAATCAATTGCCCGCCAATGTTTATCGTGTCCACGTGTTTAACAAAATAATGTTTTATTTGTGCCCAATAAAAATATATCTTTTTTTTTTAAATAAACGAGCAGGTCATGTGCCTGATGGTAAGTAACATGGCTGCCACATAACAGCACAGTGACACGCAGCTATTGGAACATGAAGAGTCCAAATCATAACCTAGCACCGCACTGCGCTCGTCACCCAGAGATCTAAGTTGCTATTTATCTCTAAGCCCTGTAATTTCTCTGGAAACATTGCCCTTCAAAGCGGAACACAGTAATGTTTGCACATTACTGCTTGGCAGTAGAATAACTGGCAAAGGCGTGGTACTTCCCCAGGCGAACTCTGCTAAGAGTCCTACCTCTACGAAAATCTCTCTTGCAAAAAAATCACTTTTGATCCTGCCTAGGCCTCCGACTTCGGTTCCGACTCAGATAAATCAAATTTAAAAACTCCGACTCCGACTTCAGTTCCGATAAGATGACCTCCGTTACATCCCTGGTTGCAACCCCCCCTCTTCGACTTCAGGTACCTACTCAGTTGGACAGTTTACATGATGTACTATGTGACGGCATAGTGCTGAATCTTATTACTTTATACCCTTCTATCATCCTACATAGGTCTCCTGGTGGTTCATTTACTACGTAAATTTTGTTCACGGGCCTGTAGTCTAATAATTATTTGATAAAAGATAACAGAAAATTAAATATTATGTAATCACATAGAGTCAGATAGAATTTTTTAGATTTTCATTCGCCAACGTTCATACCACGTTGAAAACACCGGTTCTCGTCCGAGCACCGAAGTTAAGCAACGTCGGGCGTGGTCAGTACTTGGATGGGTGACCGCCTGGGAACACCACGTAATGTTGGCTTTTTGCTGCAGCTGTATTTTTGTACTTTCTTTCCTTATGATTGTTTTTATGTATTTCGCAATATCTTTGTAATTTAGCTATTTGCAGATTTCATGCTGCCCTCAGTTGCCTTTTACTGGTTGGCCACTCAGGTGGCCTTTACTTATTTATTTCGGTATTTATTTTTGTTCTTCAGACATTAGACAACGTAATTTTTTCCATAATATTATCGTTATGGAATATGACAACATGACGTCACATAATAAATAATCAGACGGTGATTTTGAGACATCTCTCATAGGATAATATAATACTATGAAGCCTTTAGTGACACTAGGAAGGCTTTGGTGATTTGGTGGCTAAAACTTGCGATTCACGCGCTGTTCATAGATCTTCTTTAGTAATTCTTATTTTGTAGTTGGGTACTAATACTCGGTGGTTTATGATCTTATTGTAAAGACATGTACTTACAAAAAAAATCAAAAAGTGCTTCGGTTTTCGTTAAATTATCGAAATTAGCAACGTCGGGTGCGGTCAGTAGTTGAATGGGTGACACATTGGGGTGACCGCTTTGGAACACCGCCTTTTTAGAGCGCTACAGTGTCGTCAGTACCCATGCCAAGCAGCGATCTAAGCTCTTCATAATCAAATAGTTGAATGGCAATGTGCTGTAATGGCTAAGCTTGTCGCTTACCATCAGGCGTCTTTTCGTCACGTCATTATAAATATTATAAAACAGGTAGGTAGGTACTTTTATGTTACTTTGATGCTATTGGAACAAAGTTCCTTACGGCAGGTTTGGAGGCAATTTTACAAAACACCAATTTCATATGTAAGGACCTAATATTATTGAATTGCGTTGTCTAATGTGTGAAGTACAAAAATAACTAAATAAAAAGCCACCCGAGTGGCCGGACAGTAAAAGGCAACTGATGGCAGCATGAAATCCGCAAATGGCTAAATCAAAAAGATAATGCGAAATAGAAACAAGAAGCCCCAAGTCCCGACATAAGGAAAGAAAGTACAAAAATATAGCTGCAGCAAAAAGTCAACATTGCGTGGTGTTCCCAGGCGGTCACCCATCCAAGTACTGACCACGCCCGACGTTGCTTAACTTCGGTGATCGGACGAGAACCGGTGTTTTCAACGTGTTATTAAAATGAACGTTGGCGAAAAAGAAACTAAAAAATTATTTCTGATTCTGAAGTTAATGTGACAGAATTAGGTACATGATTTTGTATTCTGCTATTAGGCCAGTAAAAATAGAATGCAACTTTACAAGAAAATGTTTTGGGCTATATCTCGAAAACTATGCACTTTAGGGCAAGAATCATACAGAACGGATCATTTCATGTTATGATGTATCCTACATTGCTACCATTAAATGGGCCATACATAGAAAACAGTAAGTTTCCCTAAAAAGTTTGCTGAAAATAAAAAATGCGAAATTTTAACTATTACTATTTATTATCAAAAGTACCTACCTACATAGCACAACCGGATAGAATCCAGAAATTAATAGAAGACGAAGAATCAGATGACATAATATAATACGATCCAACCAATTAAAAGCTAAAAATGAAAAGAAGAAGAATACTTTTATCAGCTGACTATTATTTTTACCATTGTACAAATTCAGACCAACAGAAACTGTTTTGCCAGACTTATTGCATGCGTAGGTATAATCAACTTTTAAAATGTTTTGTACCATTTTATCTTACCTGCAAACAACAATAAAGATTTTTGTATTTTGTGGTTGATTTTATGCTCAGTATACTTGAGTGATAATATATAAAAAAATAATCGATCGGGTTCGTGCAAAGTTAAATTCTATTTTTATTGTCTTACTAACGGAACACAAAATCATGTACCTAATCACATTTCAGAATCAGAAATAAATTTTTAGTTTCTTGTTCGCCAACGTTCATACCACGTTGAAAACACCGGTTCTCGTCCGATCACCGAAGTTAAGCAACGTCGGGCGTGGTCAGTACTTGGATGGGTGACCGCCTGGGAACACCACGTAATGTTGGCTTTTTGCTGCAGCAATATTTTGTTGTTTTTTTTTACATAAATGAATCTATCTATTATAGCCATGGGGCAGGTTAGCAGGTTGGCTTCAGATGGCCTTTACTGCCCACTTACTAATTTTATACTTCGCCCATTGGGCTGCACTCAAAAGTTCCCACCACTGAGACTCGGGGCCTTATCTCACAAGGAGAGAGTCAAGTCCTTTATACACCAAGCTGGCCCAGTGTGGTTTGTCTTTACTCGTTACCGCTAGCTTTAACGGCGTAGGAAAACATCCTGAGGAAACCGACATGATGTTTCTAGGATTGTTTGAGGGCATGCGTCATTTGACACTAGTCTCTAGTATTGATGTCAGCTTCTATTGATTTAGTTAGACTACAGGTCCGTGAACAAAATTACGTAGTAAATGAACCACCAGGAGACCTATGTAGGATGATGGAAGGGTATAAAGTAATAAGATTCAGCATTACCTATGCCGTCACTTGTAAGCTGAACCAACTGAGTACAGTCGAAGAAGGGGGGTTGCAACCCTCGATAATTTCTCCTTGTCGCATGATTTTTGTACGGCGTAGCAGAGTAATAGATTAGAAGAGGTATTGAAACTATAAAAATTAAAAATTTTAAGTTTTTAATTATTAGTTTGTCGGAAAAATTCGTGATTTTCCGACGATTTACACATTAAATTTGGCCATTTTATTATGTAGGTACGGCGTAGGTTCCATACAGTTTCAATACCTCTCCTAATCCATTATTTCGCAATGCCGTACAAAAATCATGCCACAAGGAGAAATGATCGAGGGTTCCAACCAGGGATGTTACGGAGCTTCGACTCCGACTTCGTTAAGTCGGAACTTCCGATTATTATTACACCTTCGGTTCCGACTTTGGCTCCGAAACTTTTATATCGGACGTTTTAATCGTAAAAACCCTGTATAAATATATGAGATAATTGTGGTGGTGGAAAGTAAATAGATAAGTATACAAAATCCCAACCCCTTAAATCAATTGCCCGCCAATGTTTATCGTGTCCACGTGTTTAACAAAATAATGTTTTATTTGTGCCCAATAAAAATATATCTTTTTTTTTTAAATAAACGAGCAGGTCATGTGCCTGATGGTAAGTAACATGGCTGCCACATAACAGCACAGTGACACGCAGCTATTGGAACATGAAGAGTCCAAATCATAACCTAGCACCGCACTGCGCTCGTCACCCAGAGATCTAAGTTGCTATTTATCTCTAAGCCCTGTAATTTCTCTGGAAACATTGCCCTTCAAAGCGGAACACAGTAATGTTTGCACATTACTGCTTGGCAGTAGAATAACTGGCAAAGGCGTGGTACTTCCCCAGGCGAACTCTGCTAAGAGTCCTACCTCTACGAAAATCTCTCTTGCAAAAAAATCACTTTTGATCCTGCCTAGGCCTCCGACTTCGGTTCCGACTCCGATAAATCAAATTTAAAAACTCCGACTCCGACTTCAGTTCCGATAAGATGACCTCCGTTACATCCCTGGTTGCAACCCCCCCTCTTCGACTTCAGGTACCTACTCAGTTGGACAGTTTACATGATGTACTATGTGACGGCATAGTGCTGAATCTTATTACTTTATACCCTTCTATCATCCTACATAGGTCTCCTGGTGGTTCATTTACTACGTAAATTTTGTTCACGGGCCTGTAGTCTAATAATTATTTGATAAAAGATAACAGAAAATTAAATATTATGTAATCACCAAGGACGTTTAAAAAAAGTCGGACAGAGCCCACCCTGAGACAAGACTGAGGCACTCAAATGACCCAAAATGGCGGCGGATATTCATGTGTGGAATGAATTCTGGGTTGCCACGTTAACCAAATTTACACCACAAAAAAAAGTACCTAATCAGTAAATTATTTCATTTCTTAATCATTTTGCTGGTCCATCCTAGAGAATTAGAGCATTTAGGCATTGTCATATATGTCATTAACTTCGAAATGCTTACTGCACTTCGAACGACACACTGACACTGATATTTGGGATCCAATTGTTTTCACAATAACCATTTTTAACCGTTTCGATCCAGTCGTCATTTCTTCGTCGGCGTTTTCGTTTGCTTCATTTTCTTTTGGAAATCTAGCACACAGAATATTAAAATACGTAGTGACAATGGCAACCAAAATGTGCGCTATACAAAATAAGAAACAACTAGTAGAGAAAACCATTTAATAATTTTAATAGTTAAAAATAAAAATGTAATATAGTAAACTTAGGCTCGGGCACAGACTGCGGACCCATTTCACCTAAACGAATCTTTTACTTCCAAACGTGACGATGAGCTTCATTTACATCTCTGACGAAAAATTCTGTGTGGTGCGCTAAAACAAGTTTTCACTTCAATAATATAATTATATATCAACTATCTCAGTACAAAAATGTGCCCTCCCAAACTTCAGGGCGCACGGAATCATGTCATCGTTGGGAAGAGTGAGCTCACTTTTTCCGTTCTAGTCGGTTGCAGGAAGCGGTGGACGCCGGACGTTTTTGAAGTGAAAACTTCTTTAGGCGCGCCTAGACAGATTTTTCGTGGGCTGTGAATTGAATTAATTCGTCACGCTTGGGTATGATAAGAAAGCTTCGGGTAAACTCGGGACCATGGCTATTGGCCATCTAGAAATACGTCAGCCTGTGGGAAATGATGAAAGAGTGTGGACAGGTCATCATGGCATGGCCATCTAGAAACGCTGACGCATGGGGCAATGGGAAATGCTGACGCATTTCTAGATGGCCATGCCAAGATGGCGAGGCCACGCCCTCCGTTTACACCCACCCGTGTAGTTTTCAAGGTATGCTATCAAATTCTGAGTTATAAGTTTTCACTTCTATCGGCAGTTCCTATGACTGCCAATTTTTTTTTTCTATCACTATTCGTTATCCACAACCAAAATAAGTAGAACCACAGCAGCATATCTTGCCGCTAGCGATTCTAGGGGTCAAGTAGGTTGTTTGTAAACTACTTACGATACACACAGAGACGCAGTTTATTACCAATTTCGACGTGCTCAGGGCACATCTGTTGGTTTATATCGATGTTATATGGATTATTAAGTTACGGCTGGCCTAGACGGGAGAACGGCGACTGCCGATCCGAAGTTCAAATCCTAGGCGCACCACTGTATTTTCGAATTCGTATGCATAATGCCGCTTACTTAAAAAACGCCGAACGAAAACATCGTGAGGAAAACGACATGTACTTATCTAGATGGCCTTGACTTTCTGCTTGCGAGAGAAGACACCGAGTGAACATTTAGTGGGCTGATTATAATATGCTATTGATATAATTTACGAGTACTTACCATATATTTTGGGTAATTATCACGCGTTAATATTGGCAACACTGGTCTTGGGATTCCCTATTTTGTGTTAGGAAATAAAGATTTGTTTTAATATTTAAAATGGGGAAATAAGTGATTAAATTATTCAATCACATAAGAAACATGATTTCTGGAGGTTTATTGCGTTGGTCACTACGGCTTTTACAGGATTTCAAGGCGCAGGACGTTCTGTGTGTCAAGATTTGTTTTTATCGCGAAACGTGTTGGCTGCCCGAGTTTTGCGCGCATAATGGCCGACTAGTGTGCGAATGTGTGCGTGTTAGCCTGTATGTGACAGAGCTCTGGCCGACTCAATATGACACAACTTGTTCGTTAGCCAGACTCTGTCCGACTTTTTTTAAACGTCCTTGGTAATCACATAGAGTCAGATAGAATTTTTTAGACTTTCATTCGCCAACGTTCATACCACGTTGAAAACACCGGTTCTCGTCCGATCACCGAAGTTAAGCAACGTCGGGCGTGGTCAGTACTTGGATGGGTGACCGCCTGGGAACACCACGTAATGTTGGCTTTTTGCTGCAGCTGTATTTTTGTACTTTCTTTCCTTATGATTGTTTTTATGTATTTCGCAATATCTTTGTAATTTAGCTATTTGCAGATTTCATGCTGCCCTCAGTTGCCTTTTACTGGTTGGCCACTCAGGTGGCCTTTACTTATTTATTTCGGTATTTATTTTTGTTCTTCAGACATTAGACAACGTAATTTTTTCCATAATATTATCGTTATGGAATATGACAACATGACGTCACATAATAAATAATCAGACGGTGATTTTGAGACATCTCTCATAGGATAATATAATACTATGAAGCCTTTAGTGACACTAGGAAGGCTTTGGTGATTTGGTGGCTAAAACTTGCGATTCACGCGCTGTTCATAGATCTTCTTTAGTAATTCTTATTTTGTAGTTGGGTACTAATACTCGGTGGTTTATGATCTTATTGTAAAGACATGTACTTACAAAAAAAATCAAAAAGTGCTTCGGTTTTCGTTAAATTATCGAAATTAGCAACGTCGGGTGCGGTCAGTAGTTGAATGGGTGACACATTGGGGTGACCGCTTTGGAACACCGCCTTTTTAGAGCGCTACAGTGTCGTCAGTACCCATGCCAAGCAGCGATCTAAGCTCTTCATAATCAAATAGTTGAATGGCAATGTGCTGTAATGGCTAAGCTTGTCGCTTACCATCAGGCGTCTTTTCGTCACGTCATTATAAATATTATAAAACAGGTAGGTAGGTACTTTTATGTTACTTTGATGCTATTGGAACAAAGTTCCTTACGGCAGGTTTGGAGGCAATTTTACAAAACACCAATTTCATATGTAAGGACCTAATATTATTGAATTGCGTTGTCTAATGTGTGAAGTACAAAAATAACTAAATAAAAAGCCACCCGAGTGGCCGGACAGTAAAAGGCAACTGATGGCAGCATGAAATCCGCAAATGGCTAAATCAAAAAGATAATGCGAAATAGAAACAAGAAGCCCCAAGTCCCGACATAAGGAAAGAAAGTACAAAAATATAGCTGCAGCAAAAAGTCAACATTGCGTGGTGTTCCCAGGCGGTCACCCATCCAAGTACTGACCACGCCCGACGTTGCTTAACTTCGGTGATCGGACGAGAACCGGTGTTTTCAACGTGTTATTAAAATGAACGTTGGCGAAAAAGAAACTAAAAAATTATTTCTGATTCTGAAGTTAATGTGACAGAATTAGGTACATGATTTTGTATTCTGCTATTAGGCCAGTAAAAATAGAATGCAACTTTACAAGAAAATGTTTTGGGCTATATCTCGAAAACTATGCACTTTAGGGCAAGAATCATACAGAACGGATCATTTCATGTTATGATGTATCCTACATTGCTACCATTAAATGGGCCATACATAGAAAACAGTAAGTTTCCCTAAAAAGTTTGCTGAAAATAAAAAATGCGAAATTTTAACTATTACTATTTATTATCAAAAGTACCTACCTACATAGCACAACCGGATAGAATCCAGAAATTAATAGAAGACGAAGAATCAGATGACATAATATAATACGATCCAACCAATTAAAAGCTAAAAATGAAAAGAAGAAGAATACTTTTATCAGCTGACTATTATTTTTACCATTGTACAAATTCAGACCAACAGAAACTGTTTTGCCAGACTTATTGCATGCGTAGGTATAATCAACTTTTAAAATGTTTTGTACCATTTTATCTTACCTGCAAACAACAATAAAGATTTTTGTATTTTGTGGTTGATTTTATGCTCAGTATACTTGAGTGATAATATATAAAAAAATAATCGATCGGGTTCGTGCAAAGTTAAATTCTATTTTTATTGTCTTACTAACGGAACACAAAATCATGTACCTAATCACATTTCAGAATCAGAAATAAATTTTTAGTTTCTTGTTCGCCAACGTTCATACCACGTTGAAAACACCGGTTCTCGTCCGATCACCGAAGTTAAGCAACGTCGGGCGTGGTCAGTACTTGGATGGGTGACCGCCTGGGAACACCACGTAATGTTGGCTTTTTGCTGCAGCAATATTTTGTTGTTTTTTTTTACATAAATGAATCTATCTATTATAGCCATGGGGCAGGTTAGCAGGTTGGCTTCAGATGGCCTTTACTGCCCACTTACTAATTTTATACTTCGCCCATTGGGCTGCACTCAAAAGTTCCCACCACTGAGACTCGGGGCCTTATCTCACAAGGAGAGAGTCAAGTCCTTTATACACCAAGCTGGCCCAGTGTGGTTTGTCTTTACTCGTTACCGCTAGCTTTAACGGCGTAGGAAAACATCCTGAGGAAACCGACATGATGTTTCTAGGATTGTTTGAGGGCATGCGTCATTTGACACTAGTCTCTAGTATTGATGTCAGCTTCTATTGATTTAGTTAGACTACAGGTCCGTGAACAAAATTACGTAGTAAATGAACCACCAGGAGACCTATGTAGGATGATGGAAGGGTATAAAGTAATAAGATTCAGCATTACCTATGCCGTCACTTGTAAGCTGAACCAACTGAGTACAGTCGAAGAAGGGGGGTTGCAACCCTCGATAATTTCTCCTTGTCGCATGATTTTTGTACGGCGTAGCAGAGTAATAGATTAGAAGAGGTATTGAAACTATAAAAATTAAAAATTATAAGTTTTTAATTATTAGTTTGTCGGAAAAATTCGTGATTTTCCGACGATTTACACATTAAATTTGGCCATTTTATTATGTAGGTACGGCGTAGGTTCCATACAGTTTCAATACCTCTCCTAATCCATTATTTCGCAATGCCGTACAAAAATCATGCCACAAGGAGAAATGATCGAGGGTTCCAACCAGGGATGTTACGGAGCTTCGACTCCGACTTCGTTAAGTCGGAACTTCCGATTATTATTACACCTTCGGTTCCGACTTTGGCTCCGAAACTTTTATATCGGACGTTTTAATCGTAAAAACCCTGTATAAATATATGAGATAATTGTGGTGGTAGAAAGTAAATAGATAAGTATACAAAATCCCAATCCCTTAAATCAATTGCCCGCCAATGTTTATCGTGTCCACGTGTTTAACAAAATAATGTTTTATTTGTGCCCAATAAAAATATATCTTTTTTTTTTAAATAAACGAGCAGGTCATGTGCCTGATGGTAAGTAACATGGCTGCCACATAACAGCACAGTGACACGCAGCTATTGGAACATGAAGAGTCCAAATCATAACCTAGCACCGCACTGCGCTCGTCACCCAGAGATCTAAGTTGCTATTTATCTCTAAGCCCTGTAATTTCTCTGGAAACATTGCCCTTCAAAGCGGAACACAGTAATGTTTGCACATTACTGCTTGGCAGTAGAATAACTGGCAAAGGCGTGGTACTTCCCCAGGCGAACTCTGCTAAGAGTCCTACCTCTACGAAAATCTCTCTTGCAAAAAAATCACTTTTGATCCTGCCTAGGCCTCCGACTTCGGTTCCGACTCCGATAAATCAAATTTAAAAACTCCGACTCCGACTTCAGTTCCGATAAGATGACCTCCGTTACATCCCTGGTTGCAACCCCCCCTCTTCGACTTCAGGTACCTACTCAGTTGGACAGTTTACATGATGTACTATGTGACGGCATAGTGCTGAATCTTATTACTTTATACCCTTCTATCATCCTACATAGGTCTCCTGGTGGTTCATTTACTACGTAAATTTTGTTCACGGGCCTGTAGTCTAATAATTATTTGATAAAAGATAACAGAAAATTAAATATTATGTAATCACATAGAGTCAGATAGAATTTTTTAGATTTTCATTCGCCAACGTTCATACCACGTTGAAAACACCGGTTCTCGTCCGAGCACCGAAGTTAAGCAACGTCGGGCGTGGTCAGTACTTGGATGGGTGACCGCCTGGGAACACCACGTAATGTTGGCTTTTTGCTGCAGCTGTATTTTTGTACTTTCTTTCCTTATGATTGTTTATATGTATTTCGCAATATCTTTGTAATTTAGCTATTTGCAGATTTCATGCTGCCCTCAGTTGCCTTTTACTGGTTGGCCACTCAGGTGGCCTTTACTTATTTATTTCGGTATTTATTTTTGTTCTTCAGACATTAGACAACGTAATTTTTTCCATAATATTATCGTTATGGAATATGACAACATGACGTCACATAATAAATAATCAGACGGTGATTTTGAGACATCTCTCATAGGATAATATAATACTATGAAGCCTTTAGTGACACTAGGAAGGCTTTGGTGATTTGGTGGCTAAAACTTGCGATTCACGCGCTGTTCATAGATCTTCTTTAGTAATTCTTATTTTGTAGTTGGGTACTAATACTCGGTGGTTTATGATCTTATTGTAAAGACATGTACTTACAAAAAAAATCAAAAAGTGCTTCGGTTTTCGTTAAATTATCGAAATTAGCAACGTCGGGTGCGGTCAGTAGTTGAATGGGTGACACATTGGGGTGACCGCTTTGGAACACCGCCTTTTTAGAGCGCTACAGTGTCGTCAGTACCCATGCCAAGCAGCGATCTAAGCTCTTCATAATCAAATAGTTGAATGGCAATGTGCTGTAATGGCTAAGCTTGTCGCTTACCATCAGGCGTCTTTTCGTCACGTCATTATAAATATTATAAAACAGGTAGGTAGGTACTTTTATGTTACTTTGATGCTATTGGAACAAAGTTCCTTACGGCAGGTTTGGAGGCAATTTTACAAAACACCAATTTCATATGTAAGGACCTAATATTATTGAATTGCGTTGTCTAATGTGTGAAGTACAAAAATAACTAAATAAAAAGCCACCCGAGTGGCCGGACAGTAAAAGGCAACTGATGGCAGCATGAAATCCGCAAATGGCTAAATCAAAAAGATAATGCGAAATAGAAACAAGAAGCCCCAAGTCCCGACATAAGGAAAGAAAGTACAAAAATATAGCTGCAGCAAAAAGTCAACATTGCGTGGTGTTCCCAGGCGGTCACCCATCCAAGTACTGACCACGCCCGACGTTGCTTAACTTCGGTGATCGGACGAGAACCGGTGTTTTCAACGTGTTATTAAAATGAACGTTGGCGAAAAAGAAACTAAAAAATTATTTCTGATTCTGAAGTTAATGTGACAGAATTAGGTACATGATTTTGTATTCTGCTATTAGGCCAGTAAAAATAGAATGCAACTTTACAAGAAAATGTTTTGGGCTATATCTCGAAAACTATGCACTTTAGGGCAAGAATCATACAGAACGGATCATTTCATGTTATGATGTATCCTACATTGCTACCATTAAATGGGCCATACATAGAAAACAGTAAGTTTCCCTAAAAAGTTTGCTGAAAATAAAAAATGCGAAATTTTAACTATTACTATTTATTATCAAAAGTACCTACCTACATAGCACAACCGGATAGAATCCAGAAATTAATAGAAGACGAAGAATCAGATGACATAATATAATACGATCCAACCAATTAAAAGCTAAAAATGAAAAGAAGAAGAATACTTTTATCAGCTGACTATTATTTTTACCATTGTACAAATTCAGACCAACAGAAACTGTTTTGCCAGACTTATTGCATGCGTAGGTATAATCAACTTTTAAAATGTTTTGTACCATTTTATCTTACCTGCAAACAACAATAAAGATTTTTGTATTTTGTGGTTGATTTTATGCTCAGTATACTTGAGTGATAATATATAAAAAAATAATCGATCGGGTTCGTGCAAAGTTAAATTCTATTTTTATTGTCTTACTAACGGAACACAAAATCATGTACCTAATCACATTTCAGAATCAGAAATAAATTTTTAGTTTCTTGTTCGCCAACGTTCATACCACGTTGAAAACACCGGTTCTCGTCCGATCACCGAAGTTAAGCAACGTCGGGCGTGGTCAGTACTTGGATGGGTGACCGCCTGGGAACACCACGTAATGTTGGCTTTTTGCTGTAGCTAGTTTTATGTTTGTATGAAACTGTGATAAAATTTTACCGTATGACGTCACAAAATGGCAAATGACGATCATTTTCAACTCTCTGATCGCCAACGTTCATACCACGTTGAAAACACCGGTTCTCGTCCGATCACCGAAGTTAAGCAACGTCGGGCGTGGTCAGTACTTGGATGGGTGACCGCCTGGGAACACCACGTGATGTTCGTTTTTTGCTGCAGCAATATTTTGTTGTTTTTTTTTACATAAATGAATCTATCTATTATAGCCATGGGGCAGGTTAGCAGGTTGGCTTCAGATGGCCTTTACTGCCCACTTACTAATTTTATACTTCGCCCATTGGGCTGCACTCAAAAGTTCCCACCACTGAGACTCGGGGCCTTATCTCACAAGGAGAGAGTCAAGTCCTTTATACACCAAGCTGGCCCAGTGTGGTTTGTCTTTACTCGTTACCGCTAGCTTTAACGGCGTAGGAAAACATCCTGAGGAAACCGACATGATGTTTCTAGGATTGTTTGAGGGCATGCGTCATTTGACACTAGTCTCTAGTATTGATGTCAGCTTCTATTGATTTAGTTAGACTACAGGTCCGTGAACAAAATTACGTAGTAAATGAACCACCAGGAGACCTATGTAGGATGATGGAAGGGTATAAAGTAATAAGATTCAGCATTACCTATGCCGTCACTTGTAAGCTGAACCAACTGAGTACAGTCGAAGAAGGGGGGTTGCAACCCTCGATAATTTCTCCTTGTCGCATGATTTTTGTACGGCGTAGCAGAGTAATAGATTAGAAGAGGTATTGAAACTATAAAAATTAAAAATTTTAAGTTTTTAATTATTAGTTTGTCGGAAAAATTCGTGATTTTCCGACGATTTACACATTAAATTTGGCCATTTTATTATGTAGGTACGGCGTAGGTTCCATACAGTTTCAATACCTCTCCTAATCCATTATTTCGCAATGCCGTACAAAAATCATGCCACAAGGAGAAATGATCGAGGGTTCCAACCAGGGATGTTACGGAGCTTCGACTCCGACTTCGTTAAGTCGGAACTTCCGATTATTATTACACCTTCGGTTCCGACTTTGGCTCCGAAACTTTTATATCGGACGTTTTAATCGTAAAAACCCTGTATAAATATATGAGATAATTGTGGTGGTAGAAAGTAAATAGATAAGTATACAAAATCCCAACCCCTTAAATCAATTGCCCGCCAATGTTTATCGTGTCCACGTGTTTAACAAAATAATGTTTTATTTGTGCCCAATAAAAATATATCTTTTTTTTTTAAATAAACGAGCAGGTCATGTGCCTGATGGTAAGTAACATGGCTGCCACATAACAGCACAGTGACACGCAGCTATTGGAACATGAAGAGTCCAAATCATAACCTAGCACCGCACTGCGCTCGTCACCCAGAGATCTAAGTTGCTATTTATCTCTAAGCCCTGTAATTTCTCTGGAAACATTGCCCTTCAAAGCGGAACACAGTAATGTTTGCACATTACTGCTTGGCAGTAGAATAACTGGCAAAGGCGTGGTACTTCCCCAGGCGAACTCTGCTAAGAGTCCTACCTCTACGAAAATCTCTCTTGCAAAAAAATCACTTTTGATCCTGCCTAGGCCTCCGACTTCGGTTCCGACTCCGATAAATCAAATTTAAAAACTCCGACTCCGACTTCAGTTCCGATAAGATGACCTCCGTTACATCCCTGGTTGCAACCCCCCCTCTTCGACTTCAGGTACCTACTCAGTTGGACAGTTTACATGATGTACTATGTGACGGCATAGTGCTGAATCTTATTACTTTATACCCTTCTATCATCCTACATAGGTCTCCTGGTGGTTCATTTACTACGTAAATTTTGTTCACGGGCCTGTAGTCTAATAATTATTTGATAAAAGATAACAGAAAATTAAATATTATGTAATCACATAGAGTCAGATAGAATTTTTTAGACTTTCATTCGCCAACGTTCATACCACGTTGAAAACACCGGTTCTCGTCCGATCACCGAAGTTAAGCAACGTCGGGCGTGGTCAGTACTTGGATGGGTGACCGCCTGGGAACACCACGTAATGTTGGCTTTTTGCTGCAGCTGTATTTTTGTACTTTCTTTCCTTATGATTGTTTATATGTATTTCGCAATATCTTTGTAATTTAGCTATTTGCAGATTTCATGCTGCCCTCAGTTGCCTTTTACTGGTTGGCCACTCAGGTGGCCTTTACTTATTTATTTCGGTATTTATTTTTGTTCTTCAGACATTAGACAACGTAATTTTTTCCATAATATTATCGTTATGGAATATGACAACATGACGTCACATAATAAATAATCAGACGGTGATTTTGAGACATCTCTCATAGGATAATAGGGTAAGTTCGCCTGTTCGCGTCCATCGCCCAGTTCGCGTCCATTTTACGGATCTCCATTTAAAAACTCACGAAATTTAGTATACTAACACACCAATAAGTCGCAAAATTAATACGGCTAATACCTCGATGTATAAGAAGCATGCACACATAAACAACAGCTCCGTGCTTGAAACCAATCCTGTGTAAAAAAATAGTTTGTGACGGTTGTTCAAAAAGACAGTGCAAATACGCGGAATTATGAAAAAAAAATAGTGGGCACCGGTGCGTTTGAACGTAAGTCTTTTATTGTTTTATGTGCAATTTGGACACATAGCTATTTCTAGACGTTGATAGTGATATAAGGAATTATATGAATTATGAATTTGTTTATTTTTTTATAGTTAACAGTTAAAATAAGGTGGACGCGAATTACTACACCGAATTTATAAAACATGCAGTTTGCGTCCGCCATGGACGCAAACTATACCTACAGGGAATAGTAACAAAAACAGATTGCGTCCATTTTTTAAATTAATAGATTTTGCGAAATTCAACCCCTAAGAGGGTGAAACAAGGGATGAAGGGTTGTATGAAAATTCGTGATTTTCAAAGTTATCAAATTTTGTATCTCGACACTTGACACGAAGCAATTGAATGATTGTTCTATCAATTTTTGTAGTTTCGAACTGTACGGGGGTGAAATTGGGGCTGGAATGGGGATGAATGTCAATATAAAAGTTCCCAACCGTTGAAGATAAAACCATGAAACTCTGTATATAGACACTTGACACGAAGCAAACAAATGTGTGGTATATCAATTTCATAATTTCGAACTGTACGGGGGTGAAATTGAGGTTCAAATAGGGGATGAATGTTGATATGAAAGTTCTTAACCGTTGAAGATAAAACCATGAAACTCTGCATATATATACACTTGACACGAAGCAAAGGAAGTTTTGTTCTAGCCATTTTGTAATTTCGAACTGTACGGGGGTGAAATTGGGATTGAAATGGGGATGAAAGTATACATGGAAACTTCCAATCGTTGCAGATAAAACCAAGAAACTCTGTATATAGGCACTTGACACGAAGCAAATAAATGTTAGTTCTAGCAATTTTGTAATCTCGAACTGTACGGGGATGAAATTGGGGTTGAAATGGGGGATGACTGTGAAAAGTGCATTAGATTGACTACATTGACCTATCATCTAAAATGCACGCGGATGATTTTAGGGTAAAATTAACACAACAGATTATTGTTAAATTAAAAAATGGAGTACTTCTTATGTTACCTAATTTATTTTAAATTTTAAGTAATATCAAAGTTTAGAAGAATAAACAGGTATTTTTATTTTCTTTTAGAGAGATTTTTGATGTTAATATGTTGTTTTTTAAAACCCCATAATTCTTTAATTAATAAAGAATTAAAATCCAATCTCTTTTTACATTTTTATAAAATATCACCCCTTAATTCCTTTTCTGAGCTGGTGGACGCAAAGTGGTCCAGCGGGTGGACGCAAATTGGATTTTATGGACGCAAACTGGGTAAATCGCCTATTTCTGAAGTTTGTCTGTTTTTAGAAAAAACGCAACATTTTTCGACCAAATCTAAATGTTCATCTTAAAATAGACTATCAAAAGCAACACATTACATACTCTTTTCATTAAAATAAGTGCTGGGACATATTTATTTTGCCCTTCAAACTTGCCAACTGCACTAAGTGGACGCGAACAGGCGAAATGACCCTATAATACTATGAAGCCTTTAGTGACACTAGGAAGGCTTTGGTGATTTGGTGGCTAAAACTTGCGATTCACGCGCTGTTCATAGATCTTCTTTAGTAATTCTTATTTTGTAGTTGGGTACTAATACTCGGTGGTTTATGATCTTATTGTAAAGACATGTACTTACAAAAAAAATCAAAAAGTGCTTCGGTTTTCGTTAAATTATCGAAATTAGCAACGTCGGGTGCGGTCAGTAGTTGAATGGGTGACACATTGGGGTGACCGCTTTGGAACACCGCCTTTTTAGAGCGCTACAGTGTCGTCAGTACCCATGCCAAGCAGCGATCTAAGCTCTTCATAATCAAATAGTTGAATGGCAATGTGCTGTAATGGCTAAGCTTGTCGCTTACCATCAGGCGTCTTTTCGTCACGTCATTATAAATATTATAAAACAGGTAGGTAGGTACTTTTATGTTACTTTGATGCTATTGGAACAAAGTTCCTTACGGCAGGTTTGGAGGCAATTTTACAAAACACCAATTTCATATGTAAGGACCTAATATTATTGAATTGCGTTGTCTAATGTGTGAAGTACAAAAATAACTAAATAAAAAGCCACCCGAGTGGCCGGACAGTAAAAGGCAACTGATGGCAGCATGAAATCCGCAAATGGCTAAATCAAAAAGATAATGCGAAATAGAAACAAGAAGCCCCAAGTCCCGACATAAGGAAAGAAAGTACAAAAATATAGCTGCAGCAAAAAGTCAACATTGCGTGGTGTTCCCAGGCGGTCACCCATCCAAGTACTGACCACGCCCGACGTTGCTTAACTTCGGTGATCGGACGAGAACCGGTGTTTTCAACGTGTTATTAAAATGAACGTTGGCGAAAAAGAAACTAAAAAATTATTTCTGATTCTGAAGTTAATGTGACAGAATTAGGTACATGATTTTGTATTCTGCTATTAGGCCAGTAAAAATAGAATGCAACTTTACAAGAAAATGTTTTGGGCTATATCTCGAAAACTATGCACTTTAGGGCAAGAATCATACAGAACGGATCATTTCATGTTATGATGTATCCTACATTGCTACCATTAAATGGGCCATACATAGAAAACAGTAAGTTTCCCTAAAAAGTTTGCTGAAAATAAAAAATGCGAAATTTTAACTATTACTATTTATTATCAAAAGTACCTACCTACATAGCACAACCGGATAGAATCCAGAAATTAATAGAAGACGAAGAATCAGATGACATAATATAATACGATCCAACCAATTAAAAGCTAAAAATGAAAAGAAGAAGAATACTTTTATCAGCTGACTATTATTTTTACCATTGTACAAATTCAGACCAACAGAAACTGTTTTGCCAGACTTATTGCATGCGTAGGTATAATCAACTTTTAAAATGTTTTGTACCATTTTATCTTACCTGCAAACAACAATAAAGATTTTTGTATTTTGTGGTTGATTTTATGCTCAGTATACTTGAGTGATAATATATAAAAAAATAATCGATCGGGTTCGTGCAAAGTTAAATTCTATTTTTATTGTCTTACTAACGGAACACAAAATCATGTACCTAATCACATTTCAGAATCAGAAATAAATTTTTAGTTTCTTGTTCGCCAACGTTCATACCACGTTGAAAACACCGGTTCTCGTCCGATCACCGAAGTTAAGCAACGTCGGGCGTGGTCAGTACTTGGATGGGTGACCGCCTGGGAACACCACGTAATGTTGGCTTTTTGCTGTAGCTAGTTTTATGTTTGTATGAAACTGTGATAAAATTTTACCGTATGACGTCACAAAATGGCAAATGACGATCATTTTCAACTCTCTGATCGCCAACGTTCATACCACGTTGAAAACACCGGTTCTCGTCCGATCACCGAAGTTAAGCAACGTCGGGCGTGGTCAGTACTTGGATGGGTGACCGCCTGGGAACACCACGTAATGTTGGTTTTTTGCTGCAGCAATATTTTGTTGTTTTTTTTTACATAAATGAATCTATCTATTATAGCCATGGGGCAGGTTAGCAGGTTGGCTTCAGATGGCCTTTACTGCCCACTTACTAATTTTATACTTCGCCCATTAGGCTGCACTCAAAAGTTCCCACCACTGAGACTCGGGGCCTTATCTCACAAGGAGAGAGTCAAGTCCTTTATACACCAAGCTGGCCCAGTGTGGTTTGTCTTTACTCGTTACCGCTAGCTTTAACGGCGTAGGAAAACATCCTGAGGAAACCGACATGATGTTTCTAGGATTGTTTGAGGGCATGCGTCATTTGACACTAGTCTCTAGTATTGATGTCAGCTTCTATTGATTTAGTTAGACTACAGGTCCGTGAACAAAATTACGTAGTAAATGAACCACCAGGAGACCTAACTATGTAGGATGATGGAAGGGTATAAAGTAATAAGATTCAGCATTACCTATGCCGTCACTTGTAAGCTGAACCAACTGAGTACAGTCGAAGAAGGGGGGTTGCAACCCTCGATAATTTCTCCTTGTCGCATGATTTTTGTACGGCGTAGCAGAGTAATAGATTAGAAGAGGTATTGAAACTATAAAAATTAAAAATTTTAAGTTTTTAATTATTAGTTTGTCGGAAAAATTCGTGATTTTCCGACGATTTACACATTAAATTTGGCCATTTTATTATGTAGGTACGGCGTAGGTTCCATACAGTTTCAATACCTCTCCTAATCCATTATTTCGCAATGCCGTACAAAAATCATGCCACAAGGAGAAATGATCGAGGGTTCCAACCAGGGATGTTACGGAGCTTCGACTCCGACTTCGTTAAGTCGGAACTTCCGATTATTATTACACCTTCGGTTCCGACTTTGGCTCCGAAACTTTTATATCGGACGTTTTAATCGTAAAAACCCTGTATAAATATATGAGATAATTGTGGTGGTAGAAAGTAAATAGATAAGTATACAAAATCCCAACCCCTTAAATCAATTGCCCGCCAATGTTTATCGTGTCCACGTGTTTAACAAAATAATGTTTTATTTGTGCCCAATAAAAATATATCTTTTTTTTTTAAATAAACGAGCAGGTCATGTGCCTGATGGTAAGTAACATGGCTGCCACATAACAGCACAGTGACACGCAGCTATTGGAACATGAAGAGTCCAAATCATAACCTAGCACCGCACTGCCCTCGTCACCCAGAGATCTAAGTTGCTATTTATCTCTAAGCCCTGTAATTTCTCTGGAAACATTGCCCTTCAAAGCGGAACACAGTAATGTTTGCACATTACTGCTTGGCAGTAGAATAACTGGCAAAGGCGTGGTACTTCCCCAGGCGAACTCTGATAAGAGTCCTACCTCTACGAAAATCTCTCTTGCAAAAAAATCACTTTTGATCCTGCCTAGGCCTCCGACTTCGGTTCCGACTCCGATAAATCAAATTTAAAAACTCCGACTCCGACTTCAGTTCCGATAAGATGACCTCCGTTACATCCCTGGTTGCAACCCCCCCTCTTCGACTTCAGGTACCTACTCAGTTGGACAGTTTACATGATGTACTATGTGACGGCATAGTGCTGAATCTTATTACTTTATACCCTTCTATCATCCTACATAGGTCTCCTGGTGGTTCATTTACTACGTAAATTTTGTTCACGGGCCTGTAGTCTAATAATTATTTGATAAAAGATAACAGAAAATTAAATATTATGTAATCACATAGAGTCAGATAGAATTTTTTAGACTTTCATTCGCCAACGTTCATACCACGTTGAAAACACCGGTTCTCGTCCGATCACCGAAGTTAAGCAACGTCGGGCGTGGTCAGTACTTGGATGGGTGACCGCCTGGGAACACCACGTAATGTTGGCTTTTTGCTGCAGCTGTATTTTTGTACTTTCTTTCCTTATGATTGTTTATATGTATTTCGCAATATCTTTGTAATTTAGCTATTTGCAGATTTCATGCTGCCCTCAGTTGCCTTTTACTGGTTGGCCACTCAGGTGGCCTTTACTTATTTATTTCGGTATTTATTTTTGTTCTTCAGACATTAGACAACGTAATTTTTTCCATAATATTATCGTTATGGAATATGACAACATGACGTCACATAATAAATAATCAGACGGTGATTTTGAGACATCTCTCATAGGATAATATAATACTATGAAGCCTTTAGTGACACTAGGAAGGCTTTGGTGATTTGGTGGCTAAAACTTGCGATTCACGCGCTGTTCATAGATCTTCTTTAGTAATTCTTATTTTGTAGTTGGGTACTAATACTCGGTGGTTTATGATCTTATTGTAAAGACATGTACTTACAAAAAAAATCAAAAAGTGCTTCGGTTTTCGTTAAATTATCGAAATTAGCAACGTCGGGTGCGGTCAGTAGTTGAATGGGTGACACATTGGGGTGACCGCTTTGGAACACCGCCTTTTTAGAGCGCTACAGTGTCGTCAGTACCCATGCCAAGCAGCGATCTAAGCTCTTCATAATCAAATAGTTGAATGGCAATGTGCTGTAATGGCTAAGCTTGTCGCTTACCATCAGGCGTCTTTTCGTCACGTCATTATAAATATTATAAAACAGGTAGGTAGGTACTTTTATGTTACTTTGATGCTATTGGAACAAAGTTCCTTACGGCAGGTTTGGAGGCAATTTTACAAAACACCAATTTCATATGTAAGGACCTAATATTATTGAATTGCGTTGTCTAATGTGTGAAGTACAAAAATAACTAAATAAAAAGCCACCCGAGTGGCCGGACAGTAAAAGGCAACTGATGGCAGCATGAAATCCGCAAATGGCTAAATCAAAAAGATAATGCGAAATAGAAACAAGAAGCCCCAAGTCCCGACATAAGGAAAGAAAGTACAAAAATATAGCTGCAGCAAAAAGTCAACATTGCGTGGTGTTCCCAGGCGGTCACCCATCCAAGTACTGACCACGCCCGACGTTGCTTAACTTCGGTGATCGGACGAGAACCGGTGTTTTCAACGTGTTATTAAAATGAACGTTGGCGAAAAAGAAACTAAAAAATTATTTCTGATTCTGAAGTTAATGTGACAGAATTAGGTACATGATTTTGTATTCTGCTATTAGGCCAGTAAAAATAGAATGCAACTTTACAAGAAAATGTTTTGGGCTATATCTCGAAAACTATGCACTTTAGGGCAAGAATCATACAGAACGGATCATTTCATGTTATGATGTATCCTACATTGCTACCATTAAATGGGCCATACATAGAAAACAGTAAGTTTCCCTAAAAAGTTTGCTGAAAATAAAAAATGCGAAATTTTAACTATTACTATTTATTATCAAAAGTACCTACCTACATAGCACAACCGGATAGAATCCAGAAATTAATAGAAGACGAAGAATCAGATGACATAATATAATACGATCCAACCAATTAAAAGCTAAAAATGAAAAGAAGAAGAATACTTTTATCAGCTGACTATTATTTTTACCATTGTACAAATTCAGACCAACAGAAACTGTTTTGCCAGACTTATTGCATGCGTAGGTATAATCAACTTTTAAAATGTTTTGTACCATTTTATCTTACCTGCAAACAACAATAAAGATTTTTGTATTTTGTGGTTGATTTTATGCTCAGTATACTTGAGTGATAATATATAAAAAAATAATCGATCGGGTTCGTGCAAAGTTAAATTCTATTTTTATTGTCTTACTAACGGAACACAAAATCATGTACCTAATCACATTTCAGAATCAGAAATAAATTTTTAGTTTCTTGTTCGCCAACGTTCATACCACGTTGAAAACACCGGTTCTCGTCCGATCACCGAAGTTAAGCAACGTCGGGCGTGGTCAGTACTTGGATGGGTGACCGCCTGGGAACACCACGTAATGTTGGCTTTTTGCTGTAGCTAGTTTTATGTTTGTATGAAACTGTGATAAAATTTTACCGTATGACGTCACAAAATGGCAAATGACGATCATTTTCAACTCTCTGATCGCCAACGTTCATACCACGTTGAAAACACCGGTTCTCGTCCGATCACCGAAGTTAAGCAACGTCGGGCGTGGTCAGTACTTGGATGGGTGACCGCCTGGGAACACCACGTAATGTTGGTTTTTTGCTGCAGCAATATTTTGTTGTTTTTTTTACATAAATGAATCTATCTATTATAGCCATGGGGCAGGTTAGCAGGTTGGCTTCAGATGGCCTTTACTGCCCACTTACTAATTTTATACTTCGCCCATTAGGCTGCACTCAAAAGTTCCCACCACTGAGACTCGGGGCCTGATCTCACAAGGAGAGAGTCAAGTCCTTTATACACCAAGCTGGCCCAGTGTGGTTTGTCTTTACTCGTTACCGCTAGCTTTAACGGCGTAGGAAAACATCCTGAGGAAACCGACATGATGTTTCTAGGATTGTTTGAGGGCATGCGTCATTTGACACTAGTCTCTAGTATTGATGTCAGCTTCTATTGATTTAGTTAGACTACAGGTCCGTGAACAAAATTACGTAGTAAATGAACCACCAGGAGACCTATGTAGGATGATGGAAGGGTATAAAGTGATAAGATTCAGCATTACCTATGCCGTCACTTGTAAGCTGAACCAACTGAGTACAGTCGAAGAAGGGGGGTTGCAACCCTCGATAATATCTCCTTGTCGCATGATTTTTGTACGGCGTAGCAGAGTAATAGATTAGAAGAGGTATTGAAACTATAAAAATTAAAAATTTTAAGTTTTTATTATTAGTTTGTCGGAAAAATTCGTGATTTTCCGACGATTTACACATTAAATTTGGCCATTTTATTATGTAGGTACGGCGTAGGTTCCATACAGTTTCAATACCTCTCCTAATCCATTATTTCGCAATGCCGTACAAAAATCATGCCACAAGGAGAAATGATCGAGGGTTCCAACCAGGGATGTTACGGAGCTTCGACTCCGACTTCGTTAAGTCGGAACTTCCGATTATTATTACACCTTCGGTTCCGACTTTGGCTCCGAAACTTTTATATCGGACGTTTTAATCGTAAAAACCCTGTATAAATATATGAGATAATTGTGGTGGTAGAAAGTAAATAGATAAGTATACAAAATCCCAATCCCTTAAATCAATTGCCCGCCAATGTTTATCGTGTCCACGTGTTTAACAAAATAATGTTTTATTTGTGCCCAATAAAAATATATCTTTTTTTTTTAAATAAACGAGCAGGTCATGTGCCTGATGGTAAGTAACATGGCTGCCACATAACAGCACAGTGACACGCAGCTATTGGAACATGAAGAGTCCAAATCATAACCTAGCACCGCACTGCGCTCGTCACCCAGAGATCTAAGTTGCTATTTATCTCTAAGCCCTGTAATTTCTCTGGAAACATTGCCCTTCAAAGCGGAACACAGTAATGTTTGCACATTACTGCTTGGCAGTAGAATAACTGGCAAAGGCGTGGTACTTCCCCAGGCGAACTCTGCTAAGAGTCCTACCTCTACGAAAATCTCTCTTGCAAAAAAATCACTTTTGATCCTGCCTAGGCCTCCGACTTCGGTTCCGACTCCGATAAATCAAATTTAAAAACTCCGACTCCGACTTCAGTTCCGATAAGATGACCTCCGTTACATCCCTGGTTGCAACCCCCCCTCTTCGACTTCAGGTACCTACTCAGTTGGACAGTTTACATGATGTACTATGTGACGGCATAGTGCTGAATCTTATTACTTTATACCCTTCTATCATCCTACATAGGTCTCCTGGTGGTTCATTTACTACGTAAATTTTGTTCACGGGCCTGTAGTCTAATAATTATTTGATAAAAGATAACAGAAAATTAAATATTATGTAATCACATAGAGTCAGATAGAATTTTTTAGACTTTCATTCGCCAACGTTCATACCACGTTGAAAACACCGGTTCTCGTCCGATCACCGAAGTTAAGCAACGTCGGGCGTGGTCAGTACTTGGATGGGTGACCGCCTGGGAACACCACGTAATGTTGGCTTTTTGCTGCAGCTGTATTTTTGTACTTTCTTTCCTTATGATTGTTTATATGTATTTCGCAATATCTTTGTAATTTAGCTATTTGCAGATTTCATGCTGCCCTCAGTTGCCTTTTACTGGTTGGCCACTCAGGTGGCCTTTACTTATTTATTTCGGTATTTATTTTTGTTCTTCAGACATTAGACAACGTAATTTTTTCCATAATATTATCGTTATGGAATATGACAACATGACGTCACATAATAAATAATCAGACGGTGATTTTGAGACATCTCTCATAGGATAATATAATACTATGAAGCCTTTAGTGACACTAGGAAGGCTTTGGTGATTTGGTGGCTAAAACTTGCGATTCACGCGCTGTTCATAGATCTTCTTTAGTAATTCTTATTTTGTAGTTGGGTACTAATACTCGGTGGTTTATGATCTTATTGTAAAGACATGTACTTACAAAAAAAATCAAAAAGTGCTTCGGTTTTCGTTAAATTATCGAAATTAGCAACGTCGGGTGCGGTCAGTAGTTGAATGGGTGACACATTGGGGTGACCGCTTTGGAACACCGCCTTTTTAGAGCGCTACAGTGTCGTCAGTACCCATGCCAAGCAGCGATCTAAGCTCTTCATAATCAAATAGTTGAATGGCAATGTGCTGTAATGGCTAAGCTTGTCGCTTACCATCAGGCGTCTTTTCGTCACGTCATTATAAATATTATAAAACAGGTACTTTTATGTTACTTTGATGCTATTGGAACAAAGTTCCTTACGGCAGGTTTGGAGGCAATTTTACAAAACACCAATTTCATATGTAAGGACCTAATATTATTGAATTGCGTTGTCTAATGTGTGAAGTACAAAAATAACTAAATAAAAAGCCACCCGAGTGGCCGGACAGTAAAAGGCAACTGATGGCAGCATGAAATCCGCAAATGGCTAAATCAAAAAGATAATGCGAAATAGAAACAAGAAGCCCCAAGTCCCGACATAAGGAAAGAAAGTACAAAAATATAGCTGCAGCAAAAAGTCAACATTGCGTGGTGTTCCCAGGCGGTCACCCATCCAAGTACTGACCACGCCCGACGTTGCTTAACTTCGGTGATCGGACGAGAACCGGTGTTTTCAACGTGTTATTAAAATGAACGTTGCACAGAGGGGTATTTGAGACATCTAGCTGGCCAAAATTATTTATCGCTCTTAATCAATTAGAAATGGTTCAGTATCTCATAAAACCTTAAATACAAGTGTATAATTTTCAAATAGATCACTTCTATATTTTGCTGCTACCCATCGATGCTTCATTTCTGATTTCATGCGTGCAAAATTACGACTTATGTGAAATCAAATAATTTTCAACATATTCTAATTGGTCGTTAAAATTGAGATCATTTTGTGGTCTCATTAGACCAAATATCTCCTTGCGAGTCATTAAAGTACTTCCAGACGGTCCTGAAATAATAAAAACTAAATTAAATCAAAATTTCATTTTTTTTTTTACATTTTTAAGTACGATATCTAAAATCGCTCCAGATGACGGAGTAGGAATTAGTAGGAACCAATTTTTTCCTTTTTTAAAAGTAAAAAGTCTATATATTACGAATATATAAAAATTATAGCCGGGTAATGCCGGGCACTAAAACAAAAAGCCTCGTAAAACTAAATTTTCTTGAAAAAATTAGGGAATTAAACCGGTATTTTTTCAAATGACGAAAAATAATATAATCCCGTCACAAAATTAAATATTTTAAATATGTAAAATAAGTCACTTACCAGCAGTTTCAGAATCCATAGCCAATTTTGGATTATTCACAACACAACATAAAATAAAAAATAGTTAAAATTGAGTTTTAAAGCACGAATATTGAAAATAAACAACCGCTTCGAGCAATGTCTCAGTTTCAACTGACTATATCTTGTTCAATTTGGGGTGGGTAAAAAAAACAACAATAGGGTTTGGTCGCCCAACTACCTGGCTCTTCTAGGAATGCATTTTTTTTTACCTGAGCGTAATTCTGAGAAATGTAATTTTGGCCGGCTAGATCATGTAAATACTCCTATGTGCGTTGGCGAAAAAGAAACTAAAAAATTATTTCTGATTCTGAAGTTAATGTGACAGAATTAGGTACATGATTTTGTATTCTGCTATTAGGCCAGTAAAAATAGAATGCAACTTTACAAGAAAATGTTTTGGGCTATATCTCGAAAACTATGCACTTTAGGGCAAGAATCATACAGAACGGATCATTTCATGTTATGATGTATCCTACATTGCTACCATTAAATGGGCCATACATAGAAAACAGTAAGTTTCCCTAAAAAGTTTGCTGAAAATAAAAAATGCGAAATTTTAACTATTACTATTTATTATCAAAAGTACCTACCTACATAGCACAACCGGATAGAATCCAGAAATTAATAGAAGACGAAGAATCAGATGACATAATATAATACGATCCAACCAATTAAAAGCTAAAAATGAAAAGAAGAAGAATACTTTTATCAGCTGACTATTATTTTTACCATTGTACAAATTCAGACCAACAGAAACTGTTTTGCCAGACTTATTGCATGCGTAGGTATAATCAACTTTTAAAATGTTTTGTACCATTTTATCTTACCTGCAAACAACAATAAAGATTTTTGTATTTTGTGGTTGATTTTATGCTCAGTATACTTGAGTGATAATATATAAAAAAATAATCGATCGGGTTCGTGCAAAGTTAAATTCTATTTTTATTGTCTTACTAACGGAACACAAAATCATGTACCTAATCACATTTCAGAATCAGAAATAAATTTTTAGTTTCTTGTTCGCCAACGTTCATACCACGTTGAAAACACCGGTTCTCGTCCGATCACCGAAGTTAAGCAACGTCGGGCGTGGTCAGTACTTGGATGGGTGACCGCCTGGGAACACCACGTAATGTTGGCTTTTTGCTGTAGCTAGTTTTATGTTTGTATGAAACTGTGATAAAATTTTACCGTATGACGTCACAAAATGGCAAATGACGATCATTTTCAACTCTCTGATCGCCAACGTTCATACCACGTTGAAAACACCGGTTCTCGTCCGATCACCGAAGTTAAGCAACGTCGGGCGTGGTCAGTACTTGGATGGGTGACCGCCTGGGAACACCACGTAATGTTGGTTTTTTGCTGCAGCAATATTTTGTTGTTTTTTTTACATAAATGAATCTATCTATTATAGCCATGGGGCAGGTTAGCAGGTTGGCTTCAGATGGCCTTTACTGCCCACTTACTAATTTTATACTTCGCCCATTAGGCTGCACTCAAAAGTTCCCACCACTGAGACTCGGGGCCTTATCTCACAAGGAGAGAGTCAAGTCCTTTATACACCAAGCTGGCCCAGTGTGGTTTGTCTTTACTCGTTACCGCTAGCTTTAACGGCGTAGGAAAACATCCTGAGGAAACCGACATGATGTTTCTAGGATTGTTTGAGGGCATGCGTCATTTGACACTAGTCTCTAGTATTGATGTCAGCTTCTATTGATTTAGTTAGACTACAGGTCCGTGAACAAAATTACGTAGTAAATGAACCACCAGGAGACCTATGTAGGATGATGGAAGGGTATAAAGTAATAAGATTCAGCATTACCTATGCCGTCACTTGTAAGCTGAACCAACTGAGTACAGTCGAAGAAGGGGGGTTGCAACCCTCGATAATTTCTCCTTGTCGCATGATTTTTGTACGGCGTAGCAGAGTAATAGATTAGAAGAGGTATTGAAACTATAAAAATTAAAAATTTTAAGTTTTTAATTATTAGTTTGTCGGAAAAATTCGTGATTTTCCGACGATTTACACATTAAATTTGGCCATTTTATTATGTAGGTACGGCGTAGGTTCTATACAGTTTCAATACCTCTCCTAATCCATTATTTCGCAATGCCGTACAAAAATCATGCCACAAGGAGAAATGATCGAGGGTTCCAACCAGGGATGTTACGGAGCTTCGACTCCGACTTCGTTAAGTCGGAACTTCCGATTATTATTACACCTTCGGTTCCGACTTTGGCTCCGAAACTTTTATATCGGACGTTTTAATCGTAAAAACCCTGTATAAATATATGAGATAATTGTGGTGGTAGAAAGTAAATAGATAAGTATACAAAATCCCAACCCCTTAAATCAATTGCCCGCCAATGTTTATCGTGTCCACGTGTTTAACAAAATAATGTTTTATTTGTGCCCAATAAAAATATATCTTTTTTTTTTAAATAAACGAGCAGGTCATGTGCCTGATGGTAAGTAACATGGCTGCCACATAACAGCACAGTGACACGCAGCTATTGGAACATGAAGAGTCCAAATCATAACCTAGCACCGCACTGCGCTCGTCACCCAGAGATCTAAGTTGCTATTTATCTCTAAGCCCTGTAATTTCTCTGGAAACATTGCCCTTCAAAGCGGAACACAGTAATGTTTGCACATTACTGCTTGGCAGTAGAATAACTGGCAAAGGCGTGGTACTTCCCCAGGCGAACTCTGCTAAGAGTCCTACCTCTACGAAAATCTCTCTTGCAAAAAAATCACTTTTGATCCTGCCTAGGCCTCCGACTTCGGTTCCGACTCCGATAAATCAAATTTAAAAACTCCGACTCCGACTTCAGTTCCGATAAGATGACCTCCGTTACATCCCTGGTTGCAACCCCCCCTCTTCGACTTCAGGTACCTACTCAGTTGGACAGTTTACATGATGTACTATGTGACGGCATAGTGCTGAATCTTATTACTTTATACCCTTCTATCATCCTACATAGGTCTCCTGGTGGTTCATTTACTACGTAAATTTTGTTCACGGGCCTGTAGTCTAATAATTATTTGATAAAAGATAACAGAAAATTAAATATTATGTAATCACATAGAGTCAGATAGAATTTTTTAGACTTTCATTCGCCAACGTTCATACCACGTTGAAAACACCGGTTCTCGTCCGATCACCGAAGTTAAGCAACGTCGGGCGTGGTCAGTACTTGGATGGGTGACCGCCTGGGAACACCACGTAATGTTGGCTTTTTGCTGCAGCTGTATTTTTGTACTTTCTTTCCTTATGATTGTTTATATGTATTTCGCAATATCTTTGTAATTTAGCTATTTGCAGATTTCATGCTGCCCTCAGTTGCCTTTTACTGGTTGGCCACTCAGGTGGCCTTTACTTATTTATTTCGGTATTTATTTTTGTTCTTCAGACATTAGACAACGTAATTTTTTCCATAATATTATCGTTATGGAATATGACAACATGACGTCACATAATAAATAATCAGACGGTGATTTTGAGACATCTCTCATAGGATAATATAATACTATGAAGCCTTTAGTGACACTAGGAAGGCTTTGGTGATTTGGTGGCTAAAACTTGCGATTCACGCGCTGTTCATAGATCTTCTTTAGTAATTCTTATTTTGTAGTTGGGTACTAATACTCGGTGGTTTATGATCTTATTGTAAAGACATGTACTTACAAAAAAAATCAAAAAGTGCTTCGGTTTTCGTTAAATTATCGAAATTAGCAACGTCGGGTGCGGTCAGTAGTTGAATGGGTGACACATTGGGGTGACCGCTTTGGAACACCGCCTTTTTAGAGCGCTACAGTGTCGTCAGTACCCATGCCAAGCAGCGATCTAAGCTCTTCATAATCAAATAGTTGAATGGCAATGTGCTGTAATGGCTAAGCTTGTCGCTTACCATCAGGCGTCTTTTCGTCACGTCATTATAAATATTATAAAACAGGTACTTTTATGTTACTTTGATGCTATTGGAACAAAGTTCCTTACGGCAGGTTTGGAGGCAATTTTACAAAACACCAATTTCATATGTAAGGACCTAATATTATTGAATTGCGTTGTCTAATGTGTGAAGTACAAAAATAACTAAATAAAAAGCCACCCGAGTGGCCGGACAGTAAAAGGCAACTGATGGCAGCATGAAATCCGCAAATGGCTAAATCAAAAAGATAATGCGAAATAGAAACAAGAAGCCCCAAGTCCCGACATAAGGAAAGAAAGTACAAAAATATAGCTGCAGCAAAAAGTCAACATTGCGTGGTACTCCCAGGCGGTCACCCATCCAAGTACTGACCACGCCCGACGTTGCTTAACTTCGGTGATCGGACGAGAACCGGTGTTTTCAACGTGTTATTAAAATGAACGTTGGCGAAAAAGAAACTGAAAAATTATTTCTGATTCTGAAGTTAATGTGACAGAATTAGGTACATGATTTTGTATTCTGCTATTAGGCCAGTAAAATTAGAATGCAACTTTACAAAATAATGTTTTGGGCGATATCTCGAAAACTATGCACTTTAGGGCAAGAATCATACAGAACGGATCATTTCATGTTATGATGTATCCTACATTGCTACCATTAAATGGGCCATACATAGAAAACAGTAAGTTTCCCTAAAAAGTTTGCTGAAAATAAAAAATGCGAAATTTTAATTATTACTATTTATTATCAAAAGTACCTACCTACATAGCACAACCGGATAGAATCCAGAAATTAATAGAAGACGAAGAATCAGATGACATATAATACGATCCAACCGATTAAAAGCTAAAAATGAAAAGAAGAAGAATACTTTTATCAGCTGACTATTATTTTTACCATTGTACAAATTCAGACCAACAGAAACTGTTTTGCCAGACTTATTGCATGCGTAGGTATAATCAACTTTTAAAATGTTTTGTACCATTTTATCTTACCTGCAAACTGCAAACAACAATAAAGATTTTTGTATTTTGTGGTTGATTTTATGCTCAGTATACTTGAGTGATATATAAAAAAATAATCGATCGGGTTCGTGCAAAGTTAAATTCTATTTTTATTGTCTCACTAACGGAACACAAAATCATGTACCTAATCACATTTCAGAATCAGAAATAAATTTTTAGTTTCTTGTTCGCCAACGTTCATACCACGTTGAAAACACCGGTTCTCGTCCGATCACCGAAGTTAAGCAACGTCGGGCGTGGTCAGTACTTGGATGGGTGACCGCCTGGGAACACCACGTAATGTTGGCTTTTTGCTGCAGCTGTATTTTTGTACTTTCTTTCCTTATGATTGTTTATATGTATTTCGCAATATCTTTGTAATTTAGCTATTTGCAGATTTCATGCTGCCCTCAGTTGCCTTTTACTGGTTGGCCACTCAGGTGGCCTTTACTTATTTAGGTATTTCGGTATTTATTTTTGTTCTTCAGACATTAGACAACGTAATTTTTTCCATAATATTATCGTTATGGAATATGACAACATGACGTCACATAATAAATAATCAGACGGTGATTTTGAGACATCTCTCATAGGATAATATAATACTATGAAGCCTTTAGTGACACTAGGAAGGCTTTGGTGATTTGGTGGCTAAAACTTGCGATTCACGCGCTGTTCATAGATCTTCTTTAGTAATTCTTATTTTGTAGTTGGGTACTAATACTCGGTGGTTTATGATCTTATTGTAAAGACATGTACTTACAAAAAAAATCAAAAAGTGCTTCGGTTTTCGTTAAATTATCGAAATTAGCAACGTCGGGTGCGGTCAGTAGTTGAATGGGTGACACATTGGGGTGACCGCTTTGGAACACCGCCTTTTTAGAGCGCTACAGTGTCGTCAGTACCCATGCCAAGCAGCGATCTAAGCTCTTCATAATCAAATAGTTGAATGGCAATGTGCTGTAATGGCTAAGCTTGTCGCTTACCATCAGGCGTCTTTTCGTCACGTCATTATAAATATTATAAAACAGGTAGGTAGGTACTTTTATGTTACTTTGATGCTATTGGAACAAAGTTCCTTACGGCAGGTTTGGAGGCAATTTTACAAAACACCAATTTCATATGTAAGGACCTAATATTATTGAATTGCGTTGTCTAATGTGTGAAGTACAAAAATAACTAAATAAAAAGCCACCCGAGTGGCCGGACAGTAAAAGGCAACTGATGGCAGCATGAAATCCGCAAATGGCTAAATCAAAAAGATAATGCGAAATAGAAACAAGAAGCCCCAAGTCCCGACATAAGGAAAGAAAGTACAAAAATATAGCTGCAGCAAAAAGTCAACATTGCGTGGTACTCCCAGGCGGTCACCCATCCAAGTACTGACCACGCCCGACGTTGCTTAACTTCGGTGATCGGACGAGAACCGGTGTTTTCAACGTGTTATTAAAATGAACGTTGGCGAAAAAGAAACTGAAAAATTATTTCTGATTCTGAAGTTAATGTGACAGAATTAGGTACATGATTTTGTATTCTGCTATTAGGCCAGTAAAAATAGAATGCAACTTTACAAAATAATGTTTTGGGCGATATCTCGAAAACTATGCACTTTAGGGCAAGAATCATACAGAACGGATCATTTCATGTTATGATGTATCCTACATTGCTACCATTCAATGGGCCATACATAGAAAACAGTAAGTTTCCCTAAAAAGTTTGCTGAAAATAAAAAATGCGAAATTTTAATTATTACTATTTATTATCAAAAGTACCTACCTACATAGCACAACCGGATAGAATCCAGAAATTAATAGAAGACGAAGAATCAGATGACATATAATACGATCCAACCGATTAAAAGCTAAAAATGAAAAGAAGAAGAATACTTTTATCAGCTGACTATTATTTTTACCATTGTACAAATTCAGACCAACAGAAACTGTTTTGCCAGACTTATTGCATGCGTAGGTATAATCAACTTTTAAAATGTTTTGTACCATTTTATCTTACCTGCAAACTGCAAACAACAATAAAGATTTTTGTATTTTGTGGTTGATTTTATGCTCAGTATACTTGAGTGATATATAAAAAAATAATCGATCGGGTTCGTGCAAAGTTAAATTCTATTTTTATTGTCTCACTAACGGAACACAAAATCATGTACCTAATCACATTTCAGAATCAGAAATAAATTTTTAGTTTCTTGTTCGCCAACGTTCATACCACGTTGAAAACACCGGTTCTCGTCCGATCACCGAAGTTAAGCAACGTCGGGCGTGGTCAGTACTTGGATGGGTGACCGCCTGGGAACACCACGTAATGTTGGTTTTTTGCTGCAGCAATATTTTGTTGTTTTTTTTTACATAAATGAATCTATCTATTATAGCCATGGGGCAGGTTAGCAGGTTGGCTTCAGATGGCCTTTACTGCCCACTTACTAATTTTATACTTCGCCCATTAGGCTGCACTCAAAAGTTCCCACCACTGAGACTCGGGGCCTTATCTCACAAGGAGAGAGTCAAGTCCTTTATACACCAAGCTGGCCCAGTGTGGTTTGTCTTTACTCGTTACCGCTAGCTTTAACGGCGTAGGAAAACATCCTGAGGAAACCGACATGATGTTTCTAGGAGTGTTTGAGGGCATGCGTCATTTGACACTAGTCTCTAGTATTGATGTCAGCTTCTATTGATTTAGTTAGACTACAGGTCCGTGAACAAAATTACGTAGTAAATGAACCACCAGGAGACCTAACTATGTAGGATGATGGAAGGGTATAAAGTAATAAGATTCAGCATTACCTATGCCGTCACTTGTAAGCTGAACCAACTGAGTACCTACAGTCGAAGAAGGGGGGTTGCAACCCTCGATAATTTCTCCTTGTCGCATGATTTTTGTACGGCGTAGCAGAGTAATAGATTAGAAGAGGTATTGAAACTATAAAAATTTAAAAAAATTAAGTTTTTAATTATTAGTTTGTCGGAAAAATTCGTGATTTTCCGACGATTTACACATTAAATTTGGCCATTTTATTATGTACGGCGTAGGTTCCATACAGTTTCAATACCTCTCCTAATCCATTATTTCGCAATGCCGTACAAAAATCATGCCACAAGGAGAAATTATCGAGGGTTCCAACCAGGGATGTTACGGAGCTTCGACTCCGACTTCGTTAAGTCGGAACTTCCGATTATTATTACACCTTCGGTTCCGACTTTGGCTCCGAAACTTTTATATCGGACGTTTTAATCGTAAAAAATCTGTATAAATATATGAGATAATTGTGGTAGAAAGTAAATAGATAAGTATACAAAATCCCAACCCCTTAAATCAATTGCCCGCCAATGTTTATCGTGTCCACGTGTTTAACAAAATAATGTTTTATTTGTGCCCAATAAAAATATATCTTTTTTTTTTAAATAAACGAGCAGGTCATGTGCCTGATGGTAAGTAACATGGCTGCCACATAACAGCACAGTGACACGCAGCTATTGGAACATGAAGAGTCCAAATCATAACCTAGCACCGCACTGCGCTCGTCACCCAGAGATCTAAGTTGCTTTTTATCTCTAAGCCCTGTAATTTCTCTGGAAACATTGCCCTTCAAAGCGGAACACAGTAATGTTTGCACATTACTGCTTGGCAGTAGAATAACTGGCAAAGGCGTGGTACTTCCCCAGGCGAACTCTGCTAAGAGTCCTACCTCTACGAAAATCTCTCTTGCAAAAAAATCACTTTTGATCCTGCCTAGGCCTCCGACTTCGGTTCCGACTCCGATAAATCAAATTTAAAAACTCCGACTCCGACTTCAGTTCCGATAAGATGACCTCCGTTACATCCCTGGTTGCAACCCCCCCTCTTCGACTTCAGGTACCTACTCAGTTGGACAGTTTACATGATGTACTATGTGACGGCATAGTGCTGAATCTTATTACTTTATACCCTTCTATCATCCTACATAGGTCTCCTGGTGGTTCATTTACTACGTAAATTTTGTTCACGGGCCTGTAGTCTAATAATTATTTGATAAAAGATAACAGAAAATTAAATATTATGTAATCACATAGAGTCAGATAGAATTTTTTAGACTTTCATTCGCCAACGTTCATACCACGTTGAAAACACCGGTTCTCGTCCGATCACCGAAGTTAAGCAACGTCGGGCGTGGTCAGTACTTGGATGGGTGACCGCCTGGGAACACCACGTAATGTTGGCTTTTTGCTGCAGCTGTATTTTTGTACTTTCTTTCCTTATGATTGTTTATATGTATTTCGCAATATCTTTGTAATTTAGCTATTTGCAGATTTCATGCTGCCCTCAGTTGCCTTTTACTGGTTGGCCACTCAGGTGGCCTTTACTTATTTAGGTATTTCGGTATTTATTTTTGTTCTTCAGACATTAGACAACGTAATTTTTTCCATAATATTATCGTTATGGAATATGACAACATGACGTCACATAATAAATAATCAGACGGTGATTTTGAGACATCTCTCATAGGATAATATAATACTATGAAGCCTTTAGTGACACTAGGAAGGCTTTGGTGATTTGGTGGCTAAAACTTGCGATTCACGCGCTGTTCATAGATCTTCTTTAGTAATTCTTATTTTGTAGTTGGGTACTAATACTCGGTGGTTTATGATCTTATTGTAAAGACATGTACTTACAAAAAAAATCAAAAAGTGCTTCGGTTTTCGTTAAATTATCGAAATTAGCAACGTCGGGTGCGGTCAGTAGTTGAATGGGTGACACATTGGGGTGACCGCTTTGGAACACCGCCTTTTTAGAGCGCTACAGTGTCGTCAGTACCCATGCCAAGCAGCGATCTAAGCTCTTCATAATCAAATAGTTGAATGGCAATGTGCTGTAATGGCTAAGCTTGTCGCTTACCATCAGGCGTCTTTTCGTCACGTCATTATAAATATTATAAAACAGGTACTTTTATGTTACTTTGATGCTATTGGAACAAAGTTCCTTACGGCAGGTTTGGAGGCAATTTTACAAAACACCAATTTCATATGTAAGGACCTAATATTATTGAATTGCGTTGTCTAATGTGTGAAGTACAAAAATAACTAAATAAAAAGCCACCCGAGTGGCCGGACAGTAAAAGGCAACTGATGGCAGCATGAAATCCGCAAATGGCTAAATCAAAAAGATAATGCGAAATAGAAACAAGAAGCCCCAAGTCCCGACATAAGGAAAGAAAGTACAAAAATATAGCTGCAGCAAAAAGTCAACATTGCGTGGTACTCCCAGGCGGTCACCCATCCAAGTACTGACCACGCCCGACGTTGCTTAACTTCGGTGATCGGACGAGAACCGGTGTTTTCAACGTGTTATTAAAATGAACGTTGGCGAAAAAGAAACTGAAAAATTATTTCTGATTCTGAAGTTAATGTGACAGAATTAGGTACATGATTTTGTATTCTGCTATTAGGCCAGTAAAATTAGAATGCAACTTTACAAAATAATGTTTTGGGCGATATCTCGAAAACTATGCACTTTAGGGCAAGAATCATACAGAACGGATCATTTCATGTTATGATGTATCCTACATTGCTACCATTAAATGGGCCATACATAGAAAACAGTAAGTTTCCCTAAAAAGTTTGCTGAAAATAAAAAATGCGAAATTTTAATTATTACTATTTATTATCAAAAGTACCTACCTACATAGCACAACCGGATAGAATCCAGAAATTAATAGAAGACGAAGAATCAGATGACATATAATACGATCCAACCGATTAAAAGCTAAAAATGAAAAGAAGAAGAATACTTTTATCAGCTGACTATTATTTTTACCATTGTACAAATTCAGACCAACAGAAACTGTTTTGCCAGACTTATTGCATGCGTAGGTATAATCAACTTTTAAAATGTTTTGTACCATTTTATCTTACCTGCAAACTGCAAACAACAATAAAGATTTTTGTATTTTGTGGTTGATTTTATGCTCAGTATACTTGAGTGATATATAAAAAAATAATCGATCGGGTTCGTGCAAAGTTAAATTCTATTTTTATTGTCTCACTAACGGAACACAAAATCATGTACCTAATCACATTTCAGAATCAGAAATAAATTTTTAGTTTCTTGTTCGCCAACGTTCATACCACGTTGAAAACACCGGTTCTCGTCCGATCACCGAAGTTAAGCAACGTCGGGCGTGGTCAGTACTTGGATGGGTGACCGCCTGGGAACACCACGTAATGTTGGCTTTTTGCTGCAGCTGTATTTTTGTACTTTCTTTCCTTATGATTGTTTATATGTATTTCGCAATATCTTTGTAATTTAGCTATTTGCAGATTTCATGCTGCCCTCAGTTGCCTTTTACTGGTTGGCCACTCAGGTGGCCTTTACTTATTTAGGTATTTCGGTATTTATTTTTGTTCTTCAGACATTAGACAACGTAATTTTTTCCATAATATTATCGTTATGGAATATGACAACATGACGTCACATAATAAATAATCAGACGGTGATTTTGAGACATCTCTCATAGGATAATATAATACTATGAAGCCTTTAGTGACACTAGGAAGGCTTTGGTGATTTGGTGGCTAAAACTTGCGATTCACGCGCTGTTCATAGATCTTCTTTAGTAATTCTTATTTTGTAGTTGGGTACTAATACTCGGTGGTTTATGATCTTATTGTAAAGACATGTACTTACAAAAAAAATCAAAAAGTGCTTCGGTTTTCGTTAAATTATCGAAATTAGCAACGTCGGGTGCGGTCAGTAGTTGAATGGGTGACACATTGGGGTGACCGCTTTGGAACACCGCCTTTTTAGAGCGCTACAGTGTCGTCAGTACCCATGCCAAGCAGCGATCTAAGCTCTTCATAATCAAATAGTTGAATGGCAATGTGCTGTAATGGCTAAGCTTGTCGCTTACCATCAGGCGTCTTTTCGTCACGTCATTATAAATATTATAAAACAGGTACTTTTATGTTACTTTGATGCTATTGGAACAAAGTTCCTTACGGCAGGTTTGGAGGCAATTTTACAAAACACCAATTTCATATGTAAGGACCTAATATTATTGAATTGCGTTGTCTAATGTGTGAAGTACAAAAATAACTAAATAAAAAGCCACCCGAGTGGCCGGACAGTAAAAGGCAACTGATGGCAGCATGAAATCCGCAAATGGCTAAATCAAAAAGATAATGCGAAATAGAAACAAGAAGCCCCAAGTCCCGACATAAGGAAAGAAAGTACAAAAATATAGCTGCAGCAAAAAGTCAACATTGCGTGGTACTCCCAGGCGGTCACCCATCCAAGTACTGACCACGCCCGACGTTGCTTAACTTCGGTGATCGGACGAGAACCGGTGTTTTCAACGTGTTATTAAAATGAACGTTGGCGAAAAAGAAACTGAAAAATTATTTCTGATTCTGAAGTTAATGTGACAGAATTAGGTACATGATTTTGTATTCTGCTATTAGGCCAGTAAAAATAGAATGCAACTTTACAAAATAATGTTTTGGGCGATATCTCGAAAACTATGCACTTTAGGGCAAGAATCATACAGAACGGATCATTTCATGTTATGATGTATCCTACATTGCTACCATTAAATGGGCCATACATAGAAAACAGTAAGTTTCCCTAAAAAGTTTGCTGAAAATAAAAAATGCGAAATTTTAATTATTACTATTTATTATCAAAAGTACCTACCTACATAGCACAACCGGATAGAATCCAGAAATTAATAGAAGACGAAGAATCAGATGACATATAATACGATCCAACCGATTAAAAGCTAAAAATGAAAAGAAGAAGAATACTTTTATCAGCTGACTATTATTTTTACCATTGTACAAATTCAGACCAACAGAAACTGTTTTGCCAGACTTATTGCATGCGTAGGTATAATCAACTTTTAAAATGTTTTGTACCATTTTATCTTACCTGCAAACAACAATAAAGATTTTTGTATTTTGTGGTTGATTTTATGCTCAGTATACTTGAGTGATATATAAAAAAATAATCGATCGGGTTCGTGCAAAGTTAAATTCTATTTTTATTGTCTCACTAACGGAACACAAAATCATGTACCTAATCACATTTCAGAATCAGAAATAAATTTTTAGTTTCTTGTTCGCCAACGTTCATACCACGTTGAAAACACCGGTTCTCGTCCGATCACCGAAGTTAAGCAACGTCGGGCGTGGTCAGTACTTGGATGGGTGACCGCCTGGGAACACCACGTAATGTTGGTTTTTTGCTGCAGCAATATTTTGTTGTTTTTTTTTACATAAATGAATCTATCTATTATAGCCATGGGGCAGGTTAGCAGGTTGGCTTCAGATGGCCTTTACTGCCCACTTACTAATTTTATACTTCGCCCATTAGGCTGCACTCAAAAGTTCCCACCACTGGGACTCGGGGCCTTATCTCACAAGGAGAGAGTCAAGTCCTTTATACACCAAGCTGGCCCAGTGTGGTTTGTCTTTACTCGTTACCGCTAGCTTTAACGGCGTAGGAAAACATCCTGAGGAAACCGACATGATGTTTCTAGGATTGTTTGAGGGCATGCGTCATTTGACACTAGTCTCTAGTATTGATGTCAGCTTCTATTGATTTAGTTAGACTACAGGTCCGTGAACAAAATTACGTAGTAAATGAACCACCAGGAGACCTAACTATGTAGGATGATGGAAGGGTATAAAGTAATAAGATTCAGCATTACCTATGCCGTCACTTGTAAGCTGAACCAACTGAGTACCTACAGTCGAAGAAGGGGGGTTGCAACCCTCGATAATTTCTCCTTGTCGCATGATTTTTGTACGGCGTAGCAGAGTAATAGATTAGAAGAGGTATTGAAACTATAAAAATTTAAAAAAATTAAGTTTTTAATTATTAGTTTGTCGGAAAAATTCGTGATTTTCCGACGATTTACACATTAAATTTGGCCATTTTATTATGTACGGCGTAGGTTCCATACAGTTTCAATACCTCTCCTAATCCATTATTTCGCAATGCCGTACAAAAATCATGCCACAAGGAGAAATTATCGAGGGTTCCAACCAGGGATGTTACGGAGCTTCGACTCCGACTTCGTTAAGTCGGAACTTCCGATTATTATTACACCTTCGGTTCCGACTTTGGCTCCGAAACTTTTATATCGGACGTTTTAATCGTAAAAAATCTGTATAAATATATGAGATAATTGTGGTAGAAAGTAAATAGATAAGTATACAAAATCCCAACCCCTTAAATCAATTGCCCGCCAATGTTTATCGTGTCCACGTGTTTAACAAAATAATGTTTTATTTGTGCCCAATAAAAATATATCTTTTTTTTTTAAATAAAGAGTGACGACACGAGCATGTCATGTGCCTGATGGTAAGTAACATGGCTGCCACATAACAGCACAGTGACACGCAGCTATTGGAACATGAAGAGTCCAAATCATAACCTAGCACCGCACTGCGCTCGTCACCCAGAGATCTAAGTTGCTATTTATCTCTAAGCCCTGTAATTTCTCTGGAAACATTGCCCTTCAAAGCGGAACACAGTAATGTTTGCACATTACTGCTTGGCAGTAGAATAACTGGCAAAGGCGTGGTACTTCCCCAGGCGAACTCTGCTAAGAGTCCTACCTCTACGAAAATCTCTCTTGCAAAAAAATCACTTTTGATCCTGCCTAGGCCTCCGACTTCGGTTCCGACTCCGATAAATCAAATTTAAAAACTCCGACTCCGACTTCAGTTCCGATAAGATGACCTCCGTTACATCCCTGGTTGCAACCCCCCCTCTTCGACTTCAGGTACCTACTCAGTTGGACAGTTTACATGATGTACTACTATGTGACGGCATAGTGCTGAATCTTATTACTTTATACCCTTCTATCATCCTACATAGGTCTCCTGGTGGTTCATTTACTACGTAAATTTTGTTCACGGGCCTGTAGTCTAATTATTTGATAAAAGATAACAGAAAATTAAATATTATGGAATCACATAGAGTCAGATAGAATTTTTTAGACTTTCATTCGCCAACGTTCATACCACGTTGAAAACACCGGTTCTCGTCCGATCACCGAAGTTAAGCAACGTCGGGCGTGGTCAGTACTTGGATGGGTGACCGCCTGGGAACACCACGTAATGTTGGCTTTTTGCTGCAGCTGTATTTTTGTACTTTCTTTCCTTATGATTGTTTATATGTATTTCGCAATATCTTTGTAATTTAGCTATTTGCAGATTTCATGCTGCCCTCAGTTGCCTTTTACTGGTTGGCCACTCAGGTGGCCTTTACTTATTTAGGTATTTCGGTATTTATTTTTGTTCTTCAGACATTAGACAACGTAATTTTTTCCATAATATTATCGTTATGGAATATGACAACATGACGTCACATAATAAATAATCAGACGGTGATTTTGAGACATCTCTCATAGGATAATATAATACTATGAAGCCTTTAGTGACACTAGGAAGGCTTTGGTGATTTGGTGGCTAAAACTTGCGATTCACGCGCTGTTCATAGATCTTCTTTAGTAATTCTTATTTTGTAGTTGGGTACTAATACTCGGTGGTTTATGATCTTATTGTAAAGACATGTACTTACAAAAAAAATCAAAAAGTGCTTCGGTTTTCGTTAAATTATCGAAATTAGCAACGTCGGGTGCGGTCAGTAGTTGAATGGGTGACACATTGGGGTGACCGCTTTGGAACACCGCCTTTTTAGAGCGCTACAGTGTCGTCAGTACCCATGCCAAGCAGCGATCTAAGCTCTTCATAATCAAATAGTTGAATGGCAATGTGCTGTAATGGCTAAGCTTGTCGCTTACCATCAGGCGTCTTTTCGTCACGTCATTATAAATATTATAAAACAGGTACTTTTATGTTACTTTGATGCTATTGGAACAAAGTTCCTTACGGCAGGTTTGGAGGCAATTTTACAAAACACCAATTTCATATGTAAGGACCTAATATTATTGAATTGCGTTGTCTAATGTGTGAAGTACAAAAATAACTAAATAAAAAGCCACCCGAGTGGCCGGACAGTAAAAGGCAACTGATGGCAGCATGAAATCCGCAAATGGCTAAATCAAAAAGATAATGCGAAATAGAAACAAGAAGCCCCAAGTCCCGACATAAGGAAAGAAAGTAGAGATGAAACGAATAGTGGCTTGGCCGGATACCGGATACCGGATATTCGGCAAGCTACGAGGCCGGAGTGCCGGATATCCGGCTACCGGATATTCGGCCCTTTATCGATTTAAAATCATCGCCCTTTTCAACACCTGCTAAACGAATAAAAGAAGATGAAATTGGATCCAACTTCACACGTGAAGCTCATGACACTTTTTGGAACTGTTTCAATGAAGTAGCAAAGGATAATACTAGTGATTGTCGCGATCAAGACAAACAAAATCCAATTGCTAACGAGATTTACTTTTTTTTAAGACATCTTGAATCGATCGCAATCACGACCCATACATTTGGTGGTCAGTTAATATGCATCAGTACCCACAGTTGTCAAGGTTTGCTAAAATGTATCTTTCAGCACCTGGCAGTAGCGTTTACAGTAGCGTTTAAAGGCTATTTTCAGAAGCTGGTCTGGTATACGAAGCCAAGCGGAATCGCCTCTTGCCAACAAACGCGGAAAATTTGGTGTTCATTAATCACAATTTACCACTTGTTAATTTTGAGTATTCATTAATTATAAATATAAAATTATAAAAATATAGACGTTGGTTGTAAAATTACAAAAATATAAGCGATTATAAAAATAAAAACGGTGTCAATAACCTATTGTGGTATAATTTGCCCTTTGTAAAATAATGTGGTTTTTTTGAATTTTACTATTCGGAATCCGGCCGGATACTGAATTACTATCCGGTATCCGGCCGGATAGTGAAAACAAGGCCGGATGGGCCGGATACCGGATAGTTACCGGATACCCGTTTCATCTCTAAAAGAAAGTACAAAAATATAGCTGCAGCAAAAAGTCAACATTGCGTGGTACTCCCAGGCGGTCACCCATCCAAGTACTGACCACGCCCGACGTTGCTTAACTTCGGTGATCGGACGAGAACCGGTGTTTTCAACGTGTTATTAAAATGAACGTTGGCGAAAAAGAAACTGAAAAATTATTTCTGATTCTGAAGTTAATGTGACAGAATTAGGTACATGATTTTGTATTCTGCTATTAGGCCAGTAAAAATAGAATGCAACTTTACAAAATAATGTTTTGGGCGATATCTCGAAAACTATGCACTTTAGGGCAAGAATCATACAGAACGGATCATTTCATGTTATGATGTATCCTACATTGCTACCATTAAATGGGCCATACATAGAAAACAGTAAGTTTCCCTAAAAAGTTTGCTGAAAATAAAAAATGCGAAATTTTAATTATTACTATTTATTATCAAAAGTACCTACCTACATAGCACAACCGGATAGAATCCAGAAATTAATAGAAGACGAAGAATCAGATGACATATAATACGATCCAACCGATTAAAAGCTAAAAATGAAAAGAAGAAGAATACTTTTATCAGCTGACTATTATTTTTACCATTGTACAAATTCAGACCAACAGAAACTGTTTTGCCAGACTTATTGCATGCGTAGGTATAATCAACTTTTAAAATGTTTTGTACCATTTTATCTTACCTGCAAACAACAATAAAGATTTTTGTATTTTGTGGTTGATTTTATGCTCAGTATACTTGAGTGATATATAAAAAAATAATCGATCGGGTTCGTGCAAAGTTAAATTCTATTTTTATTGTCTCACTAACGGAACACAAAATCATGTACCTAATCACATTTCAGAATCAGAAATAAATTTTTAGTTTCTTGTTCGCCAACGTTCATACCACGTTGAAAACACCGGTTCTCGTCCGATCACCGAAGTTAAGCAACGTCGGGCGTGGTCAGTACTTGGATGGGTGACCGCCTGGGAACACCACGTAATGTTGGTTTTTTGCTGCAGCAATATTTTGTTGTTTTTTTTTACATAAATGAATCTATCTATTATAGCCATGGGGCAGGTTAGCAGGTTGGCTTCAGATGGCCTTTACTGCCCACTTACTAATTTTATACTTCGCCCATTAGGCTGCACTCAAAAGTTCCCACCACTGGGACTCGGGGCCTTATCTCACAAGGAGAGAGTCAAGTCCTTTATACACCAAGCTGGCCCAGTGTGGTTTGTCTTTACTCGTTACCGCTAGCTTTAACGGCGTAGGAAAACATCCTGAGGAAACCGACATGATGTTTCTAGGATTGTTTGAGGGCATGCGTCATTTGACACTAGTCTCTAGTATTGATGTCAGCTTCTATTGATTTAGTTAGACTACAGGTCCGTGAACAAAATTACGTAGTAAATGAACCACCAGGAGACCTAACTATGTAGGATGATGGAAGGGTATAAAGTAATAAGATTCAGCATTACCTATGCCGTCACTTGTAAGCTGAACCAACTGAGTACCTACAGTCGAAGAAGGGGGGTTGCAACCCTCGATAATTTCTCCTTGTCGCATGATTTTTGTACGGCGTAGCAGAGTAATAGATTAGAAGAGGTATTGAAACTATAAAAATTTAAAAAAATTAAGTTTTTAATTATTAGTTTGTCGGAAAAATTCGTGATTTTCCGACGATTTACACATTAAATTTGGCCATTTTATTATGTACGGCGTAGGTTCCATACAGTTTCAATACCTCTCCTAATCCATTATTTCGCAATGCCGTACAAAAATCATGCCACAAGGAGAAATTATCGAGGGTTCCAACCAGGGATGTTACGGAGCTTCGACTCCGACTTCGTTAAGTCGGAACTTCCGATTATTATTACACCTTCGGTTCCGACTTTGGCTCCGAAACTTTTATATCGGACGTTTTAATCGTAAAAAATCTGTATAAATATATGAGATAATTGTGGTAGAAAGTAAATAGATAAGTATACAAAATCCCAACCCCTTAAATCAATTGCCCGCCAATGTTTATCGTGTCCACGTGTTTAACAAAATAATGTTTTATTTGTGCCCAATAAAAATATATCTTTTTTTTTTAAATAAAGAGTGACGACACGAGCAGGTCATGTGCCTGATGGTAAGTAACATGGCTGCCACATAACAGCACAGTGACACGCAGCTATTGGAACATGAAGAGTCCAAATCATAACCTAGCACCGCACTGCGCTCGTCACCCAGAGATCTAAGTTGCTATTTATCTCTAAGCCCTGTAATTTCTCTGGAAACATTGCCCTTCAAAGCGGAACACAGTAATGTTTGCACATTACTGCTTGGCAGTAGAATAACTGGCAAAGGCGTGGTACTTCCCCAGGCGAACTCTGCTAAGAGTCCTACCTCTACGAAAATCTCTCTTGCAAAAAAATCACTTTTGATCCTGCCTAGGCCTCCGACTTCGGTTCCGACTCCGATAAATCAAATTTAAAAACTCCGACTCCGACTTCAGTTCCGATAAGATGACCTCCGTTACATCCCTGGTTGCAACCCCCCCTCTTCGACTTCAGGTACCTACTCAGTTGGACAGTTTACATGATGTACTACTATGTGACGGCATAGTGCTGAATCTTATTACTTTATACCCTTCTATCATCCTACATAGGTCTCCTGGTGGTTCATTTACTACGTAAATTTTGTTCACGGGCCTGTAGTCTAATTATTTGATAAAAGATAACAGAAAATTAAATATTATGGAATCACATAGAGTCAGATAGAATTTTTTAGACTTTCATTCGCCAACGTTCATACCACGTTGAAAACACCGGTTCTCGTCCGATCACCGAAGTTAAGCAACGTCGGGCGTGGTCAGTACTTGGATGGGTGACCGCCTGGGAACACCACGTAATGTTGGCTTTTTGCTGCAGCTGTATTTTTGTACTTTCTTTCCTTATGATTGTTTATATGTATTTCGCAATATCTTTGTAATTTAGTCAAAGTCAAAGTCAAAGTCAAAGTAATTTATTCGCCAAAAATTGTGGTTACAAATAAGGTCTTAAAATACTATGGTTTGGTGCTGCACAATTTCAGCCTAAAAGGCATGCGAAATTTAAAGAAAAATTGTTACACATTTATAAAATATTCAAAACAAACATCTTAATTTACAATAACAGTTTTTACATATCTAAGGAATTCTTAATTTACAATAACAGTTTTTATATCTAAGGCATTTTAAAATGAAAGTTATAATCTAAACAACAAAAAAAACACTTATATTAAAGGCAATACAATATAATAGGTTAATACAATAGAAAAGGAAAAATAAAACTATGTGATGTGTACATCAATTAATATGTACGTTAAGTAATTAGGTTCACGTTAACATTTTAGAAATTATATGGGACTATACCTGTTTGCATTAAAATCAAGATAGTTTTTGACATCGTAAAAATTGTGAACAGTTAGCCATCTGTATAATCCGCATTTAAATTTTTCGTATGAAAGTGATTTAATGTATTCTGGAACCTTGTTATAAATTCTTAAAGCGGCTATATAACAGTTTCTACGGTAAAGTTCATTATTGCATTGAGGGAAAACTAATCTATTTGGGTATCTAGTGTTGTAGTGGCGGCTATTTCCTAACTTACAGAAAAGCTCTGGATATTTTTTAACGAATACACACATTTCGTAAATATACAGAGACGGAAGTGGAAGCACTTTTAATTCTTTGAATAAAGGTTTACAAGAATCTAAGGGGCCAGCACAGCAGATTGCCCGGATACACCTTTTTTGAGCTTTAAATGCTCGTTCCAATTCAACCGAGTTGCCCCAAACGATGAGACCATACCTCAGAACTGAGGCTACGTATCCGTGATATGCTATTAATGACGTCTTTCTGCAAGATATACGTGCTAGTCTGCGAAGAGCAAATGAAAATCTGCTCAGTTTTAAACATACGTTTTCAATGTGAGCTTTCCATTTACAATGCGCATCAATTATGATACCAAGAAATGTAGCTGTAGTGGTTTCTTTTATTTCATTACCTTCGTATACTATTCTAAGATTTTGTGGTTTAGTCCTGATGTTATGAAACTGCATAAAGTGTGTTTTTTCTATGTTTATTTTTAAGTAGTTGTTGATCATCCATTCGATTACTGTTTTGTTAGTTTTATTTATGCTTTGTTCAAAATTAGTATTTTTCTGTTTCGGAATGATTATGCAAATATCGTCTGCGAACAGGACGCATTTATAGGAAATTACATCTGGTAAGTCATTAATGTATATCAAAAACAAAAGAGGTCCCAATATACTACCCTGTGGGACACCTATGTTGCTACTTTCGTAGTCTGAAAAGAAACTTTTCAAACAGTTATTTTCATCGATGTTTTTAATTTCTACACATTGTTTTCGATTACTTAAGTAGCTTTTAATCCAGTCATGAGCAAGTCCTCGAATGCCATAGTTTTCAAGTTTTGTAAGTAAAGTTTTATGGCAGACTAAGTCGAAGGCTTTGCTCATGTCAAAATAAATGGCTGCGACAGGGTTATTGGAATTTATATGTTCTGTTATGTTCTTAATTAGAGTGAAGTTTGCTAATGTGGTGGATTTATTTTTCTGAAATCCGTTTTGTTCAGTTTTGATAATGTTGTGCTTAGTGATAAAATTATTGACCTTTTGATACATGATTTTTTCAAATATTTTTGATATGGTGGGTATTAAAGCAATAGGTCGATAGTTATTAATGTTTAATTTGTCGTCTTTAGCTATTTGCAGATTTCATGCTGCCCTCAGTTGCCTTTTACTGGTTGGCCACTCAGGTGGCCTTTACTTATTTAGGTATTTCGGTATTTATTTTTGTTCTTCAGACATTAGACAACGTAATTTTTTCCATAATATTATCGTTATGGAATATGACAACATGACGTCACATAATAAATAATCAGACGGTGATTTTGAGACATCTCTCATAGGATAATATAATACTATGAAGCCTTTAGTGACACTAGGAAGGCTTTGGTGATTTGGTGGCTAAAACTTGCGATTCACGCGCTGTTCATAGATCTTCTTTAGTAATTCTTATTTTGTAGTTGGGTACTAATACTCGGTGGTTTATGATCTTATTGTAAAGACATGTACTTACAAAAAAAATCAAAAAGTGCTTCGGTTTTCGTTAAATTATCGAAATTAGCAACGTCGGGTGCGGTCAGTAGTTGAATGGGTGACACATTGGGGTGACCGCTTTGGAACACCGCCTTTTTAGAGCGCTACAGTGTCGTCAGTACCCATGCCAAGCAGCGATCTAAGCTCTTCATAATCAAATAGTTGAATGGCAATGTGCTGTAATGGCTAAGCTTGTCGCTTACCATCAGGCGTCTTTTCGTCACGTCATTATAAATATTATAAAACAGGTACTTTTATGTTACTTTGATCCTATTGGAACAAAGTTCCTTACGGCAGGTTTGGAGGCAATTTTACAAAACACCAATTTCATATGTAAGGACCTAATATTATTGAATTGCGTTGTCTAATGTGTGAAGTACAAAAATAACTAAATAAAAAGCCACCCGAGTGGCCGGACAGTAAAAGGCAACTGATGGCAGCATGAAATCCGCAAATGGCTAAATCAAAAAGATAATGCGAAATAGAAACAAGAAGCCCCAAGTCCCGACATAAGGAAAGAAAGTACAAAAATATAGCTGCAGCAAAAAGTCAACATTGCGTGGTACTCCCAGGCGGTCACCCATCCAAGTACTGACCACGCCCGACGTTGCTTAACTTCGGTGATCGGACGAGAACCGGTGTTTTCAACGTGTTATTAAAATGAACGTTGGCGAAAAAGAAACTGAAAAATTATTTCTGATTCTGAAGTTAATGTGACAGAATTAGGTACATGATTTTGTATTCTGCTATTAGGCCAGTAAAAATAGAATGCAACTTTACAAAATAATGTTTTGGGCGATATCTCGAAAACTATGCACTTTAGGGCAAGAATCATACAGAACGGATCATTTCATGTTATGATGTATCCTACATTGCTACCATTAAATGGGCCATACATAGAAAACAGTAAGTTTCCCTAAAAAGTTTGCTGAAAATAAAAAATGCGAAATTTTAATTATTACTATTTATTATCAAAAGTACCTACCAGGGATGTTACGGAGCTTCGACTCCGACTCCGTTATGTCGGAAGTTCCGATTAGTTTTACACCTCCGGTTCCGACTCCGGTTCCGAAACTTTTGAATCGGAGGTTTTAATCGGAGGTCGAAGCATAACTTAGTGGCGGCGCCCTGCGCCGACAGTAACGAACAGTTTCGCAGGAACATGTCGCGCAGGGAATCTCCCGCGCACGAGTGTAATGAAAAGTATACTAAATGAGCACAACAAAGAAAAACGCAAAATTTCAGCACCTTATATTAAATTTCCGCCAATATTATCGTGTCCACCAGGCTCGGTAGCGAGCGAATACCTTTTTGGTGGCGTCGATTTGATCTACAAGGGGGCGCCTAGTGCCAGAAAACGAAAAAAAAGGACATTTTCAGAAACAAAAAAAAATATTGACGTGTAGGTACAATCAAGAAAAAGCACAATAACCGAATAGAGTTTTAAAAATAGGTCAGATTTTTTTTCAGAAAAAAATTAAAATGGCACCTGAAAATTTTAATTCCCCATATTATTTTTTGATAATAAAATTTCTAATTTTACGTTCTATTAAAGTAACCGAACCACAGAATAAATATAAGACCGAACACTTTTTAAATTTATGTTTAATTATTGAGTAATTAAATAAAACTTGGTCAAAAATTGACTCCTGATTTAATATTGATTTCCCCTCCAAACTGTGTCATGCTATTCTCGACTTTATGCATATCATATTAAGAAGGGCATCGCGCGGGTGAAATCAGATTTTTTCCTGGCATTAGGCGCACTCTTATGAAATATCTTAGACTGAGACAGCTTCAAAGCTTATGTTCATGAAGTACATATACACACTTTTGGTGTCAATGTATTTAATTTAATTTGTTTGAAAGCTTTTGTTCATTTAACATACTTTATATGGCACTTTGGGAATCAATTAATTAATGTTTTTGTTTATTTTTGAATATTCCATATATTTTTTTCATTTTTTGTTATATTTCTTGAAACAAAACAATGAAAAGTTTGAATGAATGTTTTATTTGTCCTAAAATAAAAATCTCTCTCCTACCACTATTTCTGACCCTACCTCCGACTCCGGTTCCGACTCCGACTCCGACTCCGATAAATCAAATTTAAAAACTCCGACTCCGACTTCGGTTCCGATAAGATCACCTCCGTTACATCCCTGGTACCTACCTACATAGCACAACCGGATAGAATCCAGAAATTAATAGAAGACGAAGAATCAGATGACATATAATACGATCCAACCGATTAAAAGCTAAAAATGAAAAGAAGAAGAATACTTTTATCAGCTGACTATTATTTTTACCATTGTACAAATTCAGACCAACAGAAACTGTTTTGCCAGACTTATTGCATGCGTAGGTATAATCAACTTTTAAAATGTTTTGTACCATTTTATCTTACCTGCAAACTGCAAACAACAATAAAGATTTTTGTATTTTGTGGTTGATTTTATGCTCAGTATACTTGAGTGATATATAAAAAAATAATCGATCGGGTTCGTGCAAAGTTAAATTCTATTTTTATTGTCTCACTAACGGAACACAAAATCATGTACCTAATCACATTTCAGAATCAGAAATAAATTTTTAGTTTCTTGTTCGCCAACGTTCATACCACGTTGAAAACACCGGTTCTCGTCCGATCACCGAAGTTAAGCAACGTCGGGCGTGGTCAGTACTTGGATGGGTGACCGCCTGGGAACACCACGTAATGTTGGTTTTTTGCTGCAGCAATATTTTGTTGTTTTTTTTTACATAAATGAATCTATCTATTATAGCCATGGGGCAGGTTAGCAGGTTGGCTTCAGATGGCCTTTACTGCCCACTTACTAATTTTATACTTCGCCCATTAGGCTGCACTCAAAAGTTCCCACCACTGAGACTCGGGGCCTTATCTCACAAGGAGAGAGTCAAGTCCTTTATACACCAAGCTGGCCCAGTGTGGTTTGTCTTTACTCGTTACCGCTAGCTTTAACGGCGTAGGAAAACATCCTGAGGAAACCGACATGATGTTTCTAGGAGTGTTTGAGGGCATGCGTCATTTGACACTAGTCTCTAGTATTGATGTCAGCTTCTATTGATTTAGTTAGACTACAGGTCCGTGAACAAAATTACGTAGTAAATGAACCACCAGGAGACCTAACTATGTAGGATGATGGAAGGGTATAAAGTAATAAGATTCAGCATTACCTATGCCGTCACTTGTAAGCTGAACCAACTGAGTACCTACAGTCGAAGAAGGGGGGTTGCAACCCTCGATAATTTCTCCTTGTCGCATGATTTTTGTACGGCGTAGCAGAGTAATAGATTAGAAGAGGTATTGAAACTATAAAAATTAAAAAAAATTAAGTTTTTAATTATTAGTTTGTCGGAAAAATTCGTGATTTTCCGACGATTTACACATTAAATTTGGCCATTTTATTATGTACGGCGTAGGTTCCATACAGTTTCAATACCTCTCCTAATCCATTATTTCGCAATGCCGTACAAAAATCATGCCACAAGGAGAAATTATCGAGGGTTCCAACCAGGGATGTTACGGAGCTTCGACTCCGACTTCGTTAAGTCGGAACTTCCGATTATTATTACACCTTCGGTTCCGACTTTGGCTCCGAAACTTTTATATCGGACGTTTTAATCGTAAAAAATCTGTATAAATATATGAGATAATTGTGGTAGAAAGTAAATAGATAAGTATACAAAATCCCAACCCCTTAAATCAATTGCCCGCCAATGTTTATCGTGTCCACGTGTTTAACAAAATAATGTTTTATTTGTGCCCAATAAAAATATATCTTTTTTTTTTAAATAAAGAGTGACGACACGAGCAGGTCATGTGCCTGATGGTAAGTAACATGGCTGCCACATAACAGCACAGTGACACGCAGCTATTGGAACATGAAGAGTCCAAATCATAACCTAGCACCGCACTGCGCTCGTCACCCAGAGATCTAAGTTGCTATTTATCTCTAAACCCTGTAATTTCTCTGGAAACATTGCCCTTCAAAGCGGAACACAGTAATGTTTGCACATTACTGCTTGGCAGTAGAATAACTGGCAAAGGCGTGGTACTTCCCCAGGCGAACTCTGCTAAGAGTCCTACCTCTACGAAAATCTCTCTTGCAAAAAAATCACTTTTGATCCTGCCTAGGCCTCCGACTTCGGTTCCGACTCCGATAAATCAAATTTAAAAACTCCGACTCCGACTTCAGTTCCGATAAGATGACCTCCGTTACATCCCTGGTTGCAACCCCCCCTCTTCGACTTCAGGTACCTACTCAGTTGGACAGTTTACATGATGTACTATGTGACGGCATAGTGCTGAATCTTATTACTTTATACCCTTCTATCATCCTACATAGGTCTCCTGGTGGTTCATTTACTACGTAAATTTTGTTCACGGGCCTGTAGTCTAATTATTTGATAAAAGATAACAGAAAATTAAATATTATGGAATCACATAGAGTCAGATAGAATTTTTTAGACTTTCATTCGCCAACGTTCATACCACGTTGAAAACACCGGTTCTCGTCCGATCACCGAAGTTAAGCAACGTCGGGCGTGGTCAGTACTTGGATGGGTGACCGCCTGGGAACACCACGTAATGTTGGCTTTTTGCTGCAGCTGTATTTTTGTACTTTCTTTCCTTATGATTGTTTATATGTATTTCGCAATATCTTTGTAATTTAGTCAAAGTCAAAGTCAAAGTCAAAGTAATTTATTCGCCAAAAATTGTGGTTACAAATAAGGTCTTAAAATACTATGGTTTGGTGCTGCACAATTTCAGCCTAAAAGGCATGCGAAATTTAAAGAAAAATTGTTACACATTTATAAAATATTCAAAACAAACATCTTAATTTACAATAACAGTTTTTACATATCTAAGGAATTCTTAATTTACAATAACAGTTTTTATATCTAAGGCATTTTAAAATGAAAGTTATAATCTAAACAACAAAAAAAACACTTATATTAAAGGCAATACAATATAATAGGTTAATACAATAGAAAAGGAAAAATAAAACTATGTGATGTGTACATCAATTAATATGTACGTTAAGTAATTAGGTTCACGTTAACATTTTAGAAATTATATGGGACTATACCTGTTTGCATTAAAATCAAGATAGTTTTTGACATCGTAAAAATTGTGAACAGTTAGCCATCTGTATAATCCGCATTTAAATTTTTCGTATGAAAGTGATTTAATGTATTCTGGAACCTTGTTATAAATTCTTAAAGCGGCTATATAACAGTTTCTACGGTAAAGTTCATTATTGCATTGAGGGAAAACTAATCTATTTGGGTATCTAGTGTTGTAGTGGCGGCTATTTCCTAACTTACAGAAAAGCTCTGGATATTTTTTAACGAATACACACATTTCGTAAATATACAGAGACGGAAGTGGAAGCACTTTTAATTCTTTGAATAAAGGTTTACAAGAATCTAAGGGGCCAGCACAGCAGATTGCCCGGATACACCTTTTTTGAGCTTTAAATGCTCGTTCCAATTCAACCGAGTTGCCCCAAACGATGAGACCATACCTCAGAACTGAGGCTACGTATCCGTGATATGCTATTAATGACGTCTTTCTGCAAGATATACGTGCTAGTCTGCGAAGAGCAAATGAAAATCTGCTCAGTTTTAAACATACGTTTTCAATGTGAGCTTTCCATTTACAATGCGCATCAATTATGATACCAAGAAATGTAGCTGTAGTGGTTTCTTTTATTTCATTACCTTCGTATACTATTCTAAGATTTTGTGGTTTAGTCCTGATGTTATGAAACTGCATAAAGTGTGTTTTTTCTATGTTTATTTTTAAGTAGTTGTTGATCATCCATTCGATTACTGTTTTGTTAGTTTTATTTATGCTTTGTTCAAAATTAGTATTTTTCTGTTTCGGAATGATTATGCAAATATCGTCTGCGAACAGGACGCATTTATAGGAAATTACATCTGGTAAGTCATTAATGTATATCAAAAACAAAAGAGGTCCCAATATACTACCCTGTGGGACACCTATGTTGCTACTTTCGTAGTCTGAAAAGAAACTTTTCAAACAGTTATTTTCATCGATGTTTTTAATTTCTACACATTGTTTTCGATTACTTAAGTAGCTTTTAATCCAGTCATGAGCAAGTCCTCGAATGCCATAGTTTTCAAGTTTTGTAAGTAAAGTTTTATGGCAGACTAAGTCGAAGGCTTTGCTCATGTCAAAATAAATGGCTGCGACAGGGTTATTGGAATTTATATGTTCTGTTATGTTCTTAATTAGAGTGAAGTTTGCTAATGTGGTGGATTTATTTTTCTGAAATCCGTTTTGTTCAGTTTTGATAATGTTGTGCTTAGTGATAAAATTATTGACCTTTTGATACATGATTTTTTCAAATATTTTTGATATGGTGGGTATTAAAGCAATAGGTCGATAGTTATTAATGTTTAATTTGTCGTCTTTAGCTATTTGCAGATTTCATGCTGCCCTCAGTTGCCTTTTACTGGTTGGCCACTCAGGTGGCCTTTACTTATTTAGGTATTTCGGTATTTATTTTTGTTCTTCAGACATTAGACAACGTAATTTTTTCCATAATATTATCGTTATGGAATATGACAACATGACGTCACATAATAAATAATCAGACGGTGATTTTGAGACATCTCTCATAGGATAATATAATACTATGAAGCCTTTAGTGACACTAGGAAGGCTTTGGTGATTTGGTGGCTAAAACTTGCGATTCACGCGCTGTTCATAGATCTTCTTTAGTAATTCTTATTTTGTAGTTGGGTACTAATACTCGGTGGTTTATGATCTTATTGTAAAGACATGTACTTACAAAAAAAATCAAAAAGTGCTTCGGTTTTCGTTAAATTATCGAAATTAGCAACGTCGGGTGCGGTCAGTAGTTGAATGGGTGACACATTGGGGTGACCGCTTTGGAACACCGCCTTTTTAGAGCGCTACAGTGTCGTCAGTACCCATGCCAAGCAGCGATCTAAGCTCTTCATAATCAAATAGTTGAATGGCAATGTGCTGTAATGGCTAAGCTTGTCGCTTACCATCAGGCGTCTTTTCGTCACGTCATTATAAATATTATAAAACAGGTACTTTTATGTTACTTTGATGCTATTGGAACAAAGTTCCTTACGGCAGGTTTGGAGGCAATTTTACAAAACACCAATTTCATATGTAAGGACCTAATATTATTGAATTGCGTTGTCTAATGTGTGAAGTACAAAAATAACTAAATAAAAAGCCACCCGAGTGGCCGGACAGTAAAAGGCAACTGATGGCAGCATGAAATCCGCAAATGGCTAAATCAAAAAGATAATGCGAAATAGAAACAAGAAACCCCAAGTCCCGACATAAGGAAAGAAAGTACAAAAATATAGCTGCAGCAAAAAGTCAACATTGCGTGGTACTCCCAGGCGGTCACCCATCCAAGTACTGACCACGCCCGACGTTGCTTAACTTCGGTGATCGGACGAGAACCGGTGTTTTCAACGTGTTATTAAAATGAACGTTGGCGAAAAAGAAACTGAAAAATTATTTCTGATTCTGAAGTTAATGTGACAGAATTAGGTACATGATTTTGTATTCTGCTATTAGGCCAGTAAAAATAGAATGCAACTTTACAAAATAATGTTTTGGGCGATATCTCGAAAACTATGCACTTTAGGGCAAGAATCATACAGAACGGATCATTTCATGTTATGATGTATCCTACATTGCTACCATTAAATGGGCCATACATAGAAAACAGTAAGTTTCCCTAAAAAGTTTGCTGAAAATAAAAAATGCGAAATTTTAATTATTACTATTTATTATCAAAAGTACCTACCTACATAGCACAACCGGATAGAATCCAGAAATTAATAGAAGACGAAGAATCAGATGACATATAATACGATCCAACCGATTAAAAGCTAAAAATGAAAAGAAGAAGAATACTTTTATCAGCTGACTATTATTTTTACCATTGTACAAATTCAGACCAACAGAAACTGTTTTGCCAGACTTATTGCATGCGTAGGTATAATCAACTTTTAAAATGTTTTGTACCATTTTATCTTACCTGCAAACTGCAAACAACAATAAAGATTTTTGTATTTTGTGGTTGATTTTATGCTCAGTATACTTGAGTGATATATAAAAAAATAATCGATCGGGTTCGTGCAAAGTTAAATTCTATTTTTATTGTCTCACTAAGGGAACACAAAATCATGTACCTAATCACATTTCAGAATCAGAAATAAATTTTTAGTTTCTTGTTCGCCAACGTTCATACCACGTTGAAAACACCGGTTCTCGTCCGATCACCGAAGTTAAGCAACGTCGGGCGTGGTCAGTACTTGGATGGGTGACCGCCTGGGAACACCACGTAATGTTGGTTTTTTGCTGTAGCTAGTTTTATGTTTGTATGAAACTGTGATAAAATTTTACCGTATGACGTCACAAAATGGCAAATGACGATCATTTTCAACTCTCTGATCGCCAACGTTCATACCACGTTGAAAACACCGGTTCTCGTCCGATCACCGAAGTTAAGCAACGTCGGGCGTGGTCAGTACTTGGATGGGTGACCGCCTGGGAACACCACGTAATGTTGGCTTTTTGCTGTAGCTAGTTTTATGTTTGTATGAAACTGTGATAAAATTTTACCGTATGACGTCACAAAATGGCAAATGACGATCATTTTCAACTCTCTGATCGCCAACGTTCATACCACGTTGAAAACACCGGTTCTCGTCCGATCACCGAAGTTAAGCAACGTCGGGCGTGGTCAGTACTTGGATGGGTGACCGCCTGGGAACACCACGTAATGTTGGTTTTTTGCTGCAGCAATATTTTGTTGTTTTTTTTTACATAAATGAATCTATCTATTATAGCCATGGGGCAGGTTAGCAGGTTGGCTTCAGATGGCCTTTACTGCCCACTTACTAATTTTATACTTCGCCCATTAGGCTGCACTCAAAAGTTCCCACCACTGGGACTCGGGGCCTTATCTCACAAGGAGAGAGTCAAGTCCTTTATACACCAAGCTGGCCCAGTGTGGTTTGTCTTTACTCGTTACCGCTAGCCTTAACGGCGTAGGAAAACATCCTGAGGAAACCGACATGATGTTTCTAGGATTGTTTGAGGGCATGCGTCATTTGACACTAGTCTCTAGTATTGATGTCAGCTTCTATTGATTTAGTTAGACTACAGGTCCGTGAACAAAATTACGTAGTAAATGAACCACCAGGAGACCTAACTATGTAGGATGATGGAAGGGTATAAAGTAATAAGATTCAGCATTACCTATGCCGTCACTTGTAAGCTGAACCAACTGAGTACCTACAGTCGAAGAAGGGGGGTTGCAACCCTCGATAATTTCTCCGTGTCGCATGATTTTTGTACGGCGTAGCAGAGTAATAGATTAGAAGAGGTATTGAAACTATAAAAATTAAAAAAAAATAAGTTTTTAATTATTAGTTTGTCGGAAAAATTCGTGATTTTCCGACGATTTACACATTAAATTTGGCCATTTTATTATGTACGGCGTAGGTTCCATACAGTTTCAATACCTCTCCTAATCCATTATTTCGCAATGCCGTACAAAAATCATGCCACAAGGAGAAATTATCGAGGGTTCCAACCAGGGATGTTACGGAGCTTCGACTCCGACTTCGTTAAGTCGGAACTTCCGATTATTATTACACCTTCGGTTCCGACTTTGGCTCCGAAACTTTTATATCGGACGTTTTAATCGTAAAAAATCTGTATAAATATATGAGATAATTGTGGTAGAAAGTAAATAGATAAGTATACAAAATCCCAACCCCTTAAATCAATTGCCCGCCAATGTTTATCGTGTCCACGTGTTTAACAAAATAATGTTTTATTTGTGCCCAATAAAAATATATCTTTTTTTTTTAAAATAAAGAGTGACGACACGAGCACGTCATGTGCCTGATGGTAAGTAACATGGCTGCCACATAACAGCACAGTGACACGCAGCTATTGGAACATGAAGAGTCCAAATCATAACCTAGCACCGCACTGCGCTCGTCACCCAGAGATCTAAGTTGCTATTTATCTCTAAACCCTGTAATTTCTCTGGAAACATTGCCCTTCAAAGCGGAACACAGTAATGTTTGCACATTACTGCTTGGCAGTAGAATAACTGGCAAAGGCGTGGTACTTCCCCAGGCGAACTCTGCTAAGAGTCCTACCTCTACGAAAATCTCTCTTGCAAAAAAATCACTTTTGATCCTGCCTAGGCCTCCGACTTCGGTTCCGACTCCGATAAATCAAATTTAAAAACTCCGACTCCGACTTCAGTTCCGATAAGATGACCTCCGTTACATCCCTGGTTGCAACCCCCCCTCTTCGACTTCAGGTACCTACTCAGTTGGACAGTTTACATGATGTACTACCATAGAATAGATAATACAGATAGAACGGACACTCCCCACCCCCCGCCAGTTTCAAGCTTCCTACCCCGCAAGAACGCGAGAAGCACTCAACGACACGACATAGATGACACGCACACATGCGTAAATGCGTTCGAACGACATATGCGAGATGTGTGAGTGTAGGTATGTCAACTGCACCGTCTGTATAGATTTTAGGCCGAGTGTCCGGGGTGTGGTACTACTATGTGACGGCATAGTGCTGAATCTTATTACTTTATACCCTTCTATCATCCTACATAGGTCTCCTGGTGGTTCATTTACTACGTAAATTTTGTTCACGGGCCTGTAGTCTAATTATTTGATAAAAGATAACAGAAAATTAAATATTATGGAATCACATAGAGTCAGATAGAATTTTTTAGACTTTCATTCGCCAACGTTCATACCACGTTGAAAACACCGGTTCTCGTCCGATCACCGAAGTTAAGCAACGTCGGGCGTGGTCAGTACTTGGATGGGTGACCGCCTGGGAACACCACGTAATGTTGGCTTTTTGCTGCAGCTGTATTTTTGTACTTTCTTTCCTTATGATTGTTTATATGTATTTCGCAATATCTTTGTAATTTAGCTATTTGCAGATTTCATGCTGCCCTCAGTTGCCTTTTACTGGTTGGCCACTCAGGTGGCCTTTACTTATTTAGGTATTTCGGTATTTATTTTTGTTCTTCAGACATTAGACAACGTAATTTTTTCCATAATATTATCGTTATGGAATATGACAACATGACGTCACATAATAAATAATCAGACGGTGATTTTGAGACATCTCTCATAGGATAATATAATACTATGAAGCCTTTAGTGACACTAGGAAGGCTTTGGTGATTTGGTGGCTAAAACTTGCGATTCACGCGCTGTTCATAGATCTTCTTTAGTAATTCTTATTTTGTAGTTGGGTACTAATACTCGGTGGTTTATGATCTTATTGTAAAGACATGTACTTACAAAAAAAATCAAAAAGTGCTTCGGTTTTCGTTAAATTATCGAAATTAGCAACGTCGGGTGCGGTCAGTAGTTGAATGGGTGACACATTGGGGTGACCGCTTTGGAACACCGCCTTTTTAGAGCGCTACAGTGTCGTCAGTACCCATGCCAAGCAGCGATCTAAGCTCTTCATAATCAAATAGTTGAATGGCAATGTGCTGTAATGGCTAAGCTTGTCGCTTACCATCAGGCGTCTTTTCGTCACGTCATTATAAATATTATAAAACAGGTACTTTTATGTTACTTTGATGCTATTGGAACAAAGTTCCTTACGGCAGGTTTGGAGGCAATTTTACAAAACACCAATTTCATATGTAAGGACCTAATATTATTGAATTGCGTTGTCTAATGTGTGAAGTACAAAAATAACTAAATAAAAAGCCACCCGAGTGGCCGGACAGTAAAAGGCAACTGATGGCAGCATGAAATCCGCAAATGGCTAAATCAAAAAGATAATGCGAAATAGAAACAAGAAGCCCCAAGTCCCGACATAAGGAAAGAAAGTACAAAAATATAGCTGCAGCAAAAAGTCAACATTGCGTGGTACTCCCAGGCGGTCACCCATCCAAGTACTGACCACGCCCGACGTTGCTTAACTTCGGTGATCGGACGAGAACCGGTGTTTTCAACGTGTTATTAAAATGAACGTTGGCGAAAAAGAAACTGAAAAATTATTTCTGATTCTGAAGTTAATGTGACAGAATTAGGTACATGATTTTGTATTCTGCTATTAGGCCAGTAAAAATAGAATGCAACTTTACAAAATAATGTTTTGGGCGATATCTCGAAAACTATGCACTTTAGGGCAAGAATCATACAGAACGGATCATTTCATGTTATGATGTATCCTACATTGCTACCATTCAATGGGCCATACATAGAAAACAGTAAGTTTCCCTAAAAAGTTTGCTGAAAATAAAAAATGCGAAATTTTAATTATTACTATTTATTATCAAAAGTACCTACCTACATAGCACAACCGGATAGAATCCAGAAATTAATAGAAGACGAAGAATCAGATGACATATAATACGATCCAACCGATTAAAAGCTAAAAATGAAAAGAAGAAGAATACTTTTATCAGCTGACTATTATTTTTACCATTGTACAAATTCAGACCAACAGAAACTGTTTTGCCAGACTTATTGCATGCGTAGGTATAATCAACTTTTAAAATGTTTTGTACCATTTTATCTTACCTGCAAACAACAATAAAGATTTTTGTATTTTGTGGTTGATTTTATGCTCAGTATACTTGAGTGATATATAAAAAAATAATCGATCGGGTTCGTGCAAAGTTAAATTCTATTTTTATTGTCTCACTAACGGAACACAAAATCATGTACCTAATCACATTTCAGAATCAGAAATAAATTTTTAGTTTCTTGTTCGCCAACGTTCATACCACGTTGAAAACACCGGTTCTCGTCCGATCACCGAAGTTAAGCAACGTCGGGCGTGGTCAGTACTTGGATGGGTGACCGCCTGGGAACACCACGTAATGTTGGTTTTTTGCTGCAGCAATATTTTGTTGTTTTTTTTTACATAAATGAATCTATCTATTATAGCCATGGGGCAGGTTAGCAGGTTGGCTTCAGATGGCCTTTACTGCCCACTTACTAATTTTATACTTCGCCCATTAGGCTGCACTCAAAAGTTCCCACCACTGAGACTCGGGGCCTTATCTCACAAGGAGAGAGTCAAGTCCTTTATACACCAAGCTGGCCCAGTGTGGTTTGTCTTTACTCGTTACCGCTAGCTTTAACGGCGTAGGAAAACATCCTGAGGAAACCGACATGATGTTTCTAGGAGTGTTTGAGGGCATGCGTCATTTGACACTAGTCTCTAGTATTGATGTCAGCTTCTATTGATTTAGTTAGACTACAGGTCCGTGAACAAAATTACGTAGTAAATGAACCACCAGGAGACCTAACTATGTAGGATGATGGAAGGGTATAAAGTAATAAGATTCAGCATTACCTATGCCGTCACTTGTAAGCTGAACCAACTGAGTACCTACAGTCGAAGAAGGGGGGTTGCAACCCTCGATAATTTCTCCTTGTCGCATGATTTTTGTACGGCGTAGCAGAGTAATAGATTAGAAGAGGTATTGAAACTATAAAAATTAAAAAAAATTAAGTTTTTAATTATTAGTTTGTCGGAAAAATTCGTGATTTTCCGACGATTTACACATTAAATTTGGCCATTTTATTATGTACGGCGTAGGTTCCATACAGTTTCAATACCTCTCCTAATCCATTATTTCGCAATGCCGTACAAAAATCATGCCACAAGGAGAAATTATCGAGGGTTCCAACCAGGGATGTTACGGAGCTTCGACTCCGACTTCGTTAAGTCGGAACTTCCGATTATTATTACACCTTCGGTTCCGACTTTGGCTCCGAAACTTTTATATCGGACGTTTTAATCGTAAAAAATCTGTATAAATATATGAGATAATTGTGGTAGAAAGTAAATAGATAAGTATACAAAATCCCAACCCCTTAAATCAATTGCCCGCCAATGTTTATCGTGTCCACGTGTTTAACAAAATAATGTTTTATTTGTGCCCAATAAAAATATATCTTTTTTTTTTAAATAAAGAGTGACGACACGAGCAGGTCATGTGCCTGATGGTAAGTAACATGGCTGCCACATAACAGCACAGTGACACGCAGCTATTGGAACATGAAGAGTCCAAATCATAACCTAGCACCGCACTGCGCTCGTCACCCAGAGATCTAAGTTGCTATTTATCTCTAAACCCTGTAATTTCTCTGGAAACATTGCCCTTCAAAGCGGAACACAGTAATGTTTGCACATTACTGCTTGGCAGTAGAATAACTGGCAAAGGCGTGGTACTTCCCCAGGCGAACTCTGCTAAGAGTCCTACCTCTACGAAAATCTCTCTTGCAAAAAAATCACTTTTGATCCTGCCTAGGCCTCCGACTTCGGTTCCGACTCCGATAAATCAAATTTAAAAACTCCGACTCCGACTTCAGTTCCGATAAGATGACCTCCGTTACATCCCTGGTTGCAACCCCCCCTCTTCGACTTCAGGTACCTACTCAGTTGGACAGTTTACATGATGTACTACTATGTGACGGCATAGTGCTGAATCTTATTACTTTATACCCTTCTATCATCCTACATAGGTCTCCTGGTGGTTCATTTACTACGTAAATTTTGTTCACGGGCCTGTAGTCTAATTATTTGATAAAAGATAACAGAAAATTAAATATTATGGAATCACATAGAGTCAGATAGAATTTTTTAGACATTCATTCGCCAACGTTCATACCACGTTGAAAACACCGGTTCTCGTCCGATCACCGAAGTTAAGCAACGTCGGGCGTGGTCAGTACTTGGATGGGTGACCGCCTGGGAACACCACGTAATGTTGGCTTTTTGCTGCAGCTGTATTTTTGTACATTCTTTCCTTATGATTGTTTATATGTATTTCGCAATATCTTTGTAATTTAGCTATTTGCAGATTTCATGCTGCCCTCAGTTGCCTTTTACTGGTTGGCCACTCAGGTGGCCTTTACTTATTTAGGTATTTCGGTATTTATTTTTGTTCTTCAGACATTAGACAACGTAATTTTTTCCATAATATTATCGTTATGGAATATGACAACATGACGTCACATAATAAATAATCAGACGGTGATTTTGAGACATCTCTCATAGGATAATATAATACTATGAAGCCTTTAGTGACACTAGGAAGGCTTTGGTGATTTGGTGGCTAAAACTTGCGATTCACGCGCTGTTCATAGATCTTCTTTAGTAATTCTTATTTTGTAGTTGGGTACTAATTCTCGGTGGTTTATGATCTTATTATTGTAAAGACATGTACTTACTGTTATCAACTGAGTAAAAGTAAACCAATTAAATAAATGTAAGGGTTTATATCGACAACTGTTAGATCTTTCTCATATAAAATTTCACAACGGAATGCCCTTCCACGGCTTAGCTCCATCTACTTATAGCGCCAACCCCTCTAAAACTCTTTTGAGATGGCGGGTAGAAGCGAATGGTATCCCACCGGCGCCCTCTACACTAAATGACACATATTTAGACTCAAACCCCAGTATTAAAAATAATACTATAGTGAAATACACGGCAAACAAAATACAGGTGATAACACGGCCCTCCTGCGCACGCTGCCAACCTTGGCAGTGTCACAGTCTGGTGTAGTTGCTGCGAACAAAATGCACAAGTTTCATTTTATTAATTTTACTCTTCCAGTAATATCCACTTAAGATGAGTAACTTTCCCAAGCAGTTGCGCTGTCACATTGTCGCAACTCAAGGTACGTCATTACATTACCACATTCTCAATAAATCCACTTAAGATGAGTAATGAATAGCTTTCCCAAGCAGTTGCGCTCTCACATTGTCGCAACTCGAGGTACGTCACTACATTACCCACATTCTCCATAAATCTCAAACATACACCTTTCCTTAGCTGCCGCCTGGTAACTCTAGATACGCGGCATTAAAGTCATAGTCAAAGTCAAAGTCAAAGTTCATTATGTTCACTCTTAATGCTTTCTCTAGCAGTTACCACTCTTAGGCCGACACTAAGTACGTCAGTTTATGTCCAAGGTATTATGGTTTCACACTAACGCTTACTTTGTCAATGGATCCGAAGCCATTGCACTTCACTACGTTATTCAAACGTTAACTCATCAGCAATCAATCATAATACCTGACAACATCCTAGAGCCATTGCACTGCTCGATTGGGTTTGACTTTCAATTACAGTATATCTCCAAGTATACTAATCGTACCTATTCAAGGTTTCATATTTTTCTCACATATGGCCTTCTATGTACATAGTTTTTATAAACGCTCCCAAGTGATATTTATAGCGAATTAAAGGGTCTCATTTTTTTAAACAATACCAAAACAATTCATTGGTAACGTACATAGCTCGGCATCATCTGACTAAAATCTCTCTAATTTCAACCATAAGGGTATCTTATAACTGCACTGAATATAACCACTTTGTAACCCAACTACGGTAACCAAATTCAAATCAAAGATGTAACACTTTCTATTACTGTATTATGTTTTAAAATGCATGACCTTTCTCAAACAGTTTCCCTGAAAGATATTTATACCAATATCCAACTGATTTACACTTTTTATCTATGGTTGCTGTGCCTCGCAACAACTCGTCTACAAAATAAGCTACCCTCTCATAAAGTTTCGTAAAACAGTATCCACAAACTTTAAGAAAAAACGAAGATGTTTCATTCTACGAAATGTTCTGATTGCAGTTCCCTGAATTGAAGGTAATTTTACAGTACCCCCTAACGAGATAATAATTAATAGTTTTAACTTGTCGGTGATATGCAAAAATTTCATTTGAAATGCAAAAACAAGGTTAAAACAATTTTTAAAATCGTTTCTTCAAAGTAAATCGTAATATAAAACTGTTGCTTACTCACGTGTACATTACGCACTTACTGAAACCACTGATCCAAGAATAACATTTTTAACTAACTGCGGGCGACGCTTGCTTTTCCGATTATTTCTCATCACCGTTGTGTTGTGATTTCCAGGCGTGGTGTTCATAGCACTTCTGATGTTATCAACTGAGTAAAAGTAAACCAATTAAATAAATGTAAGGGTTTATATCGACAACTGTTAGATCTTTCTCATATAAAATTTCACAACGGAATGCCCTTCCACGGCTTAGCTCCATCTACTTATAGCGCCAACCCCTCTAAAACTCTTTTGAGATGGCGGGTAGAAGCGAATGGTATCCCACCGGCGCCCTCTACACTAAATGACACATATTTAGACTCAAATCCCAGATATATTAAAAATCCTTACTAATATTATAAATGCGAAAGTAACTCTGTCTGTCTGTCTGTCTGTCTGTCTGTAATGATTTACCATCTAAACCAGTGAACTGATTTGAATGAAATTTGGTACACAGATAGACTAGACCCCGAGAAAGGATATAGGCTACTTTTTATTGCAGATAAAGGGTTGGAGGTTAAAGAATGTAACAAAAACGGAGGAAAATATTTCTCTTCGAGAGCTTTAGCTGCGTGTGCCATTCTCCTTGGTATGCGCTGAAGTCTAAATGACAGATGACAGGACATGTCGGTCTATATTTGAAAGTTACGTCATTTTAGGTAATCAAATTTTCAATAATGCATTGTTTACATTAAAGTATTATCAAATAAAAAATCTCCCTAATCTTATATTGTAATGTTGTTTATATAAAATGTGTCCGTTGATTTTTATACCTCTACACTAAACATTACTACTTTACCATACTATTCACATACAATCGAGAATCAATATATTGGAAGTGCTTGAAGGAAGAACCCTGCTGCCTCGATTTCACACTAAAGAGGTTTTTAACAATCAAGCTCAAGATTATCTGAAGAAGACTGATCACCTGAATGAAGCATCATACTACAATGAAAAACATACAGAACATGGATTAACGACGCTCTCAATGTTCAAACGCTGGACGTTGGCGAAATTGCGGTGGTACCCATTACCGATTGGTAAAATGCATTGTTTGCGAAGGTATTTTTATAAACACGATGTTCGGATAAACATTTATCCGAACGACTACATTATTTATCACAAATATATAATTTTGAGCAAAATCGCCCTTGATGTTATTTGATTTTAATGAATGTTTTAGGAAATATCTTAGTTTTAAAATAACTCTGCAACAAAATAATAGACCACTTTATTGTGAGTACGTGGTACAGTGATGTTTCTTAGCGTTGTCTTCCAGATCCTCGAGGCGATGTAGCAACAGAGGTGGAACCGCGGCCATCACTATGCTAATGCGTGACCATGCGTAAATGTATTCTCCCACGTAAAAAAGGCACATCATTTTCAACTATATTAAATGACCGCGGCAAATAGAAAAAAGACAGGGACAGCCGCCGATTGCTCAACGAGATACCATTTGATTCCTTCCCGAGGGGATCCCGCATAGGCGAGGCGAGGGGTTCAGTAGCCGTGGCCTGATCATCCACAGTGAAGCTAAGAGAAACCCGCAGTGGGGCTGCTAACCAGGGCTATGGGCTCCAAGCCTTGCGTTCCTAGCAATGCGGTCAAGAGGGAGTTGCGCAGCGTAGACGGTGTCGGTGCGAATGAGACGTGCCGCGATGTTTGGTGGTACGCACCGTGACCGTAGAGAAGAGGATGAATGAGATGAGAGGCTGAAGAGGAATACCGGTATAACGGTGCACCACTCTCCCTGCCCACTGTGACCTTGCGTGGTCGCCAACGTATGATGGCGAACGCGGTGGGAGTGTAGAGGAAGAATAGTGCCGGTATATCGGTGAGCTGCTGTCCCCGTCCTCTTCAGTCGGATGGTGGTAGGTGACGAGGCCGACCATTTGGCCCGCCGTGAGAGACAAAGGGTGTCTAAACGTGAAGATGTCTGGTACCCACTCTGGTGAACACGGTGTGCATTGTCCCGCGGCGGGTTCACAGAAGAGTGCGAGAACATCCCGGTGTTTGCGCGGTTTGTGGCAAAGATGAATGAATACTGCCGAGGTTTTAGCCGGTAGGGTAGGGCCGGTAGGGCATGGTGTCGAATCCGACACAAATTGACTATTCCCTTCAAACGCAATGGTATGTTAATGCATTACCTCTACATAAAATGGTACTATTAGCCTTTTAATTTCAAAATAATACAGTTTCCCGTTAAGTAGTCGTATGCTGAAACTATTATTAAAGCACAGGGGCAAACATTTAAGCACCTAGAAATCGATTCTTCGCGCCAAGACTGTTTTTCATACGGACAACTACTTAGGTATCTGAAGCGTTATTAAGATCATCAGGTTACAGAGATAACCAATTTGTTCTTCTACCCCATGAATTAATAAACTAAAAATATCGTATATACAGAAGTACTTTAAAATACCTGTACTATAAAACACATTTTACTAGAACTCAGTACTTTTACGTAGCGTTTCTTTATTCTTTTGGTATAGTTCTCTTACTGATCATAGCTTTTTATAGCAATGGATATTTTAGTAGAGATTTTCCTCAAATAGCCGCGGGTGAAACCGCGGGTCACAGCTAGTAATACTATAGTGAAATACACGGCAAACAAAATACAGGTGATAACATTACAAAAAAAATCAAAAAGTGCTTCGGTTTTCGTTAAATTATCGAAATTAGCAACGTCGGGCGCGGTCAGTAGTTGAATGGGTGACCCATTGGGGTGACCGCTTTGGAACACCGCCTTTTTAGAGCGCTACAGTGTCGTCAGTACCCATGCCAAGCAGCGATCTAAGCTCTTCATAATCAAATAGTTGAATGGCAATGTGCTGTAATGGCTAAGCTTGTCGCTTACCATCAGGCGTCTTTTCGTCACGTCATTATAAATATTATAAAACAGGTACTTTTATGTTACTTTGATGCTATTGGAACAAAGTTCCTTACGGCAGGGTTGGAGGCAATTTTACAAAACACCAATTTCATATGTAAGGACCTAATATTATTGAATTGCGTTGTCTAATGTGTGAAGTACAAAAATAACTATATAAAAAGCCACCCGAGTGGCCGGACAGTAAAAGGCAACTGATGGCAGCATGAAATCCGCAAATGGCTAAATCAAAAAGATAATGCGAAATAGAAACAAGAAGCCCCAAGTCCCGACATAAGGAAAGAAAGTATAATAAAGAAAGAAAATATAAGTAAATAAATAGATTTTGTATATCTATTTACTTTCTACCACAATTATCTCATATATTTATACAGATTTTTTACGATTAAAACGTCCGATATAAAAGTTTCGGAGCCAAAGTCGGAACCGAAGGTGTAATAATAATGGGAAGTTCCGACTTAACGAAGTCGGAGTCGAAGCTCCGAAACATCCCTGGTTGGAACCCTCGATCATTTCTCCTTGTGGCATGATTTTTGTACGGCATTGCGAAATAATGGATTAGGAGAGGTATTGAAACTGTATGGAACCTACGCCGTAAATCGTCGGAAAATCACGAATTTTTCCGACAAACTAATAAGTAAAAACTTAAAATTTTTAATTTTTATAGTTTCAATACCTCTTCTAATCTATTACTCTGCTACGCCGTACAAAAATCATGCGACAAGGAGAAATTATCGAGGGTTGCAACCCCCCTTCTTCGACTGTACTCAGTTGGTTCAGCTTACAAGTGACGGCATAGGTAATGCTGAATCTAATTACTTTATACCCTGCCATCATCCTACATAGGTCTCCTGGTGGTTCATTTACTACGTAATTTTGTTCACGGACCTGTAGTCTAACTAAATCAATAGAAGCTGACATCAATACTAGAGACTAGTGTCAAATGACGCATGCCCTCAAACAATCCTAGAAACATGTCGGTTTCCTCAGGATGTTTTCCTACGCCGTTATAGCTAGCGGTAACGAGTAAAGACACACCACACTGGGCCAGCTTGGTGTATAAAGGACTTGACTCTCTCCTTGTGAGATAAGGCCCCGAGTCTCAGTGGTGGGAACTTTTGAGTGCAGCCTAATGGGCGAAGTATAAAATTAGTAAGTGGGCAGTAAAGGCCATCTGAAGCCAACCTGCTAACCTGCCCCATGGCTATAATAGATAGATTCATTTATGTAAAAAAAAACAACAAAATATTGCTGCAGCAAAAAGCCAACATTACGTGGTGTTCCCAGGCGGTCACCCATCCAAGTACTGACCACGCCCGACGTTGCTTAACTTCGGTGATCGGACGAGAACCGGTGTTTTCAACGTGGTATGAACCAGGGATGTTACGGAGCTTCGACTCCGACTCCGTTATGTCGGAAGTTCCGATTAGTTTTACACCTCCGGTTCCGACTCCGGTTCCGAAACTTTTGAATCGGAGGTTAATCGGATGTCGAAGCATAACTAAGCGGCGGCGCCCTGCGCCGACAGTAACGAACATTTTCGCAGGTACCTACATGTCGCGCAGGGAATCTCCCGCGCACGAGTGTAATGAAAAGTATACTAATTAAAACCCCGATTTTTTTACAGAAAAAAATTAAATTGGCACCTGAAAAAACTATTTTAATTCATGTACCTAAGTACTCGAAATTATCAGCGATGACCCCACATTATTTTTTTATAATAAAATTTCTAATTTTACGTTCTATTAAAGTAACCGAACCACAGAATAAATATTAGACCGAACACTTTTTAAATTTATGTTTAATTATTGAGTACCTAATTAAATAAAACTTGGTCAAAAATTGACTCCTGATTTAATATTGATTTCCCCTCCAAACTGTGTCATGCTATTCTCGACTTTATGGATATCATATTAAGAAGGGCCTCGCGCGGGTGAAATCAGATTTTTTCCTGGCATTAGGCGCACTCTTAAGAAATATCTTAGACTGAGACAGCTTCAAAGCTTATGTTCATGAAGTACATTTAGACACTTTTGGTGTCAATGTATTTAATTTAATTTGTTTGAAAGCTTTTGTTCATTTAACATACTTTATATGGCACTTTGGGATTCAATTGATTGAATTTTTTGTTTATTTTTGACTATTCCATTTTTTTTGTGATATTTCATGAAACAAAATAATGAAAAGTTTGAATGAATGTTTTATTTGTCCTAAAATAAAAATCTCTCTCCTACCACTACTTCTGACCCTACCTCCGACTCCGGTTCCGACTCCGACTCCGACTCCGATAAATCAAATTTAAAAACTCCGACTCCGACTTCGGTTCCGATAAGATCACCTCCGTTACATCCCTGGTATGAACGTTGGCGAACAAGAAACTAAAAGTTTATTTCTGATTCTGTAATGTGATTAGGTCCATGATTTTGTGTTCCGTTAGTAAGACAATAAAAATAGAATTTAACTTTGCACGAACCCGATCGATTATTTTTTTATACTGAGCATAAAATCAACCACAAAATACAAAAATCTTTATTGTTGTTTGCAGGTAAGATAAAATGGTACAAAACATTTTAAAAGTTGATTATACCTACGCATGCAATACCTAAGTCTGGCAAAACAGTTTCTGTTGGTCTGAATTTGTACAATGGTAAAAATAATAGTCAGTCAGCTGATAAAAGTATTCTTCTTCTTTTCATTTTTAGCTTTTAATCGGTTGGATCGTATTATATGTCATCTGATTCTTCGTCTTCTATTATTTCTGGATTCTATCCAGTTGTGCTATGTAGGTAGGTACTTTTGATAATATAGGTATAGTAATGATTAAAATTTCGCATCTTTTATTTTCAGCAAACTTTTTAGGGAAACTTACTGTTTTCTATGTATGGCCCATTTAATGGTAGCAATAATCTGATTACACAGGTACCCTAAGGTAAAAATAATGTTTCATAAAAGTGCTCGCGGATGTTTGGCCGCTATAGGAAATGGCGCCACTAGTACATACAAAGAAAACAAAAAAAAAAACTTTGAGGGGCCATAACTCAGCTCCGATATGGTTTGGAGCAAATCTGATTACATAGGTACCCTAAGGTAAAAATAATGTTACATAAAAGTGCTCGCGGATGTTTGGCCGCTATAGGAAATGGCGCCACTAGTACATACAAAGAAAACAAAAAAAAAAACTTTGAGGGGCCATAACTCAGCTCCGATATAGTTTGTAGCAAATCTGATTACACAGGTACCTTAAGGTAAAAATAATGTTTCATAAAAGTGCTCGCGGATGTTTGGCCGCAATAGGAAATGGCGCCACTAGTACATACAAAGAAAACCAAAAAAAAAACTTTGAGGGGCCATAACTCAGCTCCGATATAGTTTGGAGCAAATCTGATTGCACAGGTACCCTTAGGTAAAAATAATGTTTCATAAAAGTGCTCGCGGATGTTTGGCCGCTATAGGAAATGGCGCCACTAGTACATACAAAGAAAACCAAAAAAAAAACTTTGAGGGGCCATAACTCAGCTCCGATATAGTTTGGAGCAAATCTGATTACACAGGTACCCTAAGGTAAAAATAATGTTTCATAAAAGTGCTCGCGGATGTTTGGCAGCTATAGGAAATGGCGCCACTAGTACATACAAAGAAAACCAAAAAAAAACTTTGATGGGCCATAACTCAGCTCCGATATAGTTTGCAGCAAACCTGATTACACAGGTACCTTAAGGTAAAAATAATGTTTCATAAAAGTGCTCGCGGATGTTTGGCCGCAATAGGAAATGGCGCCACTAGTACATACAAAGAAAATCAAAAAAATACTTGAGGGGCCATTACTCAGCTCCGATATAGTTTGGAGCAAATCTGATTACACAGGTACCCTAAGGTAAAAATAATGTTTCATAAAAGTGCTCGCGGATGTTTGGCCGCTATAGGAAATGGCGCCACTAGTACATACAAAGAAAACCAAAAAAAAAACTTTGATGGGCCATAACTCAGCTCCGATATAGTTTGCAGCAAATCTGATTACACAGGTACCTTAAGGTAAAAATAATGTTTCATAAAAGTGCTCGCGGATGTTTGGCCGCAATAGGAAATGGCGCCACTAGTACATACAAAGAAAACCAAAAAAATACTTGAGGGGCCATTACTCAGCTCCGATATAGTTTGGAGCAAATCTGATTACACAGGTACCCTAAGGTAAAAATAATGTTTCATAAAAGTGCTCGCGGATGTTTGGCCGCTATAGGAAATGGCGCCACTAGTACATACAAAGAAAACCAAAAAAAAACTTTGAGGGGTCATAACTCAGCTCCGATATAGTTTGCAGCAAATCTGATTACACAGGTACCTTAAGGTAAAAATAATGTTTCATAAAAGTGCTCGCGGATGTTTGGCCGCAATAGGAAATGGCGCCACTAGTACATACAAAGAAAACAAAAAAAAAAACTCTGAGGGGCCATTACTCAGCTCCGATATAGTTTGGAGCAAATCTGATTACACAGGTACCCTAAGGTAAAAATAATGTTTCATAAAAGTGCTCGCGGATGTTTGGCCGCTATAGGAAATGGCGCCACTAGTCCATTTAAGAAAAACCCAAAAAAAACTTTAAAAGGCCATAACTCGGCTCCGATATGACTTACAGCGAATCTGATTAAACGAATACAATTGTCGTAAGCTAGTGTTTAAAAAAAGTGACAACAGATCTTCGGCCGCTAACGGAAATGGCGCCCATATATAAATCAAATATATTTAAAAATACCAAAAAAAAAACTTTGAAAGGCCATAACTCAGCTCCGATATTACTTACAGCAAATCTGATTGCACAGATAGCATCAGGGTATTTTATTGTTACAAGAAAGTTATAACGGATCGAGGGCCGCTAAAATGAAAAAACGACGCCACTTGTCCATACAAAAAATCCAAAAAATAAATAACTTTGACAGGCCAGCAGACAGGATAACTCAGCTCCGATATGACTTAGAGCAAATCCGATTGCACAGATAGCATCAGGGTATTTTATTGTTACAAGAAAGTGATAACGGATCTCTGGCCGCTAAAAAAAATAACGACGCCACGGGCCCATACAAAAGTACCCAAACCCCTTTGAACTTAGTAAAGAAACATGATTTTGCAGATTATCAGCATCAAGGTGAAGGTGTTGTTTACAGCTCGCTTTTCTGAAGTGCTAATCTGTAATCCCACACAATTTCAATGACTGACGTCACAATCTGGAAGCAGATGTAAACTTTCCGTTCGCATATCGCCAACGTTCATACCACGTTGAAAACACCGGTTCTCGTCCGATCACCGAAGTTAAGCAACGTCGGGCGTGGTCAGTACTTGGATGGGTGACCGCCTGGGAACACCACGTAATGTTGGCTTTTTGCTTTACTTTTTTACCCGACTGAAAGAAGGGTTATGTTTTATGAATGAGGCTATGATATAAGTTTAGCATATTTATTACGATGTCACCAAAGAGTTCACATATACTACGTATAGAGTTAGAACAAACGCTTTATACCGAAAGCATGGGTCTGATCGCTCTCGTGGAAGTGTGTCATACTTTTGACGCGTCACATCACTATGTCACCATAGCTAACATACACCTCATCTGCTTACGATTGGTAGACAAGAACCGTGCGGGAAAACCCTGATCTATTTACTTATTATTTATGTAAGGGTGTGACAATATTGAAACAGACGATGAATTTCAAACCAGCTTTCACCAACGTTCATACCACGTTGAAAACACCGGTTCTCGTCCGATCACCGAAGTTAAGCAACGTCGGGCGTGGTCAGTACTTGGATGTGTGACCGCCTGGGAACACCACGTAATGTTGGCTTTTTGCTTCGAGCAAGCAAGAATAATGTTAAGCCAATAACGCAGTGCTACGCCAAGCACATCACTGTGATTTGAATATTTATTTTTTTACCCTGTATTTAATTATTATTATTAGCTCGGCAGGTTTGGAGGAGATCGGGACTACGGGACCTTACTGAAATATGTAAGTAGGGAGTGCTAACACCGTTAGAAACATAAAATATAACGGAAGTGAAGCGTAAAAACTTTCCGTTACCGATTTTGCCAACTTTATTTTTCACATGATCGTACCATAAAAACAATATGAGCAATTTTTTTTTGTAATTTGTGTCGCCTCTATGCTATCCGAAGGAAATTCGTTCCTACAGCATCCCATGACACCATATCTTTTATAATGATTAATTATTTATGTAACTGTAATTATGATACACACACATATGCCGCACACACACGTAGATACGCCCTGTTAAACATAATATATTTACACATTCACCAAGGGAGGAGCCATTGTCATCAGAAATACAGTTACGACTAGTTCGGAGCCAATGGGTTCATATCGAAATTTTGAAAATATTTTATAGTTTAAATTAAATATTTTGTAATTTTTTTTGCATTTAATCTGCATATTCAAGGCAATTCGGCATTTATTCAACACCACCCTTTACTCTTTACATAAAACTACTAACCAACGTTTACGAGCTACAAAATAAAACCAGACATTCAATTAGGTCACAGTTGTAAACATTTTAATGACTAAAAACGTTATACTTACAAACTAAAAATAAATCTACTGAACTTTCCTGTGATATTCGGGCGTCGCGTTACCGTAATCTTGCAGATTGAACAACGTCGATCTGTTCGTCACCATGTATTTTAGGAAGTCTTGTATATGTGTTAGAACGTGTTGTAACGATTTCTCGTCTAGAGCTGTGTATGCTAACATCGGGCCCATCTTGGCGAAGAGTCTTAGTAAATGTATGGAACCGTATATTTGCCCCATCGGCGTATCGGGGTAGTCCTGCAAAACTTCACTGTATTGAGGACGTTCGAATTTGTACAACAGTTGAGATCCCAACGTCACATTAAAGTACTCCTTTATTCCGTTTGTAACGTCGACTAATACAGATTCCTTCGCTTGATTGTGCGATTTGCTAGATTTTTTGAACGCCAAGTAATTGTCCACGATTTGGTTGACGGTCAGCTTCGCCGGTAGCAATGCTAGCTTTTGCTGGCGAGTTATGACGTCCCAGTCATCAACGAGCCATACTTTCAGTTCTTCCGGTATTTTGATCTTGACTTCTACTTTCGCTAGGTACTGCTCCTCCGATTCGATGGAGAGATCGAGGCGGCCGCGTTTCTTCCTGCAAAGGTAAATAGGTAAAGTAAGTGTAATTAAGGTAAAAGAGACTATCGGTGCTATCTACAACAAAGCAGACGTAGATTTATTCTAAAATCTACAATAATTTGAGATATTTATTTATGTAAACTGTTAACTAAACAAAATCATAAATACATAAAAATAGACGTTGCTACATTGACGTCGGATAGGTGCTTTGTTACTGTACCAAAATAAATTATTTTTTCATCCCACCACCTCGGAAAAAGTATTCTTGCTCTTCGATGTCAGTGTGCAAAAGTCGTTTTTACACCCTCTAGAGAGTAAAGTAATTTTAAATTTAGAACATCGAGTGCGTTAAGTTTTGTGAATTCAAAACGGAATAAAACCTATATTTACTTCTACCTCCTTGAATGAGGCCGATCATACAACTTTTTTTAATTGTTAAAAACAATGACTCGGAACCTCCTTGGTGTCCTTTTTTTTTAATTTGGTTAGCGCGCATTTTCTTTTCACTTACCTATAATGAAAAGAAGTAGGTACCCACAGAAATCTAAATAATAAGGTACTAGAAGTCGCATGACCGCGTGACATTGTCGCCGCACAGGTGACTTGTAGGTCACCAGTGCTCGAGTTGTAGTTTAGTCTTGTTCGAACCGGAAGGCGTGAATCATCTTTAAAAACTTGTGTTATGCAGCATAAACAACTGTGGAAGTTCTTCCACAACTTGCATTTATACCAATAATGAGATTACATTTCACCGATAGGTATTTTATTTTATTTTAATTGTATTTTTTAATAAAATAATCGGAGCCCAATGATTCACTATGATAGTTATAAAGGGGTTTGGGTAAAGTTGGCGTCGTTTTTTTTTTAGCGGCCAGAGATCTGTTATCACTTTCTTGTAACAATAAAATACCCTGATGCTATCTGTGCAATCGGATTTGCTCTAAGTCATATCGGAGCTGAGTTATAGCCTGTCGAAGTTATTTATTTTTTGGATTTTTTGTATGGGCAAGTGGCGTCGTTTTTTCATTTTAGCGGCCAGAGATCTGTTATCACTTTCTTGTAACAATAAAATACCCTGATGCTATCTGTGCAATCGGATTTGCTCTAAGTCATATCGGAGCTGAGTTATAGCCTGTCGAAGTTATTTATTTTTTGGATTTTTTGTATGGGCAAGTGGCGTCGTTTTTTCATTTTAGCGGCCAGAGATCTGTTATCACTTTCTTGTAACAATAAAATACCCTGATGCTATCTGTGCAATCAGATTTGCTGTAAGTAATATCGGAGCTGAGTTATGGCCCCTCAAAGTTTTTTTTTTTGTTTTCTTTGTATGTACTAGTGGCGCCATTTCCTATAGCGGCCAAACATCCGTTAGCCCTTTTGTGAAACATTATTTTTACCCTAAGGTACCTGTGTAATCAGATTTGTTGCAAACTATATCGGAGCTGAGTTATGGCCACTTAAAGTTTTTTTTTTTTTGGTTTTCTTTGTATGGACTAATGGCGCCATTTCCTACAGCGGCCAAACATCCATTACCACTTTTATGAAACATAATTTTTACCTTAAGGTACCTGTGTAATCAGATTTGTTGCAAACTATATCGGAGCTGAGTTATGGCCACTCAAAGTTTTTGTTTTGGTTTTCTTTGTATGTACTAGTGGCGCCATTTCCTACAGCGGCCAAACATTCGTTAGCACTTTTATGAAACATTATTTTTACTTTAAGGTACCTGTGTAATCAGATTTGCTGCAAACTATATCGGAGCTGAGTTATGGCCCCTCAAAGTTTTTTTTTTGGTTTTCTTTGTATGTACTAGTGGCGCCATTTCCTATAGCGGCCAAACATCCGTTAGCACTTTTATGTAACATTATTTTTACCTTAAGGTACCTGTGTAATCAGATTTGTTGCAAACTATATCGGAGCTGAGTTATGGCCACTCAAAGTTTTTTTTTTGGTTTTCTTTGTATGTACTAGTGGCGCCATTTCCTATAGCGGCCAAACATCCGTTAGCACTTTTATGAAACATTATTTTTACCTTAAGGTACTTGTGTAATCAGATTTGTTGCAAACTATATCGGAGCTGAGTTATGGCCACTCAAAGTTTTTTTTTTGTTTTCTTTGTATGTACTAGTGGCGCCATTTCCTACAGCGGCCAAACATTCGTTAGCACTTTTATGAAACATTATTTTTACTTAAAGGTACCTGTATATTCAGATTTGCTGCAAACTATATCGGAGCTGAGTTATGGCCCCTCAAAGTTGTTTTTTTGGTTTTCTTTGTATGTACTAGTGGCGCCATTTCCTACAGCGGCCAAACATCCGTTAGCACTTTTATGAAACATTATTTTTACCTTAAGGTACCTGTGTAATCAGATTTGTTGCAAACTATATCGGAGCTGAGTTACGGCCACTCAAAGTTATTTTTTTTGGTTTTCTTTGTATGTACTAGTGGCGCCATTTCCTACAGCGGCCAAACATTCGTTAGCACTTTTATGAAACATTATTTTTACTTAAAGGTACCTGTATAATCAGATTTGCTGCAAACTATATCGGAGCTGAGTTATGGCCCCTCAAAGTTTTTTTTTTGGTTTTCTTTGTATGTACTAGTGGCGCCATTTCCTACAGCGGCCAAACATTCGTGAGCACTTTTATGAAACATTATTTTTACCTTAGGGTACCTGTGTAATCAGATTTGCTCCATACTATATCGGAGCTGAGTAATGGCCCCTCAAAGTTGTTTTTTTGGTTTTCTTTGTATGTACTAGTGGCGCCATTTCCTACAGCGGCCAAACATCCGTTAGCACTTTTATGAAACATTATTTTTACCTTAAGGTACCTGTGTAATCAGATTTGTTGCAAACTATATCGGAGCTGAGTTATGGCCACTCAAAGTTTTTGTTTTGGTTTTCTTTGTATGTACTAGTGGCGCCATTTCCTACAGCGGCCAAACATTCGTTAGCACTTTTATGTAACATTATTTTTACCTTAAGGTACCTGTGTAATCAGATTTGTTGCAAACTATATCGGAGCTGAGTTATGGCCACTCAAAGTTTTTGTTTTGGTTTTCTTTGTATGTACTAGTGGCGCCATTTCCTACAGCGGCCAAACATTCGTTAGCACTTTTATGAAACATTATTTTTACTTAAAGGTACCTGTGTAATCAGATTTGCTGCAAACTATATCGGAGCTGAGTTATGGCCCCTCAAAGTTTTTGTTTTGGTTTGCTTTGTATGTACTAGTGGCGCCATTTCCTACAGCGGCCAAACATTCGTTAGCACTTTTATGAAACATTATTTTTACTTAAAGGTACCTGTTTAATCAGATTTGCTGCAAACTATATCGGAGCTGAGTTATGGCCCCTCAAAGTTTTTTTTTTGGTTTTCTTTGTATGTACTAGTGGCGCCATTTCCTATAGCGGCCAAACATCCGTTAGCACTTTTATGTAACATTATTTTTACCTTAAGGTACCTGTGTAATCAGATTTGTTGCAAACTATATCGGAGCTGAGTTATGGCCACTCAAAGTTTTTTTTTTGGTTTTCTTTGTATGTACTAGTGGCGCCATTTCCTATAGCGGCCAAACATCCGTTAGCACTTTTATGAAACATTATTTTTATCTTAAGGTACTTGTGTAATCAGATTTGTTGCAAACTATATCGGAGCTGAGTTATGGCCACTCAAAGTTTTTTTTTTGGTTTTCTTTGTATGTACTAGTGGCGCCATTTCCTACAGCGGCCAAACATTCGTTAGCACTTTTATGTAACATTATTTTTACGTAAAGGTACCTGTATAATCAGATTTGCTGCAAACTATATCGGAGCTGAGTTATGGCCCCTCAAAGTTTTTTTTTTTTGGTTTTCTTTGTATGTACTAGTGGCGCCATTTCCTACAGCGGCCAAACATTCGTTAGCACTTTTATGAAACATTATTTTTACCTTAGGGTACCTGTGTAATCAGATTTGCTCCATACTATATCGGAGCTGAGTAATGGCCCCTCAAAGTTGTTTTTTTGGTTTTCTTTGTATGTACTAGTGGCGCCATTTCCTACAGCGGCCAAACATCCGTTAGCACTTTTATGAAACATTATTTTTACCTTAAGGTACCTGTGTAATCAGATTTGTTGCAAACTATATCGGAGCTGAGTTATGGCCACTCAAAGTTTTTGTTTTGGTTTTCTTAGTATGTACTAGTGGCGCCATTTCCTACAGCGGCCAAACATTCGTTAGCACTTTTATGAAACATTATTTTTACCTTAGGGTACCTGTGTAATCAGATTTGCTCCAAACTATATCGGAGCTGAGTAAAGGCCCATCAAAGTTATTTTTTTGGTTTTCTTTGTATGTACTAGTGGCGCCATTTCCTATTGCGGCCAAACATCCGCGAGCACTTTTATGAAACATTATTTTTACCTTAGGGTACCTGTGTAACCAGATTTGCTCCAAACTATATCGGAGCTGAGTAATGGCCCCTCAAGGTATTTTTTTTTGTTTTCTTTTAGGGCCCATAACTCAGCTCCGATATAGTTTGCAACAAATCTGATTACACAGGTACCTTAAGGTAAAAATAATGTTTCATAAAAGTGCTAACGGATGTTTGGCTGCTGTAGGAAATGGCGCCACTAGTCCATACAAAGAAAACAAAAAAAAAACTTTAAGTGGCCATAACTCAGCTCCGATATAGTTTGCAACAAATCTGATTACACAGGTACCTTAAGGTAAAAATAATGTTACATAAAAGTGCTAACGGATGTTTGGCCGCTATAGGAAATGGCGCCACTAGTACATACAAAGAAAACCAAAAAAAAAACTTTGAGGGGCCATAACTCAGCTCCGATATAGTATGCAGCAAATCTGATTACACAGGTACCTTTAAGTAAAAATAATGTTTCATAAAAGTGCTAACGGATGATTGGCTGCTGTAGGAAATGGCGCCACTAGTACATACAAAGAAAACCAAAAAAAAAACTTTGAGGGGCCATAACTCAGCTCCGATATAGTTTGCAACAAATCTGATTACACAGGTACCTTAGGGTAAAAATAATGTTTCACAAAAGTACTAATGGATGTTTGGCCGCTGTAGGAAATGGCGCCACTAGTACATACAAAGAAAACAAAAAAAAAACTTTGAGTGGCCATAACTCAGCTCCGATATAGTTTGCAACAAATCTGATTACACAGGTACCTTAGGGTAAAAATAATGTTTCATAAAAGTGCTAATGGATGTTTGGCCGCTGTAGGAAATGGCGCCACTAGTCCATACAAAGAAAACCAAAAAAAAAACTTTAAGTGGCCATAACTCAGCTCCGATATAGTTTGCAGCAAATCTGATTACACAGGTACCTTTAAGTAAAAATAATGTTTCATAAAAGTGCTAACGGATGTTTGGCCGCTGTAGGAAATGGCGCCACTTGTACATACAAAGAAAACCAAAAAAAAAACTTTGAGTGGCCATAACTTAGCTCCGATATAGTTTGCAACAAATCTGATTACTTAGGTACCTTAAGGTAAAAATTATGTTTCATAAAAGTGCTAATGGATGTTTGGCCGCTGTAGGAAATGGCGCCACTAGTACATACAAAGAAAACCAAAAAAAAAACTTTGAGTGGCCATAACTTAGCTCCGATATAGTTTGCAACAAATCTGATTACACAGGTACCTTAAGGTAAAAATTATGTGTCATAAAAGTGCTAATGGATGTTTGGCCGCTGTAGGAAATGGCGCCACTAGTCCATACAAAGAAAACCAAAAAAAAAACTTTAAATGGCCATAACTCAGCTCCGATATAGTTTGCAACAAATCTGATTACACAGGTACCTTAGGGTAAAAATAATGTTTCACAAAAGTGCTAACGGATGTTTGGCCGCTATAAGAAATGGCACCACTAGTCCATACAAAGAAAACCAAAAAAAAAAACTTTGAGGGGCCATAACTCAGCTCCGATATTACTTACAGCAAATCTGATTGCACAGATAGCATCAGGGTATTTTATTGTTACAAGAAAGTGATAACTGATCGATGGCCGCTAAAATAAAAAAACGACGCCACTTGCCCATACAAAAAATCAAAAAAATAAATAACTTTGACAGGCTATAACTCAGCTCCGATATGACTTAGAGCAAATCCGATTGCACAGATAGCATCGGGGTATTTTATTGTTACAAGAAAATGATAACAGATCTCTGGCCGCTAAAAAAAAAAACGACGCCACGGGCCCATACAAAAGTACCCAAACCCCTTTTCGGTGTGATCATCATTTTGCATACCATTGCTACATACATTAATTAACATCTAAAGTGGTACAAGCATAAACAGCAATGTAATGTAAAATTAAAGATATCTTCATAACCTCTAATCTTCCATGGTACAACCGCAGGTAGCGATTGTGAGTTAGTGCTGTGACGGTCCAATTTTACTTTCCCAAAAATAAACGATGAAAATTTTATTTTAAATTTTACATGGTTTTATCGATAAAGTAACATAATAAATCGATAAAAAAAATTGTACCCAATTAACATTACACCCGTACGTACAATCTTTTAATTCGCGGTAAACATCTTAATATATATAAATCTTCTGTCACAATGTTTGTCCGCGATGGATTCCTAAACTACTTAACCGATTTTAAATTAAATTGGCACACCGTGAGCAGCCTGGTCCAACTTGAGAGATAGGATAGTTTTTATTGCGATTAATAGTCTTTAAATGACAATATCCGAGCGCAGCCGGAATGGGCCGCTAGTTACTTCATAATTAATTAATTATTAACAAAAGTATATACCTACATACTGGCTATAACGCTTGATTGTTCGTCCGTGCAAAATAAATGTTAAGATAACTGAGGCAGTATTTATCTATTGTAAGCTTTTATTTTTAAGACTTTATTAGTTTTCATACAAAATCAGCGAGCAACACGGAAGGGAGTAGGCATACACAGCGTTTCCCCTCTGTCAAAGTACAAGTCCGCGTGGACCATGGAGTTTGATAATATACTGTGGCGTGGAATACACTGAGGGCGGGGCTAGATTTGTGAATGGTGCTTTATTTTTTATGTGTTAGTGATTTGGGTGTGTGAGTATGGTCGGCAATGGATCGGTACAGGTATATTTTGTATGTAATAGTGCGGCTTTACGCTAGTGTGCAACTTTGCCCTCCCGCAAGAAATGACAGAAAGATTTGAACAATAATTTTTAGCTAAGGCTACTTCCCTTCCGTGCTTGCGAGGAAGATCGAGTTGCTCGATGTACAAAATATACAACAACCTTTGTTCTTTAACTATACCTAAGCCCATGTGGTGTCAGAATTACATAGTTCAGTTTTCGAAACAATAGTATACCCCATGTGACTCACTTATTTTATAGGTAGGCAAATTGACTTTGTTGTAGTGTAATACACCTAATGAATGAAATCAATAATAACCTTTATCGAATGTTAAAATTGGACCGTACTTTGAAATATCGATATGTTTTAATTTTTGTCAAGCACTAGCGTATATGTGAAAAATTGATAATTTTTCAATGTATTAGTAGGTTCACTGATAAGCGTTTATGGATGTGTGTGGTGCAATCACAGACCCAGGTTGATAATGTGCAGCTTTTGGTGTGTGAGTGGAGCTCTATTTGAATACTACGCGCATGTAGTAGTGATCGCGGGGGAGGGGAAATGTGGCGACAAGCGTTTTGCAAGTAATTTGAGAGTTATGCCATTTCTATTACCTTATTATTTAGATTTCTGTGTAGGTACCACAACCCTCCATATTTTCAGGTCATATTGTTGTTGTTAAAACGTTTAGTTAAAAACAGGAAATACAGGAAACTTGATAACATGATGTGTGAACCCCCTAAAATGGCTGATTCTAGCGACGAAAAAGTTTATTTGACGGCAACAGAATTGACTAACATTGTTAATAATGCGCAAAGCATTTAGTCATTTCCTCGCTGGGGTGGGATGAAAAGTTACGTGTTGCACTCGAGTGCAAAGATTTTTCACCTTGTGCTCTATTAATTCCATCGCGAACGCTCAGGATGCTCACTTTTGAATCACGAGCGCAGGGAGTGATTCAATTTTAGAATCCTTCGCTTGCTCGGTCGTTAAAATTGGGCACGCGATTAAAAATCAACTTTGCACTCTTGTATAATAAATAACTATTTTCTCTCTATCGCATGTACACAGAGATTTTTTCTTTCCGAAAACCCACGAAAAACTTAAAATCGGTATGTTTCATTTTTGGTTTTTGTTAGTTGTGCCTTTTCTTTGCGACAGCAGTATAGTCTACAGCAGCAGGTCATGTGCTAGATGGTAAGCAACATGCCTCCCCATAACAGCTCAGTGACACACTATTGGAACATAAAGAGTGCAATTCATGACCTGGCACTCGAAAGCGCTCGTCACCAAGAGATATTAGATGTTTTATCTCTTATGCCCTGTAATTTCAAGGAAACATGGTTCTTCAAATCGGAACACAGTGATGTTTTCACATTATTGCTTGGCGCTTGGCGGTAGATTACTTGACAACGGTGTGGCACTTCACCAGGCGAACTTAGTAGTGGTAGGACTCTTAGCAGAGTCCGCCTGGGGAAGTACCACACCTTGGCCAAATATTCTACCGCCAAGCAGTAGTGTGCAAACATTACTGTGTTCCGGTTTGAAGGGCAATGATTCCAGAGAAATTACAGGGCTTAGAGACATAATATCTTAGATCTCTGGGTGACGAGCGCAGTGCAGTGCTAGGTAATAATTTGGACTATCATGTTCCAATAGCTGCGTGTTACTGTTCTGTTATGTGTGGCAGGCATGTTGCTTACCATCAGGCACATGATCTGCTCGTCTCGTCACTCTATGCTATAAAAAAAAAAAAAAAACTCTGCAACGAGTCCCACCACTACATTATTATTAGTTATACTATAACTTTCCATAGTCATGCAAGTCTTTGATATAATTTTCTTAATTCTAGCAGTGCCCCACGTTTTCACCCTCGTAGTACCCAATCCCGTTATTTTCCCGGGATAAAAAACAGCGTATATAGTTACTTCTAATACCCCAAAGAATATCTGTACAAAGTTTTATGATGACCTTAAGTAGTTTTCGTGTAAAAGCATAACAAACAAACTCACTTTCGCGTTTATAATATACATAGGATAGGGAAACAGTTCACATTCAATAACAGATATCATGCATGCGTGCTATGAAGCCAGAAACTACAACTCATGCGCATTCATGAATTCTTAATCATGCTGTGTAAATAAGGAATTAGTAATCAAAACAAAGAAAGTCTCACATCGTTACCTTTTCAGTTTTCACTCGTAGGTAAAAATAATTTAAAAATTTAAATTACAATGGTTATATTTTATTTACATTACTGTAACACATCAAATGTAACATATCAACATTTAGTAATAATAGTCGTACGATTATTAAGTAAATGTATCATCATTACAGATGTAAAAAAAATACAATTTCTTAGCGGAAAATTAATTAATTTCCAGAAGAATAGCAGCACAAGAAAATGCAAAAATCACAATAAATTTATAAATATACAGTGAATTATGTGATGACTCTCAAACTAGGCTGCGACCTTATTTGAGGCATCCCGAGAAAACAGCTTGTAGTATTTTTTTGTATGATTGAGATAGTGCTGACTGCACTGCATACAATGTTTTAATGACTAAGTAATTACATAATTTATTATTTTACATATTTTTGAAGAATGATATAGATAAAATTTAATATAGGTAATTTAAACTTCATTTTAATGCCTTTTATATTTTGTTTATCATATTATATTACACTCACATTTAAAAAACAGAAAAAATATATAACAGTACCAAAAGTAAAACGTAAAGTGAACAAAGTAAAACGATACAATAAGTTCAATAAACGTGATGCTGAAACGTTAATAAATAGAACATGATGTGTGGGTGGACCATAAAGGTTGAACAACTTCTCTAATAAAAATAATGAATAAGTAATGTGCGTCAAACTACGCTATGGTACAGCGCACGGTAACAGTGATTCATAAACACATTTTTTCTGTATCTAACCTTGGTTAAAGCCTCTTTTTGTTTCTTTCAGATATCTCAATCTACAGCTTTAATTTAGTATTTTTTCACACATTGTTAACATACTATACTAACAAAGGACACAATTTTGGAACGAAACAAAGTGCATACACAAATGTGTACACATACATTTTTTGATGGTCATAAACATAGTCAGGCTAAATTAGTTCGAATTTTATGGCTGTCAATTATATTTTTTTTATTAACAAAGAAAACACATATTTGCATTATAATTTTCTTGTTCCAATGAGTATAGGTACTACCGGTTTCCGAAAAGGCTATAGTACCATAGACCACATCCATACGCTTCGGCAGATTATACAGAAAACCGAGGAGTATAATCGGCCACTATGTATAGCGTATGTGGACTATGAGAAAGCCTTCGATTCCATCGAGACCTGGGCAGTGCTTCAGTCTCTCCAGCGATGCCGCATCGACTATCGCTATATCGAAATGTTGAAGTGTATTTACAGCAAAGCCAGACAGACAGTCCAGTAACCGGACAGACATTGAGTCCGGTTACAAGACCAGTGCACAAAACATATCCAGCTACAGAAAGGTGTGAGACAGGGAGATGTTATATCTCCGAAACTGTTCACTGCCGCGCTGGAAAACGTTTTCGAGCTACTGGACTGGAACGGACATGGCATCAATATCAACGGCGAATGCATCACTCACCTTCGGTTTGCCGACGACATAGTTATTGTGGCGGAGTCGCTGGAGGACCTCGGTGCAATGCTCAGGGACCTCAGTAGAGTATCCCAACAGGTTGGTTTGAGGATGAACATGGACAAGACGAAGGTCAAGTCAAATGTTCATGTCTCACCTGTACCGGTTATTGTTGGGAATACCACACTCGAAGTTGTTGACGAATACGTCTACCTGGGTCAAAAGATCCAATTAGGTAGATCCAACTTCGACAAAGAGGTCCAGCGAAGGATCCAACTCGGATGGGCAGCGTTCGGGAAACTTCGACACATCTTTGAGTCTAAAATAGCCCAATGCCTAAAGACAAAAGTCTTTAACCAGTTGCCAGTGATGGCTTATGGAACTGAGACGTGGTCCTTAACTGTGGGCCTCATAACAAAGCTCAAAGTCACACAGCGAGCTATGGAGAGAGCTATGCTCGGGGTCTCTTTGCGCGACAGAATCCGTAATGAGGATATTCGCAAAAGAACGAAAGTAGCCGACATAGCTCGAAGAGTAGCTAAGCTGAAGTGGCAATGGGCAGGCCACATCGCTCGCAGAACTGACAACCGATGGGAAAGAAAGGTTCTCGAGTGGCGACCACGAACCAGTAGACGCAGTGTTGGACGGCCTCCCACTAGATGGACAGATGACCTCACAAAGGTCGCTGGAAACCGCTAGTTGCAGGTTGCGCAGGCCCGTTCGTTGTGGAAATCTAGGGGGGAGGCTTATGTCCAACAGTGGACGTCTTGCGGCTGATGATGAATGAGTATACTCCCCATTAAAATCACATCAAGATTGGTGGAGTGATTTTGTAAAACTCAATAATATTCCAAAAATTCTATGGGTACTTATTTTGATGAAAATTTCGTTTACTCCAAAAACTTACTGTCTCATTGGAGCAATGTGTATAGTTGGCCTATGGGTATTACATGTTTCATAAATTTTATGATAGTGAAAATTAGTTGATTGTAAAGGTACAAGGCGCCGCGACCGCGACGCGAGACCGCGACCGGAGACCAAGACAGGCACTTGACACTATGGAATTGTATGGGCGCCAGTTCGCGCCGCGACCGCGACCGCGACCTGTCTCGGTCTCCTGTCGCGGTCTCAGCGCGAACTGGCGTCCATACAATTCCATAGTGTCAAGTGCCTGTCGCGGTCTCCGGTCTCGGTCTCCTGTCGCGGTCTCGTGTCGCGGTCTCCGCGCGAACTTGTACCTTTAGATTAAATTTAATTTGAAATTGGTAGTTGAATTTTTCAGAGAAAAATAAAAATACTCCAAGCATCAGTTAGTTCCTCTGATGTGATTAGTCAACATACCTTCCATCTTTCAGATTTTTAATATTATTAGGGTTAATTTACTTGATTAGTCATGCTGCTTGTTATAGTCATGTGACAGTAAGATGGTGACATTGGTGACACTGACCTGAATGGTAAAATTTTGCTATGATCACTTCGCAATGACATAGATGATAAGCATTTTATTCAAATAAACAAAAAGAAACTTAAATAAAACAAAATAAAGTATCACAAAGAGTGATCTCTTTCAGGCTGCTTGCTGTAGGATGGAATGAGAGATTTGTGAGAACAACATAGCCATGCCAAATGTAACTTAATATCAGAGCAGTGCATTTATTACAATTAGTTTAAAGTATAATTGACTGGATGCTAAAACCATTGAAGCCCCAAGCCAGTGCAGAAAACAATGAATGACAGAAAACCATGCTTCATTCCAGACACAACACAAAAAAAATAGCATTATATTTATCAGAAAAGCAGAACACACAAATAGTTAGACAAAGTGTGACATAAAAGACATACACATAATATAAAATATACAACATAGCTGAGAGTGCCTCAGACTAAGCAAACATCTTTGCTTAGCAGATAAAGACATAGTGAACTATGTTTTCTAACTTAATCAATCTGGCTATCAAAATATTGATGTCTAAAGCCATCGATATAAATCAAAAGATGTGCCATGAGCATCTTGAAATTGTTAACAAACTGCGCCTCTGTGTGTAGCGTGAGTGGTTTACAACTACCAATCTACTAGACCCCTAGAATATCTAGCGGTGAGGTATGTTACAGTTCTACTTATTTTGGTTGTTGACAATGAATAGCATTAGTTATAAACATCCGGCGTTCACTGCTTCCCACAATTAAATAAATTGGAAAGAGTGAGCTCAGTCTTCCCAACGATAAAATAAATCTGTGCGCCTGAAGTATTGGGCACATCCATTGATTTATATCGATGTCTAAAGCCATATTGCAGGCTACCAAATTAATTATGTTTGAAAAGCCATCATAGAAAGTTGAAGAACTTACTTGGGTTGATCTGAGCCGGAGTCCGTGGGTGCATCTTTGCTCTGGGTTTTAGTTGCCTTGGCCGGAGTAGGAGTAGGAGGCTCTGGTTCTTTACCTGAAATCACATTATTTAAACATTCACTACAACGTTTAGAATTGCAATTGTTAGATGTCATGGTGGCTATAATACCCAATTTCACACATGAGGTTGATGTAAGTATGCTGCTTACACCTCTCGAGTATTTTTGCAAGTATAAACAGCCCAATAAATGTTCCCACTGCTGGGACTCGCTGCCTTCTCTGGCAAGGAAAGAGTCAAGTCCATAATCCATCACACTGGCCCAGTGCATTGATGGATGACACAGGAATTCAAAAGATTCTAGGTACGTGTCGGTTTCCTCATGATGTTTTCCTTCACCGTTTTAAGTTAGCGGCATTATGCACATGACTCCGAAACGACAGTGGTGCACGTGGTTTTGAACCCGGGGTCTCGGGATCGGCAGTCGCCGTTCTCCCGACTAGACCAGCCATAACTTCACATTAGTAGAAATGTGTCAATTGCCAACCTGAACTTGGCCAGAGTGGTGGATTAAATATATAACCTTAATTTTCTCCTTGATAGAGAAGGGCCCGAGGCAGCAGCAGATACATAAAATGACTGCTTATATATGCCCAATGTTGGAAACGCTTCATAATCATAAATTAAAGAGTTATTATCTTACCAGCCGGTGTGGATGCACGTGATTCTTCACGAGCCGGAGTAGTTGATGCTGCTTCGGATTTCCTGCCCTTTGCAGGAGCTGCAAAATTAAGCAACTGAAATTTATTTCTTTGTTTTTGTCATTGGTTCGTGTGAAATGGTTAAGCTAAGAAGGCACAATAAGGATATTCAACTGGCCTCATGGCTTAGTTGGTAGTAAGTCTACCTGGAAAGACGAGGGTTGTGGGTTAGATTCCCACACAGTGCAAATATCGGTGTGATGAACACAAATATTTGTACTGTGTCAGGGTGTTTCTATGTATAATAACTATGCATTTACAACTACATATATAAGTATTACATCAGCAATCTGGTTTCATATTAGATCTCTTCACATCAAATTCTACTCAGATAAAATAAAAGACCTTACTAAATTAGAAGAAAGAAGACACTTGTGTGGGGATCAAATAGAAAATTTTAAAATATTGAATGAGTTCTACAATCCTGAACATGAAAGACCTTTACAATTTTAAACAACGTATTTCAACAAAGTCAAAGTCAGAAGTGCTTTAGTTCTTGCTTTCAGTGCTTACTGTGGAGAACATCTTCACAATCCATCATAATACATACTAAAACAGGTTATAGGTGGACGTTATTTCAGAAGTCTTTTTTTAATGACCTGGATAGATATTTGTGTATTTATTTATAATTTTTTTGTTGGATAGTCCATTTACGGAGGGAGGCTAAAGGCTACACATAACGTTAGGCTAATATGAATGAAGAATGTAACAAAAACAGGATCAAATATTGCTTTTGAGAGCTTTCATTGAGCGTGCTAAAGTGCGCCAAAGTTTGTAACAGTAAATATGTGTCTATTTTTAAGGTTGCATCATTATAACCTAAGCTAACCATTTGTTCTAAGTATACACACGCAGGGTTCAGCTAGTATGTAATTTTAGAGGTAAAGAATAGCAACTACCTAATATTCATCCATAAAATCTTGAACTATGTAGTAAACCTTTTCAATTCAATTGATTAATTTTCTTTAAGTCTTCAGGCTTCAGTTCATCAGGTATTTTATTACTTATACTTCCTAAGAAACATGGCATTTCTAATATTATACACATAGATTATAAGAGGTATTTGTTTCATTTTTAGATTCGTCATGTCTGTCTGTCAGAATAGGGCACTCAACCGTGGAGCAGGTCCATAGAGTGGTGAACAAGATACGAGATGGCCTGGAACGAAAGGAGTACTGCTCGGCAGTATTTCTGGACGTACAACAAGCATTCGACAAGGTTTGGCACCAAGGCTTGTTATTTAAGATAAAAAGGCAACTGCCACATAACTTTTATGTACTATTAAAGTCGTACTTAGAAGATCGATTTTTCCGGGTAAAAGTTAATGACTCATACTCGAAATTCTACAACATACAGGCCGGCGTACCCCAGGGTTCCGTATTGGGTCCAATCCTCTACCTTATCTACACCGCAGACATACCAACGTCAGAAGAAGTTCTCTCAGCCACCTTCGCTGATGATACGGCCGCTTTGTGTAATAATAAAGACCCTCACGTGGCCTCACTAACGCTACAAAAGCACCTTGACAAATTCTGTAAGTGGATGAGAGAATGGAAGATAAAAGCTAGTGCCAACAAGTCGATGCATGTGACATTTACTCTCAGAAAAGATGACTGCCCACCTGTCAAACTCGGAGATAATACACTTCCACACGGGACAACTGCTAAGTACCTCGGCGTACATCTTGACAGGAAACAAACGTGGAGATACCACATAGAGAATAAACGTGACGAGCTTAACATCCTGCTCCGGCGACTGAACTGGCTCTTAGGTAGAACATCACACGTATCACTGGAAAACAAAATTCTCATCTACAAAGCAGTATTAAAGCCTGTCTGGACATACGGAATCGAGTTGTGGGGCTCTGCTAAAAACTCAAATGTTGAAATTCTCCAGCGATTTCAAAATAAAGCTCTCAGAACTATTTCAAATGCTCCTTGGTTCATGAAGACGACAGAATTACACGAGCATCTACAAATCAGAACTGTAAAAGAGGAAATAGAACACAGGATACATTCATATAAACAACGAATAATGTCACACACTAACACCTTAGCAATAGCCCTAAGTGAACCTATATCAACGAAAAGGCTCAGACGCCACCATGTATGGGACCTTATTGAATAAATTTTGGAGGCAGATTCTTCACTGGAAGAATGGACCTTAGCAGTCAATATCCGATCAACACATCTGCTAAAGGTTTACAACCGATTGCAAGAAAACTGATAAAAAAAAAAAAAAATGTCTGTCTGTCTGTGTCTGTCTGTCTGTCCGTCCGTATGTCACAGCCACTTTTTGCCGAAACTATGAGAACTACACTGTTGAAACTTGGTAAGTAGATGTATTCTGTAAACGTGTAAACCGCATTTGAACAAAAAAAAATAAAAAATTAAGGTTGCCCCCATACTGAGAACTGAAACTCAAAAATTTTTTTTTTCATCAAACCTACACTTGTGGGATGTCTATCGATAGGTCTTCAAAAATGATGTTGAGGTTTCTAAAATCATTTTCGTCTACACTGAATAATTTGCGCGAGAGACCCTTCCAAAGTGGTAAACTGTGTGTCCCCCCCCCCTCTAACTTCTAAAGTAAGAGAATGAAAAATCTAAAAAAAATATATGATGTACATTACCATGTAAACTACTAACGAAAATTGGTTTGAACTCGATCTGATGAGTAGTTTTTTTTTAGTACATCATAAATATACTATTATTGAAACTTCGATCAAAGTTACTACGAACTACAAGAACTATGTGTACTATGTATATTATGTTACTTGCTGCAACGGAACCCTTCATGGGCGAGTCCAACTCGCACTTGGCCACTTTAATCTTTTATAAAATGAGGATTACAAGTTTCTTTGTTTGTTGTTGACTGATTTTCTTATACATTTCTTTTGTGTTTATGAATTTCAACACTGCATGAAATATGTAGGCATTTACATTTACCACTTTCTTTTCTCTAACATCTCATATGGCAGCATTTCCTCTTATGATGTTGTCCTCTCATTGTTGAAATTAATCAACTAAAACAGCTAGGTACCTTTAATTTTTATCACCAAAACATTTTGAATGCCTGCTGACTCAAGAGTCTATAGTTGAGTAGTGTTACTAACATAAGAGAAATGTAGGTAATCACAGGGAAACAGTGAAACAATGTGGAAATGCAAACATGATAACACTACAAAATTGTGTTAGCAAACAAAAAACTTAAAACTGTTCTCCCAATTAATGTACAACAGTAGGTAAAATTAAGAAACACAACAAGGCCGGTGAATTAGTATTATATGAATATATACTAACTTTTTTTACTTTTTGCCGGCTGTGCGGTGTGTGCTCTGAGCACTTCTTTCTGTCGCTGGACGTTAGCTTCATTATACTTGAGGACACGGCTTTCCGGTACCCACTCATCCCAACTGGAAAACATATTACAAGTTATAAGTTTCAATAATAGCCGATACTACGTCATTGGAAAGAAAAGGGACCTTACTTTTTATTCCATCCAGCATAATGTATTAAATAACGAATGTGTTTATCCTTTGTAACATTACTTTTGAGGCATTTTGCCTCGTAAATTAGCGGACCGTGAAAACATAATACTTTTTCACCTGGAAGAAAGAAAATAATATAAGACACTGATTATATTGAAGATGATTATCATATTGCACAGGTGGAATCAGTAAAATAAATTAAAATACCATCTGCAAACTTCAGTTTTGGAGCCATGTTTACCAAATGTTTACTTCTTATTATTATCTTTTATTTCCAAGATGGCGGCTTTGGTAGCTAGAATTTGACATTGACATTAACAGTAATTCATACATGAAGCAAACAAAAAACTCGACGTAGTGATGAACTTGTTTAGGAACTAGTAATATAACTTTTGGATAAAGTCGATATTAAATGTTATTATTTGTTACTAGTTTAGCACTGAAGCGAAAAATAGATACTGTGGCGGACAAACCAAATACGGTTAAAAACTCAAAAACTCAACTTCAAAATTCAAAGGAACTGGTTTCCTTCTTCTTAGAAAGCTCAGAAGAAAGAAGGTAGGTCGATTTATTGAAGTGAAAACTTCGTTAGGCGCGCCTAGACAAATTTTTCGTGGGGTGTAAATTGGATTCTACCGTCACGCTCGGGTATGATAAGAAATCTTCGGGTAAACTCGGGACCTTGGCGATTGGGCATCTAGAAATGCGTCAGCCAAAGGGAAATGCTGAAAGGTAGTGCCCTCGCCATCATGGCATGGGCATCTAGAAATGCGTGAGCCAATGGGAAATGCTGACGCATTTCTAGATGGCTATGCCATGATGGCGAGGACACGCCCTCCGGTTACACCCGTATAGTTTCCAAGGTAAGCTATCAAATTCTGAGTTATAAGTTTTCACTTCTATCGGCAGTTCCTAACTATGACTGGCAATTTTTTTTTTTGTTTTTTGTATGAGGCTTTTTCCAGATGCCAATTGACTTGTCAGCGCTGGGCCAGTGTGTGGATGCTACGTTTTGTCTCGTGCTGTTTTGTCGGCGCTCACGTTGGCCTGCGTTGGGCCAGTGTGTGGATGCTACGTTTTGTCTCGTACCGTTTTGTCGACACTCGCGTTGGCTTCCACTGGCCTAGTGTGTATAGGCAGCTTCAAACATAGTTCTAAATATTGCAAAGTGTGGCATCACTGTTGGAACGAAGTTCCTTATGGCGCGTTGTGAAAGGGGGCTAGACGGAAAAAAAATTGGCAGTCATAGGAACTGCCGGTAGAAGTGAAAACTTGCTGTTACCCTGGTACTGGTACCTAGGGGCAAACGCAACTCTTTTATATTTCTGTTGTCCTGGTATCTGGAGATAAATGCTGGGCTGTTGGAGGTAGGTAATCGAAACTCTTTACTGTTTCTGTTGCCCTGGTACCTACCTGGCCGTTTTTACCGAGTTTACCCGAAGATTTCATATCTGATCCGATCCATTATCATATCCAAGCGTGACGATTGATGAATCCATTTCACAGCCCACGAAAATTCTGTCTATAGCGCGCCTAAAGAAGTTTTCACTTCAAAAATCTCACGAAAAGAAAGAAAAGAAAAGAAAAAAAATGTTTGTCTGTAAAGTCGGTTTACTGACGATAGAACGTGACAACGTCTTAAGAAAATACTGATGGAATGGTAGCATTTTTCAAAAGAAAATTTTAATTTCATTTGTTTAATAGATTTGTATGTAAAAAGTAATCAGTAGAATTCAGTCATTTTCAATCAAAACAATGCAAAAAAAATTGGCAGTCATAGGAACTGCCGATAGAAGTGAAAACTTGTGACTCAAATGTTTTCACTTTTAATTGAATTATTTAATTTATTTATTACCTTGTTAGAAGACAAATTATTTGTTAAACCATCGTAGGTCTATGTACATTAGCATAATTTCAACACCGCCAGCTAAATCGATGGTTACGCCATCTAGTTTTATATAACCGTAATTATACAGAATATTGGAACTAGGGGCAAACGCTCTTTTATATTTCTGTTGTCCTGGTATCTGGAGATACTCGTAAACGCTGGACTGTTGGAGGTAGGTAATCGAAACTCTTTACTGTTTCTCTTACCCTGGTACCTACCTGGCCGTTTTTACCGAGTTTACCCGAAGATTTCATATCCGATCCGATCCATTATCATATCCAAGCGTGACGATTGATGAATCCATTTTACAGCCCACGAAAATTCTGTCTATAGCGCGCCTAAAGAAGTTTTCACTTCAAAAAGAAAAGAAGTAGAAAACGATAACAAATTTTGCCAATGTAAGTAATTACTAGAGATGCGCCGAGTAACACTTTTGCGAGTAATGAGTACCGAGTACTCGGCCGAGTGACTCGGTTCAATCAAATTCCCATTTCCCGCGCGTGAACAAACAGGTTACTATTACTACTCATTCATTAGCATAATTTTGATTTTATGGGTTGAGATTACCAAAGTTTTCCTAAATTAGTAAAAATTACTTTTTAACTAACTAACTGTTGTCTTAATTATACCTAAATGGGATACCTACTGCCTTTTCGCCGAAAAGTGATTGGCCAATTATCTACACTGGCCAACCAACGGTTCGTCTATGTTTCACTTTGACAACTAACGATTGTCAATTTTTTGTATTATGTCAACGTTTCATTTGGCAGAATTCATAGCAGGTAGGACTCATAGCAGATTCCGCCTGGGGAAGTACCACACCTTTGCCAGTTATTCTACCGCCAAGCAGTAATGGGCAAACATTACTGTGTTGCGGTTTGAAGGGCAATGTTTACAGAGAAATTACAGGGCTTAGAGATGTTATAACATCTTAGATCTCTGGGTGACGAGCGTAGTGCAGTGCTTGGTAATTGATTTGGACTCTTCATGTTCCTATAGCTGCGCGTCACTGTGCTGTTATGTCGCAGGCATGTTGCTTACCATCAGGCATATGTCCTGTTCGTCTTGCTAGTCTTTATTTAATATACATATATATTTATATTTTTAACAGGTTTTTGTAATGACACCATGCATTCAAGGCACTTATCATTTGTCAAATCTGTCACTACGCCAAACAACTTTTGGACAAATAACATTTCGTCTGTATATCAATTCCCTTTTGTACATTTATATTATACAAGAAAATAAATTATTTTTACATGTAATATAATAAGCACAAAAATCTCCAACATAATATGTTCACATTTGCAAAATTTCAAAGTGCGGAGCAAAGTTTAGGTGAAATCGAAAAGAATTGGTTTGGTTAGGTTAGAACTGTGACTAACAACGCACAAGCCGAGCGAGCGAAGCGAGCGTTCCGCGGCAGCAGCCGGCGAAGTGCCAAAACCAAATCGCTTTTGTTTCAGTGCACAGACCACAAACATGAGAAAAATAATTATGAGAAAAATACTCCAATAATACCATCAATCTGTATAATATTTGTTCCAAATGAAAACGGCATCCTTGTAAATAAATTTCGGCGAAAAGGCAGAGAACCCTACCTAAATATATTGCTTTTCATAAACCGCGTATACTCGGCATTCAAAGCGAGTTATTCGACCGAGTAAGTAAGAGTATCAAAAAACCCGCCGAGTATGCCGAGTATCGAGTATCAACCGAGTACTCGACTACTCGGCCCATCTCTAGTTACTTAATAAATATAAATAGTCTTACTAATTACTAAATAGTCGCTACCTACTGAATTTAGTCGCTACTGAATTTAGTCACTACTGAATTTAGTCACTACCATAGAATATATAATATAGTTAGAACGGACACTCCCCACCCCCCGCCAATATCAAGCTTCCTCCCCCAGCTCCCCCTCAAGTACGCGAGAAGCACTCAACGAAGGGCTGGTGTCCAAAACATCAAATTTCCAACAAAATATTATTGATCATGGTGGGTTGCTGTGCTGTTTACGGCTGTCCGTCAACTAAACGGGACAAAAATAAAAGCTTTTTTAAATTTCCTAAGGATAAAATAACGTAAGTTTTAATATTTTTAACCTCAAATTTTCGAAAAAAAAATTAACCTCAAAACTTACTCGGCCACTACAGTGTGGCCAACCTAGTGAATATTTACTAAAACTGGTAATAGTTTATTGAGATGGTTCTGTATTTTCTGGTTTTTTATCTGACTTCAAAATATACTTTTTTTAGACTTAGAGTTTTTGTGTTTCTTTGAAAGTTTTTTTAATGACATGATTAATAATAAAAAAGTTGAATATCTCAATATGTTACCAAGTTTCGAAGTTGCCCACCTCGTCTGACGTTAAGTGACGATGTGATCTATGATGGGGCGTGCTTACCTAGAAGAAACCAATTCACTCTACGATTTAAAGACACCAAGATTATAACTATCAGGGATAACCCCTCAGGCAACGCATTCCGTTAACCTTGACGTTCATATCACAAACGTGGAGTCAAATCTCTCCCTTCGTGTTTTTGGAACATCACCTATGAAACATTGTCACTTTTTCGAGATACGAGAATCCCGACAGAAGAAAGGGCAAGGTATTAGATCATCCTGACAAACAAAGGTTTGCATGAAATGAAAACTGCTGGACCAAACCGAATATTTTTTTTTATGGGACCAGATATTTTGCATTTTGGATCAAACTCTTCAAAAACCTCGTCTCTTTGAAATTGGTTAAAAAATATTTTTATTACGTTTGTTCACTTGTACTAATATTTATTCTGTGGTTTGGTTTAGAATTTCAAAATGTTCGACGTTGAATTAAATTTAGCTTAAATTAAGGTCCTAATCTTTACGGCATAACAATTTTTCTAACGACATCATGTGTAATTAAAAATAATGAGACAACTTAATTCATATTGATTTTTTTTATTACTAATTTTTTTTTTTTCATTTACTAATTTTTTTGGTCTGAGGCGGTACGAAATTTGCACTAGTAAATGAAATAAAAAGCTATATTGATAATAATTTTGGAGATGGGAACCTCTTCAAGGTTTGCCTTACATTAATATCTTTTTTAGATGCAGACAATGGATAAAAGCCTGCTCTCGACCGGATTTAGCGCACAAAAGTGAAGAGTATCTCTACAAAACCTATACTGTTTGTGATTTTCATTTTGAAATGTCCAGTCGTGCTGGAACAAGATTAAAAAGAAATTCAATACCTACGCTCAGATTACCACAAGAAGAATGTTCTCCACTTACTAAGTATACCCAGACAATTGATTTGAATGAGAGTAGTAAGGATAACCAATTCGCCGATGAAATAATGCCATCAAAGGCCACGCAAACTTCAGCAGTCCTGTCTTCTAGAACACCCCGTAAACGAAAATTATTGCGCGATTATACATCCGAGGTAAAGAAAAGAAAAAATTTCACGTGTTTTTTAAAATGACGTTTTGTGGATATTATCATAAAATAACTTCTCTCGAAAATCGAAAATAAAACTGTAGTTACAAATTTTGAAATCATAATAATAACTCTATAAGCATCTAAGGAAGTATAATATATGAAATAAGGGCACTTTATAATAATCATGTACCTACCTGACTTTTGTTTGGGACGTTGAATCCATGTAATATAACGTAATTGGTCTACTACGTATATGTGTTTCCTAAGAGTTTGATAACATAATAACATGAGAATGTACCTATAAATAATTTTGTAAATGAATATCATAAAAACGTAATTAGGAGAAAATCAAATCCGTAACTAGTGGCAGTCGGTCGGCCGCCGGCGCGGCGCCATGATTGTTTTTGTAATGAATCGCGAAGCGTAAACTTTTCTGTTGTTTTGAACAATCATAATACATATTTGTCTTTATCGGAAATTGTAATTTTCAGATGTTGTCGTTTTAGGAATTTGTCCTTTTCGGAATTTGTCCATTTCGGAATCGACGTGTTAGGAAGTTGTCGTTCTCGGAAGTTGTCCTTTTAGGAAGTTGTCGTTCTCAGCCTGAGGGTATTTACGTAATTCATTGTTTGCTGACGTAGTTGTGAAAAATTATAGTTTACTTATTGCAGCGTGCCTTAATGTAATGGTTCAATGCATTGTTGAGTATTGTATTGTTGTGTTGTGTTGTGAAATGTAGTATCACAAGCGGACAGTTCTGGTCGCCACTGATTTTAAAATGGATAATGCATGTGCTGAATAAAGCTTTCTTGGGTACGTGTTAAATAATATGCGAATTTGTACCTATTAACAGAAATATATATCTACTTAGGTATCTATCATCGTTTGCGTTTGATTTTACGCGGCGATACATATACCCTTTTCATTGGAATAGCAAAATTTGGCGCTAATCTATTGATGTAACTCAACATTAGAGAAAGATTGTAAACCACTTTACGTCACCAAGTGAACTCAAGGGGCACAACTATTCAATAAAACAATTCAGTACAAGGTAGCCCTATAACTAAAACACACACACATGCGTGTGTCTGTATACATTGCATAGTTGTGTGAACAGTAGGTAGTTGGACAACGGCGTTTGTATGGAGTTTTACTCGAGGTCCGGGGTGGGTCGCTACTGAATTTAGTCGTTACTGAATTTAGTCACTAATGAATTTAGTCGTTACTAAATTTAGTTACTACTGAATTTAGTCGCTACTGAATTAAGTTGCAACTCAATTTAATCGCTACTGAATTTAGTCGCTACTGAATTAAGTTGCAACTCAATTTAATCGCTACTGAATTTAGTCGCTATTGAATTCACTCGCAACTGAATTAAGCTCAGGCGGGAGGGGACCACTTTTGCAATCAGGAGACCCCGGTTCGAATCCTGACGTTAATAGTATCATGACTTCTTTTTTTTATCTTTTTTTTCTGAGAAAAATCATCACCCTTTATCAACGCATTTAATTAGTATCTAAGCAGTTTGATGGGGGTTTTCAGGCAATGAAGGAGCTTTGTTCCATCCGGGTGTCCCTTGACACCTCTCAAGTTTTTTTTGGTTTTTGTGAGATTTCTCTAACAATATAAAACATGGGCGCCACCCATGGCGCCAAAATAAACTCGCGACTTCCATACTCCGGCTCCGGTTGTAGGTACTTCGTTTCGTCAGAACGAATATTATTTGACGTTTATATGTTCTAAGCCTAGGTCCTAGGTACCTACTCTAATTAGAGTAGATATAGTACATGGATAAATAAAATAATTTATTTTGAAAAATATTATTTTTATTTTATTTATTTATTTATAGTATACATGGATCTAAGTAGACCCGGAGTAGAAAAACCGCGAGTTTATTTCGAAATTACGTTATTATTTATTTATTTAATTGCACATACACAACAAAGATTTGATATTCTTGTACATATTCTTATACCATGCATTACGGGTGTTTTCGTATAAAGAGAGTAGATAGCTACATAGACGTCCTGCTGTTATGCGGCACAATATTTTTGGCCTACCCTTTCACGTCAGAAATCTTAACAAGATTTATGAAAAATTGGTAAAAAGGAACCCTAATGTCCAAGTCTCCAACAAACTAATTCGTCATATCTCCAAACTTGTTTACGCGACAATGATTCGAAAAACTTACATTTAGTTACATCATCACGATATTCAAGATTGGACCAGAAAACAACTGATAAAGAAGCGAATGACCTTCGGCCAGTGCCGCGCCTCCAACTTCACCAGTTGTAATGACTATTTAGCATAGTATTTTAGTAGCGAGCCGGCATTTGTCGAGGGTAGACGTTTATTTCTGTGCTTGTAATTTAAATATCGGAATAATGTCTCAGCAAGGGCCGGCGTTCGATGTTAACACCATGACGCTGACGCGTTGGGTGTTGGCGCAGCAGAGGACGGCTCCGACTGCGACCGGGGACCTCACACAGCTGCTGAACTGCATCCAGACGGCGGTCAAGGCTATCCAGTCGGCTGTCAGGAAAGCCGGCATCGCCAAACTGTTAGTACATTCACATACAATTTCCATTATAAACTATTTACTTCTACTTAACTACACTTAAGACTATTTTTATGTTCGTCATTCTGATTTTACCAGTTAGCTATTTCTGGTTTAATTGCGCTGAAATGCAATTAATAAAATAAACGCACAACTTGCACACAGACGAATGAAAACCTGTCTGTAATTAAAATTATAATTCTCATGTTACTAAAGGAACCGACCTATTTAGTATTTGGATGGCTAAAACGAAAATATTTTTTTTTCTGTCCATTTGCAGTTCAAATAAACTGGACATGTCGCGTACAGTAGGTACTGTCCACTGTACGAATGCTTTCTATACCGTTACGTATTACTCCGTGACTTCTTCCACGCTATTCCTTAAGAAACTCCACATTTTTCGGGATAAAAAATAGCCTATTATTCCGGGCTATATAATCTAAGTGAGTTTCGTATTTCACCTTGATCCCGTCAGTTCTTACAATGTGATTAAGCATCAAACATCTGCACTTAATCAAAGTTTGGATTATTCGTGAATTTACTAGGATACTGTTGTCGTAGTGTCTTACTATCAAAACTATTTCATTTATGCATAAGCACTTTTCTTGTTAGTTTTGTGCGGAAATTTTTAAATGCCGGTTTATTATCAAAACACAAATATGATTGTTATCACCAACCCTCTATTTACACATTTTGTTTATAGAGAGGTCACTCCAAATATACTGACTGGCTGGCTGGTATAAACTAGAACATTGCACAATGTGGTGTAAATCAATAATGAATGTGGGGTGTCACAGGGGACATGATCCCCCCCAAATCGTATGTAGGTATGTACGTTAAATTGAAAAATCTAAGAGCGTACAAAATATCGAACATAGGCTATTTTTAACTGACTTCAAAAAAAGTAGGTTTTTACTGCTTTTTTTAAAAGATCGTAGAACGATCTTTGAATTCCACGGAAAGGCTACTAAAGGGTCTGGATGAAATAAAGTAGTTAGGTACATTAATGGATAAATAAATAGTCGAAAATAACGGTATCGAGAACTATGTATAATAAGTATGTATTTAAAACTATATAAGTATTATATCAGCTATCTGGCCGCCATCACACAAGCTTTGCTTAGTTTGGGGTCAGATGGTGTTGTGTGTGAATTGTCCACCAATATTTATTTATTTATTATTATGCGAGTGAAACCGTGAGGTACCTACTGCTAGTACCTACCTACATAAAAAATAATTTCAATTGAATGGTGGTGTTCCCCGCGATCTCGAAATAATCGCTGATGAAAGTTATAAAAAAATATTGGTCGACAATTCACACACAACACCATCTGACCCCAAACTAAGCAAAGCTTCTATGATGGCGGCCAGATAGCTGATATAATACTTATATAGTTTTAAATACATACTTATTATACATAGAAACACCCCGACACAGTGCAAACATTTGAATTCATCACACAAATATTTGCACTGGGTGGGAAACGAACCCACGACCCTCGGCTTCGCAGGCTGAGCTACTACCAACTAAGCCACGAGGCCAGTCTAAGTTCATACGTTAAAAAGTGACGATGTCGCATACAAACACACAATTATTATCGTTTTACACAAAACAAAAAACCTCAAATACATTAGGTATAGCATATAGGCTCCTAAAAGTGTCCTCGCGTCTGTTTTGCCGCGGCAGCGACATTCTAGATTTAGGATGATCCAAATTATAGTCGCTTAAATTAATTTTTCGTCCCCAGGCACGGGATCTCCGGCGAAACGAACGTCCAAGGCGAGCAGGTGAAGAAGCTGGACGTCCTCTCCAACGACCTGTTTATCAACATGCTGAAGTCGTCGTTCACCGCCGCCATGCTCGTCTCGGAGGAGAACCCTACCGCTATACAGGTCAGACGAAGAACCTTCGCCGAAGATATCATCAGTTCCTAAAGGGCATTTTTAAAGGTCCATCCAAATTGAAGAATGCAGTTACGCTATCACAATCCCACTAATATTTTAAACGTGAAAGTTTGTCTGTGGGTGTATGTCTGTTGTTGATGAGTGTTAGCTGAAGTGGCAATGGGCTGGCCACGTTGCTTGCACAACTGAGAACCGATGGGGAAGAGAGGTTCTCGAGTGGCGACCACGAACCGGAAGACGCAGTGCTGGACGGCCTCCCACTAGCCACTAGATGGACAGATGACCTCACAAAGGTCGCTGGAAACCGCTGGTTGCAGGTTGCGCAGAACCGTTCTTTATGGAAATCTAGAAGGGAGGCCTATGTTCAGTGGGCGTCTTGTGGCTGATGATGATGTTTGTTACTCTTTCACGCAAAAACTATTGAGGGGCCTTAGATGAAATTTGGACACAGATAGATTATGGTCTGGAACAACATCACAACACATAGGCTATTTTTATCCTGGGAAAATAACGGATCGGGAATTACGCCGGTAAACAGAAAAGGACAATTCGGTTGTATTTTTTGGATGGACCTATTTTACACGAACTGTAAATCTATTTTGGTGGTTCTGTTTGTATTTAGTAGATCGTAGCTTAGAAGTGGTCCCGTATAAATGTTTTAGAAATCGGCAGCATGGTTTTTGCAATATCTACAAATAATTACTGGCCTCGTGGCTTAGTGGGTAGTAGCTCTGCCTGCGAAGCCGAGGGTCGTGGGCTCGTGGGTTCTATTCCCGTCCAGTGCAAATATTTGTGTGATGTCAAATGTTTGCACTGTGTCTGGGTGTTTCTTTGTATAATAAGTATGTATTTAAGACTATATTAAGTATTATATCAGCTATCTGGCCGCCATCGTACAAGCTTTGCTTATTTCGGGGTCAGATGGTGTTGTGTGTGAATTGTCCGCCAATATTTATGTAAGTATATTTATATATTTTTTATGTAATTAAATTTGCTATGCTGCATCCGGATGTCATCCTGGATGACTTGATGGTAGATTTAACAAAAAAATTAAAATTTTGGTAGTTGAGTGTCTGAATTGTTTTTTTTAATTGAAGTCGGTTTTTGTGTCTGTTTTTTTGGAGAAAAATTAATTATTACCTATCAAGATTTAAAATTATAAAAATATTCTGAAGTTTAACTTCTGTTTGTTTTGCATAATCTGATAGTTGTTGATTTAAACGTTAAGGTCGCTTATTGAACCCGCTTCAGGTCAGACGTGGACCTTGATAGCCTTATTGTTTCTATACCCTTGATAATAAGATCCGCTTTCACTAGAAACTGAAGTCTTCAAGTTTTGGTACAGATACGTCTCTGAGACACACATACTCAGTTTATTTTCGTCACTTAAACGTAGTAGTTGAATGGAAGAATTTACGACCTTACGACATCTGGCAGCGCTGTGTTGGACGATTAATACACCGATAGCTTGACAGTTGACGGCAATAGTTCCATGTGCAACCACACAGTCATGACCATCAGGCTTTTTGAAGTGAATACTTCTTTAGGCGCGCTATAGACAGAATTTTCGTGGGCTATGAAATGGATTAATCAATCGTCACGTTTGGATATGATAATGGATCGGATCGGATATGAAATCTTCGGGTAAACTCGGTAAAAACGGCCAGGGCAACAGAAACAGTAAAGAGTTTCGATTACCTACCTCCAACAGCCCAGCGTTTATCTCCAGAGACCAGGACAACAGAAATATAAAAGAGTTGCGTTTGCCCCTAGGTACCAGTACCAGGGCAACAGCAAGTTTTCACTTCTATCGGCAGTTCCTATGACTGCCAATTTTTTTTTGTATTGTAAGTTAGAGTGACGGAACGAGCAGGACTTGTGCCTGATAGAATGCAACACGCCAGCCCATAACAGCACAGTGTCACGCAGCTATTGGAAATTAGAGAGTTTATTGAGTACAAATCAATAACTGATCACTGCACTGCGATCGTCACCTTGAGATATAGGTAAGATGATTTATCTCTATGCGTAGTAATTTATCTGGGAACATTTCCCTTCAAACCGGAACGTAGCGAAAGTTTGAATGTTTGTTGCTCAATCACGTCGGAACGTCTGAACGGATCGAGTTGAAGATTTAACACAGAGTCACAGATAGATTAGGTATAGTCTGGAATACCACAGACTTTCATCTCATTATCATCTCGGAAAAATTACGGGAACGGGTACCACGCGGGTGAAACCGCGGCGCACTGCTAGTTAATAATATTAGTAAGAAATACGATTACCTACTTAAAAGGCGTTGACGTATCAACATAATGTTATGAGCCGTGAACTGCGCCAATTTTATCCAGACAGGGCTCGATTTAGAGTTCTGGAGGCTTCGAGGCAGCAAAGAAGTGGGGGCCCCCTGGCCCCAAATTATTTTCCAAATAAAATGAAAAAAAAAATCAATCGAGTTTTTCAATAAATAATAATTTAATGTGATTTTTTGCTGCGAATATTTCAGAATAATATAATCATGTATGTACAAAGTACAGTGTAGGTACAGGCGAGCGAAAAAAAAAAATATCAAAGAAAAAGATGTTTACCTACTAGTCGGAATTTGAAAGATTTTTTCTCGAAGTCGCTATTGTGGAGGCGCCGAAGCTTTCGCGCTGTTTCCCCTCTCCTAAATCCAGTCCTGTATCCTGAAATCAACCTTATACCAATAAGGGTTATGAAACCACTGTTTTGACCAATGTTATTTCCCCACGCAGGTGGAGACGGAGAGGCGTGGCAAGTACATTGTGTGCTTCGATCCTCTCGACGGCTCTTCCAACATCGACTGTCTCGTGTCCGTCGGATCAATATTTGCCATTTTTAAGTAAGTGCTTTGGCTTCTAGAAATTTTAGCAGTAAAACGAAAGTTGCATTGCAAATTAATTATATTACTTTTTTTTTTAAATATAGAGTGACGAGACGAGCAGGTCATGTGCCTGATGGTAAGCAACATGCCTGCCAGATAACAACACAGTGACACGCAGCTATTGGAACATGAAGATTCCAAATCATTACCTAGCACTGCACTGCGCTCGTCACCCAGAGATCTAAGTTGTTATATCTCTAAGCCCTGTAATTTCACTGGAAACATTGCCCTTCAGACCGGAACACAGTAATGTTTGCACATTACTTATTTGTTTTGTGACAGTGATTTATGACATTAGTAGGTAGTATACAGGGTTATTGGTAATCCTTTTATGGAATTGATGTAATGAAAATGGTTATGACGCATTCAATGTTAAGTACGTTAAATACGTCAACTTTTGTTCTACAGTTTCTAAAAAATCGTTTTGTTTCTCCCATAAATAAAAAGGTTTTTGCCCGGTCTGCCAAAAAGCATCGCACTTTTCGTACCAATTCGGAACAAGAGCGCGCGCGCTCTTTAACGCTCTTATTTGCCGAAGTGAATAAACACTAAATAGCCGCTACAGAGGACAACAAACACTTTTAAAACACGAGTTTATTTTGTTAAAGACAAAAGCTAATTATAACGTTTCCCCACAGGAAGAAGTCCCCCGGCGAACCAGTAGAATCAGATGCACTACAGCCAGGCCGCGAGCTGATCGCCGCAGGGTACGCTCTCTACGGCTCCGCCACCATGGTGGTACTGTCTCTGGGGAAGGGGAAGGGAGTCAACGGGTTCATGTACGATCCCTCCATCGGAGAGTTCATCCTCACTGACAGAAACATGAAGATTCCTGAGAAGGGGAACATCTACTCTATAAATGAAGGTAATTGAGGCTATCTTGGCATCAAACTAGCGGCATCAGACGCGCTGCAGCCTGGCCGAGAGCTGGTCGCCGCAAGGTACGCCCTCTACGGCCACCATAGTGGTCCTGTCACTCGGCAAGGGGAAGGGAGTCAACGGGTTCATGTACGACCCCTCTATCGGAGAATTCATCCTCACTGAGGATTCCTGAGAAGGGGAACACCTACTCTATAAATGAAGGTGAAGATGATAAAACGTTGTCGGCTTAAGCTGTTCCTAATTATGAGTACCCACCTATAACGCTCCGTCTAGTTTTTTACAGGCGTCCTACATAAACCTGCATTTAGTTGGTCATCATTATCATGGTCTTATGGTAGTCCATTTTTAATGTAGACATACATTTAGTATAAACTCTTTGGATTTAGGCTTCTTCTTTTTTCGACTTCTGGCGGTCTTATTTAGTTAAAACGCTGCATTTTTCGTAAATAAATTAATACAAATTATTTTATTAATACCTACAGCGCAGCAAGACAACTTTCAGTGCCCTTTCAAACGTGTATTTCTAGTCTTCTACGTATTAATAAGTCAAGTTTTCTACATATTAAATTATAAAAACTCTGTTGTAATCATGTTTCCAAACTTGGAAATACTGGATCTTAATCAACCACGATAACCTGCCCAGCCTGGCCTAGCCAAGATTAGTTTTGCTCTCACTTAGCTTACTCTACACTCTTTAATGTATAAGCAATAATGACACTAGTGGCTCACGTGGCTCAGTTAGTTGTGAGTCGTAGGTTTACCTAATTATCAGGGCCGGCCTTAGCTATCTAGGCGCCCTAAATATAGATTTTCCAGCACCCTTGTAGTATCATCTAGGCGCCCCGGGCGAGCCATGCCTCAGGCGCCCTGAAGGACACAACAATACACTTTGGGGACGTTGAAATACAAACCCAGGTTAAGATTTTCCAGCGCCCTTTAAGATTTCCCAGCGCCCTTGTAGTATCCGGCGCCCCGGGCGACCGACCCCGTCGCCCCACCCTAAAGCCGGCACTGCTAATTAACACACAATGATTTCAGTACCACAGTGCAGTCAATGCACAGGATAATTTTTTTGTAAATAAACATTTTTGTTCTATCGTTGTCTATTGTCTACATGCGCGGCTCCAGGGGAGGGGGGGGGGGGTCACGGGGGACATGACCTAGGAGTACTAGGGGAGTAGCACTTCATGCGTCCTATATTATAATTAGATCTGAAGTTTTAAACAATTCGTTTTACCGTAGGTTACGCGGCGGAATGGGAAGAGGGTCTCAAAAACTACATAGAAGATCGCAAGCGGCCGAAGAGCGGCAAAGCGTATGGTGCTCGCTACGTCGGTTCCATGGTGGCTGACGTGCATAGAACCATCAAGTATGGAGGCATCTTCATGTACCCCGCTACCAAGTCCGCACCCAACGGGAAGGTAAGCCACTTTTTTAACTAGTTTTCGCTAGACCGCCTAGTTTTTGTTCGGATTTTGAAATTTACGAAAATTGCGCACACTAGCAGTGCTAATATTTAGCTACAAAAAATGGCAGTCATAGGGGCTGCCGATAAAAGTGGAAACGTAAAACTTAGAATTTAAGAATACAACACTAAGTGTTGCAGAATAGATACGGCACGTCTATAACTATAGATATAGGTATTGCTATTACGCATGTCGGTGTCGCGAACACACAAGATTTCTCTTGAATAAAACGCACGTCTTGCTCCGCCACCCTTCGACACTACGCTACAAGATTTCCGCCTACGAAAAAATGCTGAACACGTCTAAAGACGTATTTATTCTATTCAAAAAATGTATACCTACAGATTCAATTTGCACAAATACCTATCTACATAAAACATTTATCGTACAGTTGGATGGTGACAACGTTGGAGGCACGAGTAGGTATACGTAATCTAATCAGCCGGTTATGATAATATCGGCCGGGGGTGTGTCACTTTCAAATCGCCGTGTATTGCTGCGAACGGCTAAATCAGAATGATATCTGATTTATTTATACTGAGATTGGTGATGCAATCATATTTTTATATGACTGACACGTGTATCTATGAACTGATAGCTATAAGTACTTTATTTTTGTTGATTTGGGAAACTTTTACGCTTGTTTTTTAACAATCATGCAAACAGAAACACGTCTATTCTATAATCTACCAGTACTTACTAAGTTCATGAAAAAAATGCAAACCTTTAATGTACGTACTGTTGAAGGTAATCATATCCATCGGCCATCGGTAAAATACGTAGCAAAGCTGTCGGAGTAGACGTGCATTATTTTAACAACTAACCCATATTTTATCTGCTACATTCGCCAAACAAACAAAAACGAAGGAGTCTTAAAAGTTTGATCAGTGTGATCTTCATTATTGAAGAAATATTGTTCCATTGATCGTCACAAAATGGCGGATTACCTATACACATTTTGCACGACTCTCTCAATATGGGTATCAAATGAAAGAGCTTGACTGGTAGAATACCTACTATAATACCCTGAAAAAAAATATTGCTACCGTCTCAAGATATCGGGACCTTTTTCAATTTAATTAGCTTATTATTTAAAATATTTTATTTCTGATTTTGTTTCAGCTCCGTCTTCTCTACGAATGCAACCCCATGGCTTTCATAGTGACGGAAGCGGGCGGACTCGCGACCAATGGAACCATCCCCATCCTGGACATCGAACCCACCTCCATCCACCAGCGAGCTCCCTGCTACCTGGGCTCCAAGAAAGATGTGGAAGAACTACTCTCATACCTAAAGTGAACTCTGCTCCCACGTGATAAGGCTGATTTTAACTATTGTTAACTGCTAAGTTATAGCCCAACAAACAAATACGTCGTATAAGTCTTGACTTGTACGACCTAAAGTTGGATAGCAGTCTTACAATGGTAATGAGATGACTACCAGGTCCTATAGATGTCTTTAATGCAACTAATTAGTCGTGCGACGAATATGTCATAGTAAACTGGTATTAGCAACGTTGGGGAGACTAAACGATACGACGTTATATTACAGTCTTAGCTAAAACGTTTGTACGACAACATAATAGTCATACTAACGTTATAGTCCAATAAACGTTTTGAACACACCAAATTATGTTTTTGGAAAACCTTTATACAACATTTATACAACGTGGATGTTATATAGACGTTTTCATAGTGCCGTTTATATAACAATCAGTACCTTGTTTTACAGCGGTCAATTAAATACTCTTACATGACTGGGTTGTTTATTGACGACTCAAATATAACCTTTATATTACATGATGTCCGTTTAAAGTCCTGTCCTGACTTTAATCAAACTTGCAGTCGCATTTAAGTAAGGTTTTGACTTTATAATGATTAGACGGCTATATTTATGGAAGTTTGATGATTTTTTCCTGCGAAAAACCGCACTGCACTATGAAGTGTTCTTTCCTGAAATAGATTTACAAATAATAAATTTTGGTGAATATTGACAATACGAAAAGGGTTTTAATGTTTTTGAGGAACTCTAATAGGTAGCTGTCATGGCGACCATCATCATCATCATCTGGTCGTACAGAGGTGAGTGTGCGACAAAAGCAACAGTCAGACATTTTTAGAAAAAAATAAAACTATTTTTGTTAATGAAAATATGATTATAACACAAAATTACGAGGGGGCATGAAAATTTGAATAGTATTCACATAGGTATATTATCATAAAACTTCAGTTCCCAGTCAAACTAAATAGCATGAGAGACAGATAAAGTAAGCAAGATATGAAAATTAAATAACACTCACCTTATTATTTCCCAGTTGCAGTAAGTTGTAGTATGTTTTTATTTTACACTAAATTAAATCTTCGAACCACAAACACGTTGCGACGAACAAAGTCGTACAGGTGTTGTCACTTGACTCAAACAAAACGTTTTAGTCATTCAATAACACCTGTACGGCCACAATACAACAAACGAGTCGTTGTAAAGTTAGGATGCGACTACTGCGCGACGAAAGTGGTTATCACATAACATTTGTACGACTGTTGAATGACGTTAACGAAGTTGGCTCGAGCTTTCTGTATGACCATTATACGACCATTTAGGTCGTATAACTGGGGCCATTTTCGCGTTTAGTAAACGTTATTATAACGTTAGTATGACTTTATTATAGCGATGTATGGTATTCAGATAACGTTTAATTAACCTTTATACGACGTTAAATTGTTACTTGGGAGGTAACTGATAGGTTTAAGTTCAATAAAGACTGGTGACTAGTCTAAGTTTGTGTTTTATTTATTAGTGATCCGACTTCGTTCTAAAATAGCAAAATGAACAGTGAACTCGTACCTATCTGCAACCTGACCCCAAAAACCTTTAAAACTCTTCGCGTTAGACAATCGTTGTTTTGTACTAGGTACAGAGTGACGAGACGAGCAGGACATGTGCCTGACCGTAAGCAACATGCCTGCCCATATCAGCACAGTGTCACGCAACTATTGGAACACGAACGGGTCCAAATTATTACCTACCACAGCACTGCGCTCGTCCGTTGCTATATCCGGTAACGGTAATTTATCTGGAAACATTGCCCTACAATCAGAACAATGAAGTTTGCACATTACTTCTACCGACAGTACTTCTGACTGCCAATTTTTTTTTAACCATTATACTCGCGACCAACAGAACCATCGCGATCCTGGACATCGAACCCACCTCCATCCCCCAGAGCCCCATGCTATCTGGGCTCCAAGAAAGAATTGGAAGAACTACTTTTTTTTAATCATTTATAGGTTTACACTTGACCACCATCTCTCTACTACTGTCATACCTAAAGTAAACTCTGTACCTACGTAATAAGGCTTATATATATATACATATATAAATACTTTATCAGTTAACGAATGTTAACTGATAAAGTATTTTACATTTTCTTTGACTTTGACTGATAAGTTATAGGTAACTGATAGGTTTAAGCTCAATAAAGACGGTTGACTAGTCTAAGTTCGTGTTTTATTTATCATTGATCAGACTTCGTTCTAAAAGAGCAACATGAACAGCACGCTCGCAATCTGACCCCAAAAATAAGTGACACTATAGTAATGAGTACATATAGCTCATTGAAAGCGTTCGGTGGCGATGACGTGAGGACCATGACTTTCCTGATGTTTTCACTACCAAAAATCAAGTTAACTTCTATCGGCAGTCAGCAAACTTTTTTTTTGAAAAATGAAAAAAAATACAAAAAAATACTTTCATGACTAAGAAAGCATGATGGGTGCTTACGAAATAATTTTTTTCGATAATAATTTATTTCAAAGTGCAAGTAAGTCATCAGGTCATCACTGACTTTAAAGGTGACGATTAATAACGTGACGAAACCGGCATGTTCCAAAGTCAAAGTTCCAAGAATAATCCGACGTCGCGCGTCATACGCCAACTCGCAATGGGCCAGCGTGGTGGATTACCTATGTTTTTGATTCTCTATGCAAGATAAGGTGCAGAGTCCCAGCTGTGGGAACATTCAATCAATCACGATAATAAAACTCAACTTTAGTAATAAGATCGTATCCTACTAATGTTATAAATATAAATGTTTGGATGTTTGTTGCTCAATCACGTCGTAACGTTTTAACGGATAGGGTTGAAATTTGGAACACAGATTAATTATAGTTTGGAAAAACACATAGGCTACTTTTTATCCCGGGAAAATAACGGGAACGGGAATTACGCGAGTAAAACCGCGGGCGCTGTTAGTAGGCTATAAATTGCGTTGTCTGACTGAGTTTTTTTCGATAATGATTCTATCTTGGTGTCAAGCCGACAGTGAATCGGGTTCCTCTAGGTAAGCGTGCTCCGTGCTCCGTCGTAGATAGCATCGTCGCTGGCGGTCAGGTGTAAACCTATTATCGACAAAAGAGTTTGAAAACATTCCACTGCGAACATGTAGTAAGACTTTGAATCTGTGACAACGCAACCTTTCTTATCTAAAGGTTAAACTCATAAAAACAAAAGTAATTGTGTAACCTTATATATTTACATAAAACGTTCACATTTTATAATAACGCACTTATATCTAAATATAGTCTTGCTGGAGTCACCAGTTTAACAATTTTTAATCAAATTAAATACAATTATCAAACACACACCTTTTCATCTGTCCAATGTTGCATTCAGAGAATTCTATTGTTTGCAAACATGACTTTTTAACTGTATTTTGAAATATTGATATTTCCGACTCAAAGGTAACCTTGATCTAATACCATGTCCTTTTTTCGATCTGACCACTTCTTTTACTCGTTATTTGTGATAAGAATGTGTGGTCTGAGTGAGTAATTTCTAATAATTAAAATCTGTCTTCAAGTCGAGAGTAAATTGGTTTCTTCTCGGCTTCATCGTAGACCGCATCGTCGCTTAACATTATGCGAGATGGCGGCCAAGTATAAACATATTATAATCGTTAAAAAACGTTACGTCTGTCATTCAGTCATAAAAGATGGTAGTCATAGGGACTGCCGATAGAAGTGAAAACTTATACATTTGATAGCTCCTTTTGGAAACCAGGGGGCGTGGCCATGACCAACTAGATCATCCGAGTGTGCCGGCTGATTTCTTTCATTTACGAACGTGACGCTTGAGTTCAATTCACAGCTCACGACAAAATCTGTCCGCGGTGAGCCACAAGAAGTTTTCACTTAAAAAATCCACTACATCTGGCAACATCTTACACTGGCGTATATCTCAATTGAATAGCTAAAACATAGATTGACAGTCGTGTATACAACTGATTGGTAGCACAATAGCATGAACAAATACCCGGGACTAACAGAAATACTAGTGAGATTGCTAACGTTTTCTCATAGTTCAGTAATAGTGGTTATAACCCGAAAATAACAAGCTAGACATCAATGTATTTCATTTTCACTATAATTTGTAACCTTATTGACAAATATTTATTGGGTAAACGGGTAACTCACGTGTAGTAAGATCGGTCAATGCGACTGGAGTTTCAAGTACTACGCATATAAAAACATGGGGTGCTAATAGTTAAAAAATAATTTAGATCGCTATAAAGTCTTGTGTTATGTTAACAACATAAGTTCAAATTGCGATAAGAAAACTATAGAGGTCAATTTATTTCATTATTACTATAGTTTGTAACCTTTAAGACACAGTTTAAATAAGATAACTTATAATACATAACTAAGGGGTCATCCATAAATTACGACACACGTAAAGGGGCAGGGAGGGGGTCGATGAAGTGTGACATTGTGTGACAAGGGGCGGGAAGGGGTCTCAAATTTTGTGATGTCAGATTTTTTAAAATTTCGTATTTCATATCTAATTATTACAACACTAAATTTAAACGAAACCTGCAAAATATGTGACGTCACATAGGTAGGGGGCATATCTAAATAAAGTGGTCAAGTGCGAGTTGGACTCGCCCATGAAGGGTTCCGTTGCAGCAAGTAACATAAAATACATAGTACACATAATAGTGTATTTATGACGTACTTAACTGATTCGTTGCGATGGCTAATTTCGCTAACTTTTAACTGTGGCGTCGAGCAAAAATAACGTGACACTGATCAGTGCCTAGCGCCATACGATTAGATGACACGCATCTGTGTTTTCCGCCATGCGGAAAAGAAAACAGTATTTTGACCATTTTTTACACGTTCAAAGCTTGAATACTGTTAGTTTACATTCGAAATTTGACGTGAACGGACAGGCGCGTTGTTTTAAGTGATTAGAAGTGGCAAAATAAGTGTAATTTTGGAAATGGAAGGTAAGTGACTTTTTAATACAGTTGTGCTAAACCTTTTCAGCTTATTTCGCATTTCCTAATGATATTATTGAATATACAATATTAAATTAGGCCTAAAATATTGTTTTACTTATAAAGTCTCACTAACAGCAATACATATGAATACGCTAGATAAATTACAAAAACATATTAATTCTGATATGTATGTCACTTACAAGTGAGCACAACATTTAATAGGTAGTTTTTATTTAATTATAAATTAAATTTGAATTTATGGCGTTAACAGAAATTAGAATTACTACTCTAAGAAACTATGCTATGAAAACTGTTGGTGATCGATCAACAATCACATTACTTTTTTCCGAATTTTTTGTAACTGTCAGTAAAAAAAGCATTTTGAAAAGTACATACTGCCATATATTTGTTATTAATAGTGGATTTATTGTTTAAGAACTAAGGCGAAAAAGGAAGTACATTCCCGAAACAGAAATCGAGACACAATGTGACAGTGACGAAGAGACAATACCAAATTCACAAGACTGGGACCTACCACCAAGCTGGGAACGGGATTTAATACCGGACAAAAAAACAACTAGGGATACTGCAACAAATAAAGAAGAAAATATGATGGACAGTGCGACTACCACAGAAAAAAAAATGGTTGAAAGTGAACCATGCACAGAAACTTTAGTAATGGACAGTGTAAATAGCGTAGAAACTAAGGAATGTGATGTCCCTACCGTACTGGACATACATAGCTGTAAATATTTTGGCCAGTTGGTTTCCAACGAATTATTGCGATTCAAACCATACGAGCGAATTATGAAGATGCAGCAAATATTAGATTTATTAAAATAATCAAATGAATACCAAGAGTTAAATGAAACCAGAGTTTGAATTTAGATATTAATATTTATTGAAAAACATGACATAAGTGGATCCAATCAACCTAAATATACATTTTTACAGCATTTACATTTTCGCAGCAGTAACATAAAACATAAGACAATGACTCTTCCGAGGGTTTTAATAATTTGTTAATCTCGCTCACTGCGAAGCTAAGGTCTATTCTAATGACATTGATATCAGTATGTAGGTAAATAAGGATGCGTTTTATAATTTTGTATGACTTGTTTTATATTTATGTAAGTTAGGACTGATTTTTTAAATAATGTATAAGCTAGATTTTTATGATTATGTTAAGAGGTTAATTAATCTTGTTGAAATTGGCAATAATAGTCTTTGGTGAATGACGCTTTGATCAAACAATAAATATGTACCTGATTCTAATAAAAATATTTAAATTTACAAACAATTTATTTGTAGACCATTAGCTCGTAACTTACATAAATAAACATAATAAAAGGAAGTATTTTATTAGTAGGTAGGGTTATCCTGTATAATAAAAGTAGTACTTCCTTTTTAACAGTGAACATTTTTATCCCTTACGTAGTACCTACATTTCTCATTATTGACAACATACAAATTAGCTCGATTATGCAAAAAAACCAAACGAGTTAATCAAAAAATGCTGAACCTCAGACATCTCAACTTATTTTTAATATAAAAGAAGTACATGCATATTATACTTAATTATTAAAAATAATTTCGCGGACTATTTCCAAAAGTTTGCCTTTTTTTTCTTGTGTTTGAGTAGGTTCATTAATATTAACAGTTCGACCCCAAGCGGAAGCCCCCTAGACACAATTAAATTCTATTGTTATCTAAAATGGCCGCCGCTGATAGGTTAAAGGCTCTGATAATATGAAATGAACGGACACTGCTTAATTTAAATATGAAACTGAACAAACAAATTTCAGGTTTAGCGCTTTTTCATTAACACGTTGTACCTATACATAGTACAATCAGACGATACAAAAATGAAGGGATATAACTGTGTAGATGATTTAGTGATTTATATGTAAATATTCGTACGGTCGAAGACACAAACGGTGCTAATTTACAACAGACGCATGCATGATCACAAGGTTACAGAGAATTTCAATATTTATGAAATTCTCTGAAACAATCTTTAAGGCATAGGCCTGGGAATCCAGGGCAATCGGGACAGCCAGTTATTACAGCAACCCTTTTTTTAGTTTTGGCGTAACAGACCTTGCATCTTTTTCTTAAGGTATTATTACCTCTCTTTGGCAAGTTGGTCGGTAAATGTATTTTCCCCTCTGATAGAGGCCGAGAAAGTTCAAAGGTGTTGGGCATTGGTAACAATTCCTCCATGACACTTCTTCTAAATTGATATAATGTGGTTTTATTAGTTGCATTGTTAGCATTATAAAGTAAATACCCATTCACCAAACATATTTGTATAATATGTACGATGACTTTTTTATACCAGCGCAGGGTCTTGTGCTCACAGCAATAATAACTTAGCATCTGATCGTGACGGTCTATTGCCCGCATATATTGATTATATTTTATTTGTACTGCCGGTTTATATTTTATTGTGCGTACACGGCGACTAGTAGTCCCTCGATAGAGACTTTTATGTTCAGTACTTATAAATATCACCTCCCTTTTATCTTGCCATTTGGTGATTATAATTTTTTTATTATTATGTACTATATACGATTCGCCAGTTTTTAATTTGGTAGTTTTTAATTCCGATGGATTTCCGATGCGGTTTGCTCTTAAGGTACCAGTCACGTACGTCTTTTTTCCTATTAGCTCCTCAGCTAATCCCACGCTGGTATAAAAATTATCCAAATATAAAGCATGCCCTTTTTCTAAATATTTTTGCATTAGCAAATGTACTACTTTTTTTGTGTGATTTCTACCTCCTACTAGTACGTCTTGTGACCCTGCGTATACATGGATTTTTAAAATTATGCCGTTGGCGTCGGCTAAAATGTACAATTTAATGCCGTATCTATGAGCTTTACTTTTGATGTATTGGCGAAAAAATAGTCTCCCTTTCCACAGTATAAGAGATTCGTCAATTGTCAACTCTTTCACTGGGTAATACACTGCATTAACGGTGTCGTTGAATAAATCAATTAAAGATTTTATTTTATAAATACTCTCTGCCCTTTCGATGGTTTGCACATTCAAAGCTCTTAAAATTAAAAAAAACCTATCCCTGGTCATAAATAGGCGTGGACTTAAGCGGAAAAAATAATGCGTTGACCAATAATCTACCATTCTATTAAGTTTTATAGTACCCATTAGCAATAGTATGCCGAGAAAAGTTTTTGATTCGGGGACACTTAAATCGGTCCAGTTACTAAAGCGAGCACGTGCAGTAGTCGCTTCAGCTTTTAATTTGTTTCCGTACTTATTTGTACATTCCATTATTAATGTTAAAAAATGGGAATTTAAAAATAAAAAAAAATAGTCTAAATAACTATTGATGTCTGCGTTATGTGGCTCCAATATACCACTTGTTCCCGTAAATGATATTTTTGGCATATCACTGGGGTTACCTGGAACCCAACCAGTCGTTTCTTCTACAGAATCTTCCTCTTCATCATTGTTATCGGCGTGATAATCTTCAGCATTTGCTTCCACGTTAGGACTTGCACTGCTTAATTCATTTAATACTTCTTCGTTATTGCCGCTTAAAATCCCATACAATTCTTCGTCTCCATATAAATCTAAGCCTGGTATGTCGTATAACGGATCACTTTCTTGTGGAGACATAATTTGTTCCAATTCCACGCTTATGGGATCTATGGTGGATGATGGTCTAGGTATGGGTGAACTTGGGAGAAGAGCCATATATGGATCTATGCCAGATGATGGTCCAGGAATTGGCCAATCCAAAGGATCTATGTCACACGATGGTCCAGGTTCCGAAGAACTCGAAGAAGGGTATTCCATACCTACAAAAAGAAATATTCGAATGAAACTCCCGTATATAGTTTTATTTCGACAGTAAAAAGGCGAGACGCTTTAAAGGGGCATTTTTATTAGTCTATAAATCCTAATTGGTCTAAAAATATGTACTATGTAGGTAGTGATGTAAATTAGGTGTATTAAAAAAAGAGCTAGTAAGTAAGTAGATATCATATTTGGGATTTAGCTACTCTATTTTGAAGATAATGTATTTTTTTTACATAATATTTAGCAGCGGATACACTCTTGAGTGAGTAAGGTTCTCCCACGAGAGCGCGGATTAAAGAGCAAGCCAGTGAGTATGAAACGAGAGCGCATCTTTCCCGATTCTATTTTTTTTATTTATAGCGACAAGTGAAGTTGACTGCTCTTTGCCTGCACTAAATGGACGCGAACAGGGAAAATTTCCCCAAGTATGAAAATAATCTTACTTACTTGAATTTCACGGCAAACAGAGATTCGCGTGCACAGGCTGAAGTCGTCACGATGGTAGATCACGGAGTCCAGTTCAAAGCCAAAATCGTCGCAAGGCAAAATCACGATCCAGTAACACAAGCCAAAATCGTCACAATTGCAAATTACGGAGTCCTGTTCAAAGCCGAAATCGTCGCAAGGCAAAATCAGTAGAGTCCAGTAACACAAGCCACGGTCGTCACAAAAACACTTAGCGAAAGTCGGTAAGGTAAATAGGAACAAGTAGAGCACGCACGTCTGGTTACTAAGGATAGCAAACCAGAAGTAAAAGTAATTCAAAAAACAAGATGCGCTTACAAGATAAATAGGTTGTATCCTTCCGTGCAAAAATAAAACATACACGCAAGGCATAAGACCGAATATTGTAAATTGTACTTCGTAGGGTCACGCAACTTGCATCCCTCCGGCCGGGGCCGTCCATTGTTTACAACAACTCGTGGTATTTTTCAAACCCTTTTTTTTGCAAGAACTTAAAATTTCATGCAAAATGAACCTTATCGCAGAGTGATTACAGTCCTTGCGGGCCAACGGTAAACAATATCAACAAAACAGCTCTTTTCTAAGGAGTGACAGCACTTTTAGCAAATGCAACTCTCTGTCCTAGCGTTATGACTCATATTAACCATGTTGACCCGCGCAGTTTGAAGCAGCGTGGTATTTTTCTATATCAAGTAGGTACATACATATGATGCATAAATGTCTGATTTATTTGTATATCTATAATTTAGCTTTATATAAAGTTTAATTCTAAATCCTTTTTGTGTTTTAAAATAACGAAGAATGTAAATAGATTCTAGACGCCAGAAATATTTAGGTATGATGTCTTACTACATATTTTTTTGATTTAGTATTTGTATTTTCTTATTATTCTTAACATAGACGATTATAAATATGAGGACTATATTTTTGTATACCGCCAAAATTGTATGACAGTGACCTGCAATATTTCGAGACATTTTTACATTTTTATCAACACTTCAGGGACTGTGTTATTTCAACGTTATAGATAAAGTTGTCGTTACAATGGGAAAAGAAAATGTTATCGTGCGTTTTTAAAAATGTAGCATTTCATAGGAGACAAAGAAAACCAACAGAAGCAGTGTGATTTTCCCGCTTTAGGGAGTTGGTCGTTTACGCTGTAATAAATATATTATTTATATTATCAAATTCTGCAAATTTAATAAAAGGTTGGTGACTCCTTTTTTATAAAAATCTTACTAAATCCAGAAACGAAGTCTACGAGCTTAAAATACGTGAAAAATTGAAATAGTTTGGTTCTGGCTAATTTTTTTCTTAAACTGAATTGAAGGAGTTATTGTCGATTTTAAAATGACACATATCCGTGCCTAACGCCACACGCGAAAGAAAATGATGACACTGATACGTGCCATCCGCAACGAATCAGTTAAAAAAAAAACTACTGATCAGATCGAGTTCAAACTAATTTTCGTTGGTAGTTTACATGGTAATGTACATCATATATTTTTTTTAGATTTTTCATTCTCTTACTTTAGAAGTTAGAGGGGGGGGGACACACATTTTACCACTTTGGAAGTGTCTCTTGCGCAAATTATTCAGTGTAGACGAAAATGATTTTAGAAACCTCAATATCATTTTTAAAGACCTATCGATAGACACCCCACATGTGTAGGTATGATGAAAAAATTTTTTTTGAGTTTCAGTTCTCAGTATGGGGGGCAACCCTAATTTTTCTTTTTTTTAATTTTTTTTATTCAAATCTTAATGCGGTTTACAGAATACATATACCTACAAAGTTTCAACAGTGTAGTTCTCATAGTTTCGGCAAAAAGTGGCTGTGACATACGGACGGACAGACAGACAGACAGACAGACAGACAGACAGACAGACAGACATGACGAATCTATAAGGGTTCCGTTTTTACGTTTGACGGAACCCTAAAAATGTGACCAACTGTGAGAAGGACGGGGGCTTTACTTTATGGTATAGAGTGACGAGACGAGCAGGACATGTGCCTGATGGTAAGCAACATGCCTGCCACATAACAGCACAGTGACACGCATTGGAACATGAAGAGTCCAAATAATTAACCGCAGCACTGCACTGCGCTCGTCACCCAGAGATATAAGATGTTTTATCTCTATGCCCTGTAATTTCACTAGAAACATTGCCCTTCAAACCGGAACACAGCACACTCATGTTTGCACATTACTGCTTGGCGGTAGAATAACTGGCAAAGGTGTGTGATACTTCCCCAGGCGGACTCTGCAAAGAGTCTTATCACTACAAAAGGTGAGGGATATAAAAATCATGAAATTCGTGTGACGTAATTAATGGATGGACCCTAAGTAGGTATACTCTTCGATAGCTCGACCCGTAGGCCGTAAAGATGCAGTTTGGGGCCGAGACCGCGACAGGCACTTGACATTATACACAGGACAAGAGACCGAGACACGTGTCGCGGTGGCGGCGTAAACTGGCGCCCATACAATTTTATAATGTCAAGTCATCATCAACATCATCAACAGCCCACTATATTATGTTCCCACTGCTGGGACTCGGGGCCTTCTCTCGCAAGGAGAGAGTTAAGGCCATAATCCACCACGCTGGCCCAGTGCGGGTTGGTGGATGACACATGACTTCGGAAGATTCTAGGTACATGTCGGTTTCCTCTCGATGTTTTCCTTCACCGTTTTAAGTTAGCGGCATTACGCACATGACTTCGAAAAGACAGTGGTGCGTGTGGGGTTTGAACCCGGGGTCTCCGGATCGGCAGGCGCCGTTCTCCCGACTAGACCAGCCGTAACTTCTAGACCAGCCGTAACTTAATAATGTCAAGTGCCTGTCGCGTTCTCCGGTCTCGGTCTCGTGTCGCGGTCTCCGCGCGAACTTGCACCTAAGACGTCGTAGGTTACGCGGTGAGCGCGACGAACTGATGGAACACGTCGAGTATGTGGGGATCCAGGTCTTGGGTGAAGAGCAGCGTCTCCAGGGTACTGCTGTACTTCTGGACTTGCTCGTGATGCTGCAAAGAAAAAACCGTATGTGCTTAAGGTTTAAGACCGAACGGCAGAAGTGAAAACTAAAATAAGAAATAACTATTGGATAATTTTAATAATTGAAAATAAAAACAAATACATATATAATGAAAATAGTAAACACAGCGACACGACAGTGACAGATGCAGCTGAAGGACTAGCATCCATGACCAAGAATAAATTTTAAAAAAATACCGTGATAGCAGACGGATAGCAGCAGCTATCTTTCTCGCTCTAGCACACTCGGCGGTCCCGAGTTCACCCGAACACTTCTTTCATTTCCGATCGTGACGCTGAGCTTCACTCACAGCCTACGAAGCACCGCTTCTACAGTAGCAGCTGACTGTTTCTTTCTCGGTCTACCATACCTAACTACAGTAGCAGCTGACTGTTTCTTTCTCGCTCTAGCATACCTACTCTGCGGTCCCCAATTCACACGAACGAATCTTTCACAATCTTACAAGCGAGACGCTTGAACGCAACTCACAGCCCACGTACAATTCTGTGTGAGGAGGAACAGACGCTATTAGTCCATATTCGCCGCTTCTAGAGTAGCAGCTGACTGTTACTTTCTCACTCTAGCATACCTACTCGGCGCCCCGCGGTAACCCAAACGAATCTTTCACAAACTTACAAACGTGACGCTTGAGCGCAATTCACAGTCCAGGAAAAATCTGCGTGTGGCGCGGCAAGAGCAGTCTCCACTTCAAGAAGGTTGCGTGTGTCTGGTCTAGGTGTTTCTCCCGACCGCCCGGGTCTCGTACAGGCGGTGTATAAGCTACTATCATCATCACCCGCAAGACGTCCACTGCTGAACATAGGCCTCCCCCCTAGATTTCCACAAAGAACCAGCGACCTTTGTGAGGTCATCTGTCCATCTAGTGGGAGGCCGTCCAACACTGCGTCTTCCGGTTCGTGGTCGCCACTCGAGAACCTTTCTTCCCCATCGGTTGTCAGTTCTGCGAGCGATGTGGCCTGCCCATTGCCACTTCAGCTTGCTTACTCTTTGAGCTATGTCGGCCACTTTCGTTCTTTTGCGAATATCCTCATTACGGATTCTGTCGCGCAAAGAGACTCCGAGCATAGCTCTCTCCATAGCTCGCTGTGTGACTTTGAGCTTTGTATGAGGCCCACAGTTAAAGACAACGTCTCAGTTCCATAAGCCATCACTGGCAACACGCACTTATAAGCTACTATATGGGCGCAGTACTCACGACGAGGAAGACCTGCCGCAGCCGGCCCACCGTGGCGGTGTACCAGTGCGTGTCGGGGTCGCGCGCGTCCGTGTCGGCGCGCACCAGGTGCTCCGACAGGATCATGATGAACCGCTGGAACACGATGAGGAACAGACGCTTCTGGTCCATGTGCGCCGCTTCGAGACGCTCCTCCATTCGCTCCACCGCCTGAAACAGAAAAACAAATGTGGGTGTCATGGGGCGCCAGGTTGGAACGAAGTTGCTTCGGAAAGTACAGAACACAATTCGCAAAACAAATATAATAGGTAGAAATATCTCAAAAATCAAGTTGGCTGTTCACGGACAGTTTTTACATACATTCACTTCCTTTACATATTTTTCTTACGGTTTTAGTCTCACATTTTTTGCGAAAAATTTGCATTTCACATAACACCATCTAACCCTAAACTAAGTAAACCTTTTACTATGGGAGCCAGATAGCTGATAAATAACTGATCATACCTCTTCCGTTGGCTTGTCCTGATCCTTCTTCTTCTTGCTGTTGGAATCGTCTTCTGAATCAGAGCTGCTTGAGTCGGCTCGCGCTAGGGCTTCCCTCGCCTCTTGTAACTCCGCGCCTGGAGTATAAATTAATAGCGGATATGAGATTTTAAATTGGTCCATCTTTTTGATAGCTACGGTGCCACAGACAGAGAGACACACACACACAGATAGACAGACATCGACGTCAAACTTACAACGCGCCTAATTTGGTCGGGGGTTAAAAATAACATAATTATGGATAATTGATAGTTACTCACTCAGTTTCGAGACATGCTTGTTCATCTTGTCTATAGTCAGGTGTAGCAGTTCCCAGAGGTACCCGCTGGTGAAGAAAGGCGCCATCTCCTTGGAGAAGAGCCACGTAGCCACGGCGCTGCACTCCACTATTTGTGTCTTGAGCATTTTGTCAACCAGCACGCACACCATTTGCGGGTGCCGCTGCCACAGCTCCCACACGTTGCGGAGGATGCAGATCTGAGCTTCCTCGGATTCTGCCAAAATCTGGGAACAAAGACATTTCATTTTTTTGTTAATTGGACGTACATGCAGAAAAAAGTGTCGTTCGAGATATCGACGTTTAGACTCGATATTTGCCTAAAAAGTCATTCTCCAATACAATCCTCGAGAGTACAACGCCAGAGGCGTGGAGCAAAAGTGTGGTGGGGCTGTTCTTTAAGAAGGGTGACAACACCCTCCTGAAGAACTACAGGCCCATTTCGCTACTGAGCCACGTCTATAAGCTGTTTTCGAGAGTAGTAACAAATCGCCTCGCTCGTAGGCTGGACGACTTCCTCGAACAAGCCGGGTTCCGTAAAGGGTTTAGTACCGTAGACCACATCCATACGCTACGGCAGATTACAGAATACAGAAGACGGAAGAGTATAATCGGCCGCTTTGTCTGGCGTTTGTGGACTACGAGAAAGCCTTCGATTCAGTCGAGACCTGTGCAGTGCTACGGTCGTTACGGCGGTGGCAAATCGACTATAGGTATATCGAAGTGTTAAACTGCTTATAAAACAAAGCCACCATGTCTATCCGTCTTAAGGATCAAAGCACAAATCCGATCCAAATGGAAAAAGAGGTGAGACAGGGAGACGTTATCTCTCCGAAACTGTTCACCTCGACATTAGATGATTTCTTTAAGCTTTTGAACTGGAACGGATATGGTATCAACATTAATGGCGAATACATCACACAACTTCGATTTGCCGACGATATAGTAATTATGGCTGAATCGCTATATTATGACCTTGGCTCAATGCTGTCTCCCAACAGATAGGGCTAAAAATGATCACGGGTAAGACAAAAATCATGTCCAATGCCCATGTTGCACCCATACCGGTCCATGTTGGGAACGATAGTATCGAAGTTGTTGACCATTATGTTTATCTGGGTCAGATGATCCAATTAGGCAGGTCGAACTTCGACAAGGAGGTCAGCCGACGAATCCAACTCGGATGGGCAGCGTTCGGGAAATTGCGGCACATCTTCTCGTCAGAAATACCACAAAGCCTCAAGACCAAAGTTAGAATAAAGACCGATGATATTGTCTTGGTCGCGGCAAGTCGACGGAAGGGAGGCCTATGTCCACCAGTGGGCGTCTGCAGGCTGCAGATGATGAGATGATGATGATGATTCTCCAATATTATTAGCAGGGCGATGGCAGAGTCGAAGAAATGGGTAGGGGGGGGGGGGGATTGGACGACGCAGACGTCAGACATACGGGTTTCTTAATCACGACTATTGGTTCAAGCTCTGAAGGAAAACGAATAATTGTTATGATAAAAATGAACTGCGAAAATACTTGCTGAATTTCCCACGTTACATCTGCTTATCAACATTTTCTTTAGTGTTGAAGCCCAGATTCATCCGAAGGTTAGGTACGTTAACAAAATTGCGGATATTGGGTTCCAGATAACCCGAAACAGTAGTATCAAAGACAGTTACGTCCAAAAGTGACTGAATGGTGCACAATGCACAATTGCTCGCTTCGGAACAAATTACCCCATTTTTTAAAGAATTAAATGGCCCCAAAGCAACCGTGAATTTCGAACTGTATGTCCACATGATTAAATCTTATTTTTGACCTAACGTGGAAAGAGATTCACACTTTAACAGAACCACACGGTCCCAACAAAATGGCGCTAATGCCCATACCGCGAGGGATACAATAACCGTGTTCCAGGAGTCTTTTTCTTAGAAACTAATATCCCAGTTTGGAGAACTGGCCTGCTCACCCAAGTCGCGGATATCATATCATGGGATTGTCTTATTGGCTATCTAAAATCCACAGTTTAATAAAAAGACCAGAAGGACCATTATTGATCTCAAAAGAAATATCCAATGAGAAATCGATATCCATAGTTACTAACCTTGAAGACATAGTGGAACTTGGATATAGCAGCGAAGCTATGAGAGATACTCTTGCTGCCCAAGTTGAGGAGCGTCTGAACGAAGACGTCGATCTTGAGCGGGTTGTGAGGCGCGGCGTGCGCGGCGGCCGGCGGCTCGCCCTCTCGCAGAGGGTTCGGCAGCTCTCTTAACACGTTCAGCGCCTCCTCGGCCGTGCACTTGTTGCGGACGCAGATCACGAGCTGGTGCGCCGCTTCCGTGCCCGGGAGGGATGCTGGAATGTAAATGTTGACGATGAGCAAAATTCCTAGCTTACCGTTCATCGGATACATTTCGGAGGGTGTGCAACTGATTAGCACGATCTAAAACCGGGATTCTGAAATGTTACAAGTATTTTATATGTTACTTATTGTCAACTTTGTTTGTGGTAGGTACTTACCAATAAAGTGTTTTGTAACGTAACACGTAACCTACTCTAGATGAGCAAAATCCCTAGATTAGGAACTGTTTATCGGATATATTTCGGAGAGTGTGCAAAGCAAGTTCTGCATGATCTAATACTATCTTGTATCATGTATTAGACCGCTCGTTGCTCGTAAAATCGAATTTACCGAGGTAGAGTGAGTCCCTAATATATCGATGCAGTTTCATGCTATCAATATATTCACGGATTTACTGCTAAGGACTGCACTGCGCTTTTCATCAGAATTATTTATATCTTTGCGCTATACATTTCTCTAAAATCATTGCCCTAACACTGATGTTTGCACATTACTGATAAGCAGCTGAAAAGCTGGCAAAAGTGTGCTACTGTTCCAGTCGGATCAGAAAGTAATCCTGCCACTATAAAAGAGAAAAGTTCCAATACAGATAAATATCTTCAAGTTACTGATTGAGCTGACTATTCAAATGAGTTGCTATTCTTTACAATGTGCATAACCGATTCGCAAGACATTAGTAGCACGTGAGAGACGTTAAAGATCAACAATGAATTGGTGCAATTACCGCAGATGTCGAGTTAGATAACTTTATACCTCGGAACAATACCGGAGCGTTGCGTCAAGGTGCCGCGTTTGATTACTTGAGAATGTGCTACTATTTCACACTGTTAACTAAACAAATGTATAGTTCATTTGTCAAATCTACATCATATTGTACTTTATGCTAATTTTGTACGATGTTATATGGGATAAGACACCAAAACGAAGTATTTTATTTAATACGCTTAGTACATATTGGAACGAAGTTCCTTACGGCAGGCTTGGAGGAGATAGAGAGAGCCACCGAACTGAAAAAAAAAGTGACACTTAAAGTGTAACATTTTTTTCAGTTCGGTGGTTCTATCTCCTCCAAGCCTGCCGTAAGGAACTTCGTTCCAATCATAAGAATAATATATAACGGAAGTGACGCGTAAAAACTGCCCGTCACCAGTGTTGCCAACTTAATTTTTCAGATGATCGTACCGTAATAATAATAAAATTAAGCAATGTTTTATTTCATATAGATCAGAGCATGTATCACATTACTATTCACTATTCTTAGTGTATCACATATTCCTTCTCGCCAGTACAGGATAGACAATACGCTCATCATTGCAGGAAGAAATAGATGATGTACAAATATGTGTTGTTGTAAAACTTATAAATGATCTTTCACAACAAAAAAATCATAACGCTCAATTAGCAAGTTATTTCTAATTATCTCATTTATACATATTATTTTAGTAAAAATGTAGTACTTTCTACAATTTTTCAATTCACTATTAATCAATATTCGGTGGATATGCAAGGAAAGCGGACAAATTCCCAACTAAACGATGCGTGAAGCATGCTCCAAATAAGTAGACTGTTCGCGCGACGTCGCGTAGAGCAAATGCGCGAATTTAAATGGAATCTCATCGACAAACAAGAATAAATCAATACCGATACTTACTATTTAAATACCCGTTGCAATGATATCGATGTAGTACAAGAGACAGCGACCAATTTTACGGCTACAAAAAAGAAACACAATAATCTGACTGTCCAAAAAAACTGACCGCTTTTAGGCAATTATGTCTACAAGTGGCAATAATGTGCCATTAAAATTTAGCCTATTCATGACAATTTAAACAAAGGTGAAACTGAACTGGCCCACAAAGGGCGAACTCAAAGTTCGGTAGGTAGTAGTAGAGGCAACTCGATCTGATCAGTTCCTTTAAAAAAACAAATACTTAAACAGCAAGTACTTTAGTGTTGGTAGGACTCTCGGCAGAGTCCGCCTGGGGAAGTACCACACCTTTGTCAGTTATTCTACCGCCAAGCAGTAACGTGCAAACACTACTGTGCTCCGGTTTGAAGGGCAATGTTTCCAGTGAAATTACAGGGCTTAGAGATATAACAACTTAGATCTCTGGGCGACGAGTGCAGTGCAGTGCTAGGTAATGATTTGGACTCTTCATGTTCCAATAGCTGCGTGTCACTGTGCTGTTATGTGGCAGGTATGTTGCTTACCATCAGGCACATGCCCTGCTCGTCTCGTCATTCTTTATTAAAAAAAAATAGAAAAAAAGTAAGATATACTATACATCTTATACCTTTAAACGAGCAATTCTTGTACCTATATAAATATGTATATATATAAAGAAACTGAATCTCGGAAACGGCTCGACGGATTTTCATGAAATTATGTATGCAGGGGATTTCGGGGACGATAAATCGATCTAAATAGGTCTTATTAAAAAAAACGCATATTATGCGCGTTTTTAGACAATGAAAAACTGTCACATTAGACATTAGAATGTGAAGGTAAATTTCGCCGCGTGACGCGACAGCATAATTAGCTCAGACGGGAAGTCGGGCGCTCATAGCGCTCACGAATTAATAGCTCCGGGTTCGAATCCAGACGGGATCTCTCTTTTTTTTTAAATTTGTTTTTTTTAAGAAAATCTATTTCTTGGAGTCTTTTATCTGTAGGTATCTCAGTATATTTAGTATTTCAACCGAGCAAAGCTCGGTCACCCAGGTACTAAAATACTTATACTATAAATGTATACAGCAATAATACTAATATTATAAAAAATGTTTGGATATTTAAATGTTTGTGTTGCTCAATAGTAAATAAATATTGGTGGACAATTCACACACAATCACGTCGTAACGTATGAACGAATTGGGCTGAAATTCGGAACACAGATTATAATCTGGAAGAACACATAGAGTATTTTTTATCCCGGGAAAATAACGGGTACGGGAATTACGCGGGTAAAACCCCGGGGTGCTGTTAGTACTAAATAAAATTCATACGACAATTCGTGCGCAGGAGTGGGTAAAAACTGCCCACGAGATGGAAAGTGCGCACGCGATCTCGGAATTTCACTGGGGCGGCCGCCGTGGAAGAAATGTTTTTTTACGGAACATTATATTTATCTAATGAACGGTTGAGCCGAGAGGATATTGAGAATTTTCATTGGAAATTCGTCGCTAATGATAGTAGTAGTAAATGATAGGTACGAATCGTTAACCAAGTGCGCATTAACGCAATGCGTCTCACCGCTGGATAGCATACCGGAGGTCCACTATAATGGTCTTTGACAAGTTTTGTTTAAATAAGTATAAGCAGTCTTTATGTTATGTTCACTTTATATTCCCAATTGTTAGGACTCAGGGCTTTCTCTCACAAGGAAAGAGACAAGATAATTATCCACCACGCTGTCCAAGTTGGCAGATGATGCATGTTCTAGTCCTAGACAGATACCTTTCTAGGAACACGCCGTTTCCTCACAATGTTTTTCCAATTGTGGTGGTTATCTTGCGTAAATCTAGATTGGGAAAAAAAATCAGAGCGCAAGCGGGATTCGAACGAACCTACGACGATCACGATTGTGAAATTTGCCGCTCTGGCCACTAAGCCTGCACGGCTCATGCAGAGTCATGCACCATTTTCACGGATAAACCGACGGATTCCAGGATTTGACGCAACAGTTTCAACAGGGCCAGATGGAAAAAAAAGTTTTAACTGACCCGGTGAAATATTTACCGGGCCAGATGACACAAATCAAGTGCCATCGTCCCCGGTAACGGGAGAAAAGAGGATAAGCCTCGTAATTTGTGAAATACTAACTACACAATAATTGTATTGTAAATGTGAACTATTCTGAATAGGTTCCGTCACTGAGTTTTGACAACTGGTCCGATTTGGTTCTTTCACTGAGATGAGACTCCGGGTGGGCTCCCGCCAGAAGCTCAAGGGAGGTCCTGAGTGGAGCGAATGGAGAAGCGACACTCAGGGCTGACCGCAGAGCTTCTGGGAGCCAGAAGCATTTTTTATATACACTCTAGGAGTAGTAGCGACAAGACTAGGTGGAGTCGGGTTGCTCCGAGTCGGATCTGGGTCCTAAGTAACCTAATCGTTCCGATTTGGTTACTTCGAATTTTCACAAATTACGAGGCGTATCCTCTTTTCTCCCTTTACGGGGGACGATGGCACTCGATTTGTGTCATCTGGCCCGGTAAATATATCACCAGGCCAGTTAAAACATTTTTTCCTATTTTGGCCCGGCACCGGGCCAAGGCACTGGGCCAGATGGGACCATACCCCTATTGGTAAAACAAACTTTTGAAAGTGACGAAGCGTGCCGTAGTTCAAACATCACATTAATTCAGTAAAAAAGAAATACTAATTGCTTTCTATTACGATATTGAAAACGACTGCCGGGTCGTCGGGCGTCGTCAGCTATCGCAACATGTAAGCTGCAGCATGTCATATTACGTGCGTTGAGTCATTTTAAGTGGATCATTTGAATAACATTTCATGAAACTATGCAAATCTTGTCGTAATATACTCATTTATTGCATGTTTTTTTTAATTGTAGTAATTAACAACCCGAATAATATTGTAAATGCGAAAGTTTGGATGTTTAGATGTTTGTTGTTCAATCACATCGAGTTGAAATATGGAACACAGATTTATAGTAGGGAATAGCACACAAGCCACTATATAATACCTAGGCTACATTTTATGAGTAATTTAACTACAAATTTGATAAGATTTTTACGTTAATAGTAAAACTAGCTACGTCCCGCAGACTAACCCGCGGCTTAGCTAAACTATTGAATGTCATATTTTTTTTTCTAAAATAACAGTAATCTAAGTTACTTCTTGTCAGTCAGAGGGCCCAACATTAGTTTTAATATGGGGTTAAGTTTTGTCCCAACAAACTTTTTCTCATTTGTCTTTTTATTGAAAACGCAAATGTAGCAATAATAATAACAACTAACAAACGTCGCAATCAGAACTAACAAACATAGCAATAATTACTGTTGATGATGATGTCTTCCAGCGGATTACGGCGACTGTTTCTGTTTTTTTTTTTAATTTGAATTATCTACTCCACAAACTCCGGGGTCCGTGATCTTTGTCATTACATTTGGTTTTTTTTACATATTTCTTGGATTAGGAGAAGAAAAGGAAAATAGAGGGGAGTTGGGCACATTTCAAACCTAATTCTAGTGCTCGTTGTTAGAGCCGATCACTAGCGGTTGGGATTCTACCGCTAGTAATCGGCTCGACATCGAGTCTTTGCCTAGTTACCATTTGTCTACGCCGCCTCCTCCCGGCCCAGAGCCTCCACTACGGCTGCATTTCTGTCCCTGATGGCCATCTGTAGGTTGAACTCTCGGATGGTCTTCGATGATGCAGCCAACGCTCGCCGCACGAACCGACCGATGGCGTCGTCGGTGTCGTCAGCGTAGTAAATGAAGGTCCCCGTGTGCCGTGAGATTGCAACAACTGCATGGGGCACGCTCTCGTGCAGCTTCATGTTTGCCTTGGTTTTGATTGCGATTACCGACTCGTATGTTAGTCCCTGAGCTTCATGGATGGTAAGGATGCGTGACCCGGTGCCTGACCCATAACCCTGGTTTGTCAGGGTCTCTTTCTCTTCTTGAGTGTGAACTAAAAAGAGGGTGTTTGGTAGGGTGTTGGGTATTTGCGCGCCCTTATACCTTCTCTGCTCTAGGGACTTTATACGGGGCGCTGAGGAGTACATACCGGAGTATATCTCCCTCAGCGCATATGCGACGTCCATTGGGTGTCGATGTGTGCAGAGCAACTCCTGGGTGATCTTTGTTACCAGGTTCGGGCGGTAATACCTCATTTCGAAGAGATTGTCCCTGTCGATGTAAGGCAACTGATTGACGTCTCCGATGAGGACAATTTCACCAACACCAGACAGCCTTGAAGCCATCAAAATGGCTCCAAAATGGTTCATGAGAGCTTCGTCCACCATGAGGCGACTGAAACTTTCTCTTCCGAAACCATTTACCAGAGCAGAAGCCATGGTTCGCACTCTGGTTTTAACCGGGTTTCCGATACGGTGCGATAGCTTTTCTCTTATATCTTTTGCTGCCTCAGTTGTTGTGGTGATGATGGCGTCCTTGTCCACATCAAAGTGTCTTATCACCCATGTTGTCTTTCCACATCCTGGAACTCCGTTGACCCACTGTATTCTCGGTACCTCCCAGTTTTTTATTTTTGAAGTGCAACTTCTTTTGGCACGCCGCAGATTTTTCGTAGGCTGTGAATTGTATTCTAGCGTCACGCTCGGGAATGATAAGACATCTTCGGGTAAACTCGGAAACATTGGCCATCTAGAAATGTGTCAGCTATTCTATATTGCCATACTCATGGCGACGCCCTCCGGATTCACCTGCATAGTTTCCAAAAAATAAGCTATCGAATTCTAAGTTATAATTTTTCACTTCTATCGGCAGTCCCTATGACTGTATTTTTTTTATTATTACATTTAGTGTGGTTTTGTGCTCTCAGGTGACTTATGTAGCCTATTTTCGCTTTCATAACTAACAAACGTAGTACGTAGTAAGCATAACCAACAACCAACGGTGACAACAAATTGAACCAACACACGAAACACGTAAGTGCATTTCCGCGACAGTCCTCCGCCGCCGAGCCTGGGGGCTGGGGGGTGGTAAGCCAGTCTCCCCGTCGCGTCGCCGCGCCAGTCAGCCCGCCACGATGCGATAGGAGCAGACGCGTCACACCTCTGAACAAAGTGGACAGTACTCGTGCCTCGTGCAGTGCGGTGCCAGTGATAAACATGAGATCCGCGTTGCTATGCGTTTTCTACGCGATCATTGTGAGTTTCTATTGCAGTTACTTTTTTTTCCGGATGTCTAGAGTAAATTTATGAATCCGCGTTCATTGGAAATTTTAAATCTATAAAATGTTAGTAACCGCGCTCGGTAGAAATAATTTAATTCCACTGAATAGTTTTGAGCAGTGAGAACGTGTTACAGAAATCCTCTATTTTGAGATTAATTACTGAACTCCTGGTTTGAGGTTTTCAATAATTAATCCTCGGGGCCTTGAGGTTTTATTTTTATCTAATTTTAATTCGCAAACAACCCTTCAATAAAATAATAAACTGCGTTGAGGTAACAAAAAAATATCAATAGAAAATTCATGACCTGATCCTATAAAATGTTGTAATTCTGTGGTTTTCGATAAAAAAAATTACTAAGCGGCCGCACTATTACGTTGACCGCCATTAGAGTTTTTTTATAGTATAGAGTGACGAGACGAGCAGGGCATGTGCCTGATGGTAAGCAAAATGCCTGCTACTTAACAGCACAGTGATACGCAGCTATAGGAACATGAAGAGTCCAAATCACTACCATCCATTTCACTATCACTAATGCACTGCGCTCGTCACCCATAGATTTAAGATATTATATCTCTAGGCCCAGTAATTTCTCTGGAAACATTGCCCTTCAAACCGGATATAGTCAAAAATTAAAGAGTCATTTTTTTATCTTTTATTCTTCTTTAACCTTTAAGGATATTTTCACTTGCTGACTAATGGTTGAACAGTTCTGAGCCTATCAAGGGGCGTTGGGCCTTCCTAAAATATGAGATACTAGCATCGTGCCGCGGTTTGACCGCGCAGTTCCCGTTCCCATTATTTTCTAGCCATGAAAAATAGCCAAACAAATATTCAAACATCTAACCATCCAAACTCTCGCATTTGTTATATTAGTGGTATGTATCCCGAAATATGACATACGGCAGTTTTGTAAACAGTACTATATTACTATTGCAATCATAGAAACATATCTAAATAAAACAATGCACATTTACCACCATTGCACGATAGCGAAACAAAATTCCGACTTCTAATTTAAATGCATTGAATTTCGGGCAAGTTAATGAAATTCCCAAGCATTGAAAGTTCAAGGCCGGTCCGTATCAGCGTCGAGGGATATTTACAACAATAACATTAATTCGTAATAATCAACAAGTGGGGTGACCTTCTTTCGTTCGTCACTATTGTTGAATGATGAGATTTTCCCATGAGCGAAGTGGAGCGTTGGTGTACTAACTTAGGCTAGTCGACTAGGGCTGCTTTGTCTATGTGCTTTTTAGGCTACAACAATTTACGTATCCATAACCAATCATTTTACAAAAGTATTTACAGAGCTCACTGAAAGTGGTGCATTATAATTACCCTAATATTTTTTTAAGAATTAGATATAGATTTCCGCTTGACCGCCATTTCACCTAATGTTTTGCGACGATACGATCTACGATGAAGCGAAGAAACTGATTCACTGTCGATTTGAAGCTTCAACATCATCAACAGCCCACTAAACGTTCCCACTGCTGGGACTCGGGGCCTTCTCTCGCAAGGAGAGAGTTAAGGTCATAATCCACCACGCTGGTCCAGTGCGGGTTGGCGGATGACACATGACTTCGAAAGATTCTAGGTACATGTCGGTTTCCTCACGATGTTTTCCTTCACCGTTTTAAGTTAGCGGCATTACGCACATGACTTCGAAAAGACAGTGGTGCGTGTGGGGTTTGAACCCGGGGTCTCCGGATCGGCAGCCGCCGTTCTCCCGACTAGACCACCGTAACTTATCTAGACCACCGTAACTTATTTGATTTAACTGATTTGAAGCTTGAAGACACCAATATTGTTACCATTCAGAAAAACCCACTCAAGCAACTTTTTTTTTTTAACATTTATATGTTTACACTTGACCGCCATCTCACCTGATGTTAAGCGACGATGCGGTCTACGATGGAGCGTGTTTACCTAGAAAAAACCGATTCACTCTCGATTTGAAGACGAAATATTAATATAATAACGTATTCCATAGCCTAGACGTTCCTATCACAAAAGTGGAATAAAAACTCTTCATTGGGGTCTTTGGAACATCAACCATGAAACAAAGTTTTTTCAATGCTCAAACACAACGGACCGGGCAGAGTTGAAATTTGGGACTTAGGTTTTATAACTCCGGAATAGACTATAGGATTTTTCGAGATATAATATATATCGGGATATAAATATATATTCGAAATATATAATATATATCCCGAAAAATCGTTTCTTATCCTTAGGGAATATTCCTAACTCTAGGCAAACGAAGTCGCAGACAGATACTAAATATACGAAAGTTCAATATTTAAATTGATTTCTGGATTTCCAGAAACTCCACTCTTACCTACTTATAACGGTCATATAGTGTATGAAGGGCAATGTTTCTAGAAAAATTAAAGGGCAAAGATACATAATTTTATATCATCTTAAATTAGTGTAAGTTTGGATGTGTGCTGCTCAATCACGTCGGAACTTCTAAGCGGATTGAGTTGGAACTTGGACCAAAGTTAGATCACGGTCAAGAATAGTTAGTTTTCTTCGCGGAAAATCTGCAGAACGGGAATTACGCGAACAAAAATACGGGGCGCTGTCAGTAAAAAAATAATTGGATTTTACTGTTTTACAAAAGTGTTAATATTTTTTTTTTTAGTATTGAGTTACGAGATTACAAGACATGTGTTTGATGGCACGCAACAGGCCTGCGCATAACAGCACAATGTCCAAACCATGACCGAAGTAACACTGCACTCGCCTAGAGATATAAGACGATGTATCCCTCCTATGCCCTGTAATTTATCTCAAAATATTTCCCATCAAACCGGAACCCATTGATGTTTTCACATTACTGCTAATCATAAGTATAAGCAATCCACTAAATGTTTCCACTGCCGGGCCTTGGGGTCTTCTCTCAAAAGGAGAGAGACAGGCCATAATCCACCACGCTAGCCAAGTGCGGATTGGCGGATGACGCATGACCTCTCATGCATGTTTTCTCTCACCGTTTTTAAATTAGCGGCATTGCAAGCAAGCAGTAATGCTTAGCGGAAGAATAACTGGCAAATTATGTACGTGGAAGCAGCCCTATACACCTGATGTTGCGTGAAAAAAAAACGAAAGAAATAATGCAGCATTATGCAGATAGAGTATCAGTTACCGCTTGAAGCGTGGGACGCGCGAGGTCTGGGATTAGGATGTAATTGTTCAGTGTTTACTATGGATTTACAAAGTGATACGAGGAGTACGCATTATGGAAGTTACGTTCAATTGTTACTTGTCTATCGTAATTGTGGTATAATGATTTGTTATCAAGAGATCTGAGGAGACTAGATATTTAATTACAGTCTATCGGTTTTTTTATCGGATACACTTCGGAGAGTGTGCGACTGATTTAGATGATCTAATACCACCTTGTCCTTTTTTCTATCGGAATGCTCGTAGCTCGAAAAAGCGACATCGTTTCATGGTTGATGTTCCAAAGACACGAACGAAGAGATTTGACTCTACTTTTGTGATAAGAACGTCTAGGCTGTGGAATACGTTGCCTGAGTGGGGTTTCCCCGATGGTTACAATCTTTGTGTCTTCAAATCGAGAGTGAATCGTTTTTTTCTAGGTAAACACGCTTCATCGTAGACCGGATAAACCTATAAAAGTTAAAAAAAAAAAGATACAGCCCTATACATCTAGACGTCATCGTAAAATTGTAAATACCGCCTGCTTATAATCTAACGGCTAAAAAGATAGTTGGCTAGGCTTAAAATTTACGGCGTACATTAGTTCGCGTAGCTACAATTTCTTGGTCCAAGTTCACTTTCCATTTCCCTCAAGATAGATAATATTGAAAAACACGATCACTAGAAATGATCTAATAAGATATTACAATAGCTCTTCTCCACGGTACTCGACCATTCAGGTCTAGATCAAACCAAACTAGATATCGGATTCGCCACGTGTTATTGTTGTAGGTACAACAAAGAAATTAGACATGTGGAAATGTCTGCTAATCGATTGATGAGATCTGGATAGTACGTGACCTTCAATTGTTTAGTTACGCTAGAAATCTTCTGCACAATTACATCTGATCTAGAGATAGTGTAATAGATGGTCGGATTTCGAAAGTCAGGTTGAAATAAGAGGAACTATTAATTTTCCAAAAACTAAAAGTGAATAACTAAAGTGCACTAACTTAGAAATAGATATTTCAGCTAGAAAAAAATATCTAAATCGCTCTACTTTTTCAAATACTTACAGAGACAGACACGTCAAAGTTATGCTATCCCTACTCCAATTTCATTGGAGTAAAACAAATTTGTTTTACTCCAATGAAATTGTAATTGTAATATAAAAATTACGACATTGAAATTGTACACAAAATAATTGTAATGTTTTTAGTTTTTCGCGCAGTAAATATTAAGAGAAACGCCAATATTTTACATGGTGTGCACACAACTTACGAAGTTCAGAAGATATTATTTTTTAACTTTAACATGTTTACATTATATTCTGCCTCTCTGTCCAGTATGCCACTTGCCATCTCGCCTGATGTTAAGCGACGATGCAGTCTACGATGGAGCGTGCTTACCTAGAAACCGATTCACTCTCGATTTTAAGACACCAAGACAGAACCATCGCGAAAACCCCACACAGTCAATCCATTCCAAGGCCTAGAAGTTTCTAATCACACAAGTAAATAACAATTATTTCACCGTTAGAAAACTACATTTATCAGAACCAAAATAACCTACAAATTAGGCGACCAAAGCGAATTTACAAATCGAAATTTAGTTAAAAAATAAACAACGAAATTTTCGGAAGTGGGAACCCCAAATATGTGAGACACGGCAATAGAAAAGTCGCGAGTCGTTACAGGCTGAAAAACGTTGAAATAATTATTCGATTGGAAACTCCGGCCGGCCGGCACGCGAGCCGCGCACGCCACCGCGCCACTTTCCCGCCAACAGACATTTTACTTTCAAGCGCATATTAAATACGTACACATTTTTTTAAAGACAACAAGCTGATTTATTTCAGCTATACTTGGTATAAGAGACACTTGATTAATTTGATTATATGTTGCGATAAGTATCTAGAATGCTTTCAGGTATGATATGCGTCAGTAGTAAGTATGATAAGTTAGTAAGATTACGTTAGCATGGCGCCTTCTACGCCAGCCTAGGCTAAGCTCGATAGACACTAGAGGCTAACTGGCTGTTTCAGCTGAAGAAAATTCCCTCGTCTGCATCGTTATATATTTTCCCAAGTGCATCCAAACGTTAAAACCGCAATATTCAAAAAAATATGTATAATTCGCAGTCCGCAATTAGTCCGTCCGTGTAGTCTAGTAGACTAAAACTGGGTATACCTAGTATAAATATTCGAAATATTTTCAGATCATAATAATTAAATGTCTCGACGAAAATCTTTCATCATCATCATCATATTATTTTCACATCATCGAACATCAGCACATTTCATAACTATACATTGATTATTATTCATTAAATAATTCATTGTTATTGTTGTAATGCGTAGTGGTGATAAATCTTGTATATTGGATAGTTTGGATTTTACTGAAGCCATGTAGAAATTCATTTCCGATTTCCATTAAATCACGCTCATAAATTGTGGGCTCTAAAAATGTTTGACATGGTCGAGCGCGCAGTGAATTAGAAAGCATCCGAATCTTCGAGCAAAATGTGAATCACGTTTTCTTTTTCTTTCCAGGTGTACAAAGAAGTTAGTTTAGCAACGGACGAAGATTTCAAACCTACGCCGATCCCGCTGAACGATTGGAATAGCAGCGCCCGAGGGGCGGGAAGCACCGAGGTGGAGACAGCAGACACGCTACAAGAGATCATAGCCACTGACGCACCGCCACTAGTCGCCGCCGTGCCCGCACACTACTGGGAAGATGCCCTAAGGCACAGCGTCTACCTCACTCTAGTGCGCGACAAAATCGACCAACTCATCGCTAAAGGCTCTACAGATAGTCGACGCGACCAAAAAGATGACGACCACGACCTATGGGATAAGATTAAAACTGCTCCGTTTGATAGACTCAACACAGAAGAACCGGCCATCTTAGGCGATATCACGGTCATGTCAAAGGGTAGACTATTAGAAGAAACGGACGGATTAAGATTCACCGAGGATGAAATGTCGAAGGAGAAGTGCAATGAAGAGCAATGCAATGAAGGCGTCAAAGCTTATTGGTCTGTGAAACGAGTGAGACAGAGAGAGGCTGAGACGGCACCGGGAAGGTATCACTATGAACTCACGTTTTCCGTTAGTTCGCAAACGCCAAAGAAACAAAAGAAGCCATATGATAATCCTGTTAGAACGTTTACGGTTCGGGAAGGGACTCCAGTGGAAAAACCTCAATACCGTTTTCGAGAGCCAGCGTATGCACCACGTCCGCAAAGAGCAGTCTGGTTCCACAAAAATATAGTGCCAACGCCACCCCGCCAGAGCAAACAAGAACATGGTCTAGACAGGCTGTTTAATTCGTGGTTCTCTGATGACGAACCACCGAAACGATACAAACATGTATCATATGTGCCTCAGATGCATCCTCAGCATTCAAAAATAGGTCACGTAGGAGCGCCGACGGAGCAGTATCACCAGAAACACGGGCCACCACCGTATCCTTACAAGCCCCAATCACAAAATATACCAACATCCTCATTCAAATACCCTCGTCCACCTTTGGCGCCTCCGTTAGGACCACCAGGGAGTCCTCCACTTGGGCCTCCACCAGTAGCCAACCCACATAACAAGCAACATTACATTGATTTAGATGCTATTCGTAATCCAAATCAATTCACTCCGCCTCCACCTCCAGAAATAAAATACCTGCCGCCGTTGAATGCCGTCAAAACTACGAAGCCCTTAGTAATGCCCACTCCACCGATATCATACGCACCATTAAACATCACAATGGATCTTAAACAAATATCGAATTTGACTGAAATGACTACAACTAAAGACCCCGAAATAATAACAGGTTTTACGACATATAGCAAGCCTAAGCCACCACCGACTAAACACAGCTATTTCCCGGAACACGTCCGACCGCCGGTGTTCAACGCACCACCGGGTATATTTGTCACAATGGATAAAAAACCTTTCAAACCAATGCCACCACTCAAGTACGTACACTCGCACAAGCACCATAAAAACAGGCCTGTTGATTTCCGACCAAGCCCGCAAGTCTTGGACGTCCAGTTCTCTGATCCAGATCCACTATCGGACTCCTTCCGTCCGATAGCAATGACCTATGGCAACAACAGTACTAACTCGAGCGAGCAAGCCGACGGTGAACGACGAAAGCCTAACAGAAAATCGAAACCTCCGAAGAAAAAGCACGACATCAAACCGTACCGACATACTACGAGCGTTCCCGATATAATCACCGCAAACGACGATGTATTAGACGAAACGCACTGGGCTAACATATTCGAAGCTTACATGAAAACCACTCCGATGGTGTCGCATAGACTGAACTTGAGTGAGACGACTACGCCATTACCGTTTACTACGGTTTCATCGACGACAACTGCACAGCCGCCACCGAGCACCACCGAAGCCCTGACTACTGTTTCGCAGAAGCCGCGACGTACGCGTCCTCCGGCTTCTTCCCCTAAACCAGAAAAGGTGAAGAAACATAAACGAGTCACTACCACTACGAGCACGTCGACGACGACTACGACTACGGAGAAACCACATCACAGACGACCAGCACAGGATTTAACACCACAGGCGACTTCCGCTACCGGCCCTACGAAACCCGATTGGCAAGCGAAGACTAAAACACAAAACATCACCACGGCGACGAGCGCAAACATTACAAACGCTCCCACAACAGTCACTACTTCTGAACCTCCAACATTATCCACAAATGTTAATCCTACTACTTACAGAGCTATTACAACAACGCGACAAAAGACGACCGTAACAACTACGATAGCGCCGACTACAACTACAGAAAATCCTACGACAGTTTCAACAACTGCACTAAAAAACAATCGATTCCGACAATCGACGTTGATGATTAAAGGCACTTCAGTTAAACACGACAAATGGAGTTCACCTCTTTTAATGGAAAAAAACAAAACGACAGTGGAAAAAGCGAAAACAGTTATACCTGTATCTAGTAAATTAAGAAGAAAAGGGTCCAACTTCCAGGGTTACGTTTCATCGACTCCAAAAGTCGTAGAGGAACGTACTAGAGCATATCACGAAGATCATGTTTTCAATCATAAATTAAACGTAATTAGTCTTGGTAATACTGAAACTACAACTGATGTTGTAACATCACCTATAACGACACCGCCTACGAATGAAGAATCTGAAGAAGAAAGTGAATTCGAAGATCTCAGTGGGACTGGAGTACCAGAAGAGGACGAAGAGACAGATGAACCAGATCACACAAACGAAGGAGATATACAAGAATCCAGAGATCAAAGGGAATATATATTTGACTCCTCGGAACCACAAAACTCAGATCCTGAAGAAAATTCGAACGAAGTCGAGCCAGAATCGGCGTTAACTACAGAAGAAACAATTACCACATCAATACATTCTATTGCCAAAAATAAAACCAAATGTAAAAAGAAGAAAAATGAACAAATGCCAAAGACAGGGCGCGAAAGTGAAAATGAAATATCAGTAGCTCCTCTTGAAACAACGACAGAAAAGCTATCGACGGCTGATTTCTTTAATGAAATATTTGGATTTACTGTTGATCGAAATGAAACGAATGCCAACCAGACAGATTCCAAATATGTGGACAATGATGAAGATTTAGAAGAGTTTTTACACTCGATTAATGAGAAGAAAGACAGTATTGAGACAAATGATGATGAAGAATATGAAGAAGATGACAAAGAAGAAGCAGAGAACTCTCCATTTAACAATGATGAAGACAATAGATTTCCAAGAAACGCCGAATCTTCCTATGAAGACTACCAGGACCGCCCATACAGCTTTCTAGAATTAATGGCCATGGAATAGACTGAAAAATTTCATTATCACAGCTTTAATCCATTGTTTCCAGGGCGACTTCATCTAATGAATGACTTCTTGCCACATAGACATCAAGATAAAGATTGGGGAGAGTAAAGAACCCAATAATCATTACAACCTGTAATGACCCACTCAAATGAAAGTAAATTGCGGTTAGCAGTTCTAATAAATTGGAAATGGAATGAATTGATGAACTAATATCTTACCTGAAATTGGTAGTTATTAAATCTATGAAGTGAGAAGTCATTGCAACAAATGTTGTATCGGTGAGGTTCAAATACAAAGGAGTTATTTCAAAAGGAGGCATTTAATATTCTCCAGTGGCTTATTTAAAAGCACACTTCTCATTTTCACACAGAACATTAATATGTAAATATCACTATTTTCAATAAGATTAGGTTTAAGAAATATTTTTGTATTGAATAAATTATTTTTTAATATAAAAGTGTGTGTTTGGTCTCACCTGCGCCTTCCATGGAGTACTTGTAGATAGGCTCGGGTTTTAATGGCACAAAGGAAGCAAAGGACTCCGGAGTGATGTCCTTTATTCTTTGGTGGTAGGATAATCTGAAAGTTCAGAGAGATAACATTAATTAAACAGGTGATCAAAACATGGATAGGCTGTACTACTTAAAACATCATTTTAAGCAATTATCATTGTTTTATACAATTATTATTTTGCTTTAGTATTAAAATTAACGTGGTTGTTACACATATTGATTAGGTAAACGGGAAACTCCCGTGTAATGAGGTCAGTCAATCTGATTCGAGTTTCGGCCGCGTCCGGCGGCCTTTTTCAAGGAGAGTGTACGCGCTCGATGGCTCGATGGAGTGCCAAACGGGAAGCCATCGAGCGCGTACACTCTCCTTGAAAAAGGCCGCCGGACGCGGCCGAAACTCGAGTCGGATTGACCGACCTCATTATACGTGAGTTACCCGTTTACCTAATCAATATATTTTGCTTTATTAATTTTGATGACAACTTAGTCTAAAATGTACCTTTCTAATTATTAGTCAGGTCTAGTCGGGAGAACGGCGACTGCCGATCCGCAGATCCCGGGTTCAAATCCTATGCACACCACTGTCTTTTCGAAGTCAAGTGCGTAATGCCGCTAAACTTGAATTGTAGTAATATGTAATTCTTTGGCCATTTAGTGACAAAACTAAGGAGTAGTTTACTGACAAACAATTCAGTTATATAGTTATTAACATACCTGAGACACTTGCCGAGCACTTCCTTAATGAACCGGGGCTTGGGATGATCTGCGTCGAGCTGTGTGCACCCCTCCCAGTCCTCCCAAGACCAGCGGTACTGGAAGTTACTCAGGTGGTAAGAGAACCAGTTTACAAACCTGAAATGGAGATGTTATGCTTTTTAATTTTTTTAACGCAGAATGATAGAAATATACAATTCTAGTTACATTAGTAGTGATGCAACACCACAATGGGTTTGATTCCATTGTATTGTTGAAATATTATTATATTATCTTTAGTCTAGTCTTTTAGTAGTTTGATTATAAATAATGCAATCAAATACAATTTCCAATTGTTTAAAAAAACACTTCAGCAAATTAATAATTATTGGAAGAATCGGATCTTCTTGTATAATACCTCTAGAAAAAGTAAAAAATTCACAGCACTGAAACCAATCATAATTATCATTAGGTCATTCATAACATTATATTTACTGGTATACCTATCAAAGCAGGCCACATTCATGGTATCAATCCTCATGAAAAGTATCTCCGTTGCTTGAGCCAGTACTTGAGGCATTGTCGATGGCTGCAGCTTACACAACTCGATCAAAATGGAGCCATAGCAAATCTCCAGATATCTCGGCCTTGGCAGGTTGAACAACTCGGCAAAAATAACCTCTACAATACAGTACTCTAGAGGAATTTTTGCTTTGTATGGAAAGCAAAGGAGTTGAGCGGCACATTCTTTTCTCTCTTGATGGTGAGCTTCCAGAATGTTGTGAAGATGCTCTTCGATGAGGAATCTCTCTATGGAATGGGCACCAGGCAGTACTGGGCCATCAGGGCAGTCTGTGTAGTCAAACATGCGGAAGATCACTCGTGGCATGGGGTATTGGTCATTATCATTATGTGGTGGTGGCTGAAATTAGAAATAATATTATTATATGATAATGACAATATTGTTTATATGATATTATGATAGTATTGTTCATATGATTTAAAAAAAAATCTAGCTAACTTATAATTCAATTTTTGCCAAGTTATAAAAATAACTGCAAAACTTTGAAGAACTTTGAGAACACCCTATTTTTCATACTATGAACAATTCCATACCACATCTCTCTGAGACATTTCTTACCTGAATTGTAGGGAGAGTATGTTGCAAAGCTTCACAAAGTATGGAGTCAAATGCCAGGTAAGGTCTAGGGATGTGCTTTTCTGACCAATTATCTGTCTTCAACTTCTTGATTTGAGCCCACAGACAGTCCAGATACTCTTCTTGTAGATGTGGAGTGTCTGCTGACCACACTTTTAATGCAGGCCAGTGCTTCTTACTGCGCTTATTCAGAAAGACCTCAATAGTCACCAGCAAGTGATCCAATTGAGATTCTTTCTTCTCGTACAACTCACGCCCCACCCAGGGTAATGCAGACAGCACAGCAAACACAAACCAATCTCGTCTAACTTGAGGCACACTGTCTTCATTAGCACAGTCAACCAATGTCTCCAGCAAAGTCAAAAGAGAAGATGCAGCCAAAACATGGCAGTTGACCAAGTCAGCTATGAATCTTAGGCAATATCTTGCAGCATTCCACTTCCCACTTTTCAAGTTATCTTTAAAGGTCTTAACAATGTACTCGACGAATTCACCACCAAAGTTGTAGTTCTTTGCATTGAGTAAGCCCACCAATGTAGCATAGATGGTACATTTCTCGGGCATCCGAATAGCACAATCGGTGAGGATACGTAAAATCTTGACGCGGAAAGTGCTCAGGTCGGCTTCTAAGACACTAGCTAAGCCTTCGAGGTTGCTCTCCAAGCTAGAACTACTTTTCTCGCCGACCCGCAAAATAAGAGATTCCAACCTATCCTCAATCTCTTGATTTTCAGATACACGACGCCTTTTTCGATGCAAACGCTCTGAAATAATATAAATTATAGGAGTATTAGGTAGATATTTCAGATACATAACCTATGAACATGAGCTATAGTTTTCTCACCGTAACCCTCGTCATCATCATGCCCTCTCCTCCGGTTCATAGTTACAGGTTCCAGCTTGACGATTTACAGAGAATTACAATGTAATAAAAGTTAAATTCCACAAGATAGGAGGATAGAAGATAGTACAATTTTATTTGCCAACAAGCTCCAATTTTGCTTCAGTTTACAATTTGCAATCAGACATAGGGATGGGACACGATTGGATGATTTGCTTGCTTGCTGCTTGCAATCCCGAAAAATCGACTTTTTATGTTTTAGATTTTAGAAGGACCTTTCTATCTTTCTACTATTCTACTTAGTCTGTGGACCTATCGGTTTTATTGACGATGAAAAAATATGTGCTGGTAACATTGTTTTGATTTGTAAGTTATCATTTTTAGGGTTCCGTAAAACCTAAAAACGGAACCCTTATAGATTCGTCATGTCTGTCTGTCCGTCCGTATGTCACAGCCACTTTTTGCCGAAACTATGAGAACTACTGTTGAAACTTGGTAAGTAGATGTATTCTGTGAACCGCATTAAGATTTGAAAAAAAAAATTAAAAAAAGAAAAATTATGGTTGCCCCTATACTGAGAACTGAAACTCAATTTTTTTTTCATCAAACCTACACGTGTGGGATGTCTATCGATAGGTCTTCAAAAATGATGTAGAAGTTTCTAAAATAATTTTCGTCTACACTGAATAATGGGGCGTTTTCCAGATGAAGATAGACTTGTCAAAGACAGTTCCCAATTTCACCATAAGTGGCGCCAATGTTCCATTTTGTTAGAGAAATTTCACAAAAACAAACAGTGGTGCCACACTTGGCAAAATTTAGAACTATTTTTGACAAATCTATCTTCATCTGGAAAACGCCCCATTTGCGCGAGAGACACTTCCAAAGTGGTAAAATGTGTGTCCCCCCCCCCCCTCTAACTTCTATAGTAAGAGTATGAAAAATCTAAAAAAAATATGTTACATAATAATATTATGTATAATGTACATGTACATTACCATGTATCCATGTAAACTACGAACGAAAATTGGTTTGAACTCGATCTGATGAGTAGTTTTTTTTAGTACGTCATAAAATACACTATTATTGAAACTTCGATCAAAGTTACAACGAACTACAAGAACTATGTGTACTATGTATATTATTTTACTTGATTCAACGGAACCCTTCATGGGCGAGTCCAACTCGCACTTGGCCACTTTATTGTTCTGTTGTTTGCTAATTTTCATTTGCTACAAAGAGAGAGAGAATGTAATATTTGCTATTTGTTAGTTTGTGGTTACATACTGGTTAGGTGGTTAGTTTGTTTGTATTTGTTTCAATGGTTTTGCGTGAACGTGAGAACTTAAGAAGAGATTTTAGCAGAGCATATCTCTATCTCTCTACCATAATTTCCAATTTCTTTGGTGTTGGTGAAGAGGTGAAGCTGAAGCCGTGAAGGAACAAGGCAACAAGGAAATAGGATGGGATTTTAGCAGTGTCTCTCTGTGGTCTCTCTACTCTACTTAGTCTGTGATTTTAGGATATCTTGATCTTGCTGTGAATTAATTTAAAATTAATAAATGAAATACGTAGTCAAATTATATTATTAATTCAGAATTTTTCTTTACCTACCTAGTGTGTGTATTAATTATGTCTTGTAATTACGCTGAAGGCTTGTCGCCGTATGAGCACAAGGGAATATTGGGCATTCCAGAGGTAAATATTTATCCAATCATAAAATTATTTTGTGTAGGTACGCTCCATAAATTGTGGATACTATTGGGTGCATTCTGGCCCTGGCGTAAAATATTATATTGTTTCAGAAATTTGAGTCAATCGAAAAGTTTAAGGAAAAGTGTGAAATTCTGGCTCAGTACATTAAAGATAGTAAACACGTGGTGGTGCACACAGGAGCTGGTATCAGCACGTCAGCTGGGATTCCCGATTTCAGGTGAATATGCAGTAGTCATTTTAAATTTGCTATGTTTAATATATGGAACGTGGACTCTATTGGCACAGGACCGAGGAAGATGGCATTAAAAAAGAGGAGCCTATACCCAGCAGTCAGATAAGAAAGGCTGTAGATGATGATGATTGACTGTCCTAGTAAGTTAGTTGGTAGTCACTTCACTCACTAAGCCTTGGGTTGTAGCTTTAACCATATTTCTATGTAAGTTTGTAATTACCATATGAGTCTGTATTTACAATTATACAGATGTCTGTGTCTTAGTAGCCCCTAAATAATAAATAATGGTGAACCTTTGTCACAGAACACTAGTCCCAAACTATGTAAAGCTTGTACTATGGGAGCCAGCATAGCTGATGTAATACACATAATTGTAGATCTTCTTGATTGTATCCTCATTACTGACTACCATTGACGTCCTTGACCACCTTCCTCCAGGCACTCCTGTCTTGGGCCATCCGTTAGCAAGGTGTCTATCCACCGGGCTTTGCCTCTACGTCTCTTCCCTTCGACGCAACCAACCATTATTAACTTTTCTAGGCTTTCTTGTCGTCTAGCCACATGTCCAAAAAAATTTTAAGTTGAAGATATATTATACTTATTGAACATAGATACACCCAGATATGAATAATAAACTGTCTTTCATGTTATTTTTTTTGTTAGCCGAATTGCGTCAGTATCAGAGCTTGAGTTGCTTTTTGGCTATGAAACTATTTTGCAAATTTTAGTTTGTTATTTATGATCTAATGCTAATACATGCTCTACTATTCTCAGGGGCCCAAATGGAGTATGGACTTTAGAAAAACAAGGCAAAAAACCAACCACAAATGTATCCTTTGTTGAAGCAAAGCCAACCAAAACTCACATGATACTAAAGAAACTGGTAGAATGCAACAAAGTACACTACATTGTCAGCCAGAATATAGATGGGTTGCACATGAAATCAGGATTGCCGAGGAAATATTTGTCAGAACTGCATGGCAACATGTTTGTGGATGAATGTAACTTGTGCAAAAGGTATTGATTACTTCACATACAAAAATAGTTGTATGTACCTATAATGCAGCTAATTGCAATAGATTTTATTTTTCTTTGTAAACCAAATAACTACTCCACAGTTATTATTGTACCCATTTCCATAAAATTTACAAAACCAATGGTTATTGTATCTGATAAAAGAATAATTTTGCAAATTATTTTAGAAATGATTTATATCTACAGATAATAAAAGTAATGGTTAGTATATTAGTTTGTTCCGAAGTAGTCCCATATAAATTTTGATAAAATTATTTAAAAAAAAATTATATATTAAAATTTCCAATGATATTTTTGTTAACCTCAAAACCTTGCTGTCTCATTGAGTCTCAGTGTGTTTATTTTAGTTGGTTTCACAAAATTTATGAAATTCAGTTGAGTGTCTGAGTTTAAATTTTAAATTCAAGTGTTGTTTTTAGCTAAAATTAAATACTTTTCATATTAATTTCCAGGCAGTTTGTTCGTAGCAGTCCCGCAGAGACGGTGGGTAAGAAGTGCAGCGGTGTCCCTTGTGCCACCGAGCACGTGACAGGACGGCCGTGTCGCGGGCGCCTGTACGACGGCGTACTGGACTGGGAGCACAGCCTGCCTGAGAGTGACCTGCTTATGGCTGAGTGGCATTCCAGGTACCTAGAAATCTTTTTTATATTATAGAGTGACAAGATGAGCAGGACATCTGTCTGATGATAAGCATCATGCCTTTCACATAACAGCATAGTGACACGCAGCTATTGGAACATGAAGAGTCCAAATCATCAACTATCACTGCACTGCGCTTGTCACCCAGAAATATAAGGTGTTTAATCTCTTAGCCCAGTAATTTCTCTGGAAACATTTCCCTACCAGTAATGTGCATATGTGACTGTGTCACTGAAGGGCAATGTTTTCAGTGAAATTACAGGGCATAGAGATTAAACATCTTATATATCTGGGTGACAAGCGCAGTGCAGTTCCAGGTAATGATTAGGACTCTTCATTTTCCAATAGCTGCATGTTACTGTGCTGTTATGTGGCAGGCATTTTGTTAACTATCAGGCACATGTTTGTCCTGCTTGTCTCGTCACTCTATATTCACTCCATAAAAAACAAAAATTTTTGAAGCTAGAACTAAAAAGCATGAATATTTCTTAGGCATTTGATTACATACTAAATAAATATAAAATGACATTAAAAATTGGCATCTGTTTATATTTATCTCTTAACAGCCCCAACCAATCATACTATATTCTAGAGTACCATAACATATTTATAGTGCGCTACTAGACAAATAATTCAAATTTTCGAAAATTTTTAGCCAAAATCTGAATTTCCCCATACACATTAAGAGATACTTTGTAAAGTTACCCAGTCTTAACCAAAAGAAACACACAAGCCAAATAATGATCTACCTTCATCCATCTACAGATAGTTCAACTCATCTGTGCGCGCGGCGCTATGTGTGCGTGCGCTTGTAATTATACAACTTTCATTTGTGTGGCAGTGGCGCGGCAGTCGTCGTCCGAGCAAACCGTGACGAGCATACAAAGTAACTGTATATGTACAAGCTTACCCACACATAGGCCCGCGCGCACAGATGAGTTGAACTATCTGTATCTTGCTCTAGAGCAGGGGTCGGCCAAGTATTTGAGGTTAAAACCTCTTGAAATGTTGGCCTGGATTGTTTTTTTGAAGTACATGTTTACAAGATATTTTTTTTTGTTTTCAGTATTGCCGATCTGAGCATATGTCTAGGAACAACTCTTCAAATCATTCCAAGTGGCAACCTGCCATTAGAAACTGCTAAATATGGAGGAAAGCTAGTTTTATGCAATTTGCAACCAACCAAACATGTAAGTGAAGTTTGCTATATTCATATTTAAATGCTGTTTCAATGGCATTGGATTCCAAGACCAAAAAAATTGATGACTTTTCTATAATCTAGAAGAAAAATCTAGAATTTTATTATGAGGTTTCGAAACTGTAGATGTATCTTTTGAAATCAACTTGTCATGTAAGTTGTAGTTGTAAGATGTATTGTTTAATTGTTTAGAGGGCACAGAAAAGCAGTAATTTCCCCAAAGTGTGCCAAATTTTTTTAGTGAAAACTTCGTTTGCTGCACCACAGACAGATTTTTCGTGGCCTGTGAATTGAATTCAAGCATCACGCTCGGGAATGATGAGAAATTTTCGGGTGAACCATGGCCATTGGCCATTTAAAAATGTGTCAGCATTTCCCATTGACTATCTAGGAATATGTCAGCATTTGTAGATGGCCATTGACGTGGCCACGCCCTCCGGTATCACCCGCGTAGTTTCCAAACTGAACTATCAGACTCTGAGTTATAGGTTTTCACTTCTATCGGCAGTTCCCAAGACTGCCAATTTTTTTATGTTACCAACCTGGAACTTAAAACAGTTGTTTGAAACATTTTATTGAGTTCTAAAGTCGTTTTTGTATGAAGCAACAATTTTTTTCTGTAAATTACGGTATAAGTTCATACCCGATACGCCTCGATGCGTTTGAACAAGAACAAGACACATTTAGATTAGTTCAGGCATTTGTTTTAAATCTGTAATATCTGTATATTCATGTATACAGATACAGTGCTACATTCCTGATCTACAGTTGTTGTCAGAAAATAAAGGCCCGTTTTTAAGTGTCCTTTTATTTATAGACTATAACAAATTATTTGCTGAAACTAGAATTTATTTTCTGTTCACAGGACAACAAAGCAGACTTAGTTATAAACTACTACGTAGACGATATTCTAGAGAGCGTAATGAACATTCTCGCAATAGACATTCCAGAATATAATATAGAAGAAAATCCCACCAGGCGTGCAGAGTCAGCCATCATAGACTGGACTATAAATAGGAAAGATGTCTTGGCATTAGAGAAGATGTACAAAGCAAAATGTAAGGGGGTCAAGAAAAAACGTTGCCTGATCAAAAGCAAGAGAAATAGCTCTGAAACTGAACAAAATAGAACAAAGAAAAGCAAATCAAATGTAGCTTTAAGTGGTACAATTAATATAGAAGATAATGAAACAGTGAAATTAGAGGTAAAAGAAGAAAAAAGTACAGAAATAATCTCAACTGATACTGATGTAAAGACTGAAACGAATTGTGAAGAAAATCAGAATAGCCAAAATGAAGATGACGATTAATGTAAGAATAAGTGTGGTTCGAAAATGTGCAAATGATAGATTTATAAGAATAAGTGATCTACTGTTTAATTTCGACATTTGCAAAATAACATGTAATAAATAATAAGACACCACCAGACTACGTGTTAGAAACCCACAATGATTTGTTTTGGGTATTTTTAAATAGATAAATCTTCAATGCATGTGTTTGTACTTAAACTTCTCTTAAACGGCTGGACCGATTTTAATGAAGTTATTATTTTTAAGTTTTATCTTATTTAGAAAACCGCTGTCGGGTCAGTTGGTTTATAATGATATTGTTGTAATATGATACTTTTTAATTTGTCTAAATAATTGTAACATTTTTTATTTATTATTTCCAAATGCAGTTGTGTTTTATAAGCAGTAAATATGTAACTTTGTATTATTATCAAAGTGCCATAAAACTCACTAAAAGTAACTTTTGATCAAATCTTTCCAGTATTTTATATAATGAAGCGTTTTCCGAATGACTATGACGGCAGCGCCCTGCGCTTTTACCTATTTAGTTCCTGTTTCTTATCTTACCATCTTCACGACAGGGTTTGTAATTCAACTGCTATTCTCTCAAAACGTTTCATTGTTAAGTTAAATGTAAAGACAATTACCTCGCTTATTGTACAATAAATACGACCTTCGATAATTTGAATAAAAAATCGATAGTATTAAAAAAAAGTATTTTATTTAAATTATCAAATAACCCTTTGGTAAATCACACAGGAATGTTATAATATTATGTATAAAAATATAAAATATTTAATTATACTAAACATAAAATACACAGCCCATTGATATAAAATTACTAGGAATGAAGGCTTTTAGAATAAGATAACTTGATGACTTCGAGGAGATAATTGTAAAAGTCAAAATAATGTGTTCTAACCAAAAATTTCCTTTGTATAAGTCTACACTTTCTATTTTATAAGAGTCTTCTACCAAACACAAATCATCTAGCTTATTTATAATAAAGCCATCATCAATAAATAAATAATAATTATTTAGTACGTGACATGGTACTAAAAAACATGTTTTTTTTTATAGTATATCTCATTTGAACTATCTTGCCGTAATGTTATAAATATTTTTAACGATTTCGGTGATACACTGGCATTTCATGTTTTTTCGCTTACCAGTGAGCGTATTGGCGCTCAAACGCACAATAATTGCGTAAGAAATACATTCGGTGAGAAAAGATCTTTGGAACCTATCTAGATTCTAAACATATACTATTTATGTACAGTATAAGAAACATTGTAACTTTTATAAAACTTGAAACTTAAAATAATTTTATCTGAGTGGCCAAGTGAGTTGAAAGGCCAGCAATGTGATGATCGGTAGAACCAAGTTATCAACTTGAACAGTTAGTGCTTCAGCTAGCCCAGATATGGCCGCCGCGACGATTGTCCGGATCAATGCGTTCTTTGCGTCCATAAAACCTAAAAAGACAAAGTTATATAATCCAACATATTTTATTCACTATCAGCTATTCACATGTACCTAGAATCTTTCGAGGTCATCCACCAACTTTCAATGGGCCAGCGTGGTGCCTTGCCTCTCACCTTGCAAGAGAAAGCCTAGAGTCCCAGTAGTGGGTACATTTAGTAGGCTGCTCATGGTATTAATAAGACTGCAGTCATGCAAGACTACTTCATAGATTGTAGACCAACATACATTGATTATGTTAAAGCCAGTGGCTGTGACTAATTTGTACACCTACAGTCCTACAGGTTGAAATAGGTACATATAATTTTACTCAAGGCGGGGTCAAACATACTATCTCACGCTAAAACAGGACGATCTCGCCATAGCCTAGCGATGAGCAATGTAGAGAAATTACAGGACAAAGATATTGAAAATCATCTCATTCTATTCTGGGTGGACGGAACAGTGAACACTGCCGTATTGGGCTGTGCAGGAATGTCGCTTATAGATAAGACTACAGGGCCATGAACAAAATGTATGGGTCATATGAACCACCAGGAGACCTATGTAGGATGATAGAAGGGTATAAAATAATAAGATTCAGCATTATGCCGTCACTTGTAAGCTGCCCAACTGAGTGCAGGCGAAGAGGGAGGGGTTGCGACCCTCGATAATCTCTCAGAGGTAGGTACTGAAACTATAAAAATTGTATTTTTTTTATAAAATCATGCGACAAGAACAAAGGAGCGAGGGTTGTGTACCATTAATGTCCAACTCGCCCGCTTCTAGGCCAGCACGATTCATCGTAGATCGCATCGTCGCGTCGCTTAACATCAAGACAGATGGTGGTCACGTGCGAATATATTATAGTTAAAAAAAATAATATAAGAATAATAAAAAACCGCAATTTCTTACCGAAAATTTGCAAGGCGTAAATCGTCACAACCTGGAGAAGAACATTGAAAGCCGTACCCTCAACAGATTTGTTGGTACCTGGAATAAAAGAAAGATAAAAACATTATAGAACTTTTATATACAAACGCAGCTGAGGTGCTAAATAGTCTTGTCAACTTGCTTTGAAAATTGCTTTTTAGGTCAAAACTGTTTCGCATTCTCTGGATATTAAGATTGAGGTGTTTATTCTATTCTTGTATGCATGTAGATACTTTTTGAGAAAATTCAAGGGCTCGCAAAAATTGTAAAAGTTAGAACAATTAAGTGAAAAAAGGGGGTTTGGTTTTTCGCAAATATGTATCCCCAAAGACTATTACAGATTTTTCAAATATTTTTAGCGAATCGAGCGCGGTAATATCTGGATGGGTGACCGTTTGGCAACACCAGCACCACGTTATGTTGGCGTTTGCAACGGTTATATATATGTTTTTAAATAAAAAAATCTACCTGTGGCTGTTGGTCTCAGAAGGCCCTACCGTCTACCGATTATTTTTGTACTTCACACATTTGACGTATATAATTCAACTTTACAAAATGGAAACCAATCGTAATTTTCAAACCACCTCTGAACTATTATCTACCAAACAAAATAAGAACCATCGAAATAGATTCACAATTGGCGGCTCTATCGCGTAACATATATACAAAAAAAACATACAATTGAATTGAGAACCTCCTCCTTTTTGAAAGTCGGTTAAAAACGTAAATAAATAGTAATTTTCATTAGTTCTTTCACCAACGTTCATACCACGTTGAAAACACCGGTTCTCGTCCGATCACCGAAGTTAAGCAACGTCGGGCGTGGTCAGTACTTGGATGGGTGACCGCCTGGGAACACCACGTAACGTTGGCTTTTTGCAGCTGCTGGTTTTTTAGTTTACTACCATGAGACGGCCCGTCATGAAAATTGGTTCATCGCAGCTTTAACAGATAGAACATAAACTCGGTGACCAAAAATAACACTCTCGATTGTGGTAGCTAACAGAGATAGCTAGGATAAAATATTTCTGAGCGTAGGACCGGAATAATGTACCACGCAATTTGTAGGACAAATTATATTATTATTAAACAACTAGCGGCACATTTCGGCTGCGCTCGGATATTGTCATTTAAAGACTATTAATCGAAATAAAACTATCCTATCTCTCAAGCTGGACCAGACTGATCACGGTGTGCCAATTTAATTTAAAAAAAAAAATTGATAATTGAGGTATTCACACAAAATTTGCTTGATAGTAATCAATTGCAAAAATTGTACCAGGGATTCAGGATTATTAGGGATTATTAGTAGGATTAATTTCTCACCAGTCCACTTATTGTATCCATAGCGCGAGCCGACCCAGCTGGCGGCGGTGTCTCCTATGCCTATCGACAGCACGCCCGCCAACAACTCCAGCCGGTTGCCGGGGTGCGGCACTAACAGCAGCGGGCACGCCAGCCCGCAGTACAGGTACAGAGGCGTCATGGCGAACGAGCCGCTATCCTGGGAACGAAACGAGAGATGAAATGCGTCTGGAAACATTGGCTTTCAAATCTGAACAGTGATCATGTGTTGATATATGGGAAAGGTATTGTGCACGAGGCAAAGGGCAAAGGTTTCTGAAGTCTTTATGTGACAACATGCGAGTGAAGCATGCACGGTCCAGGGGGTCCAGGGGCATCACAGGGGACATGACATCTGAAGTCTTTATGTGGCAAAAACCGCGGAAGCGAAGCCGGAACGGGCAGCCAGTATTTTATTTATTCGTTTTTGGTGCTGTAGCGGCAACAGAAATATATTATCTATGGAATTTCAACTGTCTATTACTAGTTAAAGGTTAAGAGTGCGCCTAAAGCCAGGAAAAAATCAGATTTCACCCGCGCGACGCGTTTCTTAATGTGATGGACATAAAGTCGAGAATAGCATGACACAGTTTGGAGGAAAAATCGATATTTAATCAGGAGTCCATTTTTGACCAAGTTTTATTTAATTACTCAATAACTAAACATAAATTAAAAAAAGTGTTCGGTTACTTTACTAGAACGTACAAATAGAAATTTTATTACCAAAAAATAATGTGGGGTCATCGCTGATAATTTCGAGTACTCGAATTAAAACGGGTTTTTTCGGTGTCATTTTTATTTTTTTATTGTAAAAAACTCTGATCTATTTTTTAAATTCTATTCGGTTATTGTGCTTCTTCTTGATTGTACCAACACGTAAATTTTTTTTTGTCTTAGTTTTTAGTTTCTTAACTTCAGTGAGCGGCGTCGAAAATGTCCTTTTTTCGTTTTCTGGCTTTAGGCGCCCCCTTAGTTACCGGCATCGCGAAACTGACTTCGAAAAGACAATGTTTCGCGTGGGATTTGAACCCGGGGCTCCGGATAGGCAGTCGTCGTTCTCCCGACTAGATCAGCCGTAACTTACCTTTGTTTATGGAACCCTAAAAATACATAATTATTTTAAAAGACAAGAAAATATTTGACAAAAATTGTTCATGATATTTTACCTTCTCATCGCTGTAGACTAAGAAAGCAGCTTGTAGATGCGACGAAATTGGTTCAATTCCGGATTTTCTCAGAGCCTGAAACATATTAGCTATCTTTTACTACGAGAATAGTAAAAAAAGCAGAACTAACAAATACAAATTTATCGAAAAAAAACTGGCATATAATTATGTGCTATTTTAGCCCATAATCTAACAACGGTGTACGTATCGACAATACGTCAGCTGTATAGCAACAGATATACTGGTATTACGCATGTCGGAGACCCAAACCCATAATATTTTCCTCTATCAAAAAGTACTCAACGAAACAAATTAAGTATAGATATTTGTTTAATTTTTCGATATAATTTATTAGGGATGTCTACTTGTCTACCCTATCAAACAAAAAAAGAATTATCGAAATCGTTTCATCCAGTCGAAAGTTATAAGGTAACAAACATAAAAAGTCGAATTAAGAACCTATTTTTTTATTAAATTTGTTGAAAATAAATCAGTTTACCTCAACTAAAATCAGCAATCCGAGCCCGAACGCAGCAGCCAGCATCATCAGCTGTTGGTCGACCACGACCCCGGACAGGAACACCACGGAAGCGAGCAGGTGGAACGTCTTCCGAGTCACTGTGTCAGCTTTCACGGCTACCTTCGTGCGGAACAGGACTACTCCCACTGCTATCAGCGCTACGCTGAGCCAGAATGCAAACAGTTTTATCTGAAATTATTATAAATCAGATAAATAACGTATTTAATTTTCCCCGAAAAAGTAAAACCTACTCCGAGTTAGCATTAAAATGAGACACTCGACTAAGTTTCGTAATTTTTATGATAATGTGATCCAGATAAAGTTAAGCAAACATATGTTTTTGTTGATATTTCAAAAACCACTTCACCAATTTCGATAAAATGTATATGGGATCACTTCTGAACTATTATGATCTACCAAATAAAAAAATAACCGTCAAAATCGATTCACAATTGGCGGAGCTATCGCGTAGCATAAATACATGAAAAAATATACAGCCAAATTGACATCTCACTCTTTTTTGGAAGTTGGTTCAAAATAATGGGTTATTCCCGAAATCCCCTTAGGTTTTCTCCTGCATGGGGATTTGTGGAATTGTTGTCCGATTTCGGGAATACGCCAAAATAATTGACAGTTGCAGAGACTGTTGATGAAAGTGATAACTTGTAACTTAGACACAGATAATAATTAGAAGAAGTTAATGTATCTATATCATACAGTATATAAAATCACAAGTATAAATTGACCTTTTGTAAATTTATTATTGGAGCACTCAATCATCTTTCGTTTTAGTAATGAATTAAACTTATACTCACTTTCCGTGCAGTCCCAAAAACAAAATACCATGCTTTCGGAATACTGGCAAGGCCCAGTAGTGAATGAAGCATTAGAACACCAAATAGTGCTGCCCCCAGAACTACGTTTCTCAAGTACAGTAAGTTCCTTTGATTGTCAGCCATCATGATCAACGCTGTAACAATTATACCCACGCTTGACAACAACGTCTGAAAATAGCCAATAGTTTGTGCTATTGTTAAATGTAACCACCACACTCTCGGCAACACCATTTTATTGACCATTGATCGTAATGAGTTGCCTGATGATGTGGCGTTTGGTTTATCAATTGCACATTACACTGGTATTAAAGAGACTAAATTTTATGTGTCTGTCACAAATAAGGATGTGTGTGTGTGAGGGTTTATGTGTGTGCCTATGTTGTAAGTGTGTACATCTGTGTATATATGTGTAACTTTGTTACTGTATTCAATGGATTTGGGTATAATGTGATTTAAAGGGTACTTGACTCAACCAATATTATTACAAAATGTTCATTTAAGCCAGTGGCGGGATCACAAAATGGACAGGTTATACATATTTATTCATTAGATGAAATGAAAGATCATAGTCATAATTACATCAAGGCTACCATTGGCTTTATTAGAGTTTTGTACAATAATTTACCGGAAGGATTTAAACTGTTTCTAGCAAATCAATTTTGAAAAAAAAAGTTAATCAGCCTTTAATTAGGAGGACATACACCACAAGTGAATATTATTTACATGAAAATGTATTGGTGAATGCACAGAGCTGGGAAAAAAACCTACCTACTACCTAGAAAATAGCAAAAACGGACTAAAGATTGCTATATTTAATTAGGTAGAAGATGTTCTATAATCTCTACTCTCCCCTATTTCCCTTTTCTCCTCCTTATCCAAGATATATGTACCAAAAAGAATCTAAATGACAAAGGTCACAGAAAGTACCAAGAGTCTGTGGAGTTGCTAAATGTAAATTTAAAAAAAGATGTATGTATTCATGTGATAGAAATTGTACTTACATTAACTACAGCAGTGATCAAATCAAACTCGTCATCATCATTTTCAAACTGGCGCCCAACTGTCATCACTACAAACAACACAATGCTCTGAGCCACCAGCATCGCCTCTCCAAGGGTGAATGTCTTCGGATACTTCATTATACAGATTCTCAACAAAATACTGAATGAAAATATAGATGGCACAGCGATTAGTAGTGACATTGTGAGATCTGCAAATAACAAAACACATTATAACATTGGTAAATGACACAATTTACATATACCAGTGAAAGAATAAATTGTTTGTGTATGTCTAAGCTTAGTGTTGTCTACTTAATAGGGTAATCATTCAAAGAAATTGATATTGATGTATGTACTACCAATCAAATTATTTTAATTTGTTGGCCTTGCCATCTAAAATAACTGCCACAAAATATACATTGGCAGAAATGTGACAGCTAAAAGTTACAACACGCACCATTCATGAAGAGTTGAAGTTAAACAGAAAAGTTACAACTAAATCTACTCAATCAAGTGTGTTTTTGTGTAATAGATTACTTTGTATTACAGTAACAGGGTAGTTGTTTTTTGAAATGACAAGTTCTTTAGCTGAGTTGAGAACTTTTTGCTAGGGGAAAATCTCTTGGGTTCGCATCACCGACATGCTCATGCAGCAATGTAAGGGCAAATCATCGTTTTTTTTTTCTTTTTAATAAAGATTGTCGAGATGAGCAGGACATGTGCCTGATAGTAAGCAACTAGCACTGCACTGCGCTCGTCACCCAGAGATCTAAGATGTTAAATCTCTAAGCCCTGTAATTTCTCTGGAAACATTGCCCTTCAAACCGGAACACAGTAATGTTTGCACATTACTGCTTGGCGGTAGAATAACTGACAAAGGTGTGGTACTTCCCCAGGCGGACTCTGCTAAGAGTCCTACCACTACTAAAGTGTAGAATCGTAAGTGTGAAATCGTAGTGACAGTGGAGCAGCAGAGTGGAACTTGCACATCAAATGCTTTTTGGATGGGTCAAATCTTTGCATTATCAACATGCATAATAGCAATATATGTAGCTATACAGGTAATATATTGTGCTACATGAGTGCTGTTTAATACTGAAATTCTTAGTTTTCACACACATCCAGTCCCATGACTGCCAATTTCTTTCTGATATTTGTGGCTCTTTTATCTCTGTACCATAAATCCTGAGACATTTAGATATAGGTAGATAGAAACACTTTATTGTTCACGACACAAAACCCAAAATAAATAACCAAAAAGATACATTCTTTAAATCTAGTGAAACAAATGGCGACCTTATCGCTAAGAGTGATCTCTTGCAGTAAACCATAGGATGGAGAGAAAATTTTACATAGCAAAAGACATGCATTTCAAGAGCATTTGTGTCCCACTCCTCAGAAGTTTAAGCAAAATGGTTAAGAATTTGTTATTGCTCTTCCTTAATTTCAAGTAAAACTAGAAAAAGAGATGAATATGAGTTCTATTGCAGTTTGGTATTTAAACCTCCAAGTTTGGCTCCCAAATACTTTTATTTGATGGGAACTATTTCTCACAATACACATATTTGAAATACTAAAATAATCTTAATCTAGATTTATAACCAAGACTGATAGATAGTTAAAATAATGATTACCTTTTATCACAAAAGAGTATAACAACAGAGCCGATACAAGACTTGAAGCTAAACAACCTCCATAAACTTGATCCTGGAGCACCAAACATGATACTGTCAAAAATGCTATAAACAATATACAGTAAAATGCTAATCCCAGTGATGTGTAGGCTACTATACTATATGCTTGTGAGACATTGTACAAGAAGGTGTATATCATTAAAACTGCAGGCAAAATGATGCAACACCATAAACCATTGCTGCTTGCATCTCTGGAAAATTGAAAATTACATTGTTATTAGCTTAAAACTCAGGAGATAAGCTCGATCAAAGTTCAAGTCTGAATCAGATCCGGTTATAATATAGTCAGCAGAATAGCTGGTTATTGTAACACTTTAGTTATATACCTGGTTAAAATGTTAGTTAGATACCTGGGTTCAATGCGAGCTTCACGTAAATTGCGAGTTATAAGGCGATCATTAAAGTTTAAAAACAAAAGGTACTTTTTGTTTACATAGTTCAGTGACTGTGTTATATTGTCGTTCTCATTTAATTTACTCATTTTCACGTCTCACTTTTCAGTCAGCGTCTTTCTTGACTGAATGTACTCTTTGCAACCGCAACAGCTGTAAAATATTTATATTCACAAGAAACTGTAAAATAAAATTGAGAAAATATTAATTTTATCAAAATATGAAACTACCACAGAGTAAGTAATCACCATTAGAGGTGGGCGATTATGAGATATACTAATGAAATCATTCCATTATGAGAATGTCTCGAGATATCTCGATTTTGACAGTTTGTAGTTACTAATTAGTAGCCAGTCACGCACGCACGGTCGCTAGTCGCGCGCGACTCGATTTACTCACAGCACAGCCGCGTGGGGTGAGAAAGGGACAACACGATGCGGTCTCTCAGCGGTCCGCTATAAAAGAGGGACAGCAAGCAAAAAAGCTACCTAAAACTTACAAACTATCAATACAAAAATCGGTAAACTTACCATTAATTAAATCAACATATTTATAAGTAAAAAGTGTCACGTTTCACACCACCGGCACCGTAATACAAACAAAAGAAACCAAATAAACCTATGTCGATACTACTTAAGTCATGGAAGAACTGTCGTCGACTTCATAAAACACGATTAGTAGTACTAAATACTAATAATATCATTCCATTATGAAAACATTAGTTACTAATTCGATAATCGATTATCAACATTAGTAATACAAAATAAATCGATTATGCCGATCATTCATAATCGCCCACCGCTAATCACCATTGACGTATTATATAAATAGACTTATGGTCTGAAACAAAAATCACCAATACACAGCCCCCAGTTCAACTCTCCAAAGTTGTCAAAGTCATTTGACTTTGACAACTGACTCGTAATATCGCACTAGTGATTGCGATCCGGCGTAATTTACAGTCCGGCCGGATCCGACTGAATTCCCGTCGATCACTTATAAGCTGGTTTATCAAATCGGGATAATTTTCGTTTTGCGGTTCCAAACGAACTGTTAGTATGTTAGTCAAGTGTAAGTAAGGATATCAGGTAAAATAAAGGTGGGTTATATAAATAAAAAATGACGACTATATCAATTTTGATTTCGATCGAATAATTAATATTTATTGCTTTTAAATTTAAAATATGTGAACACCAGTGTAGCGATTCTGAACCCAGTCAGATTAATTCCGACACGGAATCAAACCTGTAGGTCTTTGTCTTACGCTTTTAGAATGAATGAGAGAAACAATGATTCATTATTATCATTCCAAATGTTAGCCATTCGGATTGCATTTAGAAACAGTACTCATATTATTTCCAATGTTACAAATATTAGTTTTACGAATGAAATTTGTCGAAATATGCGTCAATCACACCAATCGATATTACATGAACATTACGATGTATATATGATAGCATATAACGTGACAACGTCATTACAATACATTGATGAAATGATTACAGACAATAGAATCCAGTGGAAAAACAAGTACAAAATCAAAATTTTAGATTTACCCCCAACTACCTCGGATTTGTTATATGTATAACATTGTACTATTCAAGCCCTTTCATTTGATACCCATATTGAGGGAGTAGTGAAACGTATTTCACCATTTTGTGGTGGCAGCTATCCTGGATTTAAAATTTGTCATAGTGCATAGTATACTATTAGCACACCCCGGACACTCGAGTAAAATTCTATGGAAACGCCGATGTTCAATAACCTGCTCTCCACACAACTATGCAATGTAGTACAGACACACGCATGTGTGTGTGCGTTAGTTATAGGGCTACTGAATACTGAATTGAGACCGTTTTACCTGAAATAAAACGGTTATTATATACTTACCTTAGTAGAAGCTTATATAATTATATTGAGATAGGCAGCTCCATTTCCCGTTGTAGCAGTTATCTCTTTCTATTGCTATAGCTCTGTCTCTTTCGCACACCCCTCCCTTCTCGCCAGGCGCACGAGGTAGCTGGAGGCTCCGAGCTTGCTCGTCATTGCGTCGAAATATATCACCAGGCAGAGATAAAAAGTAAGCTTCTACTAAGGTAAGTATATAATAACCGTTTTATTTCAGGTAAAACGGTCTCATTATACACTTGACCGTTAGTAGAAGCTTATATATATTGAGACCTGTTTGTTATCGCCTGGTGAGAGGAACGCCAATGTGATATTAGGGGAAGTATACAGTTTGGCAGAAATCACCATATGAACACTAATTCAATAACTGATTATTTATTAATCTGCAATCTTATATCCAAGACCTAGTAGAATTTTATTGTTCCATAATTAGTTATTTGGAGAAATTCTTGTCAAGCTGTATTTGCGAAGGTCAGTAATTATTAATTACTCTTCTATTGCAACAAAATATGTGTGTGATGAAACACTGATTTGTTATGCTATTTTTGGACTAAATCGTCATCCTTGACAATATAATTATTATTATATGGAATGGTATGAGTACGTTCGAATTTTTATGATCAGAAGGATGGCAGCAAAATTTAAGAGTACATTTCTAATACCCAAATATTATATAATACACCTTCTGAGCATTAACAGAAATTTGTACAAAGGTTTGTATTCAAAATAAATTAATTGGTATGAAAAGGGTAGAACCGCTTTCAATATCGTTATTAGTGTTATACAAAGAATTAGTCGACACTTCTCCAAAATAATAGGACCTATTTTTGAAAAGATTTTAAGTATCACTTACTGCCCTTGTCTAAAATTTCGTCTAAAAGGAAGATTGTCAACCGAACTTTTTGAGATTACAGCTGACCGTACACTTCATGGTGTAGCGCTTGATGCCTGCGGTCTTCAGAAGAGACTTGTACCATCCGGCGATGACGGGACTGAACTCAAGAGACGGAGGACGTCATGAAGCTTTAATAAACTTGAGCTGTTGGAAATACGACGCCATTCGTTTAAAATGGTTATCGTTTCATGTATCCAAAATACCGGACAAAATACAGATTTTGATTCAGAGTGTTTGCCAACAGTTTTTTTTTTTTTTTTTAATCTCTGCATTCTAGTCATAATCTCATTAGCTTAAACCCAATTTGAACCCATAACATAATATGGTAGTCTAATTATCTATAGGTACATTTATCTTTGTCTACGGTCAAAGTGACAAATCCTAAATTCTGCGGCTTGAACACAGGCACAGAAGGGCAACGGAACCCCTAATAATTTAAAAAATATTAGAAAAATGTTAAGGGCATACTATTTTGCCAGAACATTTTTATCCCAAATAAATGGTTTTCGACCATCTTGCATTTTAGGGCCATGGCTTTTAAACATGTGTCACTTAAACGTTATTCATTAACGTAACCTTGGCCATTAATTCCCTTATTCCGCATAACATCGTGTGGAAACAGCTGATTTGTGAGGAAAAATTTGAGAAACCGAAATTGATATACGGTCACCTAGAAAGAGACCTAAATTCAACCCGTCCGTGTAAATAGGATCTATATTATTTTATTTGGTTCGCGAAAACCAACCGTTTCATGGCGCTTTATTCTCTGGGTAGAAGGCCGCTACGGTTCGAGTAAATAAAAAGATACTTGACTACCATGCCACGTCTTTGTTTCCTCACCGCCACATCTGGAGGTATGGAGCTTCCAGAAACCATGACTTGGACTTTTGATGCCGATGGTTGCAACCCAGTTGTTGTATCGAGTATAAAGTCAAAAGATGAAATCGTTAAAAAGTGAACGGGGCTGTGTGTGACTGACAGGTCTCGTGATTTTAGGTTCGCTCGCCAAAATACCGTCTCCCGCGTGGAGCTATTATGAGGTAGGTTCCCGTTGCTCGACTTAGATCACCAATACTCGTCATCAATACACTTAGCATGCGGAATAGTGGCGGGAACACCCATGCCAGATGAACGTTCCAAGATTTGCTGAATGCGTACGACGCATCAACGTGTCGTAATCGTTTTTATCATAATCGTTAATTTTAATATGTTACATAATTAATTACTACCATTGCATAGTACAAGCTTTGCTTAGTTTGGGTGACCCCAAATGGATGGTGTTGTTTGTGAATTATCCACCATTACACGAATTGCATATTTGGACGCGAAAAAATTTGATCACCGGTGTGATTATCTTTTTGCAAAGATAATTTTTGTTCATCTCCGAGTTAAGTGCCACTCGGAGGTGTATCTGTGTCTGGACTAACAACCTGATTGTTTAGGGTCCTGTTATGCGATAAATTTTGAAATGGATCTCGAGGAATGCTCGTCTAAGATCAGCAACATTTTGAACGGCAGGTTCATCAAAGACAGGGACTTGCCCCAATACGTTGCATAAGTAAACTATCGCTGAATGGTCGTCGGATTAAATTAGCATGGAACTTTTTGCCATGCTCGATGCCTGCAGTTGCAATATCCTCAAGATGTCTAACAATTATTTTATATTGCAATGGAAGTGTTCCTCCCCTGGTGCCCAGGACACCCGACATGGTCTGATTATTTAGTTGGCCTCCCTTGGCAAAATCTGAGGCGTTTGTGATTCAAAATGAGTTGGGAGAAGCATATATGATGAATTGCCGAAGACAGATGACGAGCACCGGATGGGTTAAAAATATATCGTTGAGGTTGTGCTGAAAAGGGACAGAAACTTCGGCGACTTAGCCTTCCTCGGAGAACAGCGAAGCTTGCAAAATACATTAATCCACCCGACTTTGTGGTTCGATAAAGAATACCTTGCGAAGAAAACGCAATAATTTCACATGTTTCCCCTCGCAGGGGCAAATACCTACATCCCAATATGCCTTCGCACAGGCGCTGGAACAATGGTTATGATACAGTAAATAAGAATAGCAACACCTCTATAATGTGCCCACGCAGGGCTACCAATACAAATGAGACGTCAGAACGTCAATATAACGTTGGCTTAGCTTTAAGCTTAGCAACAGAAGTACTCTATCTTCGATCTCGCGGATCGAGACCTCCACAGAGTGGACAAAGGTAAGTTGGCTTAGCTTTAAGCTTAGCAACAGAAGTACTCTATCTTCGATCTCGCGGATCGAGACCTTCACAGAGTGGACAAAGGTAAATGCTGTACTTGACCGTCAGGCTGCAAAGATTATAAAAGACAGATACAATGACGAGGAGCCTTTTTGGGCCGGTCCATATACCACGTTATATAAATCGGTGGAAAAAGATGGCAGCATCAGATTTTGATAATAAAAAGGTACCGCATACCGTTTTTGGAAGTACCTCCTTTAGTAACACCCGACTCAAAAGACAGTGTTTTCGTACTGTGGAGTCGGAAAAGATGTCCTCACTCGTTCTACAAAACGAAAAATTGATACTTACTTTAGACAGATACAATGACGAGGAGCCTTTTTGGGCCGGTCCATATACCACGTTATATAAATCGGTGGAAAAAGATGGCAGCATCAGATTTTGATAATAAAAAGGTACCGCATACCGTTTTTGGAAGTACCTCCTTTAGTAACACCCGACTCAAAAGACAGTGTTTTCGTACTGTGGAGTCGGAAAAGATGTCCTCACTCGTTCTACAAAACGAAAAATTGATACTTACTAAAAGTACGGAAAGTACGTCCCTGACGTCTGACCCGTTCGAGTATGCCGAGAAAAGTGATATATTTTCGCGGGGAGAGAAAGAACTTTATATGCTATCTATGTAGAATCCGAGGATTTCCAGCGTTTCCAATATCTACGTAAAACGTAATGAAACGATGTATTTTTATTTTTTATATAATTTGCGTAATCCAATTTATTAGGTAGGTACCTGGGTACCTACAGACTTTTGGCGCAATGCTTAGGCCGAAAAACAGTAATCTCAAGTTATTCTTTCTTGAAAAGGACGCGTAAAAACCCGTCTGTAAGACTGGTCACCGGCACATTGAAATGAGCTTATGAAAAGACACAGTCACACATTTGCACATTCGATCATGGGATTGGAGGAAATCCAGCACACGAAACATATTTATTGATTGAAATCTTTTCTTTAGCACATATCGGTTGAGTGAGGGTATTTCGAGTACGAGCTATCGCTTTTTTTATACCGAAAACAGAGACGACACAAAGTTTTCCGTACTTTTAGTAAGTATCAATTTTTCGTTTTGTAGAACGAGTGAGGACATCTTTTCCGACTCCACAGTACGAAAACACTGTCTTTTGAGTCGGGTGTTACTAAAGGAGGTACTTCCAAAAACGGTATGCGGTACCTTTTTATTATCAAAATCTGATGCTGCCATCTTTTTCCACCGATTTATATAACGTGGTATATGGACCGGCCCAAAAAGGCTCCTCGTCATTGTATCTGTCTTTTATAATCTTTGCAGCCTGACGGTCAAGTACAGCATTTACCTTTGTCCACTCTGTGAAGGTCTCGATCCGCGAGATCGAAGATAGAGTACTTCTGTTGCTAAGCTTAAAGCTAAGCCAACTTACCTTTGTCCACTCTGTGGAGGTCTCGATCCGCGAGATCGAAGATAGAGTACTTCTGTTGCTAAGCTTAAAGCTAAGCCAACGTTATATTGACGTTCTGACGTCTCATTTGTATTGGTAGCCCTGCGTGGGCACATTATAGAGGTGTTGCTATTCTTATTTACTGTATCATAACCATTGTTCCAGCGCCTGTGCGAAGGCATATTGGGATGTAGGTATTTGCCCCTGCGAGGGGAAACATGTGAAATTATTGCGTTTTCTTCGCAAGGTATTCTTTATTTATCAGCCAATATATATATATATATATATATTTTTTTTTCATGTCATTTATAATTTCCTGATGCCGCTAGTTTTATCAAAAAGTGAAACGCTTCCGGTTTAAAAATAAGGGAGTTTGATGGAAGAATTTTATGTATTCAAGGTTACTTTAATTAACGGATCGGGTAAGGTCTTGAATCGAGTCGCCTGAATTTAGGGGGGGGAGGGGTGGAGGGGGGTGGGGGGAGGGGAGGGTAACACCCCCCCACCATTTTCGCCTGCCGGAATCGCGTAGTTTTTTTTTAATTTAATATCAAAGATCATTTTATCTACTCTATTTAAACACTTTTACACCTAACTTTGGGGGAGGGGGAGTGGGTAGGAAGGGGGGTTAGGGGCAGAGAACCCCCCCCTGAAATTTTCCCCTGCCGGAACTGCATAGTTTTTTTTAAATTTAATATCAAAGATCATTTTGTCTACTCTACTAAAACACTTTTACACCTAAATTTAGGGCGGGGGAGAGGGGTAGAGGGTGGGGCTAGTTGTATCTGTCATTGATCTGGACCTAACAGGTCAGAGTTGGATTTGTCACTAATTTTGACCTAACCGGTCTAACTTGGACTCTGGGTGGGCTCCCGCCAGAAGCTCTTGCGGTCGCCCCTGAATGTTGCTTCGCCACACTCAGCCTTCGTTTCGCTACGGAGGTCGCCGGCTCGCTTCGCTCGCCACCTTCCCCCTTCGCTCAACTCGACTTCATGCGGCGAAGCAACATTCAGGACCTCCCTTGAGCTTCTGGCTCCCGCATTTTTTATAAACACTCTAGGGGTAGTAGCCACAAGACTAGGTGGAGTCGGGGTGCTCTGTGTAGGTTTTGTGACTAAACCTAACCGGTCTGAGTTGGTCTCTGGGTGGGTGGGTAATTTGTTAAGTATTGAAGGGAGGAAAACGATTTTAACAAAACGATGTACGAGTATTTATTTTAATTTATAAACATAGTTGATTACACTGATCATGATCAACATCAAAAAAAATTTTTTTATTTTTTTTTACTTTATTGAACCTTAAAAATCGCGATCAAAACGTTTCGTTTCACGAACTTAGACATAGCAGACATTCAAATTTATGCAATATTTCCTGATATTGCGTTCCATTTCACGCATCCGCGTGTTTTTCGTGTGAATTTACAGAAACTTTAAATATTAATTAAAAATATTTTCGCGTAACTCCGGCAGCTAAAATCGAATTGGGAGGGTCAAGACAAAGCCCCTTGACCATTCCACATTAGCAGTATCCTCAAATTCAGGCGACTCGATTCAAGACCCGACCCAACGGATCCGTAGCTTGATTTAGAATTGAACTTTCAATATAATAAATGCAGTTTGCGATTCCCTTTTTTGACTTTTTCAGTTAGCGAGTCGCGCCTCACGGGCTTAACATGAATAGCTTTCTAAGGCTATAGGTATCTACCAAATTTTAAAATGTTCAAAGTAATAAATGTATTTGCCAATAACAACAAAGTAGGTATGATGGCGTAGAGTGTCTTACGCCCTTACCTCTTCGTTTGGTTATTTACTTGATTAAAAACATTAATTTGAAAATTTTTTAGGTTTCAAACTAAATCAAAACAAAAAATCAAACACGTTTTTAGAGGTGTTGCAATCGCGGGTCTTTTAATTAGTCTCGATATCGGATAAAAAATTTCAAACTACCCACAAATTATCGGAAGTGAAGGTTAGCGCCACCTCGTCTGAACTGTTAAGACCGATTTCAGGGTATTTGCTGTATGTGTAGATCTTGGCCTACATCTCGAAAGATGAGCTACTCATTATCATTAACACAATTAACAAAAGTGTGTTCATCAAGATTCCAAAGCATGGATTTTTGTTAAATTTCTAACGGTCTAGATAGGTTTTCTTTAAGAAGCCTCTTTTTTCGTTTTCTAGACCGACGGCATTGAGAGTTATTTCTCTTAACCTTTGCTGACGAGTTAAGAGGTCGACGAAGACCTGCTACTATTGTACTAGACGCATATCTAGATGAAGCATGAAGCTTGCGTGAACGCGATTCACGTTTCTTTAATTTGGTACTAGACCCGTTTCAATTTGGCAGTCGGATTCTATAATTTATTTATCTCCTTGAAATTTACCTAGGAAATAATAACATACACCTAGGGAAGAAAAACATTCACCTAGGAGAGAAAAAAACATGCACCTCAGAAAGTAACGTAAGGGTTACAAACACATTAGTATTATCTGAGGGTAGTTATGTATTTAAAATCGACAAAAAATTATATGAACAATATAATCTGCACGTAAAAAATTAGAAAAAAGAGACAAAATATATCTCGAAGCAAAAGCAAGCTTCGACAAGCATTATTAGGTTTAAATTTAATCAAAAAAGAAAACGAACGATAATATCGTTTTGCAGAAAATGTGTAAGCACTTACGTGGTTTCCTTTGGAAAATCACAGAATTTAATAAGAGAATTGGGATTCTCTTGATACATGTGAACTGCACGGGAAATGTCACGCCAATGACGAGCAAGCTCGGAGCCTCCAGCTACCTCGTGCGCCTGGCGAGAAGGGAGGGGTGTGCGAAAGAGACAGAGCTATAGCAATAGAAAGAGATAACTGCTACAACGGGAAATGGAGCTGCCTATCTCAATATATATAAGCTTCTACTAACGGTCAAGTGTATAATGTTTTATTGAATAGTTGTCCCTCTTGAGTTCACTTTGTGACGTAAAGTGGTTTCTCTTTCTCTAATGTTGAGTTACATCAATAGATAACACCGCGTAAAATCAAACGCAAACGATGATAGATACCTATTTCTGTTAATAGGTACAAAGTCGCATATTATTTTACACTTACCCAAGATCCCAAGAAAGAAGCTTTATTCAGCACATGCATTATCCATTTTAAAATCAGTGGTACCAGAACTGTCCGCTATACTATACCTACTAAATTTCACAACACAATAATATCTATTCCATTACACATTTTTAATTGCACTCGACAATGCATTCACTTTTCACTCAATAATACACTAAGGAACACTGCAATAAGTGAACTATAATTATTCACAAATACGTCAACAAACAATGAATTACGTAAATATGTATTATAGGTATTATGATTGCTCAAAATCACAGAAAAGATTACGGTTCGCGATTCATGCCGGCGGTCGCGACTTGTTGACTCTAGTGTTGCTAGTTCCGGATTTGATTTTCTCCTAATTACGTTTTAATGATAATAATTTACAAAATTAATCATACATTATCATATTATTATGTTATCAAATTCTTAGGAAACACATATACGTAGTAGTATATTTTCGATTTTCTATAGAAGTTATTTTATGATAATATCCACAAAATGTAAATGCACATAGATAGGAAGATAGGAATCAATTTCGCCAAATGCGTAATGTTTTTAATGCGTGTGTGTCAATGTTTCATTGAGAAGGTATATGATCTACTTTTTCACAGCATCATTTTTGATTAATGTTTCACAACGAAACATTGGGGTTTACTTTGGTGAAATTGAAAATTATCTTTGATATATGTGCCTCATTTTTTCACACATTTTTTTGTTGAGCAAAAAAGGATTGAATTAAACCCAGTAAATTTGTGAGAATGATATTTACTTTTATTAGCTTTATTAATAACCAACGCTGTTTTTTATTACATAGTTCAATGATTAAGTAATATTACAAAATTATGCAACGATTCTCCTACATTATGATACAGTTCGTATAATCTGATGCACCATGTTCATAGCTAAACAATCGATGGGACCTGACACACAAGTTTTTAATCACGGGCAGACACAATTTACTTCTACTCTTTCTTGTCTTTTAGGGTGCGTACTATTAGTCAAAGTCGAATGTACACATCGTCGTCGTCGTCGTGTTTGGTCAAATGACAAAACACATTTAATTCATCACTATTTTTGATGTTTCGACCACACTTAAGATGTGTATTTTTATTTTAATAGTGTTTCATGCACTCAAAGAGTCTATAACCGTCATCTCAAATTAAATTCCGATATTTCGTAACGATGAAGACTTCAGTCAAGAAGTTCCATCTTGTGAAAAGGGCTTAAGTCTAGCAACTTACTTTGCGAAAATGGGTAGGTTCAATAAGATCTTAAATGTCATCATTGAGAACTCCATAATCGACCTTACGGTATTCAAATATTAAGTTGTCTACGACAATAAATATGACAACACACTTTAAAAATTGGCAGTCATAGGAACTGCCGATAGAAGTAAAAACTTATAACTTAGAATTTGATAGGTTACTTCGGAAACTGTGCAGTTGAAACCGGAGGGCGTGGACATGAGCATGGCCGAGCGTGATGCTAGAACTCAATTTACAGCCCACGAAAAATCTGTCTATGGCGCGCCAAAATTAATGTTTACATCAAAAACTAAAGTACTAAAGTTAAATAGATTATAGGAACTACTACTAATTATACTGCACAGTACTTGGAAACTTGGTAACATATTGAGATATTCAACTTTTTTATATTTAATCATGTCATTAAAAAAACTTTCAAAGAAACACAAAAACTCGTAAGTCTAAAAAAGTATATTTTGAAGTCAGATAAAAAAACAGAAAATACAGAACCATCTCAATAAACTATTACCAGTTTTAGTAAATATTCACTAGGTTGGCCACACTGTAGTGACCGAGTAAGTTACGAAAATTTGAGGTTAAAAATATTAAAACTTACGTTATTTTATCCTTAGGAAATTTAAAAAAGCTTTTATTTTTTTCCCGTTTTGTTGACGGACAGCCGTAAACAGCACAGCAGCCCACCATGATAATATTTTGTTGGAAATTTGATGTTGGATGCCAGCCTTTCGTTGAGTTCTTCTCGCGTACTTGCGGGGGAGGAAGCTTGATATTGGCGGGGGGTGGGGAGTGTCCGTTCTATCTATATTATCTATTCTATGCTATTAGTCAAGCCCTTTCATTTAATACCCATATTGAGGTAGTAGTGAAAAAGTAATGTTATTCGCCATTTTGAGTGATAGCCATCTTGGATTTGAAATTTGTCATAGTATTTAGTATTTTACTAGCAAAGTCCTTTCATTTGACATCCATATTAAGGTAAGTTGCAAAGAAATATTTTGTCCACCATTTTGTGGAGACGGCCATCTTGAACCGATATTAACCAAACATAGCTACGAACCACCGCACAAAAATTAACCTTCAAATAAAAAATCACCGAAGTCCTATGGCGAAATTATTGAACTAAGCCATTATAATATCATAGGTTTCATCTGTCATTGTAGCATACGACAGTGGCTCTTTTCGCCAACGGTCATGAGTGGTGGCGCGGACTCTATAATATGATGTCATCTAGCGGCAAGTAGCTGGTAAACTACTGCCGCTAGATGGCATTATCATATTTGAAAATAAAATGTTCTCTGTACAAATTCTAATCATATAATTTCATATAAATTTTTAAACTGTCTTCCATTTCAATGCATTTAAAATATAATATACGTATATTTCTTAGCTAATAGACACTTTCCTGTGTGTCAAAAATAGCTCCTATTCGCCGGCAATCAACGCAACATGCGATGGAAGTTTCATACAATGTTGTTACGACCGATACAGTATAGATGGCGCTAAAACAATATTTTTTAAATCACTCATATCTTCAATTGATGTGTAAAACAAATTGTTACATACTAAAATAATCTGTTGTTTTTTGAAGTGAAAACTTCTTTAGGCGCGCTATAGACAGAATTTTCGTGGGCTGTGAAATGGACTCATGATCACGTGATCATCACGCTCGGATATGATAAGAAATTTCGGGTAAACTCGGGATGCTAGAGCGAGAAAGATAATGTGGTCAACAAACGTGCCAGACCGAGAAAGATAATTGTTAGAGGAGGACATGGGACAATACATACTTTTACTCTCTCTCGCTGCTCACTACCAGAGTTGACACTTTAGCGACTTTCTCGCTGAAACTGGCGAATTTTTAAACTTTTATCACGACATTAACTTCTAGGTACTTACCACATCAATTGAACCTGTTACGAAATACTGTTAAATTTGCATTTCACGTCCATTGCAAAAAAGTTATGGTTGTAATATTTTATCACAGCACTTACACTACGTAAACACACAAAATGATACCCATTTTCATAAGAAGGTGCTTACACAAATACACTATAACACAACATATTTATGCATTTTTAGCGAAATACATATATATGACATAACTAAATAGCAAACACTAAAAACTTGCGAGTTTTAAACGGCATTTTCGACCCGCGTATTTTTTTTTTAAATTTATTCTTGGCCATGGATACTAATCATTCAGCCGTAAAAGTTTTAAATTAAAATTATTTAGTAGTCATTATATAGTTAAGTATTTCTTATTTTAGTTTTCACTTCTGCCGTGCGGTTTTAAGCGCACACATTTTTTTTTTTCAGATATTTGTTAGACAACGCGATCATTATAAAAGGCCGCCGTGTTTTAGACATCGGAGCCGTCTTTTATTCCGCTTTTATTGATAGTCGTTGTCAAATTGTCCTGTATTTAAAATTGTTTTGCTTTACAAAAAGTAATCAGTAGAATTTAGTCATTTTCAATCAAAACAATGCAAAAAGAAAATTTTAATTTAATTTGTTTAATAGATTTGTATGTAAAAAGTAATCAGTAGAATTTAGTCATTTTCAATCAAAACAATGCAAAAAAGCTTTTAGATGCCGGGGATCGAACCCGGGGCATTTCACATGCAAAGCGAACGCTCTACCACTGAGCTACATCCTCGCTTGAACTACTGGTCGAAATAATTAATACAACTGTAACAAGGTAACGACCGACGGTCGTTACCTTGGTCGTCGGTAAAATTACATGACGTCATGTTTTGCGGGCGTGCAGCCGGCTTCATCGAATTATAAGACGTTATCACGTCAAAAAAGCTGACATTCAAGATTGGCTTTTAAATAAAAATATTCATTTCGAACCAGATATGGTTAAAGCTACGCTTTTAGAACTGATTCCACATAACGAGTCTTTTAATAAGTACGCTGTAGACGAAATGGCAGCACAACATGGGATCACGGTTTTTGAGATGGCGGGTAGAAGTTAATGGTATCCCACCGGCGCCCTCTACACTAAATCTTATTAGTCATACCCATTCCTTTAAATAATCAGATACTTGTTATTTTATATGAAACATATTTAGACTCAAATCCCAGTATTAAAAATAACACTATAGTGAGATATACTACAAACAAATACAGGTGACAACAAAACACTAACGGTTTGTGACTAACAGGTGAAATGAGCTGTGTTGTATTTTTTTGCGATTATTAAACATTTTCTGCTTTCTGTGTAAACTGTATAATGTTGCTGTTCGCCGCAACTCTTGCAACTTAAACTAACTGCGTGGCGTTTCGTTAGAAACCCACCTTATCGTAATCGCTAAGTCGTAAGCTGGGTGCTCAATTAGCAGTGTTGCATGTAACGTATAAGATACTCTAACAACCTGCAACCCTGCTTCCAAAATTGCTCTTGCACAATCCCTCCTTCTCCCCATCCTGGACTATGCAGACGTCTGCTATCTCTCTTTATAATACAGCATCATGGTCGTATTCTCATAGAAAATTATCTTCCGATATAATAACCCTTCGTTGAGTCCGCCTCGCGTTCGCGAGGGGGAGGAAGCTTGAAATTGGCGGGGGGTGGGGAGTGTCCGTTCTATCTATATTATCTATTCTATGGTATTAACGCCCCTAAATCGACAGAATAATGATGTACTTCCTGAAAATATGATTTACCATCTCTCTTTTTCACATGTTTGTTATAAGTTTTGCAGAATATTACGATGCAAAACGCCATCATACGGGAGTACGCAATGCGGCCGCTAAGGTGCTAAGTCATCCCACAGAGTAAGTAATCACTACGTTATATGAGCCATACAACGACTGACGTAAAGTTAGCTGGCGTTGAGTGGGGCCGTTTTTGAGCACTGACCTAAAATCCATAGTTTCTAATATCATTGTAATTAAGTTTTAAAAGTGAGTAGTGTGTACCTGTATACCCACAACGAAAACTAGCAAGGTTTGTGTTGTCCTGTGTGATAGAAGTGATTGTGTATTAGAAGTGATCGGATTTGATTTTTAGAGGAATCTTGGTAGCGATTCTGAAACCATTCGGTTGCATCCGACACGGAATCTCATCTCTCGGTCTTTGTCTTATCTGTTTAGCATGACAAAGATCGAGAGATGAGATTCCGTGTCGGATGCAACCGAATGGTTTCAGAATCGCTGCCCTGAAGTGCTAGATATAGTATCTCTCTACCTGGGTAGCGATTCTGAAACCATTCGGTTGCGTCCGACACGGAATCTCATCTCTCGGTCTTTGTCATGCTAAACAGATAAGACAAAGACCGAGAGATGAGATTCCGTGTCGGATGCAACCGAATGGTTTCAGAATCGCTACCGTGGTCTGTGCTAGATATGTGATTGATTTTTGGGAGCCAATACTATTATTGCAGTTTTTTTAACTATCGATAGTATGAGATATCGATGCTAACGATAGTAATCCTCATAAACTTCAAAGACGTTTTACCAGGTAAAACCTCTTTGATAAACCTTCAATGGTGTTCGGCACTATCGATATAATTGATGCTAAAAGTTTCAATACTATCGATAGTATCGTAACTATCGAAGCGAATAGTTGCAATACTATGGATATTATTGCTGTTTATCATTACTATTGCCTTGTATTATACCATCGATAATGTCGATAGTATCGATAGGCTATCGATACTGACATGACGTCACTTATCGATCTTATATCGAGATTTTAGCGATAGTCCACTATCGACTATTGATGTGCAACGTGCAACACTAGTTCGGGGGAGTGACATATAACATATAAAGTAAAATTTTTTTTTTTTAGTGATTACTTACTCTGTGGAGTGACACTTGACAGCTTGACACCTTGACATTGACAGAGTGTTATGTGATATGTGTGTGATATGTGATTTTGTGTTACCCTGTTCTGTTACCGGCCGGTCGGTTTCGATGTGAATATTATCGGAATGTAAATTACGAGATTATAAATTTTTATCGTAGTGATCAGTCTACCGCATAAAAGCAGACGGCACAATATTCGTGCGCACGGTAAAATAATAAACAAAATCAAGTGATCACTTTGATTTTATAATAACAACGCGTTCTTGCTTATATTTCTGTTATCAAATCGGGTATTTGTGATACCTACGTTACAATATGCTTCGAAATTTGAATAAAGTAGTGCAACTACAAAAAGCTAGATTTGCAACCGCTCCAGCGCCGCAAAGTAATCCTGAGGTTTTGTACTCAGGGGTAAGTTTTAATTAAGTTTGGTAAAACTAAAATATACTATAGTAAAACTTGTACCTAGTATCTAAGTAAAATGGAATAAAGAATATCTGGGGTACCTACATACTTTTGGAAATCTAAAATAATACTGATGTGCCATTGCCACGCTCCTTTACTCATAATTATTTAAAAACTATGTTTAGGTGCTCCTTCAATTTCAGGAACTTATTCACGAAGTTCCCAGATTTACATAACTTTAAAAACTTGCGTGATTTGTACTCGTACTGAGAGGCCTATTGTAACAAGGGCTGTAGTAAACCGACCAAAGCGGGAGGTAGTTAAAAATAACTTAGATTGCCACTGATTCCTGTGGAATGTTTTCAATTTCTTCACTTCAATTTAAGTTCTCTCATTAAAAAACTCCTTGAGCTATTAGGTAGTTAATAAGTAACAGGGTGTGAGTAATACAATTATTATTGCAACTATTAAACACAAAGTACATCAAGTAAAAGTAAAAATTCAACTTTCCTGTACTTGTTGTGCCTAAAGAATAAGGAACTTGACTAGCACTTGAAATTATTTGTAATTCATTATTATTTTATTTATTGACAAACTGAATGTATTATTGATGGCTTGATGGCTAAAATCAGTAACAATGTTGGACAAAGACCCCATTAGGTTACAAAATAGAACAACAACACATTCATCGAGAGAGGTTTCTATTAAATATCAAATTCTTAGATTGTTCTAAAATGTGATAAATTGACACCAGAAAATTCTATAAGAGACGTACTTCTTAGCATTCCATGGATTCACCGTGCGGGTGCCGGGTCCATCGTGTGGCAGAGAGAGAAATCTCGAATAGACCCCAAGACTTGTGACTCGGGCTGTAATAATTTGGTGGCCCCTTCGTAAAACTAACTAAATTGGTTCAACAACCCAAAGTGGGTCTTGGCCACTGACACCAAAAGGTGCCACTCCTCTCTGTCTTGACCATTTTCCTGCCAAGGGACCGAGTCTTCAAGCTCATCAAAAAACTAATATTTGCTTTCACATAATATTTAGACAATATACTGATAGATTCTTGTAAAATTTGGTCGAATGTCTGAATTTAACTTTAAATTGTTTTTTAGTTTGTATTTGTTTTGGTTTTGTAGTTTGTTTTTTCTGAAGAAAATAGATTATGTAAATTAAATTCAATTTATCAATTTCAGTTGTTCATCAACAATGAGTGGGTGAAGTCTTCAGATGGCAAGACGTTCAAGACCTTGAATCCTTCCAATGAGGCTGTGATTGCGGAGGTCCAGCAAGCTGGTAAAGCCGATGTGGACAAAGCCGTGCAAGCGGCCAAAAATGCTTTTAAGTAAGTCTTAGCTGTATAATTTAAAAAGATTTAAAAGTCCTAAAGGTACTATGGCCGATCAATTTCTTTCAACACATTTTAATATTTTCTGAACATGACTGTCTTTACCAATATTACCACATTTTTTAAACAACTTCCAACTCCAACAAGTCCAAACTCATAACTCACTCGTTCCATCCTTGACAATAGCTCTTCCAAGTGTTGTGCACTGGTTGCAAATAAGGTGGTGTCATCCGCGTAACGCAGGTTTGCAATCTTATACCCACCAATTGTCACACCATCCGTCCAGTCCTCCAAAACGATGCGCATTATCAGCTCTGTGTACGCGTTGAATAAGAGCGGTGATAATATGCAACCCTGGCGTACGCCGGCACTAGGATGGAAATCATCAGATAATATATCATCTGTGCGCACTGAGGCTGTGCCTTCTTCATATAAGCATCTTAAAAGGTGAACAAGATGTTTTGGTGTGCCCATATCTAGTAAGGTCCTCCACAATACCGGCCATTTCCCTGAGTCGAATGCTTTGGAGAAATCAACAAAACAAATGAATATGGGTTTATTGAATTCTCTCGACTTCTCTATGATCTGGCGTACTATGAGAATTTGTTCCCTAGTGCCTTTCCCCTTCACTAAACCGGCTTGCTCCGGAGCGATCTCCTTTGATAGGTACGTTTTCAATCGCTCGTTGAGGATGTGCAACATTATTTTGCTAGCGTGTGATATTAGAGCAATGAGGCGGTAATTGTTACATTTCTTTGTCGAACCTTTTTTGTGCAGGGGTGTGAAAACGGTGTGCGTCCATTCCGAAGGCCAAACTCCTGTCTGCCACACCTTGTTGCAAATAAGATGAAACATCTGGTAACCGCGTTCTCCTAAAGCTTTGATTGTCTCTATCGGAATTGCATCTCTACCAGTTGCTTTCTTGCTTTTCAAGTGTTTTATGGCAGCTCTTACTTCGGATATAAGGATGTCTGGTTCCAAATTCTCTTTCTCTAGGTCTGTGCTTGCAAACTGTCGCGACTGCGGGTCTCGGAATAATGACTGACAGTAATTCTTCCACGTTTCAGAGATTTGTTCTATTTCTGTTACCACTTCATTCTTGTCGTTCTCAATAGCCCAGGTTTTAGTCGCCAGAGATTTGGTAAGACGAATTTTGTGGTACAGATCTCTAGACTCGTGCTTTGTAGCGTGTTTTTCAACATCTTCACAGATGCTACGAAGGTGGCAATTGTGATCTCGCCTGCTGATCACATGCTGCTGATCTTAGATTTTGGCAGATATCTTATTTAACTCTCTTATGTCTGCTCCAGCAGCTTTCTTACGGCGCCTCTCTTCAATTAGAGCAAGAGTACTATCCGTCATCCAATGTTGACGTTTGCGTGTTTCTGTTATTGGAATGGATTCCGCTACTGCATTTAGCACAGCACTACAAATATAAAGCGCTGACATAACCTTGTAATAGCGCAGTATATATTTAGAAAAATATTGTTTACCAAGTTATTTGACACTAAGTTTGGCACAAAATTATAACATTAATTGATTATTTATATAATAATGTTGTTTTAATGCGCATCAATTGTTAAAACGGTAAACAACCAGCAAAAATATTTTTATCGTAACTGCAACGCCATTACAAAGTTACGTCGTCAGTTCAATCGCGACGTGTCAGGAACGCATTCTCTGAACGGCCGTAGTATAAAATCTAACATTTGCTTACTTCGACGATGTATCCGTAGTAAGTACTTCGCTGTTTCATTGGAACAATTGTTATGTTAAGTTGATTTCGCTAAAATTATTAAATTTAGTTGGATGTATGAGTTTAATTTTAAACTTGAAGTCGGTTTATGTTCTTTCGGATAAAAAAACCTTCATCCGAATTGAGAACTATTTCTTTCTTCGTAGGTACTTATTTTTACCCGACTGCGCGACGCAAAGGAGTGGTAATGTGTTTAACAGTCTATGTATGTATGTATGTATGTATGTTTGTATGTTCCTTTGAAGCACTATACAGACCAAACGCCTGGGCCGATTTTTATGATTCACACGTCAATCGATTCCTCTTAATTTGGCGAGTGACACTAAAGACATGACATTAGTGTAAGTCCAATATGGCGGACTCAGGACGCCATATTGTCCAAATTAAAAAAATGAAAATCACCAAAATATATCAAGAGGGGTATAGTTGAATAGGTATTTAAAAATAATGTTTAGCTTTCTCTCAATGTTTTTCGATTTGACTGACCGTTTAGGATGTATATTGATTTAAAGTTGAGTAACAACCATTCTCACATTTATAGGTTTTTAGGTACTAGAAAAACTTCGTATAATAACTAACTGTACGTGTGAATGTGACCCCTATAATCGCTAGCGGCGAGATTTGCTGTGGTTCTACTTATTTTGGTTGTTGACACCGAATAATGATAGGTAAAAACGTCCGGCGTCCACCGCGTCCTGCAACCGACTAGAACGGAAAGAGTGAGCTCACTCTTCCCAACGTTGACATGATTGCGTGCGCCGTGAAGTTTGGGATGGGGCCCATCTTGGGTTCTACGATATATGCTAGTAGGTAGGTATATTGGACTACCTTTTTTTCGTACGTGCAGGAAATGTATTTACGCATACCCTACTGCCCGCCCGCCCGGGAGACACAGCCGGGTTATGTTGCACTCTATATCATGTATGGATATGGTGCCCCTATCTACTAATAAACCTCCATGGGGTTTCAACTCTGCCGCTGATAGTGGGAACACGGAATCGCTCTTGGAATGCTCCGCCTCGGTCGCCCATCTCCAACTTCAAACGATTTAGTAGGTACTCAACGTCAATCGAAAACCTACACTAACACAAAACTATAAATATGAATTACATGCAGTAGAAAATCCTACATATTATATAAGTAGAAACGAAGACATTTGCTCAACAACCAAAAGATGCATATTATTATGTTGAGCATATTAACATTCACAAAATTGTTCATAACTAAAAAGTATAAAATATCCCGACTGTTCAGTTGTAATGTTCTTTTATTAGAAAATATTGTATATATTTCAATAGTATTAATACAATAACATATTATAGAATTCTAGACCACCAGAAATCTAAATGCTTGTTTTATTCTTTTCAGTTTTTTTTAGTATGCCAGTACGTAGTTTGGTTCACTTTTTACGCAGTCGGGTTTTTGAGTTTTTAAATTATATTTTTTTATTTTTTGGAAGTTGGTTAGAAAGTTCATGTATCGATCCAGGATAACAGCAATCCATACCAATATAATAAAAAATCCATACCAATATAATAAATAAAAAAATACAGGACAATCTACAATCATCTTTAAAAATACTTACGTAAATGTTTTGTCTCATGTGCACAGTTTAGTACTGATAAGTGATAACATCATAGGATTAAAATAATGTTCACTATCAAGATCAGATATACTTCTAGTTCGTGTGGAAGTCATTTAATCTGACAACGATTTGTCAAATAATGTTAGAGAGTGTGCAAAATGTACATGCATCTACTTGATGATTGTTATCTCATCATTTTAAAAATAATAAGAAAACGAAACTTGGAAGTAAATTCAAATTTATTTATTGTATTCAAATCTGATTACTTAAGTTATAAGTTAGTGACAAGGCGCTTGTTGGAAGGAGACTAGAGCCTGGAGCATATAAGTACCTAGTAGGTAGTAGTATGCACAATGCACTCCTATTCATCAGTGTTTTACCAACTACATTTTGGCGAGTCTAGATACTACGGAGTTATGCAACTTAATCCCATCTTCTGCTTTCTGATACCGAACATAGAAAATCAAAAATTCACCGCCAATTCGCAGCCGAGACACCTAGTTTTCGCACAAAAGGTTTCGAAAACTCGTTTATTTTCCGTAAATATCTGCCAATTAGCAGTCAACATATCTCACTTTCGCACGAAACGGTTCGAAAACTCATTTGTTTTCCGCAAATCCCTCCACCGATTTGCAGTCGCAACACCTTGCTTGCACACGAAACGGTTCGAAAACTCATTTATTTAACTACTTACTTAATTTTTTTCGTTGATTCTTATTGGGTCAAATATTAGTCCTAAGTCTTTCCAGAAAGGCTCTCTTGGTGTAGAGCGCGGGTCTGAGGACAAGAGAGAAGTCCTTCGCCTAGGCTATACCCCCAAACCAACGGCGATGCAGCCAACTTATGGACCACGTAAAGAAATCATTAAACCCTGTTGAATGTCCCATATTCGTAATAATACTTACCCTTAATACTACATGCTATTTCAGAGAACAAACAGATTGAATTGTTTGAGTGAAGACTCAGTTTACTGTATTCTTTTTTACACAAAGAGTGACACACAACACCGGTCTGTTAGGTAAACAGTAACGGCCGCCTACTACGGATACCTGTAACATTATTGTGCGCTGTATTTGTTTTGTTAGTACATTGTCTGACCTGAGAGATAAATCAAGATGTTTTCAAACAACTTATAGTTTAAGATTGATCCCGAGAGTAGAGTAGAGTATCCCGAGTGGTGTCTGCGGATGTGTCGTGTGCGTGTTACTTCGCCACGTTTCATTCTCGGTTACTCTACGGCGCCGAGCTATACGCGCGTGCTGCCAACTGGGAGCGTGCGTTCCGCGCCCAAAAACGTGCCGTACGTGCCATCGTTGGCGTATCGCAATGCACATCCGTCAGACCATTTTTTAAAGAACTTGGCATACTTACGTTATCCTGATCTACCAAGTGGACGCAACGCGGACAAGCTGGATGTTATACCAGTCTCTCACGAGGTCACGGAAGTTAACTCACATTATGGGACTGGAAGTTTATAATACTCTTCCCAAAATAGTTATATCGGCCCCAAGTTTCGGCAGCTTCAAAAACAGATTAAAGTGCTGGCTTATTGATCAAACTTTTTATAGTTACAGCTATTTTTTTTCTGTACGATAATTCATCATCATCATCATCAGTCTGTGTTCGTCCACTGCTGGACATTGGCCTCTCCTATAATACGCCACTCAGCCCGATCCTCGGTCTTACGTTTCCAACTGCCACCAGCCATATTTCGTATGTCGTCACTCCATCTGGTCTCAGGGCGTCCTACACTACGTTTGCCGATTCGCGGTCTCCACTCCAAAACCCGTCTACCCCAACGGTTATCGGGTCTGCGACAGATGTGACCGGCCCATTGCCACTTCAGTTTGCTAATACGCTGAGCTATGTCGGTTCTCTGACGAATTACTTCATTACGAATGCAATCCCTCAGAGAAACTCCAAGCATAGCTCGATACGAGTACGATAATTAATAATTGTTATTATAATACAGTGAAGTGATGATTTCAAACTTTGAAAATGTATATGTCTATTTGTATGTTCTTTCTTTTGTTTTATTTTTTTATTAATTGACGTGTAAATTGAACATTTATCAATAAAGAACTTTGACTTTGACACCAATGGGGTTGCTTAAAATATGGTCAAGGATTTAATCTTATCTTGATGTATATATATTACGCGTTACGTTTGTCCGTGATGGACTCCTAAACTACTTAACCGATTTCAATCAAATTTGCAGCTTGATCCAACTTGAAAGATATGATAATTTTTACATCGATTAAGTCTTCATATGACAATATCCGAGCGAAGCCGAAACGGGCCCATAATTATTAACGTAACAAAATGACTATCTTTTTCCACATTTTCAATAAAGGAACCTACCGAAACCTCCCGCTACCGTATCTACAATACTGGCCGCATGGCCGTTGAATTACTATGGGCTCCCACACAAAACTGCGATGCGACGCCGCATCGGAGGAACTTGCGATGGCGAATTGCCCCGATGCGGCGTCGCATCACATCCCATCGCATCGCAGTTTTGTGTGGGAGCCCTATGGCCATCCTTTCCTCCAGTTGCGAACCGGAGCGGAAGTAGTACTTACATAATTTTTCTCTTCGTAAATTCTATGCGAGCGAAGTGTCAAATCATATAACATTACATTAAATGACATTATTTGTTGACAGACTCGGCTCACCATGGAGATCCATGGACGCGTCGGAGAGAGGAGTACTGATCAACCGGCTGGCGGACCTCATCGAACGAGACAGGGTTTACTTGGCGGTAAATAAATATTTGTCGATATTTTTCACACACCACCAAATAACACCAAACTAAGCAAAGCTTCTCCGATGTAAGCAGGATAGCTGTGACTGTGATGTAATTATAATGATTATAGCCACTTATTTCCTGTGCTGGACATTTTCCCGTGATGAAAAGCCTGAGTTATTTCATCCGTTCATGTGTTCTGACGTGTTTGAGTAACAAACATCAAAACTCATATTTATAATATAACTAATTGTAAAATATACTTATGATATACCTAAATATAAACATCCAGACATAGTACAAACATTGGTATTCATCACACAAATATTTCTTCTGGGTAGGAATCGGACCTACGATTCAGTGGCCTGCTCGTAGGTCACAATCACTACCGCTTGAGCCACGAAGCCAGTCAATGCAAGTTAAATAAGATGGTCTTGTTCAGTGTATTCGATTAAGATAAGCGAATGAATACGTTAAACAACATACGTCAAACATTACTGTGTTCCGGTTTGAAGGGCAATGATTCCAGAGAAATTACAGGGCTTAGAGACATAATATCTTAGATCTCTGGGTGACGAGCGCAGTGCAGTGCTAGGTAATGATTTGGACTATCATGTTCCAATAGCTGCGTGTTACTGTGCTGTTATGTGGCAGGCATGTTGCTTACCATCAGGCACATGACCTGCTCGTCTCGTCACTTTATGCTATAAAAAGAAAAAACATTTTCGTTTAAAAAATACTAGACCTAATTACCAGTTATATTCTTCGAAGACTGATATTAGGTGTGGCTATCTACAATTATGTAATTCATGATATCAGAACTTGAAACATACCTATAACAGTATTATTGTTTTGATAAGAATGCATGGCTCGTGAACCTCGTACAATTGATAACACCGTTATCTTGTTGACTTACAGCGTGTTCTAACTGTGAAGACGCGGTGGTGTGGAGCGAGAAAGTTTTCATTGAGAGAGAGAGAGTGATTCTCAAACGAGTTACGCTCTAGAAATATTTTTCCAAGGGAAATCTACAAATTCGTCATTACCACTAGCCCTGAGCGTTTGAAGAAAACGTCGTCAGGAAATCGTCAAAATGACACTTGATAGACATGATAGATTATGCCCTTATCTCGCTTCTGTCTTGTGAGAGAAAGCCCTTGGTCCCACGGGAACACGAAAGTTGGCAGTTTATGGGAAAGTTCTTATGTTCTAACTACATACACAGCATAAATGGTACTTAAATGTGATGATACCATTTTGCACTGATAGTAATGAAGCGTAAGCCTAAAGAATAGATCAGGGATCACCAATTAGTTTAATTTGTGGTCCGTATATTAAACTAATAGGCCCATCTTGTACTGTTTTCCTTTTAAAAAATGTTGTTAATGAATGCAAATACCAGGATATTTTTAAATATGGATTGCGGTTGCCAAGATAAACCAGTAAAGATAAAGCGGGGTATTAATTTCATATAATGTATGATTCATATTTCTCTAAATATGAATCATAAAGTAATATAGTAGGTACAATTTTGGTTTACGCTAAACAAATTGATGCGGATGGCCCGGTTCCGAATCGCGGTCCGCCATTTGACTATCCCTGAAATAGATAATACTTCGTGTAAATGTACAAAACAAATACGTACTACCAACAATTCAGCAAAGAACGTGTTACAAAACTGGTAAATAAAAAAAGTAATTTTTTTTGCAACGAACCTTCTCATGCTCGGTCCGAAGGGGGAGGTCACAGGGGCCAAGAACACCCCCCCCCCCCTAGTAGTCTTTTTTACTTGATTAATTGTATTTCTACTCGTGACCCCCCCCCCCCAAATCTGTGGCTGTGTACTGGTGACCCCCTCCAAAATTCGAGGCTAGGACCGCGCCTGCACCTTCTAAATAACAAAACTAAGTCTAGTAGTTGAAGCTCAATAGCGGATCTAGCTACCGATTGTCGATAAACTTTCGATCTATCACAAAGATAATGTGGTTGAGATCAACCCAGGAATTTTCTTTAAAGACAGTCTGAAAATTATAGTGACCTTTTCGACACATTTGTATTCAAGCTACAACCATACTTACGTCTTTCCACACAGAGTCTAGAAACGCTCGACAACGGCAAGCCGTACACGGCGTCATACCATGGAGACCTGGCCGCGGTTGTCAAGAACCTGCGTTACTACGCCGGCTGGGCGGACAAGAACCACGGCCGAGTCGTGCCCGCCGATGGGAAGTACTTCGCTTACACCAGGCACGAACCCGTTGGTAAGGGAATACATTAAATAGCCTCTTGACATATGCGCATTTTCACAGAAATGTATACCTCTCTTGGCAATTTCCACTGAAATGAAATTTATTTGGTTCAAGAACACTACCTATTACTAAAAACAGGTTAATATCTACTTTATCATAAACACAAAGATATTTAGACAAATGTACACTGGTACTCACACTAGGGCAACCTGTGTCATGGGTACCAGCCATAACGATTATACAACATTAAAAAAAACTTATGAAAACAATAAGAAAAAGAAAAGAAAAACTGTCGGGAACAATCCACTTTGTGACCGTATTTTATACCAAATCTGTTTTACAGTTGTAACATTTATTTTGAAACAAACATACAGACAGATAGACAGACAACAATTTTGGTACAATTGTAAAACAAATTTGGTGTAAAATCCGGTTACAATATGGAATGTTCCGGAGAGTACCAAGTGCCAAAAGAGGTATACATTTTTGTGAAAATTCCCATATAATTGATAGATATGCATCAATAATAATCTGCGCGAAAGTTTGTAAGAATGTATGTATGTTTGTTACTCTTTCAGGCAAATACCACTGAATGGATTTGGATGAAATTTCGTACCTATGTACGAAAACTTATCTATCTATACATATAGACTAGCAGTGCCCCGCGGTTTCACCCGCGTAGTTCCCGTTCCCGTTATTTCCCCAGGATAAAAAGTAGCCTATGTGTTCTTCCAGACCATAATCTAACTGTATTCCAAACTTCAGCCCGATCCCTTCATACGTTTCGGCGTGATTGAGCAACAAACATCCAAATTGGATATACTACTTAAATTGGAATACTACTTTTTGTAACTTAAATATAAAAGTTAGACATATGCTGTCGTTGACTTTTTTGTAGTCATTTTCAAGCTCCACATCTTTTCTCTAGACGTCAAAAATTTATCTTTCATAGTTAAGGCAGCGTTCGTAAGAAACGCTTTCATTCGACCGTTTTTTCTCTGATTCACTTTGCAAAACGGACTACCACGTAAAAGCCTTTTTATTTTTCGGTTTTTTATATAGCCTATGACACTCAGCAATAATGTGGCTTTCTATTGGTGAAAGAATTTTTAAAATCGGTTCAGTAGATCCCGAGATTACCCCTTACAATTTAACAAATACACAAACTTTACTTCTTTATAATATTAGTATAGAAGTATAGATAATGGTCTGGAATAACACATAAGCTATTTTTAATCCCGGGAAAATAACGGAATTGTGAACTACGCGGATGAAACCGCGAGGCGTTGCTAGTATATTATAAGTTGTAGATTAATTGATAGATGTACTTTGTAATTGTTCATACAGGATTGCATTCTACGTATCTGTGCAAAGAAATTGAACGTCGTTCAAAGAAATTGAAAATCGTACATCAAAAGAAATTGTAAAATGGTCGTAAGATAGGTACCCAAAATACAGGATTTGCGTCGTTTATCACCTGCTGTACAATCTGTACATACTTCCTGTTATTTGTATTTGCTTGTTATGCTCTGATTTTTTAATGTAACTGTACCTAGTCCCTAGTCTCTTTGGGAATTAATTATGTTATTATTAACTTCAGATAGATACATACATTCATAGATGGATTGAGAAATTGGAATGTAGTGGTAGGACTCTTAGCAGAGTCCGCCTGGGGAAGTACCACACCTTTGTCAATTATTCTACCGCCAAGCAGTAATGTGCAAACATTACTGTGTTCCGGTTTGAAGGGCAATGTTTCCAGAGAAGTTGCAGGGCTTAGAGATATAACAACTTAGATCTCTGGGTGACGAGCGCAGTGCGGTGCTAGGTATTTTTTTGGCTCTTCATGTTCCAATAACTGCGTGTCACTGTGCTGTTATGTGGCAGGCATGTTGCTTACCATCAGGCACATGTCCTGCTCGTCTCGTCACTCTTTATTAAAAAAAAAATGGAAAATAATAAAAATAAATTGGTAAATTCTTCTTCTTCAAGTGCCTCTTCAATGTTGAAGGTTGGCCGTCAGCTCCTTGAATTCGTCTCTGTCCATTGCCATCCGGAAAAGCCGCTCGACAGAGTTAATGCCGGTCCACTCCCGGATATTACGGAGCCATGATTTTTTCCGGCGTCCCGCGCGTCGTCTTCCTTCCACTTTTCCCATCATTATTAGTTGGAGCAACTCATAAGTATCATGCCTAAGCACGTGACCGAGATATTCAATTTTGAGCTTCTTGATGGTGAGAATCATTTTTCGGGGCATGAAAAGGTAAATTAACGATAGTTAAAAATTATAAACATAACGCTGTGGTTGGTGTCGGTTTTTAATTTATTCAATCAAAGCACGTCAATCCTTGATGTGCAAGAAAAGAGTATCAGTTAGCTCTCATCGAGCCCTTTAGGTACTCTTTTCAACTTTTCTCTGCGGATATTTCATTATTTTTAGAGCCCATCATACCCCAAAATTGAGCAAAAGCCTATTTTTACATTCCTTAAATTTCACTAAAAGTTACATAAAACGTGTTCTCACTATTAGACCTACCATTACTGAAAAAAATATAGTCATGGTTGTCGCATTTTATTATCACTATCTTGTGACAAAGGTCGTATTTAACATACGTATATGAATCCATATTCACATCGATTTGACATTATCATCGCTAAGATTCTGATACTCATGCCTAAACCTGTTTGCACAGTGAGTTGTGTTTTATCTATAAAAACAACTTGTAGAATTATAACCGGCCGGCACGCATATGGGTCCGAGTCAAGGTTAAATGTTAGTATAATAATAGAGCACACAGATAGAAAATGTTAAAATTAAAGAAGGATCAAATTTTGCACACAAGTTTATGATGTATGTAGATAGTAATAGTAATACAAGAATGCTTTCCTACAACTACAAGTCTTACAATAGGCCTCATATTTAACAAATAATATTAGGTGAAAGCTATGAATAAGTTCTAAATTTTCAAGTATACTCTAGTTATTCTATTAGCGCTTGTACTTTTTTTTTTAAAATAAATAATGACGAGATGAGCAGGACATGTGCCTGATGGTAAGCCACATGCCTGCCACATACCAGCACAGTGACACGCAGCTATTGGAACATGAAGAGTCCAAATCATTACCTAGCATTGCAGTGCGCTCGTCACCCAGAGATCTAAGATGTTATATCTAAGCCCGGTAATTTCTCTGGAAATATGGCTCTTCAAACCGGAATATAGTAATGTTTGCACATGACGCTTGGCGGTAGAATAACTGGCAAAGGTGTGGTACTTCCCTAGGCGGACTCTGCCGAGAGTGTGTGTGCCAAATGTGTTTTCCCACCTCAAAAAGTGCCCTACGTGCGTAAATAAGATTTCACTTTAAAAAAAGTTGATTCTAATGAGGTAAAAGTAAGCGAAATAACGTATAGGACTCGTAAAATCAATGTTGATCACACACCACATAGGTATCTATGAAACAACAACAATGTTGATTACAAAATTAATGGACTCGGTGTCCTGATGAGTAGAGTTGATAAAACTTCAATTAGTAGGCACTATTTACTCGTTTTGACGACTGGAAGTACTTACTTTTCTTTGACAAAAATGCGAATGTTACGTGGGCTTCATCATCATGATATCAACATGATGTGTAAGCACAGTCCGTGAGCATAACGCACGCACGAATAATTACGCCGATAAGGACATTTTAGGTATTTGAAACAAATCACTGGATCCCTCCAGTTATTGGATCGATATCAAAAATTCTTTCACTGTTGGATATGTACCTTGATATATATTTTGTATGTACAACGGGCCAAGCCGGGGTGGAAATAACTATGCTCAATATAATATAAATAACTGAATGGATATGTTGTGCCGTATACCAGGTGTGTGCGGTCAGATCATCCCGTGGAACTTCCCGCTGCTGATGGCGGCGTGGAAGCTGGGCCCCGCGCTCGCCACGGGCTGCACGCTCGTCATGAAGCCGGCCGAGCAGACGCCGCTCACTGCGCTATACATCGCGCAGCTCGTCAAGGTAACCCGCCATGTTGCCAGTTGCCACGTGACCCGAGCCTCAGCTGCGTAGCGATTCACGGATTCACAATCCAGTCAGTTTGATCTGACCCACGGAATCTATCCGCTATCGATCGGAAACGCCAATTTGCGATTAACGAACTAACAGGCAACCGACTACCAGGTGATGCCATAGCTGGCCAAAATTAATCGAAATGGAATCGCAAGTTGGCGCTACCGATCGGTAGCAGTCAGATTCCGCGGCTCAGATCAAACTGACTGGATTGTGAATCGCTACGCAGATCATCCCAACTTTCTGCTCATCATCGTTATTTTTCCTCTTCGCCCTATTCTACTTTGAGGTAAAGATAACGGCTTCCAACCAAACCTCACTACTGGAGTCGGGCTCCTGGGCTCACGGAGGCAGAAGTAAGAGCTCTTATAGCTTCTTTGCGGTGGCCGCGTCAAATCTTTATTTTCTCTATTGGAGGGCCTCATTCTCGCTTTCACAAGCCAAAGCCGTTTTAGTTGGGCTATCGATGGGCTGGTCAGACGATGTGTTAATTGCAGCTTTGTGGCTGGACTAGTTGTTGCTCATTTTTACTTTGGATCTGTTGAATATCCTTAATTGTTTATGACTTTTGCATGCAATTTTTGCGAGCGGCTCTTGAATTTATCTCAAAAAGTATCTACTCAGGATATCATTATTAAGGATACCATTATCCTGAATCGAATGACACATCAATCATAATAATTTATAAAGTAAATATTGGTGGACATTTCACACGCAACGCCATCCAATAAAAGACCATTCAGTGAATACGAAAAAGTACTTGATGGCTGTTGTGCGTAATAATGTAAATTTAAGAACAGTAAATTGTGAACAGGCTCTTACGTTAATTATTTGTATTGCAGGAGGCAGGTTTCCCCCCTGGAGTAGTGAACATGCTCCCCGGATTCGGCGACGCGGGCGCAGCGCTTGTCGACCATCCTGACGTTGACAAGATTGCTTTCACAGGTTCGAATTCATTAATTATTCTTTGTGAATTAGAAGATGTGATCACTCTATATCCATAGATCCCCTAACCTACTAGAGAAGGTTTAACGTCCATTAGGCTCAGTTGCAGTTGCGGGTTGGCAGATTTCACTTGTTGAAGAATTTAATCTTCGCCGACAACCAGGTTTTCCTCCTCACGATGTATTTCCTTCACCGTTTCTAAGTTAGCAGCATTACGCACATGGCTTCGAAAAGGCAGTGGTGCGCGTGGGATCGAACCCAGGGGCTCTGGATCAGCATTTGCCTTTTTCCCGACCAGAGCAGCCGTAACTTACAATAATAATAAGACCTGGTCATTAACCCCCAACCAAAAAGAGGGGTGTTATAAGTTTGACGTCAATGTATGTCTGTGGCACCATAGCGCTCAAACGGTTGGGCCGATTTCTATACTGGTTTTAATTTGAAAGCCAGTTTCCTTGCGGTGGTTCTTACCTATGTTTGGTTAATTTGGATTCAAAATGGCCCTCCACAAAATGTCTCATAAAATATTTTTTCACAACTTCTATCAATGTGGGTGTTCAGTATTTATGCCAGAAATACCGACTTGGGGCCCATAGCAAGTCTAGAACATTATTATTTTGCTTTTATACCGATTTTAATATTTACCCCCTAATTGCAAACAAGGTACCGAAAAGAAATCACTTACGTAGGGTTCCCGGCGTCGTCCAAAGCCCAGTTTGGTCGATAGGAATAAGGAACGGGGTCAGAAAAGGGAATATGTGGACACCAAACCAGACAGTTCCAGACGATCTCCCGTCCCAGCACAAGCAACGGTCCGGCGTTGTAGAAGCGGCCAATCCAGCAGCCACTTCACAATTAATAGTCCAGCACTAATCCAGTAGTCACAATTAATGTTAATAACGTGTTCCCGCACAATATTAAAGCTTTTATCCCGAAAAACACCAGTTAGAAAAACTAACAAAAAAAACCAGTCATTGTCGTTCCCGCGACCAGAGACAACGTACAAGTGACAGCCGGCTGTCAACTATAGATCCGCTATATTTTCGATGGCCGATATAATGTTGCCCGATTATACGGAACAGTGGGTATCAAATAAAAGGGCTTTACTAGTAGAATACTGTGCACAATGATAAATTTCTAACCCAAAATGGCTGCCACCGCAAAAAGTGTGAAACACATTTTTTTTAACAACGCCCTCAAATATAGATATAAAAGGGCTTGAGTTGAGTACCTACCTAGTAGAATTACAAATTTCAAATCCAAGTTAGTCGGGGGTAAATCAACATTTTGAATTCTGTTCTTGTGTATCAGGTTCGACGGAAGTGGGTAAGTTGATCCAGCGCAACGCGGCCGGGTCGCTGAAGCGGATCACCCTGGAACTGGGAGGAAAGTCGCCCAACATCATCCTTGGAGACGTGGACCTCGAGGCTGCCGTGGAAGCCGCGCACACCGCTCTCTTCTACAACATGGGCCAGTGTTGCACCGCCGGTGAGTCACTGCACTCTCCTTACCGTGGCCGCACACGGGCCACCGACCACAGCCACAAAACACCGACTACAGCCACATAACACCGACCACAGCCACAGAACACCGACCACAGCCACAAAACGCCACTGACCTATTTCCTACAGTTTTCATACATTTATCATTTAGTTTTCATATGTCGCACAAGGTCACGCCAAAGCTTGCCTCTTGCAGCTAACGGCGTTTGTGACTGTGGCCCGTATGCGGTGACGCTTAGTGTCCCTTGCCACTGGCACTAGATCAAAATACAGTATATCGAACATATCGCTAGGTTGGCGACGATAAACTTCCTGCCATATAAATCCTTAAACGCCAAAGCTTGTGTGTTTGTTGCTCAATCACATCAAAACAGCTCAACGGATCGGGTTGAAATTTGGAACACAGTTAGATTATTATAGTCTGGAATTGCAGATAAGGTACTTCTTGAATGGCAATCGTTCATGTTAATTTTTATTTTTAAGTTGTTGCATTCCACAGACACTGACTACCGCATTACTTATGTCACAGATAGCAGCCCTATACCTTTTAGCCAAGTAGGGATGACGCTCCTCCATAATGTAGGTAGGTATACTGAAGTGGCAGTGCTGCTCCGTTGTTGAGTAGAAACATCAAGAAAATTAAGTAGTAAGCCGTATGTAAAGCCTTCCTATTGAATTCTACTAAGTTTCCAAAAGACTTACTCATGTTCGTCTGGTAGTTTCTTAAAATAACGCGTTCAAACAACAACAAAGTTTAAAAGCCCACACAGTCATTATAGTCACAATATTTAGTAGGCTAAGTGCGGAACGGCCCCGTCAAACTAATTAACTAACAGTAATATTCATATAACATTTAGATGATGTAAGATGTGTATGTCGTCCAGGATCCCGCACGTTCGTGGAGGATAAGATCTACGATAAGTTCGTGGAACTGTCAGCGGAGCGCGCCAAGAAACGCGTCGTCGGGGACCCCTTCCGCCCCGACGTCGAGTCTGGACCTCAGGTATACTTGATTATATCACCTTTGACAAAAGGCACACCTTTGGTATGACTTTGACATCAACGCTCTATTTTTGCTTTTTCGTCGAGTCCAAGGGTAAATTAGCTGCCAAAAAACTTGGTGTACTTCATGTTTGAAGAGTTACTCGTATTATACCAACCACAGATTCGCTCTTGGATGGGATACTGTTTACACTTTTTAACTAATTCTTTGCTGAAGACTGTTGCTCAAAGAAAATACTGTTAGTGAAAGGAACATAATTATTTAGAATATAGTCTACCATATGAATAGCACACAGGCTACTATTGTCACGACACAAGATCAGAATTCAAAAATTTGAGTTACCCCCGACCACCTTGGAATTTAAATTTGTCATAGTGTTTAAGATGATGCCACAGTCAGACGCACACATACACGTCACACTTACAACACACCGTCGTTTTGGCGTTACGGGTTCAAAATGACGGGAACGGGAAATACGATGATAAAACCGCGGGGCGCTGCTAGTAAAGGTGCGTACGGATTAGAGCAGCCTCAGGGTGAGCATCCTCGGCACGCACGGCTCGTGGTGAGGCTGCCTCGGGTCGAGCCACGAACGAGCTACAAGATGGCGCCGTAATGTCAACTGATTTATTTGAATACTAGCTGAACCCGCTACTTCGTTCACGTACGTTGATCTTGCGACCTTATTAGTGCATTCGTAGTACTTACGTAAACATATTTGGATGGGTGGTCATTACACAAACCGAGTGATTTGTTTTTCCACACAAAAATATATTTATTCAAGTTTAGCAACTTCATATTTTATATTTTAAGCAACATCAAACACACTCGTAGTAAGGTTGTGGAGTATCGAACATAGCCGCAGTGTTAAGTTTGTAGGATTTTTATAGGATACATTATGAAGAGTCTGTAGCTGATGTGCGTGATCTGATACTTACCCACTTGTACATTTTTACAGGATGATATCCTAAGTAGTAGGTGATAGACTTATTAGCCGATGTAATATTTAAGACTCTAAACCATGTGTGTTTCAAATGTCAATCTAATTGGTAATGTCATTCTGTCGTTAATATTTGTTTCGTTAGGGCCCTTGCTTTTTCCGAGATGATAGGTAGTATATGAGACTATATAAACTATCTGTGTTTCAAATTTCAACCAAATCAAACCTTTACATAATAATACTTAGTAAGATAACATTTTATTCAATTTTAAAAAAACAACGTTCTGCTTTGGTTCTGCTTCTGCACCGAAGCTTGTTGAACACTAAATTTAGTACAGTATTTGGATTGAAATAATATCCGAAAAAACAAAAACCGACTTCAATTATTATCATTTCACGTCAACTAACTAATTTCTAGTCAAGTAAAAAGTTCACTCTGACTAATTTAAGAAGCTATGACTACGTCGTCCAGATAAATAGATACTGGTGAACAATTCACACACAAAACTTTGGCTTTTTCCACCGCTAATGTCCCAGCCCTACTCAAACCGGAGTGGTCTTACGCGTGACGAAGGCAAAAGACCTGACGGCATGAGTTTTTTGCCTTGGAAGTTGAGTCGGCCCCTAGTGTGGGACGCAGCTTGTGTCGATACTCTGGCACCATCACTTCTTCGAGAGACACATGGTAGGGCCAGTGCAGCGGCTAATTCAGCTTAGCGTCTCAAACGACGGAAATATGCAACCCTCGGTAGTGGTTTTATATTTAAGCCCTTTGGGGTTGAGAGTTGAGACATCGTGCCTGTGAAGGCCGGGAGCTGACTTCATCTTCAAAAGCCTTTCCGAGAGCTTCGCCGACGCAACGCGTGACCAAAATGCTAGCGTTTATTTGGCCCAACACATATACATCGCTATTCAGCGTGGTACTGCCGCCAACATGCTGGGCACGCTTCCGACTGGTAGTGGGCTTGAACATCTTGTCATCCAGTTTTTGTTAATATTCAAAAAACCGCCTCCCTGTTTTCCATATAATATACGTACATGGTAAAAACGGGACCCTATTACTGAGGCTTCGCTGTTCGTCCGTTCGTCTGTCACCAAACTGTATCTGAAGAACGGTGATAGCTAGAGAGTTGTAATTTTCACAGATAATGTATTCATATTGTCGCTACAACAATAAATACTACATTACACATTTTCTAATAAATATCAGATTGTGTTTCGTACCATGAGCTGCCATTTTGTGGAAAAACATAAGACAGGTACTGTCATATTATTACATGACGATAGATGACGGATGACGGATTAGAGTACTGTGTGTGTACCAGGAAAGAGCTTCGAATCCGAATCCGATAAGTCGAAACCTCCGATTACTATTAGACCTTCGTTTCCGACTTCGGCTCCGAAACTTTTAAAACGGAGGTTATAATCGGAGGTAAGGTGTATAAATATTGGAGATAATCCTTTATTGTGGTGGATAGTAAATTAAAATACAAAATCCCAACTTCCTAAATCAATAATTGCTCGTCAATGTTTATCGTGTCCACGTGTTTGGCAAAAAAAAATACCCAATAAAAATGTATCTCCTGCCACCACTTCTAATCCTGCCTATGCCTCCGACTTCGGTTCCGACTCCGATAAACCAAATTTTAAAACTCCGACTCCGCCTTCGAATCCGATAAAATGACCTCCGTTACATCCCAGCAGTTCTACTACGAAAACAAACTCCGAATGATCGCATCCGACCGACAGCTGAATCGGATTGTAGCCTACCACGAAAAACATTCGGATCGATACATTTCGGGTCGAAAGATATAGACTTAGGTCGGATAAGGGTCGGATCGAACGAAACGGCCGATCTGATCAACCGACCGATTGTCTTTCGTGGTCGGAAACTTCATAAGTTCGGCCGATATATCGTTTATCGGACTTCGTAGTAGACCTGCTGTTGTTTACATTGTCACAGAATACTTAGAAGTTTGTATGTACCGAACTCATTAATTCCGTTATTATTTAATTTCTATGTTATTTCCGAACCACACGAGCAGTAATGCTAAAATTTTGATGAGACTATATTAGAAATGTGTTCTTTCTAACAAAATAAGAATTAACGAAATTGAACAACGCAAACATGAGTTACAACCAAAAACACATTCTGACTTTAACCCCTTTCTGCACAAAAACCGTGCAGAATTCGGGGATTAAAAGTAGACAGCTACCATCTACTTAGTATGATCTTAAATCATGTCAAGTTTCATTTGAATTGAATCAGTAGTTTCGGCGTGATGTGAGTTCCCTATACACACAGACAGACAGACAGACATGAAAGAAAAAAAATGCAGTTTCGCCATCAGTATCGACTATGGAGTGCCCCCAAATATTTTTTTTTCAAAATATCTTCAATGTACAGAATTCGACCCGCTACAGTTTTATTATAAGTATAGATGTCCTGAATTATACTGAGTATGTCCTGAAAAAAACAAATAATGAAAAAAATTAAAGAAACAAAATAGTTTTTTTAAAGAAATTCTATGATTTGGATACACGGACTTTTAGCCATTGTGCTTGACTCGCTAAAACCCTGCACAAATCACGTCAATCACGCACAATGGCTAAAAGTCCGTGTACCCAAATCATAGAATTTCTTAAAAAACTATTTTGTTTCAATTACTTATTGTTTACATATTTTTGATGTGATTTTATCAATAGAAATTAGTTTGCAAGTTTTTTTTTTCAGGACATTCTTAGAAATAACAGGGCAACAAGGCGAGCCGTGCGTGCCTCGGGCGAAGCTGCCTCTAGTCCGTACCCACCATTGTACATGTGTCGTATGTTCTACAAATGGTTGGTGAAATGATTGTTTTGTATCAGATCGACGCGGAGCAGCACGGCAAGATCCTCGAGCTGATCGGTCGCGGCAAGGAGCAGGGCGCGCGCTGCGTGGCGGGCGGCGGCCGCCTCGGGGACGCCGGCTACTACGTGCAGCCCACCGTGTTCAGCGACGTCACCGACAACATGGACATCGCCACCACTGAGGTAACTAACCCCGGCAGTAATCGACAGGGGGAATTACCTCTGAGGTTACCGCGCCCAGCGGTCTGACGACAGGACGCTGTTGCAGACACCTTGGGGGCGCTAGCACAGATCAGAAAATAGTTACTTCGTAACAGATGCATCACTTCCATACAAAAGTGCAAATACCTATACGATAATAACCTAAACTGTCGTATACTACTTACCTACTGTTACTTGTAAGCAAAAATACACCTTAACACACCCACGCAGAGTTGTAAATGCCGTGCGCACCGTGTGACTTGTCGTCTGCTTACGTCATTGACCAAACGTGCTAAAGGGTTGTACGAAATGGTGGTAGGTGGTAGTAGTGGTAGGACTATTGGCAGAGTCCACCTGGGGAAGGACCACACCTTTGCCAGTTATTCTACCGCGAAGCAGTAATGTGCAAACGTTACTGTGTTTTTTTTTAATAAAGAGTGACGAGACGAGCAGGACATGTGCCTGATGGTAAGAAACATGCCTGTCACATAACAGCACAGTGACACGCAGCTATTGGAACATGAAGAGTCCAAATCATTACCTGGCACTACACTGCGCTCGTCACCCAGAGATCTAAGATGTTATATCTCTAAGCCCTGTAATTTCACTGGTAACATTGCCCTTCAAACCGGAACACAGTAATGTTTGCACATTACTGCTTGGCGGTAGAAGAACTGACAAAGGTGTGGTACTACCTTAGGCGGACTCTGCTATTAGTCCTACCACTACAGTACTCCATTAGAGAAGCCCATTCATTTGATACTCATATAGAGGTAGGTTGTGAAGAAATATTTTGTCCGCGATTTTGTGGAGGGGGGCATTTTGAATAGATATTAACCAAACATAGCTAAGAACCACCGCACAAAAATAAACCTTTTTAAAAAAATCCACGCCAAACTTAGAACACCCTTTTTTAGTCGGGGGTTAAAAAATGATTCACAATTAGCTGAGCTATCGCGAAACATACTTACATCCAATAAAAATTAAGCCCAGAACCGCCTCCTTCTTGGAATTCGGTTAAAAATTCTATAGCTTTTTTTAAGTAGGTACGTTTTATAGTCAATTGATACTGAATTTTATTTTGGTTATACAATGTAGGTAGTTGTAAGTTGTTTTCATGTCGTCGAATAAATGAACAAATTAGTATCATTCATTATGTACATGAATATTAAAAAAAATATCTCGTCAAATTTTTTATTAAACTTAATGAGACATAATAAAGATGGGGTAAAAGGTATTTCAGACAAAATAATGTGTATGCATAACCTCTACTGTATCTATTCAAAATAAATATTATACATATTACACACTACTGTTTCTATATTCTGTTCGATTGAAATTTGAAGCCTACCAAAATTTAGCTCAAAAATAAATATTAACAATAAAAACACTTCCCTTGCTTCGTGTTTCGGCAATTTAAAATAAGATAAATTACTTCTACATTTTAGTTTCTTGCTATTGCAGATTGCAGCCATTCACAATACAATAACGCCGCGACATTATTTATGCGCGCACTCAGCGTTCGTTCGCACGTCAACTCGGGCAAACGGCCGGCGGCCTTGTGATTTTAGTACACCCGGGAGGACCCGAACGAGTAGGTACTTAGCTCGCGCCGTTTAGCCAGTGACGAGGGTGTGGCGCTAGCTTCGTACTTCGTGCGGTCCACTGTGTAGTCTGTAAAGTGTCGTCACCGATCATCGCCACCACTGAAGTTACGTAACTACACGCAGAGGTCTGAGGACTGCGGATCAACAATCAACAGAGCGCTATTGCAGATTTCTCGGGGGCGCTAGCTGTTTCGGGCGGTCCACCGTATTGTAGAGTCTGCAGTGTCGTCGACATCGCAACCACACCCGCCGGCCGGCCTGATAAAGCGCGGAAATCAACAGGAAGAGGGTCATCCACTTTGGGGACGCCGACTACCTCGTGCAAAGCTCCGCAATTGGATGTTTTAGGGTCTCAGGAACGTGAATGTGAGCCAAGGGAGAGGCCGCAACGGTGCAATGCATCGCTGTCTTTTACAAAGCGTGTTATAGTGATTATAGTGTTATAGTATGTTCGTACAAACATAAGCGCACCAAAGTGAGCACGATTATTGTGCAAGGTTTTACACCCGCGCCATATTCCGAGGATTCACAAACCTTTACGCGTATTGTAACTACACCCTGTCACTGACATGATACCACTTTAATAAAAGCAGCACAGTGCTTATCAGCTAAGCTATTTTAATTGTCTAAAAATGGTAAAAGAAATTGTCAAAGTGCAACTGAAATGTAATCTTACCGTACCACCGCGCACTATACCAGTTCATGGACAAGCTTATTCAATATAGTACCTCAAACAAACCACTAAGTTTGTGTCTGGAAATGATCGATCGATTCTATTGATAATATCTTCAATGTGTTATTCCAGATCTTCGGTCCAGTGCAGCAGCTGATCAAGTTCTCGAAACTCGACGAGGTGGTGGAGCGCGCCAACAACACCGTCTACGGGCTCGCGGCCGCCGTCTTCACCAAGGACCTCGACAAGGCCAACTATCTTGTACAGGTAAAACTATCTTATACAGGTACTATCTATCTTATACAGGTACTATCTATCTTATACAGGTACCAACTATCTTAGACAGGTACCAACTATCTTATACAGGTACCAACTATCTTATACAGGTGCCAACTATCTTATACAGGTACCAACTATCTTATACAGGTACCAACTATCTTATACAGTTACCAAGCATCTTATACAGGTACCAACTATCTTATACAGGTACCAACTATCTTAGACAGGTACCAACTATCTTATACAGGTACCAACTATCTTATACAGGTGCCAACTATCTTATACAGGTGCCAACTATCTTATACAGGTACCAACTATCTTATACAGGTACCAACTACCTTATACAGGTACCAACTATCTTATACAGGTGCCAACTATCTTATACAGGTGCCAACTATCTTATACAGGTGCCAACTATCTTATACAGGTGCCAACTATCTTATACAGGTACCAACTATCTTATACAGGTACCAACTACCTTATACAGGTACCAACTATCTTATACAGGTGCCAACTATCTTATACAGGTGCCAACTATCTTATACAGGTACCAACTATCTTATACAGGGACCAACTATCTTATACAGGTACCAACTACCTTATACAGGTGCCAACTATCTTATACAGGTGCCAACTATCTTATACAGGTGCCAACTATCTTATACAGGGACCAACTATCTTATACAGGTACCAACTACCTTATACAGGTACCAACTATCTTATACAGTTACCAATTATCTCATCATAATGTGTTTGTTTCTAGAAAATCCGCGCAGGCACGGTGTGGGTGAACGACTACAACGTGTTCGGCAACCAGATCCCGTTCGGCGGCTTCAAGCAGTCCGGTATCGGGCGCGAGAACGGGCCCTACGGCATCAACAACTACACCGAGGTCAAGGCCGTCGTCGTCAAACTCACCGACAAGAACTCGTAAACACTTAACGATACTCTAAATCTGGACGTCTACTCTATTTCTACGAAACAGTAATTTCGAAAAAAAATGTTTGTCTGTAAAGTCGGTTTACTGACGATAGAACGTGACAACGTCTTAAGAAAATACTGATGGAATGGTAGCATTTTTCAAAAGAAAATTTTAATTTCATTTGTTTAATAGATTTGTATGTAAAAAGTAATCAGTAGAATTTAGTCATTTTCAATCAAAACAATGCAAAAAAGCTTTTAGATGCCGGGGATCGAACCCGGGGCATTTCACATGCAAAGCGAACGCTCTACCACTGAGCTACATCCCCGCTTGAACTACTGGTCGAAATAATTAATACAACTGTAACAAACATGCGGCGAGGTAACGACCGACGGTAACGACCGGCGGTAACGGTACATGACGTCATGTTTTGTGGGCGTGCAGCCGGCTTCATCGAATTATAAGACGTTATCACGTCAAAAACTCGCGACTTCTCTCGTTCTACCTCGTTTCGTCCGATACAACATTGTTTGACGTTTAAATGTTCTAAGCATACTCTAATTAGAGTAGGCTTAAGGTTAAAACGGACAAAACGACGGATCGAAGTAGAATCGGCGTTGGAAAGTCGCGAGTATATTTCGAAATTACGTTTTCGTAGAAAGAGAGTAGACCTCCACAGCCCTTACACTTTTTTACATTATTTTATATTACCTTTAAAACATATATGTATTTGGTGCAAAGGAAGCTGAACACCAGAACTGACCTACTATAGTTAAGTCAGGTGCTAAGTTAAGCACTAAGCACATGTCCTGCTTGTCTTGTCACTCTGAAATATAAAGAAGTCCAAATCTCGTCGCTTCGTGGTGTTGCGTTCGATGGTGAACATCCTCAAATAGTAATTTTACACTGACTATTGTAATGTGGATGCTATTTTCTTTTGAATTAGAGTAAGTTAGTATAAGCATAAGGTTAAAGTTGGAGGCACACTTTAAAATTAAAATAAAATATTTTTATAACATATTTGCTCGTAAAGGGTCTCTTATTGGACCAATTTCTGTATCGTAATGTATCTTATTACGCACTAGTGCTGTAATGTGTAATGTAAAACGCACGGTTTCAAAATGCTCCGTCCACAGACTAGGTAGAGAGATATGCTCCGTCTAAAACGAACGGTACCTTTTTAAATCTTAGTAAAGAGTTTTTATGTCAGAAAAGTGTGGTCAACAATTTATGAATAAAATTAACTTTGAGAGGTAAAATATAATAAAGAATTATAAAATTCGTTAATTTAATTAATTTAGACCATAAATTACTTTAATTTTTCTGTAACAAAACACAAAAATATTAGTTTATTTTATTATTAATGGCATACCAGCTGGTTCTGTGCCATTGCTTAAAAAAAAAAGGCGCCATTTGTGCCATTGCTAATCTGTGATCCATAGTGATTATTTACTCAGTGCTGTGATCAAGTAAATATTATTCCGCGTTTTTTTTTCGAAAATGTTTTTATTTGAAAATGTCGTCAGAGTTTTGTTTATTTCCTCGCAAATATGTTATAAAACGTCGTATGACATACGTGCGCTTTGATAATTACAGCCTCTGCTTATTATAGCTCTCGCCTTCGGCTCGAGCTAGCAATAAAGCCTCGGCTGTAATTATCAACTTACCGCACTTATATCATAATGTACTATTAATAACTCGCTATACTTGTAACATTTAATGTGGTACAATTGCATTGAATGTATAACGTTGATTAAATTCTAAATTTAATCATGAGATTTAAAAAAATGAGATTAATTTTTAAATATAATAATTGAAGAAACTAAAATTTACAACAAGTTACAAGTTAAATCTGTAGATTTAAATTTTAGACTGTGCCTCCATGTAAATCTTAGCCTGTCCATAAGTTCATTATAAATGATTATAGAGGTATAAGATAAGCTATGTATCAGTCGTCTTCCACCGCTTACGCCATAACTGATATTCTTCAGTACTTACTCAGATATTCAATATTCTATAGATTTTCGGTGCCATTTTACTTTATTAGCTTTGTTTTGTTAAAATTGTGCCAACTTGCTATAAGCAGACTTAAAAAATAAACTGTATTTTTCCAAACTTGTTTTTATTGTATCACCTTTCCTACAACATTTTGCAAAGTAACAAAGCTGCGAGAATAATTATACCGAGCTGAAAGGGATGTTTTTACCTATCATTATTCGTTGTCAACAACCAAAATAAGTAGCACCACAGCAAATCTCGCCCCTAGCGATTGTACGGGTCAAGTAGATTGGTTTTATGTAAACCAGATACGATACACACAGAGACGCAGTTTATTACCGATGTCAAGGTGCTCTGGGCACATCTATTGATTTATATCGATGAATATTACATATTACCACAAACAACTCTCAGCCTCAACGGACACCGGGAAATTGAAGCTTCTATCAAAGGGATTTCCCATTGGCTATAATTTTGTAACAAACCCCTGTCTCGGCATGCGGCTTGGTAAGTTTCTTTTACACGATTTTAAAGTCTTGGAACCATGTACCAACGTGGTACCTACATGATAAAAAAGAATTCTGAGATAAAAACACTCTGACTGGGAATGATGAATGCTGTACACTCTTCCTAATTCTGCATCTACCATAGATCATAGAACCCAAGATTGGCCTTCCCAAACTTAGGCTTAGGCCCTACCAAACTTCAGGGCGCACGTAATCATGTCAAAGTTGGGAAGAGTGAGCTCACTCTTTCCGTTCTAGTCGGTTGCAGGACGCGGTGGACGCCGGACGTTTTTACCTATCATTATTCGTTGTCAACAACCAAAATAAGTAGAACCACAGAAAATCTCGCCGCTAGCGATTATAGGGGTCAAGTAGATTGGTTGTTTGTAAACCACTTACGATACACACAGAGACGCAATTTATTACCAATTTCAAGGTTCTCAGGGCACATCCATTGATTTGTATCGATAGCATGTACCGCCACGTTGCGCCGCGCCGCGCTACAGTCGGCGCGCCGCGCCGGCCCGTCGCGTCGTTTATTTATTATTTCGACAGGATGGAATTTTTTAACTTCGTAATATCTTTTGAATGCAATGTCCGATTTTAATAATTCAAAAAGGAATCAGTAGGTATTAAAGCAATCTTGAATACGAAATAGTTTATTTGGATAAGAATTAATACAAATGTATGGATAACATGGTCTGAATTTGAGCGGCATTTTTATCTTCTTTTAAAATGTAAAAAAGCAGTTGTAGCGACGTAATTACAGCAGCAGGTCTACAACGAAGTCCGATAAACGATATATCGGCCGAACTTATGGACGTTTCTTACCACGAAACACAACCAGTCGGTTGATCGGATCGGGCGTTTCGTTCATTTCGAATTCCGACCGACATAGATTTGACAGTTTTTGTGTCGTAAACCTTACTCCGAAAGCATTTAATTACCTTACCCATGATTTGGACAGCTGTCGGTCGGATCCGATTATTCGGAGGTTGTTTTCGTAGTAGACCTGAGTAGTTAGACATATAGTCTCGCGAAGTTTTTTGTAGATTTTAATACGTTTTGTAATATTGTAGAACATTGTTTTGTTCTATCATTGGTACTTTCCGCAGCGTATGCGATGAAAGCCATTTTATGGCTATTTTTTTTGTACCTTGCGTTGGTTTTAGTAAAGAAATCAAAGTAATTCTAATTTTTTCTCGTAATAAAAGTAGCCTATGTTACTCAGTGATAATGTAGCTCTCTTTTGGTAAAAGAATTTTTGAAATCTGTTCAGTAGTTTTTGAGTTTATTGGTAACATACAAAAATACAAATCTTTCCTCTTTATAATATTAGTATAGATATAGATTAATTTAATAACTTGTTTAGGTCTCCGGGGCTAATTAAGTACCTAAACTTGAAACGACTTGGGGCAGAAATGAGCCGTCTCCTTTATGCAGTTGTCATATTTAAAAGAGAACTTTTGCGTAACATGGCGCAGTTACGTTCTATTGGAGCTGTCAAAAAGAAAATAAACGGTTGGATCTACTATAAGTACTAATATTATATACGTGGGGCGCTGCTAGTTGTTCATAAAAAGCACGAACCAGGACGTCTACTCTATTTCTACGAAAACGTAATTTCGAAAAAAAACTCGCGACTTTCCTGTTCTCGTTCTACTTCCTTTCGTCCGATACAACATTGTTTGACGTTTAAATGTTCTAAGCATACTCTAATTAGAAGAATCTTAGAACAACCTCTCGCCATCGGAGGTAGGTCAAATTCAGGTGAAATTCAAAAGTACCCGCGGATCGGAGAGACTAGACGCGAGCGCCCGGTTTTGCGCCGCTGCGCACTATTTTATACCTAGGGATCGATTAGTTCGATCTAGACATCATTGAGTTACTATATCATAAAGCTATTGAAATAAGCTACAAAACGATGTATAATTGTTCTATATTTTATTTATATTGAATTTTACACGCATTTTTCTTTTTACCCGAAGTCGAAAAAAGTTATACTTTTGAAAAAGTGGGTGTTTGTGAAGAAAGTATATTGTTTTATGTATAGGTTGTTATGATTTTTATAAACAGCAATATCTACCCCTTATAAATCGAAACTAAAAAGTATATGCTTTCATACTAATATTTTTATATTTTCGACTCGGAAAAATACACAACAGAACAGAAATTGCATGCCGATTACAACCGGTTTTTTAAAAATTTCGTGAGGTACGATTTAGGTATTTAGGCATTATATTTATATACCGATCGATAGAAAATATATTCAGGAATCTTATAAACATACTAGTAGAACCGATAATTAAAATAATTTATACTCAATTAGGCAAAATGTGAGGAACGACAATGAAAAAATAGCCGCCATTTTCGTAAGTCATATGACTTCATCCGATCTTTAGTGTCAAAAATCTAAAACACAATATCATGTTGTGAATATGCAAAAGGCTTCCTAAAGGCTTATATAAATTAATAATACAATCGTTACTTACGATTTTCCAGGGTAAAACACCTAATTTCACGTAATTAATCACTCACTTCACTCCGTGACGTCACGAAATGACGCGCGCGTCATGGCGCCCGAGCCGGCCGGTTTCAACTGGCAAAATTCCGAGAAATTTGTTTTGAGTAAATGCCGTTATCGCTCTCATTGTAAAGCTACATTCAATAGGCATTATATCAATAAAACAGTTATGGGAATATCAACCTTTCCTTGAACAAAATAAGGTCCAAAAGCCGCAACGGAATTTGGAAGACATATGTCATCCATCCGATCCCTAGTGACGCGTAAAAGTGGAAGACATATGTCATCCATCCGATGCTGACGGGAACATTAAAACGGACAAAACGACGGGTCGAAGTAGAATCAGAGTTGGAAAGTTGAGAGTTTATTTCGAAATTACGTTTTCGTAGAAAGAGAGTAGACGTCCTGGGAGTTCGTGAAGCGTAATGTATCACGATAATAAAAAAAACTCCCCACCTTCCTATGTTTTTCCCATACTAACTAACCATAGGATACCCTCAAAATACCCTTACCAAAACGCGTCACCAAAATCTGTCGATAAGTCAGTGAAACATCACAGAAAAGTTTCTGCGCATGCGAAAGTGCGAATGCGAAACCTCCGTTAGTGTTGAATGGCCAGTACGCCAGTGCGCACGTGTTTCTACAATCTAATTTAATAAATAAGCGATCCCCTTTAAGCCCTTTAAGCGATCAATAATGTCATCTTGTTCCATTAAATGGTGTGATAAAAATAGCAGAAACTCAAGTTATAGTAAGGATGGTATAACTTTTCATCGGTAAGTAATGAGTGATGCACTGGTGCACAAAGCCAATTAACCCAGTTGACTAGCAGGGCTGCCAACTGTAAAAGATATTTCCTCGTACATATGCAGCTATAAATCTCGTATTTTGGCTTCATACGCAAAACCCCGCATTTCGTATTTGTACCAGAAACCTCATACGTTTGGCAACCCTGGGTAGCGATTCTGAAACCATTCGGTTGCATCCGACACGGAATCTCATCTCTCGGTCTTTGTCTTATCTGTTTAGCATGACAAAGACCGAGAGATGAGATTCCGTGTCGGATGCAACCGAATGGTTTCAGAATCGCTACCCTGATGACTAGTCGTACCGCTTCCCGCTCCCCTCCAGCGCTTTTTAGTAGCGTGGTGGCGCCATTAACCTTTGCGCTTGTAGCGAGTTCTGTCATTTATGCTTTTGACTCCGACGAGAGAGTGGCGACAAAAAATAACGTAATAACATTAAAATATGGGTTTCTGCTCAATAAAATGGTGCGGAAAGCATAGCAGGACATCTGGTTGTACAAAAGACGGCATATCATTTCACAAGTAAGTAGTTTCATTCAGTTTTTTTTTTAAATATGAGATAAGATAAGATTATCATACTTTATTTCAAGAATCTAGCTTCTGTATTTATTGAGTAATCAATTTTTATAAACGTAGGTAAATTTTGAAAAATAGAGGTAGCTTTGCGATTTTTTTCTATCGAGGAAATTTTATGAAAACGTTTTTCGAATAAAAGTTACTGTCGAGTTGGTATATCCTGAACTTTATAATACATGAATTTCAAGATTAAATATTCAGTAGTTTAGTCACAGATTACAGAAATAAAATGTTTAAATGTTTTATTTCTGTAATCTGTGAGTTTAGTAGACATTGTAAGTCGCCCAAATTAACATTACGCCATCTGACGAACCATATTAGCATCGACCATCGACGACGTACCGACGTAGAAATAAATTGACGACAGGTCTCAAACAATAATTATTACAATACAAAATCCATAGGTCAACTTGTCTTAGACACTTCCTCACTTCACTTTGACAACTGACTCGTAATATCGCACTAGTGATACCTATATAACTTACTATACTATACCTAGTGCTCGCAATATAACTCTGCGCGTAGCAAAATTTCTTATTTACGTCAGTTGGCAAAATTTTGTTTACGTTTGGTGTATTTATTAATTTCCAAAATAATTAATAGCTTTTATTATGCCGAAAGTGATTAAAAGTGCTGGCCGTGGCTGGTTCTTGAAAATCAATCGTGGTTGTGAAGAAGAACGATACAATAACGGGCCAAAACCAAAAGTGCAGTTTTCCAAATGCAGAGCTATTTGACAACTAACATGTAGGGATACCATAGCAATCAAATCTCCACCTATTATCGGCATATTTTAAAGCTGAGGCTTTAGGTTGAGGTGCGGCTTTGGGTTTGATTGTTTTATCGCCAATTTACCCGTGGGAAAAAATGTGTGTGCTTAAGACCGAATGTGAGAAACTAGTGATAAATGTTTTTTTTTCATAATATACAAATCAAAATAGAAAACAAAGTGACACAGCAGTGAAGATCAGCTGATTGTATCTTTCTCGCTCGGGTACACGCGGCGGTTCCATGTTCACCCGATCGACCCTTTCACCTAACAGCGGTGCGCCAAAAGAAATTTTACTTAATTTTATTTTCAACGTTAGCTTGGATGCTCTTTGATCCTTAACTTAAATCCTGTATTCATTACTGTATTTTTATTGTAGGCGTTTCAGAACGTACTGTCACGTGGTAATGGACAACGCATTATACCACTGTACTCAGATAAATAAAGCGGCTACAATGGGCAATGTAAAAGAAGAAAGCCAAAAGTGGCTTAAGAAAAATGAAATAGATTTCGACGATTGTAGGACAAATCCGCAGTTACTCGAATAAAGAGGCACAAAGAAGACCCACAATACCAAGTAGAATAACTATTAAAGGAACATGGACAGGAACTTTTGCGGTTACCGCCGTGATGCATCGTAATTTTAACCCTATTGAAAAAAGAAGATGATTCTATGGAAGCCAATGACTCGTTAAAAGAACGTTTATGCGCCAAATTTTCAAATAGTGTTATTTATGGTCTCAATAAAAGATTTACAAGCTTAAACTAAATTCTTGTTATTTCGATGTTGGTGTAGGTTGCAAATGACAGATTTTTTATAATGTAATAAACTATAATAAAGTTTTCCTGGTGGTAAGAGACTCAGACAGCCTGTACCAATTACCAATGATACTTGGTCATACTGAACCAAACCAGCACTGCAAAGGCGTTCATTACTTCGAGACATTCGTTCTTGAGTCTCAAATTATACTTCAACTGTTTGAATAAAAGCCATACAGTTTATCAATACACGAGTAAAACTGCGGGGCGCGGTAATCCTACTGATGTTATAAATGTCCATGTATGGATATTTGGATGTTTGATGCTCAATCACGTCGTAACGTATGAATGGAACGGGCTCGGAAACGGAATACAGTTGGATTATAGATTGGAAAGGCACTAACTCCTTATAACTGTGTTACTGTGTAGATACAGACTCCCGGGAAAATAACAGGAACGGGAACGGGTAAAACTGCGGCGTGCTGCTAGTATTTAATAAATCTTATTGTATTTTATAAGATAACATTGAGCCTGTATTTTGTAATAATACAGTTGCCATCTGTTTCTTTCAGGTATCCAGAAATTCCAGAATTGAAAGAAAAGTGGATAGAAGCCACCAGAAGAGAAAATTGGTTTCCTACAAAATATAGTATTATCTGTTCAAGGCATTTTACGTCCGATTGTTTTGATCCTATAAAAAAAAAACGCCGCTTATTTAGTTCAGCTGTGCCGACTCTGTTTCTGCCGATTCTGGTATGATCGTCATTATCATTCGTTATTATAAATAAATTATTTGAGTGCCAAATACGCAGCGGTCCCGTAAGTGCACTCTTCTCGAAAAAAAGCTAAAATGCACTTGGATAATGTCGCCACGTGGAATGAATGGCGTAGAATAAAAATCTTTTTCGCCAATTCAGGGTTGACCATTTTGTAAAAGTAGTTCACTATGATAAAAATGCGACCTTAACTCCACTTAAAGCAGACGTTCTGATTACCCTGTGTCTAGGTTTTATTTTCTAATCACAATCGTAAGAAGTACCTACGCTATAGTTATTAAGTTTTCGTGTCATCATTGCAACTTCCCAACGAATGGAGCTATGTATTATAATGCATTTTTTCCTTTCCAAAACTATTTTGCCTACCTAAATCATTGTTAAGGTTTCGTGTGTACGAAATTCTATGGTCTGAGTAAAATACCAGTAGTAAAATATGAATGGATCATTTTCAGAATTATAGGTAGATAGATAATAGATGAAAGAGAGACGTACTTCTTAGCATTCCATGGATTCACCGTGCGGGTGCCGGGTCCATCGTGTGGCAGAGAGAGAAATCACGAGTAGACCCCGAGACTTGTGACTCGGGCTGTAGGTTTAAAAGGGGCCCCTTATATTGACGTACGTCAACACTCACCTTCACTACTCGTATTTCTCTCCCTGCCCAGCCAAATCCGATATGATCCTACTAGTGCAGCTTTAGATACTCGTTCTAGTATAGAACTTACTGCACTTCTGGACAATCCAAGGTCTTTAAGCAGGTTATAGAGAGATTTTGCTGGTATACCTCTCGCTCCTACTTCTACAGCGTATAAATTAACTACATAGCCATTTTTTGTTAATTCATTTTGTAGGTCGTAATACTTATTTTGTTTCATCGCGTGGTCTTTAGGTATATTAGTTTCCCACGGTACGGTAAGTTCTACCAGGACTATGCGTTTCGTAGCCCTAGAAAAAAGGAAAATGTCCGGTCTGGATGACGAAACACCTACATCCTCTGGGATTTTGTAGTGCTTTTCATACGTGTCCATTAAAATAGTCCAATCAGGTGCTGAACCCAGGATTGAGTAAGGCTTGTTCTTGGAGTTTGAAGTTGAGCCCTCTTTTACAAAGTTAATTTGTCTTTTGTTTATCGTCAATCCCTTTTGGGCTCTAGCTACCGAAAGGCTTACGGCTTCACGTATGATTTCAAGTACTCTGTCATGGCGCTGTGAGTAATGACCCCTATTAAGGAGCACCTTGCATCCCACCAATATGTGCCTTGCTGTACATATCGCCTCACTACAAGTATAGCAACATTTTTCAGAGGCTTTTCCCCACCTTACCAGGTTACTCTGGTCAGGGAGGGTCATTTGGAAAGCGTTCAGATAAAATTTTAATAAGGCAGGAGACCAGTCATATAGCAAGGTGCGCCAATTTAATTAGCATTTATTGACGTATTCTAACAAATTTCTCAGACAACATGACACATTCATTAAAACTATGACGGAATTAAGAATTATTTTTAACAACTTTTTTGCTTTCGAATACTACTTCACACTAGTTGTAATTTTGTAGGTTAATGAAGGAGAGACCAGCAATCACAGCGATTCGACCACATCAATTATTGAAAAGGCATTCCAATTAGCTCAATCAAACAATGAATCTGAAAACGATGCGACTCAACTACAACATGCACCTACAGCAACGACAGCAGAAATAACTCTTTGCAGAAAAGTCGACGACCTATTATTGAAGCTGAGAAACTCACAACTGGCTAACAAAAGACTTCAAGATAAAAACAGAATATTGAAGAACAAATTGAGCTGTGTCACGGGTTTCTTTGAGAAACTGAAGAATAAAGGTACCTTGACTCAAGAGAATATCGACGTAGAGCGATTGCAGGCCTCGAATAGGCAGCTCAGGAAGAAAGTCGTTCTGTTGAGGAGCCTGTTGAGCGAGCAAAAGAAGAGAGGGTTCAGTGCCAAGAGGAACGTGGTTTGGTGTCCGCCGGCTGAAGGAGCCATGAAGCATGAATCGGATGCAGATACATAATAGGAGAACTCGGTTCTCAAGTGATGTAGTCGGTAGCGAGGATGGATCCATAGGCCTGCGGTCAAGGGGATCATGACCTCCCCCCCCCTTCCCCGTCTAGTGCCAAATCTGCATCCCTCTTGGTCGGCAGTCTATAGATAATATAGGTTTCCAATTCACGTCGTCTTGCCATGCAGCGTGCTATACTCACTGTTATGAAAAACCTTTACTATGGGCTAACGCTGCTTTGGCTAGACATAATTGTAACTTTCACGCATAACATGCGGAATGAAGTTAGATACAACTATCGCGGGAGAATTATTGGATCAAGAACTTCGTATTTATAGCCAAGAGTCACCACTATTGTATAAAATAATAAAAATTTAATTCAAAATAAGAAGTTTAATTTCAACAGTTAAACCTCAAATCGACAACAATATTTAAAAAACCGGCCAAGTCCGAGTGGGACTCACGCACAAAGGGTTCCTTACCATTAGCAAATAAAAGGCGAAAACCTCTTGGACTTCATTCCGAATTCCGTATACATAGACTATTGCAGTTTCTACAGACAGGCTTTCATCTAATAAGGGAATCTACCGAAGTTCCACCTGTCAACAGAAAAGTGTTTCCTTGCATTCGAGTATCAACGGGGTGGAAGTTACTACCTGAAGCTTGGAAGTCTAAATAATTCTAACGAAGATGTCGATAGTGCGTTTTATTCTACTAATTGCGCCATCTTGTTTGCTTGGCACGGTACTAATAGAGCAAGAAACTGTAAAAATCAAGTTTGTTGTATGGGAGCCCCTTAAATATTTATTTTTAATATTTGTTGTTGTAGCAGCAATATAAATATAAATAAATAAATAAATATTGGTGGACAATTCACACACAACACCATCTGACCCCAAACTAAGCAAAGCGTGTGTGATGGCGGCCAGATAGCTGATGTAATACTTATATAATTTTAAATACATACTTATTATACATAGAAACACCCAGACACAGTGCAAACATTTGAATTCATCACACAAATATTTGCACTGGGTGGGAATCCAACCCACGACCCTCGGCTTCGCAGGCAGAGCTACTACCAACTAAGCCACGAGGCCAGTTATATTTATAATATTTATAATACATTATCTGTGAAAATTGCAACTGTCTAGCTATCACCGTTCTTGAGATACAAGCCTGGTGACAGACGGACGGACGGACGGACAGCAAAGTCTCAGTAGTAGAGTCCCGTTTAATCCTTTGAGTACGGAACCCTAAAAATGGTGAGTTTACAAACAAGCATCAATGAAAAACAACCAGATAAGTTAAATCTGCGAAACATGAAAATACTTATGTACCAAATTGAGGAAACAATTTACTTTGACTTCTACCTAAAGTTTACAATTAAACATTCGTGAACCATTTCAAATAACGTGTAGTAATAAAAATGAAACCTTGCAAAGGTTTTAGGTTGCAACACCTTCTCTTTACCTGCACTTGGTTGGACAGCTTACAAGTGACGCCATACTGCTGAATCTTATTATTATATGCCCTTCTATCAATCTATCATCCTACATAGGTCTCCTGGTGGTTAATATGACCTTTGATGAAACTAAGTAAACGAAGATAAGGTACGCTCTAATATAAAGACAGCATAATATGCCGAAAATATCACACAAGTATACGCAATGTGCACACAGCTTCAGTTGCATCGTGAGAGACGTTTGAATGAATGACAAAGACATCATGACAAGTAGGCAGTAGGTGCAAATGAGATAGCTATACATCACATTTGATTAGATATTTTTTTCGACAAGAATAGAAAGACATAAAAATGCACTGGCGTGAAAGAGACAAAATAGCCGCAACTAACATATCGCCGGTCGTGTTGCACTCTTACGCTGTATGTATATCTGTCTCTTTTTAGAAATGGCCAATTGTAAAATTGTTTACAACAGAAAAATAATTTTAGATGTAATAATCATTGAACTGTTATGGAAATAATTAAAAATGTTGTGTACTTACGCATGAAAAGTGATACCATGGAACTTGTTCTTGGTCTTTGAACTGTTGGTGCACCTTGCAAAAGCAGAATAAGACATTATTACGGCTCATATCGGATTTTTTTGAATTGTTAGCGAACGTCCACTCAACTTGTGGCTCCTGTTGTGACTGAGACTCAATCAGGAGACGTCACCTGATTTTGCATTGGGATCGTAGCAGAGCGCGTGCCGCTTCTTAGTGTTTTAAGACTTCAATGAATATGACCCATAAATTTTGTTCACGTCCCTGTCGTCTTAGTAAGTAGTCTATTTGTAATGTAAACTTTACTATTCAGTAGGTTTTAGTCAATGACTTCAAAGGAAGGGCGTGGCCTACTAAACATTTTTTTGGTATTTTATGACCAGCAAAAACTCGTTCACTCCCGCGCACTGACCGCTGTGAACTTGAGTCACGTGTCGCATGGCCCTAAAAATGAGGGAGCTTCCGACGAGACAAAAATAGTTCCACCGTACGCACTAGATGGCGATAGTGTAGATGCAGCAAGATCTGTCTCTACCATAGACTCTCAAAAGTGTAATCACAATTAAACCCCTGCCCATTTTCAAGGAAAAAGTCTAATCTAAATTATTTGTGATAATTTAAAATTTTGGAGGATTCGTAAAAACATCAATTATTTATTTTAGATATTTAAGGTATAATTTTCTTCTTAGCTTAGCTGATTAGTTTGGTATGTCTACCTTCTATAAAAAAACCCTAAATACATGAAGGAATTTCATCCTAAAACAATTTTTCTTCTTACCTTTCAAGAATTAATTTTAAAAAAATGATATTTTGTTTTTCATCAGGTTTACGAATTTGTTTTGAAATGTGCATGTTTTGATATAGTTTTCATTCGAATAAAATGCGTACATGGATAAAGTAGTTTATTATTTATTACAATAAGGCGTGCTTTCGCAAATTGAATGAATTGAGTCCCATTATGCCTCCGCTTTTGACAAGACAAGTTAAGACCTACAAGCGCCGCCTGTCATCGTTTTATTGAACCATATCTTTTTGTCTCGTCGGTAAACGCCTCATTTTAGGCCCAACGCAGTTGTGCCATTTTGTCGCACCTTTGGGCAGGAAAGAAAAAAGAAAAGAAAAGAAATGTTCGGGTAAACTCAGGACCGCCAAGTGTGCTAGAGCAAGAAAGAAACAATTAGCTATTGCTGCTGCTGTCTGGCTGCTGTCACTATCTTTTATGAAGTGATAACTTCTTTTGGCGCGCCTAGACAGATTTTTCGTGGGGTATGAATTGAATTCTAGCGTCACGCTCGGGTATGAGAAGAAATCTTCGAGTAAACTCGGGACTATGGTAATTGGCCATCTAAAAATGTGTCAGCAAATGACAAATACTGAAAGGGCGTGGCCTGGCCATCATGGTATGGCCATCTAAAAATACGTAAGCCAATGGGACATGCTGAAAGGGCGTCGCCATTTGCCATGGCATGGCCATGATGGCCAGGAAATGCTTACGCATTTCTAGATGGCCATGCCATGATGGCCAGGCCACGCCCTTCGGTTACACCCGTGTAGTTTCCAAAGTAAGCCATTAAATTCTGAGTTATAAGTTTTCACTTCTATCGGCAGTTCCTATGACAGCCAATTTCTTTTTAAATTTATTCTTTGCCGTAAATACGGGTATTTCAGCCGCATCGGTCACTGTCGTGTCGCTGTGGTTACTATGTTCAGTTTGTATCTTATTATTTTTATTATAGGGAACGTTCAGGTATTACGGCACGCAATTTTTAAAGATGTTAATTCTCACTCACCGTAATCATTACGTGACATCCAAGTGATCGTTTTTACTTAAAAGTCACCAAACAAGTTGCCAACTAGGGAGATTTTAATTTTCTGATTATTGAAATTGATAAAGTAAATTATATATAAATCTTTGAATCCCATTTTACTCATCAGAAACCAACTAAAAAATAAAAATAAAGATTGGTCGAATTACGACCTGCCAGATGAAGTAATTAATCAAGTCGGATAACGAACGCCCAAAGTAGCTAGTGTAGGCATTGGAGATGCCTCCACTTCCAGTGCCGGTGATACTGAAGATCCGGTTGACTTATGTTTTGATTTTGAATTATGGCACTTAATATGTAATTTAATACACTATAATATTGATAAAAATTATATAATGATATCATAATTAATAAAAAATTATGTAATTATTAAAAAACGTAACAGTTTCAAATGTTTTATAATGCAGAACATTTGTTGTGATTTTTTTAATAAATATGTTGATTTTGTTTTTTTTGTTAATATTTATTGCGAAAAATGAAAATATTTGCCAAAATTAAACGATCGGCGCCTTTGATGAAACTAAGTAAACGAAGATCTATTGTAAATTATAAAGACAGCATAATGTAACGAAAATCTCACACAAGTATACGCAATTTGCACACAGCTTCACTTGCATCGTGAGAGACGTTTGAATGAATGACAAAGACATTGGTTCTTTTTTTCTGAGTCACTTAGAGGGTACCTCGCCTGACAATTCACGCCACTCTCGGGTGACTCGTCCCGCGGAGCAGTATTTAACCGATTTCGCGCCGAGGGCGCACGTCACTTCTTTTCGCGCATTCTTAAAAGTAACTTATACTCCAGCTGTTTATAAAGTTCGCCTCGCACCAGTTAAAGTTACCGATTCGTACCGCACCGCACCACAAGATTATTTCGCAACACACAATTCAAAGGCGGCTGCTGAAGGAAATATAATTGAGGAAGAAGAACTGCCGCTCAATCGCCCGGAGGACGCTGGATTCTTAAGGTAGGACCTTTCTTTTGTGTTTCTGGAGAAAAGGCCAAACCCCAGGGTCTTCCACCCTCTTATTGTTTTTGTTCCTTTAATTTAAATTCCACCCGCTCCGCCGTCACGAAATCTCATAGATATCCAAGAGTACCAGCGCACCGCTGGTGACGAGAATTGTTATAATAAATAATTAATTTTCTTCGCCATTTAATGGTCCTTCGAGCCGGATGCCTTGTTTATCCTGAGATTTCGTGGCTATTTACCCCATTCCTATTTATTATTCCTATCTACCGCCTATTTTGTGCGTCTCTCGTTTGAAGTCAAGTTCGTTTTGTAGTGGTAGGGCTCTTGCCAAGCCCGCCTGGGGAAGTACCACAGCTTTGCCTATTATTCTGCCGTCAAGCAGTTACCTACTGTGTTACGGTTTGAAGGCCAAAGTTTCCAGATATACGACTGGGCTAAGAGATATAACACCTAAAATCTCAAAGTGACGAGCAGTGCAGTGTCAAACAGTGATTTAGACTCTTCATGTTCAATCAACTTCGTGACGTTTGACTTTAATGAACAGATTTGTCGTTACCCGTCTCGTCACTCTAAATAAATAATATTTGCTTATTTAAATTATTTAACATTCAAAAGTTAAACATTGCCTTTGGTTACCGCATTGCCTAATAAACTCGAATTTCGCATTTACATCGCAATTTTATAAACCGTTTTCAATTCTGTTAATGACTACCTACATAAATCACTTATAATTACCAACGCATTATATTATCTCGTTCACCGTTGGAAATTATTTATTTACCTACCTCGCATTTTTGTTATTTTGTACGATCACTTTAACATTTGAGTTTGGATCATACCTATTGTCTGGATTTGATCACGATGACGTCGTCTAATGATCAAAAATTAAAATTATTGGAATGTCAACGACAAGTATATTTCGAGCGTCTTCAACAAATATACGATAAATCGCGTGCTAATTTGAATGACCCAGAATTATTGGAAGAATTTCTGTGCTCGGTTGAGACTTTACAAGAAATCAGGTGTAACTTTCAGATTTGCGTGAAAGATATCGAATCTTTATTATTGAAAATTGATAAGGATTCAGTTCCAGATTTCAATCAATGGCTCGCATTTGAAGATCTTTATTGTCGTGTTAAACGTAAACATTCTCAGTTTATTACAACCACAGCGCCCACACCAACGGTTAAACCAGATAAAACATTTCAAAATATTAAGCTAACTCGTATAGAAATACCGGAATTTGACGGAAATGCAAACGACTGGCCTTTATTTTATGCTACTTTCCAAAGGGCTGTACATTTAAATTCATCGCTTTCCGTAACGGAAAAAATATTTTATCTCACTAGTAAATTGAAAGGTCGAGCGAAACAAGTATACATTGGATTCGTACCCTGTGAAGAAAACTATGAAACAATATATAACGCGCTCGTTTCTAAATACGAAGATAAGAGAAATCTCGCTAGTACTTATTTAAACCAAATTTTCTCATTGAAGCCCATTGTTTCCCCCACCGCTAATAACTTAGAATATTTAATCGACCAATTTTCAAATTCGCATCTCGCATTAATGAACTTAAACATACCCGACTTGTACGATTTTGTCATGTCATACCTTTTATTACAACGGCTGGACAGAGATTCGGCACGTTTATTCGAAATGGATAACCGCGATTCGGAAATACCTGCGTTTGATAAAATTACTAAATTTGTTCGCGACCGTATTAAGGTTTTGAATAGGACGAGTGAAAACTCAAGTACTTGTGTGAGAGCCAAGCTGTCAGAAAACTACATTCCGAAAAATAATTCACGCGCATTCTTAGTAAGCGATAACATTTGTACATTATGCAATGACAAACACGACCACTTGTATTCCTGTAAAAAGTACAGGACTTTAACCGCTCGAGAACGTTACGAACATGTAAAACAATTACGCGCTTGCATTAACTGTTTGAGTTCGCAACATAATTCAAACGCATGCCGGTCTAAGGGAATTGTGCAAATTGTAAAAAAAAGCACCACACTTCACTCTGTTTTCAAGCTGATAACAGTAGAACCGGTCCGTCGAGTGATAACAGTCGTAGTCCAGTAGTGGCTGCTCAGAATAATAACGCTACTTCAAATTTATTTTTGAATGAACCGACGAATAATGACGCTTCATTTTGTAGTATGAACGCAAATTCAAAATCTTTGCGAAAAACTCAAAATGTTTTGTTGGGTACCGTTCTTGCTGATGTTCGCAAAAGAGACGGTTCCGTGATTCAAGTTCGTGTCCTCGTGGACAATGGATCGCAAAATCATTTTATTTCCCGCTTCGCTTGCAGGAAATTAGGTATTAACATCTTTCACGATGATACTGACCGTTTCGTAAACGGAATTGGTGGCAGCTACCAGTCTATATTAGGCTATACCGACGTAACGTTGGTATCTAAATATGACAGAAACTTTAACTTGCGGATTAAACCTCTCGTTCTTAAAACCATTTCAAGTTGTTTGCCCAGCTGTGAATTTGACATCTCACCGCTGTCTTATATAGGTAAATTCCAGCTGGCAGACCCGCATTTTAATAAACCCGCCGAGATCGATATTTTGTTGGGGGCTGAAGCCTTTCTACAGATATTACGACCCGGAAAATTGCTGGGTCCGCCAGGGCGTCCCGATCTTTTGGAAACTGCTTTTGGATACGTAATATTAGGATCAATAGCTACGTTACAGGCTCATAATGGATCAGGCAATAATGAAAACAATCACTCATTTTTCTCGTCGAGTGAGGGTAATTCAATTGAAAGTTTAGTTTCCAAAATCTGGGATCTCGAATCGGTACCCACTAAAACTTATTTGTCTGAAAGGGATCAAGAATGTGAAAACTTCTACGCGTCAAACACGCATCGCAATAAAGTTACTGGACAGTATGTTACAGCTTTACCATTTATAAAATCAACCGTGACGTTGGGTGATTCATTAACCGTAGCCTCTCGCTGTTTTTCATCCCTTGAACGAAAATTCCAAACAAATACCGCCTTAAAAATTGAATATGACACTGTTTTGAAAAATTATATTAGTGAGGGAATATTATCACCTGCACCACCGCTAAATAATAAAAATTATTACGTTATTCCGCACCATGGCGTCTGCCGGGAGGGCAAAGCGCTACGTATTGTATTGAACGCGAGCGCAAAATGTGTTGACACGAACGCTTCACTCAATGACTGTCTACATTCCGGCCCTAATTTACAAGCTAATCTAACCGCGATTATTTTAAAATTTAGATTGTTTCCAATCGCACTGACCGCTGACATCAGACAAATGTTTTTAGCAATAGGAATCCGCGAGGAAGACCGTCGTTTTTTGAATATTCTATATAAATTTGACGGCGATTCTACCACCAAACTATATCACTTTAATCGGGTTTGCTTTGGCTTGCGATGCTCGCCGTACCTCGCTATGAAAACAGTCAAACAACTCGCTCAAGATGAAACTGATCTTCCAAACGCTTCGGAAACCGCTGTTAATAATTTATACATGGACGACTTGGGAGCTTCGGTAGCTACCGCTGAGGAAGGTGCTCAGCTGGCACAAGATTTGATCGAGTTATTTAAGCGTGGTGGGTTTGACTTGGTTAAATTTGTGAGCAACTCACCTAAAGTGTTAAAAGCGATTCCACTGGAAAATCGTTTATCTTCAAAAATCGAATTCGACAAAGAGGATAATATGAAGCTTTTAGGCCTAATTTGGTCTCCAGTCGAAGACGAGTTTTCTATTGCCGTAAAATTTAACCCGCAGTCAAAATGCACAAAACGCCTTATGCTTTCGACGGTCGCGAAATTATGGGACATTAACGGGTTTTGCGGTCCTGTTATATTACACGCAAAGTTATTAATAAAAGCTGTTTGGACGGCACGCGTCGACTGGGATTCTAACCCACCGCTGGACATTTGTTTAGCGTGGAAACGCTTCTTAACGGAGCTCCCTACGTTACATAATTTTAAAATACCCCGTTTTGTAGGTATTAGGCCTAACTCTCGCGTCATACTCTTAGGGTTCGCGGATGCTTCAGAAAAGGCGATGGGTGCCTCCGTGTACCTTGCCACTCAACATACCTCGGGTAATAACCAGGTCCATTTGATAGGCTCAAAGAGCAAGGTCGCCCCGCTCAAAATTGTCTCTTTAGCTCGTTTAGAGCTGTGCGCGTTATTATTATTATCCAAATTGCTTCGATTTATGATAGAAACTATTTCTTGCCGCTGTCAAATAGATGAAATTTTCGCGTTTACTGATTCGACAGTAGCCCTTCATTGGGTTCATTCGTCTCCGCATCGATTCGACACTTTTGTTGCCAACCGTATCTTTCAAATACAGGACAATCTTCACGCAAACCATTTTTTTCACTGTGAAAGCGCACTGAATCCTAGTGATTGTTTAAGTCGCGGCCTTACACCTGGTCAATTTTTAAACCATAAATTGTGGCTACATGGCCCCCCGTGGGCTTTAAATGAAGTACACACATGGCCGATTAATAGTCAAACAACGCTTTCATTTTTGTAACAGCTGCTTCAAAGCTAAACCACGCACAGAGACGCCGTTTATGGCTTCTCTTCCCGCTGTTCGCGTAAACGAAGCATCAAAGCCCTTTCTTTGGACGGGCGTAGATTATGCGGGTCCACAAGATATTCTCATTAGCCGCTATCGTGGTGCACGAAGGGAGCGTTGTTATTTTTCGCTATTTACCTGTTTGATAACCCGCGCAGTACACATAGAGATTTCCGTCGACTTATCAACAGCTTCCTTTCTCCGCGCCTTTCGTAGATTCATAGCACGTCGAGGAAAAGTCCTTTCGCTATACTCCGACAACGGAACAAATTTTATAGGCGCGAAAACAAAACTCAATGAACTTAATAAATTTCTTAAATCCAAAACATTCTGTGATTCCTTTACACAAGAAACCCTTTATCAAGGTATAAATTGGGTTCTAAACCCACCATCCGCTAGCCATATGGGCGGACCTTGGGAAAGTATGATCCGGGTTCTAAAGGTCCACCTGCGCCGTACTATAGGAAACGCTCTCCTCACGTACGAAGAAATGCTAACAGTAATAACGCAAGTCGAGGCTATCCTTAATTCAAGACCTATAACCACGTTAAGCTCTGACCCCTCGGAACCTGAAGCTTTAACCCCTTCGCACTTTCTAACACAAGGTCCATTAGATTCTTTTCATTCCGATCCGCGCATAGATTCCGTAGACTTGATCCGCAACAAACGTCTAGTTGACAGCATAGTTCAGAGATACTGGAACAGACGGGAATACCTCAACACCCTCCAAGCTCGTGTCAAGTGGAATACTAAAACTAACCCGGTAACTAAAGGCACTGTAGTTTTACTTAAAACAGAAAATTCACCGCCACTACAGTGGCCATTAGGTATAATTGAAGATATTAAATCCTCTTCGGACGGCATCGCTCGTATTGTGGAGATACGCACAAAAAATGGCACTTACATTCGACCAGTGGTAAAACTGTGTTTTACCCTCCCAATAATTCGCACCTTTTGTTTTTCTCTTACGCATGTCTACTTAGCATGTGTAAATCTAATTCACACTCTTATTTTTTTTCATTCTCTTTTACATGCGTATTTAATATTTATTTATTCTAGACATCCGTGATTAGTCACTGGATGCATTATTACCCGCACCCTTGCTCCAACCCGCACCTTTGTTTTTTACCCGCACCATTTTTATCCAACCCGCAACATTGATTTTTCCCGCATCATTCACCCAACCCGCAAGTTAAACAATTTATCCGTTTAACCTATATCCTATCCACACTATATGTATTTGTATATTTTCCGCATCTAATACTTATTTGTATTGTCTCCTATTCCTATTTCCCTTTAGTTCAGGAGCCTACAACTCCTGAAGGCCGGGGGGATGGTTCTTTTTTTCTGAGTCACTTAGAGGGTACCTCGATTGACAATTCACGCCACTCTCGGGTGACTCGTCCCGCGGAGCAGTATTTAACCGATTTCGCGCCGAGGGCGCACGTCACTTCTTTTCGCGCATTCTTAAAAGTAATTTATACTCCAGCTGTTTATAAAGTTCGCCTCGCACCAGTTAAAGTTACCGATTCGTACCGCACCGCACCACAAGATTATTTCGCAACACACAATTCAAAGGCGGCTGCTGAAGGAAATATAATTGAGGAAGAAGAACTGCCGCTCAATCGCCCGGAGGACGCTGGATTCTTAAGGTAGGACCTTTCTTTTGTGTTTCTGGAGAAAAGGCCAAACCCCAGGGTCTTCCACCCTCTTATTGTTTTTGTTCCTTTAATTTAAATTCCACCCGCTCCGCCGTCACGAAATCTCATAGATATCCAAGAGTACCAGCGCACCGCTGGTGACGAGAATTGTTATAATAAATAATTAATTTTCTTCGCCAGACATCATGACAAGTAGGCAGTAGGTGGAAATGAGATAGCTATACATCACATTTGTTTAGATATTTTTTTCGACAAGAATAGAAAGACATACAAATGCACTGGCATGAAAGAGACAAAATAGCCGCAACTAACATATCGCCGGTCGTGTTGCACTCTTACGCTGTATGTATATCTGTCTCTTTTTAGAAATGGCCAATTGTAAAATTGTTTACAACAGAAAAATAATTTTAGATGTAATAATCATTGAACTGTTATGGAAATAATTAAAGATTTTGTGTACTTACGCATGAAAAGTGATACCATGGAACTTGTTCTTGGTCTTTGAACTATTTGTGCACCTTGCAAAAGCAGAATGAGACATTATTATGGCTCATATCGGATTTTTTTGAATTATTAGCGAACGTCCACTCAACTTGTGGCTCCTGTTGCGACTGAGACTCAATCAGGAGACGTCACCTGATTTTACATTGTGATCGTAGATGAGCGCATGCCGCTTCTTAGTGTTTTAAGAGTTCAATGATCGGCGCCCTTTAAAAACCCCAAGATATGAGGCACGGAGTTCAAGATTAGACTTGAGCGTCAGCGATACGATTTAGCGACTTCTAGCGGATTAAAAAAAAAAATTGCCCAAGTCTAGCGGATTTTTTTATATTACTAGGGACTTTTAATTTTGTAGAACGGCAACACTGGTGACTTGACGCGTGACGCCATGCTTACTGCTGTCGTTACGGGTTTTTCAGATAACGGAACGCAACTGTTACGCATATCCAAATAACGGTATCAAAAATATTTATTTTCGTTTTTAACAATAACAAGATAAGATTAATTTTTCAATAACCGAAATCGTCAAATAGATCTATGCTCTTTTCTTACTCACACTTATACCTACCACTACATATGTATCTCACTCGCTCTAACCGGTACGATACAGTTATGGCAATAACTAAAAATCGGTACCGATTGCGTTGCACGCAAAGAGTTATACATTTCGTTGCGCGATAAAGCAAGCAATGGTTGTTATGTAGTTTTGAAAGTGCATACCGCTACTTGAAATATAAGCTGTTATGAGATTTTCACATAACGTGTTTTCGGTATAAAGCCTTATAAATAGTTATACAACACTTTATGCTATATAACGACCATAGCAGCTATGGTCGTTATATAGCATAATAGCTATGCGGCATAGCTATTATCATCATAATTGCTTATGCTTTCGCTTTCCTAATAATACTAATTTCCTAATTCCTGCTGATCTGTGTTCCGTGTTCCTACCGGATACCGGACAAATTGCCGTGCGATTGCCTACTTCACGATGTCCCTTGCTTTTACCTATTTTCTGCCTTTATTTCGAATTTAGCGAAGCATTGACTTTGATAAGCGGTGGTTTTGTTTGTGTGTAATCACCACCTCAAGCAATGGAAGGATCCAAGCAACTACTGTGCATCAACTGCAGGATAAAACTAAACACACCGAGCACTCGGAACAATTTTCGGATCCTCGAGCATAATGCCAGACTTGTCTCTTTGATCAGCAATTGGATCTCTCCCCTGATAGTAAGAGTTTTTACTTCTTCATATAATACAATAATAAATCAATGAAATGCTCTCAAAGCTTCTACACTTTCATTGTGTTACATGATTGCCAAATATCATATCACTTGCCTTATGTCAAGAACACAAGAACGATAATGTGCAAATTCCCTTGTGGAAATTGTGACATACTTAGAAGGGTACATGACTGTATAAGATGTCTGTAAGATACTATAATTCAAATAGTTTTGGTATGTCAGATAACTAACCGAATTCTAGACTAAGCTAAATCTTGAGTGTTTCAAGAAATCTATCTATCTATCTATAATATAAAAGCGAAAGGTCACTCATCAAGGAATCTCAGAAACTACAAGTGCTAGGAAACTGAAATTTTGCATGGAGGTCCCTTTTAGGACGTAGGCGCTCACTAAGACGGGGTTTTGCGAAATTCAACCCCTAAGAGGGTGAAACAAGGGATGAATGGTTGTATGACAATTTGTTATTTTTAAGGTTATCAAATTTTGTATCTAGACACTTTACACGAAGCAAACGAATGTTGTTCTATCAATTTCGTATTTTTGAACTGTACAGGGATGAAATTGGGGTTGAAATGGCGATGAATGTCGATATGAAAGTTCCCATCCGTTCAAGATAAAACCATGAAACTCTGTGTGAAACGTGACACGAAGCAAACAAATGTTTGTTCTAGCAATTTTGTAATTTCTAACTGTATGGGGATCAAGTTCAAGTTAAAGTTTTGTTTTACCCACTACTTCTAGTGGGTAAGGTTTCCGCACTTAGTCCCTGACTTGGACCATTGTACGTGAACCATGTATGGGGATCAAATTGGAGTTGAAATGGGGGACGAACGTCTCTTACGCTTTCAGATCTAAACAACTGAACCGATTTTGATGAAATTGTGGACAATTGTTTTATTTTAAGCTGCTTTTAGTAACCGTAAATATGTCTGGGTATACAAATAGGTACTGCCTGAGTTACCTTAGTATTTATTTCGCGCAGGCGAAGTCGCGGGTAACAGCTAGTATTTTATAAATAAAGAATAAGAGCCGCAAAATGCTATCTTTGGCAGTGGGGCTTTATCAGTTAACTTTTACTAGTTTTTAGCAACTAATTGCATTTACATTTTAAAAGCAAACTTGGTTTCTTATCTTATTATGTTCGCAGGTGAGTGAAGAAGACTACGTTTGCAAAACTTGTTTTGACTTAGCTATACAAGCAGTGAATGATCAACTTGATCATAGTGACCGATGTGCAGGCCCACCTCTTCGTGGTCATCAAAAAGTGTGCTTGATGTGTGGACGATCAGTGGCTAAGAGACAACATTACAAAATTTTGAATCTGACTTCAGCTCAACATAGTGAAATTATATTGATTATACAAAACAAGATTGCTCCACGTGAGATACAATCATCTGATTATATATGCCTAGCTTGTTTTACGCAAGTGAAAAGAAGAGCTATTCGCAACAAAGAAATAAGTGAAAGAATAATAATGGAAACTTCAACCAAATTTGATTGTACCTCAAATATTGAAGACCAGCAATCTGAGAATTTAGGACCTCCTGGAATCTTAGAGGCGCGACACTCTCCTCTTTTCTGTGACACAGAAAATATTGAAACTTCCGAGCCACAAATAGAAAAAACTAACAAATCAAGTATAGTAGAGGAGCAACATTCGCCTCTTTTCTGTGATATAAAAACTCTAGAGCCACAAACAGAAAAAACTACGAAATCAAGTATTGTCTTAAGAAATTACCGAAGGGCTCCAAACACGGCATCTCATTGCATATTTCATGGATGTGGTAATGTTTTAAAGTTACACGTAATATCCAATGCTCTGAGAAAAACATTGCTGACGAACCAAAACTACTATGTACCAAAGCTCAGCAAAATCTGTTCAGAGCATTTAACACAAAATAAGTGGCATACACTGTATGACGCTGAAAATAGCATGTCGTTATTTACTGCTGAACATATAGAACATATGCTATCATTTTCAAAAGTTGTATAACCATCCCTTGATTAGTAGGACAAAAAACTTGTTGAGCTTCTTTGCAGAAATACCAAGAATCCTTGAAGTACACAGATGTATATTAGGACTGGCTTGAAATGAGGACCGATGATTCTAATGAAAGAATTTCAATACTTCTATAGACCCTACAACAAACTATTGAAGGAAATATGTCTATTGTGAGAGATATCATGTTATAACACTTACAACTTGTGCACAAAAATCTTGGAATCACCCATATGACACGAGAAGAAACTTTTAGTCACAACTAATTAATTCCGAATGGGCTACACAGTAAGCACTACATCTCATAATGTAATATTGTTTGTGGTGGAACCTATAATTATTTGAACAAAAGATAGAATTGTGAATTGTTAGAAATGTTTAAAAAAAATCCTTATTCCTTACAATACATAATAGTCCAAGATCCCAGATCCACCAGACATCACATATTTTCTGATGTACGAAATGTGGAAGATTGAGTAGTGTTAGTTTGTACTAAGAATGCATGGATAGTCGCTACCTTGCTTAGATGGGCAATTTTGAGATAGCAGATAATGAAGGTACATAAACAAATTACTTACTTCACGTAAATTCTCCTAAAATCATGTATTTTATAAGCAATATCCTTTAAAAGATGTTGCCAAAACTCCTAGACACATTCCTTATGCTGTTTTGCTTTGCAGACGCTTTAAAAACTCCCTAAATAATGACTTTGCATAAATTATGATTTATGCTTGTTTTGTTTGATGGATACATTATGGACCTTTGACCTTTTAAAGCCCTTAAAAGATGTTGGGAGATGCCAATACTTTATTTGATACTTTGTATATTTTAATTGAAAATGGTATGGATGACAGGAGTAAGCCCGGAGGCCCAGAGTACTGCTGTACATGCATTTTGGGACATAGTATAGTATTCGTATTCGTAGGCGGGCTGTTTTCCGCAACTCGACGGCTCGATGCGCCTATTTTGCGTGTGTGGGAAGTAGGTATCACTCCTACCATCCCAGCTCCAGCAGGAAGGCCGGCAGCGTCTTTAGGTTGCCGCATGCTTCGCGGAGCGTCCCTGGTGTGCCCAGGACTTTTGCCGCCACTCCCGTGTACTCCATGAGCACGTGAGGGGCCGTTTCTTTAGCCTCAAGGCAAGCTCTGCAAAGAGAACTGGCGGTAACACCTAGTGTGAATAGGTGTTTATTGTACAAACCGTGACCTGTCAGTGCGCCTGTAACCAGACGACCTGTTGCCGATTAGGTTCAGCAATTGCCGAGTGTACCGTTTATTACGCAACTGCTGCTCTAAATTTTCTACAGTCTAACCTCAAGTGATTTCTCTCGCAGTCATTTCCAAACCTGCGATAGTGGAAGTGGGACAATCGGTTCACAGGGCTATGTACTTGTTCCACTGATCCTCTAGCCAGTTGTCCGCTGCGTCGTTACACGCTAGGCATAGAATGTGGCTGGCTTTCAACGATAATTGGATACAGGCGTGTGATGATAATGTGATTGCGGTTCCCCGCAGGGCCAGATTTAGAGGTCCGGACTACCGGACTACAAAGGGCGTATGCCCCGTTTGCCCTCCCCTAAATCCGGCCCTGGTTCCCCGTGAAGTAAATTCATTCACTTAGTGAGAGAGACGTACTTCTTAGCATTCCATGGATTCACCGTGCGGGTGCCGGGTCCATCGTGTGGCAGAGAGAGAAATCTCGAGTAGACCCCGAGACTTGTGACTCGGGCGTAGGTTTAAAAGGGGCCCCTTATATTGACGTACGTCAACACTCACCTTCACTACTCGTATTTCTCTCCCTGCCCAGCCAAATCCGATATGATCCTACTAGTGCAGCTTTAGATACTCGTTCTAGTATAGAACTTACTGCACTTCTGGACAATCCAAGGTCTTTAAGCAGGTTATAGAGAGATTTTGCTGGTATACCTCTCGCTCCTACTTCTACAGCGTATAAATTAACTACATAGCCATTTTTTGTTAATTCATTTTGTAGGTCGTAATACTTATTTTGTTTCATCGCGTGGTCTTTAGGTATATTAGTTTCCCACGGTACGGTAAGTTCTACCAGGACTATGCGTTTCGTAGCCCTAGAAAAAAGGAAAATGTCCGGTCTGGATGACGAAACACCCACATCATCTGGGATTTTGTAGTGCTTTTCATACGTGTCCATTAAAATAGTCCAATCAGGTGCTGAACCCGGGTACGGGGGGGTAAGGGGAGAACGGACCTAACAACACTTCCGTCCCAAATGTCAACCTCACCTGCACGTGGTACCCCCTGCTAGACAACAGACGAGGCTCTGACGACCGAGCAGTGGCGGTATAACCATACACCCAGCCCGGCTGGAAGAGGCTACAGCGAGCCTTAGGACCTAAATAGTTCTTAAAATGTCTGGAGTAAGAAGAAAGGAAACTAACATGGAAGCAAATTTGAAAAAGAAACTACCCCAGGAGGGTACCAGTAGTGATACTGGAGAATCCCTCCCTGAGTCTAACTCAGGCTGCCCCTCGTATTCTGGGGGGGGCACAGTTTTGCATTCTAAAGTTGAAATCGACAAAAGTAAGAAACTTATCCAACAGGCATTCCATCCTGCCTTATTTATACGACCCCGATCAGCATCTCTGGGACATGATCCAGGATCCAGTATTGATACCCATCACCCACAAAATAATGAGATCCCCACCCCTCCACAATGGCAAAGAGTCCCTACGAACAAAAACCCAGTAAAAAAGCGTAAACTAACCCGCAGTCCATCCCCACTTGGAGTTCAGACAACTAATCGTTTCACTGCACTGGCAATCGACCTAACAGATGAAGGTATTCCGGAACAACCTAGAAAACCAAGTAAGCCCCCACCAATCATTTTGTATGGTATAGAAGATGTCCAAAAACTAACTGAACTGTTGGAAAGCGTAGCGGAACGAAATCAATTCTCCTATAAAATTGTAAAATGTGTAATAAATATAGAGATAATTATATTTCAATAATTAGTTTTCAGTTTAGTAGTATTATTATTTATGTCATAGATTTGCAATACATAGTGAATCTTTTCGCATGCCTTTTAGGCCGAAATTGTCTAGGTGCTAAGTATTTCTAAGACCTTTAATGTAACCACAATTTAAAGCGAAATAAAGAAACTTGAACTTGAACTTGAACTAAATCGTAACCAATTGCGGTTAACTAGTCTTGACCTAGAGGTATACAAGAAATTGATAACACTAGTACGGAATAATGGACTTATAGGAAATACGTTCAATAGAAAGGATACTAGGCCCTATAGAATAGTTGTTCGCAACCTTCATCCAACTACTCCATTGCCTGCCATCAAGGAAGAAATTGAGGCCACGGGTAACAAAATTGTTGGGGAAATCATAAATGCAAGGTTTGGCCCGGAGAAAAAACCTACCTCAACATTCTTCATAAATGTTGAAAATGGGCCAAAAAATAAACTTGTAAAAGACATCAAATATATATATCATCAAAGTGTCATAATAGAAGATGCTAAAAAAAAGAAATCTATTGTCCAGTGCCACAGATGCCAACAATATGGGCACTCGAAAAATTATTGTATGCGACCCTACAGATGTGTCAAATGCGGTCAGTCCCACAAAACATCAGACTGTCAAAAGCGAGATCGAATAGAACCAGCGACCTGTGCCCTATGCAGTGGTTCACATCCTGCTAACTACAAGGGGTGTGAGGTCTACTTGGAAATATTAGCTCGCAAGAATAGTAAAGTACCAAGGCCCACTAGAGTGCCACAGACACAAACCCATAATATCAAAGATAACAAAACTACCACGAACCATGTCTACAGAAAGGATGAGAAAACTAGAGATAGTGGACAGAAGTATGCAGAAGCTGTCAAATCGACCTCTACTCAGGCTCCTTCAGTAGAAAATCCAGCCACTGATAAGCCCACAATAGAAGAAATTATTTTAAGACAAACTGAAAAGTTCGAGCTAATCATACAACAAATGAGCACCTTGATGAGTCTCATAGTCAAACTTGTTGACAAACTAGCAAAATGACTTCTCTACGACTAGCCACCCACAACATAAATGGATTAGCTCCCAATAAAAATGAAGTAGAGGCGTTTATGAAGGTACACCAATTAGACTTACTGCTCATTTCAGAATCCCACTGTAATGCATCTACAAACATCAAGTTTAAGGATTATCAATGCTACCATACTTGCCATCCAGACGGAACGAGTCATGCCGGAACAACAGTAATCATTAAGAAAACCTTAAAACACTTTGAAATGCCTAAATACCAAACAGACCACATCCAGGCCACAGCTGTTGCTGTAGAAGATAAAACAGGTTTACTATGCGTTGCTGCTGTGTACTGCCCACCAAAACATAAAGTAGGCATTAATATGTTCTCACACTTCTTTAACACATTAGGAAATCGATTCCTGGCAGGTGGGGATTGGAATGCCAAGCATACATACTGGGGATCTAGACTGATAACCACAAGAGGCAGACATCTGAAACAAAGTGTTGAGGAGAATCATCTTGAAACTATTTCCACAGGTGAACCCACACATTGGCCAACTAATGCTGCCCAAATTCCTGACCTCATTGATTTCTTCATAACAAAGGGTATGTCCAAGCTCTACATAAAACCTGAGTCATGTTATGATGGATCTTCTAATCATACACCAGTTTTGCTGACAGTAAGTGCTAAAATACTCGAATATGCTCCACCCCCGAGTTTATACAACAAATACACTGATTGGATATCCTTTAATGAGTACATAGATGACAAAATTTCACTAAAAATCGCCCTAAAAACACCAGAGGAAATCGATCAAGCAGCAGAGTATATAACAAGACTTATTCAAGAAGCTTGCTGGGTTAATACTCCTGAACATTCTGCACAGCACAGGGGCTGTAACTTTCCAATTGCAATCAAAAGGGCAATTGCTGAGAGGAGAAAATTGAGAAGAGTTTGGCACCAAAGTAGACTACAGGAGGACAAGAACGACTTCGAAAAAGCTGCAAGGAACCTGAAAAGTCTGTTGCAAACCTGGAATGATAGTACTCTCCAGGCTCAACTAGAATCGCTGACAGCTACTGCCTCTACTAATTATTCCTTGTGGAAATTCACAAAGCACTATGATAGACCTCAGACTGCTTCACCTCCTATCAAAACTAGCCAAAGCTGGGCTAGAACCCCCCAAGAAAAGGCGGATGCTTTTGCTGATCATCTCTCCAAGGTATTTTGCCCGAATGATGTCACAGATACAGTATTCCAAAGCCATGTCCACGAAACATTGAAGCAGGACTTACAGATGACTCGTCCACCTCCTCCTATCACCGTGAGGGAAGTCTGGAGACTGATTGGCAATCTCAAAGATAAAAAAGCCCCTGGATTTGACTTAATAACCAAGGAGGTATTGGTACATCTCCCAAGAAAGGCGACGATTTTCCTAACATCCCTTTACAATGGAATTTTGAGAACCCAACACTATCCACTATCGTGGAAAGTTTCACAAATACTGATGGTACACAAGGCAGGCAAAACACCAACAGAGCTGACCTCCTATAGACCAATTAGTCTGTTGCCAATATTATCAAAAGTGTTCGAAAAACTACTGCTGGCAAGAATCCAACCAATCTTGGAAAGCAACTGCACAATACCTAGCCACCAATTTGGATTCAGGCAGCGTCACTCTACTACCGAGCAAGTCCATAGAGTGTGTAATAGAATTAGACAATCTTTGGAGGAAAAACAGTACTGTTCAGCAGTGTTCCTGGATATCCAACAGGCCTTTGACCGGGTCTGGCACGAGGGTCTCCTGTACAAGATAAAAAGCTACCTCCCACATAGCTACTTTCTGCTTCTTCAGTCCTACTTGTCCGAACGACTGTTCCAAGTCAAGGAGCAAGAAACTACTTCCAAGCTATGCGAAATCAAGGCTGGAGTACCCCAAGGTTCTGTGCTGGGTCCGGTCTTATATACGATGTTCACAGCAGATCTACCAATGGAGGAGGGTCTAACTATGGCAACATTTGCTGACGATACAGCAATCCTTGCCAGCAACAAAAATCCGGAGATGGCCACAAATTGTCTACAAAAAGGATTAGACAATATATCAGACTGGTTGCAGAAATGGCGAAGCAAAGCAAGTGCATCTAAGTCAGTACATGTTACCTACACACTACGTAAAGGAGACTGCCCCCCAGTATACTTGGAAGGGAACATGCTGCCTCACAGGGACAGCGTGAAGTATCTGGGCCTGCATCTCGACCGTCGTCTAACCTGGAACCAACACATAAGAAAAAAACGGGATGAGCTGAATATTCGGTTCAAGAACCTTTACTGGATCCTAGGAAGAAACAGTGTACTCTCCACTGATAACAAATTGTTGATTTACAAAACAATCTTAAAGCCAGTTTGGACATATGGCATCCAGCTGTGGGGTAGTGCCAGCAACTCTAATATCAGTATGTTGCAAAGAATGCAGAATACAATATTGCGCACCATATGCAATGTACCATGGTTCATTAGAAACACAGAAATCCATCAATTTGCAAATCTCACCACAGTGGCGGAAGAAGCACGAGCCAGTTCACAAAACTATGGGAAACGGCTATTGTCGCACCCAAACCCACTTGCGACTGCATTGCTGACGTTACCATACACTAAGCGGCTTAAAAGAAATGACATGTTGCTGTTGCCAATGGCTTGATGGCAACAATCCAAGAGCTATAAATATTGAGTAGTGGTCCTAATGGGGACCACACTAAATCCGCCTTCAGCACTCAGCTCATCTGCTTATAGCACTGCTGATTGCAGATAAACCCGGAAAAAAAAAAAAAAAAAAAAAAAAAAAAAAAAAAAAAAGGTGCTGAACCCAGGATTGAGTAAGGCTTTTTCTTGTAGTTTGAAGTTGAGCCCTCTTTTACAAAGTTAATTTGTCTTTTGTTTATCGTCAATCCCTTTTGGGCTCTAGCTACCGAAAGGCTTACGGCTTCACGTATGATTTCAAGTACTCTGTCATGGCGCTGTGAGTAATGACCCCTATTAAGGAGCACCTTGCAACCCACCAATATGTGCCTTGCTGTACATATCGCCTCACTACAAGTATAGCAACATTTTTCAGAGGCTTTTCCCCACCTTACCAAGTTACTCTGGTCAGGGAGGGTCATTTGGAAGCGTTCAGATAAAATTTTAATAAGGCAGGAGACCAGTCATATAGCAAGGTGCGCCACTTAAGAGCTAATGGGATACAAAACTCACCTATGGTCAACCACTCACTTTGCATTTCTAAATTCATAGCGTGCACTTTGTAACTATCATTTTCGTCTTGTTGTAGAAAGGTTTTTACCATGTCTCGGTCTTCCCTTTTCTTTCTCGCACCCAACCCAGCTGTATTTACTTGCGCGCCTGCCATAAATTGTTTGTGGAATTGAAGTCTAGATTCAAGGTCCGAAGCGCTTTTGTCTTTTGGGAGAGATGCGATTAATTCGTCTTTCGACTTTCCCAAAACATGCGTTTTTGTAACTCTTAGGTGTTTGTAGAGTTCGGATGGTTTTTTTAGTTTCAGGCCAAAACTATTGTGATCCCTAAATAGAGTAGAGGGATCAGCCGGATGTGCCAATCCAAACCATGACTTCAATATCTTTATGACATTAGCATCTAGTTTTGCGAGGAGGGTTTTACCGATGTCATATACTAGGAAAGGCCAAGTGAGACGTGATGTGAGATAGTTGTCATATATCCATGCTTTTTTGATATTGCTGATAGGCTGTTGGTCTACCTTATTGAGGTCATTCATGAAATTTCCAACAACTACCTCTAATGATGGTGTACGTCCTTTGTAGTCTATCTTTCTACCAAGAAATTTGAAAGGCACTGCCTCTGCAATTGTGGCAACTCTTTGGCCACTTATGGAGAGTCCCGGATCGTAAGAAGTATATTTGGTATTTCGTCTACCCAGACATAAACAATGACATTTACTTGGTTTTGCCCTCATTCCCTCCGTCCATGTACAGAACTCATCAACATCATTCAACAATTCTTGACACTGTTTGGGATTTCGTGTAAGTATTGCAAGGTCGTCCGCAAAGGCTAAAATTGACTCAGTGTACTTATTGTTGATTTTAAACCGGTAGCCCCATTTCTTCTCACGGGATATTAATTTATCTACTAGAATATTTATAACTATATTAAATACTATTGGTGATAAGCAGCACCCTTGGAATAGTCCCACATTATATTTAAGTGGTTTTGAGTATTCCTTGTTTACTGCTATAACGAATTTTAAGTGATTATAATATGAATTAATTATGTCAATAATTACAGCAGGAAAGTTATACCATTTTAGGGCAAATAACATAAGTTCATGCTGCACGGAACCAAATGCGTTCTCTAGGTCTATCCAGCAGACTGTTATTTGTCTCTCATGTGTTCTGGCATCTTTCAAACTTTCCGCTAGTAATGTATTGTGTTCCAGGCATCCAGAAATACCAGGCAAGAAGCCTTTCTGGTGGTTGGGCCTGAAATACCTATTGCTAGCCATAAATGTGGTCATTTTTGTTTGCAATATACTGAAAAAAATTTTAGAAATTGTATTGGTTAGGGCTATCGGTCTGGTGTCTTTTGGATGAGTTACTTCTTGCATTTTAGGAATCAGGACAAAAATTGCTCTTCCAAATGATTTTGGGATTTGCTTTCCTGACCAGATCTTACTGAATATATTTAAGATATGTTTACGAACTGATGGACACTTTTTATACACTATGTAGGGAATGCCATCAGGGCCTGGGGCTGATTTTGTAGTTTTCTTCTTAATTTGATAGTTTACTTCCTCTTCGCTAGGTGGAGTGCTTTGAAAGTTTGTTAGAGGATCATTAGGTCTTTGGATGTTTGGTACTACGTACGAGCTCCCGCGTTTAGGCACTTCGTATGTGCTTTTAAAGTGATCGTAAAGGGGTTTGGGTAAAGTTGGCGTCGTTTTTTTTTTTAGCGGCCAGAGATCTGTTATCACTTTCTTGTAACAATAAAATACCCTGATGCTATCTGTGCAATCGGATTTGCTCTAAGTCATATCGGAGCTGAGTTATAGCCTGTCGAAGTTATTTATTTTTTGGATTTTTTGTATGGGCAAGTGGCGTCGTTTTTTCATTTTAGCGGCCAGAGATCTGTTATTACTTTCTTGTAACAATAAAATACCCTGATGCTATCTGTGCAATCGGATTTGCTCTAAGTCATATCGGAGCTGAGTTATAGCCTGTCGAAGTTATTTATTTTTTGGATTTTTTGTATGGGCAAGTGGCGTCGTTTTTTCATTTTAGCGGCCAGAGATCTGTTATCACTTTCTTGTAACAATAAAATACCCTGATGCTATCTGTGCAATCAGATTTGCTGTAAGTAATATCGGAGCTGAGTTATGGCCCCTCAAAGTATATTTTTTTTGTTTTCTTTGTATGTACTAGTGACGCCATTTCCTATAGCGGCCAAACATCCGTTAGCCCTTTTGTGAAACATTATTTTTACCCTAAGGTACCTATGTAATCAGATTTGTTGCAAACTATATCGGAGCTGAGTTATGGCCACTTAAAGTTTTTTTTTTTGGTTTTCTTTGTATGGACTAGTGGCGCCATTTCCTACAGCGGTCAAACATCCATTACCACTTTTATGAAACATAATTTTTACCTTAAGGTACCTGTGTAATCAGATTTGTTGCAAACTATATCGGAGCTGAGTAATGGCCACTCAAAGTTTTTTTTTTTGTTTTCTTTGTATGTACTAGTGGCGCCATTTCCTATAGCGGCCAAACATCCGTTAGCACTTTTGTGAAACATAATTTTTACCTTAAGGTACCTGTGTAATCAGATTTGTTGCAAACTATATCGGAGCCGAGTTATGGCCACTCAAAGTTTTTGTTTTGGTTTTCTTTGTATGTACTAGTGGCGCCATTTCCTACAGCGGCCAAACATTCGTTAGCACTTTTATGAAACATTATTTTTACTTAAAGGTACCTGTATAACCAGATTTGCTGCAAACTATATCGGAGCTGAGTTATGGCCCCTCAAAGTTTTTTTTTTTTGTTTTCTTTGTATGTACTAGTGGCGCCATTTCCTACAGCGGCCAAACATTCGTTAGCACTTTTATGAAACATTATTTTTACCTTAGGGTACCTGTCTAATCAGATTTGCTCCAAACTATATCGGAGCTGAGTAATGGCCCCTCAAAGTTGTTTTTTTGGTTTTCTTTGTATGTACTAGTGGCGCCATTTCCTACAGCGGCCAAACATTCGTTAGCACTTTTATGAAACATTATTTTTACTTAAAGGTACCTGTATAACCAGATTTGCTGCAAACTATATCGGAGCTGAGTTATGGCCCCTCAAAGTTTTTTTTTTTTGTTTTCTTTGTATGTACTAGTGGCGCCATTTCCTACAGCGGCCAAACATTCGTTAGCACTTTTATGAAACATTATTTTTACCTTAGGGTACCTGTCTAATCAGATTTGCTCCAAACTATATCGGAGCTGAGTTATGGCCCCTCAAAGTTTTTTTTTTGGTTTTCTTTTAGGGCCCATAACTCAGCTCCGATATAGTTTGCAACAAATCTGATTACACAGGTACCTTAAGGTAAAAATAATGCTTCATAAAAGTGCTAACGGATGTTTGGCCGCTGTAGGAAATGGCGCCACTAGTCCATACAAAGAAAACAAAAAAAAAACTTTAAGTGGCCATAACTCAGCTCCGATATAGTTTGCAAGAAATCTGATTACACAGGTACCTTAAGGTAAAAATAATGTTACATAAAAGTGCTAACGGATGTTTGGCCGCTATAGGGAATGGCGCCACTAGTACATACAAAGAAAACCAAAAGAAAAACTTTGAGGGGCCATAACTCAGCTCCGATATAGTTTGCAACAAATCTGATTACACAGGTACCTTAAGGTAAAAATAATGTTTCATAAAAGTGCTAACGGATGTTTGGCCGCTGTAGGAAATGGCTCCACTAGTACATACAAAGAAAACCAAAAAAAAAACTTTGAGTGGCCATAACTTAGCTCCGATATAGTTTGCAACAAATCTGATTACACAGGTACCTTAAGGTAAAAATAATGTTTCATAAAAGTGCTAATGGATGTTTGGCCGCTGTAGGAAATGGCGCCACTAGTCCATATAAAGAAAACCAAAAAAAAAACTTTAAGTGGCCATAACTCAGCTCCGATATCGTTTGCAACAAATCTGATTACACAGGTACCTTAGGGTAAAAATAATGTTTCACAAAAGTGCTAATGGATGTTTGGCCGCTGTAGGAAATGGCGCCACTAGTCCATACAAAGAAAACCAAAAAAAAAACTTTAAGTGGCCATAACTCAGCTCCGATATAGTTTGCAACAAATCTGATTACACAGGTACCTTAGGGTAAAAATAATGTTTCATAAAAGTGCTAATGGATGTTTGGCCGCTGTAGGAAATGGCGCCACTAGTCCATACAAAGAAAACCAAAAAAAAAACTTTAAGTGCCCATAACTCAGCTCCGATATAGTTTGCAACAAATCTGATTACACAGGTACCTTAGGGTAAAAATAATGTTTCGCAAAAGTGCTAACGGATGTTTGGCCGCTATAGGAAATGGCGCCACTAGTACATACAAAGAAAACCAAAAAAAAAAACTTTGAGGGGCCATAACTCAGCTCCGATATTACTTACAGCAAATCTGATTGCACAGATAGCATCAGGGTATTTTATTGTTACAAGAAAGTGATAACTGATCGATGGCCGCTAAAATAAAAAAACGCCGCCACTTGCCCATACAAAAAATCAAAAAAATAAATAACGGCTAACGGATGTTTGGCCGCTATAGGAAATGGCGTCACTAGTACATACAAAGAAAACAAAAAAAATATACTTTGAGGGGCCATAACTCAGCTCCGATATTACTTACAGCAAATCTGATTGCACAGATAGCATCAGGGTATTTTATTGTTACAAGAAAGTGATAACAGATCTCTGGCCGCTAAAATGAAAAAACGACGCCACTTGCCCATACAAAAAATCCAAAAAATAAATAACTTCGACAGGCTATAACTCAGCTCCGATATGACTTAGAGCAAATCCGATTGCACAGATAGCATCGGGGTATTTTATTGTTACAAGAAAATGATAACAGATCTCTGGCCGCTAAAAAAAAAAACGACGCCACGGGCCCATACAAAAGTACCCAAACCCCTTTGCTCATTAGTCAAGATAAGCTTTCCATTTTGTTCTCTGAAAATATTTTTCGAGTATTGAAAAGGGTTTTTATCAAAGTCTACTTCGTGTTTAGCTCTGTAAAGATTATCACGATTTTTACTGATTTGTAATGATATTCCTTGTATTAATTTAAGGATTGATCTTAGAGCCCTGGACAGTTGGTGACTTAGATGGTTGTCGCCCATGGTTTTAGCTACACGAAGACGTTTTATTAGTTCTCTTTTCTTCCTCCGCAATTTCATTTTGAACGTATTTTCCTTGTTATTTCGAGCATAATAAGTTGATGGTGGATAGTGCTCAGAGAATGCTATGAATAAAATTTTTACGTATTTTACTGAGAAAAAAGTCTTGGCTTGTCCAGAAGTGCAGTAAGTTCTATACTAGAACGAGTATCTAAAGCTGCACTAGTAGGATCATATCGAATTTGGCTGGGCAGGGAGAGAAATACGAGTAGTGAAGGTGAGTGTTGACGTACGTCACCAAAAGGGGCCCCTTTTAAACCTACGCCCGAGTCACAAGTCTTGGGGTCTATTCGAGATTTCTCTCTCTGCCACACGATGGACCCGGCACCCGCACGGTGAGAATCCATGGAATGCTAAGAAGTTCGTCTCTCTTCTATATCAACAAGACTTTAAATTAGAATTACTATTAATATATTTTTTCTATAGATATATCCAACTTTTGATTACAGACGTCATCAGCCTATCTAAATCATAATGAAATATTTGTAATAATGAGGCAGCTAGCTGTATTACAAACTGAGAAATGTGGTAACTAAGAAAAGCAAAATGGAATACCTACCTGAACACCTTGTCATGATAATAATTCTTTGAACGTAAGTTATTTTTGCAGTGTCACCAATTTAAAATTAAACCTTTGTCAATGTTAGCCTGTGTCAGTCCTGTCTGTGATGTCTACTCAAAACTCGCCTACCCTATCAATTAAAAAATAAATCATTACTTTTCCAGACTTCACCAAAATGTTCAGCATGAGCGACCGATTCCCAATACGAAGAATTAACGCCACGCAAAGAAGGTATCTTACGACGTATTCCATACAAAGAAAAAAAAGTAAATGACTACTCAAAACAAAAACAGGACACTTACAAAAAATAATGCAAATCTTGATCCAATTTTAAAAACTGTAACAAAACAAAACAAAGAAATGTTGAATGGCATTAAGGAAGTTTTCAATTACGTAAAATCAACAACCCAAACACATACTCAAAATAAATTTCACCAGAACGTTGGGCGTTTGCGCTAACGTTACACTTTTATTCTCCGAAAGCTTATAATTTCGCGAAGGAAACATTCATTACCTACCTGCTTCCCTGCCACAAGCAGGCAGCAGTCTCTGGCGATAATCCAGACAGTGGAAGGAAAACCCAGCATTACTAAAAAGGCAATCGACACTTTGTAATTTGTGGTTTTATGGATATTATTTTTATGGTAGTATCACATCACTACTTCATTACTCAGATTTTGTCAAATAGATGCTAGGCCAAACAAGCACGACATTTTACGGTAAGGTATACTTCATCCTCTGCCTCTAAAAGGCGGCGGAATTTATATCACCGACGTTCAACAAGGTAAAATGGTAGTCCTCAGTGTGTTTTCGCGTCACCCGACACGCTAACACGTTCGAGGACTACAGTCGCCTGCCCCCCGTACCTCGTGTCGGCCGTGGTCGACTCGACCACGTGTCACTGTCCTGCCACGCTCACTGCAAGTCCGGGCTCCCCGACCGCGCCCGACACCTAGGCTCCGACTCGAGCTGGGAATCGGGATGCGGGAGGGACACCCTCCCAATTCCGAGCGCCCTCCCCCGCCCACCGGCAGGCAGCTTGCTCGGGTCGCCCGCATTTATAATATGGGAAGCCCTGAGTAGCGCCTGTGCAGCCGTTACGAACGGGACGCACCCGGACCTTGCGGCGGCGAGGGCAATGTACGCTATTCTACGTCTGTACCTACGGATTATTATTACATCCTCTTTGGTACGGATAGCGGATCACAATGAAGACGAAGGACGACGCAGCCCTTACTTGAGCAACACACGTAGGGCAGAAGACTCCTAGGGAGGTAGCGGGCCCGCAAATACCCGGGAGTCCGTGTGCTCCCGAGACCCTCCCCGGTAAAGAGGATTGCCTCGTGGCCGGCCCCTCACTTCCCCCTAGGGGAGGAAGAAGATTACCATGATGGATAAAATGGTCCGTGCTGTGTACATATAATGACCTAGGTACCATAATAAGTATCAAGACAACATAAATCCGCTAGCAGGGTTTTGGATGATGTAGTAGTAGGAGTTATTTATCATAAAATAAATGTACGTTTTGCAAACAATATCTTTTATTTATCCTCTACCTACCCCTCTTCTGCCAATGCAGTAATATTTATTATCTACACCTATTTAGGTTCTTTTTTGATGTGAACCATCTGTAGCCGAGGTATGAAACTAATCGTTGGCATGGCGACGGGTCGCCACGCTGTATTTAGTACATATTCGCGCGCGCTTATCAACAAATAGCTCTATATCTGGAAAAATTAAACAAGTTGTTTTTTTAATTTTTAATTATAGCTTTTACTTAGTTTTCTTATGAAAAAATACAGCTATGCTTGATTTTTTTTTTGTTATTGTTAGATATAAATTAAAAACTGAATTTCGGTTTGCGATTAAAAAATAGTTTATAATAAAAAAAAATGTTGTTTTAATTAGAAAGATAAATAATTTGTCTAAAAAAGCAACCCATCTACAGAAAAAATGTTCCGAATTAGGGAAAAATAGAGAATTCAATTCATTTATGGAAGTTCCCAACCGTTGATGATAAAACCATGTAACTCTGTATATAGACACTTGACACGAAGCAAACGAATGTTTGTTCTAGCAATTTTCTAATTTCGAACTGTATGGAGGTAACATTGCGATTGAAATGGGGGATGAATGTCAATATGGAAGTTCCCAATCGTTGAAGATAAAACCATGAATTGTATTGTATTGGTAATTTTGATATCTTTTTGTATTGACATTGTTATTATTTGACCTTGGTATTATTATTATAATTTGACAGTAGTATTATTAATTAGTAAATTATTTAACAATATTATTTTTGACAACAGAATTTGGCTTTTTGACATTAATATTTCTTCTTTTCTTTGTTTTGACTTAGTTAATAACTTTTGACATTTGTTTTAATTTTTGTTATTCGTTTGTAATTGGTATTGAATTTTCTTTATTCAAAGTTTAATCGCTGTAATTTCAAATATTTAAATTAGCTATACCTAGTTATAATCATCAAATTGTCATTCTCATTAGTGTAATTCGATAAGTCGGTACTAATTGATTGAAATAAATAAATAATAAATGAAACTCTGTATATAGACACTTGACACGAAGCAACCGAATGTTTGTTTCAGCAATTTTGTATTTCAGAACCATACAGGAATAAAATAGGGGATGAAATTTCATAATATGGAACTTCGTCATTGTTGAAGATAAAACTCATCGCGGGAAAATATGGGAACGGGAACTCCGCGGCTATAAACCGTGAGCTGCTACTATTTTATAAATAAAATAAAAATGTAATTGAAAATAATAAGTTTAATTTCAACAGTTAAATCTCAAATCGACTACACGACTCAACAATATTTAAAAATGGTGACTTTAAACAAGCATCAAGTAAAAACAATCAGGTAAGTTAAATCTCCGAAACTTCAAAATATGTACCAAATTGAGGAAAATTAAATTTGGCTTCTACCTAAAGTTTACAATTAAACATTCGTGAAACATTTCAAATAACGTGGAGTATTATAAAAAAAAAAACCTTTAAAAGGTGCTATCTAATCTAATAAATCACAAACAGTGGAATGTATTGGTGCCACTTAATTCTAAAATCACATAGCCTTTCAATACCATCTATCTAAACTCTTACAAAATATAAAACGATACTATTCTAAAACGTGTGTAGAAAACCTATGAAATCTTTGGGTTTCCATAATTAAATGCGAGTAAAATTGGACGGTAGTCGTACTATGGCAAGTAACATAATTGCTTGATTCGTCAAGTACACAATATAGGAAAATAATTTAATAATAGTTAGAACGTAAAGGGAAAAGAGATGCGTTGTACTCCATAATATTTAAGTATTACAATCAGTCCTAAGAACCAAAAAACGCGGGACTAATTTTTCAAGTACGAATATTCTGTTTTAACTAGCTGATGTTTTAGCTAGTTTACTAACTCGCATTAGCAACCCATAAAAGATATTCGTGGTTAGTATAACGCATCCCTACCCAACTCAGTACGCTTTTTCTGCTGTTCCCGTATTATAAACAATAAATTTAGGGCCTATGCATACGGTGCGTTTTTAACATATCAGGAGTAACAAACATTTATATAAGCAAGATAAAGATATAAAAAAGAGATATCAAAAAAAAGTTTTGCAAATATGTAATAGATAGGTACTTATATAGCTAAGTATATTTATGACAATAATCACAATTCAGAGTTTCTCATAAAATCTTCATCAGTTTGCTAGAATCAAGTAATAATGGGAAAACAGCAGTAATGATGTTCAAACCATCTTATAATTGCGGAAGGGAAGGGCAGTGTTTTGCTAAACAACTACTCTAACCGCTCGTCATTAAACTATTTGAATTAAATACACACATTAGCGGCAGTTGCTAACCAATCAAATTATTCATATGTTTGCCTAAAGGTGGCCCACCACTACTCCTCACAATGTAGGGTACTTCAATAACAATGTTTAACATCATCATTCCGTCTATCTTAAATAACAAGATAAATATCAAAGCAAAATTAACAATAGTTTTAAAGAGGTTATGGTAGCCACCTCTTTGTACTTTAAGTTCAGACACTTGAAGATCTTATAATTTTAAACAACAATATATTTTCTGAATGGACAAATACAAAAACAATGCGCCTGCGCTTCTATGCGAACGCTAAATCGCTAAATAAATAGAAAATGCGCCACTTATAAAGTGACTTATCAGTCATTTGAGAGGTTAACGAATTATCTGAATGAGAATCTACCCTTACTTCTGTCGCGGCTATCTTTCTTATCTTCTACCCTCATTCTCTGTCAACGTCATCGTTCAGAGTCGACAGATTTTCTTCCGAAATCTTCCCCAAGCAGCCACATCCTAAAGTCTGTATAGTTGGCAAGTTGTCCTCTTTCAATCTCTCTTCTATCGTCCGCTCGAGCATTTCAAACTCGTCAGAATCAGTCTGGCATTTGAGACATTCGTCCGAGGATGAGTCCTGGTAACACATCACATTTTCTATATTCACTTCCACTTCGTCTTTATCGTTTGTTATTAGTGACGGGCTGCTGTTGCTTAGTACTCTGGTTTCTCTTACTATCGGGGCGAAGATTTCTGATTTGGGCCGTGTTTTGAGATTCTTCGTGGTCGGGGCTTGTGGCCGTTTCTCTTTGGGAACGACGCGCTGGATCCTCTCCTCGATCAACGATATGCTCCGCTTGAAGACGACGGTGTCCTGCGACATGTCGCAGCCGTCGATTGCATCTTTAGACTCCGTGTCAGAGTTGTCGCATCTGTAATTTTTTTTTTTCATAAATTATCTAAGAATAAATGTTTTTTTGTTTTTCACAATTAAAATAGAAAAGGCTTGCCTTGGACCGCTGTATCGTTATGTTTAGCGACCATGTTTGTCTACGATGGAGCGTGCTTACCAAGAAGAATCGCGATTTACACTCGACTTGAAAGCACCAAGATTGTAACCATCGGCCAGCAAAAACCTACTCGGGCCATTTCATCACAGGTGCACGCATTTCGGAGTTATCCGAAACAACTCCAGACCTCCGGCATAGAATAGATAATACAGATAGAACGGACACTCCCCACCCCCCGCCAGTTTCAAGCTTCCTACCCCGCAAGGACGCGAGAAGCTCTCAACGAAGGGTTATATCGGACGACAATTTTCTATGAGAATACGACCATGACGCTGTGTTCGCTGTGACGAAATTATTAAACTCGTTGTTTTTAAACTGCGGCTTTCGTTAATCGTTGTGAAATACGTCAGTGGCGCCAATAACGTATGGTAACGAGTGATGGCGCGGAGTATAGTTCGCTTAGTCACTAGTGTTGCCAATTTAGTGGATTTTTTTACTAAGATTGCAACTATTCAGATTTATTGGTAAGTGATTATTTCTTAGCATTCAACCGACTCAAAAAAAAGAAAGAGGTTCTATATTAGACTATCTGTACTTTTATGTGCGTCCATGTATATTGTATATATTATGTCGGTCAATAGTGAACAATGAATATAGGATTTCATCTAGTAGTATGCTTATTTAAGATTTCACAACAACCGTTCATTAAAAGCAGTAAGAGGATACGAGTACATTGACTATTGGAATGGATAGTTCCAAAAAAAATTAACGATATTTTTAAACTAAAACTTATTCAGTAAATAACGGCTTTGACATTGACTTATAAACTTTAATGGTTCTAGTACTACCGGTACTACTACGATTTAGTTTCATTTTTAACCAACTTCAAAAAAGGAGACGGATCTCAATTCGTTCATATGTTTGTTACGTGATAGCTCCATTTATTGTGAAACAAAGGACATAAGCCCAAATCACATTGAAAAAACCCAGGTGCCACACCTGGGGTTTTTGATGTACCTCGGATTTTAAGTTATTAGTAATAATATTCTAAACTATCATCATCATCCGTTTGAGTGGCTAACCTGCGTTTTTTTGCCTGTAGAAGTTTTGTAGAAGTTCGTGTCAAAAGCTCGTTTTATGGAACAAAATATATTGTATAATTTGGTGTTAATGATAGAAAAATAATATATACCGGCTGAGTCATAAAGAGATATATCAAACAATGCACGAATATGCTTAGGTTCTTTTCGCGATGGGTGGCCTTGGAATTCAAATTTAACGAGTGTAAGTAAAATAATTCATGATAATACGCTTATTTTTGGTAATGTACTTTGGACTTTGTATTCAATTGTCAGTATGCTTACATCGCGGGTCAAATTTGGACAAGTGCTAGCACAAGCACAGCACTAGCATAGGTCTGGGATATGAGGCGTACTTGAAGAGAGGTATATGCTCAGATGTTATGAAGATGATGATGATGATTACATCGGATTGCATTTTTTTATTTTAACTAAACAGTTTAACTTTAAAAAATCTATAGGTGAACTTTAAAAAAAAACGCCTACAAAACTACACTGATAAAAAAACATGTTAGCCACTAATTTGGGTTCTGGGAGTGGTGTAATTTTTATTCCTAAAATATATTTACATGCAATTATTCGATTTTTTTGAGATTAGATACAATTATTTTGTGCCGAGGTCAGGGTACGATTTGGGCCATGTCCTTTGATGTTTCTTATTTTTGGTAGATCATAGTTTTGAAATATGAAAACAAAACTAAAATTTACTTTCGTTTATTTTTGTTTAAGTTTTTTATGATTGTCGTTGAAATTTGGTCAAGTAAGTTTCTGAATTTAATTTGAAATTTCAACTGATTTTTGTTTATTCGGCGCAAATAAATTATTAAGTAATGACTTCAACCTTAAAATGTGATTTGAGTATAATAGACTCACTCACTATTCTCACAATATTTAAAGTTTTATGCGATCCTTACTATAATGCGAATAAATAAATCACTATTTATCAACATACAAAAGTAATATTTTTTTAAGTATTAGTAATAAATTAAATCCGGAACTAGCAACATTATCCGACGTCCGACATAATGTTTGTTTACAACATTTAATTTGGAATTTTGAGTTGAAAAATCATGTGCTTTCTCTTTACTAGTCGCTGACATGAGGTGTTAATTATTAATAAGTAGTTTGTGCAGTGTATGATAGTCTGATATACCTAGTGAACTGTGATAACGCGTTTTAAAATGCAACTTATGAACGTTGTTGTGTACCTAATCTAATGTTCTGTGACTAGCCTACCTATAATGAAATACGCGATATGTGGAGTGATTAATTAATATATTGTCAGAATAAAGTTTTCTCTTTGGGTAAGTGTACCTACTTAACTAAAAATCAATTCGTCCATGGTACCTTTATTATCTCCTATTTTGTTTTAAATCTTCTCCCTTCTGATTGTTGATGAAAGTTATATTTACCTACATTAAAGATCGAACACTAACTAGGTAAGATTGTAAGCCACTTAACACAGGCAGGTGAACTCACGGGTCACAGCTATTCCATAAAATAATTTAGTAACCCTAGATGACACGCACACATGCGTAAATGTGTTCGAACGACTTAAGCGTAGTTGTGTGAGTGTAGGTATGTCGACTTCACCGTTTGTTTGGAGTTTAGGCCGAGTGTCCGGGGTGTGCCTCCGGGTCGAAAACAGTTGCATAACTTTGTCGCTGCGCCGCTGTGAAATATTAGTTAGCGCGCCAACTCTTTAACGCTCGATATATTTATGGCGGCGCGCGTAGAGCTAAACAGTGCTAGAGAGGACAGCAAAAACTAAAAATATTTTGGGATATGTTTCAGCAAAAGTTGTATAGCAAGAGTTATTTCTTGAAATTTACAAAACATTTTTTTACAAGCCATAAAATCTTTTGTACTAGTATTCTGGTTACCTGAAGTATATGGTGTCGCAGCCGCTCTCCTGCTTGACCTTGATGAGGCAGCACTGGTCCTCCCGCTCGCACAGTATCTCGTGCAGCGACCCGTGGAGCGGAATGAGCTTCACTCGTCCGCCGAAGTTCTCCTGCAGCTGCGTCGATAGATCGTCGTCTATGTACAAGTCTTCCGTACTTCTGGCTTCCTGTAGTCACATTACAATACACTCACATTTCTGAATATTAAAAAAAAACAATGATAACCATATTGGCGTTGGTGGTCTTTGGATTCCTTTTGCTTACAGTAAAACTATCTACTATAGACAGCGCTCATTGGGTAGGGTATGTAATTAATTCGCGGAAGAAAGCGACGAGCGTCCCAGTGGTAAACGGCAAAGGAGGAATCCCGTAGAGATTTTAGTTGGCAGGGTCGTGGTATCGAGTCGACAGTCCCCGACCATCCTGTTTAAGCGTCCTCCATCATGTTAAAAAAGAAAGGTAAATGAGGCGTGAGGCGCAAATATCTTAGAAACAAAAAATCTATGTGTCGAACGACAAGGGGAACAGCTTTCCTCTCCTTGTGGGACGGTTTCCACCCTACACAAAATATCAGGCAATGCTAAATAAGAACATTAACTTAGGGAATCTAATCGGTTTATTTTTACCGCACATATGTACTTCCACGCTTGGCTACCGACTCACCTGATGGTAAGCGATTTTGTCATCATAGATGATGTTCGGTAACCTAGAATACAAACATGTTCATTGCGACCTTAAAAGAGATTTGTTCTTGTAGCCTCTCAGGGAACAAAAGTAACATTACCTGAATAGCACTGAAAGCCTGGCATCTCTTCAAACCACCGGCGTTAACATCCTCCGTCAAAGTATCGTCTATCGATAAGTTATGCTTATCTTTCGGACTATCGCAAATCGTCACATTCACACAGTTGTCCAACACCTGCAGACTGTTTTCTCCTGAACGGCTGAACGTAATTTGAAGCAACGGTTTATTGTTCCCGTTGATTTTGACTCTCGAAAATGACTTCACTGGGTCTTTCTTCAATGTTCTCTCTGCTTCATCATTGGTCAATGACTCCATGATATTCGAGACTCCTTTGTTGACGATATCTTCGTTTCTCGAAGACAGTATGGAATTGTCATCGGATATCTCGTGAATTAAATGTTGGAACTCTTTCCGGATCAGATCTCGAATGAAGTCTTCTATACCATTTGTGTCAGTGGATCGGTCCAACTTTGGTTCTGATCGGTCTTCGGTTATAACACTGGAACAAAAACATGCGGTTTTCAGAAAAATAGTTTAAACTACGCACCTACTAGATGGCGCCAGTAGGTTTTTTGTACTTCATCGTAATTCATAACATTTTGTAATTCATAACTTTAGCGAAAATAGTGAAAATAATTACTATAATTTTCCAATGTGTATATGTGCAATGTGTAAAGTCATATATTTAGGTTCATAAATGTTATTATTAAATTATATATTTTTATGTGTAAGTTGTAAAGTAAGTACAAAAATAGTCGGGAGGCAGAAAAGGCCAGCTGCTATAGGTAGGTCAAAATATTAGAGCAAAAAGCCAACATTACGTGGTGTTCCCAGGCGGTCACCCATCCAAGTACTGACCACGCCCGACGTTGCTTAACTTCGGTGATCGGACGAGAACCGGTGTTTTCAACGTGGTATGAACGTTGGCGACATAAGTACAAAACAAAACTGTCCGTATAAAATTCGTATGATATCATAACTCTGTTACACAAAAGATATAAATAAAATAATAATAAATAATAAATATTGGTGGACAATTCACACAACACCATCTGGCCCCAAACTAAGCAAAGCTTGTACTATGGCAGCCAGATAGCTGATATAATACTTATATAGTTTTAAATACATACTTATTATACATAGAAACACCCAGACACAGTGCAAAGATTTGAATTCATCACACAAATATTTGCACTGGGTGGGAATCGAACCCACGACCCTCGGCTTCGCAGGCAGAGCTACTACCCACTAAGCTACGAGGCCAGTCGTTCTCTTTCACTCACCTTTTATCGGAATTACTCTTCCAAGTATGACATCGTTCTGGGCTTCCTGCTGTAAAATTTAGCCCTTTAGCTATGGAGTCGCGTGCTTGGCAGAATTGGTCCCAGTTCCTACCTGTAATATGACAAGTTCAATCACAATACGTTATCATTATTCATTAAAATTGATTTGATAGTTCGAACAAAACTTACCTGCTATTTAGTAGCCGTAATAGTGAGCTAGTGACAATAAAAAGCGACATGCGTATTAATACGACAAGAGAAAAGTTTATTTTACACCACAAAAATATGTTAATCACCACAAGAATAAAACAACATATTAATACCTATACGAATAGGCAGGTAATGTTAGTGACCGACACCAACGCAATTTCAAAACAATAACCTCCGTACCTATTCTAAAATTTTACAAAGGACATTTTTATTGTCTGCTAGCTGACTCGTTAAACTTTGTACTGCCATAATTTTTGTTAGAATAATTAACCCGTTATAAATATGATATTTTCATAAAATTCTATTTAAAACAATAGCCTAAGTTACTCCTTGTAATGTCAGCTAATTGCCAATGATAGTTCCGTTAAACTTAAAATCGATTCTGTCTTTTGAGATAGCCGGAACAAACGGACAGACAAAATTTTTTAACATTGTTTTTTATGTATACATACTTTCATAGGCATTTAGTGAAAAACTGTTAATTTGTAATCACAAATAGAATCTTATTTACATGTATGTATAGATATGGATTACCAATTCTATTGATATCACAAACGTCGCACATAGGAGTATTTACATGATCTAGCCGGCCAAAATTACATTTCTCAGAATTACGCTCAGGTAAAAAAAAATGCATTCCTAGAAGAGCCAGGTAGTTGGGCGACCCAACCCTATTGTTGTTTTTTTTACCCACCCCAAATTTAACAAGATATAGTCAGTTGAAACTGAGACATTGCTCGAAGCGGTTGTTTATTTTCAATATTCGTGCTTTAAAACTCAATTTTAACTATTTTTTATTTTATGTTGTGTTGTGAATAATCCAAAATTGGCTATGGATTCTGAAACTGCTGGTAAGTGACTTATTTTACACATTTAAAATATTTAATTTTGTGACGGGATTATATTATTTTTCGTCATTAGAAAAAATACCGGTTTAATTCCCTAATTTTTTCAAGAAAATTTAGTTTTACGAGGCTTTTTGTTTTAGTGCCCGGCATTACCCGGCTATAATTTTTATATATTCGTAATATATAGACTTTCTACTTTAAAAAAAGGAAAAAATTGGTTCCTACTAATTCCTACTCCGTCATCTGGAGCGATTTTAGATATCGTACTTAAAAATGTAAAAAAAAAATGAAATTTTGATTTAATTTAGTTTTTATTATTTCAGGACCATCTGGAAGTACTTAATGACTCGCAAGGAGATATTTGGTCTAATGAGATCACAAAATGATCTCAATTTTAACGACCAATTAGAATATGTTGAAAATTATTTGATTTCACATAAGTCGTAATTTTGCACGCATGAAATCAGAAATGAAGCATCGATGGGTAGCAGCAAAATATAGAAGTGATCTATTTGAAAATTATACACTTGTATTTAAGGTTTTATGAGATACTGAACTATTTCTAATTGATTAAGAGCGATAAATAATTTTGGCCAGCTAGATGTCTCAAATACCCCTCTGTGCGTCGTTTTAATGGCTGATTCGAGTTTTTTCTAAAATCTAATATCCCTTCAGCTAGCATAAAAGCATTAAGTAAATTTTTAGAATACAGTGATTAATGTATCGAGAAAATACGTGCATTTTACAAATTACTCTGCTAAAATAGCCTCCGGTTTCACAAGTATAAAAGAGTTAGGTCAATAGTATAACTGTTTAACAATGTTTTAATCAACATTTGCAGCCTTAAAAATATGTATTATAGTAAATATTATTGAGTCCGATTTAGTCTCAAGTTACCATTGTTCGTCATTGGGGGCGTTCGTTTCGTGGGTTTCTTCGAGTTAAGTTGCGGAAGAGATTGCTGTAATGTGTCCACGCAGTGCGAAGCAGGTTTCACGGCTTGTATTTGAGATCTGAAACTAAAAAAAAGTTGATTTTAATATAGCAACAGTTTACAAGATTGTACTATTCTGTTGGAAACAGCAAAAAGCCAACATTACGTGGTGTTCCCAGGCGGTCACCCATCCAAGTACTGACCACGCCCGACGTTGCTTAACTTCGGTGATCGGACGAGAACCGGTGTTTTCAACGTGGTATGAACGTTGGCGAAAGAACGAATAAAAATTACCATGTTATTCCATTTTAAGTATTGTGACGACATAAATATACCTACTTACTAAAGTTTTACAATTGAACTAGCAGAGCTGTTGGCCGCAACTTAGTACTATTAGTAAAGGGTGAGGATTTTATCAATAACAATAGTCTAATTTATATTGACAAGACTCCGACCCGTCACCCCGTCCAAGTCGTTTATTATGAAATATTGAAAAATCCAAAAATGTTCAAAATATCAAATAGGACCTACGTAGGCTATTTATTTAAAGCGAGAAAACCATAAACGCGGGTAAAATCGCGGAGAGTTACTAGAGAAATCTTTTTTCCCGATGTACCTACATATTTTATTATTATTGGTGATACTCCAAATTGTCCTCCTGTCACTCCCGCGCCCGTCGGTCATTCCATTCGCCCGCCATGCTCGTCATGCGTGATTCTAGCATAAAACTTTCCACGATAAATGGACTGTACACTATACCACACAAAAATATTTTGACACGTAACATAAAACCTGAGTAAAACAAATTGAGAATTATCACCTTTTAAAGTCGGTTAAAATATAAGGTACGCAGAAAACGCTATCTGGGGCTTGGTTTATAAAAAAACGTACAAAATTATTTAGAAGCAAAAAGCCAACATTACGTGGTGTTCCCAGGCGGTCACCCATCCAAGTACTGACCACGCCCGACGTTGCTTAACTTCGGTGATCGGACGAGAACCGGTGTTTTCAACGTGGTATGAACGTTGGCGAAAGAATGAATGAAAATTGCCATTTATTTATGACATATGACAGGGGACAAACTATCATCTGATTTGGAGGTGGGGATATCTCAAACATAATGTCGCGAGCATATTATAATTATATTTTTACGGAACAAATGGAAAAAATGGCCCGAAAATTACATCGGAGATCAATAAGGGAGGATGCTAGTAATCCCTTTGAGTTTCCCGACAATGAATTTAGACGGATTATTTCAGATGCATAAAAACATGGCATTGTATTTGCTTTGAACTCGCCCGTGGCCAAACATGTGTTAGTCGACATAAAGTCGACCAACATCTGAATTTGGGTATTGTTGCTTCTTGTTCTAAAGAACAGAAATGAAATTATTTATTCACATACATGTAACTCACGCATTTTTTCTTCCGCTCATTTTTATATCTAAATGCGTTCTCTATACTAAAGTATGTGATTTAGATGAGAAAATGTTTTATAGTTGTTTACAAAAATAAGTAAAACCTCAAAACGCAGCACAGAAAAAAATAAAAGTAAAAAGAACGAACGAATTTGAACGATTTTGATGAGTTGACAGAAAAACTGATGATTAATACGTCATTTTTAGGGTTCCGTAAAACGTAAAAACGGAACCCTTATAGATTCGTCATGTCTGTCTGTCTGTCCGTCCGTATGTCACAGCCACTTTTTGCCGAAACTATGAGAACCACACTGTTGAAACTTGGTAAGTAGATGTATTCTGTGAACCGCATTAAGATTTTTACAAAAGTTTTTTAAAAAAACAAAAATTAGCAGTTCTCAGTATGGGCTGAGAACTGAAGCTCAAAAATTTTTTTTTCATCAAACCTACACGTGTGGGTTGTCTATCGATAGGTCTTCAAAAATGATGTTGAGGTTTCTAATATAATTTTTGTCTACACTGAATAACTTGCGCGAGAGACGCTTCCAAAGTGGTAAAATGTGTGTCCCCCCCCCCTCTAACTTCTAAAGTAAGAGAATGAAAAAACTAAAAAAAATATATGATGTACATTACCATAAAAACTACCAACGAAAATTAGTTTGAACTCGATCTGATGAGTAGTTTTTTTTTAGTACGTCATAAATACACTATTATTAAAACTTCGATCAAAGTTACAACGAACTACAAGAACTATGTGTACTATGTATATTATGTTACTTGCTGGAACGGAACCCTTCATGGGCGAGTCCAACTCGCACTTGGCTACTTTATTATTTAATTTTCTTATAACGGCAATACTGAAGTGATAATGCTACACCCGCCGTACATCCACCGTGGAATAACTATCCACCGGTGAGTCCGTGCTCTGAAAGCGGACAAAATTGACAAGAGGGAAAGAGATTATTTCCTTTCCCGGTAATTGTCCACTGCCCGTGCTAGCCCCGCTGCAAAGATAACATTACGCGATGTTCCCAGGCGTTCACTAATCCGAGTACTGACCGAGCCCGACGTTGCTTAACTGCGGTGATTAGACGAGAACGAGAGTGAACGAACTAGCTCTGAAAAGGCACGAGGCTAACATTTAGAGCACACGAGCTACCTCCGAGAGCGTGCGAGCTAACTTTTAGAACGAACAGACCTCTACCATGAGTTTATGTAGATCCTACTCGCTAGCGACTGCGTAAAAAATTACTATGGCGAAATTAACAGCGCCCCTACCGGTCACTGGCAGAACTAAAATCGGCAGTATGAGTCACTAAGTAGAAAACCTATCGAGTTAGGCCTCGCTATCGAATAGTTTTTTAGCAATTGTCATAGAAGCCTGGCTAGCTCTGAAGGCAAACGATATAGTTCTCAGACCGCACGAGCTAGTAATTGGCACGCGTGTGTCCTTGCTAGAAGATGTACATGTTTTCCTCCGGCTGAGACATGGACCCGCCACCCGCCTGATAATAGCTACCTACATACTCGTGTACCTATGAGCTCTGAGAACAAACACGCTAGTTTTGCGAGCGCACGGGCTACTCTGAGAGCGAACGGGCTAGCTCCGAGAGCACACATGCTAACTCTGCGAGCGAATTTGCTAGCTCTGAGAGCGAAAGTAACCGACATAGCTCACCGAGTTGCCAAACTTAAGTGGCAATGGGCGGGGCACATAGCTCGCAGAACTGACGGCCGTTGGGGCGGAAAGGTTCTTGAGTGGCGACCACGTACCGGAAAACGCAGCGTTGGCAGGCCTCCCACAAGATGGACCGACGATCTGGTGAAGGTCGCCGGGAATCGTTGGATGCGGGCGGCGCAAGACCGGACTTTGTGGAGATCCTTGGGGGAGGCCTTCGTTCAGCAGTGGACGTCCTTCGGCTGATATGATGAGAGCGAATGAGTTACTCTGAGAACGAACTTGCTAGCTCTGAGAGCGAATGGATTAGAGCGGTTTCGCACTATGTCCGATCCAAATCCGGTCCGAACCCGTGAAAACGTGGATCTAGAAAACTCGGACCGACGGTTTCGCACTACATCCGATCCGATATACAATAAGCTGCCAAATAACCTGAAAATATGACCATTTTATTAAATGAAACTATTTGCCACTATTGCCATGCCATGAATGATTCTTCAATTCGGACGCAGTGCGGGGAGCGTTCATCATACAAATAATACTATGGCTACTTCGATTCGTCAATTATCTATTCCGAAATGGAAATTTACGGATGACCGAGACAATTCGGATGACGGAAATCGGATCTAGTGCGTAAACTACCATACAAATAGCTGGACGACAACTTCGGAAACTGTTTTCACGGATTCGAATCGGATTCGGATCGGACGTAATGCGAAACCACTCTTACTCTGAGAACGAACTTGCTAGCTCTGATAGCGAATGGATTACTCTGAGAACGAACTTGCTAGCTCTGAGAGCGAATGGATTACTCTGAGAACGAACTTGCTAGCTCTGATAGCGAATGGATTACTCTGAGAACGAACTTGCTAGCTCTGAGAGCGAATGGGTTACTCTGAGAACGAACTTGCTAGCTCTGAGAGCGAATGGATTACTCTGAGAACGAACTTGCTAGCTCTGATAGCGAATGGATTACTCTGAGAACGAACTTGCTAGCTCTGAGAGCGAATGGATTACTCTGAGAACGAACTTGCTAGCTCTGATAGCGAATGGATTACTCTGAGAACGAACTTGCTAGCTCTGAGAGCGAATGGGTTACTCTGAGAACGAACTTGCTAGCTCAGACAGCGAATGGATTACTCTGAGAACGAACTTGCTAGCTCTGAGAGCGAATGGGTTACTCTGAGAACGAACTTGCTAGCTCTGAGAGCGAATGGATTACTCTGAGAACGAACTTGCTAGCTCTGATAGCGAATGGATTACTCTGAGAACGAACTTGCTAGCTCTGAGAGCGAATGGATTACTCTGAGAACGAACTTGCTAGCTCTGAGAGCGAATGGATTACTCTGAGAACGAACTTGCTAGCTCTGATAGCGAATGGATTACTCTGAGAACGAACTTGCTAGCTCTGAGAGCGAATGGGTTACTCTGAGAACGAACTTGCTAGCTCTGAGAGCGAATGGATTACTCTGAGAACGAACTTGCTAGCTCTGATAGCGAATGGATTACTCTGAGAACGAACTTGCTAGCTCTGAGAGCGAATGGATTACTCTGAGAACGAACTTGCTAGCTCTGAGAGCGAATGGATTACTCTGAGAACGAACTTGCTAGCTCTGAGAGCGAATGGATTACTCTGAGAACGAACTTGCTAGCTCTGAGAGCGAATGGATTACTCTGAGAACGAATTTGCTAGCTCTGAGAGCGACTGGGTTACTCTGAGAAAGAACTTGCTAGCTCTGAGAGCGAAATAATTACTCTGAGAACGAACTTGCTAGCTCTGAGAGCGAATGGATTACTCTGAGAACGAACTTACTAGCTCTGAGAGCGAATGGGTTACTCTGAGAACGAACTTGCTAGCTCAGACAGCGAATGGATTACTCTGAGAACGAACTTGCTAGCTCTGAGAGCGAATGGATTACTCTGAGAACGAACTTGCTAGCTCTGAGAGCGAATGGATTACTCTGAGAACGAACTTGCTAGCTCTGAGAGCGAATGGATTACTCTGAGAACGAATTTGCTAGCTCTGAGAGCGACTGGGTTACTCTGAGAAAGAACTTGCTAGCTCTGAGAGCGAAATAATTACTCTGAGAACGAACTTGCTAGCTCTAAGAGCGAATGGATTTCTCCGAGGACAAACTTGCTAACTAAGCGAATAGGTTACTCTGAGAACGAACGGGCTAGCTCTAAAACCGTATGGACTAACCCTTGGAGCTGATGCACGCGTGTGATCTTTTTAGACGATGTACCTGTTTTCCTCTTTTCCTCCTTCGGTAGAGACATGGAGCGCGTCGTCCAGCGGTTGGCGTCGTGCATCCACCCACTTCCTAATAACGAACGGGCTAGCTCTGAGAGGGCACGGGTTACATCTGAGAACGAACGTGCCAGTTCTTAGAGCGCACATCATGCTAACTCTGAGAACGAACGAGCTAGCTCTGAGAATGCTCGAGCTACTCTGAGAAGGAACGAGCTAGCTCCGAGAGCGCTCGAGCTACTCTGAGAAGGAACGAGCTAGCTCTGAGAGCGCTCGAGCTACTCTGAGAAGGAACGAGCTAGCTCTGAGAGCGCTCGAGCTACTCTGAGAAGGAACGAGCTAGCTCTTAAGAGCGTACACATTAATCCTTGTAGCTGCAAGCGTGTGATAGTTTTTAGCGGTGTACCTGTTTTCCTCCGGCAGAGACATGGAGCGCGTCGTGCGTCCGTTGGCCTCGTGTATCCAGCGCTCGTGGATGGCGACCAGCGGGCGCACGCTGACGCCGGCCAGCTCCTCGCCCGGCCGGGAGCCGCGCGCGCCGGCCGCGAACCAGCCCGGCGAGGCGGCGGTCTCCGACGACTGCACTCCCGCCGCATCCCTGGAAGGATTCTTTATGAGTAACTTCTTTTCCTAGTGGCTTCCGTAGGCGTGGAGGATGTGGGCTCTATCCCGATACCTCGCTTTTAAAAAAGCCTCACGATGCCTCTTTAAATACGATGAAACCAGATCTAGAACGGGGATTCCGTTTAATGTTCAATTAAAACTAAAAAATATTTGCCACACTCATACTATTACTTATTAGCTTGGCTGGCCTCGTGGCTTAGATGGTAGTAAGTCTGCCTGGGAAGCCGAGGGTCGAGTCGAGGGTCGAGTCGAAGGTCGGTCGTTTCGATCCCCACTCAGTGCGCAAATATTTGTGTGATGAATACAATTTTTGTTATTAGTCTGGGTGTTTCGTGTTTCTATGTAAAGTAAGTATGTTGTTATGTGGCAGGCATGTTGCTTACCATCAGGCGCATGTCCTGCTCGTCTCGTCACACTACACAATAAAAAAGTGTGTAATTACAACTATGTAAGTAATATAAGTATTTTCATTGTGGCTTCTAATAAAGAGTTTTCTTTTTTTATCTTATAAGTAATATATCAGCTATCTGGCACCTATACATGGTTTGCTCAGTTTGGGGTCAGATGGTGTTGTGTATGAAATAAATTGGTATTGCTGGACAATTCACACACAACACCTAACCAATCAGATCCTAAACTAAGCAAAGCTTGTACTACGGCGACCAGATAGCTGATATAATACTTATCATACTTATTATACATAGAAACGCGCAGACACAGTACAAATAAGATGTAATATATTGGCCACACTAGTAGTACTACTACAAACTATTACTATTTGAAACCTCCAAGGAATCTCAGAAACTAAAAATGCTAGGAATCTGAAATTTTGCATGGAGGTCCCTTTTAGCACGTAGGCGCTCGCTAAGACGGGGTTTTGCGAAATTCAACCCCTAAGAGGGTGAAACAAGGGATGAACGGTTGCATGAAAATTCGTGATTTTCAAAGTTATCAAATTTTGTATTTAGAGACTTGACACGAAGCAATTAAAAGTTTGTTCTATCAATTTTGGAATTTCGAGCTGTACGGGGACGAAATCGGGGTTGAAATGAGGGATGAATGTCAATATAGAAGTTCCCAACCGTTGAAGATAAAACCATGAAACTCTGTATATATAGACACTTGACACGAAGCAATCGAATGTTTGTTCTAGCGATTTTGTGCTTTCGAACCTTACGGGGGGGAAATTGGGGTTGAAATGGGGGATGAATGTCAACATGGAAGCTTCCAATTGTTGATAAAATCATGAAACTCTGTATTTAGGCACTTGACACAGAGCAAATAAATGTTTGTTCTAGCTATTTTGTCATTTTGAACTGTACGGGGATGAAATTGGGGTTGAAATGGGAGATGAATATGTCAATATGGAAGTTCCTAATCGTTGAAGATAAAACTATGAAACTCTTTATATAGGCACTTTGCACGAAGCCAATAAATGTTTATTCTAGCAATTTTTGTAATTTTGAACTGTATGAGAATGAAATTAGCGTTGACATGGGGGACGAATGTATCTTACGGTTTCACACCTAAACAAGTGAACCGATCTTGATGAAATTGTTTTATTACAAGCTGTTTTTAGTAACCGTAAATGTGTCTGGGTATAAAAATAGGTACTGCCGGAGTTACCTTAGTATTTATTACGCGCGGACGAAGTCGCGGGTAACAGCTAGTTTAACATATATGTACATTTAAACAGGCTAGGTACCCGTGTTCGGTTGATTTGAAATTTGATAAGAGTCTTAGAAGTAGTTAATATCCCGGATAAAAACGTGCTACTTTTCAATTTCTTTTAAATTTGGCAATACTAATGAAAAGCGGCAATCAGAAGAAGTCTCTAAAATACCATTCAAATATCAAACCTTTTTAGATCACTGTTAGTGACAGGATACATGACTTGATGCAATGGCTCCAAACTCCCATCTCGAGAAACCGTATTGTTATCAGAGCTAGCTAATATTTCTGGGGAACAGCTAGTCGACTTGGGAATTGTTTCTGGACTCTCCGCCGGTCTACTTTCGAGTTGTACGGGAACACATTCTGAAACAAAAAATAGCAAAAAGCCAACATTACGTGGTGTTCCCAGGCGGTCACCCATCCAAGTACTGACCACGCCCGACGTTGCTTAGCTTCGGTGATCGGACGAGAACCGGTGTTTTCAACGTGGTATGAACGTTGGCGACAATAGGTAGAAAAAATATATTCCGATTCCATAGTATGACGTCATACATTGAAATGTTATCATCGAGTGAGTTACTTCAAATGGGTCAAATAAATTTCATTGATTATTATCAGTTATTACACTGTAAGTAAAATGGACCGTTGTCAACAAGTAGATGCCTATTTGGATATTGTAATATTTTTTCCCTAAATATAGAAAAAGCTGACTTCAAATTTCATAACACGGACGTATGTTTTTTTTATTTGATATTTCAAAAACGGCTTCATCGATTTTGATAAAACAAATATATTCAGGAATCTTTCATCGTTCACAGAAGCAATATGTGTTTTTTATTATATTATAAATATTTTGCTCAGTAGGTATAAGTGATTCTAAACCTCATAAAAAATAAATTTGGATCGTAAATTTAATGCAATATTGACCAGAAAAAACGTCGATTTTTACTAGCCTATTAATTAGGACAAGTGTTATGTCAGTCCTTGACAATTTTTTTTGGAACCTATTGATATTTTGATAATTTATTTCTTCCCTGAACTTATGTACATGCTGTGTATGTTCCTTTGCATCAGAGATCGACCGATCATTTTGTCTTCGTAGATTTATCTTGTCGATGGCAAGTAACAAGAAAACCCATTTTTTTTTTTACTTTTTATTCATTTATTTACGTTACTGTAACATATCCTGACAACAGTGTCCAAAACAGTATCTACAAAGGCGAAAATGTTAATGACATGAGAAATAACTGCGACTGTATCGCAAACTCAACATCACGTGCAAGCGTGCAGCAAAAAGCCAACATTACGTGGTGTTCCCAGGCGGTCACCCATCCAAGTACTGACCACGCCCGACGTTGCTTAACTTCGGTGATCGGACGAGAACCGGTGTTTTCAACGTGGTATGAACGTTGGCGAATGCACAGTTCAAATTTACTATTTGATTTTCTATACTGCGACGTCACACAGTCAAATTTTATCAGAGGATAAAATAATAAGCTACATCTGATATACTTATCTTAATATATAACAATCTCCTGTCACGATGTTCGTCCGCGATGGATTCCTAAACTACTTAACCGATTTTAAATTAAATTGGCACACAGTGAGCAGTCTGGTCCAACTTGAGAGATAGGATAGTTTTTATTTCGATTAATAGTCTTCAAATGACAATATCCGAGCGCAGCCGGAATGGGCTGCTAGTATGATATAAGTATTTTAGTGTGATTCAGACTTATTATCATTTCATTATTCAATTATTGTTGTTCTCATATATATGTCATAAAGTAGGTACTTACTAAATTAATGACGTAGTAAATATAATTAGAACCAAGTGCAAAAATACCTGATTTGTATGGTGTCTTCAGAATACTTTTTATTTCTGTCCCTCTTTCCTTCGAGGTCACCTCTCCAGAAAGCCAAGCGTTCTTCCGCAGCTTGTTGCTACGAGCTATAGGAGTACTCGGTAAGCTGTAGTTTTTGATATCAAAATTGTATGACGATCGCTCCGTGCCATTTCGATCCTTAAGCAGTGGCTTTATAGAATCCAAATTACATTCCGGCACTTTGATGTGTAAAGGTTTGTACGATTTTGGAGTGAAACTTCTGCTTAGTTTGGTTGTTGATCGTTCTGCATTTTGGTCTTTGTAACTGTCGTCGTTGGGTGGGAAATTATTTGTCCGATTGGGGCTCAGAAAGCTACAGTATTCGGTGGAATCGCTTCGGTGTAGCGTGCCTGGCGTATCGATTTTCAGTCTCGTCTTAACTTTTGCTATTGGAGTCGAGCAGGCGCTCGAGAAGTCTTTCTCTGGAAGGAGTTTGTATTTTGATAGAGATACATTATCTCTTTCGTCTTCATCGTCGATGTAGCATTTCTGTGCGAAAGCATACGTTGAGTATGTTTTTTTAATGGACTCGTAGACAGGGTCGCTCTTGCTGTTGTCTTTGTCGCTATCTGAGGTGGTGTCTGTGGATTCTTTGTCCGGTGTTTGTATGACGGCTTTGTGCGGAACGGTTTTGGGACTGTGGCAATCGGAATCGGCGGGAGAGTTGGTTTCCCATCCCACTGAGCTGAAGTTAGATTTCTTGGTAGACAATCGCGCCGGGATGATGATGTATTCGAGGCTGTCGATTTTACACTGTAAACAAAAGTATTATGTTAGACAATCCTTTAATTAACAGATTTTAGCTTGTACGCTTGCATCATACACTTGTAGTATTATTGCAATTGTATTCGATTACAACTGTGTAAGGTATTAACAGACATATATAAAACACCCAGCGAAATGATAATACGTTAAAGTCCGTGTGCCAAATTACTGTACATACGCGAATTTGAACTATTAATACGGATATTCAACGCCTTCATTGATTTTCACAGTAAATTTCAACAGGAATATTGCTATTATTATTAGTTTTCGCGTTTGCTAGAACACGCTTGAAAGACACGCTGTACTCGAAATTATAACAAGACTAGCTTTTGCCCGCGGCTTGGCCTGCGAGATTTTACTGTTGTCATGCTTGAATCTAAAGTAGTTTTGCCAGTGGCGAAACTCCGTGAAGAAACTGACATGTTACAAGGGCGAAGAAGAAGAATTTATCAAGGGCGGATCTAGCTTTGGCTCCTGGAGGGGTCACATAGAGCTGTGCGATAAGTACATACATGCTTTTTAATCAGTGGTCCACCTAGGTACTGGACCCAGTCTAGAGGGGTTATGACCCCCATGACCACCCCCCCCGCGCTTGGCTTCTATAGAGGACATGCGTCATTCGTCCACCCATATTTGACCGGCGTGGTGGATTAAGGGCTTGTGAGAGAAGGTCCCGAGTCCTAGCAGTCAAAACATAAAGTCGGGTGGTCAAGCGTGTCCTTTTAATGATCAGGTGACAAACTTTCTGGTCGTGAAACAACAATTTGCTTTTAGAAAACTGTGTCAAAACGCTAAAACCAACTAGAGAAAACCAGCAGCAAAAAGCCAACATTACGTGGTGTTCCCAGGCGGTCACCCATCCAAGTACTGACCACGCCCGACGTTGCTTAACTTCGGTGATCGGACGAGAACCGGTGTTTTCAACGTGGTATGAACGTTGGCGAAAGACCAATTCAAATTTACCATTTGATTTCCTATACTGCGACGTCATACAGTCAATTTTATCAAAGGATACTAATTATAATCTACATCTGATGATAATATAAGTATTTTAGTCTGATTCGGACATAAGTATTGTTACGACATATAAGTACTAAAGATTTATAATTAAACTAGCGGCCCATTCCGGCTGCGCTCGGATATTGTCATTTAAAGACTATTAATCGAAATAAAAACTATCCTATCTCTCAAGTTGGACCAGACTGCTCACGGTGCGCCAATTTAATTTAAAATCGGTTAAGTAGTTTAGGAATCCATCGCGGACAAACATCGTGACAGGAGATTTATATATATTAAGACTAGCTGTTGGCCGCAACTTTGTACTATTAGTAAAGAAGTGAGGATTTGATCAATAACAATAATGAATTTAAAAAATGTTTTAAATAATAGTCTAATAATTGTGAAGACAGAAACACTTTATTATTAACACCAGAAATAAACACAGCGAATTAAAATAACGACTTATAGCCACAAATGGCTGGTTTATCTCTTCCAGGCAATCGTTAATGTAAAGAAAATGAGTTGTCGTACAACAAATTAAGAATTTGGTGCGAAAGTAAAAGCAAGAATAAAACTATTGTAATCCATTCAATTAGGTACAGCAAAACGGCAAAAAACCAACATTACGTGGTGTTCCCAGGCGGTCACCCATCCAAGTACTGACCACGCCCGACGTTGCTTAACTTCGGTGATCGGACGAGAACCGGTGTTTTCAACGTGGTATGAACGTTGGCAACACAGATTACAGAAATAAACACAGATGGAACCTTCGTGAACAACACTGTGAGGCCCGTAATTAGTCATGTTGACGTAAAATTGTCAAATCAACGTTCCAAATGACTTGTATAATGTTGTCAGTCTTAAGAAAAAGTCCCACTAGTGTTGTCTTAGCTTAAGAAATCTTCACGTATAATAAACACATCAATTGATATTTTAAAATATTAATATTAAACACCGATTATGCAAGGATTTTTTGTTACTTAGGAATTTTGATTTTGCATGCAACTAGAAATTAACTTGAATCGCAAATAATAAAATTAGTGTAATTTACTCGCTTAGATAGGTTAAACAAAAATTAAAACAACCATCTTTACCACCAAACTATTTTTGATAAAATGCATATAGGCTACCAGTATGTTATAGGTCCAAACAACAAACAAAAAAAACTGACAAAATAATCATTTTAACAGTTCACTTATTATTCACCTTTTTTTTTTGACAAAACAAGACTTTAAAATCAAGTAACCGTATAATAGACCAGGGTCGATAATTTTTAAAACCAAAAAAAATAGTAGTAGAATGAAACCCATTAGAAAAGGAGGGGAATATTATAAAAAATAAAGGAAAAATAAATTACGGGCGATCTGAGGTCGGGAAGGGGATGGGGGTGAGTTTTTAAGGGTAAAAAACGGTTATTCTCGATTTCCGGCAAAACTAAAAGTCCTATTGAAAAAAGTTCCATGGCAAAGTTGTAGGTAATAAAAAGATCTAAAACTTTTGTCTACACACTTTTTTCACATAACCTCAAAATTTATGTGAAAAATTCAAAAAACCAAGTTTTTGGTTTTTTATTTTTATCTTTTACAAAAATATTTTTTTTTTAACGAAATTTGGTGAAAACTTATCTTTTTATGTCCCAAATACGCTGTAATTTATTTGATCAAAAATATTAATTTTTTCACATTATTTTGAATGAATATCGAAAAAAACACCCTAACTTTCAATCGAAAAGTCACCCGTCAAAATATCAGCTTTTTTCAAAAATTTGGTATGTTTTCTGTTCGTTGAAATCTTTACTTTCCGATGGTGAAAAAAATTAAAAATGTTACCATAGTAAATCTTCTCAGAAAAAGCAAAAAATCGAAAAAAACTCGAATTTGATTATTTTTTTTCATTATTATAAAAAAAAATTGAGCTATTTATTTAAATTAACACTTTAATTACTCGAAAAACGTTAGATTACATGTTACATTAATAAAAAAAGAAAATTGCAAATAAAAATATACTACTATAATTAACAAACAAATAAGTTAATACAATTAATATTTAATAAGACATCTACAATATTTGGAGAAAGTTGTCGAATTTTCTTTAAATTATATGCGTAGATGTCTATTTATTACTATTTTAAGATAAATTATATACCTGGACGTCTACTCTGTTTCTGCGAAAACGAAATTTCGAAAAAAAACTAGCGACTTTCCTACTCTCGTTCTACTTCGTTTCGTCCGATACAACATTGTTTGAAGTTTAAATGTTCTAAGCATACTCTAATTAGAGTAGACTTAGAACATTCAAACGGACAAAACGACGGATCGAAGTAGAATCGGAGTTGGAAAATGGCGAGTTTATTACGAAATTACGTTTTCGTTGAATTAGAGTAGACGTCCTGAGTGACCTACGAAAAATAGTAGCCCATCAAAAGGTATTTTCAAGTGGGGAAGGGGCTAGGCGGGTCTGGGTCTTACTACATACATACCTACTATTTCGTAGCAGCTGTTACAACCGTTAGATGATGATGAGAATGTTCTCATTGGTTAAAGATTTCATACGGGCTGAACGTGCAGGTAATTGGGAATTTTGTTTAAAATGCGTGGAAAGAATGCTTCCTTATTTTCATGCAAGTGGGCACTTTCTATACGCAAAATCTGCTCATCTTTATCTCCAAGATAAGCGTTAGCTTAAAGTATGATCATTGTTAATACGAATTTTGTTAAAACACTTTCAGACAAACCACGACCATGTGGAAGTCCACCCTGAGTTTTCATAGATCTCATCAAAACTTGCTCGATCGTCACAATATATCTGACCAAACTCCCGACCAAAACTTGTCAGTACGTCTAATTGTAAAGAATCCTTCGGTGAATCGCGTAAATTCATAATCATCATTTATTGTGTCTTTAAGCTTACGCATATCTTGGAGATAAAGATGAGCAGAGTTTGCGTACAGAAAGTGCCCACTTGCATGAAAATAAGTAAGCATTCTTTCCACGCATTTTAAATAAAATTCCAAATTACCTGCACGTTCAGCACGTATGAAATTTTTAACCAATGAGATCGTTCTCATCATCTTCTAACGGTTGTAACAGCTGCTACGAAATAGTAGGTATGTATGTAGTAAGACCCAGACCCGCCTAGCCCCTTCCCCACTTCTCCATGAAATACCTTTTGATGGACTACTATTTTTCGTAGGTCACTCAGGTATATAATTAATTTATCTTAAAATAGTAATAAATAGACATATACACATATAATTTAAAGAAGATTCGACAACTTTCTCCAAATATTGTAGATGTCTTATTAAATATTAATTTTTTTAACTTATTTGTTTGTTAATTATAGTAGTATATTTTTATTTGCAATTTTCTTTTTTTATCAATGTAACATGTAATCTAACGTTTTTCGAGTAATTTTTTTTTTTTTTTTTTTTTTTATTTAAATTTTACAGCTCCACAGACTCCGGGGTCCGTGACCTTTGTCAATGGTTTTCTTTTTTTGTTACATGAATCTTGGATTGGAGAAGAAAAGGAAATAGGGGAGAGTAGGGAACATTTTCTTGCTAATTCTAGGACTATTTTATTTTCTAAGTCGCCTCCTCCCGGCTCAGCGCCTCCACCACGACTGCATTTCTATCCTTGATGGCCATCTGCAAATTGAACTCTCGGATGGTCTTCGGTGTTGCAGACAACGCTCGCCGCACGAACCGACCGATGGCGTCGTCGGTGTCGTCAGCGTAATATGTGAAGGTCCCCGTGTGCCGTGAGATTGCGACGACCGCATGAGGCACGCTCTCGTGCAGCTTCGTGTTTGCCTTAGTTTTTATTGCGATTACCGACTCGTATGTTAGTCCCTGAGCTTCATGGATGGTAAGGATGCGTGACCCGGTGCCTGAACCATAACCCTGGTTTGTCAGGGTCTCCTTCTCCTCTTGAGTGTGAACTAAAAAGAGGGTGTTTGGTTGGGTGTTGGGTATTTGCGCTCCCTTATACCTTCTCTGCTCTAGGGACTTTATGCGAGGCGCCGAGGAATACATACCCGAGTATATTTCCCTCAGCGCATATGCGACGTCCATTGGGTTTCGATGTGTGCAGAGCAACTCCTGGCTGATCTTTGTTACCAGGTTCGGGCGGTGATACCTCATTTCGAAGAGATTTTCCCTATCGATATAAGGCAGTTGATTGACATCTCCGATGAGGACAATTTCGCCAGCACCAGACAGGCGTGAGACCATTACAATGGCTCCGAAATGGTTCATGAGGGCTTCATCCACCATGAGGCGACTGAAACTCTCTTTTCCGAATCCATTTACGAGAGTAGAAGCCATAGTTCGCACCCTGGTTTTGACCAGGTTTCCAATGCGGTGCGATAGCTTTTCTCTTAGATCTTTTGCTGCCTCAGTTGTTGTGGTGATGATAGCGTCCTTGTCCACGTCGAAGTGTCTAATAACCCATGTTGTCTTTCCACATCCCGGAACACCATTGACCCATTGTATTCTTGGTACCTCCCAATTTGCCCAAGCCGCTGTGACACTTGAGTTCCCTTCGATAATTTTGGCCATCTCTAGGATCTTGTCGTCCAACATAATTTTGGTGCATCGGGCGGTAACTACAATAGGGTCGTTTGGTGGTGTCGCATATACAGGCATTCCCGCGCGCTCTGTCTCTTTCTCGTTCAGTGTCACGAAGCCATTTTCTGCACTGTAGGCTGCCATATACTGTCCTGTCATGGTTCCCTTGATGACCCGGGAAGTAACATTGTTGTAAATGGCTGCTTCGGCCTCCTCGAGTTTCGCCTTTAATAGGCTTTCACTTCCCAGCCTATAGAACTGCATGATGTTTTCGCAGGTCTTGAGGTTGACTTGTCTTGTCGCTCTCAGTGTGGCTGTGAATTCGATAAAGGCGTTACGTGCATGACTCCGCGGCTCCGAGGCCGTGACATAACGGGGCGGTTCCACCAGTCCCATGTCGGCTCTGGTTCGGCTAATTAGTTGCTGTGAAGCTGCTTTGAGGGTCTTTGACGTCAAGGGGTTTGATGATGATGAAGGGGATAAGATTCGGAGTACGCTCCTTGCTGCTGCGTTAAAGGCCGCCACGAAAGTCGTGTTGGTTCCTCGGCTGCTGCTTTGATTGGCTGCGGCTTTTTCCGCCGCCGCCCTCTGCTGTGCTCTTTCGGAGCCGGTTTGGGCGGTCGAACTTGGAACAGGATGTCCCCAGCTGTCAGTTGCATTAGTTAGGTCGTGCGAAGGGACTCTGAGGAAGCTCAGATTTTCTCCTCTATCTTCGTATACGACAACCTCGTGATGTTTAGAGGCCTCAATGCAACCCAGCCGGTCTGCGACCCTCGCTCTTGAGTATTCAATCGCCATCGCATCCACGCTTATCACCCGGGGTGTGTCACCCGCGTTTCTGCTCAGATGTGCGAGCAGCGCACTTGCCTGTGTGAAAGGCGTCCGACCTTCCGAGTACTCTATTAGTGCAATCGTTTTGTTTTTCGATCGCACCAACCGAAATCGGTGGCCGTCTACCTCGCACACTGGCATAGCATCGTAGGTTTTCCGCTTCATTGTGACTTTAGCGGTACTCCCATTGAGCAGGCACGACAATCCAGGTGACAAACGGGCGCGTTTCCGTTCCCAGGCGAAGCAAAAGCTCACTCCGAATCTTTCTTTGTTGCTGTCCATGAAGAGAGCCACTCCGCGGATACGAATCCCTGCCTCTCCTCGGTCTGCATTCTCCAATAGCTGTTGGACGGAGATGCTTTTTGAGGGGTTATCTTGGGCGGGGACTGCATTCCGCGCGGCTTCCACGGACAGCGCGGTAGAATGTGGTGGCGAAGGGGGGTGTGTAGAATGTGGTGGCGAAGGGGGGCGTGTAGAATGTGGTGGTGAAGGGGGGCGTGTATTTGAGAGTGTGGAATTCCTATTGGTCGCTATGCGGAATGAGCTTTCCATGAAGGACAGGAGCCGTGGTCTGTTATCTGGATCTGCTAAGATATTTTGGAGATCCGAAACAACCAGCCTCCCGTCGATCATAGATTCGAGCTCATGTCTTGCGGCCATGAATCTGGGACAATCGACCAGCACATGCCAGACCGTTTCGGGTTGGTCAGGGTCACACTCGCATGCAGGACTGCTCTTGAGCTTAAATCTGTACAGATATTCAGCTATTCCTCCATGTCCCGTCAACGCTTGTACCTGGAAAGGAGTCAGTTTCGTGGTTCTCGTCAACCGATATGCGTTTGCTACATCGGGCAAGAACATCTGAGTGACTTTTCCGGTTTCCGAGGTCTCATATCGGTCCTGCCATTTCTTGACCGATTCTTCGCGTATTTTTCGTTTGACGTAGGACAAGGGGATCCCCTCGTAGTCTCTGGGTGATTTCATGACCGCCGCCGACTTCGCTAGTTCATCTGCTCTTTCGTTGCCGACGGTACCCACATGCGCTCTTATCCAGAAAAAACGAAGAGATCTCCCTTCTGCACGTATCTGTCCAATGTTTTCCTTTATACACTTTGCCAAGGGGTGACTCGTTTTCGGGTTACTTAGCAGTTCGAGTGAAGATCGGGAGTCACTCAGGACATTCGACTTCTGGGTCCTTGCTTGTTAACACCATTTGAGTTGCCCGACAAAGAGCATAAAGTTCCGATTGAAAGACTGTGCATTCGGAGTGAAGCTTGAAGGTCGAGTTCTTGATTTCTCTTCCTTTTTCCCACCATGTGAGAGCAGCTCCAACTTTACCCTCAATCTTACTGCCATCAGTATAAATCTGAGGCCCTTCTGGTAGATTGGAGGTGTCTTCCAGAAGCTCGTACTCTACAGATGCCTGTGTGGACGGATGGGGTTGGTCCAAGTAGTTGACGTTCCGTTCGAGTTCCACTTCTGGTGGGAGGTAATCTTGGGAGAAGTTCTTTTTCACTCTGTACAAATTTGCCGCTTCCTGTATCCTCAGATCCAGGGGAAGCAGTCCAGAAAGGACGAGTGCTGACTTTAAGGAAACAGTACGGTACGACTTACAGATTTTCTGGGCAAAACCTCTTTGGATTGCGTTCAAGTGAGACTTGTTTTCCTCGAGGTCTGCCGCTTGCGCCCATACACTTGAGGCATACATAATGATAGGTTCCGCCACAGCGACGTAGATAGTTCTCGTGATTTCGCCATTTAATCCCCAGGTCACCTTCGCTGCACATGCTAGCTGTCTATAAATGTTCGCCACTTTTTTACATTGGGCGGTCACATGTGCTTTAAAGTTGAGCCGTCGGTCGATCAGTAGGCCTAGCAGTTTGACTTCCTCGACCAGATCGAGCCGGACGCCGGACATGACTATGTTTGGAGGTTCATACTTCAACTTTTTTGTGAAAATCATCGCGTTAGTTTTCTGCGCTGCAAAGTTGAGTTTGTTCGTGATTCCCCATTCCACTGTCATGCTCAGCGCCCTGCTCGACTGCTGTTCGATTATGTCTGAACTGCCTGTAAACACGAGAACGACGTCGTCTGCGAAAGCTTGACAGTATACTCCCTCTGCTTCTAGCATTCGCAGCAACGAGTCTAGGATTACATTCCAAAAGGTTGGTCCACCGATGGACCCTTGAACGCATCCTTTGGTTGTTTCCTTCTCATAGACTGCTCTTGCATAGTTGACCTTGATTTTGCGGTCGCTGAGGTATGAGTTTACCATGTCGTAGAGGTTTGTTGGGCACCTCTTCTTCGCTAGTTGGTTTTTCAGGGCAGGCCACCATGCATTGTCGAAGGCACCCTCTATATCCAGGGAGATTAAGAGTACGGTTTCTTTACTGTCTACTCCTTTCTTTATGTGTTCTACCAGGTCAAAGAGGGCGTCTTCGGTGCCTCTTTGGGGTATGAAGCCGTACTGTTTCCTACTAATGGTTGGGAGGAGATGCCATTGGAGTCGGTTTACCAGAAGCTTTTCGACGATTTTTCCGGGAACGGACAGAAGACCTATTGGGCGGTAAGATTTTGGGTGTGTGTAATCTGCCTTACCGGGTTTGCGTAATATGACCACGTGCGCCTCTTTCCATTGCTTGGGGAAGTATTTTAGCGATAGGCATTTATTTGCTATCGCCATGAAAACATCCCGTTCGCACTGTATGGCTGCTGCGCAGATATCAGCGGTTAGCCCGTCTGTACCGGGGGCTTTTTTCGGATTCAGGGTTCTCAATACTGATTCCAGTTCCGCTGATGTGAATGGTGGGTCATTTCCCGGTAGATCCATAGGCGTTTCCGCTGTCCGCAACCGTAGCTCTGTATGGCACGGATGGTCTGTGCTTTCAGAGTCGTCGGGATAGAAAGTTCTGGCTAGTAGTTCTGCAGATAGCTGTGGGGATAGAGTGTTCCCTTCGGAGTCTCTTAGGAGCATGTCTTCTTGCCTTGCCGAAGTTTTCCTCATCACTCTGTAGATCTTATCCCACATGCTTTCTCTCTCCTGATTCGTGCAGAACTCTTTCCAGCTTTCCGTCTGAGCTTTTTTTACTTTTTCCTTGTAGTCTTGCCGAGCAATTTGGTACTGTTTGACTACAAGTTCAACTCTGTCGGGGGCGGCATTCCTTATCCGTCTCTTTCTTCTGAGAACTTCCTTCTTCAGATTATCGAGCGTTTTTGTATACCATGGGGGGGTTGGGTTTCCCTTTGGCGAGCTTACCAATGGAATGGTATGTTCGCAGGCTTCATGTATACTTGCTGTGTAGCTCGTAATCATCGATTCCAGTTCAAGTGTACTTTCGCATCTTTCCACAGACTCCGGCGAGATGTTTCTTTCTTCGAGGCAGGATTTCAGCTGTGATACAAAGTCTGACCACTTTGCCCTTTTGGTGTTGTATTTACGTGTTGTTATCGGTCTCTGTTGTTCGAGAGTTTTAACTAAACGCAAAGTGAAGGTAATTGCGTTGTGGTCTGACGTTGTAATGCTTTTGTCTACCTCCCATCCCACGATTCTCCCCAGGAGAGGCTCGCTACACGTTGTCACGTCTACTACGCTCGTGCAGAGTTTGCCTTCCCTGACGATCTCGAAGGTTGGTGTATCGCCGGAGTTGAGAATATGCAAGTCCATTTCGTTGAAGAAAGAGTTCACGGCTTCTCCTCTTTCGTTTTGAGATGTGCTTCCCCACCAGTGGGACCATGCATTTATATCACCGGCGACAATCAGGTCTTTTGTCGCTAGTTTATCGCAGAACGCCTTGATCCTACCAAGGTAGGGGTCAACTTTTTGGTCTCCTTCTAAGTAGACAGAAATCACTCCCAGTCTTAGGCCTGTGCCGACGAGTAAGACAGACGCTTCTGTTTCGGTAACAAGCTGGGGATCATGAATTACCTCCAGTCTATCACCGAAGACTATTATGGCTGCCTTAACTGGTTTTTGCCTATTTAAACTACACAACGTTTTTCGAGTAATTAAAGAGTTAATTTTAATAAATAGCTCAAATTTTTTTATAATAATGAAAAAAAATAATCAAATTCGAGTTTTTTTCGATTTTTTGCTTTTTCTGAGAAGATTTACTATGGTAACATTTTTATTTTTTTTCACCATCGGAAAGTAAAGATTTCAACGAACAGAAAACATACCAAATTTTTGAAAAAAGCTGATATTTTGACGGGTGACTTTTCGATTGAAAGTTAGGGTGTTTTTTTCGATATTCATTCAAAATAATGTGAAAAAATTAATATTTTTGATCAAATAAATTACAGCGTATTTGGGACATAAAAAGATAAGTTTTCACCAAATTTCATTAAAAAAAAATATTTTTGTAAAAGATAAAAATAAAAAACCAAAAACTTGGTTTTTTGAATTTTTCACATAAATTTTGAGGTTATGTGAAAAAAGTGTGTAGACAAAAGTTTTAGATCTTTTCATTACCTACAACTTTGCCATGGAACTTTTTTCAATAGGACTTTTAGTTTTGCCGGAAATCGAGAATAACCGTTTTTTACCCTTAAAAACTCACCCCCATCCCCTTCCCGACCTCAGATCGCCCGTAATTTATTTTTCCTTTATTTTTTATAATACTCCCCTCCTTTTCCAATGGGTTTCATCCTACTACTATTTTTTTTCACTTTTTATTATTTTTAAAGGCTTCTACCCTGGTCTATAATGACATTCTCGAAACATACGTAACGCGGCCAAGCTGGATGTCATATCACACTCTCTCACAAGTCACAAGGTCACGGAAGCTAACTCACATAACCTGAAGTTTATAACACTCTTCCCAAAATAGTTATATCTGCCCCAAGTTTCGGCAGCTTCAAAAACAAATTAAAGTGCTGGCTTATCGATCTAACTTTTTATAGTTACACCGAATTTTTAGAGAGTGATGGCAAAGTCCTATAAAAATGTATACAAAAATTTGACATGGGTCAGTACAATTGTTATAAAAACATATTATACTCATATTATAATGCTTGACAGTTTTCTGTACAATAATTATTATAATACAGTAAAGTAGTCATTTCAAACTTTGAAAATGTATACAATTTGTATACTCTTTCTTTTGTTTTTATTTTTTATTTATTGACGTGTAAATTGTACATTTATGAATAAAGTACTTTGACTTTAATATTAAAAAACTATACAATTTAAAAATATTTCATTTTACAAACAACGTTATGCATAATATTAACTTCAAAAATATCTTCCTTCAACAAATGTTTTATTTTATAATCCATCATTTTATAACCAATTATATAGCCGTTTTACTTAGATAATATATCGAATGACATTACAATATAATACAAAACACTTTATTGGCACCATAAACAAAGTTGACAAGAAGTAACACATATAATAACAAAACAAAATGGGCACAAAAGGCGATCTTGTCGCTAAAAGCGATCTTTTCCATATAACCTTTTGATTCATGAGGAAACAAAATTTGTAATATTTTGGGCAGTGGTGCAACTAACGAAATAAATAAATACAAATTTTAGGATGTATTAATGATTTTGTTTTTTGTACATTTTTATGTCATAAATTACTCATTTCACAAATTTAACATTTACTTAAATTAAATTTGAAATTAAATTAAATTGAATAATACAATACCCATCAATAATTTGGTCTACGAGTATCTAAAAAATATATATAATCTATATTTTACCCTAAATTCAGGGAAAATAATTTACATTTAGTATCGCCACACTAACCTATTTTCGTTGAGGTGTTGTGTTCCATTCATTACCAAAATAAAATCGCCTAAATTATATAAATAACAGTAAAAATATTCAAATTTTTCTATGAAATTATATTCCTCTTTCCTTTTTTTGTTTTTGGGAACATTGTTTGAAGACACAAAACGGCATATTTTAAAACAAAACTTAAAATCACACGGGACTCCCGTACAACACGGAAGTCCGTTTCATACTGACTGGAGTTTGTATTTGCTTCGGCGTTTGTATTTCCTTTGTCTGCTTCAGTAGCTCTGTTCTGCGCGCTCCATCTGGTTTTATTTCTGTAATCTGTGGTTGGCAATAGATCAATCCAAAATTATCGTCAGATTCCATATCGTGACCATAGATGAAGAATTTTTTTTGCTACGCAAAAAGATCAACAAAGCGAGTGAGCGAGAAATCATTTTCAAGTGGACATCGCTCGAGAGAAGAAGAGGAAAGTGAATGAAGTAACGTCATTACAATATTTTAGTATACCCGAACGTAACAGTCTGATTTCGTCGCGGTGAAAATCGTGTATTTTTTAATTAATCCTTGGATTGCAGACGATTTTATTAAATTATTTATATTATGGCATGTTCTGTGCGTGAATGTGATACAAGACGATATTATAATCCGAATCATTACACTAGTCACCAACACATGTAAATATGATTTTTTATCAGGTCTCCGAGCAGCCTTTGTGTGTCTTTTACATTTGACGTCTTTGATCGTGACTTATCGTGATCCATAATTATCATACTTCATAAATAAGGTTCAAAGTTTAGTTATTCTCCTGAGCTTATTTACTTATTTAATATCATTGTTGCTGCAGTGTCTGAAGAAAGTATTTAATTTAGTACTCATGTAAAGGTCTTCAGAAGCAGTCCGGTTACATTCTTCAATGGTTTTTGGCACAATACCTGTTGTACACAACCATTTGTTTGCCCAAAAATCATTTTTCAATATATCAATTACTCTAATAACATTAACCACTACTTGTTTTTAAATATTTTAGCATAAACTAAACATTAACTGATGTAGAGGTAGAGGATCTAAACATTTCTGCCACATCCAATGACAAAATGGTAAAAAAATACATTGTTAATTACAATAATTGTAATAAATAAATATATATAGTTTAACACTTGTATGTATGCTAATTGTTATCGTACAGTGAAATGTTAATTTTAAACTTTGAAAATTTATTTATTTGTTTGCTATTTCCATATGTTTTTATTTGTTTGCTATTTCTTTTGTTTTTTTGTTTCATTAATATTTGATGTGTAAATTGTTAAATAATTAATAAATAACTTTGACTTTGATTACAGTTAGTAGTATTATTCAAAAGGACTGGACAATATTGTTTACAGTCTACATAAGATATCTTCTATGTTTAGACTCGGCACAGAAAATAATTATTATAATACAGTAAAGTAGTCATTTCAAACTTTGATAATGTATACAATTTGTATATTCTTTCTTTTGTTTTTATTTTTTATTTATTGACATGTAAATTGTACATTTATGAATAAAGTACTTTGACTTTGAAAATCCAATTTATTACACAAGGCTGGCAGGTTTATGTAACTCATTATAAATCGGACATGCTAGTGCAAAGCTGTAGGAATAGAAACCACGACTGGCCTCGTGGCTTAGTTGGTAGTAGCTCTGCCTGCGAAGCCGAGGGTCGTGGGTTCGATTCCCACCCAGTGCAAAAATTTGTGTGATGAATTCAAATGTTTGCACTGTGTCTGGGTGTTTCTATGTATAATATGTATTTAAAACTATATAAGTATTATATCAGCTATCTGGCCGCCATCGTACACGCTTTGCTTAGTTTGGGGTCAGATGGTGTTGCATTTGAATTGTCCACCAATATTTAATATATTTTTCACAACTGAAAAAGGTTTTCAGCACCTAAACTGTCAGCTTGGTAGTGGTATTTCGTGACATCTATTCATTTACCTAATATACCTATATGAGATTTTGGTATGGAAATGGTAGAAGCAGCCTACTAAATGTTCCCATTGCTGGGACTCGGAGTCTTCTCTCTTCTTGAGTCAAGGCCATAGCCCACCGCACTGGCCCATTGCGGGTTGGTGGACGCATGACCTCGAAAGATTCTAGGTACATGGCAGTTTCCACACAACGTTTTTCTTTCACCGTTTTTAGTTAGAGGGATTACGCAACTTCGAAAAGAGTGGTGGGAGTGGGATTCGAACCAGGGGCTCCGGATGGCAATCGCCGTTCGCCCGCTTCCCCAATTATTGAAGAGACGTGTAGGACATGTGCCTGATGATAAGCAACATACCTTATATCTTATATGCCTGTCCATAATTTTAACTTTTATAGGCTAACATTTGACCGCCATCTCGCCTGATGTTAAGCAGCGATGAGGTCTACGATGGAGCGTGTTTGCCTAGAAGAAACCGATTCACTTTCGATTTTAAGACACAATGATTGTAACCAACAGGGAAGACCCACTCAGGCAACGTATTCCAAAGCCTAGACGTTCTTATCACAAAAGTAGAGTCAAATCTCTTCGTTCGTGTCTTTGGAACACCAACCATGAAACGATGTCGCTTTTTCGAGCTACCAGCATTCCGATAGAAAAAAGGGCAAGGTGGTATTAGATCATGTAAATCAGTAGCACAATCTCAAAGTGTATTCGATAAAAAACCGAAAGGCTAGCAACTTTTCGGCGATTAACATAGAAGTCCAAAGCATTAGCTAGCACTGAACTGCGCTCGGCACCCAGAGGTTTGGGATGTTTTATCTCTACGCCCTGTAATTTCACTGGAAACATTGCCCTTCAAACCGGGACACAGTAATGTGAAAACATTACTGATTGGCGCTAAAATAACTGGCAAACTTTTGAAAATGGAGCTTTAACAAAAGATGTGGTGTTATGAGACAACGAATTTCCTTTGCATAAAATATAGAAGCAACACAATTTGCAATAAAATACATTACTTAATTTTATTATTTACTAGCAGCGCCCCGCGGTGTTACCCGCGAAGTTCCCGTTCCCGGTGTTCCCTTTGTTTTTCCGGGATAAAAAGTATATACCTATGTGTTCTTCCAGACTATAATCTATCTGTGTTCCAAATTTCAGCCCGATCCGTTCATACGTTAGGACGTGATTGAGCAACAAACATCCAAACATCCATACATTCACATTTATAATATTAGTAGGAAGTAGGATAGGATGGTACGTTCATCTGAAATACAAAGTTGGAAACTCTAGTTACGGGCAGTTTTATGACTCACTTCCGTTACATATTTTTACAGTTTTAGTGTCAATTTTTTTCAGTTCGTTTTTCAAGGAACTTTGTTCCAAAAAGTTTTTGTTTCTTTTCTTCTTATTTATTGGTGGACAATTCACACACAACACCAATAAAAATATATATACCTTCACAGTTTGAAGTGTCTGTTGTAGCGTCCCCAGGTCCACCCTCGTGCCCCGGTCCAGCCTCAGCCCGGACTGCAGCAGAGACAGCAGGCAGCCGGGGTAGGAGCCGTCCTGAGGCAACGGAACCCCGGTCTCCCACAGTGTGTAATGCTCTTTTAGGGCTTCATACGATAGCAGTTTCCATGGGATTGACGCTGGAAATAATATTTATGACGTTCATTGACTAAGTAGCAGATTTACTACTAATTGCCATATAATAATATACCTACTGATACATAGATCATAGTTATTTATTGATACCAAATGCAGATACAAGTCATCAGTTCGTAAAAAAATAATTGTATTAATGAAATTCAATGATTAATTGTCAGAGTAATAATTATGAGCTAAAAATTAATAACTAAATACAGCAGTTCATTTCACAACAATAATAACAAAAGGGTTATAATTATAATGCACCATTGTAGTCTCATAATTTTTTTATCAACTATGGTTTTTCTACGCTTAGCATCTCAAAATCGTAGAACGTCTGTTTGACAAGCCATCGCTTTATACAATAGCAAAGACACTTTGCTACTACTACTAGGAAACTACTTAGGGTAGGGTAGGGAACGACTGGTGAAGCATTGACAGCTAAATTTTCATAAAATTTTATTTCTCACTAGCGGCGGTTCGCGGTTTCACACCCTTAGTTCTCGATCCTATTATTTTACCGTAAAATTTAGCCCATGTGTTACTCCTAACTATTATCTATCTATGTACTAAAGTTTAATCAGATCCCTTCAGTAGTTTTTGCTAGAAAGAATATCAAACAACAATTAACGAATATAATATTAGTAGGATTACAAATTACAAACGTTTTCGACAAACATTGTTTGTGAAAAAGTTTACATGTCTGGCCTGTACCATGGTATCGTATTCTGGTGATGTGCCTATCACCATGCTGCAATTGTAAACTATATTGGCCAATGATAAAGTTTAGAATTGACAGTTATGTTTGAATACTCACCATTACAACCTTCCCACAGAATTAGGCACAGCGAGTAGACGTCGCTCTTCGCACAAGGCTGCACCATTCCATCCTCAGTAGGAGTAAACAGCTCCGGAGCCTGCCATCGATACAACTCACTGTTTTGGAAACTTTCGTAAGGCTTCACTGCTCCGTTCGATTTTATATAAGTTTCAGACGGATTCGCCGACAGCAAGGGTTCGTTATCAGAAGACTTTCCCTCGCGTGTATCTAAAAATAAAAAACTATTAAAAACACTCGTCAAATAAGCGATTTAAGCAAAAGCCAACATTACGTGGTGTTCCCAGGCGGTCACCCATCCAAGTACTGACCACGCCCGACGTTGCTTAACTTCGGTGATCGGACGAGAACCGGTGTTTTCAACGTGGTATGAACGTTGGCGATAGCATGAAAATAAATTACATTCTAGTTCCATATTATGACATCATCATTCCAATACCTTCATCGAGTGATTTACTTCAAATGAGTCAAATAAAGGAGACGTCTCAAATCCCATACCAAAAAAAAGCCACGCCAAAGGCAAAAAACCAGGCGCGAAAGTAATGTATATCAAAATAAAATGATACATTTTTTTCTACATAAGCATATAAGCTAAATTCGGTAGCTAAAGTGATTTTTTCCGTATCGCGTTTTGCGTTCTGCAGGCGTTTCTATGAATTACCGGTTTTTGTTTTTTTCACTGATTAATATTAATTATAGAGCTACGACGAAACGCGTAGTCTTGTGGAAGTTACCGTACCGTGGGAAACTAATATACCTAAAGACCACGTGATGAAACAAAATAAGTATTACGACCTTCAAAAAAATTGCTATGTAGTTAATTTATACGCTGTAGAAGTAGGAGCGAGAGGTATACCAGCAAAATCTCTCTATAACCTGCTTAAAGACCTTGGCTTGTCCAGAAGTGTAGTAAGTTCTATACTAGAACGAGTATCTAAAGCTGCACTAGTAGGATCATATCGGATTTGGCTGGGCAGGGAGAGAAATACGAGTAGTGAAGGTGACGAGTATCTAAAGCTGCACTAGTAGGATCATATCGGATTTGGCTGGGCAGGGAGAGAAATACGAGTAGTGAAGGTGAGTGTTGACGTACGTCACTAAGGGACCGAGTCACAAGTCTTGGGGTCTACCATGGACGTATAAAAAAGTCAGACCTAGTCTCGCTAAAACAAATACTGTGTCACTAGAGCCGGCCACATTTGCACCTGTGCGTTGACAGGTTGTCACTAATAGGCTGACACGCACACATAAACACAAGTAGCGCGTGTAATAACCCACTGATGTGTGCGTGTCAGCCTATATGTGACAGCGCACACGTGCATATTATGTGGCCGACTCGATGGACACAGTTTTTTTTTAGCGAGACTACGTTCGACTTTTTTTATACGTCCATGGGGTCTGCTCGAGATTTCTCTCTCTGTCACACGATGGACCCGGCACCCGCACGGTGAATCCATGGAATGCTAAGAAGTTCGTCTCATCTTAATTATTTACTAGGCGTTTAAGCCAGCTGGGTTTGACCCGGAGACTAGTCGATGACTACACTTGAACCAATTGGCCAAAAATTACTATTTATCACCAAATATTATTTTTATTTGAACGCCTGCAAAACTTCAAATGGCAAAAAAAGTTGTTCCACCAAATAGATTATTTTTTTAATCTGTTTATAACTTGTGCCTGGGAGCCTTGGTTTTGTTTGAGACACCTCCTTTCATTGATTATTTTTATTAAGTACACTTATTTACTAGACTATCGCAAGAAACCCCAATCTATCTCACAAGTAAAACATAATATACATATTAAGGTAACCGAATTTGTTACAAATTTGAATTGGTACGACCAATTTTCGATAGATGGCGTAGCGACGCGCGCACGTTTCAGCTAGAATTAAATAAGATTGTTTGGTGCGAGATCCAAGAAAATCTACTTTATTAAAAACATGAAAGATTAAGACGTATTACGTATCAACTTAAGACAGAAGGAACCTTTTAAGTTGAAAGAACAGAATTTTTAAACTTTACTTTTTACAACTTTTCTTTTTGACGGCATATCTAAGTTGCGAAGTACACAAATGGAAAGAAGGCAGTAAAGGCCAGCTGCAATATGGAGGTAGTAAGTAGGTTTTATTAACACAACTAGCAGTCTGTCCCGGCTTCGCTTGTATTATCTACATAATAATATATAGCCTATAGCACTCACGGACCACGTACATATCCAACGATGAAATCATTTTTAAAATCTATCCAGTAGTTCCTGAGTTTAGCGCGTTCAAACAAAAAACAAATTCAGCTTTATAATATTAGTATAGATACAAAATAAAGTTAGAGCAAAAAGCCAACATTACGTGGTGTTCCCAGGCGGTCACCCATCCAAGTACTGACCACGCCCGACGTTGCTTAACTTCGGTGATCGGACGAGAACCGGTGTTTTCAACGTGGTATGAACGTTGGCGAACGAAGGAATGAAATTTACCATCGGATTCCATTCTATGACGTCATAAATATGCAAAAAGATAACGCAGAAACGTAAAATGAACGTTGGCAACAAACCATTTCAAAAAGTTTCCTTCTAGGTATTAATATGGCATTTTATTATCGATATCAATAATGACGTCAATAACCGTTCTCATACTCGTATTATGAATGAATAGGAAATTGAAATTCAAACAAAACCCAGACTTATACCAAGGACGATAAAATTGAAAACACAAACCTTCAATATTCACGTACTGCGGTTCAGGCGTGTATACTTCATAGCCCTTATCGATGGGCTTCAAACGATTATCTTCTTTTCGGACCTTGACACAAGGTCCTAAATCCGCTAGCTTAGCTGTATCGTGGTTTGTAATCATGATAGCCATGCTGTTGAGTTCTGTGTGTATATAACCCTGCATGTTTAGGAAAACCATCGCGTTTGCGATGTCTAGGGTGTATTTGACGGCTGTTTGGGCGCTTAGAATGCGACCCTGAAAAATACAAAACATACAATTAATTTCCTCGGCGCATTACAACACAAGTAAACAACTATGTACGTATGTACCTACCTACTGTACATTGTAGAATAAAACACTTACGAATTAGCACCACAAGCCACAAGTGACGGTTTTATTATAATTACAGATCACAAACTAGGTAGTACCTTTTCTGTAAATATTATTTGCGTACATCCAGCCACTAGTTTAGGTACAATATTTTAATATTTATTAAAATGGTCTACCACTTTAAGAATGTGTCGAAGATGAAGAATACAAATTAGACTGTTCACTGAATTGTGGTGTCCTAATGGGGCATTTTTACTCAACTAGTTTTTTAACTTTTTTTACTTAGTTGCGAAATTTTGTAATAAAAAAGGCAAGCTGTTTCAAGTTCAAAAAGTTTGTGCAGGAATCGCTGTTTTCCGGATTGAAGGGAAATGTTCAAAGACAAATTACAAAACAAAAAGTTAAATCATCTCTCATGTCATATCTCTGAGTAAAGAGCGCAGTGCAAAGCCAGGCAGTTATTTGAGTTCTACACAATTCAAAAGCAGCATAGCACTGAACTGTTATGGACAGACTTATTGTTCACCATCTGACGCTTGTTGGCTGGCTTGTCCCATTACTTTATTATATGTTTTATATTATAAAAAAACATTTGAAGGTACTTATCCGATAAATATTTTTAGTAAGAAGACTTATGGACTAAGAGTCCACGAACCCCATACCTTCGTGATTTTACAAAGCTGAAAGTTTGTCAGCACAGAGATAAGAACGATAGACCATTATGAAGTTTGGGGTCATCCTGGCTTTGGGAGATGAACGGTAGGTACTAAAAGTGTATTTTTTCAGATTTTTCCCCGTTTTTGTTCCATTCTTCATTCATGCTCTGCTCCTATTGATTACTATCAATATGTTATAATATTTATAGCCTTTTATAGCCTTCGTCGATAAATGCACTAACCAATAGAAAAATAATCTTTAAATTCGGAACAGTAGTGCTCGAGATCCTAGCGTTCAGACAAACCAGCTTCAGCTTTATAGAAGAATATTATGTTATAGAAGTATAGATATTATAATTAGCAGCCTAATTATCATAAGCAGCCCACTAAAAGTTCCCACAGCTGGAACTCTGGGCTTAAGTACCGTTTATCTGCAAAAGCCAAGATGACCCATATACTTCACTAGCTGATCCGCGCGCGCGTTGCTACGCCATCTATCGAAAATTGGTCGTACCAATTCAAATTTTGAACAAATACGGTTACCTTAGGTTCTAATGACGCAAACTAAGTTAGACACATGCTGTCACGCGACGAAAGCTCTCAAAAAGCAATATTTTCCCCCGTTTTTGTTACATTTTTTATTCATGCTCCGCTCCTGTTGATAGTAGCGTAATGTTAAATAACCTATAGCCTTTATCGATAAATGGACTATCCAACAAAGAAAGAGTCTTTCAATTCGGACCAGTAGTTCCCGAGATCCTAGCGTTCAAACAAACAAACTCTTCAGCTTTATAATATTAGTATAGATAATGGTCCATCGTTCTTACCTATGTTGGGTGGGGGGAGCACGCGCAGTCAACTTTGTTAAAATAAGTAAGGTTTGGGGTTCACGGGCTCTTGCTCTAATAATAATAGAAGTGATATCAGTCATCGTGACAGGAGTTTCTGAATGCGTATTGTAGAAATAGAGTGGGTTGTTTATGATGTTACTTAAATTTTGTATAGTTTATCTAAAATCTTTAATGCTGGCAGCCTGGAAGAGAACTCTCACAAATAAACAATAAGGCCACCACTTGTACCGCTAGTTCAAAGTTAAACACTTTGAACTAGTGCCACAAGTGGGGGTCTCAACAATTTATGTCTATCTGTGCCATAATGTATCTATCTGTAATTGTGGGAATATGGGATAATATCCCATTATGGGCTATATATAATCTATCGAACTATTTAAACTAAGATAAAGTGCCTTAAGATTCAAAAGCTTGTCTATGGATGAATTTTAGCGAAAAGATGCCTTTTGTGCACATAAAATCTAATGTTTTTTTTAATATGCTATTTATTGACAACTTTAATTGTGGTGTCAATAAAGTGTTTTTTGTATTTAAGTATTGAAGTTCTAATTACCTGAATGTGTAGTACACCGAAGAGGGAATCCACGCATCTCTCGCAAATTATGTGCACATTGTTGTTTACGTCGGGATACAGCCCCATCAGAAGAATAATATTTGGATGACGGCATTTTCTGAAAAACCATAAAGATTACACGTCAAATAGGTAACTCTCTGACATCACACTAATCCGATTAATGATATAAACTAGCCGCGCTTCGTGGTGTTACCCGCGTAGCTCCCGTTCCCGTCATTTTGCCGGGATAAAAAATAGCCTCTGTGTTCTCCCAGACTATAATCCATCTGTACTCCAAATTTTAGCTCGATCCGTTCATACGTTACGACGTGATTGAGCAACAAACATCCATATATTGACATTCATAATATAATATTATTAAAACATAAAAAAGTAGCAAAGCCAAAAGTAAAAGTATTTTTTATAGTCCCACAACACTACACGAATCACTACAGTGTCTGTCTAGACGTCTAGAGCCTAAAATAACAGCAAAAAGCCAACATTACGTGGTGTTCCCAGGCGGTCACCCATCCAAGTACTGACCACGCCCGACGTTGCTTAACTTCGGTGATCGGACGAGAACCGGTGTTTTCAACGTGGTATGAACGTTGGCGAACGATGGAATGAAATTTACCATCGGGTTCCATTCTATGACGTCATAAATATGCAAAAAGATAACGCAGAATAGAAACAATAAGCGAATAGGAGCTGCGCGAAGATGACAGGGCGCAAATGACGCGTATTCAGAACGCCAATATACGCGACATAGATAGTTCTCGATTTCACCGTAGGCGGCGCAATTATTAGGTTATCAATTCGGTTGCATGTTTTTTATGTATATTCCTACGCAATAGCGCCGCCAACTGTGAATCGATTTTGACGATATTTTTTGTTTGGTAGATCATAGTGTAGGGGTGGTAAATTTTATTGAAATCGGTGTAGCGGTTTTGGAAATATGAACAAAAAACTTAAATTTGCTTTTACGTATTTAGACGCTATAGTGGTAGATTCTTATGAAATTTGGTCGAGTGCCTGAATTAATTTTAAATTGAAGTCTGTTTTTTTTTGAAGTTCATAGGTTATGTTAGAAAAATGTAAACCGGCACTGGAAAGCATCAGTCCAGTGCCAATGCTTTCCAGTGCCGGTTTACATTTTTCCAGTAAGCAATCCAGCGCTGGATTCGATCGCTGGACTGGAATAATGTAAACCGGGTAAATTATTGTTAATGATTAGGAATTGTCTTTAGTACTAAATATGTGTCTAATAATGTTGCTGATACGATTTAATGGTGTTGATAATAATAATTAATAGAAGAAATATTAGTATTTTTTATTGTCACTGCCCTACACAAGTCATTGCGTTGTCGGCATTTATCGCAAGTTCAAAGACGTCGTCCTACTGCTAGTTTTTCTTTATACTGTGTCAGTAATCTCCTCTCCGATCTTGACATTTCAGTGATAGTTGGATAGTCTTACTGACCTTATGAAATTGCACATTTTTAATTTTATTTATTTGAGATAAAAACTGATTTCCAATAACAATTATCTCACACAACATGAATTAACTTTTAACATTTACATCTCTGTCAGAAAGAAAATTATATTGTTTTATTATCCAGTCGAATAGGAAAGAAAAATCCGTTTGATCTATCTACTTTTTTTTTGTATTCATTAAAATAATTTAATTTTATTTCAGATTAGACATGTAAATTTTAAAATTTAAATATTGTGTGATATAATTGTGGTAATTTTTATCTCAATAATGAAATGGAAAAATATAATATGTAGATGCAGCAAAAAGCCAACATTACGTGGTGTTCCCAGGCGGTCACCCATCCAAGTACTGACCACGCCCGACGTTGCTTAACTTCGGTGATCGGACGAGAACCGGTGTTTTCAACGTGGTATGAACGTTGGCGAACGAAGGTATTAAATTTACCATTGGATTCCATTCTATGACGTCATTTGCAAAAAGATAACGCAGAATAGAAACAATAAGAGAATAGGAGCTGCGCGAAGGTGAGGGGTGCTGGCGCAATGACGCGTATTCAGAACGCCATTATACGCGACGTAGATAGTTCTCCATTTAACCGTAGGTGGCGCAATTATTAGGTTATCAATTCAGTTGCATGTTTTTTGATGTATATTACGCAATAGCGCCGCCAACTGTGAATCGATGTTGACGATATTTTTGTTTGGTAGATCATAGTGTAGGGGTGGTCCCATATAAATTTTATTGAAATTGGTGTAGCGGTTTTGGAAATATGAACAAAAAACTTAAATTTGCTTTTACGTATTTAGACGATAATTATAGTGGTAGATTCTTATGAAATTTGGTCGAGTGCCTGAATTAATTTTAAATTGAAGTCTGTTTTTTTTTTTGAAGTTCATAGGTTATGTTAGAAATATGTAAACCGGCACTGGAAAGCATCAGTCCAGTGCAAATGCTTTCCACTGCCGGTTTACATTTTTCCAGTAAGCAATCCAGCGCTGGATTCGATCGCTGGACAGGAATAATGTCAACCGGGGAATATTGTTAATGATTAGGAATAGGGTACCGGACTGGGTCAAAAATACACCATCATAATTAGTCCGTCAGCTGTCAGATAGACCATGGATAAATATAGGACACGTATTTTTTGTTTTTTCATGATATTAAAATTCGTCATAGATATAGACCATCAAACTTCGAGAGTGGGGGGTCGCGAAGTCACTCGGGAGTAAAAATCGTAGGCACGAGTGACGTCACACGAAACTTCGAAGCGCTGTATCTTCGTAATTTTTTGTTTGTGAAACAAAAGAAAAAATACGTGTACAATATTTTTTGGCCATCTAACTAACGGGCTACTTAGTTTTTTTGAGGATTGTACCCTATTGTCTTTAGTAGTAAATATTAGATATGGAGAAGGCCTTCGACTCGTGAGATGATTTGGTGAGCACTGAGGTCCAAAGGGGTACCAGAGACTTATATTGACATCATCGGAGACATGGACCGCGATTCCGATTCTCTGGTGCGGACTGCTGTTGGTGACTCTCAACCATTCCCCATTACCGTCGGAGTTCACCAAGGCTCCGTCCTTAGTTAGCCCTTTTCTGTTCAGCGTGATATTAGACGAAGTGTCAGCCAGCATCAGAGATATCCATGAGCAACGCCCGTGGCTGCTTATTGTATGCTGATGATGTCGCGCTGGCGGATTCAGACAGGGGGCGATTGGAGCGGCGTGTGAATGAGTGGAAACAGTCGCTTGAAAACGGTGGTCTTTAACTAAACGTGGCGAAGACTAAGTACTTGGCCTGCAATACTATAGATTCCACGTCAGTCCGCATAAGCGAAGATAAGGTTGAGCGGTCGAACCAGTTTAGGTACTTGGGATCTGTACTCCACGCGTCCGGGGACATTGATTGCGATGTCAAGGCACGCATCACAGCAGCCTGGGCTAAATGGCGTGAGGTGACTGGTGTCATCTGTGACCCCAAAATGCCGGTGAAGTTGAAAGGACAGGTCTATAAATCCATCATTAGGCCTGTTCTTTTATATGACAGTGAAACGTGGCCGATGCTTGAACGACATAAGCAAGAGTTGCGCGTCACGGAGATGAATATGCTGCGGTGGATGTGTGGAGTGACGCGGAAGGACCGCATCAGGAACTCTCGCATCAGCGGCAGCCTTCATGTTCGTGACATAACAGACAAAATGCAAGAGAGTCCCTTGCGTTGGTACAACCAAGTCGTAAGGGATGATATGCGTGTCAATGGTCTCACAGTGCCGAAGATCGTGCGAAGTGGAAAAGTAAAAGTAGGAAAGCGGACCCCGGGCTCCGAAGCTTTCGCTTCGGATGTAACCGGGATTTAACCCTGGGATGATGATGATGATGTCTTTAGTAGTAAATATGTGTCTAATAATGTTGCTGATATGATTTAATGGTATAGATAATAAATTAATAGAAGAAATATTATATTTTTTTATTGTAACTGCCCTACACGAGTCATTGCGTTGTCGGCATTTATCGCAAGTTCAAAGGCGACGTCCATCTGATAGTTTTTCTTTATACTGTGTCAATAATCTCCTCTCCGACCTTGACATTTCAGTGATATTTGGATAGTCTTACTGACCTAATGAAATTGCATATTTTTTATTTTATTTATTGAGATAAAGACGGATTTCCAATAACAACTATCTCACACAATATGAATTAACTTTTAACATTTACATCTCTGTCAGAAAGAAAATTATATTGTTTTATTATCCAGTCGAATAGGAAAGAAAAATCCGTTTGATCTATCTACTTTTTTTTTTGTATTCATTAAAATAATTTAATTTTATTTCAGATTAGACATGTAAATTTTAAAGTTTAAATATTGTGTGATATAATTGTGGTAATTTTTATCTCAATAATGAAATGGAAAAATATAATATGTAGATGCAGCAAAAAGCCAACATTACGTGGTGTTCCCAGGCGGTCACCCATCCAAGTACTGACCACGCCCGACGTTGCTTAACTTCGGTGATCGGACGAGAACCGGTGTTTTCATTTTTCAACGTGGTATGAACGTTGGCGAACGAATGAATAAAATTTACCATCTAATTCCATACTGTGACGTCATCGGTCACCTTCATGTATTAAACATGCACAGAACTATGTCTACGACTATTGTCCGGGACCGGTGTTTACAACGTGGTCTGAACGTTAACGAAAGAACATAATTATAACATGACAATCTAATTTAAACCTGTGAAATCATCATTACATCGCAGGTTTATCATTGAAATATAGACACAACACAATTTTTAAAATAAAAAAAAATCGTTTTAAAAACTACTTTTATGTAGGTATAAATTAACATCTCAACTTAGTATATTGCTCTCAGCGTACTCTCTCTTCCAGCCCTAGCGACGGCCTCTATTTTATTTCCCGGTAGTCGAAGTTATAACAAATACTAGCGGTCCGTCCCGGCTTCGCCCGTGGCACATAATATACCTAGCTCTTAGAGATCACGTACACATCCAACGATGAAATATTTTTTGAAATCGGCCAAGTAGTTCTGCAGATTAGCGCATTCAAACAAATAAGCTCTTCTTTCAGCTTTGTAATACTAATACCATTCCCTGCATAGAGGCGCTGAAATCGCTATAAGCACCCACTTTAAGTTTAGATTAATTTCACAACTTGGTATATCGCTCTCAGTGTTGTTTTTTCGCGACATACTTACTCAGCGGCGCCGTCGCCAGTTCATTAATTTGTAAATACAGGGACTCAGGGGCGCCAGAACGTTCATGGTCGTCTATCGATCCGCATTTACGCAAACTTTGAGCTTGCTATTGGCGAGCGCCAGGCGCTGTGATCGCAATAAATTTCGTATAACATAGTCTACGTACTTTTTTTTTCTTTTTTTTTATATAGTTTGTTCGCTTCGAGTTTTGAAACTTACAGATTGCTATTGACTCACAACTTATGTTTTGTTTCCCGATTCCATGGTTTCCCAACAGCTCAAACGCTATTTGATACGTTTGATTGTTGGACCTGGGCTTCTAATTAACAAAATAAATACATTCTATAAGATATAATAATAAGTACCTAATGTAAATAATATAAATTCGTACGTAATTATGTAAATACGGATATGAAATATTTATGTTTATTTATGTTTTGTTGAATCGCTTGAGGTATTTGTGAGTACTATATTTATAACCTTAGCTAAGATAATACTACTTAGTACTAAGGATGATGTGATTGTCGTCTTGTTCTGCTTATGTCAACCGCGCCACCGAGTGCCCTCAGAGACTATACCTTCTAAATGGTTATTACATATCGTTAATTAAATATAATGGTGATGGAGGCTTAGAAGAGTAAAGCTTTTGTTTTGCTGACTGCTTTTTAGATATTTTGATGTAGACTGACTTATTCATAAATCCCACTTTTAAACCGATTACAAAACAAGAGTAGTTTATCAATTCGACACCTATTAAAACTAGCAGCAGCAAAAAGCCAACATTACGTGGTGTTCCCAGGCGGTCACCCATCCAAGTACTGACCACGCCCGACGTTGCTTAACTTCGGTGATCGGACGAGAACCGGTGTTTTCAACGTGGTATGAACGTTGGCGAACGAATGAATGAAATTTACCATCGGATTCCATTCTATGACGTCATATGCAAAAAGATAACGCAGTATAGAAACAATAACCCGATAAATTATTGCGATTACTGCCTCTGACCGTAAGGGAATAGCTGCGCGAAGGTGAGGGGTGCTGGCACAATGACGCGTCTTCAGAACACGTCATAGATAGTTTAGTTCTCATTTTCACCATAGGTGGCTCGATTATATTTCCTTTTGTCAGCGAAATTTTACAAAATTATACATTAGCGCAACCACTGGCGCTATATCATTACTCATTAGGGCTTCATAATACCACAGTCTAATAATCCATACCATGGACGACGCTCGACGCATGTTTTGATTTTATTTTGTTTCATAACTAATGTTAATGATTAAGAATTTTATTGTCTTCAGTAATAAACATGTTTCAAATCATGTTGCCGATACGATGTAATGATGTTGACAACAAATTAATAGAGCAAATATTAACAAGTATTTTTATTGTCACTGCCCTACGCGAGTCATTGCGTTGTCGGCATTTATCGCAAGTTCAAAGGCTACTTGTAGTTTATCTTTATACTGTGTCAGTAATCTCCTCTCCGATCTTGACATTTCAGTGATAGTTGGATAGTCTTACTGACCTAATGAAATTGTATCTTTTTTTATTTATTTATTGAGATAAAAAACAATTATCTCACACAACATGAATTAACTTTAAACATTTACATCTCTGTCAGAAATAAAATTATTTTGCTTTATTATCCAGTCGGATAGGAAAGACAAGTCCGTTTGACCTATCGACTTGTTTCTTGTATTTATTAAAATAATTTAATAGTAGTTCTGATAAGAGCTGTAAATTTTAAAGTTTATTTATATTCTGTGATTTAATTGTTATCTTTACGAGTATCCATACTCGTTTTTATCTCAGTAAATAAAAATACTTATACAAAATTATATTGTGTAGATGCAGCAAAAAGCCAACATTACGTGGTGTTCCCAGGCGGTCACCCATCCAAGTACTGACCACGCCCGACGTTGCTTAACTTCGGTGATCGGACGAGAACCGGTGTTTTCAACGTGGTATGAACGTTGGCGAACGAATGAATGAAATTTACCATTGGATTCCATTCTATGACGTCATTTGCAAAAAGATAACGCAGAACAGAAACAATAAGAGAATAGGAGCTGCGCGAAGGTGAGGGGTGCTGGCGCAATGACGCGTATTCAGAACGCCAATATACGCGACATAGATAGTTCTCCATTTCACCGTAGGTGACGCAATTATTAAGGTTATCAATTCAGTTGCATGTTTTTTTTATGTATATTACGCGATAGCACCGCCAACTGTGAATCGATTTTGATGATATTTTTTGTTTGGTAGATCATAGTGTAGGGGTGGTCCCATATACATTTTATAGAAATCGGTGTAGCGGTTTTGGAAATATGAACAAAAAACTTAAATTTTCTTTTACGTATTTAGACGCTATAGTGGTAGATTCTTATGAAATTTGGTCGAGTGCCTGAATTTAATTTTAAATTGAAGTCGTTTTCTTTTTGAAGATCATAGATTATTAGAAGAACATAGATTATTAGACACATATTTAGTACTAAAGACAATTCCTAATCATTAACAATAATCCCCGGTTTACATTATTCCAGTCCAGCGATCGAATCCAGCGCTGGATTGCTTACTGGAAAAATGTAAACCGGCACTGGAAAGCATCAGTCTAGTGCCAATGCTTTCCAGTGCCGGTTTACATTTTTCCAGTAAGCAATCCAGCGCTGGATTCGATCGCTGGACTGGAATAATGTAAACCGGGGATTATTGTTAATGATTAGGAATTGTCTTTAGTACTAAATATGTGTCTAATAATGTTGCTGATACGATTTAATGGTGTTGATAATAATAATTAATAGAAGAAATATTAGTATTTTTATTGTCACTGCCCTACACGAGTCATTGCGTTGTCGGCATTTATCGCAAGTTCAAAGGCGACGTCCTACTGCTAGTTTTTCTTAATACTGTGTCAATAATCTCCTCTCCGACCTTGACATTTCAGTGATATTTGGATAGTCTTACTGACCTTATGAAATTGCACATTTTTAATTTTATTTATTTGAGATAAAAACTGATTTCCAATAACAATGAGCCGTTTTCCGACGAGACAAAAAGATATGGTTTAATAAAACGATAATAGGGGGCGCTTGTAGGTCTTTTGGTTTGTTGTCAAAAGCGTTAGGCATAATGGGACTCAATTCATTCAATTTGCGAAAGCACGACTTCTAGTAATAAATAATAAACTACTTTATCCATGTACGCATTTTATTCGAATGAAAACTATATCAAAACATCAAAATTTCAAAACAAATTCGTAAACCTGATGAAAGACAAAATATATATTTTTTTAATTTATGCTTGGCTATGGATACTACTCCTTCAGCCGAGAGAGTATCTCTCTACTTAGTCTGTGGATAAAATATTGTCGTATCAGTGTTGCTATTTATATCTTTGAATTTTCCTTCTACTTTGGCTTAGTTGGTGTCTATTGCCTCGGGAGTTCTAAAGATTTTTACTGAAAAGGGATTGTGATCAGTAACGGTTTTTTATTACATTATCAACCTAATTAGCTATTTTATTCCCAATATTTTAAAATTAAAAAAGACACTTTTTACACTATACTTTTTCCCTGAAAACGGGTAGGGTCTCTAAAGGGATTACACTGTTGAGAGTATATGGTAGAGACAGATCTATCTGCATCTCGAACAATCGCCATCTAGTGCGTCCGTTGGAACTATTTTTGTCTCGTCGGAAACTCCCTCATTATCTCACACAACATGAATTAACTTTTAACATTTACATCTCTGTCAGAAAGAAAATTATATTGTTTTATTATCCAGTCGAATAGGAAAGAAAAATCCGTTTGATCTATCTACTTTTTTTTTTGTATTCATTAAAATAATTTAATTTTATTTTAATTTACAATATTGAATACATGCTTATTTATTTATATTATTTGAATAATTATATAATTTTATTTCAGATTAGACATGTAAATTTTAAAGTTTAAATATTGTGTGATATAATTGTGGTAATTTTTATCTCAATAATGAAATGGAAAAATATAATATGTAGATGCAGCAAAAAGCCAACATTACGTGGTGTTCCCAGGCGGTCACCCATCCAAGTACTGACCACGCCCGACGTTGCTTAACTTCGGTGATCGGACGAGAACCGGTGTTTTCAACGTGGTATGAACGTTGGCGAACCAATGAATGAAATTAACCATCAGATTCCATTTTCTTTGACGTCATATGCAAAAAGATAACGCAGTATAGAAACAATTAGCCGATAAATGATTGCGATTACTACCTCTGACCGTAAGAGAATAGCTGCGCGAAGGTGAGGGGTGCTGGCGCAATGACGCGTCTTCAGAACACGTCATAGATAGTTTAGTTCTCATTTTCACAGTAAGTGGCTCAATTATATTTCCTTTTGTTAGCGAAATTTTACAAAATTATACATTAGCGCAACCGCTGGCGCTATATCATTATTCATTAGGGCTTCACAATACCACAGTCTAATAATCCATACCATGGACGACGCTCGACGCATGTTTTGATTTTATTTTGTTTCATAACAACTAATGTTAATGATTAAGAATTGTCTTCAGGAATAAACATGTTTCAAATCATGTTGCCGATACGATGTAATGATGTTGACAACAAATTAATAGAGCAAATATTAACAAGAATTTTTTATTGTCACTGCCCTACACGAGTCATTGCGTTGTCGGCATTTATCGCAAGTTCAAAGGCGACGTCCTACTGCTAGTTTATCTTTATACTGTGTCCGTAATCTCCTCTCCGATCTTGACATTTCAGTGATAGTTGGATAGTCGTACTGACCTAATGAAACTGTATATTTTTTAATTTATTAATTAGATAAAAACGGATTTCCAATAACAATTATCTCACACAACATGAATTACTTTAAACATTTACATCTCTGTCAGAAATAAAATTATATTTTGCTTTATTATCCAGTCGGATAGGAAAGAAAAATCCGTTTGATCTATCGACTTTTTTCTTGTATTTATTAAAATAATTTGATAGTAGTTCTGAAAAGAGATGTAAATTTTAAAGTTAATTTATATTGTGTGATTTAATTGTTATTGGATACTCGTTTTTATCTCAGTAAATAAAAATGAAAATACTTATACAAAAATATATTGTGTAGATGCAGCAAAAAGCCAACATTACGTGGTGTTCCCAGGCGGTCACCCATCCAAGTACTGACCACGCCCGACGTTGCTAAACTTCGGTGATCGGACGAGAACTGCAGGTCTACTACGAAATCTGATAAACGATACATCGGCCGAACTAATGGACGTTTCCTACCTCGATAGACAATCGGTCGGTTGATCGAATCGGCCGTTTCGTTCGATCCGACCCTCATCCGACCTAAGTCTATGACTTCCGACCGAGATGTATCGATCCGAGTGTTTTTCGTGGTAGGCTACAGATCCGATTCAGCTGTCGGTCGGATCCGATCATTCGGAGTTTGTTTTCGTAGTAGACCTGCCGGTGTTTTCAACGTGGTATGAACGTTGGCGAACGAATGAATGAAATTTACCATTGGATTCCATTCTATGACGTCATTTGCAAAAAGATAACGCACAATAAAAACAATAAGAGAATAGGAGCTGCGCGAAGGTGAGGGGTGCGGGTGCAATGACGCGTATTCAGAACGCCATTATACGCGACGTAGATAGTTCTCCATTTAACCGTAGGTGGCGCAATTATTAGGTTATCAATTCGGTTGCATGTTTTTTATGTATATTCCTACGCAATAGCGCCGCCAACTGTGAATCGATGTTGACGATATTTTTTGTTTGGTAGATCATAGTGTAGGGGTGGTCCATATAAATTTTATTGAAATTGGTGTAGCGGTTTTGGAAATATGAACAAAAAACTTAAATTTGCTTTTACGTATTTAGACGCTATAGTGGTAGATTCTTATGAAATTTGGTCGAGTGCCTGAATTAATTTTAAATTGAAGTCTGTTTTTTTTTTGAAGTTCATAGGTTATGTTAGAAAAATGTAAACCGGCACTGGAAAGCATCAGTCCAGTGCCAATGCTTTCCACTGCCGGTTTACATTTTTCCAGTAAGCAATCCAGCGCTGGATTCGATCGCTGGACAGGAATAATGTCAACCGGGGAATATTGTTAATGATTAGGAATGAAATGAACCAATGAATGAAATTTACCATCTGATTGCATACTGTGACGTCATCGGTCACCTTCATGTGTAAAACATGCACAGAACTAAGTCTACAACTATTGTCCGGGACCGGTGTTTAAAACGTGGTCTGAATGTTAACGAAAGAACATAATTATAAAAATGTAAACCTATGAAATCATCATTACATCGCAGGTTTATCATTGAACTATAGACTCAACCCAAATTTATAAATTTAAAAAAATCGCTATACGAGGGTCAAACTGAAAGTTCTTAGAACTGGCCACTTATAAACAATATAATAAAAAAATAATTCTATAATTTGAAAATAGAACTCTTTGCCAATATTACTGAGTATATACTTCATTCATTTGTCATTTGTTTTACGATTTGGCGGCAAATTGAAAATTGTCTGTGTCACGTCAACATGAATTTAACACGAGAAAATTTTCGTGCAATGATTTTTTATGACTTTCGATGTCATTTAAGTCAACAAGAAAGTTATGATAGACTACGATTGGCCTTTCACGATGAAGCCCCATCTCGTGCGACTGTTTACAACTGGTTTAATGAGTTTAAACGTGGTCGCACTAATCTCACTGATGATTTACGTGAGGGACGGCCTTCTACGGCGACGACTGAAGATAACATCTGTGTTGTGCGGCGTATGATAGAGACTGACAAAAGAGTGACCTATCAGCAGATTCGGACAAGCTTAGGCATCGGTATGAGTCAAGTGCACAAAATCCTACACGAACATTTAGCGGTCAGGAAGCTTTGCGCCCGGTGGATACCTCATAATTTGACTGAGGCTCAAAAACTCCATCGTGTGGATTGGTGCCGTAAAATGATTGAAAGATTTAACGGAGGTGACTCAAATGCTGTGTTCGACATACTAACAGGTGACGAAAGCTGGATTTACTGTTATGATCCTGAAACCAAAAGACAATCTGCTCAGTGGGTGTTTCCTTTCGAGGAGTTGCCAACTAAAGTGAAGAGAGATCGAAGTGCGGGAAAAAATGGTGGCCTCGTTCTTTGGAAGGATAGGTCATTTCGCAACAATTGTGTTAGAGGATCAAAAAACAGTTTCTGCAGAATGGTACACTACCAATTGTTTGCCACTTGTCTTGGAAAAAGTTCGAGAGAAACGACCTCGCAGTAGGATCCTCCTTCACCACGACAACGCCTCATCGCACACCGCCAAGCGAACGATCGACTATTTGGCGACATCAAACGTTGAATTACTGGGTCACCCGCCGTATAGCCCCGACCTCGCGCCTTGTGATTTTTATTTATTTTCAAAAATTAAAGAAAAACTTAAAGGAAAGCGGTTTATGAATGCTGAAGAAGCGGTGGCTGCGTATCGCGATGCCATTGAAGAGACCCCTAAGGACGAGTGGGCAAAGTGCTTTTCCCAGTGGTTCCATCGCATGCAGCGGTGTATTGACGTGAATGGACAATATTTTGAAAAGATATAATAAAACTAATAACTGGCTAATGTAATCAGTTTTTGATTTTCTAAGAACTTTCAGTTTGACCCTCGTATATACCCCTTTTATGTATAAATTAACATTTCAACTTATTGCTCTCAGCGTACTCTCTCTTCCAGCCCTAGCGACGGCCTCTAGTTTATTTCCCGGTAGTCGAAGTTATAACAAATACTAACGGTCCGTCCCGGCTTCGCCCGTGGTACATAAATATACCTAGCTCTTAGAGATCACGTACACATCCAACGATTAAATATTTTTTGAAATCGGCCCAGTAGTTCTGGAGATTAGCGCATTCAAACAAATAAGCTCTTCTTTCAGCTTTGTAATACTAATATCATTCCCTGCATAGAGGCGCTGAAATCGCTATAAGCATCCACTTTAAGTTTAGATTAATATCACAACTTGGTATATCGCTCTCAGTGTTGTTTTTTCGCGACATACTTACTCAGCGGCGCCGTCGCCAGTTCATTAATTTGTAAATACAGGGGACTCAGGGGCGCCAGAACGTTCATGGTCGTCTATCGATCCGCATTTACGCAAACTTTGAGCTTGCTATTGGCGAGCGCCAGGCGCTGTGATCGCAATAAATTTCGTATAACATAGTCTACGTACTAGCTTGAGGTATTTGTGAGTACTATATTTATAACCTTAGCTAAGATAATACTACTTAGTACTAGGATGATGTGATTGTCGTCTTGTTCTGCTTATGTCAACCGCGCCACCGAGTGCCATCAGAGACTATACCTTCTAAATGGTTATTACATATCGTTAATCTATATCTATGTAATATATAAAAGCGAAAGGTCACTCATCAAGGAATCTCAGAAACTACAAATGCTAGGAATCTGAAATTTTGCATGTAATACCCTTTTAGCACGTAGGCGCTCGCTAAGACGGGGTTTTGCGAAATTCAACCCCTAAGAGGGTAAAACAAGGGATGAACGGTTGTATGAAAATTCGTAATTTTCAAAGTTTTCAAATTTTGTATCTAGACACTTGACACGAAGCAATGAAATGTTTGTTCTATCAATTTTGTAATTTCGAATAGTACGGGGGTGAAATTGGGGTTGAAATGAGGGATGAATGACAATATGGAAGTTCCCAACCGTTGAAGATAAAACCATGAAACTTTGTAAATATGTAGATACCTACTTGAAACGAAGCAAACGAATGTTTGTTCTATCAATTTCGTAATTTCGAACTGTAGGGGGGTGAAATTGGGGTTGAAAATGGGGAAGAATATCAATATGAAAGTTCCCAACCGTTGAAGATAAAACTATGAAACTCTGTAGTATATAGACACTTGACACGAAGCAAAGGAAGGTTTGTTATATCAATTTTGTAATTTCGAATTGTAGGGGGTGAGATTGAGGTTGAAATGGGGGATGAATGTCAATATGAAATTTCCCAACCGTTGAAGATAAAACCATGAAATTCTGTATATAGACACTTGAAACGAAGGAAACAAATGTTTGTTCTGTTGAAGATAAAACTCTTTATAACTATAGGCACTTAACACGAAGCAAATAAATGTTTGTTCTAGCAATTTTGATCTATATGGGGATGAAATTGGAGTTGAAATGGGGAACGAAGGTCTCTTACACTTTCACACCTAAACAACTAAACCGATTTTGATGAAATTGTTTTATTATAAGCTATTTTTAGTAACCGTAAATGTTACGTGTCTGGGTATAAAAATAAGTACTGCCTGAGAGTTACCTTAGTATATTTATTTCGCGCGGACGTAGTCGCGGGTAACAGCTAGTTAAATATAATGGTGATGGAGGCTTAAAACAATAAAGCTTTTGTTTTGCTGACTGATTTTTAGATATTTTGATGTCGATTGACTTATTCATAAATCCCACTTTTAAACCGATTACAAAACAAGAGTAGGTAGTTTATCAATTCGACACCTATCTAAAACTAGCAGCAGCAAAAAGCCAACATTACGTGGTGTTCCCAGGCGGTCACCCATCCAAGTACTGACCACGCCCGACGTTGCTTAACTTCGGTGATCGGACGAGAACCGGTGTTTTCAACGTGGTATGAACGTTGGCGAACGAATGAATGAAATTTACCATCGGATTCCATTTTCTATGACGTCATATGTAAAAAGATAACGCAGTATAGAAACAATAACCCGATAAATGATTGCGATTACTGCCTCTGACCGTAAGAGAATAGCTGCGCGAGGGGTCATGGCGCAATGACGCGTCTTCAGAACATCATAGATAGTTTAGTTCTCATTTTCACCGTAGGTGGCTCAATTATATTTCCTTTTGTCAGCGAAATTTTACAAAATTATACATTAGCGCAACCATTGGCGCTGTATCATTATTCATTAGGTCTTCATACTACCACAGTCTAATAATCCATCCATACAATCGACGACGCTCGACGCATGTTTTGATTATATTTTGTTTCATAACTAATGTTAATGATTAAGAATTTTATTGTCTTCAGTAATAAACATGTTTCAAATCATGTTGCCGATACGATGTAATGATGTTGACAACAAATTAATAGAGCAAATATTAACAAGTATTTTTTATTGACACTGCCCTACGCGAGTCACTGCATTGTCGGCATTTATCGGAAGTTCAAAGGCGACGTCCTCCTGGTAGTTTATCTTTATACTGTCTCAGTAATCTCCTCTCAGATCTTGACATTTCAGTGATAGTTGGATAGACGTACTGACCTAATCAAATTGTATATTTTTTAATTTATTTATTGAGATAAAAACGGATTTCCTATAACAATTATCTCACACAACATGAATTAACTTTAAACATCTCTGTCAGAAATAAAATTATATTTTGCTTTATTATCCAGTCGGATAGGAAAGAAAAATCCGTTTCATCTATCGACTTTTTTCTTGTATTTATTAAAATAATTTAATAGTAGTTCTGGTAAGAGATGTAAATTTTAAAGTTCATTTATATTGTGTGATTTAATTGTTATTGGATACTCGTTTTTATCTCAGTAAATAAAAATGAAAATACTTATACAAAAATATATTGTGTAGATGCAGCAAAAAGCCAACATTACGTGGTGTTCCCAGGCGGTCACCCATCCAAGTACTGACCACGCCCGACGTTGCTTAACTTCGGTGATCGGACGAGAACCGGTGTTTTCAACGTGGTATGAACGTTGGCGAACGAATGAATGAAATTTACCATCGGATTCCATTTTCTATGACGTCATATGCAAAAAGATAACGCAGTATAGAAACAATAAGCCGATAAATGATTACGATTACTACCTCTGACCGTAAGGGAATAGCTGCGCGAAGGTGAGGGGTGCTGGCGCAATGACGCGTCTTCAGAACACGTCATAGATAGTTTAGTTCTCATTTTCACCGTAGGTGGCTCAATTATATTTCCTTTTGTTAGTGAAATTTTACAAAATTATACATTAGCGCAACCACTGGCGCTATATCATTATTCATTAGGGCTTCGCAATACCACAGTCTAATAATCCATACAATCGACGACGCTCGACGTATGTTTTGTTTTTATTTTGTTTCATAACATTAGTTAATGACTAAGAATTGTCTTCAGTAATAAACATGTTTCAAATCATGTTGCCGATACGATGTAATGACGTTGATAACAAATTAATAGAGCAAATCTTAACAAGTATTTTTTATAGTCACTGCCCTACGCGAGTCACTGCGTTGTCAGCATTTATCGCATCAAAGGCGACGTCCCACTGGTAGTTTTTAGGGTTCCGTACAACGTAAAAACGGAACCCTTATAGATTCGTCATGTCTGTCTGTCTGTCCGTCCGTATGTCACAGCCACTTTTTGCCGAAACTATGAGAACTACACTGTTAAAACTTGGTAATTAGATGTACCCTGTGAACCGCATTAAGATTTAAAAAAAAAAATTAAAAAAAAGAAAAATTAGGGTTGGCCCCCATACTGAGAACTGAAACTCAAAATTATTTTTTTCATCAAACCTACACGTGTGGGGTGTCTATCGATAGGTCTTCAAAAATGATGTTGAGGTTTCTAAAATCATTTTCATATATACTGAATAGTTTGCGCGAGACACACTTCCAAAGTGGTAAAATGTGTGTCCCCCTCCCTCTAACTTCTAAAGTAAGAGAATGAAAAATCTAAAAAAAATATATGATGTACATTATCATGTAAACTACCAACTAAAATTAGTTTGAACTCAATCTGATGAGTAGTTTTTTTTTAGTACGTCATATATACACTATTATTGAAACTTCGATCAAAGTTACAACGAACTACAAGAACTATGTGTACTTTGTATATTATGTTACTTGCTGCAACGGAACCCTTCATGGGCGAGTCCAACTCGCACTTGGCCACTTTATTCTTTATACTGTGTCAGTAATCTCTTCTCCGATCTTGACATTTCAGTGATAGTTGGATAGTCTTACTGACCTAATGAAATTGTATAAATATTTAAAAAGTCTTTCTTGACGGCGTACGGATTGAACAGGTACAAAATACAACATATCTGGGGTTCGAGATTGACCGCTGCGCTGCATGACTTGGGAACACCACATCGACAAGATGTGTGCTAAAGTAAGCAGTGCGTGCTTTGCACTAAGACGGGTGTCCCGAGTGGTGTCTGCGGATGTGTCTCGTTCGTGTTACTTCGCCACGGTGCATTCCCGGTTACAGTACGGCGCAGAACTATACACGCGCGCTGCCGACTGGGAACGTGCGTTCCGCGCCCAAAAACCTGCCGTACGTGCCAGCGTGGGCGTGTCGCAATGCACATCCGTTAGACCATATTTCAAAGAGCTTGGCATACTTACGTTGCCTGCAATCTTGATATACCAAGTGGCTGTGTATGTCAGAAATAACTTGGACTCATACAACACGCGAGGAGAGAGACATTCTTGCAATATACGCAACGCTGACAAGCTGGATAGTATACCACACTCCCTCACAAGATCGGAAAAGCTGACTCACATTATGGGACCGGAAGTTTATAACACTCTTTCTAAAATTGTTAAATCAGCCCCGAGTTTGGGCAGTTTCAAGAACCGATTAAAAGTCTGGCTTATCGATCAAACTTTTTATAGTTACAGCGATTTTTTAAAGAGTTATGGTAAACTCACAATAAAATTGTAAAAAAAAAATGACATTGTTCATTACAATTGTAATAAATACATTATATTTTAATTGTTGACACTTATTTGTACGATACTCTTTATCGTACAATAAAACGTTAAATTTAAACTTCAAAAATGTATACTGTTTGTATGCTCTTTTTTTTGTTTTTTAAAATTGACGTGTAAATTGTACATTTATGAATAAAGAACTTTGACTTTGTTTATTTTTTAATTTATTACAACATGAATTAACTTTAAACATTTACATCTCTTGTCAGAAATAAAATTATATTGCTTTATTATCCAGTCGGATAAGAAAGAAAAATCTCTTTGACCTATCGACTTTTTTCTTGTATTTATTAAAATAATTTAATAGTAGTTCTGATAAGAGCTGTAAATTTTAAAGTTCATTTATATTCTGTGATTTAATTGTTATTGGATACTCGTTTTTATCTCAATAAATAAAAATGAAAATACTTATACAAAAATATATTGTGTAGATGCAGCAAAAAGCCAACATTAGAAGAATAATATTTGGATGACGGCATTTTCCAAATTTGAAAAACCATAAAGATTACACGTCAAATAGGTAAGTCTCTGACATCACACAAATCCGATCAATTATATAAACTAGCCGCGCCCCGCGGTGTTACCCGCGTAGCTCCCGTTCCCGTCATTTTGCCGGGATACAAAATAGCCTCTGTGTTCTCCCAGACTACAATCCATCGGTATTCCAAATTTTAGCTAGATCCGTTCATACGTTACGACGTGATTGAGCAACAAACATACATATATTGACATTATATAACATTATTAAAACATAAAAAAGTAGCAAAAGCCAAAAGTAAAAGTATTTTTTATTGTCCCACAACACTACACGAATCACTACAGTGTCTGTCTAGACGTCTAGAGCCTAAAATAACAGCAAAAAGCCAACATTACGTGGTGTTCCCAGGCGGTCACCCATCCAAGTACTGACCACGCCCGACGTTGCTTAACTTCGGTGATCGGACGAGAACCGGTGTTTTCAACGTGGTATGAACGTTGGCGAACGAAGGAATGAAATTTACCATTGGAATCCATTCTATGACGTCATATGCAAAGAGATAACGCAGAACAGAAACAATAAGAGAATAGGAGCTGCGCGAAGGTGAGGGGTGCGGGCGCAATGACGCGTATTCAGAACGACAATATACGCGACATAGATAGTTCTCGATTTCGCCGTAGGTGGCGCAATTATTAAGGTTATCGATTCGGTTGCATGTTTTTTTATGTATATTACACGATAGCGCCACCAACTGTGAATCGATTTTGACGATATTTTTTGTTTGGTAGATCATAGTGTAGGGGTGGTCCCATATAAATTTTATTGAAATCGGTGTAGCGGTTTTGGAAATATGAACAAAAAACTTAAATTTGCTTTTACGTATTTAGATGCTATAGTGTAGATTCTTATGAAATTTGGTAGACTGGCTGACTACAGTGTCTGTCTAGACGTCTAGAGCCTAAAATAACAGCAAAAAGCCAACATTACGTGGTGTTCCCAGGCGGTCACCCATCCAAGTACTGACCACGCCCGACGTTGCTTAACTTCGGTGATCGGACGAGAACCGGTGTTTTCAACGTGGTATGAACGTTGGCGAACGAAGGAATGAAATTTACCATTGGATTCCATTCTATGACGTCATATGCAAAAAGATAACGCAGAATAGAAACAAGTACCTGGGTCACCGAGCTTTGCTCGGTTTAAATAAGTACTAAAAATACGTAGATACTCTCAGATTTTCTTTAAAAAAAGAATACTTGAAAAAAAAGAGAACCCGTCTGGATTCGAACCCGCAGCTCTTAATTCGTGACCGCCACGAACGCCCGACTTCCCGTCTGAGCCAATTATGCTGTCACGTCACGCAGCGAAATTTACCTTCGCATTCTAATGTCTAATGTGACAGATTTTCATTGTCTAAAAACGCGCATAATATGCGTTTTTTTTTAAATGAAACCTAGTTAGATCGATTTATCGTCCCCGAAACCCCCTCCATACATAATTTCATCAAAATCGTTCGCGCCATTTCCGAGATTCAGATTCTATATATACATATTTATATAGGTACAAGAATTGCTCGTTTAAAGGTATAAGATAAGAGAATAGGAGCTGCGCGAAGGTGAGGGGTGCGGGCGCAATGACGCGTATTCAGAACGACAATATACGCGACATAGATAGTTCTCGATTTCGCCGTAGGTGGCGCAATTATTAAGGTTATCAATTCGGTTGCATGTTTTTTTATGTCTATTACACGATAGCGCCACCAACTGTGAATCGATTTTGATGATATTTTTTGTTTGGTAGATCATAGTGTAGGGGTGGTCCCATATAAATTTTATTGAAATCGGTGTAGCGGTTTTGGAATTATGAACAAAAAACTTAAATTTGCTATTACGTATTTAGACGATATAGTGGTAGATTCTTATGAAATTTGGTCGAGTGCCTGAATTTAATTTTAAATTGAAGTCGGTTTTTTTTTTTGAAGATCATAGATTATGTTAGAATAAAGTGGCCAAGTGCGAGTTGGACTCGCCCATGAAGGGTTCCGTTGCAGCAAGTAACATAATATACATATTACATATAGTTCTTGTAGTTCGTTGTAACTTTGATCGAAGTTTCAATAATAGTATATTTATGACGTACTAAAAAAAAATCTACTCATCAGATCGAGTTCAAACTAATTTTCGTTGGTAGTTTATATGGTAATGTACATCATATATTTTTTTTAGATTTTTCATTCTCTTACTTTAGAAGTTAGAGGGGGGGGGGGGGGAAACACATTTTCCCACTTTGGAAGTGTCTCTCGCGCAAATTATTCAGTGTAGACGAAAATGATTTTAGAAACCTCAACATCATTTTTGAAGACCTATCGATAGACACCCCACACATGTAGGTTTGATGAAAAAAAAAATTTTGAGTTTCAGTTCTCAGTATGGGGAGCAACCCTAATTTTTCTTTTTTTAAAATTTTTTTGTAAAAATCTTAATGCGGTTCACAGAATACATCTACTTACCAAGTTTCAACAGTGTAGTTCTCATAGTTTCGGCAAAAAGTGGCTGTGACATACGGACGGACAGACAGACAGACAGACGGACAGACAGACAGACAGACAGACATGACGAATCTATAAGGGTTCCGTTTTTACATTTTACGGAACCCTAAAAATGTAAACCGGCACTGGAAAGCATCAGTCCAGTGCCAGTGCCAATGCTTTCCAGTGCCGGTTTACATTTTTCCAGTAAGCAATCCAGCGCTGGCCTGGAATAATGTAAACCGGGGATTACTGTTAATGATTAGGAATTGTCTTTAGTAGTAAAGATGTGTCTAATAATGTTGCTGATACGATTTAATGGTGTTGATAATAAATTAATAGAAGAAATATTAGTATTTTTTATTGTCACTGCCCTACACGAGTCATTGCGTTGTCGGCATTTATCGCAAGTTCAAAAGCAACGTCCATCTGGTAGTTTTTCTTTATACTGTGTCAATAATCTCCTCTCCGACCTTGACATTTCAGTGATAGTTGGATAGTCTTACTGACCTAATGAAATGGCATATTTTTATTTTATTTATTGAGATAAAAACGGATTTCCAATAACAATTATCTCACACAATATTAATTAACTTTTAACATTTACATCTCTGTCAGAAAGAAAATTATATTGTTTAATTATCCAGTCGAATAGGAAAAAAAAATCCGTTTGATCTATCTACTTTTTTTTTGTATTTGTTAGCGCCACTCATGACGCATATCGTATCTATTTAATATATCGCTATCCCTTTCCCACCCAATCCTAAGAATACGACCACTTCCGAACGTTGTCTTCGGAAATTGGGTGCACTACGCCCGACACCGAGGTCAAGGGCGAGAGTCTGCATTCGAACGTCCTCTGAGTCGGATGTGAGACAACCGCATAATCTATCTAACTCTGTGCTCACCGCGTACGCAGCAGTTAGCGCGTTCGTGATACCATATCTCGCGATCACCTGCATCTAGCAGCACCGCTACCGCATCCTCTGCTAACCAGCAGAGCTATTGAAGGCCGCCGGAATCTCTGCCAACCTGAACGGACCGAGGAATTGCAGCAATACCCGTTCTCGGAAGTACGTCAGGTTAGTGGTCGTTATTTTCCCGCTATCCCGCTAGTGAAGGCGCGTTTCACCATAAAGCTTGGTGGCCGCGCTAACACAAATTCTTGGTCCTCGACCCAAATCCCATATACCAGCCCTAAACTCTTTTCTTCTTTCTAATATCTTTTTCCGCAAGTTTGCCGCATTTTGCGATTAACTTCACAAATTTGTCGTAGTGTCGTCCATTTGCCTCAGCCGAAGGTAGGAAAGATATTTCTTACCGTCCGGTCAACCGTCACTTTGCCGATTCACATTTCATATAAATAATTTTTATCTACCCGCATTTTTTGCCGTTACGCAGTTGTCAGCATCCAGTAAGCTAATTTATACCTAACCATGTCTAAACAAAGGGAAAAATTCGAAGTCAAGGATGATGACACTCTCGATTCCTCGCAAATAAAACGCTTAACGTTGATAGGTAAACGAGATGCCATATTTGCTCGTTTGCAAGATATTTACGACCGCTCATTAAATGCCTCCACTGACAATAGTGAAAAGGAATTATTTTTATGTGGAGTTATTTCACTCGATCGCTTGCACGCTGAGTTCAGTCGAATTATGGACGAATTAACCGCCGTCGAGTTGACTTTGAACCCAAAATATAAAGTGAACTTTCAATCTATGAACGCATTCGAAGATATGTACTGCCGTTGTGAATTTGTTCACAATTCTTTAACCGCGAAGTCATCCGAAACTGATTCCTTGCCGCAGCGCAGACCGTTAAAATTACCTAAACTAGAATTAATGAATTTTGATGGTAGTTTTAAAACATGGAACATATTTTACGAATGTTTTACTCAAAGCGTTCACAATAATCCCGATTTAACAGACCACGAACGAGTACAATATTTGGTGAACAAATTAACTGGTCGTGCCTTATCGGTTGTCGCAGGTATTGTTCCCAACGGAAAAAACTATCATTTAATTTACAATACCCTCGTTGAAAGATATAACGACCCGCGCTCGCTTGCAAGTTCTTTCTTCGAACAAATTTTAAATTTCAAAACGAATACTCAATCGTCATCCGCAAAAAACCTGGAATCTTTTCGCGATGTGTTTTGTTCAGCCGTATCGAGTTTGCATTCATTGCAACTGCCTGATTTATCTGATTTTATGTTACTGCAGTTAGCATTAGGGAAGGTAGATTCGGGTACTGCTCGCGCTTTTGAAATGCAGTTCCGAGAAAAAACAATGCCTACTTATAACGATTTTGCTAAATTTATTCGTGAGCAAGCTCGAATACTAGATCGTACCGCCGTCGCGCCCGCAGCGCTTACCCGTAATTCAGAAAACAAAAGGTCGGTGACGCATTCTTTCACCGCGTCATATACAAGTTCTAAATGTACCTTGTGTAAAGAAGACGATCATATGCAGTTATATCGTTGCCCGCAGTTCGCTAAACTTTCTATTGATGACAGACTAGATTTTATACAGAAGAATAAAGCTTGCACTAATTGTCTAAGTCTCTCGCATACGCTACCCGAATGCAGGTCAACTCATTCATGTTTTAAATGTGACTCGCGTAAACATCACACTAAGCTTTGCCGTAAAGTTGCATCGCGGGATACATTTCAACGTAACACTAACAATAATTACGCCGCCGCTCGTAACGAAGAGACGCATCGCCCTCCTCTGACGTCATCGCAAGCGCAGCGATCTCCATCACCGACCCGCCGTCAAAATGTTATTTCGACCACTCAACAAAATGATAACATATCGCTTTGTAATAACATTCTCCCGCCGGCAATAACCACTTGCCTATTAGGAACCATACAACTTTCCGCCTTTGATGCGGATGGCAAAAAACATTGTTTACGCGCGATTCTCGACTCCGCGTCACAAAGTAACTTCATGACAGCAAGTTGCTCCGCTAAGCTCAGCCTAAGTTCTAAACGGGTTTCAAATACCGTGGTTAAAGGGATAGGTTCGTCATCGAATCCTATTAAGGGTGCGATTTCGACTACGTTACACTCACGGGTAAATAATAACTCTATTTCATTCAACGCTTTTATTATCGACCGCATTACCGAAGAATTACCTTCCGTACGGATTGACGTCACGAATCTTTCATATTTAAATTATTTCCCGCTCGCTGATAACCATTTCTCAGAACCATCAGATATCGATGTACTTTTAGGAGCGCCTGTTTTTGCTGATATATTACTATCAGGCCGCGTCACTGGACCACCTAATTGTCCAACCGCGTTTGAGACGATATTTGGGTACGTGGTAATTGGCAACGTGACAATTACTTCCTCTCATGTGGACACTGTTCCCAACCGCGACTCCGCTAGCACCGATAACAGTAACCACCCGCAAATTTCTCTCTGCGCCTACGCAGAAGAGCCGCGTCTCGACCAGCTGGTACAAAAATTCTGGCAGCTCGAGGAAGTCACCCATGTGCAGACCCCGAGCCCTACCGCTCTTGAAAATGAACATATTTTCAAAACTAATTTTTCCCGCGATAATACAGGACGATATTCCGTCGCATTACCCTTTTGTCGCGATCCCGTGACCACTCTCGGTAATTCATTCGAAACCGCAAAGAAGCGCTTTATATATTTAGAGAAAAAACTAACCGCCTCGCCTTTTTTGCGTACGGGGTATGACGCAATAATCAAAGAATACCTACGAGAGGGTTACATTTCTAAAATTGATAACGATGACCGCTTATCGGGTTATTATATACCACACCACGCTATTGCCCGGCTGGATAAAACCACTACGAAATGGCGAATGGTGATGGACGCCAGCTCTAAGACAGATAACAATTTATCTTTAAACGACATTTTGCACACAGGGGAAAATCTGCAAAATGATCTATTTACAATACTTTTAGATTTTCGTTTTTACCCAATAGCGTTCACATCCGACATCAAACAGATGTACTTAAGAATTCTCGTGAATGAACAAGATCGCAAATATCAAAAATTTCTTTATCGGTTTGATGCCTCTTTACCGCTTAACACCTTCCAATTTAATCGAGTGTGCTTCGGTCTACGAAGCAGCCCGTTTCTTGCAATGCGAGTTTTACGCGAGTTATGTGCCGATGAACGAAAAGGCTTCCCGCTCGCCGCTAGTGTTATAGAAAACAACTCGTACATGGACGATATTTGTTATTCAATGCCGTCCTTATCAGTTTGTTTACATCTGCGCGATGATCTACGGAACTTGCTCAAGGCCGGGGGCTTTGACCTTGTCAAGTTTGCAAGTAATGCACCTGAGCTAACTGAATCGCTTCCGATAAGCGATAGGCACGCTGCAATTATTACTTTCGACGAACCGGACAGTAAACTGAAGGTTTTAGGCTTACAATGGTCACCTAATGACGACTCATTCATGTTTACCGTGAACCTCGAAAATGGTCCCGCGACTAAACGTAACATATTGTCACAGATTGCTAGACAATACGATGTACTAGGACTCATTGCACCGGTTACATTGTACGCTAAATTAATATTACAGAAATTACACGCATTGCAGATCGACTGGGATGTAGAACCTCCGTTAGAAATTGTCAACCTTTGGCAAAATTATGTCCGCGAGTTACCTAATATTCAACATTTACGTTTCCAGCGCCATCTAGGTGTTGTTGAAAATTCAAAAATCACGATTATCGCTTTCTCCGATGCTTGTGAAAAGGGATACGGTTCTGTGGTGTACATACGTGTTCAACTCGATCCTAATTCACCACCAACCACGCGATTGGTGTGCGCGAAGTCGAAAGTAGCCCCTCTGAAGACTATTTCAATCGCTAGACTAGAACTTTGTGCGTGTTTACTTATGTCGAAGCTTGTTCGTCGGGTGCTCGATACCTACGAAAAACGTCATACGATAGACGAAGTGTTTTGTTTCACCGATTCCATGGTAGCTTTACAATGGATTATCGCTTCACCGCATAGATTTAAAACTTTTGTAGCTACGCGCGTTACAAAAATAATTTCCGCGATCCCCGCTAAATGTTTCCGGCATATTCCCGGAAAAGAAAATCCTTGCGCCGACGCTCTGTCGCGAGGACTAACTCCCACTCAGCTCGTGGACCACCCGCAGTGGTTCACTGGACCAATATGGCTACAAGAAAATACCGCCGATTGGCCAGTTAATTTCGTAGTTCCCGCTCGAATAGATACTGACTTACCAGAATCAAAGAAAATTGTTTCGCTACCGGTGACTCAGTTACAAAACAACATTTCGGATCCGCTATTAAAAATGTCTATACGAGTTTCAAAATGGCCCATACTACTACGTACGGTCATACTAATTTATCGTTTCATCAGGAAACTATCCCGCTCTAACCAATTCTCCGTTACTGATTTTACTTTCGCGGAATTGAAACTTATGAAATCAATCCAAAATCATTATTTTGCTGATTTAATAGATAAAATTAAATCTAGCACGCGTTGTCCGCGCGGTATACAACGGCTCGCGCCTTTTGTAGACAATGACGGACTCATTCGCGTTGGAGGCCGGCTACGAAACGCTGACTTGTCTTACGATCAGAAACATCCAGTTTTATTACCGCGTAAAGACCACATAATCGAACTGATAATTATGCACTACCATCGTATCAATTGTCACGCCGGTCCGGTCGCTCTCATGTCAATACTGAGACAGCGATATTGGATTCTTTCATGCCGCAACATTGTTCGCTCAGTTATACATAAATGCAACTTTTGTTTCAAAACAAAACCGAAACCTACGTTTCCATTTATGGGAGATTTACCCGCTTGCCGTGTTAACGAAGCCTCCGCGTGGGCACACACCGCTGTTGATTATGCAGGACCGATACCTATCATTCCCATAAGAAAGCGAGGCGTACACTCTATTAAGGCTTACCTGTTAATATTTGTTGACAAAGTGGTTCGGTGTTGCCATGTCGAATTGACTACTTCGCTCAGTACTTGCTCGTTTCTTTCTGCGTTCAAACGTTTCCTGGCGCGTCGCGGTAAGGTATCGGTAATGTACTCGGACAACGGTAGATCATTTGTGGGCGCAAATAATGCATTATCCGATATTGATATGTTCATCGGTTCGGATGACTTTCATAAAGCACTCTCAGACGAGCTAGCCGCGAATCGCATAGTCTTTAAATTTAATCCGCCCAGAAGCCCACACTGGGGAGGCGATTTCGAAATTTACGTGAAAGCTTTTAAGAGCCACCTCGCTAGAACTATCGGTTCTCAGTTGCTCACATACGAAGAAATGTTGACCATACTCACCCAAATCGAGAGCGTCATCAACTCAAGACCGCTTACTGTACTTAGTGAGGATCCTTCTGAACCCACTGCCTTAACGCCTGCTCATTTCTTAATGACCGCACCGCTACAACATTTACCCGCATGTAAGGCAACAGATGAGCCCGCGCATTTATTGAAACGTTACGCTTTACTGGACCAAATGGTTCAATCGTTTTCTAAACGCTGGAAATTAGAGTATCTCCACTTACTGCAAGTTAGAGGCAAATGGAATACCCATTCTAATCCCATTAAAGTTGGCTCCGTCGTGCTTATCATCACGGACAACCTTCCTCCGCTCTCTTGGCCCTTAGGTGTCGTCGTCAAGACAATACTGGGAGCCGATGGAGTGTGCAGAGTTTGTCTTGTCAAAACTGCAACTTCTGTGTATAAACGACCAGTCGTTCGTTTATGCACTTTACCTACTCAATAACTTACCTTTTTCCCGCTTGCCCCAGGTCACCCCGCTACTGTTTATTTTCATTGACCACTCTTTCATTTTTAAAACCAATGGTTTTAAGGCCGGGGGCATGTTAGCGCCACTCATGACGCATATCGTATCTATTTAATATATCGCTATCCCTTTCCCACCCAATCCTAAGAATACGACCACTTCCGAACGTTGTCTTCGGAAATTGGGTGCACTACGCCCGACACCGAGGTCAAGGGCGAGAGTCTGCATTCGAACGTCCTCTGAGTCGGATGTGAGACAACCGCATAATCTATCTAACTCTGTGCTCACCGCGTACGCAGCAGTTAGCGCGTTCGTGATACCATATCTCGCGATCACCTGCATCTAGCAGCACCGCTACCGCATCCTCTGCTAACCAGCAGAGCTATTGAAGGCCGCCGGAATCTCTGCCAACCTGAACGGACCGAGGAATTGCAGCAATACCCGTTCTCGGAAGTACGTCAGGTTAGTGGTCGTTCTTTTCCCGCTATCCCGCTAGTGAAGGCGCGTTTCACCATAAAGCTTGGTGGCCGCGCTAACAGTATTTATTAAAATGATTTTATTTTATTTCAGATTGGACATGTAAATTTTAAAGTTAATTTATATTGTGTGATATAATCGTGGTAATTTTAATATCAATAAAGAAATGGAAAAATATAATATGTAGATGCAGCAAAAAGCCAACATTACGTGGTGTTCCCAGGCGGTCACCCATCCAAGTACTGACCACGCCCGACGTTGCTTAACTTCGGTGATCGGACGAGAACCGGTGTTTTCAACGTGGTATGAACGTTGGCGAACGAAGGAATGAAATTTACCATTGGATTCCATTCTATGACGTCATATGCAAAGAGATAACGCAGAACAGAAACAATAAGAGAATAGGAGCTGCGCGAAGGTGAGGGGTGCGGGCGCAATGACGCGTATTCAGAACGACAATATACGCGACATAGATAGTTCTCGATTTCGCCGTAGGTGGCGCAATTATTAAGGTTATCGATTCGGTTGCATGTTTTTTTATGTATATTACACGATAGCGCCACCAACTGTGAATCGATTTTGACGATATTTTTTGTTTGGTAGATCATAGTGTAGGGGTGGTCCCATATAAATTTTATTGAAATCGGTGTAGCGGTTTTGGAATTATGAACAAAAAACTTAAATTTGCTATTACGTATTTAGACGATATAGTGGTAGATTCTTATGAAATTTGGTCGAGTGCCTGAATTTAATTTTAAATTGAAGTCGGTTTTTTTTTGAAGATCATAGATTATGTTAGAATAAAGTGGCCAAGTGCGAGTTGGACTCGCCCATGAAGGGTTCCGTTGCAGCAAGTAACATAATATACATATTACATATAGTTCTTGTAGTTCGTTGTAACTTTGATCGAAGTTTCAATAATAGTATATTTATGACGTACTAAAAAAAAATCTACTCATCAGATCGAGTTCAAACTAATTTTCGTTGGTAGTTTATATGGTAATGTACATCATATATTTTTTTTAGATTTTTCATTCTCTTACTTTAGAAGTTAGAGGGGGGGGGGGAAACACATTTTCCCACTTTGGAAGTGTCTCTCGCGCAAATTATTCAGTGTAGACGAAAATGATTTTAGAAACCTCAACATCATTTTTGAAGACCTATCGATAGACACCCCACACATGTAGGTTTGATGAAAAAAAAAATTTTGAGTTTCAGTTCTCAGTATGGGGAGCAACCCTAATTTTTCTTTTTTTAAAATTTTTTTGTAAAAATCTTAATGCGGTTCACAGAATACATCTACTTACCAAGTTTCAACAGTGTAGTTCTCATAGTTTCGGCAAAAAGTGGCTGTGACATACGGACGGACAGACAGACAGACAGACGGACAGACAGACAGACAGACAGACATGACGAATCTATAAGGGTTCCGTTTTTACATTTTACGGAACCCTAAAAATGTAAACCGGCACTGGAAAGCATCAGTCCAGTGCCAGTGCCAATGCTTTCCAGTGCCGGTTTACATTTTTCCAGTAAGCAATCCAGCGCTGGCCTGGAATAATGTAAACCGGGGATTACTGTTAATGATTAGGAATTGTCTTTAGTAGTAAAGATGTGTCTAATAATGTTGCTGATACGATTTAATGGTGTTGATAATAAATTAATAGAAGAAATATTAGTATTTTTTATTGTCACTGCCCTACACGAGTCATTGCGTTGTCGGCATTTATCGCAAGTTCAAAAGCAACGTCCATCTGGTAGTTTTTCTTTATACTGTGTCAATAATCTCCTCTCCGACCTTGACATTTCAGTGATAGTTGGATAGTCTTACTGACCTAATGAAATGCATAGCTGGGCATTAACTCGTTAATCCGTTAATCGTTAATTAACGAAGTTAACATTTTGATTAACGGATTAACTTTTAAGTTAACTTTTAAAAATGTTAACGGACATGTTAACTTCCGTTAATTATGCAGAAGTCCGTTAATCGTTAATCCAATGCTTACTATTTACCGCACGGCACCTCGGCGCGGCGCAGAAAACAGGTTCAGACAACAGACAAGTATGAAACGAAAAGTGCTGGGCGCAGTGTGACCATATGTGGCGGGTTCCTCAAATTTTGGCAGGATTGAGGCGTCATTTTAGGCTGTGGCATGATCGGTTGACGTTATATGAAAACAAATATAATTTTGTTATCATAAGCCATATTTCCGATAATCTCGAGTTCTTTTTGGCTGAAAATTTGAGTATAGACATACTCGAATTTGACTGACGTTTACAATTAAGTTGAATATTTCACACATCCCTAGTAAACCAAGTAGATTATAGTAATCCATAGCTAGTGGGGAATTCCCCGATCAATTCAATCATACTTTTTCGATCGTTCATCTGTATTGTAACTTTCTTTTAATAAAATCGGTGGTAGTTCATTTCAACAAACCAAATAAAAGTTAAATAAAATTAACAAATCAATGTATAAGAATGAAGAAATGGAAGTATACAATGAAAATTCCAGTGTATAACATATTACTAATATTATAAATGGCAATTTTTGGATGTTGTAATGTTTGTTGTTTCATCACGTCAGAAAGTCTGGGAACGGGAAAGGATTGGGTTGAAATTTGGAAAACAGCCCTCAACTCAAACCCTGCAGTTGAACGTCTCCTATCCACGGGTAAAGACATTTTAACACCAAAGCGAGCCACGCTTTCAGACGAGAACTTCGACATGTTAATGTTCATGAGGGGAAATAGATACCTATGCGGATTATGCCCGATGATTAAATTAGACATTAAATTAAATTAAATAAAAAAAATTAGCAGTCATAGAAACTGCCGATAGAAGTGAAAACTTATAACTCAGAATTTGATAGCTTACCTTGGAAACTACACGGGTGTAACCGGAGGGCGTGGCCTGGTCATCATGGCATGGCCATCTAGAAAAGCAGCAGCATCTAGATAGCCAATTGCCATGGTCCCGAGTTTACCCGAAGATTTCTTGTCATACCCGAGCGTGACGCTAGAATTAAATTCACAGCCCACCAAAAATCTGTCTCGGCGCGCCTAGAGAAGTTTTCACTTCAAAAATAACATTAAAATCTACAAGTATTTGGTTTTTTCCTAACCTGTTAACTTCCAGAACCTAAACCAACAGGTTTTATAAGTTCACTAACGCAACGATATAAAAATTCAATACGCAATAATCGTTAATCCGTTAATAAACGGATTAACGATTAACGTTAACTTCCGTTAATTCTTACGAAATGTAACGCTTTAACGTTTAACGAAGTTAACTTTTTTTGTAACGGATTAACGATTAACGAAGTTAACTATTTGATTAACGGTGCCCAGCTATGATGAAATGGCATATTTTTTATTTTATTTATTGAGATAAAAACGGATTTCCAATAACAATTATCTCACACAATATTAATTAACTTTTAACATTTACATCTCTGTCAGAAAGAAAATTATATTGTTTAATTATCCAGTCGAATAGGAAAAAAAATCCGTTTGATCTATCTACTTTTTTTTTTTGTATTTATTAAAATGATTTTATTTTATTTCAGATTGGACATGTAAATTTTAAAGTTAATTTATATTGTGTGATATAATCGTGGTAATTTTAATATCAATAAAGAAATGGAAAAATATAATATGTAGATGCAGCAAAAAGCCAACATTACGTGGTGTTCCCAGGCGGTCACCCATCCAAGTACTGACCACGCCCGACGTTGCTTAACTTCGGTGATCGGACGAGAACCGGTGTTTTCAACGTGGTATGAACGTTGGCGAACCAATGAATAAAATTTACCATCTAATTCCATAATGTGACGTCATCGGTCACCCTCAGGTATAAAACATGCACAGAACTAAGTCTACGACTATTGTCCGGGACCGGTGTTCAGAACGTGGTCTGAACGTTAACGAAAGAACATAATTATAACATGACAATCTAATTTAAACCTGTTAAATCATCATTACATCTTACATCGTAGGTTTATCATTGAAATATAGACACAACACAATTTTTTAAATAAAAAAAAATCGCTTTTTATAAATACCCCTTTTATGTATAAATTAACATCTCAACTTATTGCTCTCAGCGTACTCTCTCTTCCAGCCCTAGCGACGGCCTCTAGTTTATTTACCGGTAGTCGAAGTTATAACAAATACTAGCGGTCCGTCCCGGCTTCGCCCGTGGTACATAATATACCTAGCACTTAGAGATCACGTACACATCCAACGATGAAATATTTTTTAAAATCGGCCCAGTAGTTCTGGAGATTAGCGCATTCAAACAAATAAGCTCTTCTTTCAGCTTTGTAATACTAATACCATTCCCTGCATAGAGGCGCTGAAATCGCTATAAGCATCCACTTTAAGTTTAGATTAATTTCACAACTTGGTATATCGCTCTCAGTGTTGTTTTTTCGCGACATACTTACTCAGCGGCGCCGTCGCCAGTTCATTAATTTGTAAATACAGGGGACTCAGGGGCGCCAGAACGTTCATGGTCGTCTATCGATCCGCATTTACGCAAACTTTGAGCTTGCTATTGGCGAGCGCCAGGCGCTGTGATCGCAATAAATTTCGTATAACATAGTCTACGTACTTTTTTTTTTCTTTTTTTTATATAGTTTGTTCGCTTCGAGTTTTGAAACTTACAGATTGCTATTGACTCACAACTTATGTTTTGTTTCCCGATTCCATGGTTTCCCAACAGCTCAAACGCTATTTGATACGTTTGATTGTTGGACCTGGGCTTCTAATTAACAAAATAAATACATTCTATAAGATATAATAATAAGTACCTAATGTAAATTATATAAATTCGTACGTAATTATGTAAATACGGATATGAAATATTTATGTTTATTTATGTTTTGTTGAATCGCTTGAGGTATTTGTGAGTACTATATTTATAACCTTAGCTAAGATAATACTACTTAGTACTAAGGATGATGTGATTGTCGTCTTGTTCTGCTTATGTCAACCGCGCCACCGAGTGCCCTCAGAGACTATACCTTCTAAATGGTTATTACATATCGTTAATTAAATATAATGGTGATGGAGGCTTAGAAGAGTAAAGCTTTTGTTTTGCTGACTGCTTTTTAGATATTTTGATGTAGACTGACTTATTCATAAATCCCACTTTTAAACCGATTACAAAACAAGAGTAGTTTATCAATTCGACACCTATTAAAACTAGCAGCAGCAAAAAGCCAACATTACGTGGTGTTCCCAGGCGGTCACCCATCCAAGTACTGACCACGCCCGACGTTGCTTAACTTCGGTGATCGGACGAGAACCGGTGTTTTCAACGTGGTATGAACGTTGGCGAACGAATGAATGAAATTTACCATCGGATTCCATTCTATGACGTCATTTGCAAAAAGATAACGCTGAATAGAAACAATAAGCCGATAAATGATTGCGATTACTGCAGCTGGCCGTAAGAGAATAGGAGCTGTCACGTTTTACGTAGACCGACAAGTCACGTGGTAAACAAATGTCTTGCCATGTCGCCTCCGCCGGGACCCGGTAGAAGGGGAAGGCCCAAGAGAAGCTGGCTTGACGTCGTAAGGGATGATATGCGTGTCAATGGTCTCACAATGAGGGATGCCGAAGATCGTGCGAAGTGGAAAAGTAGAAGTAGGAAAGCGGACCCCGGGCTCCGAAGCTTTCGCTTCGGATGGAACCCTGGGATGATGATGATGATGTCTTTAGTAGTAAATATGTGTCTAGTAATGTTGCTGATATGATTTAATGGTATTGATAATAAATTAATAGAAGAAACATTACTATTTTTTTTGTCACTGCCCTACACGAGTCATTGCGTTGTCGGCATTTATCGCAAGTTCAAAGGCGACGTCCATCTGGTAGTTTTTTTTATACTGTGTCAATAATCTCTTCTCCGACCTTGACATTTCAGTGATATTTGGATAGTCTTACTGATCTAATAAATAAATAAATAAATAAATAAATATTGGTGGACATCACACACAACACCATCAGACCCCAAACTAAGCAAAGCTTGTACTATGGCGGCCAGATAGCTGATATAATACTTATATAATTTTAAATACATACTTATTATACATAGAAACACCCAGACACAGTGCAAACATTTGAATTCATCACACAAATATTTGCACTGGGTGGGAATCGAACCCACGACCCTCGGCTTCGCAGGCAGAGCTACTACCCACTAAGCCACGAGGCCAGTCAATATAATTAAAATAAATAATGAAATTGCATATTTTTTATTTTATTTATTGAGATAACAACGGATTTCCAAAAACAATAATTATCTCACACAATATGAACTTGAACTTTTAACATTTACATCTCTGTCAGAAAGAAAATTATATTGTTTTATTATCCAGTCGAATAGGAAAAAAATCCGTTTGATCTTTCTACTTTTTTTTTGTATTTACTAAAATAATTTTATTTTATATCAGATTAGACATGTAAATTTTAAAGTTAATTTATATTGTGTGATATAATTGTGGTAATTTTTATTTCAATAAAAAAATGGAAGAATTAATGAATAATATTCATTAATTCTATGTACATATTATGTAGATGTAGCAAAAAGCCAACATTACGTGGTGTTCCCAGGCGGTCACCCATCCAAGTACTGACCACGCCCGACGTTGCTTAACTTCGGTGATCGGACGAGAACCGGTGTTTTCAACGTGGTATGAACGTTGGCGAAAGATGGAATTAAATTTACCATCTGATTCCACACTAATCGTCGAAGACTGAGCGATTTATTGCATCAATATAAAATTGTAAATCATTGATGTGGCATCCCAAACTTTAGGCGCACGGAATTATGCCATCGTTGGGAAGAGTGAGGTCACTCTCTCTTCTAGTCTGTTGCAGGAAGCGGTGAACGCCGGACGTTTTTACCTACCACTATTCGTTGTCAACCAAAATAAGTAGAACCACCGCATATTTATCTCGCCGCCAGCGATTATAGGGTCAAGTAGATTGGTTGTGTGTAACCCACTACGATACACACAGAGACGCAGTTTATTGACAATTTGAAGCAGGGATCTTATACGGAGCTCCGACTCCGATACGTCGGAACTTCCGATTATTAGTCCGGGGCAAGATGAAGCTTGGGGCAGGACGGGAAATGTACTAGTGTGTGTGACTGGTGCACACAGATGAGCCGAACACAGCGCCATTCGCGCGATGTTTCGTTACGTCACCTGAGTCCGAGCGGCGCGCACGTGTATTTTCGTGTTTTGGCGGCGTGGCGAGAAAAAACAGTTTTTTGGAGGAATTTTACGAAGTTTTCTGTTTTAAATCGATGGACATTGAGGTAAGTATCAGTCCTAGTATTACTTTTTACCGCATGCTTGTAGTAGAAGTGTAGAACTAACGAATTTAAATGCTTTTTTGCCAATGAATTTGGTAGGTTAAAATTATCGTTACTTTTGCAAAATATGTCTGTCGGGGCATAAAGGTCGGGGCATAATGGGATAGTATCCCGTTTTGCCCCATGTGTTGGTAGAAAAAAATTAGTAAGTACTTATTAAATAATAAGGTTTTTTAACCCCCAACCAAAAAGAATGGGCGATATAAGTTTGAGGTCGATGTCTGTCTGACTGTTCTTTCTTTTTCTCTGTGTCTGTGTGTCTTTTTGTGGCACCGTAGCTCTCAAACGGATGAACCAATTTCGATGCGATTTTTTGTTTGAAAGTCAGTTTCATTGCGGTGGTTCCTAAGTATGTTTGGTTAATTTGGATTCAAAATGACCGCTTCCACAAAATGGCGGATTAAATATTTGCTCACAACATCCTTCAATATGGGTATCAAATGAAAGGGTAGACAAAGGAAAGGGTGACTAGTAGAATTCTATACATTATTATAAATTTAAAATCCAAGATGGCGTGCTGGCACCACAAAAACTTCAAGTTACATTTTTTAACAACTCTATATGGGTATCAAATAAAAGCGCTTGAGTAGTAGAATACTATAACAAATTCCAATCCAAGGTAGTCGTAAATAAAACATTTTTTTACTTCTGTTCTTATTTGCAGTTACAATGGTACGAAATTATAAACGCAAAACAGATCGTGGAACATGGGAAGAAGAAGACATTAGAAGAACGGTTAGAGCTGTCATTTCTGATACAATGGGAATTCCGATACTTCGAGCCTCAGCTACATATAACGTGCCTAAATCAACCTTGGAACGACGCGTGAATAAGGCTCGATGTGCTGAAGATGCTGACACTGATTCAGATAATGACTATGGAAAAAATAAATTAGGGCGCTACAAAACAGTTTTTAATAAAGAACAAGAAGAAGAATTATCTCAGTACATAAAATCGATGGAAGCGCGCCTTTTTGGAATTACTGGTAAAGAACTTCGAATTTTAGCTTTCCAGCTAGCTGAGAGATGGTATCTATATTCGCAGTCCACTGAAGGATAGGTTCTTTGCAGCATGTGTCATGGTTGGGCTCGTAATTTCTGCGCAGGAGTAGACGATGACGATGAAGAGGCGCATATTTGTGAACGTTGCCAACCTGATTAAAATGTATGCTCTTTATGCCCCATAGCGTTTCTCATTTTGCCCCGATCATGGGGCAAGATGGGATTTTGACGTTTGTCAATTAAGTATGATTTTGCACGAAAAAAAAACTGTGATTTAGTGCCATAAAAAATAGAATTACTTCTGTTATAACTGTAAGTGTTCTTTTATTGAAATATTTTCTTAATAAACAGTATAATTTTCGTATTATAACGTTTTTTCTCTTAAGTATCTCATCTTGCCCCGGTCTCCCCTATTACACCTTCGGTTCCGACTTCGGCTCCGAAAATTTTAAACCGGAGTTTTATTGTGGTAGAACGTAAATGATACTACAAATTATTAAATTTGATTTCATTTGTTTCGAAACTTTTGTTCAATTAATATTCATACGTTCTTTTGTTCATTGATACACATTACACATATAACGCTACTTTGGGATTCGATTTATCTAATTGAATTCCTTGTTTATTTGAAAGCATGCCATTTTTTTTTAAATTTTTGTTTTATTTAATACCTAACCAAAATGAAAAAAGTTTGATTAAATAATGTTTTATTAGTCCCCAATAAAAATTTATCTCCTGCCTTCACTACTGACCCTGCCATATGCCTTCGACTTCAGTTCCGATGAATCAAATTTAAAAACTCCGACTCCGCCTTCGGTTCCGATAAAATTACCTCCGCTACATTCCTGATATGAAGGTGCTCAGGGCACATCCATTTGTATACGAGTAAATCGATGATTTATTCGACTGAGTGTATTGACTCACCGTAGTATATTGATCTCGGTGCTCCGTTTCTTCCTGACGTGTTCCACGGTGACGCCTGCCAGTTTCTTCACCTGCACGGGCACGACGCCCCAGCGCCCGTGGTTCCACGTCTTCAGCCGGTCCGCGGTTATGTCGAGGTTGCGGGCGCTTGCTATCGGCAAACCGTAGCCGCTACAATCGCTCTGTAAATATAACGAAAATTATTATTAATCTTATTTTGACATACCTTATTAATGAATAATTATTTTTTGTAATGTAATTTTTTGACTATTCGCAGGGTAACCCTTAACAAGTGTTTTTTTTTAAATCAAAAATATGATGTATGTGGTATCTATGAAATAAAGAACGTTCTATTCTATTCTTTAAGTTACCAGTTTTAACATTATGTATTTTCATTATGTATCAACATTGGTAAAAAAAGAGAAGAAATCTAAAGTTGTTTTTATTTCTGGGACTGTTAATATTAGAGATGTGACGGTTTTTATTAGTTGGTTATGGCATGAAAATTAGACAGCTTATATTTTTACAAATGTATTAATATCCTGTATTCTCATGCAGAATTAGAATATAAGAGGTGACATATGAAAGCTGCTTTTTTCTGGGACTGTTACAGAGATGTGGGGGTTTTTATTAGTTGTATTCATTTTGTATGAAAATTTGACAATTTATTCAATCAGACGGATCTGCCAACCCCTTAGTAAAATAGGCGTAATAGAAATGACATGACACCTATTTACCTCAATCATGCTCGGAAAGCCCTTCAATTGCTCAATTCAAAAATCCATTAGAAACGATGCGACGATGTGACCGGCCGTAGGCCGCTGAGCTATTTCGGTTTAGTTCTCTGACGAAGTACTTCATTGCGGATGCAACCCCTCAAGAGAAACCCCAAGCATAGCCCTTTCCATAGCTCGCTGAGCGACTTTGAGCTTGCGAACCATTTTCACTGTCAGTGTCCACGTTTCAACACCGTAGGTCAAAACGGGTGGGACGCACTGTTTTCCAAATGCTGCCCAAATTAAATGAATTGTCCTCATGGCCTCACGCTCAAAGCTACTTCTACCTAGTTCGAGCGTCTGTCCTAGGTATTTCTACGTATTTCTAAACAATTTCAAGAGTGATTCAAAATTTTACTCAAATACCGTTACAGATGATGATAACACAATATTACTCTCTTACTCTGAAGTGTAATGATTGCGCTATTAATTTACGCCTGCGGCACAATGAGTGGCAAATATTCCATCACGGCATTTTCAAGTTATTCAACAGGCATTAGAATGAGGACAGTTTTCTTCTACCACCAAATTAACAAGAGTGGATAGGAATATTTACTACAGGTCGTACAATAGGTTACAATCATCAAAAAACTAAGTAACCTGTTAGTTAGATTGCCAAAAAATATTGTACACGTATTTTTTCTTTTGTTTCACAAACAAAAAATGACGACGATACAGGGCTTCGAAGTTTTGTGTGACGTCACTTGTGAGTACGATTTTTACTCACGAGTGACGTCGCAACCCCCACTCTCGAAGTTTGATGGTCTATATCTTTGACGATTTTTAATATTATGAGAAAACAAAAAATACGTGTCCAATATTTTTTCATGATCTAGCTGACGGACTAATTAGGATGGTGTATTTTTGACCCAGTCCGGCACCCTATTGTATGATAATATCATATTTATCCCAATTAAATAAGTCAACATCGGAAAGTTCATAGTTACTTAGTAAGCGGTTGTACCATTACCATTGGAAAGATATAATATATGTATTTTAAAAAAGAAAAATTCGAACAATTCAATTCAATTCATTTATTCGAACCATAAATTCATAAGAACACTTGGTAACGTCATTAACAAAAAAGCATAAGAATCCGTGTACATAATAAGATAAAATAACAATGTCAAAATGAATAAAGCTGTAAAGGAGCCTCGTCAATCAAATGCAGCTGTAAAAAGGCTTTGTCAAAGACAAAATAACAAATAATTAATACATACAGTATACAGATACTACATGAGTACAATGTTCCATCAAAAGTTTTATAAATCTATTACTTTACCTTATTACAAGATTCTAGTTTCAACACAGTTCTCTTCCATACGTTACTATCTTTAACAAAGTCATCTATATTATAATATGCCTTGCTCAATAGGTAGCTTTTTATTTCATTTTTAAACTTTGTTTCATTAAGACCTTCGACTTGTGTGAATTAAATTATCTTTTATAGCAATAGACACTTTTTAAACCTAATGCCCAAAATTACAACTGCAAACAACATACTTGAGCGAAGTGAAAAAAACCGTTACAGTAAATATAAATAATATATCAACATATTTATGAACAACTAGCAACGTCTCACGGTTTCACCCGCGCAGTTTCCATTCCCGTGATTAAAAATAGGCTATGTGATATTCTAGACTACAATCTGTGTTCCAAATTTCAACCCAACCCATCCAGACGTTGCGACGTAATTAAGCAACAAACATCAAAACTTTCGCTTTTATTAATAGCTAAGGAGCTACGTGTCTCTGTGCTGTTATGGGCAGGCATGTTGCTACAAAAAAAATGGCAGTCATAGGAACTGCCGCCCGATAGAAGTGAAAACTTATATAACTTAGAATTTGATAGCTTACCTTGGAAACTACACGGGTGTAACCAGAGGGCGTGGCCTCGCCATCATGGCATGGCCATCTAGAAATGCGTCAGCATTTGCCTTTGGTTAACGCATTTCTAGATGGCCAATCGCCAAGGTCCCGAGTTTACCCGAAGATTTCTTATCATACCCGAGCGCTGACGCTAGAAATCAATTTACACCACACGAAAAATCTGTCTAGGTGCGCCTAAAGAAGTTTTCACTTCAAAAATACTATATTATACTATAAAAAAATATTAGTATGAAGTAAGTTATTCTTAAAAGCAGATTTAAAAGTGTAAAGTTTTGAGATTACTTACTCTGCTATCATCAGACTTGCAAGCAGGTGATTTCGTAAGCTGTTCGTCCGCCCATTGATCCAAATGCTTTAATTCGCTCATCACCTCCCACAGGTTATCATCACCACTTTGGTTCTTATTATCGTTACCAATAAGACCGTTATTCGAATGACTAGACTTCACATCTCCGGCCGCGTTCAAACCGTCAACTTCTTCCTCGCATTTCGAACCTTCCAGAAAGGTTTTCACGTCGAATGATAGTGAGTTGTTTTTGAAAAATTCTGGCGATGCCGATTCATCGTTTTCCTTGAAGTCTAAATGCTTTTGGATGATGAAGTCGGGCGATCGGACGGAACGCTTCGATGATCGCTTTGTTTTCTGAGGTTCAGTGAAGGTTGACGTTGTAAACATATTCCCTCCTGGCATGAATACCTGAAATTATAATATGAAAAAATTAAACAACAAGTAATTAAATAATACGACAATGACCATTCATACCAATGTACGGCAAAAAGCCAACATTACGTGGTGTTCCCAGGCGGTCACCCATCCAAGTACTGACCACGCCCGACGTTGCTTAACTTCGGTGATCGGACGAGAACCGGTGTTTTCAACGTGGTATGAACGTTGGCGAAAGAACGAATGAAAATTTCTGTTTATTTCCGTTTTGGGTTTTGGTGAGGTCATTTACTAAAAGTTAATCATAGTCTGATATACAAAACTAGCTACAGCAAAGAGGCAACATTACGCGGTGTTCTCAGGCGGTCACCCATCCAACTACTGACCGAGCCCGACGTTGCTAATATTCCGAGAGCTACTAGCAAATTTTGGGCACATATTTGAGGCAAACTGAAAAGTTGTCACGTACCTCTCCTATTATACCCCAACACATGGGGAGAAAGCCCCCAAGCCTGCCTGGAGAGAGGAGGGTATTTCTATTTTTATTTTTTTATTCCGTGTTGGGGAACACGGAGGTGCAGGCCTGCCTGGAGAGAGGAGGGTATTTTTATTTTTTTATTCCGTAAATATGTTTGACGCAATATGCAATTTTTAAGACTTCCAAAAAGGAGGAGGTTATCAATTCGAACACCATATTTTTTTTATATGTTGTAGTTTAATGTATAATAAAATAAAGGCAGACGATTTGGTCGGGATTTTAACATTGCCAGACGCGTGCAAATATTTATGTTTTGCAAAAAAAAAAAATGTGTTTGAGGCAATTTAAATCGGGTGTTATGTGCAACTAAAAAATTGGGATTCTCAAAAAGAGAGATAATTTTGGAGGGACTATCTACATGCTAGGTGATCTAAATTGGGGGATTCGTTTTGCCCCGCTACTCAACAGCCAGGCCGTGTAGGGATATAATAGGAGAACTATGTGAGAAGTTTTCAGCTTGTCTCAAATTTTGCTACCAGGTCTCGGAATATTAACTTCAGTCATCGGACGAGAACCGGTGTTTTCAACGTGGTATGAACGTTGGCGAATGAACGAATGGAAATCACTATTTATTTCCTTTTTGGTAACGTCATTTACTAAAATTGTATCACAGTTTCATACATAAAACTAGCTGCAGCAAAAAGCCAACATTACGTGGTGTTCCCAGGCGGTCACCCATCCAAGTACTGACCACGCCCGACGTTGCTTAACTTCGGTGATCGGACGAGAACCGGTGTTTTCAACGTGGTATGAACGTTGGCGAATGAACGAATGAAAATCACTATTTATTTCCTTTTTGGTAACGTCATTTACTAAAATTTTATCACAGTTTCATACATAAAACTAGCTGCAGCAAATAATAATAAACTTTATTTCGGATAACTATGATCCATACAATACAAAAATAAACAAAAGTCACAGTTAAAAATTACAGTTAAAATAAAAGCAGTATGGCACAAAATACAGATCTAAAATTAAACACAAGATGCAACCTATTATGCATTATTATGCAACCTATGACAGAACAAGAATAATTTAAAAAATTATAAAACCCGACTAAAAAACATAACGTAAGAAAAACACTGTTGGTTGAATTAAAATGCTTGAAATTGTTCCAAATGGCATTTAACTACACAACATCTATACTAATATTATAAAGCTGAAGAGTTTGTTTGTTTGAACGCTAGGATCTCGGAAACTACTGGACCGATACGAAAGATTATTTTTTTGTTGGATACTCCGTTTATCGAGGAAGGCTATAGGGTATATAACATTATGCTACTATCAATAGGTACGGAGTATGAGTGAAGAATGTAAAGAAAACGGGGAAAAATATTTCTCTTCGAGAGCTTTAGTTCCGTGAATTTAAATTCTCTTTGGTTGCTGAAGTCTGTGACGGCGCGTGTCTACATTTGAAGTTTGTGTCATTTGAAGTAATCAAATTTGTTCTATAGTGCTCGCAGTATAAGTCTGCGCGCGACTGGTGGCGTACTTAATGTTGCCAGGTCAAGCTAATAGGTTCCCTTCCCGTTCATTGGGAACGTACAACTTCATAAAACAGGTACGGGAAGGGATTTTTCAGGGAAGCAATTTAAGTAACTACACGACAACTGAGACTCAAGAACGAATGTCTTGAAGTAATGAACGCCTTTGCAGTGCTGGTTTGGTTCAGTATGACCAAATATCATTGGTAATTGGTACAGGCTGTCCGAGTCTCTTACCACCAGGAATACTTTATTATAGTTTATTACATTATAAAAAATCTGTCATTTTCAACCTACACCAACATCGAAATAACAAGAATTTCATTTAAACTTGTAAATCTTTTATTGAGACCATAAATAACACTATTTGAAAATTTGGCGCATAAACGTTCTTATATTGAGTCATTGGCTTCCATAGAATCATCTTCTTTTTTCAATTGGGTAAAAATCACGATGAATCACGGCGGTAACCACAAAAGTTCCTGTCCATGTTCCTTTAATAGTTATTCTACTTGGTATTGTGGGTCTTCTTTGTGCCTCTTTATTCGAGTAACTGCGGATTTGTCCTACAATCGTCGAAATCTATTTCATTTTTCTTAAGCCACTTTTGGCTTTCTTCTTTTACATTGCCCATTGTAGCCGCTTTATTTATCTGAGTGCAGTGGTATAATGCGTTGTCCATTACCACGTGACAGTACGTTCTGAAACGCCTACAATAAAAATACCTACAGTAATGAATACAGAGTTAAGGATCAAAGAGCATCCAAGCTAACGTTGAAAAAAAAATTAAGTAAAATTTCTTTTGGCGCACAGCTGTTAGGTGAAAGGGTCGATCGGGTGAACATGGAACCGCCGAGTGTACCCGAGCGAGAAAGATACAATCAGCTGATCTTCACTGCTGTGTCACTGTGTTTTCTATGTTGATTTGTAAATTATGAAAAAAAAAACATTTATAACTAGTTTCTCACATTCGGTCTTAAGCACTCACATTTTTTCCCACGGGTAAATTAGCGATAAAACAATCAAACCCAAAGCCGCACCTCAACCTAAAGCCTCAGCTTTAAAATATGCCGATAATAAGTGGAGATTTTATTGCTATGGTATCCCTACATGTTAGTTGTCAAATAGCTCTGCGTTTGGAAAACTGCACTTTTGGCCCGTTATTGTATCGTTCTTCTTCACAACCACGATATATTTTCAAGAACCAGCCACGGCCAGCACTTTTAATCACTCTCGGCATAATAAAAGCTATTAATTATTTTGGAAATTAATAAATACACCAAACGTAAACAAACTTTTGTCAACTGACGTAAATAAGAAGTTGACGTGAAGTTGACGGCCTGTCAATTAGTTCCATATTTTGCTACGCGCAGAGTTATATTGCGAGCACTCTACAACAATGCATTGTTGCTTATTTACGTATTTTTAGGGTTCCGTAAAACGTAATAAAGTGGCCAGCAATGGATATTTTAGAATGGATTTTCCTCAAATAGACGCGGGTGAAACCGCGGGGCACAGCTAGTATTTACATATTTGTAATGCTCTTTAAATTCTCTGTATTTTGATACCCTACTCGATATGCTAGATAATATTTTTTTTTTCAACTACTCACAATTTTGCCTCAAAAATCGGCTATATTGATTTTTTTATTTAATACCTATCTAAGGACACTTGGGTAATTGAGACAAATGTAACGATATCTGAATCGTCAAAATCCGTGCAGCCGTTTGGAAGATACGTGGGAATAATAAAACATACAAGAATTTTAAAACATACAAGATACGCGCGAAAAACATATTAACCCTTCTTTCAGTCGGGTAAAAAGAAAATAATTAAGGTATAATCGGGGATTACTCTTAGGTATAATGGTCTTTACCCAATGTTTCAGAATAAGACAGTTGAATTTGTCACGAATAACTGACAGAATATTGTTGCAACTACCTCTAGTCTATATAGCAAAGACGTTATTCTCTTCCGAATGATAGCTGGAAATCCATCTATTCGCGCTTCTGCAAACATTCCAGATGCACTGCAAAATCTTGGCAGTCTCAAAAGCCAACTACTAAACGTCTAAAAGCCAACATTACGTGGTGTTCCCAGGCGGTCACCCATCCAAGTACTGACCACGCCCGACGTTGCTTAACTTCGGTGATCGGACGAGAACCGGTGTTTTCAACGTGGTAATGAACGTTGGCGATCAAAAGACAGGAACATAACATACTCTGGAGCTAGAGACTCTAGACGTCTAGAATGTGACGTCATACGCCCCAACACTACTGAACATATCATTTGTAAAGGCAATTTTGCATACTGCTGGTGGTGGACGGTTGTATGAAAATTCCATAATTTCTAAATTTATAAGCATGTAATTCACTGAACCACTATTAATTAAATTTGGAACACAGACTTCATCCCAAGAAAGAGAGACGTACTTCTTAGCATTCCATGGATTCACCGTGCGGGTGCCGGGTCCATCGTGTGGCAGAGAGAGAAATCTCGAATAGACCCCAAGACTTGTGACTCGGGCTGTAGGTTTAAAAGGGGCCCCTTATATTGACGTACGTCAACACTCACCACATAGGCCACTTTTTAGTACGGAAATAGGGTTGAAATTAAAGTTAATTGGAAGTTCGTAATTGTTGAAGATAAAACTATGAAACTTTGTATCTAGACACGCAGCATATAAATGTTTGTTCTAGAAATTTTGTAATTTTAAACTGTCCGGGGATGAAATGAGGGTTCAAAACGGGGTTGAAAATTGTAAGTATGTGGCAGCCCATCATTGTTGAAGAAAATCTAGACAGATACAAAGGGTCATGGTTATTTCACCATTTTTTTTTGTTTTACGTGTCTACAAAAAAAATGGTCTTCTTGCAATTTCAAACTGTATAGGGGTGATATAGTGGTTGAAATGGGGATGAAAGTTTATATGAAAGTTCGTCATTGTTGAAAATAAAACCATTAATAAATTGTACAAAGCTTGCACATTACTGCAGATAAACTGGCGAAATAGTGGTACCCCGAAGGACCGAAGGAAGGCAAAGTTTCAGATTCAGATATTTATTCGATTATGACACAACTTAACTTAATAACGCACAAATTAAAATAAAAACGTCCAGGTTGTGGAGTGAGTCTGAGTGACTTTTTTTCGATGGCTACAATCTTGATGTCTTCAAATTGAGAGTGAATCGGTTTCTTCTAGGTAAGCAAGCACGCTCTATCGTAAATCGCATCGTCGCTTAACATCAGAGATGGTGGTCAAGTGCGAACCTATACGTAATAGTGAAAAAAAAAAGTAAATCTGTCTGTCTGTTTGTTAGCTTTTAAAAGATAAACCACTGAACCGATTTTGATGAAATTGGGTGCACAGATAGATTAGACTCAGGAAAGATCGAAAGAAAGAACTCATAAAAATAAGGTTTTTTTATCGTGTCCAATTTTGAGATAATTCGAAATCTAATATTTTGTATTGTCATTTTACATTTTGTTTCCGCTTTTATTTGCTTTTTAATTGTTTTATTTATTTTTTTCAAATTATTTTAAAGTCTAAGCCGTTTGACTATTGAGAGGATAAGTAGATGCGCACTTCTTACACTAAGATTTTTTTGAATCCTAACAATAAAGAAGTGAAAATTTTGATATTTGGATGTCGGTCCATCACGTTGAAACGGTTGAATGGCTCGGTTTGATATATGGAACACAGCTATATTATGATTATGGTCTAGGTTACTTTTATCGCGGGGAAAAACGAGAACTACATGTGTAAGCCCGTGGGGCGCTGCTGGTATTGAAATAAATCATGGTAGATGTGAATGGTTTCAATTCATCCAATTTCTAAGTAAACAAACCTCACTGTTCTACTCATCAACAGAATACATACCTGGTTTTGAAACAGGAACTGTATATTTGGAATCCCTTCGAATTTCTTCTCTGGGGTATTGCTACGGGCACGTTTATGCTTCTTGTACTTTACGGCGGATTTCTTTTCATAGTTGAACGTATTGTCGTGATCTGTCGCGCAATCCGTGCAACTTATTGGCAACGAGTGTCGTCCGCATTTCTTCTTCGCTGGAGTCGCCTCTTTCTGGATTGATGTAGCTTCTGACGCCTTGGCTTCTCGTTGTGGTATATGCGAAAGGTCTATATCTAGATCTTTGGGACCGGTTGACCGCCTTGCTTGGAACTCTGCTAGGTCTCTTTTGTATTCCTCAGTTCGTATCGTGCCTATTTGCCTGCCGATAGATATTTCTGTCGCGCTGTGTGTTTGGTGGACTTCGGGGGTGACTTCGTCGGGAGTGACGCTGCGACGGGTGGTCACCGTCACACGCTCTCTGTGGACAAGGAAGAACAATGTTTTATTATTTCTTATCATAATACTATCGTTTAGTAACAGAAATACAAAAAAATTGGCAGTTATAGGAACTGCCAATAGAAGTGAAAACTTGTAACTCAAGAATTTGATAGATTACGTTGGAAACTACGCGAGTGGAACCAGAGGGCGTGGCCATGAGCATCATCTAGAATCGAGTCATCTAGAAATGCTGGCGCATTTTTAAACAGCCAATGGGAAATGCTGACGTATTTCTAGATGGCCAATGGCCATGGTCCCGAGTTTACCCGAAGATTTCTTATCATTCCCGAGCGTGACGCTAGAATTCAATTCACAACCCATGAAAAATTTGTCTGTGGCGCGCCAAAAGAAATTTTCACTTTAAAAAAAACTCGAACAATGTCTGTGGTAATTATTACAGTGTCGTTAATTAGCCCTTAATCAAACGCGAGCCGCTGAACACTATTTTCAATTGTGCACTTAGGGTTGATGGTTTTAGTTCATTGCTATGCTAAATACACGTGGCTAAAAATGCATGTTCATGCGTGAATTTGAAATGGCGTTTTTGAGCTTCAAAAGGAAAAATGTTCCATCCGTGGATGTCACTTTCATGGGTCCGTGGATAAAAATGAAACCGTTGATGTGACCTTATATTCCATAAAAAACTGATTTAGTTGTAAATAATGGTTTGAGTTTGTAATGTTAATAGGGTACGGTTGCATGGGCGGTAGCATGGTTTTTTTTTTTTTGCACATTTTTCTTTTTAGATATGGCCAACACAAAAAAACGCCCTACAACTGCAGGAGAAATTCACTAACGCAAACGAGAATGTGAATGAACGACAATTTTTTTTTTAATACTTACTATGATTTTTTTGTGTCATCATCTTAAAAACTGTCTTTTCTGCAGTGCCTGCAGTGCCTATCCCCATGTAAAACTTTTTGTATGGAATGTCACTTTCATGTGCGATTTTTTTTCAACCCCTAACTCGGGCCCAAAGGGTATGTAAGCTCACCCAGCTTTTTTGCCATTAAGAGCAAGACTAAGAGTAAGACTAACTAATTTCATAAATAATAAAGTGGCCAAGTGCGAGTTAGACTCGCCCATGAAGGGTTCCGTTGCAGCAAGTAACATAATATACATAGTACACATAGTTCTTGTAGTTCGTTGTAACTTTGATCGAAGTTTCAATAATAGTGTATTTATGACGAACTAAAAAAAAACTACTCATCAGATCGAGTTCAAACTAATTTTCGTTGGTAGTTTACATGGTAATGTACATCATATATTTTTTTTAGATTTTTCATTCTCTTACTTTAGAAGTTAGAGGGGGGGGGACACACATTTTACCACTTTGGAAGTGTCTCTCGCGCAAATTATTCAGTGGAGACGAAAATGATTTTAGAAACCTCAAGATCATTTTTGAAGACCTATCGATAGACACCACACACGTGTAGGATTGATGAAAAAAAATTTTTTGAGTTTCAGTTCTCAGTATGGGGCAACCCTAATTTTTCTTTTTTTGAATTTTTTTTGTTGAAATCTTAATGCGGTTCACAGAATACATCTACTTACCAAGTTTCAACAGTGTAGTCCTCATAGTTTCGGCAAAAAGTGGCTGTGACATACGGACGGACAGACAGACAGACAGACAGACAGACAGACAGACAGACAGACAGACAGACATGACGAATCTATAAGGGTTCCGTTTTTACGTTTTACGGAACCCTAAAAAATATATCAGAAAGACTATATAAAATATTTTTTTTGGAAATGAGAAATACTCGTTTAAATAATTGGATTTTGAATTAGACATGAATGGACAATGGCATAATAGATACCACTTACAGTCTCTACTTTGAGCGATCAAAAACTATAAAAAAACAAGATTTTGTCATTATTGAATGTGTAAGACCACTAAAACAGTATACGAGTAGAGTTTACTTTTCTGGATTCAGCACTTATTTTAATTTACACCGAACAAAACTGACGAAAGTTTGAAAGTGAAATACAAAACTGCATCCAGTTCCGAAAATATTTCATTGACAAAAATTTTCACTGACATGTAAAGAAAGTGACTAGCTTTTAGATAGCAAAACTATCCTAAAATGCACATAATATGTGTTGCCCAACATAAAAAAATGTATTTTTGGTTCTCAAACTAAGTGGTACATGTATGACTTTTGATTGATTAGGGGTTAACACACTATGATTTTATTGTCGAATATTTTGCATATAAGGTCAAAGGCAACCGGCAGTTTCAGCAAAAAGCCAACATTACGTGGTGTTCCCAGGCGGTCACCCATCCAAGTACTGACCGCGCCCGACGTTGCTTAACTTCGGTGATCGGACGAGAACCGGTGTTTTCAACGTGGTATGAACGTTGGCGATCAGAGAATTGAAAATTATCGTAATTTTCTGTTTTGTGACGTCATATGCTAAAATTTTATCACAGCTTTATCCATACAACTAGCTACAGCAAAAAGCCAACATTACGTGGTGTTCCCAGGCGGTCACCCATCCAAGTACTGACCACGCCCGACGTTGCTTAACTTCGGTGATCGGACGAGAACCGGTGTTTTCAACGTGGTATGAACGTTGGCGAAAGAGCGAGTGAAAATTACCATCATTTTCCATCTGTGATGTCATATACTCAAATTTCATTATAGCAGCAAAGTAGTTGGCTACAGCGAAGATCCATTATGACGCGGTTGTTCCCATACGGTCACCCATCGGTTATGTTTAATATCAAGCTAAAATAAATGGGAACGCCCAGGATGAAGACTAGACGAGTCAATAAAGTCAAGTTATTAATAAAAACCGTTGCTTATGTAACTATGCATATTTTAGAGCTAATTAATAGTTCTGTTTTATAGTTTATTTTTTGAACACTGAAATTTATAGTAAACCACCTTCAAGACAGTTTAATTGCAGTCAAAAGAAATACGAAGTCAGCGTATACCTAATTGACATAATCGCCGTCGTTGTAAACAATATACACAAAGACAAATGTGGCAATATACATAATGTCGTTCCTTCACACGCACACTTTAAAAAAACAAACATAAGCATTGCTCACGCATTCGACAAATTACTTTAATTTCCAACAAGAGCCGGAAAAAAAACGCTTTAACAATACAAAACTGAGCGACATGCGACGAAACGGCAGAAAAGTAGAAATAATAATCCCACGGACCATTACTTATCAGTGCTTTGTTTTTGAAAGAATCTTCACGGTTCACATTTTTTAGACTCGAAACGAGGTTTGATTCCAGTTTTCTGATAATTATTTTTTAAGTGAAAACTTTTTAGCCGCGTCGGGCATTTTTAGTAGCGAAAAATCGTATAGTTTTGCGTCACAGACATGTTAATGTAGCAGCGTAGTTTTCTTTTTTTTAAAGTATAGAGATAGAGAGACAAGACGAGCAAGACATGTGGCTGATGGCAACATGCCTGCCACATAACAGCACAGTAGCACGCAGCTGTTAGAACATGAAGAGTCTAAATCACTACCTAGCACCACCCTGCGCTCGTCACCCGGATATATAAGGTGTTTTATCTCTTAGCCCAGTAATTAGTAATCTTAGTAGTGGTAGGACTCTTGGCAGAGTCCGCCTGGGGAAGTACCACACCTTTGCCAATTATTCTACCGCCAAGCAGTACTGTGCAAACATTCCTGTGTTCCGGTTTGAAGGGCAATGTTTCCAGAGAAATTACAGGGCGTAGAGATATAACATCTTAGATCTCTGGGTGACGAGCGCGGTGCAGTGCTAGGTAAGGATTTGGACTCTTCATGTTCCAATAGCTGCGTGTCACTGTGCTGTTATGTGGCAGGCATCTTGCTTACCATCAGGCACATGACCTGCTCGTCTCGTCACTCTCTATTTAATCGCCAATTGCTACTTTGTTTTTAAGTTTTTGTTTAATTTTGTTGTTTTGTTTTCTAAATAAGTGCAATAAAGAGTTTATCTATCTATCTACCTACATAAAAAAAAAAAAAAAATCTGGAAATATTGCCCTTCACTGAGCATGTTTGCACTTACTTACTGCATGGCGGCAGAATAACTTGAAAATGAGTAGTGTTGTGTCGGAGATGCGGCGAGACGTGCTCGTTGGACCCTTCATGGATGGAAATCTTGTGAGTTCATTCTCATGCCGACATGCGACAACCTCTTGTTAGAATTGCTATTTTTCAATCGGTACATTTCTGCTAATGTTCGTTAATTGCGGGGTTTACTTAATCGTTTAGGGGTTGTAAATGACGTAGGGCCTTCCTTCTGTTTGAAGTCTGTTGAGAGCTACGTGTCCTTGTTATACTTAGGAAAAAAAACATGTTTGAATTGAAATAACTCTCTAGAGAAATATATATCTCTGTTTTATTTTTGTATATACAAATACTAGCTGTTACCCGCGACTTCGTCCGCGCGAAATAAATACTGAGGTAACTCAGGCAATAACTAATTTTATACCCAGACACATTTACTAAAAACAGCTTATAATAAAACAATTTCATCAAAATCGGTTCAGTTGTTTAGGTGTGAAAGCGGAAGAGACATTCGTCCCTCATTTCAACTTCAATTTCATCCCCATACAGTTCGAAATTACAAAATTGATATAACAAACATTTTTTGCCTTCGTGCCAAGTGCCTATATAAAGAGTTTCATAGTTTTCATCTTCAACGGTTGGGATCTTCCATGTTGACATTCATCCCCCATTTCAACCCCAATTTCACCCTCGTACAGTTCGAAATTACGAAATTGATGGAACAAACATTCGTTTGCTTCGTGTCAAGTGTCTATATACAGAGTTTTATGGTTTTATCTTCAACGGTTGGGAATTTCCATATTGACATTCAACCCCAATTTTACCCCCGTACGGTTCGAAATTACGAAATTGATGGAACAAACATTCGTTTGCTTCGTGTCCAGTGTCTATATACAGAGTTTCATGGTTTCATCTTCAACGGTTGGGAATTTCCATATTGACATTCATCCCTCATTTCAACCCCATTTTCACCCCTGTACAGTTCGAAATTACGAAATTGATGGAACAAACATTCGTTTGCTTCGTGTCAAGTGTCTACATACAGAGTTTCATGGTTTTATCATCAACGGTTGGAAATTTCCATATTGACATTCATCCCTCAGTTCAACCCCAATTTTACCCCCGTACAGTTCGAAATTACGAAATTGATGGAACAAACATTCGTTTGCTTCGTGTCAAGTGTCTACATACAGAGTTTCATGGTTTTATCTTCAACGGTTGGGAATTTCCATATTGATATTCATCCCTCATTTCAACCCCAATTTCACCCCCGTACAGTTCGAAATTACAAAATTGATAGAACATGCATTTAATTGCTTCGTGTCAAGTGTCTAGAAACAAAATTTGATAACTTTGAAAATCACGTTTCATACAAAATTTTCACACAACCATTCATCCCTTGTTTCACCCTCTTAGGGGTTGAATTTCGCAAAACCCCGTCTTAGCGAGCGCCTACGTGCTAAAAGGGACCTCCATGCAAAATTTCAGATTCCTAGCATTTGTAGTTTCTGAGATATCTTGATGAGTGACCTTTCGCTTTTATATATATAGATATACATTTCGTTGACAAAATCTACTTTGGCTGATTTTAAACATGTAAGTATTTCACTAATATTAGAAGCAGTCGACTCTCTAGTCGAGATTTTGTTCTCACCGCTGAAACTCAGGGTCTTCCCTTCCAAAGACTGAGTCAAACCCACAATAAACACACAGCTGATTATTATCTATACTTCTATACAAATAAATAAAATTGGAGTGTCTGTATTTAATATCGAATTAACAGCTTTTTACTAAGTTCAAAGGAAAGTATATACGGTATGCCTATCTAAAACTATTTTGAATGATTTTTTGTCTGTCTTTTTGTTCCGGCTTATCTCCGGCTGGACCGATTATGACGGGACTTTCACTACCAGATAGCTGATCTTTTACAGCTTAAGGCATAACATAGGTTACTTTAAACGCGAGTGAAACTGCAGGCACTGCTAGTGCTATCATAAAATGTTCGATTTTAATAAATGCTACGACGTAATTTAGTAGTCAAAAGGTAACGGTTTTTAAAGACCGCGGAGTAGCGAGACAAAACCGTGGGACAGCTACCGTCGCGGGTCAGCGGACTGATACACTTGACGGACTTTATAGATACGACCAATTTAATTTTAATGTTGACGGGGAGCGCCACCATCTTATTTTTAAATGTGAGAATATGCATAGTAAAATAGAATCAACGATTTTTATGATTCCAAATTTACATTTCATTTTCCAACTAGAGACCCGTCCCAACTTCTTCCTCGTCGAATACCGCCATCATCATCATCATATCAGCCGAAGGACGTCCACTGCTGGACGAAGGCCTCCCCCAAGGATCTCCACAAAGACCGGTCTTGCGCCGTCCGCAAACTCCGAGCATGGCTCTTTTCATTGCCCTTTGGGTAACTTTGAGCTTTCTTACGAGACCCATAGTAAGCGACCACGTCTCTGTTCCATATGTCATCACTGGCAAAAGTTTTTCGTCTTGAGACACTGCGGTAGTTTGGATGAGAAGATATAACGTAACTTCCCGAACGCTGCCCAACCAAGTTGGATCCGACGAGTGATCTCTTTCTCAAAGTTGGATCTACCCGTAACTGGACCGTTTGTCCTTGGTAGACGTATTCGTCAACAACTTCGAGCGTAGAGTCTCCTACATATAAAAGAGTGGGTATAACATGGTTGTTCAACATGATTTTCGTCTTGTCCATGTTCATTTTTAGACCTACTTTTTCAGAGGCTCTACTGAGGTCATTCAGCATCCTGCTTATTAAGTCGTCCAGGGTTTCAGCCATGACTACAATGTCATCGGCAAATCGGAGGTTGGTGATATACTCGCCGTTGATGTTGATGCCGAGTCCGTTTCAAGTACGCTCCGACCAATACCGCCAAAACTTTATCTAATTGATATCTATAGATCTATACCTACTCATAGCCTATGACATCTACAGAACTTTATATTTGTAATGGTCTCTGATTTATTGATTGTAGTGGATCTAATTAGCTACCGCTATTGAAAGTTGGCAAAGCTTTTTTTTATTTAATTTAGCCATTCCACAGACTCCGGGGTCCGGGATCCGTGACCTTTGTCATTTGGGTTCTTTTTTTAACATATTTCTTGGGCTAGGAGAAGAAAGTGAAAACAGAGGGAAGTTGGGAACATTTTTAACCTAATTCTAGTGCTAGTTAGTCCATTTTCGTCTGTTGAGCCGATCACCACCGGTTGGGTTTCCGCTAATAATTGACTCGACATCGTTATTTGCTATTTTCTAAACCGCCTCCTTCCGGCTCAAGAGCCTTGATCACTGCCGCATTTATGTCAGAGATGGTAAAGCTTGTAACCAAAGGCCCGATTCCCACAGCAGACACAGCAAGGATACGAGCACGATCCGCGATACTATGACACGTATCGAGAAGGGAGATCCGTGCTATCGCAGGTAGGTCGATCCCACTGTCTCTGTCACAGACATCTGAGGTAATCGTTGTTTGGACAAGCCAGCCTCCAAGCATTCTTAGCCTCGCACAAATTTAATTAGCTACTACATTGGAATGGTCTAATGAGGATGCAAGCATTTTTTCTAATAGATATGATGAGTATTATCACAGTATAAAGATATACTACCAGTAGTTCATCGCCTTTGATCTTGGGAGAAAAGCCGATAATATCTAAACACGGGTAGGGTTGTCACAAACAAAAAAAACGTGGCACCAAAATAAAATTAATTAATTTAGGACGTCATCGTCAGCCCGGAGCCGCGCTCCTGCAATACTAACATTGTAATGTAGGCAATGCAGGAGCGCGCTTCCCGCGTCTGACCCCGGCGACCCCGCACGCCCCGCACGAATGCCCCGTCTAGACGGCTTCGTCGAAGGACTGTATGATTTAATAGACTGTGGTATTATGGACTGAGGACAATAATACTCAATATCTACAGATCTATACACTAAAAGCTACTCTTGATATTTGGCGGACCCCTAGGCCTTACAACCTTATGGGTAGTGAGGCTAATTACCACGTCTTCCCCTCATGTCCACATTCAACACCGATATTAGAGATTCCTTTGCAACATTCTCTAAGCTCCGAACGAGCTCACCTTATTTCCACAGTGGACTACATAATATAATAATGATATCGGAGGATCTCGTGAAATTTTGGATTTTTTTCTTCGACAAAAGGTGGTAAGGACTCATCTAATATCGGTGGACCCAGGAGGCGCAGGGAACTTTTGCCAACTGATTTGATGTTGGGGGCCAGATCATTAAATCTCTATACTATCGAATCTCTATCTTTAGAGTCGCTAACGAAAAGTAAACTTTTTGAAAAATGCTGTTCCAAACTAATGAGACGAAAACCGTCTATGAGTTTTTGTAAATCAGTTAGAACAGTATTCCCATCGCCACCGCAAGTTCCATCGTCCAAGTACCAAACGTTTAGTTTGGACTGGAGACGTTGATGTGGTTAATGCCTGGGGCGAAGGTCGCAAGTCCGAAAGCATCACCCTGTTGACAACCAACGGAGGATAACATTGGATTGTTTTGAAAAGTTAATTTTGTGGGCTCGCCATAACATTTCCAAAGAAAATTGTAGAGGTCAGGAATTTTATCCTTCGATCAGCTTCTATTTCGTGTTCTACGGTGTTCCCAGGCGGTCACCCATCCAAGTACTGACCGCGCCCGACGTTGCTTAACTTCGGTGATCGGACGAGAACCGGTGTTTTCAACGTGGTATGAACGTTGGCGATCAGAGAATTCAAAATTATCGTCATTTTCTGTTTTGTGACGTTATATGCAAAATAAAGTGGCCAAGTGCGAGTTGGACTCGCCCATGAAGGGTTCCGTTGCAGCATGTAACATAATATACATAGTACACATAGTTCTTGTAGTTCGTTGTAACTTTGATCGAAGTTTCAATAATAGTGTATTTATGACGTGCTAAAAAAAAACTACTCATCAGATCGAGTTCAAACTAATTTTCGTTGGTAGTTTACACGGTAATGTACATCATATATTTTTTTTAGATTTTTCATTCTCTTACTTTAGAAGTTAGAGGGGGGGGGGGACACAAATTTTACCACTTTGGAAGTGTCTCTCGCGCAAATTATTCAGTGTAGACGAAAATTATTTTAGAAACCTCAACATCATTTTTGAAGACCTGTCGATAGATACTCCACACGTGTAGGTTTGATGAAAAATTTTTTTTTTAGTTTCAGTTCTCAGTATGGGGGGCAACCCTAATTTATCTTTTTTTTATTTTTTTTTGTTCAAATCTTAATGCGGTTTACAGAATACATCTACTTACCAAGTTTCAACAGTGTAGTCCTCATAGTTTCGGCAAAAAGTGGCTGTGACATACGGACGGACGAACAGACAGACAGACAGACAGACAGACATGACGAATCTATAAGGGTTCCGTTTTTACGTTTTACGGAACCCTAAAAACATATTATAGCCTCATACCTACATAAAAGTAGTTTCAGCAAAAAGCCAACATTACATGGTGTTCCCAGGCAGTCACTCATCCAAGTACTGACCACGCCCGACGTTGCTTAACTTCGGTGATCGGACGAGAACCGGTGTTTTCAACGTGGTATGAACGTTGGCGATCAGAGAATTCAAAATTATCGTCATTTTCTGTTTTGTGACGTCATATGCAAAAAAATATCACAGCCTCATACATAAATGTAGCTACAGCAAAAAGCAAACATTACGCAGTGTTCCCAGGCGGTCACCCATCCAAGTACTGACCGCGCCCGACGTTGCTTAACTTCGGTGATCGGACGAGAACCGGTGTTTTCAACGTGGTATGAACGTTGGCGATCAGAGAATTCAAAATTATCGTCATTTTCTGTTTTGTGACGTTATATGCAAAAAAACAAAACATAAAAAAAATATGCAAAATATTATAGCCTCATACATAAAAGTAGCTTCAGCAAAAAGCCAACATTACATGTTGTTCCCAGGCGGTCACCCATCCAAGTACTGACCACGCCCGACGTTGCTTAACTTCGGTGATCGGACGAGAACCGGTGTTTTCAACGTGGTATGAACGTTGGCGATCAGATAATTCAAAATTATCGTCATTTTGTTTTGTGACGTCATATGCAAAAAAACATATTATAGCCTCATACATAAAAGTAGCTTCAGCAAAAAGCCAACATTACGTGGTGTTCCCAGGCGGTCACCCATCCAAGTACTGACCGCGCCCGACGTTGCTTAACTTCGGTGATCGGACGAGAACCGGTGTTTTCAACGTGGTATGAACGTTGGCGATCAGAGAATTCAAAATTATCGTCATTTTCTGTTTTGTGACGTCATATGCAAAAAAATATCACAGCCTCATACATAAATGTAGCTACAGCAAAAAGCAAACATTACGCGGTGTTCCCAGGCGGTCACCCATCCAAGTACTGACCACGCCCGACGTTGCTTAACTTCGGTGATCGGACGAGAACCGGTGTTTTCAACGTGGTATGAACGTTGGCGATCAGAGAATTCAAAATTATCGTCATTTTCTGTTTTGTGACGTCATATGCAAAAAAACATATTATAGCCTCATACATAAAAGTAGCTTCAGCAAAAAGCCAACATTACGTGGTGTTCCCAGGCGGTCACCCATCCAAGTACTGACTACGCCCGACGTTGCTTAACTTCGGTGATCGGACGAGAACCGGTGTTTTCAACGTGGTATGAACGTTGGCGATCAGAGAATTCAAAATTATCGTCATTTTCTGTTTTGTGACGTCATATGCAAAAAACATATTATAGCCTCATACATAAAAGTAGCTTCAGCAAAAAGCCAACATTACATGGTGTTCCCAGGCGGTCACCCATCCAAGTACTGACCACGCCCGACGTTGCTTAACTTCGGTGATCGGACGAGAACCGGTGTTTTCAACGTGGTATGAACGTTGGCGATCAGAGAATTCAAAATTATCGTCATTTTCTGTTTTGTGACGTCATATGCAAAAAATATCACAGCCTCATACATAAATGTAGCTACAGCAAAAAGCAAACATTACGCGGTGTTCCCAGGCGGTCACCCATCCAAGTACCTACTGACCACGCCCGACGTTGCTTAACTTCGGTGATCGGACGAGAACCGGTGTTTTCAACGTGGTATGAACGTTGGCGATCAGAGAATTCAAAATTATCGTCATTTTGTTTTGTGACGTCATATGCAAAAAAGCATATTATATAGCCTCATACATAAAAGTAGCTTCAGCAAAAAGCCAACATTACGTGGTGTTCCCAGGCGGTCACCCATCCAAGTACTGACCACGCCCGACGTTGCTTAACTTCGGTGATCGGACGAGAACCGGTGTTTTCAACGTGGTATGAACGTTGGCGATCAGAGAATTCAAAATTATCGTCATTTTCTGTTTTGTGACGTTATATGCAAAAAAACATATTATAGCCTCATTTATAAAAGTAGCTTCAACAAAAAGCCAACATTACATGGTGTTCCCAGGCGGTCACCCATCCAAGTACTGACCACGCCCGACGTTGCTTAACTTCGGTGATCGGACGAGAACCGGTGTTTTCAACGTGGTATGAACGTTGGCGATCAGAGAATTCAAAATTATCGTCATTTTCTGTTTTGTGACGTCATATGCAAAAAAAACATATTATAGCCTCATACATTAAAGTAGCTTTAGCAAAAAGCCAACATTACATGGTGTTCCCAGGCGGTCACCCATCCAAGTACTGACCACGCCCGACGTTGCTTAACTTCGGTGATCGGACGAGAACCGGTGTTTTCAACGTGGTATGAACGTTGGCGATCAGACAATTCAAAATTATCGTCATTTTCTGTTTTGTGACGTCATATGCAAAAAAACATATTATAGCTTCATACATTAAAGTAGCTTTAGCAAAAAGCCAACATTACGTGGTGTTCCCAGGCGGTCACCCATCCAAGTACTGACCACGCCCGACGTTGCTTAACTTCGGTGATCGGACGAGAACCGGTGTTTTCAACGTGGTATGAACGTTGGCGATCAGAGAATTCAAAACTATCGTCATTTTCTGTTTTGTGACGTCATATGCAAAAAAAACATATTTTAGCCTCATACATTAAAGTAGCTTCAGCAAAAAGCCAACATTACATGGTGTTCCCAGGCGGTCACCCATCCAAGTACTGACCACGCCCGACGTTGCTTAACTTCGGTGATCGGACGAGAACCGGTGTTTTCAACGTGGTATGAACGTTGGCGATCAGAGAATTCAAAATTATCGTCATTTTGTTTTGTGACGTCATATGCAAAAAAACATATTATATAGCCTCATACATAAAAGTAGCTTCAGCAAAAAGCCAACATTACGTGGTGTTCCCAGGCGGTCACCCATCCAAGTACTGACCACGCCCGACGTTGCTTAACTTCGGTGATCGGACGAGAACCGGTGTTTTCAACGTGGTATGAACGTTGGCGATCAGAGAATTCAAAATTATCGTCATTTTCTGTTTTGTGGCGTTATATGCAAAAAAACATATTATAGCCTCATACATAAAAGTAGCTTCAGCAAAAAGCCAACATTACATGGTGTTCCCAGGCGGTCACCCATCCAAGTACTGACCACGCCCGACGTTGCTTAACTTCGGTGATCGGACGAGAACCGGTGTTTTCAACGTGGTATGAACTGTGGCCAATGATGAAATAAAATAATGCCATAAATATTATTCAGTCCTACGTTACCAAAAACATTAATGTATCTCATGGATCAATACTTGCGCACAGCTCTAAGCTAAACGATCCAACTGTTAGTATCCAGAGTACCTACTACATAACTATTAGCCATTAAAACAAAGAAACAAAGCGATAACATCTCATCAACCACTAAAATTAGGCAGTGAAATCGGGCTCAATTAAAAGTAAAATTCAAGAAAGTGCAAGTTACTACCGTAAGTGCTAACCCAGGTTTTACAAATGACACATACAACACTGTACTTTCCTAGCTCTTACGAAACAAAACTTAAGGTTCATTTTCGTGACGTGTCTATTACGAAGGTAACAATGATAGAACGAGCTTTTTTATTTGAGGAAAGAAGCGATTGTAATCATGACGAACGTCTGAACTTCGATACACTTTTACCGATTAACAATTTGATAGGCTTCGGTTGGGCAAAAAAAAATGTTCTCAGATTGAGTGACAGCATTCAGAAGCGGGGAAATTACGTGCCTTATTGTTTTAGTCTAGAAAACGACATAGATCTTGGAAGGAGAACAAAAGCGAATGGTTATGTACCTACGAACCGATGGATTGTAGTGATAAAAGTAACCATTCACTTGGAAGTTTTGTTACCGAATATTGAACGTGTCTGTTTAGTCGGCTACTAGATACAATCTGGCTATTTTCAAATCGAGAGTGAATCGGTTTCTTTTAGATCGACGCGTTGTATCTTAGACCGTATCTTCGTTTTTAGACACTAGCGATCAAGCGCGAGACTATCATTGTCGAAAACCGCAAAAACGTAATGTAAATTAGTAGTCCACTGCTTGACATAGACCTCTCCAACGATACGCCACACAGCCCTATCTTCGACTTTTCTTCTCCAGCCACTGCTTGCTGATTTACCTACGTAGGTTAATCGTCATTCAATAATACAAATCAGATTTTCATAAATGGTTTAGAGGACTGTCGTATTGTTATGGGCTGGTCATGCCTATTGTAGGACACAATTAAGACAAAAACACAGAATAGGGATCTATCATCTAACTAAAATGGTCGTGATTTTAATATTGCTCTATCTTTATTTTCGCTTGAAATTTATGAGTAACAGAAATAGCAGTCATAACCGATTAACCGGTCGGCGGTCGAAGGACGGTTCCCGAAGGATAAATCGCCACCAGAACAATATAAAGAAGGTAGAAAGACAAGCTTAACGCTCACAATAGTCTTCGATAGGGGCAACTGGAAGGAAGGGACAAAGGTATTTGCTTAAAGTTTAAAGTTGATACAAGGCAGACAAAGAGTAACTTATAGGCGACTTTTATCTATACTAATACTATTATAAACCTTTATTTGAATGAAAGCGCTAATCTAAGGACCTACTGGACCGATTTCAAAAAATCTTTAACCGTTGGATTTGTATAATATGTACCACGGGCAAAGCCAAGGCGCACCTCTAGTTCGAAATAAAATCATCAACAACTTCTCACTCTTATCACGTCAGATGAACGCGCCACACCGCGTCTTTCTTTTCTATTTCAATCAATCATCATTTACTCCTTTCATACGCATAATCGTATCTCACACAATTCATCCACACCTTTTTCGGACACCCCCTCCAATTACAACCGCTTACCATCGCGTCTTATGCTCTTATGGATAGTAAACATGTTAGGTTTTTTATATGTATAAAGCTACCCGTTCCGGCTTCGCTCGGATATTGTCGAAATAAAAACCATCCTATCTCTCAATCTCAACCAAATTACACCTTAAATGCCAACTTTCGTGAATTTCCGTTAACTTGATGAAAAGTTCTCTGGGAACAAACACCATGACACTGGATTTTTTAATATTAAGAAGGTCTACGTTAAGGCGGCAGTTCCCGCCGCAACCGCGACAGGAGTCCGCGACTGGACACCGCGATAAGCACTTGATATTATAGCTTTGTATGGGCGCCAGTTCGCGCCGCGACACGAGACTGAGACAATAGACCGAGACCGCGACAGGCACTTGACATTATAGCTTTGTATGGGCGCCAGTTCGCGCGACGACCGCGAGTCGGCGACACGAGAGCACGAGACCGAGACCGAGACCGAGACCGCGACCGCAACCGCGACAGGCACTTGATATTATACCTTTGTATGGGCGCCAGTTCGCGCCGCAACCGAGTCCGCGACACGAGACCGAGACAGGAGACCGCGAAGTGCAGCTTTGTGCGGGCGCCAGTTCGCGCCGAAACCGCGACAGGAGACTAGCTTTAGACCGCGATTTGTCCGATGCAAAGTAATAGAAAGTACCACCTATTGATTTTAGATTTGAAGACATTCAGGTTCACCTTTCGGGAAATAGATTTGGGTAGAGCGCTCGACAGTTTTGCAGTAATGCACTGAATCAATTTAAATGAAATATTTGGTACAGACATAGTCTAGAGGCTGAGACAGGACATAGGACAAAAAATGATACAAACATTTTTCGCATTAAAATATAGCTATGCGAAAAATTTTTGTATCATTTCTTTAAACTAGAAGCTTGAAACTTTGTTGCTAAATTTGATTAGATTTAAATAAATATGACATTCAAAGTTTTTATAAAAATTACCCTTCATTTGTAATTAGCAAAATAAATGGTAATGGCGGGTTACGGCGCAGGGCACAGCTAGTTCAGAATAAAAACAAAACTTTAAAACTAGTAGAAATGTACAAGGGAAACATTAATTAATACGAAATTATGAACCAACATAATGGTTGCAACCAGGTATTACGGCGAGAACAATGGAAAATGGTTAGCTAAACGCGAGATTAGAGCAGCCTCGATTTAGATAAGCCGTGAAATAAATGAGACCTCAGAGATTGATGATAGCACGATTATGAGACGGCTCGATCATAAGTCATCGCGGCCCGGAAGTTTCATTATTACAAATAAGTACAAACAATATAATATTGCGTAATTATAATTAAACTAGAAAGCATCTCGAATAGATAAGCTCGGAGATCTTCGAACACATTTCGGGTGTCACGATAATGCTTACATAAATAAAAATCTGCCCATCAACTTCGATGATAATAATAGAACGATATTAGCGGTGCCGATCAACAAATGGGTGAAAGTGAATTTCAATAGTAAAATGTGTTTTATAAACTATCCGAAGTCAAAAGGTTTCGTGTATACGAAGTAATTAAAAAACGTCAGTCACGATTCTACTGTTACCTAAAGTGTTATTTGCATTGGGAGAAAATGTAAGCGTAAAGTGACTTCACTTGATTTTGTCGAAAGAAGTTACTTGCGGTCAACGCTAACCACAAACCTCCTGAAAGGTAGGATCAGAAATGACGATCATTTGAGACAATCCTGACTATAGTCCAAGTTTGTTTCAAGTTCGTTTCACGGTACAATCACAGAATAAAGAAATACTACCAGTAGTTCTATAGTAGTAGCATAAGTACTACCATCCCTTTGATCTTGGGAGAAATGCCGATAATGTCTAGACACGGGTCACAGATTACAGAAATAAAACACAGATGGAACCTTCGTGAACAACACTGTGAGGCCCGTAATTAGTCATGTTGACATAAAATTGTCAAATTAACGTTCTAAATTACATGTATAATGTTGTCAGTCTTAAGAGAAAAGTCCCACTATTGTTGTCTTACCTTAGGAAATCTTCACGTATAATAAACACATCAATTGATATTTTAAAATATTAATATTATTACACCGATTATCCAAGGATTTCTTGTTACTACTATTTCCATTCTATGAAGAAAAGAATTTTGATTTTGCATGCAACTAGAAATTAACTTGAATGGCTAATAATTAAATTAGTGTAATTTACTCGCTTAGATAGGTTAAACAAAAATTAAAACAACCATCTTTACCACCAAACTATTTTTGATAAAATGCATATAGGATACCTGTAGGTATGTCCATAATGTAGGTCCAAACAAGAAACAAAAAAAAACTAACAAAATAATCATTTTAACAGATCACTTATTATTCTCCTTTTTTTTGACAAAACAAAGACTTTAAAATCAAGTAACCGTATAATATTTAAAAACTTAACAATTTAAAAATGTTTCATTTTACAAACAACGTTATGCATAATATTAACTTCAACAATATCTTCCTTCAACAAATGTTTTATTCTATAAACCATAATTTTATAACCAATTATATTGCCACCGTTTCACTTAGATAATATATCGAATGACATTACAATACAATACACTTTATTGGCACCATAAACAAAGTTGACAAGAAGTACACATAATAACAAAACAAAATGGGCACAAAAGGCGATCTTGTCGCTAAAAGCGATCTCTTCCATATAACCTTTTGATTCATGAGGAAACAAAATTTGTATTATTTTGGGCAGTGGTGCCACTAACATAATAAATAAATACACAAACAAATTTTATGATGTGTTAATGATTTTGTTTTTTGTACATTTTTATGTCATAAATAACTCGTTTTACAAATTTAACATTTACCAAAATTAAATTTGAAATTATATTAAATTGAATAATACAATGCCCATCAATAATTTGGTCTACGAGTATCTAAAAAAATATAAAATCTGTATTTTACCCTAAATTCAGGGAAAATAATTTCCATTTAGTATCGCCACACTAACCTATTTTCGTTGAGGTGTTGTGTTCCATTCATCACCAAAATGAAATCGCCTAAATTATATAAATTACAGTAAAAATATTCAAATTTTCCTATGATATTATGTTCCTCTTTCCTTTTTTTGTTTTTGGGAACATTGTTTGCAATGTTTGAAGACACAAGACGGCATATTTTAAAACAAAACTTAAAATCACACGGGACTCCCGTACAACACGGAAGTCCGTTTCATACTGACTGGAGTTTGTATTTGCTTCGGCATTTGTATTTCCTTTGTCTGCTTCAGTAGCTCTGTTCTGCGCGCTCCATCTGGTTTTATTTCTGTAATCTGTGACACGGGTAGAGTTGTCTCAATTTTAAAAACGTGGCGCCAAAACAAAATTAAAACATACGGAAGATGTCACGATGTCAGCCCTGAGCCGCGCTCCTGCAATACTAACATTGTAATGTAGGCAATGCAGGAGCACGCTTCCCGCGTCTCACTTCGCGCACCCCGCACGATTGCCCCGTCTAGACGGCTTCGTCGAACGACTGTATGATTTAATAGACTGGTACAATCGCCTAATCGTCGAAAATGTATATTCTGCGACTAGCGGTCCGCCCCGGCTTGCTTGTGTTTTACAAAGTATACCCGAAGCCATGGACGAAAAAAAACGTCCTTGCCCGAAGCCAATGAGTTTCATGTGCTAAGTAGTATATTACGAGGTAAGCTGTTGGTAACGATTCTACTGTTATGGGGTAAAGTGTGATTTTCATTGGGAGAAAAAAAGAGAATTGGGAAGAGATTCTTCGTTTTGCTTATTTTGATGAAACGAGAAGTGGAGGGATAGTGATAGTCGGTCAGCAGTAGTTTTTATTTATTACACATTTGTCTTTGCTTGAAAACGAAACGCATTTTCGGGGATTTCCAGAAATTATAATACGTTTAGGTAGGTACTCGCTTAGAATACATTAGGGGAATTATAACATTTTAAGCCACATCTTTACATCTGTACAAATAAATAAAATTGAAGTATCTGTTTGTAATATTAAAATAACCGCTTTTTCCTACATGCATTGCATAATATGAATGTATATGTAGATATAGTATAGACGATACATATACCAAAATAACATCTTTTTTTGTCTGACCTCCAAAAAATATTTTAAACAGCTAGACAATAATCATCGCCGTGTTCCGTACAAAAATTGTACATAGCAGTAATAAAAAATATCATTACTGCACAGGATACAAATAATCGAAACCCAATTATGTCCTATCATTTTTGTAGAAAATCAAATAATCCAAAGAAGCGTATCTAAAATGCCGTTTTTAAGAAGGGTTATTTTACTAAACATAGGTACCAATTTTGTCTCAAAATAAACTAAAAACTGTTACATTTATTCATTTATTGCAATATACCTATGCTTTGATAGAAACTTTGTTGATCCGCTTTTTACCGATCACTCATAAATCAGACACTTTCGCAGCAGTTTTCTTACGCTGGCTCTCGGTGTGAATCGTTCTTTATAGATTTGTGTTCGTTATGATTGCGAAACTGAGTGCAGATTTAGCGGAATTGTTTGTTGTCGGCGGGAGTCAATGGCTTCTGAAAGTGGAAGACGTGTTCATTCTGACTATTCAGCTCAAAATGGGATTGCCAAATGTAAACCGCGGTGCAACACCGATTGTGCAAGATTGGTAGAAGTGACAATCACGACAAGTTATCTTGTAAGCAATTAGACTGCCCAAAGGAGCAAGTAGCTTGAAGCTATTAGACTGCCCAAAGGACTAATATTAATAGTAGCTTGAAGCTATTAGCTAGCATTTTTTTTATTTAGCAACTCCAGACTCCGGGGACCATGACCTTCGTCATTTGTTTTTGAAGTGAAAACTTCTTTTGGAGCGCCACAGACAGATTTCTCGTGGGCTGTGAATTGAATTCTAGCGTTACCCTCGGGAATGATACGAAATCTTCGGGTAAACTCGGGACCAAGGCCATTGGCCATCCAGAAATGCGTCTGCATTTCAAGATGGCCAGGCTCATGGACACGCCCTCCAATTTCACCCGCGTAGTTTCTAAAGTAAGCTATCAAATTCTGAGTTATAAGTTTTCACTTCTATCGGCAGTTCCTATGACTGCCAATTTTTAGGGTTTCGTACCCATAGGGTAAAAACGGTACCCTGTTACCGCTACTTGGCTGTCCGTCCGTCCGTCTGTCACCAGGCTGTATCTCAAGAACTCTAACTAGACAGTTGACATTTTCACAGATGATGTATTTCTATTGCCGCTATAACAACAAATACTAAAAATAAAATAATATAAATATTTAACGCGGGCTCCCATACAACAAACTTGATTTTTTACCGTTTCGTGCTCGATTAGTCCGTTCTAAATAAACCAGATGACGCCACTAGTACACTAAAATGCGCATTCGACCTCGTCGTTAAAATTGTAAGGTAAAATCGAAATTCTAGAAAAACTTTTGGTTGAAAGCCTGTCTGTGGAAACTGCGATGGTTCATGTATACGGAATTCAAATAGAGCCAGAGGTTTTCTCCGTTTATTTGCTAATGGTACGGAACCCTTCGTGTGGGAGTGTGTGTTACAAAGTAACGTTATAATTCGTAAAACTACTGATTTGCGGCATTCTGTGTTAATTACGCTTGCGTTCACGTTATTCTAAATAACGAGCGCAGTGCAGTAGTGATACAAACTCTGAAACTACTAGGTGCTATTGTGATATTATTATGAGTAGAAGAGTCGCTTACCGTCAGGCGCCCGGTTAAGCTCGCCTCGGCCTAAAAAAATGTACAGATGTATTAATAGTTCCCAATAAATATATCTAAGGTATCTTCTATGATAACCTGAGGGTCTAAATAAATATTATACAGCCGAATTGAGAACCTCGTCTTTTGTGAAGTCGCTTAAAATATACCCGCTTTATGAAAAACGTCTGAAGGTTTGGACGATTGTCATGGAGACCAAAAACTTATGAACTTTATTTCCATGAGCATAAGAATAAAACTTCAATGCCTTCATTGGTGTGCCAGACACCCCCGCGTCTGAACACCCTTGGTCCTTTGGTCAGGTCTGTGGTCCCGCCACCCCACCACCTACCGCATCTCGGCTACAGAAGATAAGGAGAGCAGCGCACCGCGTTACCGGTACTCCTCTTCCCCTGCAGTTCGCTATCAAAGGGTGGCGAACTGGCAAACCAGTCAAAGCCGCGGCGGATAAGGAAAGGGGCGCGCCGTAATACCGGGGGTCCTATTCTGCCGCTGTCCGCACCCCACAACCGTGATGCCTACCCCCTCAACATCGCGGCCATCTCAGGCGCGCGGGTGCACTGCGCAACCTCTATGGCCACATGATCATTGGCTTGGAGGCAAAGCCGAGACGAGCGGTCCCACCGCTGGTTACTCTTTAACATCGCTATGTATACGGAATTCGAAATAAAGTCAGAGGTTTTCGCCGTTTATTTGCTAATAGTACGGAACTCGCACTTGGCCGGTATTTATTTACATTTATGTTTTTGGTAGGATAGGGATTTCTATCTGCCTGACTGACTTTTGGTAGTAGTCATAATGTACCTATTAGTGATTTATTCTGTGTATTAATTACATGTTTGTTACAATAGCAGTAAATAAAAAAAATACATGTACTGTACAACATTTACATTATGTAGGAATTAGGAATCACAAAAACAATGTGAACAAAAAATAATGTGTCCAAAGAAATTCCAAGGCAAAGAGATTGCATATATCTTATAACATAACATATCTGTGCAACGCTTGTAACCCAATACAAAAAAAAACCATATCCATAATAATACCCACACATTTACTAACATTAGATAACCATGAAATATTATACTCTAAAAATTAAAAAGAAACTGTTCCATGCATGTTAACTAACAATAACTTTAACAGTCCAGTTAGAATTCATTTCCTGATCATAGCAAAAAATCTAAGTTTTAAACAGGATAAATTATTGAGATTTATGTTCATAGACTTGTGTTTCTTATTAGACAATGTTCTTATTACACTTGTTAATTTTACTGTATTTTCTGAATGTGATCTAATAAGGAAATTGTTAGGGAATTTTGTGGGAATGCAAATAAAGCTATTCAAATATTACTGTATTTCAGTTTGAAGGGCAATGTTTCCAAAAGAATTGTAAACAGATAAGACTCTTATTGCTACACAAAAATTTTTTTTTATACTAACTTACAAAATTAGCATTAATTAAAATTAGTGCAACAGTGGGTGAATTTATCACTGAAAGCAACAGACAACCTTAGGACGACATTACAAGGCAAAGAGATGAGTTAACTTTAATGGCAAATTGACAACGAGCACACTGCTAGTACTGGGTAGTGGGATATAAATATTATATTTTTATTGATATCTATGTACTTATGTATTTTATATGTATTCTTAATGTATAGTTATTTGCTGTATATAATTTGTTGTCTATTTACTATATTAATTTACCTAAAATATTAAGGGCCACTTTGTTGTATATAATCCTATCCATGCATGGTTGCCTGGAAGAGATTGCTCTGAGCAATAAGGCTACCATTTAAAATGTCAAATATGTGTAATAGTTAGTTTCTTTTTTGTGTTGTGCCTTTTAATAAAGTTTTTGTATCTTATAAATTCTTCCTTTTTTTTAAGTATGTCCCATTGCTTTGTAGCACAAATAATAAAAGAGCATAGTCTCGTTAAGAGCTGAGAAATTAAATAATCTCACTAACCATTACTGATCTATGACAAGTGGAGGAGATAATCCAATCATCAAAGGGCAAACAGGAAAATGTTGTCCCCAAAACTTATTTTAACATTAACAGAAAAAATCAAACACAATATGTACTTAATTTTTTTCTAGATCTGGGAAAGTCTTGATCTAGACATCTCTAGCTGCACCGACAGAAGAGAAGAAGAACACATACAACCCTGCAAAAATATTAGGCAACTAATATAGTCATTGCAAAGTTTTTGATTTTATAAAATAGGTTTATTTGTCTTAGCTTGATACCTACAGAGAAAGCGTAAAAAATAAACTGAGGGCTACTTCAATTTTAATGAAATCTATTTAGAGTTGGCTTACATTTAAGATTATGAGATGTTTAATTGGTGCTGTATAATTTAATTACTTTATTGTTCCTGTAGGGTTCCAGGTAAAATTTAAGAAAGTCATTATAATCAAAAAATATTTTAAATGTTTTAATTTTCCTATACATGTATCATACTTGTGGGGTAAAGTTTAATTTATAAATACCAATACAAAAAAAATCTTAATTTCATTTATGGTTAATCAGATTATTTTCTAATATTGGAATTTCAATGATGAAGTCTCACTAAAACTCATTTTATTCTTCAGATTCTAGAATAAGTTTTATTTTCTCACCTTTTCCAAAGGACCCTTTTCCTTTCCACTAAGAATGACTAGTCACTGTAAACTTGTGGGTAGTTAAGAAATCTTCAAACACTCACAAAAAAATATTTAGAAATAAGAACATGTCAATCCTGGATGGTACCAAGGTGGACTGTGATTAGACCTTTGCAATTAAAGTGCAATCATGTGTCACAATAGTTGGTATTTTCAATTGATAATGTACCTGGGATATAGAAACTGTTATTTAATCTGTGCCGGCCTTTTCATAATGATTGGCTTCGATGGGCCATTGAAATGAAGTCAAAAGAGTTTACAGCTGATGATTCAGCTAGGTGGAGGCATTACATCATACAGAGTGTCCATTGTTAGCTAGGAATGTAGGTAATTTTACAAAGCAATTTCAATTTCAGCTCTCACTTTTGCAAATAGCAGTGTTCAAGTGTTTTATTTTAGAAACTAGACCAGGTACAAAGCATGTAGCCACCAAACACCAATTACATTTTTGTCATTTGAACGGTTTCAAGAAGTTTAGTATCTAATGTTGTATGGTTGAAAGGGAGGAATACAGCGCCATCTATGTCCCATAGGGAATGAGAGGAACAAGAGGATTTGGGAGGAACTGTTTCTGTGTGAGACAGCTGAGCATAGTACCTACTCTTCTAGGTCTTGGAGTTCATAGTTTAGTAAGTAGGTGCACGTTATTTTAATATACCTATAGCTATTGAATCTAAGTATAGCCTATGCTTAGTTACGCTAATAAATAGTTCAAAAGATTTACTCACCGACGTAGCCACTTAAAAACTCCCATGTCCTGATGAGAATCCACTTTTTCCTCAACTTATAGCACTGTATACAAGCCGTCTACACTTAACAGTATTTACTGTACAAAAAGTAGATTTTTTCGATATAAAACCGAAAGCCCGGCGACGCGAATAGCACGCGGAACATTACCGGCGCATTACGACTTCGCTTAGTAGAAAAACAGCTACCAACAATGATCACCGATATATTGTGCGGTCGGACAAAACATCACGAACAACGCGCCGCTCGCAATGACTTGAATTTAGTTTTTTGTACAAATTACTTTTCGTCTCGGTCCGGTGATCCACTGGTCGTGGAACGGTCGTCGCGCGTCGGGCTTCGTTCGAGTCTAGTTTGCCTCGGTCACAGGCGACTCGTCAACCGTGTAGTGCACCGACCACCTCCATTATTTCATTCCGCTATTTTATGATCACTTTCAGGGTAGTTGGTGAAAGATAGACAGAAAATAAACAATCAACGGTACCGCTTGGACGAGGTACTTACCCCAGTAATTTATCCTGTGACTTAGTTTTCTTGATTTTTGTGGCTTTGTATTCATTTAAAAACTTCTTCATTTTAATTATATGTATAATCTATTTGATTCCTTATGATTATATGGCTTTAGTTTTATTTAAATACATACATACGTTTTTCTATGAAATCTTTGTTTTGTTTATTTTCAGATTTTAGGGAAAAATGATAGTCAAAGTCAAATCAAAATTAGTCAAATCATTACATAAACTCTCATAAACTTTGCATTAGGTATTTATACTGTTACTTTTTATTTCATCCTATAATAACACCATTGTAAATGAGAATCTTATTCAGTGAAATACCTATTTGAAATAATTATGGTAAAACAGTTTACAGTTTGATGTGCATAAAGTTATTTCTTCGAAATAGGTACCTAGTATGAGTAAATTTTTATTTATTTGCTTCGTTTCTCAAACTTTGCTTTGATCACGGTTTTCAATATTTCCGGTTGGTAGGGTAACGATAATTTCTTAAAAATAGAATTTTGTGATAGCGATAGCGATAGCGATCCGAGACGGGATTTTTTGTAATGTTCGAATTTGTATGCAACCTGACACACAGCAAGCGGGCGCGATCCCATACTCGGTATCGGATCGCTATCGCTATCGGATAGCCTCTGTGTGACCCGGCTTTTAGTGGATTAGAATGAAAATCCAACTGTTTTCACAAATACATTTTTTTTCCTATTTCATAATATACACGCTACTGACACAGTAAAGCTTATGAAGTAAAGTTAAGAAGTATTTACTGTGCTACTGACGACGCTACAAAGTGCACTACTTAGGTTTGAAACACAAACAATATTTTTGAAGTGAAAACTTCTTTAGGCGCGCTATAGACAGAATTTTCGTGGGCTGTGAAATGGATTCATCAATCGTCACGCTTGGATATGATAAGAACTCGGATATGGATATGGATACGGAACTTGGATATGATAAGGACTACTCGTAACTCAAAGAAGCGGCACCGTTTCATGGTTGATGTTCCAAAGACACGGACTAAGAGGTTTTACTCTACTTTTGTGATAAGAACGTCTAGGCTGTGGAATGAGTTGCCAGAGTGGGTTTTCCCTGATAGTTATGACCTACCTATAAAAGGTAGGTACCAGGGCCACAGAAACAGTGAAGAGTTTCGATTACCTATCTCCAACAGCCCAGCGTTTTTCTCTAGATATCAGGACAACAGAAATTTAAAATAGTTGCGTTTGCCTCTAGGATGCTCTAGGTACCAGTACCAGGGCAATAGAAACAGTAAAGAGTTGCAATATTTTGTACAACTTCGTTCCATCAGAATGTCCCTTGACACCTCCCAAGTATTTTGAAGTGAAAACTTCTTTTGGCGCGCAGACGCGCTTTTAGACAGATTTTTCGTGGGGTGTGAATTGAATTCTAGCGTCACACTCGGGTATGATAAGAAATCTTCGGGTACACCCGTGTAGTTTCCAAAGTAAGCTATCAAATTCTGAGTTATAAGTTTTCACTTCTATCGGCAGTTCCTATGACTGCCACTTTTTTTTTAGTAGGATCAACGTCAGAGCCAATGAGCTGATATAGAAGCGATAATTTCGTTCAGGGTTCGGGATGCAGTAGAGTTCACTTGTGGCTTGTGGCACCATACCAAAGTCCCTTCAGGCGCGGTCCTAGCCTCGAGAATTTTGTAGGGGGTCCTGGATTCTGGTTAGATCCAGAGTGCATGGCCATGCTTATTATACTAATCTAGGTGGTCATGTCACCATGCTTAGAAAAATCTGTGTGTGGTGTGCCGAGCCACCGAAACAAGTTTTCATTTTATTGACCGTCCGTCAACTTTTTATAATGCATGCTCTACTTGCACAACACAAAACACTTGAATATGACCCAGAGCTCCCAAAATCCCGACTGTGCAGAGCCAAAGTATGTGAAACAACTAGAATATATACGTCATTTGCGAGAGATCAACTATACTATTTAAGAGCATACCTTTACAATAAAATTAATCCTATCTTAAACATGTACTCCATGAATAGACACTTATGTAAGCAAACAGTAATGAAATGGCTTCTATCCCTGAATTATGAGGAAACTGAAACAGTCCTCAAAGTATCTTTATAAAATACTAATTTAAAATGAAAAATTAATTAGAAAATACTCGACAAGTGGTAATATTAATGACTTTCCATTCCCTTTTTATCTCCCCGTCCATTGTTCCTTACCTATCTCCAGAATCCCTTCCCAATCATCTACCTAAATCAATATCTATATATATAAAAGCGAAAGGTCACTCATCAAGGAATCTCAGAAACTACAAATGCTAGGAATCTGAAATTTTGCATGGAGGTTCCTTTTAGCACGTAGGCGCTCGCTAAGACGGGGTTTTGCGAAATTCAACCCCTAAGAGGGTGAAACAAGGGATGAACGGTTGTATGAAAATTCGTGATTTTCAAAGTTATAAAATTTTGTATTTAGACACTTGATTATGAAGCAATTAAATGTTTGTTCTATCAATTGTGTAATTGCAAACTGTACAGGGGTGAAATTGGGGTTGAAATGGGGGATGAATGTCAATATGGAAGTTCCCAACCGTTGCAGATAAAACCATGAAACTCTGTATATAGACACTTGGCACGAAGCAAACGAATGTCGGGTCTAGCAATTTCGTAATTTCGAACTGTACGGGGGTGAAATAGGGGTTGAAATGGGGGATGAATTTAACCATGGAAGATCCCAACCGTTGAAGATAAAACCATGAAACTCTGAACACAGACACTTGACACGAAGCAAACGTATGTTTGTTCTATCAATTTCGTAATTTCGAACTGTACGGGGGTGAAATTGGGGTTGAAATGGGGGGTGAATGTCAATATGAAAGTTCACAACTGTTGAAGATAAAACCACGAAACTCTGTACATATACACTTGACACGAAGCAAACGTATGTTTGTTCTATCAATTTTGTAATTTCGAACTGTGCGGGGGCGAAATTGGGGTTGAAATGGGGGATGAATGTAACCATGGAGGATCACAACCGTTGAAGATAAAACCATGAAACTCTGTATAAAGACACTTGACACGAAGCAAACAAATATTTGTTCTATCAATTTCGTAATTTCGAACTGTACGGGGGTGAAATTGGGGTTGAAATGGGCGATGAATGTCAATATGAAAGTTCCCAACCGTTGAAGATAAAACCATGAAACTCGGTATATAGACACTTGACACGAAGCAAACGAATGTTTGTTCTATCAATTTTGTAATTTCGAACTGTACCGGGGTGAAAATGGGGGATGAATGTAATCATGGAAGATCCCAACCGGTGAAGATAAAACCATGATACTCTGTATATAGAAACTTGACACAAAGCAAACAAATGTTCGTTCAATCAATTTCGTAATTTCGAACTGTACGGTGGTGAATTTGGGGTTGAAATGGGAGATGAAGGTTTTTTTTTAAATAAAGAGTGACGAGACGAGCAGGACATGTATCCAAATCATTACCTAGCACTGCACTGCGCTCGCCACCCAGAGATCTAAGTTGTTACCATCTCTAAGCCCTGTAATTTCTTTGGAAACATTGCCCTTCAATATGTCAAAATGGAAGTTCCCAATTTTGTAATTTCGAACTGTACGGGGATGAAATTGGGGTTGAAATGGGGGATAAATGTCAATATGGAAGTTCATAATCGTTGAAGATAAAACTATGAAACTCATTATATAGGCACTTGGCACGAACCCAATAAATGTTTGTTCTAGCAATTTTGTAATTTCGAACTGTATGGGGATGAAATTGGAGTTGAAATGGGAGACAAATGCCTCTTACGCTTTCACACCTAAACAACTGAACCGATTTTGATGAAATTGTTTTATTATAAGCTGTTTTTACTAACCGTAAATGTGTCTGGGTATAAAATAGGAACTGCCTGTGTTACCTTGGTATTTATTTCGCGCGGACGAAGTCGCGGGTAACCGCTAGTAAATAAATAAAATTAATTAAAATTGCGTACAATTGATTATTATTATTAATTATTATTCTGGCTTTTTTGCATGTCCATGATTTTGATTATAACATCTTATATTATATATTGTTAAGTAATTGTTAATAGTATAAAACTCTTGCAATTTCGATTTAGACTTGCATGTCTCCATTGATAATAATCAGATTATGTTAATTGTATAATTCAATTTATTTGCCTAATCCAATAAAATTAAAATGTGGTTAACTAAGTTTATGTAGTCGGGGGAAGGCCTTGGTATCCCATCGCACAGCATAATCCTAGTTTGGGTGCCAAGTTCGCCCTACCAAGTTTACAGATATAATTATTGAACGATTTAAATGTATTCATTGATCTACCAATGTTTGTTGATGAAAATAAATTATTCTATTCTATTCTATTTCAACAAGGCCATACTTGTTAATTGATTCACACAGTAACTAAGTCTAATACTTATGACCTTAGCTGATAGCGCTGACTAAATTTAATAAAATACTACTTGTCTATTTCAACAGATATCAACTAAAATAATAGATGTCACTTAAAAAGTGGCCATGCTTACATGGGGCCGGGTGGGGCACATATGTGTCGAATGCCGGAACAACTCTGGACCATATGAACAACTAATTGGATCCCGCAAGTTGTACAACCAGCCGGCCGGCAACCTAGGAAGAGATGGCGAACCGATTTAGTTACTTTTAAGGTAGATTGGAGGACTGTTGCTCTGGACCGGTGCAATTTGAGGGAGCGGAGAAAGGCCTTTGCTCTGCAATGAGGCAAGAAATAGGCTGAGATAATTATCATAATTTATATATATATGTAGTGTGTTATGAAACAATGAGTTTCCCCACACATTACAAATTACACGACACAGCATTTTCAATTGAGTTCCAATTTCTAAGTATCACTATGCTCGCTGTCAGCCATAGATTTAATATGGTTTGTCGGTTTGTCCATCTTCTTTCTTAATATATATAAATCTCCTGTCACGATGTTTGTCCGCAATGGATTCCTAAACTACTTAACCGATTTTAAATTAAATTGGCACACCTTGAGCAGTCTGGTCCAACTTGAGAGATAGGATTGTTTTTATTTCGATTAATAGTCTTTAAATGACAATATCCGAGCGCAGCCGGAATGGGCCGCTAGTAGACTTATATATAAGGACATGGCCAAAGATGCGACAAAATGGCACAACCGCGTGGGCCTAAAAATGCAATTTTAATGATTACTGCAATTTCAGTTCACAACGGTCAGTGCGCGGGAGTGAACGAGTTTTTGCTGGCCCGCGAACGCGGCACTAACGTAGTTCGTATGGTTTAAAGCTACGCGAGTGTCGACAAAACGGCACGAGACAAAACGTAGCATCCACACACTGGCCCAGTGGAGGCCAACGCGAGTGTCGACAAAATGGCACGAGACAAAACGTTGCATCCACACACTGGCCCAGGCAAAAGCGAGGTAGGCCAATAGGAGAACAGTACGCTACTAGCCGAGCGCCTTTGTTTTGTGCACAAAAACCGACACCGGTCACGAGAGACGAGTCGAGACAAAACAGCCCTATACACACTGGCCACGTGCCGTCACTCGGCCAGCGAGGCGAGCGACGCGAGTCATCACAAAACGACCCTCCACACACTGGCGTTGGCCTCCACTCGGCCAGTATGTATAGAGATAGAACAACTTAGATCTCTGGGTGACGGGCGCAGTGCAGTGCTAGGTAATGATTTGGACTTTTCATATTCCAATAGCTGCATGTCACTGTGCTGTTATGTGGCAGGCATGTTGCTTACCATCAAACACATGTCCTGCTCGTCTCGTCACTCTTTATTTAAAAAAAAAAAGTCCTAAAGTGAGAATTTAGTACGCTATAAGTATTTAACATTCCATATTAAGAAGCAAGGATTGTTTCTGACTGACTGAATTCTGTTGACTTATACACTTGACTAAATTGAACCTGTTGGCTGATAACTGTTTTTCTAAGTCATGTGCATAATGCTGCTAATATAAAAACGGCGCAGGAAAACATCATGAAGAATGCAGCATGTTCCAAAGAGGTCCTTTCGAGGTCATGCATCATCCATCAACTCAAACTGGGGCAGCTGTGCCACTGTGCTGGATTATGGTTTTGAAGTGAAGAAGGCATCGAGCCCCATAGTGGGAATATTTAGTGGGCTGCAAGAGTCAGAAGATCGCCCGTAAAACCCATAAGGTGAAGGTGGCGAAGTGCGCCAACCACAAATATCTTGAAAACTACCGATTGGATACTAATAGTGACACCTTACATCGATGATACAAACTAAGTCATTGTTCTTGGTAATTGTCACAGATGTCTCTAGTCCTGTGAATTTGAGACACGCGCCATTTTATTTTCACTGTCATTCTAAGTGGTGAGGAGAGATGACTGTGGAATAATCGTATGCTACGAAGTGCGCATATTCGTACAACATTTTATACAACATTTCATACAACATTTCATACCGTTGTGTTATGGAAGGTATAAAATGTTTTACGAATATGTGCACTTCGTAGCATACTGTATTTGTAAAAGTACTTACTTACTTCGTTTTAGGTCATGCGCTGAAGAAGACCAGCTTAATTTCTTAACAAAATGTTCCTGAAATCGCCCCAAAACTAAAATATATAAAACTTTGATTTCTATTAAGTACTCCAAAAAGGGTAACGACAAGTTCACGAAACGGCGCCGGCGATTCAAATTTTGTACTAAGTTTACTGGGATAAATGCCGTTTTCGCAAAAAAACTCCAGAACTCAGTAATGGAATATCCCCAATTTACCCTCAAACAAATTTTCTTCCCCGTAAATTCTCAAAAACTTTCTCCTCCAAATTTCCCTCATAGCTATTTTTAATCCCCACAAATTTGGGGGAAACCCCTCAATCCAACAATCTCATGCGGGCCAATTTTGACAAAAAATCTTCGGTCGAGTGCATAAGTCATGTTCGGCGCCATCTATAATAACTTTATTGAATCATTTTTTTACTCGTTTGGAAACGTAATATTATTTAGCTACCAAAAATCTAAGACGTTTTACCTAACTACGTAAAACGTCTTTGTCAAAAATCGACTATTTTCTATCATACAGGAAAGTCTTAGTGAAGAACAACACTATCACATTTTTTTTCTATTTAGGTTTAATACATTCTCTTTGTCATCATAGTGATTACTTACTCTGTGAATGTCATTGTCAAGTTGAATTTGTTTTGATTTTCGAAAGCTGTTTACAGTTGCGTTTGATTCAATTTTATATTTTCTCACGATTACCTTGTGTTTTTCTGTTTTCCATTGTATATTTTCTGTAGTTTTAATGGACGAGCTTCGTGGGCCCAATATACAAATAGTTTTACATGTTAAAGAAGGTACAGTGCCCATAAAAGATAACTTAATTTTGCTTATGCATTTACATATAATTTTTCAGTTTTTGCTAATTTTATAGTTATTTTTAGGGCTCGGGTTTGGTTTTCTGAGATCTTCGTTTATAGTAAGCGGTTCTTTAAATGGGTACATGCTAGAGACAGATCCTGTGGTCCCCGCACATGCTCCAGTTTTTGATGCAGAGTTAGTTTGGGAAGCTGATAAAAGAAGATTTCGAAGGTATTTAACTATTTTATTTTATAATTTTAGTAGAGTGATCAAGTCACATACCACCATTTTTTTTTTTTGTTATTTTTTTTTTTTTTTTAATTTTACAGCTCCACAGACTCCGGGGTCCGTGACCTTTGTCAATCGTTTTCTTTTTATTACATGAATCTTGGATTGGAGAAGAAAAGGAAATAGGGGAGAGTAGGGAACATTTTCTTGCTAATTCTAGGACTATTTTATTTTCTAAGTAACCTCCTCCCGGCTCAGCGCCTCCACCACGACTGCATTTCTATCCTTGATGGCATGACATACCACCATTAAAACACTTTACACTTCTGTATTTTTTTAAAGTCCACCTTGTTTTATCCCAATATAAATATTAGTACCTGGGTGACCGAGCTTTGCTCGGTCTAAATACTAAATATACTTAGATACCTACAGATAAAAGACTCCAAGAAATAGATTTTCTTAAAAAAAACGAATTGAAAAAAAAAGAGTACCCCGTCTGGATTCGAACCCGGAGCTACTAATTCGTGACCGCTATGAGCGCCCGACTTCCCGTCTGAGCTAATTATGCTGTCGCGTCACGAGGCGAAATTTACCATCACATTCTAATGTCTAATGTGACAGTTTTTCATTGTCTAAAAACGCGCATAATATGCGTTTTTTTAAAATAAGACCTAGTTAGATCGATTTATCATCCCCGAAATCCCCTGCATACGTAATTTCAAGAAAATCCGTCGAGCCGTTTCCGAGATTCATATTCTATATATATATACATATTTATATAGGTACAAGAATTGCTCGTTTAAAGGTATAAGATTATAATGCTTTTATCATCTCAGAAAGTACTTTGGTAGGTACTATTAAAAAAAAACTTTTCCAACTTGTTTCTTCCATGACCAGTATCACCAGTTTCACCAGCCTTACTACCACTAGTAACACAGGAAATTAAATTTCCTTCTGTTACTAGGTCCAGTAGTATGTAATAGGTCTAATAGTAGATGGGAAGTTTATTTTTACCCATCATATTACTTCAGCCAAATTCAGGTTAGTACTTCTTTTGTTTCAACAATATGACATAATTACTTGTAAATAGATTTAACACAGATCTTTTGAGTAACTTTAGGCAATTTATAAAATACAAACATAAAGGACTCAACAAGTTTCATTAAAAAAAAGTCATTTAAAAACAGTATTTTGTAGCTTGCTAATAAAAAAAAGTGTGTCCTTAAACACAGGCCACACAGCAACTGCAGTTCAGATATTTCAATAGAAATTACACAATTTTTTAATTATGATCATAGCAACATGCTTTAAATTCCTATTCTTGTCATTACTGTGAAGTTCTTTAGATTATCTATGGAATTTTTAATTGCATAGAAGCATGAAATGTCTTAATACTGCTAATTTTGGTTCTGTAATATATTTTTCAGTCTTCGAGTGCAGAATGTGCCAATTAAGGTGGAGGTGTTCTCGATGGGCACCCAGGGGCGGAAGGACAAAATTGGGTATCTACTGCTCAGCTTGCTCGGTGCCCAGCCTTGCCCCTCCAATAAGATAACTGATGTAAGCTCTTTCTATATAAAATTAATCCTTGCGTATAAAATTTTCTGCTATGATTTGTCAGCAATGAATCACGCAATTTTAACTAAATTTTGTACACTGTGTGCGATATGCGGTTTGATCCAACTGGAGAGAAGGGATAGTTTGTAATTCAATTCGTAGTTGAATTTTTTTTTTATTGTAACTAAATTATTTTTTTATTAAATGAAACAGACCTTTAGTAATATTTTATGTGTATTTGGATTTTTATGTTGTGATTGAGTAGCCAAAAAGCTAGGACCAGTGGCAAGAGCATCTCACTTCTCAGGTATGAAGTCGTAGGTTTTCTCTCCTTTTGTACCTTTTGAACAAATGAAAGAAATCTATTTTTCTTCTTGAAAGAAAACTTCTTTTTAAAAAAGTATTCTAAGTTTTCTAAAAAGAAGTTTTCTTATTTTTTAAATCAATAAATACATTTGTATTGTAGGTGAAATACTCGTGGCACAGATTGCTTGGTGTTAAATCGGAGGGTAAATGCTGCCATCCACAGCTGATGATGAGCCTCTCTATAGAAGACAGGGTCAACACTCCTACACCCGTAAGTGAAATTTATTAAGGAGAAGCGTGTCTGTTTTTGAATGTTTTATTTTTTAGGTTGGTATTTCTTAAGGTTTTTTTTTGTTTTATTTAGTGGAATTAAAAGTTTATCTAGCCATACAATATGTACAATTTTAATAATGTTTTAAATGTCAAAGTTTGGATGTTTTTTGCTCAGTCATGTGCTCATGTCATAAAAAGTTAAAATAAAAGTCATAAAAAGTGAAATTTGGAATTCTAGTAGTTATAGTCTGAAATAACACATGGGCTATGATACTATGATGGGTCACACTTCTTGGCAATCGTGTTTTTCTAAATTATAGTTTAACTTTAATTAAGCTTTCTTTGTGAGAATAGAAGTATCAGGAAAAATAATTATGTATTCGAAGGCGAATACTTACCAAGTTGTTTACGAGATCGACACATACAACGAAATTAGATGTAAAGTATTAAACAAAATTAATGTTTGTACATTTCATCCCGAAAAAATGCAGAGTCCCACAAGTAATGTACATTTTCTAAATTCTATGCAGACCAACTCACAAGTAGAATATAAAAACAATTTGTCTGCATGACAACAAACTTAACAAAAATTGAATGTGATCAACAAATTGTAGCCACTAAGGGCGATCATAGATAATGATGATCTAAAAAGGATCTCTTTCAGGTAACCTATTAAGTTTTAAGGAGAATAAATACAAGTATTCTAATATACGTTTTTATTTTTCAGAGAAATGAACTCCGAATGTTCCACAGCAATGAAATAGCTTACCCTACTGTTGACCCCAGCAACCTGCCCACTGCAAAGAGTATGCTTATGACATTCAGTAAGTGATTTATATAGTTTTTAACTAGCCTAAATTGAATATTATAATAATTCATGAGAGGATGCCCACCATGCGAAGTCTTTGGTTTTTGAAAGAAAATTGTCAACTTGCATAGTTCAACATCTGAATATTTTTCTATCATTCTAAGTTTACCATTGACTGTCCTCTCATTTCATTAGAAAATTTAGTTGATTTCGCAAAAATTACGAAATTTAGTCAAGAGTTTAATTTTAAATTGAAATCAACTTTAGTTTTTTCGGCGAAAATTAGTTGATGAATAAAGTACTTTGACTTCATATGTTTCAGACGACTACATAGCAGAGAGTAAGAAGACCGCATCATCAGCAGACCTACAGCCTAAGTTGCTGTGTGATGAGGGCCTCATACAAATAGGAAGTGGCAAGCATCAGTTTGTTCTCAACTTTGTTATAGGATCGGTTGAGAACCTTGATATGGTGAGTACCTTAAAATTGTAACCCAAGAGAAAAGGGTGACATCAAAACTAAAATTTGATTGTTGATAGACATTACATCATCTAGCCCCAAACTAAAGTTACGGCTGGTCTAGGCGGGAGAAAAGTTACGGCTGGTCTAGTCGGGAGAAAAGTTACGGCTGGTCTAGGCGGGAGAAAAGTTACGGCAGGTCTAGGCGGGAGAAAAGTTACGGCTGGTCTAGGCGGGAGAAAAGTTACGGCTGGTCTAGGCGGGAGAAAAGTTACGGCTGGTCTAGGCGGGAGAAAAGTTACGGCTGGTCTAGGCGGGAGAAAAGTTACGACTGGTCTAGGCGGGAGAAAAGTTACGGCTGGTCTAGGCGGGAGAAAAGTTACGGCTGGTCTAGGCGGGAGAAAAGTTACGGCAGGTCTAGGCGGGAGAAAAGTTACGGCTGGTCAAGGCAGGAGAAAAGTTACGGCTGGTCTAGGCGAGAGAAAAGTTGCGGCTGTTCTAGGCGGGAGAAAATTTACGGCTGGTCTAGTCGGGAGAACGGCGACTGCCGATCTGGAGCCTTCGGGTTCGAATCCCACGCGCACCACGGTCTTTTCTACGACACGTACCTAGAATCTTTTGAGGTCATGCGTGATCCACTGATCCGCACTGGTCCAGCTTGGTGGATTATGGCTATGGCTTTGACTCTCGCCTTACGAGAAAAGGCTCCGATTCATTGTCCGGTTCCGAGGCATTGGGAACATTTAGTGGGATACTTATGTTATGGGCTGAACACGTGAGAAATCTATTAAGTTTTTAATAATAACTTTTTCACGCTTCTTTTCATAGATTGGTGTAATAATAAGAATTATGTCATTCTTTTCAGTGCCTGCCTGAACCGAATATGAGTAAAGGAATTGATTGTTACATCTCTTATTCAGTCTTCACACACAACATCATGACTGACAGGTACTATATTTTTATGTTGGCCTTCACTAACTGTGCTCCATGAATGCTGTAAGGCCGTAACACATCTCCTGATGTTATATTAAGTGATCTTTGCAAAAACATAATTACCTAGCACTGCACTGTGCTTGTCACCCAGAGATATAAGATATTATATCTCTAAACCCTAATTACTTAAAAAGAAAAATACATTTGAACAGTGACATAGAATAGATAATACAGATAGAACGGACACTCCCCACCCCCCGCCAATTTTAAGCTTCCTCCCCCTCGCGGACGCGAATCGGATTCAACGAAGGGTTATATCGGACGATAATTTTCTATGAGAATACGACCATAGTTAGTTAGTTAGTTAGTTTAGCGGGGCCTTTTCCGCACCTAGCCTCTTTATTGGGCCATTGTACGTGACTCATACTTCCCTTTACTCCAACCAGCCCAGGCCGTCCCAGAAGGCAAGCATCCTGTTAAGGTTGCGACAGGCATCCGGAACAGACGATGGAGATTGGAGGAATTCTGCCCGTTGATCTGCCACACTGCTGCACTCCACAAGTACATGCTGTGGCGTTTCTTCTTCCTCCATGCATCCTCTGCATAGAGGACTGTCTGTTACACCTATAGTATATAAGTGCTTATTTAGGGGACAGTGACCAGTTATTGTACCTATAACTTTACGAATTTTGTCCCTGTTTAGTCTGATGAGGTTGCGGGCAAGTTTTTTAGATGCTTCCGGAACAGCATTTTTTGTTTGCCTGCATCCTTCATTGTTATTCCATTCATTTAAATGGGCTTCTTCGGTATTTCTACGCAGCCATGTTTTTATTTGAGCCTGGGGTATAGGCATGAGTGGTTCCGGTCCATGCACCTTTGTCTTTGCTCCCCTTTTGGCCAGCTCATCTGCTGCGTCATTACCTAGTGAGTCGCTGTGTCCTTTAATCCATTGAAGGGTTACTTTATTCGCACCCGTTATGGATTGGAGTGCATTATGGCATTCTAGTATTAGGACAGAGGTTATAGTATTATTTTTAAGGGCTTGAAGTACGGAGGCGCTGTCGGAGACAATTTTGATGTTTAGGTCTCCAACATCTCTGGCTGCGACTGCCTGTGCTGCCCTGGTAATGCCGATACATTCAGCTTGAAATATTGTGTTTAAGTTGCTTAAGGTGTTTGATATTCTTATGTTTAAGTCATTTGAGAAGACACCAGCTCCTGTACCGCATGCGGTTTTGGAGCCATCAGTATATATCCTAACTTCTCTGCTGCCAGAGCTATCTTTCGGTTCTGCGTTGAGTTGGATATTGTATCTACGATCAAAGACATGTTGGCATATTGTTCTATCCATGGGTGCCTCAAGAAGCGGTATGTCTTCCATGACCCGTTGTAGAACTTTTGAGTGTCGTGTTTCAATGTTCTGTTTCCACAGTCCGTTTGCTCTTAGTCTTAGGGCGGCTGCCGTGGCCTCCTCCTGTATGACTAAATGTAGAGGTCTCAGGTTTAAGAGATACTCTAACGCGGCTGATGGTGTGGTTTTCATACATCCAGTGGCTGTTATGCTCGCTAAGCGTTGTAGACTCTGGAGTTTATCTTTTGCTGTGGTCAGTTGTGTTCTGGGCCACCACACAACCGATCCGTAGGTCAGAGAGGGCCTGATAACTGATGTGTATAACCACAATGTGATTTTTGGATTGAGACCCCATACAGAGAATACGACCATGATGCTGTATTATTTAACAAAATGGTACCAAATTTTTCGTCTATTATACGAAACAAGAATAAGAGATTTTTCATTTCATAAGAATTTCTACAAAGATTGAATCATTTTTATAAACTGTGTTAAGCTATTCTGGTTAGAAGTACGCGCCAACACTGAAGTCCTGTGACGAAATTATTAAACTCGTTGTTTTTAAACTGCGGCTTTCGTTAATCGTTGTGAAATACGTCAGTGGCGCCAATAACGTATGGTAACGAGTGATGGCGCGGAGTATAGTTCGGAATTTACGAAGTCACTAGTCACTAGTGTTGCCAATTTAGTGGATTTTTTTACTAAGATTGCTACTATTTCTTAGCATTCAACCGACTCAAAAAAAAGAAAGAGGTTCTATATTAGACTATCTGTACTTTTATATGCGTCCATGTATATATTATGTCGGTCAATAGTGAACAATGAATATAGGATTTCATCTAGTAGTATGCTTATTTAAGATTTCGCAACAACCGTTCATTAAAAGCAGTAAGAGGATACGAGTACATTGACTATTGGAATGGATAGTTCCAAAAAAAAATTAACGATAAAATATTTTTAAACTAAAACTTATTCAGTAATTAACGGCTTTGACATTGATTTATAAACTTTACCGGTTCTAGTACTACCGGTACTACTACGATTTAGTTTCATTTCTAACCAACTTCAAAAAAGGAGACGGATCTCAATTCATTTATATGTTTGTTACGTGATAGCTCCATTTATTGTGAAACAAAGGACATAAGCCCAAATCACATTGAAAAAAACCCAGGTGCCACACCTGGGTTTTTTGATGTACCTCGGATTTTAAGTTATTAGTAATAATATTTTAAACTATCGTCATCATCCGTTTGAGTGGCTAACCTGCGTTTTTTTGCCTGTAGAAGTTTTGTAGAAGTTAGTGTCAAAAGCTCGTTTTATGGAACAAAATATATTGTATAATTTGGTGTTAATGATATAAAAATAATATACAGAGTGTAAATACCGGCTGAGTCATAAAGATATATATCAAACAATGCACGAATATGATTAGGTTCTTTTCGCGATGGGTGGCCTTGGAATTGAATTCAAATTTAACGAGTGTAAGTAAAATAATTCATGATAATACGCTTATTTTTGGTAATGTACTTTGGACTTTGTATTCAATTATCAGTATGCTTACATCGCGGGTCAAATCTGGACAAGTACTAGCACAAGCACAGCACTAGCATAGGCCTGGGATATGAGGCGCAGGCCCGCCGTAAGCACGCGTGCAAGGCGTGCACAGCACGCGGGCGGCACGCTCAGGGGGGCGGCAAATCGAGGGATTAATCACGCAATTCAAAATTAAAAGTTCTCAAATTATGATTTACAATGCTACGATCTACCATGTTCAAGCAAAGGCTAACTAAGGTTATTTAGCTATAATTTCAACTACCTACTACTTCGTTAACCCGCTACTTCATTCGCGTACACAGGTGTTGTGGGCGTATTAGTATGATATAAAAGCATTTTTAACAGCCTAGCCCGTTTATTAAATCAGCAATTTCGTCAAACAGCTAGGCAAATAACTTGGATCGCTAACAAGGCCAGTTTTAGTACTACTTAGATTTTTTTTACGGCGCCCCCTTTCTTTATAAACGCGTAGGAGGAAGGGGCGCCGCGCCGCAAGTGAACTTTGTGTACGGCGCTCTGGGCGGTCGTCCTACCTTAGCTTTACCCTAACGTCGTTACTGATATTTGATATGTAATTACTTGCCTATCCTGTTCATTTCATTTAGATTCACTGTCTGCCTCCTAATGCCGAAACTCCCTAATCTGTCAAAATGGCGACGGCGAACAACAAATTCGAAATGTATTTTTTCTATCTTACCCCTTTTTTGTGGAGGATTTTGTGGGGTGTGGTTACACCACCTGGTAGAGACGGTCGGATTATGTCGGACTCGATATCATGGGTGGCCATGGTGTCTCTACTGACTAGAATCTCAACGGGGTTCCATTTTTGCCGCTGACGACGGGAACGCGGGGCTGCTATCGCATTCTTCCGCGAAACCGCGGCATGCCCGTCTCTGGGCTCTCCTATGGGGTACAACCCCGTCACTGACGCACATGAACCCAGGATACGACGCGACCACCTCGGGAACCAACTAGTAAATGGTAAAAAAGACGCGGGGGCGCCTCCGCGTCTTTTGATCCCATGCAGCCCCACCGCGTTTGCCACCTAACGTTGTCGCCCCCCGTCAAGGCTATGGCGCGCTGGGTGAGCGGCTTACCCTAATACTAACTGTGCTCTCCTGCTGCAGAACCCACAACCACGATGCCCACCCACAACCACGATACCCACAAACACGATGCGCATCGTAGCCCACCCTGAGGTGGGGTACAATGCACCGTACAACTTACATGGCCGCATCGGCGCCAGCTTAGAGGCAAGGCCTACACGAGCGGCCCCCTCTAGATTTCTCTTAGCTTCACTGTGGAAGACCAAGCCACGACTACCGAGCCCTCCACTTCGTCAATGCGAGAACTCTTCAGGAGGGTTTCTAAATTAACCTAACCTAATTTACGGGGTCCAAGTCACGGCGTCACGTCTCGCATTCGCCCAACCTTGGCCTACCTTGCTGGGCTGGCCTGGCCTCACTGGGGGACGGAATCCGCGCATTTAGCTCCAGTGATACGCCGGAAACCAGCGGCGTGTCACTGTCTCGTCACCGATGCACTTGAACCCAGGATACGCCGGAGACCTACCAGTAAGTGAGTGTCAGACGCCCCCTCATCTTGACACCCCTGGGCCTCCCGACGGGTCAGGTCTGTGGTCCCGGCGCTTACCACTTTTCGGTTGCAGTGGATAGGAACAGCGGTGCACCGCAATAATGACAGTCCTCTTTCCCTGCAGCGTGTAGGCTGCCCGTGAACGTAAAGATCAAGTAGCTGTATTGTGCTGTGACTTATCGAAGGCCTTCGATGTCGCAGACCACGAGACCTTAGCTTTAAAGCTTAAACACTATGGCATAGCTGGAAAATCATACGAGGTATTGACTGACATATTACGAGGCCGCTCTCAAGTAGTGGATGCTGGCGATGGCGATAATAAATCAGATCCACTGCCTTCGTCTATGGGAGTACCGCAGGGTTCGTCGGTGTCAAATATAATGTTCTCTCTCCTACTAAACGATCTCCCCGATGCCGTAAAGGGTGCAGGCATATTCATGTATGCAGATGATGTGGCTGCCGTAGTAACAGCTCTTTCAATAGAGGAATTGGAAGAGAAATTAAATTCTGTAATTAACGGCTTAGTGACTCGTTGGGAAAAAAAATTCCCAACGAGTCACAGTGTGACTCGTTGGGAACCCACCTCTTAAATTCATGGTTTAGAGCTAATGGTTTTATGTTAAATTCAAAAAAGACTCACTTCATTCACTTTTGTCTGTCGGGCCATCATACAAAACCACTTAAAGTTTCGCTAAACGGTGTCAGAATTGAGCAAGTACAGAACACCACGTTTTTGGGATTCGAGACTGATCGCAGCATGACGTGGGAGCACCACATCGACAAGATGTGTGCTAAAGTCAGCAGTGTGTGCTTTGCGTTAAGATCCCGAGTATCCCGAGTGGTGTCTGCGGATGTGTCGCGGGCGTGTTACTTTGCCACAGTGCATTCTCGGTTACAATACGGCGCCGAGCTATACGCGCGCGCTGCCGATTGGGAGCGTGCGTTCCGAGCCCAAAAACGTGCCGTACGTGCTATCGTTGGCGTATCGCAATGCACATCCGTCAGACCATATTTCAAAGAGCTTGGCATACTTACGTTACCTGCTATTTTGATCTTCCAGGTGGCTGTGTATGTCAGAAATAATCTAGAATCATACAATACACGAGGAGAGAGACATTCTCGTAACATGCGTAACGCGGATAAGCTGGATGTTATACCACATTCTGTCACGAGGTCACGGAAGTTTACTCACATTATGGGACCTGTAGTTTATAACACGTTTCCCAAAATAATTATATCTGCCCCAAGTTTCGGCAGCTTCAAAAATAGATTAAAGTACTGGCTTATTCATCAAACTTTTTATAGTTACACCGAATTTTTAGAGAGTGATGGCAAAGTCCTATAAAATGTATAGAAACATTTGACATGGAACATATTATACTCATATAATGCTTGACAGTTTTCTGTACAATAATTATTATAATACAGTAAAGTAGTAATTTTAAACCTTGAAAATGTATACAATTTGTATGCTCTTTCTTTTGTTTTTATTAATTGACGTGTAAATTGTACATTTATGAATAAAGTACTTTGACTTTGCCCCACCGCATTCGCCATCGAACGGTTGTGACACTCTCAAGGCCGTGGCAGGCAGGGCGAACAGCGCAGTGTAATTCTGACCATCCTCTCCCGCCGTGGCCTCCGATTTTGATGTATTTTTTTTCATTTAAAGTTTCCTTGCAGTGGTTTTTAGCTATGTTTGGTTTATATCGATTCAAAATAGCCGCCACAAAATAGCAGATTTCATTTTTTTCACTACTCCCCTCATTCCCTCCATATGGGTATCAAATGAAAAGGCTTGACTAGTAGTATACTGTACAAATTTCAAATCCAAGGTGATTTACATGATCTAGTACCACCTTGTCCTTTTTTCTATCGGAATGCTTGTAGCTCGAAAAAGTGACATCGTTTCATTCGTTTCAACCACGAACGAAGAGATTTGACTCTACTTTTGTGATAAGAACGTCTAGGCTGTGGAATACGTTGCCTGAGTGGGTTTTCCCCGATGTTTTTTTTTTTCAATTACATTACAATCTTTGTGTCTTCAAATCGAGAGTGAATCGGTTTTTTTCTAGGTAAACACGCTCCATCGTAGACCGCATCGTCGGTTAACATCAGGTGAGATGGCGGTTAAGTGTAAACATATAAAAGTTAAAAAAAAGGTAGTTAGAAGTTAATCGAAATTTTTCACATTTTTTTTTGTTATTGACAAAACTTAGAGTAAGTAGTCTTGCGGCGGCATAATCGGTATTGCACGCGGGCGACAAAATAGCTAGCGGCGCCCCTGATGAGGCGTACTTGAAGAGAGGTATATGCTAAGATGTTATGATGATGATGATTACATCGGATTGCAAACAGTATTGGTGAACTTTAAAAAAAACGCCTACAAATATACACTGATAAAAAAACATGTTAGCCACTAATTTGGGTTATGGGAGTGGTGTAATTTTTTTTCCTAAAATATATTTGCATACAATTATTAGATTTTTTTGAGATTAGATACAATTATTTTGTGCCGAGGTCAGGGTACTATTTGGGCCATGTCTCCTATGATGTTTCTGTTTTTTTGGTAGATCATAGTTTTGAAATATGAAAACAAAACTAAAAATTACTTTCGTTTATTTTTGTTCAAGTTTTTTATGATCGTCGTTGAAATTTGGTCAATTAAGTTTCTGAATTTAATTTGAAATTAAAACTGATTTTTGTTTATTTGGCGCAAATAAATTATTAAGCAATGACTTCAACCTTAAAATGTGATTTGAGTATAATAAACTCGCTTACTATTCTCACAATATTTAAAGTTTTATGCGATCCTTACTATAATGCGAATAAATAAATCACTATTTATCAACATACAAAAGTAATATTTTTTTTAAGCATTAGTAATAAATTAAATCCGGAACTAGCAACATTATCCGACGGCCATAAGTTGATAACAATTCGTAATGTTTGTTTACAACATTGAATTGGAGTTTTGAGTTGAAAAATCATGTACATAGTTGTTTTTTACTGTGCTGACATGAGATGTAAATAATTAGTTTGTGCAGTGTATGATACTCTGATATACCTAGTGAACTGTGATAACGCCTTTTAAATGCAACTTTTGAACGTTGTTGTACCTAATCTAATGTTCTGTGACTAGCCTACCTATAATGAAATACGTGATATGTGGAGTGATTAATTAATATATTGTCAGAATAAAGTTTTCTCTTTGGGTAAGTGTACTTAACTAAAAATCAATTCGTCCATGGTACCTTTATTATCTCCTATTTTGTTTTAAATCTTCTCCCTTCTGATTGTTGATGAAAGTTATATTTACCTACATTAAAGATCGAACACTAACTAGGTATGATTAACTCACGGGTCATAGCTATTCCATAAAATAATTTAGTAACCCTAGATGACACGCACACATGCGTAAATGTGTTCGAACGACATATGCGTAGTTGTGTGAGTGCAGGTATGTCAACTGCACCGTCTGTATAGATTTTAGGCCGAGTGTCCGGGGTGTGACAGTGAATGAAACAAGGCATCATTTTAGTCAAGAATATGTACTTAAAACCCATGTAACTACCCACCAATTTAATATTGTATTTTTTTTCCTGATTTCCTGGCAATTTTATTTTATTACAACAATCTTACACTATTAGTCGATAACTCACATTCGTGTACAATGTTACACAAATACTTGTTTAATTCTAGGGTAGGCATGACATCGACAGCGTCAGGCGTATGTGCTCAGTTCAACCAGCGTACATCTCTCCGGCTCGCGACGGATCTGGCAACCCTGAGCCGGTACTTCGCTGAGTGCCCGCATGTCGTCGCCAAGATATGCGTCGGAGATAGAGACGTTGGTATGATTCAAGCGATTTTCAACCTTATTACGACTATTGTGGGTACAAAAAAGTGGTAGGTTTTTTTTATAGTATAGAGCTATAGAGTGACGAGGCCAGCAGGACATGTGTCTGATGGTAAGCAGTGCCTGCCCATAACAGCATAGTGACACGCAGATATTGCAGTATGAAGAGTCCAAATCATTACCTAGCACTGCGCTCGTCACCCTGGGATATAAGATTATTTATCTCTATGCCCTGTAATTTCACTGGTAACATTGCCCTTCAAACCGGAACACAGTATTTTTTTTTAACTATAATAGGTTCGCACTTGACTTTTTCGGCTGATGTTAAGCGACGATGCGGTCTACGATGGACCGTGCTTACCTAGAAGAAACCGATTCACTCTCGATTTGAAGACACTGTGCAATAGGTTTACCCTTAAACTCAATATTACAGAATCTGTGTAACTAGTTCAAATTTACAAAAACCCTACCTGAAAGTATGGTCATGTTTGTAAACATAAACAAGATGACGTCATTGATAATGAACGGTACCTGCGACCTGCGACGGCTGGGTTCGGGCGCACCTGGCTTGCAAATCTACCTACTTTTTATAATTCGAATTACGAAATATATGTACTACAACATTCGTCCATAGTTATAAAGCAAAATAATAAATAAATAAATAAATATTGGTGGACAATTTACACACAACACCATCTGACCCCAAACTAAGCAAAGCTTGTATGATGGCGGCCAAATAGCTGATATAATACTTATATAGTTTTAAATACATACTTATTATACATATAAACACCCAGACACAGTGCAAACATTTGAATGCATCACAAAAATATTTGCACTGGGTGGGGATCGAACCCACGAACCTCGGCTTCGCAGGCAGAGCTACTACCAACTAAGCCACGAGGGCAGTCAGTAGGTAGGTATTATGCCTACTCTACTACTAGCTACTCTACTACTCTCTACTACCTACTCCGTTTAATTTTTTAAGTTATTATTGGTTAAATTTTCCTTCATACTTTTTTGGGTTTGGGACCGGAAAAATGATATCCAATTTAATTGTTTCAATCTTTATGCGCTAAAATCTAAAAAAAAACGCATTTATGCATTTTCAAATAGTTTTAATCGGGTAGTTACAACGATCTTGTGTACTTGTTTTAACTTAATTTTAATTGTTCTACACACATCGATACACACACTAGCCCTTTTAACTTTAGTGCAGCACACCTCAATAATTTTAGTGCTGCTCCAACTGACCTTGACTGCGATCGACACGTAAAGAACTGAAGAAAATGCAAAGGATTATTACATTTGTTTTTTAAGTAACTTGAGTCAGGCAAGAGTCACGGTTGAGTGGTCGTGACCTTGACAATGAATAACATTTAAATAAATAGCACTGATACTATCACTACAAAACTCATGAGTATGGGCGGGTCGGTTGAACCGTGCAGAAGAAGCTCTTCTCCACGCGGCCCAAAGAGTCATGGCGGTGAGAGTATGTCGGGGATACCGCACACTCTCACATGAGGTGGCCTGCGCTCTCGCCGGATCGCTTCCATGGTGCCTGGAGGCCGAGGTTCTGTCCTCGGTCTACCAGTGTCGGGTGCGTGCGAGAAATCAAGAACCCCGCTTCGCACCACAGGAGGTAGTGCGATGGCATAGAGAGGCCAGGGCCATGGCTCTGGTGAGGTGGAAGGAGCGAGTTCTCTCAGGGCCCACTCAGAGGGGAGCTGGTGCTCAACGGCTCCTCGAGGCGATCCGGCCCATTCTCCCTGAATGGGCCCAGAGAGAACACGGAGTTCTCACATTCCGAACTACGCAGGTGCTCTCGGGACATGGTTGTTTCGGGAGGTACCTGTGTAGGGTCGCCAGAAGGGAGGAAACCCCGGTGTGCCACCGGTGCGGTTGCACGGAAGACACTGCGCAACACGTGCTGGAGGCATGTCCAGGGGAGGAGCAACCGCGGCTATCCCTAGCCGCGGTCGTGGGGGCGGACCTTTCGCTGCCGATAATCTTAGCTAAGATGTTGGACAACGAGAGGTCGTGGGAAGCGGTGGTCTCCTTCTGCGAGACAGTCATGTCGCGGAGGGAGACCGAGGAGCGAGAGAGAGAAATGGATCCTCTCGCTCCTCCGTGGAGGAGGAAGCGGATACGGGGGCGAGCCACTCGGGCTCGCACCCCGTCTCCTCTTGGAGAGCCTGGGGCGTCGAGTGTTTAGGGCCACTCGGTACCCCACCTAGGGATAGGCTCTCCCGAGACGGTGACGCGCCGCTGGTTTCCGGTGCGTCACTGGAGCCAAAAGCGGGGGTTCCGTCCCCCCGCGAGGCGGGCCCGCAAGGGTGTTGGCGTTGGGTTGGAGTCGTCGAAGGGAGTGCGCAGAGTGACCCCGCGACACTGACCTGCTGCCATGCCGAAGAAACCTGTGGGGGTTTTAGTCGGTAGGGGCACCACTTTCAGTGGTGTCGAGCCCGACACACCTGCCGTGTCCCTACACGGTGGAAGGTGCGTCAATGCATTTCCCCCACAAAAAAAAAAAAAAAAAAAAGGCAAGAGTCACGGTTGAGTGGTCGTGACCTTGACAATGAATAACATTTAAATAAATAGCACTGATACTATCACTACAAAACTCATGAGTAAATGTCAGTGACCATAAATTGCATAATTCCCGTGTTTTTTTTTTCATCAGGAAACCCTCGACTTATTATTGTGGTGGCGGCCATTAATGTATAATAGTGTAATTTACAATTCAAGCCAAGCAATTGAGGTTGTCGTGTAAAAATATGTAACCTGTCATTTTGTAACGGCGCCGATGGCTATCTTGGACCGCTTTTAATTTTTTTAGTGACTTCAGGGTAGCGATTCTTAATCCATTCGATTGCATCCGACACGGAATCTCATCTCTCGGTCTCTCTCATACTAAACAGATAAGACAAAGACCGAGAGATGAGATTCCGTGTCGGATGCAACCGAATGGATTTAGAATCCCTACCCAGATTTATTTACGTTTCAAACAATAAAATCGAAGTCGGTTCATCCGTTTGGGAGCTAGGGAAAGACAAAGACATACATCACACACCCTCCCTCGCACACGCAAATTTATAAAACAACGTAGTTTTTGCTTCGAGGTTAAAAATTACGTTGTTTTATAAATTTGCGTGTGCGAGGGAGGGTGTGTGATGTATGTCTTTGTCTTTCCCTAGCTCCCAAACGGATGAACCGACTTCGATTTTATTGTTTGAAACGTAAATAAATCTGGGTAGGGATTCTAAATCCATTCGGTTGCATCCGACACGGAATCTCATCTCTCGGTCTTTGTCTTATCTGTTTAGTATGAGAGAGACCGAGAGATGAGATTCCGTGTCGGATGCAATCGAATGGATTAAGAATCGCTACCCTGAAGTCACTAAAAAAATTAAAAGCGGTCCAAGATAGCCATCGGCGCCGTTACAAAATGACAGGTTACATATTTTTACACGACAACCTCAATTGCTTGGCTTGAATTGTAAATTACACTATTATACATTAATGGCCGCCACCACAATAATAAGTCGAGGGTTTCCTGATGAAAAAAAAAACACGGGAATTATGCAATTTATGGTCACTGACATTTACTCATGAGTTTTGTAGTGATAGTATCAGTGCTATTTATTTAAATGTTATTCATTGTCAAGGTCACGACCACTCAACCGTGACTCTTGCCTTTTTTTTTTTTTTTTTTTTGTGGGGGAAATGCATTGACGCACCTTCCACCGTGTAGGGACACGGCAGGTGTGTCGGGCTCGACACCACTGAAAGTGGTGCCCCTACCGACTAAAACCCCCACAGGTTTCTTCGGCATGGCAGCAGGTCAGTGTCGCGGGGTCACTCTGCGCACTCCCTTCGACGACTCCAACCCAACGCCAACACCCTTGCGGGCCCGCCTCGCGGGGGGACGGAACCCCCGCTTTTGGCTCCAGTGACGCACCGGAAACCAGCGGCGCGACACCGTCTCGGGAGAGCCTATCCCTAGGTGGGGTACCGAGTGGCCCTAAACACTCGACGCCCCAGGCTCTCCAAGAGGAGACGGGGTGCGAGCCCGAGTGGCTCGCCCCCGTATCCGCTTCCTCCTCCACGGAGGAGCGAGAGGATCCATTTCTCTCTCTCGCTCCTCGGTCTCCCTCCGCGACATGACTGTCTCGCAGAAGGAGACCACCGCTTCCCACGACCTCTCGTTGTCCAACATCTTAGCTAAGATTATCGGCAGCGAAAGGTCCGCCCCCACGACCGCGGCTAGGGATAGCCGCGGTTGCTCCTCCCCTGGACATGCCTCCAGCACGTGTTGCGCAGTGTCTTCCGTGCAACCGCACCGGTGGCACACCGGGGTTTCCTCCCTTCTGGCGACCCTACACAGGTACCTCCCGAAACAACCATGTCCCGAGAGCACCTGCGTAGTTCGGAATGTGAGAACTCCGTGTTCTCTCTGGGCCCATTCAGGGAGAATGGGCCGGATCGCCTCGAGGAGCCGTTGAGCACCAGCTCCCCTCTGAGTGGGCCCTGAGAGAACTCGCTCCTTCCACCTCACCAGAGCCATGGCCCTGGCCTCTCTATGCCATCGCACTACCTCCTGTGGTGCGAAGCGGGGTTCTTGATTTCTCGCACGCACCCGACACTGGTAGACCGAGGACAGAACCTCGGCCTCCAGGCACCATGGAAGCGATCCGGCGAGAGCGCAGGCCACCTCATGTGAGAGTGTGCGGTATCCCCGACATACTCTCACCGCCATGACTCTTTGGGCCGCGTGGAGAAGAGCTTCTTCTGCACGGTTCAACCGACCCGCCCATACTCATGAGTTTTGTAGTGATAGTATCAGTGCTATTTATTTAAATGTTATTCATTGTCAAGGTCACGACCACTCAACCGTGACTCTTGCCTGACTCAAGTTACTTAAAAAACAAATGTAATAATCCTTTGCATTTTCTTCAGTTCTTTACGTGTCGATCGCAGTCAAGGTCAGTTGGAGCAGCACTAAAATTATTGAGGTGTGATAAACAGATAAGACAAAGACCGAGAGATGAGATTCCGTGTCGGATGCAACCGAATGGATTTAGAATCCCTACCCAGATTTATTTACGTTTCAAACAATAAAATCGAAGTCGGTTCATCCGTTTGGGAGCTAGGGAAAGACAAAGACATACATCACACACCCTCCCTCGCACACGCAAATTTATAAAACAACGTAGTTTTTGCTTCGAGGTTAAAAATTACCGGAGGAATTGAAAAAGAGCAAGCAATTGAAATGTTTGCACTGTGTCTGGGTGTTTCTACGTATAATAAGTATGTATTTAAAATTATATAACTATTATATCAGCTATCTGGCCGCCATAGTACAAGCTTTGCTTAGTTTGGGGTCAGGTGGTGTTGTGTGTGATGTCCACCAATATTTATTTATTTATTTTTAATTAAGCAATGAGCAATTAGAAAACAGTGTCTGAATAAGATGATGAAATAAAACTTTTTCAGGTATCTGTAGTATGGACCTCCGTAAACTGGTCCCTACGGAGGACCTGCGGCGGTTCGTCGCCGAGTTCTGCAACGCGGAGCGCGCGCTCACCATCAGCGAGCGCTGCTTCGTGCTGCCTAGCGCGGCCGGCCGCGGCGCGCGCCGCCCGCACCTAGACGTCGAGGTGGTGCTCAGGTACCAAGGAGTCAAGGAAACACAGGTAAATTGAGTGGGGTTTGAACCACAAATTATACTTTACCAGGTATCTGCAGCATGGATCTCATTAACTAGATCTGACACCGCGAGATGACGCTCAAAGACCTCGGGATCAAGGAAACACAATTTTATTTGACAAAGCTCCAAATAGCATTTTAAATAGTTGCCATATAGGCACGGTTGCGCGAAGTGTCTATCGCGCGCATTCTCCAGCGACGGGCCGGCGCACCGTCACTTTACTATACGTATATCCGCAGCGGTCACCGGCGCATCCACTTTAGTATGCGGAACGAAGCTGTTGAATTGTAAATGGAGTGAGGTATATAGTAAATGGTTCATCGCCGAATTCTGCAACGGGGAGCGCCGCCCGCACCTAGACCTCGAGGTGGCGCTCAGATACCAAGAGGTCAAGGAAACACAGGTAAATGGAGTAGGGTTTGAAGTTTGAACCATAAATTATACTTACCCAGGTAACTGTAGCATGGACCGTAACTATTCCTCTCACCGCGAGATGACGCTCAAATGTACCGGCCCCAAGAAAACACAGGTAAATAGAGTGGGGGTTAAACCACTAATGATCCGTTACCAGCTATCTGCAGCTTGGATCTCAGTAAACTGGACCTCACACCGAGAGATGACGCTCAAATACGTACTATGGGAGCCAGATAACTGCTACATTACTAAAATAGTTGTATCATCAAGTTTAGTTTGTAAAACCAACAAAAAAATGACGAAGATATAGAGCTCAGAAGTTTCGAGTGACGTGACGTCATTGTACGATTTTTACGAAGAGGTGACATCACAACCCCACATCCGAAACTTTGATGATATCCTTGTCGATTTTAAATAATTTGAAGAAACAAAAAATACGGGTCTCATAAATGTTTCCATAATTTATCTGATATACTATTTAGTCTGGTATTTTTTTGACCCAATCATCATCTCAATTCGCAGAAGCCATCGGTCCTGACTGCCCGTAGTGCGACCCAGCTTGAGAGCGGCCGGCGACGCGACGCCGCGCCCAAAGACATCCTGGACTATAAGAGCGGGAGCTGCACCAACTTGGACCTAGACGTGGGTGCGGGATACACCAACATGGCGTCTAGGAACACTGCCAGGTCAGTTCTATAGTTCTATGTTGCTACTGACGTTAAAAGTGCATGTTTTGAACATTTCAAATGATTTGATTTGTGTTGCTCAACCATGTTGCAGCAACTATACGAAATAGATAATAATTTCAATCCTACTAATATTTTAATACTATTTTAATGCGAAAATTTAGAAGTTTGGATGTTTTTTGCACAATCAAGGAACGTCTGAACGGATCGAGTTGAAATTTGGACCAAAGACTACAGTCTGGAATAGCACAGGCAACTTTTTATCTCGGGAAAATGACGGCAACTGCTTGGGTAAACGGGGCACAGCTAGTATCTTATATTCTAAAATAGCACACTGGTTAAAAGCAATATGATCTGGCGAGCAGCCGGTAAATTAAAGAGTACCTTTCTATACATATCGGATTTCTTTGGTCAATCACTTCACAACGAGTACTCGAATTGGGTTAAAATTTAGAATTTCAATCCTATCAATATTATAAATGCGAAAGTTTTAATGATTGTTGCTTAATCACGTTGGAACGTCTGAACGGATTGGATTGAAATTTGAAATGAAATGAAATTTATTTGGTTCAAGAACACAGTTACTTAAAAAACAGGTTAGTATATACTTAAATCATTACATTCATTTAGAACACAGTTTATATTATAGTCCGGAATAACACATCATAGGCTACTTTTTGCCCCGTAAAATAACAGAAACTACGCGTGTAAAACCGCGGGGCGCTGCTAGTATTATACAAAAAAAGCCTATATCATTGTTATTACAGGTACAAGAACGCATCAGGCGACCAAATCCTCCAGACGAACGAAATAGCAGACCTCATAAAGAAGATGTGCGACTCCTTCGCTCAGAGCCAAGAGAAGCTTCTAGCGAAACGGCCCGTCACCGGCGACATGCAGATTCAGTGCGAGCCAGAACGAGACGGCGATATGATGAGCGAGAGAAGCGAGAAAATCTCGCCTAGGTTAGGATCTCCGAAAAAGAATCCAGACATCTTTGAAAGGTATCCTATCTTGTTACGACATAAATCGCCGCATGACTCTTGCAAGTTGATTGATTTTTAATCGGATACATTTTGGAGAGTGTGTAGCTGCTTTGCATGATCTAATAAAACTTTGTCCTTTTTTTTCTTGGACGGCTCATACTTCGAAAAGCGACATTGTTTCATGGTTGAATTCTTGAACCCATTACGTATTCTATGACTAGTGTCGTGAGGATTGTATTGTACGAACAATAATAGGGTACCGGACTGGGTCAAAAATACACTATTCTAATTAGTCCGTCAGCTAGATCATGGAAAAATATGGGACAATAATTTTTTATTTTTTCAAAATTTCAAAAATGGACAAAGATGTAGACCATCAAACTTCGAGAGTGGGGGGCGCGACGTCACTCGTGAGTAAAAGTCGTAGGCACGAGTGACGTCACGCGAAACTTCTAATATCTTCGGCATTTTTTGTTTGTGAAACAAAAGAAAAAATACGTGTACAATATTTTTTAGCAATCTAACTGACGGACTAATTAGTTTTTTTGAGGATTGTACCCTATTGGGGTTAATGCTGGGTCCAAATTCTAATTGTTATTAGTCCGTCAGGTTGGTTATGGGAAAATATGGGACACGAATTTTTTGTTTTATCAAATTACTAAAAAGCGATAAAGATCATCAAACGTCAGGGTTGTGACGTCACGTCTTCATAAAAATCGTATATATACGTGACGTCACTAGAAACTTCTAATATCTTCGGCATTTTTTGTTTGTGAAACAAAAGAAAAAATATGTGTACAATATTTTTTAATTATACGAGTATTACTGTACTACAGACTAATTCGTTTTTTTAGTTACCATGCCTATTCTAGTATTTTTCATGTTGCAGAGAACCGGTAAAACTCGAGACCAGTAAAAGTGATACATGCATTTGTCATGAAAAAGGTATTTATAACTATATTGCTGTGCAAATCTATATGAAATGATGTTTTTACTTTATTGTATTAATATTTAGTTCAAATAAAACATGTTGCTTCCACGGTGGCTGACCAACAAGAGAGAGTTCATTGAACGATCTATCATCCATCTTGGACTAATACAGATATTATACAATATGGACAGATTATAAATAAATCTTAGAGAATTGAGCGGTCACACAATAATATCGACAGGTGGCGTTACATGTTTCATTTGATGTCCCTATTAAAATATAAAATTTTAACAATATAATATTAATTTTCTTATTCGTAATATTATTAACAAAGTAATAATAACACTAGCATCAGTAATTAAGTGTTTTTTTTTAGTTAGAGTGACGGGACAAGCAAGACATGTGTATGATGAATGATGATATACAACATGCCTGCCCTCAACAGCCAAAGTGCACCAGAGCTATTTGAATATGAAGCGTCCAAATTTTAATTTGGACTCTGCTTTGGTTGAGTCGGTTGGTTCGGGTGATTGTAGATGTGATTGAAGACATAAGTTGATAAATCGCTTCGTCATTTAATTTCTCCATTAACATAGCCTTTCAAACCGGAACACAGTAGAGCTTGCACATATTGCTTAACGGTAGAAGAACTGTGAAAGGCGTGATACTTACCTTGTCGAATATTCCAAAGAATCCTTCCGCTGTCATTATTTCAATGTTCACAGGTGAACTTAACTGTTCTCCTCTAAACGTCTTGCATAAAACTACGTATAAATATCGGGGACTCTTGCTATCATATAACCGCGGTAAACATACCCTTTTGTAGTGTTCACACAGAGGCGATCCGAAAGCGATAGCGATCCGATAGCGAGACATTTTTTGTAATGTTCGAATTTGTATGCAATCTGACACACAGCAAGCGGGCGCGATCCCATACTCGGTATCGGATCGCTATCGCTACCGGATCGCCTCTGTGTGACCCGGCCTTTAGGGTAAGGCCGAAACTGCGTGACGCAGGCGCGGGCGCAGTTTCACACAAAACTCGACCGCGCGTGCATTCGTCGTTTTTTCCCTATTTCTTTATATTAGATTATTACGCTTTATTGACATTTGACACACCCAAAAAAATACGGTACACAATAAAAAAAAAATAACAAACCTTAGAAAATAGTGCTTAAAAATTTAAAATATTAGTGTAGTGATAAAAGTAAAACAAATCTTAATACATGTAAATCCAGTGTCATGATATTTGTTTAGTGATTGATGAGTTCACTGGGAACGGTATTCTCGAAAATTTGCATTTGATAGTTTCAGATAAGGTGAAGCAAGTCCTCTCGTTCAAGGATCGTGATGAGATAATGCAGAAGTTTGTCGACGAACTCGAGGATTGGAAGGAAAAACAACAGGAGCTCTACAAATATCAGGTAAATTTTAATAAACTGTAAAACAGGGATAAAACTTTAAACAGAGTTTCGGTTAAAATAACATCTTCAATTCAGTTAGCTAAGCAAAGTTTTAATTTGGAATATGTTTGCCTTAATAGGTATTTCTTGAAGAATATTTTCTTAGTGACTAAGTCGAGAGTGAATCGCTCACTTCTGTCTTCTCTCTTCTGGGTTAGTGGGTTCCATCATAGACCGCCTCGTTGCTTAACATCAGGTGAGATGATATTTTAGTGCAAACTCGGTAAAAAAGACTGAAAGCATACGCAAACTCTCACGTTGAAACTTATCACCGACCACTTGCGAGTTACTTAATAAATAATAATTAATCAATATTACTGTATATATTTCTGTATATCTATTTAAGATTTATAAAATAATGTTAATAATGTTTATTATCACCAACTAATACGAAAACAAATAATAAAATTAAAACACAAACACACGAACACACACTAAATTCCAGAGAATTCAGTCAAAGAGTCCCCCGCGCACCGATCCTTGACCGAAAGTCCCCAGAACACTAGCCGCATTCCCCCGGTGTACAGCCAATGAGATGCGCTGCATTAAATACCAGCCCGAGCGAGGGTCCAATAATTAATTAATGAAAGTATAGTTAATGACAAGATTTATTTCCTTAAATTAGCTACTCCACAGATTCCGGGGTCCGTGACCTATCATTATATATGTAGTATATGTATATGTATAGTGACCTATCGTATATGTCATTTGGGTTCTGTTTGTTTAACAAATATCCTGAAAAGTAAAATAGGAGGTGTAGTTAACATATTCAACCTAATTCTAGTGCTAGCCCGATTTCGTCTATTGAGCCAATACCAGTTGGGATTCTGCTAGTAATCGACTCAACATTGCATTTGCTTTTTTTTTTTTATCTTATCTTATCTTATCATATATGTACTACGTATAGAGTTAGAACAAACGCTTTACACCGAAAGCACGGGTCTGATCGCTCTTGTCTTGTTCCTCTTGTGGAAGCGCCATACTTTAGTCGCGGCACATCACTATGTTGTCATAGCTGAAATACTTCTGATAATAATCTGCTTACGATTGGTAGATTAGTACAAAAGAACAGTGCGGAAAAACCTGATCTTTTTACTTATTCTTTATCTAAGATTGTTACCATTAATCTTTATTCACAGTTGAAACGTAAAGAAGAGTACCATTTAGAGCTCCTATCCCGGGAGTGGACGAAGAAACGGATGGAGCTAGAGACGAAGCTGACCCGGGGCATAGAACAGTGCCGCAACCTCGCCGCGGACCTGAGCCGCGCGACCGAGGACTTCAGGCTCCGAGGGTACAGGAACACGGAGCGAGAGAGAAAGGTAACCACTCTTCATTTGGAGGTGGTGCTTCAATCAAAACATATCTAAGTTCTCTGTAGATATCAAAGACACCGAATGAAATTGTTATAATTTACTGTCTCCCAATGCCCGAGAGTATCGATTCTGTAGACTAAGTGTATATAGTAGCAATTGTATGGGATAGCAAACGTAACAGTAACAAGTACCGTATGTTTGCATGTTGATCAGTCTCAAATCAGATCTGATCAGTTAAGATGCCTCAATATCTTGATGAATTCGTCCCTGAGAATGTGAGAAGTGTTTGAAAAGAACGAATATGTCATCAGCGGAGCATATAAGTCCTACGCCACGGACATCAAGACGTCACCCATATGTATGTTGTATTGCGAAAAGAATAAGACTAAGAATACTCCCCTGAAAGACCCTCAAGCTCACCAAAGAGTCACGTTTATTTCAGTTAAACTCTTACCTGAATGTTTTCGTTTTGTCAAGTAGTTCTAAAACTGTTCAATCCTATCTCTCTATTTTCGTAAAGATCATTTTTTTTGTAGCGTTGATATCGGCAGACTGTCAAGCGCCTTAGTGAGATCTAAAAAGACGTCCACCCAGGCCAGATTTCGTCTTTAGAAGAAGAAATTGTATTTGTAAAATAAATCGGTAGATAGATTACGGCGAAAGTCAGACTAGCTTCCCGATACCAAGACTTTATATTACAGAACCTTTCAACGCAATGATCACTAACTTTAGGACGTTACAATGTTATAGTTACTGGATGCCAAGAAGGGTCTCGAATCGCACTACACAGCCAAGTACCAGGAACTGAGAGAGGCATCCCAGAAGTTGGAAGACGACATGAACCATCGACTGAAGATGAAGGATATGGAGAGCGAGGAGCTACGGCTTCACGTTATGCAGTTGGAGAAACAAGTCGACACACTGAAGGTAACTTGAAAGCATTGGAATCTGAAGTAACGAAAATTAAGTCACAAAGTTTAGCTACACTTTGTTAAATACAGCTTCTTACTTATTACGTATGACAAATGTATTTGAGATACTATGATGGCCTAGTATTATAGGTATTGTTTACTATTTTAGCAAAATATTAATTTAGTAGTAATATTGATTTGGCCTGATAACTTCTATGTATGTCGAAAATCGCTCTTAAATAAAGAAATAAAATACTTTTTGGGTAATATAATACGGTATTCCTTCTATCCTTTTCAGAATAGCATAAAGAATTCAGAGAAGGAAGCAGATAGTAAATATTCCGGATTGACGAAAGATCAAACTGCGAGCCTTATCCAAGAATTGGTGAGCCATTGATTTTTGATCTCTTAAATAACATCGAGCTACATACAGTAAATTAAAAAAGTACTAATATGTGTGTATATTGAATGCGAATTTACTAGTACATGTTACATTTCTTGGGAATACTTATTTAAAGGACTTAATCACGATCAACATTATTATTTAATTACCGACGAATTTAGGACGACGCGACGAAGAGACAGTGGTCACGGCGCCGGCGCAGCGGTTGTAACGCTACCGAAACGTCTAGGTAATTAAATAATGACGTTAATCGGGATTAAGTCCTGTATAGTGTTAACATTATGTGTTCAACTCGTGAAAGTTTAAAAACAATACTCAGCAATAGTTAAGAACTGACACATCTAACCACGGAGATTCGGTAAGCAATAGTGACCATCTAGATTCTAGGCCAACTGCCATAGATCCTTTTTTTTTTTACTTTTATAGGTATAGGTACACTTGACCGCCATCTCGCCGTAGTCGCTCGAGTTAAGCGACGATGCGGTCTACGATGGAGCATGGTTACCTAGAAAAAAAACCGATTCACTCTCGATTTGAAGACATAAAGATTGTAACCATCGGGGAAAACTCACGCAGGCAAATCCTTTATTAATAAAGTTGCGTTTTGAGCCTAGTAATTATGTCAAAATTTAAATCATCAATCAAGTCAATTTTGACCTAAGAACTACTACGCAAAATAACCCACACTCGAACTGCCCCATGGCGTTCGCTGCGTTTCTGCGTCGAATGGCAATGTCCAACCTTTACTCCAGGAACAAGCCGGAGCGGGAGTCACTTATATTCGCCTGCGTTCTAGCTGCTAAGATAAACAATAATGATTGTGTATTCCCAGCGTTGTCTAGAAGAGAAGCTCGAGAGTGCAGTCCAGTCGAAGGCGTTCTTCAAGGAGCAGTGGGTGGGCGCGGTGCGGGAGCTGCACCTGGCCAAGCTGAGCGACCGGCGCAGGCTGCTGCGGCAGCTGCACCGCCGCCGCCGCGAGATCGGAGACGAGTGAGGAACTCATTTTTGAAGTGAACACTTCTTTAGGCGCGCTATAGACAGAATTTTCGTGGGCTGTGAAATGGATTCATCAATCGTCACGCTTGGATATGATAATGGATCGGATCGGATATGAAATCTTCGGGTAAACTCGGTAAAAACGGCCAGGTAGGTACCAGGTCAACAGAAACAGTAAAGAGTTTCGATTACCTACCTCCAACAGCCCAGCGTTTATCTCCAGATACCAGGACAACAGAAATATAAAAGAGTTGCGTTTGCCCCTAGGTACCAGTACCAGGGCAACAGAAACAGTAAAGAGTTGCAATATTTTGTACAACTTCGTTCCATCAGAATGTCCCTTGACACCTCCCAAGTATTTTGAAGTGAAAACTTCTTTTGGCGCAGGCGCGCTTTTAGACAGATTTTTCGTGGGGTGTGAATTGAATTCTAGCGTCACACTCGGGTATGATAAGAAATCTTCGGGTAAACTCGAGGCCACGGCCATTGGCCATCTAGAAATGCGTCAGCCAATGGGAAATGCTGAAAGGGCGTAGCCTAACCATCACGGCATGACCATCTAGAAATGTGTGAGCCAATGGGAAATGCTAAAGCATTTCTAGATGGCCATGCCATGATGGTCAGACCACGCCTTCCGGTACACCCGTGTAGTTTCCAAAGTAAGCTATCAAATTCTAAGTTATAAGTTTTCACTTCTATCGGCAGTTCCTATGACTGCCAATTCTTTTTTTTTTCTAAAGGACCTATAGTAGCTAGCGGTGGGTGCCTCTACTACGTATCGGACTGTGGGGTTAGCGCTGTAGCGCAGGACCCCCCTATAACTACTTGTGTCTGAAAGCCTAACATACTAAACATACCATATGCCCTATGATACCTGGAAAGGAAAATTCGAACTATGCCCTAGTCATATATTCGAACTATCTGACATTAACTGAGGAACTGACAGATGGGGACTTGCTTTTATACGAGTGTTGGTAGCGTTGACGTTAGCGTTAGCGTAGGAGAGACGGTAGAGAGCGTTGTGCAATCAATGGCACACAGCAGTGAGGATATTTTTTGTGTCTCCAGTGTTGTCTAGATGAGAAGCTAGAAAGCGCTGTGCAGTCGACGGCGTTCTTCAAGGAGTAGTGACGATCTTTTTTGTGTCTCCGACGTTGTTTAGAACAGAAGCTGGAGAACGCTGTGCAGTCGAAGGTATTCGTCAAGGAGCACTGGGGATCCTTTTGTGTCTCTAGTATTTATTGTGTCTCCAGCGTTGAGTAGGAGAGACGCTAGACAGTGTTGTGCAATCGAAGGTGTTCTTCAAAGGAGCAGTGAGAATCTTTTATATGAGTATCGGTAGCGTTGTCTAGAAGAGAAGCTGGAGAGAGAGTACCTTACAATCGAAGGTGTTCTTTAAGAAGCAGTGAGGATCTTTAGACTTTACTTTCGTTACTTTAGGGGCGTTCATTTTTTTTTTAAACTATACCCTTTCTCTCCCCTTGTACCCCGTTTTACGCTCCTCCCTTCGCTATCTATACATGATAGCATGTTATCTAACATTTTTACCTAAAATTAATGACACAGGTTGCCAACATCTTAATTTCCTGGTTTTTTACTCTTTGAATGAAAAAAATGACCTCGCATCCAGAACCCTAACGGTTTATAGGACACCGCATCCCCCCAAATTCCGTTACGTAATACTTGAACGTCGCCTTTGTTAAGGTACAAGTTCGCGCCGCGACCGCGACGCGAGACCGCGACCGGAGACCGCGACCGGAGACCAAGAGAGGCACTTGACACTATGGAATTGTATGGGCGCCAGTTCGCGCCGCGACCGCGACCGCGGCCTGTCTCGGTCTCCTGTCGCGGTCTCGGCGCGAACTGGCGCCCATACAATTCCATAGTGTCAAGTGCCTGTCGCGGTCTCCGGTCTCGGTCTCCGGTCGCGGTCTCGTGTCGCGGTCTCCGCGCGAACTTGTACCTTTACACACAGAACACCGTTAAGTGTTGGTGGTCAAACGCAGTCTCTGTGTCAATGTGGTAAACACCTAATAAAATAACAATACCATTCTTGTGTTCCAGATTAGACACGATAGACGATGATGATGACAAAGAGAGGAGTCCGGTCGATATCAACAAGCTGAAGGATGACTTCTATGTCGACCTGTTGGCTAACACACCCGCTTTGGAGGCGCATTCCATGATGAGTTAGTGTAAAAAATTATTTGTAAATTCATAAGTGGCATCGAGGATTGAGTGAATCAATAAGACATTAAGCATCCCAATACATGTTCCCACTGCAGGGACTCGGGGCTCTCGCAAGGAGATAGTCAAGGCCATACATACGCTGGCCCAGTGCGAGTTGGTAGATAACACATGACCTCGAAAGATTCTAGGTACATGTTGGTTTCCTCACGATGTTTTAATTCACCGTAAAAAGCGGCATTATGTACATGACTTCGAAAAGACAGTGGTGCACGTGGGAATAGAAACCGGGTGCTCTGGATCGGCAGTCGCCGTGTTCCCGACTAGACCAGGGTCAAGTAGACCTGTGTGTTTTTTACGAACTACTCCAAAGTAGAAGACTTTCAATTCAGGTCTACTTTTTTACGATTATCTTGTTGCTATGTCATTTATAGACTTACTAGCAATGCCCCACGGGTTTACCTGCATAATTCCCGTTCCAGTTTTTTCTCCGCGATAAAAAGCCTATGTGCTATTCCAGGCTATATTCTGAGTTCCAAATTTCAACCCAATCAGTTCTGCCGTTCCGACATGATTGAGCAACGAACATACAAACTTTTCGCATTTATAATATTAGTAGAAATGGGAAAAATCCACATACAATTTTTAAGTTTTTGTTTGGTGATGGTAAAATTTATAATATAATACCACTTACTTGGGAATAGGAAGCAACCATTTGAACAAAAAAAAGTGTTTTCAAATCGGTTTAGGCGTCGAGTAATCGGTGCATATTCATACCAAAAAATCTTTTGAATTGGGAACCTCCTCTCTTTTTTTTTGAAGTTGATAATTATTTTCATTGGCGGCCTTATCGCTCAGAGCGTAGAGTCCCGTGTAGTTCAGCTTTATTCGGAAACTGTGCACTTGTTTTACTAAAAATTGTTTGTTTCTTTTCAGGCAATTCAGGACCCGAGGCTTTGGACATGCTAGACTTGAAGTGAGTTAGTTTTATCGTCAAGTAGTTCATTTAGAAAACTTAATAGGCATTAATAGTATAGTTGAAACATTCGCGTTCTAAATATTCACCAATCAAAAATAAACCTACCACTGAAAACTGCATCTAAATCGGATAAGTAGTGTTGGAGAAAAATGGTAATATGTGTTTGCACAAACATCCTCTCACCCCAAACGCATATACTGTCTCCGTTCCGTCGCTGGTAAAAATACCAGATAATTAAAAAAAGCTATGAACACTTTTTGATAGGTAAGTTATCATAGGTTTATTTTTTAATAAATTATGTTTTACTAGCTGTTACCCGCGACTTCGTCCGGGCGAAATAAATACTAAGGTAACTCAGGCAGTAGGTACCTATTTGTGTATTTGTATACCCAGACATATTTACGGTTACTAAAAACAGCTTATAATAAAACAATTTCATCAAAATCGGTTCAGTTGTTTAGATCTGAAAGCGTAAGAGACATTCGGCCCCCATTTCAACTCCAATTTCATCCCCATACAGTTCGAAATTACGAAATTGCAAGAACAAACATTCGTTTGCTTCGTGTCAAGTGTCTATAATATACAGAGTTTCATGGTTTTATCTTCAATGGCTGGAAACTTCCAAATTGACATTCGTCCCCCATTTCAACCCCAATTTCATCCCCGTACAGTTCGAAATTACAAAAATGCTAGAACTAACATTTGTTTGCTTCGTGTCAAGTGACTATTATACAAAGTTTCATGGTTTTATCTTCAACGGTTGGGAACTTCCATTTTGACATTCATCCCCCCTCTTAAACCCAATTTCATCCCCGTACAGTTTGAAATTACAAAATTGCTAGAACAAACATTTATTTGCTTCGTGTCAAGTGCCTATATACAGAATTTCATGGGTTTGTCTTCAACGATTGGGAACTTCCATATATACTTTCATCCCCCATTTCAATACCAATTTCATCCCTATAGGTACAGTTCGAAATTACAAAATTGCTAGAAAAAATCTTCGTTTGCTTCGTGTCAAGTGTCTATATTCCGAGTTTCATGGTTTTATCTTCAACGGTTGTGAACTTTCATATTGACATTCATCCCCCATTTCAACCCCAATTTGACCCCCGTACAGTTCGAAATTACGAAATTGATAGAACAAACATTCGTTTGCTTTGTGTCAAGTATTTATATACAGACTTTCATGGTTTTATCTTCAACGGTTGGGAACTTCCATACTGACATTAATCCCCCATTTTAACCCCAATTTCACCCCCGTACATTTCGAAATTACAAAATTGATAGAACAGACATTTAATTGGCTCGTGTCAAGTGTCTAGATACAAAATTTTAAAACTTTGAAAATCACGAATTTTCATACAACCGTTCATCCCTTGTTTCACCCTCTTAGGGGTTGAATTTCGCAAAACCCCGTCTTAGCGAGTGCTTACGTGCTAAAAGGGGCAAAATTGCAAAATTTCAGATTCCTAGCATTTGTAGTTTCTGTGATTCCTTGATGAGTGACCTTTCGCTTTTATATATATAGAAGATAAAGAACTAGCTGATCCGTCCGCGCGTTGCTACGCCATCTATCGAAAATTGGTCGTACCAATTCAAACTTTGAACAAATTCAGTTACCTACTTTAGGTTCTAATGACGCAACCTTTAAAAGATAGACACATGCTGTCACGCAACGAAAGCTCTCAAAAAAGCAATATTTTTTCCCGTTTTTGTTACATTTTTCATTCATGCTCCGCTCCTGTTGATAGTAGCGTAATGTTAAATAGCCTATAGCCTTCCTTGATAAATGTACTATCCAAATGAGAAAGAATCTTTCAATTCGGACCAGTAGTTCCCGAGATCCTTGCGTTCAAACAAACTCTTCAGCTTTATAATATTATAGTATAGATACGTCTCACCTGGTTATCGGATCGGTGAAGGTCTATCTTTACCGGCTCTTAGACCATTTATATTAACAAAAATATCTCGCCCTCATAGGCACGCGCCGAAGAATCCCACCAATGAGAAGATTAACGAGTTGATATCACAACGAGACCGGCTCATACAACAGGACAACCCGGACGAAGATGTGCTGAAACAGCTCAACCACGACATCAGGAACTTACTCTTGAACTGTGGGAATTGAAGTAGGAATTACTTTTTTTTGGAGCTGTAGCACTCATTGCAGAGTGCAGTTGGCGAAGCACCACAGTTTTTGGGTTTACCAGTTTTTGTACTAGTAACCTTTGCTCCTATTATAAAGAAGAAAATTCGTAAAGCTGTTGTAGTTGTAATAACTAAACGGACAAAACTGAACGTTTTATGATCTAGAATAGCACAAGAGCCATTTTGTCCAGAAAAATACGGTTCTTTAAAAAATAATACCCTTTTCTAGTGTTTACGCTGACGAAGTGGCTGGTGGAAAGTAGTTTTACAATCAAGTCTTATAGTTTCGTAAAGACGTAGTTGAATCTTGACTATTATATTTGTTGATGTGGTTTGTTACCATTAAATAATTTATCATTGTTTTATTTTGTGTATTTTATTTCCCACTTGAATCCCAACCCAATAACCGAACCGACTCGCAGAACCGATAACCGATGAGAAAGAAAGGTTCTCGAGAGGCGACCACGAACTGGAAGACGCAGTGTTGGAGGGCCTCCCACTAGATAGACAGATGACCTCACAAAGGTCGCTGTTTGCAGGTTGCGCATGTCCGTTCTTTGTGGAAATCTAGGGGAGAAGCCTATGTTCAGTGGACGTGTTGTGGCTGATGATGATCTTAATAGCAAAGCTGGTTAAGGCGGTCAGGTGGGAAGGAGCTGAGCGTGAGGAAATTGGTGTGCGTTCGCCCAGCAAAAAAGTATCGCCTTTCAAGAATTGAATGATGCAGATAATTAGTGCCCTATCTCGTGTAAATGTGCCCGAAATTTTAAATTTGTGCCCCCTAAGGTTTCAGATTTATTTAAGAAAAAGATATTCTGCTGCACGAACGTTCGCCCAGCAAAAAAAAATTTAAATGTTGGGTTTAGCTGGATATTAAATATGCAAAAAGGTAGCTTATATACGAGTATAAATGTGCCCTGAAACTGAAATTTGTGCCTCTTCAGGTTTCAGAGAAATTTCGTTTTTTGCTGGGCGAACGTTTTGGAAATTGCTATATATCGGAAACGGTTGGACGCACAGTCATGAGTTTTTTTATACAGATACATTAAATTTGTGCATATTTGTGCCGAAATTTTCATTAACATGACTAGCATAGTTCAGGAGTTATTATTTTATTTCCTGAAAAATTGAAAAAAGCTCTGGCTCTCGAACGAACAAGACTAAGGACTTCGCGTTTGTGCCGACTAGTACCTATCATATATACACACGATCCTGTAAAGTTTTGCCGATCTACTACATATCATTGGCGAGTTATTAACGTTTTTGTCTGTTTTTTAAGGTTATCTTGAACGAAAGTCTTTAGCATACGAAAACACTACTTTTATGTGAGCTGGCTTATTACAAGCTTCAACACTAATTAGAGCGCTATTTTAAGAATATGTGTGCAAAAAATCAGTTATGTATACCCGTTAGTTTAGATATTAATGATAGAAAACCATTCGATATATTTACGGCACAGTAACCGACCAAATACGAGTGAACATTAAAAGGCGGCCGCACGATACTTCATGCTAGCCTTCTTCACTTGATGGCGTTGTAATGAATTTGTTATGGTACAGATGCGTACAGAATTGTTAAGTTGGAAATTATTTTGTATTAGGGACATGAAATAAAATGTAAATAAAACAAAATGTTGTGTTTTATATTACTATTACTGCACTATAATTTGTAATGCATTGTTAAAAATAAATTGTCCTTAGACAACGGTATATCGGTGGCATTAATAGATTGAAATGAAAGCAATTTGGATAAAAGAAGATAAGAAAACAATATTGATAATTTTCCTATTGAATTATTGTTGGTAGACAATATACTTAGGTACTAAGTACCTATCTGAGTACCTTTGAGATCATTAAAAGGTGTACATTAAAACTAACATTCTAAAAAAAGCAAGTAGGTACAACGTATTTCTTAAAGTTCTATTACATAACAAAAATAATGGATCATAATGATGGACAAGAAATGTTGTACTTCGTAATCGCTCCTAACCTAAGTCATTAATTCTATTCAATTTCTTATTAATTCAAAATCACAGTAAAATACTATCACAAAACTGTGTACTGTTACTACGACTACTAAAACAACGAGTATAAAGGCATATTATAATAATCACATATCAGTATTTTCAGTTTTATAACACGTAGGTAAATATGTTGGTAAATAGATTTTTTAGCGATTTACCATCGCGCGTGATTAATCGTTTCTGTTTCTGGTACTTCCTATTATAAAATTACTTCTACTCAGCCACATATCCATTTGATGTGTTTGTGTTAGGATTTAGCCATTAACATTAAAACATAGGTGTACTACTAACTACTATCCGTTTCATCTCTAGTAGGTACCTACCTACTAATAAAAATAGATAAACATCCTACTAGGTAATGATTTATTTGAAAATGAGCCAAAGATTATTTTCTTAAATAGCTGGGGTACACTTAAGGAGCATAAAAACACATACCTACTACTTACTGCTTAGTTATTTGTTAAAATGAGCACAATTATTAACTTAACAATAAAAATTTATAACTAAACGAGTGCAAAGGTTTATTTTTGAAACGACGATTCTACTATTGTACGCAACGTTCTCCAGACACGAAATTATATCATGACGATTTAAGAAGGCTAGCGTGAAGTATCGTGCGGCCGCTTTTTAATGTTCACTAGTATTTAGTCGGTTACTGTGCCGTAAATATGTCGAATGGTTTCTTATCATTATTGTCTAAACTAACGGGTATACATAACTGATTTTTTGCACACATATTCTTAAAATAGCGCTCTAATTAGTATTATAGCTTGTAATAAGCCAGCTCACATAAAAGTAGTGTTTTCGTATGTTAAATACTTTCATTCAAGATAACCTCAAAAAACAGACAAAATCGTTAATAACTCGCCATTGATATGTAGTAGATCGGCAAAATTTTACAGGATCGTGTGTATATATGATAGGTACCAGTCGGCACAAACGCGAAGTCCTTAGTCTTGTTCGTGCGAGAGCCAGAGCTTTTTTAAATTTTTCAGGAAATAAAATAATAACTCCTGAACTATGCTAGTCATGGTAATGAAAATTTCGGCACAAATATGCACAAATTTAATGTATCTGTATAAAAAAACTCATGACTGTGCGTCCAACCGTTTCCGATATATAGCAATTTCCAAAACGTTCGCCCAGCAAAAAACGAAATTTCTCTGAAACCTGAAGAGGCACAAATTTCAGTTTCAGGGCACATTTATACTCGTATATAAGCTACCTTTTTGGATATTTAATATCCAGCTAAACCCAACATTTAAATTTTTTTTTGCTGGGCGAACGTTCGTGCAGCAGAATATCTTTTTCTTAAATAAATCTGAAACCTTAGGGGGCACAAATTTAAAATTTCGGGCACATTTACACGAGATAGGGCACTAATTATCTGCATCATTCAATTCTTGAAAGGCGATACTTTTTTGCTGGGCGAACGCACACAGGAAATTGGGATGAAAACTGGGTCAAAATATATCAATCTAATTAATCCGTCAGATTTTGGAAAAATATGGAACACGTAGGTATTTTTTGTTTTAGTAGGAACAAAGTTATCAAAAATCAATTGCCAAAGAAATCCATCATCAAACTTCCTACGCAACATAAAATGAAATTGTTTCCAATAGGTAACCATTTTGTAAATTTGAAAATACCTAATCTACAATATTAATTAATGTTTATTACATAGGTCAATTAAATATGAAATGAATGCCCTAAATTAAAAAGAATAAAAACACTTGTTTAATACGGTTTGAACTGTTGGTCTGCCGCTGAGTAGGGGTAGCTCTAGTAGCGAAAGGCGCTCGACAGAGCAGCCGAGGCCGTTATGGCGGCGTTACTCGTTAAGTTACGTAACTTGAATCGCATATTTTTCCAAAAAACTTTAGGTCTACAAAGCGAAAAAAAGTTCACTTTTACTGTGGTTTCTACAACCACAATCGTTTTTATTTCAACCCTGTTGACGAATCAAGTTTAAATTTAAGAGCACAGTTGTACTTGTTACATAGTTATAGCTTGGCTAAGACAAGCTATAACTTGCTTGGCAACTTGGTTCTTGATTTGATTTTGGTTTGGTTTTATTCTGAACGCAATCGGAACGACTCAAATTCGGAATGACAATCCATGTCTCAGTTATTCTAAACGGATAAGACATGACTAGACTAAGCGGTTTGATTCCTTTTTAAAAGATTATAGATTCAGGCTACTTATATTGTATGGTAGGGCTCTTTGCAGAGTCCGCCTGGGGTAGTACCACACCTTTGCCATTTATTCTGCCACCAAGCAGTAGTGTGCAAATATTACTGTATACCACAGAACCACAGAACAGATATCTGTTCCGTGGTGTGGTTTATACCTAGCACTGCACTGCGCTTGTTATCCAGAGATGTAAGATGTTTTATTTCTTAGCCCAGTTATTTCTATGGAAACATTGCTTTTCAAACCGGTATACAGCAATATTTGCACACTATCAACAGATATCAGATCTGTTCTGTGGTCTGTGGTATAAACTATAAACCAATGTATGTGTCCTGAGCGCCTTGAAATTGGTAATAAACTGCGTCTCTGTGTGTAGCGTAAGTGATTTACAGACAACCAATCTACTTGACCTCTAGAATTGCTAGTGGCGATATGTGCTGTGATTTTATTTTTTTGGTTGTTGACAACGAATAGTGATAGGTAAAAACGTCCGGCGTTCACCGCTTCCTGAAACCGACTAGAGCGGAAAGAGTGAACTCACTCTTCCCAACGATGACATAATTCCGTGTGCCTGAAGTTTGGGAGGGTCCAGTGGCTTATATCGATGTAAGTAGGTAATGATTTGGAATCTTTTATGTGCCAATAGCTGCGTGTCACTGTGCTGTTATGTGTAATTTACATTTATTTGCTGTTATGTGGCAGGCATGTTGCTTATCATCAGGCACATGTCCTGCTCGTCTTGTCTCTCTACTCCATAAAAAAGAATCAATTTGTTTTATAAGGTTTTATCAGATTTACTGCACTACTGAAAAGGTTGGAGTTTCATTGTTGTCGATCGATCGACTAAAACACTAAAACAGTGTCACTTCACTTTTGTTATTCTCTTCAATCACTATTTACGTCAAAATAATATTGACAGTGACATTTTTGGCGATGATGGAATGTAAGATTGGAGTGCTGGCTGAATGAGTGTTTTTTGACCGAATTAGCTATAATTTTGTAGTTACTGGGCCAGAACGGACTTAACGAAAAGCTAACCAGTGCCTTAGACGACTTGCTGAATCGTTTGAAAAATCTTAAATAGGTTACTACAGAGTTTTTGAACTTAAATTTACTTCGATTAAAGTATAACATATTTGGAAAATATGCCAAAGAAAATTAAAATAAGTAATAATCATTTTTATCCTTACGTAAATGCACTGATATAGGTGGCAACATAGTGCTGGTTACGTGGCGCGTGTAACGGTATACACGAGAAAACATTCCATCTATAGCTAACGATTTTGTAATTGTTAAGAACAATACATACTAGATTTACTCTTGTGAGACGTCACACGCATCTCGTGACCAGCGTTTTCACAGAAACAGCTTTTTTGGCGGGCTTTTTGAACGTTAACCTTTATATTTAATGTCAATACAGTAGATCCCCGGAAATATTCATGCAGCTTGCATTTTATGTCATAAAAAATAATTTAAATATTTTTTCCAATTTAAACAAATACCGTATTACACGTGAACAATAAGTTAAATCACAACTTTGTCGTGTTTATGTGTAGTGGCTTATGTAAAACAGAGATAATTGTGAAGATTGCTAGCCACACTTAAACAAAAATGGCAGTCTAATCTGTTTATGGATTCGGGAAAACGGCCCAGTTGAGCAAATTTAGACTCAATCAACAAGAATTTAGATTTAAATTAATAGCAACGCGGCGTTCCATCTGTGGGCCCATACCACGTAATTAAAGAGTACCATTATTTTTCATGGATTAAAAAAATAATCGCCACTAGCCCAATTCAGATTTGCAGAATTTCATGAAAAATGCAATTAATAAAAAAAATCATGTTACGCGTTAGATAAGTGGTATCTATTTAATCAATTTTGTGCTTTGTCTGAAAATGTCTCATTAATTAGAAAAAAAGAAGAAACGTTCTCCAAGACCTAAAAGTAAACAAAGTTCTCCAATGTCTGTGTACGTAACGATATAGAATAGACAAGGCACAAAGGCATAATTTAGGTTTTTTTAATTATTTGAATTTATGAGATAGTTAAAATTCTTTGAAATTACCTAACTGTAGGTAATGTTTTTTATACGCTGGAATAAAATAAACATGATGAACGTCAAATCCAGTGGAATAGTGGAATTACTAATTTAAATTCATTTTTAAACATAGGTGGTTAGGTATTCGACTCCCTTAGCTATTTAGGTCGTAAGATCTTCTATGTTATTGTCATAGCTGGGTATTAACTCGTTAATCCGTTAATCGTTAATTAACGAAGTTAACATTTTGATTAACGGATTAACTTTTAAGCTAACTTTTAACAATGTTAACGAACACGTTAACTTTCGGTAATTATGCAGAAGTCCGTTAATCGTTAATCCAATGCCTACTATTTACCGCACGGCGCGAAAAACAGGTAAACGAAAAGTGCTGGGGGCAGTGTGACCATATGTGACAGGTTCCTGCAAATTTTGGTAAGATTGAGGCGTTATTTTAGCCTGTGGCATGATTGGTTGACGTTATAATATGAAAACTGGCAGTTCTTGGCAGTTTTGGTGGATCCAAAATAGTTTTGTTATCATGAGTCATATTTCCGATAGCGGCCACCTCTAGTTCTTTTTGGCAAAAAATTTTAGCATAGATATAGTCGGAATCTCGGAATTGACTGACGATTTCAATTTAGTTGAATATTTCTCACACATCCCTAGTAAATCCAGTAGATTATTATAGTAATCTACATCTAGTGGGGATTTGCCCAATAAATTATATCATACTTTATAGTTTATTTCGTATGTCTGCATTGTAACTTTTTTTTAATAAAATCGGTGGTAGTTCATTTTAACTAACCAAAGAAAAGTTAAACAAAATGAACAAATCAATGTATAAGTATGAATAAATGGAGGTATACAATGAAAACTCATCTGAAACACTTTCATTAGATTTATTTGTTTTCCAATTCCGCTGGACCAGTTTATGGTGATCACTCCAGAGATCCGTTGATAAACTAATTATGTCTGAATTGTCAGAGTGAGATTCCACAGTTGATTCATCTTGATGATTTTTTTAACCATCTCTTTAATTTTACTGACGGCATTTGCACACGCCAAAGAATCTTGAAAATGAAGTTTTTTAAATCTTGGGTCCAGTATTGTAGCAATAGCTAATGATGATACGTGTTCAATGGCGCCCATTCGTTTATTAATTTCGGTAAAAATGCGTTTTTTTACCTCCTTGATTAATGATTCTTCAATTACTAGGGTTTTGAGTTTTGATATTATGCAATGCACTAATGGAATGACTTCGCTACTTGAGCAATATTTGTCGCCAGATATTTCCTTGGTCGCTGCTTCTAATGGGCGTAGTATGTTAAGAAGCGAAAAGGAATCTATATATAAAAAACCAAAAGGTCACTCATCAAGGAATCTCAGAAACTACAAATGATAGGAATCTGAAATTTTGCATGGAGGTCGTATGAAAATCGTGATTTTCAAAGTTTTAAATTTTTGTATCTAGACACTTGACAGGAAGGAATTAAATGTTTGTTTTATCTATTTTGTAATTTCAAACTGAGCGGGGGTGAAATCGGGGTTGAAATAGGGGATGAATGTCAATATGGAAGTTCCCAACCGTTGAACATAAAACTATGAAACTCTGAATATAGACACTTGACACGAAGCAAACGAATGTTTGTTCTATTAATTTCGTAATTTCGAACTTTACGGGGGTGAAATTGGGGTTGAAATGGGTGATGAATGCCAATATGAAAGTTCCCAACCGTTGAAGTTAAAATCTTGAAACTCTGTACATAGACATTTGACACGAAGCAAACGAGTGTTTGTTCTAGCAATTTTGTAATTTCGAACTGAACAGGGGTGAAATGAGGGATGAAAGTATAAATGGAAGCTTCCAATCGTTGAAGATAAAACCATGAAACTCTGTATATAGGCACTTGACACGAAGCAAATAAATGTTTGTTCTAGCTATTTTGTAATTTCGAACTGCACACTGTACGGGATGAAATTGGGGTTGAAATGAGGGATGAATGTCAATATGGAAGTTCCCAATCGTTGAAGATAAAACTTTGAAACTCTTTATATAGACACTTGGCACGAAGCCAATAAATGTGTGTTTAGCAATTATGTAATTTCGAACTGAATAGGGATGAAATTGGAGTTGAAATGGGGGACGAATGTCTCTTCACGGTTTCACACCTAAACAACTGATTTGATGAAATTGTTTCATTGTAAGCTGTTTTTAGTGACCGTAAATGTGTCTGGGTATAAAAATAGGTACTCCCTGAGTTACCTTAGTATTTATTTCGCGCGGACAAAGTCGCGGGTAACATCTAGTAAGTAGATTTAAAACAAAATTGAATGTGACACGATATTTGGTATATCGGATGAAATATATCGATATTAGATGATTCGATAATATCGGATTGAAGCGATATATCGCATATATTATGTATCGATGTTTTTTGAAATATCGTTTTATATCGCCCACTACTATTAGGATGCCCAAGTAAATACTAATAAATATTCAGCTACTATTGAAATCACCAACATAGCAACATTGTATTTGACTGGATGTTAAATTGTTTGACGTAATTCTATTCTATTATTTTTTCGTGATTTGTGCAATGATTCAAAAGTTATTATATTAGAAGTGTTTAGAATACATTGTTTTCGTTCTATTCCATACTTACCAAATATCTTACTGCTGAATTTTATGCAATAGCATGGCGAAAACAAAAGTGACTGGAGCCACGAGTAGATTGAAGCAGGACTACCTACGGCTAAAAAACGACCCCGTTCCATATGTAACTGCGGAACCAGTGCCTTCCAACATATTAGAATGGCATTATGTTGTGAAAGGCCCCGAAAAGAGTCCTTATGAAGGCGGATACTATCACGGAAAGATCATATTCCCAAGGGAATTTCCGTTCAAACCACCGTCTATTTACATGATCACACCCAATGGCAGATTCAAGACCAACACTCGGCTTTGTCTGAGTATAACAGATTTTCACCCGGATACGTGGAATCCGGCGTGGTCTATCTCTACTATCCTGACTGGTTTACTCAGTTTTATGCTGGAGAAAACACCCACTCTCGGCTCAATGGAGACCTCAGATTATCAGAAGCGGTGTTTTGCTGCTGATTCTTTAGAAATAAATCTCAAGAATAAGATGTTCTGTGAATTGTTTCCTGATTATGTAGAAGAGATCGAGACGTTGTTGAAGCAGCGGCAAGAAGCCATGCTCCAGGCCGAACCACCAGCTCCAGAGGGAGAGGTCACCTCAGAGAACCAGTCCAATTTGCATTCAATTCTGACAAACTTATTTGTGCTTGTAGGCTTTGTATTCCTCTCTTACATGGTCAAATATGTCGTAATCTCCATATCTGATTAAAAAATAAATTGATCCATGTGCTCTAGCTGTAAATATTGTAATTTATTTTGTAAATAATGTTTGTCTGTAGAATTAAATGTTGTTACTTAAAATGCAAATTTAAGTTCATGAGCCAAATAGTGAGACACCAGTTAATCTATGGATAATAGGAGTTTTGATATAGAGAAAATAAAAACTAATAGCCATAATATTGTAACATTTTCTAGTAACTGTAAGTTGTTAAATTTTGTACAAGGGAATTGCGAGATTCAGCCTCCCAAACATCACCAATGATGTCTATTCTTGTTTCTGATTGTTTAATGTTTGATCATTTAATTGACTGAATTTCATGTTTATTCCAATCAGAATCATAAATAGACATACAAAATAGAATAGACAGCCCAGTATTTTCAAGGAACAGGTAGTTCATAGATTTGTACCAGCAGGTTAATTTTTACTTTACCGTAGCATGATAAGTAATGAAGAAAATCAACGATTTTTATTTTTGTATGTATTTCTGCTTAAAATGTGCAGAACTTGAAGCTCGGTGTGTAAACCATAACTTGCACATTGCCCTATTTCTTGTAGTAATGGGGGGGGGGGGCATTACCAAGTTTATATTGAATGATTTAAAATTGTAGAAAATTTATATTCATAAGTACTATCAACTTTCACATATTAATTGCTTCTATTGTTGTTCAATTTATTCTTAATATTTCCTTATATACTTTGCCTTAGTTTCTTTGATGTATACTTTTCTTATATTGCATTTATGTCTAAATGTACCCATTTTGTTTGGAAGGTTAAACTGAATTTTATAATGTATGTAATATTGATTCCTTTTTTCTTGCCATACTGCAAATATTTCTGGTACTTGGTCAAAAGGATTGGTTCAAAATTTCTGAAGTGTTACCATTTTAATTGTAATTACATACAAACAATTGTATATTTCTACACTGATTAATATTATGCTGTGATTGCACATCAGAATTTATAATGTGTATTCCAATAAATATATTCCATGTATTGTTTTAGTATTTACTTCATAGGGAATATTATTTACTCTGATTTAGGCATTTTAATTTAAAAAAATGTACTATTGCACATAAATATTTATTGTAACTAAAATTCTCAATTCAAAATTCAGTCTAATTTTGTACTGTTTGATAAATCATTCGTAGATATGTAGATATTTAGTTTGAATTTACTGTTTAGATAGTTCAGTCATAAAAAAAGCAAAGAAAAATTAGGGCTAACTTTGAAACAAGTTATACAGTATAAGCTGTAAATTTGTATGTTTACAAATACCATGTATTGTTTTAATTTGAGATATTCTTGTAAAAGGGGCCCACAGTTAGGTAATATTAGATATATCGACTCTACTACAATTTGATTATTTACAATGCTATCCACATTTATTAAGAAAATTAAGTCGGAATTTATTAACATTGCTTTCAGCTTCATAGTTATTCACTATACTAGTGTTATTAATTATGGAATATTTAGCTGCATCAAAATATGTATTGGGTACTCAGTCCACTATATTTAACCACAATAAATATCCCAGAATCAATTATACTAAAGGAGTTTGTAACTAATTTTATTTTATATGCTTAGCTGTTTTTGAACTAGAGTGTAAATTCAGCATAATCAGAGTCTTGCAGTAACCATGAATCATGACACAAGACATTAAATTTTATGAGGATCTCAATACATAAATATAGTTACCTACATACAAGTTTGCAGCTTTACCTATCAACTATCATTACAAGTTAAACTCTATAATGACAACTAACATGGGCACTACTGCCATAGAAATACTATGACAATGTTAGCATGTTTGTTCTGTCTACCTACCCTTGAAGATTATGGCAAAGTTGTTTATAATTATGCTTTATAAAATTACACAATATATGATCATAGTAGGATGGTTGGTGAACTGTCTTTTTCATCATATATGCAACACTAATGAATGGCAAGTGCCTAGTATTGGAGTATTTACTAATTGATTCTTAGCACATTGTCACTGACTATTTTAAAAAGTTAATAAAGTTATTTTTATAACGGAAAGCAGTCTTTTACTTATCCTTAAGATTAGGCAGCTATATTATTTTTATCTCACAAAGTGTGCATGCTACTCTATTCTATGCTTGTTTTAACAATGTAAGAGATTGATGTTCACACACATGCTGTGAATGTGTGTGTGACCACAGATGCTCTCAGTAGTGCCTCGGGGCAGGCAAAGGTATGTTTTCACACTTACCTAGAATCTTTTTTACACTTGGTCACTACAAGTGAGATAAATATACTATACCTACTATAAAACCAGGGACATTTTCAAGGAAACTCACATAGATTGTTCACAATTTATTTGAAAAAGATCTTTTGTCCTTACTTTACTATAATCTATTGATCAATGATGATTGCTGTTAACTGTATATAAATAACAAATTGTGATTATTTATTAATAAAATATGTAAATAGAAAGTTTCATTACAGAAACATTAGCCTTCTAATTATTTATCCTCATAAAGGGTTGCACCATTATTATACCACTAACATGTAATATGATTATGAACAAATTAAATCCTATAGCCCAACATAGTACTTCCAATCTACAAAGTATGCCAGGAATTGTTTTGTTTAACACTCAGGAAAGGAAAGCAATCATCATTTAACATGAACAAAGGTTTAAATTAAAGTTTTAAAAACTACAGCTTCACTTAGAATACACACCATGCAATGGATTGGCTAAAATAATGCTTTACATAAGTACACCCTATATTTAATTTATATGAAATATTACATAAAACTTATATATAAATTAAATGCTATATATAGGTAATGGATTATTATTTTTAGCCAGACTTTTTGACAATAAATAAACCTCTATATTGAGTTAAGCATGTTAATAACATATTGTAGGTACATCTTTACATAAGATGTTTCATAGCTATAGGCACATATATTTATTTTGTGTAAATTATAAAAAAAACATAATTACTATTAACAATATAACCATACACAATAATGTATCACTCAAACAAAAGTTACATTTTCACCCCTATTACCTAATATTACTGTCTAATTGTTACTAATATATTTTACTCACAAAATCTTGTGAAATTTGACTATGCACTGAAACAAGGAAACTAATTATTGCTTCCATGCAGATTTTGTCACTGTGGAATGAAGTTGTTTTGTCTATGATTCTTTATTTTCTTCATCATCTTCATCCCAATCACTAACTAATTTTTTTATTTTATCTTGCTTTTCTGGGTTTTCATTTTCTATATGAGTGTGTTCAGAAACAGTAGCATTTGCAACATTTTCCTCTGGGGCAGTTGCCACATTTTCCGCAGGTGCCTCATTACCTTCTTGTGAATCGTTTTCATCCCAATCATTCAGTAATGAAGATATTTTTTCTTGTGCAACAGCAGGATCAATTACTACCGGAACAGAGTTTTCTTGAACATAATCAGATTCATCTTGCGAAGAAGTGGCTACTTCACCTTCATCGGTGACTTCATTTTCTGTAGTAGTTTCCTCTGTGATTTCTTGTTCTGTATGCACAGCTGACATTTGTTTGTCTACTTCTTGTTGAATATTTTCTATTGATTCTTCTAATTCACCTGCTTCCATATTCTCTTGTTGGACGACTTGAGAGCTAATCTCATCTTGAGAAGTTGTTTCTACAGGGGTACCTTCCACTTGGTGGACATTAGTTTCAGTCTGTTCAGTTTCTGATTTTTCGGTGCATTCTTGTACTATTTCTTCAGCATTGTTAGAAACTTCACAAACATTGGTTACAGAAGTAAGGGTTTGATTCATTTCCTGAACATCATCCTGATTGGGTTGATTATTATCATCAAGCACTTTTTCTGATTGATTTTCCTCCGGGATGTCTATATTTTCATTGACTGGCTCAATCATTTCTTCAGTTTGAGAATATGGTTGTGGCTCTATGTGGTCTGGTTGTGTGTATGTTTGTGATTCTATGAGTTCCGTCTCTTCCACTGAGACAATGTTTGAATCAATCTCTTCAGACTCTATTACATTAGTATCTACAATTTCTTCAACTTCGTTTGGGTTTATTATTTCCTCTACTGTATGTTTGGGACTATGATTATTGGAAGTAATAAGTTGTGGGTTATGTTCACACACAACTTCATTATCTTCAACTAAGTTTGCTGTCGATACTTCTTCTACTTCCTCAGTGATCATATCTTCTTGAATTTGGTTACTAGGATCACTTATGTTGTTATCGGAAGTTTCCATGATATTTGACTGCAGCTGAGCCTGGGGAAGTTCAGGCATTTCACTGTTCGATTCAACAATATTTGATACTTGCATCTGATTTAATGGCACAGCAACTGTTTCAGTGACTGGCACTGCAGTTATTTCAATATGATCAGTGTTTACAATTTGATGAAGTTCATTTGGCCATACTTCTTCAACAGGTTTGTCTAAGACTTGAGTATTCATAATTGGAGCAGTTGTCGTAACTGTTTCGAAATTTTGTGTAATTATTGCAGATGATTGGACAAATTGTTGGCCTAAACCTTGTGTAGTAATCAGTTGGTATTGTTTATCATCACCAGCTACTTGGTGGCTGTATACTACTACAATGTTTGAATTATTTGAAGCCACTGCCTCAGAAACATTCAAGGGATAATTTTCTGGGAGAATCATCATATCACTTGCTTGAGTAGTAACCAAGTCTATGGTAGTAGTATTTAAAGTTGATGTGTGAGGAGCAGTCAAAACAGTTAAAGTTTTATTTGAATCACCACTATCAAATATGATTGGCTGGTTAGATGCCATCAAAGCTTTGTATTCTTCTTCATTAGAAACATAAATTGGAATAGGGTCATTCATGTTTTCTGGATTTTTGAGTAATATGTTAGCATGCTGAACATTTTCTTGATTTGTATACGCCACTGATGTTGTTGGTGTAACAGACTGAAGACCATGATCTGATAAAACATATTCCTGTGTGATTTCCTTTGTTCTTCTAGGAATAAGTTGGTTATCTCTCATTATATATTCAATGTTATCTATCATGACAATTTCTTCATGTGTATTATCAGCCGTCAGATTCACATCAGCAGCATATTCGTTTTGAGTAGTTTGCTGTTTCTTTGGGGATTTGTTTTTGTGAGTTAAAACCTGAGTAGAAAAACCTGAATTAAGGATTGTTTGCTTTGCATTTGGTGTTTGTTCAGGAGCAGTTTTAGTGACAATGTTTATATTTCCGTCAGGTCTTTGTTGAATTTGGTACTGAATATCTAAGTCTTGAAATTCATTCAATGGTGGCTCTGATTTCACAACAGTTTTCTTTTCTTCTTGTTCTTCTTCAGAATCATCGATAATACCATCTTGTATGGCTTCTAATTTATGAAACATTTTCAAATGTGCACACAGGTTGGATTCCCTGCAGAACATCTTCAGACAGTATATACATTGAAAGTTGGATTTTCTTTCTGTAGTGTATTTATGTCCTGTGTTTTGAATATGTACGAGTAGTTGATTAGTAGTACTGAAACCAGCGGAACAAACATTGCAATGGAATTTTTTAGATTCAGCATGTGTCATTTTGTGTTTTATAAGAAGAGCTTCAGTAAGAGCCACATAACTACAACTATTACATTTAGGAAAACGAAATTGTGGTGGAGGGGGCACTCCGTGTTTGGTGTACATATGATGTAGTAAATAATTTCTCTTTGGAGACTTTTGTCCACAGTATTCACAAATATTTAGGACTGGTTTCTCATTATGAATGTCGACAAGATGACGTCTAAATTTATAATAGCTGGTAAAGTTCATAGCTTTGCCTGGTGTGCCACATATGAGGCATATCCAAGGTCCATCTATATTATTAGCTCCCAATGCAATTAATTTTGCAGCTTGCATAGAATCCAGCACATCAGTTTCAAAAGTGAAATCTACATCTTTCTCAACCTTGATTGGTTTTGGAACAGGCGGTGTCTTTTGTTGTTTTTTCACAGTCTTGTTAGGGGTATTGAGAATTTTTAATTTAATATTTTTGTTGCTCTTTACCAAATGTGGATATTTTTTAAGAACTTCACTTATTATTTTAGCATGGTCTAAATTTCCCATTGACTTTGATTTTGTTTCAATAGATATTTTGCTTTCAACATTCTTTTCCAAAATTTGATCAAATAGTTGATTAGTATCTCTGGAAGGACCTGGCTTATTCACAAATTGTTCAGAATACAAGTCTGCATCATCATTAATTGTAGGGTCTTCAAACAAAGACTCTTGTTCCTTTTTTTCCTTCTTACATGGCACTATATCAACAGTGGTTACTCCATACTTCTTTGACGTTGACGCTTCATTAAGTTTTGGGCGTTTTGCATATTGTTTTCTGGTTTCGGGATGTACCATTAAAGGTTCTGAAGTATAAGAAATATTACAAAAAGAGTTTTCAAATATATTGTCTGTATCTAATTCTTCGGGCAGTTCATATCTAGTAGGGCGAGGGTCTCCTGAAATTACTTTCTTAGAATATCTTGGATCTAACGGTATGGGTGATGGTTCTCTGTACCCTAAAATCCCATTGTTAGAAGGAGTCTTATTTACAGGTAAATAAACTTTCTTGTCCCTGTATACTGTCAAACTTTCAGAAAAAGCTTTAGTATGGGATCGCTTGTAGGTTTGTGGACTTGTGGTGACAACTTCTGTAGAGCTGACACTTTTAATTGTTTGTTTGACACCTTCAACATGTTTCACACTTTTTTTTACAGCCGAGTAACTTTGAACAGGTTTAGCCTTTGGCCGGTGTGAGTCAAGAAGTTTAGTCAACACAGGCATGTTCATTATCTCAGAGCATTGGTATAATCTTTCCAGTAGATCCATTTTAAATTCTAACTGACCTGTATACATGAAGTTGACTATTGGGACGACGATGTCAGCCTGCAGATCTTCCGGCATAACTAAACAGTCTTCGTACATTTCACATGTTCTTTCTAGGAGTTCGAAGTACTCAGTGCAAGCACTGAGTACTAAACGGTGAACCTTTAACTGGGCATTATCTTGGAATTGTAAAGTTAAGTCACAGTAGTCTGTGCGATTGAAGAAGTGCTTTAACCTTTGGAGGAAATATATTCCCCAGTTATCTACTTTCACTTGCTTCACGTCGTCGCTCATCGTTGTATTTTTACCGTATCATAATATGAATTTCTCGCAGCAATATTCACCTGAAAAATACAGAATGTTCAATGAAATTTCGTTGGTAATAACTTGTAAAACAGACATTACTGTATTTGTACTGTAAAAATCGATAGACGGGAACGCAAATTTGGCTACAAAACTAAGGGTGCAATGACGCTAAGAGAAAATATTAACCACAAAACATTTATCTTGAATTTTCCGCCACATTATTAGTGTTCGCGTTGTTGAAGTAGGTACTTACTGATATCAATCCAAACAATTCCAAACACTTAGTTCGTATTTTAGTAACTTGGACTCGAAGCACTGAAAATCTTCACCAAACACAAAATTACTGCACCGACAGCACCGACAGTCCACTCGCCATTCAACTTGACACGGCGCACGCAAGATGGCGGTGTTCATCGACCTCATTTTTCTAGCCGCCGCTATACCGCTTGTTTTTTTGCTACGCAGTCATAATTCTGTCTTTTTAATTTGATTGATAATGAGTAAAATAAATAAAAATAAATTTCATAGCATATTGGAAGTAAAATTATTTTTGTATTCGTTATTGTATCCATAAAAATTGGATTGTTCCAGAATATGTATTTTATTTATTGGAAAGTAAAACCATTGACTACAGAGATGCTACACATGCGCCATCTTCTCAAATCAAAGAACATAAGAACTATTGATCGGACGCGTTCTAATTTTACAACAGGTATTATCGAATGACGCATTCCACACCTTATTTTGGTGTTCTAGTTTGCATGTAGATGTAATATTAAATAATAGATGGCTCTGGGGAATCAGTACCATGAGATGAGACAAAATTATATTAATTAAATGTAATTATGTAGGTATCGGAGAAGACTTAAATATGGTGCGATAATTATATTATGATAAGTAATATTTATCTAGTTTACGCCTGGGATAGAAGAATAGGAGCAATGCGCACTTTATTCTTGAATTCTTAGTGATTTTTTGAGGTACCTATGATAGGATATGATTTTCCCCTCAACATTAATAATAGTAGTGCTATACCTTTGTCTGACAAAAAATCCTTATTCAAGTGGCGTAGGTGTTAAGAATGGGTCAATTTTATTGTAAAATAGGTTTTAAGAGATCAATCACAGAATAAATATTAGTACAATGGTCAATTTGATGTTATTTTTTTCGACTGGTTATGGATGGATATAAATAACTAGTACGCAGCTAATTTATATGTACCTGCTGCCTAAACTCGAAATAATAAAAGTTAGATAAAATAAAACATTATATTAAAATTAAATGTTTGTACACATAGGTACGTATAAATTGAATTACGTTTCAAGAACGCCACCTATCTGTAACTGCTTTCGATAAATTATAACTCTTCATCACAAGTCCATCGTTTGATGTATGTACATCGAAAAGTCGAGAATAAAACAGATTGGGAGTTTAATTAGTCAAAACTATGCTGTTGCAACTTACAACTTATAGATGGCGTTAAGCAAAAACTATCAATGTCATTTTGGTAAATTATAGTTGACTAGGTAGGTACTTGTCTCATTTTATTTTTCAATGCTTTATATACTTAGGTATATTTTTTTTTATATAAATGGATTTACGCTGGACCGTCATCTCCATGATGCTAAATGAAGCAGTTTAGAACAGGGCGCACTCACAAAAAAATATTTGGCGCCGTTTTAGGTAGGTACTATTATCTATTAATTATTAATTAATTATTAATATATAAAAGCGAAAGGTCACTCATCAAGGAATCTCAGAAACTACAAATGCTAGGAATCTGAAATTTTGCATGGAGGTTCCTTTTAGCACGTAGGCGCTCGCTAAGACGGGGGTTTGCGAAATTCAACTCCTAAGAGGGTGAAACAAGGGATGAACGGTTGTATGAAGATTTTGTATGAAACGTGATTTTCAAAGTTATCAAATTTTGTATCTAGACACTTGACACGAAGCAATTAAATGCATGTTCTATCAATTTCGTAATATCGAACTGTACGGGGGTAAAATTGGGGTTGAAATGAGGGATGAATGTCAATATGGAAATTCCCAACCGTTGAAGATAAAACCATGAAACTCTATATAGACACTTGACACGAAGCAAACGAATGTTTGTTCCATCAATTTCGTAATTTTGAACTGTACGGGGATGAAATTGAGGTTGAAATGGGGGATGAATGTCAATATGGAAGTTCCCAACCTTAATTATAAAACCATGAAACTCTGTATATAGACACTTGACACGAAGCAAACGAATGTTTATTCTATCAATTTAGCAATTTCGAACTGTACAGGGGTGAAATTGGGGTTAAAATGAGGGATGAATGTCAATTTGAAAGTTCCCAACCGTTGAAGATAAAACCATGAAACTCTGAATATAGACGCTTGACACAAAGCAAACGAACATTTTTTCTAGCAATTTTGTGATTTTGAACTGTATGGGGATGAAATTGCGATTGAAATGGGGGATGAAAGTAAACATGGAAGCTTCCATTCGTTGAAGATAAAACTATGAAACTCTTTATATAGGCACTTGGCACGAAGCCAATAAATGTTTGTTCTAGCAATTTTGTAATTTCGAACTGTATGGGGATGAAATTGAAGTTGAAATGGGGGACGAATGTCTCTTACGCTTTTACACCTAAACAACTGAACCGATTTGATGAAATTATTTTATTATAAGCTGTTTTTAGTAAATGTGTCTTGGTGTAAAATTAGTTATTGTTATTGCTTGAGTTACCTCAGTATTTATTTCGCGCGGACGAAGTCGCGGGTAACAGCTAGTTTACATATAAGTGAAAGGTCACTCATCAAGCAATCTCAGAAACTACAAATTCTAGGAGTCTGAAATTTTGCATGAAGGTCCCTTTTAGCACGTAGGCGCTCGCTAAGACGGGGTTTTGCGAAATTCAACCCCTAAGATGGTGAAACAAGGGATGAACAAAATTTTGTATGAAAATTCGTAATTTTCAAAGTTATCAAATTTTGTATCTAGACACTTGACACGAAGTAATTAAATGTTTGTTCTATCAATTTTGTAATTTTGAACTGTACGGGGATGAAATTGGGGTTGTAATGGGGGATGAATGTGAAAGTTCCCAACCGTTGAAGATAAAACCATGAAACTCTGTCTATAAGCACTTGACACGAAGCAAATAAATGTTTGTTCTAACAATTTTGTATTTCCGGACCATACAGGAAAAAAATAGGCGATGAAATTTCATAACATGGAACTGAAAAGCTCATCTGAGTAAAATTAGTAGCAAAATCAGCAGTTCATGTTACGTACTATCAATTTTTAAGTGATATCACATCGAAAACTGTCGCAATAAATGCGTATTATGGGTAGGTATACCCCATATTAAGCTATGGGATAATATTTTGGGATAACTCTGTCGAAGTGCAGTCCATATTTGTGCTTCAAAAAAGGTGTCTTCGCAACATATTTCGAATGAAATATGTTGACACAGACTTCAGCCACAGATCAGAAAATGGTCTTCAGCGACCAAAGAGAATTTAAATTCACGGAACTAAGAAGAACTTCGAAGCTCTCGAAGAGAAATATTTTTCCCCATTTTCTTTACATTCTTCACTCATACTCCGTACCTCAAATCGTCAAATAACTGTATTTCGGGTTTATTTTGCGGTTCTGAATGATTACTTTACATAAATTCTCAGGAAAAAAAGAACAAAATTATCGTATCGGTAGTGACCTCTCCAGATTTTCTATGACACTAGAGTAGGATACAATTCACAGCTAAATTTAATTTTGAGTTCTGCGCCACCTATTGGTAATTATAGGAACTTTGATGTGCAAGTCGATTCGGGCAGTGGTCGTAAATTAGTGTTGGTCTAGCCTTTAACCAAATACTCATAGGGTTAGTTGTGCAACGCCATCTATTTTTAAGCGCAAGAGTCAGTTTGTAGTGATAAATCGCCAATAGAATTTTTTTTCGTTATTGTTTGTTAGAAAATACTTAGATTTAAATTAAATGCGTTGATAAGAGGGATCCTTTATAAAAACTATTATTCTCAGGAAAAAAAAGAACAAAAAAAAGAGTGTTGAGAAAAAAAAAGACCAAAACAGTATAGCGGTAACTACCGGGATTCGAACCGGGGGCATCTATCTTCATAGGAGACCCCTTACTTACTAATTACGCCAATCGGTCATTGTTGATATGGGTGAAATTTGTTATCGTACTCTAATTCTATCACGCCATAGGCACGAAACGTTACAACTTTTTCGTGAGAATTTTTTCCGTCTAGCTCCCTTTCATAACGCGCGATAAGGAACTTCGTTTCAAAATACTGACACCTTACTAGAGGTATTTCGAAGCAATAATTTTTTAACTTTAACTAGTAGGTATATACATTCTAGAATTATGCACGTTTGTTCAAAACAACAAACAAATTTATTTCAATGATAAATCGACTCGTTCAGATTATCTAAGCACAAAACAAATATAATTTATGTGTACCTACATCAAATTAACAACACAGTATACGAAAAAAGTGCATTCGCAAGTGCCATTAAGATCTTCAATCACTTACCACTAAAGCTCAAAACCATAACTGGTAATTGCATTTAAAAACAATCTTAAAAAATGGTTGATCTCTGAAGCATATTATGATCTCAAAGAATATTTTAATAACGTAAATGTAGTATAAATAGTAAAAACCCTTTGTTTCTAAAGATCGACTAATATTGGAAATTAGAATTGTAAATATTTTTTATATATTATACTGTTGTTTATATAGAGTAACGAACATGTCTAATTTTATCTCAATAGTCACGACCAAATATTCTATTTTGATTTGAGTCATAATGTTAATTGAGAGTTTAAAATGTTAGATTAAGTCATTATTGTATTTTCTCAACGGTCCAAAATATTGTATGTTCGCAATGGACAAAACTGTTGGCACTCATAAAAATTGTAACATCATATACTCTGTACACAGTTTATAAAATAAAGCATATTCTATTCTATTCGTCATTGTTGAAGACAAAACTTTATATCTTAAAACACTTTTTTTTTAACACTTGACATGAAGTAATCCATACACATATAATTATGAAAGTTACTTTGTCTGTTTGTCTCTTACGCTTTCACAACTTATAACAACTGAACCGATTTTTATGTAAGTAATTGTTTTATTATACCTAAGCTGTTTTTAGCTTTTTAGTAACCGTAAATGTATTTGAGTATACAAATAGGTACTACCTAAGCTACCTTAGTATTTATTTCGTGCGGACGAAGTCGCGGGTAACAGCTAGTATAAAATAAAGTACCTAATGATAGAAAACTATCATACATTGTAGTGATCATTTCAAACTTTGAAAATGTATACAGTTTGTATGCTCTTTCATTTGTTTTTATTTTTTTGCTAATTGCCGTGTAAATTGTAGGTACATTTATCAATAAAGAACTTTGACTTTAAAATATTTGTATTTAATATTAAAATAATAAATATTTATTTACCTACTAACTATTCATTCTTTAAACACACCTAATCCACCTTACCTATGATAATAATGTCAGTCACAATATAATTTAATTGAATTCTTATTTTTCTAGCTTTTTTATATGAATTCGTTGGTAAGTTATTGATAAAGTATAGATTTCCTAAAATGGTTTTTGGTTACTTCTGAACTTATCTTCTTATATATAAAATTCTCGTGTCACAGTGTTTGTTTCCTTACTCCTCCGAAACGGCTTTACTGATTTTGACCAAATTTTATATGCATATTCTGTAGGTATGAGAATCGGCTACTAGCTATTTTTCATACCCCTAAGTGACAAGGGTTGTTCACTAAGGCAAAACAACGTTTGCGGGGTCAGCTAGTGAGAATCTAAAAAGAAAGAAAAGTGTGAATCCAGCCGTTAGGCGACGACCGAAAGCCATACTGACTAGGTACTGACTGAACCAGAAGACAGTTGCGATGGCTCGTCTGGTTCAATCGGCAGTGCTGAGGACAGCCGAGTTCCCGGTAATCGTCGATTTTGGTCTAGGCGCCGCGCCGGTTACGAACGGCCACCTGGTTGATCTCGCCGGTGAGGTAGACGACCTCCCTCAGGTTGCATCAGCAGATCAATCAGTATTTCGCCAATAATAAGTCAGGTTATACCAGCACGAGTCTCTCAAACAAGGCACTTGTCCATTTCATCTTTAAATCCTTCGGCAATAATAAGTCAGGTCACGTTAGTTTTACATCCAACAATCAGTCAACCGACACAAAATTCTCTTCGAGCAGAGCGTCGAGAGCTAGATGTTCAGGGAAAGGCACTAAAAGACTTTGACCTTCACGTACCTACTCGGCTGTTAACTACTCTTATTTATAGACCAAGTTAAACTCCTAAGTCTTCCAGATGGGACCTTTCACGATCACTCTGATCTGTTGTAGGAGAAAGGACGCGATATGGCCACGAAGATGGAACCACGGCTATCGGCTATCCCTAGCCGCGGTCTTAAGCGCGAACCTGTCGCTGCCAACCATTTTAGTCAAGTGAAGCCAAGTGAGAATTTAGATAAGTCGCTCATCTAGAGCGAGAGGAGGCATTACCTCTCGCTATCTCAAGGCCTCCTCTGACAAGGCGGACGACCCCGAAGGCCCCGCAGTGCACCTTGGCTCGTGTCCCTTCATTTCTAGAGGTCCTGGAGTGTCAAAACTTTGGGACCATATAGCTCCCTATAGACCTTTCCGAGAAGGTGGCACGTCGGAAAGCGGCGCGTCACTGTTTTTTTTTTTTTTTTTTTTTTTAAATATAGAGTGGCGAGACGAGCAGTTCATGTGCCTGATGGTAAGCAACATGCCTGCCACATAACAGCACAGTGACACGCAGTTAATGGAACATGAAGATTCCAAATCATTACCTAGCACTGCACTGCGCTCGTCACCCAGAGATCTAAGTTGTTATATCTCTAAGCCCTGTAATTTCTCTGGAAACATTGCCCTTCAGACCGGAACACAGTAATGTTTGCACTGTATCCAAATACCCCCTGTATTTGGAGTTACCCCGCGAGCCGAGCCTGCAAGAACGCTGGAGTAGCCGGATGCGAGAGCGGTCCCTCGACTTACCGTTAAATCACAACTGGAGAAACCTGTAGAGGCATTAGCCGGTGGATGCACCGCTCCTAGTGGTGTCGAGCCCGACATGATTGCCCTTTTTCTGAGCGTGGACGATGTGTAAATGCATCCAATGGCCCCACACAAAAAAGTGAGAAATCACGATCTCAATACACAGATGTACCCTCCCAAACTTCAGGGAGCAGGGAATCATGTCATCGTTGGGAAGAGTGAGCTCACTATTTCCGTTCTAGTCGGTTGCAGGAAGCGGTGAATGCCGGACGTTTCTACCTATCTCTATTCGTTGAGGAGGGCAGTATTTTTATGTAATCACTGCAATAAGGTGTGTGGGGATGCAATGCGCCGCCATGTTCATTGTTCTGTTAATGACGAGACTCCAGCTAAGATTTGGAAATTCCTCAGAACTTTCTTCGACATCTGCTATGTCAGAAGTAGAAATAAATTCAACTGTTAATTATCTTGCTGCCATTCCTACTACTAATGCTTCTTTTTTTACTCTTGATCAATTTACCGAGTGTGATGTTAGCAAGAGTTTTATGTCGATTTCCTCCAATGCAGTGGGTGGTGACAGTATAAGCCGGAACATGCTCTTGCCCATCCTTGAAATTTTCTTTCCAGTCTTTTGTACCATTTTTAATAACTCTATTTTAAGTGGTACTTTTCCTACTATATGGAACATGAATATTTTACCTTTGCCGAAGAAACCCAACCCACAATACTTTTCCAAATACCGTCCGTCTCTATTCTTCCTTTTCTTTCTAAAACCCTTGAACGTCTTGTCCATAAACAGCTCAACAATCTCCTTGTTAGGCAAGGCCTTCTTAATCCTCTTCAGTCCGGTTTCCGTCCTGTGCATAGCACTGTGTCTGCGCTTGTCAAGATCACTGACGATATACGCTTGGGCATGGATGACGGCAAGCTTACTGCTCTAGCACTGTTAGACTTCAGTAATGCATTCAATGCCGTCAATTTCGACATTTTCCTCGCTTTACTCCGTTCCATCAACATATATCCACCGGTAATTGAATGGTTTCGTAGTTACGTCGGCAACGGATTCGCCTAGAAGATGATTTTTCTGCTTGGTGTAATACAACAGCCGATGTTCCTCAAGGCGGCATGCTATCTCCTCTTCTCTTCGCTATTTTTGTAAATTCTATTTCCAAGAACCTTGTTTCTTCCTACCACCTTTATACAGATGATTTGAAAATTTAATTTCAAGCTCCTATTAATGATTTGGATACCGCTATTGCTAAAATTAATGATGATCTGAATCGTATTATTCAGTGGAGTAAGTCTTTTGGCTTAAAGGTAAATCCTACGAAAACGCAGTTAATAATAATGGGCAGTTCGTATTGGATCTCCAGAATAAACTGGAACACCAATACCTAGTGTTGTATTTGATGGGATTCCTATACCATTCAGTAGTTCCGTGAAAAATCTTGGCATAGTGTTTGATCGTACCTTATCATGGGATTGTCATGTTAAGACAATCAGCAGTAAATTATTTGCGTCCGGTAGCTCCTTAAGACGCCTCCGTAACTTTTTACCCACTGCCACTAATATTGCTTTTGCTCAGTCTCTCCTTCTTCCTATCCTGGATTACGCTGACGCCTGTTATCTTGATCTTAGAGAGGACCAGCTAGACAAACTTGAGCGCCTCCAAAATTACTGTATAAGATTAATATTTGGATTACGCAAATATGATCACGTGTCCCAATTTCGTGTGCTGCTCAAGTGGTTACCCATTCCTATGTGTCCGTCGGAATGCTCACATTCTTTTTTTCCTGTATTTTACAGGAAAAAGTATATTATATATTGTTTACTCTGCGCTACCTTAACGAACGCTTTACCTTTTTGCAAGATTACCGTCAGCTTCCTTTAAGGTCAAAATACGCTCTTTCCCTCATGACCCATTCTGCTCGAACTGAAACTTATTATGGCAAGTTACTTACAAGGCAGCTCAGTTGTGGAATGAATTACCGTGCACATCAGGCATTCTCCTTCACTTAAGGGGGCGCCTATAGCCAGAAAATGAAAAAAGGACGTTTTCGACGCCGCTCACTGAAGTTAAGAAACTAAAAACTATGACAAAAAAAATATTGACGTGTGGGTACAATCAAGAAGAAGCACAATAACCGAATAGAATTTTAAAAATAGATCAGAGTTTTTTACAATAAAAAAATAAAAATGACATCGAAAAAAACCCGTTTTAATTCGAGTACTCGAAATTATCAGCGATGACCCCACATTATTTTTTGGTAATAAAATTCCTATTTGTACGTTCTAGTAAAGTAACCGAACACTTTTTAAAATGTATGTTTAGTCATTGAGTAATTAAATAAAACTTAGTCAAAAATGGACGCCTGATTAAATATTGATTTTTCCTCCAAACTGTGTCATGCTATTCTCAACTTTATGTACATCATATTAAGAAACGCATCGCGCGGGTGAAATCTGATTTTTTCCTGGCTTTAGGCGCACTCTTAACACTTTCAAAACCAATGTTAAACAATTTCATTTGTTGAAAATGTAGACTGTTGTTGGTCGATTTACTCCAATTGCAAAATCTCAGTTGTATTTTTTGTTTTTATTGGACATGTATAGTATTTAATTATCGTATATACCTATTAGTTTATTATTTTTGACTAGATTACTAGTTTTATTGTATAAGATTTATGACAGTATCATTATATTTTATTTTTATCATAATTGTTATTTTCTTTCCAATATATTTATATGTATGTATATTGTATATATATAAATATTACTTAGTTTAATTCTTATTTGCACACCCCGTGTCCTTGTCCAAATATTATTATCCATACTAAGGTTGCTTGGAAGAGATCCCTTTCAGCGATAAGGCCGCCCACTGTCGCACTACTTTAAAATTAATTGTAATTTTTTTCTGTATTTCATTTCATTTGGTGTGTCAATAAGGAGTATATCTATCTATCTATTGATTAAAAATAATACTTATTAATTAGGTATAAATCGTACCTATTTAAATAAATATACATAATAAAGGAGTTCCTGGAGCAAAGGTTGGCCATTGCCATCCAACGCGGGAAAGCAGCCAGCATCATGGGCACCTTGCGCCGGGAACGGTTCGGGGTGGGTTATTTGGGGAGTAGTTTTTAGTTAATTTTATTTACATGTTACAAGTAGTTTACAGTTTTTATTGAAATAAAACGTTATTTACCTGTTCATCTTTGTAGCAGGTTTCATGTTTAAATAAAATGTGTATATTTTTTTTCACGAATTTGTAATGTACTAGGTATTACTTAATTTATTTAACTACAACAAAAATAAGTTATTTCGAGTTTATCCTTGTTTTTATCCCGTTATGTAATAAAGAGAAACATAATAAATAAATATTAATGCCACCGAAGAGATTTGATCTCACTTTCGAAATAAGAATAAGTATCTAAACTCTGGAATATGTTTTCTTCCAGAGAAATTACAGGATAATGATATAAATCCTACAAAGTAATCTTATAAATTTCAATGTCTGGATGTTTGTTGTTCAATTTGAACTCAATTTGAAGACTGGCCTTGTGGCTAAGTGGTTAGTAGCTCTGCCTGCGAAGCCGAAGGCCGTGGGTTCGATCCCCACCCAGTGCAAATATTTGTGTGATGAATTCAAATGTTTGCACTGTGTCTGGGTGTTTCTATGTATAATAAGTATGTATTTAAAACTATATAAGTATTATATCAGCTATCTGGCCGCCATCACACAAGCCTTGCTTAGTTTGGGGTCAGATGGTGTTGTGTGTGAATTGTCCACCAATATTTATTATTTATTATTTATTTAATTACGTCGTCACGTATGAACGGATCGGGTTTAAAGAAACACAGTTAGATTATAGGCCCGAAGAACACATAGGCTACTTTTTATTTCAGGAAAATAACGAGAACGGGTACTACGCGGGTGAAATCGCGGGGAGCTGCTAGTTATCTATATTTCTAGGTGACGCGTGCTGTGCTAGGTAGCGATTTGATCTCTTCTAGCCAATGATTGTAATATGTACCTACCTACCTAAGTCAATGCTTCTAGCTCAAATAACTGTGTCATACTGTGATTATATGGGCAGGCGTGTTGGTTACCAACAGACCTGGACGTCTACTCTGTTTCTACGAAAACGAAATTTCGAAAAAAAAACTCGGTACTTTCCTACTCTCGTTATACTTCGTTTCGTCCGATACAACATTGTTTGACGTTTAAATGTTCTAAGCATAAGCATACTCTAAAGGCCGATTTACATCAGACGAGCGAATGCTCATTCTATCCCCACTGTATCAAATTCATTTGGTGTAAACAAACGTAGAACATTATTTCGTTGTTTTGTTTGCGTTCGCAAAGATTCTATGGAAAATCTAATATGGAAAACGCTAAGAACGATCTTTCGTTTACACTAAAAGATCGAGAAAGAATGCTCTTGTTCCAGCTCTAGCTCTATGTTCGTTCAGTTTAAATCGGCCTTTATGGAAAACGCTAAGAACGATCTTTCGTTTACACTAAAAGATCGAGAAAGAATGCTCTTGTTCCAGCTCTAGCTCTATGTTCGTTCTGTTTAAATCGGCCTTAACTAGAGTAGGCTTAGAACATTTAAACCGACAAAACGACGGAACGAAGTAGAATCGGAGTAGGAAAGTCGCGAGTTTTTTTCGAAATTACGTTTACGTAGAAAAAGAGTAGACGTCATGTACATCTTGTCACTCTCTACAATAAATTAAATGAATACCCTGGGCATATTAAATGGGTAGGTATATTGTCTTTGCTCTTTACTATAAGTACTAAGGAAAAAAGTTGTCAGGGTGCTCCCTGATGGATATAATCTGGATAGCTACATCGATATAAATCATTGGATGTGCCCTTCCAAACTTCAGCCGCACGGAATTATATCATCGTTAGGAAGTGTCGAAGAGTGAGTCCACTCTTTCCGTTCTAGTCGGTTGTAGGGAGCGGTGAACGCCGGTCGTTTTACATATCACTATTTTTGATCATTATGTACATACATAAATATAAAAGATATATCTTCCTGTGCCTTCAGAAAGTGTTCTAATAATTCAAGAAACATAAATTAATCCAAGGGAAAAATTACTTTATTATACTATTACTACTTTACTTATCTATTAATTATCTGTTACCAATTTAAAGATGCTCAGGGCACATCCATAGTTTATATCGATGGGTAGCTAGAGTAAAGTCATTTTGTTACAGTTTCTTTAACTTAGGCTGGCTGGTCTAGTCGGGAGAACGGCGATTGCCGATCCGGAGCCCCGGGTTCAAATCCCATGCGCACCTCTTTTCGAAGTCATGTGCGTCATGCCGCTAACTTAAAACGGTAAATGAAAACATTGTGAGGAAACCGGCATGTAAGTAACTAGAATCTTTCAAGGTCATCTGATAAAATTTATATGGGACTCGATCGCATTCGATCAAAATCGATTCGCAATTTGAGGAGCTATCGCGTAGATATGCGATACGCGATATGTTAGATAACATACCTACATGAAAAAAACCATACAGCGTAATTAATAAAATCTTCCTTTTTTCAAAAAATGAAACTCATTATTTAGTAGATAGATTTATTAGAATAAAAGCAGATATAATATTTATTCAAAGCTTTCGCGAGGAAAGAAGCTGTTAAATTGACAATGCAAAATTAAGGTTAATTAATTGTAAAATTAAAGTTAAGAATTCCAATCGATTAATTTTAGATTCAGACAATTGCAATACAATTTATAAATTCCTTAAGATTATAGTATATAATACCTATTTGTTGCCAAAGGTACCTGAACTAGCTGCTTGCTGTATTTCAGGTACCAATGGTCTCCCCTAATTGTCTGTACAGTTCCGAAAAATTTAGGATTAAAACTTGGAATTTTCATTTAAATTTAGGAGTCAGTTAGATATCTGCTGAATGGATGACTAAAAAATTAGTAGTAAAAAAAAATGCCAAGATTACAAACAAAAGACAAATTGCGAATGGAAAATAGGAACATAATATAGAAACCATATTATAGATATTGGTGAAAAAGCGTGTGTGTACTTGTGTATGAATGAGAGTGTGCGATTGAGTGCGTATACCCTGTGTTAGTGTAAGTGTAGAAGATCTGTGTGTGATGGTGAGTATGTGTGAAGGTATAATAATTACCTATGTGTCTGGCTTTGTAGAATGTGACCGCAAATGTATTTATTTTGTGGGGAAAATCTTATAGTATTACGTCTGGTAATAACTATACATATGATATAAGTTATAAGTGAGAGCATTTTTGTTTTTGACTTTGAGAACAGTTAAGAATATTACACTTTATGATCTGTAAAGGAGCCTGGAAAATTGTCCCTATGTTCTTCCATACTTCAACAGTAAAATCCTTCCAACAAGCTTTCAACTTGATCATAGTCTGTACTTTGAAGCCAGGCAAAAACGGTATGTTTCAGTTGTCTGTCTGTAAATCTATCCACTCTGTTATGTTTATTAATTTCTTCATACAACTTAGCAGCAACAACCCTATATTGTTTCTGAGCAAACCTAGTCGTCACTGAAGGAGCAAAGTAAGTGCGCCTTCTTGTGTGACTTTCCAACTTAGACAGGTCCACATTTTTGTGGCATCTACGAATAAGTTGAAGAAAGGTGAGGTAAGTTACCTCAGGTAACATTGTGGATCAAAAATACTTAAGAAGATATATTCCATTTCCATCTCTCAAGAGCTACAAAGTTACAATTCCACTATCTTTTATCACTTCACAGCGACAATCGGAAACTTTAGCTATCCGCTGGCTAAGCCCACTTCGTAGCTGGCCAGTATTCTCCCGGGCTAAGAAAAGAAGTTTTAGGGAGCTAAGCTGATTTGTTGGATCCGGATCCGCCCAGCCGAAACTCCGCCCATCGGCACTGGGCGGCTTGCCTCGGAACCTTGGAGTCAGTGTGCGACGTACCATGGAGCAGTATAGAGGGTCTCCATAACAGTGCTGTTCGAATTTCGTTCGTGATTTTGTAGCCAGTATCGGAGCCAGTGACAGGAATACAAGGTGAGAATTGTACTTGTTTATTTTAGATTTATTTTTACAGTAAAAAGATGATTCAAAAATGTTTGCTAAATGTTAAAACCACCGTGTTACAGACACTGAGTTAAATTTTGTGTAAGTTTGACGTCACAAACTTCGTATATCAGGTGAAAATTTAAACAAAGTATCTGAACAATTTTTTTTTAATTTTACATGTCACAAAAGGTTTTGTAGTTTTACTTAATTTTATGTTTTTGAGTTTTTCGAGGTCACACTTTGAGTATAATTTGTCTGAGAGGTCATAGGTATCGAAATCTTCTAGAAACGTATTTATTTCAAATTTTTAAATATTTTTACGACCAAAATACTTCTATTGTAATGCGTCTGAAATGGTGGGTTGTAAAGGGAAAAATTGCCATCAATTTTATTAAAATTGCGACTCAATGCGACTCAAATTAAATGTTTAAATTTGAGTTCAAATTGTGAAGTGATAAAAATGAGTTAAAAAGTTTTTTTTTCATATTTTTTAAAGTTATTTTGTTCGCGTAGGTATCATTTTGAGTAGAATTATATTTTAGTCGACTTAGAAAAATAAGGTTATATTATGTTCGGCCTACCTATTAATCTATTTGAAGTCGGTGCTAATCCGAATTTCATAGTTGTACCTTAAGGTTTTCATAGTTGTGCCTAAAGCCAGAAAAACGAAAAAATGACATTTTCGACGCCGCTCACTGAAGTTAATAGGCTCTACAGACGAATCCTTTTATCAGAGGAAGTTGCGAAGAAATGACGTAAAAGTGGGCGGGACCTGATAAAAAAGTGGGTGGAACCTGATAAATTTATCAGGTCCCACCCACTTTTACTCAATTCCCTGTCTCCAAAAAATGAGACCGAATAATTGCCAACAGTATGATTTAAATCGTATTTCTACGACTTTTTGGCTATGGTACGATATACGATCGAGTAATCGAAATTGTACACAAAATATTATTTTAATTACCCGACTGAATTAAGGGTTATGGTTTCTTATATGTTTGTAAATTTTTTTACCCCCACCTATCTTCCAAACGGCTGGATGACAATTAAGGTATCGTTAGATTTGTCTCAATCACTCAAGTGTCTCCTTAGATAGTACATTGTATTAAATAATGTTTTTAAAGCTGTTTTTGTTCAGTCGGGTTTTTTAAAATTATAGTTATTTATTTATCTTGAAATGAATAAACACTTTTTTGTCATTAAACAATAATTAACAACATGGAGAAGACCTGAATGAGTATAATTTTATTGTAAATACGTGTTGGTGTGTTTTGTTCCATGTGGGTTTCATTATGGAGTATGGTAGGTAGCACGGCAGGAGGTATCTTTTTGTGTTAAGAAGACAGTGGTAAGACTTTTTGGGGAAGTACCTTCGTCGGTTATTCTACCGCTAAGCAGTAATGTGCAAACATTACTATGTTGCGGTTTGTAGGACAATGTTTCCAGTAAAATTACCGGACATAGAGATAAAACATCTCGTATCTCTGGGTGACGAGCGCAGTGCAGTAGCTACTAGGTTTTTTTGGATTTTGACTCTTCATGTAGGTACCAATAGCTGTGTGTCACTGTGTTATTATGTGGCAGTCATGTGCTTACATGTCTTTCTCTTATTGTAACCCAATTCTGTAATAAAGGCGTAGGTATGTTTTATTTTTAATCGTTGAAATTTATTTAAGTTAGGTCTATTTTATTGTAGAAATTAAATCAAACCAGAGCGTACCGATTCTAAACTCTCCGACACGGAATCTCACATCTCGTTCTTTGTTTTATCTGTTTAGAATGACAAAGGCAAGGATTATGCGCCGTTCGGATTGCGTTTAAATCACTACCCAGTACTACTTTTATCTGCAATATAAATTCGAGATCCATCACCATCGATGAATATCGATCATCCCTGATCCAGACGGTACTTAGTTCATCTTTATATTTCCTTCATTTCATTTACATTCACAGCCCATGAAAATGCTGTGCACGTGCGCTATAAGAAGTTTTCACTTCAAAAAACATCTCAAATGATTTCGTATGTAAGTTAATTAATTATGTCTTCAACCTTTTCTCAGAAGTAAGTCCCATGGCAACACCTATGTTTTTTGTTCTGAGTAGGGCGTAATTAGGGTATGTAATATCGGAAGATTATCAATTCCGGAACTGAGTCACGATTCTAAATATCCAATATCGGAATTCCGGAACAGCTCCGAAACTGGAAAAATATTTGGATAGTATGTAGCTCGGTGACCTAGGTACTTATCTATTTATGTACATATATACTTTTTATTTTTAAAATTAATAAAACATTCTAAAGTTCTACAACAGTGGGCGGCAAATCATTACCTAGCACTGCACTGCGCTCGTCACTTTCAAGCCAAATGAATTACTCCACTGATTGATTTATATATTGAATCTTTAATAACTTATTGTGTGTATGTATATCTGTACATCATGGCTATGTTTAAAAAAAAGTTAGTGGTCAAAATACCGACATTGGAGTAACGATATTAAAGTGTTTCAATTTCGAAATTGAGATTTCGAAAAAGTTTCTCCAAGATTTCGGAATTCCGGTATACATGCCCTAGTTTTGAAAGTTTTTAGTCTATTGAAACTGAAACTTACCAGTACTTACTTAAATTAATGTATGAAATTTACCAGGTCCATGTCTTCTATCTCTTTCAATAATCTGTTAGGTTGGTACTCGTCTTGTTTTCACGAAGATAACCGTTTCCACAAAGTCGTTGCCATATGGTTGGTATTGAACAGACATGTTAACTGCTCTTGTTAGTTTGTACTGAGTGCCGACTTCTACGTAGTAATTATATTCTCTTTGCTCTGATCAACGACCGCTCCGTTGCACGGTCGGAATCGTACTGACCGATTTGTACGTGTGTAGAGTAATGCTGATTTCTATTCCCTACCGCTTCTACGTCACTTCCTTCTGATATAGGGTACGTGTGTGGTCGTTTTAGGAAACTAAAAACTATGACAAAAAAAAAATTGACGTGTGGGTACAATCAAGAAGAAGCACAATAACCGAATAGAAATTTAAAAATAGATCAGAGTTTTTTACAATAAAAAAATAAAAATTATAAAAATAAAAAAATAAAAACACCGAAAAAACCCGTTTTAATTCGAGTACTCGAAATTATCAGCGATGACCCCACATTATTTTTTGGTAATAAAATTCCTATTTGTACGTTCTAGTAAAGTAACCGAACACTTTTTTTTATTTATGTTTAGTTATTGAGTAATTAAATAAAACTTGGTCAAAAATGGACTCCTGATTAAATATTGATTTTTCCTCCAAACTGTGTCATGCTATTCTCGACTTTATGTACATCACATTAAGAAACGCGTCGCGCGGGTGAAATCTGATTTTTTCCTGGCTTTAGGCGCACTCTTAAAAAAAACCTCCGGTTCTGTACGGTAATTTTTTTTACGATTTTGTTGTTCAGGTTCAAGGTTAATCTTAACAAAAGTAGGTATATAAATTATGCGTCACATTGTTTGTCCACGATAGACTCCTAAACGATTTTAGTCAAACTGCACACCACTCCACCACAGATTACCTAACAGTTTTATCCAATTTGAAAAATAGGATAGTTTTTATTGGAACGAAGTTCCTCATGGCAGGCTTGGAGGACATAATATAGTATGAAGATAGTTTGCTGCGCGACCGAACTGAAAAAAATGTGAGATTAAAACTGCAAGAAATATATATAAATATAACGAAAGTGACATGTAAAAACAGCCCGTGACCAAAGTTCCTAACTTTATTTTCGATTGATGATGATTTTATGATTGATATCGCGTTCTTACCAAGAAGACACTGATTGAATCTCTTTTTGAAGACGCGTAGATTGCATCTTTTGGGAAAGACTCATACGGCTCGTATACCTATTCCATTGCATTGGATTTATTACGAAAATAGAAATAAACCGCTACGTTTGAATTTTCGGAAAGTCAATACTAATAGACCAAGAGCCCATGCACCCCAGACCTTCGTTATTTTATAAAAGCTGAACGTTTGTCAGAGTATGCTCCCAACACAGTTAAGAACGATGGCCCATGATGAAGTTTGGATCATCCTGGCTTTGGCAGATAAACGGTACTAAAGGTGTACCGATCTAAATTTGTCAAATTATAAAGTCTGATATTTTGGTAATACCTTCAGAATATTATTAAAAATTACACCAATAATTGCTAGACACTTAACATCGTGGTAAGCACTTGCCAGACACCCATGTTGTGTTAATGTTCATGCAATTGTAATTCTACTTGCGCCATAATATGCGCGCTTATTTTTAAACATAATATTTGGGTAACAATTAGCAGCCTAATTATCATAAGCAGTAAGCAGCCCACTAAAAGTTCCCACTGCTGGGACTTGGGGCCTTAATACCATTTATTTGCCAAAGCCAGGATGACCCAGACTTCATAATGGTCCATCGTTCTTACCTGTGTTAGGAGCATGCGCTGACAAGTTTTCAGCTTTTATAAAATAACGAAGGTCTGGGGTTCACGGGCTCTTGTTCTATAAAATAATGTCACTACTTACTTCGAACTCTCCTATACAAATAAATATACGCTTGCCGCCTCATATCAGCCTATTAGCTCGATGATTATTAGCTAGATATTGAGATGATTCTTAGCTATAATTTCCAATGAATATCGTATTTACAATTACGTCCTTTTTTAAAACAAAAATTTCAACCGATTTCCAAAAAAAGAGGAAGTTATCAATTCTGTGATTTGTTTTTAGGGTTCCGTAAAACGTAAAAACGGAACCCTTATAGATTCGTCATGTCTGTCTGTCTGTCCGTCCGTATGTCACAGCCACTTTTTGCCGAAACTATGAGAACTACACTGTTGAAACTTGGTAAGTAGATGTATTCTGTGAACCGCATTAAGATTTAAACAAAAAAATTAAAAAAAAAGAAAAATTAGGGTTGCCCCCCATACTGCGAACTGAAACTCAAAATTTTTTTTTTCATCAAACATCGAGTATGTTTGATGAAAATGTGGGGTATCTATCGATAGGTCTTTCAAAATGATGTTGAGGTTTCTAAAATCATTTTCGTATACACTGAATAGTTTGCGCGAGACACACTTCCAAAGTGGTAAAATGTGTGTCCCCCCCCCTCTAACTTCTAAAGTAAGAGAATGAAAAATCTAAAAAAAATATATGATGTACATTACCATGTAAACTACCAACGAAAATTAGTTTGAACTCGATCTGATGAGTAGTTTTTTTTAGTACGTCATAAATACACTATTATTGAAACTTCGATCAAAGTTACAACGAACTACAAGAACTATGTGTACTATTTATTGTGTTACTTGCTGCAACGGAACCCTTCATGGGCGAGTCCAACTCGCACTTGGCCACTTTATTTTTTTGTAAATATGTAACGCCGCCAATTGTGAATCAATTTTGATGGTTATTTTTTTGTTTGGTAGATCGTAGTTCAGAAATGGTTCATCATTATAATATACATTTTCATTTCATTACATTTTCAGTTCATTCAAATATACATTTTATCAAAATCAGTACAGTGGTTTTGGAAATATAAACAAAAACCAACTAAAATTTACTTTCGTTACCTCGATGACTCAGTGATTGCTTCCTGTTGAATTTGGTGGAATGCCTGAATTTAATAATTTAAATTGCAGTTGGTTTTTGTTCTAAAACTACCAGAACTAATTATGAAAATAATAAGAGTAGGAAAATTATAGGTTAAATTATAGAGTAGAGGTACCTACTCGTAACAAACTCGTACCTAATGTTAACACCTACTCTACTACCGTATACCTACTATCCTACTAATATTATAAATGTGACTGTATGGATGTTTGGATAATTGGATGTTTGGATGTTTTTTGCTCAATCACGTCCTAACGTATGAACGGATCGGGCTGAAATTTGGAACACAGATAGATTATAGTCTGGAAGAACACATAGGCTACTTTTTATCCCGGAAAAACAACGGGAACAACGGGAACGGGAACTTCGCGGGTAACACCGCGGGGCGCTGCTAGTCTTTCATATTGTCAACCTAAAGCTTTTAAAAAGTCATAATACTAGATACTCGTATTCAAATACCCTTTAAGAAAAAGCTTTTAAAAAGCTCAGTACGAAGTCTGCCTTTTCACCATCATTTTACCGACAGTAATAGAGTTTCGAGAGCGGTGGAACTGTGGGGGGGAGGAAATGTACAATTAAATTATTAAGTGACAGCTGCGGTGAAGCGCTGAGGCGCAGTGGCTGGGAGATTTAGGTAGAGCAGGTTTGATTACAGTGTGGGAACAACGATGATAAATATGATAGCTAAATGTATTTTGATGAAAACTGTTTTATTGTCATTTTGTTGGATTAGAAACGATGAATATATAAGAAAAACTTCCTTGAATCACTCTTTTTAAAAACGACTTCAAAAAAGGAGACCGATTTCTTAATTCATCATCATCATCATCAACAGCCCACTAAATGTTCCCACTGCTGGGATGCGGGGCCTTCTCTCGCAAGGAGAGAGTTAAGGCCAAAATCCACCACGCTAGTCCAGTGCGGGTTGGTGGATGACACATGACTTCGAAAGATTCTAGCCACATGTCGGTTTCCTCACGATGTTTTCCTTCACCGTTTTTCACCAATTTCTCAATTTAGTTGCATGTTTTTTATGTAAGTATGTTATGCGATAGCTTCGTCACTTGTGAATCATTTTGATGGTTCTTTTTAGGGTTCCGTAAAACGTAAAAACGGAACCCTTATAGATTCGTCATCAACAGCCCACTAAACGTTCCCACTGCTGGGACTCGGGGCCTTCTCTCGCAAGGAGAGAGTTAAGGCCATAATCCACCACGCTGGCCCAGTGCGGGTTGGCGGATGACACATGACTTCGAAAGATTCTAGGTACATGTCGGTTTCCTCACGATGTTTTCCTTCACCGTTTTAAGTTAGCAGCATTACGCACATGACTTCGAAAAGACAGTGGTGCGTGTGGGGTTTGAACCCGGGGTCTCCAGATCGGCAGGCGCCGTTCTCCCGACTAGACCAGCCGTAACTTATACTAGACCAGCCGTAACTTATTGATGATGATGATAGATTCGTCATGTCTGTCTGTCTGTCTGTCTGTCTGTCTGTCTGTCTGTCTGTCCGTCCGTATGTCACAGCCACTTTTTGCCGAAACTATGAGAACTACACTGTTGAAACTTGGTAAGTAGATGTATTCTGTGAACCGCATTAAGATTTTTACAAAAGTTTAAAAAAAAAACAAAAATTAGGGGTGCCCTCCATACTGAGAACTGAAGCTCAAAAATTTTTTTTTCATCAAACCTACACGTGTGGGGTGTCTATCGATAGGTCTTAAAAAATGATGTTGAGGTTTCTAAAATAATTTTTGTCTACACTGAATAACTTGCGCGAGAGACGCTTCCAAAGTGGTAAAATGTGTGTCCCCCCCCCTCTAACTTCTAAAGTAAGAGAATGAAAAAACTAAAAAAAATATATGATGTACATTACCATGAAAACTACCAACGAAAATTAGTTTGAACTCGATCTGATGAGTAGTTTTTTTTTAGTACGTCATAAATACACTATTATTAAAAATTCGATCAAAGTTACAACGAACTACAAGAACTATGTGTACTATGTATATTATGTTACTTGCTGGAACGGAACCCTTCATGGGCGAGTCCAACTCGCACTTGGCTACTTTATTTTCTTTTGTAAGTAGATCATAGCTCAGAAGGTAGTTAGTTCCATATTAACTTTATCGAAATTGATGTGATGGTTTTTGAAATATGAACAACAAACTAAAATTGACTTTCATTTTAGTCTTTGTGATGGCTTCTTATGAAATTTGGTAGAGTGTCGGAATTTAATTTTAAATTGAAGTAGCTTTTTATTTTTCGGAACAAATAAATTATTTGGACATCAGGCAGGCTGCAAGTTAATAAATTACTAGACAAATTTTGATTTAATTTTTTTGACACCATCCTGATATTTATCTAAGTGGTGATTTTTTCAAAAAAAATATGTCAGGAAGCCTTATGTCATTCAGCATGGTAATGTTGCTGATAGTCTTGATTATATTTATACCTTCATCGGTCTGTGGATAAATCAGATGTCCTTGGCATAAGTAGTTAGTAAAATCTACATTAGTGCAGTTATCTAGTTCTCATTGTAATTCAACTGTAAGTATTATCCATCTTACGATGTAGGATGGAGCGTGTTTACTCGTTGCCTAGAAGAAACCGATTCACTCTCGACTTAATGAAGATTTTAAACATCGAGAAACACCCACTCAGATAACGCATTCGAAATCGTTGATATATTCATAAAAGTATGCCTAGCTTTTACTCAAAGGCGTAAGTAGTTAGAAGTAATGTTCTGAAAGACTGAGGACCTTTGCATCATATTTTCCAATTCATCTGCAAAGGCGAGTGAAGCTACTGAAGCATTATTCTTTTTCGCTTCCCTACAGCTCGCGGAGAACTTTTTCCATTTTTTGTCCGCGACCACAATAGATGTCGCGTCTCATTTTACAATTAGGCTGCTGTAGGGTTTGATTTTACAGTTTTATATATCAATATTCAAATTAGGTAGAATATAATAAAACTTCAAGATACGATGGCTTTTAGCGAGTTAAAAGTAAACGTAAAAAAGCTTTATTGGGGCGAAAAATAATACAACTTTTCTTACTTAACACAACTTGTCTTAGAGCCGGTTTTCACGGCGCGGCTGCCAACCGCGACTGCGCGCGGGCGCGGCAGATTTCCATATAAAATTGAATTCAAAACTCACGACGCGGTTTACGGCCGCGGCGGCTGCGGCAGCCGTGCGGCGCCCGCGTGGCTGCGCGCGATTCTTGCGCAGTAGCTTTCCGCAGTAGAAACCGCGAAAACTGGCGGTCTCGTGAGTTTTGAAACAAAACCGTCGCGCGGCGCAGTGCCGCGCCCGCGCGCGGGCGCGGTTTGAAACCGCGCCGTGAAAATTGGGTCTTACAATGCTATTACAATCTCAATCAATTTCAAGCATGTTAACACTAATCACAAATTAATGTTTAGTGTTAATTTATGATAGTTTTTAATTATAGAATATCGCAAATCATATATTTATCTATATATATAAAAGCGAAAGGTCACTCATCATGAAATTTACTTATAAAGGTCTGAAAATAAAATATCGTTGTTTAGAAGATGGGTCCATGAAAATGGAGCCAAAGATTACTTATTATTTAATTGATTTTCTTATTTATAGCAACCTAGCTACGAGCCACGCACAATATATTTGATTATGAAACAGTTGTTTTAATTTTTAAAGGTACTATATCGCTCCTCTTGCAAAAATAACAAAAGCCAAAAATTAGCCGGCCCGAATGCAAATGCTGCCAGGAGCGAAATGCTAATTTCCGTGGGAGAGCCGTCAAAGTTTTTAATCTCATGTGACGTCACGATTCACCCCCCCCCCAAAATCCCCCTCGACGTCAGGGATGATTGAAAGCTCCTCATTTGTGTTTTTATTACTTTTTAATTCTTCTTTCTCATCTTCTCGAGTGATTACTTGTTACTTGGAAATTTTCTAGGGAAAAAAATTCAATGACATTATGTATTGGGAATAAAATAAAGGACATAATACTAGGAATGGTCAAATTAGCGATTATAAATCAAATTAATAGTTAAAATTCCACACATGACGTAAATTGTACAAAACTAAACTCACTAAAACTTAATAAAAACATCTTCAATTAATTAATAAGTATCTTTCTGAGCTGACAACGTGCCGATTTCAACTTAGTAGGTATTGAAGATCCCACACTACCACACAATCCACAGACAACGCGCGACGGTTATTTATAAATAATTAAACGAGCCGTTTGCTTGTTTCTCACTCTTTATGCGTAAATAAAAATGTTACTTAAACCACAAACACATTAAAATCAGCTGGTAAAATGTAAATACAGAATTGATTGACACATCAGGGTCGCGAGTCGCGCGCGCGTTCGCGACTAGTCGCGAGGGGTGCTATAACACCCCGCTGGATGAGAGTGTACACTCAGCATTACATCTGGGCACATACACCACGTATAGAAAGAAATATTTATTGTACAATACAGTAAGTTGAAGTTGCTCGTGAATTGAAATTGGTGCTACTTATATTATACTAGCTGAATCGCGCGCGCGTTGCTACGCCATCTATCTAAAATTCATCGTACCTATTCAAATTTTGAACAAATTCTGTTACCTTAGGTTCTAATGACGCGAACCTTTCACGAACCTTTGACGAATGACACATGCTGTCACGCAACGAAAACTCTCAAAAAGCAAAATTATTTCCCGTTTTTGTTACATTTTTCATTCATGCTTCGTTCCTGTTGATAGTAGCGTAATGTTAAATAGCCTATAGCCTTCCTCGATAAATGGACTATCCAACAGAGAAAGAACCTTTCAATTCGGACCAGTAGTTCCCGAGATCCTTGCGTTCAAACAAACAAACAAACAAACAAACAAACTCTTCAGCTTTATAATATTAGTATAGATTATAATTCTCTAGGGGTAGAACTCTTTTCAGACTCCACCTATGGGGAAACACCATTGACCTTTGGCAGTTTTCCACCAAGCAGTCATGAGCAATGTCGTCTTCATTAATCCCTGAGAGATAATATTCTTAATTTTTCAACGTTAGATTGAATAGGCATCTTCTAGATCAGTTACGGCTGGTCTAGTTGGGAGAACGGCGACTACCGAACCGGAGACTCCGGATTCAAAACCACACGCACGCAATGTCTTTTCGAAGTCATGTGCGTAATGCCGCTAACTTAAAACGATAAAGGAAATAATCGTGAGGAAACCGACATGTACCGAGAATTTTTCGAAGTCATGTGTCATCCACCAACCCGCACTGGGTCAGCGTGGCGGATTATGGTCTTGGCTCTCTCCTTACGAGAGAAGGCGGGGGTGTTCTAGCAGTGGGCACATTTAGTGGGTTGTTTATGCTTATGCTTCTAGATCAACGTGCGTCATCTTCGGCCAGACCGTTCCTCAAGCGTTATATCGTTTTAAAAGATGCAACGTTTTTACTTATTATTCGTTAACTAATGGTGATAAATGAGTGAAAATGTGACATTTCCGACGCCTGCAATAACGCCGTGTCGAATCTGTCCCGTTACCGAAATTACCACGTCAGTGACATTTGGTGGCCGTCTCTCCCCTCTGTCGGTCGCGGTGTGCCCACGGTTTTATAAGCGTTTTTGCTTTGTGCTGTATAGTTTAGTTTAGGAGTCTGCGTTCGGAAGCCATAATAAATAAATACATCTAAAATTAGACATCATTTTTCAGCTTGTAGTTTTCTCTAAATATACGATTTTTAGGTATGTATGTGGTGTATAATACTTCTCTAAGAGCCTTTATTTTTAAAGTCGTTTGAATAGTATGTTTTTAAAAGCCTGTTTGATTTTTATAGTTTCGTACCCAAAGGGTAAAAACGGAACCCTATTACTGAGACTTCGCTGTCTGTCCGCCCGTCTGTCATCAGGCTGTATCTCAAGAACGGTGATAGCTAGACAGTTGAAAATTTTACAGATGATGTATTTCTATTGCCGCTATGACAAGAAATAAAATAAAATAAATCATTTAAAGTTGGCCTCCCATACAACAAAGTTGGGTTTTTTACTGATACTAATAATGGTGTCACCATAGACCAACGTAGACGCTTAACTATTCACAGAATATTTAGTTTTATGTTCTCATTAAATGTAATTAATTAAAATAAATAATAAAGACGTGCGCGAGTCCCACTCGCACTTGGCCGATATTTGTGTTTGATGTGGGATCATAGCTTCTAAACGAATGAACCGACTTTAATGTGGTTTTTAGTTCTTTTCTTACCATAAGTTGCGCCTTGCGGTTTTAGCCGCTCAGTTCTTTTCCAGCGATGAAAAACCACTGTACCATCTGAGACTATTTGAGACTATACAATCTATCTCTGCACCAAATTTCATCCTTGGAATAATTTGGTCATACAATGAACATGCACACAAACTTTCGCATTTATTACACAGTCTATTCAGCATCTAAAAAAAACTGTAAAAAATAGTTATCGATTGCACCACAGAAGGCGTTACAGAAATTTGAACAGCAAACATTTGTCAGACCTGAAATCTCCGAATGTATTTTAAAAACAAAAACTATTTTTTTAGCTGTGTAGGTACTTGTAATTCACATTAAAGTAGCTCTTGCACTATAACAAGGGTCGTTACATCCCTACTTAATATGAGGTTACGAACTAATATCATTATCGTGAGGGCTGCTCTCACCCTTCTTTTTAGCAGCTTTGTTCTATAACCAATAATTTGATTCAATAAAACGTGTCGCATTCGCGCCAATCCAACAATGAATTCACTCGAGTATTATGTTGTTTTATTCTAGCTTTTATGTGGCAGTTTTGTTTAAAAAAAAGGAACTATTGCTAAGGTTTTAGCCTCAAAAAGCATTTACATACTGTCTAACAAAACACAAAAAGTGTACAGTAGGCTTTTTTTAACTTAATATAGGTTTAGACTTTACTGCCATCGATGGAGCGTGTTTACCTAGTAGAAGAAACCGATTCACTCTTGATTTTTAAGACACAAAAATTGTAACCATCGGTGAATATCCACTCAGGCAACATATTCCACAGCCGACGTTCTTATCACAAAAGTAGAGTAAAATCTCTTCGTTCGTGTCTTAGGAACGCCAGTCATGAAACGATGTCACTTTTCGAGCTACGAGCATTCCGATAAAAAAGGGCAAGATCGTATTAGATGATATTTATGTACTTATGTATTTTGTATGTATTCTTAATGTAAGTAGTATATTTTAAGCATAATTATTAGTTACTTGATGTTATAATTTGTTGTCTATTTTCTACATTAATTTACCTAAAATATTAAGGGGCGCATTATTGTACCTACAATCCTATCCATGCACGGTTGCCTGGAAGAGATGGCTCTGAGCAATAAGGCCGCCATTTAAAATGTCAGAAATGTGTAATAGTTCTTAGTTTCTTTTGTGTTGTGCCTTTTAATAAAGAGTTTTCTTATCTTATCTTATTAGATACCATGATACCATAGATTAGAACACCATGCCTCGGATCGGTTGGGTACAGTACGATCGCGAGTGCCAATTCCTTCAAACTTCAAACCATGCGTCTTGAAATGTTTTTCGAGCAAAGGGTACCTACGCTAAAAATTACATTATTACCTACAGTCTAAAATATAATAAGTAATCATTCGTTTTGAAATTAAAATTAAATTTATTTATATTATTAGTGATTATGGGTTTTTTCTGTCCGATATTTTTATTTTTATCTTAACAATCAAAGAAATAATAAGATAGGTGTAATTATTGACCGAACGATATATCGATAGTCGATAGTTCTAGCCTAGTTTTGTAGCGTAGATTTCGTAGCCGAACATTTGTACAACGGAGTAAGTATTTACCTTTTTGAACCACGGATTAATCAAACATTTTAAAATCAGTATCTCCAAGAACATGGTGCATAAAACTACATCGACATATCGGAGAGTCGCTTCAAATACTAGCTAAATAATAAACGTATGCCTGAGATTTGATAGACGATATTATGAGGAGTTAATAAATAATAATTAATTAATAGGTGACAGTTGGACATAAATCAACGATTAGACTGATTGGTAAGATATTGAAGAAGCATTAGCTTCTTAGTATAAACTTAGCTGTGGAGTGGTTTGAGTTGATAATTTGAAGCAACGCCAAAAATTCAAAGAGTTGTTTATGGATTTAATGTGTTTATTTCCCTTTTTATATTACAATGGATTTCGTGTCGATACCAGTAATCAATCCTAAAAGGGATGATGATTGGGTCAAAGATATAGCTTTCTAATTAGCTCGTCAGGTAGATTTTGAAAAAATATGAGACACGTAATTTTTAGGGTTCCGTAAAACGTAAAAACGGAACCCTTATAGATTCGTCATGTCTGTCTGTCTGTCTGTCTGTCTGTCTGTCTGTCCGTCCGTATGTCACAGCCACTTTTTGCCGAAACTATGAGAACTACACTGTTGAAACTTGGTAAGTAGATGTATTCTGTGAACCGCATTAAGATTTTTACAAAAGTTTTTTAAAAAAACAAAAATTAGGGGTGCCCCCCATACTGAGAACTGAAGCTCAAAAATTTTTTTTTCATCAAACCTACACGTGTGGGGTGTCTATCGATAGGTCTTAAAAAATGATATTGAGGTTTCTTATATAATTTTTGTCTACACTGAATAACTTGCGCGAGAGACGCTTCCAAAGTGGTAAAATGTGTGTCCCCCCCCCCTCTAACTTCTAAAGTAAGAGAATGAAAAAACTAAAAAAAATATATGATGTACATTACCATGAAAACTACCAACGAAAATTAGTTTGAACTCGATCTGATGAGTAGTTTTTTTTTAGTACGTCATAAATACGCTATTATTAAAACTTCGATCAAAGTTACAACGAACTACAAGAACTATGTGTACTATGTATATTATGTTACTTGCTGGAACGGAACCCGTCATGGGCGAGTCCAACTCGCACTTGGCTACTTTATTGTCTTATCAAATTATTAAAAATCGACAAAGGTATAGAGACCATCAAACTTCATATATAGACGTGACGTTACGTCAGTCGAACCTTCTAAGCACTATTTCTAAGATTTATGTAATTTTTTGTTTTTGAAACAAAAGACGACGAAGATTATTAAAAAATATTATACATGTACAATATTTTTTAATAATTTAACTGACGGACTAATTGTTTTTTTTAGTCACCATGCCTACTGAATATCGAAACGCCATAGCAGATAGAGATACCACAAGTTCTAATTTTAAACAAAAGTGTCAAACAATAGAAAAAAACTTCACATTACATAAAAAAAGAGTTTAAATTACATTATTGTCTTAAGTAAGATTGTGTCACTACTTAGTCTGTGGATTGTGTGAAGAAGTGTTATTCAAAATTTTGATAACACTATAAAATCTTAACAGTAACTATGAATTCGATAAAAGTAAGCTAAACAACATCATTAAATCTTGATACCTACATTAGATGAATTAGTTGATGTTGCCAATTAATTTACTTAGTTGTAAGGCAAATCAAAAGAGATTTAATGAATCGTTGAAACATACGCAGTAACAATATTTCTAAAAGTTAACCTAACATAATGTGGAATAATAAAATTGATTTAAGGTCTGCGCCCACTTATGCGATTCCGCAACCACCTGACAAATAAAATTCACTCAAATATGGGCTGTATGCCATGCACGTTAAGATACAGATTAAATTGGCAACATAAATTACAGACGGCTGTCAGCTAACGGTCCGCTAATTTATGTTGCCAATGTAATCTATATCTTAACGGCATGACGTAAATTCCATATTTGAGATTACCTTTAGGTTACCGTATGTAATAAAACCGGCCAAATGCGAGTGGGACTCCCGCACGAAGGCGCACGCACGCACGCATGTACCATTAGCAAATAAACGGCGAAAACCTCTTTGCCTTTATTTGAAATTTCTTATACATCGCAATTTTCGCAGACAGGCTAAATGTTTGAATAAATTATTATTGTTTTTGCCTCATGATTCTGACGATGAATTCGAGATCGCGTTTTATTTTTACTAGTGGCGCCATCTAGTTTATTTGGGACGGACTAATCGAAAAAAATAATCCAGTTTGTTGTATGGGAGGCCCCCTTAAATATTTATTTTATTTTATTTTTAGTATTTGTTGTTATAGCGGCAATATAAATACATCATCTGTGAAAATGTCAACTGTCTAGCTATCACCGTTCTTGACATACAGCCTGGTGACAGACGGAGGGACGGACGGACAGTCAAGTCTCAGTAATAGGGTTCCGTTTTTACCTTTTGGGTACGGAACCCTAAAAATGATGGCGTGATGGCTTAGTGGTTGGAACGAGCGATTCACAATCACAAGATCATAGGTTCGATTCCTGCCTGCACTTCTCTGTATTTTCTAAATACAGACAGCACAAATACCAATATTTGTTTGTCACTTTTGGCTTTTACGGTGAAAGAAAAGATCGTCCGGAAACCGGAATGTTTAATTTGTAGATTATATCTTTGACTCTTTGCCTTGACAGAGAAGACCCCAAGTCCCAAATATGGGAACAGTTATTGCCTCCTTATGCATTGATATTGTATGCTTTAAACATGTTTCTTACTTTTTATAAACGACTAGCTGAACGCGCGCGCGTTGCTACGCCTTCTATCGAAAATTGGTCGTACCAATTCAAATTTTGAACAAATTCGGTTACTTTAGGTTCTAATGACGTAACCTTTAACATATGACATATGCTGTCACGCAACCAAAGCTCTCAAAAAGAAATATTTTTTCCCGTTTATGTTACATTTTTCATTCATGCTCGGCTCCTGTTGATAGTAGCGTAATGTTAAATAGCCTATAGCCTTCCTCGATAAATGGACTATCTTACAAAGAAATAATCTTTCAATTCGGACCATTAGTTGCAGAGATCCTTGCGTTCAAACAAACAAACAAACAAACTCTTCAGCTTTATAATATTAGTATAGATATCCATACATTAATTTCCGAGAAGTCACACAGTACATTTGGTGTACAGCTAGGAACATTTGGTGGGTATGTTATGCATTAAATGTAAAAAACATATTTCTTTCTTTTTTTTAAATTACATCTAAGAATACCTTCATTTATTTTATTTCCTTAAATTCAACTTCATAATAAAATCTGCCTCCAAATACAAGGCTTGTTTTAAAACAATCAGGCAATAAAAGGTATCCGGAGCAAGACGGCATTAATTTGCAAGGAGGGACGTCTCCCATAGCCATTAATTCCCCTCAATCTGCCTGGAAGTGTCGCATTATAAACACAAAACTTGGATTTAACCAATATTTTTCCGGACTTCGCGGAGTTAGCTGTTCATCAGAATTACATTTAGGTATCCCGCAGTATTATTTTGTAGACGTAGACTGCTTGGTTACTTAACATCAGGAGAGACAATGATCAATCGGTAGGTAGTAGAGGCCTCTTGAGAACAACTGATATAGATCCCAAAAACAATATGACGGTAAAATTTATCTCTACTAATGCTTAAAAAACGTCTACAGTTAGAAGCCATTAACTGCCTTCTTTTTGATCATTGATTAACTTGACTTTATGCCCCAAGAAATTGAAAGATAAATTACTTCACGTTATGGTGATAGAGCGAGCGAGCAGTCTCTCGCTCCGCGTCACTTGTACAGTTAAGATCAATATAATCAGCAGTTTATACTGTTTATACAGTATAATATAAACTGTTGATTATATTGTATAGTATAGTACCAGTAACACCCACACATGTTTACTTCCCGGACGTTCAAACTCTACGTAAAATAGCTATTTCAACTTTGTCACTATCACGGGCTATACACGTACAGTGACGAAAAACGTCGTACAGGAAACAGACAACCTCTCACCAACTCGAACTTGACCAGCAAAATGGATTAGGTACTCTCTCTGTGTGCAAAGGTTCTAAATACAAGTTGAGAGGTCAAAAAATTTACTGTAAAGTGTATACTATATATGCTATGCTATGCTAAAAAGTAACCTAAGTAATAGCTAACATAGAGATCATAATTATGGAAAGATAAAATAGATATAATATATTATTTTTAGGGTAATCTGTCATCAAAAATTTAAGAAAAGAGTTTCGATATCCAAGCAAATATTAATCACTGTTGGATTACAAACCAAGTACAACGCAGGGGTGGCCAACAATAAAAATGAAACGAGAGACTGCAAACAAGAACTCAATCCCTAAATTGTGGGCCCACAAAAGAAGCCATTAGCGGGCAAACTCGCGGGTGGTCATAGTCTCCATGGAAATCAGAGGAAAAGGCGACTTTTGATTAATTAGCTCTATTCTTTCGAAGACGACGAGACTGCCGATTACAACATTTCCAGAATAGCCCAATCTGGAGAACTCTAACTTATACTGATAAAATTGTGAATAATTTATTTTATTAAACATTTTTTGAAAATTAAACATAAACTCAAATTCGAAAACCATTGTCGAGCAATCTAGTAAAGCAATAATAAAAAACGCCAAAATTATAATTTTAGTTAATTTGTTGTCTATATGAGTTAGATTTGATTTCCGTAATGTCAAAAAATTATTAGGCCCACCATACCTACACGCTACGGTCTGCCGGAGAGGTCTACCTGTGCAGTTATGCCTGCGCAGGTAGACCGGAGTGTGTGTGCACAGGCGACCGGAGCAAGATCGAAAATCAATTCTGTTCGGTTGGACTGCGCAGGCATAACTGCATAGGTGCTCTCCGGCAGACCGTAGCGTGTATGGCGGGCATTATAACTGATATGACTCAGCTAATTTTTGCAGTTTTTTGGATATCGTAGACCTTGATTTTAGATGTTTGCAATATGGCAGAGCCTACACAAATATATGAATTTAGACAGCTGCCGTAACTGAGTAGGAGCGGGGGTGTGATTTTTGTTAAGTCAGGGCTAATCAAAGATTTTGTAAAAAAATTGGAGCTGCGTAACATTAATCCATCAATTCGCAAACTAAATTGCCTAAAGCATATTTTGGTGGCACTTATTAAGAGGCTTCTCTGTAAAATGTTCTTCTCAGTGAGGCGACGCTGATGCCTTTACTTGGAAAACAATATGGCGGCCGGAGCCGTTTTATATTGGGACATATCCGGTGGCAGGGAAGGATTAATTTACGTTTATTAATTTGCTTGTTACAAGTTTTATGACTTAGCTGATAGACGACGGTAGGGATAAAATTTGTTTACATTCCATTTTTTTTGTATTGACTGGAATGATTCAACACATCACAAATCAACTTACAATAAATGTAGATATATTCCAATAATTTTAAATTGAGTTACTTTACTACTATAACAGTTTTGCGCTTGACTGCTAATTCGCCTGATGGTAAACGCTTAATTAGACGTAACCTATTTAGCTATTTACTCTTGACTTGAAGACTTAGAAGAATTAATATACTCTTTTCTTTAATTTTATACTTATATACTTTAATAAATAACGTCTCATTCCGTTCTATTTTTATAAATATAAGCTACTATAGTTAGTTGGTCTAAGTAAGCTACTGAAAAAAATTATAATTATTACCATAGAATATATTATTACATCATGATGATGATGATGATGATAACATATTATTATGAATAGACCGCCATACTTTCAGCTTAAATCAGACTTTTTCTGTAATTCGCAGAAACACATCTTACTTGTACCTATTACTTCTACGCTTACAAACAACCCTATCTAAGTACTTACCAAAGTAAGCAATTTTCAGGAGAATATTGCCTCTGCATGTGCCACAACTTTCTTTGCATTTATTAATATTGCAGAGATTTATGGGAACAAGTTTTTAATATTTATGGCGGGTAATAAATTCTTGGCGACGAGTTTCGGGGGATAGGGTTGATTTCCTCCTTGGGGTGGATTCGGGAAATCAACAAGTAGGTGAGTAGGTAAATATGTTTTTTTGATCGTCATCCTTTTTTTAAGCGCAATGGACAAATGCCAGTGGCATTTCATAAGTAACTAATAATTACTCATAACTCTTTCGCGTATTTTAAAAAAACCCTTAGAAAGCTCTTTATCCGTCAGTGGCATGTTTCCGACGTCATCTGCAAAAATAGATGTTTTGATTTAATTTGTTAACCTAAAAAACATGTTAGTGCAATTTAGATTTATAAATATTATACATACAAATATTATATTTAATAAATACAATAAAAATTAAATACAAAGTACACATGAACGAAGTGACTTCGCCTTAATAGAGACAATAAGAAAAGTGCTTATGGACACAATTTTACACTTAATATTATTAAGCAAACTAAGTTATAATAAAATTACTCATTAGCCTAGATCTTCCAAATTAGGCTAGATTGTAATAAATATATTAGTCACTAAGTTAGGGTGAATAATAATTAAATAAAAATCAAAATCTTATTTGATAGATAGCGTTACAAACATGCAAAAATATAAAAATTATGTTAAAACAAAGGGCGCTTTGCCCATTATTTTGCTTTCTTCTTCTTATAGTACGAGATCCGGCTGCATAATCTCTACGTTAATCGCGTAGTTAATCAAATTCACGTTTGAACGTACATTTATGATTAGGAGAATACAATGATAATAGGTTAATGACGTAATTTTCCTTCGTCAATGACGTCACCCGCTTCACAATTCATCGCCATTCGCTCCTAGCTTTGAACTCAGCGCCAAACTCCAGGAAAAAAAACACCTCGAATGATTTATCCATTTATTGCACAGTTTTTTTTAATGCTCTCATTGTTTGGCAAAATCATTGGATTAAAAGCAAACGGTGTGGGGACTAGTGACTAGAGCGGTATCGTTATTATTGACTTCCCATTTTTGCACAGCTGGCGAGATTTTTCGTTTGAACGCTCTAATCTCCGGAACTACTGGATCGACTGAGTACTATAAGCAATTTACGTTCCACGGGCGTAGCCGGGGCGGACCGCTAGTGATAAGTATATGTTGATTCAATATGGGAATTCTTTGCTTGGGTACCCACATCCTACAAACATCACGTGAAAAAGGCGCTTTTAGACTGCATATTAATAAATTGAATGAGGATGCGTTATACAGGCCAAAACAGTTCTCAATTTTACCAAAGGTGACTGTTTCGTTTTTAGGGTTCCGTAAAACGTAAAAACGGAACCCTTATAGATTCGTCATGTCTGTCTGTCTGTCCGTATGTCACAGCCACTTTTTGCCGAAACTATGAAAACTACACTGTTGAAACTTGATAAGTAGATGTATTCTGTAAACCGCATTAAGATTTGAACAAAAAAAAATTAAAAAAAGAAAAATTAGGGTTGCCCCCCATACTGAGAACTGAAACACAAAAATATTTTTTTCATCAAACCTACACGTGTGGGATGTCTAGGTCTTCAAAAATGATGTTGAGGTTTCTAAAATCATTTTAATCTACACTGAATAATTTGCGCGAGAGACACTTCCAAAGTGGTAAAATGTGTGTCCCCCCCTCTAACTTCTAAAGTAAGAGAATGAAAAATCTACAAAAAATATATGATGTACATTACCATGTAAACTACCAACGAAAATTAGTTTGAACTCGATCTGATGAGTAGTTTTTTTTAGTACGTCATAAATACACTATTATTGAAACTTCGATCAAAGTTACAACGAACTACAAGAACTATGTGTACTTAGGTACTATGTATATTATGTTACTTGCTGCAACGGAACCCTTCCTGGGCGAGTTCAACTCGCACTTGACCACTTTATTTTTAAGGAAATTTCATCGGGCAATGTCATTAACTTATGTGTTTTAAGTCATTTATTACTCACATCTGTCATTTTAACAACGCCTCGCTGTTAAGAGTGCGCCTAAAGCCAGGAAAAAAATAGATTTCACCCGCGCGACGCGTTTCTTAATGTGATGTACATAAAGTCTAGAATAGCATGACACAGTTTGGAGGAAAAATCAATATTTAATCAGGAGTCCATATTTGACCAAGTTTTATTTAATTACTCAATAACTAAACATAAATTTAAAAAAGTGTTCGGTTACTTTACTAGAACGTACAAATAGGAATTTTATTACCAAAAAATAATGTGGGGTCATCGCTGATAATTTCGAGTACTCGAATTAAAACGGGTTTTTTCGGTGTCATTTTTATTTTTTTATTGTAAAAAACTCTGATCTATTTTTTAAATTCTATTCGGTTATTGTGCTTCTTCTTGATTATACCCACACGTCAATATTTTTTTTGTCATAGTTTTTAGTTTCTTAACTTCAGTGAGCGGCGTCGAAAATGTCCTTTTTTCGTTTTCTGGCTTTAGGCGCCCCCTTAATAAAACACAGTTTATTTAGAAATATATTATTTAAGTCTACATTATTTCATAAAAATATGTTATTTAAGTACAATAATATGAATTAGGATTTATTATAACGTTTATAGCTCCTAATGTATAAAATAAACAAATTAGGTATTACGTGAATGAAAGTTATGATAGATTTGTCTCGCAATAAATAATTGGATTATTTATGCAGTTATCGATAATCTGGTCTACTACTGCCGTAGTCAACTTGCAATAACCCATTTCTAGTGTTTTTAAATAGACAAGTGGATTTTTATCTAGAATCTTTAGCATTATTTCATCAGTGAGGAAAATCGAACCTAAAATCGAAGAAAGATAATAATGCACCGAAATAAACTCAATTCGTGGGCTGTGCCAGAGTAAAAATATGAATTGATCGTCAGTAGGTCGAGTTTTTCCCAAAGAAATGCTCTTTAAATTTTCTAACAGAGCCTTTTTAAATACGATATTGCTCAATGTGAGCTTTTCGCTTTCAAATTTACATTCGGAGAATAATAATGTTTGTAGATTTGGGAAAAAAATACCTAAGTACATTATTACATTTAAATCAATTTTATTAATATTAACAAGTCGTAAGTGACCCAAGTTGTATGCTGTTAGTTTTTTGTCGTCTCTCAAGTCCTCATCAAAATTATTATTACATAATTCTATTTCACTTAAATTTACTAAGTTATTGAGTATCGTAAAGTAGTTATTCAAAGTTTGATGTTTCTTTAGGCTTATCTTTTCAAGTTGGGGACACACCCGAACTACTAACTGTAGGTGCTCATTTGAAATTTTAGCGTGACTTCCATAATATTTCAATTTAAACGTTTTCGAATTTTCTTTTTGAATTATGTTTTCTAACGCAAGCGCCAAAGCATTACTTTCAATGTCGAAATCAATAAATTCAATATTGTCACAAGACAAGAGAATCTTCTCAATCTCTTTCTCAGAAACTCCTGTTCCACATAAGTTCAACATTTTTAAATTAGGCAACTGGATTAATACACTTATGCTATCATCATTTAATTGTGTCTTAAGTAAATTTAAATCTTCAATGTAACTACAGTTCTCTGCTACAGTCGCTAATAACTTATCTAATCGGACACAATTACATGTTAAACTTTCAAGGTTATGCAAATCTTCTTTACACTCGTTTAATACCTTTATCGAACTTAACTTTATCTGAGTAACGTTATTGAGTATGTGAGGTCTGGAATTAAATATATGACGAATCGTAGGGTGTCCAAGGTTTACATTATTCAGGTTATTGATTACAGCTTCCAACACCAGTTTTACTACATTTTTTGGCACTAGATAAGTCAACGGTGTTTGGGTGCAGCTTCTCCACTTCGAAGCTACCTTTTGTAGCGATAAAGATGTTTCATCTAATAGATAGTTAGAATACATTCTGGGTACGTTGCCACTTAAATAATTTTGAATTATTTTGATTTGTCGAAGGAGCTCAGCTTCGGCTTTAGCTTTATCTGTGTAAAATAGCCTAGATAATGGCCATGCCAGTTTTCCCGCTTGTAATCCAATCCATTCTCCAAGTTTTGTAATCGCCATGTTGTCAAGTCTTTTAGGTTGCTGTATTAAGTACTTGGGCATCTTCCATCTACAAAGCAACAAAAAAAAAATAGTGACTTAATATGTAGATATTGTTAATATGGACCTATTGTGTAATAGTACATTATGATATAAGATAGATAGATAGATAAACTCTTTATTGCACTTAATAAGAACACAAAAAACAAAAATATACAAAACATAAAAAACAAAGTAGCAATTGGCGGCCTTATCGCTAAGAGCGATCTCTTCCAGGCAACCGCAGGATGGAAAAGGAGAATTGAATAATAGAAAGACGGGGAAGCACAAATAATGAGTGGAAGATACCAGGGATGTAACGGAGGTGATCTTATCGGAACCGAAGTCGGAGTCGGAGTTTTTAAATTTGATTTATCGGAGTCGGAGTCGGAGTCGGAACCGGAGTCGGAGGTAGGGTCAGAAGTAGTGGTAAGAGAGAGATTTTTATTTTAGGACAAATAAAACATTCAGTCAAACTTTCATTGTTTTGTTTCATGAAATATCACAAAAAATTAAAAAAAAAAGTGGAATATTCAAAAATAAACAAAAAATTCAATTAATTGAATTCCAAAGTGTAATATAAAGTATGTTAAATGAACAAAAGCTTTCAAACAAATTAAATTAAATACATTGACACCAAAAGTGTGTATATGTACTTCTTGAACATAAGCTTTGAAGCTGTCTCAGTCTAAGATATTTCTTAAGACTGCGCCTAATGCCAGGAAAAAATCTAATTTCACCCGCGCGAGGCCCTTCTTAATATGATATGAGTAATATCTTCATAAAGTCGAGAATAGCATGACACAGTTTGGAGGGGAAATCAATATTAAATCAGGAGTCAATTTTTGACCAAGTTTTATTTAATGACTCAATAATTAAACAAACATTTAAAAAGTGTTCGTTCTAATATTTATTCTCTGGTTCTGTTACTTTAATAGAACGTAAAATTAGAATTTTTATTATCAAAAAAAATGTGGGGTCATCGCTGATAATTGCGAGTAGGTACATGTATTTAAAATAGTTATTTAAGGTGCCATTTAAATTTTTAGCTGTAAAAAAATCTGTTCTATTTTTAAAATTCTATTCGGTTATTGTGCTTTTTCTTGATTGTACCCACACGTCAATTTTTTTTTTGTTATAGTTTTTAACATCAGTGAGCGGCGTCGAAAATGTCCTTTTTTCGTTTTCTGGCACTAGGCGCCCCCTTGTAGATTAAATCGACGCCACCAAAAAGGTATTCGCGCGCTACCGAGCCTGGTGGACATGATAATATTGGCGGAAATTTAATATACGGTGCTGGAATTTTGCGTTTCTCTATGTTGTGCTCATTTAGTATACTTTTCATTACACTCGTGCGCGGGAGATTCCCTGCGCGACATGTTCCTGCGAAACTGTTCGTTACTGTCGGCGCAAGGGGCCGTCGCTAAGTTATGCTTCGACCTCCGATTAACCTCCGATTCAAAAGTTTCGGAACCGGAGGTGTAAAACTAATCGGAACTTCCGACATAACGGAGTCGGAGGCGAAGCTCCGTAACATCCCTGGAAGATACTTCCGATTCTATAATTTTGAAAGTTAACTCCAATACTAATAATATATAAAATATAATGTCTCTATAACCTAAAAACCTAAAATACTTTTAAAATATACTACATAAACCTACAAAATAATAATTGTACATGCTAATACATAAATACGAATGTAATATAATATTTACTAATGCATAAACAATATCATGTTTTACTCATGGAGATTTATGTACGATTTAAATATAAGTGACAAATTCAACTAAGTGATCATATAGACAAATAGATCTGATTCACCATTTTTTTAAAAACGGCAACGGATGGAGCTTCTCTGGTGGATACAGGCAAAGGGTTCCACAGTTCAGCAGCCCGAAAAGCAAAAGACTTGCCGTAGAAATTTTCGCTGCGTGCCGAAGGCATTTGGAGTACCAAATTGTTCTTAGATCGGAGAGGCAAAGAGTGCGCATCGCTCCAGAAATTAAAAACATCCTTTAAATAACGCGGTGATGAGGGGTTAAATAATATATTATAGAGCAGAGACAAGGTATGAGCATTCCGACGAAGGCGAATGGGGAGCCACTTGAGCTGGATGCGAAACTGAGATACGTGATCATATTTGTGCAAGCCAAATATAAATCTTATGCAATAATTTTGGAGACGCTCAAGTTTATTTAGCTGGTCTTCATTAAGATCAAGATAACAGATATCTGCGTAATCTAAGATTGGAAGAAGAATAGATTGTGCAAGTGCAACTTTAGTAGCAGTGGGTAAAAAGTTTCGTAGTCTTCTCAACGATCCACCAGAAGCGAATAGTTTGTTGCTGACTGTTTTCAGTTGATGTATAAGTGCGCTAAGTTGACAATTACAGCTGAGGCGTTATTGCTAGCTCGAGCCGAAGCGAAGGCAAGAGCTATAACTAGCAGAGGCTGTAATTATGATAGCGCACGTATGTCATACGACGTTTTATAACAAATTTGCGAGGAAATAAATAAAACTGACGACATTTTCAAATAATAACAATAGGCGGCGACAGCGAAAAAAAAAGGTACACAGATAATCAATGCGCGCACATCGGCGCCTTTTTTTTTTAAAGAACGGCACAGAACCAGCCAGTATGCCATTAGTAATAAAGTAAATTAGTATTTTTGTGTTTTGTTACAGATATATTGTTGTAATGTTTGGTCAAATTTAATTAAATTAACGAATTAAACAATTCTTTATTAAATTTTACCTCTCAAAGTTAATTTTGTTCATAAAACGTTGACCACTTTTCTGACTTAAAAATTCTTTACTAAGATTTAAAATGGTAAGTACCGTTCATTTTAGATTTCATTCATTCTAGATTTAGAGAATGGTTTTTATTTTTTTTACGATAAACAAACAGTAAAAACACATACCTACTTAATTTTATAAATTATATTATACGAGTATAAACAATTAACTATAAAATTAGTGGTAAAAGTGCCTCCCTGGCCCAATTGTTAAGATCAGGCCCTTAACATTTTTTTTGTATTATTCTTCACCCACTAGACACCTACGTAGAATTTGAAGTAATGTAGTTTTTTGTTATACTTGTTTTTAGGTTTTTTTCTCGCATAAGGTTTAATATTCAGGCACTAATATTATTTATTATGATTTATAAGTATAAAAATTCTTTAACCAGAAAAAACACATATTTATGTAACCCTAATGTCCCTTTTACGCGGAAGGGTACATATACGAACATGTACTTAAATGCATTTTGTAACAAAAGTTTTCCCACATAAATACAACTGCGGACGATCGCACCGTGACTGAATAGTTTTTTTTCTGGGTGATCGTTTTTAAATTTAATAAGAAAGTTTAGATAGCTTAGACAGCAGTTAAGCCGAAGCGCCTTCTGCAAGAAAATATTCCATCATCATCATTTTCAGCTTGTAATCGCCCTCTGATGGGAATTGGTCTATTTAAATACAATGTCACTTGTATTTATCCATTTTTAGTTGCAGTAAAACAATTCTTTAGTTCACTATGAGACGTACTTCTTAGCATTCCATGGATTCACCGTGCGGGTGCCGGATCCATCGTGTGGCAGAGAGAGAAATCTCGAATAGACCCCAAGACTTGTGACTCGGGCGTAGGTTTAAAAGGGGACCCTTATATTGACGTACGTCAACACTCACCTTCACTACTCGTATTTCTCTCCCTGCCCAGCCAAATCCGATATGATCCTACTAGTGCAGCTTTAGATACTCGTTCTAGTATAGAACTTACTGCACTTCTGGACAATCCAAGGTCTTTAAGCAGGTTATAGAGAGATTTTGCTGGTATACCTCTCGCTCCTACTTCTACAGCGTATAAATTAACTACATAGCCATTTTATGTTAATTCATTTTGAAGGTCGTAATACTTATTTTGTTTCATCGCGTGGTCTTTAGGTATATTAGTTTCCCACGGTACGGTAAGTTCTACCAGGACTATGCGTTTCGTAGCCCTAGAAAAAAGGAAAATGTCCGGTCTGGATGACGAAACACCCACATGCTCTGGGATTTTGTAGTGCTTTTCATACGTGTCCATTAAAATAGTCCAATCAGGTGCTGAACCCAGGATTGAGTAAGGCTTGTTCTTGGAGTTTGAAGTTGAGCCCTCTTTTACAAAGTTAATTTGTCTTTTGTTTATCGTCAATTCCTTTTGGGCTCTAGCTACCGAAAGGGTTATAGTACAGTCGAGGTAAACATAAAACTAGCCTGAAATAGAAAAAAATCCGGGGCGCGATTTTTTTTTATGAAACGTCGGGGAGGGTTGTTGGAAGTATAAATTTCGATTTTCTAACTAATCCCGGTAGAGGGTTCGCTACCATCTTGTTTTAAAGTTTTTGTGAAATAACTCGTTCATTTTCAACTTTAGAGCAAAAATGATGGTCACCAAAGTTGTTGGAAATTTAATTTCTCACAAGTTTTGCTTCATATAGTTTTTACGCTAGGATCAATATTTGCAGAGTTATACTATCAAGTTTATCAAAAAAATCGTTATGGGTGCAATTTTATTTTCTTCAACTTTAGTTCTCGCACATTTTTTACTTATTTTATTTTTAGTATTTGTTGTTACAGCGGCAATAGAAATACATCATCTGTGAAAATTTCAACGGTCTAGCTATCACCGTTCTTGAGATACAGTCTGGTGACAGACGGACGGACGGACGGACGGACGGACGGACGGATGGACAGCCAAGTCCCAGTAATAGGGTTCCGTTTTTACCATTTGGGTACGGAACCCTAAAAAGTGCGAGAACCGAAGTTGAAGAAAATAAAATTCCACCCATTACGATTTTTTTGATAAACTTGATAGTATAACTCTGCAAATATTGATCCTAGCGAAAAACCTAACTGAAGCAAACTTTGAGAAATTAAATTTCCAACAATTTTGATGTCCATAAATTTTGCTCTAAAGTTGAAAATGAACGAGTTATTTCACAAAAACTTTAAAACCAGATGGCGGCGAACCCTCTACCGTGATTAGTTAGAAAATCGAGATTTATACTTCGAACAACCCTCCCCGACGTTTCATAAAAAAAATCGCTCCCCGGAATTTTTTCTATTTCAATGTCTGCCCCGACCGTGCTATTACGGCTTCACGTATGATTTCAAGTACTCTGTCATGGCGCTGTGAGTAATGACCCCTATTAAGGAGCACCTTGCATCCCACCAATATGTGCCTTGCTGTACATATCGCCTCACCACAAGTATAGCAACATTTTTCAGAGGCTTTTCCCCACCTTACCAAGTTACTCAAGAGGGTCATTTGGAAAGCGTTCAGATAAAATTTTAATAAGGCAGGAGACCAGTCATATAGCAAGGTACGCCACTTTAGATCTAATGGGATACAAAACTCACCTATGGTTAACCAATCACTTTGCATTTCTAAATTCATAGCGTGCACTTTGTAACTATCATTTTCGTCTTGTTGTAGAAAGGTTTTTACCATGTCTCGGTCTTCCCTTTTCTTTCTCGCACCCAACCCAGCTGTATTTACTTGCGCACCTGCCATAAATTGTTTGTGGAATTGAAGTCTAGATTCAAGGTCCGAAGCGCTTTTGTCTTTTGGGAGAGATGCGATTAATTCGTCTTTCGACTTTCCCAAAACATGCGTTTTTGTAACTCTTAGGTGTTTGTAGAGTTCGGATGTTTTTTTTAGTTTCAGGCCAAAACTATTGTGATCCCTAAAGAGAGTAGAGGGATCAGCCGGATGTGCCAATCCAAGCCATGACTTCAATATCTTTATGACATTAGCATCTAGTTTTGCGAGGAGGGTTTTACCGATGTCATATACTAGGAAAGGCCAAGTGAGACGTGATGTGAGATAGTTGTCATATATCCATACTTTTTTGATATTGCTGATAGGCTGTTGGTCTACCTTATTGAGGTCGTTCATGAAATTTCCAACAACTACCTCTAATGATGGTGTACGTCATTTGTAGTCTATCTTTCTACCAAGAAATTTGAAAGGCCTCTGCAATTGTGGCAACTCTTTGGCCACTTATGGAGAGTCCCGGATCGTAAGAAGTATATTTGGTATCTCGTCTACCCAGACATCAACAATGACATTTACTTGGTTTTGCCCTCAATCCCTCCGTCCATGTACAGAACTCATCAACATCATTCAACAATTCTTGACACTGTTTGGAATTTCGTGTAAGTATTGCAAGGTGGACGACCTTGCAATACTTACACGAGCAAAGGCTAAAATTGACTCAGTGTACTTATTGTTGATTTTAAACCGGTAGCCCCATTTCTTCTCACGGGATATTAATTTATCTACTAGAATATTTATAACTATATTAAATACTATTGGTGATAAGCAGCACCCTTGGAATAGTCCCACATTATATTTAAGTGGTTTTGAGTATTCCTTGTTTACTGCTATAACGAATTTTAAGTGATTATAATATGAATTAATTATGTCAATAATTACAGCAGGAAAGTTATACGATTTTAGGGCAAATAACATAAGTTCATGCTGCACGGAACCAAATGCGTTCTCTAGGTCTATCCAGCAGACTGTTATTTGTCTCTCATGTGTTCTGGCATCTTTCAAACTTTCCGCTAGTAATGTATTGTGTTCCAGGCATCCAGAAATACCAGGCAAGAAGCCTTTCTGGTGGTTGGGCCTGAAATACCTATTGCTAGCCATTATCTTATTCGGTACATAATACGAGATTGTTTCAATAAATTTCCTTCACATGTATTTAAAAAAATCTATCATATCACAATTCCAATGACTTGCACAAAATGTTAGACATAACAGAAAAAGGAATAAAATACTCACGTATAGGATCGAGGAAAAGATGACCGTTCGCCACTGTTTGCCATAGTTAGCACCAAAAAATATTCAACTCGTGTTTAGAATAACAAGTTTATTTCACGTGTGAGCCAAATCCTAATCGATAGGTGACGCATGTATGCATGCACAAACATAGTGGCGAAATGTGCGAAGATCGTGAAATGTTGCCATTCAAGACTTGAAAAGAAAAACGCTTTTTAACTGTTCGTTAACGAAACAAACGAAATTAATAAATTATATTTATAATACGCGTTTTCAACAAACAAAACTTTTGACTTGGAAATGTTTAAAAAGTAAAATATATAATAAGTACCTATATCTCGAAAATTCCACACGTACATTATTTATTACAGTAAGTCGTGCTTTCGGAAATTGTATAAATTGAGTCCCATTATGCCTAATAGTCCGAGATCCCAAAGCTCCCAGACGTCACCTATTTTCTGATGAATGAAATGTGGTCGATTGAGTAGAGTTAGTAAATACTAAGAACACATGCTTACTCGCTAACTTGCTTAGACGGCTAATTTCGAGATATGGGGTAATGAAGGTCCATACAAACATTACTTACTTCACGTATTTTCTAATAAGTGATTTTGACGTGATAACGTCTTATAATTCGATGAAGCCGGCTGCACGCCCGCAAAACATGACGTCATGTGCCGTTACCGCCGTTACCTCGCCGCATGACGTCGCCGCGTTCGGCAGCGTTCGACATCTATTAAACAAATGAAATTAAAATTTTCTTTTGAAAAATGCTACCATTCCATCAGTATTTTCTTAAGACGTTGTCACGTTCAACTATCGTCAGTAAACCGACTTTACAGACAACAATTTTTTTTACGTATGTTGTAGGCAACATCCTTAAAAACAAGGTACCAATACTCCCAGACACTTTCCGTCAGCCGTTTTGCTTAACAACTCCAAATAATAATTTAACTTCACTATTCTCATGCTCCATTTGTAAATATGTTCGTCAGACAACTATTTTGTTGCTTTTGACGTGACAACGTCTTATAATTCGATGTAGCCGGCTGCACGCCCGCAAAACATGACGTCATGTGCCGTTAACGCCGTTACCTCGCCGCATGACGTCATGCAGCGTTACCTCGCTCTAAGGCGTAGTTGAAGTTGTCACGTTCAACTATCGTCAGTAAACCGACTTTACAGACAACCATTTTTTACAATAAGAAGTTAGACCATGACCATAGACCAAGCTGAAGGGGCAATCATCCCCTAAACTCAATTTTAAGTCAATATTTGCTAATAACTAACTTACTTAAAAGAAATAAATAAATAAATATTGGTGGACAATTCACACACAACACCATTTGACCCCAAACTAAGCAAAGCTTGTGTGATGGCGGCCAGATAGCTGATATAATACTTACATAGTTTTAAATACATACTTATTATACATAGAAACACCCAGACACAGTGCAAACATTTGAATTCATCACACAAATATTTGCACAGGGTGGGAATCGAACCCACGACCCTCGGCTTCGCAGGCAGAGCTACTACCAACTAAGCAAAGAAATTGATTAATTCTCGATTTGAAGACAACAAGACTGTAATCATTTGGAAAAACTCACTCAGGCAACGCATTCCTCAGCCTAGACGTTTCCTTATCACAAAAATAGAGCCAAACCTCTTGGTTCCAGTCTTTGGTTCCAGTCAGTTTCCAGTCTTTGGAACTTAAACCTTTTTAAAGCTATAAGCAGTCTTATAAAAAAAAGGCAAGGTGACATTAGATTTGTATACTTGTTAATGTTGCACGCCAAAGAGAATGTAATACTTGCACGCCCGTCAAGGGTACACTGTTGTACATCCTTACTATCCTTACTAATATTATAAATGCGAAAGTAACTCTTGTCTGTCTGTCTGTCTGTCTGTTACGATTTACCGTCTAAACCAGTGAACCGATTTTCATGAAATTTGGTATATAGATAGAGTAGACTCCGAGAAAGGACATTGGCTACTTTTTATTGCGGAGAAAGGGTTGGGGGGTTGAACAATGTAACAAAAACGGGGAAAAATATTTATCTTTGAGAGCTTTAGCTGCGTGCGCCATTCTCCTTGGCGTGGGCTGAAGTCTCTGACAGCACGTGTCACAGAGTTTTGTAGACAAGTGTCACAGATTTGAAGGTTGCGTCATTTTAGGTAAACAAATTTGCAATAATGTAAACATGTAACAATTAATTTATTTATTTATTTATTTATTTATTTATTTAATATTTATTGCACAATAACAAAAAAATAATGTACAAACGGAAAGCTTAATGCTAAGGCGCATTTTCTACCAGCTACCCGCTGAGTAGAATATAAATGTAATGTAGGCAAATTTAAGCAGTAAAAACTAAAATTATTTTTAAACACACAAGAATGTGGGAAATATTTTAAAAGATCAACATTTAAACACGCTGTTAAATACTTATACACATAAATATTATGAATACGTAATACAAGAAAATATTGATTTAAAAAAAATACATAGTATATATAGGAATATATAAATACATATCATGTATGTATATATATTTATATAGATACAATTTTAAATAAATACACATACTAAAAAAAAAAATAAAAAAAAAATAACATAGGTATCGATAAATTACTAGGTACATATGAGTGACTAGCTAAGACTAGCTAGCTAATTTACATGTTTACATGTAAATTAAAAATCTCTATAATCTTAAATTGTGTAATGTTGTTTATATTAAATTTCTCCGTTGGATTTTATGCCTCTACACCAACATACCTATTCACATACAATCGTACATTAAAAGTACTTGAATAAAGAACCATGCTGCCTCGATTTTGCACCAAAGGGGGTTTCGATAATCAAGCTCAAGATTATCTGAAGAAGACTGATCACCTGAATGAAGAATCATACTCCAATGAGTAACATATAGAACAATGCTCTCAGTATTCAAACGCTGGACGTTGGCGAAATTGCGGTGATACGTACCTTCTATTCATTCTTCCTGTCCTATGTTCAATTTTCAACAAATCCACATCCTGTGGCGTTTTTCCAGCAATCTGGAAAGACGCGCAACTCATCCCTTTGCCTAAGAAACCAAATCCTGCCTCCTTTTCTGAGTATCGCCCAATATCTATTCTTCCTTTTCTGTCCAAAGTCCTTGAGCGTCTTGTTCACTCGCAAATTAACCAATTTCTGAACAAGCAAGACCTCCTAAACCCTTTCCAATCCGGTTTCCGTCCTGGGCACAGCACTGTGTTCGCCATTGTTAAGATCACCGACGACATTCGCAAAGGTATGGACGACGCAGGCTTACTGTTCTAGCTCTGTTAGATTTCAGTAACGCCTTTAACGCCGTCGATTTCGATATCTTGCTGGCGACGCTGCGCTCTATTAACATATCTCCATCAGTAATCAATTGGTTTCATAGTTACTTGTATGGACGCCGACAACGTATTCTCCTCGACGATGTATTATCGTCTTGGAGCAGTACTAATGCCGGTGTCCCTCAAGGCGGCGTGCTATCACCACTTCTTTTTGCAATTTTCATTAACTCAATTTCTCAAAATCTTAGTTCTTCTACCACCTTTACGCAGATGATCTGTAAATTTACTCTCAAGCTCGGCTCTCTGATCTTAATGTTGCTATAGCCAATGCTGATCTAGAACGTATTGTCCGCTGGAGCAACTCTTTCGGATTAAATGTTAACCCTACCAAAACTCAAGCAATCATAATTGGTAGTTCCTATATGATCTCCAGGGTCGACTGGTCTTCTATTCCAGAAGTAGTTTTTAATGGAGTCGTAATACCTCACAGGGAATCTGTGAAAAACCTTGGCGTGATTTTTGATCGCACGTTGTGCTGGGAGCCTCACTTGAAATCTATTAGTTGCAAACTGTTCGCATCTGGGGGATCTTTAAGGCGACTCCGCAATTTTTTACCCACTGCTACTAAAGTTGCGCTTGCACAATCTCTTCTTCTTCCCATCCTGGACTACGCAGACGTCTGCTATCTTGATCTCAGAGCAGATCAGCTAGATAAACTTGAGCGCCTCCAAAATTATTGCATAAGATTTATATTTGGCTTACGCAAATATGATCACGTATCTCAGTTTCGTATGCAGCTCAAGTGGCTCCCCATTCGCTTTCGCCGGAATGCTCATATTTTGTCCCTTGCATATAACGTGTTGTTTAACCCATTGTCTCCGCATTATTTAAAAGATCTTTTTACTTTCTACAGCAATGCGCACGCTCGGCCTCTTCGATCGAAAAACAATTTGTTGCTGCAAATACCATCCGCACGTAGTGAAATGTTCTACGGCAAGTCGTTTGCATTTCAGGCAGCTCAGCTGTGGAACGCTTTGCCTGTGACCACTAGACAAGCTCAATCACACGTTGTCTTTAAGAACCAAGTGAAAGAAATATATTTATCGCAATCATCGCCCAATTGAAGCTGATATTCTAGTTCAGATCACAATATTTAATATTTATTTGTATGTCCTAACAAATAGTTTTTATGTATTAGTATATTATTCTGTTCGTATTTATGTATTAGGATGTATATTTACTGTGTAAGTGTCAATTGATTATTTAGTATTCTAGTTTTTAATTTTTAGTTTTCGATTTTATTGTTTAATTGTAGTAGTATTAACCACTCCTTTTGTACTTCCCCTCCTCCTTATACTCAAATCTCTCTTTCCATCCTATGGCTGCCTGGAAGAGATCGCTTTTAGTGATAAGGTCGCCAATTGCTACTTTATTTGGTTCTATTATAAGTAACTTTTGTTTTATTTTTAAATTAAGTGCAATAAAGAGTTAATCTATCTATCTATCTATCTATCTATTACTGGATGGAAAAAGAATGCATTGTTGGCGGAGGTATTTTTATAAATATGATGTTAATATTTATCTGAACAAATACATTATTTATCACAAATATATAATTTTGAACAAAATTGCCCGTAATGTTGTTTGATTTTAATGAATGTTTTAGGAAATATCGTAGTTTTAAACAACTCCGTAACAAAATATTAGACCACTTTATTGGCACGTGGTCCAGTGATGTTTCTTAGCGTTGTCTTCAGGCTGAGGTTCTTCGAGGCGATGTAGCCACAGCGGCGGAACTGCGGCCGCAATCGTGAGGGCGAACCTCTCGCACTCGACGACCTTAGCCAAGACGCTCATCAGTGAGAGGTCGTGTGAGTTGGAGAAGCGAGAGGAGGCCATTACCTGTCAGTCATCCAATGACGTGAAAATAGACATGGGAGCGATTCTAAAGGCGCACTTGACTCGCATCCTGTTTCCACCGGAGAGTCTGGGGTGTCGGACGCTTAGGGCGGTCCGGCACCGCAGCTAGGGATATGGTTTCCTGAGGTCGTGACGCGTCGCTGGTTTTTAATGCATCACTGGAACCAAATGCGGTGGTTCGGACGTCCCCGATGAGGAGTCCTCGCAAAAGGCGGCGGCAATGGCAGATCGAGTCACGGTCGAATGCGATAGCGGTCCCGAAACTGCTGCCAACCCACGGCTGGAAAAACCTGTTGTAGGTATGGGTTTTGATCGGTAAGGGTACCATATCCGTACGTAATATCGATCCCGAGATATCCCACTATGTCAATGCGTGACGATGGGTTCCAAACCTTGCGGTCCAAGCAATTCGGTCAGGGGGGAGTTGCGCGGCGTAGACGGTGCCGGTGCGACTGAGACGTGCCGCGATGAACCGTGACCGTAGAGGAGAAGAAGAGGAATACCGGTATAACGGTGCACCGCTCTCCCTGCCCACTGCGACTTTGCGTGGTCGCCAACGTATGATGGTGGACGCGCTGGGGCTGTAGGGGATGAAGAGCCGGTATATCGGGGAGCTGCTGTCCTCTTCAGCCGGATGATGGTATGTGATGAGGCCGAGCATTTGACCCGCCGCGGGATACAAAGGGTGTCTAGACGTGAGGATGTCTGACACCGACGAGGCGGTTGGTTGCCGAGGTGATCACGGCATGCAATATCCTGCGGCGGGTTCGCAGAAGAGTGTGAGAGCATACACGTGTAAGCGACAAAGGTGTGGCAAATGTTTTAGTCGGTAAGGGCACCAGTCATGTCGAATCTGATACAAATCGACCATTCCCTTCAAGCGGAATGGTATGTTAATGCATAACCTCCACATAAATAGGCACCATTTGCTTTTTAATTTCAAAATAATACAATTCGTTTAAACTTTTTAAAAATCTAAATTTTTTATTATTATATTATATATTTATTTTTTTTATTTATATTTATTACTATTAAATTTTTAAATTTATATCAATTCGTTTACTGTAACTATTACTAAAGCACAGGGACAGGGGCAAACATTTATGCACCTTGGAATAGATTCACGCCCAGACGGTTTTTCATACGGACAATGGACAACTACTTAGGTATCTGTTGCGTTATCAAGATCATCAGGTTACAGAGATAACCAAATTGTTCTTCTACCGTAAGAAATAAAAAACTAAAAACATCGTATACATAGAAGTACTTAAAATATCTGTACTATAAAACACATTTTAGTATATCCCAGTACGTTTACCTAGCGTTCCTTTATTATTTTTCTATAGTTCTCTTATGATCAGCATAGCTTTCTAAAGCAACGTATATTTTAGTAGGGATTTTCCTCAAATACACGCGGGTGAAACCGTGGGTCTCAGCTAGTTTTTTTTTAAATATTTTTAAGATATATTTTTACACAGTGCGAGCAATCAATCAATCAAACAAATATTTAAGGTAAGCATTTACCCTGTAAGGGCATGGCAATATCGTGAGAAATATAATATATTCTTATTCTAGATAAAAACCGATAAGCTAGCAATTGTGCGTCGTTGTTCAAGACTGTGTTAGTTCGCCCAGTATTACCTAATCTGTCTATACCGTTACTAGTTTAGTATTTTTGAACAAACTATTTTTGGAATTTGGACAATGATGTGTTCTCAATCAAAAAGCTTGGTCGTAAAGAAGTTCTGTTTAACTTTGGGGGCGCTTATTACAGTATAAGAAAGGGTGGGTTTGCTGGAAGTCCATATTTAGTGTTTAAGCTAATAAAATGTAAATAGAAGCTTTGACGGACTACACGGATTTTAAATACGGGTGTTATTGTTTCATGTTTCGGCCAGTTTCATTGGTGATTCATAATCTGGCGTACACATTTCGCAGGAACTGTAAAAATAGATTCCGTAATGTTGCCATGATAACCGCTACAAAAATTAAATATAGTACATTTTTCTGAACATGTTAATTGCTGTAAATCAAGTCTTTAAAAAGCTTTAGCATCGCATGGTGAAAGGTTAAGTATTGATATATATTTTTTGACTTAGCACTGCACTGCGCTCGTCACCAAGACTATTTTAGATGTTTTATCTCTATGGCCTGTAACTTCACTGGAAACATTGCCCTTTTTTAAACCGGAACACAGTAACGTGCAACTATTACTGCTTGATGGTAGAATGATACTATACAATACAAAACACTTTATTATACCACAAAACAATACAGGTTAAACAAACACAAACAAACACAGGTTACCACAAAACCTACAGTGATAATTAAAATACTTAAAAATTAGAACATTTTGGACTCAAAAGGCGATCTTATCACTCATACCGATCTCTTCCAGATAATCCTTAGGTTAGGTAGAATAACTGACAAAGGTGTCGTACTTCCCCAGACGGACACTCCAAAGAGACCTACCACTACAGATACTAAATAATAGATAATAAAATTAGACAACGACGATACGTACAAATATTAGTTTCACATCCACTATGTACTGTCTATGGTACTGTACTGAATACCATCAAGGAAAATGTTTGGATTGTTTATACAATTCTCAGTAATTCGATCTACAACCAACGAGGTCAAGTTACAAGAATATGTATTCTTGTAACTTGACCTCAATTCTTTTAAATACTTCAGTGCATTTTTATCCAGAACTTTCAGCAAAATGTCATCTGTAAGACGAATCGAATCGACTGAGATAAATTCAATGTTTGGACAATGCCAGAGCAAAAATATAAATTGATCACCACAAGGTAGACTCGTAGAAAAACTTAAATTCTTCAAAGTTTTCATTGTTGCATTTTCTGATACCTCAGTTTTGTTGATATCGAGTTTTTCATCAACGAATGTACAATAATTAACACGTAAAGTTTGTAGATTTGGAAAACAACCACAAATATTCACCAATACGCTCGTATTTATTTTTGCCATGTTTATGAGCTTCAGTGAAACCAATCGATACATTTTTATTTTCTCTATTCCTTTGATGTTAAGAATATCTATATTAGAATCTTTGAAAGATAATTCTAGTTCTTGTAAATATGACAAGTCTCTGAGCTTGGTAAAATAGTTTTGTAATGTATCATATACTTCAAGGTATAGCTTCTCTATTAGTGGACATATTTTAATGATTTTGTAGATTTCTGCTCCAACTTCTTCACCTACTCTATCATAATCGCAAGAGTAGTATTTCAATTTGAAAGTCTTACTAGAGTTACTTTTAGATATTATGTTCTCTAAAGCTAATTTTATAAAATTTCTTTTTCGTTCCTCGATATCGATGCACTCAATATTCATGCTATACATGAGAATTATTTCGATTTGTTTCTCATTGACAGATGTGTGACATAAGTTTATTCTTTTCAGATGAGGAAGTCGAATGACTATATTTATGTTTTTGTCTGATAGATTCGCTCTTTCTAAGTCCAATTCTTCTATGCAGTTACAATATTTTGCTATTGTTTTTAACACTTCGTCTAAATGTTTTCCATTAAAACTTAAATATTTAAGATTACTTAACTTTTTTATCCCTTTAGTAATTGGTTTCGAATCAACTGCTCCGCGAACTTGTGAATTATCTAACTTTAAATGAGTTAGACCAGTTAATAAGTAAGATTTAGCATAAAATACGTGTTCAAATGCCTTTAGCTTGTGCTTCCGAATATCTAGATATGTGAGGCTTTCCGTAAATACAATTTCTATCATACAGACGGCTATAAGTTCTGGTGCAAGATACATTTTTGGATTTTTAAGACACGTTATTGTCTTTTTAAATGTAAGTGGTCGCGCAGTTTCGTTTAGCAAATCATTATAATACTCCTTGGGTACTCTAGAAACAAGATAATTACGAATAACTTTCGTTTGCTTCTTAAATAAAGTTTCTGCTTTAGTTTTATTTCGGCCAAATAGTTGGGATATCGGGAACGCTAACTTGGTCACATGTCTTGCGAGCATCTCCCCGACTTTTACAATTGCCAAACTTTCCAGCCGCTCAGGTTGCTGCACCAAATAATGTTTATTTTTACGCCTGAAAAAAAAAACAAGGACCATTCATCATTGAAGAAAAAACAGACCTAAAACTGAAATCAAAAATATGAGGAGAATATGTTCGTCCTTATAGTGTATTTTTTAAATACCAATTGTGCTGAACGCAATGGGAAACATATCATAATATTTTATGCATAATATTAGTGGGTCGTGATCGTGCCGGTAGTTTCTGTAATAAATAAATATAGCTACCTGTAGGCCTTTTCGCTTAGCATGATGGTAATTTTTGACGAGTATTGGACCGCAACCATCTTGACAAAAAAGAGTTGAAGTAATTAATTATTTAGCTTTGTGTTTTGCAATAAATGATTGATTTACTTACCTACTGACTATTTTATTTTACCGCCATATTAAGCTCTATTGTGACTGTTTGAGTTTGATTGACGTTACAAATGGCGACATTTTGTATAACAATTAGAATTTTCTTAAAATGTATTTTGTTTTCTTAATTTACAAAACATTTTTTACGTGCGTAAGCCTTGAGTGAACGTCAGAGATATGACCACAGAAATCTAAATAATAAGGTACTATTATTTAGATTTCTGTGGATATGACGGTTTATGTTTGAAAAACGGCAGATAGAGATGGAATTGAGGAGGCTTAACGCCGTATTCCAAAAATTTGACCTATCGCTCAGAATTAAGGTTTTAATTGCATGAAATAGGTACTTCGAATCGTTTTTTAAAATGCTGACGATAATTTCTAAACGCTTAGAATTTTCCAAAATAAAACGCTCATCCGAAATCCGAACGCAGCCAAACTTACCTACCTACTGAATTCGGCTATTTTTTTAAAAGCCATTCGGTAAAAGCTCAGTCAAATTGATATAAATGGAAAATGTATCTTACAAACGAGAGAATAGCAATTTAGAATCTTTCTGGACGTTAAAAAAATTTTGGCCAGGTCGGGAAAATCTAGACGGAAAGGCAGCTCCACTCACATCCGATCATATCCGATACTGAACCGTATTACGTATTGAATCACACACTTGACATTTTATCATCATCTACCTACGTATATACGTAGATTATGTTTTGGAATTTATGATGTTACAATAAAATCATAGTTGATACATACCAAGATAAATAACACTAAATTAAATTGTCCAATGATTGAGAAAATAGGCAGCAATAACATGTGTTTTACACAAAAACCAATCCACCGAGAATACGCACTGGTTAGCCAGATAGCTTTACATTACTGCGCGGGCGCAGATGGTGTGGGCTGCCACGTTTTGTGTTTCAAAATTGCTGTATTCTGTTTAAAATTTTCCCGTAGTTCGCTAAATGAGGTCATAAAAATAGAAAAGAACAAGCGTGACGTATCATAATATATGTTTACAATCTCCATTACAGGGGGAGCTGCTTCTTTCTTGTTTCATGTCTCCGCCAGAATAAAACCTCAAAAAATTTGATACAACATTAAATATCCTTCCATAACTTTTGACAATTGCCATATAATATGATACATAATATAAGATAACAGATAAAGATGAGAAAACTCTTTATTAAAAGCCATAACAAATGAGAAAAATGACAACTAGGAAACTTAAGAACTTATAGAAATGAGTATAGTTCGTAAGATTAGTTGAGTGCTTTCTGGGTCAGCTCTAAATTTTGTATTCAATAGAGAAGCGAAGGGAAAATTGTTGGGCCAAATAGATAAGAACACATGGGATAAACATGTGACCTGGATCCGTGCTACCACAGTCTAATACATGTATACTGTGGTACTACTACTGCCTACTACTACTTCGCCGCAATACGTATGGCGAAACGTCTTAATCTACTTTGTTGTGATTTATTTTACGGATTTGGGACCTTGAAGCACTAGGGGCCCTAGGGTGTACAACTTATCTTTGCAAGCAAAATATACTCGTTTTATTCGGAATAAACCGTTTTATTTACATACATCATACTCTCCGTCACATCACACCAGATACCTCTTATATAAACACGTTTTTGTTTTTTTTTGTAAGGGACTTCAATTGGCTTCAGATGACATCCGTCTACCGCCTGTTTTTACGATTATATTATTTAAGATTTTGTTTGGAGTTAGATGTCTACCTATTTTTTTTATGACCGTTTTGTGCCGTCGACCATTCCATAGATTTGTAAGCCCAGAATATATAGAATAGATAATAGCTTCCACATTAAATGTGTTTGATTTGTAAAGTGCGATCCATGAATCATATTGCGAAACGTCACGACAGACACGTTTATTAGCTTCGGACAAAGACTTGCAGATGGTCATTGAGTTTGGGGTCTAAATTCACCATCACAAAGTGCTTACCACCGCGCCGTAATATAAAACATGACTTAGGTAAGCTCAATTCTGTCTCTTTGATTTGACTTGTTACGGATTTCGTAAATTTGTACACCGTTTTAACTTTTAACAGATTTTTAGGACAGTTTAGAAATTCGCGTTTTTAAAAATCTCTGGTTATCTATGGTGTATGGATAAATTCATACACATTCCATTTCATTCTGGGCGACTAAGCGGTAATTTGGTTTGTTCGTGTTCAAATCGCTGAGTTCCTGTGAGTGACTGTGCTGTCACTGGGTTAGTTGCTTGCCACTATAATTAGTTTTTATTAAATATATTTGTTTTGACTTAGGCTAGCCACACACACGCAATAATAAATAAATTATAAAATAAATAATTGTATTGTTGATATCCAGAAACACCGTCAATATCAGGAGGAGACAGGTGTATTGTCAATAAATTGTCGAGTGGCCTTGTGGGTACGGTCGTGTGTGTCGTGAGGGTTATTGTCAATAAAGTGTCGTCGTGTGGGGGTGTCGTGGAAATATTTTAGTTGAGGAAAAGATTTCGAATTAATCAACGCAACGACTTTTTTCTTCCTATCCATTACATTAAACGTGTGCATACCAATCTAGTTGCAGAGCGACTGAGTCAGGTTTTACCTCGAAAAGTTGACAACAATATTGCTTAATGTGCATAGTAGTTTTTAATATACCTCAGCCTCCCAATATAATTGCACAGTCCAATTTTCACTATATACGGTGATAATAGAGTGTTTAATAGTAAAATCCTGAACAACTATGGTATTACAAATTAAAAAATGTGATTTGAGAGCATTGCTGCCTACAAACTGCTGTGCACTTTCGCAGAGTCGTATATTATGTTACCGTAAAATTGCTAAAACCGTAAAATAATATAACGACATTACGGATAAAAATGTAATCTAACCTACCGTGAGATTATTATCTCACGAACAGGGGCGTAGCTACCGCCGTATATGCCGTATCAATTATACGGGGCCCCCGAGTCACGGGGGCCCCCGACGTGCGTAAGCAAAATAAAAAAACTTACCAATTTATATTTTTTTCTAATTTTAAACTTACAAATAGTTACCTAAGAACTTCAAAGGGACATGATCGCCTGTCAGACCTGTCACTATTGCCCATAGAAGCAGAAATTTTAGAAAAACTGAAGTTATCATCAGCTATTAAAAAGGCCAGATTGGTACCTAAAATATTTAATATGGATTGTTTCTAAAAAAAATTTAAAACAGAGACAGATAGATAATTTCGACATTATTTTTTTAATTTTATGTAAGTAAACATTTTTTTTTCTTTTGTGAGTAATCATTACCCTTCATAATCTTTACCCCCAAAATTTTTTTTTACGGGGCCCCGCCAAGGCGCGCTACGCCACTCACGAATTAGATTATTACAATCTGAAGGTGTTGACAATTTTACTGTGACGTGTATGTATATGAGAAAGGTTAAGTGGAAAAATGTTGTGGGTTAAAAAAAACATAGGTCCGCTTTTAATGATGGCTCTGGAAATGGAGAGTCATAGTACTCCCGAGTCAAATCGTACAATCTTTATAAACATGTCATAGAATATCGTAGCATGTTCGTAGCTTCTGCAAATGAGAGTGGGTGTAGCTACGTTGAATGGACATTTTGAAATACCGTAGAACATTCGTAGCTTTGCTTTTTATCATACATTTTCACGACTTGCAAAAGTCGTATGCATCATTGTTTCATGGAATAAACTAGAACAGTGTGATTATTAATTATTGTTCTGTGTATTTAACATTAGTTCTCTTATTTATTGGATAAAAAAATCTCTCATTTTTGTGACATTTACTCTGGTTGGAATTGACACACATTAAAATAGAAAAATACCCTTTCTGAACTAAATTGTCGTTGTAATTATCTCCTTATTAAACGTAATCGTTGTAATTAAAGGGGCTATCATATATGTATATTGATGAAGATTTTCGACAATCTTGGATTGACAATAATACTCGTTTTGTTTGTGTGCGGCTAGCCTAAAGATATTAATAGTTAACATTTTAATTGTAAGTTACAGTTAACTTGTAACTTACAATTACAAGTATATTTTGTCTAAGTTTATTGGGATTCTTTCATTTTAACATCGATTAACATAATGGTATCTAATTATTTCATTGAAACTTCTCATAGTGGAAATAAAAGTGCCGGTGGGTTAAAGTCCTAAGACGTCCCAGATTAAGATTCAACCGAGCTATTTGCCGACGGGATCCGAAGGTACGTTTCATTGTTTGAACGGCCACCGCTAATTCCGTTAAAAGACGGACTGCTATCGCGCAGATTACATTTTGAGGGGGGACTATTGTTTGAGTATCATACTTTGTTTTCAGATATAGCAGGCTTTAAGTTACAGTTGGAGAAGTAGCCGAGAGTTATCGACTAATCTTCTTATTTACTAGCGGCCCGTTCCGGCTTTGCTCGGAGCCTATGACACTCAGCAATAATGTGGCTTTCTATTGGTGAAAGAATTTTTAAAATCGGTTCAGTAGATCCCGAGATTACCCCTTACAATTTAACAAACGCACAAACTTTACTTCTTTATAATATTAGTATAGATAAATTTAATAAAGAGATAATTACAACGACAATTAAGTTCAAAAAGGGTATTTTTCTTCTGAAAACTAACGTGGTTATTACACATTTTAAAACACGGGTAACTCACGTATAAAATAGTCAGAAGAGTCCGACTCGAGTTTCGATCGCGTCCGGCGATCTTCATCAAGGCGAGTGCGCGCGCATGTTCGCAGCTCGATTAGCACATGCACAGTGCTAATGCACTTGCCAGCCTAAGTCTATAAAGACTTAGACTGGCCTCGTGGCTTAGTTGGTAGTAGCTCTGCCTGCGAAGCCGAGGGTCGTGGGTTCGATTCCCACCCAGTGCAAATATTTGTGTGATGAATTAAAATGTTTGCGCTGTGTCTTAGTGTTTCAATGGATAATAAGTATGTATTTCAAACTATATAAGTATTATATGAGCTCTCTGGCCAGTGGCCACCATCATACAAGCTTTGCTTAGTTTGGGGTCAGATGGCGTTGTGTGAATTGTCCCTCAATATTTATTTTACAACATTTTCTTATTTTTTTGATCTAACGGTTTTTGCAGTTTTACGGCGACATAATATACGACTCTGCGAAACTGCACAGCAGTTTGTAGGCAGCAATGCTCTCAAATCACATTTTTTAATTTGTATTAAGTACCATAGTAGTGGTAGGACTCTTGACAGAGTCCATTACAGGGTTTAGAGATATAACATTTTAGATATCTGGGTGACGAGCGCAGTGCAGTGCTAGGTAATGATTTGGACTCTTCATGTTCCAATAGCTGCGTGTCACTGTGCTGTGTGTGGCAGGCATGTTGCTTACCATCAGTCACATGTCCTGCTCGTCTCGTCACTCTTTATTTAAAATAATAATAAGTGAAATAGTTGTTCAGGATTTTACTATTAAACACTATTATCACCGTATAAAGTGAAAATTGGACTGTGCTATTATATTGTAAGGCTGAGGTACATTAAAAACTACTGGGATAATTACAGGAACAGTGAATACGCGAGTAAAACGACAGGGCGCTATTAGTCTCAAATAAAGTAAAGACTCTGTGCCACTATTAAGAACACGTGAAGTTCTATTTTAAAACAGGTGTAGAAAGCGTTTTACAGACATGAAAGTTCAAACCATCTGCCACCGCTGGACTTGATTTCGATTCCTCACGATGCTTTCCTTTACCATTTTTTTAAGTTAGCGGCATTACGCATTTGATTTCGAAAAGATAATGGTGCGCGTGGGATTTCAACCGCACCTACTTTTTTTGAGTTGCCCATCTTAATATACAGTTTTGTAGCACAGAACATGTGTTCTGTGTTACAAAATTGTTTTGTGTGTGTTGTGCATTGAATTTGTGTGTGAATGCACAACTACAGTTGTGCATTCGATTAAATAAACTGTGTAACTCTGTTCTACTTTTGTAACCTGATATTTAAGTAACGCGAAAAAAATTAATATTCCCCCGAAACGGTCTCAGTTTCAATTCCCAGAGATAATATCATTCCGTTCGCCGCGGGCGAAAGGAGACTTCCCGCTGTCACTCATTATGTGGTGCACGATGATTTCACACGGCTGTAGAGATGTGATGTACTGGATGTGACAATAATATGTGACAATTGTAGTGGTAGGACTCTTTGCAGAGTCTAAATATAGAGGCAAAATACAACTCTGCGAAACTGCACAGCAGTTTGTAGGCAGCAATGCTCTCAAATCACATTTTTTTATTTGTATTACCATAGTTGTGGTAGGACTCTTGGCAAAGTCCGCCTGGGAAAGTACCACACCTTTGCCAGTTATTCTACCGCCAAGCAGTAATATGCAAACATTACTGTGTTCCGCTTTGAAGGACAATGTTTCCGGAGAAATTACAGGGCTTAAAGATATAACAACTTAGATCTCTGGGTGAAGACGCAGTGCAGTGCTAGGTAATAATTTGGACTCTTCATGTTCCAAAAGCTGCGTGTCACTGTGATGTTTTGTGGTAGCCATGTTATTTACCATCAGGCACATGTCCTGCTCGTCTCGTCACTCTTTATTAAAAAAAAAAACTTACAGGTTCCGGTGTGTTTAAATTGACTGACTGCGGATTTTCTGGAAGGACTTTGCTATAGCAGGGATATAAGTCAATAGGGATGCAAACTGGGGCAAAAATGAATAATTCTTATTAGTTCGTCAGTTAAATCATGGAAAAATATTGAACACGTTTTTTTTCTTTCATAAAATTATTAAAAATCGACAGATACAGATCAAATTTCTAGAGCGGGGTAGTGACGTCACTTGTGGGTAAAAATTGTACCCCTAAGTGAAGTCACTCGAAACTTCTAAGCACTGTATCTGCGTCATTTTTTGTTGAAATTGATGGTGGTGTGAAACAAAAGAAAAAAATACGTGTAGAATATTTTTTAGCAATCTTACTGATGGACTAATTAGCTTTTTTTAGGATCTATTGTATTACTTATAGTGATATTTTTTTCAAAATTATACAAAATAAATAAAAAATGTATTTGCACGATCCAAAAGCATCAAACTATTCGTATCCATTCGTAACAAGAGCGCGTACGCTTTTTAACGCTCGATAAATGATGTGCCGAAGTTAAACGCGTGCAGGCTGATTACCAGTAATCCTGTATAATGTATATGCGGTCTATTAGTTTTTTTTTTCAAGGTGGGCAGAGCCTTTATTAACAAAACTAAAATACAATGAGAACTACACTACGCTACATACCTAACAACTACTTACACTAAGCACACCTGAATTATCCATAGACCAATGAAGGTCTACAGATAATCAAGATGTTCAAGCCCACTACCAATCGGAAGCGTACCCAGCATGCTGGCGGCATTACCACGCTGAATGGCAATGCTTATGCGTTGGGCCAAATAAACGCCAGCATTTTGGTCACGCGTCGCGTCGACCAAGCGCTCGGAAAGGCTTTTGGCTCTATTAGTTTGGGGTTAAGTCCCCCGGCATCGTCCTTTCCGAACATCAACGGTCCGCGGTTTTACCCTCAATATTTATCAACTGATAATAACTGAAACTTTTACTTTTATAAAATTCACAAAAATATTGGTGGACAATTCACACACAACACCATCTGACCCCAAACTAAGCAAAGCTTGTACGATGGCGGCCAGCTGATGCAGATGGATAGCTGATATAATACTTATATAGTTTTAAATACATACTTATTATACATAGAAACACCCAGACACAGTGGAAACATTTGAATTCATCACACAAATATTTGCACTGGGTGGGAATCGAACCCACTATCCCCGACTTCGCAGGCAGAGCTACTACCCACTAAGCCACGAGCCAGTCTAAAACATGTAGTTGGATTTAGTAGTAGCACTGAATATCATCAAAAAAAAAAACTAATGTTACTGAATGAATCCAGTATCTCTACATCCGCCGCCCATCCATGCCGTTGTAAAGTCGCGTCCACACGCGCGTCATCCGTAGACAATAAACCTTTCAGTACTCGTCGCCATTGTCGCTCGCGTCCCGGCGTTCATTGTGCACGCGGCTTTATGCAACGCTGGATAAAAATGTCTCTAATCGCATGGGGTTTGTCGTTCTGCTATGCTTTTTGAAATGCTGCGGCGAGACATATTGCGAGCTTTATAAAATAGTACCAGAAAGAAGCTTTGCTCGGTTCAAACGCGGATAAAAAGTCATTTTTAAAATATTAAACCTAGCTAGATCGATTTATCGCCCCCGGAATCCGCTACTACATTTAGTACTACATTTTATATCGACATACGAGTATTTGTCATTATAAAACTTGAATAACCTTCAGATAATATTCTAACGACGTCAGAGTACAAACTAACCTAACCGACCGTAGGATTATAATCTCATGCGTTTAATTAGAATCTGATGGTGTTGAAAATTTTACAGTGCCATAAAAAGGCTCCGTTAAAGGTTTTAGAAGTCCGATTTGTAGAACTGGTATTTTAAAGCCGTGATGGCATGGTGGCTAGGATACGCGATTCACAATAGTGAGGTCGTTCGGTTCGAAATCCGATGTACCTCGAAGTATTTTTTTAAGAGTAGATGTATGAGTACAAGCTTGTCATTACCGCTGACTTAAACGGTGAAGGAAAACGTTGTAAGGAACCGGCAAGATTTTTTCGAGGTCATGAGTCATCCGCCAATCCGTACTGGGCCAGCGTGATGAGTTTTGACTTCGACTCTTGCCTTGTACTCGTAAATGTAGGCGACTCTCAACTGTGGGAACATTTGATCTGATGCTGGTTTTCAACAAATATAGGTATAATAAATGTTAGATTAAAATTCGATACAGAAAGATTTTATTCGTGCCACGTACACGTAGTGGTTACAATGGTGGTCGTCAGGTGCAGGCGGGTTCGAACCCACCATTTCACGATTGTAAATCTCACATTGTTGCCACCTGGCCAACAAGGCTTTGTTACAAGACAAACACTGCAATTAACGAATTTAAATAATCCGTAGAGGAAAGTCCAAATAAAATTCGACATCGTTGAAATTCGATTAAGTACCTATATTTTTCTGGCGCCTAGACTTCAGTTAATTCCATTAATGATCAAATGATCACATAACAAAGATCATTTATGCGCCGAACGTTCGCACATCAGTGGGTTGTCGCGATGCCGTGGGATCCCTCTTACCTCGTACATAGTAAACTAGCTGATCCGTCGAACTTCATACTGCCATACTTTTGTTTTCATCATTTTCAGAACTTTCTGGTTGTTTAGCAGACCTTAACCTTGTCCCGACAATAATGAATACATGAAACAAAGAATCATCCAATTTGGTGCAGTCATTCGAAAGTTATGAGCGTATAATATATGTTACTGTAAAACCTCGAACTACGGTAAATCTTAAGATTTCAGTTAATTATCAAATAAAGATAAAAGTTAATAACCAACTCATATCGGTTTATCCTAAGACTTACGTCTTACAATATGTAAGTATTTCTGAAAATAGGACGATTTTTTCGGGCTTTTACCATTCGAATTCAGTATATGCTAGGTTTTACTGGTGTCAGGAGGTCAGATGTTGGTTTCTCAGATCCGACTCGCAGCACTCGATCTTAGGTTTTACTTGAAAATCTTCAGATTTACCGTAGTTCGAGGTTTTACAGTAACATCACATTTGAAGATCCATTTTAAAAATATATTATTCATTTTAATATTTATTTTATAACATATTTGCTCGTAAAGGGTCTCTTATTGGACCAATTTCTGTATCGTAATGTATCTTATTACGCACTAGTGCTGTAATGTGTAATGTAAAACGCACGGTTTCAAAATGCTCCGTCCACAGACTAGGTAGAGAGATATGCTCCGTCTAAAACGAACGGTACCTTTTTAAATCTTAGTAAAGAGTTTTTATGCCAGAAAAGTGTGGTCAACATTTTATGAATAAAATGAACTTTGAGAGGTAAAATATAATAAAGAATTATTAAATTCGTTAATTTAATTAATTTAGACCATAAATTACTTTAATTTTTCTGTAACAAAACACAAACATATTAATTTACTTTATTATTAATGGCATACCGGCTGGTTCTGTGCCGTTGCTTAAAAAAAAAAAGCGCCGATGCGCGCGCATTGCTAATCTGTGATCCATAGTGATTACTTACTCTGTGCTATGATCTGTGATCAAGTAAATAATTAAATATTATTCCGCGCGTTTTTTTTCGCTGTATTGTTTTTATTTGAAAATGTCGTCAGAGTTTTGTTTATTTCCTCGCAAATATGTTATAAAACGTCGTATGACATACGTGCGCTTTGATAATTACAGCCACTGCTAATTATAGCTCTCGCCTTCGGCTCGAGCTAGCAATAAAGCCTCGGCTGTAATAATCAACTTACCGCACTTATATCATAATGTACTATTATTACTCATCTATATTTATAAAAGCGAAAGGTCACTCATCAAGGAATCTCAGAAACTACAAATGCTAGGAATCTGAAATTTTGCATGGAGGTTTCTTTTAGCACGTAGGCGCTCGCTAAGACGGGGTTTTGCGAAATTCAACCCCTAAGAGGGTGAAACAAGGGATGAACGGTTGTATGAAAATTCGTGATTTTCAAAGTTAGCAAATTTTGTATCTAGACACTTGACACGAAGCAATTAAATGTTTGTTCTATCAATTTTGTAATTTTGAACTGTACGGGGGTGAAATTGGGGTTGAAATGGGGGATCAACATCAATATGGAAGTTCCCAACTGTTGGAGATAAATCCATGAAACTCTGTATTTAGACACTTGACACGAAGCAGACGAATGTTTGTTCTATCAATTTCGTAATTTTTTACTGTACGGGGGTGAAATAGGGGATGAATGTCAATATGAAAGTTCCCAACCGTTGAAGATAAAACCATGAAACTCTGTATATAGACACTTGACTTGAAGCAAACAAATGTTGGTTCTAGCAATTTTGTAATTTCGAACTGTACGGGGGTGAAATTGGGGTTGAAATGGGAGATGAATGTCAACATGGAAGATCCCAACCGTTGAAGATAAACCCATGAAACTCTGACTATAGACACTTGACTTGAAGCAAACAAATGTTTGTTCTATCAATTTTGTAATTTTGAACTGTACGGGGGTGAAATTGGGGTTGAAATGGGGGATCAACGTCAATATGGAAGTTCCCAACTGTTGGAGATAAATCCATGAAACTCTGTATTTAGACACTTGACACGAAGCAGACGAATGTTTGTTCTATCAATTTCGTAATTTTTTACTGTACGGGGGTGAAATAGGGGATGAATGTCAATATGAAAGTTCCCAACCGTTGAAGATAAATCCATGAAACTCTGTATATAGACACTTGACTTGAAGCAAACAAATGTTGGTTCTAGCAATTTTGTAATTTCGAACTGTACGGGGGTGAAATCGGGGTTGAAATGGGAAGCAAACAAATGTTTGTTCTTATACATTTTGTAATTTAGAACTGGCTAGGGGTGAGATTGGGAATGAAAGATGAAAGTATATATGGAAGCTTCCAATCATTGAAGATAAAACCATGAAACTCTGTAATATAGGCACTCGACACGAAGCAAATAAATGTTTGTTCTTGCAATTTTGTTATTTCGAACTGTACGGGGGTGAATGGAGTTGAAATGGGGGCCGAATGTCTCTTACGCTTTCAGGACGTCTATTCTCTTTCTACGAAAACGTAATTTCGAAATAAACTCGCGACTTTCCAACTGCGATTCTACTTCGTCCGTCGTTTTGTCCGTTTAAAATGTTCTAAGCCTACTCTAATTAGAGTAAGTTTAGAACATTTAAACGTCAAACAATTTTGTATCGAACGAAATGAAGTAGAACGGGAGTAGGAAAGTCCCGAGTTTTTTTTTCGAAATTACGTTTTCGTAGAAAGAGAGTAGACGTCCTGATCTAACCAACTGAACCGATTTTGATGGAATTGTATACAGTTGTTTTATTATAAGCTGTTTTAGTAACCGTAAATGTGTCTGGGTATACAAATAGGTACTGCCTGAGTTACCTTAGTATTTATATTGCGCGGGCGAAGTCGCGGGTAACAGCTAGTCTATATATATAAAAATCAATGCCACTTTTCGTTGTTATTGAACTCCTGAACGGCTGGACCGATTTGAATGATTTTTTTGTATACGTTTGGGTAGGGTCCTGGAAGGTTTAGATTTACAAATCAGCCCGGCAGATGGCACTGCAATTGATATCTAGGTTATTATTCGGGCGAAGCCGGAGCGGGCCGCTAGTTTTTGTATATAAAGAAGATAATGTCTCTCCACTCTCCGTAAGTCGGTAACGAGGTAATTAGGCCAGCTACCCCTGGACTGTATAAATACCCAGACACCAATAATTTATTCGGCTACGAATTAAAACCAATTTCTCATCCTTTCCTTCTCTCGCAGTTCCTATTGACTCATCGCTCCGGGGGGTCTACCATCGCATGAAAACTCTTAGCTTTGAAGCTCTCTCTTTTCTTTTCGTTTGAAATGATAGAGATGGCAATAGCAAAGCCATAGTCGATTTAGCTAGGCGGTGGAAGGCCGGGCGTAGGTAGAAGTAGCACCCCTGCAATGTAAACTTCAGTCTCATTCCGACGTCTCTGTTTGCTCATTAGATCCGGATCCGGAATACTTGATAAGAGTTCTGTCTCGAGTGAATGTGCAATGTCCCGTGGGGAGCTAGGGATATGTGTTAAAATATGTGACAAACTCTTTAAACTGATTTCGTTAACTGCGTTTTTAGTAGAGTTAGAACACGTCTTTAGTTTGCTTTGGTAAGTAAAACATCTTTGCCAGTTATTCTATTACCAAGTAATGTGCAAACTATGCTGTATTCTGGTTTGAACGACAAGACAATAATAATTCTAGATAGGCCTGGTAGAGATTGCTCTCGGCAATAAGGGCGCCGTTTGTGGCGCTACTTCATTAGTGTTTCTCTTGATGTGTGTCACAATAAAGAGTTCCTATATCTGTCTATAAATTTCAGGGTTAGAGAGTTAAATCGACTACATACTCGTATTTCTTGCACGGTTACCTGGTAGAGATCGCTCTCAGCAATAAGGCCGCCAATTAAATTGCTAAGATATTATTTTTTCTGTTTAGTATTATTTGTTGTATTTCTTATGTTTATGGGTTTTAATAAAGAGTTATTGTATTGTATTTATTGTATTTATGTAGATTTGGATTCATGTAATTGTGATAAATAAACAAATACTTAGTGTTTACTTATTAACTCCCAGGGGTTTTACCCGCATAATTCCCGATCTCTTTATTTGCCCGTTATAAAAAATAGCCTTTATGCTATTGCAAACTATAACCTATGTTCCAAATTTCAATCCGCCACTTGTGGCACTAGTTGATAAGTAATTCTGTGTAATATTTTAATTTATTTGTGTCACAATAAAGTGTTTCTATCTATCTATCTAATTTTTATGTTGCTTGAGCAAAATGAATTAATGTTTCAGTCAACGTATCTTTTACGTAAACAAACCGGTTGGATATTTACGTGAATATTAACATACCTTGATGCGTGAAATCAGATGGGGATAGAATCGAATCAGAAAACGAACACTTGAGTGCGTTCGCTTGTCACGCCAGTGAGCTGTCGAAATGTGATACTCCCAGTGAAGCTCCAGTACGTTTAGCTGTGGTAGGCTAGCAGTGGTATCTTTTATGGAAAATATCTTACGTAAACTCTCTAGAAATACATCTTCCAAGGATGATGGCTCATATATGTCCTCGGTCTCTATTTGTTCAGCGTGATGGATTATGGCCTTTTCTCTCTACTTGTGAGAAAAGATTCTGAATCCTTGCGTTGAAACATGGTGGGTTTTTTATGTGTATGCTACAGTCTACGTCGTAGTGATTCCGTAGAAACGTTGCGCTCCATTATTACCTACGAAGTGCTACGACACAAAAGAAACCGGCGCGGTTGTCACGGATGATCTATGCTTATGGATATGGCATAAGAAAGCGGTACGATTGCAATGTGTTAAAGCCTGTAACGTTATACTGAAAATTAGGTTTTGTAAAAATGTTTACTTTCAAGTTATTTAACAAAATAATATTGTTTATCTTTCTTATATTATAATTTTCAAAGCTTGGATGTTAGTTGCGCAATCACGTCGGTAAGTCTGGAATTAGGATCAAGATGGATCAGGGTGAAATTTGGAACAAGGTTAGATTATAGCCAAAAATAGTACATAGGTTACTTTTAATCATAGAAAAATAAAGGGAACGGTTTCTATGCTGGTAATACCACGGGACGCTGCTAGTAAGCTATTAAAAATATTCGTATATTTCATGTTTAAAATCCTCGAACAAAAAACAAAGTAAGATTGATAAAAAAGCAATTTGTCTTTTTTATATTCTTCCTGTAAAAAGTAATATTTTATTCCTACATTTTCGTACATCTCAGACCCGCGCTGTGACGGAATGTAAACGACAATATAGTATTGTGTACCGAGCGATACGATAACGCTTTTATTAGTAGGCAAGGGAGAAATAAGCTTTGGAATAAGGAGCGCTTCAAATCGTAAATGTACGTACTTACCAGCGCTTTGACTTGAAATGGTTGATATGAAAGAAAATTTACGTAGCTTTAAATAAGCGTTTATAACACTAGCTTGTACTGGCAAGTTACGATTACTGCAGCATTGCACTGACTTACTCTCTATTAGAAGACACTCATCATAATACAGTGAACTCATCAACCTGAAATTCAGACTCCATTTTGATAACGTAACTGTTAGAAATCCATTACTATAAGTCAGAATGTATAAAATTTACGTAACTACAGGATCAAAAGGCTTTTGTCATTTTGTCAACAAAGCAGTCTTATTCAGCTCATGGTGAAAAAGTAGTGAAATAAATGACCAGAAAAATGTATGTTACAAAGTGTTTACCAAAATTTTTAGTGGAATGACTAATAAAATATTATTTGTTTTAATTACTCGACTACCTTAATAATTATGTCTTACGTCTAGTATATCTATACGTTATGTCTAGTAGACGGATCTAAATAATTATGTCGCTATCGTAACATGTCTTTGATAAACGAGTACGAACACGTAGTCTCTCCCTCGTGTGTAATTGCAACGCATGTTACTTAACGAAGTAGCAATTAATTAATAGCTCTAATTATTATATTTGTCAAACACGTACCTATTCATTATACATTGTAACTACCGTTGACGAAACGGTTGCTATCATTTTGTGACTAAAATATAGTTTTAGCCTGATTAATTTTGATTCAGCTTGGAAAGTTTGAAATCTAACTCAAAATACTGCAAGTATTTTCGAATGAAAAGTTAACTCCTGTAAAGTAATGTACTGGCGTCCATTTTCATTTATCTGCTATTTTTGCCTTACAACTCATTTCCGCATGTCAGCAAATACTGAAAAAGAAGCATCATTCATGCAGGCGTCATTAGCTCGGTTATTCGTTCTTTTCGTTCACTCGCTACACGGTGTTATCTGTGATAGATCTCGTTAGGAAATTGGCTACATTCAGATTTCTGGTCGAGTGGATTGGTTGAGTTGAGTTGAGTTGAGTTGTGCAGTCGGGTTGGTCACATTTGAGTTTGAGCAATACTGATAAAATGTATCTTTCCACATTTTCTCAACTTTGTTCTGATTGAATAAATAAATGCTTTTTTTAGTGACGTAATTTCAGTTCGGGCAAAGACAAGCTTATTAATCTATGCATATAAAAGCGAAAGCATCACGAAATCTCAGAAACTATAAATGCTAGGAGTCTGACATTTTTCCTGGAGGTGCCTTTTAGCACGTAGGCTTTCGCAAAGACGGAGTTTTGCGAAATTCAACCCCTAAGACGGTGACACAAGGGATGGACGGTTGTATGAAGAAGTTCTAAGCATGAAATCCACAGAACCGATTGGAATGACATTAGGTCCAAGAACGGACATAGGTTACTTTTTATTGCGGAAAAATAGTTGAAGGGGTTGAAATGGGGGATGAAAGTTTGTATGGAAGTTCGTAATTGTCGAAGATAAAACTATGAAACTTCGTATTTAGACATTTGACGTGATGCCAATTGATGATAGTCCTAGTAATTTTTGGAATTTCGAACTGCACAGGGATGAAATAGGGGTTGAAATGGGGGATGACAGTTTATATAGAAGTTCGTAATTATAAAATCATGAAACTTGGTATCTAGACACTTGACACCAAGCAAATAATGTTTGTTTTAGCAATTATGTAATTTAAAATTGCACGGGGATAAAATGGGGGTTCAAATGAGGGATGAAAGTTTGATGTGGCAGTTCGTCATTGTTGAAGATAAAAACATGAATCCAGTTAGAATTTAGTACCTTAATATATTTATTTTGCGTGGACGAAGTCGCGCGTAAATGCTAGTGTACTATATATGCATACGTCCACCAATTAGTTTAAATGTTAATATTTAATTATTTAAAACCTTAACCTGACAAACGCCATTTTCTTTTTATGTTCTGGATTTTCTAAACAACTTAAATAAAAATCGGTATTAAAATAGGTAGAGGTAAAGAAAACCTTCAACAAAAGTTTATTTTACAAAAAAAATGGATAAACTAGTCAGTAAAGTGGTTCTCAGGTAACCAATAATAGAACAAGGGATATTACATTTTTACATTTTTAGAAAATAAATAGAATAAGGCTGTACATACTAATCAAACAGCCTATTTTACTGCGATTCCTACCAAGCTGATCACGGTACAACAATGAATTAAACGTACCACATTAAACCCAAATCAGCAGACCGTGATAAATCATACCTCACAAGTACTTGGATAATCGGGAACGTTTTAAAGCCGTCATCGGCTTAGCACTCCCTCCCCCGAACACCCCCGAGGGTGGGGAGTTCCCCCCGTGGTGGCACTTCACGTGCGTTTTGACGCGATTATCATACCGCTCGGTATCTGAGCGCAATATTGTTTGAGTTAGGATGTTGAAAAGGCGGTATTTTGGAGGTGGCATTGTAATCTATACTAATATTATAGAGCTGAAGAGTTTGTTTGTATGTTTGTTTGTTTGTTTGTTTGAACGCAAGGATCTCTGGAACTACTGGTCCGAATTGAACGATTCTTTCTTTCTAGGATAGTTCATTTATCGAGGAAGGCTATAGGCTATTTAACATTACGCTACTATCAACAGGAGCCGAGCAGAAATGAAAAATGTAACAAAAACGGGAAAAATATTGCTATTTGAGAGCTTTCGTTGCGTGACAGCATATGTCATATTTTAAAGGTTGCGTCATTAGAACCTAAAGTAACCGAATTTGTTCAAAATGTGAATTGGTACGATCGATTTTCGATAGATGGCGTAGCAACGCGCGCGCGTTCAGCTAGTTATAATATAAAACAACAAGTAATATACGCGTCTATCTTTCTCTTTGTATGAATAGAGCATTTAAATGTAATCATCCATTAATTAATTCTCAGTTTCATGTTCTTAATCCTACCAATATTATGAAAAAGTTTGGATGGCATCACATGGGAACAGCTGAAGCGGGTGAGGTTCAAAATTGGAACACAGTTAAAATTTAGTTTGGATTAGCACATACACTAACTTTTAGCGCGAAAACTTTGCAGAAATGGAACTATGCGGGTAAAACCGCAAGGCACTGCTAGTTGATTTTAAAAAGTGGACCACCAAGAATATAATTATGTTTCTCGTACACCATCATTTCATGTACGATGTAAGAGCATAAGTACTTAAATAAAAGGTACTACATGCTACCTAACTTAATGAAATAAAAAAAATAACAGTGCAACTATTTAGCACAGAAAAAAAAACTAAACGTGTGTCACAAAGTTGTCAGTAGGAACAATCAACAAAACAAGAACAAATCTCAAAGAACAAATAAAAGTAACAAACATAAACTGCGTTTAATACAGATACCGCATCCGTATTTAGAAATTCATTTTTCTCCAACGATGATGTGGTTTTTGAATCTGCTTCCTTTGTGACGGTTTTAATATGGAAATTAACGTTTGCCGTGAGCCTCAGTGACAGCATTGTACAACCACATCGCCTTTAAGTAATTGTCATACAGTTGAGAATCCCGCAAAAATATCTGCCAGGTGCTAAATCTCTCTTGAAACGAATTTGTCGCTAAAATCCGTGCGTTGAAGCTGCCTAATTGAATTTTTTATGTACTTTAACAGCGGTTTTTTGCGTTAAACGTTTTGTGGGTTTTGTACGGATTGTGGGATTTGCATTGTGACAGACGCTCCAACCGCAATTGTTTTTTTTTTTTTCGGAAAATTTATTTAGACTTTTGGAGCCATAATTACATTTGAATGACTTATCTAATAGTTTTTGTTTGCCAAGGCATATAATAATATTTTGTGCTAAAGGAGTTTTTTTTAAGTAAATTGCAGTGTTTTCAATGGACAAATTCATTTGTTCCGGTCTTTGAGGTTCTGGTGATACAAAGCAAAGAATTATTTAGGTAAATCTTTTCAAAATAAGGTAAGAGCGCATCATTCTTGGAAAAATAAATTAAATTCACTCTGTCATTCTACGGTTCACATGCCTGTGCCGAATTTCAAATAATTAAAAGATAGCTGTCGCTCTGCTGGTTCGCCGAAACATTTCTTTTTATTTCCTTTTTTATCAGTTTCGGTATTCCGGTACTGACGGGGAGTTGTATCAAAGGACACATCCAGATAACGATTCTTTTACATATTCTGTGCATTTTGTTTGTGAATGCTACATAGATGCTACAGAGCTCTACAGAACAGTGGAACGCGTAGACTTTTGCGGCTACGAATATTCATGGTATATTTTCAATGGATTCTGGTTTTTGAAATAAAGTCTGAAATTGAAACGACATTGCAAATCTCTATCCTCACTACGACAGACAAAAGTTATCGGAATGCTCGTAGCTCGAAAAAACGACATCGTTTCATGGTTGATGTTCCAAGGACACGAACGAAGAGGTTTGACTCTACTTTTGTGATAAGAACGTCTAGGCTGTGGAATACGTTGCCTGAGTGGTTTTCCCCGATGGTTACAATCTCTGTGGCTTCAAATCGAGAGTTAATCGGTTTTTTCTAGGTAAACACGCTCCACCCTAGACCGCATCGTCGTTTAACATCAGGCGAGATGGCGGTCAAGTGTAAACCTATAGAAGTTAAAAAAAAAAAGGTGTGTGCTTAAGACCACACGGCAGAAGTGAAAACTTCATTAAGTAGCTGATTTTTGTATTAGGTAGGTATGTCGTATTATAATAAAATATTATGGATCGTATTAGTTGAATAAACGAGTAAAACAAGCCAGAAATTAAAGTAAATATTTATTGAAATTTTATTTATATACAAAGTAGCTGTTACCCGCGACTTAGTCCGCGCGAAATAAATACTAAGGTTACATACTCAGGCAGTACTTATTTGTATGCCCAGATTGTATACACATTTATGTTTAGTAAAAAAAGTATCCATGTTCAAAAAGTTGTTGGCCGGGGCCGGCTTTTTAAAAGTTACTCCAACTTTGTATGCATTCACACGGTGCACCCCTATGATGCCCCTAACATTGTCCGCAAAAAGGTTGGTGAGTGTACCTAATAGGATTTTTGTTACCGACTTTCTCCTGTTCCGTCGATTCCACATACACCACAGTCTCCACTACGATTTTCTGGGAATAGGTAGTCTCTTTCTCTTATAAAGGGGTTTTCTAAATAGTTTGTAAGAAACATTTTCACTTGGATTTGACTTCAATAGTTTTCTTTTTCTGGTCTGTTCGACGGGGTCACCCCCGTCGCTAGCGACGCTCATATTTATTTATACTATTGACTATATGTATACAAAACTAAATATTTACACGAAAGAAACGAAATATTTACACAGCAAAACTAATTAATTTGATTGTGAAAATTATAAAGCACCCGTCGTGTTTTCCCGCCCAAACAAAAGTCTTTTGGAGTTGGTAGCCGTCAGTGTTGCCACTATGATTTTGAGCTTGTCGCCAAATAGTTATGAAACAAAGTCGCCGGTTTTGATTGAATTATTAAGGGAATAACAGTCTGGAAGAATACATAAGCTTTTTTCTTCTCCAACCTTCTACACTACACTAGTATATTCCCCTTTGTCGGTAACACGTCGTCTAAATCCGCTAAAAGGCTTTAAAAATTCGCCAGTTTCAGCGACAAAGTCGCTAAAGTGTCAACACTGGTAACCGGTAGCGAGCAGCGAGAGAGAGAGAGAGTATCTATTGTCCCATGTCCTCCTCTAACAATTATCTTTGTCGGCCTGTCACGTTTGTTGACCACATTATCTTTCTCGCTCTAGCATCCCGAGCTTACCCGAAATTTCTTATCATATCCGAGCGTGATGATCACGTGATCATAAATCCATTTCACAGCCCACGAAAATTCTGTCCATAGCGCGCCTAAAGAAGTTTTCACTTCAAAAGTTTTATCGTAGCATTTAGAAATGATTGTAACACGTTCCATTCTATGCCTATTCTAAGCAAATCTATGTACTGTGGAAGTCAGTTAGCTACTGTGCTCTTCTTCTACCTAAGTAGCGTAATTTGTGAAGCAACAAATCCGGTTTTGTAAAGATTAAACATAGGCAATTTTTTTGTCAATATAGTCCACAAAATACTAACATTTTGACACCCAGTCTGGTGGTTAAGATTACACGGTGCACAAATAAAAAATATGAAATTAAAAAAAAAAAATCTCTCATATATATCGTTTTACGCTAAAAGATTCAAAAGTAGGTCGCTAACTCTTAACGATTATAAACCCCACGTAGGGTTGTCAGTTGTCACCCACACAGGTACATTTCTCCAGACGTAGGGTTGCCACGGGGGAGTTCGTCATGTTTGTAAGACTCGCTTCACGCCGCATCAACTGTTTGAATAGAGATACGCCGCGCTGGATTTATTGTGAACAACTTAGACCGTAGGGTTGACAACTACGCCATTTATCTTATATCATTATATCTCCCTGTGAAAAGCGCAGTGTAGAGCTATGCAGTAATTTGAATTCTTCATGGTGAAATAGCTGCGTGAAACTATGCCGTTACGGGTAGAGGTGTTGCTTACCATCAGGTGCACGACTTGCTCGTCTCGTAACAAGTTTACGTTCTGTCGGACATGGCAACAATATCTTTAAAGGATTTTACTCAAAACTCGAAAAAAATATTGCGTCATTTTTACATTACACGCATTTGTTGTTAGATATTCGTATATCTCTCTCATTTTGAAGCAGATATTTAGAAATGTTTTGCTAATTGAATAAACATTTTAGTCGCAACACTATATTTTCTCGTTTGTTCTTATGTTCGTTTATTAAAATTCGACATCTATATCTTATTTAAGTAATAAAGAAGTGTACCGTAAATCTGTTTGCTTACTTTGATTCATTTATAAAAATGTCATATCAGTTATTAAATATGTCGTACAGCCCTATGAGTCCCCCCTTCCCCTCTCCAACACTTTATTGTCCCACAAATCCGATGTATCGCTTTCACTTCAAACTCAGCGATATGTTAATGTGACATTTAATTCCTATCATTCAGGAATCGCGTATTAATACATACATACGTATGATATGTGCTTGTGTGCGTGACCAGCGTCTCATTTTCGAACTCACACGCCTATGATAAAATGTTTGTGATTTGCAATAAGTTAGCTTCATGTGTTTTTAGGGAAGTCCTGCTCATTTTGTGTCGGTATCGTAGTTAGTAAGGTTAGTTTAGGTACACAAATTTCCCGTCCCGCTCTGCTTCTCCTCCGTCGATCCGACGCTACGCCACTACTTTTGCATGTCGGTGACGCAAATCCATAAGATTTTCTCCCACCTAAAAATGCTCAACAGGGGCTAAATAAGTTTTTACTTCGAGGGTCATACATAGAATAGATAATATTAATATATATTTATATTTAAAGTCTCACACAGCAGTAGATGTGATCGCAAGCATACGCTTTTCAGAATTGATCCCTTCGAGATGTTTTAGCGATATGTGACAGTGTGAGTGATTCCTTTGTTGATTGAATTGTAAAGGACTTTGGGTAACGAGGTAGCTGTAAGTTACACACTAAACTATGGAGGCATTCGTTATGACGTTATTTGATAGCCGTATTGACAAATTTCTTGTTTTATATGTGTACGTTGCTATGTTATCAAGTTTGTTGTAGTTCGATAATAAAACATGGTAATTGCGTTTGGGAGCCATATACGCGTAAAACATGTTTTGTTTTATTCTCAACTTTTTCTTTTGTATTCGGAAATTTATCTATACACGGCCTTACCATAGGACGAAGTGTTGAAAAAATTTTTCTACAATTTTTTAATCTCCTACACAAAAACGGTGGTATGTTACGTGTCTGTATGTGTGCGTGCGTGAGTGAGGGCTTATATGTCCTAGGCCTGTGTATCTGTTTGTTGGACCGTAGCTTCCGAACGAATGTAGCAATTTTGAGTTTGTTCATTTTGTTTGAAAAGCGAATGAGTCGGAAGTGTGCTGGCTGTGTTTCATCAAAATTGGTTCCGCCGTTTAATAAGTTGTCAAAACATTTGCTAACTGCGATAGGAATCTGAGACACATTGGGCATTTGCTTTCCTTTAAAATTTTAAATAATCGCATTTAACGTTTGTTATATTTTTTATTTAACGTATCTATACTTGTTCACTTGTTCAATCTAGCTCCGAGAGTCTTATTGCTCGAAGTTCCTTATTGAACTTTATCCCACAAAGGCTACGTTGTTACAAAATGTTGGTGGCATTACAAAATGTTGTTATCTTAAAATACTAGTTCTACGATTACGTGATACGTCTGAATCAGAATGCACTTAATGGCATCACTTTTAATTGTAGATAGAAGAAGCCTCTATACATGATAGAAGAGGCCACTGGCTTCTGAAACACAGTTTTTAACTAGCTTGGGGTCAATGAGCCCCCTTTTTTTTATCACAAACAGCCCACTTTGTGTTTCCACTCCTGGGCCCCGGGGCCTCTCCGCACAAGGAGATACGTCAAAGTCATAACACACTAAGTGCGAGTTGACAGACAACAAATCTCCGCGAAAGAAGTTTTTATTGGGACACGTCAATTTCCTCACCATGTTTTTCTTCAAGATTGAAGCTTGTGGTGATGACGAACTCTTACGAGAATTACATAGAGCTGCAGGAGAGATTCGATTCTACGAAATCAGAATTGTAAAATTCATTCTAGGACAAAGGACTGCTAAGACTAAAAAGGACTAAGTATGGCTTCTTTTTTTCTAAAATCACATTAATTAATTTTCAAATGAATGAACTCTTATTAGAAATACATGAAACAGAACGATAAACCAATGGACAATTTTCGTCACAGCTATTGTATGGTCACAGGTTAAAAACTTCTACCTGCGTCTATGCAATATGTAAGCTGCAGGGATTATGAAACGCTAGTCAAATAACGCACGCGTGTTTGTTGAATCGCTTTGTAAAATGGAAAAATGCTGAAATCCTCGCAAAGCCCGATATGCAGACAGGGCCGTAGTTAGAGTTGAATTGACGGTGAGTTAGCTGAGCAGTGGTTTAAAAGTTATTTATTTTACATGATAAAACGTCTTAGATTAGTCTCTGCAGATCCATAATTACAGCTTGCTATATTTTATAAAACATTGTTAGTGGCGGGATTAGAGTCCCTATCCATTTACATAAAAACCACATGCTGTGCACAACTCTGTTCATCCTGATTCTCATTCCTATTTACTTTGACTTTGTAGTGAATTGTTTGTACTATTACTACCAATACTTATTTTTGTACTGTAAAAATAATCATGCTACAAACATCTAGTTAACTTTTGGGAGCGCGAGAAACTGTTTTTAAAAACTAAATTAAAACTATTTAAAATTAAATACGTCTAGTTGAGTCGATTTTTATTCAGACTAACTTTACATATGACAATGATGTTTACAAAGAACTTATCCCAGGCGCAAGTCTGCATTTCTGGGTGGCATGGCGTGATGTTGGACGAGACTGCGTTATGCGTAGGTGGTAGACGCTAGGCTAGGCCAACTCTCAGCACAAAACCTACAGTGGTTTGCAAACATTAAACATCCTCGTGAACAACATATTGTTATTGCCTCATAACAGTAAGTAGTATAATCATAATTTGCGTAAAAATATTCAAATGTAATTTGAATTGTGGTCAAAGGTGGCAAAATACCATCTTTCTTAATATTTCAGAATCGATTTTTGTCTCGTCTGAAAACGGCTAATATTTCTAAAATATATCGTTGGTATGTCCCCAGCCATTACGGGATTTTTTCCGTAAGAACCGACTACAAAGTACTAAATCGCTTTAAAAACTGCTGATATAAAGTCGGAAACTGATAAGAATGCCTTCTAGTTTCGGCCCTGTTACCGGATATGCGGCCGTCACTCGAATATTGCCAATAAAACAGCGGTGAGCTGAAAAATCGATGTCGACAGACGAGCGCTTCGCGGGGTATCGTATCGCCTCGTATAGCACAGCAGCCTGCCCTAACGACATGTGGCGTGCTTTGAATTTTAGATTCATTGGTATTTCACCAGACCTTGAATTTCGCATTAAAGAGGGTTATGTCGAGATCTACTACTAGAGACACGTTTTAAGTACAGGGCTTACGTAAATACCCGCTAGAGACTCTTGGAAGAAACCCTAGGGTTTCTTGTTCCATGTTGTATCTAGATTTAGAAAAAAAACAGTTGTTCTCATAACACAAGTACCTCACTTATGTTTCCGTAGCTGAAACTCGGTACCTTCTCTCACAAGGAGAGAGCCAAGGCCATATTCCACTACGGTGGCCAAATGCAGCTTGGCGGATGACACATAACCTTGAATGACGTCTTTCTTGGAAAGCGCCGTTTTCCTCACGATGTTTTCCTTCACCGTGGCGATGACAAATTTGTATATCTGCACTTGTTGGTAGTTTGGGGTTAGTTAGTGTAAAGTGATGGTTGGCACTAATATGGTAATTGTAAATTGTTAGTAGTGCTAGTTATTAATGTAGTGGCTATTCCTAATCTGGCGAGACTTAATACCTGCACTTGGCGGAATTGTAAATCCCGCCAAGTGTAGGTAGGTACCGACGCAGGCATTGTTCCTCGGTGATTATCACGACAGGAGATCCGTGAGAAGCGACTCAACCCTTTATAAGATGCGACCGACAGATAGCCCACGATTTTTATGCACATGTACGATTTCTTTGTACGTGTCCACATTGTCCACTGTATCTTTGAATGAAAGGGCACATAAAGGAATGAAGGAACAAATTGGCTTTAAAATCAGTATGATTATCGATGTAAAAAATTTAAAAATTCTAGGTATAATGCACTGACTTTTCTTTTATTATATACTAGCAGTGCCCCACGGTTTGTCCCGCGTAGTTCCTGTTCCCGTGGTCCCCGTTATTTACGGAATAAAAAGTAGCCTATGTGTTCTTCCAATATATCTATTGTAATCTATCTATGCTCCAATTTTCAGCCCGATCCGTTCAGACGTTACGACGTGATTGTCATAATAGGATACTTCTAGAACACCGATATTTACGGTATCTTTCATGTTATCCGAGATTTTCCTTGTAACTATGTAATTTGTATGTATGCAGAGCAGAGTAAGTAATTAATAGGTACATAGTACATACTGATGTAGCCCCAAACTGAGCACCAACCAATTTTGCTCGGTTTTCATTAACACGAATAAAACGACGTTTCCTGAAAGTGAAACCTGGCTAGATCGATTTTTAACCGACTTCAAATAAAAGCGGAGGTTACCAATTCGGTTGTGTTTCTTTTTATTTTTTTTCTATTAACATTCATGTTAATCGATAGCGCCGCCAATTGTGAATCGATTTTGATGTTTTTTAGGGTTCCGTAAAACGTAAAAACGGAACCCTTATAGATTCGTCATGTCTGTCTGTCTGTCTGTCTGTCCGTCCGTATGTCACAGCCACTTTTTGCCGAAACTATGAGAACTACACTGTTGAAACTTGGTAAGTAGATGTATTCTGTGAAGTTATGTATTGTAAGATTTTTACAAAAGTTTTTTAAAAAAACAAAAATTTGGTGTGCCCACCATACTGAGAACTGAAGCTCAAAAATTTTTTTTTCATCAAACCTACTCGTGTGGGGTGTCTATCGATAGGTCTTAAAAAATTATGTTGAGGTTTCTAATATAATTTTTGTCTACACTGAATAACTTGCGCGAGAGACGCTTCCAAAGTGGTAAAATGTGTGTGTCCCCCCCCCCCTCTAACTTCTAAAGTAAGAGAATGAAAAAACTAAAAAAAATATATGATGTACATTACCATGAAAACTACCAACGAAAATTAGTTTGAACTCGATCTGATCAGTAGTTTTTTTTAGTACGTCATAAATAAATACACTATTATTAAAACTTCGATCAAAGTTACAACGAACTACAAGAACTATGTGTACTATGTATATTATGTTACTTGCTGGAACGGAACCCTTCATGGGCGAGTCCAACTCGCACTTGGCTACTTTATTTAGTAGATTATTATAGTTCAGTTAGAGGTGGTCCCATTTAAATTTTATCGGTGTAGAGGTTTTGGATATACCTAAGAACAAAAAGCAACTAAAATTTACTTTAGTTACCTCGCTGACTCAGTGATTGCTTCCTATTGAATTTGGTGGTATGCCTGAATTTCATTTTAAATTAAAGTTAGTTTTTGTTTTTTCGGAGAAAATAGATTACATGTATAAGTCAATTAACATATATTTTTAATCGTTCCATGTAAAAGCATCCATTTCTGTAGACAAGGCGCCCCATTCATTCCCGCGTCCCATTCTCTGGAGAGTTCGTATCGTCGCTCATTTACTGATTGATATAATATGAAGATTCTTTTGTTGCAGATGAGCTCCGTACAAGAAGAAAAACCTCCCACGGAAGGGCCAAAAACCAGTGTGCGAGACATCAGAAACACCGAACTAGTATCCCGTCTCTTGGCAGCTACACCACCATATCTATACAGCGCTTTGCCTCTCCAGCCTCACGCATTCTTCTTCAGCGAAATGCTTAGGTCTTTCGTCAGCGCCCGCCACGGATGCCGACCACCACATTACCAGCGCAGGTTCAAACGAAGAACGCACAAATACTTCGCGGAAAATGAAGAATGGAGACGAGATTGGCCAAAACAGGAAGAAGAAAAAAAGGAGGAAATACGACCAGAAGTCCCTTTGGAGTTGACTGTGGAAAAACAACCGAGAGTGCGGGAGACGTCACCGAGAAGATTATCGCCCAAAAATGAACATGTAAAGCCGAGTAGCCCTGCGCCCGGACGACAGTCTTCTTACGTGGATGTTGGAACAGAAGAATTACCCAAACCATCCCCTATAGGAAGAACTCATCAAGACAATTCTGTTCCACAAGCCAATTTGATTTTGCCCCCGCCGCCCCCAATGTGGTATCCGCCAATTTACAATCCTCAGTTTGGAGTAGACCCTCTTAATTTCTTCATAGATCTACGTGTTTCGGGACACATTTACGATAGAAAGCGTATGGCAGAGGGCGATACCAATCAAGAGGCTCCACCTAATGACGTTGGGTTGGATAAACGTTTAGGAAGAGAATTCGGGCGACCTCGTCACGTTTCGGCTTTTTCCGTTCCTGTCCGAGGCAGTGAAGGAGAAAAGTTCTTCGAAAGTCAATCAGGGATGGCGAATGGGACTTCTTACATAATGAGAAATTTGAAACGCGTGTATCAGGATCTCCATTTGTCACAAGATGGTAAAGATGAAGGGGGCAAAGACGAGGATACAAAGGTGGAGTCCTCAGATGTAGATGATGACGAGATTATCGATTAATGTTTTAAGTAAAAAGTTAAGAGATGGTTACGATTTAAAGCGTTGATTTGAAGGGAAATTTATACCTTCAGGTACCCTTAAACACGAGTATAATGCTGTATTTTTGCGATTTCTCTTTAGAACATGTCAAATAGTCATTTTTAAAATGTATTTCATGAATTTCGTCACAATCTTATCTCTAACTGATCTCATAAATTCTAGTCAATTTAATGTTACTTTTAAGGTTGTATTCATAAAAAAATATGTATAATTAAGTATGTGTATTATACTCGTATGTTATTAATCATAACTGCAGGTATGATGATTAAAATTACTATGGAATTATTAGACAATTTTATTTAAAACTTACATACCGTGTAAAAACCCTCGACCTAAAAATGGGGTTGTTAATAGCTTGACGAGTCAGCCTACGAGTAGGTATTGACGTGACCGTAAAATTGTAAATACCTTAAGTACACTTTTTATACCGTAGAGTTATTGACGTGACAACGTCTTATAATTCGATGAAGCCGGCTGCACGCACGAAAAACATGACGTCATGTACCGTTACCGTCGGTCGTTACCGTCGGTCGTTACCTCGCCGCATGTTTGTTACAGTTGTATTAATGATTTCGAGCAATAGTTCAAGCGGGGATGTAGCTCAGTGGTAGAGCGTTCGCTTTGCATGTGGAATGCCCCGGGTTCGATCCCCGGCATCTAAAAGCTATTTTGCATTGTTTTGATTGAAAATGACTAAATTCTACTGATTACTTTTTACATACAAATCTATTAAACAAATGAAATTAAAATTTTCTTTTGAAAAATGCTACCATTCCATCAGTATTTTCTTAAGACGTTGTCACGTTCTATCGTCAGTAAACCGACTTTACCAACATTTTTTTTTTTATAATGGAACGAGCATCACGAGCATTATAGCTATTATTGGAACATGAATAGTCCAAATCATTACCTACCTACTGAGTACTGCACTGCGCTCGTCCCTTAGGTATATAATTTGATGTGCTATCTCTTTGCCCCATAATTTCTCTAGCCACATTGACCTTCAAACCGGAACACAGTGGTGTGTGCAATTTATTGCTTGGCGGTTGAATAACAGGCAAAGGTGTGATACTTTCCCAAAGGGACTCTGCAGAGAGTACTATCATATCTAACAAAATTATTTGTGCTAGAATTGATCAACGCGTAAGATAATGGGGTCCCTCATGAAATGTGGTTACATATTTACTTCTTAGGTACTTACTACTGGTCAGTGGCGGCTTTACCCTTTGCGCGGCCCCGGGCGGCAGGTCTTTGCGAGACCCTTTGACCTTCGGGAAAAGTATGTGTTGCGAAAATAGTAGGTCTGGTTGTTTGGCCTATTTGTCGTATTTGACGAGAAATGCTAAAGTTATACTACTTAGTACATAAAAGTGATACATTTTACATTTAAATATTTGCAAAATTAACAAATACTAATTAGTACTTATTAATTAATTAGTAGTGGTAGGACTCTTAGCAGAGTCCGCCTGGGGAAGTAGCACATCTTTTCCAGTTATTCTACCGCCAAGCAGTAAAGTGCAAACATTACTGTGTTTCGGTTTGAAGGGCAATGTTTCCAGTGAAATTACAGGGCTTCGAGATAATATATAATGATATCTTAGACCTCTGGGTGATGAGAGCAGTGCAGTGCTAGGTAATGATTTGGACTCTTCATGATTCAATAGCTGCGTGTCACTGTGATGTTATGTGACAGGCATGTTGCTTACCATCAGGGAAATGTCATGCTTGTATCGTCACTCTATACTATAGAAAAACACATTTCAATAATAAAATGATAGGTGACCTGACGACATCATGCAATTTGAGCCGAGAAACCATAAATTAGATATTTTATAAAAAATAATTGGATCAATTTTAAAATTGTTACTAATTAAATGTAATTTAAAATGTAAAAATTTAGCAATAGGTACATAAAATATAGTGATTTGAAATATTCAATATTAGCAAGTATTATTAGAAAGTCAGAGATCTAAGAGATCCCATAACGTTATTCAAATTGCTGCCAAAAATGAAATGTAATGTAATGTACGCAATGCAGGAGCACGCTTCCCGCGTCTCACCCCGCACGCCCGCACGATTGCCCCGTCTAGACGGCTTCATCGAAGGACTGTATGATTTAATAGACTGTGATATTAGGTTCAATTTGAACGCCATCTCGCCTGATGTTAGTGATGATGCAGTGTACGATGGAGGGAACCCGATTCACTCTCGACTTGACGGCATAAGAGCATATCAGAAAAAAACCCACTCAGGCAACGCATTCATATCACAAAGGTCAAACCTCTTGTTGTGAGAGCTTAGAACGTCTAGAAATTATTTTTTTAAAACTTTTATAGGTTTACACTTGACCGCCAACTCGCCTGATGTTAAGCGACGATGCGGTCCACGATGGAGCGTGTTTACCTAGAAAAAAAACAGATTCACTCTCGATTTGAAGACTTAAAGATTGTAACCATCGGGGAAAACCCACTCAGGCAACGTATTCCACAGCCTAGACGTTCTTAGCACAAAAGTAGAGTCGAATATCTTCGTTCGTGTCTTTGGAACATCAACCATGAGACGATGTCGCTTTTTAGAGGTAAGTACGAGAACAAGAAGTCCGATAGAAAAAAATAAAATTGGTAGGTATTAGATTATCATGCAGATAAAGATTGCATGTTAGTTTTAGTAGTGGTAGGACCTAATATATAAGTCTACGGGTAGTCTCTTTGCAGAGTCCGCCTGTCCGCCTGGAGAAGTACTACACCTTTGCTAGATGCTAGATATGCCAGTATGCCACCAAGCAGTAGGTACATACCTAATGAAAAAACATCAATTCAATTCAAATCAATTCAATTCATTTATTTCGAACCTTAGGCATCTATGATAACACTTGGTAACGGTAATAATTTTACAAAATATCAAATATACAATCACTTTTAAAATAAATTAAGTAAATCAAATCACATTTAATAAGCGGCTGTAAAAGGGCCTTGTCAGTAAATAAATAGCGGCTGTAAAGGGGCTTTGTCATTAGCATAGAATATAAAAATAATTAATAAATAAAATACAAACCTATAGGTGGGTGACGAGCGCAGTACCGTGCCAGGTATTGATTAGGACTCTTCATAGTCCAATGGCTGCACATTACTGTGCTGTTATGGGCAGGCACGTTGCTTATCTACCATTAGGCACATGTCCTGCTCGTCTCGCCACTCCATACGTCCATAATACCTAAGTAAAAAAAATAAACTGCACACTTTCCAAAATGCAGCCCCGATAAAACACTGACAAGGTAATAACTATGAGGCAACTTTCGGCTTAGTATCTATCTAACTCTGTAGTCTTTTTCGAACCAAAGTGTCGTTGCCTATGAGCCTTTGGCTCGTCTCTCGATCAATTCCACAGCCCACAGAAGAAGACTTGAGGTTTCCCACTTTGAAATGACACCTGTTTGATTGGCGGCTGATTTAACCTTGGATTCGATAAAAGAGCCCAGGTTTAACGTAAATGTTAAACGCTCATAATATATATAGCATATCAAGACCTCGAGTACTAGTTGATAAGTTGATATGGGGCGTTCCACGCCAAGCGGACAGGCAAAAAAAGTCGATGTTTCCGATTTCAGTAATATTTGAGTATGTTTTACCTAAAGATATCCTCGATATGTGTATCAAATATTTTTGTAAAATAATGATCGGTTATGGAGTTATGGGACTTTAAAATTTTGACCATGAGGTGGGAATGCAGTACTTCAAAGCTGATTACGAAGTTATAAAATTATGTAAATAAATAATTTTACCACTGAATTTATTACTTCATTTAATAAGCTTTTTAACTGTATTTTTGGGAACTAAAAAAAAAAAAAAATCTCAGAAAAAAATTAAATTTAGTTTTTTTTTCTTGAATTTCACAAACTTCGACCATTTCGTTTTTTTTTTTTTGTCAAACATAGTTCACATTGTGTGGAACATCCTGGCAAAGTTTTATCATGGGCACGAAAGTGGATTAGGCGCTAGACTGGAAATACTGGCGACGTGTGGTGTCCCGTGCAAGCCGTAGCGCCGCCGCGCCTAACGCTCGCCACTCGCACGAGTTTGGAGATTACACTTTTTCTTTAGTATTTTGATATTGTTGAGGACTTTGACTTTGAATTTACATGTCTTGATTCACAGAAATGAAAATGGTTCTTATGATAATGAATACAACGTAACGTTTGTTACGTTTAAAAAGTTTTTATAAAAAACCGTATGAAATGACAAAATATGATTTGATGTGATATATAAAATGAAATATTGTTCCGTGCGCGCATTACACGCGCTTATAAAGACGTAGTTTCGTAGTGATGGGTTTCGTACTAGTGATGCGTTTGAACAGATATTATGTGATATTTCAAACAAACGAGACATTTTATGATTGGCTATACATTTTAGTAGTGGTAGGACTCTTAGCAGAGTCCAGTACCACACTTTTGCCAGTTATTCTACTGCCAAGCAGTAATGTGCAAACATTACTATGTTCTGGTTTGAAGGGCAATGTTGCCAGAGAAATTACTTAGAGACATAACATCTTAGATCTCTGGGTGACGAGCGCGGCCCACTAAACATAATGGAATTTATTTAACTTAGACTTTCACCTTATAATGTTGTAATGTTTTAGTACGTACCTTATAAATAATAAATAAACATTGGTGGACAATTCACACACAACACCATCTGACCCCAAACTAAGCAAAGCTTGTACGATGGTGGCCAGATAGCTGATATAATACTTATATAGTTTTAAATACATACTTATTATACATAGAAACACCCAGAGACCCAGACACAGTACAAACATTTGCATTCATCACATAAATATTTGCACTGGGTGGGAATGGAACCCACGACCCTCGGCTTCGCAGGCAGAGTTACTACCCACTAAGCCTCGAGGCCAGTCTTTATTTTGTCAATCTTATTTCTGTCTTTTTAGTGTTTTTATTATTATTTTATTATTTGGAGCCTATACTGTCCCAATGCTGGGCAAAGGCCTCCCTACCCTCCCTCCATTTGGTTCTGTCTTGAGTTAATGTTTCCCAGTCTTTGGAATAGCTATCAAAGTCATCCCGCCAGCGTTTCTTTGGCCTGCTTTGTTTTTATTAACTGTTGTTTTTTAGTCGGGTTTTATTATTTTTTAAATTATTTTGGTTTTTTTTGTGTTCCTTTCGGCAGCGTCCTACGAACGAAAGTGTGTAGGTTTATTACCTTTGTAAATGTAGCAAAAACTGATTGGTAAGTAGTTCTGATGGCGTGTCAAACAAAACAGAAATGAAATTACTGAGATTATTATTTTAAGCTTAATTTATTTCAAATTTTAAACAAATATATTCGAATGATTGAATTAAAATGTTTGTAATTATTCCAAATGTCATTTAACTACACAACATATGTACATATTTGTAATGCTCTTTAAATTCCCTTTATTTTGATACCCTACTCGATTTGCTAGATAAAATTATTTTTTTCAATTACTTACAATAGGGTACAATCCTCAAAAAAACTAAGTAGCCCGTTAGATAGATTGCCAAAAAATATTGTACGCGTTTTTTTTCTTTTGTTTCACAAACAAAAATTGACGAAGATACAGCGCTTCGAAGTTTCGTGTGACGTCACTTGTGAATACGATTTTTACTCACGAGTGACGTCGCGACCCCCCACTCTCGAAGTTTGATGGTCTATATCTTTGACGATTTTTAAAATTATGAAAAAACAAAAAACACGTGTCCAATATTTTTCCATGATCTAGCTGATGGACTATTTAGGATGGTGTATTTTTGACCCAGTCCGGTACCCTATTTTGCGTCAAAAATCGGCTATGTTGATTTTTTTTAATTAACACCTATCTAAGGACACTTGGGTAATAGAGACAAATGTAACGATATCAGAATCGTAAAAACATCCATCCAGCCGTTTGGAAGATACGTGGGAATAAAGAAATTTACAAACATACAAGATACGCGCGAAAAACATAATCCTTCTTTCAGTCGGGTAAATACTAAAGAAAAAATGTAATCTCCAAACTCGCGCGAGTGGCAAGCGTTAGGCGCGGCGGCGCTACGGCTTGCACGGGACACCACGCGTCGCCAGTATTTCCAGTCTAGCGCCTAATCCACTTTCGTGCCCATGATAAAACTTTGCCAGGATGTTTTACACAATATGAACTAAGTTTGGCAAAAAAAAAAAAAAAACGAAATGGTCCAAGTTTGTGAAATTCAAGAAAAAAAAACTAAATTTAATTTTTTTATGAGATTTTTTTTTTTTTAGTTTCCAAAAATACAGTTAAAAAGCTTATTAAATTAAGTAATAAATTCAGTGGTAAAATTATTTATTTACATAATTTTATAACTTCGTAATCAGCTTTGAAGCACTGCATTCCCACCTCATGGTCAAAATTTTAAAGTCCCATAACTCCATAACCGATCATTATTTTACAAAAATATTTGATACACATATCGAGGATGTCTATAAGTAAAACATACTCAAATATTACTGAAATCGGAAACATCGACTTTTTTTGCCTGTCCGCTTCGCGTGGAACGCCCCATATCGAAGTTGTAGAGTCTGGCGGTATAGGTAGAGGGTAGATAGAGGACGTAATAATCTAATAATGTGGTCATGGAATTAATTAACAACCACAATCTAATAAATAAATAGGTAATTCCATAAACTGTGTTTCAACGAACTACTCAGGTACTAAGCCTACTGTTGATTAATATAATCAGGGTAGCGATTCTGAAACCATTCGGTTGTATCCGACACGGAATCTCATCTCTCGGTCTTTGTCATGCTAAACAGATAAGACAAAGACCGAGAGATGAGATTCCGTGTCGGATGCAACCGAATGGTTTCAGAATCGCTACCCAGGTTATTGGAACTTGTAAAAACTCAGTAAACTTTTAAATGCTTTTATTGTGAGATTCGCAACGGTGTGCGGCGCATCTCGTTGTGTTGTGGGTGTGGTATAGATGGCGTTGGCCGCACATAACCGATATCATCTGCCCATGATTGGCCTAGCTATATAGTAAATCTGCCTGCGAAGCCGAGAAAGTGGGTTCGATTCCCACCCAGTGCAAATATTTGTGTGATGAATTCAAATATTTGTACTGTGTCTGGGTGTTTCTATGTATAGTAAGCATAGATCGTATCACCCTCTATGTTATACGATGGGTTATACGATCTATGATAATAAGTATGTATGTAGAACTACCCATATAAGTATTATTTATCAGCTATCTGGCCGCCATAGTACAAGCTTTGCTTATTTTGGGGTCAGATGGTGTTGTGTGTGAATTGTCCATTAATATTTTATTTTCTGTCACTGCCTGACATTTGTACTTTGTACTGTGCTCGTCAAACGGAAATTTAATTTTATCTGTCTATAATTTCTTTTAGTACAATTAACGGACTAAAAAATTAATATTGTTTGAATGATGCTATCTATGTTAAGGACTTATTTTATAGTAATATCTTCTCAGTTAGGGCAGTTAGGTAGTAGGTACCTATTGTACTTTCACCATAAATCCGGGTAGCGATTCTAAATCCATTCGGTTGCATCCGACACGGAATCTCATTTCTCGCTCTTTGTTTTATCTGTTTAACATAACAGAGACAGGGGTTGTCATTCCGATTCCGAACCATTCGGATTCGTATTTAGAATCGCTAATCTGGGTAGCGATTCTGAAACCATTCGGTTGCATCCGACACGGAATCTTATATCTCGGTCTTTGTCATGCTAAACAGATAAGACAAAGACCGATAGATGAGATTCCGTGTCGGATGCAACCGAATGGTTTCAGAATCGCTACCCTGAAGTCCGTTGATATTTTTATAAAACAGATATTATGACAAATTGTATATTTACGCCATCTGTTGAAACATAAAGGATATAATTTTATTTGAATAGTAAAACGCTGTTTTAAAATAGTAAAACCTTTCAGATAAAACCTTAACTTGGTTACTTTTGCATAGATGGCGTGCAAAATTAATTTACATTCAAGTCAAGTTTGACAGTACTTTTATTGCCAGTGATGAAAATACAGATAATTAGTAGACTCACTTCTGTGGGAGCTTTTCCTGTAAATAGAAGTTGTTCAATCAGTTAACAGCTGACACAAATAATTGATTTTATTTTATTTTAAAAGCTGCAATAAATACGCCAAAATCTCGAAACATCTGGAAAATTCAAGAAACACCCACGGAAATGGTACAATGGTAGAATTTTGTGTACAGAAATGGCAGCACCAGTCACCACGCGATTTTCGTGAACTTCTTTTCTTTTGAAAATTCTTCTCGAAAAAAATATCTGATTCACGATACAATAACTTGAAAATCGTCACAAAATGTACGGACAACAACCAGTATTAGTTCTGAGTGAGTATTATGCTGTATTCATTTATCATTTACATTTAGAGAGTGAATTTACTTTATCGGTGATATCATTACAGGCCAAAACACAAAACGTGAGTCGGGCCGGAAAGTGCAACTGGAGAATATAAACGCTGGAAAGGTAATTCTGTAGTACAATTATATATATCACGTTATTTCCTCGATAAGTAGTCTATTTCAGTAATTAATTTCATTATTTTATGTGTATTTTAGACAATAGCAGACGTTATTCGAACATGCCTCGGACCACAGGCTATGTTGAAAATGTTGATGGATCCCATGGGTGGGATCGTGATGACGAACGATGGAAACGCTATTCTCCGCGAGATCACAGTTCAGCACCCTGCGGCTAAGACTATGATTGAAATCGCCAGGACTCAAGATGAAGAGGTTAGAATATAAGTCCCTTATTCTGTAATTTTTTTGTGTGAACAGTAAGTAAATGTGTGTGCATACCTAATTAATAATTTGGGCATAACATAGTAATAACTAGTTACTTATCCGGAGTAGATGGAATACAAAGATCTGTTGTCAAAATAAAAACCTTTGTGTGAGTCAATTTATTTCAGCAGTCAAAACATTCATTAGCCTTTGTGCATGCATCTGTCTTTTGAAATATGAATCTATGAGAGAAATTATTGATGAGGAAAGACACTTACATAACCAAGAGGCTATAAAAATATACAAAGTCTGATACATCAAAAGAAGTCTTTTCTAATTTACGTATAGGTCAGAATTTGACCACCTATTTGCCTGATAGTAAGCAACAGTGTGGTCAAAGGTGATGGCACTCTGACCAGCTTCTAAAATCAATAGCCATATTAGCCATAGTCATTTTTATCTAGTAATCATTTGAAATTTCATTTTGTGAGCTATCTCTAGCTATCTATGGTATAGTTTGTGGTATTAGAGAGTTCTTTTTTTATCCTTAATGAGACTTACCACTAACTCTAAAAGTACCTACACAAAAATGTGGTGGAAGATGGAAAATTGAAATTTAGTATGCACCTACACATACACTTCTATTCAATTAAAACAAACCCACGATAGCCCATTTGAGAGGCTAAGTGTGGAAAAGGCCCCATCAAACTAACTAACAATTAAAATAACAGAACATAAAACTCCTTTTTCCAGGTTGGCGATGGCACCACCTCAGTTATTGTGCTAGCTGGAGAGATGCTGGCCATAGCTGAACCATTCCTCCAACAGAACATCCATCCAACAGTTATAATCCGAGAGTACCGGCAGGCACTTGAGGATGCTGTGAAATTGCTTCAGGACAAGATCTCTGTACCTGTAGATCTGAATGATCGTGACAAGCTCAAAGAAGTTGTGAGTATTCATATGCTAGTGGCCCATTCTAGCTTCGCTCGGGTATTGTCATATAAGAAATATTTCTATTCTAAATTGAGCTGTAAACTATCCTATCTCTGCAGGTCTACTATGAAGTCTGATAAACGATATATCAGCCGAACTTATGGAAGTTTCCTACCTCGATAGACAATCGGTCGGTTGATCGAATCGGCCGTTTTGTTCGATCTGACCCTCATCCGATCTAAGTCTACGAGTATAACTTCTGAGCGAGATGTATCGATCCAAATGTTTTTCGTGGTAGGCTACAGGTCCAATTCAGCTGTCGGTCGGACCCGATCATTCGGAGTTTGTTTTCGTAGTAGACCTGCTGAAGTTGCACCAAATTAATAAATGCTAACTTTCTTTAATATCTGTTGACTCGGTGGAGAGTTTACTAGGAACTAACATCATGACACTGGAATTTTATTTATGAATGTCCACCAATATTTATATTTATATGTATACTATTTCCTACTGTGACAAAAATTATGTAAAAGTGCTTAGTTAATATTGTACTGTTTGCCACCTGTATTGCGTATTAGACTTTGTTTAAAATGAAATAATTCCAGATCCGTTCATGTGTCGGAACCAAATACATTGGCCGCTGGGCGGACTTGGCCGTGGACATTGCTCTGGATGCTGTCAACACAGTCACCGTAAATGAGAACGGCAGAGTTGAGGTTGACATTAAAAAGTAAGTAAGATTTGTTGCTTGATTATTAGAATTGCTAGCTTTGAAAATATGGGGTATGCTTCCCTGTCACACCAGTGTGACACAGAAGAATTTTTTTCTTCGTAGTCACACTAGTGTGACACGCGAGAATTTAATTCTTCACAGTCACACTACCATCTTGTCCAAATTTGTGTTCGGTATGTCCTCAATAAAGACTTAAGTGCTTCAGACAAGGAATAAACTAACAAAAGTTGGTAATTCCTAGTACAATTTATACATTTGGAAAGGTACTACAACCTGGTTCATGGAAGTCTTTTAACTATGAAATCACATCATAATTCCTTAAGCTCTTAGACTTTACTTTTATATGGTATCTTCATCTTATATTCTATTTGGTAATGTTACCGTAATGTTGCTTGTTTTAGTGATTCATCTTTGATATAGTCTTTTGAAGTGTATTCAGTGAAGAAATAGTAATGTGTCTTGCTACAAGTAATCAGACCAGTTTATGTAGTCTTGAGTTTCATCAGAAATAATGTTAGAGACATATACTTCAACATGTTACAATAAATTATAATATTTTTTCTACATTAGTGGGAAGAAAAGAACATCAAGTGCCAAAAAAAAAAGATAATTTATTTTGATGGTATAATAATTTTATTGAGTAAGTTAAAAGTTTTTATCACTCATTGCATTAAAAATATTATATTCCTTCTAGCTATGCGAAAATCGAGAAGATCCCCGGCGGCAGTATCGAGGAGTCTCGCGTGCTAACCGGAGTGATGATCAACAAGGACGTGACGCACCCCAAGATGCGGCGGTACATCGAGAACCCGCGCATCATCCTGCTCGACTGCCCGCTGGAGTACAAGAAGGGAGAGAGCCAGACCAACATTGAGATCTTGGGAGAACAGGTATCATTCATTGAGAATCTTTAACTAGATGCTAATGTAAGCAGATCACTGACAAAAAAGAAAACAAATTAATTATACTAGTTATGCTATAATAATTAATTATGCTCAGTCTGATCTTATTTATATTTGAGATTATTGTTAATAATATCATTACTATTTTGACTGGAATCTTATAATAACCATACCATGTAACTGATCGATGTAATTAATATATTTAATAATTGTGACATGTACAGAAAGTATGAATAAATGAGTATGAGTATCTGATTTTAGTCTTCAAATTCTTCATTTCAAAAAAAATATGTTTCTTGTGTAATGTTTTAAATTGCCTATTTGTAAGAGATCCAAGCAATGGGTGGTTTTCGAATGCATGCCAGTTTTACAATAATAATACAGTAGAATTCACTTATAACGACTCCGCTTGTAACGTCTAACCGCTTTTAGCGACGATAATGTTTACTCAAGTTACGTTTCATAGTTAGGTAGGTACTAAGAAAACATAACCGTTTAATACGACTCCGGTTTAAGCGACGAGCTGCTTATTGCGACCTTTATTTATGATAATACGTCCGGTTAAAACGACGCGCAATATTTTGTTTACACAACCTACCTACCAATACCGCGGTACCCCGCCCCCGCGCTTCACCTCTCTTTATTAGCGCGTGTCACTTATTATGACAAGTTCGTAAAGCTCGACAAAATGAGTTCTGTGACGCGAAAGTGTTTTACAATTGAAGAAAAATGTGCAATATTACACCGATTAGAAACTGGTGAATTAAACGCAATCCTCGCAAAAGAGTTTGGCGTATCTCATTCTACAATATCAACAATAAAGAAGAATAAAGATAAGATCGAGCCATTTAATGCCAATATCGAGATATTTAATGCCAATGTTTTGAAATGCAATTGTGTAAGGATTTCTACTCATGAGCAGGGGGATAAGACATTGTTACAGTGGTTCAAGCTTCAGCGCGACCGGAGAATACCCGTGAATGGACCTGTGCTACGAGAGAAAGCAAACTTTTTTGTTAGGCAGTTTGACATGCAAAATTAATATATTTCATACATATTTGTTCATGAGTTAAGTACGTAATGTACTTTAGAAATAATCCTGTCGTTTTGTACGTCATCCGCTTAGTACGACATAGTAGCGTTCCCTTGAAGGTCGTTATATCCGGATTCTACTGTAATTAATTTCAATTTCTGTGGTTTTGTTGTGAGGAAATTAACTAAAATTTAAACTATGTTTTGGAACCAAGATTTGCTGAAGTTTTATGGATTTTTTATGAGTTATTTGATGTTTCTTTTGGAAAAAGATTCTGTATAGTAGTCTAAAACTGCACATAACAGCAAAATGCAGCGTTAGGGTTAACAAAACTAGGCGAACAAAGTCATGGCAGTTTTTTTACAGTACATAGTGACGAGACGAGCTGGATATCTGCCTTGCAACAGCAACAATGCAACAACAGCAAACAACATCAGCAACATGCTTGCCCAAAACATCAGTGACTATTGGAACATGAACTACTAGTAATACTAGTAACCAATAGTGTCTTTTTGTTTGCTTGTCTGTATGGTAAGTATATGGCAGACGAACGCCACTGTTTGGTCAGTCTCATTAAACCGTTGAATGTAATCATCTCCAGGACTTCACGAAGCTGCTGCAGTTGGAAGAGGAGCACGTGCAGCGCCAGTGCGAGGACATCATCGCCCTGAAGCCGGACATCGTGTTCACGGAGAAGGGCGTCTCGGACCTGGCGCAGCACTACCTCGTCAAGGCGGGCATCACCGCCATCCGCAGGTCTGTCACCTCGATATGTGAGGCTTCCCACAAAGTGACTTTTTAAAAAATTTAAACTAGCCACTCCACAGAAGTGATCGTGTTTACTTAAAAGTCACCACACAAGTTGATAACTAGGGAGATTTTAATTTACTGATATTTTTACTTTCATGACGAACCGTAACGTTTCACAAGACATCCCCTCCCCTCTATTACTTATTTAAACGATAATGCTCTGAAGATTTATTCCAGACTAGCAGCGCTCTCCGGTTTCACCCGCGTAGTTTCCAAAGTGAGCTATGAAATTCTGAGTTATAAGTTTTCACTTCTATCGGCAGTCTCTATAAACTACATTTTTTTCCTATATGAGAATGCTCATAGCTCGACAAAGCGACATCGTTTCATGGTTGATGTTCCAAAGACACGAAAGAAATCGTGATAGGATCGTCTAGGCTGTGGAATGCGTTGCCTGAGCGGGTTTTTCCCGATGGTTACAATCTCTGTGTCTTCAAATCGAGAGTGAATCGGTTTCATCTAGGATCTAGGTAAACACGCTCCATCGTAGACGGCATCGTCGCTTAATATCAGGCGAGATGGCTTGAAAAATGTTTATTTGGTCATGTATAACTGCTTAAGCATAAATGTACTAAATGTTCCCACTGTTGGGACTCGGGGCCTTCTCTTGCAAATAGAGAGTCAATTCCATAATTCACCACACTGGCCCAGTGCGGATTGGTGATTGACACCTGATCATGATATCGAAAGATTCTATGTACATGTCGGTTTCTTCAGTTTTCCTACCCTGTTTTAAGTTAGTTTTATAGCGTCTTACATGGTCATGCTAGAATGTGTAATAGGAATGGAGAAGAAATGCAAGTTACCGCTGGTCTGGTAAGTTACGATTGCTTTAGTCAGAACAATGGCAACTGTTGATCCGGAACCTCTGATTTGAGTCTCTGGCGCACCTTTCTTTTCGATGTCATGTACGTAATGCCACTAACGACTTTTTTTACTTTCTAGACTGCGTAAAACCGACAACAACCGCTTAGCCCGCGCTTGTGGAGCCACTATCGTAAACCGCACAGAAGAGCTGAAGGAGGGCGACATCGGAACCTTGGCCGGAAAGTTCGAGGTCAAGAAGTTTGGTGACGAGTACTTCACGTTTGTGACCGATTGCAAGAACCCCAAGGCTTGCACCATCTTGCTGAGAGGCGCTTCCAAGGACGTACTGAATGAGATTGAGAGGAATTTGCAGGATGCTCTTCATGTTGCTAAGAATTTGGTGAGATTTTGTTGTTAATGTTATTTACTTACTTTTCATATTTTTATCCTAAAACTTAGAGTGACGGGACAGGCAGGACATGTGCTTGATGGTAAGCATTACGGCCTGCCCATAATAGCAATGTTATAGTGTTCCCCCCTCACAACAGTTATGTAATGTTGTGGAACATTTAAACATTTTAAAACACTATCACTTTCACATGCTATAAATGCTCCCACTGGTTTTTGTTTGTGGTTGATCTTAAAACATTTTATGACAATTAGTTCGGGACAATTTAGGACAATAGTCCTTGTGCTCTTTTTTATCCTTTAGAGTTTACGAGTGACAACACAAGCAGGACATGTGCCTGATGGTAAGCAACATGCCTGCCCATAACATCCCAGTGAAACACAGCTATTGCAACCATTTAAAAAAAAATACCAAGCACCGTACTGCGCTCGTTTCTGAGATAAAAGGTGTTTCACCTCTTAGCCCAGTAATTTCTCTTGAGACATTGCCCTTTAAACCGTAACAGAGTAAAGTTTGCACACTACTGCTTGGTGGCAGAATTACTGGCAAAGGTGTGGTGCTTCCCCAAGCGGACTCTGCAAAGAGCCCTACCACTACACACAGTCCTACGCAGTCTGTCGCGTCATTGGCCCTCAGCTTTCTCTTTTTGTATTTGTATGATATTATACAACTAAAGTTATATTTTTTTATATCGTGTTGAATCTATCTATGAATGGAAACAAGTTGAGTAATAAAAATGTATGTACATTACAGGTACTGAACCCGAGACTGGTGGCGGGCGGCGGCGCCGTGGAGATGGCGGTCTCGCAGCTCCTCAGCGTCAACGCCGCGCACAACACGCCCTACCGCGCCGTCGCGCAGGCGCTAGGTAATTACTTTTTTTTACAGGACGCTATATTTTTTGATCTGGTGCTATATTTTTTGATCTGGTGCTATATTTTTTGATCTGGTGCTATATTTTTTGATCTGGTGATTTTGATTTTTTCACCGGGCGCCATCGATATAAATCCAAAGATGTACCCTGAGCACCTTGAAATTGTAAACAAATTGCGTCTCTACTATATTGCGTAAATACTAAAATTGCGTCTCTGTGTGTAGCGTGAGTGGTTTACCAATTACTTTACCAATCTACTTGACCCCTAGAATCGATAGCGGCGAAATTGCGGTTCCACTTATTTTGGTTGTTGTCAACGAATAGCGATAGGTATAAACGTCCAGCGTTCACCGCTTCCTACAATCGACTAAACGGGAAAGAGTGAGCTCACTCTTCCCAACGATAACATAATTCCGTGCGCCTGAAGTGTGGGAGATTCGCCATTGATTATATCGGCTGCCGGGATGCCGGGCGCTACATATCTTGACAAGATGCAAATTTGTTGGACCAGGTACTGCATTTTTGACCTGTCGCCACATTTTTTGACCGGGTGCTTAATTTTTTGACCGAGCGCTACATTTTTGACCGGGGACTTCGTTTTTTGGCGGGGTGATAAATGTTTTGACCGGGCGTTACATATTTTTTGACAACCGACTACCAGCAGATTCCATAGCTGGCCGAACGTCGAAATGATAGAATGCAGGCTGTGAATCGGAAATGGGCGCTACCGATTGGTAGCGGGCAGATTCTGTGGTTCAGGCCGAATCGACTAGATTGGGAATCTCTACACTGTTAGCCAGAATTCGAAAAGTATTCTACCACTCGACCAAAGTTCGCCACCAACTAAACTATCTTATTGTAATATCGCAGCCTGTTTTTCGTTTGTCCACCGAGAGTGGAAATTACAAGTTCAAATTACATCCTACCACTGCATAGATCACGTCACAGACTCTCGCTCACGAAACATTATCCCTCTCTTTACGTTACTAAACATAAATTATCCCGATTCACAAATCCATTTGAATACTATGGCACTTTACTAACTTTTCAAGAAACTCATGGAGACCAAATCAATTTCATTTCATCAAATTTATTTTTGCTAAAAAAAAACTATAGACAAACACTCCAAAGTCCTAGCTAGAATTAATTCTTCAACCCATTTAAAAGAGTGCCGAAAAACGATTATTATTAAATACTAATTTATTCTGTTTTTTTTTACTATTTGTTGTTATGACGGCTATTGAAATAGGTACATTATTTGTAAAAAAATTAAATGTCTGATTATCACTGTTCACGAAATACAGCCAGGCGACAGACAGACGAAGGTACAGCGAAGTCTTGATAGTAAGGTTCTTTTAACCGTTTAGGTACAAAAACCTTAAATCAGATAGTATCAAAAAATTGGACAAAGAAGTGAAGTTGCCGCGCCTGCTTTTGTGGTTTCGACGTTGTAGAGAGGCTGGCGCAATGTTCTCACGGCCCAGATAATGCTCAATATCATACATCATTCATCGATTCTTATGGGAAAACGGCAATAGTTATGGGAATCAATTAAATGATACTAGGTGCGCTCCGCCGTGTTACCCGCGGCTTACCAGTTTTTCACGTTAAATAATTTATTTGAAGTATGTTATGTATAAAATTCAAGGGATTTTTTGCTTTTTGTTAGATGGCAATTAAACTACTTAATAATTTTAAAGGTAACTTTTTAGTCTGGATTAACACATAGGCGAGTTTTTACATAACGTGAGTTGCGCGGGTATAACCGCGGTGCCCTTATACCGGGAGTTCGTATAAGTATTTAAAAAAAAAGAGACGTCCTAATTTTTTCCTTAATCTACCTGACGAACTAATTACAGGGTTACTGGTAATCAGCCTGCCTCCGTGTAACCTGCATCTGTGGAGCATGCATGACGTGCCCTATCTGCGCACGAACTTTTCGTGCAAAAATTGGTTACGCTAGTCATATGCGCGCGTGCGAATATCGTCGCTATACTTAAAAGCAGGTTATAGTCGCTGAAGCCGAAATCGGCGAGGAAGTCTATGTATATATATGTATATTTAAACAAACAACTTTTGTTAAAACTCAATATATATCCCAAAAAAAAATATTTGTGTTGGTTGTCCTCTCTAGCTCTGTTTAGCGGGTCTTGAGTGTTTATTCACTTCGGCACATCATATATCGAGCGTCAAAGAGCTCGCGCGCTCGTGTTACGAATTATTACGAAGACGTAATTGGCGTATTTAATATAGTCAACAATCAACATCCCCTTATACCTTAAAAGGATGCAGGCTGATTAACCAATAACCCTGTAAAATCGATATAATCCAACAGATGTCCACTGAGCACCTTGAACTTGGTAATAAACTGCTTCTTTGTGTGTATCGTAAGTGATTTACAAATATTCAAACTATTTGACCTCTAGAATCGCTAGCGGCGAGATATGCTGTGGTTCTACTTATTTGGTTGTTGACAACGAATAGTGTTAGGCAAAAACGTCCGGCGTACACCGCTTCCTGCAACCGACTAGAACGGAAAGTGTGAGCTCACTCTTCCCGAAGTTCGAGAGGGCACATATGTGTATTGAGATCGTTGGTAAAATGTATTTTTGAGCCAGTGTTCATCCTTATCTTCGTTATCCCCGCAGAGATCGTGCCGCGCACGCTCGCGCAGAACTGCGGCGCGAACACGATCCGCACGCTGACGGCCCTGCGCGCGCGCCACTCGGCTGGCGGCTCCACGGCCGGCATCGACGGCGAGACCGGCGAGATCGTCGACATGGCCGTCAAGGGCATCTGGGAACCGCTCGCCGTCAAACTGCAGGTAACTTGGGAACCAGAGTTGCCAAACGTGCGATATTCCTCACACAAACACGAGATTTGGGGCCTAGCCTACAAGGTACGGCTGGTCTAGTCGGGAGAACGGTGATTGGCGATACGCAAGCTCCAGATTCAAACCCCACGCGCAACGCTCGGGTGTCTTAATGTACGAGGTTTGAAAGCCAAAATACGAAATGTTTAGGCTGTATATGAACGAGGGAATTTATTGTATATGGGAACTGCTCGCCGTCAAACTGCAGGTAACCTAACATCACTGTCCCCAGTGATTACCTAGCACTGTACTGCACTCCTGACCTAGATATGTAAGATCTAGAGATAAACAACTTTTCGGCAGGATAAAATTGCTTAGATAACTTGAAAAAAAGTTTATTCACTTTCGTTATATGTTTCAGTTTTTTGTAGTGGTCGTCTCCTTGCAGAGTCCGCCTGGGGAAGTACCCACCCATACCTTTGCTAGTTATTCCGCCAAACCCTAATGTGAAAAAATTACTATGCTCCGGTTTTAAGGAAAATGTTTCCAGTGAAATTACAGGCCATAGAGATAATAAATCTGACATCTCTGAGTGACGAGTGCAGTGCTCGGCAATGGTTTGGACTCTTCGTGTTGCAATAGCTGCGTGTCACATGGCCTGCTCGTCTCATCTCTCACATCACATTGAAAAAAACACGCGTACCAGCATTTCATTTTTTTTTTAAATATATTGTGAGTTCTTACTTGTCGAAGAAATTTTTAACTCTTCGAAGGCGAGTGAAGTCTGCCAACTCGCAATTTGGCAACATAGTGAACTATGGGCTAAAGTTTTATACCTGTTTAAGGGGAGACCCGTGCCCCCAGCATTTGTGTCTCTATGGGTTGGTACGAACGTATGGATCTCACATCTTCTCTAGGTGAGGAGCACAGTACAGTGCAGGTAATGACTTGGATATCTTAAAATTCCAATAGCTGCGTAAAACTGTGCTGTCATAGACAGACGTGTTGCTTACCATCCGGCACATGTCCTGCTCGTCTCGTTTCTTTGCTATGAAAAAAGATAAAGGTTTAAAATTATCGTTAAACATACACCCAAATAAAAGAGAATGCTGCCCGAATCTGTATTTAAATACAAATCGCATTAGTTTAAAGTTCAAATGTATTCTTGTCAGGTGTACAAAACAGCAGTCGAGACAGCGATCCTGCTACTCCGAATTGATGACATCGTCTCCGGCTCAAAGAAGGACGGCAACGAGCCGGCCGGGCCCGCCGCCATGGCGCAGCACGAGTAGAACCTTCTGGAACAGAGGACCATCTAGAAGAGAGAACCTTCTAGACGGAGCTAGGTGTAGCGTATTATAGCTAGAACTTAGCTTAATTTAGCTAGAACACGCTAGTAACCAATACACTTTTATGTCGCGCTGTCGGGAGACGGAAACACGGTTTAGTTAAGGATTTTTAAAATATCTGTCTTAAAAAACTTGCTTTTTTGCGGCAATTTTTTTATTGATTTTTGAGCTGTGAGTGCTGGTAGCTCAGGAAAAAAATCGTCCATTTCCAGTGACTAATCTAAAGGCGACGTTTTTCTCAGCTCATAATCTTTAAAATACGTTAGTTGTTACGAAAAAAAATTGCAGTCCTTTAAATAATACATCTTATCTTTTTAATGTATCGTTATAATTATGCTTCTCTCATATCTATAATTAAAATACAATAATTTTCCGCTTGTGCTTGTTTCGTCTCCTGCCAGCATTGCTAACCTTGGGTTAATTTATTGACCTCGCTTACGTACCGAGTGAAGATCGGTCGAATTTGAATATCATCAATGTAGTTTCGAATAAATGATTCGATTCAATACAAACTTATCTTATAATTTATCGCCTAAGATGCCTTATTTATAGTTCCAAATCGGACTCTGTATTTAATTCAAGTAACATTTTGTTGGTATACTGTCGTATATGGTCACATTATTCGAATACACAGGAGTGCATTTAAGTTTTCAGATGGATGTTTCAAAGAACAATAATAGTATTAAAATTTTATAATAACTATTCCTTTTGTTTTACTATGTATATCGTATCACCCGTATCACACTAGCTACGCAGCTAGTAGAACTAGCTCAACAGCTAGTTCTAACAACAGTCTCAAAATGGCATTTTGTATGGAAATGGACTTATCAAAACTTATTTTCCCTATTATTTTAACTGTAGACAGCAAGCTACATTGCGGTTTACGATAGAATATAATTGATTTACGATAGATTGGGTTGCAACCCTCGATCATTTCTCCTTGTCGCATGATTTTTGTACGGCATTGCGAAATAATGGATTAGGAGACGTATTAAACTGTATGGAACCAGTGCCGTACATAATCAAATGTCCAAATTTGATTTGTAAATCATCGGAAAATCACGAATTTTTCCGACAAACAAATAATTAAAAACAATTTTTACAGTTTCAGTACCTCTTCTAATCTATTATTCTGTAACGCCGTAGAAAAATCATGCGATAAGGAGCAATGCAAGGGTTGCAACCCCCCTCTTCGACTGTACTCAGTTGGACAGCTTACAAGTGACGGCATAGTGCTGATTTTTTATTACTTTATACCCTTCTATCATCTCCTGGCGGTTCATTTACTACGTAAATTTTGTTCACGGGCCTGTAGTCTATTGCAATAGTCTTCAAGATTTCATTTCATCATTGGTCCAATGTCCAATGGACGGTATTATTCGCGTGCTGTCAGACCAAGCTTAGCTTGTTCTATGGAAGTCAGATAGCTGATGTACTACATCTGTATGTACATAGGATGAGTTAGTATACATTTTACTAGTACACTTCAATTGAACAACCACTAGGAAACCTGGATGGTTTTCTAGTGGTGGTAGTAATCGCAAAATAAATTAGCTCTGTGCATTTTGACAAATGTTACCTAAGTGCGAAAATTTAAGACTATGTACTTCATAATAGGTGTGATTGTGGTAAGTTATGTTCTGCGTATGTGCGCAAGTTAAGGTTAATAGAGCCCGCTTTCTGAGCTATCCCAAAGTTCGGTAGAAAATAGTAAAGTACCTACATTGCAGTCCCTTTATCTTCTTAATATACAGGGTTACTGGTAATCAGCCTGCATCTGTTTAAGGGCATGTTGTGTATATTTAAACAAACAACTTTTGTTCTACAACTTTCGTTAAAACTCGATAGATAACCCAAAAAAAGTGTTTGTTGCCTGCCCTTTTTTGTACTGTTTAGCGACTTTTTAGTGTTTATTCACTTCGCCACATCATTTTTTGCGCGTTAAAGAGCGTACGCGCTCTTGTTACGAATTGTTACGAAGAGCTCGATGCTTCTAGACCGTGCAAATACATTTTTTATTTATTTTGTAAAAGAAAAAAAAACTCAATTTTTTAAAAACTGTAGAACAAAAATTGACGTATTGAATGTACCTACCTAACATCCCCGGCTGATTACCAGTAACCCTGTATATAAATCTCCTGTCACGATGTTTGTCCGCGATGGATTCCTAAACTACTTGACCGATTTTAAATTAAATTGGCACACCGCGAGCAGTCTGGTCCAACTTGAGAGATAGGATAGCTTTTATTTCGATTAATAGTCTTTAAATTACAATATCCGAGCGCAGCCGGAATGGGCCGCTAGTAGCTTTGTATATTAAAAAGAGGATTTATAGTGAGAATAGTCCCACCCAAACATATACCAAGTTCATCTGTTCTGACAATCTATTGTAAGTATGAAAATAAAGCTTTATTCATTTCGTAGAGTTTATTAAACTGAGCAGATGCTACGATAAACCTAATCATTTATCGTTGGTTCAGCGACAGGCGACACGCATATAAATCGCATTGTTTGAAAACCTACACCAAAAATTGGATGGGACAGTTATTTGATGCGTTTCCATTTACAGAGTTCACGCGATTTTTAAGCTAAAGGGTTTTCGTAAACGAAAATTATTCGGTTTAAACAGAGGCTAATTTAACCGACTTCAAAAAAGGACGAAGAGTCGTACGTGTTTGTTTGTATGCCGGTATAGGTATTACGCGATAGCGTGAATCGAGTGTGATTGATTAAGTGATTGTTTATCATACGGTGGTCGCATAGGTATACATTTTATCGAAATCGGGTTTTCTGTTTTTGAACATAAGTAGGTACCCTTATGATATTTTCGTTTCACGTGAAACCTCGCTGTCCCATTAAGGCCGGGTCACACAGAGGTGATCCGGTAGCGATAGCGATCCGATACCGAGTATGGGATCGCGCCCGCTTGCTGTGTGTCAGGTTGCATACAAATTAGAACATTACAAAAAATATCGTCTCGCTATCGCTATCGGGTCGCCTCTGTGTGACCCGGCTTTTAGAACAGTGTGTTCGATAGTTTTTCACAAAATTTTATGACTATTGCGTACGAGGACTACGAGGTATAAACAAAATATCATAAACATAATGAATGTTATGAAGATTGCGTACGAGGTACAAAAATATTGGCTCTCGTCTAAATCATTTGCAGCAAAAACCAATTTAGCGCTATCAGTATTTACGCAATAAATGCATCCTTTTCACGTTTGTAGAGATAAAAACATTGGCTGGCCTCGTGGCTTAGTTGGTAGTAAGTCCTGTGAAGCCGTGGGTTCGATTCCCACCCAGTTCCAATATTTGTGTGATGGATACAAAAATTTGTTCTCTGTCTAGCTGTTTCTATGTATAATAAATAAATATAAATATATAAATAAATATTGGTGGACAATTCACACACAACACCATCTGACCCCAAACTAAGCAAAGTTTGTGTGATGGCGGCCAGATAGCTGATATAATACTTATATAGTTTTAAATACATACTTGTTAATACATAGAAACACCCAGACACAGTGCAAACATTTGAATTCATCACACAAATATTTGCACTGGGTGGGGATCGAACCCACGACCCTCGGCTTCGCAGGCAGAGCTACTACTCACTAAGCCACTAGGCCAGTCAATAATAATAAGTATGTATGTACAACTAAATAAGTATTATATCAGCTTTCTGGCTATCATAGTGCAATAGCTAGCTTAGTTTCGGGTCAAATAAATGTGTCCACCATTATTTATTTATTCGATTTTTAACACTGTACAATCAACTGAGTAATCAGTGCCGTCACGTGTAATGGAGACAGCGTCCGATTGTGCGGTCAAACAATAAACCCGGGCGGCGTGACCAGCGCCGGAGCGCCGGCTACCGCGGCCATTGTGGAGCCGAACTTCGCCGGGACCACTGCAGTGGACACCGGACTAAGCGCAGGTGAGGACACAGTTTTACATCTTCCTGATAGTATAAATGCGAAAGTATGGGTGAAAAACATGTTCGGGTGTTTGTTGTTTGTCACTTCGGAATGTTTGAACGGATTGAGCTGGAATTTGGAATACAGAAATATATACCTACGTATGGAATAACATGTGACCTAATATTATCACGGGAAAATAACAGCAACGGGAACTACGCAGGTAAAACCGCGGGGAACTGCTAGTCTTAATATATAACCTAACCATCCAAAGTCATGATGTTTGTTCCTAGTGAACTCTTCACCAAGTCGAGTGAAATTCACGATTGTTGGCATTTATTTGCAATTTGGTTCAACTGTACCAAGGGTAGTACAAATAAGGCGGGTTTCTTTCGACTTTCATACAATTTAGTATTTAGGGGGTGTCGGGGACGATGAAGCGATCCGGGTAGGTTACATTTATAGAAACCGTCGTTTTATCCGTGTTTTCTAGCAATGAAAAACCGAGCAAAGCTCGGTCATCCGGGTACTGGTTTTTATATGACTCGTCGAGCCAGATACCCCCTCTAAAGATCGGATCTCCCGAGGCGGTGATGCGGCTCTGGTTTCCAGTGCGTCGTTGGAGCACACCCCGGACACTCGGCCTAAAATCTATACAGACGGTGCAGTTGACATACCTACACTCACACATCTCGCATATGTCGTTCGAACGCATTTACGCATGTGTGCGTGTCATCTATGTCGTGTCGCTGAGTGCTTCTCGCGTTCTTGCGGGGTAGGAAGCTTGAAACTGGCGGGGGGTGGGGAGTGTCCGTTCTATCTGTATTATCTATTCTATGGTTGGAGCCAAATGTGGGGTAATCCTTCCCCTTGCGAGGTGGACCCGCAAGGACGGTGACAGTGTCTGAGTGGTGTGGTCAAATGCGGCAGCGGTCCCGCGGTTCTAACCCCAAGCCATATCTAACAAGCCTGTGGAGGTTTTAGTCAGTAGGGTTTTTAGTCTTTTAGTGGTGTCGAGCCCGCCACACCCACCATATCTCTTTATGGCGAGCGGTACGTAAGAATTTACGCCCCTCTAAAAAAAGGATATACAACTACCATCGTTCTAAATTTCATTTGATTAAAATTATTTGTTATAAAATACTTCACGTTGAGTAAGTTTACTGCCGCACACACAAATTTTCACCTTTATAATGAAAGTGATACGAAGTTCAGCGGTTCAGCTAGTTATATCTATACTAATAATATTAAAAAGCTGAAGAGTTTGTTTGTTTGAACGCTAGGATCTCGGAAACTACTGGACCGATACGAAAGATTATTTTTTTGTTGGATACTCCATTTATCGAGGAAGGCTATAGGGTATATAACATTACGCTACTATCAATAGGTACGGAGTATGAGTGAAGAATGTCAAGAAAACGGGGAAAAATATTTCTCTTCGAGAGCTTTAGTTCCGTGAATTTAAATTCTCTTTGGTCGCTGAAGTCTGTGACGGCGCGTGTCTACATTTGAAGTTTGTGTCATTTGAAGTAATCAAATTTGTTCTACAACAATCAAAGATTTTTTACCTCACAACAATGCATTGGTGCTTATTTACGTATTTTTAGGGTTCCGTGAAACGTAATAAAGTGGCCAGCAATGGATATTTTAGTATGGATTTTCCTCAAATAGACGCGGGTGAAACCGCGGGGCACAGCTAGTGACAATATAAGAGAAAATCCGGACAGGGCCGCTAGTTTCTTTGTAAAAAGCTAACGTGGTGTAAGTTTGGACCTTGGTGGGCTTACTACCGGACCGCAATAAAAGGATCGCCTACACATTTTTAATGCGAACAGATAGATTTTGGAATAACTTAAAAAATAAATGTAAAAACATTTATTCATAATTATAGCTAACCTGGTTGTGTTTCGAAAAAACCTGTGGATCCGCACATGTGGAGTCCTATCATTTGGCGACGAAAGCACGTGCGTTCTCAGCACATTGCATTATTAAGTATTTTTGATTTGTCGTCTATCTGCTAATAAAATCATAAGCCGACCACTTTATGTTCCCACTGTTGGGGTTCAGAGCTTGACGGACTTGAGACTGAGACTTGAGAGAGAAGGTTATAATCTACCACGCTGACCAAGTGCAGGTTGGCGGAAGACACATGCCTCCAAAGATTTCTTTCTTGGATAATGTTGTTTTCATTACCATGTTTTCGTGATGATGGAAACTACATCTGCACCTGGAAAAATTCTCACGAGGTTGCAGGCAGGATCTATCCTGCGCTTATGATGTTCTCGCCATTATGAACACCGTAAACACGGCGTCTGCTACTACTGACTAATAGACCCTTACTGTTTATTATATGAAAGTTTTTGGCCATAATATTGATGTAGATCTATGTTACGGCTGGTCTAGTCAGTAGAACGGCAACTGCCGATCCGGAGGTTCGAACATCATTGTCTTTTCGAATGCATTCGCGATCTCGCTAACTTAAAAACGGCGAAGAAAAACATCGTGAGGAAACCGACATGTTCCTAGAATCTTTCGAGGTCATGCGTCATCCACGATGAAAGCACTTGCGGTTCAAGTTTGGGAAAGCCGATTCTTATTTTAATTCAAGGTACATACAAAATATAGTTAGGTACTAATCACTATCACTAGTCAATAGGTAGGTAGGTACATGTACTTATTGAGGAATGAAGAACTTTATAGCATTTAGTACATGCATTTGCTTACGGAGAAATGAAGGACTTATAGCATTTTAAAATAATAACTTTCAGAGATGTGCTAAATATATAGGTACAAGATAGTTATTAAAATTTACGTTTGTATTGTCCAGTCCCGTTTTGCACTTGGCAAAGAAAATTCTAAACAAGCATAGGGTTGAAGGAACCATGGTTACCTATATCCTGGGTTTCTAGGGACCTCTACATATCAGCTACTGCCCTTAAGCAGTGACGTAACTTAATATTTTGGCTTAGAAGACTTAGATATTTCTACATTGAATGCTGGGCAGCATTAGCCTAAGGCCCTTTAATTTTTTCTAGCTACGCCTATGGCAATTAGCTATTGGGGTTTGTACAAAAAAAGGAGTGTACAACACGTGTTCGCTTAGAAAATGAATGTTTCGTATCCACGGTGACGTATAGATCTTGTAGAAAACGAAACAGACACGTAATCATCAATGAGTAAATAAATGATTATAAATAGAATCAGTCCTGGAATAATTCTGACCAACTATGGAGGGCGGTTAGTGGTACTTCAAAGCAAAAAAACCGTAGAAAGATAATGGGCAAGCCCCATGTCCAGAAGTTACACATATAGATAGATAGATAGAAACGAAACACTTTATTGTTCACAACACAAAATCAAAAATAAATAACCAAAAATATACATTCTTAAATCTAGTGAAACAAATGGCGACCTTATCGCTAAGAGCGATCTCTTCCAGGCAACCGTAGGATGGAGCGAAAATTTTAGATAGCAAAAAGTCGGGGTAAGGGACTACGTGCCGTAAAGTATCAAATACACATACATACTAGCAATCATACAGCCTAATACTTAAAATACTTACATATATTATGTTTTGTATTACCTATATTATGTAGGTTGACAATAAATGTGAAAATGGTGATCATCGGATAGGCCAATTTACAGCTTGTAACGGTTGTTTATGATCATTTTATCGCTCATTTTATCGATTTCGTGAATCTGAAAAAGCCACGGATTACGCTTAGTGTACAGGCCTAACCAAATTTTATCACACGTAGAAAGCATAAGCATGCAATAATGTAAAACATATTCAAATAGCTTCTGCTTAGCTATTATGGTCATGTGTTGCTAATCATCATGCGCAAGTCTTGCTCGTGTGGTCATTTATTATAAAGAAACGTGTTTCTTTCTGGTCTAAGATAACTTGAAAGTAGTAACACATCACTATGAACAACTTTTCTAGGCGCCCCTGTATATCTGTTTATTTGTAGGTATATGCCCTTAAAGAGCAGTAGTGTTGACCTACAAGAAGTGGCACATTTGTACATTTAGGACATCAAAACGTAAGACCAGCACACAGCACAACATTGAAAACAAAACTTCAGGGGAACGAGACACGAGCTTCAGTATGCCTCGTCTCATTGTATTTACTCAAAAGGGTGCCTGCTCTTGCAAACAAGAAAACTATTAAGCGGCGAGTGAACCCGCATGCTTCAGCAAATATGTGAAAAAATGTACCTATCTATGTACCTAGTAGTTATTTCCCAAAAGCGAGTCACCACGTTGCGAATCCCGTGTCCATCGACCCGGCCCAGGCTGCACCTACAACTAGGCCATTCGCCTTCAACGAGCTGGCCATAACGGTGATTGATAGTAAATAGACAATTGTCAATAGCTCAATAGCTAGCTATATGGAGCGTGACGACCGGCCACACTATCGCCGAACCCGTGGGAGTGTGTCACCTTTGTTGAAATTTGGCAGTCAGCTGTTAGATGCAGCGACGTAGCAGCATTAGCCACTTTTTAACCAAGGTCAAACAGGAGGAGGTTATCAATTTGGTCCGTAATTTTTGGAGTGAAAACTTCTTTTGGCGCGCCACAGACAGATTTTTCGTGGGCTACATTGAATTCTAGCATCACGCTCGGGAATAATAAGAAGGCTATTTAGAAATGCTGACGCATTTCTAGATGGCCATGCTCGTGGTCACGCCCTCCGGTTTCACCCGCATAGTTTCCAAAGTATGCTATCAAATTCTGAGCTTTCACTTCTATCGGCAGTTTCTATGACTGCCATTTTTGAAGTGAAAACTTCTTTAACGCGCCTAGACAGAATTTTCGTGGGGTGTGAATTGATTTCTACCGTCACGCTCGGGTATGATAAGAAATCTTCGGGTAAACTCGGGACCATCGCCATTGGCCATTAAAAATGCATCAGCCAATGGGAAATGCTGAAAGGGCATCATGGCATGACCATCTAGAAATGCGTAAGCCAATGGGAAATGCTGACGCATTTCTAGATTTAATTCACTGCTAATTTTTTTTATCGCGGGGAAATTATGGAATCAGGGACCACGCGGGGCGTTGCCAGCTAGCAATCATTTAAAAATAAGGTAGGTACGGTCGAATTTGATACTGCTACTGAGTGCCATTTCCCATCAACCTGATGTTCGGTCAGGTCGCGCTGGTGTCGGCGTCGGAAGCGTGATGAAATCAAACGGAAGCGCGTGCGCAGCCCGGCAGACCATGAACGTTATCTCACTAAACAGTTCGTACTGGCCTCGCTTTTCCCCAATATTTGGAGTAATAACTGTCATTACGTGGGAGGTGGGACGGGTAATGTTGCGAAAATTATAATGTTGAAGGATATATTTACACTAGCGGTACCTCGCGGCTTCGCCCGTGCATAAAATATGTATAGATAGTAGTACATATTCAACTGTAAAATAATTTTTCAAATCAGTTCAGTAGTTCCAGCCCACGAAAAATCTGTCTGTGGCGCGCCAAAAGAAGTTTGCACTTCAAAAATAACCTAAATGTTATTCGAGACCATTATACTGAAACTATATTTTAATCTATCCGTTCAGCCGTTCCGACGCAATTGAGCAACAAAGATCCGAACTTTCGCATTTATAAAATTGGTTCAGGATAATTCAGAGTGACGCGACGAACAAGATATGATATATACCTGATGGTAAGCAGGCGTACGCCTATGACAGCACAGTGCCACGCTGCTCATTGAACATCAACCGTCTAATTCACTCTGTGACACTGACACTACATAGCATTCGTCACCTAGAAATGTAAGATCTAAAGGCCGATTTAAACTGAACGAACATAGAGCTAGAGCTGGAACAAGAGCATTCTTTCTCGATCTTTTAGTGTAAACGAAAGATCGTTCTTAGCGTTTTCCATATTATATATTCCAAAGAATCTTTGCGAACGCAATCAAAACAACGAAAGAATGCTCTACGTTTGTTTACACCAAATGAATTTGATAAAGTGGGGATAGAATGAGCATTCGCTCGTCTGATGTAGGTAAATCGGCCTTAACATGAATAACAGCGCTCTGCGGTTTTACCCGCGTATCTACTACAGACTATATATATGTGCCACATTTCATCCAGGTACCTCCAGTAGTTTTTGCGTGAAAAAGTAACAAGCGTTCATCCATCCATCCATCCTCACAAACTTTCGTATTTATCATATTAGAAGGAGTTATCTCTTTGCTCTGTAATTTATCTGGAAACATTGCCCTTTAAAGTGGAACACAGTGACGTTTGAAAATAACTGTTGGATGAGAGAAAAAAAAGATGTGGTGCCATGGGACACCAGGTAAGAACGAACTTCTTTCGGGTAATAAACCTCTAGGCAGAAAAGTAATTTGCAAAAAAATTTTGTTTAATGTTATTATTTATGGTATGATCATCTAAAATATAAAGTTGGCAACACTGGTCAACGGCAGTTTTTACGCGTTACTTATACCATATAAGTATATTCGTTATTATTCTTCTTACGATTTTGGTCTCATATTTTTTTAGATCGGTTGCGCATAATGACAATTATTATATAATTAGAATAATTACTTTAAGGATCAATGTATTATTGTAATTTATCAATACAAAGCCAAATAAAATAAATAAATAAATAATCCCTATCTCCTCTAAGCCTGCCATAAGGAACTTCGTTCCAAAAACTGGCAAGTGTGGTACTTGCTTAGGAGGACACTGTGAAGAGATCCGCACGTCAAATTCTGTCTAACACCTACATATTTGAAATCGCGGGGTATTTAGTAATGGAGTTATATACTTTACATTCACGTTTTTCTTCAATGCTGTACTCGAAAGTACTTACAAAAATTAGAAAGCAAATCACAAACAACGAATTTTAAACGAAAACAACTGGGGTGTAAATAAATTCATACTTAGAATAAGAACAGTTTATCATAAACCTGATAATATGTTTTGTTAAAATACGTGGGCATAATGTATGTGCTAAAGTACAGCATACAGCACGCGTAAACAACTACAAAGGACTTAAATATAGGTACGGCTACCTACCGACGATTTAACTTGGGAAATTGGTTGATTGGAGATTTTGTTCGCAGAATGAAAAATCCCACAGAAATGGTTTTGTGGTGGAGCATCCTCATCCCGACGGCGATGTGCATCGATATACAGCATGTGTTTGAAGAACACACTGAGGTGGGTTTCAGAATGTTTCCTTGTCATGGCACTAGTATTCTAAAATGTTTACCAAAACATAAGAAATGCATCTCAAAAACTGGCTTCGAAACAGAAACATTTATTTTTCGGTTCACTATATTAATTTTGTCCACATTAGTTCTCTGCCTGGCATAAGATTCCGTCATGACAGATGTCTTATTATTATTTCGACTGTTGTTCAACAACCATCAAAACTGTATTAAATTAAATGTGTGCTGTTCTCAAGAAAGAACAAATAAATATTGGTCGACATTTCACACATAACACCATCTGAGCCCACACAAAGCAAAGTTTGTACCTACTATGGCAGCCAGATAGCTGATATAATAGTTACATTGTTTTAAATACATAATAGAAACACCCAGACACAGAACAAAATATTTACCTATATTCATCAAAGTCAATGACTGTCGTGAAATACTATCCAACATGACCTCACATTACAGATGAACGTAGAATCGGACGCGGTGCGCGGCCGCCGCGGCGTCATCGAGGAAGAGAAGTTCTTCAACGTCCATTCCGACCACCGACAACAAATGAACCAAGCGACTCCGTGGATCCCCGGCCCGCTACCTCCAGAAGACCCTACTACGAAGATATCCCTCACGAACGATGTAAAAGAGGCCCTACCATTATTCCAAACCACGGAAAGGGTCACTGACAAACCAACTGGACGAGGGGCGAGAGCTTCCAACGAAAACTGGATCAAACTCCCCTTCCCTGGACGTGATGACTCACAGTCAGGAGATATCCTAACTCCCCCGCAACCGTCTGGAGAACTAATCAACTCTCGCATGCCCCGCGTCAACTTTGTCACTCAGAACAAAATGCTCGAGGCATCTGAATCTCGGAACGACAAAGAAGCGATCCAACGTGCTACGAGGACAGAAGAGCTGAGAACCGAATTTGTCCGACCCGAAGAAGAAGATAGAGCAAAATACAAGCCTGTTTATCCAAGACAAGCTGTCTATTATCCCGACGAATCACGCCGTCCGCTTTATGACGATCGGTATTTCCCTGTAGACGATATTTACAGACGCGCTGACCCATATTACCCCGTCTATGATCAGAGGCGGTTTTACCCCACATACCCTGGAGGTGCCCCGAGAGTCGATAGGTACGATGAACCGTATGATAATGTCATTCCGAGAAAACCAAAAAGAATTATCTACTATGCTCATTTACCTGAAGTAGTCAGAACTCCGCCAAGCGTCGACCTGAGATACCGGTATTCCGTCGACCCATACAGACGATTTGACGATGATGTGTACGCGAGAAACGGTCGATATGACTATAGATTCCGGACCAGATATCCCTATGCGCCTTTGAGGAAGGAGGAGAGAAATTATCGAGACCTAGCTCCGGCCGCAACCGTTCCCAAAGACAAAAAGTTGGAAGAGAAGGTGACTCCTACTCCAGTGCTACCTCTGAAAGAAGATAAGACGAGGAATATTGCTGCTAACAGAGTAAATGTGAATCGGAACTTGATCAATAGCCATCAATACCACGACAGTGGAGATAGCTACACCGATGTTGCGAAGTACCACAACTCAGTGCGGTCTGATGATGGATACTTGAGGTTCGAAGAACCGCTCTTCCAAACTCCGATCAACGACCCATATCAACGGAAATACTAATTAAACGAAGTCGGGCTTCGACCTATACAATTTAAAAAAAATCCAGCAACGTGTAACGTAGTATTTATTAATAGATGTCATTTGTAAACATTTCACGAGATGTCCGATCCGGTTGCGAATAAACGTAATAGCGAACCTCTGTTTTAATTATTCCACGACAAATTGTACAAGCAATAAATCGGGCGTTTAATTTAAAACAGGCCGGGGGTGAAGATGAATTTCATTAAGAATTAATTAATGTCATTCTTAAGCCGTTGTTTTTCCACGCGAATAAAAAACATCTGTCGGCGCGTGGCGCGACGAGTTTTCTTAAGGTAATTAAGTAATAAATTTTGCGGCAACTTTCGAGGGGCCTGTTTGAGTGGGCGTTTAAGAAAATAGATTCAGAAGAGCGTACAAGCCGACGTGACTAATTAGAATTGAGGGCTTAAAAAATCCTACGACGTGACAGCTTGTAATCAAGGGGATAGATTTGGTGTTTTTTTTTTGAGTTTTTAAATGGGGCTAGAGCGGTTTGCGGATTAATGCGAGGGCTATAAATTAGGCTGTAATTAAATGTCTCGTCTGAGGGCCCGCGGGCGAGGTCGGGACCAGAGTCTTAAATCATTTCCACGATTCAGCAACTAACAGCTGTCTTTGCTAATGTTGCGGTGTTGCTACGCTTCGTTTCAATTTAAATTAAGATTAGATAGGATTTCAAAATTTTCCTACGAGTATTTCAGTTTTGGAAATGAGATGTAGATTATCTATGTACGAAATAGAGTGGAACTTAATGATTACTTACTGATTGACTTACGGTGTTTGTAAAAGATAAGGGTTTAATTTTACGCACATATTCCCTTTCGTCAAAATGAACTTAGCTACCTATGAGTAATTTAATTGAACACTTATACCTACTCCTACAAATTTTCTGAAAATTTGTCACACATTGTCGTGAACCCATTGGGATGCGGGTTAGATAATATTTTATCATAGTACTAAATACGTTTTGAGCTTACAAAAACACTAACTTTATAAATAAATAAATTTATTTTTTCTTTATTCATTAAAATCTGTTCAGCCGTTACAGATATACGTGGGAACGAACCTGCATACTTTACAAACACACAAACTTTCGCTTCATAATATTAGTTTGATATTATTCTACTAATGTTATACATGTTACTTTTTGCATGTTTGTTGCTCAATCACGTCGGAGTGCATCAACAGGTCGGGTTGAAATTTGGAACAAAGATAGACTAGTCTGAAATAATAAAAATAAACCGCGGTGTGCTGCTAGTATGATAAAATCCTTATTCCTCTGACAAACATCTTTAAAAAACCTATCTACCGAATTTAATAGCTGCCCCCATAAACTACAATTTGTCCGTGTCATGTCCAGGGCCGGACTTAGACGCCTGGACGCCTCGGGTCAAGAATACAGTGGAGGACCCACAAATTATTTTCCAAATACTCTTACCAAATAATACAAGGAATATTTTTGTAGTGAATACTTATTCAAAGTTAGGATGTTTGTTGCGAAATCACGTCGCCACGGCTGTAAAATCGGACTGAAATTTGAAACACAGTTCGATTATTATAATTTGGAATAACGGATAGGCTATTTTTTATTGAAAGAAAATATTGAGACAGGGAACTACGTCGGTAAAACCTTGGGATGCTGCTAGTAAAAACCTAAATACCTTCTGACTAACCTGTCTATTGTGGAGCCCCCAGGGCTGTAAACCCAGATCCGCTCTCTTAAATGCAGCCCTGGTCAAGCCAAGACTTCTACTAAATAAATACCACAAAGATATCTGAACATGAATAGACTGTCCAGAAGTGGGTAAGTACGTTTTTACTACCGTGAAAGTCACAATTTCGCTCTAACAGGAAATTGAAATCCTCACTTCTGACTGACTACCACACGACTTATGACGGTACCTAAACTCAAAGAGAATGTAAATACTACGCCTAAACTGTGATAACTGAACTCTTTGAAAGAGTTAATAAACTACAGCTAAGCAAAAAAGGTAAAGGTTTGAGGCAAAGGTGTACAATGGCTAAACTAAAATTTTAAAATAACGGTGATACCGTTTTTGTTTATGACCGACTTCGAAAAACGTAAAACGTTCGACGTGGTTTTTGGTAATTTGTTTGCATTTATTTTTGCGGATAACGTCGATTGTATGGTTTTTGATAAATTTCTTTCTTCGAACTGATTCTAATACAACGTTGTCCAATTTCAATTTCAAAAAAATATTAAGCCATTAGTAGGCAAAAAATAAGGAATTGTTGCTGTTTGGAGGCGTTTGGATCTTTCACACTGGGTTTCACAGAGTTAATGGAAAAGTTACTAAGAGTAGTACGAAAAGTAGCAGTCAATGATTGACAACTGACTCCTTATTGCGGAACCAGTTTGTTCCCTATTTGACTAATATGGTCAAAGTAAGTCCTCTGAAGAACTAAGCAGAGCTTTGACCCGCGTGGTTCCTGTTCCCGTTATTTCGCGTGATAAAATGTCTATAGACTACGTGTTGTTCCAGACTATAATCTATCTGTGTTCCAAATTCCAACCCGATCCGTTTAGATGTTCCGACGTGATTGAGCAACAAATATCCAAACTTGTATATTTAGTAGGATGATAAAATGGTTAATTAATATTCTGTCCTTTGTTAACAAAATTGTTACCAAATGGTATATTTTAGAAGTATTTGCGATAGTGGCGCTTCCATTAAATTATATTTCTTTTTTGCCAAACCGTATGTCACTAACCATCACACTCAAATGGTCATGTTTGTATAAGTTTAGAGCTACAAAGATACAATAAGATGAACAGAGATATAATACCTTATAAAAGCAACTCAGGTTTCGAGTACACAATCAGACCTTGATTAACTAAATAACCGGACCCCTATTCACAATTTGTGGACTCTATTTCATTGAGGACATCATTACGGGGTATTTTGTTGAAAAAGTGCCTTCGTAAAGTCGTGATGGTCACTTATTCTCGAGTGTTTTCGTAAATACATCTCAATACTGTTAATTTATTATTGTAATCACTCACGTGCTTATTTTGAACCTGTCTACTACTTAGTAAATGTATCTATTTACATTTATCAGATAATCTAGTAACAGTTGTTTGGATAAGATGTGGATAAGTATATAGCATAAACAACCCACTTATTGTTCCTACATATTTATGGGACTCGAGCGTTCTCGCACTAGGTGAGAGTCTAGGCCATAATTCGCCATGCTGGCCCAGTGGCCCCAGTGTGGGTTGGCAGATGACAACATCTAGGTAGGTACTCGAAAAATCTTTTTCTGAGAACGCAAAAAAATTATAAGTCTAGACTATTTGCCTAATAACTCGCAATGGATGTTTAAGCAGGTAGGTCCCTACGTAAAAGTATAGAGGAAATTAAAACCTAAAGTAGATAATTATCAAAAATGAAATTGTCCTTTTTAAGAATGTAATTAGTCCAAACATAAGTCAATAAGTTCAATTTTCATTGATAGAACCTTAGATTTTGATAAAACATCTCCAAATCGTATCATACCTATGTCAGATAATACATAAAAGTAATATATTTTTTCTATGGACTGCTCGTAGCTGGAAAAAGTGACATTGTTTCATGGTTGATGTTCCAAAGACTCGAACGAATAGATTTAAATATAAATAAATAAATATTGTTGGACAATTCACACACAACACTATCAGACCCCAAACTAAGCAAAGCTTGTACCTATGGTGGCCAGATAGCTGATAATATAATACTTCATCATCACCAACCCGTTGTCGTCCACTGCTGAACATAAGCCTATCCAATGTTGCGCCACCAAATCAGGTCCTCGGCTCTCCGTATTCATCCGCTTCCTGCCGATGACCTGAAGCGAGTGGCTTCAGGTCATCGGTCCACCGAGCAGGAGGCCGCCCCACGGGACGTCTCGAACGTGGTCTCCACTCCTGAACCCGTCTTCCCCAACGTCCATCGGCTCTGCGGCATATGTGACCCGCCCACTGCCACTTCAGCAAGCTTGCTTATTGCTCAAGGCTATATCGGTTACCTTAGTTCTCCGTCGGATATCCTCGTTGCGGATTACTTACTTACTAATACTTACATAGTTTTAAATACATACTTATTATACATAGAAACACCCATATTTCATATTTGACTATACTTTTCTGATAGGAACGTCTAGGATGTGGAATACGTTGCCTAGGTAGGTTACAATCTTGGTGTGGTGGTTGGTAAAACTGGAATCACGCTAAAAAACTGGAAACAATTTTTTACTCGTCTGAAATGAGTCATTGCGTTGTATTGAGTTATTTAGCGCTGCGTATCATTGTATCTATTGTAGGTAACTCAGTATAAGAACACAGAAAAACATTAAAAGACGGCGCATCCTCGAGTGGAGTCCTTAAGGGTTAGTAAGTATAATATTACGTGAGCCTCGAACAAAGGGTTCCTCATCTAATTGGGAGCTTGTTGCGGTAACCGAATAAAGGGTTATTGTACCTGTGCCATTGTGCGCACCGATTATTACATTTGGGAGAAAAACAGAAACTTATTTTGACAAATTGGTTATATTTCCGACAATGCTGATGAAATTAAGATAAGATAAAATTTGCTAATAAATTTAACGCAAAACTAAAATTGCAAAATTAGTTAAAGTTAGAATTACATGCACGAATGATCAATTTTACAAATATGTAAGTAAATACTTTTATCTCAAAAATTTCAACATCAATCTTGTCGATAACATAAAACAAGTATCAAGACATCCAAACAAAATTTAGAATATAGTGATCTGCATCTGCATTATCCACAACGAGGCTGTAAGGAACTCGGGGAAAATAAGAAATTAGCTTTAAAGCACAGCAAGTTTGGTAGACTTTGTCACTTATTATTAAGACAAGGATTCTTTTTCTGGAATTCATGAAGGTACCTATCTACCAAATTTTCGTTTTTATATCTATGTCGGTGCTATTTTTAATGGTATCATAAGCAAATCTAGAACTTGATGATTAACAGCATGTGCAGTATGCATAGTTGCATACCATTATTCTCATAACAGCATGGTGCACTGTAGAAAAATAAGTTAAAACTTAGTAGTCAACCAGTTTCATGAAAACTTTGAAAGATTACGAAATCAAGATGAAAATACTAACCTGCTACCAACAATTCTCGTATAAATACCACCAAACCATCCTACCAACAGCTTATTTAACTCCCCATAATCCACATAAGGTTATGGTTTAACCCAAAACTTAACCCTTAACATCTACAAGGTCCTCAAAATGGTCATAAAGCTATCCAAAACGAGGTCGTAAAGTCGCCGTAACAAACTGTATCGGTAACTGGGTATTACGGCCTCGGAGTGTCTATTAACATGTCTATAACAATTTAGCGAATTGCTTTTCTGAGTGTGCGTCGTAGGCATGCGAGGGGCGCGTGTGTGCTTGATATGACGCTGTCGTAGAGAAAGGGGTGACTTCAGGGTTAACACTAAATATACCTACAGTAATTAAATGTTATATGAGAAATATGAGGAGTGAGTTTGTAATTATCACATGTTTTTAACGGTGTAGAAAAATATTCTAGAACTGGTAGTCATCGGGCTCTTTGCAGAATCTGCTTAGTATACCACCAAACGGGAATGTGCAAGCACTTCTGCGTTACGGTTTGAAGGGAAACTGTAGATTGTAAAGATAAATCATGATATATCTCCAGTTAACGAGCTCAGTGGTAGTGTGCTGTTATGAGCAAGCGTTGTCTATTATTAACATAAAAAATCTATTGAAATCTAAATGTTTTCGAATACATCTGATAACTGATAACTCGCACTTAGCCAGATGATGAATTTTCTCCTTATGTGAGAGAAGGCTTCCTTCGAGTATCTTTGGTGGGAATAAAAACTGACTTGTTGATGCTGTGAGGTAGGGAGAGTTAAGAGTGAATTAGCAGATTAAAAAATAAAACTCTTTATTAGGGTAAATCAATATGGTAAGTACAAAAACAATATTGTGTAACAAACCTTGTATATCACATTAGGTGAAGTTCTGTATTGTGAAATTCAGTAGGTACCTTCGTTTATATTATCCTATAGGTACAATGTTCACCACTAAATTTAAAAACAAAAGAGAGTAAGTTTTCACACAACAAACTAACGGACGTTAGGAATGACTTTTGATTCACAATAGAAACTTTGTACTAGACGTTTGGTCAACCCTACTAAGTCAAACTCTGTCCCAAAGTCAAGGGTCGTCTCGGAGACTCCGTTAAATTGATAATTTTCAGCTCCCTAATAACATAACCGTTACATCATTTATTCACTACCGGAGATATGATCCCGGTATCCAAATTAATATTTATTCCCGGTTGTCCCGTGTCCCGGGACTTTAAATTAATTCGGGAATTGTTCCCGGGTCACGTTAATAGTTATGATTGTTTAGTGAAATAGGGATTCGGGTAGTTTAGGCGTGTTGGATAATTAGTCCGGGGATTGTCCTTATTTGACGATGGTTTGGTATTATGACCTTCATATCAATAAAGCTTAGGACACGAAAAACTGACTATTAAGTAGGTACCTATATCATATTTATAATATACTAGCTGACCTGAACGTTGTTCTGCTATATTAATAATACTCTTAAAACAGATGTAGGGAATAAAAAAATACAAATGTTTTAGACATTCCTCATACAACACCATCTAGCCTTAAACTAAGCAAAGCTTGTGTGGTGGGAACCAGATATCTGATAGAATTCTTGTCTAATGATAAATACTTACCTACATACTTACGGGACACAGAAACACCCAGATACAGAACAAATATAGTAATTTTGTTTTATGACGTAAATGATTTGATTGTTCTGAGTGGGAATTAATAATAATTAATTGATAATTACATCAATTCTGATATCATTGAATATGTCTACAATTACCTTACCAAATAAAAAGTGAGAAAGAAAACACATCAGCTATAGAGGTTATTTGGCAAATAATAGAAGTACCAGTTTCTTTAAATCTTTTTTAAAAGTTGTATATCGTATAAATTTACAAAAGATACGAGTGCTTATGTATTAACTTAATGTATCTTAATTATGTAATAAATAAGTTTTCACAAGAATCTGCGCAATCGATAAATATTATACAAAGACTATAATCAACTTCAGCGAGTTCACAAAACGACCGAACTGTATTTATGTTACATATTTTAATTAGTTTTCTTAAAATGCCTCAATTCAAAATTAGCTCGGGAATTCATTGTTAATATTTAATAGAAATTCTATCGGACTCCCCGTAGCTCGAAGAAGCGGCATCGTTTCATGGTTGATTTTCCAAAGACACGAACAAAGAGGTTTGACTCTACTTTTGTGATAAGAACGTCTAGACTGTGGAATGAGTTGCCCGAGTGGGTTTTTCCCGATGGTTATAATCTTGGTGTCTACAAATCGAGAGTGAATCGGTTTCTTCTAGGTAAGCACGCTCCATCTTAGACCGCACGTCGCTTAACATCAGGCGAGATGGTGGTCAAGTGTAAACCAATAAATGTTAAAAAAAAAAAAATTTATATAAATTTTATTGCTTAAAACCGTATACATTGATGGTGTTATAATAGTTTGGTATCAACAGTTTGTCCTAGCGGACGTGCAACATATGGTAGGTAGTGTTTTACCTTATAATTAAGTAGGTACCTAATAGGTAATCTGCGCTGTTATAAACAGACGTGTTGATTACATTCAGGGACATGTCCTGCACTTTCCTTCTTTCAACTCCACAGAAATCTAAATAATTAAAATATACATATACTTACATAATACCTACCAACCTTTAAAAAACTGATATACCTGGCAGACAGTAGTTTGACCAAAGAAGCTGCGCCACATAATTTGAAGAAACAAATGAATAGTTTTAATTTATTTTAGCGTCCTATAAAACTAGTTCTAACTAATCTACGGCTGACTCATCATCTTTTTGATAACTCATTGATTTTTGTCTGAATTTATTTCGATTCACGACTTGTTCTTCCAAATTTAATGTACCTAGGTACGCACCCTCGGACCCATGCATTGTACGTAGATTTTTTAGATTTTGTAATGACAGGATGTTTAAATTTCGGAAAATTTAAAGTTCCTAAGGCTTTTGACGTGATAACGTCTTATAATTCGATGAAGCCGGCTGCACGCCCGCAAAACTGTAACGTTCCGCCGTTACCGTTAGTTCGTCTTCCGTGCCATGCGGACGAAGCTGAGCGCTGAGGGCGCCACCCGCCGAGTCGAGCGGTATCACTACTCGCGCTATCAGCGTACTGATTTCTTAAGACGTTGTCACGTTCTATCGTCAGTAAACCGACTTTACAGACAACCATTTTTTTTTAATTCTACGCAGACAAAGTCTCGATAGATAGATAACTCACATACACGTTTTTTGTGAAACAAAAAACAAAAAAAATACAATAAAGCACATTATGAATTAGCGCCATAAATGGCGGCCTCACCATAGCAGAACCAGTACTGATGATAGTTATAAAAAAATACAAAACTCAATCTGTGCCTTAACATTTCAAAAACATTACAGCCTTAAAATTACCTACTACAAGGAGTAAAACTGATGACCGTTTTGTCGAATTGCTAAAAACTTAATTCACATTAATTAGTTGATATATGACTGTATCGCAATGAAACAAAGTAATAAATTATCCCAAAAAATTAATAAAAGTCCCATGTGTCATACGACATCGACGACAAAGTATATTTTTCCGCGAAAGCCTTAAAACCGCCATATCTCATATCAACGACGCTGCTTATTGGACTTTATGTGACATTTTATTGATATTTTAAATGACAAAGGAATCTGGTTTCTTAGAAGAATGTTTGTCCTCAGATGAGACATAATCATTGGAATACTTTGTAAACGGAATTTACGATGAGGTATTAAGTGATGAGTCCGAGGTTTAGCGAATGTCTGCGAAAGTTATAAAGACCTAACTAGGCTATTAAATGTAGGCAGGCACATGTCCTTATGAGGGGGAACAATAATAATTCCTACTTATACAGGGTTTTGCCATTATGCCGTGGTGGACAGAGTATCTTATTTTAAAACGTGTAAATAAAGGTTCTGTACCATCACTCTCTACTTAGTCTGTGTGTACAATGTTCCACTTACAACTTTTGAGCAAAGTAAAATCGATTTAGAAATTTTCATTTGTGTGTGCAAACTCGAGGAGACAAGTTGATATTTTGTGACATGGAAGCGATTAATTTTCAGGTTTTTCATTATCCTTTGTTTTACTGATGGATGAAAACGTATTGATGTCATTGTCGCGTCGCTTAACATCAGACGAGATGGTGGTAAACTTATAATAGTTTAAAATAATCGTGTAGGACACGACGTTTTGCCTTTCTTTCAGAGGTATATGACACCCCGCATTTGGCCAGCATGGTGGTGGAGAGGACTCCGAGTCTCAACAGCGCGAACATTATATTTATCCCGTTCCTGTCGCGTCGTTGATGACCGAAGGAACCTATGAGATTTTTCTTAAATATGTTATTTTTACAAATACCTACAGATAGTACTAAGTGTAGGTACAATATAGATAGTAATATTGTACAATTATTAAACATAAGTTTGTTCTCTAAATTCTATCAAAATATTATTTTACCTACTTACGTGAATCGAACATTTTGTACCACAAAACGTTCAGGATTAGGGCTGCCTTTACTCTCTAGTAAAGACTCCAATCCACAACGTTGGAAAGATTCTTAAAACATGTAGATTTTCTCAAGATATTTACCTTCACCGATAAATCCAAAGGCAGTGTTGACAACAAAATTTCGTTTTATTAATTATACTATCCATAAACACATGCCTTTTCTTAATCCCTTAACACCTTAGCAAATCAAAATACCCTTTTGCAACTGTTGACTTTACTGTGCTCACAACGAGGAATTGTAATTAGAGTAAAACAGCAGATGAATACCTGCTCCAGATAACTGTTCCATTTAAAACAGCACTGCCAACTTTGCCGACTCATTCTGAAAACTTGAGATATTTCCTTGAGACAGAAATGCGGTAAAACTTGAACACTATGCTCGAACAACTCTCAACATCTCTTGATTTATACTTTTACTGGAATAGCTTCAACCCTCAAAGTTTCACCGAACAAATTTTACGTGGAGCTGCCCAAATGAAACCACTAGAAAGCTTTCAACTTACTTACTATACCAGTATTAGGATATTCTAACGTGGCGCTACGTTTATTAAATTGAAAAGAGCTAGTTTATGTAATGTCGTTTTTTACACGTGTATCAAAGGTAAGCACGTGTATGGTTTGAGGTCATGCGCGAAGTCAAAAGACTACCTCGAGATACACGTGTTAAGTTCATAAAATAATTAGGATAACAAAATAATTCGTTGAAGTAGAACTACAATTGAAGTTCGCCTAGACGCTGGAGGTACGCTACGCTCTACCACGCTCTACTACGCTATGACCAATTATTGGCTGGCCTTGTGGCTTAGTTGGTAGTAGCTCTGCCTGCGAAGCCGAGGGTCGTGGGTTCGATTTCCACCCAGTGCAAATATTTGTGTGATGAATTCAAATGTTTGCACTGTGCCTGGGTGTTTCTATGTATTATAAGTAAGTATTGAAAACTATATAAGTGTTATGTCAACTATCTGGCCGCCATCATACAAGCTTTGCTTAGTTTGGGGTCAGATGGTGTTGTGTGTGAATTGTCTACCAATATTTTAACACAAAGCTATACTGTGCAAACTTTATTATGGATTAAATCACTTTATCTTAACGAATTAATTTTCAATACTTAATCATTTATTGCGTCATTATGTTACAGATAAAAGTAATTACAAAGAAAAAGTAATTAGATTTAACGATACAATTCAGACATTGTGAAAATTTATATATTATTAGTCGTTCCCGTTTTTTTTCGGGATAAAAGTATGGGGTATGTGTTTTTCCAGACTATAATCTAGGTATACGTATACGTGTTCCAAATTTCAGCCCGATCCGTTCTGAAGTTTTTACGTGAAAGAGTAGGTAACAAACATCCATCCATCCATACTTACGAGTACAAACTTTCGCGATAAAACATCAGCAGGATATTTAGGCTGCAGATTGCGTAGCGTAGGGGTTTCCCGATGTCTTCCAATCGAGAGTGAATCGTTTTCTTCTAAGTAAGCACGATGCATCGTAGAGCGCATCGTCATACCTATCAGGCGTCATATCAGGCGACATAGCGGTCAAGTGTAAACCTAGAATAATTAAAAAAATAATAACTAACAAAATTATAATACCGCATTACAAAACATGACCCGACTCCAATTTTTTATCTGATTTAATTTGACGTCGCAAAATTTCGAAAATTTCTACAACGTATTTATTTTTTACCTCACAAAAATAAATACGTTGGTTTGACGTGTTACATCTATCATCTAAAGCTCATTTGAAAAAAAAAACTTACTATTTTCTTTTTCTTTTCGTCACTCAAAGAAACAATTGGCAGTCATAGCACAGGTCATAGGGACTACCGATAGAAGTGAAAACTAATAACTCAGAATTTTATAGCTCACTTCGGAAACTACGCGGGTGATACCGGAGGGCGTGGCCATGATATGTCCATCTAGATCATCCAAACGTACCCGAAGATTTCTTTCAGTGACGCTTCAGCTTAATTCACAGCCCACGGAAAATTTGTATGTGGTACGCCTTAAGTCCTTAAGGCTAAAAAATAGGTTTTTAGCCTTAAGGACTTTGTTAAGGGCGTACCCGAGCAAATGACCTTGAGTATTTCTTACCTTATCGCACACCGCGAGAAAGAGTAAGAGAGAATCAGTAGGATTTGTCGCTGTTTTACGCTCAAATTTTAGAATAAACTCTTCATAAAATCAGATTTAGGTCTTTTGAAAAAAATATTTCTACTAAAATGTTCGTAATGGACTTGTCTATCCGTTGGTGTAAGTACAAAATCAAAAGAATGGAGGTTTTTCGAGGAGATGCATGATAACTACAATTATTTAATTTTTTCATGGTTTCGTTGTGAGGCGATTATTTAAACAATAAGTCCATTAACAAAAAAAAACTACCATTTTGAAGCCAAGAAATTGTAAAAATTTAAAATATTTTTTACCAGTTGATATTTGTTTTGGCTAATGAGTAGATAGCTCTGAAAACTGGACAAAACACTGGTTTTGCTGGGGGACGCACCTTAAGGTTATTCGGAACAAATGTTTCGTGTTCACTGCACAGTTAGGTACCTACATATTTGAATTATATGTTTGTGTCACTTTATTTCATTCATTCATTTTTCATTTTTCATTTCATTTCATTTCATTTCATTTCATTTCATTATTGGTGTCTCTAAAAATCGTCACTCAAATTTACTGTCCTCAGTTTCACAAAAACTTTACACCTATCCAATGTTCTTGTAACCAATATTTTACAGACATTACAAAATTAAGCCATGCATCAGTTAAATTTACGATTATTGGCCGCGAAACAAGCATAAAGCTCTTCCGTTGGCCGTTGCTTGTCGCACGTCAACGCGCGGCGTCGCAGCGATACGCATGATAAACGCAGCGGCACCGCGCGACAAAGACCCCATTAAACTATACGACACGACTATAAAGTAGCGCTTACTGTGCGATGATGACGTGCCAAATTGTGGGTAAGGTGCTCTACGTACAACAATCAGAAATCAAAAGATTTTAAATTATTAAATAACTAAAATAAATACATACGGTAACTATAGCTAAAGCACATTTTGAAGTGAAAACTTCTTTAGGCGCGCCTAGACAGATTTTTCGTGGGCTGTAAATTGAATTCATTCGTCACGCTCGGGTATGATAAGAAAGCTTCGGGTAAACTCGGGATCATGGTTATTGACTATCTAGAAATACGTCAGCCAATGGGAAATGCTGAAAGGGTGTGGACAGGCCATTATGGCATGGCCATCTAGAAACGCATCAGCCAATGGGAAATGCTGACGCATTTCTAGATGGCCATGCCAAGATGGCGAGCCCACGGCCTCCGGTTACACCCGTGTAGTTTCCAAGGTAAGCTATCAAATTCTGAATTACAAGTTTTCACTTCTATCGGCAGTTCCTATGACTGCCATTTTTTTTTCTTTTTTATCTGTTTGTTTTAGTTAATCTCCGAAACGGCTGGACCGATTATGACGGGACTTTCACTACCAGATAACTGATCTTCTAAGGCTACTCTTACTTGAGGAAAATTAATAGGATTCATTGAATTTTTCTATCGGAATGGCCGTAGCTCGAAAACGCGACATCGTTTCATGATTGATGTTCCAAAGACATGGACGAAGAGATTTGACTCTACTTTTGTGATAAGAACGTCTAGGCTGTGGAATACGTTGCCTGAGTGGGGTTTCCGTTTTCCCCGATGGTTACGATCTTTGTGTCTTCAAATCGAGAGTGGATCGTTTTCTAGGTGAGCACGCTCCATCGTAGACCGCATCGTCGCTTAACATCAGGCGAGATGGCGGTCAAGTGTAAACCTATAAAAGTAAAAAAAAAACCCTTAAAATGCGGTTGTAACCGCGAGCGCAGCTAGTTTTCAAATAAAACTCACATAATTGAGTTACGATTTATAACACAATAGGTACCTACGTCGTTCTATAAATTATTTTAGTATTTAAATCGTGTAATTTTTCTGTTTTAATGTTTTTTGGTAGTGTCACAAAAAAAAAGTTTGTGAAGCTAAGATGCATAGAAAATTAGATCAGCACCAGTAGACGAGAATTAACACATATTTTTTATGGAAATGTGGTTTTCTTGACTCCTTAGAAGGAAACCTTAAAAATAATTTTAGTTTTTGTTATATTTTTTCTGAATTAATTCTATGCTGTACATCACTAAAACAATAAATAGTATGATTGTCGTACCGATTTGGTTCAAAGTTAATTGTTAATTCTTGCTCTGTCTTTTTTTGCCTCAAAAAAAAGTATAATATCTAAATAATTTTAAAGATATCAAAAAATAAAAGACCCATTTTGAAATTTGTCATCGCTACCTCACTAGTGACGTAACCTAAACTAATAAAATGTAATGATGTAACCGTAAAATGATGATAAAACATTTAATGGAATTTATTATCATTTTATTATTTTTTTCTATAATATTTCGTTTCAAGTAACATTTTAGGGTATCTCTCAAACATCACAATGGACCTTATATATTTTTTTACAATAAATTATGGTAGAGCATACTTCCCGTCTCGATTGGTTTTGCAATATTTCGCACCATACACGCATAATGGCGATCATTGCACGTTATACGGCCATGCTGCGTCCGCGTTTTGGAATGAAACTTGCATTGCCACGGACCCGTTTACTGACGTAGGAACATTTACCGTCCTATTCCGAACACTCCAAGATTACGTGAGCTAAAACGTCATACATAATAGCAAACTCCAATCGGCATGAAAATGTTCAACGCTTGTGATAAAAAAGAATACGAGGAGATAAAAATAACGTTAGATACGTTTACAAATATAAGACTCAAAACTCATACTTGTGGTGGCATTGATAGCCTTTTTTTTTTAAGAAATCCTATATTAGATATTTTTTATGTTCTTTTTTCTCACGATGATTTCCTTCAACATTTAAGTCAGTGGGGATGACCAACTCCATCACCCCTACATATGACCAAAATGATAAATGACAAGCGCAGGCAGAATTCGAACCTCCAACCTCAGTATTCGTTTAGAATGCGCCATTTATTATGTCACTCGGTCATTCGAGGCTATAATTTATGTATTTTTTTGTTTTCTCCTCTAAATTTTAGAATGCTTTTCTGGACCATAGATCAATAGAATTTAATTAGTCTACGGCGTAGTCCAATACAAGCCATCAAAAGAAGACATCGTTTCATGGTTGTCGCTCCAGGTTACCGTTATTGTTTGCTTTTAACTTATGAATTATGTATTTGACGAGTAAGATTTTTTATTTATTTCCTAAAAAAAAAAAAACATCAATTTCAATGTTAGGTATATATACTAAATCATTTTCATAAAATAAATTTTGTCAGTCACGACTGATACTTCATTTGTTTCCGCCTCTGTTACAAACCAAAATTGTTGTACCTACATCCAAAGCCAAAATTAAACCAGCCGTTAAAAAACAAATCAATCATTGGTCAACAGCTATCATTTAACAGAGTTCCCGAAACTTATTTGTCAATCGTTTCTCACACGAAAGGGTTGCAATAAATTACACAGCTAAATACACAAGATCCCACTTTGAACTTTGGTACCCCGAAATACGAATCAAAATAAGTTTCAGATCACGTCAACATAGTCCAAACAAAGTTTTGAAATAAGTTATTCAAAGAAAAAAAGGTTTTAATGTCTTCGCAATAAAGGTGGGGTGTAGTGTATTGTGAAAGTGGTAAAAGTAGGGTGGCAATAAATTAAGTCTCGGAATCTAGGAGTTTTCGTATCGGTCACTGATAAAAGTCCTCTTTTGCACGACCGGCTTGTGATCTTTCATTAGTGTTGTCTCGCAGCCGCAAACTATCGATAAAAGAGCTGATAGCATCGAACTCGTTCCCATCTAGGCGCATTTATCGCTTTAATAACAGATACGTGAGTTGTAAGTTATTGTGTTAATATCCAAACGACTAGTTTTAAAATAAATCCATTCTCGACACACAACTGTCTGTAAGATTGTCTACTGTGAGACGAAAATAAAGTTTTAGCAATGATATTAAAATGACTTATCATTAAAATCAATACAAAATAATAAGTCCATAAAAGTTATGGTAATATATAACATTTATCATATAATTTTCCATGCTTACTTACCAAAGCCTTACTAACTAATAATTCTTATAAGGTATCTAACTAGGAATTTCAAAGTGACTGAGCTGTGGTCTGGGGTTTCACCTGTAGATGATAAAAGTTAAAACATTTTGAGCCTTACTCATTTAAAATAAAATTGAATGTAATGAAATGATGGTTTCAAATATTTGTAAGTTCATGTGTAAACGAAATAAAATGTAATACAATAAATTTGCGGATGCGATGGTCAGAAAAAGTAATTTCAAACTTAACTAATTGTAAGCACTACCAGTTAAATCTTTTAAATTAGAACGGAAATGATAGCAAGACAATCTCAAACTTTAAAACGATAAACATAAGATGCCAGTTGACCTCTATTATGATAGCGATATGGGAGTCGTGACCAAGACCACTAGTGTTAAGATAGCCAGTTTTGCAACCGGTAGACTCAGGCTTATTCTATTCCCGACAATCGATTACTAATCTTATCCCACAAAGTGCATCGTTAAATCGTTCCTGATAGAAGCCGGGAATCTGTATCTAAGCAAATAACAATATCTCCCTGCAACCTCATCTAAGTTTCTTTAATAACACTGTTAAGTTATAATTATTATTAACTAGCTTTTTCTTTTTAACGAAACAAACAAACGAAGGTGTGTGTGTGTGCGTGTCGCATGAACCGATTTTAATTTTGCTGTCCAAGATGTCCGCTGTGGCGGACCAAATGGCGGATTAAATAGTTTTTTACACCAACTCTCTCATTAAGGAACGAAATGAAAACTAGAAACATGTAAATGAATTAGTTGTCGTAATGATGACTCTATTATTCAATAAGTTGCGTCGGGGGTAACTCAATTTTATTAATTTTGTTTTCGTTTAGGCAACTTATCACTCTAATTAGATGTCTTATGAAAGATACTAGTGTCCATAATTCAATCCCTAAAACTAGTGTTCATATTTGTTATGAACCCGTATTGATGTTTGAATTTAGTGTCAGATGTGAATGTGAATAGATAATCCCCTAACCCTTTCAGAAATGAGCAGGACAGATCAAAAGTATTTGAAATAATAATATGTGAACTGATAGGTACCTACTTTAAATATACATCAAAAATGTTAGTAGGTACATCGACATTGGGCAAACAAATTCATCCCATCACTAAACATAAGTAAGTAAACTAAACATAAGTAAGTTTTTCTTATTTAGAAATTTTGATTTTCCCACTTTTTTCTTTTGTTTTATGTTGTAATTGTTTTATTAACTATCGACATTAGTGATGTTGTCTTATCTCTAGATCTTCGTGTTTCCAAGCACGTTCTGATCAGCTGCGAGCCTTTGTCTGTTTTCTTTTTAATTACGCTCAATAAATACCCTCGTGGAGGCTCTCTTTAAGATGGGGAGTTCCGTCCGATCGATTTTCTTGGGGAGAGTAAAGGTGGGTTGTGGTCACACTCATTGTTCGATATCAAACAATCACACTCAGCCACAGACGAACCAACGCTCAAACACTCTTATGTATTTGGTTTATAAATGTGCTATTTTTGAAGTTTTTTTGGCGCACCTGAGTGTCGCAGATTTTTCGTGGGCTGTGAATTGAGCTCAAGCGTCATGCTCGTAAACGAAACAAATGTTCGGGTGAACTCGGGATCATGGCCATCTTGAAATGCGTTAGCCTACGAATCTAGAATAGCGTTAGTTAGCAATGCTGACGCATTTCTAGATGGCCATGCATGTAACATGGCCATCTAGTCTAGATGGCCATATTTGGAAGAATAATTTGGACAACAATGGTTTGAAAATTTTTTTCAGACTAGCAGCGCCCCCCGGTATCACCAACGTAGTTTCCAAAGTGAACTATCAACATCTGAGTTAAATATTTTCGCTTCTATCGGCAGTCCCTATCACTACCAATTTCTCAACTTTTTTTCCGAATGCTTGGTGTTTCCCAAAAGACACTACTTATACAAGTTTCTTCAAGACTAGAATGAATGTGCTGGTTGCTCGTAGGCAAGCATGCTACATTTTTTGATTATATTGTCGTTTTCCATCAGGGTAAGTAGCTGTGGTCCATTTCGTTATTTGATGTCTTAATTTAAAATATGTTATTATTCTTGTTAATTATTTTTAGGGTTCCGTACCCAAAGGGTAAAAACCTTGGAACCTTTGAACTGAGACTTGGATGTCCATCCGTCCGTCTGTCACCAGGCTGTAATAGCTAGACAGTTGAGATTTGCACAGATGATGTATTTCTATTGCCGCTATAACAACATATACTAAAACTAAGTTAATATTTAACGGGGGCTCTCGTACAACAAACTTGATTTTTACCGTTTCTTGCTCGATTAGTCCGTTCCAAATAAACTAGATGGTGCCACTAGTGCACTAAAATACGAATTCGACCTCGTCGTTAAAATCGTTAAAATGTATACGGATTTCAAATAAAGCCAGAGGTTTTCGCCGTTTATTTGCTAATGGTACGGAACCCTTCGTGCGGGAGTCCCACTCGCACTTGGCCACTTTTATTTTTTAACTTTTATAGGATTACACTTGACCGCCATCTCGCCTGATGTTAAGCGACGATGCGGTCTACACCGGAGTGTGTTTACCTAGAAGAAATCGAATCACTCTCGATTTGAAGACACCAAGATTATAACTATCAGGAAAAACCCACTTCGGCAACTAATTCCACATTCTTGTATTTTGTAAATATCACATTATCACGAACAGGTTGAAAACACTCGTTTTGAATTTGGGGTCAGATGGTGTTGTGTGTGAATTGTCCACCAATATTTATTTATTTATATTTATTTATTTGTCTTAACGACTACTAGTGACTACATTGTTCTCATTGTTCTATTTTCAACCAGATTTCTCAAGTGTCCTCGATGAATTTACTGTGTATTTGAAGGCACGATCACAGTTTTATAGGCTAGCGGTTGGCCACGCTGAGATTCGATTTCACTGCCTGTTGTCCTGAACGACAGATACTGAACGATAGAAAATGGTGGATTAGTTAGAACATTTAGAACCTTTCTTCTTCAGCCTAGCGTGTATTCCGGCTCGTGCCAAGGTTCGCTTTCTTTATAACTGAATATAGGCTTGCGTTGGACTGCCATCCCGCTCGATGTATAGCAATTTACGTTGTCATACATAAAAAAGAGAGTTGGATTAAATTAACAGAATGTAGCAAAAACAAAGTTGTTTCAATTGATCTATGCCTGATTAACTTACTATTACATTTGAGCAATTAGGTACATTTGATTAACTGTTGACACTAAAAATAAAATTCATTTTATTCAGAAACTATAAACATTATTCCCTCATGTATCTAGATATATGTAAATCAATGCCACTTTTCGTTGTTAGTGAACTCCTCCTAAACGGCTCGACCGATTTGAATATATTTTTTTGTATACGTTTGGGTAGGGCCCTGAAAGGTTTAGATTCACAAATCAGCCCGGCAGATGGCGCTGCAGTTGATATCTAGGTTATTATACGAGCAAAGCCGGAGCGGGCCGCTAATACAAGATAAATCTTTAGCCAATAAAAGTTGATGGTGACTGCTGCAGCAACCACAACCGACACATTGGACATTGAATAAAAAAACACTAATTTAATCCGTCCGCTAGATTATTACAAATTTTGTACAGTAGGTATTCTTTTTTTGTATTTACATACAAAAATGACGAAGATACAGACAGTGCATAGAAGTTTGAAGTGACTTTTGTACGATTTTTATAAGTCACAAAACTTCGGAAGTTTGATGACCTGTTCTTTGTTGATTTTTAAAAATTCGATAAAATTACGTGTCCTATATTTTTCCCATAATCTACCAAACGGACTAATTAAAATAACATATATTTTTCCCCAATCATTATCCCAATTGATGGGTCAAAAAGTGTTGTTCATTTTGTTTAGGAACTGCATCTTCTGTACGCGATAAATCGGTAGTTCATAGTCGCATATCTCACAGGTGACAATATTCCCCGCGGCCACGTTATCGAATTTCGATTTACGACGCTGCCGATATCTGTCGAACACCGAAGCTCACGTTGCGTTCCATTTCTCTTATTTTTTTAGGGGTCCCCTAAAAAAATATTGTCATTTACCACTGCTGCCAAACAACATCGCTTGTGGCATGTCTATGTATTCTTCTTAATTTCACTCTAAGTTAGAAAAAATCTGTGATACATTGCAACTGTTTTCTTTCTAATTTGGAGCAAAATTTAAGAAAGAGCGATCTGAGGTGACCTTGCGCTAATCATCGTACGAGATGCTATCCATAAAAAAAATTAAAAAAAGCTTTGATGATGAGAAAAATTAATGAAATAGGGTACAATCCTCAAATAAAAAACTAATTAATTCGCCAATTATATTGTTAAAAAGTATTGCACACGTATTTTTTCTTTTGTTTCACATAATAAAAAATGACAAAGATACAGTGCTTCGAAGTTTCGCGTGACGTCACTCGTGGGCACGACTTTTACCCACGAATGACGTCGCGACCCCCCCCCACTCTCGAAGTTTGATGTTCTATATCTCTGTTAATTTTTAATATTTTGAAAAATCTAAAAACTGGTTTCCCATATTTTTCCATGATCTAGTTGACGAACTAATTAGAATGGTCTAGTTTTGACCCCATCCGATACCCTATTTACGAATAAATTGGTCGATATATTTCAAAAAGCTTCGTTTAACCATAAACTAATCAAAGCTATACATACTAGCTATAGCTACTATGGAAGCCAGATAGCTGATCTGATACATAGATATTTTTTAAACGTATGTACCATATAATAATTAAATCAATCGATTTAAAAAGCACAAACGAATAAGCACGAAACTCTTACATCGCGAGTCCGTCTCGCACTTGTCTGGATTCACCGGCATCGTGATCTGTACATTCTGCCGGCATCAAGTATTGATAATTTCTTTTTATCTTGCCTCACATTGTCTGCAGAAATATTTGTCGCCCGTCCATATTTATTGTGGGATTGGATGGCGACAGGCATTTTGTTTTTATTTCGTGGTTAAGTTTATGCGTGGTTCGGTTTTGGTGGAGACAGTTATTGGAGATGTCAATGTGAATTATGGCACAGATTTAAATTTTATAGCTTTAGTGAAGTTCTACAACTCTTATGACTTTTCTTGTATGAAATTTTTCCTCATTATTCCAATACTTGGCTTAGTTGTTGAATTCACTCTGCTTAGCGAAGTTTTTGTTTCTTTGAGTTCTTTTGGCATCGAATATGCTTATACCAATTTAACTTAAACTTTTGACTGGTTACGGCTGGTCTAGTCGGGAGAACGGCGCCTGCCGATCCGGAGACCCCGGGTTCAAACCCCACACGCACCGCTGTCTTTTCGAAGTCATGTGCGTAATGCCGTTAACTTAAAACGGTGAAGGAAAACATCGTGAGGAAACCGGCATGTACCTAGAATCTTTCGAAGGCATGTGTCATCCACCAACCCGAGCTGGGCCAGCGTGATGGATTATGGCCTTAACTCTCTTCTTGCGAGAGAAGGCCCCGAGTCCCAGCAGTGCGAACGTTTAGTGGGCTGTTGATGATGATGATGAAACTTTTGACAGGTCTTTGGTTCATGTAAGCCGTGACTAAATATTTGGAATAGGTATAAGTACTAGGTACCTATACTAAAAATAAATAGATAGACGCTGGCTGCATTCCCGCGCTGAATAGTCAAAAGTAAAATCACGAGAAATGAGAAATTACCCAGCTCTTTTAAATTGATGAGTTGAATGAAACTGATAAAAGTAAAAAATAATCCTAAAGGAAGTACAGGTATTAGCGTAAAAGGCCTAAAGTAAATTTGGGATAAATCTAAAAGCTTCTTCAATCATACTGACCTGGATCATCACAGGATTCTTCATAAATTGAAGTAGGTTAAGAAAAAGATTTGCTCTTATCACTGATATTGCTTATAAAGTACGCCAGGGCCTGATCTAGGACTGTGTGTATATTTGGTTTGAAGAAATGAGCAGTTACGAGATGAGAAAGTTGAATTTGAAACCAAAACAGCATATTAAGTATCACATTATACATATTTTGTACAATAGGTACTTACTTCACTGTTTAAGTCACTCTGGGCATGTTGCACAAAGATTTAAGATGCTTTATTTCTTTGGCCAATAGTCCTTCAAACTTAAACTTAAAAAGTACTGTTTGGCGACATAATAAAAGTTAACGGAGTCGTGTTTCTATTAGACAGTTAACGGAGTCCTTTTCTTAAATAAATTTGACAGGTACTAGATACAGGTCTACGTTGTACCACCAACTCTCCTGCAGTTAAGTTAAATTAAACTAATTCAATTGTAGTGGTAAGATTATTGGCAGAGTTCGCCTGGGGAAGTACCTCACATTTGCCATTTATTCTACTGCCAAGCAGTAATGTGCAAACATTGCTGTGTTCCGGTTTGAAGGGCAATTTTTCCAGAGAAGTTATAGGGCTTAGAGATATAATATTTTAGATCTCTGGGTAATAAGCGCAGTGCAGTGCTAGGTAATTACTTAGATTCTTCATGTTCCAATAGCTGCGCGTCACTGTACTGTTTTGTGGCCGGCATGTTACCATGAAACACATGCCCTGCGCGTCTCGTCACTCTATAGGTACTAGATGTAAAAAAGTGTTGTTCTCATTGTACTTATTTTAGTTTTCTTTACGCTCTGACGGTTAAAAAAATAGACTTAGATAAATTAATGAATTAATTTAATTTAGTAGAAGGTCGCCAGTTTATGCGATGAGTCCCAAACTAGGCTGAGCCTGTATTGTCGCCACTCCAAACTAACGTAACGTAAGTAGTAAAATAAATGTAAGGAAATTTTTGCACTAAGTATAATGTTTTAATTGTTACTGACTGTATTATTTTTTTAGGTACGAGTAGGTACCTAAATTTAAATTTAGGTACTTTCAGGTGAAATACAGCTTCAAGCTAGTTCGGGTGCCTTTGGAAACAAACATACACATACTGTAAATCTTAGGTAAATGAAGAAATTATAATTATTACCATACCATAAACATTTTCTTTACAATATTTTTTTTGTATTTCATGTAAATTAAAATCGCACAAAGTATAATTTTTAGTTAGTTAGCTATGACTATGCCAAAAGTGTCGCTTAGAGCGGCCTAGCTGCCCAACCAAATATAATCCTGTCCTTAGAATCCCGAGTCCACTCCATTCGTCCATCAATAGTAACGGTGGCCCCCGAGCCCCGAGAGTGCTCGGTCGCGGAAACGATCGCGAAATATCAATAAAACACAAACGCGTTTCGCCGCTGGGAGCAGTTCGCGTCGCCCCTGCGTTACAAATGGCCGCAAATACGGCCCTGCCCTTTTGATGGGACACTTTATTTTACGATGGGTAGATTTTATAGTAATAAATATTTGAAAAAAATTAGAAAACAATTTTGTTTTTTGCTATGAAACGCTAGATTGATGAAGTAAATAATGTAGGTAATTATGGATACCTAGAACTTACCTACTCAAATAGTTTTTGCTCCTGCATCAACATCTTCAATATCTTTATTTACAAAAACATGGTTCCATTTATTTTTTACATATTTTACCTTTTGAAACTTTTCAAAACTAAAATAGTAAGCAGTTTTGTTGGTTTGTAAGTGTGTATGCCTTTACCTATTTATGCTGCGCTTTGCTGCGTAATTTTACCTAAACCACACAATAAGACATCCCCTTTTTTCGCTGTATTGTTTTTAATTGAAAATGTCGTCAGAGTTTTATTTATTTCCTCGCAAATATGTTATAAAACGTCGTATGACATACGTGAGCTTTGATAATTACAGGCTCTGCGAATTATAACTCTCGCCTTCGGCTCGAACTAGCAATAACGCCTCGGCTGTAATTATCAACTTAGCGCACTTTTATCATAATGTACTATTATGCCATGATTTAACTAAATTATAATTAGCCTATGTTACTTTTTGTAACGGTAGCAGTTTCAAAGATAAACCGGAACAAGTAGACAGATATAAATTGATTGTTTTATGAATCAAATTTACGTATTGGCATGTATTAGGCGAAAATAAACTATCGTTAAAAACTATTAAGCTATGGGTTACAGTCCGCGAGGTATAAGCTGAGCTTTGCATTAGTGTGAGTGATCATATGCATACGCATCTATTACCAAAAGTACAGTCAGACAAAACACTCTTAAACAACAAGCTGACTAATGTCAGCTTTCGCAATGACCATATTGATCCTGGATAGTTAATACTATCCAGGATCAATATGGTCATTGCGAAAAGAAGTATCTCTTTTAGAATTCAAATGGTCAAGGACAGAGAATAACAGAAAAATTTTAATGGAAAAGCATGAGATCCGTCACCTACGTATAACTTATTTACTTAAAATTTCCGAATACCGTATTCAGGGCAGGCCTATCGTTTATACCGATGAAACATATATTGACACCACTCACACTTCATCAAAATCATATTCAGATGGCAGCACTTCTGGTTTGAAGAAACACCTTATTAAGAGAACATGGTCACAGCGTCCTGCGTCTGACTGTACTTTTGGTGATCACTCACACTAATGCAAAGCTCAGCTTATACCTCGCGGACTGTACCTACTTATCACATCGTGGGAACCAGTTGGTTTAATTTTATTAAAAGTTCCTCAAATAAGACTGAATCTGTTAATTCTCTGATGATTTTTCGGTCTCAAAATCTACCTATCCGACGGGACCACATCAAGTGCTATTTTTTCCCTTCGACCGCGACCGCAACCTGACGTTTTCGCTACGGCATTATGAGATTTACATTTAGTAATGTCGTTTTATTGCCGCCATAACGTTAAGGTATCGCCATAATCTGCTCTAATGTCGGAGGGAAAATCACTTTGGCCGTGTGAAAAATTCAGTAAGTGCTTCGAAATATGGCTGCGGTAGGAATCGAGTTTATGAATGTCATACGGATTGGGATCCAAGTGTTATGGCAGGTGGGAGAGTATCGAAGTTATAGGTTTTCTCCGATATTCGAAAAATCTTCACTTTTTAGGTGAATCAAGTCAACCGACACAACCAAATTCACTTTTTAGAAAAGTCTACGGCTTTTTAGGCGATTCTAGTCAACTGACATAACCATTAGTACATACTACTAATTACTAATTTGTAGTGGTAGGACTCTTGCCAGAGTCCGCCTGGGGAAGGACCACACCTTTGCCAGTTATTCTACCGCCAAGCAGTAATAGGCAAACATTATTCCGGTTTGAAGGGCAATGTTTCCAGAGAAATTACAGGGCTTAGAGATACCTACATATAACAACTTACATTTCTGGGTGACAAGCGGAGTGCAGTGCTAGGTAATGATTTGTACTTTTCATGTTCCAATAGCTTCGTGTCACTGTGCTGTTATGTGGCAGGCGTGTTGCTTACCATCAGGCACATGTCCTGCTCGTCTCGTCACTCTTTATTTTAAAAAAACATTTTAGAAAAGTCTTGTGCGTAATGCCGCTAACTTAAAACGGTGAAGGAAAACATCGTGAGGAAACCGACATGTACCTAGAATCTTTCGAAGTCATGTGTCATCCGCCAACCCGCACTGGGCCAGCGTGGTGGATTCTGGCCTTAACTCTCTCCTTGCGAGAGAAGGCCCCGAGTCCCAGCAGTGGGAACGTTTAGTGGGCTGCTGATGATGATGATGAATTTTTATAATACTTTTCGTTTTTTCGGGTGAATTCAAGTCAACCGACATAACTAATCGTACCTACTTTTTGCAAAAAAAGTCTTCGGGTTTTCAGGCGAATCAAATCAACCAACATTATCTAAATCAGCAATCAGATTAATAGGAATGCGATTGACCACCATCTTGTCTGATGTTAAACGACGATGAGGTCTTCTATAAATTCCTGACCTAAAAGAAACTGATTCGGTCTGGATTTGAAGACACTCATGAGGTTATAGGTACCTACTCATTAAGGGATACGTACCTAATTACCTACTACATAGCTATCTCCATAATTAGGTACCCATTTAGGTTTATTCATTTTTGTTCATTTTATTTTGTTTATTTCACTTTTTTGTGGTTTTTTATTGGTTGATAGTAGTAGTATGTTGGATGTTGGTCAAATTGTGTTTCAAATTTCTTATAGTTCAGACACTGTACCAACGACGATAGAGCAACAAACATCCAAATTTTTTGTATTAGTTGGATGGTAGGATACGACCCAAGAAATCTAAACTATGCCTATTTAGATATCTGCGGATACGAAATTACGATAACTGTAACAACAGTGTTACGGTTTCTTCTCAAGTCTTCAATTATGTTTGTTTCAAATCAAAAGTGAAGCCCAAGCCCACAGCCCACTAAATGTTCCCACTACTGGGACTCGGGGCCTTCTCTAGCAAGGTGAGACTCAAGGCCATAATCCACCACGCTGGCGATACATGACTTTCAACGATTCTAGGTAGATGTTTCAGCGGTTTCCTCACGATGTTTTCTTTCACCGTTTTTCAGCTAGCAGCATTACGAATATGACTTCGAAAAGACAGTGGTGCGCGTGGATTTGAACCCGGGGTCTCCGGATCGGCAGTCACCGTTCTCCCGACTAGACCAGCCGTAACTTAAAATGAAAAGTAATTAAATACAAAAATACGTTTCGTTTGACCGCGCAACATCTTTTAGCACTAGGTAAACACGGGTGAGATAACAATGAATCTCGCTATCGACGGTATTGTCGCCTGATAAACTCCCGCCGATAGCTCTGAGTGGGCATCCTTGTACGCTTCCTTTGGACACCGACGCCCGATTTCACTTCTATACAGTACTTGAGCTTTCGAATTAGGTATACAACTTACCAAATATAATAATAGCCTTATTCTTTGCCGATATTAACTTACCAACTTCTGATAATCTAAGTATGAAAACTAACGTAACACATATTACTTGTGTATTATAGTTATCTTAATCAAAAGAGCCTGAACTCCTACGACACAGGTCATCCTATTGCAGGAATTCAGCGTTTTCCGACTCAGTTTATTGTCTGTTTAAAATTTGTTTACTCTCTTGTTTTAGATTAGTCGGACAGTGTGTTGCTTTAGTTATTTATGCACAAATGAACGGTTTTTATTAATTATCGTATACTGGTAATTAACTAGTTTTATGGTCGGTCCAGTCATGGGACCATGAAACTAGTTTTAGTTTGAAAACTTATTGAGTCAGGCTGGACAGCATAAGTCAAGTTTTGATCGCGTTCAGTGGCTTGTTTCAAGGGGAGTATGACCGTGATCACTGCCTATTTGGCACTCCACGTACACGTGAGTTACCCGTGATTAAATTTGTATAATCTAGTATGAGGTTGATTCCTGTATGATAAAAGACATGTTTTACGTGTGTGAGTAACAACGGAGTTAGTTTGGATTGGTTAGTGCCTTGCGCAGTAGACACTGAAACTGTGATGATGATGATGGATGGTGATATATTACAGACTGTTTTTGGTCATGGCGACTGCTTTGCTTTGCTCTGCTAAATTATGTTGGTAATAGTTAATTATGTATTAAATAACATGATTGCATTATGTTTTCTACATATGACCTATGGTGCAAATGTGTGGACAGGTCGACACTGGCATTGTAAACGGTCCGTCAAAGTCACTCAGCGAAGGAAAGTGCTAAGCTTGAAATTTTCTGTGATATTGCATCCATCACACGTAATTCGTCAGGTAACTAAAGTTACCGATGTAGCTCAGCGCATTAGCAAACTGAAATGGCAGTGGTCGCAGACCCGATTGTTGAGGTAGACGGGGTCTGGAGCGGCGATCGCGAATCGGTAAACGTAGTACGTATGGGGAGCCTTGAGCCTAGATGTAATGGCGATATATTTAAGGCTGGTGGCGGTTGGAAAAGACTAAGTGCCGTTGGCTTACGACCAACACTGGACGAATAAAGGTTGATGACGATGATATTTTCTATTGATTTACGTTTACTGACGAAGCGTCTATACACATGTAGGTAATGCTTATTTGCGTATGAAAACAAATTTAATAATTCTTTCAGCATTGTATTATATTTATGTCGTTATCAAGTTAAGTAAATATCCAATGGCACGAATAAATTGTTAAAACTGCAAAATATTCTTCAGCAAAGTTATCATAGCAGCTTCTTTCACCCATACCCAGTTACTGCACGTCGCCTCGCTAGCAAGCGTGCGAGTGGTTTACCGCCGGCCGGGGGTCGATTTATGCGCCCGCGCAGCGTCCGCGTAGATTACCCTGATCGATGTGGGATCGGACGCTTTGTGCGCTTGCGACTCGGCGTGTACGGTTCGCGTTGACAAAACACCTCCTACGGATCGAGTTTTGCGGCTATTTCCTTCTAAATTCTTTGGTACTTTATCGACTGATTTGGAAAATAATCTGCTGTTTCATTACATACGTGAAGTATGGTTAGTTTCTTTACTGTGGGACATTATACGCCACGAACTTCTGGCTTCTGGGTCCGTGATTTTTAATAACAACTAGCAGCACCCCACAGTTTTGCCCCCGTAGTTCCTATTCTCGTTATTTAGCCGGGATAAAAAGTAGCCTATCCTTCCAGACTAAAATCTAACTGTGTTCAAAATTTCGGCACGATCTGTTCATACGTTTTGACGTGATTGAGCAACAAACATCCATACATTGACATTTATAATATTAGTGGGAAGGATATTGTATTACTTAGGTATTCGTATATATAACGCGAAGTCTTGTCTAAACGTTAACCTTATTTTAAAATGACAGTGTTTAGGAATCTGTTGAATATCTAGTTCCTTATGTTTTTAGTCTTGTAGTTACATTTTCGGACAGGGTGTTCACAAAACAAAGTGCGGTAATTAGTCAATAGGGGAGGCCGGGCAAGTCGTAACAAGTTATTTGGTGCTGCCATTTCACCGCCGTGTTTATTAGCCCCGCTGTCCCCAACTAATTTATTGGGCCCTTAACGCCCTTTGCCCCTGGATGGATCACCTAATTTAACATTAACGTCACCTTGAGGAGTTGCCATTGATCGTCATAATTCTCCTTTTGCGAAACATTTGTTTGACGCGTTTGCGTGTTTGGTTAACACCTATTATTTTCCTAGTACCTATTTTAACTATAATAATAGACAACAAGTCGGTTTTTTGTTTCTCTTTGGAGAAAAATTAATATACTTCAATTAAAAAAAACTTGAGCAAAGGTTGGCTATTGCCATTCAATGCGGGAACGCAGCGAGCGTAATCGAATAACCAACCACGGGGTGAGTAGTTTTTAGGTAAAAAGTTACAGTTGGTCTAGTCGGGAGAACGGTTACTGTCGATCCGGTGACCCCGGGTTCAAATCCCACGCGCATCACAGTCTTTTCGAAGTCATGTGCGTTATGTCGAAGGAAACATTGTGAGGAAACCGCCTTGCACCCAAAATCTTTCAAAGTCACGTGTCATCCACCAAAACACATTTGGCCAGCGTGGTGGATTAGGGCCTTGACCCTCTCCTTGCGAGATAAGACCCCGAGTCCTGGCAGTGGGTACATTTAGTGGACTGCTTTGCTTATGCGACGAACGGTCGAACGGACGAACGGTCCTGCGCAACCTGCAACCAGCGATTACCAGCGACCTTTGTGAGGTCATCTGCCCATCTAGTGGGAGGCCGTCCAACACTGCATCTTCCGGTTCATGGTCGCCACTCGAGAACCTTTCTTCCCCATCGGTTGTCAGTTCTGCGAGCGATGTGGCCTACCCATTCCCACTTCAGCTTGCTTAGGTACTCATTGAGCTATGTCGAATTGTTATGTGTTGTCTATGTGTTACTGTATAATAGAACGTCTAAACTAATAAAACAGTGCACGAGTGGGTATTTCCTCAGTATTATCGCTTGATCGTAAACCACATCGTCGCTTAACATCCGACGAGATGCTACCTAGGTAAGTGTCAAGTTATTTTCGATAAGATAAAAGGTAACCTATGTGGTGCTAATCCACGTAATGTAGGTACTTACTACGGATTCAATTTCACTACAATCCTGAGATTCAATTACTAAAATACGTGCGAACAAACACTTTGTAGGTAAATGTGTACTTTTACAAAAACACAAACTTTCACCTTTATGACATTTACAAAAAAAACAAGAAATTCCAACCGAACGTAGCCTTTCGCATGCTATAAAACATCGCTACACGAAAAAGGTCGTCTAAACACGCCAATAATTTTGTCACGTCCCCAAATAAATATCGGCTTATTTATCGGTGTTCCGAGACAGAGGTCGATGGTCGTTGTAATTACCTGCCAGTGTCTCGACGACGCGGGCCCTCCCGAGCCTCCCTGCGGAGTGACGATCACGCATCTACTCGTATGACGGCATTGTGGCGAACACCAATCACATTGTCAGACGATTTAGTGCTTTGGTGATCGATCCTTGTAAAGGTTATGAATAGTCTTTCACATTTTTAAGGTCTGTATAGGTAGGTATAAAATATGATTTATTAAAAAACCCTGGAATTTCTCCGGAAATTTGCCCCGTAGGTACCTACTTACAACTCTCGGGTCAAATCTTATTCAAGTCAAAAAGTTTACTTTTTTTTAAATGAATTTTTGGCATATGTAAGCATTGAATAAATATGATACTTTACGATTTGGAATACAACAGTACGATGGGGCACAACAACACAACATTACTCACTTCTACATTCAACGGCCATTGCAAAGCTCTACTCCATGGAGGACTGATGCCCGTTGAAATATCCCTTGCCTCGTTAGACTGTGGTCAGCGTAAGACGTGGACAGAAGGGTAGAGACGTCCCAACATTAATTATCTCGCAGACCAACCGCTGATTGCCAACTCTCGAGTCTTCTCAATCTTCCTGCTTGTTTGTTAGTTCTCGCACGGATGACGCTTCCGCAACTTTGCTATAAGGTTATTGGCAGGAGAACGTCAGGTAATTTTTATCGGATAATAAGCGGACAAAGGTACAACGTAAAGAGGCGTTTCCAAGATGCGAATGTTAAATGTAGTTTTCAATTTCACTTGAAAGGTGGCGGTAATGTTTCATTTTGTCACAGAAAGTTTACAAATGCAGCAATGGGACACAGTCGGCAAAGTCGGCGAAATTGACAACTATCGGACTGATCTAGGTATTTGATCATTTCAATAGTCTAGTGTATAGGAGTTTAGGATTTAACATAAAAATGTAGTAGATTGGAGTGATGATTTATCGCGTTTATCGTAGATTAGATATATGGAAAATAATAAGCAAAATCGGTTGACGATTGACGGATATGTAGACAAACACACATAAAAAAATGCATTCAGCCGATTACGCTTTTTCGAAGTTGTTGAAAGAACACTAAAGGCATTCAGGGTTTAAAATATGACTTTTAGAAAATGTCGTTTTATCCGTGTTATTACCTAATAACTGAGCAAAGCTCGGTCATCCCGGTACTATCAATGATAATAAACGTACTTAGGTACCTATATGTATATGACAGCGGTGCATACGCAACGTATGATATTGAAAAGGTCGTCTTCAAGATAAAATTAGTGAAATTGAAACCACTTCCGATATTACTAAAAACGTTCATAAATATTTACGACGCGCCCATGTCATGTCCCACATTAGAGGAACGTTCTGGAGAGAGGAAATTATACGCATTATCAGATTATGACGGTTATAATGGACATAAGTATTCTGTGCGATTATTATAATTTGGGAATCATTTGGGATGTGATCGGACCGAACTCATAATACCTACTTAAGATTTTACGAAGGTCATCAATTGATATAGGTACCTACGTTTATCGATTCGATCTACGCTGTGAATGAAAATAAATGTCTAATTTGACAAAGCAATGTTGGGACAATGTTATATGAAATAACATTTACCTTTCATTGGTACAGATGTTACTTAGTTCTTAAAATATGTCTTAATTACATTAGTCGATTAAATTATTTATTTTTGGAGGATATTGTTATATTTCACAATAAATATAACGAGTAGGTAGGTACCTAAATCTTGGAATCACAACAAGAACCGAAATGAAATCTCTGATTGAAATTTTGTTTTATTTATGTACTTAGCAAACATAAATACTTACATGAAATGGTACAGTTTCGACCTAAAGTATGTTCCTAAATATTATGTTATCATTACATAACTGTCAAAGTCAAAGTTCTTTATTCATAAATGTACAAATTACACGTCACTTTAAAAAACCAAAAAAAGAGCATACAATGAGTATAAATTTTTAGGGTTCCGTAAAACGTAAAAACGGAACCCTTATAGATTCGTCATGTCTGTCTGTCTGTCTGTCCGTCCGTATGTCACAGCCACTTTTTGCCGAAACTATGAGAACTACACTGTGGAAACTTGGTAAGAAGATGTATTCTGTGAACCGCATTAAGATGTGAACAAAAAATTTAAAAAAAAAAGAAAAAATTGGGTTTCCCTCCATACTGAGAACTGAAACTCAAAAACTTTTTTTTCATCTAACCTACACGTGTAGGGTGTCATATCGATAGTTCTTCAAAAATGATGTTGAGGTTTCTAAAATCATTTTCGTCTACACTGAATAATTTACGCGAGATACACTTCCAAAGTGGTAAAATGTGTGTTCCCCCCCCTCTAACTTCTAAAGTAAGAGAATGAAAAATCTAAAAAAAATATATGATGTACATTACCATGTAAACTACCAACGAAAATTGGTTTGAACTCGATCTGATGAGTAGTTTTTTTTAATACGTCATAAATACACTACTATTGAAACTGCGATCAAAGTTACAACGAACTACAAGAACTATGTGTACTATGTATATTATGTTACTTGCTGCAACGGAACCCTTCATGGGCGAGTCCAACTCGCACTTGGCCACTTTATTAAAGTTTAAATTTAACATTTTATTGTACGATAATAAGTATCGTACAAATAAGTGTCAACCCTTAAAATATAATATGTATTTATTACAATTGTAATGAACAATGTCATATATTGCAAGAATGTCTCTCTCCTCGCGTGTTGTATGAGTCTAAATTATTTCTGACATACACAGCCACTTGGTAGATTAGACTGTGCTTAGAGCTTAGAGGTACGTTCCAAAAGAAGCAATGAAAGGTAAAAAGATTTACTATAATACTGAATATATTTGTTCTGTGTCTCCAGAATTGAGAGAGAGACTTACTTCTTAGACTTCCATGGATTCACCGTGCGGGTGCCAGGTCCATCGTGTGGCAGAGAGAGAAATCTCGAATAGACCCCAAGACTTGTGACTCGGGCGTAGGTTTAAAAGGGGCCCGTTATATTGACGTACGTCAACACTCACCTTCACTACTCGTATTTCTCTCCCTGCCCAGCCAAATCCGATATGATCCTACTAGTGCAGCTTTAGATACTCGTTCTAGTATAGAACTTACTGCACTTCTGGACAATTCAAGGTCTTTAAGCTTGCAACCCAGAAGAAATAGGGGTTTATTAATAACTAAGGCGTATTTGTTTCATAACGTTCGCGATGTCAACCGTGTTTTGTTTTGTCGAAGCGTGTGCACGCGGAGCTCATCAATACCGGCCCGCGGCGGTGGACGCGACCCGTCCTTGTCATTACTCAACAATGCAGCTAGGGCTGCCAAGAACGACGACGTATAAAAAAGTCGGACGTAGTCTCGCTAAAACAAAAGCTGTGTCACTAGAGTCGGCCATATTTGCACGTGTGTGTTGTCAGGTTGTCACTGATAGGCTGACACGCACACATATATACAAGTGTCACAAGTAGCGCGTGTGTATGACCCGCTGATGTGTGCGTGTCAGCCGGTATGTGACAGCGCACACGTGTATATTATGTGGCCGACTCGATGGACACAGTTTTTGTTTTAGCGAGACTACGTCCGACTTTTTTATACGTCCATGGTTAACCTGTGAAATTTTCAAATAAAGCCGGTACATTTATAGTAGGTACAGCCGTTTGTTTTATCAAACTTAAACAGACAAAAAAAATATGTAAACAGCCGAGAAACCCCCTCCTTTTTTGCAGTCGGTTAAAAATGAACTTATGACAAGTTTTGGAAAAAAGTGGTAGGTCTTTCCTTCAGAAGGGTCTACCGCCGCAATAAGATGGTTTTAGGGTCGAAATTGTTGTCTCTTTAATTTGAATTGCAGACATTGCTCTCGTCAGTTGATTGATTTATCGTGTCTCAAGTCGAGAGTGAATCCGTTATTTCTAAGAAAGCACGTTTTTTAGTAGAGTGATGGTCGTTTAGCATGGCGGCGAACCACGAACATAGGTATAACAGTTACAAAAATACGAAATCTTGTAAAGGCATCATCGTACCGTAATATACCGGAAAGTTTACATAAATCTAAATTAATGTTTGTACCGAACAAATCCATAAGCTTTTCAGGTAAATTTAATTTAAACAATTACCTAGTAAACACAGTACGTAAAAGGGATGTTGATTTTAGCGTTAAGGGTACTCTTGGTTTTTAGAATGAATGAAGTACTGTCAAAGTACGAATACCAACGACTTCGATGTTTATATAATAAGCAAATATGTGAAAGAAGCGCTTGGTTTGACGTTCGCCAGACGCGCTATTCTGAGTTTCTATACTAGTTGCTAATCTTAACCTGTCGATAAAGGAGACGCTTTTACCTATTCGTAATTCACCTATTGAATTTGAGAAGTGTATTGAAAATCTATGAGTAAATAACAATATGTCTCTGCGCCTAGATCATGCATCGTGGAAGTAATCAAGTTTCGGTAGAATAACTACTACCAACCCTGTGACACGAGGTTTTTGAACATTACATTTCTATGGTAGAGCTTAAAATTCAGTGTCTTTGGCTCGTTACCAACCCTAGGACACAAAGCGGTGTCAAGAGTGACCGTTGCGTAAATTATTTGTTCAAATTTAGAATAGGATCGGTTAAACGTTTCGGGCCACCAATAAGTAATACGCTCACCAACTTATCGAGACCTTACATGTATCCTTTATAACGAACTGCATGTTTGAAAAGTGAGAGAAGGAGACGAAAACGAGGGGTTTTGTTAGACTGGTGCAATGGTCGCAATTACTTGGACGGTCCAGTGACAAATGTTTATGAGTTTGTCACTTGAGCCGGAGCAAGGGATAATGCAGTTGTTCTGAGAGCTTTGGGGAGAGGAGGTTCTGTATAGAGCAAATTGGTAAAGTTCGATTAAGGAAACATTTATATTTTCTTAGTTATTTAACTTAATGAATATCGATTGACATTTTTAACACAACGAAATATTTAAAACCTTATCTTTCAAATTACTGAAACCTTTCGCGAGTTCCAAAACAGTCAAATTTGGTAAGGTAATTTGGTTTGTCCTCGGTAACTTGTACTCCGCACTCGGTGGTCATATTCTAATTTGGAAATTATCTTCAAAGTTTGTAATGTTTATTAATTCTATGTTAAAAAAGTAGTGTAAGTTGAAAAAGATGCGGACGAAGCTCTATAAGCTAGTGGCCATGGTAGGTACTTTAATACAACCTCTTAAAAATTTAATAGAATTCTACATTCTAGTTCTTTTACCTCGATTAACCCGTACCGTGAAATTGCATTGAGACAGAACCCCCGCTAATGCTTCTACGTCTTAACTGCGGCTCCATCTCGAGATAATGTGCCTTCTACACTTACAGGAGTTCTTACTACGTATTCGTTCCTAACACAGGGCTGTGTTTAGGGCGTATACAGGTGGAAACTATTTAAGAATCTATGTGTTACACAATTTTAGCCCTAAAACTTTCGCTATTTGAACCCATCATGAAAAGAAAGAAGGCAAAATTGTGGGCCGGTAGCTGTCGATACTCAAACTCAAATTATTTTATTGTTTAACTTATGCAATTTAAATCTCGATCCACCGTCCCTGATGAATTGGTTACAAACTGTATTTTGGAGTTTGTATACTAGTAGTAGCAAAGAAAAGACAGACTCTCAAATATCGGAAATCCTGTGTAATGAGAGGACTACATTTGTTTAATTTTTTGACAATGGGCTGTTGGAGGGCACAACCGAAGAATTTAGAAACAGTAGGACCCCCTTTCGCTTCATCTCATTCTTAGTACAGACGTTGGCCATCGCCATTTAGCGGGGTGAAACTGCCAGCGTTATGGGCGACATTTGCAGTCAAATCAAACGAGTCACTCCTTTGATTGATATGACTGTATGTACCTATTAATATTATTTTGACATTAACATTTCTTTGAAACTGAGTAACTTTTTTATTAAACATAATATATCAAACACTACATAACATAATATTATGTTAAGAATAAAACGGAAATCCCAAGAATTAAAATCCTTAATCCTATTCATCTGAATGTCTACCTAAACTAATTCCACTATCGCCTCTGTCCATTTCAACAGTAAAGCTGAGCTGTACGCCAAAAACTATGCACTTACAATGTAGCTACAAAAACAATGCTTTCTATGTAGCTGGGTACGTGGATAGAGCAGGAATAGTTTGTGTGCGAGCAGCGAAATGGGACCATAAACAAGTTGTTGTGCTCTCGCTGCCGAATGACATTACTGTGTACGTGCTTACTCTAGCTGGCCACGAAACTAGCGGGAACTATCTTTTGTTTTACGAAATCCGTAAAACAAAAGATAGTTACAATTATAGACAGACACAAAATTATTATAGTTATCAGACACTCTTTGAGGATTTACCTGAGTCAGACACTACCGTCCCCGGTTGAGCCTATGATGAGAGGTGAAAGATTCTTCGTCGCAAAAGTGACAGTCTACCCTCTGAAACAGTCTGGAGTTTTATGATACTTTTATTTATTTATTTTTAAATTTAAATTATTCACACACCACACGGACCACAGACTCCGGGGTCCGTGATCTTTGTCACTACATTTTTTTTACTTATTTCTTGGATTAGGAGAAGACAAGGAAAATAGGGGAGAGTTGGGCACATTTTAAACCTAATTCTAGTGATCGGCTCTACAGACGAGCCGACGAGCGACGACCGGTTGGGATTCTACCGTTAGTAATCGACTCGACACTCGGTTCGGTTTTATGATACTCCAAGCGTCAAGTGCGAACGGAGTCCCAGAAACTCTCTTGCATTCATCGCCAACCACGGGAAGTACCTGCTAACCTAACAGATAAGTTATTGGCTTATGGCGTAAACAGTATGTGGTTGTTTTTCGAAACCTATAACAGACATTTACATCCCCGGTTGGGGCTGTGGTGGGAGATACGTAATTTTTCGTCGCTAGAGTCGCTAGAGTCTACCCACTACCCACCTACTAACTAAACAAACTAGTTATTAGTTTATGGCTTAAGCAGCGTGTGTTTGTTTGCATAAATGTTGGCCAGGAGCTCAGATTCATCCCAAGTATTACTCGTTGTAGGTAGATCCTATTTTTTATATATAAGCATCTCTTATATCATCATCATCATCATTTTATATATGTACTCATGTTTCAATAGCTGCGTGACATACTGATGTTATGGCCAACACTGTTGCTTACCACCAGGCTCATGTCCCGCTCATGTCGTCACTCTTAATTGTATAAAAAAAGTTAAAAACTGAAAGTGATGTTTGGTTTTATTTCCTCGGCTCGCAATTCTGCTTATCGGATAGTTATTATAATATTAGGTACTAGTAGCATTCCGCGGTTGTACCGGCGCAGTTCTCGTTGCTGTTTTTTCACATGATAAAATGTGACGTTTCAAAGTGATTGAGCAACATACATCTAAACATCCTAACATCCAAATTCTCGCATTTATAATATTAAAAGGATGTTTATGGTATCGATCCGCCGCCGCCGCCGATGCGGTGGCCACACGGCGTAAGTTCGAGAGTCGTTACTGCGCTGCAATCATTCTCTCGTGAGCGCCGACTATCGCACGTAATTAACCAATGTCCGCCGTCTCCTACGCCACCACAATACATACACTAGATAAGACCATACAAGACTAAACTAAAAATGTATTTTATTTAAAGATAATAAATAATAAATATTGGTGGACAATTCACACACAACACCATCTGACCCCAAACTAAGCAAAGCTTGTGTGATGGCGGCCAGATAGCGGATATAATACTTATATAGTTTTAAATACATACTTATTATACATAGAAACACCCAGACACAGTGCAAACATTTGAATTCATCACACAAATATTTGCACTGGGTGGGGATCGAACCCACGACCCTCGGCTTCGCAGGCAGAGCTACTAACCACTTAGCCACAAGGCCAGTCAGACAAGGCTAAGACAAAGCCTTTTTATGGTTGCATCTAATCGACAAGACCCCTTTATAGCTGCTTTAATTTTTATTCCACGTTTTTTATGCATAGTAAAGAGTCTAATTTCAGCCACAAACTAAATAATATTTTCAACGTGAGAAGTTCTAACCTGAAGTTAATACTTAGTTACAATGTTCACTAAAATTTTGACTAGCTAACTTCAGGGTGTCGATTTTTAACGACGACGATACTTTCATCGTTTTTCTCTAAAGGCCGTCACACACGTAGCTATAATACATAATTAATATACCGAAATAGAGTAATAAGATCAAACGAATTTCGTTTAGGCATAGAATAGATAATGTTTAGGTTAGTGACGTCATAAAAATAATATAATAGATATGTATCATAGCTGCGTGTGCGGTCACTCAAACATCTGTATAGAAAATTTACGAAAAATGTCTAGCTATGAAATATAGGTAAAAATATAGATTATAACCACGTGTGTGACGGCCTAAATGAACCAAAAGAAGTTTAATTAAAAAAAATGGCAGTCATAGGAACTGCCGACAGAAGCGAAAACTTATGTGGTGCGCTAAAAGAAGTTTTCACTACAAAAATATATGGGTAGCATTTGCGCCATCCAGTTGTAGGATAAAAGTAGTCGACAGTTGGTCACTCCCTGCCAATTCGTGGTTCATTAGCCATTTCGGCTAACGATCCAGCCGGGGACAGCCGTCTCCCCGCGGTGATGGAATGGTCTCCAATCTTGCACAACAAATGAGGAAATGAACGGACGTTCTGTTTCGCACTTCTTTGCTTGTTTATTTTTGCGAAGAAAACTTTCCTGAATATATCCTCACTAGCTCCGCCCCGTGGTGTGACCCGTGGTTTATCTAAATTATTATTTATTTTTATTTTATAGTAAAGTGACGACACAAGCACGACACGTCCAAGTGGTTATATAAGCATGTAAATTATTAAACATAGAAACACCCAGACGCAGAACAAATATTTGTTTTCATCACACAAATATTTGCACGGAATTGAACCCATGACCTACGGCTTCGCAGGCAGACTTACTTTCAACTACCTAAGCCACAAGGCCAGTTATGTACGTACATCATACATGACTGGTACATGACGTGGTACGAGGATGTACGTTCGTGGATTGTTGCAAGGCATTTTGTTAGTAGTTTGTAAAAACTAATACATTTACACATAGGTATATCAGTAACACATACGCATAAATGCGATCACATATAGGTACAGCACAACCGAATAGAAGCCAGAAACGAAAAGAAGATGATGAAGAAGAAGAAGACTTTCATAATTATTTCATTCTAAACATTTAGACTAAAACAAATTGTTTTGTCACACATTTTGCATGGCTCTCGAACAGACCAGTTTGTATGGGTCAACTTTTACACTCTTTGGTAACATCTTATTCTACCTGCAATAAAGATTTTTGTAATTATTTGCAAATTAAACCTAGCTATAATTATTTTTATTCGTATCCTTATTCGAAATTACTTGCAGCCGTGTTTAGACAAACAGACGGACCGTGAATCACGCGCCCGATTTATCTCGCAGTGTGCATCCGTGATTCCGGAAATGACGTAGTGCCGTCGACCGGATGTCGTCGCTATACCCAGTTACACGGATTGCTTGTATTACGCCGAAGACAACGCAATTTGTCTATGCAAGAAAAAAGCTATAAAAAGATCCCAAGTACATTAAAAAAACATTAGATCAGAACCGACTCGACAAAATATTTTTACTTATTTATTGTGATTATAGGTTTGCACTTGACCTTGATCTCGTCTGGCTTTTATCGTAGACCGCATCGTTGCTTAGCATCAGGCGAGATGGTGGTCGCTTACATAATATTATTCTTCAAAAATACATAGTTTATAACTTGTGCAATACTTCCAAAATGAGGCAAAACACAAAATCCGATGGTTTTATTATTACGTTGCCATGTAAATATTTTTTTATTTCTGTTAATGTTTCCCGAAACAGTCACTTGTTTTCTTATTAAAAAATTGACAAAGCATCTGTAATCAAAGAACAAATATGCAGCGACAAAGATTGTTAAAATAAGGTTCAACTCACACCAAAGGAGAAGCGACGCACAGCACAGCGACGAGCAGCTTCATTGTAATGCGATTTAAAACCTAATACTCTTTGTTACAATACATAGTCGGTACCTATTTCTTGAAAAAATTTACAAGTTTCGCCCGCGACTTCTTGAGCGCACTGACGACTCCTACGCAGCGGCAGCGAGTGATTTCTCAAGCGACACTATCCTACAAATATTATAAATGCAAAACTTTGGAAATTTAAATGTTTGTTGATATGAACGGATTAGGTCAAAACTTGGAACTTGGTTATATTATAGTCTAGATTCTAGAATACGTCATAGACTAGACTTTTCATCACGGGAATATAATGAGAACGGGAACTATGTATTATAATAATAAAAATAAAGTTTTAAATCGCATTACAATGCAAATGCTCGTCGCAGCGCTGTGTGCCGCTGCTCTTTTGGTGTGAGTGGAGCCTAAGTGACGGCCACAACGCTCCCTCCCTGTTGAAGAATTCCCACAAAGAACAAAGACGGAAAGTTATTCTGACTGAATATTAGTAGCACTGAAATATTACACGGGAAAAGTTCTGAAAATGTGTACGTTTCAAAACCGCGAGACATTTGCGGGATGCCAGTTGAACATTTGACGGAACCTTGGGGCTTCTAAGTGAGGAAGTTTTGGGGAAATTGTTTATTTTTGAGAGACAAGTATTTGTTCCCCTAGTATTATTTAATTTTGAAAATATTTTTCCTTTTCGAAGGGGACCTTTTTGGTGTAAAACTATTTTTGAATATTGTCATGTCGTTATGATGTCCTTGACTCTCTCATTTTAAGAGATGACTCCGATATATGTATAATATGGTATGCACTATGCAACAATTTTAAGCTTCTAATAATGATAGAGATAAGCTATAACCATCTGTTTCAATGTCTGCTTAAAAAGCTTATTACATTTAGCTAAATTTAGTAACTGAACTTGAAACAATTTTAGATGCAAGGTTAGTCGACTGAATTCAGAAGCAAGCAATCCTCGCTTCTGAATTTAGTATTTAGTATCTTGAGTCTTAGTTGCGAACTGTTAGTAGTTACCTGGTAAGCATTAATTTGGTACATTTAGTTTATGTAGATATGTTTTTGTAGTATTTATAACATAGCATATTCAAATGTATTTTTATTGTATTTTAATTATATTGTAAATAGTATGGTATTACTTATTTATTTTCTGTTGTGATTAGTACTCGTAATGTTGTTGATACATTAAATCAAATGTTTGCTAATTGTGTATTGTTAAATGTTTCAAATTCTAAGGGCCATCGCTCGCTCGGATCGCAAAAGATCGCTATAAGCGATTAGACTGCCAATTGAAACGTCATGTTTAATTTGTTTAGTTAAGTTGTTTTTCAAAGTCATAGTCAAAGTCAAAGTGACTAAGTTTAGTCTACGCCGCAGCCAAATGTAGCCTAAGCTGTAGTCAAATGTAATAAACCTTTAAAAAAGTAAAAAGTCAAACAAACTACTTGGGGTTGGTGAAAAAACTTTTGCTCGCTCTAATTTCTTGAAAAATTTAAGGGCTATCATTTCACACACGAGTGACGGCTGTCCGCCATTTTGACCGGCAATGGGTAATCTACCGTGAGGACACGTCACATTGACGTGAGATTCAATTGGAAACCGGATTTTTCCGGTTCCGCACGAGGGGAAATTCTTTAAGTGATGTTTTTTGGATGTTCTTGGTAGATTAGGTTTGAGTTGACTTGTGGGGATGGATGTACTGTATTTATTTAATACTAGTTGATGTTCCAAAGACGAACAAAGAGGTTGAACATCACTTTTTTATTACATCTTTTAGTAGTGGTTGGACTCTTTACAGAGTCCGCCTGGTGAAGTGCTACACCTTTGCCTATTATTCTACCTCCAAGCAATAATGTGAAAACGTCACTGTGTTATGGTTTGAAGGGCAATGTTTACAGTGAAATTACAGGGCATAAAGATAAAACACTTTACCTATGTCTCTGGGTGACGAGCGCAGCGCAGTGCTAGGTAATGATTTGGACTTTTGATGTTTAAATAGCTGCATGTCACTGTGCTGATATGGACAGGAATGTTGTTTACCATCAGTTACATGTCATGCTCGCTTCATCACTCTATAGGTACTATAAAAAATATAGGTACTTATAATTTGTAAAATATTTTGCCTGATCGGGTATTCCCTGATTTATCTAACCGAGTATCATAAACCGAATTTCGCCTAAATGCATTAAATCATTGAATAGTTTTATCATCAAATAATAGGTAACAAACAGTCTTACATACACACAAACTACGACTAAATATGAGTGATAACGAAAGTTATTGATTACACAGTTATAGTTACAATTTTAAGGTTTGAGATTATGCGTTTGGAATTAGAAAATTACTGAATTATTATGCTACTTACTAAATTATTATAGATTACCATGTATATAATCTATATATATAACCTATATATAACGTTTGTAGAGGTATTGATAAATCTAATATCTATCTATCTATCTGTCCCATCTTGTCCTACTCTATCTTTAAGTATACTAGCTCAGGTAGAAAACGAAAGGTATCGTAATAGTTCTCAAAACCTCAGGCTCAACTTTAGAAGTGGCATCAATTCCAACTTCCCCAATACTTATTTTGTAAGTGGCTCTTGCACAGTTCCCTAAGTAAACTTCCCCCAATAAAACTATTAGAATGTATGTCACGGGCCCCTGAGAGGCCACATTTCACCCCAAAACGAGGGGTCACGTCTCTAGCGGATTTTAAAGTATTCGATAGCTTTGACTTGTGCGAATTGCTTTTTGAAGCAGATAGGTAAGCACCGATAAAAGTTGAACGTGTGACTTGAATCGTGAAGAAGAATTGTAACCGATGCAATTGATATCAACCGTATGAGACTTACTAACTATAAATGGACTTTGTTTTACAAAAAAATCTTTAAAACTATATATAGCATAATCATTTTTGTTAAACATTTTTTTTTATTTATTCTCGTCATTCAGGTTATTTCTAGATTTTATGATATGCCTTTACCTTTTATTTGGATCTTTGTGATCATGAGAAGTGATGATGGCAATCAAAATACGCTTTTTTTAATGACAAGAGTTGCATCGAAGACTTGGCAAGCCTCTTATGACCGTAAAAAATAGTTACGTCTTCTTTTTTACTTAGGCTATTGTTGAAAAATTTGTTGATGGCAATATTAAAATTGTTTTTTTTTTTTTATGGAACATTTCGTCACAGATGGTGATATAAATTGTTTTTAACTTCAAACTTCAGTGATACGCAGAATGCTAGCGATTTTGTACACAAACGCGACAGAAAGCCAATTTTGATTCTACAAAGAGGCAAAAACACTGCCCTCTCCAATTTCACAGAGAGCCCCTACAAAAGATCACTCACGTTAACTATGAATGGCCGAAAATGTCCGAAAACAAGCTCGCATAGATCCGAATGAAAATTAAAAAGAAATACATTTCAAAAACGGAACTGAAAATAGGAATTGAATTTAAGTACATTTTAAATTTCGAACCCCCGTTTTGACTGGCCGAAATAATAGAATCCCCGTGTTCGAAATACGAATCCTTTTTGATCTTTTTCGCGTGTTGTATCCCCTTAACGACCGAGGCATTTGCGCGGCACGCAACTAATGGATTATTTTCTTCGTGTGTTCTTTTTTTGTGAAGCGATTTCGGTCTTTTTTGGCGGTGCTGTTGATTCCTTTATGCGTTTACCCACTTAGAGTTGACCTCTCTTGTTACTTGTTTCGGGTGTAACGATTTGTAGTTTTCTCTGGTTGAAGAGGTCTTGTTTAGGTGGTTACAAAAGAGAAAACAAAACGTTGACAAGGACGGGGTGTGATTGGATTAAGGAGGGTTGACTTTATAGTCGTCGGGCAATTTGGAAATTGACTTTTGGAATCTGTTTTTGCATGCTGCGGCTTCTGTCGTTTGTTTGTAGATGTGGGTGTCAATTTATCAATTGTTATTGGGTTTGAATACTTATTGAAGGCAATTTTGTGGATTGGAAGGGTTCTCCCACTGTCGTAAACACCGACCAATTGTAATAAAATACCTTGGTAAAAGTAGCTAGGGAATATACATTGTATATTTTAAGGATCTCAACATTCGTAATGTATTTTATACATGAATGAAGTACTAGCTGTACCTACTTTACGTTTTTACCTGCTGTGCCATAAAATTTTCCAGATTAAAATTAGCCTTTGTTATTTGTGTAATTCAGACTGATATAGTGCAATCATTGCTGGAACCAGCCTACCGTGAAAGTAATTTTAAGGTAGGTAAATTTTAAATTTTAATTGTAACTTAATTTATTTTCGATGTACTATTATGAAATAAAGATTAATAAATCTTATTATGTTGTCGTACATTTTTATAATTTCGAAATGTTAATTAAAGTAATTTGTTTGTAACATGGAGCTAAAATTTAATTAATATTTTATCTAGTGTCACAATTTTTTACGAGAGAGGTTCGAATATTTAAGGCCCTGAACACACATGCTACTTTTTGCAGCAAAATCGCGTGATTTAGCAGCTAACGCGGAAACGCGCGCTTTAGCAGCTGAAGCGGAAACGCGCGATTTAGCTGCAAAAAGAAGCTGCATCGCGATGCAGCGACTGTTTGCGGCTGTTTGCGTCTGTCGCGGCCGCCGAGCAATTGTTCCGTTCAGTGTTGCTAACTTGGATTTTTAAAAAGTGTAGACAGGTTTAAAAATACGTAGAGTAATATTAAATTATGTAAAGTTTATAGAACTGCGTACTTTTTTTTTGAAGTAGTAAGGTAGTAAATGTAGTGTACCAATGTAGTTAGGTGCAGGGTTTTTAACTTGTCTGTGTAGGATTTACGTCGAAGAGTATATGGCCATATTGTCTCTTTTCTTTGCAGACTTTCAAGTAAATCGATATCTTTTTTGAAGTAGTCCTCACATATGTTTCATACATTTTAAGAAACATTTCCACAGTTATAGATTGTAAGGAATCAGAATAACGTAAAGAAAATAGTTTGCTTTCTGTACAATTGCAGAAATGTGTTCTTCGCATTTTAAATTTAATATTTTAAAAATCCTTTATTAACAAAACTTAAATACAATGAGAACTACACTACGTTACGTACATAACTAACTACTTACACTAAGCACACCTGAATTATCCATAAACCAATGAAGGACTACAGATATCAAGATATTCAAACCCACTACCAATCGATAGCGTACCCAGCATACTTGCAATAGTCATGCACAATAGTCATGCCGTCAGGTCTTCTGCCATCGTCACGCCCAAGACGGTTCGAGTACGGCTGTTATAATTTAATGTAATTATAACACCGAGGTTTATTTGCTAATTGATTGAGGATTTACAATTATATACATTTATAACTTTACGATCATGGACGTACGCTGGAAAATAAATACCATTAAAGTGCATAACAACTTTTAATTTATTCCCGAGAATATTTTTATCCGTGTTAAGAACAGACATTAATAATTGTAGATATACGCTAAAAGAAAAAACACATAAAGTTGGCCACACTGAATCGAAAGTGTAGTTTTGTTTAAATCTAGAACAACCACAGTATAAAAAAAATACCAGTAGGCCGACTTGCTTTTTCATTTGGGAGAAATGCTAACAGTGCTATCTACTAACGATAAGGCCACCGCTTGTAACACTAGTTTTATTGTTATTATCTCCTGTATACGTGTTTTTTGTTTATGGTGTGTACAATAAAGAGTATCTATCTATCTCCTATTCGTAGCTACTTTTGACTCTACTATATTAAAGCTTTAACTATTATTTAATTATTTATTGAACAATTTACTGACCCAGTAGGGATTTTAACAATTTTTCGGAATTGTTTTTATTTCTTAAAGATTATAGCTTGTTGACTAAAAAAATAAAGTTTAAAAATGTGTGTATTTTTGATGAGTAAAATTACAATAGTAATATAATTCTGATTTTTCCCGCTAAAACATTACCGGCTGACATGACGTCACTAACAGCAAAACATTGGCCATGATCTATGATTGTATGTCCAATTGTCCAGTTTATGTGTTTTCGTAGGTACTTTTACTTAAATACAAACAATCAAAATCGTCGTGGCTAAGATCGCATACTATAATACAAATGCAGAGAAGCAAAAAACGACTTAAAAAGGGTACTAATTATTGCCTAAAATATAATAAACATACAATCTAACATATGTCCATGAACCTTCTTACATATACTAATACAAAGACAATGAATTCAAAATGTTATATAATAAAGATGTACGAGCTTCAATCAGATTTTAGCAGGCTTTCGACATAATCTTTGCCTTGAACTTTAAATACGGAAAGTGACGGAGCTTGTCTTATTTCCACGGGCATGGCATTCCACAACTCAACTGCTTGGAATGCAAAAGATTTGCCGTAGAATGTTTTGCAACGTGCAGAGGGCGCTTGCAGAGACAAATTATAGGTTGATATAAGATTACATGAATGGACGCTACTGTAGAATGTAAAGCAGTCTTTCAGATATCGTGGTGTGGCAGTGTTAAATATAATACTGTAAAGCAGTGAAAGAAAATGAGCATTCCGAAGAAAGCAAATGGGGAGCCACTTGAACTGTAGGAAAAGAAATTAATAAACAGTTGCAAATTAGGTATTTGAAAACTAGCCAAGTCAGATCTTAGTTTTGAACCAATTATCCTGAGAGTACAGTTTCATTTATTATGAAAATATTTCAGGATCGCCCATTAAACTTTTCACTCAACCACTCATTTAGATCTCACTTCTTTTGTTGTTCTGTAATAAATTCTATAAGTAATATTTAGTTTGATTTTAATTTCATATTTATATTTTTGATGGCATATTGTCGTCCTACTGGGGTTTTCATTATACTGTGACTGAGTCGCCTGCAGCTGCCGCTGCATCACGCTTCCGAAAAACGCGAGTCGCAGCTACTTTTTGAAGCGAGATGCAGCGACTAGACGCCTGTCGCAGCTTCTTTTTGAAGCAGGATACAGCAGCTAGACGCCTGTCGCAGCTACTGAAAGTAGCTAGTGTGAACAGGCTGTAAAACGTCAACCACAAAACGATGTCGCTTTGGGATACGATCAGTTCTATAGATAAATGGTAAAGTGGTATTAGGTTATGCAGATCAGTTGCACACTCTCAGAAGTGTAAGTATTCGATAAAAAACCGATAAGGTAGTAATTATTCGGCGATGTACAAGACTTCAAAGCCTTTTTCGACCAAGGGTGTCATTCATTGCCTACAAGCCTTTTGTTACGTTTCTCGATCGATTCCAGAGTTGGTACTCAGTCATATTATATCTTCTTATTCATCCCAAAGGTGCGAATTATACTTCATACAAAACCGAATTATACTGAGACTCAAGAACTTCAATAATGTAGGGTGTCCATGTCCAGCATTTTTACCCAAATGTCCGTCAAACTGGCTGATCTGTCTGGCTAGTAGATTTGGCGACCTGAGAGTCTATCGGTTAATTAGATTAAGATGGTTAAGATTTAGCGTAGACCCACCGGCAGCCCTGACTACGACTATCTACAAACGTTCAGTAGTGTCGTGACGTCACCCCAGTAATCGCTATGATTGATGGTCCTCCACCGCTGCACCGGGATACGATAAAATTTTCTCGGAATTTTCTCGGATATTAATCCGCGAAAATTCGGAAATCACAGTTGGTGATTCATTAGCAAATCGGATTGCTGTTTCAACAAATACATTTTTTGTGTAGAAAAGTCCATTCTAAAATAAGTTAATAGTACCTAAGCCGTAAAGCGGATAGAATGTTTTCTGTGCGATTCACAAATGTATTTAAAAGTAAGCAATCAAACTACACACTCATATGACGCCAGCAGGTCTACTACGAAAACAAACTCCGAATGATCGGATCCGACCGACAGCTGAATCGGATTGTAGCCTGCCACGAAAAACAGTCAGATCGATACATCTCGGTCGGAAGTTATAGACTTAGGTCGGATGAGGGTCGAATCGAACGAAACGGCCGATCCTATCAACCGACAGATTGTCTTTCGAGGTAGGAAAAGTCCATAAGTTCGGCCGATATATCGTTTATCGGACTTCGTAGTAGGCCTGCAGAGCTTATAATCTACATATCTAAGTCCCAAATTTCATAATAATCCGAGAGGATTGAACGCCAAACATCCTAATGTTTGATTACCTTACCAGTACCTTACTTTTTTTCTATTTGACTCCACATTTGTGGTAAGGACATCTAATCTATGGGTGGGGTTATCGGTTTTATTGTCTGTTCTGAGTGTTCGTAGTCGTTGCTTAACATCAGGCATCAGGGGAGATGATAGTCCAGCGCATACTACTGGGATAAAAAGCTTACTGTTTATTTGACAATAGGTTTTTTCTAAATTAAATGCCGATGAAGTTGTAGGATACTAGTTGTTTCTTAAAAATAACTTATTTTTCGATAAAGTACAATGAAAGGACGACCAAGATTTGAGCTCGATGATCAATACGTCTGCCATAACAACACAGTGCCACACTGCTATTAAAACTTACTAACTAGTTTACTTTAAGGAAAATAATTCTAACAGCACTAGCGCAGTATTCTTAACATTACAAAATTTTCATGAACCCAAACTAGGATTTATAGGTAGGGAATCTATTCAAAATAGGTACTTAACATTTTGACCAAAAGACGACAAAAAAAAAAGTTATTAATCCGTAATTTATGTTTCACAAAAAAAAATGACGAAGATACAGTGACGTCACGAATTGACACGATTTTTACGATAGAGTGACGTCACAACCCCCACCTCGGAAATTTGATGATCAATACTTTGTCAATTTTTGAAAATTTTATTCAACAAAAAATACGTGTCCCATAGTTTTCCATAATCTTACCTGACGAACTAATTACAATGGTATATTTTTGATCCTGTCGTCATCCCGATTGTCCAAGAATTACCCAGAACTTAGCATACCATCAAACAAATCTGTAAGCAATGCTACCTTCATAACTTATTGATTTATCGCCGAACTCAGAACACGAATATATCATTGGGAACTCGTCGGTCCCAGGGGTGGGCAGATGACGTGGGCACATTAAAAACTTTCTGTTGGCAGCACTGGACCGGCAACATTAGCACAACAATACTTTGCCGATCCGTCATCGTATGACTACTGATATATTTTAATGGAGATGTAGTTTTGTCCGGAATCGTTTTTCGCGGTTAGTATCTTGGATTGGATACTGAACTTAATTAAAACATATTTTTTTCTTTAACTGTGAGTGATTCTCGTTGTGATGCAGGAGCTTACATTAGCTTTTTGGATACCTTTGTGATGGGAACATTGGGACGACTTTTAGAGATAAATTAATTTTATTGTTTTATTTGATTATGTAATAATTTGAACATATACATTATAACCTATGTCACAAAAAATAAACATAGCTACTACTCTAATCACACTAAATTTAAAATGTATTTAATTACTAAAATAACTCAAACTAAATTAAAAATAATACTAACCAAAAAGTAAATATAATAAATACTCAAGAACAATTTCTTGTCCTTTATTTTATACCCGGATATTTGCTCAAAGTTACTTGAGATAAAAAAACTATACGCACATTTTTTCGGTATCGTTTAATCGATGTTAAATTATAGATCTGGATTATAGATAACATAGGCTTCTTTCTTGTCGTACTTTCTGCTTTAGTGATGCTTCAAATTCAGATTTAAATCTCAAATCAAGAGTGAAAATAACTGAGTCTTAACGTCTTTCGACAAACAATCGTCTCAAAATGTTTTAGATGTATTCATTTCGGTTATCATGTAAAGCAAACTAATAAATAAATAATAAATAAAGCACTATCCTAGGAATGTTAAAATGGGAAAATAGGAATGTTTGTTGCTTAATTTTGTTGATACGTATGACTGGAATGGGTCTTGATATATCTTATAAGAGTCATAGTCTGAAATAGCACGCACAAATGCTAATTTGTATACCGAAAAAAGTTACAAATATTGAAATACGGCTGAGCGCTGCTGGTAATGAAATAAAAATAAATTTAGCATAGAAAGCGCTATCATCACAGCGAGTGTACCCACAATACGGCCTCTATCAATCACTTACGGAAACCTATCAGGGCGTATCCATTATGCAAGAGATAAGTTCTTACAATACTCCACCTTGAGGGTAGGGACAACCTCGCAATCCCTAGAATATGTGCGGCGTACTTAGTGATACGCAACTTTTGTATATACCTAGCTACGAAACGCTAGGAACACTACGAAACGTCTAAACACTTTTCCTAACTACGTAACGCTACGAAACGCTTAAACGCTTTACCTAACTACGAAACGCTAGGAACACTACGAAACGTCTAAACGCTTTTCCTAACTACGTAACGCTACGAAACGCCTAAACGCTTTATCTAACTACGGAACGCTAGGAACTACGAAACGCCTAAACGCTTTACCTAACTACGGAACGCTAGAAACGCTACGAAACGTCTAAACGCTTTTCCTAACTACGGAACGCTAGGAACGCTACGATACGCCTAAACGCTTCACCTAACTACCGAAAAACTGGTCAAGAGTTCATCGAACTTTCGGTGTGTCATGGTGTGTCGTGTAAATTGTACATTTCTCAATAAATAACTTTAACATGTGTACTCGCAACGACTGAATGTTGATGGAAATTCACTTTGGGCAATCCTTAAACAACACGTCAGCTCATAACAGTGCCAATGACAGTGTCACTCGGCTATTTGAACATGAAGACTCCAAAACACTACCTTGCATTAATTAGACTGCGCTCGTCCACCCAGAGATATAATATGATTTATCTCATTGTCCAGTAGTTTTTCTTGAAACATTGTTCTTCAAACCAGAAAACAGTAATTACTGTTTCGCGGTACAATAACTAGCAAACAGGTGATACTTCCCCAGGCAGAGTCTACAAAGAGTTCTATACTACTATAAATAAGTTATTCCTTTTAAAAATATTTTATTGATAATACATGTCGTGGATTCAAACGAATTCGTCACACCATTATCCACGTGGTTACAGGGGTCGTCCGTCATCTTGTTTTCGAAAATAAGTCAGTGTCCACAACCATATATATTTAGCATAACATTACGTATTAAATAAGCAACAAATAATAAGTAAGTAAATAATTAAAACTAAGATGTCTTGCTTGTTAGAATGCCAGAAACGTGTTTTTTGGGATCACAACGATTCATACTAATAATTTTGTACCTCTAGTAAGTACATTCGAAAGGAACCCCTGCGGAAGTCGTAGTAAACCCCTTAACATTACCATAACCTTTATGGGAAGGAAAAAATAATGGGCCATTTCTGAAATGGCTGGTCTGGGGTCAAAGAAAGTTTGTCATTGTGTTGAAACAGATTGGGTCAATTGGGAGTCCATAAAGGTACGTCTATTGGTCTGGATTTAATGGAAAAAGGTTCTATGTTAGTTGTATTTCAATGAGAGGGTTTCCGACGAGACAAAAATAGTTCCACCGTACGCACTAGATGGCGTAGTGTAGATTTGGCAAGATCTGTCTCTACCATAGACTCTCAAAAGTGTAATCACAACGAAACCCCTCCCCATTTTCAAGGAAAAAATCTTATCTAAATTATTAAATTTTTAGAGGTTTCGTAAACACATCAATTATTTATTTTAGATACTTAAATTATAATTTTCTTCTTAGCTCAGCTGATTAGTTTGGTATGTCTACCTTCTATAAAAACCCCTAAACACATGAAGGAATTTCACACTGAAACAATTTTTCATCTTACCATTTGTGTTAAACTCTTAAAATATTGAGAATTAAATAGCCAATTAAGTTGATAATGTAATAAAAAACTGTTACTGATCACAATCCATTTTCAGTAAAAAATCTTTAGAACTCCCGATGTATCTCTCTATCTAGTCTGTGCTCCCGATCCAATAGACACCAACTAAGCCAAAGTAGAAGCGACAATATTTTATCCACAGACTACGTAGAGAGATACTCTCTCGGCTGATGGATTAGTATCCATAGCCAAGAAAAAATTAAAAAAATGTATATTTTTTCTATCATCAGGTTTATGAATTTGTTTTGAGATTTGCATGTTTTGGTATAGTTTTCATTCGAATAAAATGCGTACATGGATAAAGTAGTTTATTATTTATTACTAGAAGTCGTGCTTTCGCAAATTAAATGAATTGAGTCCCATTGCACCTACCGCTTTTGACAACAAACCGAAAGACCTAGCAGCGCCTCCTATTATCGTTTTATTGAACCATATCTTTTTGTCTCGTCGGAAAACGCCTCATTATACGCAATTCTTTCGTAGATTAGATACGTTTTTTGTCTGTCTTTTTTCAGTGAATTAAACCAAGACCTGAAAAGAAAAGAAAATATGTGGAAAAAAATAAATTTAAATAATTTTAGAGGCACCCTCAGAAGTTGTCATTGTGTTGAAATAGATTGGGTCAACTGAGGGAGTTCATAATGGGGTATTTTGAAATCTATTGGTCTGGATTTAATGGCAAAAGGTTCTATGTTAGTTGTTTTATGAACCATACGCAATTTTTTCATATATTAAGTACGTTTTAGTTTGTTTTTTTTTGTCTTTTTTTTGTACAATTAATTAAGTAGGTAAAGTAAAAGTATATAAATTTAAAAAAAAAATGTAAAGAAAGTTATTTCAATAATTTTAGATCACTAAAATGCAGTATTGCTTAGGATTTAAATAAATGTCATATTCCATATATTTATGCTTAGGCTTACGTGCTTGGGCAGTCAAATATTTGAGCAGCGTAGAATTGATTTAGGTATAATTTTGTTGATATTAGTGACGTCAAACAAACTCAAACACAAAATACAGCTGAAGTCCACATTTGTTATACGATGCGATGGTAAGCTACTCTGTAGGCAAGATATATAGCTCTGATATACTTACACAGGCTCATATACAGGATCAGGCAAACGGTTATGACATAAGTAAGCTTACACGTAGCCTCAAACAAGCATTTCTGACATAAGTAAGCTTCCCTGTTTGGTCAGAAAAGAGATTTGACATAAATAAGCTTCAAATGTAGAGTGAAGACAGACGGCTCTGCCAAAAGTACACCTAGAGTGCTCGCAATATAACTCTGCGCGTAGCAAAATATGGAACTAATTGACAGGCCGTCAACTTCTTGTTTACGTCAGTTGGCAAAAGTTTGTTTACGTTTGGTGTATTTATTAATTTCCAAATTAATTAATAACCTTTATTATGCCGAAAGTGATTAAAAGTGCTGGCCGTGGCTGGTTCTTGAAAATCAATCGTGGTTGTGAAGAAGAATGATACAATAAAGGGCCAAAATTGTAGTTTTCCAAACGGAGAGCTATTTGACAACTAATATGTAGGGATACCATAGCAATCAAATCTCCACGTATTATCGGCATATTTTAAAGCTGAGGCTTTAGGTGGAGGTGCGGCTTTGGGTTTGATTGTTTTATCGCTAATTTACCCGTGGGAAAAAATGTGAGTGCTTAAGACCGAATGTTAGAAACTAGTTATAAAAGTTTTTTTTTCATAATATACAAATCAAAATAGAAAACACAGTGACACAGCAGTGAAGATCAGCTGATTGTATCTTTCTCGCTCGGGTACACTCGGCGCTTCCATGTTCACCCGATCGAGCCTTTCACCTAACAGCGTCAGCTTCATTTATCACTTAAGGGAAAATCTGTGGGCGGTGCGCCAAAAGAAATTGTATTTAATTTTTTTTTCAACGTTAGCTTGGATGCTGTTTGATCCTTAACTCTGTATTAATTACTGTATTTTTATTATAGGTGTTTCAGAACGTACTGTCACGTGGTAATTAATGGACAACGCATTATACCACTGCACTCAGATAAATAAAGCGGCTACAATGGGCAATGTAAAAGAAGAAAGCCAAAAGTGGCTTAAGAAAAATGAAATAGATTTGGACGATTGTAGGACAAATCCGCAATTACTCGAATAAAGAGGCACAAAGAAGACCCACTATACCAAGTAAAATTATTGTTAAAGGAACATGGACAGGAACTATTGCGGTTACCGCCGTGATTCATCGTGATTTTAACCCTATTGAAAAAAGAAGATGATTCTATGGAAACCAATGACTCATAAAATAACGTTCATGCGCCAAATTTTCAAATAGTGTTACTTATGGTCTCAATAAAAGATTTACAACTTTAAATTAAATTCTTGTTATTTCGATGTGAAGTAAACTCTTTGGTTACATGATGACGGTTAGTTAATATGACAGTTAGTTGTGTGATGGATGTTAGTTATGAGAGTATCTCTCTACCTAGTCTGTGTAGTTATGTTAAAAAATGTATACTATAGTGCTCGCAGTATTAGTCTGCGCGCGACTGGTGGCGTACTTAATGTTGCCAGGTCAAGCTAATAGGTTCCCTTTCCGTTCATTGGGAACTTACAACTTCATAAAACAGGTACGGGTAGGGATTTTTCAGGGAAGCAATTTAAATAACTACACGACAACTGAGACTCAAGTACGAATGTCTCAAAAAATCTTTCATTTTCAACCTACACCAGCTGGGCTAGCACGGGGAGTGGACTAATAGTCTTTCCACCATTTTAATCCACCTGTCAGTGGATATAATAATCATTTCCACCTTGCATAGCATGGCAACAGGGGGAAAGGATAAAATGTTTCCACTTGACGTTTGTCGTGGACATTATATCACGCTACTCCCCGCTGTATAGCACGGACTCGGGAAAACGAAGATAAATACTCTTCAATTGACATATGACAGGGGACAAACTATCGTCTGATTTGGAGGTGGGGATATAAGTAAATCTCTCTGAAACATAATGTCGCGAGCATATTATAATTATATTTTAATTATATAATTACTCATTTTTATATCTAAATGCGTTCTCTATACTAAGGTATGTGATTTAGATGAGAAAATGTTTTATAGTCGTTTACAAAAATATAAAACCTACATATAAAACCTCAAAACGCAGCACAGAAAAAAAATAAAAGTAAAAAGAGCGAACGTTGACAGAAAAACTGATGATTAATACGTCATTTTTAGGGTTCCGTAAAACGTAAAAACGGAACCCTTATAGATTCGTCACGTCTGTCTGTCACAGCCACTTTTTGCCGAAACTATGAAAACTACACTGTTTAAACTTTGTAAGTACAAATTTTGGTTGGTAAAATTAGAGTTGCCCCCATACTGAGAAATGAAACTCATCAAACCTACACGTGTGGGGGTGTCTATCGATAGGTCTTCAAAAATGATATTGAGGTTTCTAATATAATTTTTGTCTACACTGAATAATTTGCGCGAGAGACACTTCCAAAGTGGTAAAATGTGTGCTAACTTCTAAAGTAAGAGAATGAAAAAATATATGATGTACATTACCATGCAAACTATCAACGAAAATTGGTTTAAACTCGATCTGATGAGTAGTTTTTTTTAAGTACGTCATAAATACACTATCATTAAAACTTCGATCAAAGTTACAACGAAGTACAAGAACTATGTGTACTATGCATATTATGTTACTTGCTGCAACGGAACCCTTCATGGGCGAGTCCAACTTGCACTTGGCCACTTTGTTTTCTTATAACGGCAATACTGAAGTGATAACGCTACTCCCGCCGTATATCCACCGTGGAATAACTATCCACCGGCGAGTCCGTGCTCTGACAGTGGACAAAATTGACAATGGGGAAAGAGATTATTTCCTTTCCCGGTGGAGTAATTGTCAACTGCCCGTGCTAGCCCCGCTGGTTGAAAATGACAGATTTTTTGTAATGTAATAAACTATAATACAGTTTTCCTGGTGGTAAGAGACTCAGACAGCCTGTACCAATTATCAATGATACTTGGTCATACTGAACCAAACCAGCACTGCAACGGCGTTAATTACTTCGAGACATTCGTACTTGAGTCTCAGTTGTCGTGTAGTTATTTAAATTGCTTCCCTGAAAAATCCCTTCCCGTACCTGTTTTATGAAGTTGTAAGTTCCCAATGAACGGGAAGGGAACCTATTAGCTTGACCTGGCAACATTAAGTACGCCACCAGTCGCGCGCAGACTTATACTGCGAGCACTATACCTGTACTATCGCAAAAAAGGTCCTGACATGAGTTCAGACAAGGGCTTCTGGTATAATTTAGTTTACCTGTAGAGTTAGACAAGAATATGATATAAATAAGCTAACGAGTTGATCTATCGAGTGACTTTGTTGCTCTTTTTGCAAGATTCAAAGTGGAGAAATACAGCTACCGTGTGTAATAGACGTTGTTAACAACCTTTTTAATACAAATAAAAGTTTAGTATAAAGTTCCAGAGTGTCCCCTTCGGACGTGTGATGAAATGCGACAATCTAAATGACGTGTGTCACAGACGTGGTAGAGGGGTCTTAAAGGGACACACGACACTTAAAAATGGCAAGCCATTTACCATTCTAACGATTCAGTATGCCTATTTCTCTCACTCTATTCCTATTTACTTGTTTTCCCAGCTATTGCTAAAAACTTGAAAAAATTCGATAGTAACGACAATGCTGCCATTTAAAGCACTAGATGTATATAGGTAAGTAATTGTTTGTAATGTTAATTGTATGTTTCTTTTCTGGTACAAACCAAAGTATTTCTATCTGTCTTTATGCCATAGATACCGGCTAGACATGATTCTTTTGAGTGATGCTTGTCGTTGTTAAATAGGAGCCCAGGAGCTGAGGCTAAACAAATTTTGATTGACTGCCGTACAGAGTAACTGTTAAACAATTGTGGCGTACTACATCTAGCCCATATCATGTTTTTATAATAACGAAGAAGCAGAGCTACAGGTCGAGAAAAACAACCATCTGATAACACGTCTGCTTATACCACCACATTGCCACTCTGTTATTTAAACAAGTAGATTCCATAATACTAAGTACCTCCCATGCTGAACTGCCCTCATCACCCAGAGGTATATGATGATGTATTTAATCGCCCTGTAACTTGTCTGGAAACATTTCCCTTTAAATGGGAACACAGTAATGTTAGCACATTACAGCTTGGTGGTACTTGAAGGAACTGGCAAAAGTGTAGTACTTCCCCTGGAGGAGTCTGCAATGAGACTACAAAACTTGTTTCCTAATGGACATTTCGAAGACGATTTTAACAACAAACCGTTATGAATCCTATTAGACATTTTTTTTATAGCATAGAGTGACAAGACTAGCAAGACATGTGCCTGTTGACAAGCAACATGCCTGCATATAACAGGACAGTGACACGCAGCTATTGGCACATGAAGAGTCCAAATCATTATCTAGCACTGCGCTGCGCACTTGTCACCAGGAGATATTATGAGGTATTTGATCTCTTAGCCCAGTAATATCTTTGGAAATTTAAAATTGGACTTGCAACACATCTCTAATTAAATGAAACTTTAGCTAGCTTAAGTTAATAGATTAATTTAGCTCACATAAAAAATACCAATATCTAGAACCAACAAAGTGTATAGAAAAGCTTGCCATCTTTTCACCGCTCGTAAGTCCGAGTAAAGACAAAGGGTCTGCGTTGCCCTCTAGCAAGGGATTCCGGTTGCCTCATGGGACTCGAGGAATTCTCGAGATACAGAGTGAGCTACTTTAACACCAAGATTGGAATTGTGAGAAATTTCCAAGAAATTCTATTCTCTGTTGATTGGAAAGGAAAATCATACGATGACTTTCGTGTAAAAGAAATCAATCAATACATTGTTTAAAATCATTTCATATTCAAATCCAATTGAATTTAATCTTTTTTTCGTTATAACCATAATGTGGTGGCACAAAGGCTCACAAAGGCTAGCACGTGTTCCCGAAAAAAATATGTTCTTTTTGGTATTTTCAAGATTATTATTATTGAGAGTCTAAACTTTAGTTTCTCAGAGTTTTTACTCTGGTTAATTGAAATAGATTATTATTAAGAGTAAGATTATTATTATTCAAGATTATTATTATTATTGTGTCCCAGTGTTGAGCAAAGGCCTCCCTACCCTCCTTCCATTTTTGTCTGTCTTGAGTCAAAGTAGGCCAGTCTTCTACGTTTAAGGTGTTTGTCAAGATCGTCCCGCCATCGCCTTTTGGGTCTCCCGCATTGTCGTTTCCCATTTGGCTGCCACTGGGTGGTGATCTTAGCCCAGCGATCGTCTGACATTCGATAGACATGTCCAGCCCAGTTCCAATTCAAATTGCTGGCCTTTTGGGTCACATCAGCTATTCGTGTCTTTGAACGCAGTATGGTGTTTCTTATGCGATCGGTGAGCTTCACTCCCAATATACTGCGTTCCATAGCTCGTTGGCAAACCGCGAGGCCGGACCTTAGATTCTCTGTCAAAGACCAAGTCTGCGCTCCGTTAGTCAAGTTAGGGATAAAGCATACGTCCATGAGCCTGCGTTTGAGGGATAATGACATGTTGCCCTTCATAAGATCTTTAATAGACCAATAGCTCTTCCAGCCACTTTCAATACGGCGTTTAACTTCTCGTTCTTGTCTTGCCTGGAATGAGGCTAATTGGCCTAGATACACATACTCATTGACATATGCAATCTCTACGTTATCAACTAGAATTTTGCACTTTGTGTTGTTGGTCATCAGATTGGTCTTCGATATATTCATCTTCAGTCCCACATCACGGCTTACTTTGCTGTAATTTTGCAGCATATGACCCAATTCGGAAGCTGAGGAAGAGAAAAGGACGATATCGTCAGCAAAGCGGAGGTTAGTTAGTTTTTTATCTCCGATGAGAATCCCTTTCTCTTCCCAGCCCGTTCTCTTCCCATTTTCAAGATTACTGCCATTAAATGACAAACTCGTAAATCCACTTGAAAATAAACCCTGAAGTACAAGCGGGATTCGTATCTACGATTTCACGCTTTTGAAATCGGACAATAAAATCGTATCCAATCGAGTTCAAAAGATCGATTCCGATTCAAAAATGGAATAGAACCTCCGAAAAATATTCATAAATTCAAGTTTCGAACGTGCGCCGCATACGAAAGTCGTTAACCAGCCAGTATGGTTGTGCTTGATGCTAGCCAGCAATATTTCGCTTACGACCGCCGAAGAGTTGTTTACAACGGCGGCGCATCCCTAGGGAGGGGGTGACCTCTCAGGAAGGGGTGAGCCGATAGATTTACCGTTTTTCCAATTAGGGAAATAGCTGACCCAGCTTCGTTCAAGTTTATTAGCTTGCCAGAGTGTTATCCTTTCTTCTTGATCAATGTTCGGATATTCATTGTTTTATTTTTTGGAGTCGGAGAAAGATTATTGCTTGAAATGTTAGTCTGCAAGTATATTTGTAGATATTTTACCCCGTGTTGGCTTCGAAATAGTCCCTGTTATATTGCTCCACCATACAACCATGAATACTCCATAACTAACAATAAATTAGATTTAGATAATACCAATGAGTGGAATGCTAATATTTTAGCTTTTAAATAATTTTTTTTAGTAAAAATTAAACCGAAAGCGTTGATTTAACTTTATTTTCTTAAAACTGCAATATTAAGAATTATCTTAATCTATCCGATATAAATAAATATCAAAGTCTTTTAAGACCCAACAATTACCGTTTTGAAAGATAAAGAATTTTCAACTTTATTTACATAGATTTAAAAGTGAATCGTCGTTGATCCGTTTTATTCGTCATTATAGCAGCCAAGTTCATAAAAAAAAGTCCTCTCTGAATAGTAGTACAAAATCACTGTTTGAAGTCTGATTTCGGTCAGATCTTACGACAATAGAGACTAACTTCAATATTTTCCTCCTCATCAACATTTTATTTTCAATACAACTCTTAAAGAAAAAAAGAGTTTTCCTTAAACTGTTAGTTTCGTATCGCATGCGGTTTGATGGCAGACAAAATAAAATATATCCTCGAGGCGTAATACAGGTAGCCAGCGATCATTTCACTACGTCGCGGATACTTACACCAATAATCTTGATCCTTATAATAAAAAAGTTGTTTAGATTAAACGCATTTGACCACCAACTCGCCTGATGGTAAAGCACGGGGTAGTTTCGAGTGATGTAGGCTGACCTAGAAAATAGATACGTGATATTATTATTTTGCATATAATAGTACATAAAAAAGAAATAAAAACACAAAAATATAAGAAAAAAGTGATCTAATCGTGTAAAGAAATTTTCCCAGTTAATTCTGACTAACCTATTCAGTGTGACTTTGAAATCAGTGTTTTTGTGCGTTTCAAACAGTAATTTGTATTTTTGAGCAAAAATATATTAATTTTATTTACTAAAAGATATACCTTCTGATTGTTTATAAAATGTATCTTCTCGTGTTTCTAGCCTAGCCTAGCTTGTTGTGTTTTAGCCCTAATGCGTACCTACATATACAACGTGGTGGATTTACCCCCAACAATATTTTAACAGTCCATTCTAACACTGATGTAGACTTCATCACCCAAGGTCTCTTTCCCCTCAGCACGCTAGATCACGAGATAATTCGAGTCAAAGTTTGACGTAAAATTTCCACCAAATCACCAGCTTCAACCCTAAAGCATGTACAGCAGACAAACGACCTTGCCTCCGACGCCGCGACGACGTACAAAAATCCGTGAGGGGATCTGGCCATTAGGAGTATGTCAAATGAAATAACAACCGAAAAATTGAATTTTTTTATGGAAAATTTTTTTTTAGCTTTCATGCCTAATTTTCACATACGTGATTCAAAACTTAATGTAGATGAACTACCATAAATATTGTTGCACCTTTCTGCAACACCTTGTATAGTTAAAAGTTAACTTAGCTACGAGGATGTCTAAATTTACTACAAAAGAAACTGATAAAAATAACAACATTTAAGCCAAATATAGCTGAAATTAATATTCACCACACAAAACTCAAAATTAATTTTCAACCGGATGATGCGTAAAGTATCAAAATCACACATTCCTCGTACATCTAATTCGGATACACGTATCCAAAATAATGCCAGTAAAGAATAATGTATGTTTATTGAAATTCGGCCATTATTTTAATAGGACATCCGGTCGAATGCTCTCCACAGAACTGACTAATGGCAACCAACATCCACCTTAGAATAATGTCGGGATATCGACTCGAAATTAACGGTTTAGACCAATCTGGCCTCTAATTGCACGCATATAAATGCTAATTTCGTATGCTAATTCGCAGGTGTGTGATGCCTTTGTGCTACTTGTGCAATACTTACTTTCCTTCGTTAAGGAACAAAGGTATTGTTTTGCATGCATTAGTGAGGAGAAAGAGTCTGTTCATCACGCGAGCCTCTTAATTGGTAGGTTACACATAGCAGGAGACTGCAGTGTTCGGAAATTGTGATGCACAGTTACGCTTTAATTGTGTGGCTGCGTTTTTGACGCATAGTCATTTTTTTGGAATGGCGAGCTTTGATATACCCTTCTATTCTATTTTTTTTTTAACTTTTATAGGTTTACACTTGACCGCTATCTCGCCTAATGTTAAGCGACGATGCGGTCTACGATGGAGCGTGTTTACCTAGGAAAAAACCGATTCTATTATTTATTCTCACTCTCATATTTCCTTTTCATACGACGGTTGCTTGGACGATCTCACCCTTAGCGATAATATTCCCAGCTGTTACTTTACTTTTAGGTGTTTTTGTACATTTTGATTTTTCTATCTAAGGTTCTGCTAGGCTCAATTCATTCGATTCGCAGGTTTCATAGTAATGTTTTGTATTGTTTAAAACTATTATATTAGTAGTGGCGACCGGTGCATGTGATATTTGAAGCTATACTGACCTTCGAAATAGAAGTCTGCATGTATCTTTCCGATAAAGTTACAATGATTTCAGCAAATTATCTTGTAAAACAGACGACCCACATCGATGGGTCGTGCGAAATGGGTTATTCTCAATCAATTCCCAAAAACCAAGAGGTTCTTAACTCGATAATTTTTGTTTATTTTTATTGCATCGGCTTCGAAAAAAATTACAATTAAACAGTGTTTTCACAGACATTTTTTTTGAACACGTTTTTAAACTAGGTTCTAAATTTGCTTAGAATTTTAAGTCATTGTTGATGTTTCAATCTGTGGGCAAAAAATAACAACCAAACGCTGCATCATAGTACGATACTGTATCAAGCAACTGCTCACCATTGTTCCTGACTGGCTGATTTCGTCACTTTCCTACAGGAAAAATAAAAAAGATTGGCGCAAAACGTAACCAATCTGCATAAAAACAACACAAAGACAAGCTCCCCATTGCAATCGTCTCCGAAGCAGTCTCGTTCGATTCAAATATTAAAATTTAATCGGGCGGTGTCGCGCGTCGAATTAGGCCCTCTTCGGGGAATGCCGCGGATTGAATAACAGTACAGAGGTGACATTACACTTCTATTGTATAAAGGTACCTATGACAGTTGATATTAGATGGCCTCTATATCCTACAGAATTTTCGGCAGTACCGTACTAATTTACATTTTCTGGGTTATTGTTACACACAAATGTATAATAGAGTTTACCTCGACCCGATGCATACCCGAAGGCGGAATGCCTTCCTTGCCTTGCCTTGCCTAGGAATATACTTACTATAAGCATAAAAATATCATAAAGTATGGCTGCTTAACTTTTATTTTTTATACATATGTATGTATTTTGTAATTGGTATTTCTTTTGTGTAATTAATTAATTTTAGCACGTATCTAGGACGGTAGTGTTCCGTTCTTACTCCTAAAAAATGTCGTTATAACAAAAAAAAAATTGGCAGTCATAGGAACTGCCGATAGAAGTGAAAACTTGCTGTTGCCCTGGTACTGGTACCTAGGGGCAAACGCAACTCTTTTATATTTCTATTGTCCTGGTATCTGGAGATAAACGCTGGGCTGTTGGAGGTAGGTAATCGAAACTCTTTACTGTTTCTGTTGCCCTGGTACCTACCTGGCCGTTTTTACCGAGCTTACCCGAAGATTTCATATCCGATCCGATCTATTATCATATCCAAGCGTGACGATTGATGAATCCATTTCACAGCCCACGAAAATTCTGCCTATAGCGCGCCTAAAGAAGTTTTCAGTTTAACAATAATCTGAAAGCGATCAGTATCGGTGGTAATATTGCCTTTTATGCCCAGAGTGTTTTATTAATTAAATTTAAATCACAATTTCATTTATAAAAAAAGGTTTTGTGTTGTTATTTGTTTTGTGTCATAGTAAACTTTGTTGGTGACATCAGCATACATTATGTTCTACTATTACCTACTAGTTTAGTATAGTACTACCGACTACAGTGGTCTACAAGTCTAAAAAAGTATTTCTAATGTAAGTTAAAATCAAAAATAGATAAATTTTTGTGCCTTTGAAAGAGTAGCTACTCTTTGCTCAGTTCGCAGGCAGTGATACGGACAACACAGTAATTGCCGTCGAGACGAAGAAAAGTGATATTAATTCCGTTCTCGCTTCCATAACGCGATTCTGAATGATTTACAAGACTCGGCGCTGTCCCGGCAGGTATTAACTCCAATTTCTACTTAATATTTCATTTGTGACTCCGGGGAAACGTTTGAAGATACTCAATTGTTTTTGTTGACGTTACTACAATTTGTTTTGTTAAGCTGTTTTTATATGAAATTGGTAGGTGTTGTGTTCGAAATTTAAACATTTTCATCGAATAGTGAATTAATGTTTAAAAGCCCTCGTATTTTGAACATTGATTTCGAACGCTGTTACCTTTTTGTGTAAAATTTAATTCTACAAATCATACCTACCAATGACAAAGTTTGGTTGTTTGGATGTTAAATGGGTTGAAATTTAGAATTCAGTTAGGTCATAGTTTGGAATAGCACACGTTTATAACGGGAACAGGAATTACGCGGGTAACACCGGGGGGCGCTGCTAGTCAGTTTACAAATTTTTGAATTTTATGACGCCAAGGAAGTGTAGTCACCGCATTTCAAACAGTTCTTCAAGGCTTGTGAAACCCAAATATTGATATTTCTTTATATCAAATCGGTGAAAATATTTTCATTGAATACTAAGGAATACCTACATGCCAAATATTTAGTTCCGGTTTACGCGACCCAAAAAGTTCTATAATTTTTGAGCAAAGCAAACCAAACCAGAATTTTTATCATGTGTTTTCTTCTTACATATTTATATACTAACCTCGTAGGTATTCTCACTAGTCCTTTCTTAGTTTCGTCATCATCATCATCAGCCGCAAGACACCCACTGCTGAACATGGCCTCCCCTTTAGATTTTCAGAATAAACGAAGTACCTGAATAACCTGCAACCAGCGGTTTCCAGCGATCTTTATGAGGGCATCTGTCCATCTAGTAGGACGCCGTCCACCATTGCGTCTATCGGTTCTTGGTCACCACTCGACAATCTTTCTTCCCCATTGGTTGTGGGTTCAGCCACTTCTCGCTTTGACTTTTTCACTTTTAGAAATATCCTCATTTTAGATTCTATCACGCAAACACACTTCGAGCATAGCTCTCTCCATGGCTTGGTGCATTTCTAAGGTTACCTGGAAGAAATCGCGATAAGGTGCCAACTGTCCTGCTAGTTTTAAAATTTGTTGTTGACTTTTTTCCGTGTATCCCTCTTTGGGGTATCAAACTTTATCATTACATCGAGCTTAAGTAGTGCTTGGAATATGGAACTTTATAATCATAATTAACAGTCTATACCCCACTCCTGGATATAGCCCTCTCCCATGGTTCGCCACTCAGTCCTATCTTCAGCTTTACACCTCCATCCACTGTCTGCTTCCTTCCGTTTACCTACTTATAAAAAAAAAGATTAATATGGGTTAGACATTGACTAGCCTTGTGCATCAGTTGATAGGAAATCAGCTCACAGAACTAGAGTTCTTTCGTACAAACAATCAAATATTTAGATTAATATAAGTATTATATCAGCTACATAACTAGTCCCCATAGTACAAGATTAACGTTTGAGGTAAAATAGTGTCGTGTGAAATGGCAAGCAAAATGTGTTTGTTATTTTATTGACAGCGCCCCGCTGTTTAATCGCGTAGTTCCCGGTTTGCGTTTTGTTTTTAATTTTGCCACTTTAAAGATTAGTATTCCAAACTATAATCTGTTTCCTTTTTGACGTGATAACGTCTTATAATTCGATGAAGCCGGCTGCACGCCCGCAAAACATGACGTCATGTAACGTTACCGCCATAGATTAGATAATATTTACCGCCGTTAACTCGCCTTATTACTTTTCGCACCATCTAGTGAGTGAAATGTGTATTACGTTCAAGGAGTCTGTCCATGTTTTAGAAAAGCGACGATATGAAGTTAAGAACTTGTGCTAGTACAATGATGTATCCAGAGATGGCGCTTTGAACAGCTTTTCAAAAAGCTTCAGAATGTTTTACCTAGATGGCGCTTAACACAAATACTAGACGTTGTCACGTTCAACTATAGTCAGTAAACCGACTTTACAGACAACCATTTTTTTTATCGTACGTAGGTCCGCGTGGTCAGCGTCACTTACCATCTTGGTAAAATACGTTTTTTTTTCGATCCTAATTTCAACCCGACCCGTTAAACCGCTCCAACGTGATTGAGCAAAAACCACATAAACACGCAAAATTCCACCTTCATACTATCTATTAGTAGATTTTTTAAATCTAAATTCATATATTATCTTAGTGCGCCATTAGATTTTGGGCAGTTTTTGTAATACATTAAAGTAAACCTGATAGCTTTTGTAGAAGTAAAAAAATGTCATTTCACTTTTTTTTACTTATTTCAATAAAATGGCTAAACTCTCTCCTTCACGTAACGCTAACATATTTTTTTTCTTAATTATGAATAAAATGTTTGAAAAAAATGTTTGTTTATACTCGCTCCTCCTATCACGCAGCGCGCTCCCGTGGATGTGACCCGGCCATGTCGTCGGTCGCTGCGATCGATACAGCCTCCTGCACTTGAGCTTTTTGCTACCCCCCACCCCCACCCCTGAGGGGGACCTACCGGGGACCTTTCCCCCCAGCCCCCCAGTCTTGGGCGGAGATGTTATGTTGCCGTTTTTATGTTTATTTCAGTTTTATTCGGGAAAAACGTAAGTGAATTAGCTGCTTTTGTTGAATGTACTTAGTGGGGGATACCTTTATATTCCTTATATGGAGCTTTTTCTTTGAAGTGAATTAACGAAATGGCTAGAATAAGTACCTACGCATTTCTTTATTTCAATTTACAATTTTTGGTGTCTTAAATCTTATAAATATTCTAAATTAAATATTTACTTATTTATTTAGTTCACCAGCACATCAAAATAGAAAAAAAAAAATAGTTACAGGGCTCAGTGCAACAATAAATAGAGGCTTAGTCATCATGTAATTTAAATTTAAGCCAAGGAGCTGAATTGTGTAAAATAACTATACCTCATTCCAATTCTCTGTGAATAAAAGGTAAACAAATCGATGTCACTCAAAATATGACAGACCAGCATTTCTCAACCATTGTTTTACAAGATAGTTTGTAGTACCTTTCATTGCTTGCCCTTTTAAATTTTCGCCGCATAAAAAGGCTAAATATATATGTATGCATATCATAAACACCCAAATAAATGTTCCCACTGCTGCTGGGACTTGGAACAATCAACACATTGCCGCTGTAAAAAATCGTCAGGCACAAGAATCTGCAATTGCTGAACATTTGATTGATGCTAAAACTGGTCATTGGATCGAGATCCACGACCCGAAGGTTCTATCTACCGAATGTCATTACTACGCAAGAATGGTTCGGGAAGCATTGGAAAATAAAAAACATAGGTATATATTTCAACTACGACGCGATGACCACGATGTCAATAACCGAAAACTAACCAGTTTACGGTTATCGGCGTCGCGAAATCCTCTAATAAATAAATGTGTGCATAGCGCACTTAGTTTGGAGAAACCTGGTGATATGGTTAGTCTTGTGTGTAGTGTTAGTCACCGTGCAATTTTTGAAGCCCAAATGAGGGTAGATGGAGATTTCCTCTCATTTCATAATGAGAATATGGCGGGCATACGTACATTTATTTCCCCCACGTAAAAAAAGGAAAGGCAAAGCATTTGAGTTCGGAGAAGAATGTAACACTAGAAGAAAAGTAATTTAGATGTTTCCTTATGTGAAAACGTTCCTTTTATTTTTAACAATAATTAAATAAGACTGGCCTCGTGGCTTAGTTGGTAGTAGCTCTACCTGCGAAGCCGAGGGTCGTGGGTTCGATTCCCACCCAGTGCAAATATTTGTGTGATGAATTCAAATGTTTGCACTGTGTCTGGGTGTTTCTATGTATAATAAAAATGTATTTCAAACTATATAAGTATTATATCAGCTATCTGGCCGCCATCACACAAGTTTTGCTTAGTTTGGGGTCAGATGGTATTGTGTGTAAATTGTCCACCAGTATTTATTTATAAAAAAAATATCTCGTTCGAATTGTCCTCGTACTACCCAAAACTGATCATTACACTATGACGTAATATTCTGTAAACACATACAAAAGTTTCGATCAAAATAACACAAAATGTATGTCATTTTAGAGTGAAAACTATACATGCTTTTGATAGTAAACAGCGTAATGTGGAACACGTATTTAGAGGTTTGCGATTTTCTCTCAACTCGTTACGACACAAGAAACCTTTTTCTCGGAGTTCTTTAGTCATACTCTTACTCTTTTATTGATAACGAGTAGTTGCATGTCATATTCAAGGTATTCAAATATTGCCAATACAAGTCAATAATTTAAAAAAAAGTAGACGTCAATTTAAAATCCCATTACAATAAAAATCAAATAATACATTATATTAAAATCAAATTACATTATAATTAAAAATTCTAAATTAATGACAAAAATAAATAGAGTAAAATTAATCCATACTGGAATATAATGGAAATGGGCATTTTCACAATATGGGCATGATGGGCAATATGGGTATGTTAGAAAAATAGGCGCGTACTTAATAAGAATAATTTGATGAAAAGAAGTATAAATGTCTTGAATGCAACATTGAGAGTTTGAGAAACACAGATCAAATTGCTAGTACTTAAAATCATATTTCTATCATCCTACCATTACTTTATATAACTTTTAAAATAAGATAGTATAGAATTATTTGATCAATACAAATCTAAGTATATGGTATTTAAGATCGCAATAAAGTCGAATTCTATTTGTGAAAAATATTTTAAGGCTATTTCATAAAAATACTAAGATTAAACGATGTTTATGTTATGGTATCACCTTTGTTTTGGTTTGTTTTGGTTTTCTACACAGCTTATTGGAATGCACTATAAGTACCTAAATTTTTATGAGTTTCTGATTTTTACAACTAGTTTATTTAAAAAAAATGTACCTACTTGGTATAAGGTGGTATACCAAGTCTAATTTTTTCGACTTATTTTCTCTTTGGTATTTATTTTATACTTATTTAGTGAAGTTAGTAAATATACTGTTGCAATGGGATGAGTATTATTTAGTATGAAGTGTATATTAGGTTTAATAACCGCCGTATATCGCCGCAGTATATGATCACGAAGTAACAACATACGTCATACGTTTTCTTTACCCAATATCAACCTTATGTCATAAAGAAGTGAACCGACCGCGATCCCTCCCAAGGCTTTTTACTCAGTGACAAAACCAAGTTGTCTCTCTCTGCCACGCCCTTTGGCGACAAAGCCTTAAACCACGCCCAATGCGACATTTTCCACCAATCGTAGACGGGCGGTTTTTTATAGCCCATGTAATCTTGGGATGTGAAAAGTTTAATACGGGTCTTTGGGCGGGTTTTCTTTGGCAACGGAGGTAAAATCGTTTTTGTGTGGGCGGTTTTGGGTTTAGTAAAGTTTATTACTCGTATTGTGCTTTATCATATACGTATATTGCATATGAAGATGTTTCTAGAAGGTTACGTGGGGTCATATAGTACGTTACGACATATGCACGTTGGATTAATATAGCTTTTTATAAATGCATCTAGTAGGTTATACCTTTGGTGATATGGTGGTAAAAACGTTCGATTCACAATCTTGAGATCGTATGATCAAATCCCGCCTGCGCTTCTGAATATTTTTCCAAGTATAGTACAAGCTCTTATCATTGGTTTTAAATGTATAGGAAAATATAGTGAGGAAACCGACAAGTTTGAACAAATTTAATCTTTAGAGGATGACTCCACCATCTCATAATTCACGGCTTGGCCGTCGTGGTCAATTATACCTTTCACTCTCTCCTTGTGATAGAAGGCCCTGACTGCCAGCTGGTGGAACATTAGGGAGCTATTCTTTATTATGTAAGTATGCACCAACATATACAAAAACTTTACTTGCTTCGGTCGCGCTATAATGAATGACAAGTTCGGATTTTTGAAAAAACATTGTAGAGATGGGACACGGGAAGCGCAAGGCATCCGCCTAATGGTGAGCAACACGCCTGCCCATAACAGCACAGTGCCACTTAGCTTTTACAACTTGAAGACTCCAAAACACTACCTAGATGGTTATAATCTTGAGGTCTTCAAATCGAGAGTGAATCGGTTTCTTCTGTGTAAGCACACTCCATCGTGGACCATATCGTTGCTTTACATGAGGCGGGATGGTGGTCTAGTGTAAATCTGTATAAGTAAAAATAAAAACTTAAAATATTGACTTTGCTTTGTTGTACATTGTCTCGTAAAATATACCTCGGTCTATCCGTAAATGAGATGATTTAAACAGATTTAAAAATAGACTCATGACTTCCTTTTCTCAATAACATGCGAATATTTGCGTATATTTCAGTTTTAAATAGTTTAAGAATATGTATTAATCCAGTAACTTTGTCGCCTGCAAGTATGGAGTAGGATGCGTTAAATCCGGTAGATCTGATTTTTTGCAGACTTGTTCATGATGTTGGCCTAATGATTATCCCAAGTTTGTGACCTCGAGCGACGAACGCAACATTGTCAAAAATCGAAAAAACCACGAAAAAATCGTTTATTTTTCAAATTTCGCGATTATAACCCTAAATGACTAGATTTTGAAAAAAAATTGTTATGGCGTTTATAAAGTAGACTAAATTTGCTACAATATGATACTAGAATTGTCTCTGTACACCCAATAGTTTCTGAGAATAAGTCTTTCAAAGTTTATAATTTTTTTAAAACTTCGCAATTTTTTGCAATATTTTAACTCCTACTTGACCACTTTGTGGCACAGTTACTGCGGTTTTAAACCCCCGACCAAAAAAAGAGGTGTTATAAGTTTGACGTCGAAGTCTGTCTTTGTATCAGACAGACACACATACAGGTCTGTCTCCCTGTGTATCTGTCTGTGTGTGTATCTGTCTATGGTACCGTAGAGCTCAAACGGATGGGCCGATTTCGATGCGGTTTTTTTTATTTGAACCCGCGTGTTACCCGCGTAGTCCCCTTTCCTATTATTGTGCCAGGATAAAAAGTTTATTTGTTCTGACAGACTATATTCTACATGTATTCTAAATTTGAACCCGATCCGTTCATACGATACGACGTGATTAAGGAACAAGCATCCAAACATGGACATCCATAATATTAGTAGGAAATATATCGAGACTGCACTGCATAATGAAATTTCAGGAATCATTCTAAAACCCATCAAATACGTTATTCTGTCCTCTCACCTCGGGCCGCGTTCTCCCACATACACACAGATAACAGATGACGTATAACGACCCCACCCCCTCCCGCCCGGGTCAGGGGGGGAACCTTCCGGCGCTCCTTTTATTCCGCTCCAGAGCCTTTGTTCGTGGCTCCTGAAAAAAGAAGTTAGTTCGCTCTTTTATTTGTCAGAAGTCATTGGGTCAGGCATGTTGAATCTTGTAGATTCATTTTTTAACCGATGCCACATAAAGATGGTACGAGTCTCGAGTAGTTACTCTGTACTGTTCAGTTATTTATCTGTCTATACCATGGACGTATAAAAAATGTCGGACGTAGTCTCGCTAAGACAAAAACGGTGTCAATAGAGTCGGTCACATATGCACGTGTGCGTTGTCACTGATAGGCTGACAAGCACACAGATACACACAAGTGTAATGACCCACTGATGTGTGTGTGGAGCGTGTCAGCCCGTATGTAACAGCGCACACGTGCATATTATGTGGCCGACTCTATAGACACAGTTTATGTTTTCGCGAGACTACGTCCTACTTTTTTTATACGTTGTTTTTTATACACATACATATTTTGGATACCAAGGTTGTCGTACTTATTTTAATGAACAGAAGCGTCCCGCGGTTTTACCCGTGTTTTCTCTTTTCTCGTTATTTTCTCGCATAAAATTATTATCTTAATATCGCACATTACCTTACTTTATTCCAATATTCAACTCGATACACGTGATGTACATTGTACAATTTTATATATATCCTATAATATGTCTCATTTAATAAAGTACTGGTAATAAAAATAAATATCCTACTAATATCATAAATGTCAAAGTTTGGATGTTTGTTGCTCAATCACGTTGCAACGGCTCAACGGATTGGATAGAAATTTGGAACAAAAATAGTTCCTAGTCTGAAATAGCACATAGGCAACTTTTTATTACAAATAGTTGTAATAATAGTTGTAGTGGTTGGACTCATAGCAGAGTCCGCCTGGGGAAGTACCTACCACACCTTTGCCAGTTATTCAAACCGGAACACAGTAATGTGCAAACATTACTGTGTTCCGGTTGTATTTTTTATATATTTATATATTATATTAATTGTATTTTTACTCGTGACCCCCCCCAAAATCTGTGGCTGTGTAATGGTGACCCTCTCCAAAATTCGAGGCTGAGACCGTGCCTGAGTGTAACGTGTCGTCGTATCACTGCTGGCCGACAGGTATAGGAGCTCCATCATCACGTAAGTCCCACCCTTCATTTTGGTTGCCTAATTTGATGTGTAATTCTTGATTTCATATTGTGAAACTAATCAAACCTTGAACCAGCGCATACAGGTACTTAAATGACAATATACGAGCAAAGCCGGAACGGGGCGCTAGTGGTATAAAAATAGTGTAGTAGGATTCAATCACATTCTCGCCTCGTTTGAAAACAGCTCAATATCTCTAGACCGATATCTCTCTAATGGTCTGTTGACAATTCATGTTCATTGCTTAGAGTTAGTAAGTTGGAAATTTGTAGTTAAAATAACAAATTATGTAGTTTTCGCTATAAACTAGTTTTGTAAATAGAGGCTCTGTTTGTTTTTGCCTTTTAAAATAGTATGTTCAGAAAACTCATTTTTGTATAAAACCATTACAATATTTGTGAAGGTAATTTATGAAATTAATGAGCTTAATCTGGGAGATGACGTCATCGTATCTTGTTATTCTCCGTATTTATCGAGAAAAATCTCAATTCTACAGCCATATTGTATACTTAACCCTAAAGTATACGCGCGTTCATTTATATTCGCTCGAGGGCCATTCAGCCACCTACACTTAATTTGTATATTTTTTTACCTTTATGTAAGAGAAGAGTGGCCATGTTTTAAGGATTTTTGTTATAAAATGTTATACTTTCACAGAATAGTTCAGACTTGTTTTGCGATTTTTTCCCAGCCGAATAGTTCATCGCAACGATGCTGTTTTTCAGGACACAAAATAAAGTCTGCCGCAAATTAACCTATTTGAAATCTTTAGTAAATAAAAAAACATCAACACACAGACAAATACATACTATTGGAATGTTAGTAGAGATTCCTAACTTAAATTGAATACTCAGTGTAATAATAATTATTATAACATTAAGTACAATTAATTGGTATAACTTCGACCAACATCTCAAGAGACTTTCGCTGGACGGTTGGATTAAGGGTCAGATGCAGAAGGCGGTCATTCATCCTCGACACAGCGCGCATCGTCAGGAGGTTCCTCACTCACGAGACGAGCAGGATATGTGCCGAATGATGTTTGGAAGAATGATTAATTAAAGTTTGGATGCTTGTATCTCAATTGCACGTTGCACGTTGGAACAACCAAACGGATCAGGTTGACATTCGGAAAGTTAGATTATAGTCTGGAATAATAATCAGGCTACTTTTTATAACGGGAATGAGAACTGTACAGGCGAAACTGTGGGGCGTTGCTTAATTAATAAAAAAGGTGTGTGCTTAAGACCACACGGCAGAAGTGAAAACTTCATTAGCTGATTTTTGTATTAGATAGGTATGTCGTATTATAATAAAATATTATGGATCGTATTAGTTGAATAAACGAGTAAAACAAGCCAGAAATTAAAGTAAATATTTATTGAAATTTTATTTATGTACAAAGTAGCTGTTACCCGCGACTTAGTCCGCGCGAAATAAATACTATGGTTACTCAGGCAGTACTTATTTGTATACCCAGATTGTATACACATTTATGGTTAGTAAAAAAAGTGTCCATGTTCAAAAAGTTGTTGGCCGGGGCCGGCTATTTAAAAGTTACTCCAACTTTGTATGCATTCACACGGTGCACCCCTATGATGCCCCTAACATTGTCCGCAAAAAAGTTGGTGAGTGTAATAGGATTTTTGTTACCGACTTTCTCCTGTTCCGTCGATTCCAGATACACTACACAGTCTCCACTACGATTTTCTGGGAATAGTCTCTTTCTCTTATAAAGGGGTTTTCTAAATAGTTTGTAAGAAACATTTTCACTTGGATTTGGCTTCAATAGTTTTCTTTTTCTGGTCTGTTCGACGGGGTCACCCCCATCGCTAGAGACGCTCATATTTATTTATATTATTGACTATATACAAAACTAAATATTTACACGAAAGAAACGAAATATTTACACAGCAAAACTAATTAATTTGATTGTGAAAATTTTAAAGCACCCGTCGTGTTTTCCCGCCCAAAGAAAAGTCTTTTAGAGTTGATAGCCGTCAGTGTTGCCACTATGATTTTGAGCTTGTCGCCAAATAGTTATGAAACAAAGTCGCCGGTTTTGATTGAATTATTAAGGGAATAACAGTCTGGAAGAATACATAAGCTATTTTTATCCCGGAAATATAGCTGCTAGTAAGAATATAAAATGGCACTGGTCTAAGTACCTACAATGTTAAGCAATTTAAATTAAAAGGAAAAAAGGGAAAAGGAATAACTTAAGGCAATAATTAACATTATTATCATGTAAGATTCAAACGCAAAATACAAATGATTGAATAAAATGTTAATAATATAATTGGGAAAGTTCCTGCTATAATGTGCGTATATTTATATGTATGTATAGAAATTGGAAGGTAGACTTCCATGTTGTTTATGTTTGAGAGAATGAGTTAATTTCCTTATAAATATGATCTGACTCCCAATGACCTTGTGTTTTTCCTTCTCCAACCTTCTACACTACACTAGTATATTCCCCTTTGTCGGTAACACGTCGTCTAAATCCGCTAAAAGGTTTTAAAAATTCGCCAGTTTCAGCGACAAAGTCGCTAAGGTGTCAACACTGGTTGCCGGTAGCGAGCAGCGAGAGAGAGAGAGAGAGTATCTATTGTCCCATGTCCTCCTCTAACAATTATCTTTCTCGGTCTGGCACGTTTGTTGACCACATTATCTTTCTCGCTCTAGCATCCCGAGTTTACCCGAAATTTCTTATCATATCCGAGCGTGATGATCACGTGATCATGAATCCATTTTACAGCCCACGAAAATTCTGTCCATAGCGCGCCTAAAGAAGTTTTCACTTCAATAATAAAAAGATATAGATAAAAGGTTCATTCCGTAAAAAGAGTTAAGTAATGATTGGAAACCGGTAATTTGTGATTTGTTAAATGTCTCAGAAAACATTGAAACATGGACACCCTAAACTCACCGGAACATCTTTTTTCACAAAAAGCTTTTTCACCAGCGATACATTTATTAAAATGTATACATGTCTTGAATACCGTCTGAGTGGGTCGTTTTCGGTCTCAATTAGAGTGCCTATACACAAAAGAAAAGGCTACTAAGTATGTACAAATACAGGGTTATACAGTACAACAGTACTAAGCACAAAAAGAGTCGAAAATAAAATTAGAACGACGTAGTATTCTGAAAATAAAATGCAGTTGTAAGCGACGATACAGTCCATCATGAAGCGCGCCTTCAAAATCTCGCCTGCTTCAATGAGTATTATTTCCGAGTGCGGTATATATCCGATATACAAATTTGTCGTCAAAAGGCTTCAATGGCGAAGAAAAACATCGTGAGAAAACTGGCGTCGTGTCCTAAGTATAAATATAAGTTACGGCTGGTCTAGTCGGGAGAACGGAAACTGCCGATCCGGATACCCCGGGTTCAAACCCCACACGCACCACTGTCATTTCGAAGTCATGTGCGTAATGCCGCTAACTTAAAACGATGAAGGGAAACATAGTGAGGAAACCGACATGTACTTACCTAGAATCTTTCGAAGTCATGTGTCATCCACCAACCCGCACTGGGCCAGCGTGGTGGATTATGGCCTTAACTTTCTCCTTGCGAGAGAAGGCCCCGATTCCCAGCTGTGGGAACGTTTAGTGGGCTGTTGATGATGATGATGATGATGTCCTAAGTATATTTTTCGAGGACATGGCCAACCCACACTTGGCCATTTCAGCGATCATGTGTCCTCGATACATTTTTTCATAGTTTAGATTTAGAATGACGAGACGAGGAGGGCATCAACCTATATGTGCCAGATGGTAAGGAACATGCTTGTCCATAGCAGCACTGTGACATGCAGCTATTGGAACACGAAGAGTCCAAATCATTACCTAGAACTGCACTGCGCTCGTCATCCATGACAAGATGTTTTATCTCTGTTGTGGAAATATTGCCCTTGAACACGATAATGTTTGCTTGGTGGTAGAATATCTGGAAAAGATGTGGTACTTCCCCAGGCGGATTCTGCACAAAGTCCTATGACTACCAAAGAGTCCTACTACTAACAAAGAGTCTTACCACTACTATACCTCTACATGCAAAGTGAAGATTCTTTGCAATTATGAGCATTACGAATTTATTATACTAGCTAAATCGTGCGCGCGTTTCTACGCCATCTATCGAAAATTGGTCGTACCAATTAAAATCTAGAACAAATTTGGTTACCTTAGATTCTAATGACGCAACCTTTTAAAAGATAGACATATTATGCTGTCACGCAACGAAAACTCTCAAAGAAGTATTGCACTTTTTCCCGTTTTTGTAACATTTTCCATCCATACTCCGCTCCTGTTTATAGTAGCGTAATGTTAAATAGCTTATAGCCTTCCTCGATACATGGACTATCCAACGGAAAAAAATATTTTTCAATTCGTACCAGTAGTTCTCGAGATCTTTGCGTTCAAACAAACTCTTCAGCTAATCTATACATATAAAAATCAATGCCACTTTTCGTTGTTAGTGAACTCCTCCTAAACGGTTGAACCGATTTGAATGAATTTTTGTGTATGCGTTTGGGCAGGGCCCTCAATGGTTTAGATTCACAAATCAGCCCGGCAGATGGCGCTGCAGTTGGTATCTAGGTTATTATCCGAGCAAAGCCGGAACGGGCCGCTTGTATTAGTATACATTTGTGCTTAGTACGAGTATTTCTGTGTAGCCCTGTCTACGAAGTGTGGTACTGTATGGGTACGGTCAAAAGGACGTATTCACAGTTAAGAGTGAAGGTCCTGAATGCGTATGGTTTGCTTATTTCAGGGAGTCCTTTTAATTTCATAATGGAATAATGAATAGCATATTCTGCTATCTTCCTTTTTGTGTGCCATGTTAGCAAAAGTAATATTCTCTGTACTATTTTGGTACTTAGTTAATATTTCATTGAAAAAGTCGCCGAATAGTTACTTAAAAACAACTTGTTTTAGAATGTTGCGCAAAATATATAAGAAAGTCAAATCGATCATGTTATTTACATCGTTACAAATAATTTTATTTATACCTTTAAACGAGCAATTCTTGTATATATATATGTATAGAATCTGAATCTCGGAAATGGCTCGAACAATTTTCATGAAATTATGTATGCAGGGGTTTCGGGGACGATACATCAATCTAACTAGGTTTCATTAAAAAAAAACGCATTTTATGCGCGTTTTTTAGACAATGAAAAACTGTTACATTAACATTAGAATGCGACGGTAACTTTTGCAACACTCCGCATCAGTATAATAGCTCAGTCGATAAGTTGGGCGATCATGAAGTAGTAGGTAGATCCGGGTTCGAATCCAGATGGCTTTTTTTTTTCAAGTTATTTTTTTCTTTATTTCTTTTTTTTGAGAATATCTATTACTTGGAGCCCTTAAACCGAGCAAAGCTCGGTCACCCAGGTACTTGTTATTAAACAAAAAGAAAGGTAATTGAGACCAATTACCACGATAAAAAATTCAAGTCAAATGAAGATGTAAGATGTAGCAGTCATTACCACTGTACAATAACTGGTTGTTTAACAACGTTGAAAAATATTTTTTATCAGTTTTAAAGTTGTCTATAAGTTAGAATTCATTGTAATAGAGTAAGATCCCCAAGCGATCAGTCATAAGGTCATAACTTATCTTACCGACACCTGGCTGATTATTTTTTGTTTAGATATTTCATCACTACATATTTATTAGTCTGATAAAATATGACTTTCTCAATAGCTACTTTAACAATCAGACTTTGTAAAAATAAGCGAAATTTATTTGTTTTTTTTTGTGATTCAAAGAGTCGGACAAAAGTCCTCTAGTCCAAGATGATCTGACATTTAAGATTCTCCTTTTTTTTTGCGTATAAGGCCGCGTTTGACCGTCGCGTCGATTCGCCTGATGGTAAGTGACGGTGTGGTCGAAGATGACGCACGTTGATCTACAAAGTATTTGTCTACCTTTTCCCTTTGACCTTGAAAAGGTCTAGATTGTTAATATTTTAAGTAGGATGTAGAGTACTTCAGAATATTATTCTGAAGTACTCTACAATCTGTATATTACAAAATGTATAGGAAGCAAGTATTCAAAGAACACGAGACGCTACTGAGAACAAAAGGTTTCATTTGTATCAAAATAAGTTATGTCTGATCGCTCTGGGATCTTGGGCTATAATATTTAATGTCTTGTTTTATACACAAAACTAGCGATCTGCCTTGGCTTCGCACGGGTATTGCACCAGTAGTAGGTACTGCTGATACTAAATTTGCGAATAAAAATGGTTATTGTGGGTTATCCCGTTATCCCTAAGAGATAGATAGCCATCGCAGACTTTTTTAAAGGGTACAATATTGCAGTAGGTACCTACATTATTTTGATCTATCTCGTAGGGTTCAGCCTGTAAAATTCATCAGTGTTTTTTTACTATTTTATGCATATATTATTCTAAACGTGCTTCTTGAATTACTATATCTATTAAAAAAACACATCAAAAGTTATTTGGTAATTTTAAAGGTCTAAGCATACATAGGGAGAGAGAGACAGCGGGGAGTGACTTTGTTTTATGCTATGTACTGAAGTATGTACCTATTTCAATTTTCGTATTTGATTTCCTTTCAAACACTTTTAACAATCTAACAAAACAAACACCCAATGAGATTCAAGGACTCATTCAAAATTAAATCAAAATGTCGCTCTTGGGTGGACAGGACATGACATGGACATGGACAGGACTCGACTTTGTTAGTTTGTTATCAAAATTCTTTAGCGGCTTGATTCTAAACGCTTAAGGTGCGCTTACACGAGGACAATAATTGCTCGGCCACATGAATGGACCGATCTGGAGCAATTTCAAATTTGCGGCAATTATTTCGGCGATATTGCTTCTAATTCCTCCAGATATGTCATATCGCTCAATGTCCCAGATACGAATTGACGAATATCCAATGGGCTTGGAAATTCCTAGCAATTTTTGTATATATCTCATTCGCACTTGTTTCTTTTGCGGCTTGCCGTCTTGCTTCCGCGGGGAGAGCGAAAGGTCGGGTGGCGCCTAGTTGATGAAGTTACGCCATATCGCTCAATATTGTATTGCGCAGTATTGATGCTTGTTGCCGTTGCCGTAAATTGCTTGATGTAGTCGTGACATCATAGTTGACGAGTATTGACTGGAATTGAGCAATTTTAGTTGCCCGTATAAGCGCACCTTAACGCAACACAAAAAACGGTCAAATTTTGGATTAATGCCAATTCGATACAAAAATTACCGACGTTTGTAAAGTCAAAATTTATAATGAAATTGAAATCGAATACGAAATCGTACAGATTTGAGGGTCGGGATTCACGCCAATGTCAGCGTGTGTCGTGCATTGCAAATACATATTTTACCAAAGATATTGATACATGTTTCATCTAACCAATTCGTTTTGAGGGTCGTGTAAAACGTAAAAACGGATCCCTTTTTTAGATTCGTTATGTCTGTCTGTCCATCCGTACGTCACAGCCACTTTTTGTGTCCAGTACTTAAAACTGAATTAAAAAAAAAACATCAAAAAAGACGTGTAGGGTGTTTATGGGTCGGTCTTCAAAAATGATGTTGAGGTTTCAAAAAAAAAATTTTCTATAAGAATAACTTGCGCGCGAGATACTTCCAAAGTAGTAAAATGTGTCCCCCCCTGTAACTTCTAAACTAAGAGAATGATAAAACAAAAAAAAATATATGATGCATATTACTATGCAAACTTTGATCAAAATTTGGTTTGAACTCGATCTAGTAAGTTATTTTTTATTTAGGGCGTCATTAATACAACAATTATTAAAACATCGATAAAAGTTATAATGAACTACAAGAACTTATGTAATATGTTACTTGCTGCTACGGAACCCTTCATGGGCGAGCCCGACTCGCACTTGACCGCTTTTATTTCATACTATTATCTTTGATAAAAATTAATGGAGTCTGTTTATTCCTCCAACGAGAGTGTTGAATTCGTCGGTGATGATTTATTTCTAAATTATTTTATTTTCTTTCTAAATTATTACTAGGTATTGACAAGAACGTTTTCTGAAAGACAGATATGAGTAAAATTATTAACATTGATTGGGTGGTGGTTATAATCTTAGTGTCTTCAAATTGGGAGTGAATCGGTTTCTTCTAGGTAAACAGGCTTCATCGTAGACCGCATCGTCGCTTACATCAGGGGAGATGGCGGAAAAGTGTAAACCTATAAAAACTTAAAAAATAAATATAAAAAAGCCTACACTTGACTGCCATCTTATCTGATGTTAACTTACCATGACTCTCTTCGTGTTTAAACTGAAGTCCTATTCATTGTGATTATTAACGGTCCATTTCTTTCAGCAACTTGAAATATTATTTAATAATATCGAAATAAGTAATTCAGATATTTGATTATTTTCTGCAAAACTTTTCAATTGTTCCCGAGTTTCATCGTTTCATAATAATATCATCTAATTCACCCTTCACAAGAAATAAGTAAGAGCAAAACGGCTTCAGTTCTGACCCCAAGTTTTCACTCTCTCTTCACACTATGCTAGAGATGTACTTGATAGACTAGCAGCTCTCCGCGGTTTACCCACGTAGGATTCATTTCCGTAACTTATGGCAATAACTATTAGCATTTTAAGTAGGTTTATAATAATTAAGACTGCTCTAATCATAGATTTCAATTTAATTTAATAATTATGTAATTTTAACTTTATTATGTGCCTTACCCGAATATACACCGAGCTAAACTGTTTTTGTTAACTGGATGTAGGGCGCCCAAAATACAGGATTTGCCTAGTTTGGGGTCCATTGTAAAAGCCATAAACTATGAGATCATTTTATTGTAAACCTAGTCTAGAGTAAATGTATAATTGTATTTTTTTATGGTAGTTAAATAATTGTTACTTTTTACTATACTCCGGAACTAGCACATAGGCTGTGCAAGTTCCGGACTATGTTCCAAATTTCAACCCTTTCCACAATCCGATCCATCTAGCCGTTCTGACGCGATTTTAGAAAAACGCCAAGGGCAAACGCCAATACAAATACGAAGGTTTAAAATAATGAAATACCTACATAATAGCCCAAAGAAAGCGTTCGGTGACAATAACGCGACTTTCATGATTTTAGTTCACCTAAAAATGCAGAACGTGTCCAAAGAAATTTTCACTTCAAGAAAATAGAGTTTCGCGAAAACGAAATCAATAAATATCACATTCAATAGTTTAGGTAAGCTGCGGATTATCGCAACCCACAGCTGGTAAGAACTGGTAAACAAAAATCGACCCAATTACTATGTATTTTTTTATAAATAAAGCTATGAGCTGTCAAGATTTTGAGCTAGCTGAAAAAAAATTGACAAATAATGTTTGTAGTTTTAAAGACCCATTATTTAAAAAAAACAAAACTTGCGCTAATAACTTATCACGACGGAATATGATTCAAAATAGCATAATCTGAAAACTCCACTCCAGCCTAAAGATGCAGATCAATAACGGAACATCCTCTTTACATCTCTCGCTAATTGCCTAAGAAAAATTAATTCCCAGAAAGGGTTCCGTATCCGGAACGACGCCCCGAGGACCTTTATTAGGGTACCGTAGGAAAAGTGAGCCGTTATACGCACTCAAATAATTGAACATTGTACACAAAAATATGCAAATGAGATTTTGCCCCGTGAAAATTAACTTTTTCATCATGAATTATGTCCTTGACTGTCTTCGGTGTCTTCGGGGAGTTTTTCGAGATTTTACAGCTTTTAGTTAAGGAAGGGTTATTTTATGACAGGGGTGAAAAAATAGTAAGGGTTAAATGTTTTGAATTCGAAAGTTTGACTTGGAACTTCGTTTGACGAAAGCTCGGCATTTGGAACTTGGTTTCACAATTGTTTTTTGTTCTAAGTAGACTTTTCATTGGTTTTAATATTTGCTTATCGCTTTTTAGGGTTCCGTAAAACGTAAAAACGGAACCCTTATAGATTCGTCATGTCTGTCTGTCTGTCTGTCTGTCTGTCTGTCCGTCCGTATGTCACAGCCACTTATTGCCGAAACTATGAGAACTACACTGTTGAAACTTGGTAAGTAGATGTATTCTGTAAACCGCATTAAGATTTGAACAAAAAAATTAAAAAAAAAAGAAAAATTAGGGTTGCCCCCCATACTGAGAACTGAAACTCAAAAAATTTTTTTTCGTCAGACCTACACTTGTGGGGTGTCTATCGATAGGTCTTCAAAAATGATGTTAAGGTTTCTAAAATCATTTTCGTCTACACTGAATAATTTGCGCGAGAGACACTTCCAAAGTGGTAAAATGTGTGTCCCCCCCCCTCTAATTTCTAAAGTAAGAAAATGAAAAATCTAAAAAAAAATTATGATGTACATTACCATGTAAACTACCAACGAAAATTAGTTTGAACTCGATCTGATGAGTAGTTTTTTTTTAGTACGTCATAAATACACTATTATTGAAACTTCGATCAAAGTTACAACGAACTACAAGAACTATGTGTACTATGTATATTGAGTTACTTGCTGCAACGGAACCCTTCATGGGCGAGTCCAACTCGCACTTGGCCACTTTATTGTTATTTGCCTTAGACGATTTATTCATTAATAGATGCTCTAGTCTCCAGGCAAAGACAAATTTTACGTTTACAATGCGATTTACTAAGCTCTATGCAATTTTTCGGACATGAAGAGTTAAAAATGATTAATTAATTCCAGTTCTCACGCTGAAGACATCCTGACTCACCAGCGCCTTTGTTTCAGTTCGGTATCAATACACTTTGTTGTGGTAATTATACCATTCGACACATCCTGAGCAATGTCTCAATTAACTTGTGGGCGGTATTGCTTTGGAAATGTTTTTAATTATATATTACTGTTTCTTTTGCTCAATTTTGTTACTTTGGGCGTATCATGAGTACTCATGGCTAAAATATTTCGATGCAAACAACGTAATTTCTTCTGTAAATCGTATTTTAGGCGATAATGGATAAGCTATCCTCAATTAAATTATTAAGGTGTCATAAATTCACTAACTTGTTAAAGCAAATGGTCATTACCGCCATGTTTTAGACATTGATAAATGCAACGCATTGTCGTTCAAGGCGTATGCGACTCAAAACATGTAAAAATCCGCGAAAAGCCAATCCATCAAATTGGAGCTCAAGTTAGGTGTAATACGGCTATTTATCATATTGACATGACCTCGGATATCGTGGGCATGACCGATGAATTAAAAAAAGTTTTGCCCAAACACTAAAATAATATAATCAAACATACAACCGCCACACAAAGGCCCATCCTACTGCACGTTCAGACAAATTTCAATAAAATAATCAACAATGGCGATAAAGTGCCGATAATGCACCCACAGCACTACACAACCACTTTCCTCGGAATCAAATTGTGGAGCTACTATCGATGATCTTTCCCAACAATAAGAGCCAATTTTAAAACATAACTAGTACTATATTTTGCTTGGAGGTACAGATAAGTTTGTCGTAATATTAGTACGCTCTCTTCGCAAAGTGCTAACATCTTAATCGGTGCATTCAATGAGGCGTTCTCACTTGTTCAGTCACTCATTCATTCGTTCGATGCAAAGAGTGAATGATTGTTATCTGTCAGATCGGTTGTCCTGGGGTACAATTAAGGGGCTCTTATACATAACAAGATGAATTTATGATGCAATGTGTTTTATTTTTAAGTTTGCGTTGTATTTTGTTGTAAGGAAAATGTTGATGTCAAGTGAATTCATTTTTTGAAGTGAAAACTTCTTTAGTCGCGCCTAGACAAATTTTTTGTGGGGTGTAAATTGATTTCTAGCGTCACGCTCGGGTATGATAAGAGTTCGGGTAAACTCGGGACCTGGGCGATTGGGCATCTAGAAATGCGTCAGCCAATGGGAAATGCTGAAAGGGAGTGGCCTCGCCATCATGGCATGGCCATCTAGAAATGCGTGAGCCAATGGGAAATGATGACGCATTTCTAGATGGTCATGCCATGATGGCGAAGCCACGCCCTCCGGTTACACCCGTGTAGTTTCCAAGGTAAGCTATCAAATTATGAGTTATAAGTTTTCACTTCTATCGGCAGTTCCTATGACTGCCAATTTTTTTTGTTTGATTCGTGCTTTGTGTTTTGACAATATTATTTGTAATGACAAATAATATTTATAAATGTACTAGCAGTGCCCCGCGGTTTTACCTACGTACTTCCTGTTCCCGTTATTTTCCCGGGATAAAAAGCCTATGTGTTCTTCCAGACTATAATCTAACTGTATTCCATATTTCAGCCTGATCCGTTGAAGCGTTACGGCGTGATTGATGCCGCCAAGCAGTAATGTGCAAACATTATTGTGTTCCGGTTTGAAGGGCAATGTTTCCAGATAAATTACTGGGCTTAGAGAAATAACATCTTAGATCTCTGGGTGACGAGCGCAGTGCAGTGCTAGGTAATGATTTGGACTCTTCGTGTCCCAATATCTGCGTGTCACTGTGCTGTTATGTGGCAGGCATGTTGCATACCATCAGGCACATGTCCTGCTCGTCTCGTCACTATTCATTAAAAAAAATATGTCTATGTTCAGTTTAGTATAATGCTCAGACCAACTATTCTATCAAAGGTATAACGTAGGGAGTAGGGAAGTACATTTCGCGAGGCCAAATGCTCGTTTGTTCCCGCCGCGGTCAGCCTCTGACCCAAATGTGGAAATGTGTCCGAACATAATTTCCACTGCGGCTGGACAAGGATCTACTAGTTCACATACAAATAATATAATTTCTTTTTCAAAAGTAGTTTATAAATCATATTAAGAAATGGCAATTGTTTAACCCCCCACCTCAAAAATGACGGGGTGTAATAAGCTCGATGTCTCAATCTATAATATGTGTTCGTGATTCTCTCTCTGTCTCTCTAGGTGTATGTTTGTCTATGGCATCATTGCTCTCAAGTGGACGATTTTGATTTACTTTAAAGGTGAATAAATAATTAGTCCAGAGTTTCATAGCTGTTGCTTTATCATTTTGATGTTTCATCAAAATATTTATGTTCTATTTTTTTTTTAAATAAGGAGTTACGAGACGAGCACGACATGTGCCTGATGGTAAGCAACATGCCTGCCACATAACAGCACAGTGACACGCAGCTATTGGAACATGAAGGGCCAAAATCATTACCTAGCACCGCACTGCGCTCGTCACCCAGAGATCTAAGTTGTTATATCTCTAAGCCCTGTAATTTCTCTGGAAACATTGCCCTTCAAACCGAAACACAGTAATGTTTGCACATTACTGCTTGGCGGTAGAATAAGTGACAAAGGTGTGGTACTTCCGTGAAATATTTAGTATTATTATATATCACGGTAAAACTATGAGTAGTTTATAATCAAACAGAGTTAGATTACAAAGTATAGGTTTAAAATCTAACCCAGTTTTATTGTTAAATAACGGTGTTTGTAGTTTTTACGGTGTCATGTTGTTTTTTTGAATTGACAAATTGTCAATTATCAATTCAATGAAAAATTAGAAAAAGCTTGAAGCGAGTCGCTACGAACATTCGTAGCTCCTGTCTACGCGGTGACGCCACCAATATTGCTCGCTCATTGGAAATAATTACAACTGGGGTTCAAACAGCCGCTAAACAGAGGGAAAACATTACAACGATGCTTACTTGTTTTTTTGTTTAAGAAACTATAAGTATGGCGTTGGTTTACCTGGTGGTTAAAACAAAAGATGTGGTGTCACGGGACACTGGATAATATAGAAGCAACACAATATGCAAATAAAATGTTGCTTAGTTTTATTATGTATGGTACGATCCCTTGAAAAATAAAGTTGGCAACACTGGTCACCACTTTTTATGCGTCACTTCCGTTACATATTTTTCTTACGGTTTTAATCTGACATTTTTTTCGGTTCGGTCGCGCAGCAAAATCTTTATCTCCTTCAAGCCTGCCTTAAAGAACTTCGTTCCAATATTGTGATTCTATCTGCAACATCAGGGAAATTTATTATGCCACTGTGAAAAAAGAACTCTTCAATTTATTTACATTAAACATAGGTACAGTTTCGAACATTGCATATTAGTATTACATTTTTTTTACTGTTTTAAAATGCAAATGCATAATTGTAACAAGTTTCCCCACACTCACAACTAGCAACACTAAACACGTTGCTTAACGCGCTCCTGAAATAAGAATGACGTGTATTTACCGCTAATAAGAAAACTCAGTGTTGCCATTACACACGCAGTCCGGAGGCCCTTCGGGAATGAATCACATGGTTTATTCAGGACGACCCACGGCAGATACCGTGATGTTTATACGTAAAAATTAGCTGCGAGCTTTGCTTTCGTAACAGTTAATAGAGCATGTAACAGTTTATATAGGTATCATTTCAAAAGGTTTATATTATAGATAGGTACTCTTTATATATCTTACCAAATAACAACAATTCACGAGTTGACATTTTTTCTATGTATGTTGTGTGTTTGTTACTTTTAGAAGTAAAAACTACTAAAGAGATCTGTGTAAAATTTAGTGTATAAATAGATCGCAGTCTAGCATTAAACATAGGCTACTTTTAATTCCAAGAAAATAAGAGAATCGGTAGCTATGCCATTGAAACCGCGGGCTGGTACTTTAGGTAAAAATAAACATTAGCCGGCAAGAATAACGATTAAATTGAACATTTCCAGTAAGACCCACCTTCAACCAATGAACTAAAACAGTTTTATCTTTGCTAATGGTCTCTCTATCATTTCAAGTTTTTTTTTAAATAAAGAGTGACGAGACGAGTACCGTGTGCCTGATGGTAAGCAACATGCCTGCCACATAACAGCACAGTGACACTCAGCTATTAGAACACGAAGAGTCCAAATCATTACCTAGCACTGCACTGCGCTCGTCACCCAGAGATATATCTATATCTCTATATATAACTCTAAGCCCTGTAATTTCTCTGGAAACATTGCCCTTCAAACTGGAACAGTAAGATTGTCACGTTACGGCTTGGCGGTAGAATAACTGGCAAAGGTGTGAATTTCACCAGGCGGACTCTGCCAAGAAGAAGTGAAAATAGAGAAAGCATCTACTATTATAGTACTTTACTCTAACTCTACAAAAAGTCGTACAACTACAGTAATACACTCAATTTTAGCGAATGTTCTTCGATCGTGGTGATATTCTACTTCCCTAGTGGTACTTCCCCAGGTTCTCTACAAAAAGTCCTACTACTGCAACAATACACCCTGTTTTAGCGAATTTCCTTTGATCGTGGTGAAATTTTCAGCTTCTCACTGTTTATTAATTAAAGGAACCTGTGAACTAGTTGCAGTGTTTCGCTAGTAATGAGGGCGATGTCTCAGAATCCCCTATTAGTTCTATCTTATCCTTCTCCCAAAATAAGGTACAAAAATCTACTAACTTGTGAAAGAAACCTGCTTGATGCGAATTGAATTCTACTTGCCGTATTCCAATGGTAACTGTGCTATATGCTTTGTGGTCTAAAAGGTTCTTAAAGTCATACATTTTTTTATAGTATAGTCACTATACTATAGTGTGACGATACGAACAGGACACGTGCCTGATGCCTGATGGTAAGGCATCCATCATGCCTGAGCATAACAGCACAGTGACACGCAGCTATTGGAACATGAAGAGTCCAAATCTTTACCTAGCACTGCATTGCGCTCGTCACCCAGAGATCAAAGATATTAAATCTCTAGGCCCTGTAATTTCTCTGGAAACATTGCCCTTCAAACCGGAACACAGTCATGTTTGCACATTACGGCTTAGCGTTAGAATAACTGGCAAAGGTGTGCTACTTCCCTAGGCCGACTCTGGCAAGAGGCCTACCACTACTAAACTTTTATAAAGCGACGGTAGGTACGGGTAGATCTTTTGTCTGATAGTAAGTAACAAGCAAAAACCCACTCAGGCAACGTTTTCCTCAGCCTTGACGTTCTTATCACAAAAGTAGAGTCATATCTCTTCGTGTATGTGTTTGGAACATCAACCATGAAACGATGTCGCTTTTTCGAGCTATGAGTATTCCGATCAAAAAAAGGGCAAGGGATCATGCAGATCAGTTACGGTAAAAGAAAACATAACGAGAGAACCGACACGTTCCTAGCATTTTTCGAAGTTATACTTAAAAGTCAGTATGGTGGATCATGGACTTGAATTTCTCATTGTGAGAGAAGAGCAGTGTGCACATTTAGTAGACAGCTTTATAGTCCGAGATCCCCTTGGATGATGATCCCCTTGGGATGATTGGCCCCTTAGATTGGTCTGTCTTATTGGAAAAAGCTTTAAAATAGTTGTCTGACGAACATATTTACAAATGGAGCATGAGAATTTAAGTGAAGTTAAATTATTATTTTGGATTTGTTAAGCAAAACGGCCGACGGAAAGTGTCTGGGAGTATTGGGACCTTGTTTTTGAGGATATTGCCTACAACATACGTGAAAATCACTTATTAGAATATACGTGAAATAAGTAATGTTTGTATGTACCTTCGTTACCCCATATCTCAAAATTGGCCGTCTAAGCAAGTTAGCGAGTAAGCATGATGTGTTCTTAGTACTTACTAATTCTATTCAATCGTCCATATTTCATTCATCAGAAAATAGGTGACGTCTGGGAGCTCTGGAATCTTACTCTATTACTTAACAAATAAACGTAACGTAAATACTCTATTACTTAACAAATAAATGTAATAAATAAATTTGTATATTTGGATTTGGAAAAACACTGTAATGCGCGGGTAAAAATAATCATGGCATGAACGTTTCTAACTAACCCAGTCTATTTAACCTCTTGTTTACCGCTGGTTAATTAACCGAGTGTTTACCATCTGATGTCAAAGACCGGTCACTGTTTGTCCAGCAAATGAACGCCCCGAGGCCGGGATCAATCTGTAACCGAAATATTAATCAACCGGTTATTTTGATCTCGATCATTGTAAATATTGACCTCTCTTTACGTTTATTTGTATTTTAGCGAGAAATTTAAATTATACTGTCGACTGGAACGATTTTTTCAGCGAGCCATTATGAATGTCTGTGTCTTTGGTATCAGTATTTATTTATGTCATAGCTACTTAACATACTCACAGTCAAGCCAATACGTATGTCAAACTATTAATTAAAAAACATGAATTACACTAAATTAAACTTAAATTAAGTTAATGTCATAACAAAAAAACATATAAAATAAAAAAATAATGTCAAATCAAAAATTGTCAGTCACGTTTAAAATAATAATAATGAATAATTTAAAAAATAATAAAACCCGGCTAACAAACAACACATAAGAAAAACACTGTTGATTGAATTAAAATGCTTGTAATTATTCCAAATGGCATCTAACTACACACCATATTTACATATTTGTAATGCTCTTTAAATTCTCTGTATTTTGATACCCTACTCGATTTGCTAGATAGCATTTTTTTTTCAACTACTCACAATTTTGCGTCAAAAATCGGCTATATTGATTTTTTTTATTTAATACCTATCTAAGGACACTTGGGTAATGTAACGATATCTGGATCGTCAAAATCCGTCCAGCCGTTTGGAAGATACGTGGGAATAAAGAAATTTACAAACATACAAGATACGCGCGAAAAACATAACCCTTCTTTCAGTCGGGTAAAAAAAAACAATAATAATCATGATTCATAACATATTTCAAATAATTTGTATATAATATTTGTTTTGTCTCAAGCGTAGTTAGTCTACAATATTATATTACTAGTTGGTTAACCCCATAGAGATAAAGTTTTTACAAACTTTGAATGTCATATTTACTTATATTTAATGAGAAGCGTAAAAAATTCGATTTAATCTTCTAGTTTCAAAATGGCGAAACGTCTATCCATACTTTTATCCAATAAACATTTCAACCCCTTGAAAAACTTTTTTCGCATGAAAAATTGCTTACTTATATCTTTTCTAGGGCTATAATGTAGCCTTAGAAAAGATATATGTCATATAGCGTAACGTAAAAGGTAACAGAAATTCATACAAATAAACTTTCGTATTAATAATATTAGTAAAGTATATAGGGTTATGAGGTGAGAAAAATAAACAATAAATGCGAACTAAAAATGTTTGGTTTTCTGAAAATTGTTCAAATAGTGTCTTGAATTCAGAGAGTGTTTGCTGTAAGTTATAAATTAAGATATTTATTTAAGACATACGAAAGCCAAAAAGCTGTCAAATTTAACATAAATCAAATCGATGTAGAAATTTACAGTGTTTGAACACCATTAAACACCAATAATCCAAATCCATCTTTTTTTTTTAAATATAGTTTTACACTTGACCACCAGCTTGTCCGATGTTAAGCGACGATGCGGTTTACAACGAAGCGTGCTCACCCAGAAGAAGCCGATTCACTATCGACTTGAAGCCAAAAAGATTGTAATCACTGAAAAAACCCACTCCGGCAACGTTTTCCACAGCCTAGATGTTGTTATCACAAGAGTGGAGTCAAACCTTCTCGTTTCAGTCATTGAATCGAGTATTTGGCATAAAACAGTGCTTGGGGATTATTTTAGAATACAGGGGTAAGATATTGCGTCGTATTTCCTGAAGTGGCTCCATAAATTCCCTGGCGTTTGCTCATTTAATTTTTCAGAGAGTGTCAAGATGTCATACGAGAGGAAATTCACTGCAAACTGGGACGACGCCGACGTATGAAATATTGCATTTCCATTTTTCACTAGACAATATTTTCAGATGCTTTGTGGTGACACAAGTTTTCAAATTATGGTAGATATTATGTATACATATGCTTTCAAGCTAAATATCGAAATATGATGCGTACTTCATTTTAAAAGAGGCCGATTTTTTAAACATAGAATAACGGGACGTGCAGTACATACTACCTATGCCTGATAGTAAGCAACACTACCAGTTTCACACAGCTATTAGAACATGAAGAGTCCAAATTATTACCTATCAATGCACTGCGTTCGTCGCTCAGAGATATAAGATGCTTTCTCAGGCCTGTAATTTTTCTGAAAACATTACCCTTCAAACTTAAATAAAGTGATGTTTGTACGTTACCGTTCGGCACCTGAATAACTGGTAAAAGTGTGACACTGTCCCAGGGGGATTTTGCCCACTTGTACATTTCTTATCCTTTACAATCGTGTTATCGTGGCTTTAAATCGTGGCTGCACTACTGAATGTGATTCCAAGTGCCAATGACATTTTCTGAGATGGAAATCACTATTAAACCCCACGTAAAAAGCTATGCAATAGCTTAAAAATCCTCTATATGAAAAATAAATAGTTTGGATACATAATAATGTGAACAATATCAGAACTGGGAAAATTAACAATTTGGAACGTAACACTGACGTCTCTGTTACCGACACCTAGGTATATACAACGTAAGTATGTACCTACGGTGTATACGTCTATTGTGTTTTCTCTTCTGTCGGCACTCAAGAAGTAGAAAAAACCGTTTCTTCCTCATTTACTTACAAAACAATTATAGTGTTGTATTTACCTTTTTTTATAATTCGAAGTAATACAGTTAGGTAATTATAAAAAGTGAAATTATAAAAACGCATACAAACAATTCATCGCAAGTATCCAAGTTTCTTTTTTGTTCCAAGTTCCAATCCTTTGAGTTATTCGCAAAGTCGTAGCATAAGTAACTGCCCCCCAGAGTGGCATACAATTCGCATGCATAATACTCTCCTCCGCCAGTCGACCGGCAGACCGCGGTGCTTGAGCTAGTATGCGAGATAATGTGTACTATACTTACGATGAAAATCAGAGACATATTTTTTTAAAACTTTAGTGACATAGATTTTCTAACTCGGAACAAATTTTTAAATTAACAAACATCACATATAACTCTATACTCAACCTTAAAAAACCTAACAAACAATTAACACTTAAGGTTAATTTTTGATATGTTTTTTAAAGAAAGTTGTTGTTTCTGTTCATTTTTCATAAAGACATTTTGTTTACTGTTGATGCGCAAGCATGTTATAAAAATAAAAGTAACTGATTAATTATATAATGACTTTTTTTAATGTACAAATAACAGTCCTCTGTCTCACTTAACAGTCCCCTGTCCCGTTCAAAACAGTCCTCTGATGTCTCAAACAGTACCCTGTCATGATTTTTAAGAAAATCGATAATAACTCGAAATATTTTAATCAGTTCAGCGGTTTTAATAAAAACATTTTAATCAGTCCTTATTTAACTAATATAATAGTTGTTTTTCTCCTAAATAGAATACAGTATTTTGCCAAATGTAAAAAAAAATGCCAGGACAGCATTTGTATGGGACCTGTACAGTGTTCAAGCTTACAGAGAAATGCCCTTATAGCAATCATATTTTATATCTAACAAAATGTATCAATGCTAAAATTTGATTCTTTGAATATTTTTTGCTCAATCACGTCAGTTCAGCTAAACGGATTGGATTGAAATGGCGCTGCTAGGAATAATATTAAACACGACTGAAAGTCACAAGAGTGATGAAGGCAATTTGGATATTGACTAACGCTGCACTTGTAAACTGGGACAGACATCTACCCCTTCCCTAAATATATTCCGCCACTCTCCACAGTGAAATCGTTCGTGAATACATACGATTGTTTCACTCCTAACTCCTAACATATAAATTATATGACCTGCCACGACGCACCATGAATATATGTATGAGAGGCAAATTGATATTACAGAAGCCCGTATGTTATACTTTGGCTTTTTACGCCACATTTTTTTCGGCGAAATTGGTTTTTTATGCCGTGTAGGATAAATTGTGACCGCCATGTGTGAATTGGAATGATAATGAGAGTGGCAGGGTCTTTTAACTAATGGCTCTATTAAATATTCTTTTGTTATTTAATTTTTGGTCTAGTTTTAATTACGTGATTAACTTTGTGATGGTAAGATTGTTAATTATAATCATGGTAATTACAAAATAAAATAATTTATGAAGTGAACATTTCTTTCGCCGAGTGAATGTTTTTTGATAAGGGAAAACTTCAAAGGTTGGCAACACCAACATGCTAATATTGGGTGGCACTGGCGGCGTAGCGGTGCAGTGTGGCTTTTTGAATGGGTGAAATCTTGAGAGTTTTCGTTACCTATATTTATTTTATTTATATTTAATGGGACATACCTAGTATCAAACAACCGACTTATTTAGACCACTCTACTGTAGATTTTATTGTGCACTGTAGCCACTTTTATGTAACACCACAATAGTCAAACATTTGATTTTATGTCGATAAACTCGCGTAAATTTTGAGCAAATGTAGCTTGACTGCTCCCTAGAGCTCTGTACATTTTTGTAGCGGTGGTGAGTCTTTGCGGAGTGCAGTGAGTTGAGTGGGAAAGTTCCTGCAGGCGTGTGGCTTACTATAAGGAGCATTACTGAATGAGTCATTGTATTAAAATAAAGTAAACGGGTACTAGTCACACAGTTTTAAGAGACAGTACCATAAGTACAATGTATCAGTTTTCTTCCGATCCCAATTCCGATACTGCAGTAGTTATTATACAGCAGATACCCTCTGGGTGAATAACATTAGGGTTTAGAACTATAAAATTTAGTAATTCTTAGTAATCTTCTGCAGACAATGTAACGGCAATAGTAAAATAATGTTCCCAGGTATTGCACAACCTCCATCAATAGTTGAACACAAACGGCCGCGGTTCCCGGGAGAGGTCGCTAGTGCCGGCCATGTGTCTTGTCTTTACAGCCAGACCGCGCCCCGGATGGTTCGTGTCGTGTTTTGCTCGGCCCGAGTGGACTTGATACTTGAGATGCACAAGAAAGTTCATAGTTATCTTAGTCTAAAACGTTTTGAAATTGAAACGGTTTTTTTATTGGAAAAGTTTTAACATTCTCTGTAGTATTATGCAGTCTGAAAACCACTGTATGGTATGTTTGTTACCTAAGAAAATGAATGAGTTATTAATTGCTATTCCAAATACAAGATTTCGAATCACTGTCATGCACTGCACTGCTTTCGTCAGTTGGACATACATTGTTTATGTACAAAGAACATTGTTTTTTGTACTAGAACACATTTACCTAATGTTTCAACGTCACTCCTTAACAAAGGTATTAGCTGTTTACTTCAAGTTCCCCTTGATAAAACTTGGAGTTTTCTCTCACAAGGAGAACTTCGAGGCCATAATCCACCACACTGGCCACGCATCATGCGACCTAAACCTGCTATTTGTGTCGCTGTATAGTTGTACATAAATTGATACATTTTAAAAGGTAACATTACTGTTCCGCGGTACAATAACTGACATAGCAATATCATTTCATTCTTCGTACTGTACAAATAGTTATATCACTACCGCACACAATACCGATATATCATTGAAAATTATCTGCTATACTGAACCAATTTTGCAAGTACCAAGATCTCTCGAGCAACATACATCTGACGGTCAACCATTAGGGAAATCTGCACAGCAGCGAATGCTGTTTAATTTATACTCGTGAATATTCTTAAACTATCGGTTCTGTGGTCACTGCGGCGATTCCGCCTTAATTTATGCCTTTGGAAGCGGCCTCGGCCGAATTACTGGATCACGAGAAGCGTGTTTTCATCTGAGGTAAAGTAGTTTAGGTTCAATCGCTATAGAAGAAATTCCTATTACTCGGGCTACGTGTTTGGTTAATCGATGTTTTATTAATGGTGGAATGAAATGTTATGGAGTTTTTGAAATCACTTTTTAACATGGTTTCGCGTCACCGACATGCTTATGTAGCGGCGTAGCGACGTACCGTCGGAGCGGTGGCGGAGCATCGGGATGATCGCCGATATCGACGATATCTATACGATGAAAGTTAACATCGTGAGGAAACCAGTTTGTTCCAAAAACAACTTTCCAGAACTTGCGATCTTTCACCAACCAGAACTTGGCTAAAATGGTAAAATATGGCCTTGACTTTCCTTGTAAGAAAAAACAACAAGTTCCACCAGTAGGCACAATAAGTGAGGTTCTAATGTACATAAAATCATATAATCCATTTGCAACAATATCGTGATCGTCATAACACAATAAATCAAATATGAGCAATAAATGCCATCCGATATAATTAATAAACGCGTCTAATAACCAAAAAATATTATTAAAACAAGTAACCACCCCTCTAATAGCCGCAGCGGTCTAACATACCACGTCGTTCCATTTACCAAATTGAGTGAAATATACGTCCCTAAACGCCGCCAAAGACATTAAAAAACGCCTTCGAAACTTTTAATATTCTAATAAGACTTTGATTTAATTTCCCTTTATCATTATTTATGTAAGGATCTACGTAAAAAAGGCGATAAGTCCGTGTTATTATTTTTTCGTCGGAGCTTTTACGCTCCCCTCAGAACAACACCCGTACGATCGGAGGGTTAACTGTGTCACAGACTAACCATTTTTCTCTCTCAACGATTTACATTCTACAATCTTGTCTATGAAAAAGTCAGAAATAAAAAGTAGCTGTGATGTAACACTTTTTATAAACTGCATTTTTAAATTGAGTTCTATAGTGATGTAGTAGAGTTTATGTTTATTTTTTTACGCATTTTCCGATGTAGAGATGATGTGACAAACCGGTAACAACTTGTTGAACAAAATTGTTGACAATGTCCAGTATTGTGAACACGTCAACTAACAATAGTGTTTTGTACCTACCGTGAGTAAAACGTTTCATTCAAAATGAAAACAGCGGGAAAATAAACGGAAATAGGGGAGAGTTTTTACGTTGTGTTATGATGCTATACACAATAATTATTAATGATGAAAATGTGGGTATTGAATGACAACACAAAGGTAAGTCCGAAGCATTAAGTAGTTTATTTTCGTCACATTCTAAACATTTTAAACGAAGCGTAGCAATGTTTTTTTTTAAGTGATAACTTTGTGGGTGCATCTGGTATTCGATAAGGAAAACGCAACTGAACTAGTGACACTGTTGCCGTTACCAAAACCTCTGTATGTAAGTACGTTAATAAGTATACTGTGTATGTACCTACCTACGTACATAGATAGATTTAGATGATAGATAGAATAGACCACATGCATGTTAGCATTTGTTGAATTTTTTCGCGAGCTTTATGCTGGCAAAGCTGTTGTTGTTAGATACCTTTATATTAAGTAAGTATTACATAAATAGTACATAAATATTGTGTTTTCTCTTCTACTGGAATTTCGAGCGTAGGCATGGTTTTCATACCTACATGAGCTTAACTTCTATACACTGCTTTTTTACTTCTATGTCTAAAACACCAACATAATATATTGCTTACTTATGATATCCCGTCTTTACACGTTGGAAGTTAAAAACTACATAATTCATAATATTCCTACCTATTAAGTAACATTTAATCCAAGTCAACCCAAAGTACAAATCCGATCAGAAAAGAGGGTGATACCCTTAATGTGTTTGCATAATGTTAGTCATTAAAACATTTATTACGCACCACTGGTCTGCCCTTCAACGAAGACATTTCGTTACTAAAATCGCACGGTAATGGCGCTTAGGAGTATTAATGTATCTTAACGAATGCACTTATACCTACTCGTTTGTCGTCTCTCTTTTTTCTACGTCTATCATCCATCTCTATCATTTTAACGTGTGGTATTTTAACATCTTCTTAAAAAACATTTTTAAGAACATTTATTGACTGGCCTCGTGGCTTAGTGGGTAGTAGCTCTGTCTGCGAAGCTGAGGGTCGTGGGTTCGATTCCCACCTAGAGCAAATATTTGTGTGATGAATTCAAATGTTTGGGTGATTCTATGTATAATAAGTATGTATTTAAAACTATAAATGTATTATATCAGCTATCTAGCTGCCATAGTACAAGCTTTGCTTAGTTTGGGGTTAGATGGTGTCGTGTGTGAATTGTCCACCAATATTTATTTATTTATCCTAAGGAGAAGAGATCGCTTTTAGCTATAAAGCTGCTAGTTTTAACATTTTAGCAGTAAATGTTTTGGTATGTAGGTACAATAAGGAGTAGCGAAGTAAGGAGGTCACTCTTTATCTCATCAGATCATCTCTAACAGATCACCGATAGTACCTACGTAATTTTAAAATTAATAATTATAAGTTATGATGGGTTTCGTTTGTTCAGGCCAATGCTTCAATTTACAATATTCAGATTTATTTCATGATAATTATGAATCTATAGAAAATTGGGCACTTAAAAAATACTGTTAATCATTACAAATAAGTTGTTAGTGTATTGTTAATATATCATAAATCATTTATTGGCCATAAGTAACTACCTATACATTACAGGCAAGTCGTCATAGTCTATGTTATTAACAAAAAAATATAAATAGTTAATTCGTCAATATAAATTTAACAATATTTTCCGTTTGTCCTATATACAAAAATGAAGATTCAGATAAATTCATTGACATTAATTCACTAAGCTTGTACTTCTATATAGAGGTACTAGCAGCGCCCCGCGTTGTTACCCGCGAAGTTCCCGTTCCAGTTGTTCCCGCTGTTCTTCCGGGATAAAAATGTATGTACCCTATGTGTTCTTCTAGATTATAATCTATCTATGTTCCAAATTTCAGCCCGATTCGTTCATACGTTAGGACGTGATTGAGCAACAGACATCCAAACATCCATACATTGACATTTATAATATTAGTAGGATAATTAACAATACACTTATGACTAAAATGTTGATTGTTGTTATTGGTTATAAGTTTAATAAGTCTCAAACATATGATGCCTCAATAGCCTGTATAGATTGGTTGTTGTTCCCAAACAACAAGTTGGGAAGGGCCGCTAGTACTAAATAAATATATCCTTAGTCCATTTAACCAGAATCTCTACTCATTCCCAGGCCCTGCATAATAAATCTTGCTTCATTTGGGTAACGAGGCGTCTAAATGAGTGTGTCGTCGTCACTCGCGCTAAATGAAAAGTCGCACAGTGACAAATGATTGTCGTGACTTGAGCTTTTGCCTGCGGCGTAGGGCGACGAGTGGCGCCATCAAACGGAGTTTTATAGAAATACTAGTTTTTCTCGCGACTTCGTTAGCGCAGAATTCAGCTTTTTTATTTCCAGACTAATTTTTTTTCACAAATTTCATTCAGTTCTATTTTAACCCTCAATGATTTATCTTTTTGCTATGTAAATTTTCTGGAAATTTCCCTTCAAACCAAAACTAAAGATTGCACGTTTTCACTTAAAATATGATAAATGACAACGGTGTTAAAATAAATACCTCTGCGGGTCGACTCTGCAACGAGTTCTATTAAATATTACTTATGAATTTAAATCAGAACGATTCCCTAGGAATATCTCTATTTGATAAAGTTATAAAGCGTGCTCTGTATTATCTGTCTTTACAATTTCAGCCCTATCCTTTCATCGTTCCGACATGGTTGTGTAACAAATATCTAATAATCACGGATAAACCTAAATCGAACGATTGCTATACTTACATAGGTACGTAGATTAAAATCATCTAGGTATTAAATGTATACTGCGGTTTCATTTCTGTATTAATAGTATTTTAAGCTTTAAAAAAATATAGAATAAGAGTAATAATCTTAACCTCCTGTTTTTTCTACCGGAAGTTATAGATGGCGCGATATTACATAAACCTCTTAAAAACTCGGCACGAGGGTCGTAAATTTTCACGGTCCCGTCACCGCACGCACCCGGCTCGGAGCTGGTTCATTTGTTGAAATATTGTCTACTTAGCGAAATAACACGAACTGTGATGGCACAGTGGTGAGACCGTCCTACATCACAAGTAATCGTAGGTTCGATTCCTATCTACGCCACACTGAGAATTTTTTCAAGTGTATGATAATTTGTCAAGTGCCCATAGTTATAAATGTATTATGCTTGTCATCTATACAAATAAATAAAATTGGAGTGCTTGTATGTAATATCAAATTAAATGCTTTTTACTTAATTCAAATGAAAGCATATATGATACCTATACCTACCTATCTAAAACACTTTTGTTTTGTCTGTCTATCTGTTTGTTTGTACCGGCTCATTTCTGAAACGGCTATATCAATTAAAATAAATATAAATAAATACTGGTGGACATTGCACACACAATTTTATAACAGGACTTTCATTACCAAATAGCTGATATGCTAAGGCATAACATTAGCCCCTCTCGTAGCTCGCCACCCAACATATCCTCAGCTTTACTTGTCCATGCACTGCCTGCTGTCTCCTGTAAATCGTCATTCCGTCATACGACATCTAACATACTCGTTTTGCAATCCATAGAGCGTAAATTATGGATCTTAAATATCTGTGAGAAATAGTCCAGAGTCTCAACTGAAACATGAAGTGGGCTGTGTATCCGTGTACAACAATTTAAAAACACTTTCCCTGATGTCAATTAATTTATCTAAGTTTACTGGTCATTTAACTAGATTTATATTAGTTCCTGTAGAGCAGTTAAGCAGCAATAAGTAGCAGTTAGTGGTAGCTGCCAGTGGCGTCGCTAGGGGTATCGAAGTGGGCTCTCATTTACGGCCTCGCACTTAAAGGGGCCACTTTCGCGAGGCCACTTTAAATGCGGTGGCACAAGACTTAAAATCTCTTAATTTTAAATTATATAAAAGCCAAAAAGATGGCAATTTTCACTTCAAAAATATGGACCAAAAATATTCCTCAACCTGAAATAACAACAAAATGTAAATCGTAGTTACACTTCCCAGTCCTCATTTATTAGGTAGGTCTTGGGAACGAAGTAAAAGAGTCCCAGCTAATGCCACTTTGCCCACGTCTTTTATAATAGTCCACGCTACGCCACTGCTAGCGGGTCGTCTAGGCCGAAACGGACCGGGTGGCTCCAAGGCGAAATGGCGATCAACAAGCCCGGGGGCCCGATACTTTATTCCGTTGCTGTATTTCCCGCAAAGCCATTCCCGTGGGGGGCCCATACAGGTTGGGGCCCTGCTGGTGAATGCCATCTCGACTAACGACTATAATATGTCCAGTCCGACGCTGCTACTACAATATGCTCGCGCGCAGTAACCTCGGCGCTCGCGTGCCTCAGTTGCGCAAGCGCATCGCTTCAGTGGGCAAGCGGGCCGCCTGAATCATTTCCTCTGTACACATGTCCTCGCTGTAAGATGTGCCACACGCCACTTGTTTTTTATACTGTAACAAGGTTACATAGTTACGTTACATCTTCGTACTTATAGAGGTAGTAATAATAATATTAAAACTTTATTTACACGTACAAAAATTTAATTCAATTGGGTACATGACTAAAATTTAGATATTTTCACTTTCTTAATAATATCTTTATTATAAATATTGAGTATTAATTTGTTTAAAAGGAAAACAATAATTTCGGTAGATTATTCCACTAAAATCCATCTAAGTTTCAAATTTCAGCGTAATCCTTTTAGTCCTTCCAACGCAATAAACAGCCAAATTTTTGCATTTATAATTTTATAGTAGGATCGTGCAAAACAAATATTTTTGTATTAGCTAGCACATATACTCCTAAGTATTTTTTTATAGTACGCACGCATGGTTCATACTCTTGTGATCAACAGAAATAAAAAGTTTTTTTAAATAGTATAGAGTGACGAGACTAGCACGTCTGATGGTAAACAACATGCCTGTCACATTGCGCTAGTCACCCAGAATTAGATGTTTTATCTCTATGCTCTGTAATTGCACTGGAAACATTGCCCTTCAAACCGGTACACACGGTACAATGTTTGCACATTACTGCTTGGCAGCAGAATAACTGGCAAAGGTGTGGTACTTCCCCAGGTGGACTCTGCAAAGAGTCTTACCACTACAAAACTAAAAAAAAAAATGTTGTAAACTATCACGGTTAAATAATGGATTTATTCAAAATATCTACATATATGTAGGTGCTGAATGGCCTTTTCTTAAAGATTTGATAAGTTTTTGATACACCTTGTAATAAACCATGAGTAAACATTTGAAATATTTTGAAATACGGATCTTATTATGTAGGGAACACTCTGATAGAACAAAATTTAAAAAAAAAAACCTAAATTCAACCAAAAATCAAGACTTTAGAGTTACTTTTTAAATGGCATAAACGTATCGATTTCATCGTGTCCTGCCTTGCTCGGTGTTTCGAGGACGGATGGCAGAGGATGCGATTTCATTTGCCACCGACCTTAATATCACAAGATTTCACAATGTACCGGCAGATTGGACGTTGCTCAATTACTCACAAGGTAAGTGTTTATTGTAGGCCAGTAATTAACTGTTTGTTCCTCCGGTTGAATATGGCAGGCGAAGGTAGACCGTAAACACAAATATGTGTAGAGTCGTACATTACCAGGGTACCATGGTTTTACCTGTGTAGTTCCCGTTACCGTTATTTTCCAACAATGAAAAGGAGGTATCCTATGTTACCCTGGTACCCCGTTATTGCAAACTATAATCTAACATATGATCCGTTTAGCCGTTCTGATGTGATTCAGTAACAAACATGACTGGATGTGTAAATAGATAGGTAATAAATAGTCTGGAATTACATATACGCTACTTTTTATTGCAGGAAAATAAAGGGATCAGGAACAATGTGGCTGAAACCGTGGGATGCTATTAGTTGTATACAAAAAGCTGGAGTCATTGTAGATGGGTCATATCGGTTGTAGGATTGAAAACCGTTGGGGGTAGACATTTCCAATATGGAGAACTCAAAAATAGGCGAACGTAGACGCCCTGAAACTGGATGGAGTACGTAAGGCAGCATACAGTAACTGCAGTATAGCTGAATGGAGCATCATGAGAGAGGCCTACGTCTAGCAGTGGACTAGAATAGACAGATGATGATGAGTGCAATTATAAAGGCGTAACAAATTGTGCATTGCTTTATCCAAACTAAAACGCAGAACGTTCTAGATAATTATCTTTGTTCACAGAAGTCTGTCAAGGATGGCATAAAGAGGCTCAGTTATTAACCACATCCTGGCGTGATTTCAATCATTGGGTTACATTATTTATAGATATTTGATAGAAATGCTCTATGTCTATGACTTTAGTAAAACTGAATTATTTGTGAAATGTTTATACGGTTCTGTAAAATAAATTGTCCCTCTTTAAAGAATTAGCCTATGTTTGGCCATCAAAACCTGGTACAAAGCGTCGTTGTTTCTGGAGATGGAGCACGTTTTTCTAGAGAGTTTTTTATAATGATTCATTCCTCCGAATGCGCCAAAGTACTTCGTTTCAGTAAACGAGAAAGTCGATAAAGTGTTCCAAACACTGACGGTTTGTATGCAAAAAGTGGAAACGAACCTTTTAATATAAGCCAGTACAAGTAGGTGGTAGGTGGTATTTTATTTAATTTCAATTCAAGAATCAGACCGTTGCAAAATGCTATTATCGATGTACCTGTTTATACCTGGCTACCTGGTGAGTTGTGACCGGAAAAGAATAGGCAACCTAACGTTTGCATATTCTATGGACTTCATACTTTCGATTGGTATAGAATTTGTCTAATAATCAAAACGGTAAAAAAAAATTAATTACTTAATCATACTCTGGACTAAAATTTGTTAGGCAACCCATATGCAATATATTTATTGACCTATTAAATTAAGTATAAAATATGTTTCATTAAATAAGCATCTCGGTACAGGTCGTTATATAGCGGGATCTCCTACCATCGACTATGTAGGAAAAAACCGTTTTATTTTCGAATTGTTAGTGCAATTTGTTGGCTGTGTACAGCAAGCATTATAAAGTATAAAATATAATATCGGATAGTTCCGATCAATCACCACGTAACACTTTCGTTTGCACGCTCGGCCGCTCGGCGGCGCACATCCGCACATCACCGGAAGAAATACCTGAATCGTATTGTGTGTATGAGTTTCAGATCGCCCATTTCCGATTGGGTTTTGCAGACATACTTACTAATCTCCGTAACGTTTATACAGGAGGTTAATGAGCAGCAATAGCATTTCTGCAAAACACGATCGGTAAATATTATTAATACTTTGTTTTTTAACTTTTATAGGCTTACACTTGACCACAGATCAGAAAATAGTTAACTTGACGGCCATCTCGCCTGATGTTAAGCGACAATGCGGTCTACGATGGAGCGTGTTTACCTAGAAAAAACCGATTCACTCTCGGTTGGAAGACACAAAGAATGTAACCATCGGGGAAAACCCATTCAAGCAACGTATTCCACAGCCTAGACGTTCTTATGGCACGTCTTTCGATCGATTCCAGAGCTTCCAGCTGATACTTAGCCGATCCATCCCAAAGGTTATCAATGGTATCAAAATATTATCAAATTAAATAAATTAATATAAATGTTATCAAAGGTATCAAAGGTTAATAAAGGCTTGTCAAAGGTGCGATAGTACTCCATACAAGAATGAATGTGTGCTTGATATAACGTGAGCCACGTTCAGACTTGAAGTACCTTCGCACCTTTGAGAGGACACCTAGTTCTTAGTAATGGGCTATCCAAAATACCTACACACAATACGGTAACACCTTTTTAGCAGTGCAAATAGATAAGGTTCAGAGGAGGAGGTCTGGGAACCTTTGAACGAAGAATATCCCGGGGAAGCCTGTAGTACCTTAGATTTAGTCGAATCCCTGTATTAATTGCTAAAAAGCGGGCACACGTAAAACCCTTTACTCATTCCCGGTACTCAGTAGGCTGGCATCGTGGGCAAGGAAAACTTTTCAAGAAAAACGTCTTTCGAATGTTCCAAGAAAAACGTCTTTCGAGGGGATGTGCCATTCGCCAACTCGCGTTTGGCCAGCGTGGTGGATTATGATTTTTACGCTTTCCTTGTGAGATAAGGCCCCAAGGAGCAGCACTGGGAACGTAAAGTATACTGTGAATGCTTATGCTAGTGTATTGTCTAATTATCTAACTAGTGAAAGTTACAAAAATGAACTTTTATTGAAGGCTTGCACTTGACCACCATCTCGCCTGATGTTAAGCGACAATGCGGTTAACCATGGAACGTCCTTACGTAGAAGAAGCCGATTCACTCTCATACATCATTATTTCTTCATAGTTACATAGGTATGTAGAATAGTCTTTGTGAACTAATAGTAACTATGGGAGGAGCACAGATTGAGACATAGCACATCACAGATTATACAACAGAAACTACAGGCCAATGCTTTCTTAGTCTTCTTACAGTGTCGTGTGCAAGTATCCAAAAATATTTTTAATCCAAACATTATGCGGACGCTCTTTTAAAATAAATATGTCGGGCGCCGTATTAAGGAACTTATACAATATTATAATGGCTTATACTGTGATTGTCTATAATATTTTACGATGTTTTATCTGGGGCAAGTAGATTTATTTGTTGTTTTATGTAGAGGAAATGCTACACTATACTTTTGAGCTTGTAATAATGAGATGATAAAATGGTATCGGACACGGTAATGTTATGAGCAGTAATAGTTAGGACGTAAAAATCAAAATAGATTTGTTTTATAATGCAACAATTTTATAAGCTTAGTAGTTTTCAGAAAAAAAGTTTCGAATTATATTGCGGCGCAGCGGTAGTGAGTGTTTTAGTATATACTACTTACTTAGCCACAAATCAAGTACTTATGATTTTGAACATCTTGATTATCTGTAGACCTTAATTGGTCTATGGATAATTCAGGTGTGCTTAGTGTAAGTAGTTAGCTTGGTACGTAGCGTAGTGTAGTAGTTCTCATTGTATTTTAGTTTTGTTAATAAAGGCTCTGCCCGATTAAAAAAAAGTACTTAGATGTTACTATCTGATTATTTAATTTTGTGTACAATAGTACAATAGTTTTGAACCATTATAGGTTAACACTTGACCGCCATCTCGCCCGATATTAACCAATGATGCGGATCTATAATGGATCTCGCTCACCTACTTAGATGAAATCGATTCACTCTCGTTTTCAATAATACTTAGATGTTACTAACATTTCAGGTACTACCAACGCCCACGGTTTGGACCACCGATAGTTACCTATACCCAGGGTTTTATTATATTACCGACAAAAACGCACCGGTTACACACCGAATTCTCCAATTAATTATCGAGATACAACTTTCGAGAATTAGCATGCCCCCAAAATAGAATTGTCAAAAAAGGCCTGCCCAAACCATTTTCCATGAACTGGGCTCAACATCAATCACCTATCCTTATCTCACTTTGTACGTAATCAGTACAACACGTTCGATTCATGTATTTCTAGATCTCTACTAGTTGTCATATCTAGTTGATCACTTTTGTTTGATCGTGTTCTCTTCAACACAGTCCATACAAACATTGAGCACCCTCTACCGCAACCTTCGCGAATGTAGTATTAGACACAAAAGAGTTTTTTAATGGCAACTGGTACTAATTACCTAACTGATAGGCGCGTATACACAGATAGCCAAAATACAAAGTTTTCAGCTATGTGCGTCAATTCTAAAAAAAATTTTTTTTTTGTGTTTAGACAATAATGCAGTGTAAATCCTGCTCTATCCTGATATAAAAATCAACGTTGACCAGAGCCAGATCACTTAGGACAAAAAGAGAGCATGTTTACGTTACGTACCGCGAAACGGGGAGCATGATATGGGTGACTGGGAGGCTGTGCAAGTTAGGAGATGATCGCGGAAAACAATATGCAAATTCAAATAATATTACTACTACTTAGTAGTAGTCTGTTTCCAGAGAAGTTACTGGGTTTAGAGCTGAGGGCTGGGAGATAGAACACCTTGGATCTCTGGGTGACGGGCGCAGTACAATGCGAGGTTATGGTTTGGACTCCTCATGTTTCAATAGCTGTGTGTCACTGTGGTGCTATGTGGCAGGCATACCATCAGGAACGTGGCCTGCTCGCCTCGTCACTGTTTAATATATAAAAAAGTACCACATCTTTGCCAGTTATTCTAATGCCAAGCAGTAATGTGCAAAAAATCACTGTTATATGGTTTGGTGGGCAATGTTACCTGTGAAATTACAAGGCATTGTATATATAGGTACTTATACTATCATAATACTAAAACGTCAACACATAATTTGTAAACACATTAAACATGAATTAGTACCTACGTCGGCTATTCTCAGTAACAAAATTATTAATAGCTATAGTCAAAACTACGAAATACGAGTATAATAAAAAATACAATAACAATGGCTACAACATAACAGGTAACGAAAGCTGGTCAAAAAGTCTTGAACTGGAACTATGCAATAAAGGAGGAAGTGCTCAATTTGCTTTTTTTATTGTAGATATATGTGTAGGTATGTCACGCGATAGCTCCGCCAATTGTGAATCGATTTTGATGTTTTTTTATTTATAATCCACATATCTGAACTATCATCTACCAGATCATACTCGTAGTTCAGAGGTAGGTACATAATTCTATTTAACAAAACAAAAAAATCAAAGCAATGTTTATTTAAATATAAACAAGACACTAAAATTTGCGTTCATTTATCTGGATGACTTAGTGACAGCTTCTTATGAAATTTGGTCGAGTGTCTGAATTTAATTTTAACTTTAATTAATTATTAGAACTACATTTCCTTTTGAATTACGCCACACGTGCAAGTGAAGTTGTTTACGCGTCGGCCGAGTAGCGATACGTAATTGTAACCATTTCCGAACTCGAAAATAATCGCGTTCGATTATTGCGTGCGATCCGACATCGAACAGGCCCACCGACGGAATCCGTCTTCATTTTTGAGAACAGAATAGGCACCCGTTTACGTTACCGATAAATCTGAGCTAAAAAAATAAGGTTATTTTGTTAAAACTTCAGGTGGAGAAGACTAGGTATTACTACTGTTACTACTATTTCGAAGTGAAAACTTGAACTCGTGTTGCTTGTTCGTAGGAGAAAATCTTATGGTTACGCGTCACCAATATGTAAATTATATAACCTACTAGCTGACCCGGTGAACTTCGTACCACCATGTATGTTTTCGTTTACATTTTCTAGACTTTCTGTAAAAATCTTGTCCCGACAATAACAAACAAAGAATCATCCTATTTGGTGCAGTTATTCAAAAGTTATGAGCATACATACATTTCGAAGAGCCGTTTTTACGGTTCCGTAAAACGTACTAACTGGACCTTTATGGGTTTGTCATGTCTGTCTGTCTATCATGTCACAACCATTTTTTTCGAAACTATAAGAACTATACTGTTGAAACTTGATACAGTTAATAACATTTTACTTCAACGTATATAAGCATTCAAAAGCAAGTAATCCCTTTACGCAGAATACAGAAGACCGCACCTTGTGGCGTTCATTAGGAGAGGCCTACGTCCAACAGTGGACGAATATTAAATAGGCTGATAATGATGATGAATCCCTTTATTGTTAATCAAGTTATTACCAAAAATCAGTTTTATTTTCATTGTAGTGCTTTGTGATATACGATGTTTTTTGTTTGATTACCTGGCACATGGACAAACAAATCTGCTGGTTTTCGAACACGGGAGGGAATATGCAACATACAATTGACCATGTGAGAATCACGGGTTTTCTAGATTAATACCACAAACACTATAACACGCTCAGTGCCTTGTGTATCGTTTAGGATACACAATGTCATAAGGAGTGTGTGTAGTTGATGATACACACTCCCCAGTTCAGCTGCTCTGAAAGTCTTGCCACCAATAACTTTCCTGTTATACTTTTTATAGCACCTCTGCACATCTTCAGCGTACAATTTTCTCTCCAACTTTGTAACTTATGAGATAATGTTTTCTATTAGACGGTCTTCTCGTCATAATAGGGGCTGATGGCACTTCATCTCCGACTAACTGAACAGATCGTTTTAGTAAATTTTTTATTTGTTTTTTTTTATTTTACAATTATTTGTTCCCTAAATTGAGTGATAGTAAGTTTCTTGAGATAATATTTGGTTGAATAATAAATGTGCATTCAAGAGAGAAACACAGAGAAACAATATTACGAAATGTGTTTCTTTATTGATACACATGGCCTGGGGAATAGTTTAGCTATATACCTTAAAGTATTTCCCAGGCCATGTGTATCAAAAAACATACACACCGGTAAAAAAAGGGATGACGGGGGAGGGGGTGTGATTAGTTTCTATACTATTTTAACACCTCACAACCTACAACACTAAAAAAATAAAAAAATAAATTTGTCAAAATTTGGTAGTATTTCCATATAGGGCTTGGCGCTGAGCGTGTTAAGGTTGCCCCTGGGACTTGTTTATGATCATAGCAAAAGTAAGCCGCACTGTAAACTGTAGTTGATTAAACTCAAATGGTGCATCAGTCGGAATCATTGGGATGCGTGGTTTCAAAACGTCTTCTCCTTAATACTTTCCTTTCAGTATAGTTGCATCTATCACGTTGTTCAGTTTTTTTATAGCTAACCGTGTGCCGTTGCAAAGACGCGGTTTAATCATATTTCACAACATTTTAACTACCGATCCAACTTGAAGATTTGGTATGAGGTCGCAATCCTGGAAATTCCAGCGAGTTCAAAAATTCCGATGGATAGGTAGTTGTTGAAGACATCTTGAATCGAATCAACTGATTTATAAATCCTCAGTTCGCCTGTAATTTGTTCTTGAATTTTGAAATTTAATTCATTTGCAACTTTTCATAATATTTCATCATTTACATAATAGGTATTAATATTTATTTATTATGTAGCTGTCTTGTCCCAATATTGGGCAACGGCTTCCATACCCTCCTTCCACTTTTCCCTTTCCATGGCTAATACAGTCCAGTCTTTCCGATATTTGTGGAGGTTGTCTTGCCATCGTTTCTTTGGTCTGCCGCGTCGTCGTTTGCAATCTGGGTTCCTCCGCGTGGTAATTTTGGCCCAATAATCATCCGACATACAGCAAACATGTCCAGCCCGATCCCACTTTCAAATTGGCTGCTTTTTGAGTTACATCGGCTATTCCGGTTTTGGAACGCAGTGTGGTGTTTCGTATTCTGTCCGTTAGTTTTACTCCAAAAATATTGCACTCCACAGCACAAACGTGATATTAAATCAATAATTCAAAATAATATAAAACACTTTTTTTTTAATTAATGGCTCTATGTGGATTAGTCAATAAACACTTTTGGTAACGCGGTTTGTGTTTGACTGATACTTGATTGATATAATGACGTGAAAACTGACGCATTTTATATCGCGTGCCGAAACTAAATCAAAGTAAATAATATCGTGAAGCCGACCAAATTGAAAATCAGTACTAATGAGTCTTACGTTTTGTGATTATTCAATTAAATTTGGTTCGCGATATTATCGCTTTTGTTGAGTTTCTCCTGGGTGGGTTTTGGAACGTGATATTAGATCCTCCTATCCTCCATCTGTTTTCATAGACATGATAGAGTTTGAACTTTGTGCAGCAGGAATAAATAAAGTGCCAATTGACTCCTTGACGTTAGGAACACACATATATTGCTAAGGCATAAGCGAGTGCCTGTTATTTAATATGAACTTCATTTCATAGCAATAAAGCTCAAATTGCCTTAACAGTTTAGTTAGGCAACGTTTGTATGGGAAAGCACTTCATTTAATATGAACTTTATTCAATTAGAAAACGTTTGTATGGGAAAAAGAAAAGGACTGTTTTTAGAGTTTTCCCGGCAATTTTTTTTTTCTCGCCTTAAAAACCTTCCTTGGATTTCAACGAATATTTAAAACAAAGAATTGTCCAATTTGGTCCAGGCGTTGTTGAGTGATGAGTGATGCGCTAACCAACACATTTTGCGATTCATTTTAATATTATAGATTTTAGATTTGCCATAAGCTCCGGGAAGTTTTAATCGAAATAGAGTGAAAAACATTTAGAAATAAAAGCAGCCAAGTATTTATGACGTACTACAAAAAACTACTCATCATATCGACTATCAAACCAATTTTCATTGGTAGTTTGCACGTACATCATATATTTTGTTTAGTTTCATCATTCATCATATTTTAGAAGTTACACATTTTACCACTTTGGAAGTGTCTGTCAAGCAAATTATTCAGTGTAGACAAAAATGATTTTAGAAACCTCAACATCGTTTTTGAAGACCTATTGATAGACACCCCTCAAATGTAGGTTTGGTGAAAAAAAAATTGAGTTTTAGTTCTAAGTATGGGGGGCAGCCCTATTTTTTTTAAATTCTTGTTATAATCTTAATGCGGTTCACAGAATAAATCTACTTACCAAGTTTTAACAGTATAGTTCTCATAGTTTCGGCAAAAAGTGGCTGTGACATACGGATGGACAGACAGACAAACAGACATGACGAATCTATAAGGGTTCCGTTTTTACGTTTTACGGAACCCTAAAAAGACTATAATTGATCAGTTATCGAGCGGGATGAAAAATGATTAAATTACTAAAATGGCTATTAAAAAATAGGGGTTGGTGATAAAAGGGTAAAAATTTAGGGTTTTATGTATTTTTAACGCCACATTATAAAAAAATAAAAACAAAAAATTTTGTCCGAAAATTAAAAAAAAAAATCTAGGGTGAACAACCCTTGTCACTTAGGGGTATGAAAAATAGCTAGTAGCCGATTCTCAGACCTACTGAATATGCATATAAAATTTGGTTAGAATCAGTAAAGCCGTTTCGGAGGAGTAAGGAAACAAACACTGTGACACGAGAATTTTATATATAAGATAAGGTCAGATGGTGTTGTGTGTGAATTGTCCACCAATATTTATTTCTTTACACATACCTACTTCCTTTTTTCATGAAATAGTGAACGCTGAGCGAGCAAGATACGAGCCAGATGGAAAGCAACTCAGGTGCCGCAGTGGAGAGTCACCTGAAGCCAAAATTAGCTTTGAAGAATGTATTTTTTTAATAAACCGCATTGGTCAAAGTCAAAGTTCTTTATTCATAAATGTACAATTTACAGGTCAAATATTAATGAAATAAAAAAAAAACAAAGGAAATAGCATACAAATAGTATACATTTTCAAAGTTTAAAATTAACATTTCACCGTACGATAACAATTAGGTATCGTACAGATAAGTGTCAAACTATATAAATATATTTATTTGTAACAGTTATTGTTATTATTACATCATTTATTTCGATAAACACCATATACAAAAAATTACAATTGGAATAACATTAAATGTCTCACAAATTAATTATTTCATTTAAATGTGTTATGAACAATCTATTTTTTTACAATTTGATCATAACTAAACAAAAAAAATATATTCAATTATTATATTTCCTTCAATATCCACATACCTACATGTAACTATATTAACTTATATTCTCAGACAATAACAGCACTTACGTAGTTATAACTTACCTATATTATCTAATATCTATAAGCTAAATTGACAAATTAATAGCTCAACAAATAATATTTTCAAATGTCTGGATAGGTTTATTTTTTTGCATGGTCAAGCAATAAGAATACTCAAGATCATTTAATAACATTAAGTTTGAAGGAAAAACCGATATGGCTTTTCCATAGATTTTTCTAGATTAGCGTACTATCATCTACTCTAACTTTGTTCGAATCGTCATCTTGCATCAGTCGACAAGGCAGTTAAATACTAGATTTATAGAGATATAAAAAGCTACAATATGTTACATACAATAATAATTTTGGTTGCCTGGAAGAGATCCCTTTAAACGATACGGTCGGTCGAAAGTGCTACTTTCTTGTGTATTTTAAATTTTTAAATTAAGTGCAATTCATTTATAAGTGTAATTTCTTTCAATAAAAGACATCACAGGGTACACTTTAAATTAATAACTCCCAATTTTTAATGTGTGAATCTACCAAATTCTGTGACGAATGAGATTAATTCCAAGATTGGTTCACTCACGCGGACATAGATGGCGTTAGGAGGTGCGAGTAGAAAAAGCTACGTAGAGTCCGTACCACTACTCTTGAACACTGATGAAAAATTATAACTACACTACTCTTATACATCAAGTTTCGAGTGTAAGAGTGTTATGATGGTCATCGATTGTGCTGCCACACGTTTAACGAAATTTACTTTGGTTCTAAGGCAATAAATCAGAGTTCGTGTATTAGGAAAACAAAAGTAGGTACGCACGATTGTGTTTTGTTTTCTTTTCGTAATAAGTAGGTATTAGTGACCGCTGAATTTCAAATCTCCACTCACTATTAATTTTGCCTCTTTAATTTTGCATGACGTAGCAAGCGTTAAAAATGTCAATAGCGATTTGTCTTTACTAAAAAAAGTAAAAATAGGTATGTAGGTATTTTGGCTAGCGTGAGCCTTGAACACATCCTTACGAAAATGACGGTCCGTTCCGATTTTTAATCGATTTATAAAAATGAAGAGATTTTCTTTAAGTATCTTCTAAGTCTAGTCTAATCTTAATTCGAATATTTATCCGGAACCGTTTTGGAATTGATACAATGCTTAATCTGGGGATAGTTTTGTGTGAGAAATATCCGCAGATATTATGTGTTAATTATTTACTAATAGATATATTATATTGTTTGAATTGCCCATATGCTGCTATTGAGATGATCGGTAGAATTAGCGATTGAAGTAGCTTTAAAAATTAAAATCAAAATTGATATTCAAAAGTTTGCCACACACTAACTTGTTACGGCGATTGTAAGAGTTAAGTTAACTGTTTGAAAAATTAGAAGAAAATATAATTTAGGTACCTACTTAAATCAGTTTTCAAGATCGTGATTTTAATTTTCGGAGAAACTATTTTTTTTTGTTTTTCGGCAACAAACGTGCACTATGTTTTTTTAAAGGGTCCTATTTGTAGGTGGCTTCAGATGGCATCTACTGCGTACAAGACTAACGGAGAAAACGACAATCTAACTAACATTAATTTGTTAATTGAGTATAGATTAATGCAATTTGTAAGTAGCTATATGCAAGTTCTAAAATGTCTGTACTTGCATATTTTCACTTGGCTTTGAAGTTAAAAATAGGAATAAAATATTTCCAAATCAACAATGAATGAATGAATGAATATAGATTTTTTTCTTTTTTAATGTAGCGTGTCATATAATAATTAAAATAATGTCAGGACGAGAAATACATATGCCTGCTGGTAAACAACACGTTTGCTTGTACCACTGTGTTCAGTATCACCCAGTTATTAGAACTGAAATACTCCAAAACACTACCTACCAACGCACTGCGCTCGTTACCCAAAGATAAACGAAGACTTATACAGGTTTCCTATAATTCCTCTATAAACATTGCCAATCAAACTGAAACACTGTAATATAAGCACATTACTGTTGCCAGTTAGAATAACTGGTAAAAGTATGATATTTCTCCAGGCGGACTCTGTAAGAAGTACCTATGTTCTAGGTACAAAAATGATAAATATGCAATCACTAGGTAGGTATATTTTACGGGCAGACGGGTTCTGGAGTGGAGACCGCGAATCGGTAAACGCCCTAAGACTAGATGGAGTAACGATACATGAAAGATGGCGGTGGCGGTTGGAAACGTAAGACCGCGTTTTATAGGAGAGGCCTTTGTCCGGCTGTGGACGAACACATGCTGATGATGATGATGATATTTTACGATTCTTGTCCACTAGTCTACCACCAGGTATCTAAGAGTTTGTTGTTTTTAGTTACAGACGATCGATTCCACCGCGCGGTTTGTTTACACCTGGTGCCAGCTATGAACCGCTTCTCAGAACACGTTACCGTATTTTCCTTACTCTAGAATAAATTTATAAATTTTAGCGCGAAGTGTGTAATTTTAAAGTTTTCGTTAAATTCGTTGAAAACAGTTATAGGTAACTACAGTAAGTACCTATATTAAGGGAAATTGGAAAGCTTTCCTGAGGTGTCATAAAATACTTTTTGTCTACTTTGTGTTTCCACTGCTGGGACCCTGGGGCCTCATTGTATTTTGTTCTAAATGTAAAACAAACAATCGTAAACTATACACATTTGAGGTGAATGAAAACACTATTAAAGCCAAAACTAAAAGAGAGAGAGAGAGAGAGAGAGACAAATCTATAGGTAATTCACCAATCTGGATAAGTGTGGGTTGGCGGATGTTTTGGAAATGTCTTTCGTAGAACGCGTCAGTTTCATCGCAATGTTTTTTGTTAAATACGGCGGGGACAACAAACTTGTACCTGAAATAATACTCAAATATTCTGGAGAGAACTTACGACCTCGTGATTGTAAAATAGGACGTCCTTGTCACTAGGCCACTAGGAATAAGGTTGCATTTTATACTTAATCAAATTTCTATGTAGTCATTATCATTTAATTAGTTCTATACCTTCATCGGTAGGCTTATGAATACCTAAGTAATTCAGAACAACATTGATGAGAGTATTCAGGCGTATTTAATTTTAAATTACCTATATTAAAAACGAATTCTAGTACCTACCTATTCATAATATAAACGAAGAATCATGTTCTTCGTAATAATTAAAATGCCATTAGGTGTTGGTTGACATTTTGCATTCAACGATTTTTTGCCCCAAATTAAGCAATGCTAATAAAATAATTACAATATAGGTAGGTAAGTAGGTGCTTATTTAAATTATGATTAGGCTAAAAAGGTTAAGCACCTACTTACTTCAATTAATTTACGTTTCACCTGAGTAGGTATTCACTATTTCATTCATAGGCAGGCTATAAGTTCTACTTAGCGTAGGTAATAGATACATATAATTAGTTAATGATATTTATGAAATTTTGTCAGGTGAAACGAATGTTTTGTTCAGCACGCATTTCAGATGTTTTAAATGGAATTTTTCTCAATTTAGGTATCGAAGGTAATATTGCAATCTCAGATAAAACACGCGTGCTCGTGAGATAGTCTTTCATTCGTGAACATTTGAGTTATTTTTCATACCTATCATTGGTAGGTAGTGTAGTACACATAAGAGTATGTACTATTATTATAGAACATAATAGTTTATTTCCACACTGAACTGGTAGGTACAGTTACAGATTTAGATAACACGCTTTGCAATTAAATTACATTGTATGTGTACCTACTTTATATAGAATAGCAGCAGTGAGCCACAAACAACGTGGACCTAATATCTGTAGATACTTGTGAATTTACACGAGAATAGTGCGCTGTTTAGTGAAAAAAGAATACCTACTCGAAAACAAGTATTTTTTTTATTAAACGGTAAAATCTGTACATAGAGATTAGCCCCAAAGTACCTAATTATATCTGTACCTATCCTAGGGCACGAGTGCAAACTAATATTTATACTTAAGTATTAAAGTAAATAGAGCTATGTCTAGCAAAAAATGCCATAAAACGACAATTCTCTTTTGTTATTCAAAGGTAAGTATTTAGTGTTTAGCCTCGAGCTACGTCTAATAGGTATCTGTATCTTGGGGCTCCAGTGCGAGTGCATATACATATAGTGCATAAAAATAGTGCGCTAATCAGTAAAAAAATACACAAAACATAAAATATTCATACCTACTTAAAATTTGTTTTTTTTTTTATAGGTAAATGTTTTCAGTGTGGTAGGTGTTGGTGTTGTGATCTGAGGATGCAGGTGCGTTGAGGCTTCGCCGGGCGGCGCGCTACGGTTGCGTAACTGTCGGCGGACCGCGCGGTGTTTACAGCGGAGCGGCCGATGTCGCCTGTCCCCACCGAGCATCGATCCGCTCCGCCCAGCGCTCGCTCCTCCCACCGCCGCCCGCGCCCCGCTGTCGCCGCCCGCGCGGTCACCTGTGTCGCGCGTCCTCAGTCGCACAGCGGCCGCGACGCGCGCCACCCGCCTCGCACCTCCGGACTATGACACCGACGTGATGGACCGCAAGGAGTTCGGTGCGGTCCCCGGCCTGCCCGCCGGCCTCGACTACTTCATGATGCCTCGCGTCTCCAACCCTGCGCCGCAGTTCGACTTCCGAAAACTCGGCGCCAGCTTCAGCGGCCGCGACGACGACAAGAGCGACGAGCGGCGCTCCCCCGACTACGGGGCGGAGCGCCGCGAGCCGCCGGCGCCCTGGCCGCTCGGCCTCGGCGTGCAGTTCGTGAACCCCGCCACCGGCAAGAAGCGAGTGCAGTGCAACGTTTGTTTGAAGACTTTCTGTGACAAGGGCGCGCTCAAGATACATTTTTCGGCGGTGCATCTGCGGGAGATGCACAAGTGTACGGTGGAAGGGTGCACGATGATGTTCAGTTCGCGGCGGTCGCGGAACCGGCACAGTGCGAATCCGAATCCTAAGTTGCATTCTCCGCACGTGAGGCGCAAGATCTCCGCGCACGACGGGCGATCGGCGCAGCCGTTCCCGCTGCTGCCGGCGCTGGCGCGGCTGCCGCTGCCGCCCCCGGCGCTGCTGCCGCCCGAGCTGGCCGCGCGCTTGCCGCCCCCCACGCGTCTGCCGCCCCCGCCTCGCCTACCACTCGACGACCTCCGGAACTTCTCCGAGATCGAGAGCCTCTACAGGAAGATGCCGCCACACGAGCTCCCGCGCACCCTACACCTCGCCAAACCACCGCCCGTGCACGAGGAAGAATCAAACAACTGTAGTGACAACTTCGACTTGTCCGACGATGAGATCAAGGACCGAAGCGAAGACGGGACGCAGACTCCGGTCGGGGACAGATTATACGACGACCAGCCGCAAGATTTAAGTGTAAATAAAAATAAGGAAGATACCAAATCGGCCGTTGAACGACCCGAGAGCGTCAGCGGCCGCACCGAACCCACCGTCTCCGACGACAAATCATCGTTAGTTCCGAATAAGCGGAAGAGAAAAAGCGGCAACCCGACCCGGTGTTCCCAGAACGACGAGTACAACGTGTCGGATGAGGAGTGTCATCCGGATCTGTTTAGGAACCTGTCGACTCCCGGGTCGAGCCGTCCGGACGAGGAGCCGTTGTCGCTGAAGAAGCAGAAGCCGGAAAAATGGGAGCCGTTTCCGAACGGGGAGGAGGGCGCTGTGGAGTCGGCGGCGACGCGAGTGAAGGCGGAGAGCGAGTCGGACGACGAGTCTAGCGCTCCGAGTGTTGTACGAGAAGGGCTGCGCTTGCGCTCGGACCTTTACACTCCTAGCGACAGCGGGAGCGACCTGCACGCAGCCGAGGAACGACTCGCCCGGGCGCGCTCCCCGTCCGCTAGCAGCGACCCCACCGACGACCGGACCGACATCAACGAACTAGAGATCCCAATAGATGACGAGAACCCCGACCGATGCACCGCCTGCGGAAAAGTATTTCAAAACCACTTCACCCTGCGCATGCACTACAGAAACGACCACTTGAAGCTCCTGCACCCCTGCGATGTCAACGGTTGCGACGCCGCCTTTCCTTCGCGGCGCAGTCGCGACCGACACAGCTCAAACGTAGACTTACACCGCCGCCTCCTATCCACAAACTCCACCGATTCCCGAGAACCGAAGCCCCCGCTAGAAGTCAACGCGGAGATACTCAACAAGTTGTACGCGGACATTAAAGGGCTAGCGACGACGTTGGAGAGTTTGCGTTATGGCGGGAACGAAGACGCTACACAGGTTCCAAATTACGTTTCGGAAACTATGAAGTTTTATAGTAGAAACTTGAATGCGCTACAAGCGGGGCTGTTTCCGCAGTTCGGTGACCGGGGTTTTTTTCCGACGCCATTTCTGATGGGGAACGGAATGCCGCAGGCTGGAACGCCTTACGGAGCATCGGCCGGGGCGCAGTCGGTCAGGGAATCACTGTCCCCTCTATCGGCGTCGTCACCACCCGTGATTTCTCCTGGAAGGCTAGACGCAGCCCACGCCAGACCCAGAGAAGATGCGAAGCTGCTTTTTCGTGAGACCTCCGAATCTTTCAAGAAGATGACATCCCTATGCGAGCGTCAAGAACAGCTTTACCAGCACCACGTCCCGGTGTCATGACGCCCACGGTACCCGCGCTCGCACTGGTGACTCTCGTAAAGCAATCGAGCGACAGACTCTTGTATATTTAATTGTTAATAATTTTAATTGTGTTAATTCTATCGTATTTCGTTTTGTATTTTCTTGTGATATTTAGACAAATATTATGATAATCCCAGGAACTGTAAGTTATTAGGGATAGTACCGCTTGGGTATTGAGTTGGCGTTGAAGCGTGTGCAATACTGACTCGAATATTATAAATATTAATGGCCTCGTGCGATATGGTATCGTGTAGATTCGTAATCGATGTTGAAAGTAAACGTTATGATCGGCTTCATTTATTGTTCTGGCGCAATAAACTCATTGAGGAAAAAATCTACAATTGTTTTTGTTTCCTACAAATCGGTAAGTGTTCTGCTGGATTAGTGTTCGTGCCACTATTCATGACCATTGTCCGGTGGCGCTACAATAGATTATTGTTTAAATATACTCGAAACTTGTTGCTTAAAAATGGTGCAGTTTAAGTTTTTAGTCGCAGGTTTTGAATGGTGGCACGGACAATAGCGAGCGGATAATCTGGTTACGGCTTATAAAGTAACAATATAAAAGTTAAAGTTACGAGGTTTTGTGGGGAGTCATTCGAATGGAAACAAACACCTACACGTTTTTGTTATTACTTTATTGGCGAAGCTTTTGTGCATTAAATAATGATATTTATTAACAGGTTCAAAAGCTGCAAATTTGTTAATTTTAATACGAGAAATACAAGTTATCGCGCGAACATTACAAATTGAGATGTCCAATCAAAAACCCCGACCGAATACATCAGCCTAAACATGAGAACGATAATTTTGGCATTCAATTTAGAACTATGAATAATCAATAAACTAGTTTATATTACGGTTTATCTTAATTTACAGTAGCTATTTGAGTACGATTATGAATTCATTAGTATTTTATTATCAAGGGAAAGTAATTATAAATCTGAAGTAATTGAGTAGTTAGGTTATTACATGAAGATTTTGAGATAACCTGTCGAGTACAGTAAGACTTATTATTTTTTTGATTCATTTTCAAACATTGCTCGAGGCTAACGGTAGTCAAAAAATCTTTTTTTTTTTGTGGATCGGTATTATCTATTCGCGTTTGCGCTAGCACCTCGCCTGATGTTAAGCGATGATGAGGTCTAAGTAGGTTACACATTATCTTGGTGCCTGGAAGAGATTGCTTTCATTAATGAGGCGGCCATTAAATTTGTGCTAGTTCATAAGTGTTTCATTGTAATATTTAGCTATTAACAATATAATACCCGGTTTACATTATTCCAGTCCAGCGGTCGAATCCAGCGCTGGATTACTTACTGGAATAATGTAAGCTGTTACTGGAATGCATTGGCACTGGATTGATCGTTCCAGTGCCGGTTTACATTATTCCAATAAGCAATCCAGCGCTGGATTCGACCGCTGGACTGGAATAATGTAAACGGGGTATAAATTACAATTACACAACGTCAATCAGCAGATAGTAATAAAAAAAATGAACTGTACCTATACATAAATAAAGTAGCTATGTGCTATCATGAAATTTCTTTTAATGTTACAAACTCGATTTCAATATCAAATAATGCTTGTTTGATAAGCCCGCGTTAATGTAGGTACTATCTTAAAAATATCGAAGTTAGGAGCTGTAATGTAAAACGAACCTTTAGAGTATAATTAAAAATCGCTATAGAACGTCAAACGAACACGAAGGGACAAGACAACATTGAGTTTAAGTCAAGTTTATCTTTACCTTTAGGTAAATTAAGTAGGTACTTATTAAGTTTTTTTGCGGCGACGAACTAACTAATGTATTTATATATTCTCATGGAAGTGATAATTATCTTATATGAGAATAACTGTCTATAAACCTTAAATTCAGAAGTTACCCTGGACTTTTTTGTGTCAATGAAAGTAAATTCAAAATCTGTAGTACCTACCTACCTAAATTAGTAGTTACTTATTATAGTGTCATGAAGATTTTAAAATTAAATAGGTTCACAGAAAGCAAGAAATATGTATTTTTATTCATTTCATGCCACCGTATTACAAACATTTAGGCAGGTAGATAAAGGGCTAAATGGCGTAACGGGTACTGCGCGGCTGAAACCGTAGGGCGCTGTTAGTTAATTAAACTAGTAGGAGGTAGTATATAGGTAGGACCCGCTATCGCAAAGTCTGCCATAGGAATTACCACAAGTCCGTTATTCTATAGTCGAGTAGTCATGTGAAAATATAACTATGCTCCGGTTTGAAGGACAACATTTCCAGAGAAACAAATTTATAATATATACGATAGGATGGAAAGTTTGGATTTATGCATATAAAATGCTGCTAAATCACACCGCAGCGGCTGGATAGATCAGGTGGAAATTTGAAAAACAGATTTAAGTCTGAAAAACACAAATGCCACTTTTTTGTGGGGAACTGCGCGAGTAAAACTTCGGGGCGCCGCGCTGATAGTAGCAGTAATGTGCAACCATTACTGTGTTCCGGTTTGAAGGGCAATGTTTCAAGAGAAAATACAGGGCTTAGAGATATAATATCTTAGATCTCTGGGTGACGAGCGCAGTGCAGTGCTTGGATTGATAAATTATTTGGACTTTCCATGTTCCAAAAGCTGCGTGTCGCTGTGCTGTTATGTGGCAGGCATGTTGCTTACCATCAGGCATATGTTCTGCTCGTCTCATCACTCTACGCCTTAAAAAAAAGGATGATAAAGGTATTTAAACACACGGATTTTCCAATTGCATAATATTAGTTTGATAACGAAGCATGAAGATATTTGTTGTTGATTCTAATATGTGGAAATGTCAAGGATGGAGGTAATTACCCGCACGACTTGTCGGTTTGACAAACTTGATTATCGTCAATTCATTTTACAGTCATAAACGCCAAACGACAGCCGAATTATTTCTGATGAATATATCCGCATTGGGTAAATCAATCACAGTACCTGTACAAATTACTATGTGTCCTACTAACCTGTGTATTAAAAAGCATTATTAATGCTACTAATTAGTTTTCTTTTAAATTATTCATAATAATTGAATTGATAAAGGACATGAAGCCTTGGTGGCCTTGTGGCCAGAACATGTATTTTACATTCATGATTAATTATAGGTTTATCGTACCCTACAATTTCTCTAGAAACTTTGCCCCACATTTTGAATCTCAATAATGTTCACTCATTATTGCTTGGCGGTAGAAACTGGCAAAATATCGGTAAGGACTACTACAAAGAGCCCTACCACTACTAAAACCTATAAAAAAATTAGAAATGTTTACAAATTTCTAGATGGCCACGGTCATGGCCACGCCCTCCAGTTTTACCCGCGTAGTTTCCATAGTGAGCTATCCAATTCTGAGTTATAAGTTTTCACTTCTATCGGCCGTCCCTATGACTACCATTTTTTTAAAACTTTTATAGGTTTACACTTGACCGCCTACTCCTCTGATGTTAAACGACGATGCGGTCCACGACGGAGCGTGTTTACATATAAGAAATCGGTTCTATCCCGATTTGAAGACACCAAGATTAAAACTATCAGGGAAAACCCACTCAGCCAACTCATTCCACAGCCTAGACGTTCTTAGTTTTTTTAACGAAGAGGTTTTAACTCGGCTAAATCGTTATTAATGTCAAGTTACAGAATATTGTAATCCGTACAGCTGATAAAAAGAATATGGCAGTTAGAGGAACCGCTCATAGAAGTAAAACTTTTAACAATATAATACAAAACACTTTATTGGCACCACAAACAAAGTTGACAAAAAGTAACACATAAAATAATAAAGCGTAATGGGCAAAAAAGCGATCATATCGCTAAAAGCGATCTCTTCCAGACAACCTTTGCTTCATAAGGAAACTTAGAATTTTAGTAAGAAACAGCACCAATGTTCCACAATACGTACATATGTAGGAGGTACCTATAGCTATAGATATACTATACTATATAGATATATAGAAATTTGACTGGCCTCGTGGCTTTGTTGGTTGTAGCTCTGCCTGCGAAGCCGAGGGTCGTGGGTTCGATTCCCACCCTGTGCAAATAGTTGTGTGACGAATTCAAATGTTTCCACTGTGTCTGGGTGTTTCTATGTAGGTATAATAAGTATGTATTTAAAATTCTATAAGTATTATATCAGCTCTCTGGCCACAATCATACAAGATTTGCTTAGTTTGGGGTCAGATGGTGTTGTGTGGGAATTGTCCACCAATATTTATTTATTTATTTATTAAACTACTACGCAAACGCATGTTGGTGGGGTCGATGAGAAGTTTTCACTTAAACGAAACTTTAACTTAGGTAAGTGAATTTGCCTCCTTGAGTTCTCTTTAGGTCACAAACAACAATTTCTGTACCGATTTGAAAAGGCTTAAAAATTGGTCATGTCTTTGGCTTACGAAGCTTCAAGTAGGTGCATTTTTAAAATACGGCGGTAAATGTATGGAACCTCTACCAGACACCCCAAAATTATTCCCATTACAATTTGTAGGTTTGTATTTTGACACGGAACCCTAACAAGGCCCTTGGAATGAATTATTAATATGATCCCATGCAAATCTGAAAACCAAACAAGGGTTAAAATACATAGTTTGTCAAATCGTTATTCATTGAAAACAACGACGGCCAATATGCTGGTGTTTATCTAAATGCTATAAGCATTGACATTCAGCGTGGTACTAAACCAGCATGCTGGGCATGCTTCCAACTGGTAGTATTGGGCTTGATTATCTTTAGATCTCTGATGTTAAACGACGATGCGGTCCACGACGGAGCGTGTTTACATATAAGAAATCGGTTCTATCCCGATTTGAAGACACCAAGATTAAAACTATCAGGGAAAACCCACTCAGCCAACTCATTCCACAGCCTAGACGTTCTTAGTTTTTTTAACGAAGAGGTTTTAACTCGGCTAAATCGTTATTAATGTCAAGTTACAGAATATTGTAATCCGTACAGCTGATAAAAAGAATATGGCAGTTAGAGGAACCGCTCATAGAAGTAAAACTTTTAACAATATAATACAAAACACTTTATTGGCACCACAAACAAAGTTGACAAAAAGTAACACATAAAATAATAAAGCGTAATGGGCAAAAAAGCGATCATATCGCTAAAAGCGATCTCTTCCAGACAACCTTTGCTTCATAAGGAAACTTAGAATTTTAGTAAGAAACAGCACCAATGTTCCACAATACGTACATATGTAGGAGGTACCTATAGCTATAGATATACTATACTATATAGATATATAGAAATTTGACTGGCCTCGTGGCTTTGTTGGTTGTAGCTCTGCCTGCGAAGCCGAGGGTCGTGGGTTCGATTCCCACCCTGTGCAAATAGTTGTGTGACGAATTCAAATGTTTCCACTGTGTCTGGGTGTTTCTATGTAGGTATAATAAGTATGTATTTAAAATTCTATAAGTATTATATCAGCTCTCTGGCCACAATCATACAAGATTTGCTTAGTTTGGGGTCAGATGGTGTTGTGTGGGAATTGTCCACCAATATTTATTTATTTATTTATTAAACTACTACGCAAACGCATGTTGGTGGGGTCGATGAGAAGTTTTCACTTAAACGAAACTTTAACTTAGGTAAGTGAATTTGCCTCCTTGAGTTCTCTTTAGGTCACAAACAACAATTTCTGTACCGATTTGAAAAGGCTTAAAAATTGGTCATGTCTTTGGCTTACGAAGCTTCAAGTAGGTGCATTTTTAAAATACGGCGGTAAATGTATGGAACCTCTACCAGACACCCCAAAATTATTCCCATTACAATTTGTAGGTTTGTATTTTGACACGGAACCCTAACAAGGCCCTTGGAATGAATTATTAATATGATCCCATGCAAATCTGAAAACCAAACAAGGGTTAAAATACATAGTTTGTCAAATCGTTATTCATTGAAAACAACGACGGCCAATATGCTGGTGTTTATCTAAATGCTATAAGCATTGACATTCAGCGTGGTACTAAACCAGCATGCTGGGCATGCTTCCAACTGGTAGTATTGGGCTTGATTATCTTTAGATCTTCGTCGTTCTATAGATAATACAGTAGTGCTTAGTTTACCTATGTAGGTATTTTTAGATATGTAGTGTAGTGTAGTTCATCTTGTAATTTTGTTAGTATAGTCTGTGCCTGGTTAAAAATAAAGAAACGAATGTAAGAATACAAACTATAAACGTGAAAGTTTGTGAGTATGTATGTACATATGTGATGATGTTTGTTTATCTTTAATATTTTCATAATCTAATTTAAAAAGCAGCCGATTTGAAGTGGGATTGATTGGGCTGGATACATTGGCCGTCTGTCTAATGATTGTTGTGTCAAAATTACCATGCTGCGCTGTGAAGCCAAATCGCAAATAACGATGAGGCAGACGAAAAAAAACGGCTAAAACTCACTAGACGTCCTCTTCGATCACTGGGGTTGGAGTGTACAGGGAAAACTGGACTGAATTAGCTGTAGATAGAGAAAAGTAGAAAAAAGGAGATACCTTTGCCCAACATTGTAATAAAACAGGTACATACTCGTATCTATCTAATGGTGATAAAAGAATAATGTAAAAATTAAAATAATTCTGTACGAAACCTAAATGGAGATAGTTTTAATTTCCATGCAAATTGGTCTCAAACAGAGGGTAACATTGAATCGCGCAGTTTGTCAAAGCCTAATTAATAAACTAACTGCTTGTGGGACTGAAACTAACTTAACCCGCGCCCCGAGGGTAACTCCTAATCTTAGGGTTACAAAAACAGTAAGAGCGGTTCAGTCTCTCGTAGCTTTTTATTTTTCTCTTCTGAGAGCCAAGTCATATATGGCTTTCATTTCACATTTTAATGTGTTTGATTGAAGTCTTATTTCAGAGATAAAATAGATAGAATCCAATAAAAATAAAATAATTGGGAAGGTTTTTGCATGACACGTCCTTTATTAACCCTTTGAATGAAAGGTTTTTCAATTTGATTAATATTGTGTAAAAAATTTGAAATTAAACCCTAACCACGTCTAGGCTGTGGAATGAGTTGCCGGAGTGGGTGGGCCTGATAGTATAATCTTGGTGTCAAATCGAGAGTGAATTGGTTTCTTCTTGGTAAATACGTCTCCATCGTAGACCGCATCGTCGCGCGTCGCTTAACATCAGGTGAGATGGCGGTCAAGTGTAAAGCTATAAAACTTTTAAAAAAAAATTGTCGACGTGTTAACATTTTGAAATTAGAGCTTAACTTTATAATATTACTAGCGACCCGTTCCGGCTTATAACATTTAAGTATTGAAATAATAACTGTCCTATCTTTCAAGTTTGAGCAGACTAAACATAAATCTCAACTTTCGTGAATATGTCAAAATCGATTGACATGGTGAAAAGTTCTTCGGGTAAAAACATCATGGTATTGGATTTTTATAGTTGAATATGTAAGTACAAATGCCTAAATAATAAGCCGAAACTTACGAGATGAGTAGGTACAGATGAATCGCTTTATGCGATCAAATAATTTAATTGCAGCTTAATAATTACAAATGTAACAATCACAATAATTTTATGATTTATTGTGAAATATGACAACTAACCCAATCAGATGGTCATTTAGACTTTTTAATAAATAGTTTATAAGTAGCTAGTAGTGTCTCGCGGTTTGATGCGCGTAGACCCCGTTCTCGTTTTTTTTCGGCATAAAAAGTGGCACCTTTACTATATATACATAACAGTATAACTAACACTATAAAAATATACCTAACTAGCACACGCTACAATAACTTTTGGAATTAAAAAATACAGAAATTTAACATTGGATACCCGTTTTAAGCCGAATTAGACGTCCTATACAATCCACCATATTCCAAATACTTTACCAACGCTTAAGCAAATCAAAATCAATTTAAAGCAAAGACAGAATTAGTACCTATCGACACATCTCAACGTTTATTCGAATTACTCAAATAGTCAAAGTTGACCTTAAGTCAAATTTTGAACAACGGTAGTAAGTGTCAATCATACAGGATGGACCGGCAGGTATACCGCCTAACTCTCCTGCTTTCAGCTATGCTTTGATTTGTGATGTCATCTGCCGATTTGGGTACGGCGATAAAAGTAGACAACTACACAGTCATCTGCTTTCCGTTTCGCTGCATACGGAAAGCAGATGTAGTTGTCTCTCAAAACCATCGATCAAAATGAACACCACGCGGCGAGGCTTGATCGCTTGCCTCTATGCGTTACTATCAGCGCCTCGCGGTTTTATCCGCGTAGTTTCTAATACCGTAACATTCCCAAGAAAAAAAGCCTACGTGCTGTTCCAGACTAGGTATGTTCTACCTGTGTACCAAATTTCAACGTGATCCATTCTCCGTTCCAACGTCAGTAAACAACAAACCTCCAAAAATATTATATTAGGTTTTTAAAGGCGCCCATACTGTAAGTATTGTGTCTCCATTGCCCTCTATTGCCCGGAGTTACGTCTGCGTTACTATTTACTGCAGAAGCTGACTTGATGTTTCCGTAGTTATCAAATTTAGTTTAACTTAGTTGATGACTCGTGTTTACTGAGATTGTCTTGTGAAACTCCACTAAAATACGAAGTTATAGTTACGATAGCACGAAGTTACCATATTTTCATTTTATTTTAGGTGAAAACTAAACTTTTGTTGAAATGGTATAGATATATACATATTCATTGACTAGCAGCGCCCCGCGGTGTTACCCGCGAAATTCCCATTCCCGTTGTTTTTCCGGGATAAAAAGTAGCCCATGTGTTTTTCTAGACTATAATCTATCTGTGTTAAAAATGTCAGCCCGATCTGTACATACGTTAGGACGTGATTGAGCAATAAACATCCATACATTGAAATTTATAATATTAGTAGGACATTAGCTTTTCTAAATCCCTGCGGATTTCGAAAGTTACGCCTCAAAAATAAACATAATTTCCTTGTTACCTGAAAGAGATCACTCGCAGCAATAAGGCTGCCATTTTTGACACTAATTAATAAGTGTTACAGGTACCGCGATGTTTCTGTGTGTTTGTCTCATAACAAAGAGTTGTCCATCTATCTAAATATAAATAGCTATTATTAACAAACTGTGCGATCTTTGCCGCCGCTCCAACGCTACGCTGCCGCTGCTACGACGCGACGCTGCCATCTGATATTAGCATGTCGGTGACGAGATTAAATGCTATCCAACCAAAATAGCTGAACGCAACTAAATTATTTTAAAAATATTTGCTTAAAACATAGACCTAAACATTTAATTAAATTAATATACTCACGATTAATTAATTATCATAATACAATTTTTGGCGGGCATCCCTTTACATCCCCCAAGCCCTACGGCAAGAACTGCCTTTGTACATTTTGTCAAGTCTTAATGAAGCTAAGATAATGCCTTAAGATATGTGTACAGTGCGTGTCTGTGGTATAATCCGTAGACAAGGATTATCTTTGAAGATCTTAAAGCAAATCTTTGGCCTTTTTGGTTGTAGGTTCTTGAAATTAATAATTCAAGAAGTAAGTAGCTGATATTTTGGTAAGATAAAGGTGATTATTTAAGTAGAAAGTGAGTACCTACTTTGAAATTTTGTGCTTCACAATACAAGTATAAACGTGGATATTTGGCTCTCGTTGTTGAAATAAGTAAATAATAAATATTAGTCGTTATTTAATTTTGCTTACAACTTACAACACCATCTGACCTCAAACTAAGTAAATATATACATACCTATGGCAGCCAGACAGTTGATGTAATTCTTATATAGTTTTAAATAGGTACATACGTAGCGTATTTCCAAACTATACAACGCCAGAACGCAGCCATAGAAAACTGCTAAAGTATATATTGTAATGTTGTTTTAAAATCTGTTATTACAAACCATACAAGAGTTTTGCGTACTGATGGTGTATAGTTTGTAACGTGGATGCTCGCGTCGCGTCTTTCCATTCTATACAACGCCAGAACGCAGCCATAGGAAACTGTTCGCGTACGAGTATATTATATTGTAATGTTGTTATAAATCTGTTATTACAATGCATACAATAATTTTTCGTACTGATTGTCTATGTTGTCGATCCGATGCTGAGATTTGACTCTGGGTGGGCTCCCGCCAGAATCCCTGCGGTCAGCCCTGAGTGTCGCTTTTCCATACTCGGCCTGAGCTCCACTACGGAGGTCGCCGGCTCGCTTCGCTCGCCACCTCCCCCCTGCGTTTCGCTAGGCCTCGTATGGCTCGCTCCACTCAGGACCTCCCTTAAGCTTCTGGCTCCCGCATTTTTTATATACACTCTAGGGGTAGTAGCGACAAGACTAGGTGGAGTCGGGGTGCTCCGAGTCGGATCTGGGAAACCAACATCTACAATAAAGCTTCGCGCGCTTGTTCCAAAACATACACGATTAGTCCGTATGCGTACTGGCGCTGTATATTTTGTAACAGCATAATACTTCTACGTTACTACAAAGTATACGCGAGTATTTGCGTACTGGCCTTGTATGGTTTGGAAGATCTTAGTAAAAAAACTTATTTACAATCTATACGTGATTAGTTTCATACCCTTGCGTTCTGGCCTTGTATAGATTGGAAATACGCACATACGTATTATACATAGAAACACCCAGACACAGAATAAATATTTGTATTAATCACGCTAATATTTGCACTGGGTGGGAATGCAACCCACGACCCTCGGCTTCACAGGCAGGCTTACTACCAACTAAGCCACGAGGCCAGTCAAATGTAATGTTATTTTTTGGGACTCACTTCAGCTTCAATAAAATTGTCTTTATTGTCAATTTTTTTTCAGTTAAACCAAAGAACCTACTTTAATTACTCCATTATAAAGGCAAAAGTTTGTTTGTTTGCAAGAGTGTACGTATCTTTCCACGTAACCCTGTAATACCTGAATGGGTATGAATGAAATTGTAGTTATTGTATAGACTACTTTTAATCCCGTTAAAGGTAGTGGTTTTGAGTCCACGTATTTTTAATTAATTGAGAATACTTGTTTTATTCTGGAATAGTACCTACATACGTAGGTTACTTTCTATCGCGGGAAAATTTTCAGGGACGAGACTTTAAGTTTATTTAAGTTAGATGTTGTACATCAATAGAAGTCACGTAACGAGTGTGATACGTGTTTTGTTTGAAAGGTGAATTAGTCGGGAATGTTCTTAACTATGTTTGATTAAAAACGGCGCAAGATAGCGGATGACATACCATTTGTTCACAACTTTTCTTGTATGTCTTAGGTAATTTTAAGTGGTAAATATTTTTTCATTTTTCAACTAAGTACTTCAATATTCGACGGATTCCGCTATAATAAATGTTGTAAAAAGAAATAAAAGTACGAGATAAAAAAATTAGGCATACTATGACGTCATCATAAACTGACCTCCAAAGCGTCTCCGCTTCGAACGTCCAAAATCCCGTAATTACCCCGCGTCGCTTGCACCGTGAGAATAGTCGCTAATTGTCGTGTAATACCTGTTATGATTTAATAACAGGGCGACGGACGAAATGCTAATACGGACCAATTTTTCCCAAGACGGCGGCGTAAAAAATCACCTCTGAGGTACGAACTTTATTATTTAATTATTTATTCTGTAGTGATGAGTTGCGGTGGGCTTTTTAAACGCGCGGTAATAACGCTGTAGTTTTACGAGCCCCTTACACTTAAAGCTGGAGTGAGATATATAAATACTTAATTAATAAATATTAATGGACATTTCTTACAAAACACTTAGTAGCTGAACTACACAAAGCTTGTAGGGATTATGGGAACCAGTCAGCTGATTTAATAGTTCTATAATTGCAAAACCATACTTACTATACATAGAAACACCCAAACAAAGGACAAACAATAGGCTACATTCCTAAAAAAAACTAATCAGTTGTCAGCTAGATTGTCAAAACATACTGTACACGTATTTTTTCTTTTGTTTCATAAAAAAAAATGACGGAGATACAGTGCTCAGAAGTTTCGCGTGACGTCACTCGTGTGTACGATTTTTATATTTTGATAAGATTTTTATATTTCATTCTGGAATTGGAAGTTTGATGATCTATATCTTAGTCGTTTTTTAATAATTTGATAAAACAAAAAATGTGTGTTCTATAATTTTCTATGATCTAACTGACGGATTAATCAGAGTGATTTATTTTTGACCCAGTCCGATACCACACTATATTCAACAAAAAGATTTGGGCTTGGTGGAAATCTTACCCACAACTCCTGCTTCTGCAGGCAGAACTAAGCCACGAGGTCAGTCAAATGTGTCTGACCACGATTTGTATTATTTTACATAATTTAAATATGAATTCACCAATAGTAGTATGCACGCTCATGACTTTTTGATGACTGCACCAAATCGGATGATTGTTTGTTTTATTTATGTGTTCGTAATAAGCATGGCGGTACGAAGTTCACCGGGTCAGCTAATTTGTAATAAATTCATCTAAATGCAGTGTTTTCTCTTGAATTTTTTTTGAAAAATTTGACTTTGCTCTAAATTTAACAAATTTTTGACTTGCGTAAGCGTGAGTACTTAAATGTTTAGAATATGACGGTGAATATTTTACTTAAGTAATTATTTGGTTAATTTTTTACTTACTGTATTATTTCCGAATTATCAGAAGACCAGGAGGACTGAATCCGGATGGTATTAATATCACTGAACTATGGTGCTTTTATTGTCTTTGAGTTAATTTATACCAACAATTTAAGAAAAAAACCAAGATTTTGGGAGATTCAATGAGATTAAAATTATGAGGTTCTCATTATCTCATATTATGACGATTTCAGTATGAGGTTCTGAGTTCTAACGTATGTTTAATTTTTTTATAATAACAGATAAAATAACCTACCCGGCAGTCATTTGCTAAAAAACGCGCGTTCGAAACGCATTTAGAGATGCTTACCTTAAATCCCATCAGCTTTAAGACCTTGGTTTCCGTTTCGTTGCTATTTTTTCGCCTGACGTTTAATAACATGCTGTTAACTTTGACAAAACGCTTTGCAGGGTTTAAGATGTCATTTGTTTTTTGATATTTTTAATTGCTCGCCTTGATTGATTGCGTTTGCTGGAGGCTACGAGTGTCTCAGATGGAGGTTGTTTTTTTTTACATTTTGTTTTTGAATTGACGTCTGGCGTCAGTACCTTGTAATTGCTTGATGTTTGCGTTGTTTTACCATTTTATAAGACCCGCTCAATTTTGTCACGTTGAGTTTTGAGCTTTGTTTGCTGTTAACTATAAGGTTAGAATTACATAAAAACATTATATTTATAACTTAACATTTTAGTATAATTGATCATAATCCGCCCACAGTCGTATACTATTGGATATAGGCCTTTCCAATAACCTGCCACTCAATCCAATCCTAGGTGAATCTTTCGATGCGTCATTTGCCAACCCGGGCTAGTGCGGGTTGGTGCGGCACCTCGCTGGGCTAGGCCAGCGTGGTGGATTATGGCCCTGACTCTCTCCTAGCGAGAGAAGTCCGAGTCAGTAATGGAAACTTTTAGTGGCTGTTTACGTATATATTGTTTTAAGACTGACAGAGCATGAATCCTTGTGTCTGTAGTAAGTAGGTGGCTAAAGTTTCAAACAAAAATGTACACGTGAACAAAGTTCCCCGACCCAATTTAAATTAACCTATTTTAACTAACATACCTCAGAAAGCACCGTGAAACAGAAGATTCGAGTGGCAAAGCCCTACCCCGAGGCTTTTCTTTAATCTTCCTGTCCCTTACAAAACTGCTCAAACGGATTCTTAAGTGAGAATACCTAATGATTTCGGTAATCTCTTTAAAAATTCTTAAAGGAGTTCAAACGCCAAGGAAAATTACTAGCCCAAAGCTGTGCTACAGGTTTTTTAAAGCAAATAACTGTTTTTAATTATTATTTTAATGCCGACTTTCAAAACCAGATATTTTTATAGGACGTAGTTTACTTTTTTACTCGAAAAAATGGTTATAGGGGTAGAAACAGGGATGACAATTAGTTTGGAAGAGTTGTGAAATTTAAAGCTTTAAATGTATGTTGTATGCTATCGATGGGTAAATATAAAGGTCATTTAAAATTTGAAAAAAAATCACACTTGAGCATGTGTTTGAAGTACTACACACTTGTATTTGGAAAAAAAATAGCTTGAAAAACTGCTAAACTGAGTTTTATGATGAGGCACAGCTAGTAGGTAACTATATACAGCGCTGTCGGTTACGGGTACACATATACACACAACAGTGTCACGAGTTCCATTGTTTTTTCTCATGTCAAGTGACCATGCCCGAAGAAGTTTTCACTTTAAAAGAACAAAAATTGGCAGTTAGTGGACAGACACAGCCGATAGAAGTGAACATTTTTAACTTAGATTTTAGTATTCATTCTAAATCTACACATATATTGTTGTTACCCATGTAGGTGCATTGAACTCACAAGATTTCACATCCAATAGCGTCTAACGCGCACGTCCAGCGTCCAGTTGCTACACGTGCTACTCCACTGCTGCTCTGCCACCGCTGCTTCGATGCTACACTGCTGTGCCATTTCCGCCTGCCATTAACATGTCAGTGCACGCAAACCCATAAGATTAACTTCCTGCCAAAAACGACAAAAAAGAAACAAAACTTGTTGTTGATGAATATTTATTAATTTCAATTGAATTACAATAAATTATTATCTTACTGAGATTACAAGCTAAAAATACATATAGCATAGGTACATTAAAAATTGTTTTGCGCTGCAGAGCACAAAAACAATTTTGAAATTCCATTCTAGTAATACAAACATCTGTCGTTAGTATCGCAAAATAATAACATTACTACCATTTCGTATCATTTAGGGGCAATTTCTTTTTCTTCAACCGTATTTACTTATACAACTTTTACTTCAAAAACTCTATTTTCTATACGCCTTTATTTCCCGTTTATCCAGATCTGTCACGCTTCACATCTGCACCCTATCTCCTCTATTCGCTGTCGGCTGAGACGATGAATAATTCACGTATTTGTGATCAAAGACAATTGAGACGTCGGGATCGCACCGTGACGTTTTTTACAACGCCCTGTCTGCGGAGGGATTTACATGTTTAGCTGGTTTATTGGGTCATGGATAGTCTGCGTGTTTTATGCATCTAATGCTGGGTTATTTTTTTTCGGAATTGTTATGTCTGTAGTCATATTTCAGACACATCTTTTTGTCTCACTTTTTTATAGGCATATTATATATTTTTTATTGCTTGTGTTGTTTTTTTGTGACTGAAGTGGTTATAAGTGTGTATGTTTGTACTTGTGTACGCATGCAGGAAGTTAAAACTTCTTCCCTATATAAGTATAGGACAAGGAATAAGTTTCTTGTGCTCAGAAGTCTAACTTACCATACCATACCATAGAATTGACAAAATTTCTTCAATGTGAAAAGTATGAACCTGATGTTTTGTACTTTGTTTTAATATTTATTAACATGTTTACTGGCTAACTTCATGGTTTCGATTTTTACGCGGCGATGTGCGCACGCATCGTAATAATTTACTCTCATCATTTCTCATTAAAACATCAAAAGAAGTAGGTACCTAAAATTTCAAAAAATCTTTAGCTAAGGTTAAGAGTGCGCCTAAAGCCAGGAAAAAAATCAGATTTCACCCGCGCGACGCGTTTCTTAATGTTATGTACATAAAGTCGAGAATAGCATGACACAGTTTGGAGGAAAAATCAATATTTAATCAGGAGTCCATTTTTGACCATGTTTTATTTAATTACTCAATAACTAAACATAAATTTAAAAAAGTGTTCGGTTACTTTACTAGAACGTTCAAATAGGAATTTTATTACTAAAAAATAATGTGGGGTCATCGCTGATAATTTCGAGCACTCGAATTAAAACGGGGTTTTTCGGTGTCATTTTTATTTTTTTATTGTAAAAAACTCTGATCTATTTTTAAAATTCTATTCGGTTATTGTGCTTCTTCTTGATTGTACCCACACGTCAATATTTTTTTTGTCATAGTTTTTAGTTTCTTAACTTCAGTGAGCGGCGTCGAAAATGTCCTTTTTTCGTTTTCTGGCTTTAGGCGCCCCCTTAAGAAGAAGATAATTTCGGCGCGAAAGAAAATCGATAGTACGAGTACGTACTCGTATTAAGGCCGATTTAAACTGAACGAACATAGAGCTAGAGCTGGAACAAGAGCATTCTTTCTCGATCTTTTAGTGTAAACGAAAGTTCGTTCTTAGCGATTTCCATATTATAAATTCCATAGAATCTTTGCGAACGCAAACAAAACAACGAAAGAATGCTCTACGTTTGTTTACACCAAATGAATTTGATACGGTGGGGATAGAATGAGCATTCGCTCGTCTGATGTAAATCGGCCTTTACAGATTTTTCAGGATTATAAACGTCGTAACGTATCATCGCTATCGTCATAGCTAGTGTTTGAGCTCTACTTAAGTACAGCTATTAAAGAGTGACGAAATGAGCAGGACATGTGCCTGATGGTAAGCAACATGGCTGCTACATAACAGCACAGTGACACGCAGCGATTGGAACATGAAGAGCCCAAATCATTACCTAGCACCGCACTGCGCTCCTCAACCAGAGATCTAAGTTGTTATATCTCTAAGCCCTGTTATTTCTCTGGAAACATTGTCCTTTAAACCGGAACACAGTAATGTTTGCACATTACAGCTTGGCGCTAGAATAACTGGCAAAGGCGTGGTACTTCCCCAGGCGGACTTTGCTAAGAGTCCTACCACTACAAAGCTAAGAAGTTCTCGTGCGAAGAAGTCTAACTTCAACCATAGAATAAATACACAAAAATGTTTTCAACGCAAAACGTATTGACATCGTAAAATTTACTGTCAAAATTGCTCCCTAAACCATCAAAAGAAATACTAACAACTCAAAAAAAAATCTTTAACTATGGTTAAGAAGATTATTACGGCGCCAAAGAAAATCGATACATAGGTACATACTTTGTTAAGGTACAAGTTCGCGCCGCGACCGCGACGCGAGACCGAGACCGGAGACCGCAACCGGAGACCAAGACAGGCACTTGACACTATGGAATTGTATGGGCGCCAGTTCGCGCCGCGACCGCGACCGGGACCTGTCTCGGTCTCCTGTCGCGGTCTCAGCGCGAACTGGCGTCCATACAATTCCATAGTGTCAAGTGCCTGTCGCGGTCTCCAGTCTCGGTCTCCTGTCGCGGTCTCCACGCGAACTTGTACCTTTAGATACATATTTTTCCGGATTATGGACGTCATAATTTAAATAGTCTTTGAGTTCTGAGGCTTTGTGGTGTCTTATTATTACCTTAATTAGCACATAGGCCGCTTTTTATACTGATAAAGTTACTGGCTACTAATACGGGGGGTCTACCGCCTAACGATAAACGCTTTGATGCTTTGACGCTTTGGCATTGCCGTCTCTTTCATTTCAACCGAGAAGAAAAGAGACAGCAATATCAAAGCGTCAAAGCGTTTTTCGTTAGGCGGTAGACGCCCCGGTCCCATTCCCATAGCCGCGCCGGCCGGCTGCAGCTAGTAGGCTAATTTGTGAAGGTAAAACTGATCTTACGTCACCATAGATTTGTTATTAAATAAATAACTACAAATTTTATATTTTTTATCATTCTACTGTTTTAACATCTGACCTATTAGTGAGTAATAATCCATCATTTACTCTGCTCACGCGCATTGTACTGACAGTTCACTTCAAACAATTAATTTTATTATTTGAGTCTTGTAAAATGTCGAGGTGAATCATTCACTATACGGTACGGAGCACGATTATTGAATTTAACAAATAACTGATAGATTATTGAATTATTTAGTTACAAATTAGTAGCATAAGCATAAACACGATTATTGGATTTAACAAATAACTGTTGATTTATTTAGTAACAAATATATACATTTGCAGCCTATGTGTTCCCCACAGCTTGGATTCGGGGCTTTTTTTCACAAGGGCAACAACTCAAGGTTATAATAATCCAGCACGTGCGAATTGCATAACATGCGTATTGCATATAATGGTAGACTTTATTTAAATAATTTTCTTTAAGATTCCAGGTTCCTTCCAATATTTTCCATAACTGGTAGAGCCAGTGATGATGACAAACTTGTATCTATATATATCTATATCTATACTTATAATAAAACTGTAGCGAGTCGAATTCTGTACATTGAAGATATTGTGAAAAAAAAATTTTGGGGGCACTCCATAGTCGATACTGATGGCGAAACTGCATTTTTTTTCTTTCATGTTTGTCTGTCTGTCTGTCTGTCTGTGTGTATAGGGAACTCACATCACGCCGAAACTACTGATTCAATTCAAATGAAACTTGACATGATTTAAGATCATACTAAGTAGATGGTAGCTGTCTACTTTTAATCCCCAAATTCTGCACGGTTTTCTTGCAGAAAGGGGTTAAAGTCAGAATGTGTTTTTGGTTGTAACTCATGTTTGCGTTGTTCAATTTCGTTAATTCTTATTTTGTTAGAAAGAACACATTTCTAATATAGTCTCATCAAAATTTTAGCATTATTGGTCGTGTGGTTCGGAAATAACATAGAAATTAAATAATAACGGAATTAATAAGTTCGGTACATACTAACTTCTAGGTATTCTGTGACAATGTAAACAATAGCAGGTCTACTACGAAGTCCGATAAACGATATATCGGCCGAACTTATGAAGTTTCCGACCACGAAAGACAATCGGTCGGTTGATCAGATCGGCCGTTTCGTTGGATCCGACCCTCATCCGACCTAAGTCTATATACTTATCTATCTATCTATATCTATACTTATAATAAAACTGTAGCGGGTCGAATTCTGTACATTGAAGATATTTTGAAATAAAATTTTGGGGGCACTCCATAGTCGATACTGATGGCGAAACTGCATTTTTTTTCTTTCATGTCAGTCTGTCTGTGTCTGTCTGTGTGTATAGGGAACTCACATCACGCCGAAACTACTGATTCAATTCAAATGAAACTTGACATGATTTAAGATCATACTAAGTAGATGGTAGCTGTTTACTTTTAATCCCCAAATTCTGCACGGTTTTCTTGCAGAAAGGGGTTAAAGTCAGAATGTGTTTTTGGTTGTAACTCATGTTTGCGTTGTTCAATTTCGTTAATTCTTATTTTGTTAGAAAGAACACACTTCTATTATAGTTTCATCAAAATTTTAGCATTATTGGTCGTGTGGTTCGGAAATAACATAGAAATTAAATAATAACGGAATTAATAAGTTCGGTACATACCAACTTCTAAGTATTCTGTGACAATGTAAACAACAGGGATGTAACGGAGGTCATTTTATCGGATTCGAAGGCGGAGTCGGAGTTTTAAAATTTGATTTATCGGAGTCGGAACCGAAGTCGGAGGCATAGGCAGAGGGATTAGAAGTGGTGGCAGGAGATAAATTTTTATTGGGTTTTTTTTTGCCAATCACGTGGGCACGATAAACATTGACGAGCAATTGATTTAGGAAGTTGGGTTTTTATATTTTAATTTACTATCCACCACAATAAAGGATTATCTGCAATATTAATACACCTTACCTCCGATTATAACCTCCGTTTTAAAAGTTTCGGAGCCGAAGTCGGAAACGAAGGTCTAATAGTAATCGGAGGTTCCGACTTATCGGTGTCGGATTCGAAGCAGCTCTTCCCTGGTAGGCACACAGTAGTCAAATCCGTCATCCGTCATCTATCGTCAGGTAATAATATGACAGTACCTGTCTTATGTTTTTCCACAAAATGGCAGCTCATGGTACGAAACACAATCTGATATTTATTAGAAAATGTGTAATGTAGTATTTGTTGTTGTAGCGACAATAGTCAGGTCTTTTGCCATCGTCACGCGTAAGACCACTCCGGTTTGAGTAGGGCTGGGACATTGGCGGTGGAAAAAAATGTTTTGTGTGTGAATTGTTCACCAGTATCTATTTATCTGGACGACGTAGTCATAGCTTCTTAAATTAGTCAAGTGAACTTTTTACTTGCCTAGAAATTAGTAAGTTGACGTGAAATGATAATAATTGAAGTCGGTTTTTGTTTTTTCGGATATTATTTACGCAAATACTGTACTAAATTTAGTGTTCAACAAGCTTCGGTGCAGAAGCAGAACCAAAGCAGACCGTTGTTTTTCTAAAATTGAATAAAATGTTATCTTACTAAGTATTATTATGTATATATTATGTAAAGGTTTGATTTGGTTGAAATTTGAAACACAGATAGTTTATATAGTCTCATATACTACCTATCATCTCGGAAAAGCATGGGCCCTAACGAAACAAATATTAACGACAGAATGACATTACCAATTAGATTGACATTTAAAACACACATGGTTTAGAGTCTTAAATATTACATCGGCTAATAAGTCTATTACCTACTACTAAGGATATCATCCTGTAAAAATGTACAAGTGGGTAAGTATCAGATCACGCACATCAGCTACAGACTCTTCGTAATGTATCCTATAAAATCCTACAAACTTAACACTGCGGCTATGTTCGATACTCCACAACCTTACTACGAGTGTGTTTGATGTTCCTTAAAATATAAAATAAGAAGTTGCTAAACTTGAATAAATATATTTTTGTGTGGAAAAATAAATCACTCTGTTTGTGTAATGACCACCCATCCAAACATTCGTAAGTACTACGAATGCACTAATAAGGTCGCAAGATCAACGTACGCGAACGAAGTAGCGGGTTCAGCTAGTACCTAATAAAAATACTATGGCGTAGCACCGTGGCGTCTGAGCAGCGGCACTACGATGCGTTAAGGGGCGCCTAGTGCCAGATAACGCAAAAAGGACATTTTCGACGCCGCGCCGCTCAGTGATGTTAAGAGACTAAAAACTATAACAAAAATAGATCAGGCTTTTTTACATAAAAAATAAAAAATGGCACCAAAAAAAGCTATTTTAATTCATGTAGTCAAAATTATCAGCTATGACCCCACATTATTTTTTGTTACTAAAATTCCTAATTTTACGTTCTAACCGAACACTTTTTGAGTTTATGTTTAATTATTGAGTAATTTAATTAAACTTGGTCAAAAATTTACTCCTGATTTAATATTGATTTCCCCTCCAAACTGTGTTATGCTATTCTCGACTTTATGCATATCACATTAAGAGTGCGCCTAAAGCCAGGAAAAAAACAGATTTCACCCGCGCGACGCGTTTCTTAATGTGATGTACATAAAGTCGAGAATAGCATGACACAGTTTGGAGGAAAAATCAATATTTAATCAGGAGTCCATTTTTGACCAAGTTTTATTTAATTACTCAATAACTAAACATAAATTTAAATAAGTGTTCGGTTACTTTACTAGAAGGTACAAATAGGAGTTTTATTACCAAAAAATAATGTGGGGTCATCGCTGATAATTTCGAGTACTCGAATTAAAACGGGTTTTTTCGGTGTCATTTTTATTTTTTTATTGTAAAAAACTCTGATCTATTTTTAAAATTCTATTCGGTTATTGTGCTTCTTCTTGATTGTACCCACACGTCAATATTTTTTTTGTCATAGTTTTTAGTTTATTAACTTCAGTGAGCGGCGTCGAAAATGTCCTTTTTTCGTTTTCTGGCTTTAGGCGCCCCCTTAAGAAGGGCGTCGCGCGGGTGAAATATGACTTTTTTCTGGCACTAGGCACACTCTTAAGGTACTCGCGCTGAGACCGCGACAGGAAACCGCGACCGGAGACCGCGACAGGCACTTGTCATTATGGAATCGTATGGGCGCCAGTTCGCGCCCATACAACCGAGACACGTGTCGCGGTCTCCGGTCTCGCGTCGCGGTCTCAGCGCGAACTTGTATCTTTAGGCACTTTTGGGATGGGTGAAATCTTGTGAGCTATGCATAAAACAGTATATCTGTAGCAGTGTATCTATATAGGTGACGTTTTGTGCAACATTAGTGCTGTTAATACTAAAATTCTAAGTATTGCTTCCAATTTCTTTGAAAGTAAAAAAAAAAACGTAGATATAGACCAAAATTATACGTCACATAGACACACGAATCTGTATACCTTTGGCACGCAGCGAAAATTTCTACGGCAAGTCGTTCGCTTTTCGGGCCGTTGAGCTGTGGAATTCTTTGCCTGTAACTATTAGACAAGCTCCATCAGTTGCAGTTTTCAAACAACTGGTAAATCAGGTCTATCTATCTACGTGATAATTTAGTTGAAGTCGTTACTCTTATTTAAGTTGTAAATTTATCAATTTCATATATTATTGTATATATCCTTTAGTAAATCATGATATTTATTTATTAGTTTATATTATATTCGTATCTATGTATTAGGATGTATTGTTATTAATATGTAGGTTTATGTTTAATAGTATTGTAGTGTATTTATATTAGAATATTTCAAAGTTAATTTTTATATTTATAGACTTATAATCTTTCACTCATTGTTTGTACTTCCCCGTCTTATTATTCTTCATTTTTCCTTTTCCATCCAGCGGTTGCCTGGAAGAGATCGCTTTTAGCGATAAGGTCGCCAATTGTTACTTTATTTTATTAAGTTTTTGTAACTTTGTTTACTTTGTTAAGTGCAATAAAGAGTTAATCTATCTATCTATCTATCTATACCTACTATAAGTTCTTAAATGTTTGTTTTTGCTTCGTCGTTAAATGACTAATTCATAAGAAATAGCTTGTTATTCTATTTTTAAAATTACATACATCTTCACTTTTTCAAAAACCTTTAAAATAGTTAATATAGATATGCTAATTAGTATATTTTTCACAAAAGATCACGTTACTTCTATAAAAGACTAACATGTTGTTGAAACTGGTTATTTTCTCACGACTTTTCAAGCGATTAGAATTGAAGATGTACATCTGTAGCCACTACCATATCCGAACTAGTAAATAAGTAGAAAGTGCGAAATCTAGTCTTCTTCGAACAGAATTCTGATACGAAGGGTCACCAATACGAGCAAGGCACGGCGCCACTAGCTTAAAAACGAAGCCGAAGAAAACCACTGTTTAGTTGTTTTAATTTTAGTATAAAATCAATGAGTTACGACACATACACAGAAATTTCACAAAGCAACAGATTGTCCCATGTCCCATGACTGTAATATGACTTGAACTGTGATAGGAAAACTCTTAGATTTCAATGTCAGTCAGTTCAGTTCTATATTATCTATTCTATGGTTCAGTTCAGATCAGTTTTCGTAGCGGCAGGACTCTTTGCAGAGTTCGCCTGGGGCCTACCTCACCTTTTCCATTTATTCTACCATCATACCATTCAGCGCTGTGAAGTATTGAGTAGTAATTTGGGCTCTTACAGTTCAAATAACTACCTGGTACTGTTTTGTTATGAGCAGGAGCGTTATACTTATCATGAGACTCATGTCGTGCTCGTCAATTGAATCAATTTGTGTTGTCTGCAAAAATTTCATAGCCAGAGCTACATAACTTACCTACCTACGTAGTAAACTTATGCATGCCTATTGTACATTGTTTATTTAACGGATCACACACTGCAAACAAAACGCTAACATCCTTCCCTTCCTGTCAAGACATCAAATAGCACGGGATAGTATTAAAAGTATGAAAGGAACAATTAGAAAAAAAAACAACTGACTCGAAAAACCACAACTGAACTTGTAAGAATATTTTAAACAGGTACCTTGTACCTTGGTTCTTACATTTCTTGTGATAATTTAAATTGAAATAAAATTAATGGTTACAGTAAGTAGATACACTATCTGAAAACACTACTGTTCAAGAATTTTTCAGGGCAGTCACTTTTTTTTTAAATTAATTTTTACTAATATTATAAACTAGCAACACCGCGGGGTGTTATCCGCATAGTTCCCGTTCCCATTATTTCCCGTGATAAAAAGTAGCCTATGTTTCCCAGAGTACCTATATAAGTAGCATAACAAGAGTTCCAAAGTTCAACCCAATCTGTTCGGACGTTCCGACGTGAGCAACAAACATCGAAACGTCCGGACTTATACTTTCTCTACTATTAATGTAATGGGAATATGGGAATGGGTAATGGGATGCGAAAGTTTAGATGTTTGTTGCTCAATGACGTCGGATCGTCTGAACGATTCGGTTTGTTGACCTATGGAAAATAGATTACTTATTATTGGCCAAAATAGCACATATGCTACCGTTTATCACAGAAAATAACGTAAACATTAACTGTTTAAGTAAAGCCGCATGCGTAGTAGTACTAGCAGTACTTGTATAATAGTAAGTACGTACTTGTCATACATAAAAACACCAAACACGAAAAGTAAGTTTTAGTTACCCATGTTGGTCACAGGCTGAGAGCAGTGGCGGCGCTAGTTCCTGATTGACGACCCTTCGACCAGAGACCGGTCCTCGTCTTATCAGTCGCTTTGTGCCGATTGCCGGCTTCCAAAGGCGGCAACGTGCCTATTGTCTTGGATTCACTTGCTGCTAAACACGCTTAGATAAGTTTTGTAGTTATCGTCACCACTTATAAAAAAACACTTATCATTTATTTCGGAATTACTTAAACTCCCTACTAACTGTAATGTGCTTAGTATGTATGTATGTTATTTTTTAATTTTGATAAGCGGCCTACTAAGGCGCGGGAAAAATACAAGTGGCGTGTGGCGTGTGGCGCGGCGTCACTTCTTTAATAGTTCATACAAAATGTATAGAAGTGGCGGAGCGCGAGACAAATACAAGTGGCGTGGCGCGGGTGTGGCGAGGGCGCCGCTTCCAAGCCAACGGCGCCATAACAGGGAGCGGCGCAGCCCGCGCCGATTCTAGGAACATACCAATTTTCTCGCGATATTTCCTTCACTGCTCCATTACGAACGTGACTTTGAAAAGACTTTGGTGCTCATGGGATTCGATTTGGATTCATGGGTTACGGCTTGGCAGTCGCCGTTCTCCCGACAACACTTTTTTTTTTTAGTTTATGTAACTACATTTACCTGATTGCTTTAGTATATTCTATTGTATCACACTCTGTTTTTTAGTAACTTTTTAAAAGCAATGTTTTATCTATATTTGCCTGGAAGCGATAGCTTTCGGTTATAAGGTCACCAGTTATAACAACAGTTTTTATTGTTTTTTTTCTCTCCTGTGTAAGTTTTGTTTGTGTGCTAGCGAGTCCCATCATATACCACGTCGTCACTCAACATCAGGCTAATGACGGTCAAGTGGACATCTTTCATATGCTACTATTTACATAAATGTGAAAGTTTGTATGTTTGTGCTTAATCAAATCAAAATGGGATAGATTCGATTGAAATTTGGAACACATTAAAGTATTGGTGGACATATAAAATAAATAAAAAAATATTGGAGGACAATTATTTTTTTTTGGTTACTTGTACGTGTTTAAGCCCATTATTCTCAAGAGCGTTTCAAGACGCTTCTAACGGTATCTTTTGTTTATAATTAGTGTACTTGAAATGTAAACTAACATTTTTGACACTTGACCTCGATTTTTTTCGATTCTCAAGTGTTCTGAAGCTATAATATTTTAAATTGTTAGATAGACGTAGTGATTTTTTGTTTTAAATTTGTTGTAGGTATACAATATAACATACATGAAAAAACAAAAAAACTGCATTCTATAGCATAAATTCGTTTTTTTTTAAATATTTCTATAATTCGGGACCATTTTCCCGCCAAAAAAAAACATTTTTTTATTTTCATTTTACGAAGTTTCTATGTAAATCAACTTTAATTTTAATGTAGTTTATGTACAAAAAAATATGGGTTTACCTTCCCAAATAACAATACGAAAAAATTTTTTGGCTCCAAATACCCAACCGCAAAAGCTAAGCTTGTTTGGTTTGCGTTAGTGGTCCCCAAAGGAACCAAGGAGTTTTAAGCGGCTAATTTACGGAAACGGGAACTACATAGGCAAAACCACGTGGAGCTGCTAGGTATTCATAAAAATACATATAAACATAAACGAACATATGTAGATGCAGAAACAGGCATGTCAAACTAATAATACTGCTCTCTTTATGACAGGTGTCAAAAATATGTCCAACCATTCATTCATTGCGAAGTTGAACCTTAAAAACTTGGATTTAAATTCAAAACATTTTCTCTTAAATCTAAAACAAAAACTAAACAACAACTTAAAAGCCAGTAACATCTCAAATAATCGCACCAAACGGCCGATAAAATGCAGATAACCATAAAAGGCTGAAGGGGAGTCAACCCCATGACACCGAGCGTTAGTAATGTCCTACACGGAAAGGGGAAACCATGATGCGTTATGGTGTAGAGATTATGGTAAGTTCCGTCACTATGCGGAGATATTGTCAATAAACTATTCATGCGAGATCGGGAGATGTTGTGAAAACTAGCTGAATTTCATATGAAAGCTTTTGAAACACATAACGAATAAGAGTAGAGGGGGTAAAAATAAAATGGACCAAAAAATGAACCGGCAAAATCCACATTATTAATCTTTGACCTTTTCTTCACTCAAATCTGTTGACGAAATACGGTACTCACATTTTGCATACTCAAGTACCTCTAGCGCCTGCACTAACACGTCATTTACACAATCGGGACTTAAATCGGGACAAATTATTCTAACAAAGGACGCGGCTAATTCTAACATGGTTCTCTAATTCTCGTGCTCTAAGAGTATTTTTAGTCTAAGACTTAAGTATTATAGCTTTAAGAGTCAAGAGAGCGGTGACTGAACTGGAGTTTTAAACCAGTAAAAGAAAACATGGTGAAGAAACCAGTGTGTTGCAAGAAAAACATTTTTCGACGGTATATTTTATCGGCCAATCCGCACTTGACCAAAATGGTGGATTTATTGCCTTGTATCTCTTACCCTTAGCTTTGTAAGAGAAGGTTCCGCGAATCTGAGCAGAGTGAATCCTAAAGTGACCTGCTTAAATGCTTATGATAAGTAATGCTTTTATTATTTTTAAACTTTCAAGTCACTAACTAAAATGTGCTCCATTCTGTGAACTAAACCCATTCAAAACTTACCGAACAAAACAATGCATTTCAAACCTTCATTTTGTAAACAAGCGCAGGGTTGTCACATGTCATATTACCGGCCCCGCGTGAACCATTCAAATGCAAAATTCAGCTGGCATTAGAGGCAGCCCTGACACGCGGAAGTGATATTTTTGACGTGCGATCTCTATTGCCGTTTGAACGGTATAAATTTTATTTGGGGTACTGTAAAAAGATTCAAAAAGCATAGAATACACCTTTTGAGAACTACTTCGCGTAGCTATATCATACTGAATCAATTAACTTTGCGAATTACTGGTTTTGATGAGCTTTAAATAATTATAATATCTCAATAGATAAGCTGTTGATTTTGAAATTGGTCTATAGAAATCTAAATGAATTATTTTATTGCTCATTTCATCCGGTATTCAAAAGTTATTTTCTTTAATTAATGAAAATGAAATGAAAGTAATTTATTCCAGATTAAAAATCCATATTATAAACTTAAAACACATTAAATTAAATGAAAAATTGAAAATATGAATTTAAATTGAACTGAAAAATGAAAATGAATAAAAATATAACTAAAATAATTAAAATTAATAAATGCACATGTCAATCAAATTATATAAATGTTAAAAGTTGACACAAATTAAGTAATAGGCGCGTGATACGCCCTCCACGTATGGTGAAGTGGGCTGTTGTCCCAGTCTCTGACGGCAGCCACCAGTGTTGTGGGAGCGGAGCAGCGCGGTTCGCGCGGTCGCCGCGCGGTTCCGCAGCAGCGCCGGCCAGCCGCTGCCGCTGGCGCTGCACCACCGCGGCAGCCGGAACATCGCGCGCCACGCGTCGTTGTACTGCACGCGCATCTCACTCATGGTTGCCTTCGTGTATTTGGTCCAGAGCTCAACCGTGTAGACACTCGTGCAGTAGCTAAGAAATAGCTGGGTCTTTACTTCGTCACTGCAGCGGTTGAACCTCCTTGCCAACATATTGCTCCGCACAGCGATAGCTCGTCTCTGTCTTTCGATGTCTGCGTGATCCGATAAGTTCGAGGCGATCATATGACCTAGGTACCGTACCTCCTTTACCTTCTTCAACGACGTTCCATCGAGGGCCAGCGGGGGCAATTCGTCACAGCCTTTGGAGAATATCATGTACACTGATTTCTCGGAATTGTACATCATATTGTGTTCAGCCGCGTACCTCTCGCAAATACCCAACAGCTTACGCATCGCGGATATCGATGGTGCCAACAGAACCATATCGTCAGCATATGCTATGTGGTTCGTCATCACCCCGTTGACCGAGCAGCCTAGCCCTGACTGCGACAGCTTTTCGGACAGTTTGTCCATGTACAGGTTGAACAGAGGGGGAGACATACTCCCCCCTTGCCTCACACCGCATTTAAGCTCGGAAGGGGCAGAGTAGTCGTTTTTCCATCTTACTCGGTTTCTTTGCTGGAGGTACCAGTTTTTTAAAACTCGCACTATTTGACTCGGGACACCACGGTCGCACATCCTCTGCCAAGGCATTTCGTGACTTACCCTGTCGAAGGCCTTACTGAGGTCTAGATAGCATGCTATAACGGAAGTTTTCCTGCTACCGTAGTAACCCACCACCTGCTTGAGCACATATATAGCGGTGCTGGTCGACTGGCTGGTTAATATGACTGTTTTATTTGTTTGTGGATCTTTTTTTTTATATGGGTACTTACTGCCTTCCAATTTGACACAAAAAATGTATGATGCCCTGAAGATGTGATCTAGAAGACGTCTCCTAAAGATCTCATAAACTGCATACCGTATTACCAATGAATCTATCGCACTAATATTAAAAATATCAAAGTTTGGATGTATGTTGCTCAATCACATCGTGATGGATAAAGGAATCCGCCTGTTTAGGAAACAGATTAAGATGGTCTAGAATTTATGGCGAATTCGTCTGCATAAAATTGTGTTTTACGTGTATATTTTATTATTTAAAGAAGTACCTATGCCCTTACTAACAAAAAAAAAAAAACAAAATTGATTCGAGCATTCTCGAGAAACCGGGGAAAATACAACAAAAGGATGTCAAAATGTCAATAACCTCCTCCTTTATTGAAGTCGGCTAAAAATAAGCTTATATTATTAATTATTTTTTTCCTAAGGAAACAATTTTTTTTGGGACACAAGTAGTCTATGGCGTAGTGTACTAAGTGTTTTGTAGGCTATTTACGTAGAATCTATTTAGAATCTATATATATAAAAGCGAAAGGTCACTCATCAAGGAATCTCAGAAACTATACATGCTAGGAATCTGAAATTTTGCATGGAAGTCCCTTTTAGCACGTAGGCGCTCGCTAAGACGGGGTTTTGCGAAATTCAACCCCTAAGAGGGTGAAACGAGGGATGAACGGTTGTATGAAAATTTGACATTTTTAAACTTATCAAATTTTGTATCAAGACACTTTACACGAATCAATTAAATGTTTGTTCTATCAATTTCGTAATTTCGAACTTTACAGGGGTGAAATTGGGGTTGAAATGGGGGATGAATGTCAATATGAGAGTTCCCAACCGTTGAAGATAAAACCATGAAACTCGGTATGTAGGCACTTGACACGAAGCAAACGAATGTTTGTTCTAGCAATTTTGTAATTTCAAACTATATTATGGGGGTGAAATTGGGGTTGAAATGGGATATGAATGTCAATATGGAAGTGTCCAACCGTTGAAGATATAACCATGAAACTCTGTACAGTATATAAGCACTTGACACGATGCAAACGAATGTTTGTTCTTCTAGCAATTTTGTGATTTCAATATAGTTTATGGGGGTGAAATTGGGGTTGAAATGGGGGATGAATGTCAATATGGAAGTTCCCAACTGTTGAAGATAAAACCATGAAACTCTGTATACAGGCACTTGACACGAAGCAAACGAATGTTTGTTCTAGCAATTTTGTAATTTCGAACTGTATGGGGATGAAATTGGAGTTGAAATGGGGGCCGAATGTGTCTTACGCTTTCAGATCTAAACAACTGAACCGATTTTGATGAAATTGTTTTATTATAAGCTGTTTTATTAACCGTAAATGTGTCTGGGTAGACAAATATATGGTACTGCCTGAGTTACCTTAGTATTTATTTCGCGCGGACGAAGTCGCGGGTAACAGCTAGTTAAATATATTCTACAATGTGATTGAGAAACAAATATTCAAAATACTCAATTCTAAATTACAAAAATTTAAATCGGTTGCTTGGAATTACTGCAATAATCATCCATAGAAAACACCCATAGCCTATGCAAGCATCAAGTTGTAATGCCTCTTTGTCGAGTCCGTTTATATCTGACGATCTGTCACGCCCCGACACGACATTCCCGAAGCCGGCCGACACGACGGTGAGACGACCAACTGGACTTATGATAACATCTTATTCAAATGTCATACGGACTATTGCACTTGTACATTTCGATCTATTGATGAATAGACAGGCTTCGAGGAAGCGAATTTTTTACCCGGCCACAATAAGATAAGGAAGGTTTTGTCGTAAATGAAAAAGTTACAGGACGAGATTAAAAAGTGCCTTCCTGGGTCCCCTGCTGTGCCACCACGCCACGCCACGCTACGCCACGCCACGCCACGCCACGCCACTGAGGCAGACAGAAACACTTTATTATGCACACCAGAAAAATAACATACAATTTGATGACCTATATATCTAGTGAAATAAATAACGACCTTATCGTTATAGTCTTCCGAGAAACCATTTAAAATAATGAAAATCAATTAAATAAGAATAGAGTGGAGGATAAAGTGCGAAAGTAAAAACAATATGAAAAATAATGTGCTGTCACTTATGATAGTTCAAAATATACTAGTTAAGTAATAATATTAGGTTTCAACAGTTTCAACAGATAAGTTTGAAATCTAATACACACATAATGAATGAATTGTGTATACAAAGACACGTGGTGAGACGTGGTCCTTAACTGTGGGCCTCATAACAAAGCTCAAAGTCACACAGCGAGCTATGGAGAGAGCTATGCTCGGAGTCTCTTTGCGCGACAGAATCCGTAATGAGGATTTTCGCAAAAGAACGAAAGTGGCCGACATAGCTCAAAGAGTAAGCAAGCTGAAGTGGCAATGGGCAGGCCACATCGCTCGCAGAACTGACAACCGATGGGGAAGAAAGGTTCTCGAGTGGCGACCACGAACCGGAAGACGCAGTGTTGGACGGCCTCCAACTAGATGGACAGATGACCTAACAAAGGTCGCTGGGAAACGCTGGTTGCAGGTTGCGCGGGACCGTTCGTTGTGGAAATCTAGGGGGAGGCCTATGTTCAGCAGTGGACGTCTTGCGGCTGATGATGATGATGATAATGTGTATACAAACTTTGAATATTTATTAATCCTACTTCTGTTTTTTATTCACTTACTAAAAACGTCCCGCAGTTCCAATTACATTCCAATTACATTCCAGAAAAAAGTAGCCTACATAAATTTTATTCCAGAATATATTTTAACTATGTCCCAAATGTCAACCTGATGAGTTCAGACATTGTAATGTGATTGAGCAACAAACATCCGAACTTCCAAACGTCTTGGCATCTGCATCTACATTTTCGTTCTTTTTTTTTTTGCTTTTATAGGTTTACACTTGACTGCCATCTCGCCTGATGTTAAGCGACGATGCGGTCAACGATGGAGCGTGTTTACCTAGAAGAAACCGATTCACGCTCGATTAGAGTATTTATAGTAAGTATTACTAGCAGCTGTGTTAATCGGGTACTTCCCGTTCCCGTTGTTTTCCCGGGGTAAAAAGTGTGTAAAAAAAAAACATATGTGTTTTTCCAGACTATAATTTGCCTGTATTCCAAATTTCAGCCCGATCCGTTTATACGTTACGACGTGATTGAGCAGCAAACATCCAAATACCCACACATTGATATTTATAATATGATTCTTATTTTTAGATATTTATTTTATAATCGGGACAAAAAGTAGCCTATATGTTCTTTCAAACTGTAATCTATCTGTGTTTCAAATTTCAACCCGATCCATTCATACGTGACGACGTGATTGCGCAACAAACATCAGAGTTTGTATTGGTAGGACGCTTGGCAGAGTCCGCCTGGGTAAGGACCACACCTTTGCCAGTTATTCTACCGCCAAGCAGTAATGTGCAAACATTACTGTGTTCCGGTTTGAAGGGCAATGTTTCCAGAGAAATTACAGGGCTTAGAGATAGAACCACTTAGATCACTGGGTGACGAGCGCAGTGCAGTGCTAGGTAATGATTTGGATTCTTCATGTTCCAATAGCTGCGTGTCACTGTGCTGTTATGTGGCAGGCATGTTGCTTACCATCAGGCACATGCCATGCTCGTCTTGTCACTCTTTATTTAAAAAAAACAATGACAATATATAGTGTCATTTATGGTATTAAGGATTGACGTGTAAATTATACATTAATGAATAAAGGACTTCGACTTAACATTAAAAATAATAATATACCATTAAAAGAAGAGATAAATTAGAATAGGATCAGAATTTCCGGAAGCTCAGTTCACACCTCGCGCTGAAAGCTCGACGCGACGTTTTTCCAATGACCAGCACTGAGATGCTTTCAAAGTGAGTGTTGTCAACAGATTTATCGATGATCCACGACTTTATTATTTTCGTCCAATATCGGCGGAGTAAAAGTAACGATGGCGCCCGACTGATGCCACACATCACAGCAGGGACTACATACACGAGTAGTGAGACTGTCTGTGTGTAAACTATTGAATTGTGTGACAGTAAGTAGGTAAGTTGCTGAAACTTACTATGACCAGCTAGGACCAGCTATAATTAGGACCAGCTGATGGTCTTGTAAGTTACGGCTGGTCTAGTCGGGAGAACGGCGACTGGCGATCCGAAAGCCCCGGGTTCAAAACACACACGCACCACTGTATTTTAAAGTTATGTGCATAATGCCGCTAGATTAAAATGGTGAAGGAAAACATCGTTAGGAAACCGACATGTACTTAGAATCTTTCGAGGGCATGCGTCAACCACCAACCCGCAGCGTGGGCCAGCGTGGTGGATTATGGCCGTGACTCTCTCCTTGCGAGAGAAGTCCCAGGGTCCCATCTGTGGGAAAGTTGGCTGTTTACGAAGCAGGTAAGTGTGGTAAGTAGTAAATGGGATGCTTTCAATCGTTAAGTATGAATGTATGTGCGTTAAAATAGTGTTTTATTTTAATTTATAATTTAGCAACTCTATGTATAGACTCATACCTATGACCTACCTAGGAGTAGGTCATAGATTAGTGACTAGGGCCTTCGTCGTACGCGATGTAGTTCTAATTGAGGATTAAGCTAGCCGGGCCCAGCTCTGCGCCTTGAACGCTGGTTCACATTTCGATAGGCAGTAGAAGCCACTAGAGGGTAACTAACTTCCATTATTGGTCAGTTTAAGAAAAAGTTAGTATGGTTCTGCGGCTTCCACGCTAGTCCAAAGTTTGGTGGGCGGTACCTAAATGTCATCTGAGAGCTACTACCATGATTTTTTTGTAAAAATACTGAAAAAGTGTTTTTAAAATTAAAAGTTAAAATTTTATCGAGCTTTACAGACTTTTTTTACAAAATAGAGTGATGGGATGAGCATTGGTCTCATGATGAGTAGATGAGCAGTAGTCTGCATACATAAGGGTACAGCAACACACCTGCATATAAAAGCACATCGCTACTCAATTTGAACACGAAGAGTCTAAATTACTACCCAGCACTGCACTGCGCCCATCACCCAACGATTTAAGACAAATTATATCATTCCTCGCAAAGCTAACGAAAACTCAAGACAAAAACGGCAGGTGACTCAATAATTAATTAAATGAAACAATCGATGCAAGCGTAACCGTAGACAAAAACTACTACACGTCGATGCGACAGAAATAGAAAACACACTTTCGTACGGAACACTTAGTAATTTATTTGACCGCGATATGACGTCTTTTATACGATCGATGATATTGAATCGTAAAAGTTTACACGATATTTTGATGAGGGAGCGTCATCCGAGTAAAATTTTCCGTGTGGTCTGCGTTCCATACATTAAACTAGCTATAGAAGACTGCGTTCTGTGGTTTTAACAGCTATGGCTTAGGATTAATTGTTATAAACAAAGAATAATACTAAATACTTGTAGACGTTGCTCGCACAACACTTCAGCCATTTTCTCTGTATAATTAACGGATCTAAGTTATGGTTCGTTAGTATTCTATGTGTAGGTATTTTATGATTCTATTTTGTCACACAATTATGAAGATTTTGAGTATACCTATAGAACAAGGAGCGTAAAAATATTTAACAAAAATTTTTAGACGTATTTTCTATACAAACAAATAAAATTAAATAGTGTCTGTATGGTATATAATAAACTAGCTGAGACCCGCGGTTTCACCCGCGTCTATTTGAGAAAAATCCCTACTAAAATTTACATTGCTTTAAAAAGCTATGATCACTAAGAGAACCGTAGAAAATAATGAAGGAACGCTAGGTAAACGTACTGGGATATACTAAAATGTGTTTTATAGTACAGGTATTTTAAAGTAGATCTGTGTAAATTATATTTTTAGTTTTTTATTTCTTACGGTAGAATAACAAATTGGTTATATCTGTTACCTGATGATCTTGATAACGCAACAGATATCTAAGTAGTTGTCCGTATGAAAAACCGTCTTGGCGTGAATCGATTCCTAGGCGCTTAAATGTTTGCCCCTGTGCTTTAGTAATAGTTACAGCAGTTACAGTAAACGACTCCTTAGCGAGAAATTGTATTATTTTGAAATTAAAAAGCAAATGGTGCCATTTTATGTGGAGGCAGTGCATTATACCATTCCGCTTGCAGGGAATGGTCGATTTGTGTCAGATTCGACATGAGTGGTACCGAGTAAAACCTTTGTCGTGGACACGGGTATGCTCTCGCACTGTTCTGCAAGCCCGCCGCGGGATAATGCACGCCGTGATCACCTCGGTAACCAACTGCCTCGTCGGTGCCAGACATCCTCACGTCTAGACACCCTTTGCATCAGGCGGCGGGACTAATGCCTACCATCATCCGGCTGAAGAGGACGGGAGCAGCAGCTCACCGATATATCGGCACTCTTCATCCCCTACAGCCTCATCGCATCCACCATCATACGTTAACGACAACGAAAGGCCGCAGTGGGCAAGGAGAGCGGCGCACCGTTATACCGGTATTCCTCTTCAGCCGGGGTCTCTCCTCTACAGCCACGGTTCATCGCGGCACGTCTCAGTCGCGCCGGCATCATTTACGCCGCGCAACTCCCCCCCTGACCGAATTGCTTGGACCGCAAGTTTTGGAGCCCATGGTCACGCATTGACATAGTGGGATACGTCGGGATCGATATTACGTACGGATATGGCAACCTTACCGATCAAAACCCATACCTACGACAGGTTTTTCCAGCCGTGGGTTGGCAGCAGTCTCGGGATCGCTATCGCATTCGACTGTGACTCGATCTGCCATTGCCGCCGCCTTTTCCGGGGACACCTCATGGGAGACGTCCGAACCACCGCATTTGGTTCCAGTGATGCATTAAAAACCCGCGACGCGTCACGACCTCGGGAAACCATATCCCTAGGTGCGGTGCCGGAGCGCCCTAAGTGTCCGACACTCCAGTCTCCAGGGGAAACAGGATGCGAGTCAAGTGCGCCTTTAAGATCGCTCCCATGTCCACTTTCACGTCATTGGATGAGTGACAGGTAATGGCCTCCTTGCGTTTTTCCAATTCACATTACCTCTCATTGGTGAGCGTCTTGGCTAAGATCGTCGAGTGCGAGAGGTTTGCCCTCACGACCGCGGCTAGTGATGGCCGCGGTTTCGCCTTTGTGGCTACATCGTGTCGAGGAACCTCAGCTGGAAGAGAACGCTAAGAAACATCATTGGACCACGTGTCCACAATAAAGTGGTCTATTATTTTGTTACGGAGTTGTTTAAAACTACGATATTTCCTAAAATATTCATTAAAATCAAAAAACATCAGGAGCAATTTTGTTCAATATATATATATATGTGATAAATAATGTATTTGTTTAGATACATATTAACATCATGTTTATAAAACAACCTCCTCCAACAATGCATTCTTCTCTCCTTCTTTTTTCTTATGGCTTCCATTCGGGAATAGAAGGTACGTATCACCGCAATGAGGATCCGTAACGTTTTTAGTTGAGTATGCAGATTTATAGAGCTAAGAAATCCTTAACAAACAGTGTAAAAATTTTTGTTCTACGACAAAAATTGATGAAGTTATGACCGAATTACTAGCGAAGTTCACCGAGTGGCCGTCGCGATAGCTGTGACGTCACTGTGACGGTCGCCGCCAGTTAGCCGTTGGCAGCGATAAGGCGCGCAGTGTTTTGTTTCTTTAATTGTGACTTTAAAACAAATTAAGTGTCCGATTTGTATGTAATTCACTTTATAAACTATGTATAAATATTGTATAGTGCCAAAATGTATAAATAATTCTATTAAAACGCCAGAAAAACTATTTTTTAACGTGCCGAAAGACCCAAAACTTCGTAAAAAATGGTATTCGGTTGTAAAAAGAGATCATAAAACTCCACCCTCTGCCCAGGCTACAAGACATTGCTGAGAAGATCATTTCGATGTGAGTACCTACATAACTATACCTATTATTTGGTTGATATTTATTAAAATAAGGTGGTGCCTACTAGGTATTAAGTGCAGTGTACCTTTCTATTTATCTTATTTTAAGCTGCTGTATTAATAGAAACATACCTTCTTACTTTTTCTGAGTATTGTGTATAAACCTACGTACCTACATATTTGCCCGTTCTTATTTCTATGTAATATTCCAAGGTTAAAGCACAGAAACGTACTTAGGTAAAAATCAAAGAGTGAATGATATATTATTTATTTTTTAATCATCTACACAACAGCGGTGCATTTATGTTTCTGCCTCAGCTATGCCTTACTGTTAGAAGCAACTACATCCATATATCCTACTAATATAACACTCGCATAAATTGTAACACACGTAGCGCAGTCCGCTTGGTCGAACATAACCGATTACCAAGGTTTCAATCATCATCATCAGCGGGGCTTAACTAGTATTTTTATATTTCAGTTGGAAGAAGATATGGAAAATTACGTAAAGTTTAAGTTGGTTGGAGGAAAGCTTAAACTGAAGAAAGGAGTTTTGCCTCATAAGTTTGAATGTCAAAAGCCTCAAAAAAAGAAAATTGACCGACCAGGTTATAAGAAAAGACAAGATATAGAACTAGTAGTTTTGGAGAAAAATGGCAACATGGAACAAACAATGTTTGCTTCAGCGGCTCCTGGTTAGTTGTTACCGTAACACCTATCTAAGAACATGCACCAATCAAACCCAAACCCATAACTGAAAACTGCATCAAAATCAGACAAGTAGTCTTGGACAAAAATGGCGACATGAATTGCACAAACAAACATCCCCCCCCCCCCAAACGCATAGACCGTCTGCGTTGCGTCGTGGGTTATAAAAATAAAACAGAAATAAAATATATGCATAAAAAATGTTTTTGCTTTATATTCAAATCATCCTACCTAAGTACATACTGAACGAACGATTTGTAACAAAACGCGAGATGGCAAAAAAAACAGCCATGACATCTTATATTGGATTCTGTCATACCTAGATCAGCAAGTGAGAGAACCATGCACTAAATAAAGCGCAAGTAGGTTAAAAAATAATTCGCGAAATGATCTACACATGAATGAAGGAAAACAATTATTTCATTTACATTCGATAGTATAAACACTACTTTTAAGTTCTGAATATGTCCCTGTACCTCCTACACTTTACATTCACTTTATTACATAGGCAGGTGTAATAAAATGAATGTAAAGTGTAGGTACAGGGACATATTCAGAACTTAAGAGTAGTGTATATTCTATCGAATGTAAATGAAATAGTTGTTTTCGTTCATTCATAATATATGTAGATCATTAGATCATTTCGCGAATTATTTTTTAACCACTAACTAACAAATTAAAGATTACTAATAAGTACCTACGTACGTAGATAAATAAGCAACATCCTTACCTTTGTAGTTTCCAACCACGGATTTCAACGCTAGTGAACTTGGAATGATTACCTAGATAATCAAATACCATAAAAGAATCCACTTTTGGAAGATTATCTGACTGAGCTTGCACAAAACCCGCTTCTACTTTATTAGTACTCATATTACTTATGTACGTTTTATACTTAAGTATCACAAAATACACTCCAACAACACTTTATGTAAATAAATTGCCAAATATTAGGGACCAACAGAGTCGCGCATCGCCGCTGCTACGTCGAATGTACCGGCCGACCGGCCGGCCGCGCTCGGTTCCGTCACAGTGACGTCACACGCTCCCGCGTGCATTGACTTTTAGCGACAGGAACGGTATATGTTTATTATTTAATATCTTCGTAATTAATGGTCCGATTTGGATAATTCAAAAAGATATATGATCCTTATGTCATAAAGAATAACGTGGATGATAGATCTATTGAATTTGCTATAACTTTACTGATCCTCATTTTGCCAACGTCCAGCGTTTGAACATTGAGAGCATTATTCTATATGCACAGATTATAGAAATAAAACGGCATATTTTAAAACAAAACTTAAAATCACACGGGACGCCCGTACAACACGGAAGTCCATTTAGTACTGACTGGAGTTTGTATTTGCTTCGGCGTTTGTATTTGCTTTGTCTGCTTCAGGTTCTCTGTTCTGCGCGTTCCATCTGGTTTTATTTCTGTAATCTGTGTCTATATGCTACTCATTGGAATATGATTCTTCATTCAGGTGATCAGTCTTCTTTAGATAATCTTGGGCTTGATCACAGATTACAGTCTGTAATCTGTGGGCTTGATTATCGAAAACCGCATTGGTGTAAAATCGAGGCAGCATATTTCTTTCTTCAAGTACTTCTAATGTACGATTGTATGTGAATAGTTATGTTGGTGTAGAGAATTTAATATAAACAATATTACACAATATAATATTAGATATTTTTAATTTACACGTAAAAATGTAACAATGCATGTTTGCAAATTTGTTTACATAAAATGACGCAACATTCAAATCTGTGACACGTGTCTTCAAAAGTCTGTGACACGTGCTGTCACAGACTTCAACCCACACCAAGGAGAATGGCACACGCAGCTAAAGCTCTCAAAGAGAAATATTTTTCCCCGTTTTCGTTACATTGTTCAACCCCAACCCTTTCTCCGCAATAAAAAGTAGCCTATGCTGTTTCTCGGAGTCTAGTCTATCTGTATACCAAATTTCATCAAAATCGGTTCACTGGTTTAGACGGGAAAGCGTAGCAGACAGACAGACAGAGTTACTTTCGCATTTATAATATTAGTAAGGATTAGAAGTTAGGTTAAGTACGGTACGTTACGGAACCTAAATGTATCAAGATTGTAATATATCGGAATTCATAATTTCAGGTTGATGCTTACTACAGTTCTTACGCCATGATTGTACAACAAACATAAAATAAATTACATTTATTCTACTACGAGTAGCATCCCTTGGTTTCACTCGCGTATTTCCCGATCCTGTTATGTTCCTAGGATGAAAAGTACCATAAAATATGTGTTATTACAGACTATAAACTATCTATGATCTTCAGACTCCACAGTTCTAGATTGAACGAGTGACAAACATTCGTATAAAGGTGCATAAAAATATCCGCATTTATCTATTTAATATTATTAGGAAATAGGGTTAGAATGGGATAGCAGGATCAGCAGCAGCGAGTAGGTAATTAAAGTATTTTTGAATTGTGTTGTATGTTGTCTGTAATGTCTTAAAGACATGGCCACCGTACCGTTTGGTATGGTTCCAAAATAATTCAATAATGCTACATACATCCTCGAAATCCGGGTATAAATCCCGCGTCCCGGGATCACGCGGCAGTTATCGTCAATCAACCGTGAAACAACAAGGCACAACGGACATCTCTTCACATACACGGTCACGACACGGAATAAGCAGCAATACAGATTCCTTTGTTTCTTAAAATCAGGGCATAGAGATCAAATGTTTGTATGTTGTTTGTGGTTTTATATCTCTGGGGATCAGCGCAATGCAAGGGTAGGTAATCAGTCGAAGCAATATGTACCTATATAATAAACTTAATAAATAATAAAGCTTTGCTTAGTTTGGTGTCAGATGGTGTTGTGTGTGAATTGTCCACGAATATTTATTTATTTAATATCTGTCGAAAAAATAGTCTAACGTAAGATTTTTCTGGCTTGCCTGCTGGCTTAGTTGGTAGTAAGTCTGCCTGCGATGCTGTGGGTTCCATCCCCACCCAGTGCAAATAAATGTGTTAAGAACACAAATATTTGTACTGTACCTTGGTGTTTTCTATATATTTAAAAATATATAAGGTTATATATAAGGTTATATATTAGATCAGCTATCTGGGTCCCATTGTACAAAATTTGCTTAGTTTGGGGCTAAATATCCGTGGGATAGATGTTAGTGTTGTGTATGAAATATCTACTAATATTCATTTGTTATTTATTTATCCATGATGAAAAAACTGTAAGAACGGGCAGACTAAATAAGCAATACCACTTATACACCTTTAGGATTATTAACTTGTACAATATTACAAAATAAAAAACACATCTAATCTAGCCTAACGAAAACACAAAAATGAAATATTATTACTATAAACTCCAGAGAATTCACCCCTTTAGGATCATTTACAATTAAAATAATTCTTAAGGATATAATCATTTAGAATAGGAATAGATCCTTTAGGTTTATTTCCAACACTTTGTAATAACATACAGTAAACGACATCAAGATAATCAAAACAGTTAAATGCAGGTACATAAATATATAATACAGCGACCCAAGCACATTTTTTATGACAGCATCAATTACATAAGCTTAGTTGTGAATCTGTATTTTCTTATTCTGTGCTGTATTTGTGTTCAGAGAAACGATTGTTTTCATTGGAATCAAAATATTTTATAAATACATTATTGGCATCGCGAACGTCCTACAACTTTATTGTTGAAAGATTTGTGAAAAGCTATTGGGAAATCTGGATAGAAAATGGAAATAGATGTATCTATTAGAAAAAAAAACTGTTGTCTTGTCTCATTATGTGTTTTAGTAGTGTCAATTTCCAGTTTTTACCTAGCTTATTACGTACTTACGTTATGTTGTTGAAACTACAACATCTAATTAGTGTAGATACGTATAGATGTGAAAATTGAGACATTTGTTGCTCAACCTCAAGTGATAGTACAACTCTTGGTGTGAAAGTTTGCATCGCACATGTAGGACTCTTTTCAGAATCCGCCTAGGGAAGTAGGTACGAGATACGATCCTAGTTTGAAGGAGAATGCATTTTTAAGCGTGCTTAGGTACCTATTACCCGATTCACTCTGTGGTTTCAGATAAGTTCAAGGGTAAATACGGTGATCGTTTTGTCCTGTGTTGTCTATCTCTAGATGAAGAGCGCAGCCCAGTTTTAGACAGTGAATACAACTCTTCACGTTCAAATATCTGCGTGATACTGAGCTGTTATGGGCAAGCGAGTTGCTGTTGTGTTCGTCCCTTGTATAAAAAAAATAGGCAGTCATAGGCACTGCCGATAGAAGTGAAAACTTATACTTAACTCAGAATTTGATAGCTTACCTTGTAAACTACACGGGTGTAACCGGAGGTCGTGGCTTCGCCATCTTGGCATGGCCATCTAGAAAGTATTTCCCATAGGCTGATGCGTTTCTAGATGGCCATGCCATGATGGCCTGTCCACGACCTTTCAGCATTTCCCATTGGCTTACGTATTTCTAGAGGGCCATGGTCCCGAGTTTACCCGAAGCTTTCTTATCATACCCGAACGTGACGAATGAATTCAATTCACAGCCCACGAAAAAATTGTCTAGGTGCGCCTAAAGAAGTTTTCACTTCAAAAACTGGTTTATTGTATTACAATTGCCCATTCGGAAATCTTTGAAAGCAATGTATGTGTTTTACACCTCATTTATTATTTTTGTACATTAGATAATGTCGTTACTTCTTTCACTCAGGCATTACGAAGTGTCACAACTTCCTGTGGAACAAGTTTCTGCGTCATAAAAGCATAGACACACATCTAACATAGAAGAGGCATGCCATCTCTGAATCTGTCATCATTTGCTAAGAATATTGAATTGACATTTTTTTGTCTAAAAGCATAAGCTTAAGCAGGCCACTTCCAAAATCACATCTCAATCACTATTTTTTCCACTGCCGGTAATTGGAACCTTCTCCCGCAACGAGCCAAAGATTCGAGGCCAAAATCCACCTCGCTAGTCCAGGATGAAGCTGGACTCCGAGAGATTCTTGATAAATGTAGACTTTCTCACCATGTTTTCCTTCAATATTAAAAGTCAGTGATGATGACAAACTTATACATCCAATTTTCGAAAAATTCTCAGTGGTGCAGGTGAGAATCAAACCAATATAGATAACATGTCACGATCGCGAATCGCACGATTTAGCCACTTTCAAGAATATGTGTCATCGGTGCATTATGATCTTGACCTTTTCCTAGTAAAAGAAGACCCCGATGTCCAGCAGCGGAATATAAAGTAGGCTACTTATGATATGCTTCAAGAATGCGTATGTAATAACACTTCTACAGATTTCTAACTCGATGGTAGCATGTGGCATTTTGGCACACCGGACAAAAATGACAAATGGTGATGTGCCAATATTTTGACAGATGGAGAGAAAACGTTAATGAAATCCGATAAATTTTAATCGTTTTGTGTACGCCTTGAGAATACACGTTGAGTGAAAAACGATTGTTTTGCATTGGTTTATTTACGTTTTATTTAGGCATGAAGACGATTTTAGTGTCTCTTTCAGGAGTCTTAAGTGTTTCCAAACAAACGTGAGTTTCCCATGATAAAAAGTAGCTTACGTGTTATTCAAGATACATTTCAACCTAAACCGTTCAGCCGTTCCGACATGATTGAGCAACAAACATACAAACTTTCGCATTTATAATAAGTAGTAGCAGCGTTCCACGGTTTCACCCGCGTAGTTCCCGATCCAGTTGATTTCCCGGGATAAAAAATGGCTATTATTCCAGACCATTATCTATCTATGTACCAAATTTCATCCAAATCCCTGTGGTAGTTTTTGTGTACATACTTCCACACATCCATACATTCATGCAAACTTTCACGTACATAATATTAGTAGGGTATGTATAGTATTCACTAGCAGCGCCCCGCGGTTTAACCCACGTAGTTTCCGTTTCCGTTATTTTTTCGGGATAAAAAGTAACTAATGTGCTAATTCAAGGTATCAGCTAACTCCAAACCAAATTTTACTGCAATCGCTTCAGCCGTTTAGACGTGAAGAACTAACAAACATACACAGTCACGAACTTTTGCATTTATTATATTAGTAGGATACTATAGTACCTAGACAATGTATGAAAGGTGTAAGTAGCAATTTTTAAATATTTTAATACTGATTTCCTATTTTGGTTTGTTATGTTGAGAACAGTGAAGTGGCGAACTATGAAACAGACTGTTCCTGTGAACCACTTACCTACATCATTAAGTAATCTGCATACATTTCCAACTACTGTCCGCTGTCTAGTGCACAGAACAGAAATTCTGTTCTGTGGTCTAGTGTAATATCGTCACTTTTTGGAGTTCTTGTAATTAATAGGCGTCACGCATTACGTTTGCCATTTTGTGGTCTCTGACCAGTCATGGTATCTACACTAACCCACCATTCACCATTTCCGCCATTTTTGTATGCTTTATTAGGTACCTATACCAAACTACCATAAAAAAAATGTCTAGAATGTTACCGTGTTCTTTGTGTTGTAACACTACATATTTTTGTTTATAATATTGAGTGACGAGACGATCAGGACATGTGCCTGATGGTAAGCAACATGCCAGCCACATAACAGCACAGTGACACGCATCTATTGGAACATGTAGAGTCCAAATCATTACCTAGCACTGGGCTGTGCTCGTCACCCGGAGATCTAAGATATTATACGTATCTCTAAGCCCTGTAATTAAATTATCAAGACAAACGTATCCGGCGAATTGTGAACCTCTTCTTTTTTAATTCAGTTAAAATTAACCTCAAGTCAGATTCTTTAACAGTCATTCTTCCTGTGTTTTACGTTTTCAACTACTCTTCTATGTTCAATGTAAATCGTCACTTATCGACGTCATCTAACTAAATGGCGTCACGCCTTGAGTTTAACTCGTGGTATCTCCAGTCTATCAGTTTCCGCCATTTGCAAGCCCTATTTCACCAAACGGGAATTAGTAAATAATGTTGCAAGTGTCCCGTGTCCTTTGTGTAGCAAAAGTACTAAAAGTATTCGACGAATTGTGAACCTCTTTCTTTCTGGATTCAATTAAATATTAAGCTTCAGTCTTCCTGTGTTTTACATTTACAACTACTCGCCGTTGTTCAATGTAAATCGTCACACCTTCGACTTCTTGTAACTAAACGGCGTCACGCCTTGAGTTTGCTCTTTAGTCGCCTGGTCGCCTCCACTCAAGGTATCTCCAGTCTACCAGTATCCGCCATTTGCAAGCCCGATTTCAGGTTCACCAAACGGCCATTAGTAAATATTATTTGAAAGTTTATGTAGAAACTTTTGAGTCGGTTAAAATTAAGCTTGAAGTCAGATTCTTTAACAGCGGTCAGTCTTCCCGTATTTTACCTTTTCAACTACTAATCGTTGTTTAACTTATAAAATATCGTCACGTCTTACGTTCCTTAGTCTTCTCCACTCATGGTATCTCCATTCTATCAGTTTCCGCCATTTGCAAGCCCGATTTCACCAAACGGCCATTAGTAAATAATGTTTGAAAGGTTCCCGTGTTCTTTATGTATCAGGTCGAGTGGGCCACACGTCACGTATCGGCTCCGACGCGCAGCACTTGGCTCGGGCTCAAATTGATATTGAATTTATTTTCAATTTTAACGCGCCCTCCTTACTCGGGTAGAGTAGCGCGAGACAGAGACTTTAAATGAGTCGTTAAATTTCAAACATTGCCATCGACGTACATACCTGAACATCTTAGATTTTGGAATTTGCTGTGAAGATTAGTAAAAAAGTATTAAAATTGTTATATAGTCAACTCGGCCAGTTCTAACGCTGCCATTTTGGGAACCCTGCCGCGCGGATGGCAGCACAACAGCACAGCCGTGTATGTTTTGAAGGGAGACATGTTTTAAAAGTAATTATAATGTACTTAAAAATGTAATAAAATTATATTATTATTTTAAAATTTATGTCAATCAATTGTTATTTAAGTAATATCAGTGACAAAGCTAATTTATAACTAATTGAGTTTTAATCACACTGATATTATAAACGTGAAAGTTTGAGTGTTTGTAAGTCTAAATTATGTATTTTACTTCGAATCTCTGTAATGGTTTAACAGGTTTGGATTAAATAAAATATGTAGAAAGTATATAAGCTAGGTCAATGCATTCCTATAACTTTTTATCCAACCAAAGTTAGGGTTTGCCGTGGGATACATAAAGTAAAGCGTCATCATTTGCCTGCTAAATGAAGATTGAGCCATAGGCTTATAGATAGAGCTTATCAATGCTCTGATATATAAATAAACATTTTTAAAATAGGGTGTTCTAACCTATTTTTAAACAAAACAAATCAATATTGACAAGAAATATTTTTAATAAAATAAGCTTAAAAGCGATTAATTTTGATTAGAAGCGGCTTCAAAGAAAGTTACGGTGGTCTAGTCGGGAGAACGGCGGCTGCCGATCCGGAGACCCCGGGTTCAAACCCCACACGCACCACTGTCTTTTCGAAGTCATGTGCGTAATGCCGCTAACTTAAAACGGTGAAGGAAAACATCGTGAGGAAACCGATATGTACCTACAATCTTTCGAAGTCATGTGTCATCCGCCAACCCGCACTGGGCCAGCGTGGTGGATTATGGCCTTAACTCTCTCCTTGCGAGAGAAGGCCCCGAGTCCTAGCAGTGGGAACGTTTAGTGGGCTGTTGATGATGACATTCTAAGCCACGTCATTGCTTATCAACTGCCAATACTCGGCCAAACACAAAACTTTCATATAACTTAAAAAAATATGTAGAAATTTGAAGTCTCTGTCCACAGCATGCTCTGTGAAGTTGACAGTGAACAGGCGCCGCCGCGGATACAAGCGTCAAGCGCTATTTCTGTGCGACTGCGGTGCGCCCGAGTCGATACAGCGCCTCTCTCGAGCCCCTCTTTCGCCTTATGGTAGGATCGCCATGATCTGGGAATCAGCTGAGACATCAATGAAAATGCTTTATCGAAAAACAGACCAGGTGAATTTTGTAATTTTTTTACGGGTAAGACTACGTTCAGATGACAAGCGCTCAACGCGTGTTTTGATAACTTGCCTTTACAACTACATACATTTTATTCAGGCTGTACACATGGTAAAGCGCGTTAAGCGCGCGTTAACATAACGGGTAGTCTAACCCGTTAATAAAAAATAGCAGTACTTGTTGAGTGGTTTAATGATGAAGAAAAAAAATTGGCAGTCATAGGAACTGCCGATAGAAGTGAAAACTTGCTGTTGCCCTGGTACTTGTACCTAGGGGCAAACGCAACTCTTTTATATTTCTGTTGTCCTGGTATCTGGAGATAAACGCTGGGGCGTTGGAGGTAGGTAATCGAAACTCTTTACTGTTTCTGTTGCCCTGGTACCTACCTGGCCGTTTTTACCGAGTTTACCCGAAGATTTCATATCCGATCCGATCCATTATCATATCCAAGCGTGACGATTGATGAATCCATTTCACAGCCCACGAAAGTTCTGTCTATAGCGCGCCTAAAGAAGTTTTCACTTCAAAAATCGTGAGAAAACCGGAAAAATCTTTCAAGAAAGACCTGTGTCGTCCTCCAACCCGCACTTGGCCAGAGTAATGGATTATGACACTGATTCTCTCCTCATGAGAGGCCTCAAATTCCAGTAGTGGCATTGTGAAGTGGATTTCTTTTGCTAAACAATCATAGTAGTTTAAATTAATTATAAAAAATGATCAATTGTTTTTAGTTGTGTATTTAAATGCCTGTATGTTGGTCACCCTAGCCCCACCTCTTAGCCCGGGATTGTCCCGTAAACAAGTACGCCGCTGTTTGTGTAGATTTAAAAAGCTATTTTCGATGTGGGTTACATGCTATGCCTCATGGATCGATCAGTATTAGCAGATCGCCACCACATTGCCCAAATTGTTTCACAGATTTATATTATAAGATTTAAATAGAAATGACGACGCCTAGCTTGCTGTAACAAATAACTGGCCATGAGGTTTCTTGGCGAATTTCAATGGTATTCGATATACTGTAAAAAAGGTACTTGATCTTTGTTATAATAGAAATACATCTGGTTTAACTAAATAAATAAATGTTGGTGGACAATTCACACACAACACCATCTGACCCCAAACTAAGCAAAGCTTGTATGATGGCGGCCAGATAGCTGATATAATACTTATATAGTTTTAAATACATACTTATTATACATAGAAACACCCAGACACAGTGCAAACATTTGAATTCATTTGGTTTAGAAGGCTGCGGATGACCAATCCCAAGTTTGTTTACTGCCTTTTGTTTTTTTAAGGGCAGAGCCTTTATTAACAAAACTAAAATACAATGAGAACTACTACACTACGCTACATACCTAACTAACTACTTACACTTAGAACACCTGAATTATCCATAGACCAATGAAGGTCTATTGCTTAATTTATCAAGCATAACCTGGATGCACGTCTCCGAACTGGTTATAAACTGTATTTTGGTACAGTGGCCTCCTCCTCCTCCTCAATATAACATGTAAACCTGTTACATTCAGAAGGACGGTAAATAAATTACATTGCAATTACAACTAACGATTCAGATAAATAAATATTTGTTACATAGGTACAGCTAGTGTACGTCGGGGAGCCTCGGGTTCAAATCCCTCGCGCACCCCTGTTCTTTCGAAGTCATGTGCGTATGACTTCGAAAAGGAGTTGCCGGTGAAGGAAAACATCGTGAAGAAACCTACATGTACGTAAAATCTTTCAATGACATGTGTCATCTGCTAACACGCACTGGGCCAGCGTGGTGGATTACTTACTTAGAGAGAAGGCCCCGAGTCCCAGCTGTAGTGAACATGTAGTGAGCTGGTTATGCTTAGGTACATCAAAAATTTAGTGTAAATTGGCCATGACAAAATATGATAGGTAAAACTAAACAACACATCAAACGTTAAAATACCCTTCTGCACTTACCAATTGTATTTCAATTACTACTGCGTAAAATGATACATGATAAGATTGCAACAGCGGTGAATGATGTCTGCTCTTCCTGTAAACATTAAATAAAAACACAACACAATTGCTTCGAATTTTAGGATATGTTTGCAAGTAAAGCAAATACCTTTACCAGTTACCTATGCGTCTAAGATTCCTACTGCAGCTAACTCATAAACCATCCAATAACTTCAACTGTTTGGGAGCCACAATGCCATAGACATGCACACACGCTGTGTCTGTACCTACACGTCAATCTGATAACTTATCGCGGTTTTTGCGCCGGGGGTAAAGAGATATAAAGATATTGTAACTTTAAAATACACAAAAACAGCGAACAATAATTTATATTCTCCGAAAAAAAAACGAAAACCGACTTCAATTTACCAAAATGCAAGTAAAATTTAGTTTTCATATTTCAAATTTAGTGTTGTTCATATTTCAGAAACCGCTACATCGATATCGATAAAATTTATATAGGACCACTTCTGCACTATGATCTATCAAATAAAAAAAATATCTATTAAAATTGATTCACAATTGGCAGCACTACCATACATACAAAAAATGAAACCATACAATCGCGTTGAGAACATCCTCCTTTTTTATTAGGTTAAAAACAGTAAACATGATTAAATGTAGATAAAGTAGAAATAAATGAAGTGGCCAAGTGCGAGTTGGACTCGCCCATGAAGGGTTCCGTTGCAGCAAGTAACATAATATACATAGTACACATAGTTCTTGTAGTTCGTTAAAAACTACTTATCAGATCGAGTTCAAACCAATTTTCGTTGGTAGTTTACATGGTAATTTACATCATATATTTTTTTTAGATTTTTCATTCTCTTACTTTAGAAGTTAGACACACATTTTACCACTTTGGAAGTGTGTCTCGTGCAAATTATTCAGTGTAGAGTGTAGACGAAAATGATTTTAGAAACCTCAACATCATTATTAAATACCTATCGATAAACAAACCCACACGAGTAGGTTTGATGAAAAAAAAATTTTTGAGTTTCAGTTCTCAGTATGGGGGGTAACCCTCATTTTTCTTTTTTTTTAATTTTTTTGTTCAAATCTTAATGCGGTTCACAGAACACATTTACTTACCAAGTTTCAACAGTGTAGTTCACATAGTTTCGGCAAAAAGTGGCTGTGACATACGGACGGACAGACATGACGAATCTATAAGGGTCCCGTTTTTACGTTTTACGGAACCCTAAAAAAAGCTCCAATTTTGGGGTATACCCAATCAAAAAGCACTAAGAGCTCAGAAACTGTAAAAAGGTTTTATCTAATAAGGTTACAGTATGCAAGATGAGATTGATGCAAGATAAACGTCCAGCGGTAGTGGGGTCCGTCTCTATACATAAGTAATGCGGTCCGCCCGTCCGATGGTAATCACGATCTCTGGAGATTTTACGCTTTTTGTTACAAGCTGAAATGTCCGGTATAAGAGAATACAGGGAGGTTTTAGTTTATTTTATTCTGAATACAAAACAAAGAGCAAACAACCAGTATGCGAGATAAGTGAATTTGTCGCCGCAAAATTATAACAACCGACAACCGCAAAAAGTACATTTAAAAAGCGTGAGATATAAACTTATGGTAGGGATTTAGTAGATATTAGGTATTGGAACACATTATTGTTGTATTCCACTTCGAAGAGCAATATTTCTACGAAAATTGAGCAGATATCTAATAAATATAACTTATTGCATCTTGTGGTACTTACTACCCGCGTAAATCCCGTTCCTTAAATTTTCCCACTATAGAAGTAATCTATGTGTTATTGCAGACTATAAAAAATAATATATCTCTATTAGAAATTCCACCTATATTCACTAACTTTTGTACAAACATCTAATAATCTGTTATCATAAAATCAATACGATATGCCTGACGGTAATCAATCAATAATACCTAATTGATTATCACCAGGCACATATCCTGCTCGTCTTGTCACTCTTAACTGTAAAAAATATAGGCTACTTTATATCGCGGAAAAATTACCGGAACGGGTAATACGTGGCTAAAGCTGCTTGGAGCTAAAATTAATTATCCTATCCTACTATCGTAACGTATCCACGTATCGGGCTAAAATTTGGATTGCAGTTAGATTATAGTCTGGAAGAACACATAGGCTACTGTTTATCCCGGGAAAATAACGTGAACGGGAACTACGATTGAACCCGCAAGGTGCTGCTAGTATACAACTATTTCATAGAAGAATACGTCCTGTATAAGATCTGTAATACTATCGTTGTAGTGGCAAATGTACGTAGCCGACATTGATTTATACAGGGTTTTCGTGTCCAACCCCTTTCGACGTGAAGTTACCGTTTGTATGCTAGATAATCTGTTCTAGAACTTTAGCTTTCTGTATTTTTGTGTGAATTTAAATTTGGAAAATGTCTGTAGTACGTTTCTATTCGTTGTTTCGTAACAATTTGGTTGAATGTGAATCTTATACCTTTAAACGAGCAATTCTTGTATATATGTATATATATATATATATAGAATAATAGAATCTGAATCTCGGAAATAGTATAATAGCTCAGGTGGGCTGGCTGGGTGGCTCCTTGATTATTTTTCAAGTAATTTTTTAAAAATATTTTATTCCATACATATTTTTATGAAAACTTAAATATAAAGTTTTTATGAGAAAATCTATTACTGGGAGCCCTTTATCTGTAGGTATCTAAGTATACTTGCTCGGTTTAAACACTGAGTATGTGTTTAAACCGAGCAAAGCTCTGTCAACCAGGTACTTTATTTAATGCACTGGAATCACATACTGCTTAGTGATTTATTATGAAATCATTATACGCAAGACTAAATCGGGATCTTATTTATTTTAAAATTTTATGCCGACTTTCGGGGAACGTCCGAATTGTAATAAGAAACATCATTTATATGTAAAGTTTTCAATATGAGTCCGAATCGATTCCAAACATTGATATGTTCTGGTTTGAATGGGAATAAATAAATAATTAAATTTTCTCGAGAAATTACAGCAACTCATCTTAAATCGCTGAGAGACAAGCGCAGTACAGTGCTAAACAGCGATTTAGACTCTTCATGTTCAAAAAGCCTGGAAGCACTGCGCCGTTGTGGGCAGCGTACGAAATCAGACATGTCTTTCTGGTCCCATTATTCTATACTATAAAAAGTCAAACTTATAACATAATAATGTTTGTAATATTGCAGCAATGTACTAAAACATATTTATTTTAATGATACCTATTAATAAGTATTTACAAATGACGGCACGACTGATGCCTAGTGGTAGTCAATTCCATTGGCAATCAACACCACGACTGTAATTGTTTATACCTCAGTATACTCGTCACGTTTCTAATATCTTAAATGTATCTCTTGACTCATACTCTTATTATAATTTATAGATATACCTAAACCACTTTTGCGACTGTAAGTAGGCGTATATGTGCCAGTAATCCAAAATAAAAAAAAGTATCGCTCACATTTTTGACACCGCCTCAAACTGAACTAAGTCCTATCTGATTTAATATCAAAATATGTCATCATCATCACCATAGTCAACCGAATCACCGTACTTGTCCAGCTACACCAGAATAGTAACAGACACATTGATATTACACATGTCAGTGCCGCAAATTAAAAAAAAAAACCCTACCAAAAAGTGCCAGGTTTCCACATCAAACATTTCCGATGCAAAGTAAGGAAAGACTTTCTTACCATATATTGCAGTAAGTAGCAGTGGTAGGACTCTTAGCAGAGTCGGTCTGTGGAAGTACCACACCTTTACCAGTTATTCTACCGCCAAGCAGTAAAGTGTTCCGGTTTAAAGGGCAATGTTTTCAGAGAAATAACAGGGCTTAGAGATATCTCTAAGATGATCTCTTTGAGTGACGAGCGCAGTGCAGTGCTAAATAATGATTAGGACTCTTCATGTTCCAACAGCTGCGTGCCACTGTGCTGTTATGTGCAGGCATGTTGCTTACCTTCAGGCACATGTTCTGCTCGTCCCGTCAATCTATGCTATAAAAAAATCGTGTCATTCCATAATTGCGTCCCTGCAATCGACTACCCAAACTTTCCTTGACATAATTTGTCGTTCAGGTGTGCCCAATGTTTTATTATAAGTTAAAAGTTTTATTACGCGTACCTCAGTCTAATTGTTTCCTGTTGCTGATACGGTTTAATTAGTTAAAGTTCGACCGATTTATTTGATTACCCGTGAACTTGGGAAACTGTCTAATTGACGCCAGTGACAGTCAATTGAATTGTATCAATTAAAATTGGTCGTGTGTTGTAAATGGAACAAAAGGATTCAATTACCATTTAGTTATAGCTGTTTTGGATCAGTGGTAAGAACGTTCAATTACACAAACGTGAGATTGTAGGTTCCATTTGCACCTTTGGGTGTTTTTCCAGATGCCGATGTAAAAATGTTAGTAAGAATAATATATAAAATAAGTAGAGGTATAGTAAGCCATTGAGTCTGAATTTCTGCATCGCGTCGCAACGGCTAAATGGATTGGGTTAAAATTTGGAACATATAGATTATGGTTTGATAAAGTAAATAAACATGTTACTTTTCATCCTAAGAAAATTATAGTACCGGAAACTGCGCTTTTAAAAATCGCAAGTAGCTGCTAGTATTTTATAAATTGGACTACATTATGTAGGTACCTCACCGTGAGACAAGGAAGCGACTAAGATGTACTAAAATTACTTTTTAATGGCAATATATCCGCATCCGCTGATATCAACATTACAGTCTAGGGGTGTATTCTGTGGAGCAAACTCGATGTTAAGTGTAACGAGATCGTATCTGTTATTTATTGACCTAGAACTCATTAGGTCTCTTCTTTAGTAATCGGAGCTCAATGTACTTTAGACAGTTTTAATTTTTGAGGAGAAAATACTCCAATGCCCGCGTTGAGCATTTTTGGTATCTTATAGGTTTGCGTCACCAACATCCTAATGTTATTTTTTTTCTAAATCTATTCGTATATTATGTCACCGTAAAATTATAATTACCATCAGTTGACAATCTAACCACGTTAGATTATAAACTACGTTAGTCATCGTTAAACTATCCCTTTTTTGACATGTTTAAGTTCCCTGGCTAATTTTGTTCACTGAAAAATTATTATACCCGGTAAAAATCAAATCCATCAAAATTCATTTATTTCAGGTAACACAAAACAAAAGGTATAACAAAAGCACAAAATAATAATCTTCATAATTTTAGTTTACATTATTCCAGTCCAGCGAACGAATCCAGCGCTGGATTGCTTACTGGAAAAATGGAAACCAGCACTGGAAAGCATCAATACAGTATCATATTATGTGCTACTGTACTTATATGGGTTATGTGACCTAAAATAAATGAATTTTGATTGATTTGATTTTTCTGTTTCCCAAGAGAAAACAAAAAAGATCTGTGAATGTAAAGAGGAATTTATGACACTAGGGGTCAAGTAATAGCAGCCACAAGTCCGTCATCTAAAACGGTGTCGATTTTACTTTTACAGAATTCCGGCTGTTCCAATCTCACGCCCGATACCTAACCTTTCATTCAACACGATTTTTAACATCTATTTTTAACCGATTACAATAAAACGTGTTGTGTGGGAACCGTTTCTTAGTCATTGCAGTCGTGATGAGAAGGTGGTTCGGTGACGTCACCAGTTGATGCTGGTAATTGCTGGGAAGTCGTGAACTCCTGGTTGTGTTTTGAGCAAACACCTGATTGTAAGTGTGACTAATCGGGTTCGTTTTCATTGTTGTAAGCTTGAAAGTGAATGTCTGACGGAGCACAATCCGTTATTTGTGTAGGTAAAAAGCGAATGTTCTCGTCAATTTAAACAGTAGATCATCGTTCCGATCCGAAAAATCATTGCTGGTCATTTAGGTTAAAAAAACAAAGTTTAAATCTGATTAATAATTAAAAGATCATTTCCCAACAATCTATTGTCACATATCCCTGCAATATAGGACCTGCTTGGCTTGGAACATAACAATAGATCCCAATACTAACATTTCACCAACACAACACGCGTCGATAATTTTCACGCTACATAAATAATTTTATCATCATCATCATCAGCCGCAAGACGTCCACTGCTGAACAAAGGCCTCCCCCCTAGATTTCCACAACGAACGGTCCCGCGCAACCTGCAACCAGCGGTTTCCAGTGACCTTTGTGAGGTCATATGTCCATAATTTTATACTTTAACTTATTAACTTTGACTTATTGAATTCCATGTCAATGACTGGCTGATGGTCTATGAAATAAAACTAAACAATGGAGGTAAATTCACAATTATTCACCTATATTTGGAAAATTATTACAAAGTATCCACTCTTGCAATAGATAGCGGTATCAATATTAAATTAGCATGTCTGTTATTTGATTTTCAACATAATTGGAAAAGGTTTGTTAAATCTACATATCCATCAGATATAATATCTGAACAATAAATTAATACTTAAAAACTAATTTAATAATTGTGTCGGGGTGGTTCTATATATAATAAAAGTATGTATTTAAAACTAAACCCGTATTATATCAGCTATCTGGCCACCATAGTACAATCTTTGCTTGTTTTGGGGTCAGGGGTTAGGTGGTGTTGTGTGTGAATCGCCCACCAATATTTATTTAATTTATTTTATACAAATAAACAAAATTTGAATTTTTTATGTGAGTACCATCAAATGAACAGCTTTTCACTAAGTCTATTGAAAGCAGACACGATCATCTAAAAAACTGTCAGTGCTATATTTTCTTTAACCTTCCGCTATTTGTACTTATTATTAAACAGGATTTAATCACGGTCTAAATTATTATTCAATTACCTCGAAGTTTGGAAAAAATAAAGCGTTCGACGTTTCGATAAAAAATAAAATATTGTATGTTCGTAATGGACAAAACTGTTAGAACTCATAGAAATTGGTAATATCTTAAACTCTGTATACAGTATACAGGGTTATTGGTAATCAGCCTGCATCTTTTTAAGGGGATGTTAGGTACATTCAATACGTCAACTTTTGTACTACAGTTTAAAAAAAAATTTTTTTTTTCTTTTACAAAATAAATAAAAAGTGCATTTGCATGCTCTAAAAGTATCGAACTCTTCGTAACAATTCGTAACGAGAGCGCGTATGCTCTTTAACGCGCAAAAAATGATGTACCGAAGTGAATAAACACTAAAAAGTCACTAAACAGTACAAAAAAGGGCAACAAGTACAATTTTTTTTGGGTTATCTATTAAGTTTTAACGAAAGTTGTAGAACAAAAGTTGTTTGTTTAAATATACAGAACATGCCCTTAAACGGATGCAGGCTGATTACCAGTAACCCTGTATACAATAAAGCATACTCTATTCTATTTTAACGCCGCGGTCGTGAGTGCTTATGAGTGCACTTTAAAATCTCGTCCTATCTTATCGTGACGTACGTAAGAACGGACCCGCGCAGGCGTGCCATCCTCAAACGAGGACGTTCGCACGTCGAGACGCCGGTCATACCTATCAGCTGATTTGCATATCGAATACATTATTACATGTCATGTTCACTGCGATTCAGTAATTAAATATTTATATGCTTGCAGTGATTGCACAAACTTCCTTCAACTTGTTCTTGAGATTAGGAAATAGTTGAGTATTTCTGTGGACCTGCTTCATTAATTTTAAGGTGCGTCCCACAGCAAAACGAGTTTTTTGTCCAGATTTAAGAGCTATCTACTCATTAGCCAAAACAAATATCAACTGGTAAAAAATACATTAAATTTCTACAACTTCAAAATGGTAGTTTTATTTTTTTGTTAATGAACTTATTGTTGAAATAATCGCCTCACAACGAAACCATGAAAAAATTAAATAATTGTAGTTATCATGCATCTCCTCGAAAATCGTCCATTATTTTGATTTTGTACTTACACCAACGGATAGACAATTCCATTACGAACATTTTGGGAGTTTTATTTTTTTCAAAATACCAAATTCTGATTTTATAAAGAGTTTATTCTAAAATTTGAGCGTAAAACAGCGCCAAATCTTACTGTTTCTCTCTTGCTCTTTCTTGCGGTGTGCGATAAGGTAAGAAATACTCAAGGTCATTTGCTCGGAGTACGCCCTTAACTTATTTGTACCTAAATAATAAATTAATATTTTTTTTAAAGTTAGTTTCGCAAGAAAACTGTTATTTTTACACTTAAAAATTACAAGTATCTACAAGGTTTAGTAGTCACCTATGCATGAAACGGCACCTAACAGCCAACTATACATCGTTCCATAGATAAATTTACTTTCGCATTTTTATATTAATAGAACTATCGCGGATAATGCCGTCAGCACGCTACGCTCGCTTTTGACTAGTAGTGTGCTTGACCATCTTGATCATGTTCAGACCTTCATTGATTTGTGGATTATTCATTCAATGCGCTTAGTGAAAGTAACTGGGTATGTAGTCAAGTTGTCATTGTAATAATTTAATATTTATCAACATCAAAAAAGAGTGGGTTCTCAATTTAGTTGTACGTTATTTGTATGGACCTACATATGTTACGCGATTTTGATGATTAATTTCTTGTTTGGTATATCATACTTGGAGGTGATCCCATAGTTAGTTAGTTAGTTTAGCGGGGCCTTTTCCGCACCTAGCCTCTTTATTGGGCCGCTGTGCGTGACTCATACTTCCCTTTACTCCAACCAGCCCAGGCTGTCCCAGAAGGCAAGCATCCTGTTAAGGTTGCGACAGGCATCCGAAACAGACGATGGAGATTGGAGGAATTCTGCCCGTTGATCTGCCACACTGCTGCACTCCAGAAGTACGTGCTGTGGCGTTTCTTCTTCCTCCATGCATCCTCTGCATAGAGGACTGTCTGTTACACCTATGGTATATAAGTGCTTATTTAGGGGACAGTGACCAGTTATTATACCTATAACTTTACGAATTTTGTCCCTGTTTAGTCTGATGAGGTTGCGGGAGGTGATCCCATATTAATTTTATCTAAATTGGTTTAGTGATTTATGAAAACCTAACAAAAATCCCAAATTTAACGTAGGTTCATCAAAGATCATCAGGACATCAAATATATTTCCGTTTACTCCGAAATCTCGCTGTATCATTGGAACAGTATCTAAATTCATAAAATTTTATTGAGTGCCCAACTTTCATTTAAAATTGAATTCCGTGTTTATTTATTCCAAGGAAATTAAATTATGTTATTAAAAGTTCCGGCCGTTAATAAAATAAGTGTATGTTTTCTTTATTTTGGGACATCGTTCAATACGTTAACTTATCTCATGTTTCTTATTAAAATCTACATACAGGTCAACACACTCCAAAGAAAACCTTTCCACGTTTTACATATTACGATTGATCATCTTGTCCGTCTGTCCGTTGATTAACCATCCACGAATCACCCTTTGACCCAATGTATGACAAATGACCAACAAATTGTACCATTCAACGCGCACCTTCAAAGGATAATGGACCTTACAGCAAGAAAATAAGCGTGAAAAGCGTAAATTAAGAGCTTGTTAGGAACGGTTTTCTTTTTGTTTTTGAAGAATCGAATGATTTTATAGTGCGGTCTCGTAAAAGATCTAATTTTGAAATTTTCAATCGATTTCTGATTGGGTTTTGTTTTCGGGAGTGTTGCGGTTTCATCTTCTGTGCATATTCCAGGAATAATTATTTTGAGATAATACATTTTTGTAGGTATAAACGTTACTAATTCATGGAGATCTTCAATATAATTATATGTACATATATAACTGGCAGCGACCTGCGGTTTCGTTTGCGCAGTTCCCGTTTCTGTTCAGTTCTTTTGATAACAAGTAGCTTATGAACTATTCCAGACTATAATCTAACTATATTCCAAATACCAACAGGATCAGTTCAGACGTTCCAACGTGATTGAGTAACGCTCATACAAACATTGATATTTATAATATTAGAAGAATGTACCAAGTTACGGTTACCTAATACAGGGTTACGTAATGCGTAAGCATAATCAGTAAATTGTATGTTTCCCACTGCTGAGACTCCGAGCCTTTTCTCACATGGAGAAGCTTTAGGGCTCCTACACAAAACTGCGATGGGATGCGACGCGATTTTCCTCCGATGCGGCGTGGCGTTGCATCACATCACAGTTTTGTGTAGGAGCCCTTAGGCCATAAGACACCACACAATGCATAATATATATGCTTTGGTGGATAACAAATGTTTTCGAAAGATTGAAGAAAATTGAAGCACATGGGTCAACTTTTAAAATCTTTTGTAATATCTTATCTTACCTGCAAACAGACATAAAAAATGTATTTGTATTTGCACGGTGGTTTTCTCACGATGTTATCCTACAGCATTAAAACCAGCAGAAATTATAAAATCAACACTTGAAAAATACTCAAAGATGCAGGCCGTATTCGAACCTACTACCTGACGATTGCGCAAGCAAACTTTGTAGCCAGTACGACATTTTCACATTTACGCAGCTTGATTTAAGGTCAACTTTACTTTTTAAGTGCGTTTGACGGCATCGAATATATCTAATATAAAAAAATAATAAATATTGGTGGACAATTGGTGGACAATTCACACACAACACCATCTGACCCCAAACTAAGCAAAGCTTGTATTATGGCGGCTAGATAGCTGATATAATACTTATATAGTTTTAAATAAATACTTATTATACATAGAAACACCCAGATACAGTACAAACATTTGAATATATATACACACAAATATTTGCACTGGGTGGGAATCGAACCCACTACTACCTACTACTACCAACTAAGCTACGAGGCCAGTCGATTTACTTTACCTAAAAATTTAATAAGACTTCAGCTTGTCTTAATTTGAGTAATCGTTTGATACACGGCGATTATTGTTAGAGTTATTCGATAGATTAATAAAGGTAGTATTGTAGGACAGCAGTAATCGTGATAAAATTTATTAGATTGTGAGTAGAATAATTTGTTTATTACAAACGTTTATGAGTCAGGGTATTAATTTATTGTTCTGATTCAACGAAATAAGATAAACAGCTTGTAGTAGTTGTATAAAGCCTATCGTCATCATTTTACATCACATACGTCATCATCTCGCCTGGTAATGTAATAAATAAAGGAATGTCTATTTGCTCATTACCGAAATAATCACAACAATGACCAAATGATAATACTTAATTATCATTATGATTTGTTCATTGTTGTGTTTATAACATCGTTCATAATTTTCATCTGCAGCTTACAGACGTCCACTGCTGGACATAGCCCCCACATATAATTCCACAAAGACCGGCTTTGTGCCGCCTCCATCCACCGACATCCCGCGACCGAGACGACAATATCATCGGTGTTCATCGTGATCCATCTCATGGCATTCGTTAAATGTCACAAATCCGTAAGTACATAAAAAAAATATCAGAAAAATAACACAGCGTAATAAATTGTTGAGGGAAAAACAATTATTGTCTAACAACTTAAAAAAGAAGTAGTGCCAAAGAAAATAAACAAAACTAACATAATTGGTGGATGATACGGGACTTAGTAAGAACATGTTGATTTCGTCACGATGCTTTCTTTCACCGTTTCTAAGTTATCTTAGTATAGTTAAGTCTCCATAGAAATCTAAATAATTTAGATTTCTGTGGAGACAATACACATATGACTTCGAATAGACAGCGGTGCATGTAAAATTCAAACGCCCGATCGTCAGCTGCCATTCTTTCGACTAGACCGAACTTATTTAACCTTTGTACGGCTCAGCGTTTTCATTGCTGTGAGAAAACGCTCTCAGTTAATAAATAGTGGAGTTGAGACCTAAGACCACAGTCCTTTATCAGTACGAGATATGTCTCAAGTGCTTAGTATAGTTTCATTGTTAGTTAAAAAAGGCTCTGCTCAGCATAACCTTCTATAAAAAATATCACTTGCTCGCAATTAATATCATACAGAGCCTGTACTCCGTCACACAGCCATGTTTCAATCTACACGAGATAAAAATCCAATTATGTATCGGAAGACAATTCTCACTCAAAGGTCCCGTGGAAAAAAAGCTCGTCATCTGAAGATAAAGCGGCTGTATCGCCTATCAATCTACATGACGACCAACTTATCTATGCACCTAGTCCAAAAAATAAACTAAAACGAATCCGAACGTAATAGATTTTACCTCGTTTGTGTTTTTGGATTTGTTGTTTTTAGTTTTTATGTGGTTTCTACAGATTTAAAACAAAATCTTTATGTTTTGTTTAGGACCTGTAACAGCTGGTCTCAAATTGCTTCTACTGCGCATTGAATTTCTGGCTACTTACCTAAACTTAATTATATTTATAAGTCGTAGCTCCTAATGTTTAGAAACGATTTGAGTTTCGTTATTTTAAATATCTACATATATGACATTCAATAAATAGTTAATAGGTATTTCAATCAAGGCTTTATCAATTAATTACTAAACTGTGCACTTGTTAATGGCATGTAAGGGTGCATAAGTTTGTAGCTCCACAACCAAATTTTCTAATAAGTTGGTCTGTATGTATCGTGGTTAACAGCAGGGGTCGACTTTTAAATTCGGTTTCCCACTTGGACAGTACATTGTTACCAATGTGTAGTTGGAGGTATTCTTCATGCTTTATTTTATTTTTTTATAGGTTAATGGACGTAGCAAGCTGTAATTAGAGTTATTTTTAGCTTGTCATAATTAAATTAAAACTGTGGGGACATGGATCTTGCATGTATGTATATAAAGTACGAATTTAATTGCAAGTAGAACAGAATGGAAAACAGATTGTCACACTATTGTACACAAATGCGATCTATTGGAATACTCTACCAGTAACTGTGTATCAGCATTTTTACTATAAGGAAATATTTTAAAAAGCCAACAAAACATTTCCTGCCGTTGTCAGAACAAAACAGCTTCTGGGTCTAGAGTAGCTAGCTGCACACTTAAAAAAAATTGTACTGTGGAAGCTACCTGAAATTTTGTTTATAAAATAATGTATTTTCAATACATAGTTTTCATGCATAAATACAACTAAATACAGATCTTAAAATCTGTATTTATTACATAAAGAGTTAATTAATGCCTATAGCTTGCTCTTATTATTTGGTCAGACAAAGTGAGAGATGATCTCATTCAGTACTATGCGTGTATTAATACAAATTGGTCAAATATATATATCATATATCTCCAGTGAGTATTTTAAAATACTTTCTCATTGCTTATCATAGCTGTAAAACTTAAACAGTCCATTTTTAGCTGACACTTCTTACAGTACAACAAGTTAGACTTCTAGTTCTTCAATCGGGTAATAACACAAGCAAATCTGCAAATCGTAAGCATAAACATCCCACATGTTCCCACTGCTGGGACTCGAGACCTCTTGCAGTCAAATAATCAAAGCCATAAATCCACCACACTAGCCTAGTGCACAATACGTACATCTATCATCTCCTACTAATATTATAAATGTCGATGTATGGATGTTTGGATGTTTGTTGCTCAATCACGTCCTAACGTATGAACGGATCGGGCTGGAATTTGGAACACAGATAAATTATAGTCTGGAAGAGCACATATGCACCTAGTCCCATAAAAAACTGATAAAAAAATATTTATTTTAAGTAAAATAATGGTAAACAAATTGGTTGAAAATTTTCATACAGCTTCACCAAGCGTGTTAGTAAACTTTGGATGGTGGATAGCTTATGTTGTTCATAAGTAATTTAAAATTCTCACTTATGATACAAAAACACATACCGAAAAAATTGCAAAATCATTTTTATTCATTAAATAATCTGTGAGATTATTAAGGAAATTAAAAAGAAAACAAGTTTTATTTGTTTACTGAAATGTCTCAACGAAATTAAATTACTGAAAATATTCATACATTAGATTTTTTTGAAACTTTTGCATTTCGAAATATTTGAACTTGCTATAAATTTGACTTGGTTTTAAACCAAATGTTTATGGCGAGGCGGCTCCATGAATTGAAGTTTGCAATATAAATCATCACAAACAAGCTTCTAGTTAAGGATGTAACCAATTTCCTGAATAGATTCCTCATTCGAATACCTTATCGATATAATCTCGATCGACTATCGTCGAGTCATTAAACAATTTCAAATCGAGATCGAGTCACGTATCGAATTCGGATTGGAACTTCTTTCTAATCAACTATTTATTGTCAAACGTCCTTCAAAGGCGTAAAACACAAGCGACTGCGATTTCATTAAAGTACTCGTAAAACTATCGGTCGTGTTCAAGAACATTTATAAAATATCTTTGCGATATTTTGATGTCATAAATTTGGAAAATTTGGAAACCAATTAGACTGTTTAAAATGTTTACAACTTTTCTAATTGCATGATTCTAACATTAACATATGGAAAAACGTAATAAATCAATTCTAACTATAAATTGCATTTAATCGTTACTAAGATGCACAAAGTATAGGGCTCTACTAACCAAAATTGACTAACTAAATTTACACATACATTTGCTTACATACTTTTTCCTAGACTTTTAGTAGGTTTAGTTAATTTTTAGCTCAGGATGTCATCAAGATTGTGTAAGAAATTTATTTAGTCAATTGTAATTGTTCTTGCATGCCTATTATTGCCTAAGTTATAGGTACTGGTATTCATCAGGGCAAGTAAAAATCTTCTCTAGGTCGTGCTTGGTTAACGAAAAAGTCGTTAAGGGTAGTCGTGAAGTCTACAATTCTGATTATCCACGCGTTTGCTATGCAGAGAAAGACGTGCATTTGGAATTCCGTAACTGGCACGAATTTCTCATAACTTATACCATACACATTTGTCATCAGCTGGCGCTTGAGTCGTGTCACAAAAAGGCGGTGCGACCCAGTTCTCACAGTAGCCGATATATTGGTCGCGTCGTAAACGATTTTTTATAATGTCAGTGAAAATAAAACGTAATGTAGTTTGCGACATCAATATTATTAGTTTTCTTATTGTGGTGAACTTTGTTGTCGCTCGCTTTTTCTGCTCTCATTGTAGACAAAGGGATGTTAAAACTTTGACGTGTATTATGTCTTGTCTGTGCAACTATGTGCACAAAACAGAGTACAGACGTCACACTACACAAATTAAATTAAATGGGTTTTTAACAATGATAAGTTTACATTTGCATTTGACCACCATCTGGCCTGTTGTTAAATGACGATGCAGTTTACGAAGGAGCATGAAACTTCTAAACAGTCTACGTCTACTTATTCCGCTGCCTTTACGTTCTATTTACAATAGTGAAATCACTAAAAATAACCAAAGTTTCATTGTATGTGTGTGCGTAAATGTATTTAGTTAACATTAGTAGCTAGCGAGGCCATCCAACGCTAACTAAGCACTAATCTCCTTCGACAATAAATTGGCTTTCATTTTCTAAATAAAAAGTGACATTCGCGAATTTTTTTACCAGCGGCAGCGTATACAATCTCTTCATGGCCAGTTTATACCCATCACCTTGCATATGTCCATCAAATAAATTAAAAATTATTTCCCAACACTCATAAAGGACAAAGTATTATTTATGACATTAAGCTAAACGACATATTATTATTTGATGTTCGCTATAAAATGTGTTTACTACCTAATTTATACTTTAGGATCCTGTTAACGGTTTGTCACATATTCTCGATGGAAGCTATGATGTCACATCAATTAAAAATGTTAATAGAAATATATTAATAAATAAACATTACGGTGAATATGTAATCATAAAATGAAATTTGTCTAATTAACTAATTATACTATGGAAATGTATATGACTTAATTGTAGAGTTGACATAAAATTTGACGTTTTGTGATTTAAAAGTAATCTGATGCGTGTTTTTCACACAAAAATGTCGCGTTAATGAGTTTGTCAACGCAATTATTTTTAATGATTTTAATTGGTGTGTTTTTTTATGTGCGATGGGAAATGATGAATAGATAAAAATTGTCCTCAATACGTTTGATGAGAAGTTTCTGAAGAAATAAAATGATTCTACGGCTGGTGTAGTCGAGAGAACGATAACTGCCAATTCTGAGTGCCTGGTTTGAATCCCACGCGCACTACTGTCTCGTAGTTATGAACATAGTACTTAAAACGGTGTACCTATGTAATACATCGTGAAAAGACCTGCTCGTTGGAAAAGATTTAACTCTTCAAAGACAAGTGAAGTCTGCCATAGTGTAAATTGACCAGCGTTGTGGACTATGGTCCGAATCTCCCTACTTGGTTAGTTCCCACTACCAACTGGGAGACCAGTGTCCCAGCCGTGGGTAGGTACTTTATAGGTTGATACAGTTGCAACACTTATATCTGGATTCAATTTCTGATTACTCTCCGGGCTCGAAATCATTCCTGCTCGACTATTAATTTACCCAGTTGGCTTATTATATCCCCATAAGTTAGTATTATTCCAAATATTGTAAATATGGTTTATTAGGTTACGATGGGGCTGGCATAGACTTGTAGTCTAAGGCCCCTATAAAAAAAGAAGAATAAAAAAAAAAAAATCTGATTATTGTGTACTCAATTTGGTACCGTTTTGTCACCCGAAGATAACTTCTTTGCATAAAAACGAAAGTACTATTCAACGAAAGTGATATCTAACCACTACGTACTATCGTACGGGTCTTAGGAACGTCAACCAAGAAACAGTGTTTCCTTTAACTTTGAAAGATATCTTTCTTGAAAAAGTAGGTATGTTTCTTCACGTTATTTTAGTTCTACGAAATCACAAATCAGGTCACAATTTTGTTGTAATAAAAATACAATTTGGTTTAATTACATTATAATTATGCATTGCAACGGGCAAAACAGCACATCGCCAATCAGCAATTTGAATACGAGAGTCCAAATCAGTAAAATAAAAACTAAACTGTCTAAATGCTTGATAAGCGCAGCGAGTTCGTCACCGGAGGATACAAGATGATTTATTACTCTACGCAGTATTTCACTATAAAGATTGTCAAACCGGGGGGTCTACCGCCTAACGAAAGCGCTTTGACGCTTTGACATTGCCGTCTCTTTCATTTCAAGTGAAAAGAGACAGCAATGTCAAAGCGTCAAAGCGTTTTCGTTAGGCGGTAGACCCCCCAATCATATCTACACATCACATGTGCTCACATTATTCTTAGGCGGTAGAATAACTGGCAAAACTCTGATAATTTCATACCACGAAAAAGGTATAAGAATGGTCAGTTTTATGACATTCATCGACATTGAAATTGACGATACTCTGGTTATGGTATATTTATGGTGGTTGTAAAATATGTATGCACAATATACTGTGTTGAATAAAATGTTATGCGTACAATGACAACGGGCGTTATTGTAAAGGCCATTCCAATTAAAATAATCGAGATTTGCATAGAAAATGCGCGTGTCCAAGCTTTATGTTCTAAATGATGATTTTGTTTAGTTCAAAGTATAAGAAACAAGTCATTTAAAATTTCCATATGGCTTTTGGAGTTGAAATTTTTCAAGTGCATCGGACATTTTTTGAGATGATAAAAAGCAATTTAATTCGTGACACTTATTTACTATATACTTAGTACTATAAAACTCACACGTACAGATCCAACGGTGAGAGATTTTTTAATTTAGTCCAGTAGCTCCTGAGATTACAGCGTTCAAACATTTATACTCTTTAGCTTCATAATATTAGCACAGCTTTGGGCTTGCGCACAAAATGCGGGGCCCTAGTAAAAAAATAGTAATAACTGTACTTACGAACAGGCCTAGAGCATACCTATACATATCGTAATTCTTCATATTGTATCGTATTCATCATGATCTGGACGTCTACTCTGTTTCTACGAAAACGAAATTGCGAAAAAAAACTCGCGACTTTGCTACTCTCTTTCTACTTCGTTTCGTCCGCTACAACATTGTTTGACGTTTTAATGTTCTAAGCATACTCCAATTAGAGTAGGCTTAGAACATTTAAACGGACAAAACGACGGATCGAAGTAGAATCGGAGTTGGAAAATCGCGAGTTTATTTCGAAATTACGTTTTCTTTGAATTAGAGTAGACGTCCTGTTTGCGTTCATTGTAATTTTTCGGATTGAATTATAAATTATTTCTGTCTACGCTTAAAACATTATTTATTATTCAATATCTCTCTTTGAATTCGGGTGACGTCACAAACGACAAGTATTTATGAAGGGATTTGAGTTTAAAAAAAAAAATGTCACGGTCATATGGGTCGTATAAGGTTTCAGTGAATGTTTGGAATTTAAAAATGTCTCAAATAAGTCTAGCTTTTACCGACAATTCGCTTCGTTGTAAATAACTATGCGATCAAAGATAAAGCACGCAAACTAGAAGGTAAAAGAAAAATTAATATCCATCCATTTACAATATTTATTAGCTAAAACTACGAGAAAAATTCGTCGCTTACACCAAAAAATGGTTAAACTCAGGCTAACTGAAACAGTTCGCCACCACTGGTATGCTCCAGCATTTTTGTGCAAAAATATTCTCTCCGGCGGGGAATCGAACCCCGGTCTCCCGCGTGACAGGCGGGGATACTGACCACTATACTACCGAAGACACGACGCGTTGACTTAAAATTATACTACAGTTTTGCAAATTAGTGCAATTTTAGTTGTAATTTTAAATACATACTACGATTACATGGCCCGCCCCTCCAAATTACTGTTTTAATGTGTGTAGTCACATCCTTACGAAAGAGTTTGTATGTAGTTGTAATTATTCGTTTGTAGTTGTAATTAGTCGAGCAACAAATCCATAGATTTGCTAGCTCGACTAGGTGTTTGACGGCAGTAGCAGTACGCACACATGCATGGTGGTACGTTGTAAATATAGTTTCAAACGTTTTGAATTCTGGAGGGGCGGGTCATGTTATCGTAGTAAATCCTACATCCTAATCCTAGAGACTACAAACATGGAGAGTAAGTAACTCCAAATTTACAATCCAAAATTACAGTATAGTTCTTATAGTTTCGGCAAAAAGTGGCTGTGATTTTGCTTGATTGTGCTTCTAATTGCTCCAGATATTTCATATTGCTCAATGTCGCCGATACGAATTGACGAATATGCAATGGGCTTGGAAATTCCTAGCAATTTTTGTATATATCTTGCCGTCTTGCTTCCGCGGGGAGAGCGAGAGGTCGGGTGGCGCTACAAGCCGCCGCAGCAAGAACAATGTCGTCCATAGCGAGCGAACACTGAAATGCTCGTGTAGGACAGTATTGCCTAGTTGATGAAGTTGCGCGATATCGCTCAATATTGTATTGCGCAGTATTGATGCTTGTTGTCGTTTCCGTAAATTGCTTGATGTAGTCGTGACGTCATAGTTGACGAGTATTGACTGGAATTGAGCAATTTTAGTCGCCCGTATAAGCGCACCTTGATAGTTTGGATATTTGTTGGTCCTTTACCTACATTGGAAGGTTAGAACGGATCGATTTGAAATTTGGAACACAACTACTTAGGTATAATCTAAGTAATTGTGTTCCAAATTTCAAATCGATAGCATATCGATCATCGAACGTATCGAAGCATAGAATAGCACATAGGTATACGAATGAAGTTACGGCTGGTCTAGTCGGGAGAACGGCGACTGCCGATCCGGAGACCCCGGGCTCAAAACCCCACGCACTACTGTCTTTTCGAAGTCAAGTGCGTAATGCCGCTAACTTAACGGTGAATGAAAACATCATGAGGAAACCGACATGTACCTAGAATCTTTTGAAGTCATGTGTCATCCACCAACCCGCACTGGGCCAGCGGCAACGTAGTGGATTATGGCTCTCTTCTTGAGAGAGAAGGAACCGAGTCCCAGCAGTGGGAACATTTAGTGGGATGTTATGTTATGTTACGTTATGTTATACGAACGAGAAAGGGAACTACGTGGGTAAAACCGGGGGCACTTCTTCTTCTTCTTCTTCTGCCCGTTATCGCCCACTGGTGAGCATAGGCCTCTCTTCGTGTACGCCACTTGTCTCGATCCTTTGCTAGTCTCATCCATGCATGACCCGCGACCGTTCGAATGTCATCGACCCATCTAGCCGGTGAGCGCCCAACCCTTCTCCTGCCCTCCATTGGCCACCAATCTGTAACCGCTTGAGTCCACCTGCCTTCACTCTGCGTGGCAATATGTCCAGCCCAATTCCATTTGAGAGAAGTGATTGCTTTTCCACTTCAATTTGATAATATTAGTATTAGAATCGCGCAGGCTTGTGCCTTGTCCCTCGCTGTGTCGCGGTAGTAATCCATCGGCTGATTAGGCAGCGCACGACGGCGTCGGTTTTCCACTAAAATTAAACAAATCTGCGCTGATGTTGGTTTGTCAACGGTCGTGACTGTACACAAGGTTGCCGTCATCAGGTGTCATCAGGGTTGCCTAGGAATCTTCTATCTATAGGTACTAATAATATAAAACTGAAGAGGTTTTTTGTTTGAACGCGCAATATCAGAAACTACCGATTTCGAAAATTCTTTCATCATTGGATATGTACATGAAGACTATAAATAGGTGCTATAGGTTATATATTATGTACCTACCACGGGCAAAGCTGGTAATCATAATTATAATCATTTATTTACGGTACGGTACGGGCGGTATGGTAGGTATATGGTAAGGGCCGCTAGTTTCCGCTAGTCTGCAAAAAATAAACAAAAATGGCGTAGTGGCGAAAACGTCGAATCTATAATTATGAGGTCGTAGGTTCAAGTCTCACTGCAGTTTTGAATATTTTTTCAAGTAGAGATTTACTAGTTTGTCATCACAATGCTATGCATATTCAATCCAATGAAATCACGTGCTATGTCCCTCTTTAATTAGTGACTGTTGCTCTAAGCTTAGGCACTCGTCCAAAACAACTTGACAAATATTATAAAATAAAAATATTGCGGCAAAAAATAATAAAACTTGTCTTACATGCTATAACAATCTCAATTTCAAGCAATTGAGCTCAAAATCAAGTCAATTAGAACATCGAAATCATTTTTAATATTGTCAGCATTTTATGATTGCATTTCATTATAATTATAGCACATTAGCACTAATTCTGCACTGTGACAGTTGCTTGTTAATGATCGCTAGTCATCGCATTAGAAGTCCCTGAGTCGCGATGACTAGTGATATTCAAATCGATACAGATTTATCATCTTTTGTGATGCCAAACAAACTCATGGGAACAAAATAGAACAATACTAGAATAGTAAAGTTTTATAAAATGTTTAAAAATTACTTTACAACAGATATTTGTACCTAGTTTTGGTGCCCTAGCGAGAACGTTCAATTTTACAAGCGTGAGGATGCGTGAGGATCAAATCTGCCAGCACCTATGAGTATTTTTCTAAATCTGTCATTACCAGTGGCTTTAAGGGTGAATGGTGAAAGAAAATTGTGAGAAAACTTCCATGTTTCAAGAAACACACTAGCATGGTGGATTACAGTAGTGGCCTTGACTTTCTTATAACCAGATACCTTGACTCCTATCTCTGGATGCTGATTCACAATGGAATCTAAAGTATTTAAATTTGGAATGACAATCCTAGTCTGTCATTATAAACGGACGAGACAAAGACCGAGAGGTTTCATTCCGTGTAGAGGTTTCATCCGATTGTGTTGTGAATCAGAGTACTGAGAACAAAGAATAGGTAGCTTATGCAAACTTGACAACCCTATACCCTGATGACAATTACAAGTAATCTTGGTGACGTCACGTACGAGATGCAACCTTCATGGCTGTCATCTTGCGACATTTCCCGCCAAATTGCGGCGACCGGCGACATTGCCTGCGGTCACATTAGTTCTATTATTGTGATGGTAAAAAAATAATGGAATGGCGAAGGACAAATCTAATTCGGTCGTCAAAGTGTGTCATTAGGCTTTAATGTAACGTCTAGAATGAGAATAGAGAATTGGAAAATGACAATTTGTTACAAACTTAAGACGAATAATGTACGGAGGTAAGCAGTAGATAAAGACTCAAGAAGTAGGCACGCCGTAGCTAGTAGGTAGTTTTTTTAAATCGTGATAGCTGATTTAAATATCTCAAGAAGTTATAAAGTTAAATAATGCCATTTTACTTTTATTAGTAAACCTGAGATGGAGGAAGAACCACGTGACATACTGTTATTTAACGTTGACATTTTGAAATGACTGACCATCATTTTGAATTTTCAAATACTTTGCAAAAATACTCATCCATGTCTTTGATGCTTAGTATCATTTACCACCGATGATACCATTATTAAAAACTTGAATTAAGCCGAACTGTCCCTCTGAATTTATTTGCGAGATAGCGGCCAAGTTATTACTTTTTATTGTTTTAATAAGACTATTCTTGAACTTTAGACCGCTAAGACCAATGTTATTGTACCAATTTGACTCTGCTTAAAAAAATTCAGGTTCGCTTAAGCGTATGTACATGTTTGTAATACTCGTACCGTGGTTCAGCCTCTAGTCCTGTTTCCACTTTCTAGAATGTTTCTGTACCATTGTCAGACTACTTAGAACTTCTAGGGCTGATACTTACTCCAAAGATTAAAGAAGCTACCTACCTTGAGACAAAAGCTAAATTAGCTGGTAAAGAGCTATTCTTAAAACATTACAATTTAAGTTATTAAATTCTGTTTTGTTCATAATTTTATTCATTTCAATGTTCGATTGTTCCCATACGGCGTATCGAACACAAAATGCCCATATTGAGCTTGCGTTCTTGAGCACCAAAACTGGCTTTTCTTTTCTTCACACCGCGGATCTAGTTCATCATTTACATTTGTTAGCACCGAAGCATCTAACTGTCCGGCAAACAAATGAAGTTTACGAAAACCCAGTCAATGTAACGATAGTGCTGTACTGTACTACCGTATGGGTTGGACAAAAAAAAATGTTTGTCTGTAAAGTCGGTTTACTGACGATAGAACGTGACAACGTCTTAAGAAAATACTGATGGAATGGTAGCATTTTTCAAAATAAAATTTTAATTTCATTTGTTTAGATTTGTATGTAAAAAGTAATCAGTAGAATTTAGTCATTTTCTATCAAAACAATGCAAAAAAGCTTTTAGATGCCGGGGATCGAACCCGGGGCATTTCACATGCAAAGCGAACGCTCTACCACTGAGCTACATCCCCGCTTGAACTACTGGTCGAAATAATTAATACAACTGTAATAAACATGCGGCGAGGTAACGACCGACGGTAACGGTACATGACGTCATGTTTTGTGGGCGTGCAGCCGGCTTCATCGAATTATAAGACGTTATCACGTCAAAAAACGACTGGTGTTTAGATATAAGACAATTAAAAAAAACATGCTGTAAAACGTATGTAAAGAGTTGCAGATTACGCAATTTACGAACGAAGTTAACTATGTGCACGATTTTTCATCAAACATATTCATTATTGTGTAAATTGTAATTGTAAATATTTGGCTTTGTAGCCATAAATACAAAGGCAAAGGTATCCCTCAAATTTGCTCAATTTTTTTCGGTCCTGAATTTGATCAAACTTAATCAAACGTTCCGAGCCTATCAGTTTAGTTTTTGAGCACAGATTGTCCTGGGGGTTGACGATAGATTCCACTCCGTGGAGGAATCACAATCTTATAATAACTTTAACCACTGCAGATCGTATTCATTTTAAATCATATATACGAAATAAATAATCTATTTACTTATAAGTCTCACTCTTATCCTGAACATGCTATTTATTAATGAAATCTTTAGTTTCATCAATTTCGTTTTTCTTATCTCAATTTTAGTACAATTTTAACCGAACATTACCTACTTACAGTTATATTGTCTCCATCGACGAAATTCTGAATGTTGTCTTCTTTAATAATGGTTTTTGGCACCTATTCGTGTCAGGACAAAGTCATAAAACATAGTATGCTCAAAATAAATTATTTTGAGCACAATATTCAATTGACCAAGATCTCGCAACAAAGCAGGCCCATGACCCTAACTTCGAGCATTCCCATCACTATCACCCAAAACAAACAAACCAAGACAATGAACGCGCAATGAATCATACGTCTTTGGTAATAGCCTCTAATGACAGAGTCCCACTTTTGAAACTGCACCGAGCGAATCTAAAAATGGATACCATCGATCAAATGTTACCATTTTTATTTCAAATGCAAGAAAGTCTTAACAACCATCTAAAAAAATTAGACATAAAGTCCGCTGCATAAATCCTCACCGTTCACACGCCGGAGCCACAAACGTATAATCTATGAAAAAGTTTCTGTAAAAAAGAGGTTGTACTGTTTTATGACAGGAATTACCTTACATCTTTTTTCGACCAATACGTTTTCGTTTCTTTGCCATTACGTAAACTGTATGTCTCCGATTGTCCATTGTTTTTTTAGTAAGCGGCTTGAATTCAAGGCGATTTGCATTTGACCGAAAATAGGAGAATGTAAGTGATTATGAGCCGAGATAGTGGTTACGTCTTACGTCATTGTTACATTATTGCGTCGGCTAAGTACAAATAATGGAATTAAATTCAAATAAGAATGAAGGAAGTTTTATCAAAGTTGGTCAGTGACACGGAAGCTTGACAAAATTCGGCGTACAGGAACGAGATAACGGTGGACCTACTCGTAAGTGCCGACAAGAATTGAATTATGAAATTATGAATATATAAAGATACAAGCGAATGTCAACACATAAATTTGACACACTGTTAATTATTTTCGTGGTTTTTAAAGGTGCCTATGGCAGTTATTAAAGTCAAGTGGTCTCTGCCGCCTATAATCATGAATAATTAGGGATAACTCAGAAGGAGCGTTAATAATTGCTCATTATTGTTAGTAATACTTCATAATAATTTCAGAAGTATAACTTCTGGTGTGCGTACAAAAGTAGGTGCACACACAAACTACATATATGTTTTATAAACGGATATATGAATGTTAGCCTCATTTGGCCTCTACTCCCTCTCGAACTTTGACAAGATCGGAGTGTTCTGAATTACGCTAATTGTTTTCATGTAATTATGTAATAAAATTGTAGCGACGTGTATATGGTTGTCATCTCTCCTAAGATATGGTCTAGAAAAGCGATAGCACAATAGCCTTCTTCTCAATTCTACACAAGTAGGTTAAGCTGCGAACAGATGCTAGTAAGTTTATCCTACAATGCTATTTTTATTGATGTGAAAAAATAAACAAACAAAATTGAATTGTTTGACTTTTTGTTCGGAACTCAGATATTTCTTAGCAAATTGTTCATACGCAATTCCCCGATCATATCAATTACCTCAACACAATGTCAAGCGGATGTATTTTCAATATCACACGAGGGCAATAAAACAATTTTAGTGTTACATAACAATAGCATGGCACTCGATAATCTAAAATTATTATGGACCATTAAGATTATTACGGAAAAAACATTTTTTGTTCGACGAGGAAAAGCGCTCCACGTTTTTTTTTGTTCGAAAATGTCAAATCGTGATGATGTCACACGTCGTGCGGTTGTGAGTAGTTTTTGTTAATATTTTATTGGATTTAAATAACATGATACCTACTAGAAGGTAATTACTATTGAACAGTTGAAGATAAGCGTAGCTTTAGTTGTCGTTTTCATGAGCGATTTTGCCGCTAAACTTAGAAGATTTTATTTTTTCAGAAATGGCGTCAGCCGAAGTGTAACAAGTTATTTCTGATACTTAACATCTTAACTTCGTCAATTTGAGGAAATAATTTTTTAATTAATTGATTATTGTTTTTATCGCTGTATAAATATAAGAAATGACGATTTTTGGATTGCGGAAGCCCGGAGAATGTATGTAAAGTGGCGTTTATGTAGTAGTAAAATTAATTGTCACATAATATGCAAAATGTATTAATTTTGTTTATTTTAATATTTGTGATGAATGCTCATCCTGAAATCCATTTGTATTATTATATTTAAAGTAATACGGCGTACTCTGAGCTCCTACTTATATTTTATGGAAAATAAAACTCGACACAATAAAGTGTTTTGTTGTGAAAAAAAAAAGATTACAAGTGGAATTATTTATATTAGACAAACAAATTGCTCCCATTCGATTGTTAGTATTCTAATTATATTTATACAATTTGAAACTACAAAATCGCTTGGGGAGATGGTTACTATTAACCTTGAGATATTTAATCTTCTCGAGAGACCGCAACATCACTTGACTTATTTGGCGGAAAAACTAGTACAAAGATGTTATTGACAACGCTATTGACAAATCGATGGTGGCGTTATTAGTTGACGATATTTGAGGTGGTATTTGAGGGTCAAAATATAACTTGTGAATTTACAAACTGTGATCAGAAATGACGAGTTAAGTATTTAGCTAAATGGTAGTGTGAAAGTTCAAGAATGTGTGCCTAAGTTTTTGCAGCTGTATTTACTTGAATAAAATAAAATATACCTAGGTACGTTACCGTTACGCTGGGGTTCCAAATAGTCATAAAACTGTTTATTATACTATTTCTGTTTGTTGTTCATTGATCGCGGTACCTACTACAATTACAAAATAATATAGGTACTCATTTATAAAAAAGAGGAAACGCTTCTTACATAGTAAAATTACAAAGAGGTTTTTCCCAAAACATTAAAAAGCAAATACTGACTATTATTTCGTTATTAATTGAATTTACACATAGGTACACAGCCTATTTATACATTAGTAAATAACGAAAAATTTAGACAAGCATCGACAAACCCATACATTTTGTGACAAAAATATCAATATCTTGATATTGAGAGAGCAAAAGCGTTGAGCAGGGAGATGTATTACGTAATATTACTCATGGATTTCCGGCTCTCAACGCTTGTTGAGCCGAAGTACTCATACCGCTTGTTCAGATTCGCTTGACATGAATTTGCAATGTCAAAGTCGGGGGCTCGTTTGCACAAGCTAGTGCTGAGTCAGCGAATGTGGGTTCTATGTTGCAAGCCACTTGACTAGTGTCAACGCGCCTACGCGTGGTGAACTCACGATACCCGATAGTACTGTCGCGTGCTCGAATTGCACTGGGACAAATATTAACTTTGATGCTATTGCGATTGGTTTTTTTGATTTTTATAAACTGGATATTTATTTTAGTTCTTCTCAGTCGGGCACTCTTGGCAGAGTGGTCGTGGTTATGTGTGGGCCCTGTTGAATGCCGGCTCTAGCTATGCGTCTCCATTTGGCTTTATTGGAGGCATTGTGGGAACAGTCGGTCATGGTGGATTGAGTGAGAGATTTGATGAAGTATGCCCATATGGTTGGAGAGCGACGGGGTCTCTTCCCCTCTATTCTGCCCTGCACTACGAGACGCTCCATAGAGCCTTCATTTCGGGTTATTTGCCCAAAGAACTTCAGTATTCGTATTTGCACAGTCGACGACAATCTTTCTTTGACGTGAAGCTTTTTTAGGATTGATGAATTGGTACGGTGAGCAGTCCACGCAATCCTCAGCATACGTCTCCAACACCATAGTTATTATAGTTAAATGGCTCGATATTTCGATGGTGGTTGTACCATGGGAACCAGTTAACTGAAATAAGTAGTGCATCATTGTAGATGCATTCTTAATTGCATAGAAACCCTCAGGCAAATATTATGTTTTGCAATGTTACTTTTGGTATGCACAATAAAGAAGTTATAGCTATTCGGAAGAACGGCAACTGCGAATTTGGAGCACTTGGTGTGAATCCCACGTCCAACACAGACTTTTCAAAGTCACGTGTTAAAATACAGTGAAGCATCACCATCGAAACATCATCACGAAACCAACATCTAAAACCTTTCGACGTCACGCGTCATCCACGAACCCGAGGGTCAACCGCCTAATTAAAACTGTCTTAGCTATGATATTGCTCTCTCTTTTCTTCCCGCTTGAAATTATAGAGACAGCAATAGCAAAGCTAAAGCCGAATAAGTAGGTAAGGCGGTAGAAGGGTGGCACGGACCGGCGTGGTAGATTATGGCCTTGACTCTACTTGAAAATGAAAAATGAAAATGTTTATTAGCACATAAAAACTTAAGTTACTTACAATCACCAACTTAATTAAACTTGTAGGGTAGATTAGAATAAAAGAAATAAAGCAAAAAATAAGTCGGTGAACACTGGATCCCACACTAGGGTGACCTGTGACGTGGGTATCCAGGCTCCTCCTACTTACGAGAGAAGGCCAGATTCCTAGCACAGGGAACATTGGGCTACTTATGATGATGACAACAAAGAGCCTCTATTTCTCTGACGGGGATGCCCAGGTATACACACTAGATGTAACTCTATCACCAAGTCTTTTTTGTCCCAGTGGATGGTACCCTAATGCCATGTAACAATGTGCCAACTAAATCCTCCGTTATCTGATAGTTCATTACAATGATAGGCGATTGCGACTCCATGAATGGTGGCATTGCGTTAGAGCTTACGATCAATGCTTTGATAACTTAATAACTATAAGAAATGAAATGAAATATCGGTTACGTTCACATGCTAATAACCGCAAAAATCAATAAAAAAACAATGTTAGGTATTTAGAGGTTTCATTAAAATGTTAATGTTAATCTCTTCAACTCTCACTTGGCGAACGTGGTCAATTAAGACCTTGACTTTCCACCTTTTTACCAGTGAGAGAAGATCTCGAGTCCCAGCTGTGGGAATATAAAGTGGACTAATAATAATTTATGAGCATAGACATAGAGCTTATGTTAATTAGTACTATTGAAGTTTCTCATTGGCATTTTAGAAATCGTACGGTCAACCTACCCCAACCTACTACATTATGTAGTGGTACCTTTGCCAGTTATTCTAACGCCAAGCAGTTATGTGCAAACATAATGTTTAAAACATCATGTTTAATGTGTTCGGGTTTGAAGGGCAATGTTTCCAGTGAAATTACAGGACATAGAGATCAAACATCTTATATCTCTGGGTGACAAGCGCAGTGCAGTGTTGCAGATAATGATTTGGACTCTTCATGTTCTAATAGCTGCGTGTCACTGTGCTGTTATGTGGCAGGGATGTTGCTTACCATCAGGCACATGCCCTGCTCGTCTCGTCACTCTATACTAAAAAAAATAAAAATCTAAACGAAAAATTTCTAATCTAATCTAAATTTAAAAACCATAAAGAAATAGGAAAATGTGTGATATAATCTATGTTTAACAAAAACACTGTTTTGTTTTAGACGTTTTAATTTTTTATTTACCAATAAAACAGTTTAATTTCGACTTTAACGCTTGGTAAGTAGTCGTGGTGTCATTTTTCTTCTTCCTCCCTCCCCTTGTTCTATCGATGATCTTGTTTTTGACTAGGAATCATTAATCTCCTTCTTTGTCACAGTTTTCTATCTTCCCCATCATTTGCAGTTCTAATCAGAAGCTGAATCTATCAATTGTTTTTTTTTTTGTATGTAAATCCTTGACAAAAAACAACGTTTTATCAAAAACAAAACATTATTAATACGAAAATGGGGGCCATATGAAAATGGCAGTGTTGTGGAACCTGATATGGGGGTGATTCTTCAATGAAATTGACTGTTTTATTATCATCATCATCACCAGCCCGTTGTCGTCCACTGCCTTTCCAATGTTGCACCACCAAATCTGGTCATCGGCTCTCCGCATCCATCCGCTTCCTGCCACTCTCTTCAGGTCGTCGGTCCACCGAGCGGGAGGCCGCCCCACGGGACGTCTCGACTGTTTTATAAATAAATAAATAATAAATAAATAAGCCTTTTATTTCTTGCTTTAAGTTACAAAGTTTAAGTAAGTACATACATTGTGGAAATATCTATACATAACTTGAACTATTTATCGTATATAATATGTATATACATTTGTGTGTAATGGTTATGTATATTTTTATAGAAATTAAATTAAATAGTTATTTTTTTCAAATAGACTTAGTTTTCAAGAACCCCTGCTTGGGTGAAGGCCTCCTCCAAAGATGCCCATGCCTCTCTATCTTGTGCTTTGTCTCTCCAGTTTGGTCCTGCTGTCCGTCTGAGGTCATCTTCCCATCTGGTTAATGGTCTCCCTCTGCTTCTCTTGCCTGTTGGGCCGCTCCAAGATGTTGCTCTCGCAGTCCATCTCTGGTCTGTACATCTCGCGACATGGCCAGCCCATCTCCATTTTAGTTTTAGTGCATATGCTAGAGCGTCTGTTGCTTTGGTGGTTTTTCTTATCTTAGAGTGTCTAACTTTGTCAATTTTCCTTATGTTGAGCATACTTCGCTCTAGCCCCCTCTGGCATGTTCTAATTTTAATTGCCGCTTTTGAGGAGAACTTCCACGTCTGGCACCCATACGTCAAACATGGTAAGAGACTCGAATTCATTACTTTTGCTTTGATGTCTGTCGGCATACTACTTTTGAAAATTTCTTTTAGGTTCCAATATTTATTCCATGTTGATTGTACCCTTCTTTCTATTTCGAGCATGTCGTTGTTTTTGTCAAAACTTAAATTTTTTCCTAAGTATATGTATTTTTCAACATGTTCTAGTGGTTCTCCGTTGATTATTATGGGATTCTTCCAGCGATTGTTAGTCATTATCTTGGTTTTAGTTAGGTTCATCTCCAGTCCAACTCTGACACTGGCTTGGTGCAGAGACTCTATCATGTGTTGCATCTGGCCGGCTGTCTCTGACAGGAGTACTAGGTCATCTGCGAACCTAAGATGGCTTAAGTATTCACCTTTTATGTAGAGTCCTAGTCTGCGCCAATCCAACTTGCCAATGATGTTTTCCAGGATTGATATAAAAAGTATTGGGGAAAGGGGGTCCCCTTGTCTTACTCCTCTTTCTATGGGAAAACATGGGCCGATAGACTTGAGTTTGATTCTTCCTTTATTGTTTTTGTATATACTTTGGATAGTTTTTATGTATACCTCTTCAACTCCTTGCTCTACCATGCTTTCCCATATGCTATCATGGTATACGGAATCGAAAGCTTTTTGGTAGTCTATAAAAGTTATATATAGAGTTCTCTGTTGTTCTTGATATTTTTCTATGATTAACTCTATTGTGTGGATGTGGTCAGTTGTTGAAAACCCTTTCCTGAAGCCTGCTTGTTCTACAGGTTGTTTTATTTCTAGTGTTTTACTTATTCTTTTGTTAATAATTGTAGAGAACAACTTGTAGAGGCTGGGTAGTAGGCTGATCGGTCTATAGTTGCCAATATCTTTGGGGTCTCCTTTTTTATATAATAAGATGATGTTTGCTTCCGACCACTGAGTAGGTGTTGTAGAGTGTTGGAGTATCAAGTTGAATAGTTTGGATAACGGTACTGCCAAAATTAACTGAGCAGCTTTCAGTGATTCGTTTGTGATGTTGTCGGACCCTGGGCTTTTCTCTATTTTTAGTTTCTTTATTGTTTCTATAACTTCGGTTTCATTGATTTCTATAAAGTCATTAATTTGGCCTTCTTCATTGTTGTTTGATGTTATTATGTTGTTATTTTTCCCACTGTATAGATTTCTATAAAAGTCAGTAGCAGTATTTACAATATCGCTTCGTTTGTATATGTCTTTGTCCAGACTTTTTAATCCTTTTATCCAACTCTTGCTTGTTTGAAGTTCTTTAAATGATTTCTTCGTGCTACCGCAGAGGTGTAAGTGTCTCATTATAGTGTCTTGTCTGTATTTTAAATAATCTTTTTTTATATATTTATTGACTATTTTGTATAAGGCAGAGAGTTCGTTTTTCATAGAACGAGTTTTGTTTTTAGTTGACTGAAGTATTTTTCTTTTTTGTAGCAGTTTTTCTGTTCTGTCTTGTATTATTTTATGTTTATGATTTTTCTTTTTTACTTGTGCTAATTTTTGGCTTTCACAAATAGCGTTACTAATTTTGTCATAACAAACTTGTACCGTTTCATTTTCTTGGTGATTTGTTGACTCAGATAGTTTTAATTTGAGGTTGTCTTTATACATTTTTATTTCCTCTTCATTGCTTAGTTGGCATTGTTTGTTGGTAAATCGGGCTCTGCTTAGTTTGTTTTTGGAGAGCTTTACTGTTCCTCTGATTGCACGATGGTCACTGTTTTATATACCTTTTCAATTTCTCTGTCTTATTCCATGCATATTATCACGTAAAACCTTTCTTTTATCCCGAAAACATAAGCGGTTCCTTATGCAGAAAACATTTTTAAAGCTCCACACAGGTGACATTGCTGACTTAAATTTGACTCAACATGTTTAAGTAAACCCTTATTGATAAACCTAGAGATAAACGGAAAGCTTATTTACGGCTAAGTCTAAACCCTGTAGACAGGCGTTGGTGTTGAGTCATAGTTGTAATAATCGCCATTGCTCATTACCTCTTACCCGATATAGATCCGAGTTAACATTTAACTTATTGCGGGTTCAATTGGGTTTTATGTCAACGTGGGATCAAATTGCTTAATATAATTGATTTAAGAGTAAGCTAGGTAATGCTTGAGAATAGTACTTAAAGTTAAGTGAAAAGGGTTACATTTTGCAGATAATCTAAAGCCCAAATGAAAATTTCAACGACAAGTTTTTATTATTATTCTAGATTCTGCTTATTTAACGTTGGTAAGTGTAGTTATTGTATGTTTAGCTTACTTGGATGTTGACTGGTGTTAGGTATTGTAAACTGAATTATTTTTTACTGGACTGGACATAACAGCACTGTGAGCTGTGCACACGTTGCAATTTTAACATGATGAGCCCAAATCATTAAAAGTTCAGTACAGGCAGTGACTCTACTCTCGCAGCTTTGGCTCACCTAAGCCTTAAAGTGTTTGAAATAGTCGGACAGTGGAGAGGAGTGGGGTGTCTTACCACTACTAAAGACTACTTCTAAAAGATTAACAAGTCAGTAAGTATGTTATACACGATAAGTAGAACTCATTTCATAAGTCTCACCATAACGTGCACGCAAATCCCATAAACTTCAATTTGAACATAAATCATATACAAAAACATGAAGTCGAGTGCGTCCGTAAGTCACATGTGACCGAGGGGCACAATCATTTGTAATTGTCTCTCGGATACTAAGCATCGCCGCCGGTCATCATTAACATTGCAATGACCTAAGATGGATTTTACACCGAGACAACTGTCGCGCGATTTTGAGAAGTAAATTTTTTACAGAGATATATACATGTAAACGTCGGTGTAACTCGTGATCAAAATGCTAGCTTCTGTTTTGATCACTGCATCATCATTCGACGTAGCAATGGGAATCATACCCAAAAAGTGGCCTTTTGGGCAACAATTTCATAGGTCTCTCAGACTGAGTGTAAGTATACTATCTACATTTGCAGATTTTGTAGCATTTATAAACGTTCAAAAATTTAACTCAAAATAGTAAAAAATATTTCCTCTACAAAAAGTAATAAGCAATGTATTATTCCAGACCTCTTTCAGTGCAAAATAATTCAGATTCAATGAGAAGCTTTTCAGCCGTTTATCAAATTGTGTAACGTTAGAAACCTTAACGATGCTTTGCAGACTCTGACAGGTTTTTAGCCAGAGTTGATATGTCAATTTCTGCGTTTCCTGAACCATTGTAAAGGGGTTGTTAAGCCTTGAACTATAAGACGAATTGCCAAACTCTAGTCATTATAATTAAGTTGATAATAATATGAACTCATTGTGACCCACTAAATCATTTTACATACATTAATAAAATAAATTTTATATGTATATTTATACTTGTTATGCTCTGTCGTTTTAGCCGTCGCGTCGCGTCATTGGTAAACAAATCTTTTATGTGAGCTAGGCTATCAGAAACAAATAAAGAAATAGTTGGCAGTCTGTAGCAGTTTCTGTGTTGGGATCTTATGTAATTACGTTTGAAAATTAAACATATTTGTCAGAGCAAATTATCACCAGAATGTAAAATACATTGAGAACTACACTACACTACATACCTAACTACTTACACTAAGCACATCTGAATTATCCATAGACCAATGAAAGTCTACGGATAATCAAGATATTCAAACCATCTACTAGTTGGAAGCGTGCCTAACATACTGGCGGCATTACCATGCTGAATGGCAGTGCTTATGCATTGGACTAAATAAACAGGAACTTGATTATCCGAAGTGATATTTCTGTCCCAGTTCGACGTCACAGATTCGAATAGATAACTAACTATAACACTGTATTATTTTGATTTCGTCCTAAATTAGTTGAACTTTAGAATAGTATTGCGACATTACCGTCAGCTATCACGCCGTCTAATCATAAAGCTGACAATCGTAAAATCTAAGCACTGCGCCTACGCATCATTTACTTGCGAACTAAGCTCATTGGGAATCACTTCCCATCGTTATTCCGTGTGACTAAACCTTTAAATTAATTGCATGACTTTGATATAGCTGAGATATTGTATTTGATTGTCATTGTAAATATTTACATAGAATAAAAAATTACATTAAAAAAATTGGTTGCCTGTAAAGTCGGTATACGGGCGAAAGTTTTACGTGACAACGACTTTGAGTGGTAAAATAATTTTACTAAAATAAACTACCTTCACATTATCACTACACAATCGTTTTACAATTAACTGGCAACGTGTAAACTTGTAGGCAGGCGCCTAAGCGAATCGGCGACTCGGGCATGGTTAGCCCACCTAAGAGAGAGAGAGACAGACATAAAAAGTGAAAGGCACGCGTCCCTCTCACTCGCTCTCATTGTGAGCGCATAACGTGAGCGGAGCGTAACGCAGTTTCTTGAAGTGTCACCCGGCAAACCAATTTATAAGACGTTGTCACGTCAAAAGAAAACAAATCGAGAGTGAATCGGCATCGTCTAGGAAAGCGTGTTTAATTTTTAGACCACATTAATTGTTATATCCCGTTGTTTCACTCCCGTACTTCCCGATCCCGTCTGTGATAAAAAGTAGTCTTAGTGTCTATGTTTTTCATTCAGATTCCATCAATAGTTTTTGTTTCAAAGTGTAACAAAACAACAAAAATGCATCAACATTTTCGTATTTATAAGTAGGATCTGACGATATGGCAGAAACAGCCCACTTAATGTTCTCCCTGCTGCAACTCGGGGCATTCCCTCGTAAGGAGAGAGTCAAGGCCATAATCCACCACGCTGGCCCAGTGCGGGTTAGTGGATGACATGACCTCGAATGATTCTAGGTAGATGTCCGTTTTCTCGCGATGGTTTCCTTCAACGTTTTAAGTTAGCAGCATTACGTACATGTCTTCGAAAAGACAGTGATACGCGCGGGATTTGAACCCAGGGCTTCAGATTGGCAGTCGCCATTTTACCGACTATACCAGCCGTATCTTACATTACACATTCATCATTGTACATCGCGATGCCGCAAAATATCGCTTTATGACCTCGACAGTTCTTTTTTTTTTTAGTACTAGTGACGTTACAGCTTCATTGTGTTATAAAAGATAAGTGCGTTGGTTGGAATTTCCACACGGCTTTACTACGGACACTTCTAATAATTATGATTATGATACCGCAAAAAAATATGTTTTACCAATTCTAAATAAGAATATGACAAGCACTGGGTTAGAGCGGAAAACCTATGAGTATAGTAAAACGTGAGACCATCAACTTAGCGTAGCTTTACTAGTCTGACTGTTTCCCTATACAGTATGTTTTTTTTTAAATAAAAAGTGACGAGACGATCAGGACATTTGCCTGATGGTAAACAACATGCCTGTCACATAACAGTACAGTGACACGCAGCTATTGGAACATGAAGAGTCCAAATCATTACCTAGCACTGTACTGCGCTCGTCACCCAGAGATCTAAGATGTTTCTCTAAGCCCTGTAATTTCACTGGAAACATTACTCTTCAAACCGGAACATAGTAATGTTTGCACATTACTGCTTGGCGGTAGAATAACTGGCAAAGGTGTGGTACTTCCCCAGGCGGACTCTGCTAAGAGTCCTACCACTACAATTATGTAATGTATCATTTAATAGTTATATAATGAGCAAATGCTCTGTAAAATATGCAGTAGTATTATAATATAATATTCATTTGTTTAATTTTCATTTATAAATTCGTTCAGTCTGAGTAAGTTTTAAGGTTAGTGTCGTAAAAGCAACACCTAAATTAAAAAAAAGCTGCGAAAACCTCCTTGCCTACTCCGAAAAAACTACTCTGTATTTGCTATTTGTCTGAAAAAGCTGATTCTTTCTAATAAATTGCTCTTACTGATAAAAGACACATTTGTGATGCTAGTTAATTAGTGTTTTACGATAATTTTGAATAACTAACAAAAATTTAATCTATCTAAAGGTGTACTTGTTCTGTGTAAAAACTTTCCTACACTAAACAAAATATTAAGTTAAGCTATCATAATTGTAATACGCAAAATATATCTATATATATAAAAATCAATGCCACTTTTCGTTGTTATTGAACTCCTCCTAAACGGCTGGACCGATCTGAATGGTTTTTTTTGTATACGTTTGGGTAGGGGCCTGGAAGGTTTAGATTCACAAATCAGCCCGGCAGATTGATATCTAGGTTATTATTCGAGCGAAGCCGGAGCGGGCCGCTAGTATTTTATAATTACGTGATAGTTTAATCACGTTATGGAGCGAGTCCTTGATATTTCGACGCAGCTTTATGCACCATGTTCACATTCACTAGAGAATCACAAGTATAGGAAAAATATGTAGAACTTTTGTTTTTCTTTTGTTACTACAGAGTTGGCTCTTTTGTAAAAATTGTTGTTTGTGATGATAGTATCAGCGAGTCTTGCAGAGTAGTACACTGTTCTGCATGGTATTTCACAGCATGTTCTGTGTAGCAGTGTGTGTTCTGTGTAGCACTGTAATTTGTAGCAAGTTCTATGACGCCGCTTGTGTTCTGTGTAGCTCTTTATTTCGTAGCAAGCTCTATGTAGCCGCGTGTGTTCTATGTAGCACTGTATTATATGGAGAGAAACAAGCTAATACATTGCTTCAGTTGGTGTTTGAAGCAATGCCTACGTTGCTTCACATAACATCACATGATTGCTGTCAAATGAAAGCTTAGGTATTTCTAATGAATATTAATGGTTTCTATTTTAATGATAACTACAACGGTAAATCTGTTGAAATCGATATCACTGTAAATAAGGTTACGCAGATGGAATCTGGCAAGTCTAAAGGAAACGAAAGTTTTGTAATTGTCAAAATAAATTGTGACATTTCTAAAATGATTTTGTCACCGTATTTTGATATATTTTGGCTCATAGCAGCACAGTGTCTCGCAGGTATTGGTTTATCATATAGAGTCCAAATGATTACCTACCACTGCACTGCGCTTGTCACACATAGATATAGATTAAATAGATTTTATTTAGATTAATAGTCTTTATATGACAATATCCGAGCTGCAGCAGAATGCTACAGTTTTAACATATCTTTTTGATAACAAGGTTGCTATCACGAAAATACCTTTAAAAACTGTTAGTAGTTTATAAAAAAACTTTTTTGTTAGAAATGTACACGAACTACTGATTTTTCGTGTTGTATGGGGTTTGACTTCACAGTGTAAATAGTTCGCGAATGCCTTGTCCAATATCTACCTTTCAGTTATCATGTATGTCATATCATATCATGCAAGTTAGGCTAGGTTTTTCGGGACCTGCGCTATCTATGCTCTCCCGAAATCCTGAAAAAAATTGTAGTTAGTAGACCAGCTAAGGCCGACTACCATAGGTCCGCCACAAAATATACGCAAATGCCAATAATTATCCTTTCAGCTTACCATGTCTTTTGTGTAACCTCAAATAAAACTGTAAACGTACATTGTCGCATATCATAAAACAGGCAACATAGCCTATTAGCTTATCGACTTATGACAGTTAAAATTTATCGTAAATGAATATTTATCGATAAATAATTGTTACGCTGATTGTTTATTGCAGATTTATGGGTACCGACAAACTGTTGTATTAGCATTTTGAAAGAATAAATATCAATAAAATATTATTGGCGGCAGCTTGACCTCTAAAACTTCGAAGAGTGTGCATTAAAGTAAGTAAACCTAGTTTTAGACATGCCGTCGTATACCATCCTACAAATATTATAAACATAGACGTTTGTATGTTTAGATGTTTGTTGCTAAATCATGTAGAACTGGATCGGGCGGGATAAGACTGAAATTTGATACTCATTTAGATTATTCGTTCCTGAGACAGATAGCCATCGCCATTCAGCCATTCAACGCAGCTAGCGTTTTGGGCACATTTGCCCCGGGAACGGTTCCAGGTGAGTTACCATAAAAAGTTTACAATCTAGAGTGCTGCCAAAATTGAAGCAAGGGTCAAGCTCCCGGTGCATCGTGCTGTAGGTTTAGGAACCTTATAATGCCCGTAGGATCAAGCCCTGATCTCACTGTGTAGCGAAAGATTCTTAAAATACTGGTTAAAGCTTTTCGAAGCTACATCCCACTCGGAGATAACCTCGTGAGCCAAGTCAAGGAATTTAGGAACTTACCTAAACTTGTCCCTCTTATCCCATTAGATATTAGAAAACCGGAGTCGACAATATTCGTTCCTCGATTACAGATCATAGATTTCTGTTCCCACTGCCACCAACGCATCGTTACGTTCTAAAATGCGACAAATTCGTAATGCATCACCGCACGAAACCGCTCGTGAGAAATTCGTCTTCGGCCTCTAACAGTTATTGGCAACATTAATTTTGTCGGATTTGACACGAACGCGTCGACTGCTGTCCGACGATTATCGCTTGTTATTATAGATTGTTCGATGCAATCAGCGACTACAAGTGACAAGATAGCGCGGGAATCGAACCTGTATAACCCAGGTAGGGTTATACAGGTCGTACAGTCGTTCTGAATAATAATGGAAATTATATAAAATTACGTAAAATTATATTCTGTGTTAAGTAATATTAATGTTAAACTTTTGCGTATACTGAAAATTGACTTGATGATAAATCAGTAAAAGAATTCCGTTTTATACTCGATATCTATGTCTGTATGCCATGTGTAGGGCAGAAGCTAAAGATCCCAACTGCATGCAAAACAAAAGATTTGTACTTAACCTAGTCTTCACAGGCAAATAAACCATGGTATCTTTGAACCAAATGCTTGATATTTATGCTCTATATGAAGATTAACGAGGTTGTTTAACATTTTTTTAGTAATCCAATACAACACAATACATCCATGGCTTAATCAATTGATGCGCCCAAATTTGTCCGACCATATCACATGATGACACGAGAGCACGGCACGAGAGTAACCCGTAGATATATTAAAAAACGTGTACCTATATATGTGTTCGTTCACGTTTATTAGTAGCCAGTAGATAGATAGATATATTAAATTACGACAAACTTACAGATCTGCGCTTTGAGAAACACACAGAGGGGACGAAGAGGTTAGAACCTATAACATCAGGCTAGTGATGTTGGAAGTTCCTCAACCTTCTGTCAGCAATTACAAATTGAGAATGATGATGATTTGAAATTAGAACGAACGTGGACCAGGGAATTAATTATTTAAAGTTGCAATTACGTTTGGTCTTGACAATTGTATTGTAAAAGCATATCATTACTAGTAGTATTTCTTTGTTTTGAACTCACTATTATTATATAAAGATAATTTCTATTATTTTATAATATTTAATTAGTATTATTATTAAGGAAAAAATTCACATCCCTTCGCCTAATCTTTTATGTAGGCAAATTTTCATTAGCTTGGTGTTTGCTTGGAAGAGATTCCTCTCAGCAATAAGGCCGCTATTAGCGGCGCTGATTCATAAGTATCCTACTGCAACATTTCTGTTTGTTTGAGTAACAATAAATAATGTTCTAGGTATCTATAATATATTGATTGACAAGGAACTTATAAAATCTTAAATAGTGCTAAGATACTTCTTATCACTTACACCATCGGACAAAAAGTGGTCTCCCACGACTATTACGACAAGTGCTTTATCTGAGTGCTAATTGTACACGTTTGAGTTTTTTGTCCAATTTGCGACTTCGACCACACTAGGAAATCGATTACAGCTGAATGCGATCGATTTGACATTCGATTTCTGGGGTCTGTTAGTGTTAAGTGTAAACCTAGGCTAAAATGGTGGTTGACTCTTGTATTTGACAAGTAGTTTTCGTAGTTGGCCTATTTTGCTATATGCTGTATAAACAATGGATCAAATTTTTTTTTTTCTATTGGTATAAACCTAAGATTGCCACATTAAGACAAGTAATGAAAATGCTTTACACGCGAACATAGCATGCTTGTCGGCAATCAACTTTTCTCCCTGCGGATCCCGTGCCCGTGCAATTCCAGATAAAGAAAAACTAAATTTCTAGGAGTAGGAATCATTTAGCTGCTTGTAAAATGTGTTTGATTGGTAGTACATACAAAAAAAATTGGCAGTCATAGGAACTGCCGATAGAAGTGAAAACTTATAACACAGAATTTGATAGCTTACCTTGGAAACTACACGGGTGTAACCGGAGGGCGTGGCCTCGCCATCTTGGCATGGTCATCTAGAAAAGCGTCAGCGTTTCCCATTGGCTGATGCGTTTCTAGATGGCCATGCCATGATGGCCTGTCCACGCCCTTTCAGCAATTCCCATTGGCTGACGTTTTTCTAGATGGCAATAGCCATGGTTCTAAGTTTACCCGAAACTTTCTTATCATACCCGAGCGTGACGAAAGAATTCAATTCACAGCCCACGAAAAATCTGTCTAGGCGCGCCTAAAGAAGTTTTCACTTCAAGAACTATTATAGAACCTAGTGTCATGCAAAAAGTAAGTAACTCGGAATTGATGTAGTTCTGAACACAATAAAGTTTAATTTGTATTGTTATACCAATTTTCTTTCAGGTTTTAAGATTCTTGCAGAAAATTAAAGTTACAAAAAATTACATTAAAATTTGCTCGGATAGTAAGGCAGAAACTTTTATCTGCCAAATTGACACCGATGAAGCAATAAGGGTTACTCCTTACGAAGCGTGTAATTTCATGTAATCTGATTTCAAAAGTACCAATTAAGTTTTTGATCACTGCTGCACTTATGTACAAGTTAGCAAACAAACGCCAATTTAACTAAGAAATGAATCAAAGGGCAGGTACACTAGAGTTCAGTAATGTTAGCTGTAAAATCATTACTAATAATTTAACAGAAATATCTAAAATTACACTTACTGAAACCGATCCCAAAAGTATCAATTAAGTTTTGACCGTTACCAAATTTAAATGTTACCAAAAACACCAACAAAACTATGAAGTGAACTGAAGGCCAGAATCATGATGATTCGGTAAAGTTTACTGTAAGATCTTTGTGATATTATATATTTTATTTGACTATAGAAAAATCTCGAAAAATACACTATACTTACTGAACCCACTTCTAAAAGTATCAATTAAGTTTTTGATTGCTACCACATTCAAATGTTACCAAAAAACACAAACAAAACTAGGAAATGAACCAAAGGTCAGGTTCATCATGATTCAGTAAAGTTTACTGTAAAATCGTTACGGGCGTAATTGACAATAATTTTTGCTTTATGCATTAGTGAATTACTGCATCGTGCTTGGTTTTTTATGGTTATAGTTGTTTTATTACTGGCTTAAAGTAAATGTTATCACAGCCTTGAGTTCAGCAAGGTTTTTTTATCGATAAGGTAGCGCTTGACCGCCATCTCGCCCAATGTTAAGATACGATGCGGTCTACGATAACGCGGTTACCTAGACGATAGCAACTCACTTTCTAAATATGAAGACACACAGGTTGTATTCATTAAGGTGACAGATCCATAGACATTAAATACTAGCAGTGCCCTGCAGTGCCCAGTGCCCAGTATTATCCGCGTATTTACATTCCCGTATTTTTTTGCGGCAAAAATGTCATCATCATCATGAGCAATAAACATTCACAAGTCCAAACTTTAACACTTACTCCCTCGCATCTCTCGGTTTTTCATTTTATAACATTAGTGTACTTTTACGACTCCGTAGGAATGATTTACCTTGTCCAAATTGATGGCTTCTTTGTACTTAATATGACTTATAACTTTGAATATACAGGACTAAAGAAAACACTCAAATAGTGCCCATCTGGGAAAAGGGTATTTATAATCGTAGATTCTTTCGTTAACAAAAAACATTCTGCAGAAATGGTTTTATAAGCTCTGCTGGATGATTTATCAAGTTTGAAGTGAGGCATTATTTGTACTCATTATTACTTCTACGACATACGTATCAACGAAAAATCATTACGTTGAAAAATGTTTTTCTATGTATTACTGATTATTAATTTCTTCTCTATTAACGATTGTTTCATAACAAAAATAGTCTAATTAACCGAGTAGATCCAGCATTATTTTGAGCCTATTCTGTTCATCCACACTGTCACCGAAACAAATTTTAATTGTCATTTATTCCAATAGGTATTAACGACAATACTAATTCAACAAAGAGCAAATTTACAAGTACCGGAAAGCTATTTCGTTTACCCTTCAAAAATAAGTAAAACCATGTTGATCCCGAACAAATATTTCAACAAAAGATGTTTTAACTGCTTTACCCTTTTTGTTGTGTCAAAGCATACTTGATCCGTAGAAATCTACGACCGCTGTAGTGCCGTTTTGGCGGGAAAACGAACAAATCCTTAGGAAAAGCTTCCAAAGCAAATATTTGAAAAGTTACCCGTACAGCTGCGGTCACCACGTATGTCCACTTGATTGTTCACTTCTATAGAGTTGGTGAAACCAAATATATGTACGTGATTGTCTGATGATTTTGCAGTAGATTACTACATCGAGATTGTTATTTTTATTCAAAGATTTTTGCACTGAAAACAATAAACTGGGACCGAAGTTTCGCTTCTTTATTTGATAATTTCACTGCGAACCAGTCCCGAATTTCTCGTATTTTGGATTTATTTAATCAAAAAATTTATATATTCAGTACTAAACTGAACTATGCAGTTAATTTGATCTTTTTTAGGGTTCCGTAAAACGTAAAAACGGAACCCTTATAGATTCGTCATGTCTGTCTGTCCGTCCGTATGTCACAGCCACTTTTTGCCGAAACTATGAGAACTACACTGTTGAAACTTGGTAAGTAGATGTATTCTGTGAACCGCATTAAGATTTCAACAGAAAAATTAAAAAAAAAGAAAAATTAGGGTTGCCCCCCCATACTGAGAACTGAAACTCAAAATATTTTTTTTCATCAAACCTACACGTGTGGGGTGTCTATCGATAGTTCTTTAAAAATGATGTTGAGGTTTCTAAAATCATTTTCGTCTACACTGAATAATTTGCGCGAGAGACACTTCCAAAGTGGTAAAATGTGTGTCCCCCCCCCCTCTAACTTCTAAAGTAAGAGAATGAAAAATCTAAAAAAAATATATGATGTACATTACCATGTAAACTACCAACGAAAATTAGTTTGAACTCGATCTGATGAGTAGTTTTTTTTAGTACGTCATAAATACACTATTATTGAAACTTCGATCAAAGTTACAACGAACTACAAGAACTATGTGTACATGTCATATAATGTTACTTGCTGCAACGGAACCCTTCATGGGCGAGTCCAACTCGCACTTGACCACTTTATTTGAGGTAAAGATCTTGATTTAATCGCCTGGTGAAGGCGATCGAGACTGGGCGCTGATACTGAACTTATTTATTGCATTTTAAGATATTTGTGTTTAAAATTTATGAAATTTTGAATAAAAAATTGAACTCCATGTTTTTGAAAAACAAAAGATTAATCTCGATCTAGAACTTCAACTCGAAATCATCAATAAACTTTAAATTGCACTTGCTTTCATTGTATAAGAATTAATTTTAACGATACCAAAGGATGGGACTCGTAATAAAATTGTTCTCTTAGACTGTTTTGTAATGATAAATAAAACACGACACTTTTGACATAGGTAGGTAGTAGGTAGGTACGACTAATAGTTACCATTTAAGATAGAAAATATAAAAAAAAACAATTTAAAACAAATGTTGGTGCTCTCAGCTCTACAAAAATATTACACACGAAAAACTTGCACTCTTTCCCCTATTTTATTTCCCGACTCAATACGCTCTCTATTTTGGTCCTTCGCCTCAAGTGTTTGCCCTTTTTCCTTTGAGTCCAAAGGGTCCGCGAGAAGAATACCGAGTGAGGAAGGTACCCTTTAACTTAGCCCTTCAGCTCAAGTGTCGAATGACCGTTTCCTTTGCTATTTTATTGCTTGTCCTTCGTACACCGTAATTGTATTAGGTGTGCGTGAAATATCAGGGGGCTGGGGTAGGAATGTTTATGTGGCCGGTAAAAATGATGGTTAATAGTGATTGTAATGTTGTAAACTAGAAAATTACGAGTACAGGAACTACTCGGGTAAAACCGCGGGGTACTGCTAGTATTAAGGATATACCTAAACACATGAAATTAATCAAAAAATGGTTGTCTGTAAAGTCGGTTTACTGACGATAGTTGAACGTGACAACGTCTTAAGAAAATACTGATGGAATGGTACTGATGCGGTGAAGTAACAGCGGTAACGGCACATGACGTCATGTTTTGCGGGCGTGCCGCCGGCTTCATCGAATTATAAGACGTTATCACGTCAAAAACGAAATCAATAGTAGGTTTAAAACCCTTGGGTAAATATTTGGAATGAGGCGGTAATTGAATCCTGTTAGATTATTATTATTATTGTTTTCAAAATACTAGCAGCGCCTTGCGGTTTCACCCACATAGATTTCATAATAAAAATGTAGCTCATGTCCTATTCCCGACTATTATCTAACTGTGCTCCAAATTTCAACCTGATAAGCTGAGACGTGCCGACGTTATGGATAATAAACATGCCAACTTGCGCATTTTTTTTATTAGAGGTAGTTATATTTTTTAATAAAAGGAATGTAACTTTAACTGGTATAAATGGGTTTAAACTCACAGTTGCTTACTAGACTGGTATATAGCGAGTTTACGGAAAATATGTATTTATCAGCGAGTGCATGATAGTCCTCAGTGAAGTATTCGGGACTCGATCCACCATATAGACAATAAATGGCAATGTATGGAAATAATTGATACCTATTACTATTCCAAACTAAGAAACAGGGATATCAAATGTAAAAATGTTAAGTTCTAATTTTCAGTTAAAAGTATTTTATTAATAGCTTTGAAGCTGCCCTGACTTCTAAAATTCTAGATATTACATGTTCATTGTTTCAAGTCACCTTCATAAACTATGTTGAAACACAAATTAATCTCATATTGTTATCTCTGCAACGATCGTTCCTGGAGACTGTTTTGTGTTTGCCTCAGGCAATGTTTCCTCCACCCTACAAGTAAGCACGACAAAGATTAATATATTTAAATGTTATTGTAAAATTATAAATAAGTACCTATCTAAGTTTCTAGACTAGACTTATGTTTACACAAAATTCTTATATTTTATAACATTAATTTAAAAACCCGACTGTTTTATCACTTGAACGCTTGGCTGATTGAGACAAATCTAACGATATCATATTTGTCAAAATCCATGCAGCCAGTCCAGCTGTTTGGGAGATACGTGGTAATAAAGAAATTTACAAACATACAAGATACGCGCGAAAAACATAACCCTTCTTTCAGTCGGGTGAAAAATACTCTTTAAATATTAGCTGTATAATTTTTACAATGATACTAGAAGTGCCTCGCAGTTTTATCCGCGTAGTCGGTACGGGACCAAGACACATAAATAAAGTAAGAAAAAGCCCAGAAGTGGGGTAGAAAAGTCTGTGTATTGATTATTTTTATAACGTATATTATATCACCTTCAGCCACACAATTGCTTATCATCAGGGAAGTCGGTGGTCAAACTTGGACCTATGCGTGTTAAAACGTGTAGGTATTTACTTAACTTTTACAACTTACGTTCCTTAACTTAAAATGTAGCAATTAAATTAATATGGAAAAAGATATACTCGTATTATGATTGCTACGTACAAAACAAATTTCACAACGGTGACTGTGTGATACGTTTTGAATCTACAGGATAACTTTTTTATATCTAATTAATAACCGTAAATTAAGTAGTTAGGAACAAATTAGAATTGAGCATAAATTATATTAACATTTTCAACTTTTTGTATGCAGTGTTAAGAAATATAGAGAACAAATAGTTCAACTTTGCGTAAGTTTATATTTGAACTCGTATTTATTTAAAGTCCTCGATGAGGCAACATTATATTAGGCATAATTTTCAAACGTTTCATCTTTGTCCCACCTACGCGGGTTACAAGGGCTCAAAACACGTTCTTCACAGCCCGTGTCTAATGTTAAACACAATGCCAGCATTTAGATATTGTTAAATACCATAATATGGCGTACTTTGGCTAAATAATGCCACGCTTGGAGAAGTACGTGCTAATATGTCTTAGCATAAACGATGTTAGACGCGCTCAAAGTAGTATTTAATACCTCCTTGAGAATCCGACATTTTTACAAACCTGTCCGATGTCTGTCTGTAGTATCATATTACAAGATAAATGTGATCTATTTCCGATTACCGATTGAGCTGAAATTTGGTACATGCCCATAATATGTATGTTTGTAACTTGGAAGACAAACGAAGAATTAAGTTGCATTACATGGGACGACATCTATTTAACCACTGATGTGAATGAAGCGGTTGGGCTATTTTATGACAAATTATACAATTGTTTCGATCAAAGTGTCCCAAAGAAAAATGCTAAAATACCTAACAAATATCAATATCCGACTTGGTTTACATCAGAAATAATAACAACATTGAAAAATAAATATTTTCATTTAAAAAAATACAAATGCTTAAATTTAGAATTTAATCGTGAGCTATATAAATTTTATAGGCAGAGAGCTAAAGAACTCATCGATCGGACATACGGTGATTATATTCGGCGAACAGAGGCGGATATAAGAACGGACCCGAGATCATTCTGGAGATTTGTAAAGGAGCAGCAGGGTTCCAGGCAATCGTGCAATCAGTTCGACCATGATGGGGTGACTGTCACTGGACGAGAGGCTGCTAACGCGTTTGCCAATTACTTTAGCTCTGTATTTTTACCTCAACCTCCCAAGTTGTCTGCGGCGGATGCAGAGCGCCAAGCGGCAAACACATTGTGTTCTCCGCGAATTGCTCTGGATGATATTTCCCCGGCTGATATTTCGGTGGCTATTCGGCGTTTGAAGCCCTACTCCTCTGCCGGGCCTGATAGTATTCCATCTTTCATTTTGAAAGACTGTGAATCAATACTTTTAGCGCCTCTTTTGTTTATCTTTAATTTGGTTCTATCGACATCTACATACCCTGACATTTGGAAGGTTTCTCGGGTGACTCCATTACATAAAGGTGGCCCCGTATCAAATATTGAAAATTATAGACCTATCGCTGTTCTCTCGGCCCCAGGCAAAGTTTTGGAATCTATTCTTAATAAATATATTACCGGACAGATCAAAAGTCAATTGTCGGAAAACCAGCATGGCTTTAGAACGGGTAAATCCACATTGACTAATCAGATTAACTTTGTGGACTACGCCATCACTGAAATGGATCGTAAATGCCAGGTGGATGCTGCTTATTTTGATTTCAAGAAGGCCTTCGATCGTGTGAAAAATGATGTACTCTTGGCAAAATTTGCAGCAATAGGATTCACTCCAAAGCTGCTGGAGTTGTTTGCAAGTTACTTTTCTGATCGGTTTCAGTACGTGCAGTTGTCGGGTTTCCAGTCTGATCATTACTTAACCTGTTCCGGCGTAAGTCAGGGCAGTACTCTAGGTCCAACCCAATTTGCAATTATGATCAATGACCTTCCAAAACTAGTCAAGACGGCGAAATGTCAAATGTTTGCCGATGACCTAAAGTTATATTTGTCTATTGGTGATACGGATGACTGTGAGTTGCTTCAGGTGGATATCGATCGTGTAGTTCATTGGGGAGCGGAGAATGACTTGGATCTAAATCTCTCAAAATGTAAAACGATCTCATTTACCCGATCCCGGAATCCCATCTGTTATGATTACCGAGTAGATGATGTCTCGTTGGAACGCGTTACCGAGATCGTAGACTTGGGAGTTACTTTAGACATGGAGCTCAAATTCAACACGCATGTTGAACTTCTGTGTAGAAAAGCTTTTAAGTCTCTCGGTTTCGTGATGTGGCAGACGGCTAGGTTTCAGGACAAGAACGCGATTCTAGTTTTGTACTATTCTTTTGTTCGTAGTAAGCTGGAATACAATTCTGTCGTTTGGGATCCGCACGAAAGTAAATATAAGCTTATGCTAGAAAAAGTCCAACGTAAATTTGCCCGTTATCTGTATAAAAAGTTATACGGATATTACCCGTTTCTCTATCCATCTTTGTTTGTAGCCGGGATGGTCGGTGTTAACACGCTAGTGGTGAGACGAAAGTGCGCAATAGTGATCCACTATTACCGGCTTTTGAACGGGTCTATTGATGATCCGGAAACCCTGGCTCGCTGCTCTCTGTCTGTCCCAGATCGTGTGCGCCAGTCTCGCGCCTGCGCCGTGCGGAATCTGTTCCAGGCGCCGCGCGCGCGCACCGACACGGCTCTGTTCGCTCCCACCTCACAAGCCCTTAATCTGCTCAACAACCTACTCGCTCATACACCTGATGCGGATTTATTTGTTGACAATGTCAATGTTTTTGTTAGAGTTGCCATTAAATTTCTATGTGAATTTACTGCATAGTTTGGTAATATATGTTTATAATAATTGATATTGAGTACATTACAGCAATTTTGAGATTATTTAATTAAATTGGTGATTGAGTACAGTATTATTCTGTTGTAATATATCGATGATGGTATCGATATGGTTTATATTGTAGAATTTGTGTTTGTGCATATTTGTGACTAATTTATATGATTTATTTTAACTTTAATTTATTTAATTTAAGATGTTTTGTAATTTATTTTTAATTGTGTTATAGTTTTTTCTGGCTTTCAGTGCGCTTTGGTTTATACTGTAAGCACGGAAGGCAACTGAATTTTAATAAATAAATAAATAAATAGAGTACATCTTTGAGAACTCGACATTTTTCAAACTAATCCAAAGAGTTTTGTTTCCGTTTTGAAGAATTAAAGACCTAGTGGCGAGAATGATCCATTTCCCAAGCCTGATCTCATAGGGTATTTTATAATTTTTTTATTTTATTTATAATGTGTTATCCCCAAACTGCACTTGGGCAGCGGCAGCGTAGCAACAGAAAACTCCGAATTCCACCTATAAAAACTGCTCGTGACTAGTGTTGCCAACCTTATTTGCAGATGCTCATAGGTATAGAAATAAAAAGTATAGGTTTTTTTGCCAATTGTGTTGCTTCTTTCCTACCTGGTGTTCCATGACACCACATTCTTTTTGAAGTGAAAACTTCTTTAGGCGCGCTATAGACAGAATTTTCGAGGGCTGTGAAATAGATTCATCAATCGTCACGCTTGGATATGATATGATAATGGATCGGATCGGATATGAAATCTTCGGGTAAACTCGGTAAAAACGACCAGGTAGGTACCAGGGCAACAGAAACAGTAAAGAGTTTCGATTACCTACCTCCAACAGCCCAGCGTTTATCTCCAGATACCAGGACAACAGAAATGTTAAAGAGTTGCGTTTGCCCCTAGGTACCAGTACCAGGGCAACAGCAAGTTTTCACTTCTATCGGCAGTTTTTTTTTCTATGTGCATACATGTATTATAATATCAACTATAATCCGTCTAATAATAAGATGTAATTATACTCTTTCCCTTCTATAACATTAATCACTTTTAATCGATCAAATTAACACTACACCATCTACCAACCATGCAAAGCTTCTGTTATAGTTGTAGGATAACATGACGGTTTCGTACGTTGTAAAATTTCCTAAAAAAAACTTGATTGACGCTCAAAAGACGTTTGACTCCACTTTCGTAATAAAAACGTCTAGGCTCTGAAATGCATTGCCTGAGTGGAGTGTTCCTAAAGAATACAATCTTGATGTCTTCAGTCGATAATGAATAATTTCTTTTAGATTTGCGTGCTCCGTCGTAGACCGCATCATAGCTTAACATCAGACAAGGTGGCGGTGAAGTGATAAACTATTATCGATAAAGAAAACCTTGTAAGCAGCGACCATCAAGATGTTGTCAGTTTCGCCAAGACGTGAATCTCAGGACCATTAACAAATTGAGATGACTTCATAGAAGTTATAGCACCATTTAGCGCACGACTACTAGATCCTTTACAAGCCAGAACTAATGGCGGCCTTGAAGACTTCCCTTCATGCTAATACTTAATATTAATACCATCCCTGAGAAAGATCTTACCGATTACGAACTTAATAACGGTAGGCGGGTTTATATTGTTATTTAAAAGCTGAGTTATTAAGAACCATTGCAGACGACGAGCGTGAAACTCGACGTGAGCTTTTTGTGCAGGAAAATAGGAAGAAATCTGTTCGGTGCGTTGGTTTCTAGTTTCTACCGGATTCCAAACATTTGAATAAGGTTTATGCGAGATACACCTATCAAAATTTTGAGCGCTTTGGCTTATAATATCAACCTGTATGACGTAAAACAAACGCATAGGTACGTCGAGATTGAGTTTAAATCAAGTTTTGTAAAAAGCAGTACACTTACGTATGATTTTTAAGCAAGAACAAAATAAAAAACTTAAAACCACAAAGTTACAATTAAAAAGGCTATTAAACATACCAGGAAGTAAAGAGAGAGAATAGAGACAGGGACATCAAAGCTAAGGCAATTTTAATAATACGGTAGAGCTCCAGTACGCTTAAGTTAGTAGAGCTTAAGTTACGGCTGGTCTAGTCGGGAGAACGGCGCCTGCCGATCCGGAAACCCCGGGTTCAAACCTCACACGCACCACTGTCTTTTCGAAGTCATGTGCGTAATGCCGCTAACTTAAAACGGTGAAGGAAAACATCGTGAGGAAACCGACATGTACCTAGAATCTTTCGAAGTCATGTGTCATCCACCAACTCGCACTGGGCCAGCGTGGTGGATTATGGTCTTAACTCTCTCCTTGTGAGAGAAGGCCCCGAGTCCCAGCAGCGGGAACGTTTAGTGGGCTGTTGATGATTGATGAGAGCTCCAGATCCAGATACTTCTTAAATGTTGATGCAGTACCTATTACTAAAGTTAACGCGCAACTAACGATCCTTCTGCACTAGCCTTATGTTGGCTATACAGTAATTGTCAACTGTCATATTTTTCTTGTGTTGTTTTTGTTTGGACGGCGCGAGCTGTCCGGGCGACAACAAGGGCAGGCAGCATATAATGAAATCCAGATAGTCCTTGTAGATGTATTTGTCTTCCAGTAAATTTATCTTAGTACATCGGCGTGTACGCGATGGGACGAGCAGGTCATGAAAAGGGGCGGTGTTGCCACATGCTAAATTACAATTAACAATATGACAAAGTGTGGCCACCTAACAGGGTACAGTTAACACAGCGATTTAAATTGAGATATCGGTGTGTTCGCACATCGTTAATAAATTCAATTCCATCATTTTTTTCAGGCGTGCCAAAAGCAGTACAACAATAACAATTTATTCTCTCGAAAGAACAAATACCGTCTTCAGTTTAAAATTAAATTCAGAGAAAGAAGAGGAAGAAGATATTTATCACTACATCGTCGTCGAGATAAATGAAATCAACTTTTAGTTTTTTGTATATGATCCAAACACCATTTATTTGGCAGATTGTGGTATTTATTTTCAATAATCTTACAAAAAGTTCGCTCATTTCAGTTTATCGTCTATTCTAGCCCTTACTCGTTATATCGACGGCGAATCGTCACGAATGTTTTAAATGTTACCGTACTATTGTTGCAATGATGGGCTCCGAACGTTATTGTTTATGATGTTGCGAAGTGATGGAGTGATGAATTGTTTTGCTAATGGCGTACCTCGTGGGGTAATGTGCTGATTACTTACTTAACAGTCTGTTCTGTGAGACATAGCATGTAAGTATCAGGTAACTGTACTCTACTGATGACTACTACGGATTACTGTTGAAGAAGCTCTATGAAATACGGGATCTGAAATAGTGACTGCATCGCAGTCATGTTTTATAATATTTAAACTCTATGAATTTTTACTCTTAGTTATTCCGATAAGCAGTAATAGGAACGTTACTGTGTTACAGTTTAAAGGGAAATGTTTCCAAAGAAATCACAGGTCAAACAGATAAATAAATAATCATTTATCTCTGGGTGACGAGCGCAACGCAGTGCCAGGCAGTGGTTAGACCCTTCATGTTGACATAGGTGCGGAACTGCGCTTTTATGAGTTGACATGTTATTTACCATCAGATGTATATCTTGCTCGTAGAGTCATTCATTGTTACATTCGGGTATTACGTGCACGTTACATATTTCTAAAAATAACTGAATATAATATTGTTTTTGGTGCCATAAGATTTTTTAAGACATTTGCCTGATGGTATCCAACATGCCTGCCATAACAGCACAGTGACACGCAAGTATTAGAACACGTAGAGTCCAAATCATTACGTACTGCGCTTGTTAACTGGAAATAAAAAATGTTTTATCTCTATGCCCGGTAATTTCTCCGGAAATATTGCCCTTCAAACCGGAACACAATAATGTTACTGTTACTGCTTGGCGGCAGAATGACTGGAAAAGGTGTAGTATTCCCCCAGGCAGACACTAAATAGAGCCTTAATAGAGAGAGAGAATAGAGATACAAAGTTGAATTACTAATTTATATTCAGAAACTTTTTTTTAATACGTATGTAATTCAAGTACCTACCAAAAATTAAGTGGTAATTTCTAAAACTAAATAAAAAGTACACACAAATCGTACATATTAGGAAAACTAGATTTTTAATTGGTGTCTGCGTGTAACCGATAATACATTTATTGTTCCGATTCTGCACCACATACAATACCAATACATCCTTTTTAAAGGCAGTTGGCAGTTTACGAATATACGGCCCCTACTGTTTTAAATTTAGCCAATTACTCGCCTTAGCAATACTTATGCTGTAGCAGGTTTAACATTTACTACCTTGATACTCAAGTAGTGTAATCTTTCAGCTAGGATATATTCACTCCACTTTAATCACCTCTGGGCCATCGCTAAAAGGTTGGAGTGAAACGTAGAGAATAGCGGCCTGGGGCGTTTGCGCCCACATGGCGATGGGCTTATACGTCTCCTGTCCGCTTGGTGGTAAGGCAAGGAAGGGTGTGACTACATAGACAACTAAAATATCTTCCTCCGAACATGTTGAAATCAAATAAATTGCCATATCACTAAACGCCTGTTTCTTTGATAAAGATAGTAATTATTTTGGTTACTGACAAAAGTTTTCTTCACTCTGACTTTTTTTTTAACAAAGAAAGCCATCATTTGTAGCAATTGTACGGCATCTGACTTGTTGCTATATTATTACTAACTAACTTCTGGACTTGTTGACTTTAACTTGTTGTTATGTTATGTACTCGATATAGTTCACAATGGAGCGTGTTTAACTAGAAGAAACCAATTTACTCTCGATTTGAAGACACCAAGATCATCATCGAAAATAAAACACTCAAGCTCATAATAAAAAATTAATTTCAAATAAATAAAATTAATGAAAGCGGTTTCCTAGCACAAAACGCAAATCCTGGAGAAGACAAACATTTAAACAAGGGTTAAATTTTTGTTATTACATGATCTAAAGCATAAAAGATCACAAGAGCGCAGCCACAGACACCTGTATAGGCAACACAGTATAGCTACGATATAGAAAAATATGAAACTTTTTTGAATAGTACATTTAGGACTCGCGTCTGTCCATGCCCTAACCGTACACATCATAGACCTTACGCGGATGGAACACAACCTAATAATTTCTTAATGTCATGCGCGAGAAGGGAATTATTGTTTTGTATTACAATACTGTACCATGGATCTTTAGTCATAATCGAAGTTGCCGACGGTTGCATTTCGGACACAAAGTAGGTGGCAAGGAAACGTAGGTACACGATTACAAAATGTCAACGATACTTTTATTATTTAATGCCTATATAGAGAATTTAATACATTTACATATTATAAGTAGTACTAGTAACGTACTGCAGTTTTATTATTATTTATTTATGCGGCGTTATTTTCTCGTGATAAAAAGTATTTGTACTACTCCAGATTGTAACCTGTGTTCCAAACAACTGAATCCGTTCAGCCGGTTCAAGGTGATTAAATAACAAACATCCAAAGATTCAACATTTATGATATACTAGCGGCCCGCTCCGGCTTCGCTCGAATAATAACCTAGATAACAACTGCAGCGCCATCTGCCGGGCTGATTTGTGAATCTAAACCTTCCAGGGCCCTACCCAAACGTATACAAAAAAATCATTCAAATCGGTCCAGCCGTTTAGGAGGAGTTCAATAACAACGAAAAGTGGCATTGATTTTTATATAATCTTATATATAAAATTCTCGTGTCACAGTGTTTGTTTCCTTACTCCTCCAAAACGGCTTTACTGATTTTAACCAAATTTTATATGCATATTCTGTAGGTATGAGAATCGGCTACTAGCTATTTTTCATACCCCTAAGTGACAAGGGTTGTTCACTAAGGCAAAACAACGTTTGCGGGGTCAGCTAGTATATATAGATATAGATAGATATTTTGGTTTTAAGTATTTGTTGCAATAAACTCATTATTAAATAAATTAGCATTAAACATAAACAATTATACTCCAACTATCGCTCACTCTCACCATTTTATCAAAAGGAGGAAGAGAAAAAAAAGTTTTTGTGAACACTTCGGAGAGTGTGCGTCTGATTTGCATGATCTGATACCACCTTGTTCTTTTTACTATCGGAATGCTCGTAGCTCGAAAAAGCGACATCGTTTCATGGTTGATGTTCCAAAGATACGAACGAAGAGATTTGACTCTACTTTTGTGATAAGAACGTCTAGACTGTGGAATACGTTGCCTGAGTGGGTTTTTCCCGATGGTTACAATCTTTGTGTCTTCAAATCGAGAGTGAATCGGTTTTTTCTAGGTAAACACGCTCCATCGTAGACCGCATCGTCGCTTGACATCAGGCGAGATGGCGATCAAGTGTAAACCAATAGAAGTAACCGTGTACGAAAATAAGTATATGCTACGCGGTGGGCGACAACGTGCTCGAAAAATACAAGTTACACATAGTATTATTAGATGGTTATATTATCAGAGTTATAAATCAGCAGAAAGCACTGATCAATTTGTTACAGAAAAGAATATCAGAAGTTGATAATCGTGAAAAAAAATCGTTATTTGGACTCGCCAAATTAACTACTGATTTTTGTCCCAAGTTCAGGATTTCCCTCTTAATGTTGAGTACTTATTCTGCATTGCCACTTTATATCAGATGAAATAGAAGCTCAGTGCAAATAACACGTAACCATAACACACATAACCAGCACGCTAAATGTTCCCACTGCTGGGACTCGGGGCCTTCTTTCGCACGGAGAGAGTCAAGGCCATAATCCACCACGATGGCTCAGTGCATGTTGGTGGATGACACATGACTTCGAAAGATTCTAGGTACATGACGGTTTCCTCACGATGTTTTCCTTCACCGTTTTAAGTTAGCAGCATTACGCACATGACTTCGAAAAGACAGTGGTGCGTGTGGGGTTTGAACCCGGGGTCTCCGGATCGGCAGGCGCCGTTCTCCTGACTAGACCAGCCGTAACCTAACAAATAACAGTAAGTTTTTTTTTTTTGGTTTAGTACGTGTTAACAACCTAAGATATTACTTAGCAACAGTCTGAAGAAAAAAACCATTTTGCTTTAATAAGCAATATGTTAATTTTTTTGCATACAGGAAGCTACTCCACATTTTTACAAATCAGAATTGAACTGCAGCAATAGTTGCGGCTACAACCAAATCACGACTATAATTACTCGAAGGAGAAACACTTGAGGTAGCAAATGGATTCTATTAAGGTTTTGAAGCTCTTCATATTTCGTCGCGACGTGATAGTGCAAGATGAGCTTAGTTGTTCGTACATGAGGCGATTTAAATTGAATTGATCCGCAACTGTCCCACCCACTGATGGTGCGATTGTGTGTCTTTGATCTTTATGGACTCCTTTAATTATTATTTTTGTTTTAATTACGGCTTGTTTACATTTCAAAAACAATAATTATAAACAAATGATTCTGTTAGCAGCGTCTTGAAACGTTCTTGAGAGTAATAGGTTCAAATGAGTACAAGTAAAATAAACCTTTCATAAGCTGAAGCGCACTTAGGTACGTAACCTAACACTGGTTTTCCCGCCAGTTTTGTAAACAAGCGCAGGCGCAGGAAATGTAGCCAGTGGCTATTGAATGTTCGAACACCGTTCTATATCAGTGATGCGTGTGGGGTTTGAACCCGGGGTCTCCGGATCGGCAGTCGCCGTTCTCCCGACTAGACCACCGTAACTTACTAGACCACCGTAACTTACTAGACCACCGTAACTTATGGATACTTATAATATGTTAAATAATAATTTGTTTAATTATAATATGTTAAATTAAATAATTATATTAAATTTACCATTAAAAATATGATTCCGTGATCTGGGTGAACGTGAAACATGAAATAATAGTAAATAATGTGCAAATTTTTAGTTACAGTACAGTCATTATAAGTATAGTACCTGTATGACCGAGTTTTGCTCAGTTGAAACACGAACAAAATAATAGTAATATAATTTTATTATCAACACATAACAACACGTATGTATTAAAGGGAATTTATTATAAACTCAATAGCAATATAGAATTATATTGTGTCATATCAGAGACGAAGCTTCTGAATATTGTGAAAGTCTGAGATACAAACGCTGTGTACGACAGGCCTTAAAGACTAGAATTACTATTGTCACGTAAAAGGGTCACCGAGTAAGGATAACGGGTGTACTGTTATGAAATAAAGTACAATTTGTTTCTTAGTAATAACGAACTTCTATCGATAAAATTTTACAGTTCTATAAAACACAAATCCAAATTAAAATTCCGACTGCGCTGTGGTAACTATCAATATGTCAAAAGAATAAATAGCTCTACTATCACATTAATGAAGATATTCAAAACGAACGACGTGCAAAACTAAAAAAAAAAAACGAAAAATTTAACCATTGAGTATTTTTTCAAGTGAAAATGTCTGATTCTCATAAACACTAGTTTAAACGGTGAAGAAAAACATCGTTAGGTAACAAGAATGTTCCAAGAAAGTCATATTTCGAGCACAGGGGTCGTTTGTCAACCTGGGTGGCATAAACTGAATAGTCACGAGGATATAACTTAATCCACTAACTAAGGATTAAAGGCCATTCCTTCAAAAATAAGTTACTTACACCTAGCAATGGAGATGAAAATGGGCTGCTGACACGTAGAGTACAATATGTAGCCTTGTTTTAGTTGTTATTAAGTTTGTTGATAAAAAATGGTTGTCTGTAAAGTCGGCTTACTGACGATAGTTGAACGTGACAACTTCAACTACGCCTTAGAGCGAGGTAACGCCGGCGGCGAGGTAACGGCGTTAACGGCACATGACGTCATGTTTTGCGGGCGTGCAGCCGGCTTCATCGAATTATAAGACGTTGTCATGTCAAAAAAAAGTATAGAAAAAAAATCTCTTAGGCTAAAGGCACGTTAGTAATATAAAAAAAAATCTGTAGTTTCTTATAAAAACCCGTACCGTTTAACTTGAAATTGATCGTGCCAAATCAAGTGGGACGGGAAAAGTGCAAGTTGTACGAAGCTATAGCTAACAGAAAGGGTCGGTCTGTCTGTCACAGGCGAGTTGTAATTACCTCCCCCGGCCAGGCACCGGGCGAATTCTCTATGTCACGCCATATGTCCCTGAAGTGGGAACGAATTTAGAAATATACCCCACTACTATTATAAATTCGAAAGTTTGGATATTTTAATGTTTGTCGCTCAATTACGTCGTAACGTTTCACTCTTGTACGAAACGAACTCTATTTATTTATAGTTTTTGTTCGAAATAGTTACAACAATGATTTTAATGTTTAGCTAAATTGAGATGGGTTATTTAATAGTTTTTAGATCGTACATAGATCCGTGTTTAAAACCTTGACTGATGGTAAGAGACGGTGTGATCGAAGGTCATATACAATTCAACATTTAAAAAGGTCTTGATTGACCTCTCAGACCTCTCAGGAAAAAACATACTTTAAAGATTTTTTTACTGACAATAGGCTTGTACACGACGACAGTACCTACATATAATATGTATTTCTACTATATAGTGGTCTTCTTTAAAAAACGATTCACTTTATTCACCCATTAGCTCCATAGGAACCTGGCTTGGTAGAGATGACTATTTTTTTTAAATATAAAGTGACGAGACGAGCAGGTCATGTGCCTGATGGTAAGCAACATGCCTGCCACATAACAACACAGTGACACGCAGCTATTGGAACAAGAAGATTCCAAATCATTACCTAGCACTGCACTGCGCTCGTCACCCAGAGATCTAAGTTGTTATATCTCTAAGCCCTGTAATTTCTCTGGAAACATTGCCCTTCAGACCGGAACACAGTAATGTTTGCACATTACTGCTTGGCGGTAGAATATTTGGCAAAGGGGTGGTCCTTCCCCAGGCGGACTCTGCCAAGAGTCCTACCACTACAAAAATTTACCGGATTTTATTATTTACCGGAATACTGTAATAATTCTCGATCAAAAAGTAAGCCTTGGTATACAATGTGTGACAATGCTTCCAGTTTTTACCTTCCTACTGTTTCCTTAATTAAAAGACGACTAAAGTGTGAAATTTTGATTTTATACACTTTTCAATCAGGTTAGTTCCTTACCAGGTTAAACAAAATGATATATTTCTGAGGAAACAAAGAAAATTACTTACCAACTACAACCGCCGGCCGCGGTCAGAAGCAGAAGACTGAAATCTATTTAACTAATGTACAGTGTTTACATTATGTGTTCAAATCGCGAAAGTACAAAAACAATAAACAAAATTAACATCACAATATCATCAACATGACACTATCAACAAGAAATGGCTTCATAAGTCTCGTACGCACCTGAGCTGAAGCCGGATTGTAGTAGTTTGTCATCAGCGGGTCACGTAGCAACGATACCCGTGATTTGTGTCGTGATTCGTCAGAGTCCGACCCTGCGCTGTCGTAGGATCTTTGAAGGCCGTCTTGAGTTTCCTTTGAGGTGTATTCTTAGTGTGAGCGAGGAGCGATTTTAGTGTATGAAAATATCAGACTATCTCAAGCGGTGCAAATTTGTAAACCTTGAAAGCTTAAAGCTTGAAAGTTACAAGACATATTTAAGTCGATTGGTGTCCACGTGGGTCCAAGCGGATCGGGAATTTCCTCATTTGGCAGGTTTGGGCACAGACAGATTTTTTGAGGCATTTGTGTTGAATTTTAGCGTCACGCTCGGGAATGATAAGAAATCTTCGGGTAAACTCGGGACCATGGCCATTGACCGTCTAGAAATTCATCAGTATTTTCCATCGGCTATCTAGAAATGCTGACGCATTTTGTTAGCATGGCCATCTAGAAATGCTGACGCCATGCTCATGGCCACGTCCTCCGGTTTCACCCGTGTAGTTTCCAAAGTAAGCTATCAAATTTTGAGTTATCATTTTCACTTCTATCGCCAGTTCCTATGACTGCCAATTTTTTAGTTCAACACATACGCAGTGGCATACGGCGTAACACGACGACAGCGTACCGAGTACTCTAGCATATTACCTAAGTCTACTTGTGGACCATGTTAAAACATGTTAAGTTTTAAATATGATGATGATGATAATGGTAACATTACAAATCTCTTTCCTCTCTATAAAGCACCAGACCCTTATACAAGAGTTTCCACCTATTTCGTTAAGGACGGAAAGGCAAACGGTCCAGTTTTCCCCGACCGCTGGACATATCGCGTCGTGGCAAATTGTGTGGAAGTGCCCACGATTGCTGCACGATTTGCTGGAGATCATTTTGTGTTCGTGGGGAGCAAATGGCTCTTGGGGAGGAAAAGTTTTCCTTGAATATGACCAACTCTTCGGAAGGCTTGTTTCATGTTCTTAAAAAGATTTCATAACTAAATTACAGGGCATAGAAATAAAACATCTTACATGTATCTATATCTGGAGGACAAGCGCAGTGTAGTACTAGGCAATAATTTTAAATTTTATATTTTCAATAGCTGCATATCACTGTGCTCTTATGCTGTTATGGGTAGGCATGTGGCTTACCATCAGACAGATGTACTGCTCGTCACCATATACTTATTGTAAAAAAAAGTTGATATCTTATTGAAACAGCACACAGGACTCAATCGGGATCTTTTTCCTTCTTACTGATGAACTATGTGTAATATTATTTAATTGATGTTTTCTCATTACCACTGACTGCCATTGTAATTTAGTAAAGCTGTCAAAAAGTCGGGAGAAAATAAAAATCATTCTGATGTCACAATCCTGAGGTCGTAAGTTTGAATTCCATCATCGCCACTGAGTATTTTTAAAGGCAGATGTATAATTTGGTCAACAGCATTGCATTGTCTTCAACGGCAAAGGAAAACATCGTGAGGAAATCATTATGTTTCAAGAAAGACGTGTTTCGGAGATATAAGTGATCTGAAAACCCGCATTTAGCTTAATGGATGGACTAGATTATCTCCTGAACTTCGAACATGTAGTCTCTCTACAATAGCGTATCACATCAGATGTTTATGATTAATCAATTAAATCGTGTAAAAAATATCAGAAATAAGCAACCGTTCGCGGGAACAACATACCGGGATTCCGTCCAAGATGGCACTCAAGAAATGTGTCAGGAATACGTTCCAGGAATTGCTGAAATGTTTGAGATTTCGCAGGACTCTTGTCGAATTCTTCGAATCTCTACCACCGTAGTAACTATCACTAAAACTGTACAATCTGTACATGTATAACTTCTGAGAAGATTGAATATTGAAACTGAGAGTGTTTTTGTAATGACTGAGTCATTTTCGTAGAAGTTCAAAGTAAATAATAGTTCAACTAAATCAATCTCGCGCTTTCCTTTCATGTTTGTTTAGTAACTTTGTCAAATTTACGAATTATAAGAAAATTGTGTAATATCACAAAATTATTAGTAGGAATCATACTGTTGGACGGAAAATATCAAGCGATTGCTTCATGAAATATTCGTGTGATTTGTCTTCTGTTAGATTCGTCGTGTTAGTTTTTTTTTTTAATTTCCAGTATCATTTTCAGTAGCTACCTAATATCGTTCATAAATACGTAAAAAAATCTGCTTGTAAGTATTTGTCTTTGTTCACAAGTACCGTTAAAATAAGTGCTTGTTAAGCTGCAGCTTTTACACTGCTTTGCACACCTAGTTGATCATATAATTTTATGATTCACGTTTTTCCCTCAAATTTGGTTTGATCAACTCCCGTTGTTCCCTCAAATGATAGATATAATTTTGGTCAAAACTGCAAACATGCCTAAAAAGATCTTCAAGCAAATATAGTAAGTAATACATCGTTAGGAAACAAACATGTCCCAAGAATAAGGTCATGCGTTATCCGCTATCCCTTACTGGACGAGCGTGGTGAATTATGACCTTGAAACTCTCCATGCTAGAGAAAACCGCCAGGCCCAGCTGTGGGAACATTTAGTGGGCTTCGTATGCTGTTATGATACGACGTATCTTCAACTTTTAGAACTACTCAGAAGTAGTGGTGTAAACAAAACAATTACGTTGTAATAAACTAAAAAAGGGCACAAAAACACCAATAACCAATCACACGTGAGAAGTAAACATCGTTTAGTCTCTGGCACTTGGTTTTGTCTTTATTGATTGGCCCGAACAGTAAAGGCTCGGTCACACTGGTAATAAACTCTGATATCAATGTTTTGCTGTTGGTATAAAATGTAGGAATTTGGATATTTATAGAATTGTCTTTATACCAAAGAACACGTAGGTGAGTTGTTTTTACATTTTTACAAGTAATTGTAAAAAATACAAAGTAAATCTTAATGTTAGTAATCTTATGTAAAGTAAGTTCTGAATCGTTCTGGAAATGTACGTCAATAACCTACTCGTAATACAAATCAAATAACCCTTCCTGCATTAGACAAAGGAAAATAACAAAATAATGTAGGTATACATAAGGCATGTAGCTAGGAGTCCGTGGAGGTGCAATTTTAAATAAAAAAATAAATACAACCCTCCCCGTATGGCACCCGGCATACAAAGCTAGATAGATGCCCATAACACTGATTGACTTTTATAAGGCTAAAAAACACAAAAATTGGGCAATCTGAGGCAAATTCAGCACTTTCACGAACATTTTCGAAAACCAGTCAGCTCAAAACGTTATAACTACAAAAACAAGTTAACTCAAATTTACAGAGGCAAATATAAACAGCGGTTATTTTTAGAACTGTGGTATGAGAAAAAAACAACTTACAGAGCCTCAAATAAGCGACGTGCAACTCAAAAAACTAACTTCATTTGTACTGAGCTCTACTGTGAAAACAACTCTAACGAACTTTATTAATACTGAGTAGGTGTGTAATTCATACATAAACTAACACAGAGGGTATATTTTTCCTGATTTTGTTTTCATTCCTACATAATTACAGAAGAAACACCATATGCTAATTAAGTATCAATTTTTTTTGCGTATGTAACATTAGAAAATTCATTTTCGATCACTACAAAAAAACACAAAAAGTAAAAAGTTTTCTTAAATAACTAATCGAGAAATCACTCCACTATCAATATAACCACGGTAAATATTACTAGTGTAGTTAGAAACCGCAAAATCTTTAAAAAAAAACTCAGGAGTTGTTTTTTCGGAGTTTGACCCCAAGCTATTATAAACTAAGCCATTCAACAAAGATTCCATACAGGTTTTGTTTGACAGAGTACAATGAACCAAGAAATTAGTATGAAGTCTGCCTAATACAAGCCGCTAAATACGTTATCTGAAGGGACGAAGACTCGCCGAAGTAGGGAAGTAGGAATCAGAGGGCGAGTAGGAAAGAGGGGGTCAAGTGAGAATCGAAGGGGGGGAATCAACATTAGTGGCGCTTCATCGGAACGCAATTAAAAGACCGCTGTGGGCACTGATACGGACTTCCAACGGACTTAGTGGAGGTTTATTTTTGTGGAAAATAAATATTGTTGTCACTAAATACAGTGTAAGTAGCTTATTTAGCGAAGTTCTAAGGTTTGGCGGGCTGAGTAGGCTTCAATTATCTTAGGTTATTGATTTAGATATACATTGTACCTTACTTATACGATTCTATTTTTAGAGTTTATTGAAAAAAAATAATTAAGAAAGCATAGGAAGACAATTGCAGAAAATGTATGATTAGAAATTTAAAAAAAATGCACATTACGAAGCAAACAAAACTCTTCGAATAAGTTTGCACAAAATGTTTGCGGCGTAAATATTACTAGTAATAATATTACAAGTATTAAAAAATATTAAAAGTATGACATAATTATGGCGTAGGTAGTTACAAAATAATCACAAAACTGGTATCCATTTTATTAGAATTAAATTTCTTTGAGTTTTTTGACAGGTATGTTAGTATTCGTAATTCTAATTTTAATTATGAATAATGGAAACGATAGTTTATTTTTGTTTTTGAATTACCTATGTATTTTTAGGGTTCCGTAAAACGTAAAAACGGAACCCTTATAGATTCGTCATGTCTGTCTGTCTGTCTGTCTGTCTGTCCGTCCGTATGTCACAGCCACTTTTTGCCGAAACTATGAGAACTACACTGTTGAAACTTGGTAAGTAGATGTATTCTGTGAACCGCATTAAGATTTCAACAGAAAAATTAAAAAAAAAGAAAAATTAGGGTTGCCCCCCATACTGAGAACTGAAACTCAAAATTTTTTTTTTCATCAAACCTACACGTGTGTGGTGTCTATCGATAGGTCTTCAAAAATGATGTTGAGGTTTCTAATATAATTTTTGTCTACACTGAATAATTTGCGCGAGAGACACTTCCAAAGTGGTAAAATGTGTGTCCCCCCCCCCTCTAACTTCTAAAGTAAGAGAATGAAAAATCTAAAAAAAATATATGATGTACATTACCATATAAACTACCAACGAAAATTAGTTTGAACTCGATCTGATGAGTAGTTTTTTTTTAGTACGTCATAAATACACTATTATTGAAACTTCGATCAAAGTTACAACGAACTACAAGAACTATGTGTACTATGTATATAATGTTACTTGCTGCAACGGAACCCTTCATGGGCGAGTCCAACTCGCACTTGGCCACTTTATTTTAAACTACATTTATATTTTATTTGATAAAAGTATTGATCATCGTGGGATAGCTAGCACTCCATCATGTCCCTATGACGTTACTTTCAATTCAAATTAATTTATTTGGAACATTATTAATGAAACAGTATAATATAATCTTCATACTATTTTAAGACTTAACCAAAACAAAAAAAATAAAAAAATATTCGTAAATCAATTTCTAGTTCCGCGAATCGTTTCGTTTCTAGTTATTCCATTAGCCTCCAGCGTCGCGACACACACACTAATAACATATTCAAACAACATAATCCAGTGGAGAGGCGTAATGATAGCAATCTGCTGGCAATAAATCCTTAATGGCCTATCGGGTGTCCACCGCACTTGTGGGTGAAGCAGTGCGCCGTGGTTATTCTGACTTGAATTGAAACGAAGACAATAAAAATCTTAGGCTAAAAGTAATATCAAACACATTTAAAAAAATTGCATAAACAGCTTTTAACTTTCGTGATTTGAACTAACGGTGCTAATAGTGATCAACATTTAAAACAATATTTTCGTGATCGCGGCCGTTGTGTTGTAACGCTGCCAAAACTTTGGAATAATTCAAAAATAATAATTTAGTTCGAGATTAGGTCCTGAGTATTGTTTTAACAGGTAGAGTAAAACTGTGACCGACTGGTGGGCGAGGCAAGGTAAGCGGAGTGTAAGACGTCCAGCTGCAAGATGGGTCGACTATATCGTTTTATCGCGGGTCGAACCTGGACTCGATTGGCACAGAAACGAGGAAAATGGCATGACAAAAGAGAGGCTTTTACCCAGCTGTGGGGTAAAAAAGATGTCACGTCTTCATAAAAATAGTAAATAGACGTGACGTTACTCGAAACTTTAAGCTCTATATTTACGACAATTTTGTTTGTGAAACAAACAAAAAAATACGTGCACAATATTTTTTTATAATCTAACTGATGGATTATTTACTATTTTAATCACCATACCTATTGAACCCTAGACCGCATAGTCACTTAACATCGAGATATCAGACTAACGTAACCCAACCAATAATTTAAAAATTGCCAAAATAATTGTACCATATTTAACAATACCATAATATATTTCCCAGAATACGTCCAGTCCGCGTAGGCTGTAGCCTCGAGGCTCAGACGCGATACGCGAGTGAACTTTCACCATGTGTCCGCGGCTTTAGATACCTCGGGATTTATACTGTACCCGCCCTTAGTTGCTAAAGGTTGGTTTCTGATAAACTTGTCACAGCGACTTCGCAACTGGTGTGATAACGAGTTAAAGGCTTGTAGTTGACAAGAAGGGAGGGCTTGTTTGACACTTTGGAACTAAATTCTATAAATACTTACGCGTTTTATGAGTCCCGCAAAAAGGGTCATTTTACCAATAAAATTATCAGAAGTCCCCATTCACACATAGTCACAGAGATTCCAACAATTTCTTAAAAAAAAAATTGGTAACGTGAAATTAATACATATTTCCAACGCTTATGACAGCCAAAAAAAACATCACATTGTCCGTCCTAACATTTCAGGTGTGTCTTCAGAAATTTAAATGTGTCTTGTTTCAGCATATTACATTACAAATAATTGCAGTAGGTCAAATAAAAAATTAAGATCAACAAGCAAAAACTATTTTGGAGATTTGTTATATCTATATATTGTTCTATATATATATTATTTGTTGTATCTATTATATCAATTAATTTTAATATCTGATATGTGGTTTATTAATTTATAACAAAAATATTCTTATGTTGTTCCTTCTGAGCTCTTCTTATAATCAATTTTACAGGTGAAATGATGACACAGTACTTATCACAAATTTTGAACTTGGTGCTATTGTTGAAGTGGTTAAACTATTTATAGAAGAAATAAGAAATGGACAGAATGTGGATATTCATGTAGAACTAGATGGCGCTAGTGTCACTTAAAACACAATAGCGTTTGACGCTACATATAGTCTGCGACCAATTATTACTGTTGCTGCGCGTTATAAGCACAGGGTAATATTATAATATGTTAAACAGTAAAACAAACACGAATGAGGAACCCAATCTGCGTTTGGATCTATATATAAGTACCTGAGGGACCGAGCTTTGCTTGGTTTAAATATTAAATATGCTTAGATACCTACAGATAAAAGACTCCAAGAAATAAATTTTCTTAAAAATAAAACGTGAAAAAATAGAGAAGCCGTCTGGATTCGAACCCGGAGCTACTAATTCGTGACCGCTATGACCGCCTGACTTCCCATCTGAGCTATTACGCAGTCGCGTCACGCGGCGAAATTTACCTTCGCCTTCTAATGTCTAATGTGACAGTTTTTCATTGTCTAAAAACGCGCATAATGTGCGTTTTTTTAAATGAAACCTAGTTAGATCAATTTATCGTCCCCGAAACCCCCTGCATACATCATTTCATCAAAATCGTTCGAGCCGTTTCCGATTCAGATTTCAGATTATATATATATATACAAGAATTGCTCGTTTAAAGATATAAGATATATATATATATATATATATATATATATATATATATATATATATATATATATATATATATATATATATATATATATATATATATATATATAGGTATATATATACATATTTATATACAAGAATTGCTCGTTTAAAGATATAAGATATAGACAATAGACAGCTTTATAGAAGAATAGTATATACTCTTGGTGTATAATACCATTTCAAGTCAATCAGTGGTAAATTATTTGCGTCCAGGGGGTCTTTAAGGGGCCTCCGTAATTTTTTACTCACTGCCACTAAATTTGTTCTTGCTCAGTCCCTCCTTCTCCCTATCCTGGATTATGTTGACGCCTGTTACCTTGATATTAGAGAGGACCAGCTTGACAAACTTGAGCGGCTCCAAAATTATTGTATTAGATTCATATTTGGCTTACGCAAGTATGATCACGTTTCTCAATATCGTTCTCAGCTCAAGTGGTTACCCATTCGCCTTCGTCGGAATGCTCACATTCTCTCTTTATTGTATAATATTTTGTTTAATCCTTCTACTCCCCGCTACCTTAAATAACGCTTTACCTTTTTACATGATTACCATCGGCTACTTCCTTTAAGGTCAAAAAACAATCTCTCCCTTAAGACTCCCTCTGCTCGAACTGAAACTTTCTATGGCAGGTCGTTTACTTGTAGGGCGACTCAGTTGTGGAATGAGTTACCTGTGCACATCAGACTTTCCTCTTCACTAAACACTTTCAAAAAAGATGTGAAACAATTCTATTTGTCGAAATTGTAGACTTGTTGTTGGTCGATGTCCTAATATTGCAATAACAGCTGTTTTTATATATATGTATGTATGTATGTATACATATAAATATTATTTTCATCCCACCAGCTCGGAAAGAGTACTTTTGCTCCTCGATATCAGAGCGCAAAAGTCGTTTTTACCCTCTAGAGGTTAAAGTAAATTTGAATTTAGAACATCGTGTGTACTGAGGTTTTGAATTCAAAACATAATTTAACCTATTTATTTCTACCTCCTTGGTGCCGAATTCATCATACATTTATTTTTAATTTGTTAAAAACTCATACTCGGAACCTCTTTGGTGTACTTTTTTTTTTTTGCTTTGCGCGCAATTTTCTTTTCACGTATGGAGGATAGAGGTAAAGAATGTTATTTCAAATGGCAAAACATTTTGAAATGCTATGAATGAATCAATTGTAATCGAATTCAAGTATGCCGAGTTGCCGAGTTAAATAATTAAATATTATTGACTACTAAAATAGTAATTAATAGATAATTTCAACTACTTGTGCAGTACAAAATAATGTAATAAATATAACATCAAATAAATAATTACTATTTTGAGAAAACATGTAGGTACAATATATTTTGAAGTCAAAACTTCTTTTGGCGCGCCAAAGACAGATTTTTCGTGGGCTGTCAATTTAATTCTAGCGTCACGCTCGGGAATGATAAGAAATCTTCGGGTAAACTCGGGACCATAGCCAATGGCCATCTAGAAATGCCTCAGCCTTTCCCATTGGCCATTTAAAAATGTGTCAGCATTTTTAGATGGCCATGCTCATAGCCACGCCCTCCGGTTTCACACGCGTAGTTTCCAAAGTAAAAATCAAATTCTGAGTTATAAGTTACCACTTCTATCGGCAGTGCCTATGACTGCCAATATTTTTCTTTCATGAATTCTGAATAATACGTTTATTGATTTCCTTTAAAATGTACCCTGATGCAAATTTAGCACTACTATAATTTAATGCATTTGGGCGGACACTTTTTTATGTATACATGAAACTCCTTACCTCAATCGGTCAACTCTCCATATTTTCACGTCATTGTTATTGTTAAAACCATGGCTAAATAAACTTAACTTTAAAACTTATAAAATTGAATACAAGTGAAAAACCGAAATACCATAATAATAAGTGATTCTAGCGACCAAGAAGTATATTTAACGCCAACAGAATCGACTGAAACTGAAAATGCGCAAAGCGTTTAGTAATTTCCTCGCTAGGGGGGGATGAAAAATTACGTGTTACACTCGAGTGCAAAGATTTTTCACCTTGTGCCCTTTTGATTCCCTTGTTACGCTCAGGATTCTAATTTTTGAATCCCTCGCTACGCTCGTGATTCAACTTTAGAATCCTTCGCTTGCTCGGTCATCAAAATTGAGCACGCGGTTAAAAAGCCACTTTGCACTCTTGTATAACAAATAACTATTGTATATATTTTTTACAATCACATTTATTAGTCTATTAAAATTAATATTTAAGTACCTACTAATATTTTTGTATTAGGTTGTTCTATTTTTATAACAAATTTGTTTTTATTTCCGTTATTTATTTATATTACTATTTTTAAGTATATTTTTTAGTACTTCTTATTTACGCACCCCATTTTCTGAATTGTCCACATGTTGTTTTCCATCCTAAGGTTGCCTGGAAGAGATGGCTTTCAGCGATAAGGCCGCCCACTGTCGCACTAATTTGCTATGTTTTGTTTATTTTTGCTATGTTTGTTTTATTGGTGTGTCAATAAAGAGTATCTATCTATCTATACTGTAGAGTCAAAATTAAATATAAAAATTAGGGTATGTGTTATTCCAGTCTATAATAATGTAACTGTGTTCCAAATTTCAACGCGAATCACACAGCAGTTCCAACAAGACTGAACAACAACCATACAAACATTTACATTTATAATATTAGTAGGACTAGATAGTCGCTAATGATATATTCCAACTCATTATGACGTCGTAATGGTCGGTCTACCATTAGAACCACAGCAGTGACAGTCCCGCCGCCGGCGCTGACCACAATGGCGATTGTTCTCCAACGATTGATCCTCCTCCTTACAGTTATGCGTACAATTGCCCATTAAATACCAACCGATGGTAAGAATGTGTACTTAGTACGACGCGGATGCAATTCAATAAGCCGTGTTATGGTATACAGGGTTATTGGAAATCAGCCTGCATCCTTTTAAGATGTTAAGTACATTAAATACGTCAACTTTTGTTCTGCAATTTTTAAAAATTTGTAAATATTTTTCTATAAAAATTAAAAATGTGTATTTGCCCGTCCAAAAGCATCAAACTCTTCGTAATAATACGTAATAAGAGCGAGCGCGCGCGCTCTTGAACGGTCGGTAAATGATGTGCCGAAGGGAATAAACACTAAACAGCCGCTAAACAGTGCTAGAGATGACAACAAATACGTTTTTTTTGGGAGATATATTGAGTTTTAACAGAAGTTGTAGAACAAAAGTTGTTTGTTTAAATATACATGCCCTTAAACGGATGCAGGCTGATTACCAGTAACCCTGTATAGACGAGACTGGTTAAGGACGTGTGGTAATCTGGCACTTAGATGATACAATAATTTATTTTCGCCGAAAAAATAAAAACTGACTTCAATTTAAAATTTAATTCTGACACTCGACCAAATTTCAGAAGAAACAAAAACAAAAATATATCTATAAGTGTCAGTAAATTATAGTATTTTTTCATATTTCAAAAACCTACTACACCGATTTTGATAAAATTTATAAATATTTGCCTACCAGCCCACTTCTGAACTATACTATCTACCAAAAAAAAAAAACAACTCATCAAATTTGATTCTCAATTGGCGGAGCTATCGCCATAAACAGTTACAACTGAATTGAGAACCTCCTCTTTTCTTAATTCGGTTGAAAACTCACTTTATAAAACTCTTAGCCCACTTCTTCGCATACTTAGCTTATTCCTTCAGCTGATATTTGGGTATTTCTATCACAAGGAGATAAATAAAGGCTATAATACAATCGATTTGTCTGATTATATGCAGGTTCGCGGATGCATCTCGAAAGGTTTCTTTGTTGCAAGGCAAGATTCGAATGTATAATCTCACCGATGTGAATCAGAGGTTCTCGCCAATAGGCCACCAAGGCTTTTGGAACGATATTCCTTGCGGTATGCTTGGATGAGATAGAAATTATCTTGAAAAAACTGTGAGACTAAAACCGTAAGAAAATATGCAACGCAAGTGACGCGATCATAAATAATAAACCAAAATAGAAGCTTTTATTATAGATCATCATTTGTAACGTCAAACGCACTTAAACTAAATTAAACTTAAGTCAGGTTTTGTTATACGTCGCGTAACCTTTGATCTTAAATTTATCGGTACGTAGGTATCTATGGAAGAATCTCCATAATAGTATCACGTCGCAAATTGTTACATATATCAAACTTGAAAAAAAAAATTGATCCATTATCCATCCAAGTACTACCTACCAAGCCTATCGATGCCTCATCTATTACACAATGTAATGAAAAAAAAAATGACTTTCATTACTGCGCATCCCAATAACACCACAACAGATCAACTATGAACTCTTGGACCAGGATGCTCTAGCATTATACCTTTTTATCTAGTTACGTTCAAGCATTATTTATTACAAGCAGACAAGGCGTAATCACATATAATTTGATGTCAATCGAACGTACGACGCTCTCTGACATTGAATCAAAAATCCATTCATAAAACGAACAAAAAAAATATTACAAAATAATTTGACAAAAAAACGCGTCACGACGAAAAACCATTCGTTGTTCTGTGATTACTAGTGATTACTAGTTTCCGATAATGGTGATCACCGACCAATCAATCTTGCTCTGCCACGTCTCCCTTTCTTGGTGTAAAGTTGGGTGTTGGAGGGGAAGTTTACGGGTCTATTGGAGGTGGTTTTAAAACGATGTATGGAAAGGTTACCGAGCAAAACACATGCCTGACAGCAAATGACGACAGTACAAAAGACTACCTTGTAAGTCTGAGGCGTCACGAGAAATCACGTTCAGTGTTGATTGTCCATAATTAGAGACGCAAATTAAATAAATTAAAAGATTTTTGGTAGCGTCGGTGAGCTCAAAGTTAGAATGTCAATGTCGTAACTGTCATGCGTAATTATTATTTCTGTAGTCGTGTACATACCTATGATTATACGGTAAAGAAGTCGTGCTTTTCGGATTCAGGTTTAGTCAACGCAATCAGTGATGGATGCGTTGGTATTTTAGTGGATCTATGTGTTGTAAGTTCCAAAGCCCTGAACCCGTAGTGGCCTAGTTATTTTCACAATAGTGAGCTTGTAGGTTCGAATCCCGCTTAGATACAGACTTTAAAGGGGAAGGGAAACTCCGTAAAACACTTGGCCAGTTTGGAAGATTGTGGCATTTGCGATATGGATAACGATGAACGAAAACTTTGTGAGGAAACTTAAAGGCATATTATGAAGACGCGTCATCCACCCCAGACTTCAGTGCCTAAGTGCACCCACATTTGGACACTTAGACCGTCGTGGATTACTATAGCCTAGCCTCTATCCTAGTGAAAGAAGGCCCCGAGTCCCAACAGTGGCAGTATAGTGTGATATGTTTATGCATATGCTATATGTCGTAAAGTTCGAGTTGTTTATTGACGGATGTTGTTGATATTTAAGAATTGCTTAAAGGATGTTAGGTCATTTGAGTTCAAATTTGCCATTAATTAACATAATTCGATAAATGTTACTATTTCGCCCATACCAGACCGGATTACTCAGAAAAGGTATTATAACTTGTTGAAAGATTTAGGTATGCAAATGCCAAAAAAACAGTTTAAATATTGTTGAGATAATTTAGTTAGTGCAACTTTTATTGCTTGTTTTGTTTTGTTACGATTTCAGACTATTGTAATTATTATTTGATATTGAATTTTTCAATGAAGTTTCAATAGTTTAACAAATATCATTTGTTCTGTACAAAATATTATTGTTTTGATGTTTTGGAACAGCATTAGAATTAGGTTTAAATCCAGTTTTATAATAATAATGTCAAGGCTGTGGTATACGTTGCCTGAGTGGGTTTTTGTTCCGATGGATAGTGTCACATCAAGTCGAGAGTGAGGTTTCTTTTATGTAAGCGTTCTCCATCGTAGATCGGTCAAGTGAAAACCTAATATTGTTTAAAAAAAAACAGCCATCATAATAATTACTGCGGAACTAAAGCTCGTCCCTTTCGAGTGCCAACTTAATCTGCGTACTCCATATTTTTTACTAGTCTTACGTTACAGATGAATTAATGAAATAGATTAGAAGAGACCGACTTCCAAAAACAATAACCATCGAGCCATTACTCGATTAACATCGTAATCGATGTACAGAAATTGACAAAGTCGTCGTCGATCAAAGGCGGTGCTTCAATAAAACAGATTGACTAATAATGAACACGATTCGATAATCGGCGCGATCTGTCGTGAGAACTTCTGACCGTTACGAGTTTTACAACTCGGACATGAGGCAGTCGAACTAGCGTGTATATATCGATGTATGGGATGTTATGTCGAACTTCACTAACTTTATGAAAAAAAAATCAATTTTCGCGTTTGGATTTTTATTTATAAAACAACAACTATTTTTATAAACTTATGTGAAAAAGAGCCCTTCACGGACTAAAACGATTAGTAGAAACAGTCACGTGCGTCACATCTCTTGGGGTCCCTAGATACTTAGATTTAAATCAGGCCCTTAGGCTCATTACCCTTCCGAGAAATGACTGGGGAGTAGATGCAAAAAGTTGTCAATTTAAAGGCAAAGTACTCGTAGTACTGTAGAATCGCCAATATCGATTGACGTCAATAGAGAAGTTGAATTTCAGCAGCATCAGCGGTACTAAAGTTGTAGCAGAGAGTATTTTCAAATACCAATGCGTGTTGTCAACGCGACGCGTGACCACAATGCTGGCGATTATTTAGCTCAAGATTGGCATACAACTACAATTTCAACTAGTATTCAGCGTAGTCAGCTGATTTCATGTCCCCACTGCTGAGACTCGTGTCTTTCCCTCACAAGAAGAGACAAGGCCATCGTCAAAAATTCTGCCTGAATGCAAGTCAACATGTCTGCGAAATTTGTTTTTTTTTTCAGGGTGGCGACCAACTCACAAATCTGCATTCGCCAAAGTACTCAGCGGTGTAGGTGGTATGTGAAACCGGAACTAGCTACGACTTCAACTTGAACTAAAACTTCGCTGAATACTCCAGGTAGGCCAATAGTTGACTCAAGATTTTGGCGGAAACGACTCCAACTCCTAATACTGCAAAGCGAAAAACATTTGGCGCTTAAATAGTATCTTCCATAAGCAACAGACCGAAAGAAGGGCAGTTGAATCCTAATCAATTTTCGAGCAAAAAATTGCATGTTACCAAAACCATGAGCTTACTTCGTGGCCCGATCACCAAACGCTCTCAAAAGAAACCACCTATTTCGGATTGGTCACGCAATTCGTCAATCAATTCACAGTCACCGAAGACGGTCGGAGTCCATTTTATGACAATTTATTACATAAAAAATAACATAAAAACTGCCCCTTTGCGTTCGCCGACCGAGTATTAATTCCTATAAAATTAATTGCGATGACAAATCCATTAATTGTAATTGCTCTCGGCTGGTTCCGTCATACAATCTGTATGCGATAGACGCGAGATGGATTAGACCCGCAATGACGTGTTTTGAAAATGACAGCTCTCATGTCATCTGCCAGTGTTCCATGATAGATGGTTAAAATAATGCCAAATTACAGTACATTTATTAAATTTCTGTAACAAAATGAAAGATTTACAACAAATTGTCAACTATATTTTTGGCAATTTTTGAAATCATCTGACGTTTTAAATACGTGTAATTGGTTGAGTTTTTCATGTGCCAGTTCACTTCGTTGTAAGTTACACGCTTGCTAATTATAGAGCAACTCAGTACATAGGTAAATTGAAACAGAAAGGTCGCAAACGTTACAATTTACTTAAAAATTTAGTTTTGAAAAGCTGTGGTGGCCTAGAACCTAGAAGTGAGTATTCCCGATTGAAAATTGTGAAGCGATTTTACATTCGAATCGAACTTGCTCCTCTGTTTTTTTAGGTGTAGATGTACATACATTTTTATTTTGTCATCGCCTTTGACTTTAATAGTGAATATACAAGATCCTTGATATCAGCATGTTCCTAAAATTTTTCGATGCCATTTATCATGTCTCAAGCCACATTGGGTCAGCGTTGTCGACTATGATCAGGGGACAGTCAACTTTACTATCTCCATGTAAGAGCCTTGAGCTCCGAGCCCCAGCAATGGAAACATTTATTAATAATAATAAATAATAAATAAATAAATATTGGTGGACAATTCACACACAACACCATCTGACCCCAAACTAAGCAAAGCTTGTGTGATGGCGGCCAGGTAGCTGATAAATACTTATATAGTTTTAAATACATACTTATTACACATAGAAACACCCAGACACAGTGCAAACATTTGAATTCATCACACAAATATTTGCACTGGGTGGGGATCGAACCCACGACCCTCGGCTTCACAGGCAGAGCTACTACCCACTAAGCCACAAGGCCAGTCAAATTATTGGGCTTATATGTATGCTTATGCACTTTTTTTTTTTTTAACTATTATAGGTTTTCACTTGACCGCCATCTCGCCTGATGTAAAGCGACGATGCGGCCTACGATGAAGCGTGCTTACCTAGAAGAAACCGATTCACTCTCGACTTGAAGACACCAATATTATAACTATCGGGGAAAATCCACTCAGGTAGCTCATTCCACAGCCTAGATGTTCTTATCACAAAAGTAGAGTCAAACCTCTTTGGTCTTTGGAACATCAACCATGAAACGATGACGCTTTCTCGAGCTACGAGCAGTCCGATAAAAAAAAGGGCAAGGTGGTATTAAGTTATGCAGATCAGTCGCGCACTCTCCGAAATGTATCCGATAAAAAACCGATAAGCTAGCAATTTTGCGGCGATGTTCAAGACTTTGAAGTCGTTTCCGCACAAGAGTATCATTGCCTATGAGCATGCACTCTACTTAGTCACTGGAAAATATAATCTGATTTATTGCATTATGTATTCAACAGAGTAGTTTAAAAACATTGCTGTTCAAATCGAAACATGACACCTAGTGCTCTGTAGCCTGACGTTAAGTCATTGTCATCCGATTTCATGTTTGGAAGTTTTATTGGTTGGTTATTTTGTTTTTTTTTTCTGAGTAAGTTTAATAAAATTAAATAGAATCAATGACAAAAAATAATGAAATAATTATTGTGGGTTTCATTCGAGTACTTATTCGAATGCGCTTAAGAACGCATATTTGCAAGAATGGTATTGTTTGTCAATTAACCTCAATCCTAAACGGCAAAGAAGTGTGCCGGTACGTTCAAAGCACTGTTATTTGTTAAAATAAAATTCAATGTCTTAAAAAATTATTCGAATAAACCCATCGAGATGTCCGTTACCTATTCGAAACTATTAAAATGTCTCGATGAACGACAAAAACGTTTTTATTCGAATCGGAGCGGGCGCAATTAAGTAGTATTTAATCGTTACCTATCGACTATTACTATCGATATAATAGTGCGTAACTAAAGCTTTTTATTAGCAACTATCGTTAATATTTATACCGAAGTCGACTTTTATATATTTCGTTCGTAATTAAATATTGGAGAAACTGTTAAGAACCCTCCACACATATTCGTTCCTTGCAGTAGAAACCTAAGGTCATGCAGAAATGATACAAAGAATAATGATTTTGTTTTATTACGTAGACTGGGCTACCGAGACATACTACGTCTGAGAGTAAGCCACACTCCAAACCATGACAGCACAGTACCACACAGATATTCAATCATGGATAGACTAAATCACTACCTAGCGCTGCACTGCGTTTGGCATCGAATAATGTCAAATGATTTATCTCTATACCCTGTAATTTCTCAAGAAACATTGCCCTTCAAACTTGAAAACAGTGATGTTAGTACAAATACCGTTTGGTGGTAGACCTACTATATACTTGACCTTGATCTGTGGCTTGCTAGCTAGCCTGTTCTTTCCTCTATATATTGAGATAGGTGCGAAAGGGATAGGAACAAAAGCATCTTTAGAAATTCCCGCGAAATACGACAACACTTAGAAAGCCCGATTCGGGCCTCGCGCCAGAGGGGTAATTTTTTTACGAAGCCCGGCTTGGGCCTCGTGCCAGTCGAGAGTTTCTGGCAAAGGATAGCTTGAGGCATTTCATCAGGCGGACTGTGCCAAGAGTCCTTCCAGTATCTACTAAAATTTGGTTTGAGAAATTCGATGTTTTTGACACTGTACTGCCACGGTAATGACGATAAACACGACCCTATCGTCAATCTAAAGGCGTTCTGCGTAATCTATTCTATGCATCTCATTCAAAATATCGTTTCAAACATAGATTTCACTTCTCTCTAAAATTTGCACAAATTTTTTACACGGTTTCAATTTGAAAAAAATTGTATAGTTGTGCAATCCACATACATGTCATAGGAAGACACGCCAATTAAGAAACTTAACAGTATTTGCCAATTAGTCGAAAGTAAATATCTCGACAAACAAGTCAACAGCGATTTAACCAGTTAGTTTTTTATTCGTCATAGTCAAAACATTAGTCAATCATCATGGAGAATTTGTGCCTAAACACGATTGCACAAACTCCGCGAGAGATGCGAAAAAAGGATTATATAGAATTGTAGTAATGCGCCAAGAGATGAAATTTTGATATTTTGACTTTTGTGTTCCCTAACTTTTTGTAGTGAAAACTTCTTTGCGTGCGTAAATTACTTTTAGGGTGAACAAAATAAAGGAACCGGCGTCACCACTTTCCAGGAGCTATTTGTATACTATGTATAAGGTACAGATAAAGTATATGTACGCGTATGTATTATGTGTACTTTTGCGAAGAACAAAAAGCGTGTAACTCGCGTCACCGTCACCGCACGCTTCCCATGACCTATGTATTTGTTTACTGTGTATATTTGTACATAAAGATACAGATAATTTATTGGTAAATAGCATTTACAAGTCAAAACAAAACATTAATTATTCAATAAAAACAAAAATAGAAATGTAAATTACAACACTATTATAGTCAAGAACAGTTACATAAAATATTTGTCACCAAAAAACTCTTTCAGCGAAAGATACTCGTAGATAAATATACCTCCGTGAGTTATTACTCCAGCTATGTAGGACGTATTGTGCAGTAGTATTACTTAGTGCTATATATTTATTTATTTATTATTCACTTCTGTTCGGCAGACGGAATGACCGCTAAAAATAGGTTAGAGCTCTACCACTACAGGTATAGTCTAATGTTAAGCGACTATTCGGTGTACGATGGAGCATGCTTACTTACAGAAGACATTGATTTGCTCTCAACTTGGAGACATCAAGATTGTAAAAAAGATATATGCGATCGAATTGAGAAACCTCCTTTTTTGAAGCTGGTTTAAAATGAACCAGGAAACGCATTCTATAGTCTAGATGTTCTTATTACTAAAGTAGAATTAAACCTCCCTATTCGAGTGGTTGGAAAGTCAATCTTGCCATGATGTTGCTTTTTGGAACCATAAGCATTGTAAAGTGTAAGGTCTGTTTTAGTATAAAAATTAACGTGGTTGTTACACATATTTATTAGGTAACAGTGCCAAACGGGCAAACATCGCGCGCGTACACTCTCCTTGAAAAGGCCGCCGGACGCGGCCGAAACTCGAGTCGGATTGAACGACCATATTACACGTGAGTTACCCGTTTTACCCAATAAATATATACATATGTGTAAGGTGTGTGTTTATCTCAAACCTTCAAAAGTTTTCTTCATAAATTACTTAAGAAGATAATAATATCTACCATAGGTAGTTAATACCTATAGTATTATAGAAGAGATCAACAGAAAGATTCATTAAATAAATACCATGTCAAAAGGAGTTTGAATTATTTCTATTTCTAACGTTATCAGCGTATATTACGTTGTTATTGTTACAGATGTTCATAAGCGGCACCTACCGCTTTCCATCAGCAGACCGTATAATTATTTATTTATTGTCAATCAGCCTATAAAAAAGAATTGAATTTATATTTTGAACAGCACTAAACTCTTGTTCTTGTACTTAAGTATAATATCTAAGCGGTTTAATCTGCCTCCATCTTTACTTATTGTTTGAGACTGAGTAAGGCACTACAAATTGCTTGGCTTACAACAAAAATTGTTTCGTCGTCGGATGCTATCGCTCTTTTGTCTTTTAAATTATTTAAATTGAGAACAATGCTCAGATCGTCTTTTGTTTACTTGCAGAAGTCTATTGTTGCAGTCACTTACCGGAAAATTACAGAGAACATTATTTACATCTGCGCGCTGTGTGCGTCCTACATGCTGCTATTGTCCCGATATCCCTGCCCGATGATTGGTCGACGGCCAATTAGAAGCGACAAATTCATAAAGCGGAACGTCCCATGTACCGAATACATGTTACGAATCCAGTAGGTAGCGTTTTCACGTCTGCAATTATCTTTGTCTTTCATACTCTGTGGTGCGGATAGGACTGGCTGGCAAAATTGTCGTCGAAATTTAAATTGGTCGTTATTCTGAATGACATTAGATCGAGTTTTGATTTGGAACGTGTAAGTTAAGATTGTATAGAAGCGACTGTCGTCACGGTTTGTGACTGTTGCTCCACCGTTTGTCCGAAGTTGCAAAAGCTATCGTAGGTAATGCGGTGTGATGATTACACTGATATGTGTAACGGAGTCTCTTTACGTGACTCCGTCTGAATATTTTTTTTCTTTACAACAGTCCAGTTAATAATGCGTCTATTTACTGGACTGTACCGTAGTCGAGTTCACGGTTGAGTGTTTCCTGTTTTTGAAGTAGGAAAGCTATCGTTTAAACGCTTTCAAATGTGATAGTATAATGCAATCGAAGCCAACAGTTTTATGTACATAACAAATATGTAACGAAGACGCTAATAGTAAATACATATATAACTACACTAGCTGACCCCGCAAACGTTGTTTTGCCTTAGTGAACAACCCTTGTCACTTAGGGGTATGAAAAATAGCTAGTAGCCGATTCTCATACCTACAGAATATGCATATAAAATTTGGTTAAAATCAGTAAAGCCGTTTCGGAGGAGTAAGGAAACAAACACTGTGACACGAGAATTTTATATATAAGATATACTATGTTGGTCACTTTATAAAAAAAAAAAAGACAGCACTGCGTATTTTTTGGATCCGTTTCTTCGAAACATTTGCCAACGTTGACACGATATCAACAAAAGCGCATAAATAATGATCCTTTGTCTACTGATTAAGAGTTTCAAATTCAGATTAATTAATTTCAGAGCTTAGCTTAATTATTTTTGATCTGAAAACTTCTTTAGGCGCGCCTAGACAGATTTTTCGTGGGGTGTGAATTGAATTCTATCGTCACGCTTAGGTATGATAAGAAATCTTCAAGTAAACTCGGGACCATGGCCATTGGTCATCTAGAAATGCATCAGCCAATGGAAAATGCTGAAAGAACGTGGCCTGGGCATCATGGCATGGACATCTAGAAATGCGTGAGCCAATGGGAAATGCTGACGCATTTCTAGATGGCCATGCCATGATGCCCAGGCCACGCCCTCCGGGTACACCCGTGTAGTTTCCAAAGTAAACTATCAAATTGTGAGTTATAAGTTTTCACTTCTATCGGCAGTGCCCATGACTGCCAATTTTTTTATTTTTTTATTGTGTAGGTATGTAAGTAAACATAAGCAGCTCGTTTTATATCCTCACTCCGATTTTTCCGGCCGCTATTGGTAGCCTGGGAGAAATCGCTATTAGCTATGAGGTCACCATATATGGCACTAGTCTTAAGTATTTTATTTTTTATAATAAAGCATAATAAAGTTTTCGGTGTCTCTGTCTGACTTGGGACTTTCCAGCAGAAGGAGAGAGTCAAATCCATCACATTGCTCAAGTGCTGGTTGGCATTTCATGCGTGTCTTCAAAAGTTGTCTTGATACTGTCTGGATTCCTTGCGATGTTTTCCTTCACCCTTAAAACTTGTATATCTGGATTACGAAAATACTCAAAGGTTTCAAACGTCGTTTGATCCTACGTTTGTAAAATCTAATGTTTTCGCGAAAAGTACTTAGGTAACTACGGACATAAAATGTAGGTAATATATATTTGGCTTGTATTTTTTTAGTTTCAATATTATTGTACAAGTACACACCTATGAAAATAAAATATATACCTATTAAAAAACAATAGGTACTTCAAACTAACAAAACGAAATAAAAATGACAATTAAACCTAAACTACCTGAAACAATCAAATACCTACCTAGATAAAATAAGAGCAATTAAATAATAAATGCATTTGAGAATAACAAAAGAATAACACTTATACGTTTACAAATTTAGATTTCCTCATAAACGAATAAATTTTGCGATTGTCAAATTCAAGTCCAAGGCTAAAAAGGCGAAACGACTCCAAAATTTCAACAAAACGAATGCCAAAGGAAAGAATGCGAGGTTCTTGGGTTTGCCTCGAGGCGATGTTATTATGCAAATATGTCGCCATAACCCAAAAGAATGTATGCACTTAGACGTCCTGGAATTCTATTGAAGATCAAACTCATTATTATTTAATACTAGAAGCATCCCGCGGTGTCACTCGCGTATCTCCTGATCTAGATATTTTCAATAGAATATCAACATACCTACTATCCTAGTAATATTTTATTATAAATGCTTTTTATTCCAGGAAAATAACTTGAACGGGAACTGTGCGGTAAAACCGCGGGGCACTACTAGTAAGTGGTAATTAAATAATATCTTTTTTTGGTACGGGACGATTTCCTAATGACGTTTTTCTTCATCGTCGAAGGAGTAATGAAAACTTTGCTTGAACGTTTTCTTTTTGGAAATATATTTAGAAGAAGAGGCGGGGTTCGCATCTACGACTCCATGCTTAGCACTTGAGTAATGTTGGCTCTGTTAAAAAAACATACTTATGCAGCCTAAAAAATGGTCCCACTGAAGCAAACAGGGGCTTTCTCTCTTGCAAGGAGATAATCAAGATCATAACCCGCTACTACTGCGGGCTGGTGGATGACGCACAACCTCTCGAAAGATTCTTAGTAGGTTTTCTCACTTTGTTTTCTTTTAGCATTACAGCTGGATGTGATGATTAACTTTTTTTAATAGTATAGTGACGAGACGAGCATGACATGTCCCTGATGGTAAGCAACATGCCAGCCACATAACTGAACAGTGACACGCAGCTAGTGGAACATGAAGTGTCCAAATCATAAAGTCAAAGTCAAAGTTCTTAATTGATAAATGTACAATTTACACGTCAATTAATAAAAAATTTAAACAAAAGAAAGGGCATACAAATTGTATACATTTTCAAAGTTTGAAATTATCACTTCACTGTATTTATTATTAGTTTAGTTGCATTACATTAGTTGTCATTACCTAGCACTGCGCTTATCACCCAGAGATCTAAGACATTATATCTCTAAGCCCTGTAATTTTTCTGGAAACATTGCCCTTCAAACCGGAATACAGTAATGTTTGCACTTTACTCCTTGGCGATACAATAACTGTCAAAGGTGTATTGTGTAAAAAGCAATAACTTGTGCAATTGTGTTTGAAAAAATACTCAAGAGTTGCAGGCGGCAATCGAAATTACGGCTTTATGATTGTAGCCAAGGCTTAAATTTAAAAATCTTAGGAATGCTAAAATTGTCGTCACAAAATGTGACGCGAATTTGACTCGTGGGAGATTTGGTTGAGGACAAATAGTCGTATATTCGTTTATGAATTTAAAATATGAATCACGCTGATGTTTGGAAAATTTCGTGAATATATCTCGATTGTTTTCAGATTTTGATAGTAATTGCGGTTAGAGCATTAAATATCTTGAGTATTTCAATCGCATTTTTAGACGTACATAAATATATTGTGGATGTTACAGTTAAATATTTTATGTTTGTTTTTGTAAATAAATAGTAATACCTACATAAAAATGGGTAAAAATTTTACACACTTTTTTTAACTAAGCGAAAGATACACGTAGTACCTACCTACTATGGAAACCAGAGGTGATAATTATAATATAGAAATATGTATGTATAATCGTTTAAAATACGTATTTATGGTACACAGAAACAAACTACGGCAGAAATCAACGTAGTCAAACTGCATTTTTTATTACATTGGGACTGCCCGTAGATCGAAAATGCAACATCGTTTCATGGTTGATATTTCAAGAGTTTGGAGTCAACTTTCGAAACATGAATATCTAGACTATGGAATACGTAGCCTTAGTAAGTATTCTCTAGTTGGAATTATCTGGACGTTTTCAAGTGTAGAGTGAATCGGTTTCGTCAAGGCAAGTACGCTGTATTCGTATTACCTAGACGCATCATCGCTTGGGACCGGACGAGATCGCAGTAAAGTGTAAACAGATTATTATAGATGAAAATAAACCAAAATAGGGCAGGCCAGAACTAAGGAGGACATGCAATGCCTAAGTTATCGCGGTGGGTTACAGTCTTCCCTCCCTCCTTGTTAGATAACATTTATGAGTCTTAGCAGAGGGATGATAAAGTGAAGTAGCCTATTAATGCTTTATATTAAAGAGGAACATTTTACAGAGAAATAGTTGGTAATCACTTTCATATACACTGTCCCATCTTGTTACTCCACACTTATTCTCGTTAGTGTATGAATAATTCAGATGCCTACAGCGTGGAACGGTCACAGAACAGTGCGACTAGCGGTCACCACCGTCGCTACTGCACAAACTTATCTATAACACATGAAGCATTACACCACATTACAATTCCCGAATAAAACGAAATCTCTACGATTGGTAATTATAGTTGTTTTTAATTCGCCAACGGTATAGATAAGTTGGTCGGTTTGCACATCGCATTGTATTAAAACACGGCTGAGATTACTTTTAGATAACCATCGGTGGCGGTCGCTGTTCTCCATAAAAGTAATTAAGGTTGTCGTTTGAGAAACTTAGATTTTGGGTGTAAAATGAAAAAATGTTAAGCGTATGTTAGAATAATTGAAAATTTAAAATATGCTCTATGTACCTAATAGAGTAATAGTGATAGCGTATGTTAGCCAATATAGACGCGACACTTACAAATTTAGTAAATGAAGCTTACATTAAGGTTCGTTAGTAAATTAAAGGCTTGCATAATTTCATCTACTTGGAAAAATCCGTTCAAGCAACGCATTCCACAGTCTAGACGTTCTTATCACAAAAGTGGAGCCTTTGGAACGTAAACTATGAAACTATGTCACTTTTTCGTTCTACTAGCGGTCCGATAAGTAGAACAAAAGCAAGGTGGTCTTAGATTATGCAGATGATGAATAGAGTACGGTAAGTACGTTTAGAATGCTTTCAGGCATGCTCTATATTGTGGCATGATAGGTATAGTTGTGGATTTAGATATTTAAATGCTTAAAATGCAGTATAGCTAACGTTCGATTTTTTAAGATTAACATACAAAACTAGCAGCATGACTCGGCTTTGCAAAATTACTAATTGTTAATCTGAGCCATTCTGAAAACCCCTTAAAGACATACACAAATTTCACATAAATTGGTCCACTTGCTTAGCAGGTTTGACTTGTCTTCGATCTTATAATATTTTCGACGCTGTTTGACATCACAAATATACGTTGATGTCATCATACTTACTCAAAAATGTTATAGGTTTTTGGGTCACGTGAGCCTTGACTCAACGTCTATCAGCACTGCAGTCAGATACTCCTAAGCAGGTCCATTATCGTGATAAGATCAATTTCAACGGTGAAGTCACGAAAAACTTGATGAATAGAAGCCGGGGGCATTTCAGAAATGAAGTCTTGCCATTTTGTTATCTTGATTAATACTTCAATAGTGAAGGCATTAAAATTGTATTTACCGTCTGTGAAGGATTCAAATACAAAGTTGTGCATAGGGTGTGTTAAATCAAAGAGAGCGTATTGTGTTATTTGGTATTTTAAAATAACTACAAAATTAAAGCAGTTGTACTTACCATTGAAAAAATATTTCTATGGATGTCTACATTTCAAAAGGTAAGGATTTGATCATCTTGCATGATGGTAAGCGATGGTGCGATCTACGAAAGAATTTAGGATACAACAAAGGATAAATCGATTTCCTAGAGAGTTGAGAAAACCAGACAATATCATTAGTAGTGGTTCCTAACACTACTCTTGGCAGAGTCCGCCTGGGGCAGGACCACACCCATTGCCAGTTATTCAAACGCCAAGCACTAATGTGTAAACATTACTGTGTTCCGGTTTGAAGGGCAATGTTTCCAGCGAAACTATAGGGCTTCTAGATATAACAACTTAGATCCCTGGGTGACGAGCGCAGTGCAGTGCTAGGTAATGATTTGGACTCTTCATGTTCCAATAGCTGTGTGTCGCTGTGCTGTTATGTGCCAGGCATGTTGCTTACCATCAGGCACATGTCCTGCTCGACTCGTCACTCTTTATTTAAAAAAAAATAGATTAGGGAATATTCACTCAGGCAACAGCCAACACATCGTTAAAGTATCTACTGGTAAGATCTGGGTAGTTTTTTATCATAAGTATGCATTTACATCGATAATATTTACATTAAGTATCATTTCAGCAAACTAGTTTCCAGTGAAACGGTATTTCTTATTACTAATGAATAACCGATCTACTTATACCAATTCCACAGTACAAGTTCTACAACACTCAGCTAGATGATATCTATCGTCTATTTTTTTTATTGTATAGAGTGACAAGACGAGCAGAACATGTGCCTGGTGATAAGCAACATGGCTGCCCATAACAACACAGTGACACGCAGCTATTGGAACATGAAGGGTCATCATTACCAACTCCAACCAAATCATTACCACTTGCACTGCGCTCGTCGCCCAGAGATATAAAGTGTCTTAGCCCAGTTATTTCTCTGGAAGCATTGCCCTTCAAACCGAAACACATTAATGTTTCCACAGCGTTTGCTTGGCGGCAGAATAACTGGCAAAGGTGCGGTATTTCCCCAGACGGATTCTGCAAAGAGCCCTACCACTACAAATCATTTATAGACATCCAGGTTGTGACTATCGAGAAACACAGAGTTAGCTGTAGGCTTTTTATTACTAAGGTAGTATAGAGTGACGAGACGAGCAAAGCATGTCTGACCGTAACACTACTGTAACACGTAACAGCAGTTATTAGAAGATGACGAGTCCAAATCATTACCTAGCACTGCACTCATCGACCAGACATATAATATTATCTTCATGTAATCTCACTTAGTAATCTCACTGGAAACATTGCCCTTCAAACCGGAACACAGTAGGAGTTTCACTGCGAATGATAATTGTGTATTGTAATGCTTTCCTCGAATTTTAGGTTCTGCTATTTCACTAAGTGCTGGTTCTTCCCATAACTGGAGCATCCCTTCAATTTCCTAATCCTCAAAGAGCCCAGTAGTCGTAATTGCAGCGTTTAAGTTTAGAATTTCCAAAATTGTTACCAAATCATTCAGTAAATCACAGTTATAATTAATAACATTTAAAGTTAGGAACACTGATAATTACATCTGATCCGTGGATTACGATCCAGCCTGTAATCTTTTGCAATTTTCTCTTAATCGCTTCACTTTTAACTTCACCAGTTCAACTTGACTCTTATCATTTGACGAGTTTTGTGGAATTGGAACGAGCTTGCGTGGTTTATGGGGGTCTTTGGAGACTGGCTGATTGTTAAGCGGTACCTCGAGACATTTGGACTTATGTGATAATGCTAGGGCGAAGAAGAAATTTGATAATTCGCGGTTAGAACGATCGTTTTAATCATAAGTTGGGTCGTATTGTTAGTGAATCATTTATAGAACAGGAGTGGGGTAGAGCGGCTTCGTTTTATTTTTTTAAAGCAACGCTTTCGGTTTTATTGTGTCTTAGTTAGATAAGTAGGGATCGCAATATAACGTGATTACAATGGTTTTTTGTTAATTCAGAACCATAAAAAAGATAACTTATGAACTCAACTTTACCTGCTAATGTAAGTCAAATCTAATTACTGTTTTCAGTGCAGTCAAAACAAAACAATAAAATGACTGAATGTCTCACAATTCGGGGCTATGTAAATAGCAATTAACTTTGAAAACACAGATTTGTTATTTTATAATAAGTAGCTATTTATTTAGCTTGCCAAAACAAAAGTACAAAATGTAATTTCAACTGTCCATGATGATATATGTGTTAATTTTGAAGATTGTCATCCTCATCAAAAATTGAATCGATAAAAATCACTTTCGATCGCCTATTGATGAAAAATTACCTTAGAAAATGTTGTTTACACACAGCTATTTAAAGCTATCTAATCAAAGTATTCTAAAATAGATACCGACTCCACACCTTTTCTGTGGTTAAGGCACCACGACCATTTATCACAGACCCGTCAAAATCTAATTGTCCCGCCTCGCTAACCGCCGCATTGTGACCGTAATTATGCCCTTATTTTTTATACCGACTAAATCGATTTATAAAACTTTTTTATTCGAATAGACAATCGAGAGACGCAATTTACGACGAATTTTTCGAATATTTTTATGCGATTTTTAAAGTGAGCGACGGTTCCAGTTAGTTGTTGAACTGCAAAAAATTGTTTACAATCTTTTGTAATTTTGAAATTGACGGTTAGAGGTAGGTGTAATTTGTGATTGTTAAAAAACTTCATAAAACGACAAACAGTATAAGTAATAAAAAACAAAGGTTTAGTTCATATTGTTTTAAAACCAAATGCTTTCTGTACTTGTTCTTTATAAAAATTCACTTATTTGCACGGTTAATAAAGTAGACGATGATATTATGATTGAAAGTTTTGGTTATTTTTTTTTTTGATTAAAATGTTCAACATACATTTTGACCTTGAAAAGTTCCAGATTTCTATCTCTCTGGAAGCAATGATTTCGGCTGTTTATTCTATGTCAGTTCCATAAACTGTGTTTTTAGGGACATAAAACAAATCCAAATATCTTTACATCCAAAAATTGGTCGCATTTTCGATTACATTATTAGTTCGTAAGCGCTTGAATTTTTTTTAGACTTTTATAATTGATTAACCGCTTGTTTCTTAAAATGTAATACACAACCAACAATATGGGTATCATATGAAAGAGCTTAACTAGAAGTATGATTTTCACTAAAACTAACAACACTAACAAAATTATAACTAAAAACTTTGATAAGTTGTCGTAATCGATATGATCTTTAGCTGAAAGTTGTATCGCGAATAAAATAAATTTTCAATTTTGTTTTGGTTAGGACAACAGGTAACGTACGAACTATTTTATTCTACAAATATGATCCAACAGAGTGCCAAATTTCAGCTCGATCCCTTCAGTTTTAACCACCTGATTGAGCAAAAAATATTCAATATTTTTGAATATGAATTACCAGTTGTATTCGTATACCGCGTTGTAACTTACGGCTTGAAAACCAAGAACTTTACGATTTAAAATATCCTTCTATCCTTCTAATTTTATAAATGTCAATGTATGGATGTTTGGATATTTGGATGTTTGTTGCGCAATCACGTCCTAACGTATGAACGGATCGGGTTGAAATTTGGAATACAGATAGATTATAGTCTGGAAAAACACATAGGCACACGGGAACAACGGAAACGGGAACTTCGCGGGTAACACCGCGGGGCGCTGCTAGTACGACATAAATATAATTTCATACAATTCGGATCAGCTGTTACAACAAACAAACTTTACACACTTACTAAAACAAACCTTTAGTAGCTCACTAGCAGCACCCCGCAGTATTACGTGTGTATTTCCGTTCACGTTATTTTTCCGTAATAAAAAGTATTAAGTACTTGTGCTAATCCAGATCATAGTCTAACAGGGCTTCAAATTAAAACCCGAAACGTTTAAACGTTCCGACGTGATTGAGCAATAAACATCTAAACATTCGAATTAACAATATCAGTAAGAAATAGGATTGTGATTGCAAAAGGTTTTTTTCTGTAATCTACGCTCTACTAAATCACCAAGTTTCGAAATCTCAGCAGTAGTGCTTCGTAAATAGGGTTTTAAGTGTAAATCAGTAGATGTTATCATCCGAGGCTACGCTTACGGTACACAATGCAGTAGGCAGGTCTGATGGGCTGATGCACGATTCCGTAGATAAATTGCTACCAATTTAATAAAATTACATGGTTTTAATGGCGTCCCGGGCAACAATAGGCGTTCCTAATAGTCTCTATTCTTATTTGGGGGATGAACCGGCAGCAGGAGTCGGGGGTAACTATTAGTTTACGGTAGGTATGTTGGGAAAAAATGTAATCAGTTAAAACTTAATGTATCCATCGTTAGAACTCGGGACTTTTTCACGATTTTTGTAGTGGTCGCACTCTTTACAGATTCCGCCTGCGGAGTACCATACCTTTGGCAGTTATTCTGATAAGCAGTAATGTTCTGATATTACTGTGTTCCGATTTGAAAAGAAATGTTTCCAGAGAAACTACAGACTGTATCCCAAAGAATTCGATCCGTTAAGCCGTTCCAACTTCCAACGTCATTGAGTGACAAACTTCCTAAAATAAAAGTAGTAGCAACCCGCAATTTCACCTACGTAGTTTCTTATCCCGTTATTTTTCTGAGATAAAAACCAGCCTCTGTATTATTGCAGATTATTATCATTTTTTTTTAAACTAAAAAATGACGAGAGGAGCCGGACATGTGCCTGATGGTAAGCAACATGCCTGCCACATAACAGCACAGTGGCACGCAGCTATTGGAACATGAAGAGTCCAAATCATTACCTAGCACTGCACTGCGCTCGTCACCCAGAGATCTAAGTTGTTAAATCTCTCAGCCCTGTAATTTCTCTGGAAACATTGCCCTTTAAACCGGAACACAGTAATGTTTGCACATTACTGCTTGGCGGTAGAATAAATGGCAAAGGTGTGGTACTTCCCCAGGCGGACTCTGCTAAGAGTCCTACAAATATCAACATACATGTACGAGTATCAAGATGTCTTCGGTAGTTTGTACTTGAAAGAATTCAAACATCCATACACAAATTCGCATTTGTTAAACCTATTTACGAGTATTATTGTATAGGTAGGGTTCTATGCGGACTCCAGTAGGTACCAAGCCAGTAAATCTACCGCCAAGTAGTTATGTGAAAGCGTTACTGTGATCCACTTCGAAGGGCAAAGTTTCCAGTGAAATTACAAAGATAAAACATCTTATATCTCTGGATGACGAGCGCAGTGCAGTGCAAGGTAATATTAGTAATTATTTGGGGGTTTTGGGGTTTTTGGGGTTTTTTCTTTGCTTAGTTTGGGGTCAGATGGTGTTGTGTGTGAATTGTCCACCAATATTTATTTATTTATTTATTAATGCGTGTCACTGCGCTGCTTAGGGGTAGGCATGTTGCTTACCATCAACCTCACGTCCTGCTCGTCTCGTCACTCTGTATAATAACAAAATAAAATATTAGTAGGCTAGGCAGTAGGATTAGTTGGATAGGATACTAAAGCATTGCATCACGCCAGTGCTTATTAGTATTATAGTTAGTAACCAAAGAGATCTGTTCATTCTTCTCCAACACGACTCACCACGATCGTTACACAAATTATTCTAAATTACAGTAAAATGCTGCACTAAATTATGTTGTTAGAAAACGTTTACATTACCGATGTTTCCGACATTTCACATGTAGACCGGGGAGTCATTGTTTTGTCAACAATTTCTCAGTTTCAAACGGTTATATTTAACTTCATCTGGCTCTTAAAATACATTTAACAATTTTTGTTTATTAATTGATCTGAAATTTGCCAAAACTTGGCAGTCATTTGAGGCAGAATTTAAAAACATTTAGCTATTAAAATATTAGCCGCTTGTTTATCCATTGATCTGGAATTAGGTACCAGAAAAAATTGGCAGCCATTGAGACTGCTGTTAGAAGTGAAAACATATAACTGAGAATCTTAGTATAAACACCACTAATGTTACAAAATACGATGATACATGTATAGCTACAAATATATTGGTAAGTATTTCGCATGTCGGTAATTCGAACACACCCTTTTAACTACCCAAAAAAACGTCTAAAGAAAACCTCCCTCAAACGCTCCCTCGAAAACGCTCCTGATTTCCGCCACCGCTCCGACGTTATATTAACATGTCGGTGATGATATTATTTGTACTGATTTGATAGATTATTTTCTGTTCTTTCTTCACCAAGTTTCGATGATTTCATTACGTTTTTAATACCTCATTCCTCAATGATACTTTACTTCTTGTTTAATTTAGTAATGGCGTCTTTTATGGTTCCATTCAGGTTAATTTATGAGAAAAACAACGTGATAATAAATATTAACTTATATCACGTTAGGGAAGCTCTATCGGGAAATTATTGGGATACGAAAGTAAATTTTAATTAATTACACAAATATTGGGAATGGGAATCAAACCCACGACCTTCGGCTTTGCAGGCAGATTTACTACTAACAAAGCCACTAGGACAGTCAATGTTGTTCCTGTTAAAACCAAGAAGAGAAAAACCATTTTAATTTCATAATTTTGTTTTGAGGAGGTAGTACAAGAATTTACTCTGAAAACTATGTCCTGCAAATCATCTTATGTTATGGGTGACGAGCGGAGTGCATGCTAATGATTTCGTTATGATTTCGACTCTTCGTGTTCCAATAGCTGCGTTACCACGTTGTTTACCATCAGGCACATGTCCTGCTTTTGTCGTCACTCTATACCAAAACAATCTACTTGAGTCTGTGTTGTCCGATATGTAGGCTTTATAGTACTGAGTGGCTGTCTGTACACTTTGTAAAATCAGTCTGGGGAAGTACCACATCTTTGCCAGTTATTTTTCCGCCAAATAATTATAAATTCTACCTTACTCCATTTGGAAGTTTTGTAAACTTCCAGAGAAATTAAAAAAAAAGAGATGAATATAAGCTACATCTCCGGTTAATAACCGGCTGCGCAGTCGGTGATTTAAAACCTTCAGATTCAAGTAGTTTTCTTGCACTGTGCTGTTACGGACTGGACATGTTGCTAACCATCAGACTCATGTCTTGATCGTCACGGTAAATTTACCAAAACATCTACTTCACGATAACTTATAAAAAAAATTGATACGAGTCTTTAAACACAATAAGATAACATAGCGAAGAAGCACATCACGTGCTTTTTTGGTGGCATTTTTCAATCTACACTTAATAAACGTGCTGCTTCCTACTCCTCGTTATTCTACATCGGACAATTCGCGACCAAACAGCAACATACATCACATAAAACACTCCATAATCTTTTAACAATCTCCCAATATCAGTTCCCCACCAACAACATTGCGACGAACATACAAAATAAAACACACAAAACTGATTAGATTCTCGTTTGACTCAGAGAACAGTTCCAGCGACTATCAATCACCTCGTGGGACTCTAATTATAGGGATTAAGGGTGGGACCCAGGGCTCAGGTAATGGGCCCCAGTCGGTTCTTTAATAGCACCGAAACGTAGCTCGTCCCGTGGATACAAATTAAAGAGTTTTTAATCGAAGCTGTACTGCACTGACGTCCATTAATTTGGTATGTGATGCTGATCAAAATAGTATAAAAAACATTATTGTATTCAATCTATTGTCATATATGATTCTACAGTTAAAGGTTTTATAAAAACGCCTCAGAAGAAAGACGCGCTCAAAGCTTTTCTAAATATGGATAAGTGCACTGCAATTTATAATGCTTAAACGCTGTATAATTAGTAAATTAAGATATAGGCCTTCTATGGAGTAGGCATTAACTGTAACAAGTTAGTTTTGCAAGAAACTGTGGTGGCCTAATGGCTAGTGCAATTCACTGGCCTGGAAGAGATCGCTTTCAGCGATATTGCGCCCATTGTCGCACAAATTTACTATGTTTTGTTTATTTTTGATATGTATATTTTTTTTGGTGTGTCAATAAAGAGTATATCTATCTAATTCACAACCTTACGTCTTAGGTTCGAATTGCGTATTTTTTACAAGTTTGTCATCACCTTTCATGGCTTAACGGTGAAGGAAAAACATTGTGAAGAAACCAGCAGGTTCCAAGAATATTTCGATGTCATGCATCATCCATTATTAACCCGTACTGGATTTTGGATGCCTTGACTCTTTCCTTTCGAGAAGTCTCGAGTCCCAGCCGTGGAAACGTTTAGAGAACTGGTTATGTTGTGGAGTACTGCTCCCATCTTTGGGATAGCTATACCAAATACTAATTTAAGGCTCTAGAGACGATTGAGAGACTCGACAGGAGGCTGATAAACGACAAAACTTTAGTTAGATTCCGATTGCAAAGCTTTGAGCTTCGAGATCGTTTTCTTGTCGATATTTTATCGGATACATTTTGGGGCTTGTTCGCAGGCTTCGTTTCTTATAACTTTGGTCCGCCCCCTTCCTCTTATTATCGGGCTACCAGACAAACAAAACGTCATCAGTCCATAGTGTTCATGGTGATTCTTGGAGTTTGAACAAAGCGCTTTGAAATCATAAAAAAGACATTTGTTCTGCAAAACTGTGTTTCCCGATGGGTATCATTTGGGTGTCTTAAATCTTGAGAAAATGCTCCATCGGCATCGGCCGTTTTACTGTTTACCATTAACAATTAGTGACGAAAGGTTAGCCATATTGCAAAAAAAATTCTTTATTTTTTGGTCGATTGAAATTGGTCAATATTTTCTCCACCTAGCCTCAATCCCAACGTCTGCTGGGCACTACTAAGTCGAAGCATACTCTGAACTTCACCATACTCTAAGGACATTGGAAGCATATTTGGAGCACACTCGGAGCGTACTAAAAGTATAGTAAAAAGGCGCCTCGTACCTCGGCTTACACCGATGCCGTTAGACGAACTCTGTAATCAATCTGGCATCTGGAAGGCATCGTAAAAAAATCTCAACGGAGGTAAACTCATAAATACCCGTATATAGAGCTAATAAGCTACATCAAATTTAACAATATTGTGACAGTATCGATGGAGTACATACCTATTCGTATTCATAAAAGATAAATTAGCTAATATAATCAAAATAGATTGAACATCCACCGTATACCAAACATTTACGGAATACACAAACAATAAAACCACAAAAATCACATCGCGTTAATCAAAAATATCCCAACCATTCATGAAAACACGGGCGCTAAGTTAAAACAACATAAAATCGCTGTCAATACTCATTATAGCCAAAAATAACGATGACAAAACACGGTCGACAAGCCCTGTTAGAACGATGCTTTCATATCACCCCCGAAATAGAACAAATTGACAGATGACAAATAAGAATGTTCACACTACGACTAAGGCACAATACTAACCAGCGAACGTAGACCTATTACCGTTTTGGCGTTTCAAAGAACTAACCGCTGTATTTTGTTTTTTAGTGTCTTTCAATTTAGAATAAATCAGTGTCTTCTGAGTAAATTCTTTGTAACTAAGTTAAAGTTAAGTTAATAGGTAAGAAAAAACATATTTTGATTCGATATCACTTAAATTTTTTACAAGTTTTTGACTTGTATAAACATAGAGCAAAAGCTAACAGTAGTTTGAATTGAACTCAGTCACTACAAAAGTCAATAAAATGACAAAGGACTTAACAGTACAGTCATCTGTACCAAAACAGCATTATTGCAATACATTAGATTTAGTACATTTTTATTTCTTTCAATAGATTTGACTTGTTTATTATTTGACATTACAATCCATGAACATCTACGTCCGTGCATTTTATCAATAAATACAAAAGCTAATAAACTTAACAATTACGATTGTATTTACAAACATTTTGCTCAACAAACGTCAATTTTGACCAATTCTTAATTTTTTTTAGTTTTAATGGCTCACTTTTTGAGTTCTTGGACTGAAACGGTAAGCGTTTGAAGCCTTACTGACGTTGAAAGATAGAGAGATCTTGTAAGCTTGGTCGGTATCAGTAAATATTTCTACCACAGCTAAATGTGATAAAATATATCAAGACATTGTCGTTAATATAAGATGAATGGCAGCGAGACGGTAACACATTCCTCTAAAGAGATTAGTATGGATGTTTTGTAAACATGTGTTAGGAATAATGTTTTGTTGTCGATTTGTATAGCGTCTAAATGAAGGTGCTTTCGGTAAGTTACAAAGTAGTAAGTAATTAGTTATAGCTTTTGTTACTGTCTAGTTTAATTTTGTTTTTAAACTTTCGCGATTTGTACACTATATGGAAATGTTACTTGACTTATCAATCTAAATTATTAATTATTTAATTACCTTAACGTTTTGGCAGCGTCACAAACACCGTGGTCACGAAAAGACTGAAGAGATTGCGGGTCGTATCTTTGAGGAATGAGATCATTTAGTTTCAAAAAATTACAGGGTTGCCACCACGTACTTATGTTCTTTAATTTTGTAACTTGATAGGCAACACGATTGACCATGGTAACACATAGTACGGTGCTATATCACTGTTTTAGCATATGAGGTCCATATCAGTGCTTATCACTACACTGCACTCTTTGTCCTGTAATTTCTCTGAAAACACTACCCTTTTAACCAGAACATGGTAATCTTAGTTCTAGTATGTCATATTGTTTGAGGAATGTCCATAATAAACTCGCACGTCCAGAGTGAATCTATTTATTTCAAATAAGTATGCTCTAATGTAGGCTGCATCTATAGACTTAAAAATCCAGTACGCAAAAAAAATATTGTCAACAAAAAAAACTTTCAGTAAGTACTTCACATCCAAATTTACGTATTAATTTTACATAATAAATGAATATCAACTTATTCTAATAATGAAATTGGTTATAATTTCAAATAGGTACTCTTTGACAATAAGTTATTTATTGACCAATTACTGTTATTTTTTTTAAATCTGCCACATCTCACAAATTTAAATACGACGTCAGTGTTCACTTGAAATTCTGCAGGCTGTGTAATACCCGTCCTCCAAAAGTTTTTCCAACAAACATCAAACAGAAAACACTGCTCCGCCGCTGCCCCGACACTACGTCACCACATTAGCGTGTCGGTGATGCGAACGTTTAAGATTTCTCCAAAAACCAAAAATTGCTCAATACGTATTCACTTCAAAAAGACCCAAGAAAATTCAGTAACAATTCATTCAACCACCGCATTCCCCAACTACCATCCCACTAAACACATGACGGATCCCCGACAAACGGGTCCAGGAAAAAGGGAGCAACCAAGACAAAGGGCACCGAGGTCGACCCTCAGAGTGCATGGGTGTGGCAAGGACTTAAATTTTCGCATTGACAGCCGAAACGACCTCAAGGGACGGCCAGACGTGCTCTTAGTGCCTTTATACGTTATGGTTAATGCGGAAAGTGGTTTACGAGTTGCCCGTGGATTCTGAAGAGGCAAACTCAACGCTGAACCCAGCGAGCTCGTGCCCATTGTAATTGGGTCTAGAGTTAATCATTGTTCTGCAATCTGCGGGGCCAATTTATTTTGGACGATCGAGATTCCATCAAATACTCATAGACCTGCGTATATATATTATACAGATGTTACGAGAGTGGATGATGGGTGCAGTGTCTTTTGCCAGAATCTTGTAAGGCAAACTCAACACTGAACCTAGCCAACTCATGTCTGTTATTACTGGGGCGAGGATGCGTCCTCACTCTTCAACATTCAGAGACCAATATATTATGGACTGTCCGTGATGCCTTTTATTATGAATATACTATAAAATATTGCAAATACGCGGTTGTTATGACCCTGGATGACGAGTGTAGTGCTAGACAGTATTTTAGACTCTGCATGTATAGGTATGCAGAGATAAGACAAATATTATTTACTAATATTACTCTACGGTTTTACCCACATAGTTCCTGTTCTCTGGGATTCAAACTTACTTTAGTGTTATTCCAGACTACAATCTAACTCTGTTCTAAATTTCGCCCCATCCATCTAGCCAATCTGCTGATGCAGGTTTAGTTATAGAACCAATCAACTATCTCATTCCACAATAGGACGACATGAAAGGCATAGTAAGATTCGGAACGTGTTCAAAAATAGCTGTGTTTCACTGCACTGTTAAGGGCAGCCTGTTGTTTACCATCAATTGTATACTTTGCTTGTCCCATCATTGTATTATAAACGTCCTAAGTTCAGATTATGGTAGCTACGAGTTTTATGTTGGGCCGAATCTGCGAATTTGCTTATACAGAATCGACCGTCTTCACAGTTAGCCTGAGAGGTAGGCAGGTACTGTAAATACTTTCGTCTTTTACAAGTTGTCTTTATGAGTGCAATTCACAAATTCACGTCAAGCTTTGATGTATGTACCTACAGTGTGCACCTAGTCTATTCTAATTGAAATAGTAGGTACCATTGTATTATGACGGTTAGGAATAAACCCAATGTAATTACGATCGAATATTTTGACTTACGACTTGATATCGAAATATTTTATCGATCCTGATTATGTCGAGTAAAGGAAATCAATACTTGAATCAATATGTTTGGTGGAAGATTTTGACTTGTCTGTAAGTTTTCTCAGTGCGTTTTGGTCAGTGTGTATAGAGTATTCTGACTGAAGTGCACTTGGGAAAAAAACTTTTAGTATAGTGTGACGGGACGAGCAGGACATGTGACTGATGGTAATCAGCACGAATGCCCAAATCAGCATAATATCAAGCAGCAATTGTAACATAAAAAGTAAAATCATTGCCTAGCGTTGTACTGCGCACGTCATCTAGATATATAAGATGATCTATCTCTATGCCCTGTAGTTTTTTCTGGAAGCATTGCGCTTCAAAAGGGAACGCAGTGATGTTTACACATTACTGCTTGGTAGTAGAATAACGGAAAATGGTGTAGTACTTCCCTAGGCCTCCACAATGGTATCACACCCAAGAGTTTTCTATCTATACATATATCTATCTAAGTAGTACCTATATACTATGTATGAGAAAGATTAACTCATATATCGGCCAAATTCCTTAAAAAAGATTACCTTGACGAATTCGAATTCAAATTTTTAATTCAGTTAAAAACAAGGACCAAGATCTAGATTGGCTCGTATGACGTCATCAATATTCGTTGTGATTGATGTCAATAAATTAAACTGTTTGTTATTGTCGTCGAGGAGACGAAGGGGTTTATAATCTTGATTTATATCGTCTAATTTATAAAATTACCATAACAATGGGAAGATCAAATAAATGTACGGTCATATCTTACATCAATTCTCATCACTTGTATTATTATATATACAATCTCGATTTATCTAAATATTTACACCTCGAAATATATTTTAATTCACCCGTTTATTTTTAGTTAGATTGATAACGTATTTTTTGTTATTGTCCTCATGCTAAAATAAGACTAAGTAAAATATTGATGGGTCTGCATTTAAAATCACAATTTTTTTGGACTATTATGGGTTTATAACTGCTATTTCACCTGATGTCAAACAACGATGGGGTCTATGATGAAGCGTTCTTACTTGGGAGAAACCAATTCACTCTCAACTCGAAAACACCAAGATTGTATCCATTGCGAATAACTTACTCAGCCAACGCATTACATAGCATAAAACGTCTAGAGTCTAGAGTCTGAAACATCTAGTCTCTAGACGTTTCAGACTCTAGACTCTCTAGACCTCTAGACGGTATCACAAAGGTAGAATCAAACGTCATCATTCGAGTCTTTGGAAAATTAACCACAAAACAATGTCAGGGGTTTTCACCGTTGAGCCAGTAGTTACTAAAAATTTCTACACCTGCACTTGAATAAACACAGAGGTGAGAGGTGAGAGGTGCAGGTGGGATTCGTACCTACGCACAATTTACATTTAATACACACAATTATTGTAAATTGGACGTTATCGTCACTACGCCATAACGGCTTTTAATAATGTACATAGTTATATTTGCAAATATTCAAGGTGTATTGATTTCATACGAACTCAAAGTTACAAAGTTAGCTTAAACCAGATATCGTGATACGGCGATGAAACTATGCTACTAATTACCAATACTTATAGCACAGTATAAAGAAATACTACGAAATATGATTTATTATACTGTGCTTCTAGTGTTCTAGTATGCTACATAAGAATCAATTAGAACGTCTAGACTGTGGAATGAGTTGCCTGAATGGATTTTTCCCGATCGTTAAAATCTTTGTGTCTTCAAATCGAGAGTGAATCGGCTTCTTCTAGGTAAACACGCTCTACTGTAGACCGCATCGTCGCTTAACATCAGGTGATATGGCGGTCACCTATAAATGTTACAAAAAGCAATAATATACGATTGTGCTGCTGCAGGTAAACATACAAGACTAATGGCGAGGACTGTATCGACACAGACTCAATAATAAGTTTGACACGTCAACGTCCTAAATGAAATAAGATTGGCTATCAATCAAGTTATACAAGAATTAGTTGTATTGTTCCTTTGGCGCTCCCTTACAAATGAGGTCCCTTTGACTGAGTCGGATATTTTGACAGCCGGACTAAGGTCACGGGTCACTGGGGCTTATTGTTTGGGGAGCAAAAGAGATTTGATGTAAGACAAGGAAACTTTGAATGTGTTTCTTAAGCGGTGATGTTTGATCAGCGATCGTATTGTAAGCGGGTTTTAATCTACAGGCAATGATTATTTTTTAGAAGACATTTCGTTTTATAATTAATTCACGAGTAACTCACGTGTTATGTGGTCGGTTCAGTAGGACTTAAGTTTCCTGGCAGTAGGTATTTTTTCTTTAAAAAAACAAAATTATGTTCAATAATCATGAATTTAAGATAGTGTGATTAACAAAATAAGTAATTAATTTACTTTGTGGTTGAGATGTAAAAATCCTATTATGAAAGGCATATTGCATTGACTTACAACAAAGCAGTTTTATTTTAATACATACATTTGCATGCCGAAGATGCAGATTATAGAATAGAATAGAAAACTCTTTTTAGGGTTCCGTAAAACGTAAAAACGGAACCCTTATAGATTCGTCATGTCTGTCTGTCTGTCTGTCTGTCTGTCTGTCCGTCCGTATGTCACAGCCACTTTTTGCCGAAACTATGAGAACTATACTGTTGAAACTTGGTAAGTAGATGTATTCTGTGAACCGCATTAAGATTTTTACAAAAGTTTTTTAAAAAAACAAAAATTAGGGGTGCCCCCCATACTGAGAACTGAAATTTTTTTTTTTCATCAAACCTACACTTGTGGGATGTCTATCGATAGGTCTTAAAAATGATGTTGAGGTTTCTAATATAATTTTTGTCTACACTGAATAACTTGCGCGAGAGACGCTTCCAAAGTGGTAAAATGTGTGTCCCCCCCCTCTAATTTCTAAAGTAAGAGAATGAAAAAACTAAAAAAAATATATGATGTACATTACCATGAAAACTACCAACGAAAATTAGTTTGAACTCGATCTGATGAGTAATTTTTTTTTAGTACGTCATAAATACAAATACACTATTATTAAAACTTCGATCAAAGTTACAACGAACTACAAGAACTATGTGTACTATGTATATTATGTTACATGCTGGAACGGAACCCTTCATGGGCGAGTCCAACTCGCACTTGGCTACTTTATTTTTTAAAAAGCGACACATACATACAAAAAACAAAATCACAAAAGAAACTTAAAGATTACTCATCTATACTAATATACTAATAATATTATAAAGAAGAAAAGTTTGTGTGTTTGTTAAATTGTAAGGGGTAATCTCAGGATCTACTGAACCGATTTTAAAAATTCTTTCACCAATAGAAACCCACATTATTGCTGAGTGTCATAGGCTCCGAGCAAAGCCGGAACGGGCCGCTAGTGCTAGATAAACGCAGATTATGGCGTTTATATTATATTGAGCTAATTACGCAGTAAGACTAATCCTTAACAACAACAATGTATTGAAAAATGCCAATATATCCTGCATTTCCCTCGGAAGGTGTGCACCATTTCCTGCGTTTTCCCGTCCCATAGACCATCAATAGCACTATCGTTATTAACTCCCCTCTCCCCAAAGACAATGCGACTAATGATGCCGTCAATATTGCTTAGCGCACGACACGGAATCGGTGGCTTTTGTTTTACTGAACGTTCTTGTGCTATGTATCAACTATACTGAATCATTATACTCATACTTTGGTAAACACGTGACCCATTACTATCTACATGCTAATTTTTAACCTACAGTAAATGTTTTTTTATAGCATTAGTATCTGTGTGCAATTTTGTCAGCGTAAAGATTAGAATTACGGCTACGAAGTTACGGGTGGTCTAGTCGGGAGAACGGCGCCTGCCGATCCGGAGACCCCGGGTTCAAACCTCACATGCACCACTGTCTCTTCGAAATTTTGTGCATAATGCCGCTAACTTAAAACGGCGAAGGGAAACATCGTGAGGAAACCGACATGTACCTAGAATCGTTCGAAGTCATGTGTCATCTACCAACCCGCACTGGGCTAGCGTGGTGGATTGACTCTCTCCTTGCGAGAGAAGTCCCCTAGTCCCAGCAGTGGGAACGTTAAGTGGGCTGTTAATGATGATGATGATGATGAAAGATTAGAATTATTGCCTTGACTCTCTCCTTGCGAGAGAAGATCCCGAGACCCAGCAGTGGGAACATGTAGTGGGTTGCTTATGCTATGCTATGCTAAAGATTAGAAAAAAAGCTATTCCCTAGAGAACTCTACACTTTCAGAATAAAATTTTAAGTTTAAGTTACAAATTTGGAGATGGACCGTTCAGTTCCTATAACGTGTTTGAACAACAAACATTCAAACGACCAAACTTTCGTATTTATAAAAGGTATTCTTGCAAAGTAGTATAATACTTTACACTGAAGGATTGAGTCAAAGCCATACTCCACAACTATCAATTGCAGGTTGGCTTAAGACACGTGTCATAAAAACATGTATTTTTATGTATTATTATGTATTTTGGTGGAGATAATAAAGAGTTTTTGTTTATCAGTCAAATAAATGAAAACAAAACGTAAACAAGTTACGTACCGTACGTGTCTTTGGGTCATTGGTCTTGGTAAATATGGTATCTGTATAGACAAACAAAATCAAATCGCTACAAGCAGTCACCGCGGCCTAAATTACTCGTCCCAACTCATCACACCATATCTCGTCTCATGATTTATGGCCCAATTTCGCCCCCGGCAGAACTAGTGGACACTCCTTATCCGATCAAACATGTCGTAAATAATACCCGCCGGTATTTATCATGCCGCAAATATAAGTTACACTGTCTGTGCTACTACTACTGATAGGTACCGCCACTGTCTCGTTCACAAAGGCATAAAGTATACATTTAGTAGTACTACGCTTTTATCATATGCTTCAGTAGAGATACGGGGCCTAGAACACAAGTAATAGAACGATTTATGATATAAAAATGTGGCCATGGGCTATTCGTGGTAGTATTGTTTGCTTGGACCTTAAGTTTCATAAATAAATGATAGTGTTTTTGAACGAATTGTCCAATGTCATGAACGATAAGCGCTTACCTAGAAGACATTGATTTACTCTGAATTTAAATCAAATGAAATCATATCAAAATATGATTTGAGATATTTTATTGCAAAATAACTGTCTACTGTAAAATTGTCTACGAATTATTTTCAAAGTTACACCCAGACTCTCCTCATCGCGAAACATAGACTCAGATAGACGAAGATTATTTATTCCCTTGACAATCTTGTTCGTCAAGAATTATAACGTGGGCCAAGCCATTGCGCCTGGACATAATAAAAAAACACAGACTCAGAAAGACTGTTCCACAGTTTTGAAATGCGATTGATAAATATATGGATTCAATGTGATTTGTTAAAATTTTTGAAAATTCCATTTTATACCAGTGATGCTTAGGACTTGTTTGTCTTGCTGGCGAATTGTTGAGAAGCGAAGACGGACCCCAGTTAATTCCTAATTCTTGGGCACGTTTTCTGAAATGAATCCGATAATAATATACGGAGAAGGATAAAAGCTTGCGCATTCTATCGAAGCTGCATCTTCCCTTAAGATCAGGTGAAATGGTGGTCCAGTGTATACCGACCGAAAAAAATTGTCTAAATTACACTTTTCTACGGGATAGTTAATTTTTTGTGGCTACTTTAAAACTAAATAACAAGCGAAAACCTGTCGATTTCAGCACATAGAAGAAAAGAACAAAGAAGTAAAGTAATACTTAAAATCTTACAGAAACATTGATTAGACTGCTAAGTAATATGTCTATATATATAAGTTTGTATTATTTGTATTTACAGTTACAAAAGTATGACATCAGCTATCTGGTAGGTACCTATCATATAGGCTTTGGTTTATTTTGAGGCTAGTTTTAGAATTACTTACAGTAAATATTGTTTTATTTAATATGTTAGCAGTTCTCTGCGTTTTTATGAGCGTGTTTTCCGTTCTTGTTTCTTTCCTGCAATAAAAAGTAGCCTATGTCTATTCCGAACAAATGATGTCCCAAATTTCAACATAATCCGTTCTGCTCTTCCGACGTAATTGAGAAACAAGCACTAAGCACTATCGTACTTATAACATTAGTAAATTTACACAAATTATAATGAACACAAACAGCGAACAGAATACCCATTACTTACAGCTCTATCACCATTACTAGGTGCCCTGTCATTTCCACGTGCACCTTTCAAAATCAAATGACATGACAACCCATCGTAAATGCGCCAGTGCTTGGGGCCTTTCACACGGCAGCTGACCTCCAACCCGGCTCGGACTTGCGTGATTAAGTGACCACATCTACGAGCTCCAGAGCAGCGTTACCATGGGTAAAGAAATTGCCGTAATTTACGGCAATTTAAAATTTCTTTAAATATTTGTGGACACTTCGCACATAGCACCAAATCAAGCCTCAAACGAAGATGTTTAAGTACTATAGGAAGCAAATAACCAAAAATATTAAATAGTTGTAAATACAAACTTATTACACATATAAATAGTCAGACACAGATTCAATTTTTAAATTCATCACACACACACATTTGCACTGGGTGTGAATCTAACCTAAACCTAAGGCTTCGCCGGCAGACTTTCTACCTACTAAGCCACGAGGCCAGCCATTTATATGAAGTAAATATGAGTCTAACTTGACAATACTCTTAGTTTTGTGGTTACCTATATACCTATACCTACATAGATACTATTAATTAACTACATGAACTTTTATTTTTTTTAGTAATTAATGTAATTTCATTTTATATCAAGTCGATGTCAACTAACAACACTCAGGAATGGTTTTTGGCTCATAATACGCCTTTAAAATTTGAGTTCAAATATGGCAATCCTCATGACAAAACATGGTAGTGTAAGATTATTTCGATGGCAGCACTTTTCCACAGTTCCACTGCGCCTTGGGCGCGTGTGACATTCGAAACTCATTTAGTTAGATCTAATGATTATTCTTATTGCACGGGATCATTATGGAGCGTGAGAAGGGAGTTTGTGAGATTTTGCGATGAACATGTAACAGTTTTACTATCTTGTATACATATTCATACATTGTAGTGTAAGAATAAGCAGTCTTCTTTAAATTCCCACTGTTGGTCTCCAAGAATTTTCTCACAAAAAGAGCATCGAGACCGTAATCCACAATTCAGACAAAATCCTGATTCGAGCATGGCACATGTCCTCAAAAGACGTAGGTACCTATTTCTTAGAACACATCAGATTCTACACGATGATTTTCTTCAACGTCAAACCTAGTGGTGTTATTGACAAAGCTAGGCCACTGTTGCTTCAGGACCACACCTAATATTATATTTACTTATATCTGCCCCTAAGATCCGAAGAAATTTTGATGCGACTTTCGTAGTCAAACACTAAGAATGTGAAATTACATGAAATAGATAATCTAAGTGTTTTTGTGTCTAGAGTGAATTTATTTATTTTAGGTCGCACTCCAACGCTTATTGCATGGGTCGCTTAACGTTAGGCGAGATGACAGACAAGCGCCCATTAATTTAAAAAAAAAGGTATCTAAGTGGTAGCTATATTTTTTTGCCGTCTGTATTCTCAATACAAATACATAGTACAAAGTCTAGAATTATTTCAAATGCAACTATGAATATTCAAAACTTCCCTGCAACTTCAAGTGTAACGATTCCACAAAAAGTTAACCAGCGGCTAACCAGCGAAGGACAGGAAAGACGCTCCGTCCACTGATCACATTAGCATTAAAACGGTCACACAATTACCTGTGATTAGTGTGTCGCAGCAAACTGAATTCATTAGTTCAGCTCACCTGATTTTATTTAATTAAAATGTACGTCGACGGGCTCGTAGCACGAATGAGTTAACCATAGATTAACACACGGTAGGGTCTGAAAACACACATAAAAAAAATTTACTCGTATTATTATAAGAATCAAAGTTAGCCAATTCTCGAACAAACTACAACTAAAAGTTAACACGATAGAGCTTTCAATTAAATAATTACTTTAAAATGAATTAGTTATATCAGATGTTCAGTGTGATCTCTCTTTTCGATTTGGACTCTTCGTGGTCAAATATCTGTGTGGGACTGTGCTGGTGCTTTGATCGTTCAGTCTATCGTCTGTCTGTATCGCGAAAACGCAAAAAAAAGTATTTCACGTACAAATGTCAAGTCGTACTAAATAAAACATATTTATTAACTTAACCTCGATCTCAATTATTATTATTTGTATATTGTGTCATGAGTTCATATCGTAAAAGTTAAAAAATTAGTATGCAGTGATTTCTTAACGGTCAGTTAAAACAGGGTAACCGGACTTCTATAGTAAAAAATCCCAGTGAAATGTCTGGCGAAGCAACCGAGCGCTACGTTGGGAACCCTCTATGTCACCGGTCAACGAAGACTTATGCTAATTTATGAGTAATTATTCTTCAACATTAAATATTTCATTAAAATTGTGTTCTTACAGGTGGAACGGAGACAGTAGAGGTCGGCGATCGTGAGCGCGATACATTAATTAACTTATTTCAATAAATTATTGTGTAATATGTTGTCTTGTTTATGCAACTTGTTGCGTTTTACAAAATAATCTATTGTTCAGGAACAAACTTTCAATTGATGTTGATTTTCTGACCTACTGAGCATAGGCAACAATACCCTTGTTCCCAAAAGACTTCAAAGTCTTGAACATCGCCGTAAAATTGCTAGATTATCGATATTTTATCCAGTAGGAACATTACGGAAAGTGTGCATTTGATCTGCATGATCTAATGTCGCCTTATCGCTAAGTTCTGGGTTTTTATCGAATACATTCAATACATAAGCAGTGAAAAAAAAGGTACATAGAATCAGATCGCGTAGCTCAACGTTTTCTCCAAAATGTATACCTACTGTGAAATATGGTCAGGCTGGACAACTCCGTACATGAATGGACAACTGAACCATAAATTTGTTTTCAAAATGACATGTTATGTCCCAAAGTGAAAATTTATTGTTCGTGGTGATTATATATTATGTTTTGAATACAGATAATTACCATCATCAGCCTGTTTTCGTTCGCTGCTGCACGTAGGGCTCTCCCATAATACGCCACCAATCCCGAACTTCGGTCTTACGTTTCCAACGGCCTCCAGCCGTCTATTGAATTTCGTCACTCCATCTATTCTTCGGGCTCAGGCAGGCAGTCTCAGTCTTGAAATTATTCAAGTGGTTAACTTTTTGTGGAATCGTTACACTTGAAGTTGCAGAGAAGTTTTGAATATTCATAGTTGCATTTGAAATAATTCTAGACTTTGTACTATGTATTTGTATTGAGAATACAGACGGCAAAAAAATATAGCTATCACTTAGATACCTTTTTTTTTAAATTAATGGGCGCTTGTCTGTCATCTCGCCTAACGTTAAGTGACCCATGCAATAAGCGTTGGAGTGCGACCTAAAATAAATAAATTCACTCTAGACACAAAAACACTTAGATTATCTATTTCATGTAATTTCACATTCTTAGTGTTTGATTACGAAAGTCGCATCAAATGACTGACGTTGATGACTATTAGTGAAGATCCGAACTCGACTCTATTGCACTAGTAGAAGTTATCTGTCGAACCCTCGGTCGGTTCTGTTGGCAAGTTGCAAGGTTGTTTCGCAACGAGGAAGGGCCGGGTTGCCGATAGCTGTAACGGCGGCGGCGGAAGGAAACTGAGGAAGTTACCTAACTGGTCACGCGACCAGGGTTACGAGCCGATTTCGATTGCTAGAGGCCGTGCCAACACACATGACACATGGACTGGGTCGCCACTAGAGCATCTTCAAGAGCTGTTGTATAATCACTTAGTACCATTATTTGGCACAGGAACAATCGCAAAACGCCATACCACTACTTATGACACGAGAAGAGGGCGTTACTGCCGCGATTTGTAACTCTGTTATTTTAAATACATAGTTTCATTATCTTTGCACAAGAACGATTGCTGAAAGCATGACCACTACTTGTGAGGCGCGAAGATAGGAGACACTACTGCAATTTCTAGAGCTATTTAATGACCTCACGATTTTGATTGCATGTTCTATCCACTAGACCAGTATGCCTTCAAGAAAGCGCGGATCCAGGGGAGGGGTCATGGGGGTCATAACCCCCCATGACCCCTCCATGAACTGAAATGACATGAAAAGTTATAAAACTAATTCCCTCTCGATTTCAAATCGACACCACAATTGTAACCGCTGTGCAAAACCCACTCAGGCAACGCATTACACCTAGACCTAGACAACGTACTTCGCCTAGTGGCATAACTATTTTCTCACCACTATGCTTGTAGTTGCTATCACAGCAGTAGAGTCAAACCTCTTCGCCCGAGTCTCTGGAAGGTTAACCATGTAAACAATGTAGGTACACATATTTTGCGTCACATAATTATTTATATAACGCACGCTACAGCATGACGAAAAAGAGCAAAAATAATGACGTCAAGTGTATTCATTAATATGCAGTTAGCTCTATTTTCGAGGTTTTTTGCCAAGATGTAACACTGAAATTTCACCTCTGAGTCCATTAATCAAATCAAACGGGTTAATTTTGATTAGTTGTTCTGTTAAGTGCAATAAAGAGTTTAGCTATCTATCTATCTAGTTAAGCATTAGTTCTTGACTTCAAATAACACACAGCCATTGTAAAAAAAGGCCTGAAAAAAGTGTCGTCTCGCTTGCTCAATTACAAGTGTGAGCGAGATAGCATCCTGAACCTTCTCGCGTCATAGGTTATAGATTTGCTTATTAGCCAAATTGATTTTAAATTAATTTATTCATGATTGAAATTAAGCTATTTTGTTTGTATATTACTAAAGTTAAACTTATTTGAAACTCACAATGATTCTGCATATTTATGCTATGATACTTCATAAACATATTCTAGTTGTTCAGTTCCTTTATATACAGGGTTTCACACATTAAGTGTACCTACTCATTCTCATTTGAAAGGATTGCATTGTGCTCATCATAATGAATAAATTACTCTATACTATGTGCCAAATAACACGAGAATAAGGTTCATTCCCTGACCTTCACCACGATATCACAAAATCATTCATTGTGATGCCGCCTCGCACCACGAAATTCTAGCGATACCATTAGGCATAGTTTGTATGGTAAACGATAGAATTAGCGATACAAGTAATATTTTGCGATATTCTACAGTAGGTCAGGGAATTAACCTTATTCTCATGTTATTTGGCACATAGTATAGCACCAAATCTGAAATCGCAAAAAAATTTGTACTCGATTTCAATAACATTTTATTTCATGGTTTACTTTTCAGTATTTCAAAGCTATTCGTCTAGTAAAACGAGCTAGCTCAAAGTTAACTAATAGTTATTCACAGCAACACACGACCACAGTTTGGTTGCTTCTCTTAGGTTACATTTTTAATTTACAGCAGCCCGTTCCAGATTCTCGCGGATATTGTCGTATAAATACCAATAAACGAAATAAAACTGTATGATCCAATTCATCCTATCTCTTAACCTGGTCCAACCAAATTAGATACACATGCCAATTCTCGTGAATATCACTTATTTTAAACTAGCGGCCCGCTCCGGCTTCGCTCGAATAATAACCTAGATATCAACTGCAGCGCCATCTGCCGTAGCCTATGTTACTCGGGAATAATGTAGCTTTCCAAAGGTGAAAGAATTTTTGAAATCGGTCCAGTAGTTTCGGAGCCTATTCATTACAAACAAACAAACAAACAAACAAATCTTTCCTCTTTATAATATTAGTATAGAAAATTCACTTGGAACAAAAATCATGACACTGGTTTTTGTACATAACATTTTAAAATGACTTGAATGACGCACTTGTTCGCTTGTAGGTATTGAAACTCTTAACAAAATCACTGTATGAACTCATATACTTATATTCTCACCGCATTTTCTACTGGACCATGCATTAAACTAGAGATCTTACTTCACAATAATTTTGTAAAGTAAGCATGTTTCACAAACAGTGCACATTATAGTAAATCATTATTAGTTTACACTTTGTCTTACTTTAGCCAAGGAAGTCAATTGGAAACCTATCTACAATCCATAAAAAAACGATACTATCTTGCATTACAGAGGTACGTAAATTTACTACAACCACCCAACCTATAAGTTACGGCTGGTCTAGTAAGTTACGGCTGGTCTAGTCGGGAGAACGACGCCTGCCGATCCGGAGACCCCGGGTTCAAACCCCACACGCACCACTGTCTTTTCGTAGTCATGTGCGTAATGCCGCTAACTTTAAACGGTGAAGGAAAACATCGCGAGGAAACCGACATGTACCTATAATCTTTCGAACTCATGTGTCATTCCACAAACCCGCACTGGGCCAGCGTGGTGGATTATGGCCTTAACTCTCTCCTTGCGAGAGAAGGCCCCGAGTCCCAGCAGTGGGAAAATTTAGTGGGCTGTTGATGATGTTAATGATGACCCAACCTATGAGGTTTAGACGATGATTTTGCATAGTATGACATAATCCTACTTCCTACTAATATTATAAATGTCAATGTATGGATGTTTGGATATTCGGATGTTTGTTGCTCAATCACGTCCTAACGTATAAATGGATCGGGCTGAAGTTTGGAACATAGATTCCTACCTGTGTTCCAAAACTTTTTATCCCGGAAAAACAACGGGAACAACGGGAACGGGAACTTCGCGTGTAACACCGCGGGGCGCTGCTAGTTAATAATATTAATAGGTAATAATGATGAATGTTCTGTATTAACACCATAAATGTCAATTTTACAGCAGAAGTAGACGACATACATTAGAGTTACATATTTTTACATACCTAGTAGGTATATGTGTAGAGGTAGCGTGACTAGATGAGCACGGCATCATGTGCCTGATGGTAAGCAACATGCCTGCCCATAACATCACAATGACACGCAGCTATTGGAACATGAAGAATCCAAATCATTGCCTAAAGGCCGATTTAAACTGAACGAACATAGAGCTAGAGCTGGAACAAGAGCATTCTTTCTCGATCTTTTAGTGTAAACGAACGATCGTTCTTAGCGTTTTCCATATTATATATTCCATAGAATCTTCGCGAACGCAAACAAAACAACGAAAGAATGCTCTATAGACTACAGGCCCGTGAACAAAATTTACGGGTCAAATGAACCAGCAGGAGACCTATGTAGGATGATAGAAGGGTGTAAAGTATTAAGATTCAGCACTATGCCGTCACTTGTAAGCTGTCCAACTGAGTGTGATTGAAGAGGGGGGGTTGCAACCCTCTGCCATTTCTCCTTGTCGCATGATTTTTGTACGGCATTGCGAAATAATGGATAAGAAGAGGTATTGAAACTGTATGGAACCAATGCCGTACTTAATCAAATGACCAAATTTGCTGTGTAAATTACTCGTACTCTGTAATTTTTTCCGACAAACTAATAATTAAAAAGTTAAAATTTATATTTTTTATTGTTTCAATACATCTTATAATCCATTATTCCGCAACGCCGTACAAAAATAATGGGACAAGGAAAAATGATCGAGAATTGCAACCCCCCCTCTTCAATTGCACTCAGTTGGACAGCTTACAAGTGACGGCATAGTGCTGAATCTTATTACTTTATATCCTTCTATCATCCTACATAGGTCTCCTGGTGGGTCATTTGACCCGTAAATTTTGTTCACGGGCCTGTAGTCTACTACGTTTGTTTACACCAAATTAATTTGATACAGTGGGGATAGAATGAGCATTCGCTCGTCTGATGTCAATCGGTCTTAACGCTGCAATGCGTTCGTCACCCAGAGATTTAAGATGTTTTATCTCTATGCCTTGCGATTTCACTTGAAATATTGTCCTTTAAAGCGGAACACAGTGATGTTTTCACATTACTGCTTAACGGTAAAATAACTGGCAAAGGTGGGATACTTCCCCAGGCGGGCTCTGCAAATAGTTCTACTAGTACAAAATATGTTGGACCTATCAATATAGGTCCTACATATTTTGTACAATTACTACATATAGGTACTTATTATATGTTGAACGTAAGTTGGATCCAACCGCCATCGCAATGAGAGTTCATGGTACCCTGATGTAGAGTTAAACGACATTGTAAGTTCCTTTGCTTAAGCCGCCATAATCCCATACTTATAATGAACCTGCAAAGTAATTATGAGATGATAAAATTTACTTTTTCTAGTTAAAACGATGGCTACAAGAGGATGTGAAAATATTTTGTTGCTTGTCAGTTAATTAGCTAGTTCTAGGAGCAAGGATCAAACTTTATTTTAAAGAAAAAATGTTGACTACATCTTATTTATCTTAAACTAGCATCATCCCGCGGCTACACACCGGCGTAGTTCCCGTTATTTTCCCGGGATAAAAATAGCCTATATCTCATTCCATACCATTATCTATCTATGCATAGAATTTCATCCAATTTCTTAAAGTAGTTTTTGCGTGAAAGTGTTTTGCGTCAACCCAAAAGTACAAACGTTCATGTTTATACTCGTAGTACGAGATTTAATTGTTTTTTTTTTTTAAATAAAGAGTGACGAGACGAGCAGGACATGTGCCTGATGGTAAGCAACATGCCTGCCACATAACAGCACAGTGACACGCAGCTATTGGAACATGAAGAGCCAAAATCATTACCTAGCACCGCACTGCGCTCGTCACCCAGAGATCTAAGTTGTTATATCTCTAAGCCCTGTAATTTCTCTGGAAACATTGCCCTTCAAACCGGAACACAGTAATGTTTGCACATTACTGCTTGGCGGTAGAATAATTGACAAAGGTGTGGTACTTCCCCAGGCGGACTCTGCTAAGAGTCCTACTACTACAAAACTTCACTACTTCACTAGTACTAGTACTTCACTAGTTTTCAAAACTTCAATTTTTCGTTACTCAAAGCATATTTGAGCCTAAAATTCTATCAAACTTAAGAGCAAACTCCACCTGTAAAATCTACCTTAAAGATTTTTTTTATTGAATATTTCAAGTTTGTTACGGTGCGCTTTGAATGCACTCAAGCGCATTTAAGTACACCAAATTGTTTTGCTCTATGTTTCTTAAGTGGTAAAATGTTATTATTATTTGTGATGTTTAATTTGTTCTTCTATATTGTTAGCGTAGACGTCTTGTCTGATGACTTACTGCTCTTTCTACAAATAAAGTAGATTCTAACAAATGTTTCGCGATCTTAAGGCTACTATTACTTAAGTTTTGATGTCGACCTAAAAAAGAGTTAAACTTAAATGTTAAACAAATTTAATTATATTCAAAGAGTTTCTGATTCGGAAATAAAAGTCTGTATTACCAATCAATATTATTATTCCACCCTTTTCTGGCCCACCGGATTCTTTAAAAGTTATTTTGATTCTTCACTTGTCTTTCAAGAGTTTCACATCATTTGCTTACTTTAGATGTAATCGGAGCTTTAGGAAAATGTTAAAAATACAGTGATTAGTGTCACCGTATTGGATGCCAAAGTTTAATCTCTGAAAACACAATGTTGCAGCACTCCCAAGATCTAAAAACAGACCAGTCGGAGTATGACGTCGTAAAGGCTACCACACACCGTCGTGTGCGTATTGCTTTATACCGTCGGTCTGTTTGCTGAGGTCGGGTGTGCGGTGAGCCGCGTATCACTTTTTCTATTACCCGTGTTTATGAGTTGTTACGAAGACGTGGAGTCGATTACTTTGAATTAAATTTTGTCACGTAAATGAAGCAAAGATGTTATTAGATTAGATATTTTAAAGATTATATTATTATCTACTAATTTCTGATTTATTTAATTGTATACATTCCATTTTAAATACTGTGTCAAAAATCAAATAGGTTCACAGTAAAAATATTAGTATAAATAATTATTTTGTTATCTTAATTTTATAATATTACAATGAGATGTACCTACTTCCGTAAAACAGAATCTATCTACACGATGCCAATTTTCATAAAAAAAAAACATTTTATTGAGATTTTAGATTGATTTATTTTTTGTTTAATTTTGATTTTTACTAGCTGACCTGGCTAACTTCATTTCAACTGTGAAATCATCCCTGAACTCTTACAAATAATTCGACACTAAAATCAGCCAAATCAGTCTAGCTGTTCTAGAGTTTTGGCGGGACTAACGAACAGCGATGCGTCTTTACAATTATATTGGATGAAGTGACGAGACAAGCAAGTCATGTGCCTGATGTTAAGAACATGCCTGCCCAGAACAGCACAGTGACACACTGCTATTGGAACGTGAAGAGTCCATATCATTCCATATCATTCAACTTTGCTCTATACTGCGCTCGTCACCTAGAGATAATACAAGAATATTGTTAGTATTACTGTTTGTTTACCATTATTATCTGTGATCTATTAGTTTTCAAAGTTGTAAATTAGATTTGTTACAAAAAAGCATCAAAGAAAATTTTGTATATTGTATTGTAGACACATTGTACTAGTAAATTGAACAATGCCAATGACGATATTTAAATTAATTTCACTATTAAACCATAACCAGAAAATAAATACTTTAAAACAAAATTGACGTCTCCACGTAACTCTCTGTCCATAGGGGCCATCTACACGTAGATTGTGCAAGCGTTCTCTGTGACCACAGACCGAGACATATACATATTTATGAGGTGACTTTAATATACAATTTCTATGTATTATCTGTCCGTGTAATGCAGGAAGTGGCGGCACTTGATGATTGTCTTAACGGTCACCTGACTCGTCCGTTGATTTGGTGATATAGAAGTAATTGGTGGCTTGCGAAGACTTCGGACGTTTTGCTGTGAACTTCTTTGTTTGAGACATATTATTTTTTCTTAACACCCCACAAGCTTACGATGATGCACATGGAAATAATGGCACGTGGCCAATATGAGAACTAACGCAGCCGTCAAGCCAACCCCGGTTGCCGATGCCCATGTGATGCCCTCCTGACAATGTCATTCAAGTGCCATTATTTCGTGGTACGCCTATACTTTACTTACAGCCAAATGCGTACAGGAGCCGAAAATTGGACTAATTTTTTAAACTGCGAAAGTTTTGAACGTTCAAATGTTTACCGCTCAACAAAGTTGGAACGCATTAACGGATCAAGCTGAAATTTGGAACACAGGTAGATTATTGTCTTGAATATCACATAGGCCTTTCATTGCCGAATATTTACGGGGACGGGAACTAAGCGGGTAATACCGTGGGTACTGCTAGCGCTACTGTTGTTTTATTTATGAGATAAGAATTAAGTATAGACATTATATTTATGATATGTGTGTGACGTCCATTGGACCGAGAGAGACAAAAAATGTTCATTCACATTTAAATAAGTATATATAGGTATAAATAAGTCTTATATTTATAAGACCAGAAACTCGTCTCATTTTCAACAACATTTCCGATTGCTAGTTGACGCGATGTGTGATTAAAATACTGCCATTCAGTGTGGTAATCTCGCCAGAATTTTGGTTACGCTTCATTTTCAAATTCACGTTCTTGGGTTTTATCATCTTTATTTTAATGTTTGTCATATCTTATTATTTTTGGGCTTTATTTTTAGACTTACCTATACATAACATATAGTAAAGACATTATTTTTACACCTTCAACGGTTTACGGGTAATTAATTCAGTTGTGTTCAATGCAAATAGTTTTTTACTTACGAAGTGTTTGTGGGTCATTAACAGTGTATGATTTGATTGGATGATGATGATTTTTAATCAATATAGTTTCCAATATTTACTAAATTGGGCTAAGTTTATAATTTTCTAATATTTTTTTACAAAAGCTATATTGCCAGAGTACATTTTGCATTTGATTTGGTTGAGGTATATTTGTGTTTTTTTATGTATGTGCGAACAATCGTAGACCACGTCACAACATTAATACAAGCCATACTGTCAACGGCATATTTAATAAATAATGATAATATAGTTTCGAGTCAGCAAGCTGTACTGAATAGTTTAGTCTTACTTTAACATATGTCTAAGTTGTGTTAACACTACTAGCATAGATACTAAACAAATCTTCAGTAATTCTTCCACAATGTGCCATTTAACGAATTCGATCTAAAGAACCTCAATAGCAACTGTACATTTGTTTATAGCGTCTGTATTTAGACCTAGTTTTATAGACTAACAAAGTGTATTACAGAGGAGAGAAATAAATCATCTCTGGGTGACGAGTCCAGTGCAGCCAATAGCGTCGTGCCACTGTGCTGTTTTGACCAGACGTATTGCCTACAACCAAGCGCATATATTGTTAACCCTGTTATTCTATTAAATAAAACAAAAACATTATGTCATTGAAGAAAACAAGCATATGAGGATAGATCACACACTTGGTCTTACCAACCCAGTAGTTCTAAATTAAAATAGGTACGAATATAGAAAAAAAACAATTAAAATATCTGTCCATAGTGTTAGACTGAATCACTGTGGTCTGATATAAATTATGTAACAGAAGAAGACATAAAAACTAAACTACAGACCATGTATATTTCTCTTCATACTTAAAAAATTATAAGGTCTTTCACGGGTTTAAAAAAAATAAACTAATAAACACATCAAATTTTGACACACCATTAAATCCATTTCAATGTTTCAAAGAATCATCGTCTATTACTGTTTTGAGATCACCGTACGCCGACAAAGTGTTTGATTTGACAGCCACATACCCTCTGAAGGTAATTAATAAGCAGATACAACCACTTAAGATAAGTAAAAATATTTTCATCCCGAAACTGCACCGGATATAGATTGTATCGGCATGACAAAGCGTGGCGCCAGGAAAGTTCCACCTTCACCCACACGAATACCAACCTTATCTTTATAATTATTAAGTCTGCATTCATATTCAACGTTATTAATTTCCACATTGCTATCACCTCTAGTTTCGAAATCTACTTTAACCCATGCCGTTTAGAGTTCACTTTCGTTTATCGTATTGGCATTTTCATTAACACTACAGGATTTGTCAGCAACATTGTAATGTTCTTTCAATCTGAACTTGGTAACTATGCCGTTAAGGTCTATATTGAGTTGTTAGTAGGAATCTGAAGTGGCACAATCAGAATCTATTGATGCTTCTCTAAAAGCTCCATCTACCGTCTCAAGTGCAGGTGGTATCAGCGGTATGACTCCTGTGTCTCCTAAAATAAATGAAATGGTCATTGTGAGATAAGATTTCTGGGTACTCTAAGGATCTTAGTACTTGGCTTCCAAATGGATTGACTCTCAGCGGAGGAAATACCGACGGCACGTGGTCGAAGAATAATATTTTAGATGAGCGATATTTATGAATAATCACAAGAGGACTTTTAAGTGATTGATCGCCAGTATGAGACATGCACCTACTCTTTGAATACAGTAATTATGGTTCGTATAATATGAATATGCTTTCAGGTACGCATACAAATAAATATTTTTTTAAGATTAATCAAACAAGCAGGACATGTGCCTGATAGTATGCAACATACTATAATAGCACAGTGACACGCATCATAGAACATGAAGAGTCCAAATCATTACCTAGCACTACACTGATAGAGAGATAGCAGATGTACCTATTGTCTCTGTGGCTTGTAATTTCACTGGAAAGTATGAATGTGAAGTAAAAAAGTAATGTAAAAACACAGTGATGGTTTTCACATTACTGCTTGGCGGTAAAATAACTTGGCAAAGGTGTGGCACTTCCCTAGGTGGACTGAAAAGAGCCCTACCATAATAAAAACTAAGCATGGTATGCTCTAAGTGTATCAGTTTGTGCCCTACGTTTTCTAGGCTAGTATAAACTTGGACAGGTCAGTATAGGCCACCCGAGGCCAGTTATAGGCTACGAGGCGACTACTAAAAGGATATCGATTGCACTAAATACAGTAAAGAGGGCAGTACTGATTGGCAGGGCCATTATCTTGCGTTACACGTATAAGCTCTCCAGCCCGCATGAGCCGGGATTACTGCCTCGGTATTGACCCCGGTCAGGGCTAGAGAGCATTGCTTTTAATTTATTTGTTTTCGTTTTCTGACCTACGATTGAAATAAACTCTTAACACAGTATCAAAAAGTTTTTAGTTGAAATATTATTGAAATATTAATATTATTTAAAAAAAATTGCTGGCTGATGAATCAGTATAGTTTTTAAACTTTCTTTACCTCAAATTGATGACTTTAGATCGGATTTAATCTCGATATAAATAACTATTCGATCGATCCAAAATGAACTGTTATGAGGTAATTAAAAAATAATGAAGATAGCGGATTAAGTGCGATATCTGCACTATCACTAAATTATTCGTAGCTTGAGTTTTACATTTTTGGCTACACTTTTACACATGCGTGGGGATTTTTTTTTTAAGAATTACATTTTTTTCGGAAATATCATTTCAACTGTGTTCTATGGAAGGTATTTTTTAGATAAATGTTTCATGTGAAAAGCTATTTCTTGAATTAACGGATATTTCTTTGTCATTCGTGCCACATTAATCCATGTACCTACCACTTCAATTGATATCGTTCCCGCATATTCACCAAAATAGCCAAAATATAACAAGCATTACGCTTTGGACCGCCATCAATGTCCGAGTGAGTGACGTGACAAGCCCTTATATGTGGCTAATTACAGCGTGCCGCGTGACAGACGGACACGGGGAGCGTTTGTTTGTTAGTAGATACTCTCCGAGACTGAGATCTTAGAGGAGTATCCTGACGTTGTTTGAATGTAAAGGTATTTTCTTTATCACATTTACAAAAAATACCTGATTACATTACTGTATCTATATATCTCACCCGTGGGTCTCACCGCCCAACGAAGTTTGCTTTGGCTTTGCTGTTGCTGTCTCTGTAATTTCCACCGAAAACAAAAGAGAGATAGAGCAATTTCAAAGCTGAGACAGTTTTAGTTAAACGGTAGACTCCCCGGTGAACTTCGTACTTATCTTATCTTATATATAAAATTCTCATGTCACAGTGTTTGTTTCCTTACTCCTCCGAAACGGGTTTACTGATTTTAACCAAATTTTATATGCATATTCAGTAGGTCTGAGAATCGGCTACTAGCTATTTTTCATACCCCTAAGTGAGGGTTGGTCACCCCATAGTTTATTTTTTAATTTTCTGACAACATTTTTTGTTTTAATTTTTTTATAATATAGCATTAAAAAATACAAACAACCCTAAAATTTTTACCCTTTTATCACCAACCCCTATTTTTTAATAGCCATTTAAGTAATTTAATAATTTTTCATCATTGATAACTGATCAATTATTATCGTTTATCACTAGAAATCACTAGAAATGACCTAGAAATGATTTATATGGCATAACAACATTTGCCAAGTCAGCTGGTATATTTATATTATAGTACCTACCTATTTATTTTCATTAATGAGCCTTGCTGGATTAATTGAACGTGAATCTGAATGTTTTCTCAATTTATTGAAGATTTCTCATATTATTCTGTCTTATTAATTTTCAGCTATTTATGTCAATGTATGGATGTTTGGATGTTTGTTGCTCAATCACGTCCTAATGTATGGACGGATCGGGCTGAAATTTGGAACACAGATAGATTATAGTCTGGAAGAACACATAGGCTACTTTTTATCCCGAAAAATAAAACAACGGGAACGGGAACTACGCGAGTAACATCATGGGGCGCTGCTAGTTATTATTAAATAGAAGAAAATGAAAAGGACAGAATATGTAAGGCAATCACATTGTACCTTTTTTAACGATATTTGCTCGGACGGAGGTAAGAAACGTATGAAAGGAGGTATGAGAAGTATGAAATTTGAAAGGAAAGAGCTTACGCTGTTTTCTTTCAATTATGCATAAAAATCACTAAATTAATAAAAAATTATACACACTAAGATGTATATTTTTGAAACACTTATCGGGTTACAACAAATCTTTTAAACACACGTTGTCTAGAGCGAATAAGAAACACAAAAAAAATCAACGCAGTCGTTTGGATGTTGCAAATATGAATGTTAATCAAATTATTTAGAAATCGAAATTACAAGACTACAAGATTCTAAAATCAACAAATTGTATCACTCGATAGTTTTTGTTAAAGCCAATTTGCCACAGAATTTCTTTGTTCCATCCCATATTCAATATTCCATGAGACAATGTCTCAGCTAATCTTGCGGTGGCGGCACGACAAAGTCCCGAGTGCAACGCGGCCTCACTTCGCTTGCGGTCGCGAGTGTGCAGTGTAACTTATTTTCTAACACGAACGGGACTAAAACTTAGACATAAAATTTGTATTAGCGAAGAGAGTTACGTAAAACAAGAGTAAAAAATACTTTATCCTAATATATTTATGTAGAGCAATTTATTTGGATGACTATGTGGTCATTTTGTAGGGTTTGTTCAGCAAATAATACACGACTACAATGCTCCATCTACATCTATACGAATAAATTATTGGCGTGTCTGTAGGTAATTTCAAATTAACAGATTTTTACTCAGTTCAAATAATCAACGTAGGTATGTACCTAATATAATACTTATATCTAAAATATACATTTTTTTTGTCCGTTTGCCTGACATTTTTTCCGGCTAATCTCCAGCACGACCGAACTGATTATGATGGGACGTTCACTACCAGAAACCTGATGTTCTAAGGCATAACAAAGGCTACTCTTATTTGAAGAAAATAATTAGGGTTACGTGAAAAAAAACCTTAAAACGTGAGTGAAACAGCGGGCACAGCTAGTTAATATAAAACTTGACTCAACTTTCATAATATGAACTTCTAAACTTTGTTACCTCAGTGGATGTTTTCTGATGGATATGTATTAGGTGTCTTCAAATTTAGAGTGAATCAGTTTCTTTTAAGTTAGTGCACTCCGTCATTGTCCCCATCGTCGCGTCGCTTAACATAAGGCGAGATGTAATCAAGTGCAAACCTATTCTTAATAAAAAAGACTAAAGGCCGATTTGCATTTTGATTAGTGCGACTGCGAGTGCGAGTGCGATTGCGAGTGCGAGTGAGTAATCGCGGCTGATTACTATGCACATTGCACTCGCAATAATCAATCGGTGTCCACACGTGTTTGGTACTAATCACTTAACACCTGCACTACTTACTCGCACCCGCACTAATCAAAATACAAACCGGCCTTAAGCAAAGATATGACAAAATAAAACCGCCCAAGTGCGAGTGGGACTCCCGCACGAAGGGTTCCGTACCATTAGCAAATAAACGGTGAAAACCTCTTTGGCTTTACCCGGAATTCCTTATGCATTGCAACTTCCTCAGACAGGCAGAAAGTTTCTTTAACATTTTGATTTTTGGTTCATGATTCTGACGATAAATTCGATATCGCGTTTTATTTATACTAGTGGCGCCATCTAGTATTCTGGAGTGGGACTAATCGAGCAAGAAACGGTAAAAAATCAAGTTTGATATATCGGAGCCCCCCTTATATATTATTTTTATTTCATTTTTATGTATGTTACAGCGGCAATAGAAATACATTATCTGTGAAAATTTCAACTGTCTAGCTATCACCGTTCTTGAGATACAGCCTGGTGACAGACGGACGGACGGACGGAGGGACGGACAGCCAAGTCTCAGTAATAGGGTTCCGTTTTTACCCCTTGTGTACGGAACCCTAAAAAAAACAAGACTGTAGGTGACATTGGCAAAATTGTGTGGCTTAAAAGCCAACCCAAAAGTTGAAGTTGACAGTACAAAAAACTTTAACATTAGAGAGTTAAATTGTTTGGAAAATGGTGGTTAGTAACAAAAAGGTAACAAAAGACACCAACAATACTAATCCCATTAATATAACAGCATTATTTTTATTAGAATCTCGCTAGAGATTATACTATTAGGTACATTATCTCTTCAATTTAGTAATTGAAACTGACATTTACTTTGATTGTCCGATCACCGATCACACAGCCTTTTCATATGATAAAGCGGTTAATGAAAATACGCGTAAATTTGCTGCAACTTCTACAAGATTACGCTCTGAAATGGCATCTGCGATTTTCCCTCGTTTCATTTCGGCAGAACACAATATTAATTTAGCGTGTCAACCGACAGTCAACACTTTCAAGACGGTGTAAGTTTTGCTGTGGCCCAAGTTAAAAGATGCAATCAGTTAGCAAAATTTGTTTTTTATTGCTTTAGGCCATGGACGTATAAAAGAAGTTGGACGTAGTCTCGCTAAAACAAAAACTGTGTCTATAGAGTCGGCCAGTGGGCTGTCACATACGCACAAGCTGACTCACATGCATACACACATCAGTCGTCTATGGCTTTAGGCATTGACTTCAAACATAATGTTTTATCAATATGGCGAATTTTTATACATATTACATAGATCCTTAATAATAATTGAAATTACAAAAATGACATAATTCATAACTTCAGCTGTAAAAGGGTTGTGTAAAAGAAAATTGTAATAGAAATAATAAATACGCAAATAAGCAAATAATCTCATTGGTCTCAATAAACTGGTGAAAGATCCCCAAAGTAGCATACCGTACAACATGACGGAGTGCACATATGAAAAGTTTACTTCATTTTGTTGGGGTCCGATGTGATATGTCTAAGCTGTTTTAGGGCATATAGGTAATTAATATAAGATACTTTTTGAAATTTTATTACATGTAAATATGTATGGTCAAGAATTGTTTGTATAATAAGTACTATTACTCAATAACTACTTGAAGACGTCTAAACCGATTAAAAGGCTGTGTCAGTGGTAGCACTCCTTATAGGTTGTAGTAAGATTCTTTACAGGATGCTGTTGGGAAAATACCATACTTTTGCTAGTAGAAAATACCATAGTATTCTACAGCCAAGCAGTAAATCTTTGGGAACGAGCAGTGCAAATAAACGAACAAACGAACGAGCGAATTCAATGCTGAGGATAGTCCTAATGTTCAAATAGTTGTGTGGCACTGCGCTCTTACGACTCATGTCATATTCGTTCTGTTGCTCTTTATCATAAAAAAATGTTGAGCTTAGTAGTTTATGTATTTATGTGTTAAACATTTATGTTCACTTCAATAAATAATAAAAATGTGTGCACAAGACCGCACGGCAGAAGTGCAAACTAATAGGTATAAGAAAAAATAACAATGAAAAGCTAACGAATAATTTTAGTTATTAATTATAAAAACGATTACATCTAAATTGAAAATAGTAAATACAGCGACACAACAGTGACATATGTATGTGGCTGAAGGACTAGTATCCATGGCCAAGAATAAATTTAGAAAAAGACAGCAACAGATTGTTTTTTCTGGCTCTGGCAGTCCCGTCTGGCAGTTTACCTGAGCATTTCTTTAATTTCCAAGCGTGATGATGAGCTTCAATCACAGTCTACGAAAAATCTGCACGTGGTGCACCAAAAGTGAAATCTTTCTCTTCAATAAATAATATTTATGTACAAAAAGCTTAAACGCTGTCTCTTATCTTTTGTACACCTGTAGCAAGTAAAGCCGGGGTGGTATTATTAACTGTCGGGTACTCCTGCGAACAGCTGATCGATCATACTCCCTCCGTTATTGGTGGAACTATTGGGGGTTCTTTTGTTTTGTCACGAGATAACTTTCATTTATTTTCGTACTGGATTTAATTTACGTCCATAAGTACGACGTTTTCCAAACATTTCCAGGATAACGCGAACCTAAAACCAGCAAAGTTTTCGCATCTCTATACAGAAATTTATTGACGTTTGTCGTTGACGTGAGATTTGACGTCAAGCGAATCAGTTTATAGATAACGTATTGTGGGATATTAGTGTTATCTATACAAATAAATAAAATTAAAGTGATATTAGTGTGTGTGATATTAAAACCACCGTTTATTACTACATGCAAAAACCTATCAAAGAATTATTTTTTTCATGTTTCGCCCATCTATTAGTTCTGGCTAATCTTCGATACGGCTGGACTGATCTTTCACTACTAGATAGCTGATGTTCTAATGCACGACAGTCTATTTTTAATTGAGGAAAATAAACAGGGTACGTAGGGTACCCTGAAATAAACAAACAAACCCTTAAAACGCGCGTGAAACTGCGGACACGGCTAGCTAAAAACTAAAATTCTAGGTCATAAGTTTGCAATTCTATCGGTAGTCCCTATGATTGCAATTTTTTGTATAATATGAGTTAATCTAAAGCCCCGTGCGAGATCATCACATGGAAATAACAAATCACGCGAAAAGTGATAACGGTTGCAGATTTCGTTCTAATAGAAAAATCCTATCATTCCATATCGTGGGAACTGTCCATGATGCTGCCTCAAGTGGACAGTGATTACAGTGATAATGATAGTGATAGTGACCGGTATATTAAATGACAACTAGTGAAATAATCTCGCCTACTTCAACTATATTAGGTGATAAGCGGATATGAGGTGTTGCGACATTAACGTGATGACTTGTAACTGATATTGTGTTGTGATGTTTCCCGATGGGTGTGTAGAGGTGTACTTAAATACTAGTATCTACCTATCACTTTGCTTATAGCTAAAACAAAACCCTTTCTCTAAGAGAATTTTCATTCCAGATAAAAAATAGGTTCAGACTTGGACATCAGACTCGAATCTATCGAAATTTAAATTTATCCAAGATTGCTTAGTTTTTTAAAATGTAATTAAGCAAAAAAACAAACTTACATTTTTAATAAAAAATGTTCCCAAAATGTACAATTACCTGTTTTAATTTAAACAAAATAAAATTGCACACAAATCACATATTTAGTTACTAACTCACAAAAAGTTATTTATTTAATTCATAAGTTTCTGTAGCCTGGCAAGTTCCATTCATTAACCACGAATGGGGGGATGTTTTACAAAGGCGTCTAATTAGTAACCACAGATAAAATACAAAAGTATAAGATCTGTGGTCACAGGCGGGAAATGGCCAGATATCAAACGGCCAGGGGGGCACAATAAGTGACGTCACGACTTGCGGAAATGAGATAGTCTAATTATCTATCACTTGTGAAAAAAAGAGAAAGAGATACTGATTTTCCGTCCTTATCACCGTGGCCGGCTTTTTCTCTGGCTAAATTACAAATCTGACATGGCGTTGCCATACAAAAGTCTGTTCAAAGCTCAGACTCGGATTTTTTATGTTTTATTAAATATTGTGTGTATTTAAAGAAGATTTAAAGCTTGTTTGTGAAAGACTGTTAAGAGATTGGTGATATTTATGCCAAATAATGTGCGTTGTGTAGTGTTATAAGCTGCAATAGCCTCTGTGAAAGAAAAATCAGTGGAATCTCATTTTACACGTAAGTAGACAATATTTGTTATGACGACTTGATAGAAATTCATATTAATGCCTTCTAGATATCTACGTGAATTAAATTTATACAATAACGGCAGTATCTAATCCAAAATTTGCAAAATATGTAAAATGTAAACATAACCTAAATAACAAAACAAACAAAAAAGTGTGACCAGTTATTTCTTACAAAATTACCCATGAAATATACAAGTCGGTACATAATTGACAGTTTATTTACTGACCGTTTACTAATAATACGTACTAGATTTTGCCTGCGGATTCGCATTTGTTAGTTTTTTAAGTGAAAACTTTCTTTGGCGCACTACATACAGATTTCTCGTGAGGCGTGAATTGAACTCAAACATCACGCTTGGGAATGAAATAAATCTTCGGGTGAACTCGGAGCTATGGCCACAAATGCGTAAACATTTTTAGATGGTCATGGCGTGTTACCATGGTTACCATTATACATAATTATCTAGTCTAGATGGTCATGACGCTTCTGTTTCTACTCTACCACTGCCATTCCAACTCTTGTTTTCTGGAGTAGGAATTGCATCAAACTCCCATTAACTTACACTATCTCATCTCGCTAACAAGATAACATCATGCTTTTAGTATAAACCCTACTCACTACACCTACTTCATACCCACTCACACAAGAGACCTATCTATTGTGTGAGTAGATATGAAGCTCTAAGCTTTCAAAATAAAAGATTATTCATACACATTTTCACCTCTGATTTAACCCTTTTGTTTGAACTTTTACAGAAATAATCATGCAACTTAAATGTATCACTAGATTTCTGGTAATAATTTGGGTTGTTTTATTTATTCAAATTAATTATTATTTCGCAGATGTGCCGTTCCGAAGAAGAGGATAAAATATTGTGTGAATAATAAAGCAATATTTTTCATGAAGTACAGATTATCAAATAAATCAATCATTCTGAATTACAACAACATCTAAATAATAGTAGCCTGTCTACTACAACAAGGTCTACTAACATTGAAATGTTTTATACCTAAGTTCCGAGTTGCCCCGTGCGAAGCCTGGGCGAGCTGCTACTATGATATAAATATGACAGGCAAACTATATTTTTATAACGTTGAATGTAAAGTACAATTTGAAATAAATGTTTTATTGCCCTGTTTTTGATTAGGTATTTATTTAAGTACCTCCTATTTTAGTTATATTATATTAAACCCCTTTTTAAAATGTAATTTTAGAATGCATAGAACACAGGCTGAATTCATCGAACTATCGCAGCACTACCCTTACCTAGTGGAATATTTTCTTTATGGCAATACTTTTTGAGTATTGAATTGAAAATTGAATTGAAATTGAATTGTAATTGAGAGAACGAGAAGCACTATAGTAGTCAGGAACTTTGTAACTCTATATTGTATTCCATACTCTAAGCAAACGGCAGTTTAAATGACAGTGACTTTCAAATAGAGACGTTTTTTTTTCGAATCGATTTTTATTTTTTCTAATCAAGTTGACTGCGATCTCGCTCTTTGAGGCTTTACTGTGATGTGTTTTCGACTGGCAATAAGCGTGATGCAAAACGATGGTTTTGCTATTTATACAAAAAACACTTCACGACCCACACAAAACATACACACACACATTCACTACATAAAAGCGTTAAAGGCAAGCACTCAATTTCACTCAACATTACATGTAACTGAGTCTAAAATTCAAGATATGCCAAGAAATATAGAGCAATGTACGTAATAATGGTAATTGCACATACCGTGCCGTATGAACTGTCGTAATGTCCATCTCGATCGGTGAGGTCGCGTGATGCACACAAGAAAAGGTAAGTACCCACTGGGACCATTCGTGTTACGTACTGATAGCGAGCATTTTTTGTGAGAGCGAACGTTTGATCCTTGTATTCTGTATCGCTGGGGGTACAGCTTTAAACTTTTGCGATATAAATTGGTGTTAAAACATTACACAGGACTTAAGCTCGATCTGAATTATTATTGAATTCACATTTCAGTTGTCTTACAACGGCAGTGGTTACGAGAACATTTTAAAAAAATGCGGGTCGTCTCATCGGGAATAAAAAAATATACAAGAAATAATTCGGTCTCCCTAAATCGCAGAAGTCACGGCGACATACCCATAACACTAACCGGATGACTGTGAATGTTTAATGTCGTGTGTATTAAGCCACTTACTTCATGCTCCCACTGCTGGGATACGAAGCTTTCTTTAACATTTACTTATTCACCACCCTGGGCAAATGCAAAAAGTCGTGTTGGTCTAGTAAAAAATCCGTGATGGCTTAGTACTGAGAACATTTCAGCTCACAAGATAGATAGATACTCTTTATTGACACACCAAAAATAAAAATACATACCAAACATAAACAAAACATAGTAAATTAATGCGACAGTGGGCGGCCTTATCGCTGAAAGCGATCTCTTCCAGGCAACCTTAGGATGGAAAACAACATGTGGACAAATCAGAAAATGGGGTGCGTAAATAAGAAGTACTAAAAAAATACATAAGTACTCATAAATAGTAATATAAATACCTAAATAACGGAAATAAAAACAAATTTGTTATAAAAATAGAACAACCTAATACTAGTAGGTAGGTACTTAAATGTTGAATTATAATAGACTAATAAATACGATTATAAAAATATATATATACACAAATAATACATATATGTATACATATATACAAACATATAAAAAAAAAAACTGCTGTAATTGCAATATTAGGACATCAACCAACAACAAGTCTACAATTTCGACAAATAGAATTGTTTCACATCTTTTTTGAAAGTGTTTAGTGAAGAGGAAAGTCTGATGTGCACAGGTAGCTCATTCCACAACTGAGTCGCCCTGCAAGTAAACGACCTGCCATAGAAAGTTTCAGTTCGAGCAGAGGGAGTCTTAAGGGAGAGATTGTTTTTTGACCTTAAAGGAAGCTGATGGTAATCATGTAAAAAGGTAAAGCGTTCTTTAAGGTAGCGGGGAGTGGAAGGATTAAACAAAATATTATACAATAAAGAGAGAATGTGAGCATTCCGACGAAGGCGAATGGGTAACCACTTGAGCTGAGAGCGATATTGAGAAACGTGATCATACTTGCGTAAGCCAAATATGAATCTAATACAATAATTTTGGAGCCGCTCAAGTTTGTCAAGCTGGTCTTCTCTAAGATCAAGGTAGCAGGCGTCAGCATAATCCAGGATAGGGAGAAGGAGGGACTGAGCAAGAGCAATTTTAGTGGCAGTGGGTAAAAAATTACGGAGGCGCCTTAAAGAGCCGCCGGACGCAAATAATTTACCACTGATTGACTTGATATGGCAGTCCCATGATAAAGTACGATCCAAAACAACTCCAAGATTTTTCACAGAATTACTAAATGGAATAGGGACCAAATCGAATACTATGCCAGGTGTTACATTCCAATTTATTCTGGAGATCCAATACGAACTCCCTATTACTATTACTTGAGATTTTGTTGGATTCACTTTCAAACCAAATGACCTACTCCACTGAATAATACGATACAGATCTGCATTTATTTTTCCAATAGTTGTATTCAATTCATTTATAGGAGCTTGGATATAAATTTGAAGATCATCTGCGTAAAGGTGGTAGGAAGAAGTTAAGTACTTGGAAATAGAATTGATAAAAATAGCGAAGAGAAGAGGAGATAGCACGCCGCCTTGAGGAACACCAGCTGTTGTATTACACCAAGAAGAAAAAGTATCTTCTAGGCGAATCCGTTGCCGGCGTACCTGCAAGTAACTACGAAACCAATCAATTACCGGTGGAGATATGTTACTGGAACGGAGTAAAGCAAGCAAAATGCCGAAATTGACGGCGTTGAAAGCATTACTGAAGTCTAACAGAGCTAGAACAGTAAGCTTGCCGTCATCCATGCCCAAGCGTATATCGTCAGTGATCTTGACAAGCGCAGACACAGTGCTATGCCCAGGACGGAAACCAGACTGTAGGGGATTGAGGAGGTCTTGCCTAACAAGGAAATCGTTGAGCTGGTTATGGACAAGACGCTCGAGGATTTTGGAAAGAAAGGGAAGAATGGAGATCGGACGGTATTCGGTAAAGGATTGTGGGTTAGGTTTCTTCGGTAAAGGTAAAATGTAGGCATCTTTCCATAGAGTAGGGAAAATACCACTTAGTATGGAGTTGTTAAAAATGCAACAAAGGACTGGAAGGATGATGTCGAGGATGGGCAAAAGCATGTTCCGGCTTATGCTGTCACCGCCCACTGCGTTGGAGGAAATCGACTTGAAACTCTTCCTAACATCACACTCGGTAAATTGATTAAAAGCAAAAAGAGAAGGATTAGTATTAGGAATGGCAGAAAGATAATTTACTGTAGAATTTTTGTCTTCATCTGGCATAGCAGATGTAGAACAGAAATGTTTGTTTAGAGTGTCGATGTCTATGTTATTAGACGTTGAATCTGAAAGTGATTTGCCGATTCCCAATGTTCTTAAAAATTTCCAAACTTTAGCTGGACTATCATTATCAACAGAAGCATGAACGTAGCGGCGCATTGCATCCCTACACACCTTATTACAGTGATTACGCGCCTGAACGTACTTTGTTTTGTTGGAATCAGTAGGTTTTATCTTATAGCGCGTTTTGGCCGCTGCCTTTTTGTTCATCATGGCTTTTATCTCCTTGGTGAGCCAGGGTGCTGGAAGATGTTTGATTTTAACAGCACGTATTGGGGCGTGAACATCAAATAATTCTGTGATTAACGTGTTAAAAATCTGAATTTGATCGTCAACTGACTCACTTTGAATAATTGGACTCCAATCAATGTCACTTGCATCACTAAGAAGGGCAGTATGATCCATACCACTGAAATTGCGCTGCATGACGATTTGTGGTTTCATTTTAGGAGGGCGGATTTTGTACGACATATAAATCAAGTCATGGTAGGAGAAATTATCCGCAGCATGACCATGACCATGACCATGCTTGGCAACATTATTAAGAGACGAAACAATCATTAAATCTAGAAGAGATGGAGCACAATTAGGAAAATGATGTGTAGGACTCAGAGGAAGTATGTGACAATTGTAGGAGCTGACAACGGACTGCAATGACGCGCTACGATGATCTTTTTTTACTAGACATGTATTAAAATCACCCATGATAATGGAATGATTATAAGAAGGAGTGAGATCAAGTAAGATATCATCAAAAGAGGAAAAGAAATTAATATTACTAGAGGGACAATAATAAACACCGAGAAGGACTTTGGAGTGGGAAAGAAGAACCTCAATAAAGAGATGCTTGCCACCATTCCCCGGAGGCGGTTGTGGCGATTGACTCAAAATTGTATAGGGGATATTGGCACAGATCAGAAAATAGTTACTTCGTAACAGATGCATCACTTCCATACAAAAGTGCAAATACCTACACGATAATAACCTAAACTGTCGTATACTACTTACCTACTGTTACTTGTAAGCAAAAATACACCTTAACACACCCACGCAGAGTTGTAAATGCCGTGCGCACCGTGTGACTTGTCGTCTGCTTACGTCATTGACCAAACGTGCTAGGGTTGTACGAAACGGTGGTAGGTGGTAGTAGTGGTAGGACTCTTGGCAGAGTCCGCCTGGGGAAGGACCACACCTTTGCCAGTTATTCTACCGCGAAGCAGTAATGTGCAAACGTTACTGTGTTTTTTTTAATAAAGAGTGACGAGACGAGCAGGACATGTGCCTGATGGTAAGAAACATTCCTGTCACATAACAGTACAGTAACACGCAGCTATTGGAACATGAAGAGCCAAAATCATTACCTAGCACCGCACTGCGCTCGTCACCCAGAGATCTAAGTTGTTATATCTCTAAGCCCTGTAATTTCACTGGAAACATTGCCCTTCAAACCGGAACACAGTAATGTTTGCACATTACTGCTTGGCGGTAGAAGAACTGACAAAGGTGTAGTACTTCCTCAGGCGGACTCAGCTATTAGTCCTACCACTACAGTACTCCATTAGATAAGCCCATTCATTTGATATATAGAGGTAGGTTGTGAAGAAATATTTTGTCCGCGATTTTGTGGAGGGGGTCATTTTGAATCGATATTAACCAAACATAGCTAAGAACCACCGCACAAAAATAAACCTTTTTAAAAAAATCGACGTCAAACTTAGAACATCCTTTTTTAGTCGAGGGTTAAAAAATGGTTCACAATTAGCTGAGCTATCGCGAAACATACTTACATCCAATAAAAATTCAGCCCAGAACCGCCTCCTTCTTTGAATTCGGTTAAAAATTCTATAGCTTTTTTTAAGTAGGTACGTTTTATAAAACGTCAATTGATACTGAAGTTTATTTTGGTTATACAATGTAGGTAGTTGTAAGTTGTTTTCATACCGTCGAATAAATGAACAAATTAGTATCATTCATTATGTACATGAATATTTAAAAAAGTATCTCGTCAATTTTTTTATTAAACTTAATGAGACATAATAAAGATGGGGTAAAAGGTATTTCAGACAAAATAATGTGTATGCATAACCTCTCCTGTATATATTCAAAATAAATATTATACATATTACACACTACTGTTTCTATATTATGTTCGATTGAAATTTGAAACCTACCAAAATTTAGCTCAAAAATAAATATTAACAATAAAAACACTTCCCTTGCTTCCTGTTTCGGCAATTTAAAATAAGATAAATTACTTCTACATTTTAGTTTCTTGCTATTGCAGATTGCAGCCATTCACAATACAATAACGCCGCGACATTATTTATGCGCGCACTCGGCGTTCGTTCGCACGTCAACTCGGGCAAACGGCCGGCGGCCTTGTGATTTTAGTACACCCGGGAGGACCCGAACGAGTAGGTACTTAGCTCGCGCCGTTTAGCCAGTGACGAGGGTGTGATATTGGCTTTCAAGTAAATCCCAACACCACCGCCGCGGCTGGCGCGATCATTCCTTATCAGAATAAAGCCTGGAAGAGAAAAAGAAGTCGAAGGGAGACTTGGGAGAAGCCAAGTTTCAGAGACCAGGATAGCATGAATATTGTTTTGATCGAGAGAAGCCAGCAATTCGGGATATGAAGATGGAATGCTCTGAGCATTAATGTGGACAACGTTGAAATTTCTAGGCACGTCAGAAAAAATACTCTCAAGAAACTCTGACAGTGGAACTAAACTTTCAAAACTGGTATCACCAATATTTGATTCTGTTTGAGATAGCGAAAAGTATTCATTGTTGCTGTCGGAATCGGTACCATTAAATATATTATGTAACATCAACAGCTACAAATAAAGTAAATACAATAACAACTATTAAATATTAAAATATATATGATCTATAATATATATATATATATAAATATAAAATATATACAAGCACTAAACAATAAACGTATATCTAATCTGAAATTAAATATATATATTTAAATTCGCTTATCCACCTGCCGGTTGTGTTGGAACGAGATATTTTTAGAAAATATTAACAATATTATTACAAACTAAACAATAAAAAACAAAGTAAAGACATTAAAAAAAAAAAAAAGAACAATGAGTGTTGGCAAAAGCATTAAAAAAAACACAGTTTCACACTAAAATTCATAAAACAAAGAATATGAATATGTATACAGCGCATCACATGGCACAGCAATCAACAAATAAATGACTTAAACATTCCAATGCAATTTCCCAGAAGATAAAATAAAATACTATACCAAGATAAAGCACCACAGCTAAAATGTAAATCAGTCGGGTAAATACTCAGCACTTGGCAAATGCAAACAAACTTGCGATGCCACAACATCAAATAATTATCATTACCATTTTAATCGATACTGATAGCTTACACAAAATGAACAAAAATAATATTAATATGTACACAGTGCATTACGTGCCACAGCAATCAACAAATTATTTAACATTTAAAGTTATATATGGTAAAAATAGCATTTAAAAAAATAGGTACTGTAAAATATTTATAACACCAACACTAAAATATAATATGATACAGTCCCACCATCTTATCTGTTCAGTTGACAGCGTCGCTAGTGGAGAATTTGGTATTGCCATATAAGAAATTCACCAAGAAACAAAGGTAATTAAAACATGTCTTGCAAGTCAGTCTATAGATATCATTAAAATTTAAGAAACTACAATATCAATCATACAAAGCCTAACTAACATAGTATAGATTCAATATGGCTTAATTATAATTACCAGCTTCGATCACATCGTCACTTACCATCAGGTGAGATAGTGATCAAACAGGTCAAAATTTGCGACAGGCTCACAAATAAATAAATATAACATATAGCTATGAATCTTATTAACTACATAAATAAACAATAATGCGGCACAATAGGATTTTATTTATATTTTATAAAAATAATTGTGGTCATGGTCTCTGAGCTCAAGCGGCCGCACTCCAGGAATTCCGGTCGATGTTCCTGAACCATCTACTGATTCCCACAATTCATCTTCGGAGTCACTCGAATCGCTTTCACTGTCACTCTGTAATTGAATGATAAAAGGTTCATCTAAATACGCATCTTTTTGTCTGTATTCATTTTCAATTTTTTTTACATGATCGCAATGGTTTTTCCACTCTGCCTGTGTGATTTTGCGGAATGCATCTTCAATCAATTGAGGCATATGTGCACTTGATTTTCCGATATTTTTCTCTGCTACATTCCTCTTCATCGAGCTCCATATCATTTCAATTGGATTCAAATCACAATGAAACCCTATTTTGTGGAGCAATTTTCGAAGAGTTTCACGTTTTGCTTGAAAATTTATGTCTTCCCTGAGAACAGTCAGTAACTTTGGTAAGGTCGGAATTTCTTTTTTTACTGAATAAAACTCATGTATCTTTCTTCTTATAACACCAATGTCAAAATCATCAATATCCAGTTTCCCTGTTTTTCTTTCCCTTTTCTTGCCAGGGGTAGAAATTTTTGAATTAGTTTCTTGAGCCTGTTTTTCTTCATTGATTAATTTGTAGACAAACCGTTCTGAAACACCTGTAACAAAAAGAACAATTTAATATTTTATAGGTTTTTTTAATGAACAACCATAAAATAAAATACAGCAACCGCTTTAAAAAGTTAACATTACTTTCAGATTGTTTCCGACCAATCAGGATAAAAAATAAACAAAATTTTGACTACGAAATCGATTTCGAAATAATTACTGTGTGGACCACTTAAAAAGTATACCATTCAACAAAAAAAAAACAAATTTAAATCAATCCACAATAATAATTGACGGAGATGTCGGTGAACATACATAAAAAAACATGCAATCGAACATAGCAATAACATAGCAGGATAATTATTATCCTGTTTTTTAAAGTCGGTTAAAATATACTCAGGTGGCAATTTTATTTGAATATGTTTAGCTTATTTTATATATTTTAAAATATAATCACCAGCTATAAAAATGTTTTTTTTTTTAAATGAGTGATTAAAATTTCCATATCTGGCTACACTGACCTGTCGCGGCAGCAACGCGTTCATTCAGCTTTTCAAATGGTATTAATGGAGCTTGGAGGCGTTTCTCTTCTTTCATAAAAAATAAAACTTTTAAAATAATTAGCCGTGCATCACTTTTGAGAGGTTTCGGCATTTTTGTAGTTCCCATTTCGCCCACCTGAACAGTTAAGTTGGTGGCACTGTATAATAATAAACTCGGCAGTAGGCAAATGCAAACAAACTTGCAATGCCACTACATCAAATTTCATTGCCATCAAAAACGACACTGACAGTGACAGCCATGAGTTACAACAGAATCAGTCAGAATCAGTAAATGTAAAAATGCAAAAGCTAAAATTATTTTTCATTTTCAAACAAGTTTGTGAACAAATCTAACAAAGTCACGTAAGGTTGTTTATCTTTTAAAAGTGAGGGTAATACTTGATTAAGTGAAATAACAACATACAGCGATAAGCTAAATTGATGTGAGAAGAAAATAATAATAAACCAACCTAAATTGTCAATGTAAACATTGGAACGTATTGATACATTTCAAATTCCAATGCCAAGCAAAAAGTATCGAGTTTATAAGAAGATTGGAAACATTTGATTATTTCTTCGGAGCAAGTCTACGTCTCGAGTTTAGGAGCTTTTTATCTGCAACACTATCAGGCTTCTTTTGTGTCAGAGATGGTGAGGCGGAGGTGGCCGGGTGAGGTGACGGAACTGAGGCCTCGATCTTATCCAGCTCACGGAGACTGTACACACGGTGCCGTTTATTATCCGTCCCCAACACAGTAACGTTACCATCCTGCGTCCAACATTTTGCTATGCCAAATCGTTCCCGGGCTGCCATAAAGACGTCGTGGCGGGACTTCGTCAAGTACTCGGAGAGAGTGATACCGGAACCTTTCAAAGACGTCTTACCGTACCACAACTTCTGCCGGAGAGCCAGGTTACTCAGTTTGAGTAGAATTGGGCGAGATCTTTTTTTTTTTTTTTTTTTTTTTTTTTTTTTACGGGGGGTAATCCTTTGCAGATACCCAGCTGTATTGGGGTGCAGCCAGGTTATGTGAGAGCTTACTCACTAAAAACCCCTCGGTGGCCTACATCTGTGCCTAGGAAGAGGACGCCGGGATCTCCGTTGGAACGCACCGGCATCCTTTTGACATTTTGCCTTCGGCACCTTCCTTAGGTGATGGACTAAACGACATGGGCCGCACCATGCCGTGGTCTTTCCATTGATGGGTTCGTTGTTCATAGGACGTTAGGCCCCCAAGCCTATACGTCTACGAGCCCATGGGTACCCTTTTAATCGCCTCTTACGATAGGCAGGGTATACCGAAGCCGAATTCTTGTAACGACCCCGGCTCCAGAGTCAAGGGAGTTAAGACCCACCGCCTCTACCGCCTCTACGCCGCTGACGTCTCCGTGTAGGATCAGCCTTTTCGCGCTCTCGCTCGGCAGCTTCCTTCTGCGAAATTACCAGTTCGCAAAAGTCAACTACTGCCTTCCACGCAGTTGGATCCGCCAGCATGGCTGATATTACTTTTGGCAGACGCAGGTCCTGACCTATTTTAGCTGTTAAGGCTTGACGTTCCGAGATCCACGCCGCACACTCCTCGAGCGTATGTTGTGCAGAGTCTTCGGGCATCCCACAATGGTGACACTGCGCCGTCGGTTCCCGACCTATTCTATTAAGGTAAGTACCAAAACAGCCGTGCCCTGTCAAAACCTGTGTCATTCGAAAGGTAATACGATCCTTTCTTTGAACCCAATCTTTAAAACTGGGTAAAATGCCTTCGACTGCACGTTGACGGATGTTTTGCGGTTCGAGGAGTCGCTGGTGCCACTTCTCTAACGCAAAGTAGTGTTCCTGTTTCCTCAGCCCTGGATCATTCAATGGTGTATCACGATGCAAGCGACGGTAGATCCGTGCATCCATTTCAGCCAGAATGTCCAGCGGAGGAAATCGTGCAATCAAGGTTGCCGCCTCAAACGATATGGTACGATAGCCCCTCGCAATACGTATAGCCAATGTTCTTTGGAGACTATTGAACTTTGATTTATTGCGCTTTATGCCCGACAGCCTCTCAAACCACACAGGTGCTCCATAGAGTGCCATCGAGCGAATTACTCCCGCATACAGGAGACGAACCTCTTCCCTTGGCCCCCCGAGATTCGGTAGCAGTCTATGCAGAGCACCTACTACTCTGACGATACGAGGTACAGTGCGACTAAAGTGTTCGTCAAAACGCCAACGACCATCCAGGGTGAGCCCTAGGTATTTTAAAAATTTACCCACTTCTATTTGTGTATTGTCAACGCATATTGAAGAACGAGGTGGTTCTCTTCCTATTGGTAGGTTGTGAAACCGTAAAGCTTCAGTCTTATGGGGCGCAATACTAAGACCCAATTCTTGAATCTTGGATACGATTATCGCTATCCCTCGTTCTGCTAATTGGCTTGTTTCCTCAAACGTAGTTCCCTCTGATATGATAAGAGTGTCGTCCGCGTAACATACCACGTTTATGCCCGCAGGGTAATCTGAGGTCAAGACTGTATTGTACGCAAAGTTCCACAATATGGGACCCACAACAGAGCCCTGAGGAACCCCACAACACATATCTGTCGAGTGTAGTACACTATCTCCGCCAACATAATCCACGCCTCTGTTTTGAAAATACGATCGGATCTTGCGCTGAAGGTACGTGGGCACATTGTGATTTAGCAGAGCGTTTCCGATAGCATTCCACGGTAATGAATTAAACGCGTTCACAATATCTAGGCTAACAGCCAAGGACATATTTCCACGTAAAGCGGCTTGTTCTGTCAGAGCACGGACACGAAGGATTGCGTCTACTGTAGACCGGCCGCGTCTGAAACCGAATTGGTAGTCAGACAGATCTGGCCCAACCTCCCACAAATGCCTATCAAGGCGTGCGGCAATTATTCTTTCGAATAACTTGCCGGCCTCATCTAGTAGGCATATGGGTCGGTAAGCGGACGGAGAATCAGCCGGTTTACCCTCTTTTTTCAATAAGACCAGTTTGGCTCTTTTCCAGGCTGTAGGGAAAATTCCAAGGCGGAGACAGTGATTCAACAGAGTCCTAAACCTGTCCCCCAGTGCTACTGAAAGAGCAAGAACCCAGGCTCGCCCTGGTATTCCATCAGGCCCTGGTGTTCTATTTCGAGTACTGAGGCGTTGAATTGCTATATTTAACTCCGCCTCCGATATGTCATTCTCATTGGACCATGTGGTTGAGTCTTCAGTCTGTTGTAGTAGAGTGGGACCAGTCTGGGCTCTTGGGAAAAGCGTCTCGGTTACTGTTTTAACGAAACCAATATCCAATGATTCTGTTAGAGGGGGGACCCATGGACGTAGCTTTCCCAATACCATCTTGTAAGGGCGCCCCCACGGGTCTCTGTCTAGACCTTCTAATAGGTCAGACCAAGATTGTGCTCGTGCGCTGCTGATTGCAGATTGGAGCGACTTAGTAGCACTTCTGTAAGCCTGATATTTTTGATCAATCTCTGCAGCTGTCACTCCTACGCGTCTCCGGAGTCTAGTGAACGTTCGTCTGCAGCGAAGGCAGTAATCTCGTAAACGCGCGATATCTTCAGACCACCAATACGCTGATTTGCGTCTAACTGTCCTAGCACGAGGCATCGACATGTCACAAATCATTGTCATCTTATCACGAAACCATGTGGTTTCAGTTTCAGGGTCTCGTGAATTTGCTTCGTTGTTTGCCCAGGAAATAGCAATAGCCGCAGCTTCGAGCAAATCACGATCAAGTTTTTTAACAGACCACCTTCGTGATTGGTCATTGTTGTGATTGTAATCACGTAGTTGATTCCGCCGTTGAAAAGTTAATTGAAAGATAATGTGGCGATGGTCCGACAGTGTAACAATGTCCTCTGCTACCCTCCAATTTGAAATAAGACGTACAGCTGATGGTGTTGCCCATGTTAAATCTACTATAGACTCCCCTTGCCACCTAACACACGTACTAACAGTTCCAGTATTTATCAGTTGGAGGTCAATAGATGCGGCCCACTCCGTTAACGCGGTTCCCCTGGGCGAGCTCTGCTGGAACTAGATGCGCGTCCAAGCCGGTGACACCTGCTGATGTCGGAAACACCAAACTCTGCTATTTGCATCTTCTGGACCACTATCTTCACAACACTGGCAGCAGTGTCCTCGCGTTCCGCTTCAGGCACACCATGAATTAATAAAATCTTACGCCGAGACTTCATCTGGAGGTTGTCAGTCTCCCGGGCAAGAAGAGCAATTTGTTCCTGAAGAGATTTCACCGCTACCAAAATTTACTCCCGAAATGTTTTAAATTCCTCTGCCAAGGATGGAGTTTTGTCCGAGGAAGACTGATGGAGTACCTCTTGAAAAGAATCCATTTTTTGTAAAAACAGTGCTTGAAGTTGTTCCTGGCTTTTCAATATGCCTTCCATTGTGATTTGAACAAATTAAAGTAAATGTGATTAATCAATGCTGTGTTGTTTGTAATGAGGAGAAAACACTTCCCGGCAGGTAATTACTAGTAATCAACTATTAGCACATAAAAACTCTTTAAAAAAGTAGGTTTTACTATTTTTATTATTTAATTTAGAAGAGCTATGTAATTTTAATGTGACTTAGGCAACTACCCACGTTGAAAAAAAAAGAGCGGTAGGACTGCCGATATTTTTTTCAGAAAATTCTGATGTATGTACATGTTTATAATCACAAGTGGCTTTCAGGGTTCAGGAAACCATGATGAGGAAAATTTTCCAAAATGTAGGTACATCTTTCCAGAGAATGTGCCACTTGCCAATAGCAACACTTGGCCAACGTGTGTTAGACTTTGTCTCTTACCTTTTCAAACTAAACATCAAATGCCAATAGTATCAACATAAAGTGGGCTGCCGTCTGCCAAGTGAAGTCTCGAGCCTAGAGTTTGTGAAACGAACAAATTTATGTTACAGATTGTGTTTGTTCGTGAACAAATGCTCCCGGTGTGTAATATCCTTAAAAATAACGCTTTGCGCAACGCATGTCATAACTTCTATTGCTCCAAGCGAGACAATTTCCGAAATTGCCCGATGGCTCTTAATTGGAATAAAGTACGCTATCTAGCGAAGTGCTATTGTTTATTGCAAAAAAATGCTGAGTTTGGTAAAATGATGGACATATTTCTAGACTTCTTTCTTAATAAGAAAGTGACAGTTCGAAATAATACCGTTAAGGCTGTGGAACACGTTGCCAGAGTGGGATTTCCCAATGTTTACGTGTGATCTTCTTGGGAGAGAAGAAGCCGAGTTCCAGCTATGGAAACATTCATGAGGCTATCTATGACATAAAATTAATAAATATTGATGAACATTTCTCACATAATACCATCCCTAAACTAAGCAAGTTTTGTGGTATGGATGCCAAATTTCTGATATAATTGTAAATAGGTACATCCATATTATACAGATAAACACCCAGACACGTAACAATTAACTACACTTTGTATTTATCACACAAATATATTTACCTTGGGTGGGAGTCGAACCCAAGACCCACGGATCCGCAGGCAGGCTTACTACGCACTAACCCAATACACCAGTCAATAGATTTAATGATGACATTTTGAAGAACCGATAAAAATACCTTTCACCGGTACCTTATTTTTATTTTTGCAACCGAACGCGTCGTCCGGTCGCACGGCCATTGTTGCGACACTCCAGATTTCGTTGATGTCGACCCACGAAGATAAGAAAGGGACTTTTGTACTTTTAAATGTACCATTGTTTTTACTTGGGAATATTTCTGATACGCAGATTTGGTAATCGAGCTATTTGTCTTACAGTATTTTAAAATGAGTTATTTGTCTTGTTACGTAGTTACGAGTACTTGAATTAAGCGTATTTTTTAAGTGAAAACTTTTTGGGCCACATTGAACCCCTTTGATACAGGACAATCTTCACCGACATGTTTACCTTGTAGCGGCGTAGCGCAAGCACCGGAGTAGGACGACTACTCTCTTTCTACAAAAAACGTAATTTCGAAATAAACTCACGAGTTTCCTACTCCAGTTCTACTTCAATCCATCATTTCGTCCGTTTAAATATTGTAAGCCTACTCTAATAGGGTACAATCCTCAAAAAAACTAAGTAGCTCGTTAGTTAGATTGCCAACAAATATTGTACACGCATTTTTTCTTTTGTTTCACAAACAAAAAATGACGAAGATACAGCGCTTCGAAGTTTCGTGTGACGTCACTTGTGAGTACGATTTTTACTCACGAGTGAAACCCCCACTCTCGAAGTTTGATGGTCTATATCTTTGACGATTTTTAATATTATGAAAAAACAAAAAATACATGTCCAATATTTTTCCATGATCTAGCTGACGGACTAATTAGGATGGTGTATTTTTGACCCAGTCCGGTACCCTATTAGAACATTTAAACGTCAAACAATCGACGACGACGAATTTGTTCGATCGGACAAAACGAAGTAGAACCGGTGTAGGAAAATCGCGAGTTTATTTCGAAATTACGATTTTCATAGAAAGAGAGTAGACGACCGGGACGAAAGCGTTAGACTATTTTTTAATAGCTGTATATCTGTAGCTGTACATCGTGAGGTATTACGCGACTTTAGTGCTGTTCAATATTAAATGTCATAAGTTTTCATTTCTGTCGGCAGTTGCTGTAACAGCCGATTTTAAATTTTAAAGCCGATTAGATACATACCTCGGTTTTGAATTCGTCATGTTAGGGATGTTTATCGATTTAGTGCATAAGTATGTTCGTTTAAGAAAAATTTTCCGCGGCGAAACAATGACGGACGTCAAACTAATATTGGCAAGTTATTTCTATTCAATCTTAAAGGCTCTACAGACGAATCCTTTAATCAGAGGAAGTGACGTAGAAATGACGTAAAAGTGGGTTGGGCCCGATAAATTGCATCAATTCACTTTCTACGTCATTTCTACGTCAGTTCCTCTGATAAAAGGATTCGTGTGTAGAGCCTTTAAAATATTATATCTTTATTACTGATCGTAGTTTTAGTCAACATTTTGTTTTATTGTATGCTTTACAGTTTAAATTACACTGTTTATTACGTGTTGTTATTTAATAGTTTTTTATTTCTTTTGAAAAATGAAAAGGCATGCGTCGGTATTAAAAAGGATAGTCTCCTTTTTTGTTTTCGCCCTTAGTTAGACTATCTGCAACTATTAATTTTGTAACAAAGAAATTAATGATATTTTATTTTTAATTTACCGAATTTAAAGTGTGGAGCGTATTTTTAATGAATTTATATTAATGCTATGTTATACCGTTTTTAATCTGTAAAATTTAGAAAAATCTAATTTTTAAAACATTCACGACAATTTAACCATAATAAGGCGTCTATCTTCCTTCGAGGCAAGTATCCCTGAAGCTTTTTTAACGTTAGGCTACTATCCGCCATAGTAGGCAACCGTCCTATTTTGAGACTATTACTTATTTATGAGAGGTCAAAAAAGAGCTAATATAATAGACGAAAGACCTATGTTTTGAAATGCGACTTGATTTTTTCCTAATATATATTTTTTTTTATAACAGGGAATTTTGAAAAAGTGGGGGAACTATCTGGGTTTTACCACCCTAGCTGTTTAATTCCGTGATTACGTCACGACCACACATAACTTAAGTTTGTCTATTTGTTTTCCATGTCAGATTCTAAAAAACGATTTCACAAAAACTCTGATCTACCAACAATAAATGCTCACGTGAAAAACAAAGCTTCAATACGTAGGTAAGTGATACAAGTGCACAAAAACCTGATAATGAATAGCATTTAATAAGAAATCAATTGATTGCTTCACACGATGTGATTTGATAGCGACACACACGCTTCAAACGTAGTGTTAGCAGCTAACAGACATGGCAAGGTTCTTATAGTTTGTTGTATGTCTAAAAATTAATTTCTATGCATAGACAAAATTTAAAAAAAAATTAAGCTATAATAACGGCTTTTACTTTGAATGTATTATTTTGATATTTATATAAAAAAATCCTAAAAAGTTTCAAGCCTTTAGTTTAAAAAAGACCAAACTTCCGTAGACCCTTTCACCTATTTCAACCTCTCATACCCCTTTCTTTACCTTTTTATACGTATCAAAAAGTAACCGGTGTACTTTCAAGCTCAAGACTAACACTGAAATTCATTGAAATCGGTTAAGTACTTTAGGCAGGAAAGCGAAACAAGCGGTTATAAGGACAGATTTACTTTCGCATTTAAAATAGTAGGGAGAATGGGATATACCGTAGGTAACTAGCATATCTCATTTTTATTTTATTTTATTTTTATAGGTTTACACATGACCGCTATCTCGCCTGATGTTTTGATGTAGTCATGTGTCATTTCAACACAATCACACTCATATATAGAGATAATTATAATTTTTCTGGTCAATGGTCACCGAAAGAGCATCAGGCAAAATTGCATTCAATCGCAAATCGATGCTTTTACCAAAAAAAAAGAAAGACAGATTCTGAAAAGGACAAATAAAATCAGTTTCCAAATTGACTGAAATGTAAAAAGTGAAAATGTACAAATAAATAAAATTACGGCAGGATCATAAACTTACTCAAATTATTATTGTTAAAGCGCTCTTTGAACCTGTCAATTCCTAAACCTTCCTAAATATCGCGTCGCTCGAAGGTCATCAGTCAAATTTGACTGATGAATTGAAACAATGATGCCACAATCAAACGGGCTTGTCCGTACAACCTTCGTTGAATCAAAATTACACGCCGAATTGGCGTTACATTCAAATGCGTAATTACTGGACGATATTATATTTAACCTAGGTTTTAGTTGAATAAAATTTAACAAGGCCGTTGCTAGAATAAGAAACTTGTAATTTTTAAAGTTACGGCTGGTCTAGTTGGGAGAACGGCTACTGCAGACTCGGAGCCCCTGGTTTGAATCCTACAGGTAGGTACCAATGTCTTTTCGAAGCCATGCGCGTAATATCGCATACTTAGAAATAGTGCTGGAAATACGTACCTCGAGAGGAAACCTGCATGTTGGAGAAGATTAAATCTACAAAAACAAATGAAGTCTGCCAACCTGCAACTTTTCCCGCGCGCTGGACTAGGTATGGCCTAAATCTTCTCTAATTGGTTAGGGGAAGACCTCGTGCCCCAACAGTGGGGATTGTATGAGTTGATATAATAATTATTTGAAATAAATGAAGAAGTGAGTTGTTTCCTACAATTCTAAATGTTAAATATTCGCTAAGTATTCTGTTTCTCCAATAACGAGCAGTAGTAATACTACGATTAATACTTAATTATTTTTGCGCACATAAAAACGGGACGACCTTAGTCGAACCCGAGTAAAAACAGTAAAATACACTCTTTTCATTTAACACCAATAATACCGCTGTGGAAGTGGAGCCTTAATATCGGGATGTCGCCCATTTTTTTTTTTTTTTTTTTTTGCCCAGGGAATATTCTTTATGAATTCCACCCTATTTGGGGAGTAGGGTGGATATGTGGGACTCTCCACCACCGGTGGTCTACCCACTAAAAACCCTGGGAGGACTCGTCCTTGCTCGCTTGTGTGCCAAGGCTACGGGAACACTTTCGCACTCGCCCGCGGATCGGGATGTCGCCCAATGTCAACTTTTTCTGACGCCAAACACTTGTAATAAGATAAATCTAGTCTTACGGCCACATTACAAAATTTGACTCCAGCTCCATTTTTGTCTCTTTCAGTTTGTTTGATAATACAAAGACCAAAAATTTCTACAGCGACAAAAAATTTGTAAAATTTCAGAGGAAACTCATCTTTGAAAATTGGGCAGTTTTTAGTCCCGCAGTTAATGTGAATGGGGTTCACGTAAGTTCTGGGTAATTTTTTAGAATACGGCAGTTGAGTTAAAATATTTTTGGAATGATGAGATGAAAATGAGCCCCTGATGGTAATTTCGATGATATGGTATATTTTTGAAAACTCATTTACAATTAAGCCTGTAGTGCAGAATCTGTGTCTAAATTAATTAATTTACTGTAGTATGGTGGCGAAGAGACATTGCGATGGTATCTGCAAGAAGCATGACTTGAACCTCGGGTCAGATGTCAATGTTCACTGCATCAATCTTTGGCTTTGATGTGTGACGGGAAACGTAATGGATCGATTGTTTATGAAATTTGCGTGGATTGATATTGAATTACATTTATTTTACCTTTTAAACCAAACGTTTGAACACCGTGTTACCTGATTATAAGGTAAATTTCAATCTACGATGGTGCACTATCCACCTTTGTCTAGAAATATTTGATTTACTCTCAACTTGAACACATCAAGATTCTATCCATTGGGAATACCACACTTCTGATACTTTTTCGAGTTAGAATATTATCGAAAAAAACTATGTTTCATTAGATCATAAAGATAGGTGCCAATAAAAACCTATAAGCTAGTAACTTTGTGGAGATGTTACAAATTTGGAAATGTATCTTCAATCAAGCCAATCTTGTACTTTGGAAGCCAGATAAACTGCTGATATAATATATGCTTATGATACATAAGTACACAGACAAATAACACCAACCTACCAACAATAGTAAATTTTCATAACGCAACAACGTTGAATTGAAACTTTATATTCTAAGCTGCGTTAGTCCGAAGTAATTAATCCCAATGGCGTAACATTACATGTTTACAGTTTTTGTTTTGTAATGCAATTCAACGACCAAAATATGAATTTACAATAATTAAGATGACATCAAATAAAAACCGAATGTGACCTTCAAGATGACACTCCATTTATAAAGTCAAAAGTACGTACCAACATAACGTGTCTCAATTTTTTCTCACGTGATAAAAATATGAACAAATACTTAATCACATTTAAAGCGATAAACATTAACATTTATCAAACGACACCAGACAAATATTTCTACAAAGCGAGTCAAATAAAGCAGACAGTATTAATTACTATAATACGTAATGTCATCAATATCGCCCACGATCCGACGCCTCAGGCAAAGATAGTCCAAACCAGAATCTATGTCAAGACCAATACACACAACTTTATTACCGCTACTGACAAAATCGATACAGACACAAATTCAACCGTATTTATAATCCCGTAAGACCTCAATAGGTTTTATAGGATTGTAAAATAATCATAATTTTAGCAGATGAGTAAGCTTTTTGAAGGTACGCCTATTAAGGAATTGTCACGAACAGCTTTTGATGTTACTCCACAAGAAGCCAATGTCACTTATCACTTTTAATAGATTACATAATGAAGTGTGCGGCTTTCGATTTTTTATTAGTAAGACATTTATACACATGAGTGCTAAATGGATGGGTAAAAGACTATGCTCATAGTTTTCAGTTCGTAATCTATAAATAGTTTGAATTGGGCACTTCTCATATCTTAGTACTAGCTGAACGCGCGCGCGTTGCTACGTCATCTATCGAAAATCGATCGTACCAATTCAAATTTTGAACAAATTCGGTTACTTTAGGTTCTAATGACGCAACCTTTAATATGACATATGCTGTCACGCAACGAAAGCTCTCAAAAAGCAATATTTTCCCCCGTTTTTGTTACATTTTTCATTCCTGCTCGGCTCCTGTTGATAGTAGCGTAATGTTAAATAGCCTATAGCCTTCCTCGATAAATGGACTATTCTACAAAGAAAGAATCGTTCAATTCGGACCAGTAGTTCCAGTATATATATCCAGTATAGTATAGATTTGATTGTAAACTCAAGTTGAGTTTTGGAAAGATATCAAACAATGTTTATGGATGAAATTTTAATAACATTTAAAATGAAATTTGGATATTAAATATATTAAATTGATTATAAATAGTTATTGCAAAACATTCATTGCAATCTTTGCTCTAAACATGGCAAGTGTCGTGGAAACCAATACGACGAAAATGGTTGTACAGTTTGTAAAAACATATATGAATATTAGAATTACCAAAAACGGCAAATAATCGTAATAAGAACAACCTATAGGTACTAGGAAGCTATCCCAGAATTTGCAAGAAAAAAATTGTTGTACCATTCAAACTCAAACACGAGAACCGCTCATTAATTTTAACTGCAAAATTAACATTAGTCAAGATGCAAAAAAATAGTTTATACCTAGTATCACCTTTGTTTTGTTTGTTTTTCTTACCACCCTTGGCACGGGCTCGGCATGCAAAGCTCGGAAGGTCCGTACTCACATACGGTATTACTCGATAGTTTTACTCGAAGTCGAGTAAAACTATCGAGTAATACCGTATGTGAGTACTGACCTTTAGGCTTGTGTAGTTCAATTAATTTATCTAGTTTTGCCTTCGTTGGTTTATCTATAAACAGAGTGCAACAAACTGTATTTTTATGGGCTCTCTCCATTATGGAACCACGGTAAATATCCCGTAAGTAATAATTCTACTCTAAATCAAAGAAATTACTAGAGAAAATCTTCATATTCAAATAACTCCGTGACTCTACTATTATAAGCAAATGTGTAGCTTACCACCAGACCCACGTCTTGTTCGTCTAATGTAAAAAAATGCTTTTGCGATAAAACCAGTTACACAAAAATTTTCCGTGCGTGTATTTGAATTTAAACTCCTCCTTAACAAATTCACCGATTTAGATGATTTTTTTTGTGTGTGTCAAGTAGCCGCTTGATACACTTTGGTAACTATATTACACCAAATGACGAAAAAATACAAAATGGACTTTGCGGTCGGGTTTTAGGCGGGAAAAAAAAATTTTCGTGTTTTTATTTCGGAGGCTATATCGATAAATTTTTGTTTAATGGCGTCTACTTGAACTGGTCTTTATTTTGATATAATTTACTTTAAAATTAGAGTTCATTTACATAAAAACATCGTAAAATTAAAAAAAAACAAAAATTAAATTTTTTGGCGGGAAAATGGTCCCGAAGTATTGAAAAAAATTTAAAAAATAATTTGTGCTATCGAATGCAGTTATTTTTGGTTTTTCGAGTTTGTTATTTCGTATACAACACATTTAAGCCACAAAACCACTGTCTCCTTTATAAATTATTAATATAATAGCTGATCGACTACTTGAGAAATCGCAAAAAAAAATCTCAAGTGTCAAAAATGTTAGTTTACATTTTAAGTACATTAATTATAAACAAACGATACCGCTAGAAGCGTCTTGAAACGCCCTTGAGAATAATGGGCTTAAACACGTACAAGTAACGCGCCACTTCATATGCCGAAGCGTAAACAAACGCACTTAGGTAACCTGACACCCGTTTTCCCGCCAAAATTGTAAAATCGATTTGTCACAAGTGTAGCAAGCGGGTAGTTGTGAGAATGGTTTGTTTATTAATTAGATGTTTTTTACGTGTAAATGGGACATAAACATTAAAAATACCGTGTTCATACAACTGTATAAACTGACTTTTTAAAATGGTATGACGAATGGTACATTAATGTTTTTGGCCAATAATGTTCTTTGGCTCTATTGTAGTGCCCGTCAAAGATGATCTAGAATTTAAGACGGTTTCACAACGAAATGCCTCTTCGCACAAATCACAACCAAAACATTTCGAAAGCAGGCTAATCACAAAGATAGATGATCTAAATATCCAAACAAATTGAACGGACGGCGTCGAAACGGCGCAACTGTGTCAAATGTAATTGAAGAACATGTTATACAGTGACCCCGTCAAAGAAGAATTTTCGTCAAGATACTATCTCAAAACATGACATCTTGAATCAAACGACAAGTATTGTCTAAAAAGATTTTTACCGCTTGTCCGATCAAACTGAGACTATACAATGGTTTTGCGAAAGTGAACTCTACTGTAGTGAAATTATGTGACATTTTTGATTTAGGTATTGTGTGAAATCGGCGTCAGAATAGTAGCTATTATCGGAGAGAACACACGTTCGGAAATGGTAAAAAAAGGCGGAATATGATTAATAGGGCAGCGGTATGAGACTTGGACTCGTGTGATTCTTTCGTTTCGTTTGACAGATTGTCTCGACTCTCTGACCCGAGCACCCCGTCGAGTCTCTAATGATGTTGTCACAACACTGAGTTTTATCGATATCGATAGTATTTCTTTGGTTTATCGACTTCCTATCGGCTGTAGCAACACCACCAAACCATGAGGACAAAGAGAAGTTTGCAAAACGAACATATTTTGTGGTGAATTTTAAGGTAATTGATTATATGCTGTTTATAAACAATTTGAATTTTAAGTTAATTTATGAAGACAGTAAATAAAATAGCAGTATATTGCGTCAAGTCAAAACCATGAAATTTAGTGTCGTTCTGAAGTAAGTAGAGTAGTAACTAATGAATCGGTTTGTTTTTGGTAATTTAGAGACGAACTTCTTAGCATTCCATGGATTCACCGTGCGGGTGCCGGGTCCATCGTGTGGCAGAGAGATAAATCTCGAATAGACCCCAAGACTTGTGACTCGGGCGTAGGTTTAAAAGGGGCCCCTTATATTGACGTACGTCAACACTCACCTTCACTACTCGTATTTCTCTCCCTGCCCAGCCAAATCCGATATGATCCTACTAGTGTAGCTTTAGATACTCGTTCTAGTATAGAACTTACTGCACTTCTGGACAATCCAAGTTCGTTAAGCAGGTTATAGAGAGATTTTGCTGGTATACCTCTCGCTCCTACTTCTACAGCGTATAAATTAACTACATAGCCATTTTTTGTTAATTCGTTTTGAAGGTCGTAATAAAACCGAATTTTCGCCGAACTTGAAAAGATATTTCAGCGTAACTCTATCTAAGTTATAAAAAAAAGAAGAGTATTTTATATATACTGAATGTAGCCGATACATCGATAGATCCACCTGTTTCAGGTACATCACTAGTCATGGGGTCGCCTGAGATTACTCTCAGCACGATACTGTCCCGTCCGCGCTCGTTCGCGACGCTTTGACATCCCGACATACCAACAACTTTAACCATACATCTGACATATTCTTTATTCCAACCCGTTTGAGTTTAAAAGTATTAATTATATTAGAAACATCATATTTCTCAGTACGTCATACGCTGATAGACGGCCCGAACGCACCAGTGTGAGAGCATACGTTTTTTACTTCAATGTTGAATATGCAATATGAAGATATTGAATGATTATTCCTCACGATTTCCAATACATATTTTAGTGCTTGACGTTTGGTCGCCGGGTCACACCAAAGTGTTATAACGAACTGTCAAATGATAAATGAAGCATCAATAAAAAGTTTAATGCACAGAAGTCGAAAATAATGTTCGAATGAAAAAGCAATAATAGATAATTAATTGAGCGTTTCGCAGACGGAGTCGATCGTTTGTCGATAAATGAATGTCTCAGAACTAGATATTTGCGAAAGATTATTATTGTATTTAGCAGAACAGAGAGCTGTTTTGTTATGAAAACGGTTATTTTTGCAATGTGACTAAAACTAATTTGCAGTGTTTAAATGTCACTTAAGCACATAAACTTAATCATTTAACGCTAATCGCTTTTTGCTAACTTTTGACTAACGAATCAGAAATATGTTGGATATCCCATTATGCGAGTTTGTGATACCTAAAAGATTTCGATAAGTAGCACTTAACAGAATTAATATATTTTTAAACTTTAACAACAATAGTGCGTTACGAAACAATTTTTTTGTTACTAAGTACAAATTTTACTTGTTTATCTTTATTTTTTTAAATATTAACATCTTAGTAAGTACTCGTATGCCATCGAAATTGTATTCTGGAAATTAGGAATTTCGGAGACAATTACAAAGAACATAGATGTTCAATCATAGAACCTACAATCCATTTGTATCTTAGAAAAACGAGACTATTTACAGTTCAAAATTCAATCCAAATTGTGAACATTTCAAACGAGGGTTGAGCAATTTTTGGAAGAAAAAGACATTAATTAGCGTTAGTCTCGTTCTTAACAGCTTTTGTTCCGAAAACTCAAATGGTTTAAAATTCCACTTTTACCGCACGTGGTATACGTATAACGAGATAGATGGGCCCCAATGGATACAAACTAAGTTTCTCCAAATTGAGAGTGAATCCGTATCTTATAGGCGATCGCGTTTAAAAGTTACGATCTAGCCGACAGGACGGCACTTGTCGATCCGGAGCCAGGATCGAATCGTAGACACACACTATCTTTTCGAAGTCAAGTACGTAATGCCGGTAACTGAAAAACGGAGAAAGAAAACACCGCGAGGAAGCTGTTGTTAATACTTCGAGGTCATGCGTCTTTTAGCAACCCTCACTGGGCCTGATTGGTGGATTATGGCCTTGACTCACTCTTGGGAGAAAAAATCCCCAGCGCTGGGAACATTTAGTGGGTTGCTTATCCTTATGATAGACACGCACGCATCGAATACATGAAACAAGAAAACGCGACGATTAAACGTTGACCGTTGATGAAAAAAAAAAGTTAATTTTAAACAAGCCTATATTAATTTAATACCCACTATTAAAGAAAGACATGAGATCATTTCGTAGTTCCAGTGACACGGAACATCAAAATTATTCAAATATTTTTTATAGGGCCATGAAACAGGTCGTTAAGCTGTAAAACTAAATGTTTATAAACTTTCTACATCTGAACACATGTCTGGAGATGACAAATCTTCGTTTATTAGCCTTACTCCGTCTCGTAGCGACCGTCACTTGATAAAAATATCGAATAGGTGTAACAATATTTTCTGAGAAACGAAATGCCTAATAAATAAGTTATCTCCGATTTCTGTGCGGCAGCGCAGTGCAGTGATTCGGACTCTTCATTTTGCAAAAGCGCATAGCGCTGTCATTGCTCAGGTATTGTGTTATGGCCAAAGGCAATAAAAAAAAACCTATCCTATTTCTAAAAATCTCAGACAAATTATAGCTAAATACTCAAAGCTCAAAATGGACCAAATTCCACATAAATCCCTACTTTCATGAATATCGGTTGATTTGGTGACGAGTTCACTGCTAATAAACATCATGACTTTGGATTAATTTTTGTACATTAAGATTCATTATTAAGTAATTGCCCTATAAAATCTACAATTTATTCCATTAAATATATGTGATAAAATATCTATTTCTTCTTTACTTCAAGTTGGACTATAAATTTGCGGAAACCGCAACCAGTCCGCGCTGCGAGGAAAATTTATAAAGTCACCAACTCTCCGCATAATTACCATCACATTTGACACAATCCGTCCAAGGGAATGAAAGGAGAATACGATTTAACTCAGAATAATGAGAAACAGATAATCTTCTTGATGCAAGTTGGAATCAGGGCTACAACCAGCAGTAGTGATGGCACTCTTTGCATAGTCTGACTGGAGAAGAACCACACATTTTTCAGTTTTCTTACCGCCAAGCAGTAATGTGAAAACATTCCTGTGTTTCTTTGAAATTCATGTGTATGTTCAAAGAAATTCCTGGATGGAGAAATAAGCTCCTAGATAAATTCGAAAGTTTGGGTATTTGTTGCTCAATCACGTCGGAACGTGTGAATGGATCACTCTAAAGTTTGGAAGTTAGTTAGTTTTTAAGTCTAGAATAGCACATAGACATTTTTTTTATCGCGAGCGAAATCATGGGATACTGCTAACTATCTTTTAATATGTTTGTGGGACAAGCGCAGTACGCTAGACAGTAATTCAACTGATGAACTCTTCACTTTAGAATGGCTGAGTAGCACTATGCTGTTATGGGCAGGTCAATATATTATATAGTATTTAACTATTCAAGCCTTTTCATCTGACGCCCATTTGGAGAAAATTGTAGAAAAAAAATCCGCTACCACCACAAAATATTAGCTATTTTGTGGTGGCGGCCATCTATGATATGAAATATGAATCGTAGTGTGCAGTATTTACTAGCGAAGCTCTTCTGATTTGATAGCCGTGTTAAGAGAGTTGTAGAAAAATATGTAATCCGCCATTTTGTAGCTGCAGACATCTTGGAATGTTCATCAAACACAGCTAAGAACACTTCCGACTAATAGACCTTTCAATAAAAACAATCCATCAATCAAATCGCTTCATCCGTTTGGGAGATACGAAGCCACAAACAGACACACATAGACACGACAAATTTAAAATCGTCGTTTTTGTGATGGGTTAAAAACATTTCTGGCCGAGTTACTCGGAACTTCTCTCTCTACGGGGTTCTGTGCTGTAATACCAAGCATTATACATCAATCTCCCAGTTAAGGGGGCGACACCGAGCATCAGAATGTGTCTCACGTAGGACCGCGAGTGGCTAATGAAGTGTATCGGTTGATATGCGACCCGCGGATGGCGTCGCCTTAATGATGCGATTGACAGTACAGTGGAGATTGGGTTATTGTTTCTGAGCTGAAACTTTGAGGCCACGAAACAAGCGGCTTTATTTTGTAGTGGTAGGACTCTAGGCAGAGTCCGCCTGGGGAAGAACAACACCTTTGCCAGTTATTCTACCGCCAAACAATAATGTGCACACATTACTGAGTTCCGGTTTGAAGCGCAATGTTTCCAGATATATTACAGGGTTTAGAGATATAATAACTTAAATCTCTGGGTGACAAGCGCAGTGTAGTGCTAGGTAATGATTTGGACTCTTCATGATCCAATAGCTGCGTATCACTGTGCTGTTATGTGGCAGGCGTGTTGCTTACCATCAGGTCCATGTCATGCTCGCCTCGTCATTCTTTATTTAAAAAAAAAAGAAAAGCGACCAGCCAGAACACTACTTTTGTGATATGAACGTATAGGCTCTGCAATACGCCTGAGTGGGGTTCTCCCGATGGTTACATTCTTTGTGGCTCTAAACCGAGAGTGAATCGGTTTCTTCTAGGTGAACACGCTCCATCGTTGACCACATTGTCGCTTAACATCAGGCGAGATGGCGGTCAAATGTAAACCAGTTTGTTGCCAGTTTGAAAATAACTATGCCACATCCCACGTTACTCGCTCAGTTTCTGTTATTCTCCTGTAAATAAAGTAGCCTGCTATTCTGTTTTATAAGTAACCTGTTCCCCAAATATCAAGCCAATCCGTTCAGACGTCCCGACGTTATTGAACAACAAACATTCAAACTTGCAAGAATTCGCATTTATAATAATAGTGCTTAAGATATAATATTTTCGCATTTATGATATTAGTACGATTATATATATACTCCAATCCGCTTTTCGCTTTTACTCTGGCCCAACATAACGTGGATGCCAGAAAAAGGTATTTAAATCGCATTGATGTCTTGTTCAGAACACTTCGAATATAATGGTGGCGTTGGTTGCATCTAGATAAGATGGCTCTAGGATCTGGATAATTCATTCTACCGGTCTCTTTGAAAGAGGTACGCTAAAAGACTTATAATCTTCGTTTCTAATTATGGATGAGGGTGACACATTTTAAACACTATGTATGTTTAGAAACTACTGATGGCTTTTGCTCCTCAGAGCAATTATTTCAGTGGGTCGTCCCATATTATTTGGTTTCACAAATCTTATTACATTTTTTTATTTTCGGTTTGGTTTTTCAAACATTTTTTTTGTTCAAGTAAGTCCTGTATCTATTATCATCTCAACTGCAGCCTGCAGACGTCCACTGCTGAACAAAGGCCTCCCCCAACGTGGAAACCAATGACCGGTCTTGTGCCGCCGCCATCCATCGACTTCCCGCGACGGAGACAATATCATCGGTATCTATAATACCTGTATCTAAAATAGTCCCATACCTATTATTCTATTACATAACATTACTATATAAATTAGCGCATTTTCTCTCAACGTTCAGCAAAGGCCTCTCTTGCTCTCTCCAATGGTCTCTATCGAGACATCGATAGCTATGAGCCAATACTTGTCGTGGACGTCAAACTGTCTTTTTTTTTGTTTTACAATTTTCTACGTCTTATTTGCGCACCCCGTTTTCTCACTTATCCTCATGTTATTTTCCATCCCAAGGTTGCCTGGACGAGATCGCTTTTAGCGATAAGGCCGCCGACTTGTCGCACTAGTTTTAAATGATTAATTTAAAGAAAATTTTCATTACCAAAAGAGGAAAATGAAGGGCTATAACTGTATGGTTCGCCTTTTGTTACTAACTCGGAGTTGATAAAGGGTAACTAAAAACTGTGCTAAAAACAACAAAGTACTAAAAATCTAATCAATAAGAAGTTTTTCAAATTGAAATGAATGAGTATTTGAAGTTGGTTTATAAGAAAACGCCCATGACTCATACTTTTTAAGCAATCTAACCAGAACAACGAAGAATGCAATAAAATCCTCAACCTGCCATTTAGGACAAACGAATTTTAGCTGCCAATGCGAAAACCATAATCTACGAAATAAATTGACTGACCATTTGCAGTAATTTGTCAAATCCAATCATGAAAGAATCCAAAATAAAAGTGTTTGTTAGAACATAATAACGGTGATGTTTGCGGGGGACTCTGAATTTTTTGTCAAGATCCAATTTGAGAAAACTAATTATGGACCCCAATGACTAGGCCCGTAAACGAAGCACCCATGTCGCTGACTTCGGCATGTTAAGTTCGGATGACAAAAAACTGTGATTGATGGTCACAAACTGTGGTCATCACAAAAGAACTGTCTGTCAGTCTCTCGGTCTTTATTCCGCTATTTTCGCTCGGTAAGCTTATTACGAATGTGTCAGTCATACGGAATTGACTCATTTTGGATGACATTAAAATTAGATATGTAACGACTGGTTCGGTTTCCGTTGGCAATGGAAATGTGTGTAATAAATCTATGATTAGATTATGTTTGGTGAATTTGTCTTTAATAGCTCGACACATAATACGACTACAGCTATTATTTCGCAATCAACTAAATTTTCACACTCAAATTATAAAATCGAAAGTTTAAGTATATTTGTGTATTCGTGATGTCGTTCGTGAAGATTCGTACAAACTCAACGGCTCGCATCTTTAGTGTTTTGTTTCTTTAGTTTCATTTTTCAGTCTTTAATCTTGTTTAAGATTATTGATGCGTTTTAAGAACGCAAAGCACAATGGGTATTGGATAAGTAGACAACATTATCTTTACCACTAGAACTTGAGATCTTCTTTCACAAGAAGACATTCAAAATGTAATAGTAATAACGCCTTAGTGATTGATATCTTTACGTTAGTAAATACATTCCGTGTTTAACCAGCTGTTTTATAGTACAAGGCACAAGGTCCAGTAAGTTTGGCAATGTTCAAGAAACGAAAGTTTGGAAACAATGATTTCAGAATGATCAGGATTTTTAAATCCGTCTCTGACTATTAGGCGCGTGCCTTTCTCGTCCCGTCTATGTTAGACAAAAGTGTTGTTAAAATAACCAAATTCAACAATTCCTACATAACAAACGTGGACAATAACACCAAAAGCTCCATTACACAACCCTGACCTTTATCAGTCGTGATCAAAATCGTCGAGCGATCGTGACATCTAAATAATCGACGCTGAGGTCGCAATCAATGACGGAAGCGATGTATCGATATGACGGAAGGTATCGATTTTGACGATGTGTTTGACACGAGGGAAGTTGTTCCAACAATCATTAATCGTTCGGTTGTCGTTTAGGAGACAAGCTATGCTGATTGGTGTATTGTTATCCGATTACTTATCGTTACCGAAGTAGCAATGGACCGGTCATATCTGTCGCAGAACCCATAACCGTCGTAGTTTGTAGTAGACGTGGTTTTTATTGTAGGACACCCTGAGACTAGAGATGGAATGATAAATAAGGAAGATAACAGGCATTGGATGAAAAAGTAAACCTGGGATTGGGGCTGAGAGGCAAGCCATTGAGAGTCCTCTATAGTCTAGCAGTGGACTGAGATAGGCTGATGATGATGATATTTTCGTCCTACCGCAAGCCAAAATAGCTTACTGGCGATAATTTACAATCGTGAGGTTGTAGGTCTTGCTTCACTGAATGTTTTTCAAGTGCAGATGTACAATCGATGTCATCACCACTGACTGTTTTTAAATACTTATTATATCGTTAGGAAACCGGTCTGTTCCAAATAAGACTTCTTCTCCATTCAAAGATGAAGGGATCAGACATCTTTTGAAGACATGCATCATCCACCAATACGCACTTGGCAAGTACGTGGTGGTCATAAGTCATAAGCATGGCATTAACTATGGGAGAAAGCCCAGAATCCCAAACAGCCGAAACACAAAGAGGGTTACATTGGAGTTCGAACTTAGAAACGGCGAAAATATCCATTTTTATGTGACAAACAATTTTAACAGCGTATTGGCTCGCGTAGACGCCAACAAGCCACACACCACGAACACACCAGTTTTTTTAACGATGTTTTTCTCGTGACATGTGCTACATAGACAAAAGAATAAAAATGTAGGTAAGCTTTCCCTTGTAATATATGTATTATGTCATTAATTTAAAAATATAAATTCTAAGAAACATTTTTTGTCGAATAGGGTCTTTTCTAAGGTGGCTACAGTAAAAAAAACTGCATGTGCCCAGTGCTGTTATAAGTAAGCAGTATTACATTTTGCTCGTCTCGTCGCTTATAGTGAACCATTGGATTCAAAAGAACATAGTATTATAAGGAGGAAATCACCAAAGCTAGCATAATCAGAGTTCCCAGTATCGTATAATTGCGCATAAAAGTAGATTTCCCACATTCGCATAACTGACACTTGAAAAGCCCGTGCTCGCTTATCGATGGACGCGCATACCTCCGTGTGACGTCACGTCACGACTCGGAGGCATTATAATCAAACCTGCGCAGTGACAGTTGCACTGAATTATAGTCTATGATCTTAGGGACACAGTGGATTATGCAGCAGTAAAACCTTCAAAGTAAATGAAAAAAAAATTTTTTTTTTTTTGAAGAGGTAACTTCTTTGGTATGGGAATCTGTTGATATCGCGAAATAGACATGCTAATGTAACGTCATAGTGTAGGAGCGGCAGCTTGGAAACGTAGTACGAAGTGTGTGTTAAATTCATTTTAATGAGAGAAAATAGGTGAGCTCCCGTCACCGATTGACCGTATTTTTTGCTAAACAGGTAACGGTAATGTGAAACGTTCAAGCTGTTTTATACAAAAATTATATGTTATAGATTTTCACTTCTATCGGTTTTCCCTTTGACTGCCAATTTTTTTATACGAAAGAGTGACGAGACGAGCATGGTGTATGGTGGCAGCGCACTTGCTCATAACAGCACTGTATCACGTAGCTATTTATTTAGCTTTAGCTACAAGTCAGCTTTAATTAGTTATATACAAACACAAAAAAATCTTGCTGGTTGCAGGTAAGTTAAGATAGTATACAAAACATTTTAAAAGTTTACCCATACAAACTGGCCTCTTCGAGAGGCATGCAATATGTCTGGCAAAACAGTTTCTATTGTCAGAAATTACTTATTAAAATGAGAGACATTTAACATTTTGGAGGAAAGTTTACATCTACTTAAATTCTAATTACTACGTAGCATATGTGCGACGAGAAAAACATCAAGAGAAAACCATCGTTTTCAAAGAAACACAACTTTTGAGAACATGTGCCACTAACCCTAACTTGGACAGCATGGTGGATTTTGGCTGTGATTATCTCCTTAAGAGGGAAAGCTCCAAATCCTAGCAGGAGAGAACATTAAGTGGGCCGCTTATACTCATATCATTTCATGTATACCTTTTTGAAAATAGTTAAATCGGCAGTTCATTCTATTTTTAGCGATATGAATAAGGAAGGAAGGTTCAAATCGCTTCGAACTAATTTTGGCGAGATCAACAATGAAGACCTATTTCAAGCCATATCTAGTTTTATCACGAATTTATTATCGTTGTACCAACTTACGTGTAGTACCAAGTACGTAACACCTGCACAGAACCGTCTTACTGGTCACTTAAAGCACACTAAATTATAACCTATGACAAGATCGTGTGGCAGATAGTGCCGTGACCAACATTTACCGGTAGATTGACGCGGAAGCGTACTTAATAATGGGAGATGATGACTTTGCCCTTGGATGGCTTTTAAATGGTAGCTTAGGACTTCTTGAGGTGTATGATGTTGAATATCTACGAGTAAGTACATTTACTGTACTTGATTATGGAACTGATTAAGGTCGTGACAATAGGTAGGGTTAGATAAAAACTAGCTGAACTACTAGTGCGCGCGTTACTATGCCATCTATCGAAAATAGGTCGTAACACCAATTCAAATTTGGAACAAATCCGGTTAAGTACCTGAGATTATAATGACGCAACCTTTAAAAGATAGACACATGCTGTCACGTACCGAAAGCTCTCAAAAAGAAATATTTTTTCCCGTTTTTGCTACATTTTTCATTCATGCTCCGCTCCTGTTGATAGTAGCGTGATATTAAATAGCCTATATATAGCCTTTCTCGATAAATGGACTATCCTAGAGAGAAAAAAACCCTTTCAATTTGGACCAGTAGTTTCCAAGATCCTTGCGTTGAAACAAAGAAACTCTTCAGCTTTATAATTAAATATAGTATACATTTTGAACTTTGCATTGAATAGCAACAGCGTTATGCCATTTAAGTCTTGTTCCTATAATTGTCCCAAAATAAAAACCACTAGTAGCAACTGTGATATTCCAAGCTATTATTTATTTATTTATGTTCCAGATTCCAACTCGATCTGTTTAGCCATTCCCACTTGCTTGAACAACAAACGTACAAAATGTTATATGCATAACATTGGTAGAATTACTGTAACAAAGTGAAAATGCTAAAAGTGTACTTGACTGCTTTGAAATACTATTTATAGTAAGGAAAAAACGATTATTGGTGGCTTGCCCGTTTTATTATTGAAATATTAGTAGGTATGACTCAATACCATATCGATAGATATACAGACACAAAAAAAATAGAACACTTCTCTTAAAAATTACATAAAGATTCGGGCCCATTCGTAACATCGTAACTTCACTCGTCATACACTTTATATATCCTGTTATTAATAATACTAGTTTAAGATACGTGTATTTAGACATTTTGATACATAAAGTGATTCACTGTTTTAATATAAGTAATTATTATGCATACATTTTTGTTTACAATAAAGTCAGTAGGTAAAACATTTTACTTTTTTAGATTATAAGTTACGAAGCAATCGTCTTCACGGATCGTATCATATTTACATAAACATTTTTAGATATACCAAATTTATATTTTGTAGTATATAATTAATTACTCCACGCTAAATTGTACAAGTGACCGATTGAGAAGACATCCGCAATCCGCAAATGGAATATAATCGATATGGAGATCATTAACTGGATTCAAACTGTACCATTCATATTTATATTATTTATTTGAATTAATAAAGGCTACATCATCATCAGCCTGTGTTCGTCCACTGCTGGACATAGGCCTCTCCTATAATACGCCACTCAGCCCGATCCTCGGTCTTACGTTTCCAACTGCCACCAGCCCTCTTTCGTATACCGTCACTCCATCTGGTCTCAGGGCGTCCTACACTACGTTTGCCGATTCGCGGTCTCCACTACAAAACCCGTCTACCCGAACGGTTATCGGGTCTGCGACAGATGTGACCGCCCCATTCCCACTTAAGTAGAGGCTACACACATGTGATATGATCGGTTCAACCCGACTTAAGTTTCAGGTGTCTAGTGTTAAACAAAATGCGCAAACGCGCGCGATCTCGCGATTAGTGAATGAACCCCTTCGTCCCAGTATTAGAAACATAAATATTTGTGCAATCATCACCAGCCGCAAGACGTCCACTGCTGAACATAGGCCTCCCCCCTAGATTTCCACAACGAACGGTCCTGCGCAACCTGCAACCAGCGGTTTCCAGCGACCTTTGTGAGGTCATCTGTCCATCTAGTGGGAGGCCGTCCAACACTGCGTCTTCCGGTTCGTGGTCGCTACTCGAGAACCTTTCTTTCCCATCGGTTGTCAGTAAAGTTCTGCGAGCAATGTGGCCTGCCCATTGCCAGTTCAGCTTGCTTACTCTTTGAGCTATGTCGACCACTTTCGTTCTTTTGCGAATATCCTCATTACGGATTCTGTAGCGCAAAGAGTTTACAAGCATAGCTCTCTCCATAGCTCGCTGTATGTCTGTGAGCTTTGTTATGAGGCCCACAGTTAAGGACCACGTCTTAGTTCCATAAGCCATCACTGGCAACACGCACTGGTTAAAGGCTTATGTCTTTAGGCATTGGGGTATTTTAGACTCAAAGTTTTTTTGTGCAATACAATGCGATAACGTGCTATAAAAGTAGATACCTAAGGAAGACCTAAACTACGTTCGGTCTTCCATATCTTGCCTCATAAAAATAGCTACATAGTTTTCCCAACACCAGCCAATTATGGCAAAACCCAATCAATACAATTCTCGAGAAGTAAGTATCAGTATCTATTCCTAGCGATATTGTCATCGACAACCACTTACGGAATAAGTGTCACGATGTCACGAATCAAATCCCCCAGAGACATGACATCATGTTTGTAGTCGTCAAGTGCATCATCATTAAATATTCAAATTAATTTTTACCTTATTCTACGACCGGTCTCAATAAAAATCATAGATTAATTACTGAGATAAATGACAACTGAATGAGGTAGCCACATAATTAAATTGCGTCTGTTGATTCGTTTTTGTTTTAATTAACTTTTTTGCCGTCCCACAATGTCACATTCAATTGTTTTGACAAAATGTATTTTTATAATTTCATTCCGACAACTCAATCTGGCAGTACCTAGTTAGCGAGAATAATG